>CM040432.1:8113642-11038377 GCA_022702705.1 Papilionanthe hookeriana x Papilionanthe teres | reverse complement strand
TTGACTTGAAAAGTGTGGAATTTTGGTGTTTCGAGAATTTCATGAAAGTTGTAAAAGACTTTCATGGAAGGAAATAGATTAGGAGGAATATGTAGATGTTACATATCCCATTCGTAAGAATCGATCGAAAGTTGCCGGTCTGATCGAATGTGATTCTCGCCATCGATTCGATCCGTGTCAATGGAATCAACCGCTTCCTTCCTGCATAAGGGAGAGAGGTAATCTGTGTTGACTTCGCATTTGGAAGGGTAAGTTTGAATTTGATCGAGGTTCGATGTGAGATCCGAAAAGATCGAATTTGAAATTTGATCGAGATTTGATTTGAAATTTGGAAAGATTGAATTTGAAATTCGATCGAGATTTTCGTGGTCATTTTTGTTTGCCTTTTATCGATTCAAATTTTATTTTATCGTGAATTTGAGTTTATCATTTTTTAGATTTTAAGGAAAGTTTTCTTTTATTCTTTTTGCTTTCTTCGTTCTTTCGTTCGAAGTTCATTTAACTTTTAATGGCATTTCCCTACCAATTCGCACAAAAGAGGTGAAGGCCAAAATCGCGACATGGTCACTTTCATTCCAATCATGTCGAAGATACATCGTACAACTCGATCCGGAATACATCTCATACAATCCATATAGACTCAAAACGGACTATGTATGATCTTGCCGATTCATCCAAAAGGGTATCTCGTCAAAATCCATGTCCGAATAAGTGAGGTACATGGTCAATAACATCACCTTCCAAGCCATCCTCGGCAAGGATGCCGTATGGATGTACGTTGGAGGTGTGATATTTTCCATGTAGCTCAGGCACTCGTAAGTGCCGGAGGCTCTCTAACTCCGGTCCTGCCGGAAGTGGTAAGGTGCTTTCCGTCATCCATCCTTCCGAAAGTAACCGAGATCCGCTTCACCTGGCATTCTCGTATGCAATGCTTAGCGATATCCGCTCCGTTGCCCTTCGCATCATGACGCGAACCTACCGGTAATGGTATCTTTATCGGCCCTCGAACTCACTCGGGCTCGCTATCCGGAGGTCGTATCCGAACATGATATTACACTCGTTCGTAAAAGAGACCGTGCGGAAAGGTCCGACAAAGTCGTGGTGATCTATGTGCGGGGGTATACAACACCCTTCTTGTAAATATTGATGATGCAACCGTTGGGTATGCAATCCGCCGGCAATACCCCCCATGTTATCATTCTTTTTACCATCCTTTTAATGACTAATGGCATCGGATCCACCCGGCCATGACGGAGTATCCCCTGCGGGTTTCCTTTCCGTCTTCCTCGCGAAGTTATAGCAAAGCATCCACATTGTATTGTAATTCTCCCCTTTCCTAAGCATCCATCTCCGGGGTTCCGAGTAAGTGTTTTCTAAGCGACCCGCTTCGCCCATCTTTTTCAAATCCCGGATGCAATCCACGATTTGTTGTTGTTCATATTCCGAGAACATGTCCGTATGTAGCTCGAGGCCTTCAAGTATATCGATCCTCCTCGCTCTCCGATTCTCTCGAAGTATTCAAAAGTTTTCTTCCGGACATTCCGTATTCTTTCTAGCTCGTATTCCGGTATAATTTGCAAATGGCGAGGCCTCGGTGACGTACCGTGGGATATACGGCTCAATCCCTTCACGTTCTCCCGCATACCTCGGCTCCTAGGATGATGTCCGTCTGGACATCCTCCGGGCCGCTTCCGCAACAAGGTCATGCATTACCGGCGGGCTTCATCCGGTGGCGTAATAACCTTCTTTCTTCTCGTTCCTCTCGAGATTTCTCCTGGTCTCTTCTCGTCGTCCCGGGAGCGGGCTCCTTTTTCGTGTTCCCGGCGAACCGAGTATCCTCGAAGTATATGTACCGGCAGTAAGCAACTTCCTCGTCGCGCCGGTCCGCCGCTAATTTAGTTAGCATCTTGCGTGACACGGCGATTTTTGTTTCTCCGTTGAGTTGCCGTGAGAGTAGCTCTTCGTACTTCCCGAGTTTCCGCGGGCGCGGCGCCGATAAGTCCGCCTCTCGCCGTAGCGACTACGATTTGATTCTCGTCTTCTTCGTTGTCTTTTTCTTCTTTCCGTCGTCGGATTGGTGGCTCGGGCCACCCACTTTCATTACCGTCCGACCGGGCAATTCCTCTAGTCAATCGGGACCCGGCCACTTTCCTCGTATCGCGTGGCCCCGCCGGTGCGAAGTCCGAGTCAATCTCTATTATCGCTCCATCCTTCACCCTCTTTCATCGAGTGCAAGGCTTACGCCATTTCTAAAGTTCAGGACCAACCGCCCGCTCGACATTTCCCTGCTAAAAGACAAGGAAAAGGATCAGGGGCTGTACTAAGAACAAGAAAATTAAGAAAATGTTTATTAAAGACAAAAAATTTTTATTTTTATATTCAACAAGAATGAAGTGGGAAAAGATCAGGAAAGAGATTTCGACTTGAAGAGAGAAAACAAAGAAAACTTTATTATCATGATTTTATTTATTTTAGCACATTTTTGTTATTTTTGGGTTCGGACTCAAACATAAGTAATTACTTCACCCGTGCTTCTAGTGGATGGAAAATTCACTTCTTCGAAACATCAGTAACAGTAATACTTTTTCAAGTATCGTCCATTGATCTGAAGCATATGTCGTTCTCCTCGGCCGTTCACTAGCTCGGTAGGAGCCTCCCGAGTAGACCGTCTTAACCACAAACGGTCCTTTCCAAGTGGGTTCAAATTTTCCTCCTATCTCGCGGTGCGCAAGAATAGTCTTTCGAGAACGAGAACTAAATCACCAACTTTCAAGGTTCTCGCGACTCGGCCTCCGTCATGCGGCTCGAACCATCTTAGCTGCGTATAGTTCTAAATTCCGTCGCGCCGCAAGTCTCTTCCCTTCCAGTGCTTTCCAATTCTTCTAGTCGTAATCCGGCATTCTCTTCCGTCGTGAGTTTGTTTGCAACCGCAATCCCGAGTGAAGGAAGCCGGACTTCTAAGGGTAACACCGCCTCTGGACCCATACACTGCGAGCGTAAGGTGTAGCTTCGAGTAGGAGTTCGAAGGTTGTCCGTAGGCCCATAAGGCTTCTAACAACTTCTCGTGCCAATTTCTCTTATTATCGTCCAAGGTTTTCTTTAAAATTTGAACGAGAGTTTTATTAAAAGCCTCAGCAAGGCCGTTTGCTCGGGTAGTAAATTGTCGAACATCGCCGCCGATTCCGTGTCTCCCCGACAAAATCGTCGATTTGCGTGCTTCCGAATGCCGACCCATTATCCGAGATGATCCCGCGCGGCACCCCGAAACTGGCAGACAACTTGGTTCTTAAAAACCGTAGCACGCGGTGTGCCTTCACTTCTTCGAGCTGGAACCGCCTCGCCCACTCGGAAAAGTAATCTGTAGCCGCAAGAATGAAGCGATGTCCTTTCGACGACGGTGGTTCTATCGGACCCACTATATCCGTGCCCCAACATTCAAACGGCCACGATGCAATCGTCGGATGTAAGCACATTCGGATGTTGGTGCAGAACCACTCCGTGCACTTCGCAATCGATGACGCACTTCGGCGATTTTCATGCAACTGGTCATCATCGAGGGCCGATAGGCACTCTAATCTTTTAATTTTCATTTTCATCTTCGGACCCGACCGGTGAGCGCCACAGAGTCCCGAATGCACCTCTTTAACAATTTCACGGCCTCGGACCCGCTAGCATCTTAGCCACATCCGATCAAAAGACCTTCGTATAATGTATTGTTTATTAATGCGCAGGACGCAGTTCTTTTCGATCCGATGCGCTAACGACCCATCATCCGGTAGTTTTCCCGTTTCGTGTGTAATCCATTAATGGTTGTCGCCAATCTTCCGTATTTTCCGTCACCGCCGCGATCGATCCTTTTTCCTTTTCCGATTCAGTGTATCGTGTCTATGTCGAGCCGCGATAGACCCGACGTCCGTGAACCGACACTTCCACCGATTCATCTCGCAAACGAGCAAATTCTTTTGCGAGACGGCTAGCGCATCCGCTAAAGCGTTTTCTCTCGGGAATTTTGTAGATCGTCACATTCGAATCTGTTCCAACACTCGTACTGGCATACCGGAAGTATTGCTCGAGTCTTGGTTTTAAAATTCCGTATTGTCCGACGATTCGTCGAATGATTAATCGCGAATCCCCGTAGATGTCGATGTCCGTTATACCCATTCGAATAGTTAATTCCAATCCCGTTATGAGGGCTTCGTATTCCGCTTCGTTATTCGTGCACCGGCTCCGTCAAGTGGTAGGAGTAACTTAACATCCCCCGCTCCGTGTTATAAAGATTAGTCCGATCCCCGCCTTACCGTGCACTATCACTTGCGATTCTTCGTCTTTATGTGCCGAAGATGCTCCGTCGAAATATAATTCCCAACGTCGATCATCGTGACCTTCTAGGTTCATTATTCGTTCATCCGGCAAGTCATCATCGAGAGGCGATTCCGCCGCAAAGGGTGTGCCGCGAGGAAGTCCGCTAAGACTCGTCCCTTTACGGCACGAAGAGGCACGAAAGTTATATCGAATTGCAATAATATCATCGACCATCCGGCAAGTCCGTCTGAAAGCGTCGGACGGTCATCAAGTATCGCAACGGATTAAATTTCGAGATCGGTCGACCTTATGAGAAAGCATGTAATGCCCGAGCTTGAGCAGCCGAAGATCGTGGCCAAACAATGCTTTTCAATTGCGGGATACCTTATTTCCGTCGGCAGTAGAACGACGGCTTAGGTAATAAAGAGCATTTTCTTTACCCTCATCATCGACTCGGCCAACAGTGCTCCGAGAGAGTCGTCTAAAGCCGCGGTATAAAGTATTAGCGGTCTACCCGAGACCTGGGTCGCTAAGACAGAGAGGTGTCATTAAGTATTGTTTAATGTCCTCGAAGGCCCTCCGGCATTTCTCTTCCCAAATAAATTTGGCGTCCTTTTTAACTAGTGCCGAGAAAGGCCGACACCTACTCCGACAAGTTCGAGATAAAGCGTCGAAGATATGCCAACCTTCCTTGAAAAGATCGTAGTTGTTTTAAGGTTCCGGGAGGTGGCATTTCTAAGATGGCTTTAATCTTTTCCGGTCGATTTCAATTCCACGATGTCTGACAACGAATCCTAAGAATTTCCCGAGGTGACGCCGAAGGCGCATTTTAAGGGATTCATCTTAAGGTTAAATTGTCTTAATCGTTCGAAAACAATTCTCAAATCATACAAGTGGTTTTCCTTTACTTTGCTTTGATGACCACATCATCCACGTAGCATTCGACTTGATCGTGGATGAGATCATCAAAAATTCTTATCATCGCTCTCCGGTAGGTCGCTCCCGCGTTCTTCGATCCGAATGGCATCACCGTGTAGCAATATACCCCGATCGGCGTTCCGAATGATGTAAGTTTTTCATCTTCTGGAGCCATTTTTATCCGATCGTATCCCGAAGATCCATCCATGAATGAGAATATTTCATGTGTCGAAGCAATGTCGATCATTAATTCCGGGATCTGGTAGAGGAAATTCATCTTTCTGGACATGCCTTCGTTTAAATCTCCGAAATCCACACAAATTCCGATCCGACCATTCTTCTTCCCGACCGGTACCACGTCGGCTAACCAAGCTCGGGTATTGTTCTTCACTGGACAAATTTAGCATCTATTAGCTTTTTAACTTCAGCCTATGACTTGTTGTTCGATTTCTGGACGCATCCTTCCGGGACCTCGTCCGACCGGAATGTACGTGATCCACCCCTAGCTTATGGACCGCGACCTCTCGGAGCTAAACTCGGCATCTCATCGTAGCTCCAAGCAAAACAGCCTTTAAATTCCATTAATAACTTAATTATTTCTTCAAAATCTTCTTTATCGAGTAAGGAGCTAACAAAGGTAGGTCTAGGTTCTTCGCTAGTACCTAAGTTAACTTCCGTTAACTCATCTATCAGTAGATTCGATCTCCTCTTCGAACTCGATGGAGCATCTCCAATTTGTAAATCTTCGAGCTCTTCCGTAGTTTCCATGCAGCTTTCATTAGACTCGCAGTGACAACCAAGCAAAATTCGCATCGTCAACCGATCCTACCGTGCCGAATCCGAGACCATGTTTTGAATCGGTGGACGACCGGAGTTATTCCATAATTTTTCAAAATGTTGTGATCGAGCTTTTGTCCATTGTCGAGGTAAGAAACCACGCCGAATTAAATTTTCAACACAGGAGAGTACCACTCAAATGGCAATTCCATTAATTCCGATGAAGTAAGCATCTTCAAATTGTACATTATTTTCAGCTTTGGAGGAAGGAGCACCACGTTAGAATTTGATGGGCTTTGCACCACCGCTACTTACCTTTTCGACCTCCATACCCTCGATCTTATTAGAATGGATCGGGGTCGTGGTCATAGTATGTACATAGTGGTTAATCTTCTCGTACATCGATTTATATTCTTCGTTTCTTTCATCTTCAATAGGGATTTTGAATTGCGGCTTCTTTCGACTTATTGTCGTCGCTTCTGTTTGATTTCTTTTTCTTCTTCGTAACTATCTTCCCAATCGACATTGATGGTCGGTTTCCTTCCGTCCAATCGTCCTAACGTCTCGCCACGACCTCGTCCCCGGCCTCGTCCTCGGATGCGAGTTGTGGAGAAACCTTCACCATCTCGCCGTAAGGGAGTGGTGAGTGGATCGTCGGACTAGAACTTCGAGTTCTTCGTTGTCCCAAATTTCCTTTTGCTTCATTTGTTATAGTATCTCCGGAGAAGATTGTTTTCTTCTGAGGTGCATAATAAGCCGCATCTTCATGGATTCCGATTTCATGTACGGAGAACGGTCGTAAGTCACCTTTAATGCACCGTTCCCCTCCATCGTAGTATTTGATGCATTGATGTAGAGATGATGGTACCATCCAGTTTTCATGTATCCATGGTCGGCCCAAGAGAGCGTTAAACGACGTTTCGAATCAATTATGTGAAATTTCGCCGTTGTCTTTGCTAAGTCACCGGTCTTTATTAGCAGTGTTATCGAGCCGAGGGCTCTTTCTCCTTTCTCGGTCGAATCCTCTTAATAACATTTTGTCCGCCTCGAGCTCGCGAGCATCAATTTCCAAGTATGCTAGCGTTCGAAGATTCGTTATGTTGATCGATGCTCCCGGATCCACCAATACTCCGGAGAGTGTAAACTTCCCAATTGTAATCGAAATGTACAACGGTCTGTCGTGGTCTCGTCGTCCCAAGTAGTAGGTCGTCGTCCGTGAAGGTAACACCTCGTCGTTCCTTTAACGAGCAAACCTCATCTAAGGACTCTCCGCCCATTCGAGCTAAGCAAATTCTCGGATCAAGCAAGGCCTCGATCGAGCTTCTCTCATCTCCTTCGATAAGACGAGAGCGTCGTAGATGCTCGCCTGGGTCGGTAGTTTCCTAAGATGGGCTAGCACGTTGTAATCCACTTTGTTTTCATGTGCCTCGTTTTCTTCTCGAATGGGTATTTCTTCTCGCCGGGTTGGTTCTTCCCGAACAACCACCGCTTTCCTTTGTCTTTCGGACCCATTCTCGGAGGTAGAACTCTTCCACTTCTTAAGTCGACTTCCGTGATTTCTTCTAAGTTTAGCATCGAGTTCGCCGGTGTCTCCTTCCGAATCGGAATGACGGATTCTTCAGATTAGCTTCGGAGTCCGAAGGCTCTAACTCTATTGCGACCGGAGCTCCTCGAAACTCGCAAATAGATTCGTTGCTCGTCGAACTCTCGTAGCCTTCTCGGTGGATGTCTTCTTCATCATCGCGATCGTCGAGATTATGTATGATTCGAGAATTGTCATTTGCATCGGAATCGACGTCCGGACTAGGTTGATTGTCGCTAGTTACGTAATCGTTAGAAATAGTCAAAACGTAGCCAACGCCATAACCCTCATCATTATAAGATCCCACCGGAGTGAGCAGATAATCATACGTAGTCGAAGTTCGAGGGATTTCTCCCCCGAATCGGAAACAACTATCCTAGGATAAGCAGCTCTTAGCCTAGCCTTAGGTACTTCTGCCTTCTTCTTCGTCAATTTTCTTCTTTTCTTCAATTATCTCTTATCGAGGTTGTTCTTCTATCGCAAGTGATAGCGCCGACTCGACAGCTTTCGAACTCGAATCGAGGCTTCGCACCGAGCGGCTCGGATGCGATCTAAAATCTTCTTCGAAGACTTTGTCCAAGCGGTAGTCCATCCATCATCAGCCGCATAGGATCTATCGGAACAACGAGATCCGTCGAGATAACATCGACGGAACCTCCTTCTCGGGGTTCCTTCATGTACTCCTTCGGATCGTTATATTCCCTTTCCGAAGATCGTCGTTGAGCCAACTCTCGAAGGTAATACAATCTTCTATCTTATGCCCAAGCATCCGTGGTAAGGGAAAAAGTCGGGATCACCTTTCTTGTCGACTTCTTCCGGTCTCTTAGGTTCCGGTAGTTGGAAATCCGGAGTCTTCATCAAACCGCGGAACATTTTCAGCATCGCCTCATTCTCGAACGGATACTCCCCGCTCGAAGCTCCCTTAACGTACATTGCGGACGAGGCGGTCTGTTCCTACCGTCGAGATGACCGATAGCCGGGTCGGGTTGCCGGCAACTCGTTGAGGTTGCCGCGCCGTTCGACGATATTCGTATCGGCTGCTCGCCTTGTCGATCGCCGCAACGATCCCGACTTCTTTTCAAAAGTTTTCACGGGCTTCTTTTTATCCGTTTTATCGGTGAAACTTAATTGCTTCGCCTCCTCTTGTAAGCTTCCGCCTTGCTTAACAACTTCTCGAAAGTCTTAATAGTAAATCCTCGAGGAGAAGTGCTATCGGCCATGGATGCTTTTTAGTAAAATGTCGATCGCATGCTCGTTCTTAGTAATCGTGGCTCACACTTCATACTTAGGTTCCTCCATCGAAGTATGTAGTCCACCAAGGTTTCATTCGGCTTCGCTTCTCTACCACTAAATCACCCATAGTGATGTGGTGCCGAGCTCCCGCAAATCGCTCGATGAAGAGGTTCTCTAATTCCGAAAATGTCTTTACCGAACCGTTTCGGTAATTCCGCATACCAATCAAAGGCGATCCCCGACAGTCGCCGACAAATCGTTCGAAGAGTAAAGCATCACTTCCGCCGCATTGCAACAACCGGCACGAAAATGTGCAACATGCCGCCGAGGGTTTCCTGCTCCATCAAAGGTCTCGAACGGAGGAGGTACAAAGCCTTTCGGATTTCGGACAGCCGTCGAATTCCTCGGGTAAGGTCTACCCGTCCGAATGGATGTCCCGCTCTTCGATTGTGCTAAGGCTTCTCGCACCTCGCCGTTCTACCAAGCTCTTGATATCCTTTTCTAGAATCATACTTTGTGTTGCATCCTTCTTCAATCGATCATCCCCGTTGACGGATGTAATCTCCTTTCCTCCGTCTACAATGTGAATAACTTCCGGGGTGTTTCTCTTGGGGTCGAACCCGACTCCGGAGAGTGGCTAGGGCTGCGCCCATCTCTTCCATCCTTTTCGCCATCCGGGCGATCGTATCATCTTTCTCTCGAAGCCGCCTCCTCATTACTTCCGGCTCCTCTCTTCTCGCTGTACTGCAGGAGCACCTTGTGAAGCCGATGAAGCTCGTGTTTCTACCATGTTAATTTCTCGCATACTCATCATCCATGAACTCGACGAGTCAACTTCATCTCCGAATTTCTCCTCTCTTTCCCTCGCTAGTCACCGAATATCGCTCTTAGTTTTTCCATAAGATCTTCTAAGTGGTCTTTTCTCGTACATCCTCGCAGCTTGTCATGTGACAATGGTCGAGTTTCTTTCTCATGAGTTCCCTTTATCGCAAGAAGCACTTTCCTCGGACTCAAGTCTCCTAACGAGACTTTCCCGTTCGGTCGTTGTTTCTGGCCTTAATCGGCCGGCAGTGGGACGCCATACCATCCTTCTAGCAGCGAAGGCTCTAGGACCGGAAGGTCCGTCACCCGAATGTCCGGAAGGTGGTATCCTCCCCGATCCGTAAACCCGAAACAACAACAAAGTGGGCTAGCCTTCATTTTCTTATTTGGTTCTTCCGCAGCCGATAGCAGATTCTACTCGCGGCCCAAGACGAGATTTGGTCGGCACCCGCCCTATCCTTCTTAAAATTTCCGACACGAGGCATCTTTCCTTCTTCGCTAACTTTTCAATCATAGTCCGTAATCGGCAAGTGGCGTAACCCTAGCCCTCTTCTTTCCGTTGTCGTTATAGTATGCGGGCCGAGGTAATGTAGAGGCAATCCCCGCGACATTCTCCTCGTCACCGCGGCGGAAAGGGGATGGAATCCGCTCCCTTCCAAAAGCGGGTGTATACTCGTACAATGATATGTATTCGGTAGTGGTGTGTACTCGGAATTTCTTCTAGGAAAGCGACTTCGACAGCTCTCCGGCCTTCCTAGCAATCTTCCCCGCCTCTATTTCTCCTCCGGGTCCGTGTTAGGGTGGAACCCTCGAGCCGGACCCAATTTCAAAAACGAAGGTCTTGCACTGAAATCCGTACCCTCCACCGTAACATGCTCGTTACAAATTCGAACTTCCTTCCCCTTTAGTTTGGCGGGAGCCGGGTAGGTGCAGAGACGACTAGACCAGCGGGGGTAGAGATAACGGTCCTTCTATGGACAGCGGTACTCCTCTCAACTCGGAACCCTTTCGCAGGGGGAAATTCTCGAGTTGATTTAAGGTCGAACTCAATCACGGGCTTCTCGCTTCGAAACTTTCGTCCATCGGTGCGAAAAGGGTAACGTCGCCGATCTTGACATTTGTATTCTTGAATCCTTGTCCAAACCGGATGATCCCATTGTCTAGCAGCTCATCCTTGTAAACAAGCAAAGTCCAAATCCGTTGGTGAAGGAGAAAATCAGCTTGGGGCTTCCATTTCGCAAGGTAGATTCCGATTGTCAGTCCCAAGTTGTGCTCCTTCTCATCGTGACGAAAAGAAATGAATCGAAAAGAGTCCGAACACATTCTTGTTCATGTATATTTATTAAAAGAGTCGTTCATTAGAAGGTTTGTTTATTTAGAACCGAATGTTCAAAGGTGTAGAGAAGGTAATGAATCGATTCGTAGTTGGAAAGGAAAAGAAAGTCTTATGCAAGACTTCTCGACTCGAAGGATTACTCCTAAACTAACACCTATCGGGGTCCACCCCACCTCGTAAATGAGGTAAAAGGATCTCGGAACCTCTCTCGTTTAGGGGTGTCTAAACAAGGGCTCCTAGATCCGAGAGAATGTCGGCCATACTCGTTCAAGGTAGAAATGAACATAATATTCCAACGAAAAGAATGGTAGTTCGATCCATTAGGGACATGGATACACTACCGATTTTTGAAAGCGTAACTATTTGATTAAAATGGAGAGAGGAACTATTCCCTGACGGAGTCGCCGTAAATATGTCTGCATATTTTTAGGTTATGTGTTTTATTTTGAAAAAGGGGTCGCCTACGTAAATTGTCGGTGAATTTTTAATTTAATTTAAATAAATAATTTGAAAAGTAGTATTTGATTTTGAAAATGATTTTAAATTTGAAAATTTTAAGATATGAAATCAAACCGATCTCACATCCCGAATAGTTTATATAAACGAGCACCGCACCACAAACCGTGTATCTATCCCGAAGAATGTATACACTCGCTCGATGATGGGGCTCGATTAAATAAACTAGAAAGGTTTCGTGACATCCGTTTGGTCTGCGAACCAATTTTATAAGCCGACAAGTTCCCCCGTTTAATATGAAAACATTAAACAGGGTTTATATTACCTCGGGTTCTTAAAGTTCCCTATAAGGGCAAGCCCCTATAGTTAATTACATCTTAAGTGACGGAAATCACCTAAGAAAACTCCCGATAATAATCGCAGTAGTCTCGCTCTCAAGAATTTCAAAGTTTAAGTTTTCAAGGGATCGAATTTTCGAATTTCAATAGGGAATGGATCAAATTTGGAACATTTTATTTTAGGAGTCCAAAGGAAGAAGGGTAGAGAAATCACGGATCCAAAGCGAACTCGGTAATTTCCCGACTATCCTATTGTTTGGCTTGGATTTAGGAAGGTCATAATGTTTATTTAGTATTTCGATCCTCGCCAATTTTAATTAGTTAGGACTTATATTCGTATGATAAAATCATACAAATAGACCTCGAAGATGTGAGGGTTTATATCGTATCGGACGACTACCTCGGAAATCCTAAGACCGGTTAGGGCTTAATTTACATGATATGATCATGCAAATGCCTAACGAAGAGTCGAGGATTTATGTTGCCCTAGTGCAAACTACCTCGAAGTCCTATGGCTTGGTTATTTAATTCTAAGAAAGTTTTGCCGATGTAGATTTCGGCTTTGTCGACGACGATGGCCGTGCCGCCCACCATGCTCCGAGCTCCTTGTTGTTGCAGAGGTTTAGTTTTAGAAATCATAAATCGGAGATGAGAGAAGTGTTCTGTTTAAAGAATGTCTTAATTTCTAAGTGTTTTTTATGTTTTAATTAAAACAAATCTTAAAGTCGATTAAACGAACCGATTAAGATCCCACGTGCTCCGTCATCCCAGCACCGTTATTTTCATCGAATTCACTTAGTCCGTATGAATTTACTAAACTCAACTAAATGAGTTCCGCACTTTCATTTGCGACCGTGGAAATCCCGTTAGCAACACGTGGGTTACATCATCCGAGGTATTCCCGATCATTCAATGAGACGTTTTAATTTAGTTGTAGTTGTAGTTTTGTTGTTCGTTTGTGATTAAATTTTGAGTTGTTTTATATTTTGAATGTCGTGGCGGTTAATTTTATCTTGTAGTGTCTTTTAATTTAGTTATGGGTTTCAGCTTTGGTTTCGTCCTAAAGGTGTAGGTGTTCATGCAACTGTTGTTTATCATGCAAGAAAAATAAGTGCGATGCGATTAAATAAGTTGCAATAGAGTAAATCGCAATAAAATAAAAGCGTACCTAGATGGCCTTCCCGTCATCCCAAGCTGCACTTAAAACACAGTTAGAATATTTAAGCATTTAAAGTAAGTTCCTAAGTAAAGCTAAGGGAAATGTTATGGTTTTCTACCAAGTTCCTAATCCTATAACTAGTCATCTCCTATGACGTCTGAGTCTTCAATTTCGTTTTAAGGATGATTTTCTTCACCAAAGAACAATTAAGCTCAATTTGTTCTTATGACATTCCATCATATTGAGGAAGTGTTTAAGACGAATCTTAAACATCTTTTCAATATTTCGGAATCGTCCTAAATCCAAATGAATTCTATTGTTCAAGTGAATTAATCATCCATGGTGTTCGAGTTAAGTTTTATTTCTTGCTTAGTAAATTGGGATGTTTCAATA
Organism: Papilionanthe hookeriana x Papilionanthe teres; assembly: GCA_022702705.1. Lineage (NCBI taxonomy): Eukaryota > Viridiplantae > Streptophyta > Magnoliopsida > Asparagales > Orchidaceae > Papilionanthe > Papilionanthe hookeriana x Papilionanthe teres. Next base: position 11,025,061 of record CM040432.1, on the reverse strand, counting down.
TCCTTACGAGTGAAGTGTCATTTCACTCGATACTCCATTTAGGAGTTATAATAAGTAAAAACTCCTAAGGGCAAAATGATATTTAATGATTTGTGATTCAAATTTAAGTTCAAATTAATGATTTAAGTTTGGAATAGTGTTCAAGTTATTTTAGATTTATTTTTGAATTCTTCATGTCTTTATATTTAACTTAATTTAATTTAATTTAACTTAATTTAATTTAATGTGGTTTAATTTAAATTAATTTAACTTAAGTTAATTTAATGTAATATGATTTAGTTTAATTTAATTTAATTTAATTTAATTTAAATTAATTTACTTTTAATTTAATTTAATTTAATTTAATTTAATTTAATTTAATATAATATAATTTAATTTAATTTAATCTAATTTAATTTAATTTAATTTAATTTAATTTAATTTAATATAATATAATATAATATAATTTAATTTAATTTAATTTAATTTAATTTAGTTTAATTTATTTTAATTTAATTCTTAATTTTTTAATTTAATTTTTAATTTTAAAGGAATTTGTTTTAAATAATTTAACTTTAATTTAATTTAATGATTAAGTCTTTTAGCATTTTAAATCTTAAACTTGGATTATCATTTTAATTAGGAATTAAATATTATTGGGATGATTAATTTAGGGATTTTTAAATTAAAGAATAAATCTCCTCCTAATAATATCCCTATTTTAATAATTCCAATTTTATTATTCTTCCAAGTTTAAATAATTATTTAATTAAGGTTTATTTCAATCATTTTAAATTGTTTAGTAGGTTTCTACCCTTTAATTATCTAAATTTCAATCATCCAAATCAAGTTAAAATCAAATATTTTGCCTATTAATTTCATTAAGCCTAAAGTCTTAATTAAAGGATTAAGATTTTAATTACCATTTTGCCCTTCAAGCCTAATAATTTCATAACTCACTAAATTGAGCTCAAATGAACTTGAAATTTTTACGTTACTTCACTCATATGTCAATAAAGACTTTAGAGGAGAAAATGTGATTTTTCTGCATTTAATTTATTTATATAATTATTTTTGGTGGAAAATAAGGATTTCCAAGGAAAATTTAATAATATGACCAAGGGAAAATTTCTGTCCTTAAGAAAATTATGGGACACTCCTAATGACCAGAGGACCACTTGGACCAATTTTTGTGATTTTTTGAATTATATTTTATTTATTAGAATTATTTTAAGTTCTGGAGTATTAATTAATTTAAAAATAAAATATAAGTTGAAAAATGAATTTTATAATTTTTAAAATTCTCTCTGATATCAAGGATTCCAGAGAACCAAATTTTACAATTTTCTGATTTTTCTTTGATTTATTATAATTACTTTAATGAAAATGCTAGAAAATACATTTTTTTAATTTTTAAAATTACCCTAAGGCTTTAAAATTTAATATCTCATTAAATAGACCTAAGAAAAATATGGGGTTTGTTCCTAAGTGATTAAATTTCAAAATATGACATTTTGGTGAATTTTATTATTTTTGTGATTTTTATTATTTTTTAATTATTAAAATATTAAAATAATACTAAAAAATTAACTTTTTTAGAAAATTGAAATTTTAATTTTCTTAAATTCCCCTGATATCAGAGAGGCTCCAAAACCAATTTGGTGAATTTTTGAAAGGTATTTTGAAAGTTATGAATTTTTAAAGTTTAAAATGACTAAATCGGCTTAATCAACCCATTTAGTAGGGCTAACCAAGTCCAATCGACTTCAAACTTTTATGGTGGGTTCCTCCGATCCTAAAGGTCAGTGGAGAATTGATTTCAAGTCAATTTGATCTATGGTCAACTCTAATTAATTAGGGATCTATTTTGGATGTTTAAGCCAATTAGGGTTATCTCTAAGTGAATTAACCCAAGTCCTATTTTTCCTAGGGTTCTCTCGGTCATAAGGAACATCACCAAATTTTCCTAGAATTTATTTCACAACATGCTAATTTTTGGAATTAAAATACTCAAAACAAGCAACATGCATTTGAAAAATCAATAACTTTTCATAGGATGGCTCCGACTTCGGAAAATTCAGGGAATGTTCCCAAGTTCGTAGGCTTCAAAAGCCCTATGATCTCATGCCATCGTGAATTGTATGAATGCATGGAGAATTTAAAATAGTGCAGGGAGTAAATAATTAATTAAAAATAAAATACTTGACAAAATTAATTAATTTCTTTTCCACATTATTCTTCTCTCGTTCACCGAGCAAGAGGGTATTTTTATTTTATTTTTAGGATTTTTCTACACAAAGATATGGATTTTTAAAGTTCGGTATTTAAATAAATCGAAAAATCCCTAATTTCCTACTTATCCACGCGCGCCGCGTCATCCTCGGCATCTCCGAACGACCACGCGGCGCGCTCCCGATTCGACGCCGCCATCCGACTCGGCCGTCCCGGGCCCCGCGGTTCACGCACCATCCGCCGGTCCGACGCAATCCAAGCCGTCCATCCGATACACGCGCGATCCGACGGCTCTTGGTCATCGTCTACGACTGGTGTGATCCCGTGACCGTCCACACTCTAACCCTAAGAACTCACTCGATTCTCAATGGATTTTCGTGTTCTTATGCTCTATGGATTCATCTTCAAGAGACGAACACATCCATACGGTAAACATGCATTTAAATCGACTCAAATTAAAATGAGAATCTCCGGAAGCTCGAGAAGAAGAGGGAGTCCATACGTTTGCTCGCAGAAGTGAAGCTTCGATCCGAGAGTCGTGTCACCTTCGATCGGGTCCAAGTAAGCTCCGCATGAAGTCCTCGGCCCGGTGAATCGTCTAGCTATGAAAGCGACCACACCCGATCACAAAGCTTGGAGGCTCGGAGCAACCGGGTGGCCCTGGAGATGGGGCTTTCAGCTGGGAAACTTCTTCCCTTGGTCCAGTTGAAGGTGTAGGACCAATCAATTCGGGAATCGTCTCACCGCGAGGAGATGTCCCGGTTTTCGGGTGAAATTTCACCTGAGAAATCGGATTCCGTCAGCTGGGATTAGGGAAAATCGACACCTGGGATCAACTCGCTCTAAGTGTGGAGTAGGTTTGGAACAATTTTGCGCAGTTTCTGTGAAGGTTTATGCAACTCTCCTCCATGGCCGCGAGGGGGTCGGGTTTAAATGAGAGGTGGCTGGAGAGCCTCACGAGGATGGCCAAGGGTCGGGATCACCGGCTTCCTGGCATGGGAAGAACAGCTATGGTGGCCATCGGGCATGGGGCAGCTCAAGAAGGTGGAATTCCAAGGTTCGCTCCTCCCCATGTCTCGGCCATGGCGTTTTCCGGCGGCCTGTGTTGCCGGCCTAGCAGGCAAGGGTCACCCTCAAGGCCGTGGAGGTCGTGATGGACTTGGTGCAAGCAATCGGCAATTGCTATGTGTAAACACTTTGATCCAAAGTAGAATGGGGCATGGCTAGTTTTGAGTCTAAATGGGTCAATCCACCCATTTGGGCTTGGTGCACCCTTCAAGGTGGCTTTGGGTGCCGTGGGGGATCAAAGGGATCACCTGGTTTGGCATGGAGAGGTCTCCATCCAAATATATTTGGATTAAATCTAAGTTTAGTGTGAATCATGATTAAGGCTAATGAGCTTTAGGGATTAAGGAAAGCCCCCCCTTCTTACCAAATATGGCATGGTGGAGTGTCCAAGGCCCTCATGGCTCACATGTGGCTCATGCATGGCTTCATGGCTCACCTTCGGCTTGTGGAAAGCTCGAGTCAATTTCATGGAAATGGATTTAAGAAAAATTTTGGTATTTTAGGGGTGATTTGGCATGAGGCTTAATTTGGAATTATTTGATGATGTGATTAGAACTTAGGGAATGGCTTTGATTAAGTGGATGGCAAATGGAAATGTCATGTGGGCTTTAGGGTAGATTTTGGGCTCATTGAAATGGTTTTAGATGGGCTTTTAAAATGGTTTAGGAAAGTGGGCTTTTGAATTTTAAAATGGATTTTGGGATGAAATTTTGGTAAAGGCTTGGGCCAAATAATTGTTGATTTTGGTTTAGGGATGTGTCATGAGTGGTTTGAAACAAATTTGAGGTGATTTGGGTTTGAATCGGGTTGGATATGGCCTTTTTGGTAAAGAGGCTAAGGTGGGCCAAAATGGGCTACCATGGGCCAAAGTTGGGCTAGAGTTGAAATTGATGTAAAATTAATTTTGAGAAATGTTTATGGGAGTGTTTCGAAGAGGTTTTGGCTTTGTTTAGGTTTTGATTTTGGGATTTGGGCTCATTCTGGGTTAAGTTTGGGTTTAGGTCAAAATTGGGCCTTTTAGCTTTGGGTTGAATTTGAGTGGGGTTTGGGTCTAAATTTTGGGCAAATCATGTTAGTGTTTTGCTTGTGGAAATGTTAAGGAAGATTTAGAAATGATTTGGGGTTAATTGGAGTTGAATTGGGTGAGTTTGGGCTAAGTTCGGGTCATGGGTCCAAATCGGGCTTTAAGGCCAAAAGTGAAATTGGATCCCAATGCCAATCAAATTGGGCTTGGATCTGGTCTAGATTGGTGTTGGGGATGTTAAATTGAAGTTTAGAATTGAATTGGACCAAAATTTGGGTCAATTGGGTAGGTTAGGTTTGACATTGGGTTCACTTTGGGTTAAAATGGGTCAAATTAGGGGTTTTGATAAAAGTGGGGTAAATTGACAAAATTGGCCCATGGTGTAGTTGAACAAAATGAAATTGGGAATATTTGGGATTTTCTGGAATTTTCTGGGAATTTTCTGAATTTTTGGATTTTTGGGCTAAGAGGGGTATTTTGGGTATTTGGAGGGTATTGGGAGGTATTTTTGGAATTTTTGGTATTTTTGGCTATGAATGATCAATTTGAGTGATGTGGGAATTTTTAGGATTGATTTTGAGGAATTTTGGGTAATTTAGGTGATTTTGCAAATTTTGGGTGGTTTCAAGGGTTTTGGGTAGGTTAAAGCGGTGTAGCGTCCTGGGATCAAAAATCGAAATTTTGGAAAATTGAAGATTGGGTGAATATAAGTGGAATAAAATCATTTTGGTTGAGCCATGAAGCCATATCAAACCCACATGAGCCATGAAGGGACTCAATCGAGGCACCCACTATGTTGTTCCTAACCCTCTTACCAAGGGCTTAGGGGTTAAGGACCATCCATGTGAATCACTTACATGAGTCGGAGGTCAAGTTAGGTATAGGTGTGGTTTTAAGAGGTGTATGGAAGTGTAGTGTATGAGTGTAGTGTGTGTGTAAGTCAGCCCCTTCACTGGACTGAGCCATCCAGGATGAGCCTCAAGGCCAAAGAGTCCTATAGAACTCATCCTTTAAACTTCCACACTCGATTTCAACCCTCTAGGTGATTAGGGGTCTACAATCAAGTTTGTGGAGTTTGCAGGGAGTTAAGAAGTGGTTTGAAATTCTAGATGATGGATCCCAATTCTAGTCCTCTAAGATAGTCAAAGGAAAAGCCTAAGGCTAGATCCTAAGTACTAAAGAGAAGAAGAGAAGACCTCATCAAAAATGAGGTCAACAAGTTACAATAACTCCTTTCTTAGGAACACAGTGAATAGGACTAACCCATGCACTATCTGAAATTGGATAAATAATCCCAGCATCTAACCACTTAAAAATTTCTTTCTTAAAAATTTCTTTCATAATGGGAATTAATCTCCTTTGAGGGTCAGAATAAAGAGAGTTGGAAAACATTTCTTATAGCAGCTCCTTGACTTTGTAACTGATTTTCCATATGTAATACAATCTCTATAGACAACAATTTATCCTTAATTTGTGGATTATTACTAAAAATTAGATGATAGGTTGGTGATGCGATGCGACTTTATATATGCTTTAAAATACAATAATTTGATACCACTTTTTTGAATATTTAATTCCTGGCAAATGGCTTCAAAAGCTTGATGTGTGAGGTTTACTTTTATAATTTTATATTTAGATTTTATTATAATTATGGTAAAAGTCACAATTTTAAATGCAAGTATACATATCGTTCAAGTAATATAGGGCTCTAGTGGAGTCCTGGTTATCGATCCCACAGGGATATTGAATTTATAAAAAGTAAGAAATATAAGAAATATTTTTGAATTTTCAAATTAAATACAATTTATAAGTACCCTTTTATTTTTTATATATATTTTTAAATTTAATTTACTAACAATTTTTACGAAAAGCAAGTAAGCAGTAAGCAAAGCAGTAATTAAAATTCAATGCAAGTATAAAAACGACTTTCTCCTTTAATCCAAGATTTATAAAATAATTATCTTTTGAAGGGAATTTAGATTATGGTATTGTGCTACATAGAAGCATTCCTATTCTTTACCCTTTGGTCTAGGTGCAAAGAACATTGACTAATCAATAGACAGGCTCAGAATGTTTTGTTAGTAGAATGGGTTAATCTAGGCTCACACTACTAGATGTCCAAGGGTGGCTTTGGTCGGCCCTACCAGTGACCCATTACTTTTCTATAAACCAAATTATTAGAATTTAGTCTATCACTCTAATAACTAATTAATTTTATGCCCAATAAATTTTATGTTCCTATTTATTTGCACTTCACCTTAAATAATCTACGTATAGCCTGCAATTACCTAAAGATTCATGTGATATCTAATAAATAAGAATTTATCTCCGGATAGGTCTTAAAATTCTTCAACATGTTTTAACAACATAAATGGCCAATTGAAAAAGTAAACTAAGATCAGGTATTAATATCATCACAACGTTTTAAAATATTTTAAATATAATTTTCCTACAAAATTTAATTAATTTACAATCTTTTCATTAGTTGAAAGGAGAAAGCTAACTAACTACTCAGAGCACATTGAAATAACACAACAAAACATATTTATAAAACTTTGAACCAAAACACAAACACTTATCTGAAGTGTTCCTTCAAGTGATCCGCTGACTTCTACTGATTCCAAAGCAATGATGAAAGACTCCAACAGCAACAACACTCAATAAAAACTCAAAATAAACTCACTAGATACAAAATAAAGGGGCACCCTAAGTATGGAAGAGACTAAAAGGTATTGGTAATAAGAGGGGGGGGAGTTATGGTGCGATTTTTTCTGTAGAATGGGCTCCTATTTATAGAACTCTGAATTTTACCAGAGGTTGCTTAAGGCACCTCTTCAAAATTTGTCCAAATTCAATGCATCTTCTAGAAGGTAACTATCGCACCTAGGCGTCGAGATCTGGCGCCTAGGCGCCGGACTCCGTGACCAGGTCGTTCGTACCTCTTCACTTTAGGTCGTACTTCTTCACGATCCAGACCGTTTCTTTGTGTCCAAAAACATTGTATCACAGGCCTTATATATTAGGAGTAACTTCCAGTCTTCTAGAAGCTCCAATAACAGCTTAACTCCATCAAAATAACTGTCCAAAGTAGTCAAAAAATCTTGACAGCGTCTGTATCGAGCTGGCGCTTGGGCGCCAGATTCTGGCGCCTGGGCGCCAGGCCAATAATTCGAAAATTTTGCTTCATAAGCTCCATTTTTGCTCCTTTTTGCTCTTTTTTCTTCTTTTTCTTTCTTGGTCTTCTTTTTAATCATCTACATCTAAAAACATGAAAATACCTTTCATTAAAGCATAATATCCTTAAGAATTAAGTCATAAATAAGGCATAAAATGGGTATTTTTTTAAGTAGATCAAATTCCCCCAAATTTAAATGTTACTTGTCCTCAAGTAACCATTTTAATTACATAAAATAGATAACATTTGGAATGAAGTTAAAATATTTAAGATTCCTTATAATTTTTTAGTTTTATAAATGCTTTAGCAAATCATTAACCAAATTTCACTATTAAGTTTAATTTTAAGAATTAAAGAACATTTAACTAACAAATTATAAGATTTCCAATTTTTCATTTATTTCAAGAATAATTGTAATTTATCATATTAAGGTCACATAGAATATTTACAAGAAAAAGATTTTCATGAAATATTTTTCTAGTAAAAATTTATTTGTACATAGAAATTAAGTTAAAAATGTAATCAGTTTTCTTCCTATAAGATAATTCAAGTGAAGCCAATTTTTTAGTAGACCTTTTCCTCAAGCTTCTCCTCGCTTTCTCTTTTTTTTTTAATTGATGATTACTATTTTTGGATAGCCTGTTAATGATTTTTAACTTCACTATCCTTAACTTATTTTCAAAAACCTATACATTCTTACTTAATAAATATGACATTTTTAATAAATTATTATTTTTCAAAACTCATTTCAGTCCTTTCTTTTTCAAGCAATAATCTTGATTCCTCAGTATTTCAAAAATACAATTTTCTTTACTATAAATACAAAAATTTTGATCTTAGTATTCCTTAAGCTAAATAATTCTATTCTTAAAATCAATCAAAATTTTTGAAATTTTAGTTAAGTTTTCTAAATTATTTATAAATTCAAAAATTTAGGTAATTTTAAACAGATTTTTCATTCCTTATGTTATGTTAATATATTTTTTAAGAAAATATTAGTTCTTTAAGGACAAATAATATTTAAATTTGATAAATGCTTTCCCTTCCCCCAAACTTCAGCTTTAGTATAAATATGAATCATGAAATTTTCTAAAGCATGAGACAAAGAAATAAACATGAATTAATCTAAGTGTAATAATGATGTAGTCAGAAAAAATTAACTTCTACTTCTACACATGCTTTAATATGAATATAACAGAAATCATTAAGCATATATAGAAAAGTTTTGCAGAGTAGGAGTTAATTTCTTAATTTTTTTTTAGAACATGCAAATTTACTAGCTATTCATGAACACTAAACATAGGCTGAAACAGAAATAAACTTTTATAAAAATTCATTTACATTGCAGTCTTAAACACACATCAAATAATCTAAAAACAGTTTTAACATAAAAAGCTTACATAAACACTAACAATTAACATCACATTCAACAGCATTAGAAACTAGAAACATACTAAAAATATAATTAACAAAATCTAGAGGTAAGTCAAGCTACTAATCACTGTCTGTAGCTTCATCGTCGTCATCACCAAAAGAAAAATCCATATCCTTTGGATCAACATATGATGAAAATCTGGGACTAATAGGGAACTGAACATCGCGTTCACCCTTCATAAATCTCAATAAAAACTCAGAATAGTCAGCATCGTAATCAGTCTTTCTTTGTGTATACTCAGAAAGATTATCGATCTTCTTATCTATCGTATTTACTCTACAATGAGTTAAGAATAACTCATGCTGCTAGTCTATAAACTGATCATGCATGGTTTCCCAAAAAGTATATGGTGGCTCAGTAGAAGTAGTTGGTCTAGAAGTAGAAGCTCTACCTGAAGTTGGTAATGAACCAGAAGGTGAAGTAGAACTCTTACCTTACATTCGATCATAAATACTGATGCTTTCTCTTCCTATAGGCTTTGTCGACTTGAGCTTTTCCTCAGAAAGCTCAATAATTACTCAAGCACATTGACATAGAGAATAGATCAGAGATGGAAAACCAAGTCCAATAGAAGTGCTAGAACGAGTAGTAGCCTCTACAGAAGCATAAATAATGCTTCCTACATCAATAGGCTTCCTCTCCTGAATGCAGTAGTTGAGGATAGCTTTATCCTTGGTAACCTCATTCAGATGATTGGATGGAAGGAGACGAGCAGAAATAAAGTAGTGCCATGCCTTTGAAACACCATTAAGCTTAGAAGATGAAAAATTTACCCTTTTTCCATTCCGAATCTTCCAGGCTCCAGTACTATCAGTCAGGTAGGCAATGATCATATCCAAATCTCCCTTAGATGGAGATAATCCTGAGGAATAACAGTATATGTTTAGCGGCAGGCCATAGAAAATATTGATGCATTCAGGAGTGAATCCTACTCCAACTCCTCGAACGTAAATCTCGTATTCTTCAGCATCCACGAATTAGCATAAAACTCTCTAACAACCGGGATAACGACAATAGCAGTGAAATAGCAGAATCGTTGCCAGTTGAGCGCAACGATAGTCTCCTCAATTCTTCCTCCAGGATTTTAAAAACTTTGCTCCGAGATAAATTTCCAATTCGTAGCGAAATCATTGTAACTGAAGTGTACAGCAGTGGTGACGAACTTGCTACGATCGAAATTTTCTCGTTCCTTTCCTTGCTTAGATTTGGGTGCCATCTAAACGTGAAATAAAAACGCAAAATAAATTCAACGGATCTAGGAAAATAAACTAATTTAAGCTTTTCAAACTTCAAAGAGCTTAAAAATTCATGGATTTAACCATAAAAATCAAAATTTTTCTCAAAATTTCTGTTTTTCTCAATGAGAGCAAAATCCATGGTGAAAATCAAATATAATGAGTTTAGAATGTAGATCTGACCTTGAGATGAAGAAGTTGGGTGATTTCAAGCTCAAAAACTTGAAAATCCGCCTTTAAATGGGATCTATAGGGGGTATTTTCACGAAAAACTATGGAGAAGGAAGCTTAGGCGTCAAAAATCGCGTAGGGGGGTTTAAGAAGATGAGTTTCCGAGTTCAGGCCGAACCGGCGCCTAGGAACGCCATTCCAAAAATTCGATTTAAATTAAATATTTTGCACCAAATGTTATCAAATTTGACTCCTAATTACTTTTATGAGAGTATTAATCCAATTTATATCCTCCAAATATTTTCACGATCAATTTAAAATGATAGTATAGATCCACAAAAATGTATCCAAATTCTTCAATTTTAATCCCTAATTTCCATTCCAAATTCAATAACTTTCAGTAAAAGACTGTATCAAGGTTCATAGTTTCATAAATAACACAAACAACAACAGATTCAAAGCAAACATTCAAATCCAACAACACTTATTGAACAATTAAGCAAACACAAATTCAATATTCAACACACTAACACAAGACTCAATTACACTTAAAACACATAAAAGATCTATTTAACACCGATCTTCAGTTACCATCTCTTTCGTAATGAAGTTTGCTAGGACCGAAGGGATAGAACACCAACGCCCATGGAAATTCCAAAGCCATCTTTTCATCGATCCACTTGTTCTTCGCGTACATTTCTACTTGAGCGTCATGATAAGCAGCCATATGATCATATTAAAGTTTGGTTTGCCATTCCAAGTGTTCGTATTGGTGGTACAACTCATGGAGAAGATTACCAATACTTAGAAGTTCCGCTTCAATCTTATCCAATCAACTAAACATTTTCTCCATACTAACAGCAATAAAACCATTAAAATAAGGTTGAGGATCTTTAGGAGATTTGTCTCTTACCTTATTTCCTTGATTTCCTCTATCTATTGCCTCTAAATCCTTCTTAACTCATTCAAAATGGATTGCTCTGGTCAAAATTAGTGTTTCTATGGGATTGGGGACGAAGATAAGGCTATATACAAAGAGAATTCGTGTGAAAAACTGAAGAATTTTGATTTTTCCACGATCTGTAACCATGGCGCTTAGGCGCCGGAATCAGGCACCTAGGCAACAGACTTTAGTGCCTAGGCACCGGATCATTGATACGCAGGCCATTCTGGCGCTTAGGCCCCGACTTTTGGCACCTAGGTGCTGGAATCTCGATCGATTCTGATTCTCCTATCGTCAAATTTTGCAAGTTTCGGTCGTAAAAATATGTCTAATAAATGGGTATGATCAACACACAAACACAATTACGAAAAATTCAAATCACAAACAATCACAAATGAAGGTTAACTTGATCTCCTTTTTACTCACATTTGACATGGAGTGGTCCAAGTCCAAATTCTATATACTTCAAAAAAATGTTTAGCTTAAGTCAATACAGACTTGTTAGCCTTCTTTTTCCAGAAATTATATAAAAATTTAGTCAAGACCAAGACATAACCTTGCAGTAATAATTAAACTCACACTAATAAATATGTGTTGTCTCCCACAAAGCGTTTGGTTTAACATCATCAGCCTGACCTAATTAATTGAATTAATAGGGTAAACTCAGCTCAGAAGCCTCTTTGTAATTTAATTTCATTTCTCCCATATAAGGCTTCAGTCTTAATCCATTAACTTTAAATACTTTTCCAGTTTTAGGATCTTTAATATCCACAGCTCCAAAATGGTATACTTTCTCAATTATAAATGGTCCCATCCATTTAGATTTTAATTTTCCAGGGAATAGTTTTAAACGAGCATTAAATAATAATACTTCTTTTCCAGGCTCGAATATTTTCCTTGAAATCATTTTTTCATGCAATTTCTTCATTCTTTCCTTATAAATTCTTGCATTTTCATAAGACTCATTTCTTATCTCTTCCATTTCATTCAGTTGTAATAATCATTTTTCTTCTGCAGTATTCAAATTATAATTGAACTCCTTTATCGCCCAATAAGCTTTATGTTTAAGTTCAACAAGTAAGTGACAATGTTTACCATAAATCAACAGATAAGGTGACATTCTGATAGGTGTCTTTTAAGTTGTTCTATAGACCCATAATGCAGAATCAAGTCTATAAACACAGTCAGTTCTTTTAAGATTAACAATATTTTATAATATTCTTTTGATTTCTCTATTTGATACTTCAGCCATTCCACTTGTTTGAGGATGATAAGCAGTTGCAATTCTATGTTTAATTCCGAATTTTTCTAGCAATGATTGAATTCTTATATTTGTGAAATGACTTCCCCCATCTGTGATAATTATCCTGGGCATTCCAAATCTTGTAAAAATCAATTTCTTTAAAAATTTTGAAACAGTTTTGGAATCACAGTTAGGTAAAGCTACAGCTTCGATCCACTTTTAAACATAAACAACTGCTAAAAAATATAAATCTTTCTAGATGATGGTACGAAAGGTCCCATAAAGTCTAAACCCCATACATCAAAAATTTCGATTTCTAATATAAAGTTTAGAGGCATTTCATCTTTTTTGGATATATTTCTCATTCTTTGACATCGATCACAAGTTTTCACATAATGTCCAACATCTTTAAATAAAGTAGGCCAATAAAATCCAAAATTTAAAATTTTAAATGCAGTTTTATCAACTCCAAAGTGTCCTCCAAATTCAGAATCGTGACATTTTTGAATAATTGCAAAAGTTTCTTCATATGGTACACATCTTTGAATCACAGAATCTCTTCCTATTTTAAATAAATGTGGATCTTCCCAAATATATGATTTACAATCATTCTTGAATTTCTTAATGTATTTACTATTCATCCTATAAGGTAAAATATTGCTAATCAAATAGTTAACTATATCTGCCATACCAGGGCATTTGTAATCCTTGAATGACATATAATTGCTTATCCGGGAATTTCTCATTTATATTTTCTTCATAAATCTTCTCATTATTATTTTTTATTCTTGATAAATGATTAGTAATTTGGTTGTCAGTTCCTTTTCTGTTTACAATTTCAAAGACAAATTCTTGTAAAATTAAAACCCATCTGATCAATCTAGGTTTAGCATCATTTTTAGATATTAAATACTTAATAACAGAATGATTAGTATGCACAATACATTTTGTTCTAAGAAGATACAGTCTAAATTTTTCAAAGGCATATACTATTGCTAAAAGCTCTTTTTCAATAGTAGTGTAATTTATTTGAGTTTCATTAAGAGTTTTGCTAGCATAGTATATAACTTTGAAAATTTTCTCATATTTTTTTCCTAATACAGCTCCGATTGCAAAATCACTTGCATCACACATTAATTCAAAAGGTTTATTCCAATCAGGTGCAATAATGACAGGTGCAGTGATTAATTTTTCTTTCAGAATATTGAATGCATTCAGACAATCTTCCATAAATTCAAATTTAGCCTCTTTTTCCAATAAATGGCAAAGAGGTTTAGTAATTTTAGAAAAATCCTTTATACATCTCCTATAAAATCCAGCATGACCCAGAAAACTTCTCACATCAGTAACGGTAGTAGGTGGTTGAAGCTCAGCAATGACTTTTACTTTTACTTGATCAACTTCCATTCCTATTTGTGAAACTTTATGTCCAAGTACAATGCCTTCTGTGACCATAAATTGACATTTTTCCCAGTTAAGAACTAAATTTGTTTATTCACATCTCTTCAAAACTTTCATTATATTTTCCAAGCAAGATTCAAAAGAAGTTCCAAAAACTGAAAAATCGTCCATAAATATTTCAATTCCTTTATCAATAAAATCGCAGAATATTAACATCATACATCTTTGAAAAGTTGCAGGTGCATTGCATAAACCGAAAGGCATTCTTCTAAAGGCAAATGTTCCATAAGGACTTGTAAATGTTGTCTTTTCTTGATTCTCTGGAACATTGGGTAATTGATGATAACCAGAATATCCATCCAGAAAACAGAAATATGAGTGTCCAGCTAGTTTATCCAATATTTGATCCAAGAAAGGTAAAGGAAAATGATCCTTTCTAGTGGCGTTGTTTAATTTTCGATAGTCAATGCAAATACGCCATCTAGTAACATGTCTTGTTGGGATTAATTCATTTTTATCATTAACAATGATAGTTACTCCTCCTTTCTTTGGAACACAATGAATAGGCTTACCCATTGGCTATCCGAAATAGGATAAATAATTCCAACATCTAACCATTTCAAAATTTCTTTCTTGACAACCTCTTTCATAATTGGATTTAATCTTCTTTGAGGTTCAATAGTGGGTATACAATATTCTTCCATTAAAATCCTATGCATACAGATTGAAGGGCTTATCCCTTCTATATCTGCAATAGTCCAACCAAAAGCTTTCTTATAATTCTTCAGAACTCCTATTAATTTTTCTTCTTGATCTTTGCTTAATTCTGAAGATATAATTATGGGTAAAGTTAATGAATTTCAAAGAAATGCATACTTTAAATGTGCAAGTAACATTTTTAATTCTTTATATAACATAGATTCTTTATTTTATCATCAGAAATGACCTTACATTTTTTTTGGTAATGCTTTTCAATTATATAATAAAAAATATCCATCCAATAGCATTTTTCTTTATCAGGATACCTCATTGATTTCAGAACATTGAATGTTATCTCTTGATCATTAACTCTCATCGTTAATTCTCCTTTTTGCACATCAATCATAGCTCGATCGGTAGCTAGAAAAGGTCTCCCTAAAATTATAGGTATTTCTTTATCTTTTTCCATATCTAGAATAATGAAATCCACAGGGAAGATAAATTTATCTACCTTAACAAGAACATCCTCTATAACTCCTTTAGGATAAGTGATCGGTCGATCAGCTAACTGAAGAGTTACAGTGGTAGGATAAATCTCTCCTAAATCTAACCTTTGAAATATTGAAAATGGCATGAGATTAATACTAGCTCATAAATCACATAAGGCTTTTCCAAAGAATTTTTCTCCAATAGCACAAGGTATAGTGAAACTTCCAGGATCTTTAAGTTTTTGAGGTAATTTCTTCTGAATTATTGCACTACATTCTTCACTTAATGCAACAGTTTCATAAATTTTGCATAGCTAGGCATTTGCTTTAAAGCTTCAACAAAAGGAATGTTGATGGTAAGTTTCTTAAAAATTTCAAAGAACTTAGAAAATTAATTATCAAGCTTCTGCTGTTTAAGTCTTTGAGAAAAAGGTGGTGGTGATCTTTCAACTTCCACTTCAATAAGTACAACAGCCTGATCTTTACTTGGAGAAAGGGTATCTTTAGGTTTTTTAATCTCTTCAACTTCTTTCTCTTTTTCAATCTCATTCCATGTTTTCTCTTTTAATTCCTTTCCACTTTTGAGTTGTACAGCTTTTGCTTGTTCATGTTCTTTTCCAGATCCTTTAGAAATAATTTTGACATTGCTAGACAGTGTTCCTTGAGGTCTGTAATTAATGAAATTAGCGATTTAAGTTATCTTATTCTCAATATTATGAATAGCAGTGTTCTGACTTTGTAGCTGATTGCTTAGTTGCAAGATTAATTCTTCTACAGACAACTTTTTCTGCTGATTGTTATAACTAGGAGGATTAGTTGGTCTATAGTTTGAATTTCCTTGATTGTTCCAATTTGGATTAGCTTGATGTCCATTACTCCAATTAGAATTAGGATGATTTTTCCAACCAGGATTATATAAATTAGAATAAGGGTTCTTAGTTTTACTAGCAATAGCAAAGTTTCCATTGTTTGAGAATCATCAAAATTTGCAGAGTTATCATTACTTACATGTGATATATTAATAGAAAAATTATCTAATTTCTTAGATATCGCAACCACTTGTGAAGCTAAAATAGAAAAGGCTTCATTATCATGATTACTGGCCATTCTTTTAGGATTAACCCTTTCAGAAGGCCATTAAAAATTTTTATTAATCATTTCTTCAATTAAAGTGTAGGCTTCTTCAAATGTCTTTGCCATTAAAGAACCACCAACAGCAGCATCAATAATAGATCTAAGTGATCCAATAACTCCATTATAAAATGTTTGAATAATTAACCAATCTGGTTAAGCATGATGAGGACATTTTCTTAATAGTTCTTTAAATCTTTCTTAAGCTTCATAAATTGTTTCTCCATCAAATTGCATAAATGAAGTAATATCATTTCTCAATTTAACAGTTTTAGAAGGAGGAAAATATTTAGCAAGGAATTTTTGTGTAATATCTGCTCATGTTTTAATAGAACATATTGCTAATGAATTAAGCCACATCTTTGCTTTATCTTTTAAGGAAAAAGGAAAGAGTCTAAGCCTAATAGCCTCATCAGAAACATTATTATATTTAAAGGTAGCACAAAGTTCTAAAAAACTAAGAAGATGTAAATTTGGATCCTCATTAAGTGTTCCTCCAAATTGATTATTTTGAACCATTTGAATAATAGAAGGTTTAAGCTCAAAAGAATTAGCATCTACAGCTGGAATTTGAATACTAACATGAAGTTCATCAACTGTAGGGTTTGCATATTCCCTTAATGGTTTATAAATATTTTGTTCATTAATTTCGATTGGATTTTGATTATTGTTATGTAAGTTAGCCATTTCTTGATGTTTTGAAATTTGTTTATCTTTTTTTAATTCTTTTAATTCTTCTTTCTAATTCAGAATCAAAAGGTAAATCCTTCAGATCCAGAACTACGCATAAAATTTAAAATATTTTTGTTTTGTTTGTATATATTTTTATGTTTTATATTGTATATATTTTTATGTTTTATATTTGAAATAAAACACAACATAACTCAATCCTTACTCATCCTTATCTCCATAATCATCTTCTTCATCATCATTTTCCTTCCAAAATCTAAAAAAATTAAACTGAGTATACCATGGATAGGGTGGAAATACCAAACTATAATCTTCTCTAATAAGTCTCTCCAAAGAAGTGTTTTATTTCCCTCATAATCACTATGCCTTCTTAAATATGAATCAATATGATCAACATAGTTTTCAAGATTTGATACCTTATCCATAGCATAATCCATATTATCCATCATAGTTTGCATCATTTTAGATTGTGAATCAGGATTCGATCTACCATGAGATGCAGAAGCTCTAGATGTAGAAGCATCAGAACTTTAGAGAATCCTCCTCTCCAGCCAAAAATTGAATGTTCAGAGTATGTCTTCACATTCACACTTTTTATGGGCTTCAGACACATCACATGTCTAATCTCATTCCAAAAAATGTTTTGGATGAGATACCCTCTAATTCATCATAACACAAGACAAACTTATATTAAACACTTAAAACAAACAAACACAAACTAACAAGCAAATAAACTAAACATACAATTTAATTCCATTCTGCATTAGATGGAATATATCCTTGACCTTTAGTTGTTCTTTCTGAACCATTTGGCACAAAGATTTAATAAAATGGACGATGATGAACTCTAATAGAATCCTCTTCAATTCATTTGTTTTCCAAATACATCGCCTTGTCCGATTCTTCAATATAACTTGAATGGCTGAATTGCATTTTGAGTTGCCAACCAACATGCTCTAGATGTGCGTTAGTTTCATTTAAATTTGCCTCAATTGATGCCACATCAGCCTTAATCATCGCAATCTTCTCTACTATTCCTTCAATACTAATGACTAGAAATCCGTTATATAACCCCTACGTACTTTGACTTACAAACTTTTTCTTAACGACTTCCTCCTTTTTCTTCAATTTATTCTCCCAAGAAAGCATTTTTGCAATCTTAATACTCCTTAAACAGCTCAAATCTCTCTTCTCTAAGACTTAAGAATGGAAATTTTGAATGTGAAGTTTCCTCTTCATTTTCATGCTATTTATAGACTTAAGTAGAGCCTACACCCACTTCCCATGTTTAAAAATCACCAAATAATGTTTAAGGCCACTTTCCCACATTTATTTTTTGTAGAACATCATTTAGGCATGTTTTAGAACTCCGACGCTTAAGCGCCAATTTTGGGCGCTTAGGCGCCAGTGCTCAGTTAAGCACAGGTCAGCTTAAAGTCCAAAAACTCATTTTTACCTGCCTAAGACATCATTCAAAGCCTTAAAATTATCACCAAAATTTCAAAATACTACCACATTTCTCCAAATAAAAACACAACAACAACAAAACAAAAGCTCACTGTTAACTATCGGTTACCTCCCACAGAGCGCTTGGTTTTACGTCATTAGCCAGATGTACCCAGTGCTTATTCTGGGTAACCCAACATTAAAACATCATTCACTTTTGTTTGATCACCTAAGAAATAGGGTTTAAATCTTTGACCATTCACTTTAAAAATTTTCAGAGTTTTAGGATCCTTAATATCCACAGCTCCATAAAGATAAACTTTTACTACAATAAATGGGCCCATCCACCTGGACTTAAGTTTTCCTACCAATAATCCTAATATTGCATTCAAAATCAAAACTTGTTGTTCTGACTCAAAACTTTTTGTAAGAATCTTCCGATCATGCCACTTTTTCATCTTATTCTTGTAAGTCTTAGCATTCTCATAAGACTCATTCCTTATCTCTTCCAGCTCATTGAACTGAAATAATCTCATCTTACCAGTATCCTTTAAATTATAATTGATTTCCTTAATAGCTCAATAAGCTTTATGCTCAAGTTCCACTGGTAAATGACAAGCTTTCTCATAAATTAACTTGAATGGTGACATTTCTACAGGAGTATTATAAGCAGTCCGATAAGCCCACAAATTAAAATCAAGTTTGACTGACCAATCCATTTTTGTTGGATTAATAGATTTTTTTTCAAAATTCATTTGATTTCTTGATTAGAAACTTCAGCCAAATCTCTTGTCTAAGGAAGTTAAGCAGTGCAAATTCGATGATAAATTCGATATTTTTTGAATAATTTTTCTATTAACACATTTTTAAAATGACTTCCCCATCATTTATGATAACACTTGGCATTCCAAACCTACAAAATATATTCATTTTTAAGAACTTTGTAACACTTTAAGCATCACATCGAGGTAAAGCAATAGCTTCTATCCATCTAGAGACATAGACTAGTGTTAACAGGATGTATAAATTTCTAAAAAATGGTTTAAATGGTCCCATGAAATATAATCCCCAAACGTCAAATATTTTGACTTCAAAAATATAACTGTGGGGCATCTCATTTCTTCTAAAAATATTGCCTACACGTTTACACCAATCACAATTTATAATATAAGCATTTACATCTCCAAGGATTGTAGGCCAAAAAAATCCAGATTGTAAGATTTTATATGTTGTTTTATTAACACCAAAATGTCACCCAAAATCAGAATTATGACATTTTGGATAATTTCAAAAGTTTCTTCTAAAGGCACACGTCTTTAAATAATTAAGTCTTTCCTTTATTTATATAAAAATGGAAATAAGTCTTAGCTTTAGATAAAAGTTTCCTCTTTTTTTTGGTGTGCCACACCACAAGGTAAAATGCTACTAACAATAAAGTTCACAATGTCTGCATACCACGGAACACGGCATTTGTTAATATTGAACAATTTTTTCATCTGAAAAATGTTCATTAAAGTCTTCTTCAAAACAAATTAATTCTCAAACATAATCTTAGACAGTTGATCAGCAATTTGATTATCAGCTCCCTTTCTATTTACTATTTCAAAAACAAATTCTAGCAAAAGAAGAACCTATCTTATTAATCTAGATTTTGCATCCTTCTTTTTCATTAAATACATTATAGCATAATGATCAGTATGAACCATACATTTAGCTCCAATTAAATATGATCTGAAATTTCAAAGGTAAATACTATTGCTAAGAACTCTTTCTCAATTGTGGTATAAATAATTTGAGCTTCATTATGAGTTTTTCTAGCATAGTAAATACTTTAAAAATTCTATCATTTTTCTATCCCAAAATAGTTCCAATAGCATAATCACTTGCATCACACATTAATTCAAATGATTTTTTCCAATATGGTGAAACAATAACTGGTGTAATGATTAATTTTTAGTTTAAATGTCCAAAAGCTTTTTCGGCAATCTTTATCAAAATTGAAAATCACATCTTTCTTGAGTAAATGGCATAGAGGCTTAGAAATTTTTAAAAAATATTTAATATATCACCTATAAGTACCACCATATCCAGAAGAACTCTTAATTTCCCTCACATTTGTTGGATGAGGTAAGTTAGCGATCACTTGAGTTTTTACAGGATCTACTTCCGTGCCTTTCTCAGAAATGTGATGTCCTAATACTATTTCTCCTGCTTTCATAAACTGGTATTTTTCCCAATTAAGAACTAAGTTTCTTTCTTCATATCATTTAAGAACTCGAGATAAATTTTTGAATCTTAATTCAAATGATGTTCCAGACACTAAAAAATCATCTATAAATATTTCAATTCATTTTTTTTTATTAAATCACAAAAAATAGACATCATACATCTTTGAAATGTAGCAGGGGCATTAGATAAACCAGAGAGCATTCTTCTAAAAGTTAAAGTACCATAAGAACTGGTAAACATTGTTTTCTCTTGATTCTCGGGAGCAATTTGTATTTGGTGATAACCAGTATATCCATCTTGAAAACAAAAGTATTTATTCTTAGTTAGTCTATCCAACATTTGATCCGGAAAGAGTAATGGAAAATGATCTTTTCTCGTGGAAAGGTTTAATTTACTATAATCAATGCATATTCTCCATTATGTAACATGTCATGTTGGTACTAACTCATTCTTTTCATTAACAGTTACAATAACTCCTCCTTTCTTAGGAACACAGTGAATAGGACTAACCCATGCACTATCTGAAATTGGATAAATAATCCCAGCATCTAACCACTTTAAAATTTCTTTCTTAACAATTTCTTTCATAAATGGAATTAATCTCCTTTGAGGATCAGAATAAAGAGAGTTGGAAAACATTTCTTATAACAACTCCTTGACTTTGTAACTGATTATCCATTTATAATAAAATTTCTATAGACAACAATTTATCCTTAATTTGTGGATTATTTCTAAAACCTAGAGGATAGGTTGGTGATGCGATGCGACTTTATTTATGCTTTAAAATACAAGAATTTGTTACCGCTTTTTAGAATATTTAATTCCTGGCAAATGGCTTCAAAACCTTAATGTGCGAGGTTTACTTTTATAATTTTATATTTAGATTTTATTATAATTATGGTAAAAGTCACAATTTTAAATGCAAGTGTACGTATTGTTCACGTAATACAGGGCTCTAGTGGAGTCCTTGTTATCGATCCCACAGGGATAGTGAATTTATAAAAAGTAAGAAATATAAAAAATAATTTTGAATTTTCAAATTAAATGCAATTTATAAGTACCCTTTATATACATACATATATATATATATATATATATATATATATATATATATATATATATATATATATATATATTTATATTAAATTTAATTTACTAACAATTTTTACTAAAAAAAAGTAAGCAGTAAGTAAAGCAGTAATTAAAATTCAATGCAAGTATAAAAACAACTTTCTCCTTTTCAACTAATCCAAGATTTATAAAATAATTATCTTTTGAAGGGAATTTAGATTATGGTATTGTGCCAAATAGAAGCATTCCTATTCTTTACCGTTTAGTCCAAGTGCAAATAACATTGACTAATCTATGTACGTACTCGAGATGTTTTATTAAGTAGAATGGGTTAATCTAGTGCTCACACTACTAGATGTCTAAGGGTGGTTATGGTCGGCCCTACCAGTGACCCATTACCTTCTGTAAACCAAATTATTAGAATTTATTCTGTCACTCTAAAAAATAATTAATTTTACGCCCAATAAATTTTATCTTCCTATTTATTTGCACTTCACCTTAAATAATCCGCGTATAGCCTGCGATTACCTAAAGATTCATGTGATATCTACTAGTTAAGAATTTATCTCCGGATAGGTCTCAAAATTCTTAAACTGGTTTTAACAATTTAAATGGCCAACTTAAAAAGTAAACTAAGATCAGGTATTAATATCATCACAACGTTTTAAAGCATTTTAAATATAATTTTCTTACAAAATTTAATTAATTTATAATATTTTCATTAGTTGAAAGGTGAAAGTTAACTAACTACTCAGAGCACATTGAAATAACACAACAAAACATATTTATAAAACTTTGAACTAAAATACAAATACTTATCTGAAGTGTTCCTTCAAGTGATCCGCTGACTTCTACAGACACCAAAGCAATGATGAAAGACTCCAACAGTAACAACACTCAATAAAAACTCAAAATAAACTCACTAGATACAAAATGAAGTGGCACCCTAAATATGGAAAAGACTAAAAGGTATAGGTAATAAGTAGAATGGGCTCCTATTTATATAGCTTTAAATTTGACTAGGGGTTGCTTAAGGCACCTCTTCGAAATTTGTCTAAATTCAATGCATCTTCTAGAAGGTAACTGTCGTGCCTAGGCGTCGGGATCTGGCGCCTAGGTGTTGGACTCCGTGACCAAGTCGTTTGCACCTCTTCACTTTGGGTCGCACCTATTCGCCATCCAGACCATTTCCTTATGTCCAAATACATTGTGTCACATGCCCTATATATTAGGAGTAACTTCCAGTGTTCTAGAAGCTCCAATAACCACTTAACACCTTCAAATTAACTGCCCAAAGTCCTCAAAAAATCTTGACAGCGTCTGTATCGAACTGGCGCTTAGGCGCTGGATTCTGGCGCCTAGGCGCCAAGCCATTAATTCCAAAATTTTGCTCCATAAGCTCCATTTTTGCTCCTTTTTTCTCTTTTTTTCTCATTTTATTTCTTAGACTTCTTTCAAATCATCTACATCCAAAAATATGAAAATACCTTTCATTAAAGCATAATATTCTTAAGAATTAAGTCATAAATAAGGCATAAAATTGGTATTTTTTTAGGTAGATCAATTGGTCTATGATTACTATTACCTTGGTTGCTTAAGTTCCCTAATGGGTTTATTTGGTTGCTTCACCGTTGTTGATTGATACCACCCAAATTGTTATTCCTGTTAAAATTAGGATGGTTATCCAACCTAGATTATAGTAATTTGAATTTGGGTTATTTGACTTGTTATTAATTGCATTCAAAGTCTCAATTAATATTTGAGAATCTACCATTTGGCCTAATAAAATCTCTCCAATCACTGAATTTAGGTAAGAAAAAATCATTCCAAATTGGTTTATCTTCCTTGAAATTTTAGCAACTTGATTTGTTATCACGGTAAAAGCTTTGAAACCATGAATATAGGCTACCTTTATAAGATGTACCCTTTTTGAAGGCCACTGAAAATTATTAGTAGTCATTTCTTCAATTAAAGAATAAGCTTCAGAAAAAGGTTTTGACATCAATGAACCACCAGAAGCGGCATCGATAATAGATCTAAGAGATCCAGTTAATGCATTATAAAAACTTTGAATAATTAACCAATCTTTCATAGCATGGTGTGGACACTTTCTTAGGAATTCTTTAAATTGTTCCTAAGCTTTTTAAATTTATTCCCGTTCAAACTGATAAAAAGATGTAAGCTTCATAGTTTTAAAAGGAGGAAAATATTTAGCAAGGAATTTATGTGCTAAATCATCCCAAGTTTTGATAGATCCAGGTGCTAAAGAATTCCACCATATCTTAGCCTTTTCCCAAAGTAAGAATGGAAAAAGCCTAAGCCTAATACCATTATCAGAACCACCATCATATTTAAATGTTGCACACAATTCAAGAAAATTGACAAGATGTAAATTTGGTTCTTCGGTTTTTGATCCCCAAAATGATTTTTAGTTACCATTTGGATAATAACAGGATTAAGGCCAAATGAATTAGCAGCTACAACAGGATTTAGAATACTACTGTGAAGTTCATAAACGGTAGGGATTGCATAATATATTAAAGGTCTTAATTCATGATGAATTTCAGCATTTTGATTACTTTGATTTGCCATTTCTTGAAATTTTTAATTTTTTTCCATATTTTTTATTTTTTTTAATTTTCTAATAGTTCATTCTAATTCAAAATCATAAGGCTTAAGTCCTTCAGAACCTAAACTTTACAAAAACTGTTATAATACAATAATAAAAACAACAATGAAATAAAATAAAACACACAATTGTAAATAAGGTTTAAATAAGACTCTAAAAATAGAAATTTTTTTTTCTAAAATTTCTTTTTAATTTATCTTTTAAATTCAAATCCAAAGAAAACTATACTTTTTTTTATTTTCCGACAACGACGCCAAAAAGATGATCCTGATTTTCTTTAAAACTAGATGAATATTGAGAAAATTATGCTTTTGGTAATCCAATTAAACTTATATTTTTGATATAAAATATTCTTATTTACAACAGTGTCAAAAATATGATTCCAATTTTAATAAGAATACAACAGTGATTTTTAAATTTAGGAATTCTACACAAGTATATGTATCGTTATCAAGTAATACAGGACTTTCTGATTAAGCCCAAAAATAATGATCCCACGGGAGAAATCTATAGAAATTTAAATGATAAAAAGGTTTTTAGAACACAAATTCTATTTAGAAAGTACACTTACTTAAACAATTTCAGATAACCTAAAACTTTAAAATATGATTTTTTTTATTTTCTTAAATTACAAAATAAAGTGAACAATTATCTAACTATACAAGATTTTTGTAAGATTTAAAGAAGAAAAAATGAAAATATCTTTTTTCTTGTCTTGAATGAGTAATAAGGAATTCTATTGTGGAAGTAATCAAAATGTGTTGTGCCAAATAGGAGTAATTTTATTCTTTACCCTTACTAGAGATGCTACAAAGAACACTGACTAGTTTAAAGTTTTAATAGTAAAGAAGATAGGTTAGGTAGGAAAATTATTAGCTCTCACTCCAGAGTTCCTTTATTTCCCTCCACTTGGGGGCTAACTCTCGTATCAAAACCTAAAACAATAAACAAATGAGGGGCTTTAGTCTGTCACGCTAAAATCTCTAGTTCTACACCCATCAAATTAAATTTCCATATTTATTTACACAAGACTATATGAATTACTTTCTCATCCAAACAATCGCATATGATTCTTACCTATTATTGATTCAGACAATACCTACTAAGATCTTACATGTTCTCACAAAAAATGTTAACATGATGATTGCCCAAATCAGGAAGTAAATGAAGTGCAATGATTGAATCAACACAACATCTTCTAACATTAAAAATCAATACTTCCACAACTTTCATCCAAAACCTAATTACTATTCATTTTAAAGAAAAAGGATAAAAAGACTACTCATAATTTAAAAATAAAACACAACTACAAATAGTTTTAAAAGTAAATCCCATGTAAAAAACACAAGAAGTCTCAATTAAAACCAAATGAAGTACAAAGATAAAACTTATATTAATTTCCTTGATCTACCTAAAAAAATTCCTATTTTATGCCTTATTTATGACATAATTCTTAAGGATATTATGCTTTAATGAAAGGTATTTTCATGTTTTTGGATGTAGATGATTAAAAAGAAGTCCAAGAAAGAAGAAGAAGAAAAAAAGAGCAAAAAGGAGCACAAATGGAGCTTATGGAACAAAATTTTGGAATTATTGGCCTAGCGCCTAGGCGTTAGAATCTGGCGCCTAAGTGCCAGTTCGATACAGACGCTGTCAAGATTTTTTGATGACTTTGGGCAGTTATTTTGACGGTGTTTAGCAGTTAATGGAGCTTCTAGAAGACAGGAAGTTACTCCTATTATATAGGGCATTTTGATACAATGTATTTGGACATAAGGAAATGTTCTAGATCGCGAAGAGGTGCGACCTAAAGTGAAGACGTACGAACGACCTGGTCACGGAGTTCGGCTCCTAGGCGCCACAGTTACCTTTTAGAAGATACATTGAATTTGGACGAATTTTGAAGAGGTGCCTTAAGCAACCCCTGGTCAAATTTAGAGATCTATAAATAGGAGCCCATTCTTCAGAAAAAATTGTACCCCTAACACCACCCCCCCTCTCTTAGTATTTTAGCATCTTCTCTAGTCTCTTCCATACTTAGGGTGCCACTTTATTTTGTATCTAGTGAGTTTATTATGAGTGTTTATTGTGTGTTGTTGCCATTGGAGTCTTTTATCATTGCTTTGGAGTCAGTAGAAGTAAGCGGATCACTTGAAGGAACACTTCAGATAAGTATTTATACTTTGGTTCAAAGTTTTATAAATATGTTTTGTTGTGTATGTGCTCTGAGTAGTTAGTTAACTTTCTCCTTTCAACTATGAAAATAATATAAATTAAAATAAATTTTTGTAGGAAATTATATTTAAAATTTTTTAAAACATTGTGATGATATTAATACCTGATCTTAGTACTTTTTAAATTTGGACATTTAAATTGTTAAAACCTGTTGAAGAATTTTGAGACTTATCCGGAGATAAATTCTTAACTAGTAGATATCACATGAATCCTTAGGTAATCGTAGGCTATACGCGAATTATTTAAGGTGAAGTGCAAATAAATAAGAAGATAAAATTTAATGGGCGTAAAATTAATTAACTTTTAGAGTGACAAACTAAATTCTAATAATTTAGTTTATAGAAAGGTAATGGGTCACTGGTAGGGCTGACCATAGCCACCCTTGGACATCTAGTAGTGTGAGCCTATATTAACCTATTCTACTAATAAAACATTCGGAGCCTGTCTATAGATTTATCAATGTTCTTTGCACCTGGACCGAAGGGTAAAGAATATGAATGTCTCTATTTGGCACAATACCATAATCTAAATTCCTTTCAAAAAGATAATTAGTTTATAAATCTTGGGTTAGTTGAAAAGGAGAAAGTCGTTTTTATACTTGCATTGAATTTTACTTACCGCTTACTTGCTTTTAGTAAAAATTCTTAGTAAATTAAATTTAAATATATATATATATATATATATATATATATATATATATATATATATATATATATATATATATATATATATATAAAGAGTACTTATACATTCCATTTAATTTTAAAATTCAAAAATATTTCTTATATTTCATACTTTTTATAAATTCACTATTCCTGTGGGATCGATAACTAGGACTCCACTAGAACCCTGTATTACTTGAACGATACGTATACTTGCGTTTAAAATTGTGACTTTTACCATAATTATAATAAAATCTAAAACTAAAATTACAAAAGTAAACCTCGCACATCAAGTTTTTGAAGTCATTTGCCAGGAATTAGATATTCTAAAAAGTGGTAACAAATTCTTGTATTTTAAAGCATATATAAAGTCGCATCACATCAAGTTTTTGGCGTCGTTGTCGGGGATAGGATAGAATATAAAAAGTAAAATGAAATAAAAATAAAATAACATATAAATAAAATATACAAACAAAACAAAAATATTTTAAATTTTATGCGTAGTTCTGGATCTGAAGGATTACTACCTTTTGATTCTGAATTAGAAAGAACAATTAAAAAAATTAAGAAAGGAAAACAAATTTCAAAACATTAAGAAATGGCTAACTTGCATAACAATAATCAAAATCCAATCGAAATTAATGAACAAAATATTTATAAACCATTAAGGGAATATGCAAACCCTACAGCTGATGAACTTCATGTTAGTATTCAAATTCCAGCTATAGATGCTAATTCTTTCGACCTTAAACCTTCTATTATTTAAATGGTTCAAAACAATCAAATTGGAGGAACACCTAATGAGGATCCAAATTTACATCTTGCTAATTTTTTAGAACTTTGTGCTACCTTTAAATATAATAATGTTTCTGCTGATGCTATTAGGCTTAGACTCTTTCCTTTTTCCTTAAAAGATAAAGCAAAGATGTGGCTTAATTCCTTAGCAACTTGTTCTATTAAAACATGGGCAGATAGGGCACAAAAAATTCCTTGCTAAATATTTTCCTCCTTCCAAAACTGCTAAATTGAGAAATGACATTACTTCATTTATGCAATTTGATGGAGAAACAATTTATGATGCTTGAGAAAGATTTAAAGAACTTTTAAGAAAATGTCCTCATCATGCTTTACCAGATTGGTTAATTATTCAAACATTTTATAATGGACTTATTGGATCACTTAGATCTATTGTTGATGCTGCTGCTGGTGGTTCTTTAATGGCTAAGACATTTGAAGAAGTCTACATTTTAATTGAAGAAAAGGCTAATAACAATTTTCAATAGCCTTCTGAAATGGTTAATCCTAAAAGAATAGCCAGTATTCGTGATAATGAAGCCTTTTCTATTTTAGCTTCACAAGTGGCTGTGATATCTAAGAAATTAGATAATTTTGCTATTAATATATCGCATATAAGTAATGATAATTCTACAAATTCTGATGATTCTTAAACAATGGAAACTTTGCAAGCTATTGCTAATAAAACTAATAACCCTTATTATAATTATTATAATCCTGGTTGGAAAAATCATCCTAATTTTAATTTGAGTAATGGACGTCAAGCTAATCCAAATTGGATCAATCAAGGAAATTTAAACTATAGACCAACTTATCCTCATGGTTATAATAATCAGCAGAAAAAGTTGTCTGTAGAAGAATTAATCTTGCAACTAAGCAATCAGATACAAATTCAAAACACTATTATTCATAATATTGAGAATCAGATGGGTCAAATCGCTAATTTCATTAATTACATACCTCAAGGAACACTGCCTAGCAATGTCGAAATTAAACCTAAAGAATCTGGAAAAGAACATGAACAAGCAAAAGCTGTACAACTCAAAAGTGGAAAGGAATTAAAAGAGAAAACACGGAATGAGATTGAAAAAGAGAAAGAAGTTGAAGAGATTGAAAAACCTAAAGATACCCTTTTTCCAAGTAAAAATCAGACTGTTATACCTATTGAAGTGGAAGTTGAAAGACCACCACCACCTTTTCCTCAAAGACTAAAACAACAGAAGCTTGATCATCAATTTTCTATGTTCTTTGAAATTTTTAAGAAACTTACCATCAACATTCATTTTGCTGAAGCTTTGGAGCAAATATCAGCTATGCAAAATTTATGAAGGATATTTTAAGCAAGAAGAGAAAATTCGAAGCTTATGAAACTGTTGCATTAAGTGAAGAATGTAGTACGATAATTTAGAAGAAATTACCTTAGAAACTTATAGATCCTAGAAGTTTCACTATATTTTGTGCCATTGGAGAAAAATTCTGTGGAAAAGTGATCCCCGATAAATATATGCAACGGCTGCCAAAAAATTGGTACCGTCCAATAAATGCGCTGAGGATTTTAGATATGAAAATTATGATTTTATAAATGGGATACTACGCAAGTATACGTATCGTTTATCAAGTAATATAGTATCGTTTATCAAGTAATATACGACTTTCTGATTAAGCCCCGAGATATCGAACCCACAGAGAAAATATGAAATTCTTTAAAGGAATTTAGAAACTTATCTATTTACTTTCTTTAATTGTTTTTGAAAAAGTATGTCTTGATTTTGAAAAGTTTTGAAAGTTGATTTGACTTTTTTAAAAATTCCCTTAATAAAATGTTAAACAAGAAATTAAAATAACTAATAACACTGAATGTGAAATACTATTAACTAGAATATCTTTTTCTTTCCTTTTATGAAGTAGTAATAATTCATAAAGTATTATTGTGGAAGTATTTAAATTTGTTGTGACATATAGAAGCAAATGTGTTCTTTACCCTTACTTAGTTCTACAAAGAACATTGGTTAATTTGAAATTTTTATTATTTTGAACATGGTTAGGTAGGGAAGATGCCAGTCTCTCACTCTAAAGTTCCCTCGATTCCCACCACCAGGGGGCTAACTTCTCATAACAAAACTCAAAACTCCAAATCAAATTAGGGGGTTTTAGCCTGTCACTCTAAAATCCTCTAATTTTACTCCCTTCTATAAAAATATCTTCTAATATTACATTCAATTATATGGACTACAATTCTCACCCATATAGTTGCATGTGATTCTTACTAACTTTTATGAGACAATACCGCATTGGTTCTTACATAATCTCAAGAAATTCTACAACTTAACAGGCCAAATTAAGAGGTAAACAAAGTTTTCAGAATCAATCTTCACAACTTCTTCCAACTTTTAAACACTTATACTTTCCACAACAAATTCTTTATAATTTAATTACTTCTCCATTTAAGAAAGAAAAAGATAAAGTAAACTACTCAGAATGCATTGGAAAAATCTAAAAACACATTGATTTGAAATTAAAAATGATAAGAAAAATAATAAACGAAAGCAAGTATTCATAATCAAAATAAAAGTAAACACTAATCTGAAAATCCTCTCCACATGACTAAGGAAGTTCCTCTGAAACTTTGACACTTCGCTAAACTACTCCTCAGAGAAAGTCTCCCAACTCCGATGACTCAGAATACAAACTTCAGACTTCAATAAAAACTAAACTAAAAGAAAGAAAAGAAGTGGGAAGAAGAAGACTTCACTCCGACCATTTTCTCCTTTCTACTCTCTACTCCTACTCATAATAAAAATTCTCACAAAATGCAGTAGAAAAACAATGGAAGTACCCTTCAAAATGCAGTGGAAGAGCCTCCTAAAGCCTCTTCAAAATGCAGTGGAAGAGCCTCCCTTATCTTTCCTAAGACTATCTTTAAATAGTAAACCAAAAGGTGCCTTGGTGTCTCATCAAAATGTGTTCAGATTCAATGTATCTACCAAGAAACACACTCCTTCATTCAAACTTGCCTCCCAAAGGAAGTTATGGCAGTTACCACCAAGAGTTTCATCCCATCCCCTTTGAAATTGGCACCAAATTTAATTGAATTTCGATTTTAACTGTGGTGTCTAAGCGCCGGCCCAGCGTCACTTAGCCGCCAGTGCCAAATTTTCATTTTTTTCATTATTTTTGCTCCAAATTTAATCCAATTTTGCTCCTTTCATCATGACCATCCATTTTCATCATAGCTGCAAGAAAAACACAAAATACCTTCCCTTAAAGTGCAATATCATTAAAAATAGGTATAAAAATGTGCATAAAAATACTATATATTTTAGGTGTATCAAAATCCCCTAAACTTAAAATGTTACTTGTCCTTAAGTGACAGTTAATCTCTTAGAACATTTTAGCATGCAAATTATGTAATGAGTTTCTTAGAAAAAATTTTGTTCTAGAAATGGAATAGCCCAATTTAGAAAAAAATTCACTAATTAAAACCAACTTAAAGTTTAGTAAGTTATTAAGTAAAAAAAATGATAAATATAAGTTTCTATCTATTTCAAAAATATTTGTAGATTTTTCAAAATATAGGATTCAAACATTTATTTTTCTCACTTAAAAATCTTTATTTGAAAATAATTTTACTTACTATATTATAACCTTAAGTTTTAGATTTTCTCTGAACTTATATCTTAAACTTTAGTTATGAAACCAATTTTTGATTAGGCCCTTAAATCCTCAAGCTTCTCCTCCCTTTTTCATATACTATTTTTCAATTTTCTTTTTTTTATAAGGCAAGGATTACTATATCTGGATAGACCTTTAAAGATTTTGAATTCCATTCTTCCATTTAAAATAAAGATCAAATTTATGTCTTTCACTTAAAAATCATAATATTAGTATCTGAAAATTACTCATCAATAAAAGAAATGTAAGCTTTGAAGAATAAAAAACAAATCTTCTATTTATCCAAAAATACAAATCTTCTTACTAAAGATAGTTTAACTTTATTTAACACTTCTTAATTAAGAAAATTTTAACTTTAAGTTTTTCATGATTACTATAAATTTTAACTAAATTCTTTTATCCATTTCTATATTCAAAATTTTGTTCCCCTAATATAACTTCATGTACATAATTGTTCTCAATCAAAAATAAGATTTATGTTTAAGTATTCTTGAGAATCAAATAAAAATTTAGGTTTTTAAAAATCTTTGTTTTTAAAATCCCCCCCAAACTTTAATTTTTAGTTAAGATAAAACATTTAAGCATAAGAAATGATACATGGGTGAGAAATAAAAACTAACATAACATGCTTGCAGGAATTTTTAATATCCTAATATGCAAGTATAACAATTTAAATAACAAGAGTTAAATAAAATCAAATTTAGTTTTTTAAAACTTTTTTTAATTTTTTTTATACAAAGAAAAGTAAAAATCTCAAAAAGACTTCTACAGTAGTGGAGGTTTTCAAAGCAAATACACATTAACTAAAACAACACACTGATACAGATAAAAGATGATAGTGGAATTTGAAGAATTTTAAACATGTAGTTTTCCTAAGTAGAAGTTCCTAATAGTGGTTTATAAATTCCTAACAGTTTTTATATTAAAGTACACACTACTAAAAACTCTTACATAACATACACATAAAAACATTTACAATTACACACCATCACAAAACAACATATAAAACAACAATAAAACAACAACAATACCTAAATATGCATAACAGATAAATAGTATAACTACAATCTGCATACTATCAAGGTTCACATCACAACACAATCATCAAACAAAATACTAGATAAGTACACAATAACACAGTACAACACAATAACTAAAATAAACAACATACATCTACTCTTCATCCTCGTCATCATCTTCATTTTGCTCGTTCCAATCCCTGGATGGCACATAAGGTATGTAGAATGGATGAGGTGGCATCTCAGCACTCTGATCTCCTCTAATCAGTCTATCCAAATATTGCTGATAATTCTTCTCATATTCATCATGTTTTACAATATATTTCTCAACATTATCCAGCTTACCATCCATATCTCTCATATGCTCTCGAGTAAGACTCACTTTTTTTTCAAAATCTTTCTTAATAAACTAGTCTGTGAATCAGTAGATGACCAAGCACGTGAAGTAGTAGCACGAGAAGTAGATGCAGCAGAAGCAGATGAAGTAGAAGCCCTACCAAATCCTCCTCTCCAACCAAACTCTGAATGTACAGTGTAAGCACCAATGTTTACACTGGTATTTGGTCTCAATGGCTGAAGTACCTCTTCCTAGGTCTCAAACTTCACTCCAGATCGTTCACATAGTGAATGAATCAAGGAAGGAAATCTCATACCTGAAGTCATGGTTGATCTAGCACAGTTCAAACATAATCATAAATTATCCCTCCAATGTCAATAGGCTTCCCTTGCTGAATACAATGGTTTAACACTGCTCTTTCTCTCATTACTTCTCTAGGGAGGCTCGAAGGTAACAACTTAGATGAGATAAAATAATGCCACGCCTTAAAAATGGCATTCAATTTGGAAGCAGGAAAGTTCACTCTTCAATCATTTGTAATTTTCCATAATCCTCTTCCATCAGTCAGATATTCCATAATCTCATCTAATTCCCCTTCCGAAGGATGATAGTTAGAATAAAAACAAAACATGTCAGGAGGTAGTCCATAAAAAGTATTGATTGCCCTAGAAGAAAAGTTGACCTCATGCCTCCTAACCATCACTTGATTTTCTTCTGCAGTAGGCAAATTTGCATAAAATTCTCGAACCACAGAAACAACAGCAACAACGGAGAAGTAACAGTAATTTCCCAGTTCCATCTAGCAATCATATCTTCAATTACCTCTCCTGGCTTACTAAACACAAGCTCAGGAATCAACTTACGTGACTGCAATGCATCAACGTATCGTTCCTCAGCCCTCATACTAACAAATTTGTCAAAATCAAACTTCATCTTTTCTCGTGTACGCTTTGACTTTGGAGTCATCTCTAAAAATTCATAAAAACTTCACCATAAATTCCAAAATCAAACTAAACTTGCTAAATTATCTTCCAAAAGATAGTTTCACTAAATCCAAGCAATTTCTCAAGTTTTTCCTCAACTTTTCACCATGAATAGTGATTTTAAGATTTTCCAAAATTTACTCAAAATACATGGTGAAAATAAAAAATTTTTACTTATGAGTAGTGCTCTTACCTCAAGGAATCCAAATCTAAAAATTTTGTTGAGATCGGCTCTTAAATGATCCACAATATGATACCCTAGGCTCCTTTTTCGCGGCAAAATAAAGGTTGAAGATGATGGGGTGGTTTAAAAATGGAAATTTTCGGGTTTTTATCTTTCGGGAACCAATTTTCGCGAACTGGCGCCTAAGCGCGAACTCTCGATGCTTAGCCGCGAAATCTGGCGCTTAAGCGCCGGCATTTTGGCGCTTAGCCGCCAATACCCAAATTTTCATAATTAAGGTATAAGCACTAAATCACTTGGTTAATCACCCCTACTTACTCCAAAATAATTATTTCTCCCCACAAATCTTCCAATAAACCAAATAAAAATTTAATAACCATTGATTCTACACAAATTTCACAAAAACACTAACTTATATTAAAACAAACATAACATTTAATACAATACTAGAATTTCAATCCAAACATAGAGGATGAAATTCTCTAAATACAAGAGACTTTAATCTCAAACTGATAAGTATACATCTCTAGGATGTAACCATCACATCACTAGGCTCAGTTAATATATAAACACTGAACACATTAAACATAACACACAAGAACACTAAACATAACGCATAAGAACACTAAACAAAATAAAAATAAAACATTCTTAATTCCATTCTACATTAGGCGGAATATATCCAGGACCACTATTATTCTCATTTGACCCTTCTGGAATATAAATTTGATAGAACGGACGATCATTGTTCATTCTGATATCATCTTCTTCAATCCATTTGTTCTTTACAAACATCGCCTTATCTATTTCTTCCACGTACCTTGAATGATTGATTTGTATCTTGAGTTGCAATCCCATGTGATCCAAATGTAAATTAATATCATTGATCTTTGCTTCCAACAAAGACACTCGGGCTTCAATTTTTGCAATCATTTCTGCAATACCTTGAATACTAACAGCAAGATATCCGTTAAATAATTCTTTAGCACTATCGCTAATGAGCTTACTTTTGTCAGAATCTTGCTTCTTCTTCATCTCTTTCTCCCAGGAAGACATGATGTACTTGAAATTCTCTTCTTAAGACTTCAGAAATGAAAATTGGACTTGGGGCAAGTGTTTCTCTTAAGTCTGGTCCTTTTTATAGACTTGGGAAATGCTACAATATTCCCCAAGACGTTTAGAAACTCATAAATAACTCCCAAAACTTCTCCCCCACGATCCAGGCTTCTAGATCCACATTTTTCATGTATTTTATAACTGCGACGCCTAAGCGCCAACTAGTCGGCGCTTAGCCGCCAGTGCACAATTTAGCACAGGTCTGCTAAGTGTCCAAATTTTCATTCTAACTTCTCTAAGTCATCAATTAAGGTCAAAGAAATTCTACTTATGTTTAAAAACTCCAAATTACTACCACTAAAAACATAAAAACAAACCAAACAAAGCAAACAAACCACACAAAACAAACATAAAGCAAAGCACACCGATAAATATGGGTTGCCTCCCACAAAGTGCTTGTTTTAACGTCTTCAGCCTGACAAACCCAGAACTCATTCTGAGTGGCCCAACATCAAATTATTATCAGATTTAGATTTATTGACTGAAAAATATGTTTTAAGTCTATGTCCATTAACTTTAAATATTTTTCCAGTCTTAGGATCTTGAATATCTACAGCTCCATAAGAATAAACTTTTATCACAATAAATGGACCCATCCACCTGGACTTAAGTTTTCTAGAAAATATTCTCAACCTAGCATTATACAGTAAAACCTGTTGTCCTGGTACAAGATTTTTGGTAAGAATCTTCCGATAATGCCATAACTTCATCTTTTCTTTATAAATCTTAGCATTTTCATAAGATTCATTCCTTATTTCTTCAAGCTCATTCAATTGCAATAATCTCTTTTCAGCGGAATCTTTCAAATTATAATTGAACTCTTTAATAGCCCAATATGATTTATGCTCCAGCTCAAAAGGTAAATGACAAGCTTTTCCAAAAATCAGCCTATATCGGGACATTCAAATAGGTGTTCTGTCTATAGGCCCACAAAGCATAATCCAGTTTAATTGACCAATCATTTCTATTTGGATTAACAGTTTTTTCCAATAATCTTTTAATTTCACGATTGGATAATTCAACCAAACCACTTGTCTGCGGATGATAAGCATTAGCAATGCGATGATTAATATGATATTTCTTTGCTAACTTCCCAATAATCGCATTTCTAAAATGACTTCCTCCATCAGTTATGATTACTCCTTGTATTCCAAATCTGCAAAATATATTCTTTTCTAAAAGCTTTGCAACACTTTGAGCATCACATCAAGGTAAAGCAATAGCTTCAATCCATTTGGAAACATAGTCTACTGCTATCAAAATATAAACATTTCTGAAAGATGGTGTAAATGGTCCCATAAAATCTAATCCCCAAACATCAAGTATTTCAACTTCCAACATATAATTGAGGGGCATCTCATTTCTTTTAGAAATATTACCTACACGCTGACATCTATCACAATTTTTAATATAAACATTCACATCCTTAAATATTGTAGGCTAATAAAATCCTGATTGTAATATTTTATATGTAGTTTTATCAATTCCAATATGTCCCCCATAATAAGAATCATGACATTTTTCAATAATTTCATAAGTCTCTTCCAAATGTACACATCTTCGAATTATAAGATCCTTTCCTTGTTTATATAAAAATGGGTCATCCCAAAAATAAGTCTTAGCATCATACATAAATTTCTTCTTTTCATGATATGTCAAACCATAGGGTATAATATTACTAACAATAAAGTTTACTATGTCTACAAACCACGGAACACACCATTCTTTAACAGTGAATAGTTTTTCATCAGGAAAATGTTCATTAATTTCTTCAATATCACAGAGAGATTTTTCAATTTCAAGCCTGGACAAATGATCAGCAATTTGATTATCAGAACCCTTCGTACCTACTATCTCAAAATCCAATTCTTGCAAAAAAAGAATCCATCTTATATGTCTCGATTTTGAATCATTTTTCTTCATTAAGTATTTAATAGCAGAATGATCAATATGCATAACACATTTAGTTCCAATTAAATATGATCGAAATTTATCAAAGGCAAATACTATAGCTAATAACTCTTTCTCAGTAGTGGTATAATTAATTTGAGCTTCATTAAGAGTTTTACTAGCATAATAAATTACTTTGAAAATTTTATCATATTTCTGACCCAAAACAGCACCAATAGCATAATCACTAGCATCACACATTAATTCAAAAGGTTTTTCCGAATTTGGTAAAACTATTACAGGTGCAGTGATTAGTTTTTCTTTTAATGTTTCAAAGGCTTTACGGCAGTCATCATCAAAATTAAAAATTGCATCCTTTTCCAGTAAACGGCATAAAGGTTTTGTAATCTTTGAAAATTCTTTAATGTAACGCCTGTAGAATCCAAAGATGTCCTAAAAAACTTCTAATTCCCCTTACATTGGTTGGGCAAGGTAAATTAGATGTAACTTGAATTTTGTAGGATCTACCTCCAAACCTTTTTCTAAAATCTGATGTCCTAAAACAATTCCTCCTGCAACCATAAATTTGCATTTTTCCTAATTAAGGACCAAATTAGTCTCTTCACAGCGTTTTAGAACTTTAGATAGATGTTCTAAACATGATTCAAACGAAATCCCAAACACTGAAAAGTCATCCATAAAAACTCCAATCCCTTTTTCAATTAAATCACAAAAAATAGCCATCATACATTTCTGAAATGTAGCAGGGGCATTACATAAACCGAAGGGCATTCTTCTAAAAGCAAACGTACCATAAGGACTGGTAAACGTATTTTTCTCTTGATCCTCAGGAGCAATTTTAATTTAGTGGTAACTAATATATCCATCCAGAAAACAAAAGTATTTATGCCCAGCCAGTCTATCCAACATTTGATCTGGAAAAGGGAGTGGAAAATGATCTTTCCTTGTGGCAAGGTTTAATTTTCTATAACCAATGCATATTTGCCACCCTGTAACTTGTCTTGTTGGTTTCATTTCATTCTTTTCATTAACAATCACAGTTACTCCTCCTTTCTTAGGAACACAATGAATAGGACTAACCCATGCACTATCTGAAATAGGTGTTGACCTCAATTTTGGTGAGGTCTTTTGCTTCTCTCTTTAGTACTTAGGATCTAGCCTTAGGCTTTTCCTTTAACTAATCTTAGAGGACTAGAAATGGAACCCACCATTTAGAAATTCAAACTACTTCTTAACTCCCTGCAAACCCCACAAGCTTGATTGTAGACCCCTAATCACCTAGAGGGTTGAAATTAAATGTGGAGGTTTAAAGGATGAGTTCCCTATAGGACTTTTTGGCCTTAGGAATACCCTGGATGGCCTGGTCTGGTGAGGGTTGACTTGCACATACACTACACTCTCACACACATTCTAAGTCCTAAAATCACAGTCTCACCCAACTTGACTTCCTGACTCATGTAGATAATTCATATGGATGGTCCTTAACCCCTAAGCCCCTGGCTAAGAGAGTTAGGAACAACATAGTTAATGCCTCAAATGAGTCCTCTCATGGCTCATATGGGCTTAATATGGCTTCATGGCTCAACCAAAATGATTCCATTTCACTCACACTTGAACAATCTTCTTTTTTTCAAAATTTCAGTTTTTGACCTTCGGGGCCCCGGACCCACCAAACCTACCAAATACCCTTGAAATGACCCAAAATTTGCAAAATTACCTAAATTACCCAAGATTCCTCAAAATTAATCCTAAACACTTCCCACCACTCAAATTGACCATCTTTGGCCAAAAATACCAAAATTTCCAAAAATACCCCTAAACCCCTCAAAATTACCAAAATACCCTTTTACCCCAAAAATCCAAAAATTCTAAAAATTCCCAGAAAATTCCAAAAAATTCTAAATATTCTCAATTTCATTTTGTTCAACTACACCATAGTCCAATTTTGCCAATTTACCCCACTTTTACCAAAACCCCCAATTTGACCCATTTTTTAACCCAAGTGAACCAAATGTCAAACCAAACCACCCCAATTGACCTCAATTTTGGTCCAATTCAATTCTAAACTTCAATTCAATATCCCCAATATCAATTTAGACAAAATCCAAGTCCAATTTGATTGACATTTGGGCCCAATTCCGATTTGAGGCTTAAGGCCCAATTTTGACCCATGACCTAAACCTAGCCCAATTAAACTCCAATTGGTCCCAAATTTTTTCTAAAGCCTTCCTAACATCCCCATAAACAAAACACTAACTTGATTTGCCCAAAATTTGAACCTAAACTCCACCCAAACCTAACCCAAAACCAAAATCCCTTAAATTGACCTAAGCCCAAACCTAACCCAAATGGGCCCAAATCCCAAAATTAGAGCCCAACCAAAGTTGAAAACTCTTTGTAACACTCCCATAAACATTTTTCAACATTAATTTTACACCAAATTCAAACTTAGCCCAACCTTAGCCCAAGTTAGCCTAATTTGGCCCACCTTGGCCCCTTTACCAAAAAAGCCCAAATTCAACCCAATTCTACTCCAAATCACACCAAATTGATTCCAAACCATTCATGAAACATCCCTAAACTAAACCCAACATTTATTTGGCATAGTATTTCACAAAATTCTTCATCCAAAAGTCCATTTTGAATTATAAAGGTCCACCCATTTAAGCCTTTTAAAAAGCCCACTTCCACCAAACCCAAAAGCCCAAAAAAATTCATCCAAAGCCCACCTGACAATTCCTTCTCATCATCCACTTGATAAAATCATTCCCTAAAGTTTGAAAACTATGATTAAATCATTCCAAATTAGGCTTTACCCAAATTCCCATCAAAATGCCAAAATTCCTAAAATCCATTCCAATGAAATTGACTAAGCCATCCCCAAGCCCAAATGAAGCCATGAAGCCATCCTTAAGCCCCATGTAAAGCCATAAGAAGTTTGACATGTGACCATCCCATAAATGGCAAGAGGAGGAGCCTCTTTAAGGATTCTCTTAAAGGTGATTAAACCTTTTCATGCTTCCCCTAAACTATGTTTAAACTTAAACATGCTTGGATAGTGACTTATCCCCACTAATCTAACTGACTCACCTGACCTCCCTCAGCCCAAATCAGAGCTTGGAATGGTGCACCCAACCAAAACCCATAGGATGACCAAATTGAGTCCAAAAGAGCCCCTTCCCCATTCCATTTTGAAGGAAGCTTTCTACACATGGCCAATCTCCATTGCTTCCACCATTGTCAACCCCTGACCCTCCTGATGACAACAGTGACTTGACCCTGGCCGGCCAGCCACCACAGCCGCCGGAAACCACCAGGCTGAGAGCACCCATGTGAGCCAATTTTTGAATTTCTCCTTGCTGAGTTGTCCCGGACCAATCGAACACCATGGCTGTTCTTCCCTTGCCCTGAGCAGTTGATCAAAGCCATCAAACCCCCCTGGTGAAACCTCCAACCACCTCTATTTAAGCACCACCTCCTCTCGGCCAAAAAGGTGTTGAACAAAACCTTACCAAAACTCTGCCAAAATCACACCCGATCCCTCTCCAAACATAGAGAACTTGACACCCACTGAAATCCAGCCCTAAAGCCCTCTCTGTGAGTCCAATTTTGGAGTTGAAATTCAAGCCCAAAACCAGGACACTTCACCACAGTGAGCCATTCTTCAAATTAATTGACTCTACACCTTCACCAGACCAAGAGGAGAAGTTCCCCAGCAAAAGCCCCCTCACCAAGCCAGCCATTGCTTCCAGCCTCCAAGCTTTGTGATCGGCCTTGGTCACTTTTGTACCTAGGCATTTCCCAAG
Source organism: Papilionanthe hookeriana x Papilionanthe teres (assembly GCA_022702705.1). Lineage (NCBI taxonomy): Eukaryota > Viridiplantae > Streptophyta > Magnoliopsida > Asparagales > Orchidaceae > Papilionanthe > Papilionanthe hookeriana x Papilionanthe teres. The sequence goes on along the minus strand of CM040432.1, from coordinate 10,984,052 downwards.
AGCAAGAGACTTCATCTGGAGCTTTCTTGGACTCAAACGAAGGTGACACAACCCTCAGATCGAAGCTTCACTTCTCTGAGCAAAGGTATGAACTCACTCTTCCTCCCGAGCTCCTGTTGATTCTACATTTAGTTTGAGTTGATTTCAATGCACCTTAACCGTATAGATGTGTTCGTCTCTTCAAGATGAATCGGTAGAGTATAAGAACGTAAAAATCCATCAAGAATCGAGTGAGATCTTAAGGTTTTAGTGTGGACGGTCACGGGTGCAAACCAGTCGGAGACGATGACCAGGAGCCATTGAATCGCGCGTGTATTGAGCGGACGGTCGAGATCAAGCCGGACAGTGCAATGGTACGTGAATGGCAGGCCCTCGTAGCGCTCACTCAGATAGCGTCGTCGAATCATGGAGCGACGCGTGGGCTTTCGATCCGGACAAGGATGACGCAGCGCCGAGTCGGATAAGTAGAAAATTAGGATTTTTTGGATTTATTTAAATACCAGAACTTCAAAAATTCATATCATTGCATAGAAAAATCACAAAAATAAAATAAAAATACCCTCTTGCTCGGTGAAGAGAGGAGAATAATGTGGAAAAGAAATCAAGTTAATTGTATGAGTATTTTATTTTTAATAATTTATTTACTATTTCCAATGTTTTGATTCTCCATTTGCATAGACAATTCACCATGGCATGAGACTATAGGGCTTTTGAAGCCTCTGTTCTTAGGAATAGTCTCTGAATTTTTCAAGGTCATAGGCCATCTCTGTGAAAAGTTATTGATTTTTCAAGTTCATGTCACTGTTTTAGGTATTCTAATTCCAATAATTAGCATGTTGTAAAATAAATTCTAGGAAAATTTAGTGGTGTTTGTTAGGACCAAGGGACCCTATGAAAAATATTTTTTGAGTTAATTCATTCATAATAACCTTAATTGGCCTAAACACCCAAAATTGGATTTGAATTAATTAGGGTTAACCATACACCAAATTGACTTGAAAACATATCTCCATTACTCTTTAGGTCAAAGGAACCTTACAAAAAATTTTGAAATCAATTGGACTTGATTAACCCCACCAAATGGATTGATTAAGCCTCATCAGCAAAATGGAACTTTAAAAATTCATAACTCCAAAAATAATTTTCAAAAATTCACAAAAATGGTTTTGGAACTTCTCTGATATCAGGGGAGTTCAGGAAAATTAAAATTGGAATTTTCTAAAAAAGTTGATTTTTCACAATATTTTAATATTTTAATAATTAAAAAATAATAAAAATCACAAAAATATTATAAATCATAAAAATGTCACATTTTGACTCCTAATCACTTAGGAATAAACCAAATATTTTTCTTAATTCTCTAGGATAAGATATTGAATTTTAAAGGCTTAATGTAATTTTTAATATTAAAAAAATGAATTTTCAACCTTTTTCACTAAAATAATTCTAATAAATCAAAGAAAAATTAGAAAATTATAAAAATTTTTTCTATGAACTCCTTGAGGTCAAAGAAATTTAAGAAAAATATAAAATCATTTTTCCAATTTTTATTTTATTTTAAAATTAATTAATACTCTAAAACTCCAAATAATTATAATAAATAAAATATAATTGAAAAAACCACAAAAATTGGTCCAAGTGGTTCACTAGTCATTAGAAACATCCCATAAATTTCTTAAGGACAGAAACTTTACCTTGGTCATGTTGTTGAATTTTCTTTGAAAACCCCTATTTTCTACTAAAAATAATTTTATAAATAAATTAAAGTCAGAAAAATCACATTTTCTCCTCTAATGTCTTAATTGACATGTGAGTGAGGTGACATAAAAATTTCAAATTCATTTTAGCTCAATTTAGTGAATTATGAAATAAATAAGCCTAAATGGGCATAAAGGTAATTAAAGAATTTTAACCCTTAATTAAAACTTTAGGTTTAATCAAAATGGAGGGTAAAATATTTGATTTTAACTTTCTCTTAGATGATTGAAACTTAGGGAAATTAAAAGGGTAGAAACCCATTAAACACTTTGAAAATATCAAAATGAAACTCTAATTAATTAAATAATTTAAATTTTGGAAAGAATATATTTAAAATTTGGATTATTAAAATAGGGATATTATTAAGAGGATATTTATTCTTTAATTTAAAAATCCCTAAATAAGTCACTTCAATAATATTTAGTTCTTTATTAAAAATTTAAATAATAATCCAAACTAAATAAATTAAAAATTAAAAGAAGATAACCCTTAAATGAATTAAAGCTTAAAATGTTAAATGGTCCAATAATTAAAATCAAATTTAAAATCTTGGAGTTAAATTAAATTAAATTAAATTAAGTAAAGTCAATGTTTAAATTAAATTAAATTAACACCTTAACAATTAAATTAAATTAAATTAAAAATATTGAAACTAAAATTAAATTAAATTAAAATTAAAATTAAACTAAATTAAATTAAATTAAAATTTATTTAAATTAAATTAAATTAAATTAAATCAAATTAAATTAAATTAAATTAAATTAACATCAGTTAACAACAAACCTAAATGAAATCATTAAGAGTTAAATCAAAACATATGAAAGATTTCAACACCTTTTTCAATATAAGTAAATCTAAAACTTAAAAAGTTAATCTGAAATATTATATCACTTAAAGTGTAAAGATTTAAATTAAATCTAAAATAACTCGAACCCTATTCCAAACTTAATAATCATTAATTAATTTTTATAATTAAATCATATCAAATTAAATCATTAAAATATTTATTACTTTGCCCTTAAAGGGCTTTTATTGTTATAACTCATAAATGAAGCATCAAGTGAAGTGTCACTTCACACATAAGATATTCAAATCTCCTAAGTTCACTGAGCAAGAAACAAAACAAAATTAAAATCCTTTGATGATTAATTCACCAATACAATAAAAATCATTTGAACTCAAAATAATCCCAGAAGTATTGAAAAGATATTTAAGATTTGTCTTAAACACTTCCTTAATGTGATGGGGTGTTTTAGAAGAATAATTGAACTTAATTGTTCTTTAGTGAAGAAAATAATCCTTAAACCAAACCAACAACTTAGACGTCATAGGAAATGACTAGCAATAGGATTAGGATTCTGGTAGACAACCAAAACCCTTTCCCTTAGCTTTAACTAGGTATTTCTTGCAAAAATATGTTTAAATGCTCTAACATGTGTTTTAAGTGTAGCTTGGGATGACTGGAAGACCCTCCAGGTACGCTTTTACTTTGTTGCAATTTACCGACATGTGCTGCATTTTAATTTTCTTGCATGGTAAAACAACTGTTGCATGAAAACCAAAACCTATAGGATAGCCACAAAACTGAAACCAAAACTAAATTAAAAGTAATCACAAGATAAAATTCACTGCCACAACATTTCAAAATAAAAAACAACTCAAACTTTAATCACAAACGAAACAACAAAACTGCAATTACAACTAAATTAAAATATCTCATTAGACGATCAGGAATACCCTGGATGATGTAACCTACGTGTTGCTAACGGGATTTCCCACGGTCTAAATGAAAGTGTGGAACTCATTCAGTTGAGTTTAGCAAATTCATCTAGACTAAGTGAATCTGATAAAAATAACGATGCCGGAATGATGGAACCGTGGGATCTTAACCAGTGTTGTTATAATCAACTTTAAGATTTATTTTAATTAAAACATTAAAAAACACATGGATTTTAAGATTTTCTCTAAACCAAGACACTTTTCTCATCCCCTGATTTTCACCTTCTAAAACTAAACCTCTGAAAAAACAAGGAGCTTGGAGTATGGTGGGCAGCACGGCCATCGTCATCAGCAAAACTTGTATCTACTTCAGCAAAACATTTCCTACTTTTAAACAACAAAGCCATAGGATTTCAAGGTAGTTTGCTTAGTGCAACATAAATCCTCAACTTTTCGTTAGGCATTTGTATAATCATGTTATGCAAATTAAGCCCTAACCGGTCTTAGGACTCCGAGGTAGTCGTTTGATACGACATAAACCCTCACATCTTAGAGGCTATTTGTGTGATCATATCATACAAATATAAGTCCTAATCAATTAAAATTGGCAGGATTGCAACATTAAATAATTTTCTTAAACTCGAAGCCAAACAATAGGATAGTTTGAGAAGTTGTCAAAATTCTTCTTGGATCCTTAACTTCTTCTACTTCTCTTCCCTTGAATTCCCAAAATAAATTGTCCTAAGTTTGATCCATTCCCTATTGAAATTCCAAAATTTAATCCTTTAAAAACCTTAAACTTTGAAATTCTTGAGAGCAAAACTACTGATCATTATCGAGAGTTTTCTTAAATGATTCTCGTCATTTAAGATGTAATTAACTATAGGGGCTTGCCCATATAGGGAACTTTAAGAACCCAGGTAATATAAACCCTGCTTAATTCCTTTATATTAAGTAGGGGAACTTGTCAGCTTATAAAATTGGTTCGCAGACCAAACGGATGTCACAAATCTTCTAGTTTATTTAATCAATCCCCATCATCAAGCAGTGTGTCTATTCCTTGGGATAGATGCACAGCTTGTGATGCGGTGCTTGTTTATATAAACTATTTAGGATGTGAGATCGGTTTGATTTCATATCTTAAAATTTTCAAACTTAAAGTTATTTTCAAAATTAAATGTTATTTTCCAAATTATATATATATATTTAAATTAAATTTAAAATTTAAAATTCACCGACAACTTCTGTAGGCGACCCCCTTTTCAAAATAAACACATGACCCAAAAATAAGCCGTACAATAGGGTAGATAATTCCAACATCCAACCATTTCAAAATTTCTTTCTTAACAACGTCTTTCATAGTTGGATTTAATCTCCTTTGGGGTTCAGCGCGCGGTTTGCAATTATCTTCCATAAGAATTCTGTGCATATAAATTGAAAGACTGATTCCTTTAATATCAGCAATTGTCCATCCAAAGGCTTTCTTGTGCTTCTTAAGAATTTCAAGCAAACTCTCTTCTTCTTTTTCAGTTAATTGAGAGGAAATTATAACAGGCAAGGTTGAGGATTCACCTAGAAAAATATACTTCAAATGATCAAGAAGCATTTTTAACTCAAGTTCAGGAGGTTTTTCAATTGATGGACCATAAGATTTATCTTTCTCAGTCATGTCCAACAATTCAAAACTTTCATGAACATAATTTAAATCTTCCTCTTGAAAATCTTCAGAGTTAAATAACTCCTCTTCTTGCTTATATTCAAATTCTTCTCTTTCAGCTTTTTCTTCATAAGTTGATTTGAAATGACATTCACTTAAATATTCAATAACATCCATCCTATAACACTCATCTTCTTTACCTCTAGCAGGATATTTCATCGTTTTTTAAATATTAAATGTAACAGTCTGATCATTAACCCTCATCGTTAATTCCCATTTTTGCACATATATCATGGCTCTGCCTGTAGCTAGAAAAGGTCTCCCCAAAAATATGGGTATCTCTTTATCTTCCTCCATATCTAACATAATGAAATCTACAGGAAAAATAAATTGATCCACTTTTACCAAAACATCTTCTATAACTCCTTTAGGATATGTGATCGATCGATCTGCTAATTGCAGAGATACAGTAGTTGGGGTTATTTTTCCTAGTCCCAGTCTTTTGAATATTGATAGAGGCATAAGGTTAATGCTTGCACCCAAATCACATAAAGCTTTTCCACATAATCTTTCTCCGATTGCACATGGAATTGTGAAACTACCAAGATCTTTAAGTTTTTCAGGAAGCTTTTTCTGAATTATTGCACTGCACTCCTCACTAAGTGCAACTGTCTCATTTTCTTCAAACTTCCTTTTTTTATTCAGAATATCCTTCATAAATTTCGCATAGCTTGGCATTTGTTCTAGGGCTTTAGCAAATGGAATATTAATGGTAAGCTTCTTTAATATCTCCAAGAATTTTGAAAATTGCTTATCCAACTTTTGTTGATGAAGTCTCTAAGGAAATGGAGGTGGTGGTTTTTCTAAATCAACCTTAGGTGGAGAAATAGGTCTTTCAAAACTTTTTGGAGCGTCCTCTTTAGGTCTTTCAATCTCTTCTTTCTCTACTTCAGTTTCTTTTTGAACTCTACCTTCCAATTCTTTTCCACTTCAGTTGAATTACTTTTACTTGTTCTTTATTCTTTTCTCTTGGATTCACTTCAGTATTACTTGGACGCATTCCTTGGGATCTATTACTTAAGGCATTTGCAATTTGTCCCAATTGATTTTCAATATTTCTGATGGTTGCTCTTTGAATTTGTAATTGATTTCCCATATGTGATACTACTTCTTCCATGGACAACTTCTTCTCCTTATTTTGTAAAGCATTGGTATAACCTGAAGGAAAAGTTAATCTATTATTATTATTACCTTGGTTGTTCCAATTTCCCAATGAGTTTACTTGGGTGTTCACCCATTATTGATTAACACCACCCTGATTATAGTTATTCCAGTTAAAGTTTGGATGATTCTCCCAACCTGGGTTATAATAATTGGAATATGGGTTGTTAAGTTTACTTATAGCATTCACAGTTTCTGGTGAAGAATAAGAATCAACCATTTGGTCTAATGAATTTTCTTCAACCATGAGATTTGGCTGAGAAAAATTCATCCCAAATTGGTTTATCTTCCTTGATACGGCAGCAACTTGATTTGATAACATTGTAAAAGCATCATTTTCATAAACACTGGCTACCTTTTGAGGATTTAACCTTTCAGAAGGCCATTGAAAATTATTAGTAGCCATTTCTTCAATTAAAGCATAAGCATTAGAAAATGGTTTAGACATTAATGATCCACCAGTAGCAGCATCGATGATTGATCTAAGAGATCCAACTAATCCATTATAAAAAGTTTGAATTATTAACCAATCTGGTATCGCATGATGTGGGCATTTCCTGAGGAAATCTTTAAATCTTTTCCATGCTTCATATATTGATTCCCCTTCAAACTGACAAAAAGATGTTATATCATTTCTCAACTTATCAGTCTTAGATGGTGGAAAATATTTAGCAAGGAACTTTTGTGACAGTTCACCACAAGTTCTAATTGATCCAGTTTGTAATGAGTGTAACCATATTTTAGCTTTATCCCCTAGTGAGAAAGGAAAAAGTCTAAGTCTAATAGCATCATCCAAAACACCATCATATTTAAAAGTAGCACACAACTCTAGAAAATTAGCAAGATGCAAATTAGGATCTTCAGTTGTTGCTCCCCCAAACTGATTATTTGACACCATTTGGATAATAGCAGGTTTAAGCTTAAAAGAATTAGCAGCTACAGCAGGGTTTTGAATACTACCACAAAATTCAACCAATGGAGGGTTAACATAATCTCTTAAAGGTCTTAATTCTTAATGGATGCCAACATTTTGATCTTGATGATTTGCCATTTATTGAATATTTTTATCTTTTTCTGTATTTTTAATTTTTGTTTATTTTTCTGATAGTTTTCTAATTCAGAAACGTAAGGCACAAGTCCTTCAGAACCTGAACTACACACACAACAATAAAACAAAACAAAACACAACACGCTAACAAAAACAAAGAAAAGTAAAAATTTAACATTTCTTAATTCTCTTTAAAATGTACTTTAAATTATTTTCCCCGGCAACGGCGTCAAAAACTTGATCCCCGATAAATATATGCAACGGCTGCCAAAAACTTGGACCGTCTGGTAAATGCGCTGATCATTTTAGATATGAAAATTATGATTTCATAATATGGGATAGTACGCAAGTATACATATCATTTATCAAGTAATATAGGACTTTCTGATTAAGCCCCGAGATATCGATCCCACAGAGAAAATATGAAAATCTTTAAAGGAATTTAGAAACTTATCTTTTTACTTTCTTTAATTGTTTTTGAAAAAGTATGTATTGATTTTGAAAAGTTTTGAAAGTTGATTTGTCTTTTTTTTAAATTTCCTTAATAAAATGTTAAATAAGAAATTAAAATAACTAATAACACTGAATGTGAAATACTATTAACTAGAATATCGTTTTCTTTCCTTTTATGAAGTAGTAATAATTTATAAAGTATTGTTGTGGAAGTATTCAAATTTGTTGTGACAGATAGAAGCAAATGTGTTCTTTACCCTTACTTAGTTCTATAAAGAACATAGGTTAATTTGAAATTTTTATTATTTTGAACATGGCTAGGCAGGGAATATACCAGACTCTCACTCTAGAGTTCCCTTGATTCCCACCACCTGGGGGCTAACTTCTCATAACAAAACTCAAAACTCCAAACCAAATTAGGGGGTTTTAGCCTGTCACTCTAAAATCCTCTAATTTTACTCCCTTCTATAAAAATATCTTCTAATATTACATTAAATTATATGGACTACAATTCTCACCCATATAATTGCATGTGATTCTTACTAACTTTTATGAGACAATACCACATTGGTTCTTACATAATCTCAAGAAATTCTACAACTTAACAGGCCAAATTAAGAGGTAAACAAAGTTTTCAGAATCAATCTTCACAACTTCTTCCAACTTTTAAACACTTATACTTTCCACAACAGATTCTTTATAATTTTATTACTTCTCCATTTAAGAATGAAAAAGATAAAGTAAACTACTCAGAATGCATTGGAAAAATACAAAAACACATTGATTTGAAATTAAAAACGATAAGAAAAATAATAAACGAAAGCAAGTATTGATAAGAAAATAAAAGTAAACACTTATCTGAAAATCCTTTCCACAAGACTAAGGAAGTTCCTTTGAAACATTGACTCTTCGCTAAACTACTCCTCAGAGCAAGTCTCCCAACTCCGATGACTCAGAATACAGACTTCAGACTTCAATAAAAACTAAACTTAAAGAAAGAAAAGAAGTGGGAAGAAGAAGACTTCACTCCGACCCTTTTCTCTTTTCTACTCTCTACTCCTACTCCTAATAAAAATTCTCACAAAATGCAGTAGAAAAACAATGGAAGTACCCTTCAAAATGCAGTGGAAGAGCCTTCTAAAGCCTCTTCAAAATGCAGTGGAAGAGCCTCCTAAAGCCTCTTCAAAATGCAGTGGAAGAGCCTCCCTTATCTTTCCTAAGACTCTCTTTAAATAGTAAACCAATAGGTGCCTTGGTGTCTCTTCAAAATGTGTCCAGATTCAATGTATCTACCAAGAAACACACCCCTTCATTCAAACTTGCCGCCCAAAAGAAGTTATGGCAGTTAGCAACAAGAGTTGCATCCCATCCACTATGAAATTGGCGCCAAATTTAATTGAATTTTGATTTTTAACTGTGGCGGCTAAGCGCCGGCCCAGCGGTGCTTAGCCGCCAGTGCCAAATTTTCATTTTTCATTATTTTTGCTCCAAATTTGATCCAATTTTGCTCCTTTCATCATGACCATCCATTTTCATCATACCTGCAAGAAAAACACAAAATACCTTCCCTTAAAGTGCAATATCATTAAAAATAGATATAAAAATGTGCATATAAATACTATATATTTTAGGTGTATCAAAAAGCCTTATGTGATTTAGGAGCTAGTATTAATCTCATGTCATTTTCAATCTTTTGAATGTTAGATTTAGGATAGATTTATCCTACTACTGTAAATCTTCAGTTAGCTGATCGATCGATCACTTATCCTAAAGGATTTATAGACGATGTTCTTGTTAAGGTAGATAAAGAACTGACTGGGTTGATAGACTTGATTCTGCATTATGGGCTTATAGAACAGCTTATAAGACACCTATCAGAATGTCACCTTATCAGTTGATTTATAGTAAACATTGTCACTTACCTGTTGAACTGGAACATAAAGCTTATTGGGCGATAAAGGAGTTCAACTATAATTTGAATACTATATGAGAAAAACGATTATTACAACTGAATGAAATGGAAGAGATAAGAAATGAGTTTTATGAAAATGCAAGAATTTATGAGGAAAGAATGAAGAAATTGCATGACAAAAAGATTTTAAGGAAAATATTTTAGCCTGGACAAGAAGTATTATTATTTAATGCTCGTTTAAAACTTTTTCCTGGAAAAATAAAATCTAAATGGATGGGACCATTTATAATTGAGAAAGTATACCCTTATGGAGCTGTGGATATTAAAGATCCCAAAACTGGAAAAGTATTTAAAATTAACGGATTAAGATTGAAGCTTTATATGGGAGAAATGAAATTAAATTACAAAAAGGCTTATGAGCTGAGTCTACCTGATTAATTCAATTAATTAGGTCGGGCTGACGACGTTAAACCAAGCTCTTTATGGGAGGCAACCCATATTTATTAGTGTGAGTTCAATTATTGCTGCAAGTTATGCCTTGGTCTTGACTGAATTTTTATATAACTTCTGGAAATAGAAGGCTGACAAGTCTGTATTGACTTAAGCTAAACATTTTCTTGAAGTATATAGACTTTGGACTTGGACCACTCCATGTCAAATGTAAGTAAAAAGGAAATCAAGTTAACCTTCGTTTATGATTGTTTGTGATTTGAATTTTTCGTAATTGTGTTTGTGTGTTGATCATACCTGTTTATTAGACCTATTTTTACGACCGAAACTTGCAAAATTTGACGATAGGCGAATCGGAGTCGATCGAGGTTCCGGTGCCTAGGCGCCAAAAGTTGGCACCTAAGCGCTAAAATGGCCTGCATATCGATGATCCGACGCCTAGGCGCCAGATTCCAGCGCCTAAGCGCCACAGTTACAAATCGTGGGAAAACCAAAATTCTTCAGTTTTTCACACGAATTCTCTTTATAAATAGCCTTATATTTGTCCCCAATCCCATTCGAACCTTAATTTCGACCAGAGCAATCCAGTTTTTGGAGGAATTAAGAAGGATTTGGAGGCAATGGATAGAGGAAATCATGGAAATGAGGTAAAAGACAAATCTCCTAAAGATCCTCATCCTTATTTTTATGGTTTTATTGTTGTTAGTATGGAGAAAATGTTTAGTAAATTAGATAAGACTGAAGCAAAACTTCTAAGTATTGGTAATCATCTCCATGAGATGTATCACCAACACAAACACTTGGAATGACAAACCAAACTTCAATCTGATCATATGGCTGCTTATCATGATGCTCAAGTAGAAATGTATGCGAAGAACAAGTGGATCAATGAAAAGATGGCTTTGGAATTCCCAAGGGCGTTGGTGTTCTATCCCTTCGGTCCTAGCGAACTTCATTGCGAAAGAGATGGTAACTGAAGATCGGTGTTAAATAGATCCTTTAGTTGTTTTTAGGTGTGATTGAGTCTTGTGATAGTGTGTTGAATATTGAATTTGTGTATTTACTTAATAGTTGAATGTGTGTTGTTGGATTTGAATGTTTGCTTTAATATGTTGTTTTTTGTGTTATTTATAAAATTTTGAACCTAGATACAGTCTTGTACTGAAAGTTATTGAATTTGGAATGGAAATTAAGAATTAGAATTGAAGAATTTGAATACATTTTTGTAGATTTATATTATCATTTTAAATTGATCGTGAAAATATTTGGAGGATATAAATTGGATTAATACTCTCATAAGAGTAATGAGGAGTCAAATTTGATAAGATTTTTGTGGAAAATATTAAATATAAATCAAATTTTTGGAAAGGCGAGTCTGGGGCCTAGGCGCTGGTTCGGCCTGAACCTGAAAACTGATTTTCTTAAACTCCCCCACGCCATTTTTGACGCTTAAGTTTCCTTCTCTACAGTTTTTCGCGAAAATACCTCCTAGAGATCCCATTTAAAGCCGAATTTTCAAGTGTTTGAGCTTGAAATCACCCGATTTCTTCATCACGAGGTCAGATATACATTCTAAACTCATTATAATTTATTTTTACCTTGGATTTTTCTCTCATTGAGAAAAACTGAAATTTTGAGAAAATTTTTTATTTTTATGGTTATATCCATGAATTTTTAAGCTTTTTCAAGTTTGAAAAGCTTAAATTAGTTTATTTTCCTAGATCCATTGAATTTATTTCGCGTTTTTTATTTCACATTTAGATGGCACCCAAATCTAAGTGAGGAAAGGAACGAGAAAATTTTGATCGTAGCAAGTTCGTCACCACTGCTTTACATTTCCGTTACAATGATTTTTCTATGACTCGGAAATTTATCTCTGAGTGAAGTTTTTATAGTCCTGGAGGAAGAATTGAAGAAACTATCGTTACGCTTAACTGGAAACGATTCTACTATTTCACTGTTGTTACCATTATCCCAGTTGTTAGAGAGTTTTATGCTAATTTCATGGATGCTGAAGAATATGAGATTTTCGTTCGAGGAGTTGGAGTAGGATTCACTCCTGAACGCATCAATATTTTCTATGGCATGCCGACAACCATAGAGTGTTATTACTCAGGATTATCTCCATCTGAGGGAGATTTGGATATGATAATTGCCTACCTAACTGATAGTACTGGAGTTTAGAAGATTTGGAATGGAAAAAGGGTAAAATTTTCATCTTCTAACCTTAATGGTGTTTAAATGGCATGGCAATACTTTATTTCTGCTCGTCTCCTTCTATCTAATCATCTGAGCGAGGTCACCAAGGATAGAGCTTTCCTCAACTACTGCATTCAAGAGAGGAAGCCTATTGATGTAGGAAGCATTATTTATGATTCTTTAGAAGCTACTGCACGTTCGAGCACTTCTATTGGACTTGGTTTTCCATCCTTGATCTATTCTCAGTGTCAAAGTGCTGGAGTAGTTGTTGAGCTTTCTGAGGAAAAGCTCAAGTCGACAAAACCTATAGAAAGAGAAAGCGTCAGTATTTATGATCAACTGCGAGGTAAGAGTTCTACTGCACCTTCTAGTTCATTATCTACTTCAGGTAGAGCTTCTACTTCTAGACCATCTACTTCTGCTGAGCCAACATCTTCTTTTTGGGAAACCATGCATGATCAGTTTATAGAGCAGCAGCATGAGTTATTCTTAACTCATTGTAGAGTAGATACGATCGATAAGAAGATCGATCATCTTTCTGAGTATAGACAAAGAAAGAGTGATTACGATGCTGACTATTCTGAGTCTTTAGTGAGATTTTTGAAGGGTGAACGCGATGTTCAGTTCCCTACTTGTCCCAGATTTACACCTTATGTTGATCCAAAGGATATGGAGTTTTCTTTTGGTGATGACGATGATGAAGCTACAGACAGTGATTAATAGCTTGACTTACCTCTAGAGATTGTGGATTCTATTTTTTTCTTAGTATGTTTCTTGTTTCTTGTGTTGTTTAGTGTGATTTTATTTGTTAGTGTTTATGTAAGCTTTTTATGTTAATACTGTTTTTAGATTATATGATGTGTGTTTAAGACTGAAATATGAATGAATTTTTATAAAATTTTATTTCTGTTTCAGCCTATTGTTTAGTGTTCATGAATAGCTAGTAAATTTGCATGTTCTAAAATTAAAAATTAAAAAAAAACAATTTTGAAAAAAAATTTAATAAAAATATTTCTTTAGAAATTAACTCCTGCTCTGCAAAACTTTCTATATATGTTTAATCATTTCTGTTATATTCATATTAAAGCATGTGTAGAAGTAGAAGTTAGTTTTTCTTTACTACATCAGTATTGTACTTAGATTAATTCCTGTTTATTTCTTTCTCTCATGCTTTATAAAATTTCATGATTCTTATTTATACTAAAGCTGAAGTTTAGGGGAAGGGAAAACATTTATCAAATTTAAATATTATTTGTCCTTAAAGAACTAATATTTTCTTTAAAAATATATTAACATAACATAAGGAATGAAAAATCTGTTTAAGATTACCTAAATTTTTAAATTTATAAATAATTTAGAAAACTTAACTAAAATTTCAAAAATTTTGATTGATTTTAAGAATAAAATTATTTATCTTAAAGAATAATAAGATCAAAAATTTTTCTATTTATAGTAAAGAGAATTGTATTTTTGAAATACTAAGGAATCAAGATTATTGCTTGAAAAAGAAAAGATTGAAATGAGTTTTGAAAAATAGTAATTTATTAAAAATGTCATATTTATTAAGTAAGAATGTATAAGTTTTTGAAAATAAGTTAAGGATGGTGAAGGTCAAAATCATTAACAGGCTTTCCCAAAATAGTAGTTCTCACTTTAATTAAAAAAAAAAGATGAAGAAGAAAGTGAGGAGAAGCTTGAGGAAAATGCCTAATCAAAAATTGGCTTCACTTGAATTATCCTATAGGAAGAAAACTGATTACATTTTTAACTTAAATTCTATGTACATATATTTTTACTAAAAAAATATTTTGTGGAAATCTTTTTCTTGTAAATAATCTATGTGACCTTAATATGATAGGCTACAATTATTCTTGAAATAAATGAGAAATTGGAAGTCTTATGATTTGGTAGTTAAATGTTCTTTAATTCTCAAAATTAAGCTTAATTAGTAAAATTTGGTTAATGATTTGCTAAAGCATTTATAAACCAAAAATTATAAGGAATCGTAAATATTTTAACTTCATTCCAAATGTTATCTATTTTATGTAATTAAAAGGGTTACTTGAGAACAAGTAACATTTAAGTTTGGGGGAATTTGATCAATTTTAAAAAATACCTATTTTATGCCTTAATTATGACTTAATTCTTAAGGATGTTATGCTTTAATGAAAGGTATGTTCATGTTTTTGGATGTATATGATTAAAAAGAAGTCCACTAAAGAAAAAGAAGAAAAAAATAGCAAAAAGAAGCAAAAATGGAGCTTATGGAGCAAAATTTTGGAATTATTAGCCTGGCGCTTAGGCGCTAGATTTCGGCGCCTAAGCACCAGTTCGATACAACGCTGTCAAGAATTTTTTATGACTTTGGGCATTTATTTTGACGGTGTTTAGCAGTTATTGGAGCTTCTAGAAGACTGGAAGTTACTCCTACTATATAGGGTATGTGATACAATGTATATGGACACAAGGAAACGGTCTGGATCGCGAAGATGTGCGACCCAAAGTGAAGAGGTGTGAACGACCTGGTCACGGAGTCCGGCTCCTAGGCGCGATAGTTACCTTCTAGAAGATACATTGAATTTGGACGAATTTTGAAGAGGTGCCTTAAGCAACCCCTGATCAAATTCAGAGCTCTATAAATAATAGCCCATTCTATAGAAAAAAACGTACCCCTAACACAACCCCCCCCTCTCTTAGTTTTTAGCATCTTCTCTAGTCACTTCCATACTTATGGTGCCACTTCATTTTGTATCTAGTGAGTTTATTTTGAGTGTTTATTGTGTGTTGTTGATGTTGGAGTCTTTCATCATTGCTTTGGAGTCAGTAGAAGTCAGTGGATTACTTGAAGGAACATTTCAAATAAGTATTTGTACTTTGGTTCAAAGTTTTATAAATATGTTTTGTTGTGTTATTTCAATGTGCTCTGAGTAATTAGTTAACTTTCTCCTTTCAACTATGAAAAGAATATAAATTAATTAAATTTTCATAGGAAAATTAAAATATTTTAAAACATTGTGATGATATTAATACCTGATCTTAGTTTACTTTTTAAATTGGTCATTTAAATTATTAAAACCTGTTGAAGAATTTTAGGACCTATACAGATATAAATTCTTAACTAGTAGATATCACATGAATCCTTAGGTAACCGTAGGTTATACGCGGATTATTTAAGGTGAAGTGCAAATAAATAGGAAGATAAAATTTAATGGGCTTAAAATTAATTAGTTTTTAGAGTGACAGTCTAAATTCTAATAATTTGGTTTATAGAAAGGTAATGGGTCACTGGTAGGGCCGACCATAGCCACCCTTGGACATCTAGTAGTGTGAGCCTAGGTTAACCCATTCTACTAATAAAACATTTAGAGCCTGTCTATAGATTAATCAATGTTCTTTGCACCTGGACCAAAGGGTAAAGATTAGTAATGCTTCTATTTGGCACAATACCATAATCTAAATTCCTTTCAAAAAGATAATTAGTTTCTAAATCTTGGCTTAGTTGAAAAGGAGAAAGTCGTTTTTATACTTGCATTGAATTTTAATTACTGTTTTACTTACTGCTTGCTTGCTTTTAGTTAAAATTGTTAGTCAATTAAATTTATATATATATATATATATATATATATATATATATATATATATATATATATATATATATATATATGGATCATTTTCAGTGGGGTGCGAATTTTGGGGTAAATTTCTTACTCCTTCCATCTCCTTTTTCTCGCTGGAGATCGAGACATCTTGCCATACCTACCGATGACATTCTCAAACTCAAGGGCTTAAAAGGACCTTCCTGGTGCCATTTGTGCTCCCAAGATGAGGAATCTGTGAACCATCTTTTCTTCAAATGTCCCTTCTCTCAAGAGGTTTGGAAACATCTCATTAGTAGGCTTACACTTAACACTCTCAATTTGAGTTGGGATATTTTGGGCACCTGCTGGGTGGATTGGCATAAGGAAAAACTTTTGGAGATACCTTGTTTGGTGGCTTGGTTCCTCTGGATGTGTAGGAATAAAGCTAAATTTGATGGAAGGGCTTCCTCCCCTCTTCAGGTTGTTGTCCAGCGTCTCAATTACATTCTGAAGCTTATTAAGTTTCATCATTTCAGAGATATTTGTAGGGTGGGGCTGAAGGCTGCCAAGAAGATTGCTGTTGTTGGTTGGAACCCCCCCCTCCCCTGTGGGTCAAAGTTAATACTGATGGCAGCTGTATTAAATCTGATGCTGGCATTGGTGGGATCTATAGAGACTGCCATGGTCATTGCTTGCTGTATTTTCGTTCTCCCACATCGGCTGTTGATGCCTTGGAAGCTGAGATGATTGCCATCTTTTGGGCCATCAAGATTGTTAAGTTATGTAAAATTACCAGGCTGCTGGTGGAATCTGATTTTAGTTGCTCCATCAACTATCTTATTAAGTCTGAACCTGCTCCTTGGAATATCAAGAGATGGATGAATAGTATGCTTAGCCATATGGACAACATGGTGGTTAAGTTTGCCTTCATTCCTAGGGAAGGTAATACTCCTGCTCATTGGTTAGCCACACAGGGCTGCTGTAATGAAGTTATAAAGGTTGATGACATCATTTCCTCCCCTCTCAAGCTTTTGATTCATGGAGATAATTTAGGACTTCCTTTTGTTAGATGCTAGTTTTCCTTCCCTTCTTGGTCTATACAGAGTCAGATATGCTTTTTGTTGGTATACATGTAACAAGGGTGTCTTTCATTTTTGTTTAGTTAGTTAATTCTGTGGTAGCTTTTATTTTGGATGAGGGGATCCTCTAGTCTTAGGGATCCTTCATCACTTATTTTATTTTAGTCTCTGTACTCATATTTAGTCTTAACATGTAGGGAGCCCTTGGTTGCTCCTTTTATTTTTAATATATATATATATATATATATATATATATATATATAAAAGGGTACTTATACATTGCATTTAATTTGAAAATTCAAAAATATTTCTTATATTTCTTACTTTTTATAAATTCATTATCCCTGTGGGATTGATAACTAGGACTCCACTAGAGCCCTGTATTACTTGAACGATACGTATACTTGCGTTTAAAATTGTGACTTTTACCATAATAATAATAAAATCTAAAACTAAAATTATAAAAGTAAACCTGGCACATCAAGTTTTTGAATTCATTTTTCAGGAATTAAATATTCTAAAAGGTGGTAACAAATTCTTGTATTTTAAAGCATATATAAAGTCGCATCGCATCATTCCTCTCCACCAAACTCTTGAACTTTCTTTGAATCTCTTCCTTTCTCCTACAAGCCTCCCTTGGACTAGTTGCCCAACCCTAAAGGGTTTAAATCTCTCTACACAATAGATTTTTACTTAGGAATCTTTACTCACCCTCTCTTTCACAAAGAAGGAGAAAAGTGTGAAGAAACCCAAAGTAAGAATCCTATAAATTCATACTTAAACTACTCTCTACTAACTAACTTTCCTTTCCCAAAAGAACTCAACACACCACCTTTTTACGCGCTTTAAGTCCATCTTTTATATTTTCTCCAAAAGGTGCCTTGGTGTCACTTCAAAATGTGACCATATTCTATGAATCTAGCTAAGAGATGCATCATTTCAAGTAAAATTTGAATGTCTTTTGGCACACTTGATTAGTTACCAACGTATGTACCAAAGGTACCTCAAACACCACTTCAAAGTTCACCAAAAATCCTTTAAAATTATAAAGTAATTGTCTGGCACTTAAATGCTGTGTCTCTTGCGCTTAGGCGTGGCCCTCTCTGTCTGGTGGCGCTTACACATCAGACCTCGGCGATTAGGTGCCCCAGTTCATTTTAACACTTTCTTCATTTTTGCTTCAAATTTGATCATTTTTCATTTCCTCTCACATATTTGGTCCATTTCATTGTACCTGAAAGAAAAACACATAAATACATTCCATTAATGTGCAAAATCATCAAAAATAGGTATAAAAATGTGCATAAAAATATTATATATTTTAATTATATTGACATGCCTAGAAATGCTTAATTTTTTATATATATTTTATACTTAATTTTAATGATATTGAACTTTAAAGGAAGGTATTTTGCATGTTGTTAGTTTTAGGTACAAGAAATAGACTTTTGAGGAAAAAGAAGAAAAAACTGTGCAATTTAGAGCAAAAACAAGCGAGAAAACACATTTTGGCTTGGCACATTTCGATATGTCTTTCTATGCATAATCTACTTTACACTTCTTGCATATTTTTGAATGAAATTACACTTTAAAGAAAGGTTGCTTTTACACTTCTCTTGTAGGTGAAGACGTTAAGAATGCAACACAACTGAAACGTGGTGAAATGGAGCGAAACGGTGGAGCTGTGCAGAGTGGCACTGACAGTGCCTGATACGGTGTTGATGATGCTTGATAGGGAGCTGACAGTGTTAGAATCCTGAGAGCAACAATTTTGGGCACGACAGCACCCGTAAGCAGCGCTGACGGCGCCAGGGACAGTTATTTGCCATATACATTGAATGTGGACGCTTTTTGGAAGGTTTCTTGAGGCAACTCTTGGGAAATTTGTCCCTACACTATATTAGAGTGATTTATGTCATAAAAAGTGGTGAGTGTGAGTGGGAAAACGTGGAGAATGTTTAGAGATCTTAGAATAAGAGTAGAAATAAAGATTTCTACCTTTTTGACTAGATTGAGGAGGGAATTTTGAGAGAATCTGTAAGGGAATCTACTAGCATTGCATGGATCAGTAGGAGACTTTGTGGGAGAGATTTTCATCTTTCTTTCAAAGGAAAAAAACTAAGTATTATGTTTTTCATTATCTTATGATTTCATAAACACTTATGTAGTGAATTTTCTTTAATGAAACAAAGTTTTTTCTTATGTTTTCTTCGTGCTTTGTGATGTGTTTTTCTTACTCTTTCTTCTTGTTTGGAAATAGTTTCATAAGAAAATTATGTCATTGTTTTCATTCTACTTTTTTTCCCAATGAGTAGGATTCATGATTAGGATTCTAGGATGCATGCTAAAAGAAGTTTTAATTATAAATGTGATGGTTTTTATTTTCACTTCATTTACATTACAATAACTTCCCATTGTAGTGATAAAATCCATTGTAATTGTACTAAGACCCGAGAAGGTAGTGCAATTCTCAACAAAGTGAAACCATATTCAATGTCCATGAATGAGTGATGTTGTTCATGAAGGTGGGTGAAAATAACTAGGGAAATATACTTTGATGGGCATAGACTTGGCTATTTTAGGGTGATAGATTAAAATCACCAATTCAGTCCTAGTGTTTGGAAACTAAAGAGAGAGGCAGCCTTCTGGTAAAGGGAAGTGGGAGCACTGGAGTGAGAGCCAATATCCTCCTGGCCTAACTACAAATTTAGACACTAATACTAGGATTAGCCAATATTATTTATAGCACTTGGAAGAGGGTAAATAATAGGATTGCTCATATTTGTAACATATAATATTTAATACATCTCATTCCTATGCATTATCCAATTCACTGCATTTGAATAGTAGATTTTATTATCTTAAAATTCACCAAACCAATTCATCTGAAAGGTATATTTTTATAATTAGTATTTTTCTTTAGGAGTAGTTATTAGTTGTTATAAAATTAAGACTTACCTTTAGGATTACTTGTTAGAAAAACCACATATATCGACCTTCCAAACTATAGTCTGATAGTAGTAGACTAGAATTTTGACTAAGGACCTCTTACCTCTCTTCCTCGTGGGATAAATAAATGAAACTCCACTAGAGCCCTGTATTACTTGAATGATATGTATACTTGTGTAGAACTTCTAGTGTGTGCACGTATATACAGGCATAAAACACACAGAAAAATAGCACACGCCGAAGGAGCATCAAGTTTTTGGAGCCTATGCTTGGGAAGTGATACACCTCAAATATATAATATTTGTATGCACCTTTTTATACCTATTTTTGATGATATTGCACTTTAAAAGAAGGTATTTTCATGTTTTTCTTGCAGTGTGATTAAAATAAATGATTGTGACAAAAGGAGCAAAAGAAGGATCAAATTTAAAGCAAAAAATTAAAGTGTGCAAAATTAGCCTCTGGCGACTAAGAACCGCCACGGCTGTTAACCTATGCAATTTGAATTAATTTTGGCTCAAATTAGAAGAGGTTTTTGAAGCACCCTTTGGCCTAAACAACTATAACTTCTCATTGGCACCAAAATTTATTTAAAATTTGAATAGACAGATGCATCTCTTGGTATATTCATTGAATCTGGACATGATTTCAAGAGACACCAAGGTAGCCTTTGGAAAATTATAAAAGAATACTTGAAGATTAGAAGAAAGAGAAGTGTTTTGAAAGGAAGTATTGGCCGGAGAAGTTGGAGAAAAGCTTGAAGTGGTTGAAGGGAAAGAGGAAGAAGACAGCCTTCTTCTTGCCATACTTTCCTTACGTTTCAACTTTACTTTATTATAGTTTGTATTAGAATTTAGGAGAATGAAACCTTAGATTTGGGAGCGACCCCGTAAAGAGTTTTTAAGACAAAGAAAAGATTTCAAAGGAATTCAAGAGTCTTGTGGAGAGGATTTTCATATAAGTTTTCATTATTGATTTTACATTTGGTTTTAAAGTAAGACTTGTTGTGTTTTCATTATGATCTCTACTTTAAAATCAAATTGTGTTTGTGTTTTCTCCATGAGTTATGAGTAGTTTTCTTTATCTTTTTCCTTTTAAATGATGAAGTAATTAAATTATGGATGGAAGTTGTGTGAGGTATAGATGTTTAATGTTGGAAGAAGTTGTGATGATTCAACAACCTTGCACTTCATTTACCTCTAGATTTGGCCAATTAAGATGTTAAAATTTGTTGTGAGAACATGTAAGAAGCAATGTGGTATTGTCTCAATCAACAATTGGAGAGAATCACATGAAATCATATGGGTGAGAATTATAATCCATATAGTTGAGTGCAAATAAATAGGGAGATATGCTTTTGATTAGGTGTAGAATTAGAGGACTTTAAAGTGACAGGCTAAAGCCCCCAATTTGGTTTGAGGTTTTAAGTTTTGTTATGAGATGTTAGCCTCCAGTTGGAGGTAGAAGAGGGAACTCTAGAGTGAGAGCTAGTATCTTCCCTGCCTAACCCCTCTTCAAGATTTGGAAACATCAAATAAACATATGTTCTTTATAGAACTAAGTAAGTTTAAAAAATATAACAGCTCCTATTTGGCACAACACATTTTGATACTTCCACAATGAAATTCAATAATTATTATTGATTAAATGAAGTGGAAAAAGATATTTTATTCTCATTTGCTTTCGTTTCATTTAATAGTCTTGATAATTTTAATTCGTTACTTTACTTTTTCTTAAAAATTTTAAAAACAAATTAAACTTTCTATTTATAAAACATAACTTACAAAATCATTTTGAAAAGTAAAAAGTTGTTTTTCTACTTTTTAAAATTTTTAAAACTTTTCCTTGTGGGTTCAATATCTCGGGGCATAATCATGAAGTCTAATATTACTTGATAAATGATATGTATACTTGCATTGAATCCCATATTATAAATAATTAATGTTAATCTCTTATTTGCTTTGGAATCAAGTTTTTGACGTCATTGTAAAGAAAGAGTTATTATTGTTAAGAAGAAATATGAAGTGTAATTTCATATATAAAATGTATGCATAAATATTTGAGGATCAAGTTTTCGGCGTCGTTGCCGGGAAAATTAATTAAATTATCTTATGGCGATGTGAACCTCCTCCAGTGTCAGATTTGATTTGCATCGCTATCAATTCCCATATCATGTCAATGTCAAGGAGTCGCCACTCTATTTTAATATTGCCCTAATCTTATTTCTATAAATCCTATAAAGGAATTAAGAAATTTTAGGGCTAATATAAAATAGAGAAAAAGAAGGATGTTTATGATAATCCTTAAAGAAGATTCTAGAATGCCATATCCTAGAGTTTCTATATAAGGAAAATGACGAATCGTTAATCAGAGATTTTTTAGATGTGATGGGTTCTTTAATTCTCATATAGAAGCAAGCTTCTACATTTAATTACATCTTAGGGAATTTGTAATTGTCTAAGAAAACTTCTGATTAATTTTGATCATTTGTTTTCTAGAAATTTTTATTTTTAGGGAGAGATGTACCCAATATCAATCCCAAATGTCATTTTGTCTTGTCAGTTTATGTCATTTTTTTGTTGTTTGTTGAAAGTTTAGGTTTTGTGGCTAACCTAAAAGTTTTGGTTTTGTCGTTGTTTTGTTTTGTTTGGTCAATGTCGTTGTTTTGTTTTGTATTGTCAATGTCGTTTTTTTGTTTTGTTTTGTTGTTCATCTCATTTCCAGAATGTCGTCCTGCAAAACAGAGTTAGCACACCCTATAACATGCAAAATAAATCTAAACGAAATTTGTCTTCATCCTGCAAAGAATACATTGTCAGAAATAATATCATGAAGTGTTCGTTGTCTCACAATTTGTAGGATGTCCAAGTTTGATTTGAAATGTTGATTTAATATGTCTTGAATGTCGGTTTGTGTAGATTTATGTTGAGTTGGTTTGAAATGTCTATTAATGTCATTTAATGTCGGTGATTGTTGAATTTGGTTTGAAATGTCAAATTTATGTCGATTATGTCGATTTTGCTTGAAATGTCAAATTTATGTCAATTATGTTGATTTGAGTTTGAAATGTCAAATTTATGTCAATTATGTTGATTTGAGTTTGAAATGTCAGATTTATGTCGATTATGTCGATTTTTGTTTGAAATGTTAAATTTATATCGATTATGTTGATTTTTGTTTGAAATATCAAATTTATGTTATTTTTTTCGATTTGAGTTCAATGTTGTCGATTTAGGTTCAATTTGGGTTGGACCTAAGGTTTATGCCTTGGTTTAGCTTAGACTTAAGTTCAGGTCAGGATGAATCTTAAGTATGGTCTGACTTAAGTCTAATGTGGGTGTGGGTTAGACTTAACTTAGGTATAGGTTAGACTTAGGTTCATGTCGGGTTGAACCTAAGTATGGTTTGACTTAAGTCTAATATGGGTTAGACTTAGGTTCATGTCGGGATGAACCTAAGTATGGTTTGACTTAAACCATAGTTGATTAACGTTTAATGGTTTAATTAAGTCTAATGTGATAGACTTAATTATGGTTTAGATTTGATCAGACCTTAGTTGGTTAAGGGTTAATGGTTTAATTAATTCTAATGTACTAGACTTAATTAGAGTTTAGGTTTGATTAAACCTTATTTAGTTAAGGTTTACTGGGTTAATTAAGTCTAATGTGGTAGACTTAATTAGAGTTTATATTTAATTAAACCTTAGTTAGTTAAGGTTTAATGATTTAATTAAGTCTAATGTGGTAAACTTAATTAAGGTTTAGGTTGAATTAAACCTTAGTTAGTTAAGGTTTAATGGTTTAATTAAGTCTAATGTGATAGACTTAATTAAGGTTTATGTTTAATTAAACCTTAGTTAGTTAAGGTTTATTAATTTAATTAAGTCTAATGTGATAGACTTAATTATGGTTTATGTCGGATTAAACCTTAGTTAGTTAAGGTTTAATGGTTTAATTAAGTCTAATGTGATATACTTAATTAAGGTTTATGTTTAATTAAACCTTAGTTGATTAAGGTTTAATGATTTAATTAAGTCTAATGTGGTAGACTTAATTAAGGTTTTGGTTGAATTAAACCTTAGTTAGTTAAGGTTTAATAATTTAATTACGTCTATTATTGTAGACTTAATTAAGGTTTAGGTTGAATTAAACCTTAGTTAGTTAAGATTTAATGGTTTAATTAAGTCTAATGTGGTAGACTTAATTAAGGTTTGAGTTGGATTAAACCTTAGATCATTAAGGTTTAATGATTTAATTAAGTCTAATGTCATAGACTTAATTATTGTTTATGTCGGATTAAACCTTAGTTAGTTAAGGTTTAATGGTTTAATTAAGTCTAATGTGGTAGACTTAATTGTGGTTTAGGTTTGATTAAACCTTAGTTAGTTAAAGTTTAATGATTTAATTAAGTCTAATGTGATAGACTTAATTATGATATGGATTTGATTTGGGTTTGAATTAAGTTAGGTTCAAGTTCGATTGAACCTAGACTTAAGGTTGACTTAAGTTTAGTATGGGTTGAACTTAAGTTAAAGTTTAAGTTTGAGTAAGTTAGGTTCAAGTTAGGTTGAGCCTAGACTTCAGGTTAACTTAAGTTCAATATGGGTTGAACTCAAGTTAAAGTTTAAGTTTGAGTTAAGTTAGGTTCAAGTTAGGTTGAACCTAGACTTAAGGTTAACTTAAGTTTAATAT
The DNA here is from genome assembly GCA_022702705.1 of Papilionanthe hookeriana x Papilionanthe teres. Taxonomy (NCBI): domain Eukaryota; kingdom Viridiplantae; phylum Streptophyta; class Magnoliopsida; order Asparagales; family Orchidaceae; genus Papilionanthe; species Papilionanthe hookeriana x Papilionanthe teres. Next base: position 10,959,338 of record CM040432.1, on the reverse strand, counting down.
GTGTTGAACTCAAGTTAAGGTTAAACTTGGGTTTATGTTGTGTTGGACTTAAGCTAAAGGTTAAACTTGGGTTCATGTTGTGTTGAACCTAACTTAAAGGTTAAACTTGGGTTCATGTAGTGTTGAACCTAAGTTAAAGGTTATTTTGGATTTGAGTTTGATTAAACCTTAATTGGTTAAGTTTTAATAGATTAATTAAGTCTAATGTGGTAGACTTAATTAGAGTTCAAGTTTGATTAAGTCTAATTTGGTTAAGACTTAATGGTTTAATTAGGTCTTATGGGTCAGACCTAATTAGGGCTTAGGTTTGATTAAGTCTATTTTAGTTAACACTTAATGGTTTAATTAGGTCTAATAGGTTAGACCTAATTAGAGTTTAGGTTTGATTAAGTATAATTTAGTTAAGACTTAATGGTTTAATTAGGTCTAATGGGTTAGACCTAATTAGGGTTTAGGTTTGTCTTAAACCTAATGTTTAAGGTGTTAATTAAGTTTAACTTGTTCTTGAACTTAATTTAAGTTTTGTTTTATATTAAACCTAATTTAGTTAAGGTTTAATGAGTTTGATTAAGTTTAATATGTCCTTAAACCTAATTAAAGTTTGATTTTGTATTAAACCTAATTTAGTTAAGGTTTAATGATTTAATTAAGTTTAATAAGTCCTTAAACCTAATTAAAGTTTGATTTTTTATTAAACCTAATTTAGTTAAGGTTTAATAGGTTAATTAAGTTTAATATGTCTTTAAAATTAATTAAAGTTTTGATTATTGTATTAAACCTTATTTAGTTAAGGTTTAATGGGTTAATTAAGTTTTATATGTCCTTAAACTTAATTAAAGTTTTGATTATTGTATTAAACCAAGTTTAGTTAAGGTTTAATGGGTTAATTAAGTTTAATATGTCCTTAAACTTAATTAAAGTTTTGATTATTGTATTAAACCTAATTTAGTTAAGGTTTAATGAATTAATTAAGTTTAATATGTCCTTAAACATAATTAAAGGTTTGATTTTATATTAAACCTAATTTAGTTAAGGTTTAATGAATTAATTAAGTTTAATATGTCCTTAAACTTAATTAAAGCTTTGATTTTGTATTAAACCTAGTTTAGTTAAGATTTAATAAGTTAATTAAGTTTAATATGTCCTTAAACTTAATTAAAGTTTTGATTTGTGTATTAAACCCTAAGGTTTAATTATTTTAATTAGGTTTAAGTTGCCTTTAAACCTAATTATTGTTTGATTTGAGTTCTTTTAGATTTGGATTCATCATTTGCATTAGTTCATGATGAAATGGATTAAATAGGTGAAGAAAAGGTTTTGAAATATTAATTTATAATTAATAATTCTTAACCTTGTTTTAAGATGTCTTTTAGATTGATTTGATGGCTTGAGAATTATTGTTTTATGATTGTTATCTGTCACCCTAAGATTCTCAATCATTTTGAATTTTAATTTCCCAATTTTCCAAATTTTATAATTATTTTTGAAAATAATTACAAAATATTATGAAAATTAGAAAATCACATCCTAGAGAGCTATCCTAGCCTTAGAAAAAACAGGAGATGTGTCTAAGGACTTAAAGGTTCCTCTCTAAAAGTTTCACATTTTTCTGATTTGTAAATAATTTTTAATAATTAAAATACTCTAGAGAGTATTTAATTATTTAAAAACTAAATACTGAGAATAAAATTATGATTTTGGTCTCATAATTTTCTCCTCTTTAAGAGCTTTCCAGAGGTATTTTTATTTTATTTTTAGGAGCTCTGGATAAAAAGATAAGAATTTTTGAAGATTTTAAGGTTAATTTGAGTTAACCCAGCCCAGAAAATCGTCGGCGCAAAACGTATCCTCGGACGTGTCGAAAGTGTGGGATGATCCAGTGCTCTACGCAGAACAGTGGACACGAGACCATTAGATCAGCGTCGTCCATTCCAAAACACGGGAACGGGCGGCGGAGATAAATCCCCCAAATATTTAAAAATATTCGAACCGTCCAACTTCAAAGCTCAATATCTCACTCATTTCTCAACGAAATTGAGTGATTTTTGAACCTATGGAATCATATAAACATGTAGATTATATCTATACGGTGATGATACATTTTAGGGCTAGTTTAACCCATTCTTTTTTGTATTATATGCATTATTTTAGATAAAATAAATCCACACCTTGGCCACAACAATGTTGAGCTTGGTCAGGCTTAATGGTCAGCTTCTAGGACTCCCAAAGAAGATCTTTGTCACTTCAATTTGGTTTTGTAGCTAGCCTTGGAGAGCAATTTTGGCAAAGTGGCTAGTTTTGGCTTATTTTGGATTTTGGCCAATTTTTCTTGATTGGGCTAATCTTATGGCTTGATTTTGGTTAGAATAGGTTGCTGAGGTCCTTAGTAAGACTTTTTGTGTTGGGAGCCAAGGGATTTGGGCAGCCTATAGGTTTCTATGGATTTTTTCTCCTCTTCCTTAAAATTTTGGCCAAGGGGGCATTTTATAGCCATGGATGGCTATGTTTCAACCTTGGTTAGCTTAGGATTTGATCATGGTATGGTTAGAGCTGTGGAGTACAGCCTCCCCCATGTAATCCAAGCATAACCTCTTTGTTTTCCATGAGAATTTTGTCACTTAAGCAAGTGCACATTTCATGGCAATCATGGATCCAAATTGTCATGTCAAGCTTTGATCTTTTTGTTCCCTTCCATTGGCTAAGGGAGAGGTTAATGGTGACTCAAATGGTTGAGACCTTCTCCTTGCAACACCTCATTTATCATTTCATGGGGTGGTGACACATTATCTTCCCCCTTAATATTTTTATAAAATGTTATGATGAGCTTAACCATGGTGTGGAGGATTGTTAAAGCTTTGTCTTATTACCATTGGGTGGCTAGGGAGGTTGCTAAACTCATCTCACCATGGAAAGACACCTCACCTTGTAAAAGAGGTGAGTCACAATTCAAATCACCATAATTTTGCCACCTCACCTTCATGTCATTGTGCCCCTTTACCATGGTTAAATATGAGTCATCCATGGGTCATGTATGATGTCATAAAGGAGTTTTGGAATTTTTAGAAAACCAAAATGTCATAGGTTTAAAAATTCCATTTAATACCCCTCTTATTTTAATTTCCATATTTAATTAATTATGTCATTAATTAAATGTTGGAAATTATTTTAATAATCAATTATTAATTGGAATAATTACAAATTAATTATTTGATTAATATTCATGTCATTAAAATTGAATTTTGTCTCTTTACATGACTTTTCAATTTAATTTTCATTTTAATTAATTATGTCATTTATTAAAATATGAAAATTAAATTATTGGTCAACTAAAAAATTAAAAATAATTTTGGAATTAATTATTTGATTACTTCAATTATTTTTAATAAATTTGTGGATTATGTCATTTTCTGGCTTTTGAATTAAATTTTTCATTTTAATTAATTATGTCATTAATTAAAATTTTAAAAATTAAATCATTAGCCAATTAATTAATGAAAATAATTTTGAAATCAATTATTTGATTAATTTTGTAATTTTCTTTTCATTTTGGTGCATTTTGTCATTTTAGTTAATCATGTCATTTAATTAATTAAAATGTTGAAAATTAAATTATTAGTCAATTTAATTAATCAAAATAATTTTTTAAATTAATTTGATTAATCTTTGTCATTTCGTGGTTTTAATCATGTCATTGGGTCAATAACTGGTTATTTGGTCAAAATTTGATCATTTTAACTAAAATTGACTTTTTAGGTCATGAGTTGACCTATGGGGTCAACAAGGTTGGTCATTAGGTCTGGATTGACCATTTTGACCAAAGTTAACTTTTTAGGTCAAAAGGTTGACCTATGGGGTCAACATGGTTGGTCATTGGGTGTGGATTGACCAGTTGACCAAGGTTGACTTTTTAGGTCCAAAGGTTGACCTATGGGTTCAACAGGGTTGATCATTCAATCTGGATTTACCATTTTGACCAAAGTTGAATTTTTAGGTCAAAAGGTTGACCTATGGGGTCAACAGGGTTGGTCATTGGGTCTGGATTGATCATTTTTACCAAGGTTGACTTTTTAGGTCAAAAGGTTGACCTATGGGGTCAACAGGGTTGGTCATTGGGTCTGGATTGACCATTTTGACCAAAGTTGACTTTTTAGGTCAAAAGGTTGACCTAAGGGGTTAACAGGGTTGGTCATTGGGTCAAGATTGACCATTTTGACTAATGTTGACTTTTAGGTCAAAAGGTTGACCTATGGGGTCAACAGGGTTGGTCATTGGGTCTGGATTGACCATTTTGACTAAGGTTAACATTTTAGGTCAAAAGGTTGACCTATGGGGTCAACAAGGTTGGTTATTGGGTCTGCATTGACCATTTTGAGCAAGGTTGACTTTGTAGGTCAAAAGGTTTACCTATCATAAAAATGAGGTCAACATTATTTTTTAAAGAAAATTTAAGAAAAATGAATTTTTTTACTTTTACTTGCTTTTGTAAGTGTGTTTTATTTATTTTTATTTTTTTTATAATAGTGTATGTTTAGCTAATGCTCTATGGGACTTGTGCCTTATGATTCTGAATTAGAAAGAGCTATTGGAAAAATAAAAAAAATTTAAAATACAGGAAAAGATACAAATATTCAAGAAATGGCGAATCAAAATATTCATAATGTTGAAATCCAACAAGAATTTAGATCTTTAACCGATTATGCTAACCCTACAGTAGATAAACTTCATGGTAGTAATCAATACCCTGCTGTAGCGCCTAATTCATTTGAACTTAAACCTGTTATTCTCCAAATGATATCTAATAATCAGTTTGGGGGAGCACCAACTGAAGATCTAATTTACATCTTGCTAATTTTCTAGAATTGTGTGCTACTTTTAAATATGATTGGATTTTAGACGATGCTATTTGACTTAGAATTTTTCCTTTTTTTACTGAGGGATAAGGCTAAGATATGATTATATTTGTTAGAATATGGACCTATCAGAACTTGGAGTGATTTAGAACATAAATTCCATGCTAAATATTTTCTACCATCAAAGACTATGAAGCTTAGAAATGATATTACACCTTTTTGTCAGTTTGAAGGGGAATCTATTTATGAATCATGGGAAAAATTTAAAGATCTCCTAAGAAAGTTTACACATCATTCAAAACCAGATTGGTTAATAACACAGACTTTTTATAATGGATTAGTTGGATCTCTTATATCTATTATTGATACCGCTGCCGGTGGTTCATTGATGTCTAAACAAATTACTTACACTTATACTTTAATTGAAGAAGTGGCTACTAATAATTTCCAATTTCCTTCTGAATGGTTAAATCCTAAGAAGGTAGCCAACATTCATGAAAATGATGCTTTTACAATGCTAGCAAATCAAGTTGCTGCAATTTCAAGGAAGATAAACCAATTTGGAATGAATTTTTCTCAGCCAATTTCCATGATTGAAGAAAGTTCATTAGGCCAAATGGTTGATTCTCAAACATCATTAGTAACTTTGAATGCCATAAACAAGCCTAATAAACCATATTCAAATTATTATAATTCAGGTTGGAAAAATCATCCAAAATTTACCTGGAATAATAATGATCCGGGTTGTAGTAATCACCAATGGGGGAACAACTAAGTAACCCCATTGGGAAACTGGAACAACCAAGGGAATAATAATTATTGACCAACATATCCTCCAGGTTTTAACAATAATTCATAATTTAAGGAGAAGATATTTTCTATAGAAGAAGTGGTGTTACAAATGGGAAATCAAATGCAAATTCAAGGAGCTACAATCAGGAATATTGAGAATCAATTGGGACAAATTGCCAATTCATTAAGTAATAGATCCCAAGGAACACTTCTTAGTAATATAGAGGTATATCTAAGGGACAAGAATAAAGAGAAAGTAAAAGCTATTCAATTGAGAAGTGGAAGAGAGTTGGAAGGTAGAGTTCAAAAAGAGATTAAAGAAGAGAAAGAAGAGATTGAAGAACCAAAAGAGGACACTCCGAAAGGTTAGGAAAGACCTATTTCTCCATCTAAGATTAATTTATAAAAGCCACCACCTCCATTTCCTCGGAGACTTCAACAAAAAAAATTGGATAAGCTATTTCAAACTTCTTTGAAATATTTAAGAAGCTTACAATTAACATTCCATTTGCTGAAGACTTAGAACAAATGTCAAGCTATGTGAAATTTATGAAGAATATTTTCAACAGAAAAAGGAAGTTTGAAGATAATGAAACTGTTGCACTTAGCGAGGAGTACAGTGCTATAATTCAGAGAATGCTTCCTGTAAAGCTTAAAGATCTTGGTAGTTTCATGATTCCATGTGCAATTAGAGACAGATTTCATGGGAAAGATTTATGTGATTTAGGTGCAAGCATTAACCTTATGCCATTATAAATATTCAAAAGACTAGGATTATGAAAAATAACCCTAACTACTGTAACTCTACAATTAGTGGATCGTTCGAACACATATCCTAAAAAAGTTATAAAAGTTATTTTTATGAAAGTGGATCAATTTATCTTTCATATTGATTTCATTGTGCTAGATATAAAGGAAGATAAAGAGATACCCATAATTTTAGGGAGACCTTTCCTAGCTACGGGCAGAGCAATAATAGATGTGCAAAAAGGGGAATTAACTATGTGAGTCCATGATAAAAATTTTGCATTCAATATCTCAAAATCAATGAAATATCCTGCAAGACGTAAAGATGATGAATCCTATAGGATGGATGTTACCTCAATTGAAATATACATGATTGAAAAACATGAATCTTTTAGTCCATCAATTGAATAACCTCCTTAACTTGAATTAAAAATGCTACATACTCATTTAAAATATGCCTATTTAGGTGATTCCTCAACTTTTCCAGTTATAATTTCCTCTTAATTAATTGATAAAGAAAAAGTGAGTTTTCTTGTAATTTTAAAGAAATATAAGAGAGACTTTGGATGGACAATAATTGAAATTAAAGGAATCCGTCCTTCAATTTGTATGCATAGAATACTTAGGGAAGAGACTTGCAAACCTCGAGCTAATCCTCAAAGGGCAATAAATCATATCATGAAAGATGTTGTTATGAAAGAAGTTTTGAAGTGGTTGGATGCTGGAATTATCTACCATATTTCAGAGAGTGCATGGGTTAGGTCTATTCACTGTGATTCTAAAAAAGGAGGAGTTGATGTGACTGTTAATGAAAAGAATGAATTAATATCAACAAGACAAGTTACTAGATAGTGAATATGCATTGATTATAGAAAATTAAACCTTGCCCCAAGGAAAGACCATTTTCCACTACCCTTTATAGATCATATGTTGGATAGGCTAGCTGGGCATAAAATACATTTCTTTTTTGGATGGATATATTGGTTTCCACCAAATACAAATTGTTCCTAAGGATCAAGAGAAAATAATGTTTACCAGTCCTTATAGTACATTAGCTTTTAGAAGAATGCACTTTAGTTTATGTAATTCTCCTATTACATTTCAAAGATGTATGATGGCAATTTTTTGTGATTTAATTGAAAAAGGAATTGAATTTTTATGGATGACTTTTCAGTGTTTGGAATTTGATTTGAATCATGTTAGAACATCTATCAAGAGTTCATAAGCGCTGTGAAGAAACTAATTTAGATCTTAACTGGGAAAAATGCCAATGTATGGTAGTGGGAGGAATTATATTGGAACATCGTATATCAGAAAATAATATGGAGGTAGATCCTGCAAAAATTTAAGTTATCTCTAATTTACCTTGCCCAACAAATGTAAGGGGAACTAGAAGTTTTTTAGGATATGTTGGATTCTATAAACATTATATTAAAGACTTTTCAAAAATATAAAAGCTTTTATGTCATTTGCTGGAAAAAGCTGTGATTTTTTATTTTGATGAAGAATGCCTAAAAGCTTTTGAATCATTCAAAGAAAAATTGATCACTGTAGCAGTTATAGTTTCACCAAACTGGGAAAAACATTTTGAATTAATGTGTGATGCCCGAGATTATGCTATTGAAGCTGTTTTAGGTCAGAAATATGATAATTTTTAAAGTGATCTACTATGCTAGTAGAACTCTTAGTGAAGCTCAAATTAATTATACCATAACTGAGAAAGAGTTATTAGCAATAGTATTTGCCTTTGATAAATTTAAATCATATTTAATCCGAACAAAATGTTTGGTGCATATTGACCATTCTGCTATTAAATATTTAATGAAAAAGAAGGATGCAAAACCGAGACTGATAAGATGGATTCTTCTTTTGTAAGAATTTGATTTTGAAATATTAGAGAGGAAGGGTGATAATAATCAAATTGCTGATCAGCTATCCACTCTTGAGTATGAAAAGTGTCTCTGCTATGAAAATGAAATCAATGAACATTTTTCTGATGAATAATTATTCACTATCATTGAGTGGCGTGTTCCATGGTATGCCAACATTGTAAACTTTATTGTCAATGATATTTTACCCTATGGTTTGACATACTAAGAGAGGAAGAAACTTTTATCTAATGTTAAGACTTATTTTTAGGATGACCCATTTTTATATAACAAGAAAAGGATCTGATTATTTGAATATGTGTGTCATTAGAAGAAACGTATGAAATTATTCAAAAATTTCATAATTCTGATTATGGGGGACATTTTGATGTTGATAAAATTGCATATAAAATCTTACAATCTAGATTTTATTTGCCTACCATTTTAAAGAATGTTAATGCTTATATTAAAAATTATGATCAATGTCAACATGTAAGCAATATTTCTAGCACAAATGAGATGCCCCTCAATTATATGTTGGAAGTTGAAATATTTGACATTTGGGAATCAGATTTCATGGGACCATTTATACCATCTCTTGGAATCATATAAATTTTGATAGCAATAGACTATGTATACAAATGTATAGAAGCTATTGCTTTACCTCGATGTGATGCTCAATGTGTTGCAAATTTTTTAAGAAATAATTTATTTTGTAGATTTGGAATACCAAGAGTGATCATAACTGATGGGGGAAGTCATTTTAGAAATGTGATTATGGAAAAGCTAGTTAAGAAACTTCATATTAACCATCGCATTGCTACTGCTTATCATCCGGAGACAAGTGGTTTGGTTGAATTATCCAATCTTGAAATTAAAATAATATTTGAAAAGATTGTTAATCCAAACAGAAAGGATTGGTCAATCAAACTGGATTATGCTTTATAGACCTATAGGACTGCATACATAACTCCTATAGGAATGTCCCCATACAGGTTAATTTTTGCGAAAGCTTATCATTTACTAGTTGAACTTGAGCATAAAGCATATTAGGTTATTAAAGAGATCAATTATAATTTGAAAGACTCTAGTGAAAAGAGATTGTTGCAATTAAATGAGCTTGAAGAAATAAGGAATTAATCTTATGAAAATGCTAAGATTTATAAAGAAAGAATGAAGTTGTGGCATGATCAGAAGATTCTTACTAAAAATCTTGAGTCACGAAAAAAAGTTTTTTTATATAATGCTATATTAAAAATATTTGCTAGAAAACATAAGTCTAGGTGGATAGGCCCATTTGTTGTGATGAATGTTTATCCCTATGGAGCTATGGATATTAAAGATCCTAAGACTGGAAAAATATTTAAAGTCAATGGTCATAGACTAAAAATTTATTCTTCAGTTGATCAATCTAAACTCGATGATAATCTGATGTTGGATCACTCAGAATAAGCTTTGAGTATGTCAGACTGAAGACGTTAAATTAAGAACTTTGTGAAAGGTAACCCATAATTATCGGTGTGCTTTGCTTTAAGTTTGTTTTGTGTGCTTTTGTTTGGTTTAATTTGAGAAATGTGTTAGTATTTTGAAGTTTTTATGTTATAGTGGTGCTTATTTGACCTTATTTAATGACTTAGAGGAGTCAGAAGAAAGATTTGGATGTTTAACAGACTTGTGCTAAAATGAGCTCTGGTGGCTATGCGCCGGAAGTTAGTGCTTAGGCGTCGGAGTTACAAAAAACGTGAAAAATGTTTTTCTAGAAGCCTAAATCGTGGGTATGTGATTTTGAGAGTTATTTAGGAGTTTAAACACGTCTAGGGTCGGCTTTTTGAGACTTCTCAAGTCTATAACTAGGCCCAGAATCAAGAGATACTTGCCTCAGTTCTTATTTTCACTTTTGAGCTTTTCAGGAAGAGTATTTTGAGAGCCAAAATCTCTTCTTGGGAGAGCGAAGTTAAGAAGAAAGAGGAAACCAACAAGAAGAAGTTCATTTGTGAGAGGACGCAAGAGTTATACAACAGATTTCTAGCAGTTAGTATCCAAGGAATCACAGAGAAGATTGCGAAGATCGAGGCTGACGTGGCTTCAATCAAAGCAAAGGTAAATGAAACTAACGCACATTTTATGCACATTGGATGACAACTCAAAATGCAATTTAGTCATAAAAGTCATGTAGATAAAGCCGATTTATGAAGAACAAATGGATAAAAGAAGATTCAGTGAGAGTTTTAAACCATCGCCTATTTTATCAGATTTACATTCCAGATGGTTCAAATGGAACTAATAATGGTTCAGGATATATTTCGCCTACTAGAGAGTGGAAATAAATTCAAGTGTGGCCTTTTGATTTAGTTAACTATGATTAGTGTTTTGTTTTTGTGATTATTGTAATGTTTATGTCAGAAGTTTGTTGCATCTTAATGATGTCGATTTCTGTCTAGTTATATGTGTTATGAACTTGTGTTTTGAAAAATTTCATCCAAGGATTTTGTATTGAAATTTTTAGTTTGTATTAAGTGATTTGTTCTTAATGAAATTTATATTAGTGTGAAATTTGTTTTAAATCGATTGATATTAAATTGTGATTTTGGAGTATTAAAAGTGTGTATGGGGTATAAATAATTATTTAAATTATTTAAGGGCGATTAACTAGGTGTATTAGTGCAATTAAATATATTAGTCAAAATCTGCTCACTGACAATTAAGCACCAACCCTTAGCGGTTAAGCACCAGAAATCACGACTAAGCGTCGTCATGTTGTGCATAGGCGTTGGTTCGTGAAAACTGGTTTACAAGTGATCCACTTTAAAAATACCCATTTTTATGCCATATTTATAAATTAATTCTTAAGGATATTATGCTTTAATGAAAGGTATTTTTATGTTTTTGGATGTAGGTGATAAAAAAAGAGTTCAAGAAGGAAAAATGAGCAAAAAGGAGCAAAAATGGAGCTAAATGAGCAAAGTTGTAAAAATTATAGGCCTGACGTCTAGGCGCCAGATTTCGGCACCTAAGCGCCAGTTCGATACAGTCGCAAAGAAGATTTTTGATGACTTTGGGAAGTTATTTTGACGATGTTAAGCGGTTATTAGAGCTTCTAGAAGGCTGAAGTTACTCCTAATATATAGGACGAGTGATACAATGCATCTGAATGAAGGGAAACAATTTTAATCGCGAAGAGGTGTCACTAAAAGTGAAGAGGTGCGAAGACCTGGTCAAAGGTTCTGGCGCCTAAGCGCGACAGTTTCCTTCTAGAAGATACATTGTATTTGGACGAATTTTGAAGAGGTGCCTTAAGCAACCCCTGGTCAAATTCAGAGCTCTATAAATAGGAGCCCATTCTACAGAGAAAATTGCACCTTATAGTCTCTTTCACCCCTTCTAGCATTATTAGTCCTCAGGTACTATATAGTCATCCAATTATTTTAGGGAGCCACCTTCTTGATTATTTAGTTAGTTCATTTTGAGTGTTAAGTGTGAGATTATTAGTGTTGTTGTTGTTGAAGTCTTTCATCATTGCATCAGAGTCAGTAGGAGTCAGCAGATCACTTGAAGGAACATTCCAGATAAGATTATTAGTGTTGTTGTTGTGTGAATTCAATGTGTTCTGAGTAGTTAGATTTCTTTCTCCTTTCAACTATGAAAAGATAATAAAATAATTAAACTTTGATGGAGAATTTAACTTAAAATCTTTATAAAAATTGTGATGATATTAATACCTGATCTTAGTTTACGTTTTAAACTGGCCATTTAAATTGTTAAAATCAAATGAAAAATTATGAGACATATCCAGAGATGAGTTCTTAACTAGTAGATATCACATGAATCCTTAGGTAATCGCAGGCTATACGTGGATTATTTAAGGTGAAGTGCAAATAAATAGGAAGATATGATTTATTGGGCGTAGAATTCATTAGTTTTTAGAGTGACAGACTAAATTCTAATAATTTGGTCTATAGAAAGGAAACGGGTCACTGGTAGGGCCGACCATAGCTACCCTTGGACATCTAGTAGTGTTAGCCTAGACTAACCCATTCTACTAATAAAACATCCTGAATCAATCTATAAATTAGTCAATGTTCTTTATGCCTGGACCAAAGGGTAAAGAATAGGAATGCTTCTATTTGGCGCAATACCATAATGTAACTTCTCCAAAAATGGTAATTATTCTAAAAATTTTGGATTAGTTGAAAGAGAGAATGTTATTTTATTTATACCTGCATTAATATTTAATTTAGTATTGCTTACTTAAATTTAGTATAAATTTCATTAAATCTAAAATCAAAACTTTAAAAAGAAATAAAAATTAAAAATTATTTTTAATTTGAAAAATAATAAAAAAATATTACTTAATATTCTAAAAATCTTCCCTGTGGGATCGATAACCAGGACTCCACTAGAGCCCTGTATTACTTGATACGATACGTATACTTCCGTTTGAAATTGTGGCTTTTACAAATTATAATAATCTAAATATAAGCTTCATAAACTCTTTCATAAGTAAAATCACACCAAGTGTTTGACGTCACTGTCGGGGATTAAATCTTCTAGCAGTGGTATCAAATTCTTGCATTTAAAAGTATATATATATCCCCTTTAGGCTAAGTCACGCATCAATTTTTTGGCGCCGTTGCCGGGGATTAAATCTTCTAGCAGTGGTATCAAATTCTTGCATTTGAAAGTATATATATTGCCCCTTTAGGTTAAGTCACGCATCAAGTTTTTGGCGCTGTTGCCGGGGAAGATTAGGAAAATAAGTAAAAAAATTATAAAGACATTTTTTTGAATTAAATATAATTTATATACTTTTGTTTCTTTTAAAATACCAAAAAAATATAAATAAAATAAAAAAAATAATAAAAATAAAAATATATATTAAAAAAATAAAAATATCAAAAAGATTTTAATTTTATGCGTAGTTCTGGATCTGAAGGATTATTACCTTTTGATTCTGAATTAGAAAGAACAGTTAAAAGAATTGAAAAAGGAAAACAAGGTAAACAAATTCAAAATCATTAAGAAATGACTAACTTACATAACAATAATCAAAATCCAATAGAAATCAATGAACAAAATGTTTATAAACCATTAAGGGATTATGCAAACCTAACAGCTGATGAACTTCATATTAGTATTCAAATGCCAGCTATAGATGCTAATTTTTTTTAGCTTAAACTTTCTATTATTCAAATGGTTCAAAATAATCAATTTGGAGGAACACCTAATGAGGATCCAAATTTACACCTTGCTAGTTTTTTAGAACTTTGTGCTACCTTTAAATATAATAATGTTTCTGATGATGCTATTAGGCTTAGACTCTTTCCTTTTTCCTTAAAAGATAAAGCAAAGATGTGGCTTAATTCATTAGCAACTTGTTCTATTAAAACATAGGCAGATATGGTACAAAATTCCTTGCTAAATATTTTCCTCCTAAAACTGCTAAATTAAGAAATGATATAACTTCAATTACACAATTTGATGGAGAAACAATTTATGAAGCTTGGAAAAGATTTAGAGAACTATTAAGAAAATGTCTTCATCATGCTTTGCCAGATTGGTTAATTATTCAAACATTTTATAATGGACTTATTGGATCACTTAGATCTATTATTGATGTTGTTGCTGCTGGTTCTTTAATGGCTAAGACATTTGAAGAAGCTTATACTTTAATTGAGTAAATGGATAATAATAATTTTCAATGGCCTTCTGAAAGGGTTAATCCTAAAAGAATGGCAAGTATTCAAGATAATGAAGCCTTTTCTATTTTAGCTTCATAAGTGGTTGCGATATCTAAGAAATTATATAATTTTGCTATTAATACATCGCATGTAAGTAATGATAATTCTGCAAATACTGATGATTCTCAAACAATGGAAACTTTGCAAGCTATTGTTAATAAAACTAATAACCATTATTCTAATTATTATAATCCTGGTTGGAAAAATCATCCTCATTTTAATTGGAATAATGGACATCAACAATGGAGTAATAATCAAGTTAATCCAAATTGGAACAATCAAGGAATTTCAAACTTTAGACCAACTTACCCTCCTGGTTTTAATAATCAGCAGAAAAAGTTATCTATAGAAGAATTGATCTTGCAACTAAGTAATCAGCTACAAAGTCAAAACACTGCTATTTAAAATATTGAGAATCAGATGGGTCAAATTGCTAATTTTATTAATTACAAACCTCAAGGAACACTTCCCAGCAATGTCGAAATTAATCCTAAAGAAATTGGGAAAGAAGATGAACAAGCAAAAGCTGTACAACTTAGAAGTGGAAAGGAATTAAAAGAGAGAATTCAGAATGAAATTGAAATGGAGAGAGAGGTAGAAGAAATTGAAAAATCTAAAGATACTCTTTCTCCAAGTAAAGATCAGATTGTAATTCCTATTGAAGTGGAAGTTGAAAGACCACCACCACCTTTTCCTCAAAGATTAAAACAGCAGAAGCTTGACCATCAATTTTCTATGTTCTTTGAGATTTTTGAGAAACTTACCATCAATATTCCTTTTGCTGAAGCGTTGGAACAAATGCCAATCTATGCAAAATTTATGAAGAATCATTTAAGTAAGAAAATAAAGTTTGAAGCTTATGAAACTGTTAAATTAAGTGAAGAATGTAGTGCAATAATTCAGAAGAAACTACCTCAGAAACTTAAAGATCCTGGAAGTTTCACTATACCATGTGCTATTGGAAAAACGTTTTGTGGAAAAGCCTTATGTGATTTAGGAGCTAGTATTAATCTCATGCCATTTTCAATCTTTTGAAGGTTAGATTTAAGAGAGATTTCTCCCACCACTGTAACCCTTCAGTTTGCTGATCGATCTATCACTTATCCTAAAGGAGTTATAGAGGATGTTCTTGTTAAGGTAGATATACTTATCTTTCCTGTGGATTTCATTGTGCTAGATATGGAAGAAGACAAAGAAATACCTATTATTTTAGGGAGACCTTTTCTGGCTACCAGACGTGCTATCATTGACGTGCAAAAAGGAGAATTAACAATGAGAGTTAATGATCAAGAGATAACTTTTAATGTTCTAAAATCAATGAGGTATCCTGATAAAGAAAAATGCTATCGAATGGATATTTTTGATTATATAATTGAAAAACATTATCAAGAAAAATGTAAGGTCATTTCTGAAGAAAAAGATGATGAATCTGTGATTTATAATAATTCATTAACTGAATAATTTGAAAAAGTAAATGAAGAAAATTTATCTGAAGAAACACATTATATTCATGAAAACTGGGAAATTTTAGACAAAACTAAAAATGATATACTTTTACCCTCAATTGAAAAAGCCCCTGAACTGGAAATAAAAATATTACCTGCACATTTAAAGTATGCCTTTCTTGGAAATTCATTAACTTTACCTGTAATTATATCTTCAGAACTAAGCAAAGTTCAAGAAGAAAAATTAATAGGAGTTTTGAAGAATTATAAGAAATCTTTTGGTTGGACTATTGCAGATATAAAAGGGACAAGCCCTTCAATCTGTATGCATAGGATTACAATGGAAGAAAATTGTAAACCCACTATTGAACATCAAAGAAGATTGAACCCAATTATGAAAGAAGTTGTAAAGAAAGAGATTTTGAAATGGTTAGATGCTGGAATTATTTATCCTACTTCGGATACCCAATGGGTGAGTCCTATCCATTGTGTTCCGAAGAAAGGAGGAGTAACTGTCATTTTTAATGATAAAAATGAATTAATCCCAACAAGACAAGTTACTGGATGGCAAATTTGTATTGATTATCGAAAATTAAATAACGCCACTAGAAAGGATCATTTTCCTCTACCTTTCTTGGATCAGATGTTGGATAAATTAGCTGGACACTCATATTTCTGTTTTCTGACTGGATATTCTGGTTATCATCAATTACCTGTTGCTCCTGAGGACCAAGAGAAAACAACATTTACAAGTCCTTATGGAACATTTGCCTTTAGAAGAATGCCTTTCGGTTTATGTAATACACCTGAAACTTTTCAAAGATGTATGATGTTAATATTTTGTAATCTAATTGATAAAGTAATTGAAATATTTATGGACGATTTTTCAGTATTCGGAACTTCTTTTGAATCTTGCTTGGAAAATATAATGAAAGTTTTGAAGAGATGTGAAGAAACCAATCTAGTTCTAAACTGGGAAAAGTGTCAATTTATGGTTACAGAAGGAATCGTACTTGGACATAAAATTTCAAAAATAAGAATGGAAGTTGATCAGGCAAAAGTAAAAATTATTTTGAACTTCAATAACCTAATACTGTTACTGATGTGAGAAGTTCTCTGGGTCATGCTAGGTTTTATAGGAGATATATAAAGGATTTTTCCAAAATTGCTAAACCTCTTTGCCATTTATTGGAAAAAGAAGCTAAATTTTATTTTAATGAAGATTTTCTGAATGAGTTCAATATTTTAAAAGAAAAATTAATTACTGCACCTGTCATTGTTGCACCTGATTGGAATAGACCTTTTGAATTAATGTGTGATGCAAGTGATTATGCAATTGGAGCTGTATTGGGACAAAAATATGAGAAAAATTTTAAAGTTATATACTATGCTAGCAAAACTCTTAATGAAACTCAAATAAATTACACTACTACTGAAAAAGAGCTTTTAGCAATAGTATATGCCTTTGATAAATTTAAACCATATCTTCTTGGAAAAAAATGTATCATACATACTGATCATTCTGTTATTAAGTATTTAATATCTAAGAAAGATGCTAAACCTAGATTGATCAGATGAGTTTTACTTTTACAAGAATTTGATTTTGAGATTGTAAACAAAAAAGGAACTGACATCCAAATTGATGATCATTTATCGAGAATCAAAAATTATAATGAGAAGAATTATAAAGAAAATATAAATGAGAAATTACCTGATGAATAGTTATATGTTATTCAAAGATTACAGATGCTTTGGTATGCAGATATAGTTAACAATTTGGTTAGCAATATTTTACCATATGGGTTGAATAACAAATATATTAAGAAATTTAAGAATGATTGTAAATCATATATTTGGGAAGATCCTCATTTATTCAAAAGAGATTCAGTGATTCGAAGATGTGTACCTTATGAAGAAACTTTTGCAATTATTCAAAAATGTCACGATTTTGAATTTGGAGGCCACTTTGGAGTTGAGAAAACTGCATTTAAAATTTTAAATTCTGGATTATATTGGCCTACTTTATTCAAAGATGTTGGACATTATGTGAAAACTTGTGATCGATGTCAAAGAATGGGGAATATATTCAGAAACGATGAAATGCCTCTAAACTTTATATTAGAAATTGAAATTTTTGATGTATAAGATTTAGACTTTATGGGACCTATCGTACCATCATCTGGAAAGATTTAAATTTTCTTAGCAGTTGATTACGTTTCAAAGTGGATCGAAGTTGTAGCTTTACCTAACTGTGATTCCAAAAGTGTTTCAAAATTTTTAAAGAATATGATTTTTACAAAATTTGGAATGCCTAGGTAATTATCACAGATGGGGGAAGTCATTTCAGAAATATAAGAATTCAATCATTACTGGAAAAATTCGGAATTAAACAAAGAATTGGAACTGCTTATCACCCACAAACAAGTGGAATGGCTAAAGTATCAAACTGAGAAATTAAAAAAATTATTAGAGAAGACTGTTAATCCTATAAGAACTGACTGGGTTGATAGACTTGATTCTGCATTATGGGCTTATAGAACAACTTACAAGACACCTATCAGAATGTCACCTTGTCGGTTAGTTTATGGTAAACAATGTCATTTATCTGTTGAACTAGAACATAAAGCATATTGGAAGATAAAAGAGTTCAATTACAATTTGAATGCTGCAGGAGAGAAACGATTATTACAACTGAATGAAATGGAAGAAATAAGAAATGTGTCTTATGAGAATGCAAAGATTTATAAGGAAAGAATGAAGAAATTGCATGACAAAAAGATTTCAAGGAAAATGTTTGAGCCTGGACAAGAAATGTTATTATTTAATGTTCGTTTAAAACTTTTTCCTGAAAAATTAAGATCTAAATGGATGAGACCATTTATAATTGAGAAAGTATACCCTTATAGAGTTGTGGATATTAAAGATCCCAAAACTGGAAAAGTATTTAAAGTTAACGGATTAAGACTGATGCCTTATATAGGAGAAATGAAACCAAATTACAAAGAGGCTTACAAACTTAGTCTACCCGATTAATTTAATTAATTAGGTTGGGCTGAAGACGTTAAACCAAGCGCTTTGTGGGAGGCAACCCATTTTGTTATCATTGTGATTGTTTGTGATTTGAATTTATTTTAATCGTGTTTGTATGTGGATCACACCCTTTTACTAGACCTATTTTTAAGACCGAAACTTTAAAATTTTAATGATAGGCTAATCGGAGTCGATCGAGGTTCCGACACCTAGGTGCCAATGGTTGGCGCCTAAGGGCTAGAATAACTTGTGCGTATCGATGATCCAGCGCCTAGGCGCCAGATTTCGCCACCTAAGCATCACGGTTGCAGATAGTGTAAAAACCAACTTCTTCAGTTTTTCACACAAAATCTCCCTATAAGTTGACCTATCTTCGTCCTCAATCACATATAAACCTTAATTTCTACCAGAGCAATCCATTTTGGAGCAGTTTAGAGGAGTTTGGAAGTAATGGATAGAGGAAATCATGGAAATGAGGCAAGAGACAAATCTCTCGAAGATCCTCAACCTTATTTTTATGGTTTTATTGCTGTTAGTATGGAGAAATTGTTTAGTCATCTAGAAAAGATTTAAGCGGAACTTCAAAGCATTGGGAATTGCTTGCATGAAATGTATCATCAAATTGAGCATGTGGAATGGCAATCAAAACTTCAATTTGATCATATGGCGGCCTATCAAGACGCTCAAGTAACAATGTACAAAAATAACAAGTGGATCGATGCAAAGGCGGCTTTGGAATTTCCAAGGGCGTTGGTTTTCTATCCATTTGGTCCTAGCGAACTTCATTGCGAAAGAGATGGTAATTGATGATCGGTGTTGAATAGATCTCTTATGTGTTCTAGGTGTGATTGAGTAAATTTTTAGTGAGTCGATTATCTAATTTTTGTGTGTTTGCTTTATTGTTCAATGTGTGTTGTTGGATTTGGAATTTGCTTTGAATTTATGTTGTTTGTTTTGTTTATAGAATGATGAACCATGTTATAGTCTTTTTCTGGAATTTGTTAAGTTTGGAATGAAAATTGTGAATTGGACTTGAAGAGTATAGTTAAATCTCGTGTTTGAAATGTGGATCTTAGTTATCATTTTAAATTGATTGTGGAAATGTCTGGAGGATATAGATTGGATTAATACTCTTATAAGAGTAATTAGGAGTCAAATTTGACAAGATTTTGTGGAAAATATAAAATTTAAATTGAATTTTTGGAAAGGCGAGTCTGGCGTCTAGGCGCCGGTTCGGCCTGAACCCCAAACCTCATCTTCTTAAACACCCGCACACCATTTTTGATGCCAAAGATCCCCTTTTCTCTTGTTTTCACGAAAAGAGACCCTAGAGATCCCATTTGAGGCTGGAGTTTAGAGTTTTTGAGCTTGAAATCACTCGATTTCTTCATCCTAAGGTGAGATCTACATTTGAAATCAATTATTTTCTATTTTCACCATGGATTTTGCTCACATTAAAGAAAACCGAAATTTTGAAAAAAAATTTGACTTTTAGAGTTAAATCCATGGATTTTTAAGCTTTTTCAAGTTTGAGAAGCTTAAATTAGTATATTATCTGTGATCTTATGAATTTATTTTGCATTTTTATTTCACATTTAGATGGCACCCAAATCTAAGCGAGGAAATGAATGAGAAAATTTTAATCGTAGCAAGTTTATCACTATCGCTGCACATTTTTGGTATAATGATTTTGCTACGACTCGGAAGTTTATCTCAGAGCGAAGCTTTTACAATCCCGGAGGAAGAATTGAGGATACGATCGTTGCACTCAACTCGCAACGATTCTGCTATTGTTGTTATCCCTGTGGTTAGGGAATTTTATGCCAATTTCGTGGATGCTGAAGAGTAAGAGATTTTTGTTAGAGGAGTTGGAGTAGGATTCACTCCTGAGCGTATCAATAATTTCTACGACCTGCCGCCGAACATCGAGTGCTATTACTCCAGATTATCTCCATCTGAGGGAAATTTAGATATGATTATTGCTTACCTGACTGATGGTACTGGAGCTTGGAAGATCCGGAACTGAAAAAGGGTAAATTTTTAATCTTCTAAGCTTAATGGTGTTTCAAAGGCATGGCACTAGTTTATTTCTGCTCGTCTCCTTCCATCCGATCATTTAAGCGAGGTTACAAGGGATAGAGCTATCCTCAACTATTGCATTCAGGAGAGGAAGTCGATTGATGTAGGAAGTATCATTTATGATTCTGTAGAAGTGACTGCTCGCTCTAGCACTTCTGTTGGACTTGGATTTCCATCTTTGTTATATTCTCTGTGTGAAATTGCTGGAGTAATTGCTGAGCTTCCTAAGGAAAAGCTCAAGTCTACAAAGCCCATCGGAAGAGAAAGCGTCAGTATCTATGATCGACTTCGAGGTAAGAGTTCTACTGCACCTTCTAGTTCATTACCTACTTTTGGTAGAGCTTCTACTTCTAGACCTTCTACTTCTACTGCTGAGCCACCATCTAGTTTCTGGGGGTCTATGCATGATCAGTTTTTGGAGCAGTGGAATGAGTTATTTCTAACTCAGTTTATAGTAGATACGATCAATAAGAAGATCGATCATCTCTCCGAGTATACCCAAAAGAAGAGTGAGTATTATGCTGCGTATTCTGAGTCCTTAGTTAAGGGTGAGCATGATATTCAGTTTCCTAACTATCCTAGATTTTCACCTTATATTGATCCAAAGGATATGGAATTTTCTTTTGGAGATGATGATGACGAGGCTACAGACAGTGATTAGTAGCCAGATTTACCTCTTGAGATGTGTGATTCTGTTATTTGTTTATTTCTTGTTTGTTAGAACTGATTAGTGTGATTGCAATGTTGTTCGTTAGTGTTGATTTGCTTAAGTAACTTTGTGTGAACTTTTGATATTGAGATTGTTATAGAGCATCTGTTGTGATATGTGTTAAAGACTGAAATATGAATGAATTTTTATTGTCTACGATGAATGTTTATTTCCATTTCAGCTCACTATTTAGTTAGTAATTTTGCATGCTCTAAATACTTTATATATATATATATATATATATATATATATATATATATATATATATATATATATATATATATAAAAAGAAGAGACCTTTCATTCATTCAAAGAACATACACTTGTAAGGTAAGGGAACCCCAACACATGCACCTAGGAATCCCCACCAAACACAAAAAGGCAAAAGAAAAGACCAGTATAACTCAAGCCAGTATACCAAATAACCCAAAGGAGATATCACCATCCCCAAACAAAACGAGAAAGAACAAACCCCAGGAAACTCGGCCCCTAAGCTTTAACAATTCTGAAGTGAGGAGCCATATATACATCAGCTTCAATCAAGAAGGATAGTTGGGGGGGGAGGAAAAGCAAAAAACCACAATATCCATAGAGTAGAGCCCTCTTTTAGCAATCCAGTGAGCAGGGCGATTCCCTTCTCTGTAGATAAAGAAGAACCAGATAGCAGCTTGTGAAGTTAAAGAGTGTATTCTTTTAATCCACAGGGAGTGATGCCAAGGGGGATGAAGGTCTCTCCTCAAATGATTGAGCAAAAGCAGTGAGTCCCCCTCCACCACCAGGTAATACCAGTTGTTGAAAACAGCTAATTGAATGGCCCAATAAACAACCATGAGCTCAGCTTTAAAAGGGTCACTTGTAACAGCAGGGGCCTGGAAAAAGCAAAGGCATTTGCCATTGGCATCCATATAGAGTCCACTAATCCCAGCCCCATTAGCAGTGAAAGCCCCATCAGTGTTAACCTTATTATATGGGTGGTGGCGAGTGTTCCACTTGATAAGAATTATCTTTACCTGAGGGGGAATGCTGTTAGGGGAAACAGTAAGAATGTTGGGGAACTTCTTGTATTTAATAAGCTTGGAGATGTAAGAATGGCAGTTCCCCACCACAATCTGCACACAAGGAGGCTTGGCATCAAACTTGCTTGTATTCCTATGCATCCAGATGAACCAGGAAATAATAAATGGAATTGTTCCCAACTGTTTCTGATGCCAGGACTGCCAGCAGGTGGCTAGATCAAGCCAATCCAGTTTCATGGTGTCCATGTTAAGGAAAGTAATAATTCCATTCCAGACCTTTTGAGCAAAATGGCATCTGAAGAAAAGGTGAGAAATTGATCCAGCTTCGATTCCACAGAGATAACATTTAGAAGGTCCCCTCAATCTCTTAAGTTTCAGGATGTCATCAGTAGGGATACAGCACTGTAGTATCCTCTAATTCAGAAAGGACATGCATGGAGAGAGGAATGAGTTCCAAATTTCAGTACCCCAATCCACTTTGGTCCAGGAATGAATGGCATTGTAAATTTGCTTAGTTAGGCTGTGATGCAGCCCATTGTGCTAGTTGATGGTATCAGGAATATTTCTGTTAAATGGGATCTTGGAAACATGCTTCACAGAACTCTCCTATAGAATAAGCCTAAGAGCATCCATAGACCACTCTTCCCCATTTCAGCAATCAGGCACAGGGATATGAACTTTTTCAGTATTGGGAATAAGGATGAGCATATCAGCTGGACACCATTGATTTTGCCAGAAAAGAATTTCCCCTTTCCCAAGCTCCCATTTAAATAAGTTATTAGTAAGGTGCCTGCATTTCAGCATCTGCTTCCAGACTCTGGAAGACCCCAGCTTGTCTTGAACAGTAGTAAGGTGAGAATTTTTACAGTACTTCCCTAACATAAATTTGGCCCAAAGAGAATTCTGCTGCCTAAACTTAACCCAGAGTTTGCAGAAATTGACTTGCTACAGCTGAAGTAGACCTTTGAAGCCCACACCTCCAGCCTCAATAGGTTTGGCTAACTTCTGCCAACTAGCCCACTGCAATTTCTTTCTATTTCCAGACCAAAGAAATCTGTTGAAAATCCTCTCGATCTGAATTCTGGTACTTTTCTTCATATAGTTCATTTGAAGGACATAGGAAGGGAATGTAGTGAGAATGCTATGCAGTAGAGTAATTCTCCCTCCAATGGATAGAAAGGAATGAGCCTAGTTAGCCAGTTGGGTCTGAATCTTTTGAATGATGCTATCAAACTGGATTTGCTTATGCCTGCCTTTAATGATAGAGACTCCCAAAAAGTTCAGAGGAAGCTTAGCTTTGGAAAAACCAGTATGATTCTGGATCCAGTGGGAGATGGATGGAGGACAATTCTCAAAGAAGATAAGGGTGCATTTTTCAGGACTGCAGGAAAGCCCAGAAATCAATTGAAATTTTTCCAAGCATTTGGTGACTTTCTTCACAGCATTTTTACTAGCTCTGGAAAAAAGAATAATGTCATCAGCATAAATTAAGTGAGAGATAGGGATGTTTGACCTGTGGTGGTATCTTGCATACTGGAGGGAGGATATCTGGGAATCCATCAATCTGGATAAGAAGTCCATAGTAATAATAAAAATGGTGGGAGATAAGGAGTCCCCTTGTTTGAGGCCTCTAGTGGCTGTAAACTTCCCCCCCCCCCCCCAACCAAAATGAAATTCCAATCTAAGGTGTCATAGGCCTTTTTAATGTCAAGTTTATACACAAGGTTCGCACCCCTGCAAGGTCTGTCCAAATCTAACATCATCTCCTGAGCCAGTAGCACATTATCAGAAATGGACCTGCCATGCACAAAGGCAGTTTGATTGGGTAAAATAATTTGGTTTAAATGAGGTTGGAGCCTCCTCACCAAGATCTTGCTGATAGCCTTGCTAATCACAGAGGTAAGGCTGATGGGTCTGAAGTGAGACCAATCAGTAGGGGTAGTAGACTTTGGAATTAGCACAATGGTGGAAGCATAAAAATACTGAGGCAACTTAAAGCCCCTAAAATAACCCTGAATGGCCTTGACCACATCACCTTTACAGATGTCCCAAGTCTTTTTATAGAATTCAGCAGTGAACCCATCAGGACCAGCAGATTTGGACCCATCCATGGATTTAATGACCTCCCAGATTTCCTCTTCAGTAGGGAGGTCAGTCGGATTGAGAGAGTGGATAAGGTGATGTTCCATGGAGAACAAACTAGCATCAATAGGAGGTCTATCCACCTTAACATGCGTAAGCATCTTCTTAAAGTACTCCACAACAATGTTGGCAATCTCTTCACCATTATGAAGTGTCACCCCCATCTCATTCCTGATAGAGTGAATAGAGTTACATTTTCTTTTATATTTAATGTATGCATGATAAAATTTGGTATTCCTGTCCCCCATCTTTAAATTTATAAATAGCAGCTTTCTATCTAAGAAAATGGTCTTGAAGCTCCACAGCCAACAGCAGATTCTCCTGACCAGCAATCAGTTCCCCATATTTGTCCTGATTAGCAATAACAGCAGCTTCTAAAGCTTTGACCTCTTTCTCAGCCATATCAACATTCTTAGCAATATCCCCAATAGTATTCCAACTCCAATATCTAAGGGCCTTTCCCACTTTGACCTGAAGCATCTGAAGTTGTCTGAGAGGGTTGGGGTTATGGCACCCAGACCAGTTAGCAGCAACAATGTCCTGGAAAGTTGGATGGCCAGACCAGCAGTTGAGATATCTGAAAGGAGAGGGGTTATTTGAGTCTTCAGCAACAGTAATGGTGATCAATAAGGGTCTATGGTCAAACCCATCCATGTTCAGGTGGGTGACAAAGGTGTGAAGAATGTTTCGGTGCCAAAGACCGTAAGCCAGAAACCTATCCAATCTCTCCCATGCCTTTCCTCTTCTCCAGGTGAAAGGGTGGCCCTTAAACACAAGACCAAACAGACCAGCAGTAGAGATGTTGTCATTGAATTCAGTCATAGTGGGGATGGCAGGAGGCCTTCCCCTAGTCTTCTCAGTAGAAGAGCCCAGACAGTTGAAATCCTCACCAATAATCTAGTTGGAATTGATGAAAGAGCTGATGGATAAAAGTTCAGTCCAAAGCTCATTTCTAGCATTTCTAGTGCAACCAGCATACACAAAAGTGGCAGCAAAGTCATGGCCATTCAGATGACAAGCCAAGTGAACAAATTGGGGATGATCCACAGTTACAGTCCAATGAATTTCCTTTCTGCAAATGATCCAAATATTGTTAGAAGTATTGGTGAATAAGGAGCAGTCGGGAATTTAGTGAGGTATTTGTGGGGGTTATGATGAACTAAAGGTTCAAGAATGGCAATGCACCAAAGATGTTGTTTTTTAAAAAGAAAAAGGAGTCTTTTGAGGGAGGAGGGGTGAGCAACACCCCTGATATTCCAACACAGAAAGTTAAACATCAGGGGGTCGGGGAGGGGTGGGGGTTGGGATGTGAGAATGTGATTTAGATCTGGTTTTGATCCTACTTGAACTGGGTGGAGAACCAGTATGAGTGGGGGGATTATTGTTTCCATCAAACCAGTGACCAACTTGTTTTTCTTTTTGGCTTTCTGCACTTGCCATTCGGACCCCAATTTATTTTGTAAAGTTAGACACTTATCTGGAAAGGGAGCCACTATTTCATGGAGCTCATCAGTGGGGGTGCCAGGGAGTCAGCATCCCCAGCCAGTATGCTAAAGGCATAATTGGGTTTAGGAGGAGAAGGAGAAGGAGGGGGGGTTAAGTAAGCAATTGTGGCAGGTTTGGAAGGGGTTCTAGTTGGGCTAACTGCATGACCAACCCCAATAGGATGGGAATTGGAAATGGGGATTGGAGGAGGGCTGATAATCAAGGTAGGGGGAGGGAGAATACCATCAGAAGATGGGACAAGATGATCTATCTTAGAGTTAACTTCATTAAGTAACATTAGCAATATCTGCAGAAGGAGGCTTGATCGCTAACCACGGTTCCATCTCCAGTTCGGGAGTAGCCTTCCTTGGGGGGTGAAGTACGTAACATTTATCTAAAGTATGGCCGAAACATTTTACAATGAGAGCGATGAGTAAGATTTCGTTGCATGATGACTTCCGCCGGCGGCCATCGGATGCGGAACCCACCCAAATCTTTTTATTTTTTGGCAAAGAGATGTCCCTCTCTATCTGCAATCTAGCAGCCTCAGGTTGAGCTCTATTGAAAGTAGTAGCATCCATCCTCAAAGGGGTGTCAATGGCTCTACCAATCTGAAAGAGAGCATTCAGATTGAAGAATCTATAGGGGAGGTTGGGAAATTGGAATCAAATAGGTACAATTGGGGGTTCCTTGCTGGGATCAAAGTCAGGTGTCCACTTAAGGATTTTCATATCCCTGCCTACAATGGTGACCATTTGCTTGGCAAAAAGCCTGGCATAATCCTCCCCAGTGGAGAGATGAATGAAGAGGTGTCTTCCATCCAAAAGGCCCATTTTGCAGTTGCCAATGAATGCTAAAGAATCGAAGTAAGCTCTCACCAACTCCATTTTGGGATGGCCAAGAGCAAATTTTCCTATAAGA
Organism: Papilionanthe hookeriana x Papilionanthe teres; assembly: GCA_022702705.1. Lineage (NCBI taxonomy): Eukaryota > Viridiplantae > Streptophyta > Magnoliopsida > Asparagales > Orchidaceae > Papilionanthe > Papilionanthe hookeriana x Papilionanthe teres. The sequence continues at coordinate 10,932,516 of CM040432.1, read as the reverse complement.
GTGAGTTTGACTTCATCATTTAACACTTCCAGTTCACTGTCTAATAAAAATACAGCTGGGCAGCCATCCTTTACACCAATAGGGTTGATAAAAGGGCAAGAGATCTTTCCAGTTGTAGCATCATGAAGCTGTTGAGGAAAAACCAGTTGGGCATTATCTTTAAGAGGAGAGGGTCCTTTGTGCATAGGTGGCTGTTGACCTCATTTTTTATGAGGTCTTTTCTCTTCTCGCTCCTTAGTACTTAGGATCTAGCCTTAGCCTTTCCCTTTGACTATCTTAGAGGACTAGAAATGGAACCCACCACTTAGAAATTTAAACACCTCTTAACTCCCTGCAAACCCCATAAGTTTGATTGTAAACCCTCAAGTCTCTTGGAGGGTTAAGATCAAATGTGGAGGTATAAAGGATGGGTTCCCTATAGGACTCTTTGGCCTTAGGACTACCCTGGGTGGACTGGTCTGGTGAGAGTTGACTTGCACACACATTACACTTTCACACACATTCCAATCCTAAAACCATTCATGCCTAGCTTGACCTCCTGACTCATGTAGGTAATTCATATGGATGGACCATAACCCCTAGGCCCTTGGCTAAGAGGGTTAGGAACAACATAGTGAATGCCTCAAATGAGTCCTCTCATGGCTCTTATGGGCTTGATATGGCTTCATGACCCAACTAAAGTGATTCCATTCTACTCAAATTTGATCAATCTTCATTTTCCCAAAATTTCAATTTTTGACCCCCGGGGCCCTACACCCGCTAAACCTACCAAATGTCCTTGAAACTATCCAAAATTTGAAAAAATGCATAAATTACCCAAAATTCTTCAAAATCAGTCCTAAACATTTCCCACCATTCAAATTGATCATCTTTAGCCAAATATACCAAAATTTCCAAAAATACCCCCCAATACCCTCAAAATACCCAAAATGCCCTTCTTAACCAAAAATTCCATAAATTCCAGAAAATTCCAGAAAATTTCAGAAAATCCCAAATATTCCCAATTTTCAATTTATTCAACTACACCATAGGCCAATTTTGTCAATTTAACCCACTTTTACCAAAACCCCCAATTTGACTCATTCTTAACCCAAGTGGACCCAATGTCAAACCAAATCAACCCAATTGACCTCAACTTTGATCAAATTCAATTCTAAACTTCAATTAAATATCCCCAATATCAATTTAGACCAAATCCAAGCCCAATTTGATTGACATTTGGATCCAATTCCAATTTGAAGCCTAAAGCCCAATTTTGGCCCATGACCTAAACCTAGCCCAAACTAACCCATTTTAACTCCAATTAACCCCAAATCTTCTCTAAAACCTTCCTAACATCCCCAAAAACAAAACACTAACTTTATTTTCCCCAAATTTGAACCTAAACTCCACCCAAACCTAACCCAAACCAAAATCCCCATTTTTGGCCTAAACCCAAACCTAACCCAAATGGGCCCAAATCCCAAAATCAAAGCCCAACCAAAGTTTAGAACTCTTTGTGACACTCCCATAAGCATTTCTCAACATTAATTTTACATCAAATCCAACACTAGCCCAACCTTAGCCCAAGTTAGCCCAATTTGACCCACTTTGGCCCCTTTACCAAAAAAGCCCAAATTAAATCCAATTCCACTCAAAATGACACCAAACCTTTTCTAAAATGTTCATGACACATCCCTAAACTAAACCCAACATTTGTTTGGCCCAATCATTTACAAAACTTCCATTTACCAATTTGTTTTCAAACCTAAAAGCCGACCTCCTTAAACCTTTTTAAAGGCCCATCTAAAATAAATCCAAAAGCCCAAAATCTATCCTAAAGCCCACATGAAATTTCCCCTCATCATCCCCTTTGATTTAAATCACTCCCTAAGTTTCAAATTCATCATTAAACTTTTCTAAACTAAGCCATGTGCCAAATTACCCATAAATATCCAAAATCCTTAAAACCCATTTCCATGAAACTGACTAAGTTTGGCCTTAAGCCATATGGAGCCATGAAGCCATGCATAAGCCATATGCAAGCCATGAGGAGCCCTTTCCACCTCACCAACCCATTAATGGCAAAGGAGGGGATTACTTTCTTAAACGATCACTAAACTTTTTTAACCCCATTCATGTTACACTTTAACCAAAATTAGCCACATCACCTTGGATGGGGACTTCACCACCCCTTCCTAGCTGACCCAACTGATCCCCTTCAGTCCAAATCAGGTCATGGGGGGGTGAACCTAGCCCAAATACATGAGTTGAACCAAACCAAGCCAAAATGAGCCTTCTCCCATTCCATTTCAATTCAACTCCTTTACACACGTCCATGGCCAATTGACTGCACTAAACCCCAGCCCTGACCTCCCTGACCTTAAGGGTGACCCGGCCGGCCAGCCACCACAGCCGCCGGAAACCACCAAGACAAGAACACCCATGTGAGCCAATTTTTGAATTCTGCCTTGCTGACTTCTCCCATGCCTAATGGTCACCATGGCTGTTCTTCTCCTCATCAGAGCAGTTGATCCAAGCCATTAAACCCCCCTGGGGAGCCCTCCAGCCACCTCTATTTAAACGGCACGGGTGCACGTGACGGTCACGGGTGCACACCAATCATAGACGATGACCAGGCGCCGTCTGATCGCGCGTGTATCGGTTGAACGGCTCGGATTGCGTCGGATCAGAGGAAGGAGCGAAACAGCGGGACGCGTGGCGGTTGACTCAGATGGCAGCGTCGAATGGGAGCGCACCGCGTGGTCTTTTGATCCGCCGTAGGTTGACGCGGCGCTGAGTCGGATAAGTAGATAAATTGGATTTTTTCAATTTATTTAAATACCCAGAACTTAGAAAATCCATATCTTTGTGTAGAAAAATCATAAAAATAAACTAAAAATACCCTCTTACTCAGTGAATAGAGGAGAATAATGTGGAAAAGAAATCAAGTTATTTTGATGAGTATTTTATTTTTAATTAATTATTTACTCATTTCAGTATTTTGATTCTCCATTTGCATAGACAATTCGCCATGGCATGAGACCATAGGGCTCTTGAAGCCTCTGATCTTGAGAACATTCCCTGAATTTTTTAAGGTCAGAAGCCATCTCTATGGAAAGTTATGTATTTTTCAAGTTTATGTCACTATTTTTGGTATTTTAATTCCAATAATTAGCATATTGCTTAATAAATTCTAGAAAATTTTGGGGAAGTTTCTTAGGACCAGAGGACCCGAGGATAATTATTATTAGGCTTAATTCATTAAAACTAACCCTAATTGATCTAATTACTCAAAACTTAACTTTAATTAATTAGGGTTAACCACACATCAAAATAACTTGAAATCAATTCTCCATTGATCTTTAGGATACAAAGAACCTTGCATAAAAATTTGAAGCCAATTGGAAATGATTAGCCCCACTAAATGAATTAATTAAGTCACATGATCAAAATTAAACTTTAAAAATTCATAACTCCAAAAATACATTTCAAAAATTCACCAAATTGGTTTTGTGGGCTATTTGATGTTAGAGGAGCCTATAAAAATTAAAATTGGAATTTTCTAAAATTTTTCATTTTTAGTGATATATTTGATATTTAAATAATTAAAAAATAATTAAAATCACAAAAATATTAAAAATCATAAAAATGTCACATTTTGACTCCTAATCACTTAGGAGCAAACCAAATATTTTTTCCAAGTCTCAAAGTAAAGATATTGAATTTTAAAATCTTAAAACAATTTTTTGAATTAAAAAATGAATTTTTCAACCTTTTCACTAAATTAATTCTAATAAATCAAAGAAAAATAAGAAAATTGCAAAACTTGTTTCTTTGAACTCCTTGAGGTCAGAGAGATTTGAAAAAAATATAAAATCTATTTTTCAACTTCAATTTTATTTTATAATTAATTAACTCTCCAAAATTTAAAATAATTATAATAAATTAAATATAATTCAAAAAATCACCAAAATTGGTTCAAGTGGTCCTCTGGTCATTAGAAACTTCCCATAATTTTCTTAAGGATAGAAACCTTATTTTGGTCATGTTGTTGAATTTTCCTTGAAATCCCTTATTTTTCACTAAAAATAATTATATAAATAAATTAAATTCAGAAAAATCACATTTTCTCCTCTAATGTCTTAGTTGACATGTGAGTGAGGTGACATAAAAATTTTAAGTTCATTTGAACTCAATTTAGTGAGTTATGAAATAAATAAGCCTAAAAGGGCATAAAGGTAATTAAAGAGTTTAAACCCCTTTATTAAAATTTTAGGCTTAATTAAAATGGAGGGTAAAATAATTGATTTTATCTTTCTTGGATGATTGAAACTTTGGGAAATTAAAAGGCTAGGAATCCATTAATAACTTTTAATAAACTAAAAATGAAACTTTAATTTTTTAAACAATTTAAATTTTGGAAGAGTAATGAAAATTTGAATTATTAAAAATAGGGATATAACTTGAGAGGATATTGATTCTCTAATAAAAAAATCCCTAAATAAGTCACTTCAATAATATTTAACTCTTAATTAAGATTAAAATGATAATCCAAAATAAGTAAATTAAAAATTAAAAAAAATAACCCTTAAATTAAAGGAAAAAAGCTCAAAATATTAAGTGGTTTAACAATTAAATCAAATTAAATTAAATTAAATTAAGTAAAATTTAAATTAAAATTAAAATTAAATTAAATTAACATTTTAACAATTAAATTTAATTTAATTTAAAATATTGAAATTAAATTAAATTAAATTAAAATTATATTAAATTAACATCATTCAATAATAAAAGTAAAACAAATTTAAAATATTAAGATCACTTAAAGTATAAAGATTTAAACAAAAAATAATTTGAACACTCTGCCAAACTTAAAATTATTAATTAAAACCTCATAATTAAACTAAACCACTTTAAACCTTTAACTCAAACTTCAAATTAAGAATGATTAAAATTCTCAACAAACCAACTCGCCCCTAAAGGCTTTAATTATTATAACTCTTAAATGGAGTACTAAGTGAGATGTCACTTCATTTATCAGGTAATCAAATGCCCAAGTTCACTGAGCAAGAGACAAAACTTAACTAAACTCCTGGATGATTAATTCACCTGTGCAACTAAATTTACTTGGACTCAAAATAATCTCGGAAATATTGAAAGATGTTTAGGACTCGTCCTAAGCACTTTCTCAATATGATGAGATGTTTTAGAAGAACCATTGAATTTAATTGTTCTTTGATGAAGAAAATCATCCTTAAACAAAACACAAGAACCTAGACATCATAGGAGATGACTAGCAATAGGATTAGGACTTTGGTAGACAACCAAAACCTGACCCTTAGCTTTACCTAGGTACTTGTTATGAATATTTAAACGCCTTAATATATGTTTTAAGTGCAACTTGGGATGACGGGAAGACCCTCCAGGTACACTTTTATTTTATTGCAATTTACTTTATTGCAGTTTACTTACATGCACTGCGCTTTACTTTTCTTGCATGTTAAACAAGATTGTTGCATGAAAACTAGAACCATTAGGATAGTCACAAAACTGAAACCAAAACTAAATTAAAAGTCACCACGAGATAAAATTCACTGCCACAACATTCCAAAATATAAAACAACTCAAAATTTAATCACAAACAGAACAACAGAACTACAATTGCAACTAAATTAAAACGTCTCATTGAATGATCGGGAATACCTCGGATGATGTAACCCACGTGTTGCTAACGGGATTTCCTACGGTCTAAATCAAAGTGTGGAACTCATTTAGTTAAGTTTAACAAATTCATCTGGACTAAGTGAATTCGATGAAAATAACGGTGCCGGGATGACGGAACCGTGGGATTTTAATCGGTTCTGTTTAAAGAACGTTAAGATTTGTTTTAATTAAAATATTAAAATATTTGGACTTTAAGATTTCTAAACTAAAACACTTCTCTCATCTCCTGATTTTCACCTTCTAAAACTAAACCTCTGCAACAACAAGGAGCTTGGAGCATGGTGGGCAGTACGGCCATCGTCATCAGCAAAACTCGGGTTTACTTCAGCAAAACGTTCCTTAGAATTAAATAACCAAGCCATAGGATTTCGAGGTAGTTTTCCTAGTGCAACATAAATCCTCAACCTTTTCGTTAGGCACTTGCATAATCATTTTATGCAAATTAAGTCCTAACCGGTCTTAGGATTCTGAGGTAGTTGTTTGGTACGACATAAACCCTCACATCTTCGAGGCTACTTGTGTGATTATATCATACAAATATAAGTCCTAATTAATTAAAATTAGCAAGATTACAACATTAAATAATTTTCCCTAATTGAAGCCAAACAATAGGATAGTTTGGGAAGTTGCCAAGATTCTTCTCGGATTCTCAGCTTCCCCTACTTTTCTTCCTTTGGATTCCCAAATTAAATTGTTCCAAATTTGATCCATTCCCTATTGAAATCTCCAAAATGCAATCGTTTGAAAACCTTAAACTTTGAAATTCCTGAGAGCAAAACCACTGATCATTATCGAGAGTATTCTTAAATGATTCCCGTCATTTAAGATGTAATTAACTATAGGGGCTTGCCCTTATAGGGAACTTTAAGAACCCATGTAATATAAACCATGTTTAATTCCTTTATATTAAATAGGAAAACTTGTCGGCTTATAAAATTGGTTCGAAAACCAAATGGATGTCACAATTCTTCTAGTTTATTTAATCGAGCCCCATCATCAAGCAATGTGTCTTTTCTTCGGGATAGATACACGGTTTGTGATGCGGTACTTGTTTATATAAACTATTTGGGATGTGAGATCGGTTTGATTTCATATCTTAAAATTTTCAAACTCAAAATTATTTTTAAAATCAAATACTACTTTCTAAATTATATATATATTTAAATTAAATTTAAAATCTAAAAAAAAATTTGCCGACAACTTCTGTAGGTGACCCCTTTTCAAAACACATAATCTGAAAATATGCCGAAAGTGGCCTTGGCCCACTCCAGTCTGGTAGAGAGTTCCACAGGAGAAGCCATAAGGCATAATAGAATAAAGACTCCAGCAAAGACCAAAAAGCCACCACAGTGGCAGAACCAGAGAAGCGGAAGTAATCACAAACTATCAAAAACGGCAGAATGAATCCAAAAAAGCCAGGAAGAGACACCAGCAGAGAACCCAGAAACCAAACAGAACCAATGGAACTAATGCCAGTAGAGGGATTCCACCACACCAACTCCAATGGAACAGTAAAAATTCAAACAAAAGAGAGCTCGGGAAAAGGGAAAGCCGCAGCAAACTGAAACACAAGGCCCAAAACACACCCTGCCAGTCAAGACCAGTCGGCCACCAGATTAAGGGAACTTACCAGTCCAGGAGAAGCGATGGCACCGCCAGGGGGTCATCCCTGACCCCCAAACCCTAGCAGAGCAAACCTCACAGCCGCCATTTATATATATATATATATATATATATATATATATATATATATATATATATATATATATTCTCATGTATCGACTCTTATTTTATCTCTTTGTGAGTGATGAATTATCATACAATGCTAAAACGTAAACATAACTCTACAACCACAAATTCTTCAACATGTATATATATATATATATATATATATATATTCTCTTTAAAAAAAAGGAGCAACATAAGTATATATATATATATTCCCTTTAAAAAAAAGGAGCAACATAAGCTCCCTACATGTTGATGATTGACAAAATGGTACAAAACAATTGGGAAAAGATCCCCATCAGAAGTCAATGAGGATCCTTCCCTGAGTTACAACTCCACACCACAGCAAAAGAAAATAATAAAAAAACTCAAAAAAAACCCTATAACCAAAAAACAAAAGCCAAAAATCTACAGGTGACTAGCAAGGAAGAGATGCATCAAACATAACCAGTAGGGGTATCAGGTATGTGATGAAGCAGCTAATCTGAGATGGGGAACACCCAAAAAATCTCCATCCAGAAGGAATTGGAGTGCAAGAGGAGGGGAAATTAAAACCAGAACCACCAACTTGGCAGCACCAACTCTAGCAAGCCAGTTAGCTGGCTTATTACCCTCCCTAAAAATGAAACAAAATTGGTATTTGGCAGGTGTAATGCAATGAATTTGTTCAAAACAATATTTATGGTTCCATTTAGATTGGATATCATTGTCAAGGGTATTTAACAGCACTCTAGAATTCAACTCAATCCAGATTTTGGTCCAAGAGGCTTTCCAAGCAAGCTGCAAAGCCCAGAACACAGCAATAAGTTCTGTTTCAAGAGCATCTTGGGCAACAACAGGTGCTTGAAAGTACAGTAAGCATTGGTGCTTGAAAGTACGTTACTTAATATATATATATATATATATATATATATATATATATATATATATATATATATATATATTTAACTCCTCTGCAAACTTTTCTATATATGCTTATGTATTTTTTTATATACCTATTAAATCATGTGTAGGATTAGAAATTAGTTTTCCCTTTCTACATTATCATTGTACCTAAATAAATTTTTGTTTATTTATTTCTCTCATGCTTTAGAAAATTTTATGATTCAATTATATACTAAAGCTGAAGTTTGGGGGAAGGGAAAACATTTTTCAAATTTAAATTTTATTTGTCCTTAATGAACTAATATTTTCTTTAAAAATGTTAACATAACATAAGGAATGAAAAATCTATTTAAGATAACTTAAATTTTTGAAATTTATAAATAATTTAGTAAACTTAACTAAATTTTCAATAATTTTGATTGATTTCAAGAATAGAATTATTTAACTTAAAGAGTAAAAAGATTACGAATTTTTCTATTTATAGTAAAGAAAATTGTATTTTAGAAATACTATGGAATCAAGATTATTACTTGAAAAAGAAAAGATTGAAATAATTTTTGAAAAATACTTATTAATAATGTCATATTTATTTAGTAAAAAAAATGTATAAGTTTTTAAATTTAAGTTAAGGATAGTGAAGTTTAAAATCATTAACAGGCTATCCAAAAATAGTAATCCTCCAAAAAAAATAATAAAAATAAAAGAAAAAAAATAATAAAAAGTAAAAAGCAAAGAAAAATGAGGAGAAGCTTGAGGAAATGCCTAATCAAAAATTGGCTTAACTTGAATTATCTTATAGGAAGAAAACTGATTACATTTTTAACTTAATTTTTGTGAACAAATATTTTTATTAATAAAATGTTTCAGGAAAATCTTTTTCTTATAAATATTCTATGTGACCTTAATATGATAAACTACAATCATTCTTGAAATAAATGAAAAATTTTAAATCTTATATTTTGGTAGTTAAGTATTCTTTAAATTCCTAAAATTAACCTTAATTAGTGAAATTTGGTTAATGATTTGCTAAAACATTTATAAAACCAAAAAAATTACAAGGAATCTTAAATATTTAAACTTCATTCCAAATGTTCTATATTTTATATAATTAAAAGGGTTACTTGAGGACAAGTAACGTTTAAGTTTGGGGGAATTTGATCCACTTTGAAAATACCCATTTTTATGCCTTATTTAAGAATGAATTCTTAAGGATATTATGCTTTAATGAAAGGTATCTTTATGTTTTTGGATGTAGGTGATAAAAAAAAGAGTTCAGGAAGGAAAAAGGAGCAAAAAGGAGCAAAAATGGAGCTAAATGAGTAAAGTTTTCAAAATTATAGGTCTGGCGCCTAGGCGCCAGATTTCGGCACCTAAGAGCCAGTTTGATACAGTCATAGACAAGATTTTTGAAGACTTTGGGAAGTTATTTTGACGGTGTTAAGCGGTTATTAGAGCTTCTACAAGACTGGAAGTTACTCCTAATACATAGGACATGTGATACAATGCATTTGTACGCAGGGAAACAGTTTTAATCACGAAGAGGTGCGACCCAAAGTGAAGAGGTGCGAAGACCTAGTCAAAAAGTCCGGTGCCTAGGCGCCAGATTCTGGTGCCTAGGCGCGACAGTTACCTTCTAGAAGATACATTGTATTTGGATGAATTTTGAAGAGGTGCCTTAAGCAACCCCTGGTCAAATTCAGAGCTCTATAAATAGGAGCCCATTCTACAGAGAAAATCACACCCTATAGTCTCTTTCACCCCTTCTAGCATCTTTAATCCCCAAGTACTATATAGCCATCCAATTATTTTAGGGAGCCACCTTCTTTGTTATTTAGTTAGTTCATTTTGAGTGTTAAGTGTGAGATTATTAGTGTTGTTGTTGTTGAAGTCTTTCATCATTGCATCGGAGTCAGTAGGAGTCAGCAGATCACTTCAAGGAACATTCCAGATAAGTATTTGTAACTTGGTTCAAAGTTTTATAAATATGTTTTTTTCTGTGAATTCAATGTGCTCTGAGTATTTAGATTTCTTTCTCCTTTCATATATGAAAAGATAATAAAATAATTAAACTTTGATGGAGAATTTAACTTAAAATATTTATAAAAATTGTGATGATATTAATACCTGATCTTAGATTACTTTTTAAATTGGCCATTTAAATTGTTAAAATCTGTTGAAGAATTTTGAGACCTATACGGAGATGAGTTGTTAACTAGTAGATATCACATGAATTCTTAGGTAATCGCAGGCTATACTTGGATTATTTAAGGTGAAGTGCAAATAAATAGGAAGATATGATTTATTCGGCGAAGAATTCATTAGTTTTTAAAGTGACAGACTAAATTCTAATAATTTGGTCTATAGAAAGGGAACAGGTCACTGGTATGGCCGACCATAGCCACCCTTGGACATCTAATAGTGTGAGCCTAGATTAACCCATTCTACTAATAAAACATCCTGAACCGATCTATAAATTAGTTGATGTTCTTTATGCCTGGACCAAAGGGTAAAGAATAGGAATGCTTCTATTTGGCGCAATACCATAATCTAAATTCTCCACAAATGGTAATTATTCTAAAAATCTTGGATTAGTTGAAAAGGAGAAAGTTGTTTTATTTATACATGCATTAATATTTATTTTAGTATTGCTTACTTACATTTAGTATAAAATTCATTAAATCTAAAATCAAAACTTTAAAAAGAAATAAAAATTAAAAATTATTTTTAATTTGAAAAATAATAAAAAAATAAATATTCTAAAAATCTTCCTTGTGGGATCGATAACAAGGACTCCACTAGAGCCATGTATTACTTGATGCGATACGTATACTTGCATTTGAAATTGTGACTTTTACAAATCTTAATAATCTAAATATAAACTTCATAAACTCTTTCATAAGTAAAATCACACCAAGTGTTTGAAGTCACTGTCGGGGATTAAATCTTAAAGCAGTGGTATCAAATCCTTGCATTTGAAAGTACATATATAGCCCCTTTATGCTAAGTCACGCATCAAGTTTTTAGCGCCGTTGTCGGGGATTAAATATTCTAGCAGTGGTATCAAATTATTGCATTTGAAAGTATATATATAGCCCCTTTAGGCTAAGTCACACATCAACAAGTGTTAAAAACTCAAAATTAACTTTATTCTCCTCATCGTCACCTTCAAACTCCCAAATTTGCGAATAAGCATTCTAGTGCATCATGTATTTTGATCATTTTAGGGCCATTTTTGATGAAATTTGTTAGATTTCAACTCCTTAATGTATGAACACTTCTCTTAAGAAAAAAAGAATTCTATTTTCACCATGTATTTTGAGTATATTCTTGAGAAAATTGAAAATCACTATTCATGGTGAAAATTTGAGAAATTATTTAGATTTAGTAGATTTTGCCTTTATAAGTTATGTTTAGCAAGTTTAGTTTGATTTTGGAATTTATTGTGAATATTTTTGCAAATTTTAGAATTGGCACCAAAATTCAAGCTCTTTAAGGGGAAGGCTAGATTCAATTCGGACGAGTTTATCAGTTTAAAGCTGAGGGTCGTTACGTTGATGCGCTTTCATCACTTGATTTGATTCCTAAGCGAGTTTTTAGTAGACCGGGAGGAGATATTGATGAAATGATTGCTAGGAGGAATTGAAGAAATTATTGTTGCTTCTCCGCTGTTGATGTTGTTTCTGTAGTGAAAGAGGTCTATGCTAACTTGCCAGTAGCAGAGGAAAATTTAGTGATGGTTCGAGTACAGCAAGTAGATTTTTCTCCTGTTGTAATCAATACCTTTTACCTATTGCCTCCTAAAGTATTGTGTTTTTATGCAAATTATCATCCTACAAAAAAAGATTTAGATGAGATTATGTATTTTCTTACAGATGGTAGAGGTCTCTAGAAAATCACAAATGACAGAAGAGTGAATTTCCAAGCCTCAAAGTTAAATGCCTCCTCCAAAGCTTGGCATTATTTTATCTCATCCAAGTTATTACCTTCGAGTTATGTTAGTGAAGTTGCGAGGGAGAGAGCTGTTCTCAACTATTGTATTCAGCAGAAAAAACTGATAGACATTGGAGTTATTATTTTTTATTATATTATCAATATTGCCAGAGCTGTCACTACTGCAGGTATGGGATTTCCTTCTCTGATCCATTCAATTTGTGAGCAGTCTAGTGAAAATTTTGAAACTTGGGAAGAGGTTCTTTAGCCACTTAGACCTATTACCAGTGTAAATGTTAGCACTTACACTGTACATTCAGAATTTGGCTGGAAAGGAGGATCTGTTAGAGTGCCCAGTGCATCTGCTACTATAGCTTCTACTTCTCATGCTTTTACTTCGCAAGTATCATCATCTAGAGGTTAGTTTTCTAGTTTGCAAACTGAATTATTACAGCAAATTTTAAAGAATGTCAATCTAACTAGAGAACAAGTTAAGGATAAGGATGGGAAGGTGGAAAACATTGAGAGATATATTCAGAAACATGAAGAGTTTGAGGAGACTTATCAGCAATATATGGACAGAATGATTAGAGAAGATCACAGTGCTGAGATGCCTTCTCACCATATTTTATCCCATATGTGCCTTTCAGAGATTGGAGTGAAAGAGATGATGATGATGGAGAAGATGAGTAGGATTTTTATATGATGAGTCTGTGATGTTTGTATTTTTGTTTTGTGATGTTTGTAATTTTATTGTTTATTATATTATTTTATGCACATTCAGATATATCTGTGTTGGATTTATGTTTTATGATAGTTAAAATGTATGTTATGTAATGTTATGATGTGTTTGTGGTCGTAAATGTTTTAATGTAGTTATAGTGTACTGTGTTTTTAGTAGTGTATAATTTAATTCCAAAAACTGTTAGGAAAATTTAGAACACTATTAGAAACCACTTTTAAAATTGCATGTTTAAACTTTTCAAAATTTGCTACCATATTTTTTCTAGTATTGTTGTGATTTTTATTATGTTATGTTTCTGTGTATTTGCTTTGAAAACCTCCACAACTTTAGAAGTCCTTTGAAAATTCAATTTTATAAAAAACTGAAAGTTGTATTTGATTTCTGTTTACTCCTATTTTTAAATTGTTATAATTGCATATTTAAGTTATGAAGATTCTTGTAAGCATGTTATTTTAGTTTTTAATTCTTACCCATGTATCATTTCTTATGATTAAATGTTTTATCCTAATTAAAATTTTAAAGTTTGGGGGAATTCAAAAATAATTTTCAAAAACTAAAATTTTATTTGTTCTCAAGAATACTATAAATAAATTTATTTTTGATTAAAAATAATTATGTATATGAAGTTATATTAGGGAAGTAAAATTTTAAATATATAAATGAGCAAGTGAATTTAGTTTAAATCTATAGCAACGATGAAAATTTTAAACTTGAATATTTCTTAGTAAAGAAATGTTAAATATAGTGAAACTATCTTTAGTAGGAAATGTTGTATTTTTAGAAAAAAAGAAAATTTGATTTTTATTTTTTAAAAATTAAATTTTTTTTATTAAAAAATAATTTTTCAACACTATTATGATGATTTTAAAGTGAAGGATATATATCAAACCTTTGATTAAATGGAAGGGTTGAATTCAAAATTATTTAAGGTCTATCTAGATATAGTAATCCGTGCCTAAAAAAAAAGACAGATAAAATGTATAGTATGTAAAAAAAATGAAGAAGAAGCTTGAGGATTAAAAGGCCTAATCAAAAATTGGTTGCACACCTAATTTTTTAAAATACAAGTTTTGAGAAAATCTAAAGCTTAAGAACATAATATAGCAAGTAAAATTCTTTTCTAATAAAAATTTTTATGTGAGGAAAATAAAATGTTTAAATCCTATATTTTGAAAATTCTATAAGTATATCTGGATTAGATAGGAACTCATATTTCTTAGGATCCTTTACTTAAAACTTTCTAAACTTTAAGTTGTTCTCATTTAACTAAATTGTTTTCTAAATTGGAGTATTTCACTTCTAGAACAAAAGCTTTAAACCATCCTAAAGAAACTCATTTACATAATTAGCATGTTTAATTTTTATATGATTATAGTGTCACTTGAGGACAAGTAACATTTTAAGTTTGGGGGATTTTGATACACCTAAAATATTTAGTGTTTTTATGCACATTTTTATACCTATTTTTGATGATATTGCACTTTAAAATAAGGTATTTTCATTTTTTTCTTGCATGTATGATTAAAATGAATGATTGTGATGAAAGAAGCAAAAAAGGATCAAATTTGGAGAAAAATGAAAGTGTGCAAAATTAGCCTCTAGCGGCTAAGCGCCAAGGGCTGGCGCATAGTCGCGGCTGTTAACCTAGACAATCTGAATTAATTTTTGCACAAATTTGAAGGGGTTTTTGAAGCACCCTTTGGCATAAACATCTATAACTTCTCATTGGCGCCAAAATTCATTTAAAATTTAAATGGATGGATTCATCTCTTGGTAGATTCGTTGAATCTAGACATGATTTGAAGAGACACCAAGGCACCCTTTGGAAAATTATAAAAGAAAACTTAATGATTAGAATAAATAATAGAGTTTTGAGAGAAATTATTGGCAGGAAAAGTTGGATAAAAGCTTGAAGTGGTTGAAGGGAAAGAGGAAGAAATAGAGTCTTCTTCTTGCCATACTTTCCTTACTTTTCCACTTTATTTCAACATAGTTTGTATTAGAATTTAGGAGAGTGAATCCTTAGAGTTGGGTGCCACCCTCTAAGGAGTTTGTAAGGGAAAGCAAAGACTTCAAAGGAATTTTAAGAATCTTGTGGAGAGGATTTTCATATAAGTTTTTATCTTTGTTTTTACATTAGGTTTTAAAGTAAGACTTGTTGTGTTTTCACAATGATCTCTACTTTTAAATCAATTTTTTTTTGTGTTTTCTCCATGAGTTCTGAGTAGTTTTCTTTATCTTATTCCTTTTAAATGATGAGGTAATTAAATTATGGATGGAAGTTGTGTGAAAACATGTAAGAACCAATGCGGTATTGTCTCACTCAACAATTTGAGAGAGTCAAATAAAATTATATGGGTGAGAATTGTAGTCCATATAGAGTGCAAATAAATAGGGAGATGTGCTTTTAATTGGACGTAGAATTAGAGGATTTTAGAGTGACGGGCTAAAGCCCCCAATTTGGTTTGATTTTTTAAGTTTTATTATGAGATGTTAGCCTCCAGGTGGAGGGAGAAGAGGGAACTCTAGAGTGAGAGCTAGAATCTTCCCTGCCGAACTTATCTTCAAGATTTCAAAACATCATATTACATGTGTTCTTTATAGAACCAACTATGGGTAAAAAATATAACTGCTTCTATTTGACACAACACATTTAGATGCTTCCACAATGAAATTCCATAATTATTAATGATTCATGAAGTGGAAAAGAATATTTTTTTCTCATTTGCTTTCATATCATTTAATAGTCTTAATAATTTTAGTTACTTACTTTACTTTTTCTTAAAGAATATCCAAAAAGAATTTAAACTTTTTATTGATAAAACATAACTTTCAAAATCATTTTGAAATTTGTTTTTCTGCTTTCTTTTAATTTTTAGAACATTTCCCTGTGGGTACGATATCTTGGGGCTTAATCTGAAAGTCTTATATTACTTGATAAACGATATGTATACTTGTGTAGAATCTCATATTATAAATAATTAAAGTTGATCTCTTATTTTCTTTGGAATCAAGTTTTTGGCGCCGTTCTAAAGAAAGAGATAATATTGCTAAGAAGAAATATAAAGTATAATTTCATATATAAAACATAAGCATAAATATTTTGGGATCTGGATGCTATGGTAAAAATTTTAGGAAAATTTTAGTTATAATATTATTATATAGTGTGTTTAATTGTTGTGTGTTTATTTTAAAGAAAATTGAAAATAACAAAAAAATTTGTGATATCTATCCTGTTAGTTAAGTCTTTAAATTTGTATGCGTAGTTCAGGAGCTGCAGAAGTTGAATTTTACTACTCAGATTTAGAGAGAACTTCTAGGAGGATGATGAATCGAAATAAACTCCATGAAATTATTATAGAAATGGCGGATTGATAATATAATAAATATTCATATTTGTATTATAATGTTAGTAGCTTCCCCAAGAAAGTGACAAATTTTCAAGAAGATATGCTTACTATTTTAATTTCTCAGGTTGTAGATATTGAGAGGATGTTAGATCAATACATAAATAGTTATCCTCAAGGTCCCCTATTTATTAACAAAAATTCATTTGGACAATTGATTAAGCCTACTATTTTGAAACTAGCCTTGAGATACATAATCCTTATTCCGATTATTACAATCCAGGGTTAGAATAATTAATCAAATTTTAACCGAAATAATAATTTTGGAGAAGAAACCCAAGTTCTGGAAGATAATCAATTTAATCATACATACAATAGGAATATTCAGGATGCTTTTAAAGATGAACTCTCTTTTACTCATAATTTTCACTTTAACCCACAAAATGAGGAGAACAAGTTACTATTAGAAGAGGTTATTAATCAAATGCAGAGTAAATTAGAAAGTTGAGGGGCTGAAATAAGGAATATGGAAAACGAACTTAGGCATATTATTAATGCAGATCAAAATTACACCCAGATATTTTACCTAGTGATCCTGAGATAAACCTTAAGCAGATGAATGATGAGTCATATAAAGTTATCGAACAAATATTTTGAAGAGAATTCAAGGATATGTTTCAAAAGAACTTTAAGTTGAGAGATGAGGATAAGGAGATTGAAAGACCAATGGAAGAAATTCTTATGGTATTAGAAAGATAAATAAAAAGACCACCTCCACCATTTAATTAGTACCAAGGGTAAGAATTAGAAGTTAACTTGAAACAAACGAGTAACATAGAAGAATTTGATCCAGAATCTGATTTATCTAGAGAGAATCTGATCCAAATTTTGAGAGATCTTGAAGTATTTTTTAGAGATCCATTTCTCATAAATTTCAAGGATGATGTTAATATGCAAATTGAGAAAATCAATAGACAAATATTAGATCTAGAAAGAAATATGAGAAACAATGATATGAATCATTCTGAAAAGAAAGAGATGAAAGAAAAATTAGAATTTGAGAATTTTGTAGGAATCCCTAGATCTGGGAAAGATTGGTGATCAAGAATTACTTAATTGGAATTTTGATCTAGGTGGAATCATTTGTCAGGCTGGTGACTTTAAACCAAGTGCTTTATGGGAGGAATCTCATAGTTATCAGTATGGTTTGATTTAGTATGCTTGACAGTCATGATTGTTAGTGTTGTATTGTGTTTGCTTTAGTGTGAATTATTCAGTTTGATTGATGATTGGTGGATGTTTAAATTTTTAGTGATTTGATTTGAACTTTGGGTTTTATGAGGGAAGTTATTCCTTGACTTCTTATTATGGCTAAACTTTTATGTTCTCTTGTAGTAGTTGGATTAACAAGTCCACTAAGTCTCAGATCTCACCAGGACTTGAGTTTTACAAGATATATCATGAATTTGAACAGTGACAGTTCAATCTCAATTTTGTTACTTCCTTTCTCTGACTTTAATTTCATTTGATAGGAGTCATGAACCTACTCGATGAATGACATAGGAATGACCTTACAGTATCCTTATATTTTTTGTAGTAAATGTTATACATGTTAAAATCAAGTTTGGGGGTAGGAAGAAAAATAAAATTTTAAGGTAAGTATACTTCCTTTTGGTTTAATATTATTGCAAGCATGATTTAGGCTACCTTTACTTTCTCCTACAGTCATTCTATCCAGATTAATCATGTAGATGAATTTGATATAATGTTGTAGTAGCTAGTAAATTTAATTACTTTTTCTTTCTGCTACATTTTATAGAATTAATTGCAAAATATTTAAAATATCAAGTTTGGGGGGAAGAAAAGTTTCTTAAACTTACCTTTATTTGTCCCTAGTAGCATGTATTTAATGTAATATCATCTTTAAAATGACTTGTGGTTACCTTTAGGTTACTATAATTTTGATTTTAGGAATGTTAGAAAAATAACTTTAGTTGAAATACTATGTGGGGTTACCCTAGGTTACTATAATTTTGATTTTAGGAATGTTATAAAAATAACTAAGTTGAAATACTATGTGAAGAAACTATTCTAGAGTTAAGATATTTTGGTAGGAAACATCAGGAAAATGATTTTGCTATTTATGATAGAAATGAGTTGAATATTTGAAAAGCTAAGATTCTTGGATTTATACTTATTGAGAATTGAACCTTTATTGAAACCTTTTTCAAAATAATACTTACACTTTTAAAAGTGAGGTAAAGCTTTGAGTTTTGGACTATAGAAAGGGGATACTGAAATTTAATATTATTAAAGGCCTATCTAGATATCGTAATTCTCACATAAAAAAGAGAAAAAAGGGGTTTCAAATGATCCAGAAAGAAAGAAAGAAAAAAAGAAAAGAAAAGTGAAAAGAAAATATGTGAGGAAAAGCTTGAGGTGAACCCTAATCAAAAATTAGTTTCACTTGAATATTTTTAATTGAAAAGGCTTAAAAACATTCCTAAGCTTATTCTTATTTCAAAAGATATTGGTCAAATTGGTATAGAAAATGTGATTAAATTCTATTTTTATACATTCTATGAATCTTTAGTTTGACAATTTTCAATAACTTTTGAAGTAAATAGAGAATCATGATTCCTAAGTTGAATATGAGATATACTTAAACTCTAGTCTAGGTTGATTTACTAGAATTTCTCCTAAGTTGCACTACAATATTTATGAGATGAAATTATAGGAAACTCTACTAAAACCCACAACCAAAGTCATCATATTTGGTTTTTAAAGTTATAGTGTTACTTGAGGACAAATAACAGTTAAGTTTGGGGGAGTTGACATGCCTAAAAATGCTTGATTTTTCATATGTATTTTATGCTTAATTTTAATGATATCTCACTTTAAAGGAAGATATTTTGCATGTTTTTGGTCCAAGTACAAGAAATTGACTTTTGGAGAAAATAAGCAAAGACGGTGCAATTTAGAGCAAAAACAAGTAAGAAAGCAAATTTTGGCTTGGCACATTTCGATATGTCTTTCTATATTTAATCTACATTAAAATTCTTGTATATTTTTGAATAAAATTATGTTTAAAGAAAGTTTATTTTTGTACTTATCTTGTAGGTGGAGTTTGGAATGCAACGCAACTGAAACGGGGTGAAATGGAGCTAAAACGGAGCCAATCTGAGCAAAACGGTAGCTGCGCAAAGTGGCACTGACGGCTCCTGATAGAACGTTGAAGGCATCTAAATCCTGAGAGCCACAATTTTGGGTGCTGGCAATGCCTAAAAATGGTACTGATAGTGCTAGGGACAGTTATTTGCCATTAACATTAAATATCGACGTTTTTTGGAAGGTTTCTTGAGGCAACTCTTGGGAAATTCGTCCCACTATATTAGAGTAATATTATGTCAGAAAAAGTGGTGTGTGTGAGTGGGAAAATGTAGAGAATTTTTAGAGATTTTAAAATAAGATTACAAATATAGATTTATACCTTTTTGGAGAGGTTAGAGAGGGGGCTTTGAGAAATCTGTAAGGGAATCTACTAGCATTGCTGGATCAGTGGGAGACTTTTTGGGAGAGATTTTCATCTTTCTTTTAAAAGGAAAAAGCTAAGTATTGTGTTCTTCATTATCTTATGATTTTGTAAACACTTATGTAGTTAATTTTCTTTGATGAAATGAAGTTTTCTATTATGTTTTCTTCGTGCTTTGTGATGTGTTTTTGTTAACTTTATTGTTGTTTGGAAATAGTGGCATAAGAAGATTATGTCATTGTTTTCATTCTAATTTTCTTACGTAATGAGTAGGATTCATGTTTAGGATATTAGGATGCATTCAAAAGGAAGTTTTAATTATAAATGTGATGGTTTTTACTTGCACTTCATTTACATTACAATAAGGGCTCGTTGTAGTGCTAAAGTTCGTTGTAATTGCACTATGATCTGAGAAAGCAGTGTAATTCTCAAAAACGTGGAACCACATTCAATGTCTATTAGTGAGTGATGTATTTCATTGAGGTTGGGTGTAAATAAATAGGGAAATATACTTTCATGGGCGTAGAAATAGAGATTTTAGGGTGACAAACTAAAATCTCCAATTCGGTCCTAGTGTTTGGAAACTAAAATGAGAGTTATCCTTCAGCTCAAGGGAAGTGGGAGCTCTGGAGTGAGAGCTAGTATCCTTCCAGCCTAACTACAAATTTAGGGACTAAACCAAGGATTAGCCGATGTTCTTTATAGCGCTCGAAAGAGGGTAAAGAATAGGATTGCTCCTCTTTGGCACATATAATATTTAATGCATCTCATTCCTATACATTTTCCAATTCACAAGATAAGAATAATAGATTTTATTACCTCAAAGTTCACCAAACCAATTCATCCATAAAGGGTTATCTTTATAATTAATATTTTCCTTCATGAGTAGTTATTAGGTGTTTTAAACTTACTACTTACCTTTAGGAATATTTGTTAGAAAAGCCACTTATATCGACCTTCTAAACTAAATTCTGATAGAAGTATACTAGAATTTTGACTAAAAATCTCTTACCTCGCTTCCCTATGGGATCGATAAACAGGACTTCATTAGAGCTCTGTATTACTTGAACGATACGTATACTTGCTTATAACCTTTAGTGTGTGCACGTACATATGGACATAAAGCACACAGAAAAACAGCACATGTCGGAGGCGCATCATATATCACTAGCCATCTCCTATATTAAAGAATATGCTTCATCAATAGGTTTTGACATTAATGATCCACCTGCAGCAACATCGATGATAGATTGAAGAGATCCAATTATTCCATTATAAAAAGTTTGAATTATGAACCAATCTAGTAAAGCAAGATGTGGACACTTTATATGGAGATTTTTAAATCTTTCCAAGCTTCATATATTGATTCCCCTCCGAGTTGACAAAAAGTTGTAATATCATTCCTATGCATAGCAATTTTTTTAAGTGGAAAAAATGTAGCTAAAATTTTTTTGAGATATTTCTCCCCATGTTCTCATAGATCCAGGTGATAATAAATTTAACCACGCCTTAGCTTTATCCCTTAATGAAATAGGAAAAATTTTTAGTTCGACAGCGTCATTCGACAATCCGTCATATTTAAAAATAGCACATAATTCTAGAAAACAAACAAGATGTAAATTAGGATCTTCAATAGGTGCTCCCGCAAACTAATTATTTTGTATTATCTGGATAATGAAAGGTTTAAGCTCAAATGAATTAGCAACAACAGTAGGATTTTAAATAGTTAAGTGATTTTCATCTGCTGTAGGGTTAATCACTTAAAGGTCTTTACAGATGTTCATTTTCAATTCTTTGATTATTTCACCATTTTGTTAAAATTTTCAGACTTTTGTTTTTTTTAATTTTCTAATAGTAAGTTCTAACTCAGGATTCTAAGGTATTAAACCTTCATATCCAATACTAAGCATAAACAAACACAATCAATACACTTAAAAATAAGCAATAACATAAACATAAGTTTCAAAAATCAAACAAAACTCTTTCAAATACTACTAAATTTACTGTTACCTTCCCCAGCAATGGTGCCAACAACTTGATGTCGTGTTCTGTATTTTAATATATTTTCTTATAGTCAGCGGAATATAAACGGAAGCATATATATCTCTCAAGTTATACAATGCTCTAATGGATTCTTGGTTATCGTTCCCACAATAAAGGTGTAAATTAATGATAGTAGCACTAAAACATAATGTTCAAACTATATAAAACTTACAAGTGAAAATCACAAGTTGACAATATTTAATGATGCTAATAGAACTAAGTTTTCCAAACTACTTTCTAAATTTCAACTTAAATTTACTAATTCTAAACAAAGTTTTACTATATTGTAACGAAAGGTTCAAATTAGAGATAGTATCCTTCCCCATGTAATGAGGTTTTGGTTAGTGAAAGATTTAGATTGTTGGAAATTGTACTATGCCAAATAGAAGTAATTCTATTTATTACCCTCTTTCGGGTGCATAAAGAACATTGGCTAATCCTATGTTTTGTCCCTATATCCGTGGTTAGGCTAGGAGGATACTCACTCTTACTCCAGATCATTCACTTCCCCCTCACCTGAGGGCTAACACTCGCTTTAGTTTCCAAACACTAAGACCGAAATTGGGGATTTTAGTCTGTCACCCTAAAAATCTCCAACTTTATGCCCAACAAAGTATATTTCCCTATTTATTTGCACTCAACCCCATGAACTACATTCTCATCCATGGAATTGAATGTGATTCTCACTTTGTTTTAGAACACATAGTCCTCTTAAATCATATGTTTTACAACAAATTTTAACATTTCAATTGTCCATATTGAAAATCAAATGAAGTATGAAGTGCAAAATAATCTCAAGTTTTTAATATTTAAATTGAATATTCAATCTATCTCTTCAATTCACCATATCTCTTTGCAAGGAGAAATACAAATAAATCAATTCAGAATTCATGAGGAAGATATGATAAAACACGGGTTTTATATATAAAAGAAAGTTCATACAAAGAACAATTAACAGAAAAAACTTATTTGAAACTTCTTCCCTAAAGCAAATCCCTTGAGGTTCCTTTAAATCTCTTTCTGTCTTTATAATAGCACTCAATTCTCTCTTAGAAAAGTAAGGAAGAAGAAATCTCTCACTTTCCTTCTTATTGTACAACTCTAGAGAAAACCCTCTTTTTACATCACACACACAATAACTCTTCTCTCACAGGCATGCAACCACAACGACTCCCCCTTTCTTCTGTCATTTAAAAACTCTAATATAGTGTAGCGACAAATTTCCTAAGAGATGCCTCATGCAACCTTCTAAAAATTGTTCAAATACATTGAATCTACAAGAAAACCCGTAATTAACCATCCTAGGCACCGTCGACACCAGATTTGGGTGCCATTGGTGCCAAGGCTTTGTTAAATGGCACCATCAGCACCCATGCTGGTGCCATTGGCGCCAGAGCATGGTTCTGAAATTTGCTCCTTTTTGGATGTTGGCACCGTATGCGCTAATGCAATTTCCAAAAATTGCCTCATTTGACTCCAAATTTCTTCATTTTTCCTTCATTTTGGTCCAAATGCAAAAAATCAACATACTTTTAACAAAACATGAAAATATCCTTCTTTAAAGTGCAATATCACCAAAAATGAGTATAAAAGCAACCTCAACTTGGCTAAAAAAACTAGACAGTGTATGGTTGAGACTCTGGCTAGCCTCCCTAAACCAGCTAACTACAAAGAAATCTAGCCAATCTGGAATTACTAGACAAAGTTGGGGAAGGTGGTTAGTAGTTGATGCTAACTGCTCACCAAAAAGCTCAGCCAGGTTAGATAAACTAGACATGGGATGGCTGAGAAAAGGCCTACCTGAACTCATTCAAAACAAGATATGGACCAGTCTAACCTATCTTTCGAAATGATAAAATTAATGAAAACTTTGTATGTAACCTCATTCGTAACGGGAGGGGAGAAAGCTTGATCATCTTGTGCAACCCCAAATCTCCTATTTGCATCTCTTGAAAGGGACCCCGATTGTCAGTCTAACTGATCTCCTTGAAAAAAAGCATCCATAACTTCAATTAGGTTGCTATAAATCACAAGAAGTCCCAATTAGAAGTGGTGACCGGCTAGTGACTCAATAGTATGGTCGACTGAGAAGGCCCGGTCATCTCGTGTGACCCAGGTCTCCTGCTATGCTCTCGCATGAAGAACTGACTAGAAAGTTCCCCAGGAGGGCGTACCCATCACATCAGTCCAAGTGTTCATAAAGAAAAAGATGTTTTGACCAAAGTGGTAACAGTTCTAGTGACTCAATAGTGTGGAAAGCTGAAAAGTCTCGATCATCTCATGTGTCCCTGGTCATTCATCTCTCGCATATAGGCTTTTGGCTTAGAGGTTGCCCCTAGTCACAAGAGGTAACTACCCTCTATCTGACCACATTTGAATGAATAGGGTGGGAACCCAAAAATCACCTAAGCTCACTTGTAATAGAAAAATTGGGAGGGGGCTCTATCATCTCAAGTGACCTAAAGTCACTTATTATGTTCACTCGATAAGAATTTGATTGTGATTAAGACTGGCTCCCATGGAGAAGGGACACTCATAAACAAGATCAGATGGTAATAATGCAAAAAAATATCCTGATTAAGGTGGCTTTTAGCTAGCCAACTGTGGTACAGTCACATCAAACCAACTATAAAGTCGTACGGTTCTAAAGGCACTCAACCAAAATGGCATGCGACCAGAAATATTCAAAGACCATATACACTCATAAAAGAACCGACCAAAAAGGTAATATGTTTTGAGAGGTGTAGAATGGCTAACGAGCTGGATAGAATAGTATATTCTCATAAGAGCTTACTAGAGAGTCATATAGCTCGAGAAAATGTCATATCAAAAGGCTACGAGACCAAATCTTCAAAAGACAAGGCATCGTCATAAGAGAGTTGACTCTACAGTTGCATGTCTCGAGGAACATGGTTAGAAAGCTGACTGAGTTTGAAGATGAGATGTACTTCTTCTGAGCTGACTGTAGTGTCATAGAGCTCAAGTAACATTGAACCATATGGCTATAAAAGCTGAAGGCATTGAAAGATAAGGTATTCTCATAACAGAGCTGACCACACTGTCACATAACTCGTGAAGAACCAAAATATTATAACTAAAAGACCAAAAACTGAGCTTTAGGGCCAATTGGCTCAAATTTGTGGGGGTTTGAATCATAACTGGTGTGTTGGAGGAGATTTCAATTTTTTTACCAACTCCAATTAGAAATGGGGAGGTAAATATATTAACTTTATGTTAAGTCTTACACAAACAATCATTGATGCTCAGCTTTTTTATTTGGGCTACCAAGGAATTGCTGATACATGGAAAAGGGGTCAATTATATGAAAGATTAGACATATTTATGGTGAACTACGACTGGCTTGAAAGTTATCTGCACACTGCTATTAATCACCTTCCTTTCACTCGCTTTGATCACAAGCCTCTACTATTACAAATCTCTGTCAATCCTACTGGACACACTGCTAAATTTAGATATCTTAATGTTTGGATTGAACATCAAGATTTTCTTAGAGTGGTGGGCAAACCATGGGAAGGGGTTGGAGCTTACCCTCCTTAGTAAAAAGTGTGGTTTTTTAACAAAAAGCTCACTAAAGCTCTTAAAATATGGAACTAAAGAGTATTTGGGCTTCTAACTAAAAAGGTAAACATGCTAAATTGGAGGTTATGAATATTGAAACTACTGTGGAGGCTGGGACTACTTTTGATACTGAATTCACTTAAGCTAATGTCAATTTTATGCAAGCTATCCATTGGGAGAAGTTATTCTTGAGTCAGAAAGCAGCGAATATCAAGTTTACTAATGGGGATAAAAACATCTACTACTTTCATGCATGTATCAGGTTCATAAGAAAATATAATGCTATATTCAAAATCAAGGATATGAATGGTTACTAGCTTACAGATCTTGAACTCATTAACACAAGTAATATGGATTTCTTTAAGACCTCTATGCATAAGAGTATGGATGAATATCCTCATGTTGATTCAAATCTTTTTGTTGAATGCTTGGAAATGACCAAAAATCTTCAGCTCACTCAAATCCTTGAGGAAGGGGAAAATTGGGAAACCCACAATTCAATTGACAGCAGCAAAGCTGCTACGGCAGATGGTTTTACTTCTGACATTTATAAAAAAACTTGGCATATCATAAAGAAGGATGCAATACCCTTTGTATAAAGCTTTTTCCAAGGGGCTGAGCATCCCAAGTATTTTGCTACCTCCATCATTATCTTAATCTTTAAGGGGCTGAGCATCCCAAGTATTTTGCTACCTCCATCATTATCTTAATCCCAAAAGATGAAAGAATGGAATGCTAAAAATCAGTTCAGACCCATCTTTCTCAATTATGTTCTTTCCAAGATTATTAGCAAAATTATTGTCAAAGACTCCAACATGTGCTTTCAATTCTAATTACAACAAATCAATATGCTTTTATCAAGGGAAGACATATCACTGACAATATTCTACTTACTTAGGGACATGTTAATGATTTAGACAGAAAAAGTAGAGGTGGCAATCTTCTCTTCAAGATGGATCTTAAGAAGGCCTGTAACTCACTTAGCTGGACTTTCTTACTTGAGGTACTTAAAGCCAGTGGATTTCAGTTGTATTTCTGTCAACTTATTCATAGATGGTTGCACAACAACTTCTATACCATTCTCATCAATGACCAGTCCCTAGTTTTTCTCCAAGCAAGTGGGGTATCAAACATGGGTACCCCTGCTCTCCTCATCTCTTCATTCTTGCTATTAACTATATTTCTAGGCTCTTGAATTGTGCTCATCAACAACTTAACTACTTAAGGTAGGCACATAGGACTTCTTGTTTAATAATTCACTTAATTTATGTAGAATATGTAACACTTTTCTCCAAGGCAACTAAACTAGCAGTCAAGAAAGCTCTTAATATTCAAGAGCACTTCAAATTATTCTATGACCTTAAGCTTAATCTTCATAAATGTCAACCTATCTTCAGCAAAAATGTAAGCAACACTAATAAACATTTAATCAGGGAATTCTCTAATTTTAAAGCAGCTGAGCTATCCTTCAAATACTTGCGTGTTCAATTACTAAAAGCAGAAGGAGGAAAACTCAATATGATAATCTGGGGAATAAGTTTTCTACCAGAATTAAGTGTTAGACTTTCTCATTTCTATCTAATGGAGGTAGAATCACATTAATTAAGAGCATCCTCAATTATTTTCCAATGTACAATCTGCAAATGATTAAAATGAAAAGTAGCACTTAGAAACTTTTGAATTTTATGTTAAATAGGTTTCTTTTGTCTGGCCAATATAAGCAATTCCACTAAAAGTGATGAGACGAACTTTGCAAGTCCCCTGAAGCTGAGGGACTGGGTTCAGGAGCTTTGCTCACCTCAGTCACATTTTCTTTTGCAAGTTTTGGATCAAATTTAGAATACATGATACCATATGGGAACAATTTTCACTTAATAAGTATTGCTCTAGAGTTCACCGTACGGTGGTATAACAAAAATTAGTGGACTCTAAATGCTAGAAATAGTTACTTAAAGTGAGAGAGCAAGCTGACAATTACCACATTTTAGAGGTAAGGAAAAGGTAATATTGACTTCTAGCTTGACAATTGGCTCCTTGATGGGAAACTATGTTCACTGGAAAGAGAACATATGTGTCTCCTACTCTTGTTAAAAGCTCCAGGAAAGATAATGGTTGGGATCTAAAGTTATTGGCCGCCATGATGTACCGGGATAAATGTGCACTTATCAATCAGATCCCCATTTCCAGCCATCAAAAACCTAGCATCATCACCAAAAATCCACAAATGCAATCTCTTTCAAAATTTATTTACAATCCTCTTCATAAAGGACCTAAGGTAGACAGGGGTTCAACACTATAGAACAAGTGGTTGAGCACTTCTACGGCTTTCTTTTGTTGGAAATGTTTTAACAGTCTTTTCCTCACTAGTGATATCTTAAAACTTCAAAGGTTGAGGGGTCCATATTAAAACTTCAAGGGTTGAGGGTTTCATAGCCTTTTCCTTACTGAATCTATTCAACACATTATGCTGGAATGTCCCCTCAACAAAAAGGCTTGGCAATAGCTTATTGTAACACTAAAAGATGTTAATATGAAGAACCATTGAGCTAATGTACAAGACCATAGGCTGGATTGGAAGAGTTCCAACTCAAATATTATCCAACTAATTACTTTTCAGTTCATCTGAATGGCCAGAACAAGTGCAAATATGAGGAGCAGAAAGCTCAGCTAGATATGACCTTTGCCATTTTTAAAGCCTATATCCTCAAGGTCCCTGAAGCTTACGACTCTCCAGTCATTAACATAGTTTCTTTCCCTAATGGTGATGTGGGGTTATTAATCAAATCAGGTACATAATTCAGAAAGTTTAATAGAGGAATCTTGAGGCCCTTGGTTGAAGATCAATATTGATGGAAATTATCAAAATAACTGAACTTGTATGGGTGGCCTCTTTAGTGGTTCCACTAACAAATGTTTGTTATTTTTCTCCTCTCCACCGAGGGTTGATAATGTGTTGAATGCTGAATTTCAAGCTATTCGCTCGGACTCAAATATCTCTAAAGTTTTAATGGATGCATGCTCATTTGGAGTTTAACTCATTGAATTTGTTCAAAATTTTCAACAACCATATGGAGGTCCAATCGATTCTCCTCTACGGTTTGAGATAAATATGTCATATGACTAATAGCATTCACACCATATGGATTATTATCCCTAAAAAAGGCAACCAATGCGTTAATTGGTTGGCAAAGTCTGGCACTTTCTCCACTACTCCCTTGATCAGTAATACTCCTCCTTCAAAATAAAAGATCCTTTCACATGGAGATGAATTTTCCATGGCTTATGCTAGATGAAAATACTATTAATTTTGCAAGGGGGTCAAAATTTAAGGCCTATTTACTAAATAGTTTCATCTATTGTTCAAGAGATATCTTTGTGTTATTAAAGTGTTATCTAGGTCTTAGTTGATTCCTTATTTGTACTGTAGCTGGTAGTCCAGGGTTATTGGTGGAACGGGAGCTCCGCTTGCTTCTAACTCTACTAGCACCCATACCGTGGGTGTTATTGATTGTGTTACTATGGTGGTATTCAGGTGTTACACAAGCCTTTTTTTTGCTTAGTCTGCATCCATACCTCATGTATTATTCTCAGTGTTATTCATGTGATTATCCAGAGTTATACGTGCACTTTTGTATCCTTCGCAATATCGAGGGTGGTATATTTGTGTTAGTTTTTTTTAATTGTGTCGTAGGAGGTGCACTCACATTATTTTCATTTTATTAGACCTCTGCGGCTTCTCAGCGCTTCCCTCGGAGCTTTTTTGATATTATTACTAAACTGCGGGTGCTTTTTCTATGCACGTGGTACGATGGGTATCTCTTCTGAGTTATTGAGAGCCGTAGAATACTCTTTTTTTGGGTTATTGAAGGTTGTTACGTAGTGTCATTCGATGCTACTGTGGATGCTCTTTATTGTTATTTGCATTTCTAAAGTGGGAGTTCTTTTACTTTGGCCACGGTTGTATTGCACCTTCTTTCCGTCATCTCTACTGGTTTATTAGGTTTCCTTTACACGGGTTTTTCTTGTTTTGTTTCGAATTGTCTAAATTATTGGGGAGATTCTCAAACTTTTTTGGGTATAAATATATTTATTTGGGATTTTTTATTTTGTATTGTTTGTATACCCAAGTTTGGGTACCATAGACCCATTCTCTCATCTTATGTACCCCTTCTCTATGGTGGTATTCAGATGTTACGTGAACTTTTTTTTTGCTTAGTGTACATCCATACCTCATGTATTATTCTCAATGTTATTGATGTGAGAATCCGGAGTGATCCATGCGCTTTTGTATCCTTCGCAATATCGTGGGTGGTATATTTGTGTTATTTTCTTTTAGAGGAGCCTCGGGAGGTGCACTCATGTTATTTTCATTTTATTAGACTTCAATGGCTTCTCAGCGCTTCCTTGGGTGCGTTTTTGGTGTTATTACTAAACAATGGATGCTTTTGATATGCACGTGGTACAATGGTATCTCTTCCAAGTTATTGGAGGCTATTGAATACTCTTTCTCCAGGTTATTGAAAGTTGTTACAGGTGTCATTTGACCCTATCACATATGTTTTTTGGTGTTTTTTGGTGTTTTTTGTGTTTCTATAGTGGGAGTTCTTTTACTATGGCCATGGTTGTTTTGCACCTTCTTCCCGTCATCTCTACTGGTTTATTAGAATTCCTTTACACAGGTTATCCGTGTTATTTTTGGACTTATTTGAAGAATTTTGGAGATTCTCAAACATTTTTGGGTATACATGTGTTTATTTGGGGTTTTTTCTTCTGGATTGTTTTTATACCAAGAGTTTGGGTACCAGAGACCCACTCTCTCATCTTTTGTACACATTCCAACTCCCCACCTCCACCCCACCCTCACGACCCCCCCCCAACATCCTTCTTTTAATATATTGTCCTATGGCCTTTGAGGTTTGTTCTGTTAGGGTTTTGATGGCTTCACTGGCGGTGCTGGGCGATTTCTGGTCTTGGATGATCTGTGGTGGTTTTCTTTGGAGGTCAAGTAAGCTTTGTTGAAGTGGGTCCTTGGTGTTGGGTGTTGGTGTAGTAGTTTTTTGATCCTGGTCTCTTCCCGGGCAAATATTTTTTCAAATTGGAGCTACTGTTATATTTGGTTTTTGTTGGCCTGCTGAATATTTCTTTCACTGGTTTGGGCATTTTTTAGCTGTGAAGTGCCTTTGAAAGTGATTTTTGCATCTTGTAACATTTCTCGGGTTGTGAATGTTTTTGAATTTGTTACTGCCTTGTGGATCCTCTATTCTCATGGCTACCACCTTCCCCATTGATATGGAGATTAATTCCTAATGGGCAAAAGCCACTTATGCTGATGTGGTGGGAAAAGATCAGACCCCAAATAAGAACTTTGATCACCTAGTTTTTCCACAAGCTTTACATGATACTACAGCTGGGAAAAATGAGTGTCCTTAAATTCAACCTCTAGACCTGAAGGAAGGGAAACTTGCTGTTGTCTTCACTACCCATGAGATGAAAGCCCTCACTGATGCAGTTAAGTTCACATTAATTGGAAAATTTCAGTTTTGTCATCCCAAGATGGATTTTGTTAGAAAGTTTTTTGTTGAGTTGCAGCTTATTGGCACCTAGAAGTTGGGATTGTTGGATGGTAGGCATTTACTCATTAGACTGTCTAATGAGGAAGACTATGCAAGAATCTTTGCTAAGAAATTGTTTATGATAGCTGGAACCCCTATGAAGATTATTAATTGGACACCTGATTTTGACCCATCCAAGGAACACCCCATCGTTCCTATGTGGTTCAAATTCTCTCGCCTCGCTATCCAGTTTTATCGTTTTAATGCTTTATTTAACATCAGCCAGGCTCTTGACACTCCTCTTAAAGTTGATTCTCCCACTTTTGATATGGCCAGACTAGTTGATGCCAGAGTGCTGGTGGAAAGGAATATCACACTTCTAAATTTGGAAAGGGTTTGGATTACTGCTGAGGAGGAAGGTTTTCGGTTGGAGATTGTGGTGGAGAATAGGTCACTTTATTGTCAACATTGTAGAATGTTTGGAAACATCCAGGACACCTACTATAAGCTCCATCCTCTTGCAAAAAAAAAGATCTACTTGGTCTTCTAAAGTTGTTGTTGGTGTGTCTCACCAGAGAACTGATTCTCCCCCCCCCATTCAGGTGGAAAAGATGACATATGATGCTAAAAATATTACAAATAGTCCAATTTCAGGTGATCAGGCTGTCTTAGTGACCCCTCAGCCGGCTTCACCTATCGCCACCCAGGTAGAGAGTCAAATGAACATGACAGATCACAAAAATAAGCCTCAAGATACTGAAATAGAAGGGAATGTGTATCAAGAGGAGGCTATTTCTAATTCTAGTAATGCTCATTTAGTTGCCGAAAAAACTCTTAGTAACTTGATTGAAGTGATCAATAATGAGTGGCGAGTACAAAAGAGTAGTAAAAGAAGAAGAAACAGTTCAAATCATAGCTCATTGGGTAATCAACATATGGAAAGTCTTCCATAGGTTACTGCTGTCAACCCTTATCCTAGGACTAGGGGAAAGGGGGGAACTCTTTCCCAATGATGAATTTCAAGTGTTAGAATATTATGGGGGTGACCCATCCCTCTTCCATAAGAAGATTAAATTACCTTATCAAAAATCATAAACTGTGCTGCTTTGCTCTATTATAGCCTATGATATCCAAATATTCTCAAAAAATTATTAAGAAGTTCTCATCTTTCTCTCATTGTGCTAATGTAAATAATAAGATATGGTTTTTTGCTAGATCTATACTGCATTGGTCTGTAATTCAGAACCATCCACAGTTCATCCATATTAAGTTCTCCATAGGGGGCCAGCTGGGATATGCAACCTTTATTTTTGCCAGCTACAATTCTATTCAACAGCAAATGTTGTGGCATGATTTACTTCAACTAGCCAACTCCATTCACTCCTTTTGGATCTTGGGTGGTGATTTCAACTGTCTCACATCTCCTTCTGAGAAGAGGCGAGGCAACTCTCCTTTGTCTTCCTCCACGGCTAGATTTAACCAATTTTTAGTTAATGGTGATTAATTTGATTTGGATTTCAAGAGCCCTAAATTTACTTGGAGGAGAGGCAATTTGTGGGAGAGGCTTGATAGATTACTTGGTAACTCTTTGTGGCTCCAAACCTTTCCCTATACTATCATAACTGATTTGGCTATGGCAGATTCTGATCATAGGCTTCTACTTTCCTCTATCAATAATTCTTCTAGCAATGGTGGCAGTCCTTTCAGGTTTCAAAATATGTGGACCTTACACCCTGATTTCGTTTTTGAACTTGGCAAAGTTTGGATTTCTTATCCAGAAGCTCAACCTTGGATTAATTTTTGGAATCTTCAAAAGAAGACTGCTAAATATCTAAAAGATTGGAATGAGGATAAGTTTGGTAATGTTCATGCGAATTTAAAAGTAGCTGAAGAGGAATTCATTAATACTGAAGCAGAATTTCAAATGGGAAATATGCGTGAATATGATTTGCACTTCGAAAATGAAAATTTACTTTCTCATATCAATTATTATGAGTGTTTGTGGATGGGGACAGAAACTCTAAATAGTTCCATGCTTGTATTAAATATAAGAGGAAATGTAATATGATTCTTTCTATCACTAATGCTGATGGGCATAAGGTTTCTTCTGTTGAAGCAATTGCTGCATATGTTGTTGATTACTTTCAAGTGTTATTTACCAACAAGTAGTCAGCAAGAAATCAAATTGATACTTCTCTCTTTGCTGATAGAATGGAATATGTCCAAGATCTGGAGTTATCCCAGGTGCCTATTAAGTCTGAAATCAAAGCTGCTTTAGATTCTATAGATGGTAACAGATCTGCTGGCCCTGACGGATATACTGCTACAGATGTGGTCAAAGTTGTTTAATGTTTCTTCAAGGGAATTGATCCTCCCAGATATTTCACTGCTTCTACCATAGTCCTTATGCCCAAAAATCAAATTAGACAATCATGGGGGTACTTCAGGCACTTAAGTTTAATAAATGTTATTTCTAAAGTGAGAAGAAAAATACTAGTGATCAAGCTTCAACCACACCTTCAGCATCTTATCCAAGCTAACCAAGCTGCCTTTGTCAAGGGGAGGAGTATTTCTGATAACATATTGTTAGCTCAAGAACTCCTGTGAGATCTAGGCAGAAAATGCAGAGGGGACAATGTCATTTTCAAATTAAACATAAAGAAGCCTTATGATGGTTCATCCTAAACACTCTTGCTGCCAGAGGTTTCAGTCTTGCTTTCCTTCAGTTGGTTCAGAGATGGCTAAAATGCAATGCTCATTCAGTTCTTGTCAATGAGAAGAGTTATGGTTTCTTCTGTGCTACCAGGGGTATCAAGTAAGGTGACCCCCTTTCTCCTACACTATTTATCTTAGCTTTTGATTATCTTTCCA
Organism: Papilionanthe hookeriana x Papilionanthe teres; assembly: GCA_022702705.1. Lineage (NCBI taxonomy): Eukaryota > Viridiplantae > Streptophyta > Magnoliopsida > Asparagales > Orchidaceae > Papilionanthe > Papilionanthe hookeriana x Papilionanthe teres. Next base: position 10,898,598 of record CM040432.1, on the reverse strand, counting down.
AGTTGTTGAAGAATTTGGTAGCTGAGTCTCCTTACCAGGCTTACCAGCACAAGTCCAACATTGGAATAAGCCACTTGTCCAATGCTGATGACATCATAATCTTCACAAATGCAGCTAAATCTGTTGTCAAAGCTATTTTTCAATGTCTACACAACCTTCAGCATGCTTCTGGCATGGAGCTTAGTTTACAGAAATGTCAATTTTATGCTAGCGTAAATGTTAAACCTCACATTAAACACTAGATTTCTGATTACAATGGTTGTAATCCAGCTTCACTTCTTATCAGCTACCTTGGGGTGCAATTTATCAAGGGTAGAGTTAAGCAATCACAATTCAATGAGGTCATTGATAAGATCAAGAACCAACTTAATTGATGGATAGATTCTTTCATCTCTAATGGTGGAATAACATTTTTTAGAAGCATGTTGATTGCCCTTCCTTCTCATGCCCTCCAAATGTTCACTATGAAGAAGAGCACTTGGAAGGATCTTTAATAAGTTTTTGTGGGCCAGGCAGCAGAAACAATAGCATTGGCTACCTTGGCATAAGGCATGCAAGTCCCTTCATGCTGGTGGTTTAGGCTTCAGGAGCTTTAACCACCTAAGTTTTATTAATCTTTGTAAACTTTAGATAAGATTTAGAGCTCAAGACAACTTTTGGGCTCACATTATGAGGGAGAAATATTGCAGGAATGTACACCTCACTCTTGTCACTCCCAAATTGGGTGACTCCAGGCTATGGAACAATTTGGTGCAAGTGATAAATCAGGCTGAGGAGTTAATTATTTGTGATCTGGGGGAGGATCAAATAAATTTTTGGTTGGACCAGTGGGGGTGGAATGGGGAGAAATTGACTTGGTCCCAGCCTATCCCAAACTATAACTTCCAGTTAATGATTTTTGGATCGAGAATCATTGAAACTACAGAATGCTTAATACCATCCTAGCCAATGAGCGGATTCATCTTGTTCAGAATACTGCTTTCTCCCCTAGACGGATTCATCTTGTTCAGAATACTGCTTTCTCCCCTAGACAAAAGGGTGGAATCTCTACAAAGCAAGGTCCCTCTCAGAAACGGTCTACTTTTATCTATTCCAAAATTTTCCATTGGAATCAGGTTGATTGGGGTACAGCTATTTGGGGTAGATTACTGACCCCATCCATGTCATTTTTCTATTGGAGGCTTTGGCAAAGGCTACTCCCAATTGATGATATCCTGAAGCTTAAAGGTTTGAGGGGTCCTTCCTGCTGTCCTCTATGTAATAATACTGAAGAATCTTTGGAGCATCTTTTTTTACCTGCAATTTCTCAACGAAGTTTTAGGTTAATTTCTTGGATAATCTGAATATAGATACTTTTAGTTTGAGCTAGACTTCGTTCTCTGATTGCTTGTTGGATTGTCATGCAGCTAAACTTTTATTTTTTTCTCTTCATGATTGCTTGGTTCCTCTAGATGAGCAGAAACCATGCTAAGTTTGAAGAAAAGCTCCCTTGGTACAAGTTGTGATCACTAATTATCTTTCTTACTTCCACAAGCTTATTCAACATCACAAGGTCCCTAATTTTTGTAAGAATTTGTGACCTGATCCTACACATCAGAACAGCTGTGTCTTCTCTCTCACTTTGTGGACCCCCACCTATCTCTTGTCTAAAGGTAAACATAGATTGTAGCTTTTGCAAGGAGGCTACTAGTTTTGTTGGGGGTTTTAGAAACTATCAAGGGAATTATATTCTTTTCTTCTCATCTCCTACAATGGCTTTGGATGCTTTGGAAACTGAATTTATTGCTATATTTTGGGCTTTGTCTATTGCTCACAGGTGCAACTTTAGGAAGATTTTGGTGGAGTCTGATTCTCTAACTTGCTTCAAGATTTTAGAAGGTCTGGAATATCCCCCTTGGCATATTACTAGATGGATCAACAGAATGGAACCATGGTTTAATTCCTCTCATACCACATATATGCACACTCTTAAGGAGGGTAATGGCACTGCTCACTAGTTAGCTTCATTAGGGAGTGATTCTGAGTCCATTTTAATGGGTATTGTCCATCCATCTCATTTAGCTTTTTTGTTACATGGGAATAAATTTTCTCTTCCTCATATACATGTTATGTAATTTTACCCTTTTTTGTTATTAATATATTTCTTGCAAGCTAGGCAAGTTTTAAGCAAAAAAAATGTATGTATGTATATATATATATATATAAATAGGAAAGAAAATTCATTCAAAAATAAGGGTTAAATACATCTGATGAAGGGAAGTTTAACTAAATCCCCCAGCAGTAAAAGCCTTAGAGGCTCAAAAGGTGTAACAAAAAAAGTAATATTGCTAGTTGATGCAGCAGCTTTGGCCAACCAATTAGCAGGTTGGTTACCCTCTCTAAAGATATGAGACCATTTGAGTGTAAAAAACCAAAAGTAGAGAGAATATTCTTGAGTAAATAAACCAAATTCCAGGGAGGAGGAGAGAGCCCTTGCATAATATTAATCACTTGTTGGGAGTTCCAAACATAATGAAAATTGAGAGCTTTAGCAGTTAATAATGCCCAGTGTACAGCCTGAAGCTCAGATTCCAAGGCTGAAGAAGAGAGAATGGGTGCTTGAAAAAACCACAATAATTGAACAAGAGAGTTCCTGCAAACAGCACCAATACCAGCAGATACAGAGGTGAAACTGCCATCAATGTTGATTTTAATCCATGGCATGGAAGACAGGGACCAGTTCAGCAAAACAGCTTTTCTTTTAGTGGGGTTATCTAGCATAGATTTTTTGCTTAAGAAGCTATAGCAATTCACCACAACAGCATTAATCAAACAAGGTTTGTTCTCATATTTTGCCTGGTTTCTGGCCATCCATAGAAACTAGCTGATGACTAAAGGAATATGGTACCACTGCTTCTCCTTCCAATCCTCCCAAAAAGCTTCAAATGATATCCATTTGTGTCTATTTTGAGAGAGCTTTAGTTGGTGTAAAACAGCATTCCACACTTGGTTGGTCATAGAGCAATGAAGGAATAGATGAGAAAAAGTTTTTTCATGAGAGTGGCATAACCAGCAGCTAGATGCAGTTCTCAACCCTTTTAACTTCAATATATCATCCAAAGGAAGATACTTGTGGAATAATCTCCAACAGAAGAAGGACAATGAGGGAGACAAAAGCCTACTACATATGTTCTCCCCCCAAGTGGTGTCAGGCTAGGAAGTAAAGGATTTGTGTATCATATTGTTAAAAGATTGTTTGGTGGATTGCTTTAGCAAAATTTTATCAGGTCTAGTAGAGTCAATGGGGATGGCAAGAATCTGTTGCACACTATCCTCATCCAGCACACCTCTAAGTAAGTTCACATCCCACTGGTCCTCCACCCAGAAAGCTGAGACATTTAGATGATGATTAAAATCATTAGTGAAAGAGAAGTGACCATCAGGAAGCCAATGATCATAATAAAAATTGATATTCCCAGCTCCAACCTCCCAACTGAAGAACTGATTAGCAGTTTCCCTCACCTTCAGCAAACCTTTCCAGTATTTAGAGTCTCCCAGCTTAGGCAACACAGTATTAGGATGTAATTTCCTTCAATATTTCTCTTTTAAGTATCTTACCCAGATAGTATCTTGTTGTCTAAATTTGATCCACCATTTACAATAATAAAGGTGGCTCATCTGTTGAAAGCTCTTGTTTCCCAATCCCTCAGCCTTTGTAGGTTTACATAGTTTGTTCCAAACAGTCCAATGGGGTTGCTTGGACTGCCCTTCCCAAACAAATTTATTAAAGATAGCTTCAATCATTTTTGAGTACTCCTTTTCATTCTAACAATTTGCATAGTATAGAGAGGGAGAGTTGATAAAATACTCTTCAGTAAAGTTAATCTGCCTCCATTAGACAAGAAAGTATTGGTCGAGCAGTTTAGAACTGATGTAATCTTGTGAACTACCTCATCATACTGTGATTAATTTCTCCTACCTTTAATCAACTGCACCCCTAGATATTTTATAGGAAGCTCAGCAGCTGCAAAGCCAGTAAACTCTTTCAACCAAAGCTGATGTTTATACAGTTTACCTGCCAAAAACTGGCATTTCCTCCTATTTAGCTCAAGACCAGCCACTTGTGATAAATGATCTAACATCTGCAATGTTTTCCTGATGGCCTGCTTACTACCATTGGTAAAAAGGATTACCTCATCTGCATAAGCCAGATGACTTATGATTTGGGAGGAGCCATGCTTATAATTAAGATAGGGGTAGTTGTTATGGGCTGCATTAAGAATCATGGAAAGATAATCAAAGGCCAAAATGAAAATGGTAGGGGAAAGAGGATCTCCTTGCTTTAATCCACTACCTGCATTAAAGAACCCATTGCTGCTGCCATTCACTAAGACACTATAATAAGCACTAGCAAGCCATCTCTAAATTAAATTGCAGAAGGAGGGGTGAAAACCTTGAGCTTTTAACACCTGATAAATAAATTGCCAACTAATTGAGTCATAAGCTTTTTTGAGATTTAATTTAAAGATGATGTTCTGCCCCCTAAATCCAAGGAGAAGGTTCCTCATGGTTCAACAATTGTAGCAGCACTTTGGAGTCCCTTTCAACAATGAGAGTAGACGAGTGGTTCAAAATAGGAAACTTCATTGCTCAAAAAATCTACAATTAGTTTAAATTCCAGTGCATCAGAAGCAATGATAGGAGCATGAAAGAATAACATACAATGCCCATAGTGATCTTTAAAAACCCCTCCCACTCCAGCACTTAAATCTGAGAAGCACCCATTCATATTAACCAGAATAGAGTGGGGGCAGGGGGTTTCCAAACAACTTTTATGATCACGGGAGGGACCAGCCTCTCAAGTGAGAGGGGAACATATATTGAGGAATTTCTTGTATTTAATCAACTTCTGCAAGAAAGAAATACATTTTTGACCACCTACTCTACAAGTGGTGGCCTACCCTCAAAATAGCCTGATTTTTAGCCTTCCAAAGAAATCAAGCAGTGATGAGTGGGATGGCACCAAGTTAGCATCCTTCCAGTCAGACCAGCAGGAATGAAGATGGGCCCAATGAAGGTAAAGTAGATCCATAAGTAAATGCAGTTTGAAAGAAGCCCACACCTGCTGAGAAAACTTGAATACAAAAAATAGATGGGGGATAGACGCCTCTTCCTCCAAGCACAATTTTGATACACCTAAAATATATAGTATTTTTATGCATATTTTTATTCCTATTTTTGATAATATTGCACTTTAATGGAAGGTATTTTTGTGTTTTTCTTGTAGGTATGATTAAAATGAATGATTATGATGAAAGGAGGCAAAAGGATAAATTTGGAGCGAAAATGAGAAGTGTGCAAAATTATCCTCTCATGGCTAAGCGATAAGGGGTGGCGCATAGGCATGTTGACCTCATTTTTTATGAGGTCTTCTCTTCCCTCTTTAGTTTTTAGGATCTAGCCTTAGGCTTTTCCTTTGACTATCTTAGAGGACTAGAATTGGGACCCATCCCTTAGAAATTTAAACCACTTCTTGTCTCCCTGCAAACCCCACAAGCTTGATTGTAGACCCCTAATCACCTAGAGGGTTGAGATCGAATGTGGAGGTTTAAAGGATGAGTTCCTATAGGACTCTTTAGCACTTGGGACTACCACAGGTGGCACAGTGCAGTGAGGGTTGACTTACACACTCACTACACTCACACTCTACACTCTCGCACACACAATCCAAATCCTAAAACCACACTATACCCGACTTGACTCCACGACTCATGTAGGTAATTCATATGGATGGACCTTAACCCCTAAGCCCCTGGTTAAGAGGGTTAGGAACAACATAGTGAATGCCTCCGATGAGTCCTCTCATAGCTCATATGGGCTTAATATGGCTTCATGGCTCAATCAAAGTGATTCCATTTCACTCACGATTTGATCAACCTTCATTCTTCCAAAATTTCGATTTTTGACCCGGAGTACCCTACACGCATCGAACTACCAAAAGCCGTTGAAATTGCCCGAATTTTCCAAAATCTCCAAATTACCCAAAATTCCTCAAAACCAATCTCGAAACATTGCCACATCACTCGAATTGATCATCCATAGCCAAATATACCAAAATTTCCAAAAATACACTCCGAATACACTAAAAATACACTTTTGGCCAAACTTTTATAAATTCAAAAATTCCTAGAAAATTCCAAAAAATCCCAAATATTCCTAATTTCATTTTGTCCAACTACACCATGGGCCAATTTTGTCGATTTACCTACTTTTACCAAAACCCCGATTTAGCTTCATTTTAGACCCGAATGAACCCGATGTCGAACCAAATCACCCCGATTGACCTCGATTTTGGTCCGATTCAATTCTAAACTTTAATTCAATATCCCCGATATCAATCTAGACCAAATTTAAGCCCGATTTGATTGACATTTGAATCGAATTTCATTTTTAAGCTTAAGGCCCGATTTTGACCCATGACCTAAACCTACCTCGAACCGACCCAATTCGATCCCGATTTGACCCAAATCTTTTCTAAAACCATCCTAGCATCCCCACAAACAAAACACTAACATGATTTGCCCAAAATTTGGACCCAAACCTTACTCAAATTCAACCCAAGCCCAAAATTCCCTAAATGGGCCTACACCCGAACCTAACCCGAATGGGCCCGAATCCCAAAATCAAAACCCAACCAAAGTTGAAAACTATTTGTAACACCCCCATAAACATTTCCCAACATTAATTTTACATCGATTTCAACATTAGCCCAACTTTAGCCCAAGATAGCTCATTTTGACCCATTTGGACTCTATTACAAAGAGACCCGAATTAGACCCGATCGATTCCAAATCACCTCGAACTTGCTTCAAATCAATCATGGCACATCCATAAAATAAACCCAACATTATTTGGCCCAACCTTTTACAAAATTCCCATCCATAAATTTATTTTAAAACCTAAGGCCCACTTCCTTAAGCCTTCCTAAAAAGCCCACTCTAAAATAATTTCAAAGGCCCAAATTTGACTCCAATGCCCACATGACACTACACTTCATCATCCATTCCAATTAAAACCTTCCCTAACTATCAAATTCATCATCAAACCATTCCAAATCAAACCTCATGACAACTCTCACCAAAATGCCAAAAATCACAAAATCCTTCCTCATGAAAGTTGACTTAACTTTTCCCAAGCTAAATGGAGCCATGAAGCCATGCATGAGCCACATGGGAGCCATGAAAGCCTTGGACACCTCAACATACCCAAGATGGCAAGAGGAGGAGGCTCTTTCCATATTCCCTTAAGGGGATTAGCCACTTCCATGATTCCACTAAACCTTGCTTAAACTTAATTGTACTTGGATGGTGACCCTTCCCCACTAATTAAGCTGACCTAAACCACTTTCTCTTCGACCCAAACTAGCCATAGGGAGGTGCACCTAGCCCGATCCATACATTTGACCAAACTTAGCCAAAATACACCCTTACCCCATTCCATTTTAATTCAACCACTTTACACATGGCCATTGCCGATTCCACTACACTAAACCCCGAGCCCTGGACCTCCCGACCACGAGGGTGACCCATGCCTGCCGGCCGACCCACAGGCGCCAGGAAATCACCACACCGAGAGCTCCCATGTGAGCCCGAGCTTGGAATTCTCACCTGTCGAGTTGCCCCAGTGCCCGATGGCCACCATGGTCGTTCTTCTCCTCACCGAGGCAGGTGATCTCGACCCCTAACTCCCCCAGGAGAGCCTCCGGCCAGCTGTATTTAAACCCCACCTCTCTCGGCCATGGAGGAGGTCGCTGAAACAAACCTGCGAAACTGCGCAAAATTGTCCCGGACCACTCTCCACACTTAGAGCGATTGAGCTCCGAGTGTCCATTTGCCACAATCCCCATTAACGAGCTCGATTTCGAGTCTAAATTCCACCCAAAACGAGGACACTTCACTACGGTGAGCCGATCTCCAAATTGATTGGTCCTACACCTTCACCGGACCGAGAGGAGAATTTCCCAGGTGAAAGCCCCCTCTCCGAGCCACCGAGTTGCTCCGGCCTCCAAGCTTTGTGATCGGTCGGGGTCACTTTTGTACCTAGAGCGATTCACCGGGCTAAGGGACTTCATTTGGAGCTTACTTGGACCCGATCGAATGTGACACGACTCTCGGATCGAAGCTTCACTTCTGCGAGCGAAGGTATGAGCTCTCTCTTCTTCCCGAGCTTCTGAACATTCTCCATTTCAAATGCCTTAATTTCAATGCATGATCACCGTATAGATGTATTCGTCTCTTCAAGACGAATTCATAGAACACAAAAATCCATTAAGTATTGAGTGAGATCTTAGGGTTTTAGTGTGGACGGTCACGGGTTCACACCAGTCATAGACGATGACTGGGAGCCGTCGGATCGCGCGTGTATCGAGCGGACGGCTCAGATGGTGTCGGACCAGGAGACGGTACGTGAACTGCGGGCCCCGTGGCAGCTGACTCAGATGGTGGAGCCAAACCAGGAGACGCCGTGTGGCCTTTCGGATCCGCTAAGGTTGACGCGGTGTCGCGTGGTTAAGTAGGAAATTAGGGCATTTTCTTATTTATTAAATATCCAGAACTTCAAAAATTCATAACTTTGTGTAGAAAAATCCTAGAAATAAAATAAAAATACCTTCTTGCTCAGTGAACAGAGGAGAATAATGTGGAAAAGAAATCAGGTCATTTCATCAAGTATTTTATTTTTAATAATTTATTTACTCTCTGCACTATTTCAATTCTCCATGCATATAGGAAATTCACCATGGCATGAGACCATAGGGCTTTTAAAGCCTTTGAACTTAGGAACATTCCTTGAATTTTCCAAGGTCAGAGGCCATCCCTATGAGAAGTTATTGATTTTTCAATTGCATGTTACTGTTTTGAGTATTTTAATTCCAATAATTAACATGTTGAGAAATAAATTCTAGGAAAATTTGGTGATGTTTCTTATGACCAGAGGAACCTAGGAAAAATAAGTTTTGAGTTAATTCACTTGGAATAACCCTAATTGGTCTAAACACCCAAAATTGAAATTTAATTAATTAGGGTTAACTATACATCAAATTGACTTGGAAACAATTCTTCACTGTCCTTTAGGGTCAGGAGAGTCTCACATAAAAATTTGAAACTAATTGGACTTGATGTGATCCACCAAATGGGTTGATTAAGCCCCATGAGTAAAATAAAACTTTAAAAATTCATAACTCACAAAATACTTTTCAAAAATTCACAAAAATGGTTTTGGAGCTTCTCTAATATCAGAGGAACTTAGGAAAATTAAAATTGTAATTTTCTAAAAAGGTTGATTTTTATCATTATTTTAATATTTTTAATAATTAAAAAATAATAAAAATCATAAAAATATTAAAAATCACCAAAATGTCAAATTTTGAATCCTAATCACTTAGGAACAAACCAAATATTTTTCTTAAGTCCCTAGGATAAGATATTGAATTTTAAAGGCTTAATGTAATTTTTAATATTAAAAAATGTATTTTCCAACCTTTTCACTAAAATAATTCTAATAAATCAAAGAAAAATCAGAAAAATACAAAATTTGTTTCTCTGAACTCCTTGAGGTCAGAGAGAGTTAATAAAAATATAAAATCCATTTTTCAACTTTAATTTTATTTAAAAATTAATTAATGCTCCAAAATTAAAAATAATTCTAATAAATAAAAAATAATTCAAAAAATCATCAAAATTGGTCCAAATGGTCTTCTAGTTATTAGCAATAAGCCATAATTTTCTTAAGGACAGAAACATTTCCTTGGTCATGTTATTGAATTTTCTTTGAAAACCACTATTTTCCATTAAACATACTTACATAAATAAATTAAATACATAAAAATCACATTTGCTCCTCTAATGTCTTAATTGACATGTGAGTGAGGTTACATAAAAATTTCAAGTTCATTTAAGCTTAATTTAGTGAGTTATAGAATTATTAAGCTTGAAGGGCAAAATGGTAATTAAAAATTTCAACCTTTAATTAAAATTTTAGGATTAATTAAAAAGGGGAGGGTAAAATATTTGATTTTAAACTGATTTTGGATGATTGAAACTTAAATGATTGAGGGTAGAAACCTACTAACCATTTCAAAAAATAATAATTAAAATAAACTTTAATTAATTAATTAATTAAAATTTTGGAAGAATGATGGAAATTGGAATTATTAAAGTAGGGATATTACTAAGAGGATATTTATTCTTTAATTTAAAAGTCCCTAAATAAACTACTTCAATAATACTTAACTCTTAATAAATAAAAAAATTGATTAATTAAAATAATAATCCAAATTAAAATTAAACTAAAATTAAATTAAAATTAAAATTAAATTAAAACTAAAATTAAAATTAAATTAAAATTAAAATTAAATTAAAACTAAAATTAAAATTAAATTAAAATTAAATTGAAATTAAATTAAAATTAAATTAAATTAAATTAAAATCAAATCAAATTAAATCAAAATTAAATTAAATTGAATTAAAGTTAAATTGAATTAAATTAAATTAAAATCATTTAACAACAAACCTAAATGAAATCCTTAAGAATTAAATCTAAAATAACTTGAACACTATTCCAAACTTAAACTAACTTTTTATAATTAAGTCAAAATTAAAATTAAATCATTAAGTTTAAATCATCAAAATATTTAATAATTTGATTTGCCCTTTTAAAGCTCTTATTATTATAACTCTTAAATGAGGCATCAAGTAAAGTGTTACTTCACTTATAGGATAATCAAATGTCCTAGTTCACTGGGCAAGATAAAAAAACTTAAACTCCTGGATGATTAATTCACTTGTATAATTAAATTCTCTTGGACTTAAAACAATCCTAGATGTATTGAAAAGATGTTTAAGACTCGTCTTAAACACTTCCTCAATATGATAGGATGTTTATAAGAACAACTGAATTTAATTGTTCTTGGGTGAAGAGAGTCATCCTTAAACCAAAACACAAGAACCTAGACGTCATAGGAGATGATTAGGCTATAGGATTAGGACTTTGGTAGACAACCAAAATCTTTCCCTTAGCTTTACCTAGGTACTTGTTGAAACATTTAAATGTCTTAACATGTGTTTTAAGTGCAGCTTGGGATGACGGGAAGACCCTCCAGGTACCCTTTTATTTTATTGCAATTTACTTTATTGCAATTTACTTACGTGCACTGTACTTTACTTTTCTTGTATGATAAATAACTGTTGCATGAAAACCAAAACCTTTAGGATAGCCCCTAAACTGAAACCAAAACTAAATTAAAAGTCATTATAAGATAAAAATCTCTGCCAGAACATTTCAAAATATAAAACAACTCAAAATTTAATCAAAAACAGAACAACAAAACTATAATTGCAACTAAATTAAAACGTCTCGTTGAATGATCGGGAATACCTCGGATGATGTAACCCACGTGTTGCTAACAGGATTTCCCACGGTCTAAATGAAAGTGTGGAACTCATTCAGTTGAGTATAGCAAATTCATCTGGATTAAGTGAATTCGATGAAAATAACGGTGCCGGGATGACGGAACCGTGGGATCTTAATCGATTCTGTTTAAACAACTTTAAGATTTGTTTTAATTAAAATATTAAAAACACTTGGATTTTAATATTCTCTCTAAACCAAAACACTTCTCTCATCTCCTGATTTATGACTTCTAAAAATAAACCTCTGCAACAACAAGGAGCTCGGAGCATGGTGGGCAGCTCGGCCATTGTCATCAGCAAAACTCGGATCTACTTCAACAAAACTTTCTTAGAATTAAATAACCAAGCCATAGGACTTTGAGGTGGTTTGCCTAGTGCAACATAAATCCTCAACTTTTTGTTAGGCATTTGCATAATCATGTTATGTAAATTAAGCCCTAACCGGTCTTAGGACTCCGAGGTAGTCGTTCGGTACGATATAAACCCTCACATCTTCGAGGTTGTTTGTATGATCATGTCATACGAATATAAATCCTAAATAATTAAAATTGACAAGATCGAAATACTAAATAATTCTCCCTAAATTGAAGCCAAATAATAGGATAGTCGGGAAGTTGCCAAGATTCCTCTTGGATCCTCAGCTTCTCCTACTTCTCTTCCTTTGGACTCCTAAAATAAACTATTCCAAATTTGATCCATTCCCAGTTGAAATTTCCAAAATCCAATTGTTTGAAAATCTTAAACTTTGAAATTCTTGAGAGCAAAACTACTGATCATTATCGAGAGTTTTCTTAAGTGATTCCTGTCACTTATGATATAATTAACTATAGGGGCTTGCCCTTATAGGGAACATTAAGAACCCAGGTAATATAAACCCTGCTTGATTCCTTTATATTAAGCAGGGGAACTTGTCGGCTTATAAAATTGGTTCGCAGACCAAACTGATGTCACAAATCTTTTAGTTTATTTAATCGAGCCCCATCATCAAGCAGTGTGTCTATTCCTCGGGTTAAATACACGGTTTGTGGTGCGGTGCTCGTTTATATAAACTATTTGGGATGTGAGTTCGGTTTGATTTTTCATATCTTAAAATTTTGAAACTTAAAATTATTTTCAAAAATCAAATACTACTTTTCAAATTATTTATTTAAATTAAATTAAAAATTCGCCGACAACTTCTGTAGGCGACCCCTTTGCAAAACACATAACCTAAAAATATGCCGACAAGGCGCGATGGTTAAAAGTGACAAATTAAATCAAATTTGGCCCCATTTCCAAAGGGTGTTTGAACTAACTATTATTTTAAACTTCTTTAAGTTTTTTTGGGCAGCAAATTCAAATGAAGAGATGCATCATTTAATAGAAACATTGAATCTGGACATGACTTGAAGAGATACCAAAGCACCTTTTGAATAATTATTAAAATGATGACTTGTAATCAGGGGTTGTTGAGAGTCTTTTCGGTGTGTGTAAATAGTTTTTAGTGAGTCATTAGAGTATTATAGAGAGTTAAAGGGGAATACGTTGGTGTTGAAGCTTTCTTCTCACCAATTATCTTTCATCCATTTATCTAGTTTGTATTGGAGTTTAAAGTCAGAGTTGGAGTCTACAAAGTTGGGTACCTACTCTAAGGAGTCATTTAGTGGAAAGAAAAGTTTCAGAGGAACTTCAAGTGTCTTGTGGGAAAGACTTTTAGATAAGTTTGTATCTTTATTTTTACATTTGGTTTTAAAGTAAGACTTGTTGTATTTTCACTATGATCTCTACTTTCAAATCAATTGTGTTTGTGTTTTTTTCAAATCAAATTGTATTTATGTTTTCTCCATGAGTTCTGTAGTTTTATTTATCTTTTTCTTTTTAAATGATGAAGTAATTAAATTATGGATGGATGTTATGTGAAGTATAGGTTTTTAATGTTGGAAGAAGTTGTGATGATTCACTACCTTGCACTTCATTTACTTCTTGATATGGCCAATTAAGATGTTAAAATTTATTGTGAGAACAAGTAAGAAGCAAGGTGGTATTATCTCAATCGACAATTGCAGAGAATCACATGAAATTGTATAGGTGAGAATTTATTCCATATAGTTGAGTGCACATAAATAGGGAGATATGCTTTTGATTGGGTGTAGAATTAGAGGACTTTAGAGTGACAGCCTAAAGCCCCCAATTTAGTTGATATGTTAGCCTCTAGTGGAGGGAGAAGAGGGAACTCTATAATGAGAGCTAGTATTTTCCCTGCCTAACCCATCTACAAGATTTCAAAACTTCACATTAACCTATGTTCTTTATAGAACTGAGTAAAGGTAAAGAATATAACTGCTCCTATTTGGAAAAACACATTGAGATACTTCCACAAAAAATTTCCATAATCATTAATTATTCTTTGAAGAGGAAAATTTTATTTTATTCTCATTTGCTTTCATATATTTTTTATAGTCCTGATAATTTTAGTTACTTGCTTTACTTTTCCTAAAAAAATATCAAAAAGAATTTAAACTTTCTATCATTAGAAGATAACTTACAAAATAATTTCGAAAAGTAAAATGTTGTTTTTCTGCTTTCTTTAAACTTTTAGAACATTCTCTCTGGGTTCGATATCTCGGGGCTTGATACACCTAAAATATATAGTATTTTTAAAACATTTTTATACCTATTTTTGATGATAGTACACTTTAATGGAAGGTATTTTCATGTTTTTCTTACAGTTATGATGAAAATGAGTGATAGTGATGAAAGGAGCAATAAATGATCAACTTTTGATGAAAAATTGAAAGGTGTGCAAAATTATCCTTTGGCACCTAAGCGCCAGATGGCTGGTGCATAGGCGCCATAGTTATAGTGTTGAATTTAAATTAATTTTAGTGTACATTTAAAGGGGTTTTTGAAGCACCCTTTGGTTTAAACTTCATTAACTTCCCATTAGCACCAAAATTCATTTAAAATTTGAAAAGATGAATGCATCTCTCGGTAGATTCATTGAATCTGGATATAATTTGAAGAGACACCAAAGCACCATTGGAGAATTATTAAAATTAAGTCTTAAGATCAGAAAAGGAGAAGAGTTTTGAAGATAAATTTTGGTGGGAGAAGTCAGAGAAAAGCTTGAAGTGGTTCAAGGGAAAGAGGAAGAAAGAAGTCTTCTTCTTGCCATGATTTTTTTAACTTTTCAACTTTGCTTTATCATAGTTTGTATTAGAATTTAGGAGAGTCAATCCTTAGATTTGGGCGCCAACCTTTAAGGAGTTATCTAGTGGAAAGCAAAAGTTTCAGAGGAATTTCAAGAGTCTTGTGGAGAGCATTTTCAGATAAGTTTTTATCTTTGCTTTTAAATTTGGTTTTAAAGAAATACTTAATGTGTTTTCAATATGTTTTCTTCTTTTAAATCAAAGTGTGTGTGTGTTTTCTCCATAAGTTCTGAGTAGTTTTCTTTATCTATTTCCTTTCAAATGAAGAAGTAATTAAACTATGAAAGGAAGTTGTGTGAAGTATAGATGTTTAATATTGGAGGAAGTTGTGATGATTCCACTACCTTGCACTTCATTTACCTTTTGATTTGGCCAATTGAGATGTTAAAATGTTTTTCTGAGAACATGTAAGAACCAATATGCCATTGTCTCAATCAACATTTGGAGTGAATCACATGCATTTATATGGTTGAGAATTATAGTCCAAATATTTGAGTGCAAATAAATAGGGAGATATGCTTTTTAATGGGGAGTAAAATTAGAGGACTTTAGAGTGACAGTCTAAAGCCCCTACTTTGGTTTGATGTTTTAAATTTTTTTAAGAGAAGTTAGCCCCCAGGTGGAGGGAGAAGAAGGAACTCTAGAGTAAGAACTAGTATCTTTCCTGCCTAACCCATTTACAAGAATTCAAAGCATCCAATTAACCAATGTTCTTTATAGAACCAAGTAAGTGTAAAGAATATAACTACTCCTATTTGGCACAACACATTTAGATACTTCCACAATGAAATTCCATAAATAGATTCATTGAAAGAGGAAAAATATATTTTATTATCATTTGCTTATATATAGTTTTATAGTCTTATTAATTTTAGTTGCTTGCTTTACTTTTTCTTAAAAGAAATATCAAAAACAAATTTAAAATTATTTATCTTAGAACAAACTTTACAGAATTATTTTGAAAAGTAAAACTTTTTTTCAGCTTTCTTTAAAATTTTAGACATTTCCCTGTGGGTTTGATATCTCAAGGCTTAATCAGAAAGTCTTATATTACTTGATAAATGATACGTATACTTGCGTAGAGTCCTATATTATAGAACAATTAAAATATATTTCTTATTTGCTTCAGATTCAAGTTTTTGGCATCTATTGCAAAGAAAGAGATATTATCATTGAAAAAAAATATAAAGTGAAAAACGTGAGCATAAATATTCTAAGATCATGTTTTTGGCACCCTTGCCGGGGAAATTAATTAAAATATTTTTTAAAGAAAAGTTAAGAAAAATAAAAAATTTTACTTTTTCTTGTTTTTATTAGTGTGCTTTATTTTGTTTTATTTTGTTATGTATGTATAGTTCAGGTTTTGAAGGACTTGTGCTTTACGATTTTGAATTAGAAAGAACTATAAGAAAAATATAAAATATTAAAAATATAGAAAAACACAAATATTTATGAAATGGCAAATCAAAATGTTAAAATCCATCAAAAATTCAGACCTTTAAGAGATTATACTAACCCTACATTAAATGAACTTCTTGGTAGTTTTTAGAATCCTTCTGTAGTGGTTAATTCATTTGGACTTAAATGTGCTATTATCTAGATGGTATCAAATAATCAGTTTGGGGGAGCACCAACTCAAGATCCTAATTTACATCTTGCCAATTTTCTAGAACTGTGTGCTACTTTTAAATACGATAGTGATTTGGATGATGCTATCAAACTAAGACACTTTCCTTTCTTACTGAGGGATAAAGCTAAGATATGATTAAATTTGTTAGCACATGGATCTATCATAACATAGGGTGATTTAGTGCAGAAATTCCTTGCTAAATAATTTCCACCATCAAAGACAGCGAAGCTTAGAAATGACATTACATCTTTTTGTCAGTTTGAAGGGGAATCTATTTATGAAGCATGGGAACTTTTTAAAGATCTCCTAAGAAAGTGTCCACATCATTTGATACCAGATTGGTTAATAATTCAAACCTTTTACAATGGATTCGTTGGATCTCTTAGGTCTATTATCGAATATGTTGTGGTTCTTTGATGTTTAAACAGTTTGCTGATTGATACACCTAAAATATATAGTATTTTTTAAGCATATTTTTATACCTATTTTTGATGATATTGCACTTTAATGGAAGGTATTTTGTGTTTTTCTTCTACGTATGATGAAAATGAGTGATTATAATGAAAGGAGCACACTTGGATCAAATTTGGAGCAAAAAAAATGAAAAAAGTAAATTTGGGCACTGGCGGCTAAGCGCCACTAGGCCGGCGCTTAGCCGCCACAGTTAAAAATCGAGTTCAATTTAAATTTGACGCCATTTTCAAACGGGATGGGATCCAACTCTTGGTGGTAACTTCCATAACTTCCTTTGGGTGGCAAGTTTGAATGAAGGGGTGCATTCTTTGGTGGATACATCGAATCTGGACACATTTTGAAGAGACACCAAGGCACCTTTTGGTTTAATATTTAAAGAGAGTCTTAGGAAAGATTAGGGGCTCTTCCTTTGCATTTTGAAGAGAGTTTTTATTAGGAGTAGAGAGTAGAAAAAGTGCTCCTCCTTTGCATTTTGAAGGGTTCTTCCATTGCATTTTCACAGAGATTTTATTTTAGTTTTAATTAGGAGTAGGAGTAGAGAGTAGAAAAGAGAAAAGGTAGGATTGAAGCCTTCTTCTTCCCACTTCTTTTATTTCCTTTAGTTTAGTTTTTATTGAAGTGTGAAGTTTGTTTCTGATTCATCGGAGTTGGGAGACTTGCTTTGAGGAGTAGTTTAGTGAAGAGTCAAAGTTTCAGAGGAACTTCCTGAGTCTTGTGGAGAGGATTTTCAGATAAGTGTTTACTTTTGTTCTTACATTTAGTTTTAAATTAATAGTTGTTTTTGTTTATTTTTTTCCTTATGGTTTTTAATTTTAAATCAATGTGTTTTTGTATTTTCTCAATGTATTCTGAGTAGTTTACTTTATCTTTTTCTTTCTTAAATGAAGAAGTAAGTAATTCATGAAGAATTGTTGTGGAAAGTATATGTGTTTAAAGTTGGAAGAAATTGTGAAAATTGATTCTATAAACTTTATTTACTTCTTAATTTGGCCTGTTAAGATGTAAAATTTGTGGTGAGATTATGTAAGATCCAATACGGTATTGTCTCATAAAAGTTAGAAAGAATCACATGCAATTATATGGGTGAAAATTGTAGTTCATATAATTAAATGTAATATATTAGAAGATGTTTTAAAGGGGAGTAAAATTAGAGGATTTTTCGTGGGACAGGCTAAAAGCCCCTAATTTTGTTTGAAGTTTTGAATTTTGTTATGAGAAGTTAGGCCCCAGGTGGAGGGAAATGAGGGAACTCTAGAGTGAGAGCTGGTATCTTCCCTGCCTAACCATGTTCAAAATGATAAAATTTCAAATTAACCAATGTTCTTTATAGAACCAAGGGTAAAGAATATATTTGCTTCTATTTTTCACAACAAATTTATATACTTCGACAACAATACTTTCATAATTATTACTACTTTATAAAGGAAAGAAAAAGATATTTTAGTTAATAGTGTTTTTCATACCGTGTTTACAGTTATTATCATTTTAATTTCTTGTTTGACTTTTATAAGAAAATTTAAAGAGTGAAATCAACTATCAAACTTTTAAAAATCAAAACATACTTTTAAAAGCCAATTAAAAAAGCAAAAAGATAATTTTCTTATTTCTTTAAAAAATTTCACTTTCCCTGTGGGTTTGATATCTCGGGGCTTAATCAGAAAGTCATATATTACTTGATAAATGATACGTATACTTGTGTAGTATCCCATATTATAAAATCATAATTTTCATATCTAAATCATCAGCACATATATTCATTGTGGAGTCAAGTTTCTGGCGCACATATATTTATCGAGGATCAAGTTTTTGGCACCGTTGCTGGGGAAAGAAATTAATTAAAATTTCATTTTAAAGAAAATTAAGAAATTTAAAATTTTTACTTTTCTTTATTTTTGTTAGTGTGTTGTGTTTTGTTTTGTTTTATTATTGTATGCGCAGTTCAGGTTCTGAAGGACTTGTGCCTTACGATTCTGAATTAGAAAGAACTATCAGAAAAATAAAAAAAATTTAAAAATACAGAAAAAGTTAAAAATATTTAAGAAATGGCAAATCATCAAGATCAAAATGTTGGCATCCATCAAGAATTAAGACCTTTAAGATATTATGTTAACCCTACAGTGGATGAACTTTGTGGTAGTATTCAAAACCTTGCTGTAGCTGCTAATTCTTTTGAGCCTAAACCTACGATTATCCAGATGGTGTCTAATAATCAGTTTGGGGGAGCAACAACTGAAGATCCTAATTTGCAACTTGCTAATTTTCTAGAGTTGTGTGCTACTTTTAAATATGATGGTGTTTTGGATGATGTTATTAGACTTAGACTTTTTCCTTTCTCACTAATGGATAAAGCTAAAATATGGTTACATTTGTTAGCACCTGGATCAATTAGAACTTGGGGTGAACTGTCACAAAAATTTTTTGCTAAATATTTTCCACCATCTAAGATTGCTAAGTTGAGAAATGATATTACATCTTTTTGCCAGTTTGAAGGGGAATTAATATATGAAGCATGGGAAAGATTTAAAGATCTCCTCATGAAATGTCCACATCATTCGATACTAGATTGGTTAATAACTAAAACTTTTTATATTGGATTAGTTGGATCTCTTAGATCGATCATCAATGCTGCTACTGGTGGATCATTAATGTCTAAACCATTTTCTGATGTATATGCTTTAATTGAAGAAATGGCTACTAATAATTTTCAATGGTCTTCTGAAAGGTTAAATCCTAAAAAGGTAGCCAGTGTTTTTAAAAATGATGCTTTTACAATATTAGCAAATCAAGTTGTTACTGTTTCAAGGAAGATAGACCAATTTTAGATGAATTTTTCTTAGCCACATTCCATGATTGAAGAAAATTCATAGGGCCAAATGGTTGAATCTTATTCTTCATCAGAAACTGTGAATGCTATAATTAAGCCTAACAACCCATATTCCAATTATTATAACCCAGGTTGGAAGAATCATCCAAATTTTACCTGGAATACCAATAATCAGGGTGGTGTTAATCAACAATGGAGGAACCACTAAGTAAACCCTTTGGGGAATTGGAAAAACCAAGAAAATAATAATAATAATAATATATTAACTTGTCATGCGGGATATAATAATGCTTTACAATTAATGGAGAAGAAGTTGTCTATTGAAGAAGTGGTGTCAAATATGGGAAATCAATTACAAATTCAAGGAGCAACCATCAGAAATATAAAAATCAATTTGGACAAATTGCAAATGCCTTAAGTAATAGATCCCAAGGAATGCTTCCAAGTAATACTGAAGTAAATCCAAGAGAAAAGAATAAAGAACAAGTAAAAGCAATTCATCTGAAAAGTGGAAGAGAATTGGAAGATAGAGTTCAGAAAGAAACTGAAGTAGAGAAAGAAGTGATTGAAGAACCAAAAGAAGACGCTCCGAAAGGTTTGGAAAGACCTGTTTCTCCATCTAAGGTTGATTTAGAAAAACCACCACCTTCATTTCCTCAGAGACTTTGTCAACAAAAGTTGGATAAACAATTTTCAAAATTCTTGGAGATATTTAAGAAGCTTGTTATTAATATTCCATTTGCTGAAGCCTTAGAACAAATGCCAAGCTATGCAAAATTTATGAAAGATATTCTTAACATGAAAAGGAAGTTTGAAGATAACGAGACTGTTGCACATAGTGAGGAGTGCAGTGCAATAATTCAGAAAAAGCTTCCGGAAAAGCATAAAGATCCTGGTAGTTTCACAATTCAATGTGCAATCGGAGGTAGATTCTATGGAAAAGCTTTATGTGATTTGGGTGCAAGCATTAACCTTATGCCTCTATCAATATTCAAAAGACTGGGATTAGGAGAAATAACCCCAACTACTGTAACTCTGCAATTAGTAGATCGTTCCATCACATATCCTAAAGGAGTTATAGAAGATGTTTTGGTTAAAGTGGATCAATTTATTTTTCCTGTTGATTTCATTGTGTTAGATATGGAGGAAGATAAAGAGATACCTATAATTTTAGGATGAACATTTCTAGCTACAAGTCGAGCCATGATAGATGTGCAAAAAGGGGAATTAACGATGAGGGTTAATGATCAAACTGTTACATTTAATATTTCAAAATCTATGAAATATTCTGCTAGAGGTAAAGAGGATGAATGTTATAGGATGGATGTTATCAAATATTTAAGCGGATTTCTTTTCAAGTCAACTTATGAAGAGAAATCTGAAAGAGAAGAATTGGAACATAAGCAAGAAGAGGAGTTACTTGATTCTGAAGATTTTCAAGATGAAGATTTAAAGTATGTTCGTGAAAGTTTTGAATTGTTGGACTTGACTGAAAAAGATTAATCTTATGGTCCATCAAT
The DNA here is from genome assembly GCA_022702705.1 of Papilionanthe hookeriana x Papilionanthe teres. Taxonomy (NCBI): domain Eukaryota; kingdom Viridiplantae; phylum Streptophyta; class Magnoliopsida; order Asparagales; family Orchidaceae; genus Papilionanthe; species Papilionanthe hookeriana x Papilionanthe teres. Next base: position 10,877,515 of record CM040432.1, on the reverse strand, counting down.
TGAAAAACCTCCTGAACTTGAGTTAAAAATGCTTCCTGATAATTTGAAGTATGTTTCTCTAGGTGAATCCTCAACCTTGCCAGTTATGATTTCCTCTCAATTAACTGAAAAAGAAGAAGAGAGTTTGCTTGAAATTTTAAAGAAGCGTAAGAAAGCCTATGGATGGACAATTGCTGATATTAAAGAAATCAGTCCTTCAATTTGCATGCACAGAATCTTTATGGAAGATAATTGCAAACCGCGAGCTGATCCCCAAAGGAGATTAAATCCTATCATGAAAGACGTTGTTAAGAAAGAAATTTTAAAATGGTTGGATGCTGGAATTATCTACCCTATTTCAGATAATGCATGGGTTAGTCCTATTCACTGTGTTCCTAAGAAAGGAAGAGTGACTGTGACTGTTAATGAAAAGAATGAAATAATACCAACAAGACAAGTTACAGGGTGGTGAATATGCATTAATTATAGAAAATTAAATCTTTCCACAAGGAAAGATCACTTTCCACTCCCATTTCTAGATCAAATGTTGGATAGACTGTCTGGGCATAAATACTTTTTTTTTCTGGAAGGATATACTGGTTACCACCAAATTCAAGTTGCTCCTGAGGATCAAGAGAAAATTACGTTTACCAGTCCTTATGGTACGTTTGCTTTTAAAAGAATGCCTATTGGTTTATGTAATGCCCCTGCTACATTTCAGAGATGTATGATGGCTATTTTTTGTGATTTAATTGAAAAAGGGATTGAAGTTTTTATGGATGACTTTTCAGTGTTTGGAATTTCATTTGAATCATGTTTAGAACATTTACATAAGGTTCTAAAACGCTGTGAAGAAACTAATTTGGTCCTTAACTAGGAAAAATGCCAATTTATGGTAGTAGGAGGAATTTTTTTGGGACATCAGATTTTAGAAAAATGTTTGGAGGTAGATCCTGCAAAAATTCAAGTTATATCTAATTTACCTTGCCCAACCAATGTAAGAGGAAATAGAAGTTTTTTAGGACATGCTAGATTCTACAAGCGTTACATCAAAGACTTTTCAAAGATTACAAAACCTTTATGTCGTTTACTGGAAAAGGATGCAATTTTTAATTTTGATGATGATTACCTCAAAGCCTTTGAAACATTAAAAGAAAAATTAATCACTGCACCTGTAAGAATTTCACCAAATTGGGAAACCTTTTGAATTAATGTGTGATGCTTGTGATTATGCTATTGGTGTTGTTTTGGGTCATAAATATGATAAGATTTTCAAAGTTATTTATTATGCTAGTAAAACTCTTAATGAAGCTCAAATTAATTATACCACTACTGAGAAAGAGTTATTAGCTATAGTATTTTCCTTTGATAAGTTTCGATCATATTTAATTGGAACTAAATGTGTTGTGCATATTGATCATTCTGCTATCAAATACTTAATGAAGAAAAAAGATGCAAAACCGAGCTGATAAGATGGATTCTTCTTTTGCAAGAATTTGACTTTGAGATAGTAGATAGAAAGGGTTCTGAAATCAAATTGCTGATCATTTGTCCAGGCTTGAAATTGAAAAATCTGTCTGTGATGTTGAAGAAATTAATGAACATTTTCCTGATGAAAAATTGTTCACTGTTAATGAGTGGTGTTTTCAGTGGTATGCAGACATAGTAAATTTTATTGTCAGTAATATTATACCCTATGGTTTGACATATCTGGAAAAGAAGAAATTTTTGTCTGATGCTAAAACTTGTTTTTGGGATGACCCATTTTTATATAAACAAGTAAAGGATCTTATAATTCGAAGATGTGTACCTTTGAAAGAGAGTTATGAAATTATTTAGAAATGTCATGATTCTGATTATGGGGGATATTTTGGAAGTGATAAAACTGCATATAAAATCTTACAATCTGGATTTTATTGGCCTACAATTTTTAAGGATATGAATGCTTATATGAAAAATTGTGATCGATGTCAACGTGTAGGCAATATTTCTAGGAGAAATGAGATGCCCCTCAATTATATATTGGAAGTTGAAATATTTGATGTTTGGGGATTAGATTTTATGGGACCATTTACACCATCTTTCTGAAATGTTTATATTTTGATGGCAGTAGACTATGTTTCCAAATGGATTGAAGCTATTGCTTTACCTCGATGTGGTGCTCAAAGTGTTGCAAAGTTTTTAAGAAAGAATATATTTTGCAGATTTGGAATACCAAGAGTAATCATAACTAATGGAGGAAGTCATTTTAGAAATGCGACTATTGGAAAGTTAGCAAAGAAATATCATATTAATCATCACATTGCTACTGCTCATCATCCGTAGACAGGTGAATTATCCAATCGTGAAATTAGAAGAATATTGGAAAAGACTGTTAATCCAAATATAAAGGAATGGTCAATCAAACTGGATTATGCTTTGTGGGCCTATAGGACTGCCTACAGAACCCCTATAGGAATGTCCCCATATAGGCTGATTTTTGGAAAAGCTTTTCATTTACCTATTGAAATTGAGCAAAAAGCATTTTGGGCTATTAAAGAGTTCAATTATAATTTGAAAGATGCTGCTGAGAAGAGATTATTGCAATTAAATGAGCTTGAAGAGATAAGGAATGAATCTTATGAATGTGCTAAAATTTATGAGAAGATGAAGTAATGGCATAATCGGAAGATTATTACTAAAAATCTTGTGCCAGGACAGAAAGTTTTGTTGTATAATGCCAGATTGAGATTTTTTTCTGGAAAACTTAAGTCCAGGTGGATGGGTCCTTTTATTGTGATGAAAATTTATTCCTATGGAGTTGTGGATATTCAAGATCCTAAGACTAGAAAAATATTTAAAGTTAATGGAAATAGACTTAAACCATATTTTTCAGTCGAGCAATCTAAGTCTGATGAGAATCTGATGTTAGCTCACTCAGAATGAGTTCTGGGTTTGTCAGGCTGAAGACGTTAAACCAAACGTTTTGTTCGAGGCAACCCATAATTATCGGCGTGCTTTGCTTTATGTTTGTTTTGTGTGCTTTGTTTGCTTTGTTTGGTTTGTTTTTATTTTTTTGTGGTAGTAATTTAGATTTTTTTAAACTAAATAGAGTTTATTTGACCTTGTTTGATGACTTAGAGGAGTCAGAATGAAAATTTAGACAATTGGCAGACCTGTGCTAAATTGAGCACTGGTGGCTAAGCGCCGCCTAGTTGGCGTTTAGGCGTAGGAGTTACCAAAAATGTGAAAAATGAGATTCTAGAAGCCTAGATTGTGGGGAAGAGGATTTGGAAGTTATTTTGGAGTTTTAAAATGTCTTGGGGTAGTTTTAGCACTTCCCAAGTCTATAAAAAGAACCTGATTTAAGAGAAACACTTGCTCGAAGTCCTATTTTCAATCCTGAGTCTTAAGGAGAGTATTTTGAGTACATCATGTCTTCCTAGGAGAATGAGATTAAGAAGAAGCAAGATTCTGACAAGATTAATTTCACTAGTGACAGTGCTAAAGAGTTATTCAATGGATTTCTCGCTGTTAGTATTCAAGGGATTGCAGAAATGATTGCAAAAATTGAAGCCCGAGTGACTTCAATGGAAGCAAAGATCAATGAAACTAACTTAAATTTGAAGCACTATCGACCTCACTTTTGGTTGAGGTCTAGTCTCTCTTTAGAATAGCCTAGGGTCTAGCCATAGGACTCTACTGGTGACTTTCTTAGAAGACTAGTCATGGAACCCTTCCCATAGAAATTCAAAACTCTTCTTGCGTCACTAGGGGGTTTTCATATGCTTAAGGCCTAACCTCCACCTTTTAGCAGGAAAAAGGCAAGTATAAGGAATCCTAGGGGAAGTCTCCTATAGGTGGTCAAACCTTAGGATTTTCCCTGAGGGAGGTCTGGAGATCACCACTCATACACTTCACATTCACAACGTACACACACTGCACATCCTAATTTCAACCCTGAACTCTTTGGAAACTCATGTGGATAGCCCAGACCTAAGTCTATGACTAAGTGGTAGGGACCAACACATAGAGGACCAAATGTAAGTGACCCTTGGTCATTACATCATGCTCACTTTGAGGCCATCTTCAAATCTCCAAAGTTTCAATTTTTGGCCCCCAGCCTCCCAAAATTCCCTAAATAACCCAAATTTCTTCAAATTCACCAAAATTTTCCAAAAATCATTCCAAGATATTCCTTACCACTCAAATTGACCATCCATGACCAAAAATTCCAAAATTTCCAAAAATGCCTCCCAATACCCTCAAAATACCCAAAACACCCTTTTTGCCCAAAAATCCAAAATTTCCAAAAAATTCTCAAAAAATTCCAGAAAATTATAAAAATCCCCAATTTCATTTTGTTCAACTACACTATGGGCTAATTTTGCCAAATTAATACACTTTCAATCCAAAGTCCCAACTTGGCCCACTTAACCTAAAGGTGCCTAAACCAAACCCAATCTTGACCCAATTGACCCCAATTTTCATCAAATTCAATTGTAAACCAAAATTCAACATCCCCAATATCAATGTAGACCAAATTAAAGTCCAATGTGACCCACATTTGAATCAAATTTCACTTGAAATCAAAATCCCCAATTTTGCCTAAATAACCAAAAACTCCTAAAGTGACCCAATGTCAATCAATTCCTCCCAAATTTAATTTCCAAACTCTTTATAACACCTCCTTAAACTGAATTGGATCATCAATTGCCCTTAATTTGAGCTCAGGTCTTATCCAAATCCATTTTGGACCAAAGAAACCCCAATTTTGACCCAAGCTGAACACATGTTTTAAATCCACCAAATTGACCCTCTAAACCTTGTCAAAACCATTTTATGTCTTCATGAAAAGTCTTCTAGACAACCATATCTACAATATTGTTGAAGACCTCTGGACCCCATTCCCACGAAAACTCACGATAACTTGACCTGAACCCAACTTGGTCCAAAATAATCAAAAATCCAATCCATGCCAAAATTGAACCTCCAAATGAGCTCAAAACCACATTGTGTCTTCATGAAAGATCTTCATTACAATTATATGAACAATATTGGTCAAGGCACCTAGAGCTCCTTCAAGCTCTAACTCAAGTTAAGCCAACCCAAACCCAAACGAACCTAATTGAATTAATAATTCAAATTAAGCTAAATTAAGCCAAAATTAATCAAATTAATCTCTTGGCAGCCCTAAAATCAATATATATATATATATATATATATATATATATATATATATATATATATATATATATATATATATATATAAAAAATATAATAAATAAATTAAATTAAATAAAAAATAAAAAAAGAAAAATATCTTACTTTCATGCCTCTCCTCCTCCTCACCTTCACCATGCCTCCACCATACCTCTCCCTCACCCTACCCGCCACCTCACCCTACTCACCTCACCTTCACCATGCCTCCACCATATCTCTCCCTCACTCCCACCTTAATTCCTAGCCGTGAGCCTCCCCATTAAATCCCCCATAATCCCACTTAAACTCTCTTACACACTCCCTTACACACACTTACTCACTTCACTCACTTCACCATCCCACTTTCTCCCAATCTCCTAGCCGTGAGCCTCCCTTCCCCTTCTCCTCTCCTTCTTCTTCTTCCAAGGCAAGGTAACCTCCTCCCTCCTCTCCTTCTTCTTCTTCCTCTACATAGGTTTTTAAAAAAAAAAATTGTGTGTTAATTATTACAAATCTTCACACCATTTAAACTTTTTCATGCTTACCCTTAGGGATTTTCTTTTTCCCTTTCATGCAAGCTATTTAGAGTTACAAATCTCCATGTATATTTTCAAAAATCATGTGTAGGTTGTTTTTCTTTTTATAAAAATTTAAGCTTTTTAAAATGTTTCCATGCTTAGGCTTAGGAATTCCTTTTTTTTTCATGCAAATTATTTAGCTATTTAATTTTTAAATCTTTCCATGTTTAGCCTTAGGATTTCTTTTTCATGCAAAATATCTAGTTATTTTAACTATTTTAAATATTTACAAATCTACCACCTAGTTTTTGTTATCTTGAAAAATAAATTTTAAAATTTAAAGGAAATAAAACAACATAAAAGAAATAATAATAAAACAAAAGAAAATGAAAGGAAAATTTAAAATAACATATAACATTGTAAATAAATAATAAATAGCAAATGTAAAAACCTAAGTGATAAAATAATTGTAAATTTAAATAAAATAACTTTACTAAATTTCAATAAAATAACTATACTAAAATTTTAAATACCAAAAAAAACATTAAAACTTAAAATATAACCATAATAAATTTTAAATAAAAATAACTACACTAATTTTAAAATAATAAAACTATACTATATTAAATTTAAATAAATACTACTAAAATATAAATAACTAAATGAATAATGACAATATATGAATAATAACAATATGTAAATAATAAAAATAATGTGATAAGAATAAAATAAATAACTATAAATTTAAATAGATAATGAAAATATAAGAAAATGATAATAATAATAACTAAAATAATAATTGTAAATATAAATAAATAATAAAAATAAGTAAATAAAAAATGTCATTCTTTTTAAAATAATAATATATATGTAAATAATAATTTTAAGATATAATAACTTCATATAAATAATAATAACTTTAAATAAAAGAAAGAATAATTTAGGAGAGAGAATGTTAAAAAGAAAGAACAAAAGGCTTTATAAATAAATAAATAATAAAAATAAACAAATAAAAATGTCATGCCTCTTTAAAATAATGTAAATGTAAATATACGTGTAAATAATAAATTTAATAAATTATAACTTAATGAAAATGATAATAACTTAAAAGAAATAAAAGAATAATCTAGTAGAGAAAAAATGAAAAGCCTTATAATTAAATAAATAATAATATAATAAAATTAATTATACATCTAAAAAATAACAATAATAAATTAAAATAAAAATAACTTATAATTTAAATATATATTAAATGATATGATAATAAAGGATAATAAAATAAATAACACACACACACACACACACACACATATATATATATATATATATTATATATATATATATATATATATATATATATATATATATATATATATATATATATATATATATATATATATATATATATACATAAATCGAAAATAATTTAAATAACATAAATGAATAATAAATTAAATTAAAATTAAATAGTTAAAATTAAATAAAATAAAAAATAGATAAATAATAATTAAATTAAATAAATTAAATTAAATAAAATAATAATTAATTAATTTAATCGAAAACAATTAAATAAATAATAAATTAAATTAATTAGATTAATTAAATAAATCAAAACTATATTAAATTAAATGATAATGTAAATAAATAAGTAATTTAAATTAAATTAAATTAATTGAATGAATTAAATTAAGTTAAATAAATTAATGAAAACTGAATATTAAATTAAAATTAAATAATAACGTAAATAAATAATAAATAAAATTAAATTAAATTAATTAAATAAATCAAATCATATTAAATTAAATAATAATATAAATAAAAATTAAATTAAATAAATTAAATAAACAAATTAAATAAATTAAATTGACAATGTAAATAAATAATAAATTAAATTAAATTAAACTAAACTAATTAAATTAATTAAATAAAATAAAATAAAACCAATTAAATTAAATTTTATTAAATTAAACAATAATACTTTACATTAAATTAAATAAATAAATTAAATTAAATTAATAATAATTGTAAATAATAATTAATTAAATTAAATTAAAATCAAATTAAATAACAAAATAAATTAAAATAAAATTAAAGATAATAATTTAAATAAACAAATATTAAGTTAAAGTAAAAATGAAATAAATAAATTAAATAAGTAATAATTAAATAAATAAAATAAATAAATAACAAACAATTAATAAAATAAATTAAATAAATAACAATTAATTAAAAAAACAAATGAATAACAATTAATTAAATCAAACTAATAATAATTAATTAAATAAATAAATGATGATAAAGTAAATAAATCATAATGAATTAAATAAAGATAATGAATTAAATAAATAATAAAGATGGATAATAATTTTAATTACACATAAAAGATAATAATTTTTTAAATAACATAACAACACATAAATAATAAACAATAACAAAGAATAATAACACAAATAAATAATAATAATAGCACAAGACAAAAACAAAACAAAACAATAACAATATAATACGATAATAACATATAAATAACAATAACATATAATCATAACATACAACACACAAACAATAATCACCACACAACAACAGTCCTGATCATAATACAATACCAACACGATTACAATCAAACCTAGGATAGGCCTCCTGAGGCATGGTTTATTTTTCCCTTTATAAAGACCCCTAGGAAATCACAACTTGGTGTAGAAAACATAATAAGAATACCCTTATGATTAGTGAATGCATGGAGTAACCCAAATTTTTACCCGATGTCCACATAACCTTCCCAATTCATATTCCAAACTCAAAATCCCTAGTTTCAAATCCCAGCACAAACCAAACCAATATCAAACTCAAACCAAACCAAAACCAAAACTCAAACCAAACCAAAACCAAAACCTAAACCAAAACCAAAATCAAAACCAAATCTAAAACATAAACTCAAACAAATCTTCACAGCACTCCCATAAGTCCAAATCAAACTACTAGTTACCACCAAATACAAACCCAAAACCACACCTAAACCCATCTACCCCAACCTACCCCGAACAACTGTGTTCATTAAGCATAAAGGTATAGGTAGGGTGAATTCTTAAGCAACATAATAAGTCTAAATGAGCCCGAGACTTTTCATCAGGATATGAGAGGGAAGCATGGACCTGCATCCTTCTTTGACTGTTTGGATACCTCTGAGGTCTATTAAACTTAATATGTCTGCTTAACGAAACCATCCTCAATTAAATTAAACAAAGTTTATTGAAACACAACATAAAAATTCGCATAGACATCATAGGACTTGGTAGAAAATCAGGACATTTACATAGACATCATAGGATTGAGTAGTTACTTCTTGTTAGTTCTACTTCTTCCTATTTTCTGGCATGCTTTAATTTCTGCAAAATTATAAACACCTATATGCAATGCAATACTAAAGTTTCAGCTGGGAATGACGAGAAGACCCTCCAGGTACGCTTTTACTTTATTGCAATTTACCTTATTGCAATTTATTTACCTGCACTGCATTTTACTTTTCTTGCATGATAAATAAGATTGTTGCATGAAAACTGAAACCTTTAGGTTAGCCACAAAAATGAAACCCAAAACTAAATTAAAAGTCATACAAGATAAAATTTACCGCCACAATATTTCAAAATATAAAATAACTCAAAATTTAATCACAAACAGAACAACAAAAACTACAACTTCAACTAAATTAAAACGTCTTGTTGGATGATCGGGAATACCTCGGATGATATAACCTACGTGTTGCTAACGAAATTTCCCACGGTCTAAATGAAAGTGTGGAACTCATTCAGTTGAGTTTAGCAAATTCATCTGGACTAAGTGAATCCGATAAAAATAATGATGCCGAAGGATGGAACTCGTGGGATCTTAACCGGTGTTGTTATAATCAACTTTAAGATTTGTTTTAATTAAAACATAAAAAAAACACTTGGATTTTAAGATTTCTCTAAACTAAAACACTTCTCTCATCTCCTGATTTTCACTTTCTAAAACTAAACCTCTGCAACAACAAGGAGCTCGAGGCAATACACCGAAGGGCAGCACGATCAAGGATGCGGAAGGACATGTTCAAGAGAGCAAACAGCGGATCTTCAACAGCAACTTTCTTTTCTTAGAAATTAAAATAACAAAGCCATAGGATTTCGAGGTAGTTTGCCTAGTGCAACATAAATCCTCAACTTTTTGTTAGGCATTTGCATAATTTTCTTATGCAAATTAAGCCCTAACCGGTCTTAGGACTCCGAGGTAGTTGTTTGGTACGACATAAGCCCTCACATCTTCAAGGCTGTTTGTATGATTGTGTCATACGAATATAAGTCCTAATTAATTAAAACAGGCAGGATGAAACATTAAACAAACTCCCAAATTGAAGCCAAACAATAGGATAGTTTGGGAAGTTGCCAAGATTCTTCTTGGATCCTCAGCTTCTCCTACTTCTCTTCTATTGGACTCTTAAAATAAACTGCTCCAAACTTGATACATTCCCTATTGAAATTCCAAATTTTAATCCTTTGAAAACCTTAAACTTTGAAATTCTTGAGAGCAAAACCACTGATCATTATCGAGAGTTTTCTTAAATGATTCCCGTCATTTAGGATGTAATTAACTATAGGGGCTTGCCCTTATAGGGAACTTTAAGAACCTGTGTAATATAAACCCCGCTTAATTCCTTTATATTAAGTAGGGGAACTCGTCGGCTTATAAAATTGGTTCGCGGACCAAACGGATGTCAAAAATCTTTTAGTTTATTTAATCGAGCCCCATCGTCGGCGGTGTGACTATTCCTCAGGATAGATACACAGTTTGTGATGCGGTGCTCGTTTATATAAACTATTTGGGATGTGAGATCAGTTTGATTTCATATCTTAAAATTTTCAAACTTAAAATTATTTTCAAAAATTAAATGCTACTTTCTAAATTATATATATATATATACTTAAATTAAATTTAAAATCTAAAAAAGACGCCGACAGCTTCTGGCGACTCCGCTGGGGAATAGTTCCTCTCTCCATTTTGATCAGATGGTTTTGCTTTCATAAATCGGTAGTGAGTCCATGCCCCTTTTGGACCAAACTACCATTCTTTCCGTCGGCATACCACATTCATTTCTGTCTTGAACGGGTATAGTCAGCTCCTTTTGGATTTTGGAGCCACTATTTAGACACCCCTAAACAGAGAGGTTCCGAAATCCTCCTTTTGTTACCTCCCCAAAGAGGCGAGGTAGACCCCCAATAGGTGTGTTAGAATAGGAGCGATCTATTGATGTGCTTTCAATGTGAATTCAACCTCCTCTAAATCTCGGACCGGGTCCGACACTTCACTTCTCTTTGTGTTTGACTTATTGCAAACATGTCAAACTGAAATTCCACTCTAACAACCTTCCAATAAGCTATAAATAAAATAAAATTTTGCCAAAATTTCAAACCAAAATAAAACTTCTCAAGACACACCATGTGTACAATAATAATAAAAAAAAATCAAATAAAAAAAAATTTCACATGCTTAAAGGATGCCCAGTACAAAGCAAGTTAACTTGAGTACTTCTGTTGAAACTACAAGGCACAGATGTTACTAACTTCCAGAAATTCTTTAAATGCCAGGAATGATGTCTTCGCCAAAGTTGATATTTTCTTTCGCCTACGGAGTAGAGTTCGCCGTCAATAAGGATGAGCTACCTGACTTGGCAATTATTATGTTTGGGCAAGGGTTCAACGATGTCGAAGTCAAGTTCGGGGACGTGGCTATTGAAATGATGAAGCCTGAAAGGAGCAAGTCTGTTAAGCCTATTGTAATGTTCAACCTGAAGTCTATTGAGGAACTTCCCATGCCAAAGAAGGAATGGAATGAAAAGAACTATGTTGTTATTATGAGCGTTGGGACTACTCCTGAGACTGTTTATGCTCTTACCGCCGGATTCACTACTGCTGTACCAGTCGCTCCGCTAACTAAAGGAAAAGATATTTTATATGAGGAAGAGTCAGTCGATGCTTGTGTTTTGCCATCTTCTAAATTCAAGATTGAGTCTGATTCAAAGTCCGTACAAATGACAAAGGCACAGGAAAGGAAGCGCAATCAGGGAATTCTGAAAATCAAGTAACTGCAACGGTCTGAAGAACAGTCGTTACAATTGAGACCATACCAGATGGATAGGAGACAGGGTCCAACAATAAATCAACGATTAAGAAAAGTATGCCCGTTCAAAGAGGAGTCAGTGTCACAGATATTCCGTTACTTGATAAAAAGACCTGAGTTCAGACTACTAGAGCCAAAGAAGCCAGAAGAGGCCGGCAAGAAAGATCAGCCCAATTACTGTCTGTACCACAGGTTTCTCGGCCACACCATAGAAAACTGCTTCAGCTTCAAGGATTGGCTTGAGAAGAATTTCAGGAGCGGAAACTTAACGATCCCGAATGAGTTTTTAAAAGAACCTAAAAAAGGTTCTATAAATATGATTTCGTGTGATTCGATTAGCTTCTGCACGACGCCATTGCTCGAGAAAATAAGTGATGTTCCTCAAAAGTCCACAGTTGACCTAAAAATTCTCAAAGGAAATTCAATTGAGTCCACCATAGAGAAGCTCCGAGTTGACATTCCATTATTTGAAGACCAGAAAAAAGATGTCAAAAATGGAAATTACATCCTGTCAGATTTCATGGAAGGTGGTTTTGTAGAAATCAACGTCATCGAGACGGAGGCCACACCATCCTCGTGCGACGCTCCTTTACCCACTAACGAGAACACCGCGGATGAGTTTCAAATGACCATTCAACAGCGGGATGAGCAGATAGGTCAAATGAAGAAACAACTGGAGGAAATAATGGCCGTCATGGCTACAATTCGAGGGCAGTCGCAGTCGTTACCAATAGCAACTTTGGAAGCAAACCAACCAGAAATTGTTCACATTACGGATGAAATAAAAGTGTCCACCTCCGATAAACAACCAAAGAAGGATCTAGTTCAGGGTCCGATGCTGGAGAGTGACATTAAACAGATGGTGGAACAACAGGTGAAAGAAGCCCTGGTCCAATTAGAAATGGAGGAATTAGTTTCAAAGGGTAGACCTTACCCAGAAGAGTTTGATACCGTTCAGTACCCCAGAGGTTTCGTATCACCGTTGTTCAAAATTTTTGACGGGACTGGAAACCCTCGGCAGCACGTTGCACACTTTCGAGCAAGCTGCTGCAACACGGGGGGTAGCGAAGCGCTTTTGTTCCTCGAATTTGTGAATAGCCTCACTGGAGCTGCCTTTGATTAGTATGCAGAATTGCCAAATAGTTTGCTAATGACATTTATAGAAATGGAAAATCTTTTTGTCAAACGGTTTGCTGGATCTCAGCACCACATCACCGTCGATGATCTTGTGGTAGAGAAACAGAAATCAGATGAAACCTTGGTGGAATACATCCTGCGTTGGAGAAATCTCAGCATGAGATGCAAGCCACAGTTGCAAGAGCAGCACGCAGTTGAAATTCTTCTAAAGAGCATTCACGGTCCAGTTGGTCTCTTGCTCAAGGGATTCACCATCAAGACTTTCAAGAAGTTACTTAATAAAGCCGGAAGACTTCAAGAAGAAGCTAAACAACTTGGTTTTCTTGGAAAAGCCAACGAACTAGAGCCAACGAAGATATTCAAGAAGGAATCTGAGACAGTTGCTGTGGTTAACAAGGGAAAGCGACAATTGCAAGTACAGGTTGGACAAAATCAGCGGACCTTCCAACGTCCCAGGCAGAACGCTCAGCAATCCTTTCAGCAAAGTCTTTACCAAACAAATGAAAGACAAGTTCCAACAATGGTTGCTCGAACAAATAATGTGTACTCTTTTAAAGACGAAGCAACAAGAAAGATGTTCCACAATCTAATTAAGAACCCTGAGTTCCGGTTACCTGAGCTAAAAAGATTGGATGAAATCAACAAGAAAAGACATCCAAGATACTGTCCGTACCACAGGTTCGTTGGACACAACATAGAAGAGTGTCGCAATTTCAAAGACTGGCTTGAAGAGAATTTCAAGAATGGGAATGTAACAATCCCGGAAGAATATTTGAAAAGAACCTGAAAAAGGTTCTATCAATATGATCTCGGTCGATCTGTTTGTTCTAGCTGAATCCTACGTAATTGACAAAAAATAAGACACTTCTTGACTACCATTGTACTACTTCTACCAATGTAAAGGGAAATTTGCAGGATTGATGTTGATCTGTCACATCCCTCCCATTGCTATGAATGAAAATGAACGGAAAAAGATTTTTTGTTCAGAATTGTTTGATATTAGGAAAGCTCAAAGTTGGATATTTTGATAAGACAGTAACTTCAGAAAAGATGAAATTAATGCACTAATAACTGAGTCACTTTCTTTAAGGAATTCAGACTGAGTCCTAAGTGGATCTCAAAATGAAGCAGTGTGCTTGAAATACGAGTAATTGACTAGGGATATCAAGAGCCTTTTAATTTTCTGCCATGTGGCTGGGTCCAGACTTTCAAATAAGTTATAATATCCCAGGATTCATATTAAGGGACATTTCAGAATTATTAATTAGGAGAGTTTCGACATTCAAAATATTTAACAGAAATATGTCTTACCAGATACAGTAATTCTCAGAAAACAAAAGGAGCAACAAAAAAAAAATGTTCCTGAGGAGAAGCTTGAGGTGAGCACACAATCAAAAATTGGTGTCCCAATTTTGGCATTCAAAATCTTTAACACGTGCTCCACCAGATACAGTAATCCTCAATAAAAGAAAAAAAGGAGCGAAAAGCTCAATAAAAAAATAAAAAAAATAAAAAAAAGAAGAATGCTCCCTGAGAAGAAGCTTGAGGCAAGAATATAATCAAAAATTGGTGTCTTAATCTTCCCCCGATTAACGAAACTTGAAAGACAACCTTAAGAAGTTTCTTCTAATATTATGCTTTGGAGAGAGTCAAGTGATTCTATGCCTTTTGGCCGGTCATTAATTGACTCAGAAATATCTTCAGACAATGAAAAATATTTTGATCGCATGAACGGAAATTCTGAAATTTGCTTAGGCCCGGAAAGAAAGAATTAAAGGAATGATGATGATATTAGCAGTTAATGGAAATTCGACCATGAAATCGTATCTTTCAGTGTCCAACAAATACAACTCCAACTTCAACTCGAAGAATGTCAGAAAGATTTCTCGAAGACAACTTCAAACAACCTCTACAAAATCTGCAACAAATTAAATGATGACTACTACAAACAAACTTGCGAAATTGTGGCCACTTCAGCTGTGGTGTCCTTAGAGGTAACACACCTTTATAGGTACTTGAAAGAATATAATTCTGATAGCAATTTAAAGAGTGAGCTATTTTCTAGCACTGGTTCTTAGTCAGTGGACGATACTTCAGGAAGCACTGTGCCTTGAGTTTCAAAGATAAAGACTCGTTCTTAAAAATCAGATGATGCGCTTGTCTAAAACTGGGTCCAAATCCTAAAACAAATGCAACAAAATAAAAATCAACATTCAAAAAATTTTTGCTTAAAAAAGAAATTTCAAAAATCTCTGCACAGACTTTTCAGCAAACTTCTGCACTGCACAAGTTTCACGAATTTCTCCCAAATTTAAATATCAAATTCGAAATCTGAATTCTCCAATCTAAGACTGTGATTGATATCCCTTCAATTCTCCCTCGTTTGAGAAAGGATCAACTGATTCTATTGACACGAAGCCGCGAGTTTCGATTGGTTCTGTTGGCGTGGAATCACATCCTTTCCCAAACAAGATCCTTTTCGATCAACTCTTCGAGTGGGATATGAAACACCCTCATATTCCCTCTTAATATGTTTTAGAGGTAGAGGATCCCAGCATCCGATACCGTATTGCTTTGCCATGATTCTCCTGTTATATCTTAGAGGTACAGGATCCCAGTATCTGATACTGCATTGCTCTGCAATGATCTCCTGATATATTTTAAAATTTGAGGATCTCGCATATCTGATACCGCATTGCTTTGCAATGATCCCCTTCGATATTTTAGAGGTTAAGGATTTTATATCCGATACTGCATTGCTTTAGGATCTTTCCCTATCGCAATGGTTCAAATCAATATCAAATTTTAGAGGTTCAGGTTTTTACATCTGATACCGCATTGCTTTAGGATCTTTCCCTATCGCAATGGTTCAAATCAAATATCAAATTTTAGAGGTTGAGGATTTTATATCCGATACCTCATTGCTTTAGGATCTTTCCCTATCGCAATGGTTCAAATCAATATCAAATTTTAGAGGTTAAGGATTTTACATCCGATACCGCATTGCTTTAGGATCTTTCTTTATCGCAATGGTTCAAATCAAATATCAAATTTTAGAGGTTGAGGATTTTATATCTGATACTGCATTGCTTTAGAATCTTTCCCTATCGCAATGTTTCAAATCAATATCAAATTTTAGAGGTTGAGGATTTTACATCCGATACCGCATTGCTTTAAGATCTTTCCCTATAGCAATGGTTCAAATCAAATATAAAATTTTAGAGTTTGAGGATTTTAAATCCGATACCGCATTGCTTTAAGATCTTTCCCTATTGCAATGGTTCAAATCGAAAATTTCAAATTTTAGAGGTTGAGGATTTTACATCCGATACCGCATTGCTTTAGGATCTTTCCCTATCGCAATTGTTCAAATCAATATCAAATTTTAGAGGTTGAGGATTTTACACCCGATATTGCATTGCTTTAGGATCTTTCCCTATCGCAATGGTTCAAATCAATATCAAATTTTTGAGGTTGAGTATTTTACATCCGATACCGCATTGCTTTAGGATCTTTCCCTATCGCAATGGTTCAAATCAATTTCAAATTTTAGAGGTTGAGGATTTTACATCCGATACCGCATTGCTTTAGGATCTTTCCCTATCGCAATGGTTCAAATCAATATCAAATTTTAGAGGTTGAGGATCTCAGCATCTGATGCCGCATTGCTTTGCAATGACTCTTATTAAATTCTAGAGGTTGAGGATCCCAGTGTCCGATACCGCATTGTTTCCCAATGATCTCCTTTCAAGTTCTAGAGGTTAAGGATCACCGCATCCGACACCGCATTGTTTTAAGATCATTTTCTATTGCAATGGTTCAAGTTAAAGTTCTCATCGTAGAACATCAATTCTCAAGGTTGGAGCTGAACTTCCAGTTCTCATTTCAATTGTGAGGCTGGAGCCGAACTTCCATCTCTCATTCCAATTCGATCAATTCATCTTACCAAATTCAAACTTTTCTCGCAAACTTTCGCAGAATGGAATTATTTGAAACCTCAAATTCAGATTCAAAAACAAAATTTTCAACTTAAATGAAATCACACATAAACTAAACTAAAATTCTAAACTTCAAATTCAAAACAAAATTTTAAACTAAAATTCAAGCGGAAACTTGGAATCAGATTCTTTGTTCCCCACTTCGAATCAAATCGGTTCAAATTCCTCCAGAGTTTGGGAGCTTGAAATTCATAGGTCCAGCTGAAAGGTATTCCATCCTTCAATCCCTAGCGAAAACTCACTTGCTAAACTATTCTTTCTATCTTGAGTTTTCACTCAGATAGTTGTGTTGGTCTTGTTGATCTCGTCGGTCAACACCAATACGTGCAGTATGCTTGCCCAGCACACCACACCTATTGGGGGTCCATTTTTCGACCTCACTTTTGGTTGAGGTCTAGTCTCTCTTTAGAATAGCCTAGGGTCTAGCCATAGGACTCTACTGGTGACTTTCTTAGAAGACTAGTCATGGAACCCTTCCCATAGAAATTCAAAACTCTTCTTGCTTCACTAGCGGGTTTTCATATGCTTAAAGCCTAACCTCCACCTTTTGGTAGGAAAAAGGCAAGTATAAGGAATACTAGGGGAAGTCTCCTATAGGTGGTCAGACTTTAGGATTTGCCCTGAGGGAGGTCTGGAGATCACCACTCATACACTTCACATTCACAACGTACACACACTGCACATCCTAATTTCAACCCAGAACTCTTTGGAAACTCATGTGGATAGCCCAGCCCTCAGTCTATGACTAAGTGGCAGGGACCAACACATAGAGAACCAAATATAAGTGACCCTTGGTCATTACATCATGCTCACTTTGAAGCCACCTTCAAATCTCCAAAGTTTCAATTTTTAGCCCCCAGCCTCCCAAAATTCCCTAAATAACCCAAAATTCTTCAAATTCACCAAAATTCCCCAAAAATCATTCTAAGAAATTCCTTACCACTCAAATTGACCATCTATGACCAAAAGTTCCAAAATTTCAAAAAATGCCCCCCAATACCCTCAAAATACCCAAAATACCATTTTTGCCCAAAAATCCAAAAATTCCAAAAAATTCTCCAAAAATTCTAGAAAATCCTAAAAATCCCCTATTTCATTTTGTTTAACTACACTAGAGGCTAATTTTGCCAAATTAAACACTTTCAATCCAAAATCCCAACTTGACCCACTTAACCTAAAGGTGCCTAAACCAAACCCAATCTTGACCCAATTGACCCCAAATTTCATCAAATTCAATTATAAACAAAAATTCAACATCCCTAAAATCAACTTAGCCAAATTCAAGTCCAATGTGACCCACATTTGAATCTAATTCCACTTGAAATCAAAATCCCCAATTTCGCCTAAATAACCTAAAACTCCTAAAGTGACCCAATGTCAATCAATTCCTCCCAAATTTCAATTCCAAACTCTTTATAACACCTCCTTAAACTGAAATGGATCACAAATTTCCTATAATTTTAGCTTAGGTCTTATCCAAATCCATTTTGGACCAAAGAAACCCCAATTTTGACCCAAGCTGAACACATGTTTTAAATCCACCAAATTGACCCTCTAAACCTTGTCAAAACCATTTTATGTCTTCATGAAATTCTTCTATTCAACCATATCTACAATATTGTTGAAGACCTCGGGACCCCATTCCCACTCAAACTCAAGATAACTTGACCTGAACCCAACTTGGTCAAAAATAATCAAAAATCCAATCCATGCCAAAATTGAACCTCCAAATGAGCTCAAAACCACTTTGTGTCTTCATGAAAGATCTGCATTACAATTATATGAACAATATTGGTCAAGCGACCTAGAGCTCATTCAAGCTCTAACTCAAGTTAAGCCAACCCAAACCCAAAGGAACCTAATTGAATTAATAATTCAAATTAAGCTAAATTAAGCCAAAATTAATCAAATTAATCTCATGGCAGCCCTAAAATCAATATATATATATATATATATATATATATATATAAATAAATGAAATAAAATAAATAAAATAAAAAAAAGAAAAATATCTTACTTCCATGCCTCTCCTCCTCCTCCTCACCTTCACCATGCCTCCACCGTACCTCTCCCTCACCCTACCCGCCACCTCACCCTACTCTCCTCACCTTCACCATGCCTCCACCATATCTCTCCTTCACTCCCTCCTTAATTCCTAGCCGTGAGCCTCCCCATTAAATCCCCCCATAATCCCACTTAAGCTCTCTTACACACTCCCTTACACACACTTACTCACTTCACTCACTTCACCATCCCACTTTCTCCCAATCTCCTAGCCGTGAGCCTCCCTTCCCCTTCTCCTCTCCTTCTTCTTCTTCCAAGGCAAGGTAACCTCCTCCCTCCTCTCCTTCTTCTTCTTCCTCTACATAGGTTTAAGAAAAAAAAATTGTGTGTTAATTATTACAAATCTTCACACCATTTAAACTTTTTCATGCTTACCCTTAGGGATTTTCTTTTTCCCTTTCATGCAAGCTATTTAGAATCACAAATCTCCATGTATATTTTCAAAAATCATGTGTAGGTTGTTTTTCATTTTACAAAAATTTATGCTTTTTAAAATGTTTCCATGCTTAGGCTTAGGAATTCCTTTTTTTTTCATGCATATTATTTAGCTGTTTAATTTTTAAATCTTTCCATGTTTAGCCTTAGGATTTCTTTTTCATGCAAAATATCTAATTATGTTAACTATTTTAAATATTTACAAATCTACCACCTAGTTTTTGTTAACTTGAAAAATAAATTTTGAAATTTAAAGGAAATAAAACAACATAAAGGAAATAATAATAAAACAAAAGAAAATGAAAGGAAAATTTAAAATAACATATAACATTGTAAATAAATAATAAATAGCAAATGTAAAAACCTAAGAGATAAAATAATTGTAAATTTAAATAAAATAACTTTACTAAATATCAATAAAATAACTATACTAAAATTTTAAATACCTAGAAAAAAAAACATTAAAACTTAAAATATAACCATACTAAATTTTAAATAAAAATAACTACACTAATTTTAAAATAATATAACTATACTATATTAAATTTAAATAAATACTACTAAAATAGAAATAAATAAATGAATAATGATAATATATGAATAATAACAATATGTAAATAATAAAAATAATGTGATAAGAATAAAAGAAATAACTATAAACCTAAATAGATAATGAAAATATAAGAAAATGATAATAATGATAACTAAAATAATAATTTTAAATATAAATAAATAATAAAAATAAGTAAATAAAAAATTCATTCTTTTTAAAATAATAATATATATGTAAATAATAATTTTAAGATATAATAACTTAATATAAATAATAATAACTTTAAATAAAAGAAAGAAAAATTTAGGAGAGAGAATGTTAAAAAGAAAGAAGAAAAGGCTTTATAAATAAATAAATAATAAAAAATAAACAAATAAAAATGTCTTGCCTCTTTAAAATAATGTAAATGTAAATATATGTGTAAATAATAAATTTAATAAATTATAACTTAATGAAAATGATAATAACTTAAAAGAAATAAAAGAAAATTATAACTTAATGAAAATGATAACAACTTAAAAGAAATAAAAGAATAATCAAGGAGAGAGAAAATGAAAAGCCTTATAATTAAATAAATAATAATATAAATAATAAATAAATGATGTAAATAATAAATTTAAATATACATCTAAAAATAACAATAATGAATTAAAATAAAAATAACTTATAAGTTAAATATATATTAAATGATATGAATATAAAGGATAATAAAATAAATAACACATATATATATATATATATAAATAAATTGAAAATAATTTAAATAACATAAATGAACAATAAATTAAATTAAAATTAAATAAAATCAAAAATAATAATAATTAAATTAAATAAATTAAATTAAATTAAATAATAATTAATTAATTTAATCGAATAAATCAAAATTATATTAAATTAAATGATAATGTAAATAAATAAGTAATTTAAATTAAATTAAATTAATTAAATGAATTAAATTAAGTTAAATAAATTAATGAAAACTGAATATTAAATTAAAATTAAATAATAACGTAAATAAATAATAAATTAAATTAAATTAAATTAATTAAATAAATCAAATCATATTAAATTAAATTAAATTAAATAATAATATAAATAAAAATTAAATTAAATTAATTAAATAAACAAATTAAATAAATTAAATTGACAATGTAAATAAATATTAAATTAAATAAAATTAATTAAATTAATTAAACTAATTAAATTAAATTAAACTAAAGAAATTAAATTAATTAAATAAAATAAAATAAAACCAATTAAATTAAATCTTATTAAATTAAACAATAATACTTTACATTAAATTAAATAAATAAATTAAATTAAATTAATAATAATTGTAAATAATAATTAATTAAATTAAATTAAAATTAAATTAAATAACAAAATAAATTAAAATAAAATCAAAGATAATAATTTAAATAAACAAATATTAAGTTAAAGTAAAAATGAAATAAATAAATTAAATAAGTAATAATTAAATAAATAAAATAAATAAATAACAAACAATTAATAAAATAAATTAAATAAATAACAATTAATTAAAAAAACAAATGAATAACAATTAATTAAATCAAACCTGTAATAATTAATTAAATAAATAAATGATGATAAAGTAAATAAATCATAATGAATTAAATAAAGATAATGAATTAAATAAATAATAAAGATGGATAATAATTTTAATTACACATAAAAGATAATAATTTTTTAAATAACATAACAACACATAAATAATAAACAATAACAAAGAATAATAACTCATAAATAAATAATAATAATAATAATAGCACAAGACAAAAACAAAACAAAACAATAACAATATAATACGATAATAACATATAAATAACAATAACATATAATCATAACATACAACACACAAACAATAATCACCACACAACAACAGTCCTGATCATAATACAATACCAACACGATAACAATCAAACCTAGGATAGGCCTCCTGAGGCGTGGTTTATTTTTCCCTTTATAAAGACCACTAGGAAATCACAACTTGGTATAGAAAACATAATAAGAATACCCTTATGCTTAGTGAATGTATGGAGAAACCCAAATTTTTACCCGATGTCCACATAACCTTCCCAATTCATATTCCAAACTCAAAATCCCTAGTTTCAAATCCCAGCACAAACCAAAACAATATCAAACTCAAACCAAACCAAAACCAAAACTCAAACCAAACCAAAACCAAAACCCAAACCAAAACCAAAACCAAAACCAAATCTAAAACATAAACTCAAACAAATCTTCACAGCACTCCCATAAGTCCAAATCAAACTACCAGTTACCACCAAATACAAACCCAAACCACACCTAAACCCATCTGCCCCAACCTACCCCGAACAATTGTGTTCATTAAGCATAAGGGTATAGGTAGGTTGAATTGTTAACCAACATAATAAGTCTAAATGAGCCCAAGACTTTTCATCAGGATATGAGAGGGAAGCATGGACATGCATCCTTCTTTGACTGTTTGGATACCTCTGAGGTCTATCAAACTTAATATGTCTGCCTAACAAAACCATCCTCAATTAAATTAAACAAATTTTATTGAAACACAACATAAAAATTCGCATAGACATCATAGGACTTGGTAGAAAAACAGGACATTTGCATAGACATCATAGGATTGAGTAGTTACTTCTTTTTAGTTCTACTTCTTCATGTTTTCTGGCATGCTTTAATTTCTGCAAAATTATAAACACCTATATGCAATGCAATACTAAAGTTTCTGCTGGGAATGACGAGAAGACCCTCCAGGTACGCTTTTACTTTATTGCAATTTACCTTATTGTAATTTATTTACCTGCACTGCATTTTACTTTTCTTGCATGATAAATAAGATTGTTGCATGAAAACTGAAAGCCATCACATCTTCAAGGTTGTTTGTATGATTGTGTCATACGAATATAAGTCCTAATTAATTAAAACAGGCAGGATGAAACATTAAATAAACTCTCAAATTGAAGCCAAACAATAGGATAATTAGGTAAGTTGCCAAGATTCTTCTTGGATCCTCAGCTTCTCCTACTTCTCTTCTATTGGACTCTTAAAATAAATTGCTCCAAACTCGATACATTCCCTATTGAAATTCCAAAATTCAATCCTTTGAAAACCTTAAACTTTAAAATTCTTGAGAGCAAAATCACTGATCATTATCGAGACTTTTCTTAAATGATTCCCGTCATTTAGGATGTAATTAACTATAGGGGCTTGCCCTTATAGGGAACTTTAAGAACCCAGGTAATATAAACCCTGCTTAATTCCTTTATATTAAGTAGGGGAACCTGTCGGCTTATAAAATTGGTTCGCAGACCAAACGGATGTCACAAATCTTTTAGTTTATTTAATCGAGCGCCATCATCAAGCAGTGTGACTATTCCTCGGGATAGATACACAGTTTGTGGTGCGGTGCTCGTTTATATAAACTATTTAGGATGTGAGATCAGTTTGATTTCATATCTTAAAATTTTCAAACTTAAAATTATTTTCAAAAATCATATGCTACTTTCCAAATTATATATATACTTAAATTAAATTTAAAATCTAAAAAATACACCGACAAGCACATGGGATGGCAACTTAAGATGCAATTCAGTCATTCAAGATACATGGATATTTTTTAAGAACAAATGGATTGAAGAAGAAGATGTAAGAATGAACAATTATCGCCTGTTCTATCAGATTTATATTCCAGAAGGGTCAAATGAGAATAATAGTGGTCCTGGATATAATCCGCCTAATGGAGAATGGAATTAAGTGTTCTTTGTTCTTATATGTTTTATGTTCTTATGTTCTTACTTGTTTTGTTTAATATGTTTTGTGTTCTTATGTGTTTTGTTTGGTGTGTTTAGTGTTTATGTTTAAGTTTTAATTACGCCTTATGATGTGATAGTTACATCCTAGAGATGTAAACTTATCAGTTTGAGATTAAGTCTCTGTATCTAGATAATTTCATCCTATATATGTGGATTAAAATTCTAGGATTGTATTAAGTGTTATGTTTTAATGAATATAAGTTTGTGTTTGTATGAAATTTGTTTGGAATCGATGAATATTTAACATTTGAATTGGAATATTGGAAGATTTATGGGGAAGAAATAATTATTTTAAAAAAATTAAGGTTGATTAACGAAGTAGTTTAAAGCATATACCTTAATTGTGAAAATCTGGGTATTGGCAGCTAAACGCCAGAATACCGGCGCTTAAGCGCCAGATTTTGCAGCTAAGCGCCGAAGGGTTCACACTTAGGCGCCAGTTCGTAAAAATTGGTTCCCAGCAGTTAAAAACCCATGAATCGCCATTTTAACTCCCCTGCTCATCTTCAACCCATCGTTTTCACACGAGAGAGAAAGAGTCTAGGGCATCCTTGATTTGGACCATTTAAAAGTCGATCTCAACAAAAATTTGTAAATTTTGATTCCTTGAGGTAAGAGCACTACTCCTCAGTAAATTTTTTTGATTTTAACCATGTATTTTGAGTACATTTTGGAAAATCTTAAAATCACTATTCATGGTGAAAATTTGAGGAAAAACTTAATAAATTGCTTGGATTTAGTGGAAACATCTTTTGGAAGATAATTTAGCAAGTTTAGTGTGATTTTGGAATTTATGGTAAATTTTTCAGGAATTTTTAGAGATGGCTCCAAAATCAAAGTGCGTGAGAGGAAAGACAAAGTTTGATTCTGACAAATTTGTTAGTGCGAGGGCTGAGGAACGATACGTTAATGCGTTACAATCACGTAAAATTGATTCCTTAGAAAGTGTTCAGTAAGCCAAGAGAAGTAATTGATGATATAATTGCTAGGAGGAACTGGGAGAACTACTGTTGCTTCTCCGTTGTTGTTGTTGTTTCTATTGTTAGAGAATTCTATGAGAATTTGCCTGCATCAGAAGAGAATGTGGTGATGGTTAGGGGGCAAGATGTGAACTTTTCTTCTGGGGTAATTAACACTTTCTATCAATTACCTCCTGCTATGTTTTGTTTTTATTCTAATTTTCATCCTACGGAGGGAGAGTTAGATGAGATAATGGGATTTTTTACTGATGGAAGAGGATTATGGAAAATAACAAATGATAGAAGAGTGAATTTTCCTGCTTCTAAATTAAATGCTACTTCTAAGGCATGGCATTATTTTATCTCTTCTAAATTGTTTCCTTCAAGTCATACTAGTGAAGTGACAAGGGAAAGAGTCGTTTTGAACCATTGCATTTAGCAAGGGAAGCCTATAGATATTGGATCGATCATTTATGATTATATTGTGAATTGTGTCAGATCTACCACTACTGCAGGTATGGGATTTCCTTCCCTGATTCATTCATTATGTGAACGGTTTGAAGTGAAATTTGAAACCTGGGAAGAGGTACTTCAGCCTTTGAGACCTATCACCAGTGTAAACGTTGGAGCTTACACTGTACATTCAGAATTTGGCTGGAGAGGAGGATTTGGTAGGGCTTCTACTGCTTCTGCTTCTGCTGCATCTACTTCTTATGCTACTACTTCACGTGCTTCATCATCTACTGATTCACAGACTGGTTTATTAAGAAAAATTTTGAAAAAAGTGAGTATTACTCGAGAGCATCTGAAAGATATGGATGGTAAGATGGATAATGTGGAGAGATATATTGTAAAACATGATGAGTATGAGGAGAATTATCGGCATTATTTGGATAGACCGATTAGAGGTGATCGTAGTGCTCGAGATGCCCCCTCATCCATTCTACATACCTTATGTGCCATCCAGGGATTGGAACGTGCAGAATGATGATGATGATGAGGATGAAGAGTAGATGTATGTTTTTTGTTTTAGTTGTTGTGTTTGTTGTGTTGAGTTATTGTGTACTTTGTCTAGTACTTTGTTTGATAATTGTGTTGTGATGTGAACTCTGATAGTATGCAGATTGTAGTTGTACTATTTATCTTTTATGCATATTCAGATGTATTGTTATTGGAATGATGTTTTATATGTTGCTTTGAGTGTAGTGTGTGTGGTAGAAAATGTTTCAATGTGTATGTTGTACTAGAGTTTTTTTAGGGTGAAATTTTATTCTAAAACTGTTAGGAGATTAGAGAACACTATAGAAACTACTGTTTAGGAAATTGCATGCTTAAAGACTTTACAAAAATCTACCACTACCATTTACTATCTAGTATCAGTGTGATTTCAATTGGTGTGTATTTGCTTTGAAAACCTCCACTACTAAAGAAGTCTTTTGAAATTTTTACTTTTCTTGTTAGAAAAAGAAAATGTTTTAAAAAATTGAATTTGATTTCATTTTACTCCTGTTGTTTAAATTGTTATACTTGCATATTTAGGATATTTAAAATCCAGCAAGCATGTTATGTTAGTCTTTAATTCTCACCCATGTATCATTTCTTATGCCTAAATGTTTTATCCTAACTAAAAATTAAAGTTTGGGGGGGAATTTAAAAAAAAAGAAAAAAAAATTCAAAAACCTAAAATTTTATTTGTTCTCAAGAATATTTAAAATAAATCTTATTTCTTGATTGAGGATAATTAGGTATATGAAGTTATATTAGGGGAACAAAAATTTTGAATATAGAAATGAATAAAAGAATTTAGTTGAAAATTTATAGTAATCATGAAAAACTTAAAGTTACATTTTTTTTTGTGAAGAGATGTTAAATATATCTATCTATCTTTACTAAGAAATTTTATATTTTTGGATAAATAGAAGATTTGACTTTTATTCTTCAAAGCTTAAATTTCTTTTATTAAGGAATAATTTTTAAATACTATTATTATGATTGTTAAGTGAAAGATATATATCTGACCTTTATTTTAAATGGAAGGGTGGAATTCAAAATCATCAAAGGCCTATACAGATACAGTAATCCTTACCTTAGAAAAAAAAGAAAAGAAAAAGAAAAAGAAAAAGTGAAAATAGTATGTAAAAAGGGAAGAGAAGCTTGAGGATTTAAGGGCTTAATCAAAAATTGGTTCCATACCTAAAGTTTAACATATAAGTTTAGAGAAAATCTAAAGCTTAAGGTTATAATACAGTAAATAAAATTATTTTCAAATAAAGATTTTTAAGTGAGAAAAATAAGATGTTTGAATCCTATATTTTGAAGAATCTACAAATATTTCTAAATTAGATAGAGACTTATATTTGTCATTTTTCTTTCCTAAAGAAAATTCTAAACTTTAAGTTTGTCTTAATTACTTAATTTTTTTCTAAATTAGACTATTCCATTTCTAGAAAAAAATTTTTTTATCTTCCTAAGAAACTCATTACATAATTTGCATGTTAAAATTTTTTCTATAAGATTAACTGTCACTTGAGGACAAGTAACATTTTAAGTTTGGGGGATTTTTATACACCTAAAATATATAGTATTTTATGCACATTTTTATACCTATTTTTTATGATATTGCACTTTAATGGAAGGTATTTTGTGTTTTTCTTGCAGGTATGATGAAAATGAGTGATTATAATGAAAGGAGAAAAATTGGATCAAATTTGGAGCAAAAAAAATGAAAAAAAGAAAATTTGGGCACTGGCGACTAAGCCCCGCTGGGCCAGCGCTTAGCCGCCATAGTTAAAAATTGAGTTCAATTTAAATTTAGCGCCATTTTTAGTGGGGATGGGATGCAACTCTTGGTGGTAACTTCCATAACTTCCTTTGGGCGGCAAGTTTGAATGAAGGGGTGCATTCTTTGGTGGGTACATCAAATCTGGACACATTTTGAAGAGACACCAAGGCATCTTTTGGTTTAATATTTAAACAGAGTCTTAGGAAAGATTCAAGGCTCTTCCTTTGCATTTTAAAGAGAGTTTTTATTAGGAGTAGAGAGTAGAAAAAGGCGCTCTTCCATTGTATTTTGAAGAAATTGCTACTAATAATTTTCAATGTCCTTCTAAAAGGTTAAATCCTAAAAAGATAGCCAATATTCATGAAGATGATACTTTTGCGATGCTAGTGAATCAAGTTGATGCATTTTCAAGGAAGATAGACCAATTTGTAATGAATTTTTCTCAACCAATTTCCATGATTGAAGAAAATTCATTATGCCAAATGATTGATTCTCAAACATCATTAGAAACTTTGAATGCTATAAACAAACCTAATAACCCATATTTCAATTATTATCACCTAAGTTGGAAGAATCGTCCAAACTTTAGCTGGAATACCAATAATCAGGGTGTTAGTAATCAACAATGGGGGAACAACCAAGTAAACCTATTGGGGAACTGGAACAACCAAGTGAATAACAATTTGGGACTAACCTATCCTCTAGGTTTTAACAATGCTTCACAATTTAAGGAAAAGAAGTTGTCTATATAAGAAGCAGTGTTAAAAATGGGAATTCAATTGCAAAGTTAAGGACCAACAATAAAAAATATTGAGAATCAATTAGGACAGATTGCCAATTCATTAAGTAATAGATCCCAAGGAACGCTTCCTAGTAATACAAAAGAAAACCCAAGAGACAAGAATAAAGAGCAAGTAAAAGCTATTCAGTTGAGAAGTGGAAGAGATTTGGAAGGTAGAGTTTAAAAAGAGATTGAAATAGAGAGAGAAGAGATTGAAGAACCAAAAGTGGACGCTCAGCATGGTTTGGAAAGACCTTCTCTCCACCGAAGATTGATTCAGAAAAGCCACCACCTCCATTTCCTAAGAGACTTCAAAAACAGAAATTGGATAAGCAATTTTCAAAGTTCTTGGAAATATTTAAGAAGCTTACAATCAATATTCCATTTGCTGATGGCTTAGAACAAATGCCAAGCTATGTAAAATTTATGAAAGATATTCTCAACAGAAAAAGGAAGTTTGAACATAATGAAACTGTTGCACTTAGTGAGGAGTGCAGTGCAATAATTCAGAAAAAAACTTCCTTAAAAGCTTAAAGATCCTGGTTGTTTCACAATTCCATGTGCTTTATTAGAGATAGATTTTATGGAAAACTTTATGTCATTTAGGTGCAAGCATTAACCTTATGTCATTATCTATATTTAATATACTCGGATTAGGAGAAATAACTCAAACTAATGTAACTATGCAATTAGCGGATCATCCGATCACATATCCTAAAGGAGTTATAGAAGATGTTTTTGTTAAGGTGGATCAATTTATCTTTCATGTTAATTTCATTAAACTAGATATGGAGGAAAATAAAGAGATACCCATAATTTTAGGGAGGTCTTTCCTAGCCACAAGAAGAGCAATGATAGATACAAAAAAGGAGAATTAACGATGTGAGTCAATGATCATACTGTTACATTAAATATCTCAAAATCAATGAAATATCCTGCAAGAGGTAAAGATAATGAATGCTACAAGATGGATGTTATCAGATATCTAAGTGAATGTCATTTCAAATCAACTTTTGAAGAGAAATCTGAAAGTGAAAAATTGGAACACGAGCAAGAAGAGGATTATAACATTCTAAAGATTTTCATGAGGAAGATTTAAATTATGTTCATGAAAATTTTAAATTGTTGTACATGACTGAAAAAGATGAATATTTTAGTCCATCAGATGAAAAACCTCTTGATATTAATTTAAAGATGCTTCCTACTCATTTAAAATATGCCTTTTTAGGTGATTCCTCAACTTTGTCAGTTATAATTTCCTCTCAATTAATTGAAGAAGAAGAAGAGAGTCTGATTGAAATTTTGAAGAAATATAATAAAGCCTTTGGATGGACAATAGCTAGTGTTAAAGTAATCAGTCCTTCAATATATATGCTTAGAATTTATTTGGAAGAGAATTGCAAACCACAGGCTGATCTTCAAAGGAGATTAAATCCTATCATGAAAGATGTTGTGAAGAAACTAATTTTTAAAGTGATTGGATGCTTGAAGTACCTACCCTATTTCAGATAGTGCATGAGTTAGTCATATTCACTATGTTCCTAAGAAAGGAGGAGTTACTGTGAGAGCTAATGAAAAGAATGAATTAGTTCTAACAAAACAGGTTACAGGGTAGAGAATATGCATTGATTATAGAAAATTAAACCTTGCCACCAGGAAAGACTATTTTCCACTTCCCTTTCAAAATCAGATGTTGGATTGACTGACTGGGCATAAATAATTTTATTTTCTGGATAGATATACAAGTTACCACAAAATTCGAGTTGCTTCTGAGGATCAAGAGAAAACAACATTTACCAGCTTTTAAGGTACATTTGCTTTTAGAAGAATGCCCTTTAGTTTATGTAATGCCTTTGCTACATTCCAGAGATGTATGATGGCAATTTTTTTTGATTTAATTGAAAAAGAAACTGAAGTTTTTATGGATTAATTTCAGTGTTTGTAATTTCATTTGAATCATGTTTATAACATCTATAAAAAGTTCTTAAGTGCTGTGAAGAAGCTAGTTTAGTCCTTAATTGGGAAAATGTAAATTTATGGTAGCAGGAGGAATTATTTTGGGACATTGTATATCAGAAAAAGGTTTGGAGGTAGATCCTGCAAAAATTAAAATGATCACTAATTTATCTTGCCCAACCAATGTAAGGGGAATTAGAAGTTTCTAGGACATGCTGGATTCTACAGGCGTTATATTAAAGACTTTTCAAAAATCTCTAAGTCTTTATGTCGTTTACTAGAAAATGATCTTGTTTTTTGTTTTAAAGAAGAATGCCTAAAAGGTTTTGAATCATTGAAACAAAAATTAATCACTACACCTGTAATAGTTTCACCAAACAGGGGAAAACCTTTTGAATTAATGTAATTATACCACAACTGAGAAAGAGTTACTAGTTATAGTATTTGCCTTTGATAAATTCAGATCATATTTAATTAGAACTAAATGTGTGATGCATACTGACCATTCTGATATTAAGTATCCAATGAAGATGAAGGTTGCATAACTGAGACTTATAAGATGGATTCTTCATTTTAAAGAATTTGATTTTGAAATAGTAGATAGGAAGGGTGCTGATAATCAAATTGCTAATTATCTATCCAGGCTTGACTTTGAAAAACCTCTCTTTTCTGATGATGAAATCAATGAACATTTTTTCTAATTAAAAATTGTTCACTACTAATGAGTGGTGTGTTCCATCGTATGCCGACATTGAAAACTTTATTATCAATGATATTTATTTTGACTTACTAAGAGAGGAAGAAATTTTTATCTAAAGCTAAGACTTATTTTTGGGAAAGGAAAGGATCAGATCATTCGAAGATGTGTGCCTTTAGAAGAAACTTATGAAATTATTCAAAAATGTCATAATTCTGTTTATGGGGGACATTTTGGTGTTGATAAAACTGCATATAAAATCTTACGATCTGGATTTTATTAGCCTACAATTTTTAAAGATGTAATGCTTATATTAAAAATTGTGATCAATCTCAACATGTACGCAATATTTCTAGAAGAAATGAGATTCCCCTCAATTATAAGTTGGAAGTTGAAATATTTGATGTTTGGGGATTAGATTTCATGGGACCATTTAGACCATCTTTCAGAAATACTTACTTTTTAATAGCAGTAGACTATGTATCCAAATGGATAGAAACTGTTGCTTTACCTCGATGTGATGCTCAAAGTGTTGCAAAATTTTTAAGAAAGAATATATTTTAAAGATTTGGAATACCAAGAGTTATCATAATTGATGGAGGAAGTTATTTTAGAAAAACGATTATGGAAAAACTAGTAAAGAAATATCATATTAACCATCGCATTGCTACTGCTAATCATCTGCAAACTAGTGGTTTGGTTGAATTATCCAATCGTGAAATTAAAAGAATATTTGAAAATCTGTTAATCCAAACATAAAGGATTGGTTAATTAAATTGGATTATGCTTTGTGGGCTTATCGTACTGCATACAGATCTCCTATAGGAATGTTCCCATATAAGTTAATTTTTGGAAAATCTTGTCATTTACCAGTTGAACTTGAGCACAAAGCATATTGGGCTATTAAAGAGTTCAATTAGAATTTGAAAGATGCTGGTGAAAAGAGAATGTTGCAATTAAATGAGCTTGAAGAGATAAGGAATGAATCTTACGAAAATGCTAAGATTTATAAAGAAAAGATGAAGTTATGGCATGATCAGAAGATTCTTACTAAAAATCTTAAGCCTAGACAACAGGTTTTGTAATATAATGCTAGATTGAAAATATTTGGTGAAAAACTTAAGTCCAAGTGGATGGGCCCATTTATTGTGATGAAAGCTTATTCCTATGAAGTTGTGGATATTAAAGATCCTAAGACTCGAAAAATATTTAAAGTTAACGGTCAGAGACTTAAACCTTATTTTTTAGTCGATCAACCTAAACTTAGCGATAATTTAATGTTGGGTCACTCAGAATAAGCTTTGGCTATGTCAGGCTGAAGACGTTAAACCAAGTGCTTTGTGGGAGGCAACCCATATTTATCGGTGTGCTTTACTTTAAGTTTGCTTTGTGTGCTTTTATTTTGTTTGATTTGAGAACTGTGGTAGTATATTAAAGTTTATATGCTATAGTGGTGTTATTTGGACCTTAATTGATGACTTAAAGGAGTTAGAATGAAGATTTGGACGATTTATAGACATGTGCTAAATTAAGCACTAGCGCTTATGGGCTAGATGTTGTCCATTGGTGCCACAGATAAAAATCGTGATAAATGTGGTTTTAGAAGCTTAAATCATGGGCGAGAAGTTTTTTGAGTTATTTAGGAGTTACGTCATGACTTGGGTCGGTTTTAAAAATTCCCAAGTCTATGAAATGGCCCAAAATTAAGAGATACTTGCCCCATTTCTTATTTTCTTTTCTGAATCTTCTAAAAGTGTATTTTGAGAGCAAAAATGTCTTCTTGAGAGAGAGAAGTTAAGAAGAAAGAGAAAGCTAACAAGAAGAAGTTCACTTGTGAGAATGCGCAAGAGTTATTTAATGGGTTCCTAGTAGTTAGTATTTTAAGGTTTGCAGGATCAAGGCTAACTTGGCTTCAATCGAAGAAAAGGTAAATGAAACTAATGCTCATTTAGCGCACATTAGATGGCAACTCAAAATGCAATTCAATCATACAAGTCATGCGGAAGAAGTGGATAAAGTGATGTATCTGAAAAACAAATGGTTAGAAGAAGAAGATGTTAGAGTTTTTAATCATCGCCCATTTTATCTGATTTACATTCCAGATGGTTCAAATTGAACTAATGGTGGTTCAAGATATATCTCACCTAATGGAGAATAGAATTAAATTAAGTGTGGTGCTGTGATCTAATATTTATTGTTTAGTGTTTAGTTTTTGTATGTTTGTTATGTTTGTTTTAATGTTAGTGTTTTAAAGTGTGTTGTATTTTAATTATGTGGTTTTTTTTGTTTAATTATATGTGTAAGGAACTTGTGTTTAAAGAATTTTATTCAATGATTTTGGATCAAAATTTTTAGTTTGTATTAAGTGTTTTGAATTTAATAAAATATTTGTTTGTAAGTGTGTGAAATTTGTGTGAATCGATGGATATTTAAGTGAAAATTTAGAGTATTAGAGTGTGTTTGGAGGATGAAATTAATATTTAAATCATTTAATGGTGTTTAACTAGGCGTATTAGTGTGATTAATCTACTAAGTGTAGCCTAAGCGCCAACACTCGCGGCTATGCGACGTAATCTCGCGCATAGGCGATGGTTCCCGAAAATCGATTTACAGGCATTAAAATAAAAAAAATTGACATTTTTACCCCCACCCCCCCCCCACCCCGGTTACCTTCAACCTCACGATTTCGAGAAATAGGAGAGTAGGGCATCACTGATTTGGATCATTTTAGAGCCGATTTCAACAAAATTTGTTAGATTTAAACTTCCAAAGGTATGAGCACTTCTCCTAAGGAAAAATTTTTTATTTTCACCATGTATTTTGAGTACGTTTATAAAAATCCGACAATCACTAATCATGGTGAAAATTTGAGATTAAGCTTAAGAATAGCTTAGATTAAGCAGATTATACCTTTAGAAGTTGAGTTTAGCAAGTTCAGTTTGAATTTGCAATTTAAGATGAACGTTTTTTGTAATTTTTAGAAATGGCTCCAACATGGAAGCGCTAGAAAGGGAAAGATCGATTCGATTTAGACAAGTTCGTGAGTTCTAGAGCTGAGGATCGGTACGTGAATGCACTATCGTCACGTAAATTGATTCCAGAGAGAGTGTTTAGTAAACTAGGAGGAGATATTGAGGAAATGATTGATCAAAGGAATTGGAGAAATTACTATTTCTTCTCTGTTGTTGCTGTTGTTTATATGGTAAGAGAGTTCTATGCAAACTTATCAGCAGCAGAAGAAAATTTAGTGATATTCGGAGACAGCAAGTGAATTTTTTTGTCGTGGTAATCAATACTTTTTACTTACTGCCTCCTGAAATGTTTTATTATTATGTGTATTATCATCATACGAAAGGGGAACTTGATGAAATTATGTCTTTTCTGACTGATGGAAAACGTCTGTGGAAAATCACTAAGGACGGGAGAGTGAAGTTTCCAACCTCTAAGTTGAATACCACCTCCAAGGCTTTGCATTATTTTATCTCATCTAAGTTAATACCAACGAATCATGTTAATGATGTCACAAGAGAAAGAGCTATTCTAAATTATTGTATTCAGCAGGGAAAGCCTATAGACATTGGAGCTATTATTTTTTATTATATTCTCAACTGTGTCAGAGCTGTTACTACTGCAGGTATGGGATTTCCTTCCTTGATCCATTCTATTTGTGAGAAGTCTAGTGTTAAGTTTGAAACTTGGGAAGAAGTCCTTCAGCCACTTAGACCTATTACCAGTGTAAATGTGAACACTTACACTGTGCATTTAGAA
This sequence comes from Papilionanthe hookeriana x Papilionanthe teres, assembly GCA_022702705.1. Lineage (NCBI taxonomy): Eukaryota > Viridiplantae > Streptophyta > Magnoliopsida > Asparagales > Orchidaceae > Papilionanthe > Papilionanthe hookeriana x Papilionanthe teres. Next base: position 10,842,727 of record CM040432.1, on the reverse strand, counting down.
TTTGGCTGGAAGGGAGGATCTGTTAGAGCTCCTAGTTCTGCTGCTTCTACTTCTCGTGCTTCTACTTCACATGCATCATCCTCTAAAGATGAGTTTTGTGGTTCACAAACTAGTTTTTTACAAAAGATTTTGAATAAGGTAAGTCTAACTAGAGAACATGTTAAGGATATTGATGGAAATGTAGAAAATATTGAGAGATATATTTTGAAACATGAGGAGTTTAAGGAGAAATATTAGCAAAACACGGATAGACTGATTAGAGGAGATCACAGTGCTGAGATGCTTCCTCATTCTTTTAATATTCCTTATGTTCCTTCCAGAGATTGGAATGAGAGAAATGATGATCATGAGGATGATGAATAGGATATTTTTGTTATTTACAGAGTCTGTAATGTTTATTTTTATGTTTTTAAATGTTTAGTCTTTTATTGTATGATGTATTTTGATGTGAACTCTGATATATGTGGTTTGAAGTTGAACAGTTTCTGTTATGCATATTCAGATATATCTGAGTTGGATTGATGTTTTGTGATAGTTAAGATATATGTAATGCTTTGTTATGATGTGTTTGAGGTAGTAAATGTTTTGATGTAGTTATAGTGCATTGTGTTTTTAGTAGTGTACTATTTAATTCCAAAAAATGTTAGGAAATTTAAAGCACTATTGGAAACCACTATTTAAATAGCATGTTTAAACTTTTCAAAATTTGCTACCATATATTTTTCTAGTATTATTGTATTTGTGTTATGTTATGTTGGTGTTGTTACTTTGAAAACCTCCACTACTGTAGAAATCCTTTGAAATTTTTATTTTATTGAAAAAAAACATTGAATTTAATTTATTTTTACTCCTGCTTTTAAATTGTTATACTTGCATATTTAGGATATGAAAATTCATAATAGCATGTTATTTTAGTTTTTAATTCTTACCCATGTATAATTTCTTATGCTTAAATGTTTTATCCTAACTAAAATTTTAAAGTTTGGGGGAAATTAAAAACAAATTTGCAAAACTAAAATTTTATTTGTTCTCAAGAATACTATAAATAAAATTTGATTTTTGATTGAAAATAATTATGTATATAAAGGTATATTAGGGAAACAAAATCTTGAATATATAAATGAGTAAGAGAATTTAGTTAAAATTTTTTAGTAATGATGAAAATTTTACAGTTAAAATTTTGTTAGTTAAGAAATGTTAAATGTAGTTAAACTATTATTATTAGGAAATGTTGTACTTTTTGAAAAATAGAAGATTTGACTTTTATTTTTCAAAACTTAAATTTCTTATATTGAAAAAGAATTTTCAACACTATTATTATGACTTTTAAGTGAAAGATATATATCGGACCTTTTTTTTAAATGGAAGGGTGGAATTCAAAATTATTAAAGGCCTACCCAAATATAACAATATTTTCCTTATAAAAGAAAAAAAAAAAGAAAAAAGAAAAAAACGAAAAAATGGAAAAGAAAAGAGAAGTAAAAAAAAAGAAGAAGTGTATGTGAAAAGGAAGGAGAAGCTTGAGGAATTAAGGGTCTAACCAAAAATTGATTCCATACCTAAAGTTTAAAATATAAGTTTTCAGAAAATCTAAAGCTTAGGATTATAATATAGTGAGTAAAATTATTTTCAAATAAAAATTCTTAAGTGAGGAAAATAAAATGTTTAAATCTTATATTTTGAAAAATCTACAAGTATTTCTAAATTAGATAGGAACTCATATTTTTGATGATCCTTTACTTAAGAACTTTATAAATTTTAAGTTGGTCTCATTTACTAAAATTTTTTCTAAATTGGACTATTTCATTTGTAGAAAAAAATTTTGAAACCTTCCTAAAGAAACTCATTTACATAATTTGCATGCTTGACTTTTATAAGATTATAGTGTTGCTTGATGACAAGTAACATTTTAAGTTTTGGGGATTTTGATACACCTAAAATATATAGTGTTTTTAAGCACATTTTTATACCTATTTTTGATGATATTGCACTTTAATGGAAGGTATTTTCATGTTTTTCTTGCAAGTATGATAAAAATAAGTTATTGTGATGAACGGAGCAAAAAAGGATCAAATTTAAAGAAAAAATTGAAAGGTGTGCAAAATTAACGTTTGGCGCCTAAGGACCAGATATAGTGACGCCTCATTAATAGTGACAATTTTAATTAATTTTGGCATAAATTTGAAGGGGTTTTTGAAGCACTCTTTGGCTTAAACTTCATTAACTTCTCATTAGCACCAAAATTCATTTAAAATTCGAATGGATGGATGCATCCCTTGATAGATTCATTGAATCTAGACATAATTTGAAGAGACACCAAAGCATCTTTTGGAGAATTATTAAAATGAAGACTTAAATAAGAAAAGGTGAAGATTTTTAAAGAGAAATTTTTGCGGGAGAAGTTAGAGAAAAGCTTGAAGTGGTTCAAGGGAAAGAGGGAGAAAGAGTCTTCTTCTCGCCATTTTTTCTTTACTTTTCCACTTTACTTTATCATAGTTTGCATAAGAATTTAGGAGAGTCAATCCTTAGAATTGGACGCCAACCTCTAAGGAGTTATCAGCAAAAGTTTCAAAGGAACTTCAAGAGTCTTGTGCAGAGGATTTTCAGATAAGCTTTTATCTTTGCTTTTACATTTCGTTTTAAAAAAAGACTTAATGTGTTTTAAATATGTTTTTTTCTTTCAAATCAAATTGTGTGTTTGTTTTCTCCATGAGTCCTGAGTAGCTTTCTTTATCTATTTCCTTTCAAATGAAGAAGTAATTAAATTATGGAAGGAAGTTGTGTGAAGTATAGATGTTTAATATTGGAAGAAGTTGTGATGATTCCACTACTTTGCACTTCATTTACCTCTTGATTTGGCCAATTGTGATGTCAAAATTTTTTGTGAGAACATGTAAGAACCAATGTGGTATTGTTTTAATCAACATTTGGAGTGAATCACATGCATTTATATGGGTGAGAATTATAGTCCAAATATTTGAGTGCAAATAAATAGGGAGATATGCTTTTTAATGGGGAGTAAAATTAGAGGACTTTAGAGTGACAGGCTAAAGCCCCTAATTTGGTTTGATGTTTTAAATTTTGTTATGAGATGTTAGCCCCCAGGTGGAGGGAGAAGAGGGAACTCTAGAGTGAGAGCTAGTATCTTTCTTGCCCGACCCATCTACAAGATTTCAAAACTTCAAATTAACCAATGTTCTTTATAGAACAAAGTAAGTGTAAAGAATATAACTGCTCCTATTTGGCACAACACATTTAGAAACTTACACAACAAAATTTCATAATTATTATTGATTCATTGAAAGAGGAAAACGATATTTTATTTTCAATTGCTTTCATATATATAATTTTATAGTCTTTTTAATTTATGTTTCTTGCTTTACTTTTTCTTAAAAGAAAATATCAAAAATAAATTTAAAATTATTTATCTTAGAACATACTTTACAAAATTATTTTGAAAAGTAATTATTTTTCTGCTTTCTTTAAAATTTTAAGACATTTACCTGTGGGTTTGATATCTCAAGGCTTAATCAGAAAGTCTTATATTACTTTATAAACGATACGTAAACTTTCGTAGAATCCCATATTATAAAATAATTAAAATATATTTATTATTTGCTTTAGTGTCAAGTTTTTGGCATCCATTGCAAAGAAAGAGATTATCATTGAAAATAAATATAAAGTGAAAAATGTGAGCATAAATTTTCGCGGATCAGGGCTTAATCAAAAAATCTTATATTACTTGATAAATAATACGTATACATGTGTAGAATCTCATATTATAAAATAATTATAGTTGATTTCTTATTTGCTTCAGAATCAAGTATTTGGTGTCATTGAAGAAAGAGATATTATTGATAAGAAGAAATATAAAGTGTAAAACATAAGCGTAAATATTCGGGGATCATGTTTTTAGCACCGTTACCGGGGAAATTAATTAAAATATCGTTTAAAGAAAATTTAAGAAAAATTTAATTTTTTACTTTTCCTTACTTTTGTTAGTGTGTTTTGTTTTATTTTATTTTATAATTGTGTATGTGTAGTTCAGGTTCTGCGGGACTTATGTCTCGTGATTCTAAACTAGAAAGAATTATTAAAAACTTAAAAAAACTAAAAATCTGAAAAAGATAAGAATATTCAAGAAATGGCTAATCAAAATAATCAAAATGTTGAAATACATCAAGAATTTAGATCTTTAAGAGATTATGTTAACCCTACAGTAGATGAACTTCATGGCGCTATTCAACAACTTGTTGTAGCGGCTAATTCATTTGAACATAAACCTGTTATTATCTAAAAGGAATATAATAATCAGTTTGGGGGAGCACCAACTGAAGATCTTAATTTACATCTTCCAAAATTTCTAGAATTATATGTTACTTTTAAATATGATGGGGTTTCAGACGATGCTATTAGAATTAGACTTTTTCCTTTTTCCCTTAGGGATACGGCTAAAATATGGTTACATTCGTTAGCACCTGGACAAATCAGAACTTGGAGTGATTTAGCACAAAATTTCCTTGCTAAATATTTTCCACCATCAAAGAGTGCGAAGCATAGAAAAGATATTACATATTTTTTGTCAATTTGAAGGGGAATATATTTATGAAGCATGGGAACGATTTAGAGATCTCCTAAGAAAGTGTCCACATCATTCGATACTAGATTGCTTAATAATACAAACTTTTTATAATAGATTAGTTGGATCTCTTAGATCTATTATCGATGGCGCTGCTGGTGGTTGATTGATAGTTAAACAGTTTACTGACGCTTATGAATTAATTGAAGAAATGGCTACTATTAATTTTTAATGGCCTTCTAAAAGGTTAAATCCTAAAAAGGTAGCCAACATTCATGAAAATGACTTTTTCAATGTTAGCAAATCAAGTTGCTGCAATTTCAAGGTAGACCAATTTGGAATGAATTTTCTCAGCTAATTTCCATGATTGAAGAAAATTCATTAGGCCAAATGGTTGATTCTCAAACATCATTAGAAACTTTGAATGCCATAAAAAAGCCTAATAACACATATTCGAATTATTATAACCCAGGTTGGAAAAATCATACAAACTATAACTTGAATGACAATAATCTGGGTTGTAGTAATGAACAATGGGGGAATTGGAACAACCAAGGGAATAACAATTATAGACCAACATATCATCTAGGTTTTAACAATGCTTCATAATTTAATGAGAAGAAGTTTTCTATAGAAGAAGTGGTGTTACAAATGGGAAGTCAATTACAAAGTCAAGGAGCAATAATCAGGAAATAATGAGAATCAATTAGAACATATTACCAATTCATTAAGTAATAGATCCCAAGGAACGCTTCCTAGTAATATAGAAGTAAATCCAAGAGACAAGAATAAAGAACAAGTAAAAGCTATTCAATTGAGAAGTGGAAGAGAGTTGGAATGTTGGGTTCAAAAAGATATAGAAGTAGAGAAAGAAGAGATTGAAGAACCAAAAGAAGACACTCTGAAATGTTGGGAAAGACATATTTCTCCATCTAAGATTGATTTAGAAAATCTAACACCTCCATTTCCTCAGAGACTTTGACAAAAAAAATTGGATAAGCAATTTTCAAATTTCTAGGAAATAATTAAGAAGCAATAATTAACATTCCATTTGTTGAAGCCTTAGAATAAATGCCAAGCTATGTAAAATTTATGAAGGATATTCTCAACAGAAAAAGGAAGTTTGAAGATAATGAAACTATTGTACTTAGTGAGGAGTACAGTGTTATAATTCAGAAAAAGCTTCCTGAAAAGCCTAAAGATCGTGGTAGTTTCATGATTACGTATGTAATCGAAGACAGATATCATAGAAAAGCTTTATGTGATTAGGTGCAAACATTAACCTTATGCCATTATCTATAATCAAAAGACTGGGATTAGGAGAAATAACCCCTACTACTGTAACTCTGCAATTAGCGGATCGTTCGATCACATTTCTTAAAGGTGTTATAGAAGATGTTTTAGTGAAAGTGGATCAATTTATCTTTCATGTTGATTTCATTATGCTAGATACAGAGGAAGATAAAGAGATACCCATAATTTTAGGGAGACCTTTCCTAGCCACATGCAAAGCAATGATAGATGTAAAAAAAGAGGAATTAACTATGTGAGTCAATGATAAAACTGTTACATTCAATATCTCAAAATCATTGAAATATCCTGCAAGAGGTAAAGATGATGAATGTTATAGGATGAATGTTATCAGATATCTTAGTGAATGCTATTTCAAATCAACTTATGAAGAGAAAACTGAAATTAAAAAATTGGAATACGAGCAAGAAGAGAATTGCAACGTTCTAAAGATTTTGAGAAAGAATTAAATTATGTTCATGAAAATGTTGAATTGTTGGACATGACTAAAAAAGATGAATCTTTTAGTCCATCAATTGAAAAAATTTATGAACTTGAATTTAAAATGCTTCCTATTAATTTAAAATATGCCTTTTTAGGTGATTCCTCAACTTTTCTAGTTATAATTTCCTCTCAATTAACTGATAAAGAAGAAGAGAGTTTGCTTGAAATTCTAAAGAAATATAAGAAAGCCTTTGGATGGACAATAGCTGATATTAATGAAATCAGTCCTTCAATTTGTGTGCATAGAATCGTTATGGAAGAGAACTGCAAACCTCATGTTGATTCTCAAAGGAGATTAAATCCTATCATGAAAGATGTTGTTAAGAAAGAAATTTTGAAGATGTTGGATGTTGGAATTATCTACCCTATTTCAGATAGTGCATGGGTTAGTCCTATTCACTGTGTTCCTAAGAATGGAGGGGTTACTGCGACTGTTCATGAAAAGAATGAATTAATATCAACATGACATGTTACGGGGTGGCAAATATGCATTGATTATAGAAAATTAAATCTTGCCACAAGGACAGCCCATTTTCCAATACCCTTTCTAGATCAGATGCTAGATAGACTAGTTGGGCATAAATACTTTTTTTTCTGGATGGATATACTGGTTACCACAAAATAAAAATTGCTCATGAGGACCAAGAGAAAAAAGCATTTACCAGTCCATATGGTACATTTGCTTGTAGAAGAATGCCCTTTGGTTTATATAATGCCTCTGCTACGTTTCACAGATGTATGATGGCAATTTTCTGTGATTTAATTGAAAAAGAAACTGAAGTTTTTATGAATGAAATTTCAGTGTTTGGAATTTCATTTGAATCATGTTTAGAACGTCTATCAAGAGTTCTTAAATGTTGTGAAGATACTAATTTAGTACTTAACTAGGAAATATGTCAATTTATGATAGCAGGAGGAATTGTATTTGGCATTATATATCAGAAAATGGTATAGAGGTAGATCCTGCAAAAATTCAAGTTATCACTAATTTACCTTGCCCGATAAATGTAAGAGAGATTAGAAGTTTTTTTGGACTTGCTGGATTCTACAAGTGTTGTATTAAAGACTTTTCAAAATTTTAAAAGCCTTTATGTCATTTACTGGATAAAGATATGATTTTTTTATTTTGATGAAGAATGCCTAAAGGCTTTTGAATCAATTAAATCAATGAGTAGCGTGTTCCGTGGTATGCTGATATTGTAAACTTTATTGTCAGTGATACTATACCCTATGGTTTGACATAAAAAGAGAGGTAGAAATTTTTATCTAAAGCTAAGACTTATTTTTTGGATGATCTATTTTTATATAAACATGGAAAGGATCTAATTATTCAATGATGTGTGCCTTTAGAAGATATTTATGAAATAATTCAAAAATGTCATAATTCTGATTTTGGGGGACATTTTGGTATTGATAAAACTACATATAAAATCTTACAATCTGGATTTTATTGGCTAACAATTTTGAAAGATGTTAATGCTTATATTAAAAATTTTGATCGATGTCAACATGTAGGCAATATTTCTAGAAGAAATGAGATGCCTCTCAATTATATGTTGGAAGTTGAAATATTTGACGTTTGGGGATTAGATTTCATGGGACTATTTATACCATCCTTTGGACATATATAAATTTTGATAGCAGTAGACTATGTATCCAAATGGATATGAAGCTGTTTCTTTACCTTGATGTGATGCTCAAAGTGTTGCAAAGTTTTTAAGAAAGAATATATTTTGTAGATTTGGAATACCAAGAGTAATCATAACTGATGGGGGAAGTCATTTTAGAAATGTGATTATGGAAATGCTAGTAAAGAAATATCATATTAACCATCGCATTACTACTGCTTATCATCCGCATACAAGTGGTTTGGTTGAATTATCCAATCATGAAATTAAAAAAATATAGGAAAAGATTGTATATCCAAATTGGAAGGATTGGTCAATCAAAATGAATTATGTTGTGTAGGCTTATAGAACTGCATACAGAACTCCTATAAGAATGTCTCAATATAGACTAGTTTTTAGAAAAGCTTGTCATTTACCAGTTGAACTAGAGCATAAAGCATATTGAGCTATTACAGAGTTCAATTATAATTTTAAAGATGTTGGTGAAAAGAGATTTGTTACAATTTAATGAACTTGAAGAAATAAGGAATGAATCTTATGAAAATGCTAAGATTTATAAAGAAAAGATGAAATCGTGGCATGATCGGAAGATCTTACTAAAAATCTTGAGCTAGGACAAAAATTTTTTGTTATATATGCTAAATTGAAAATATTTGCTGGAAAACTTAAGTCCAAGTGGATGGGCCCATTTATTGTGATGAAAGTTTATCCCTATGGAGGTGTGGATATTAAAGATCCTAAGACTAGAATAATATTCAAAGTCAATGGTCATAGATTAAAACCCTATTTTTCAGTCGATCAATCTAAACTAGATCATAATATGTTTTTGCGTCACTCAGAGTAAGCTCTGGGTATGTCAAGCTGAAGACATTAAACCAAGTGCTTTGTGGGAGGCAACCCATAATTATCTGTGTGCTTTAGATTATATTTGCATTGTGTTCATTTGTTTGGATTGATTTGAAAAATGTGGTAGTATTTTGAAGTTTTTATGTTATAGTGGTGTTTATTTGACCTTATTAGATGACTTAGAGAAGTTAGAATGAAGATTTGGATGCTTAGCAGACCTCTGCTAAAATGACCACAGGCGACTATGCGCCGCAAGTAGGCGCTTAGGCGCCGAAGTTACAAAAAATGTGAAAAATGTGGTTGTAGAAGCCTAAATAATGGGTAAGTGGTTTCAGAAGTTCTTTAGGAGTTAAAACACATATAGGGTCGGTCTTTGAGACTTCCTAAGCCTATAATAAGACCCATAATTAAGAGATACTTGCCTCAGTTCCTATTTTCACTTCTGAGTCTTCAGTTAAACTATTTTAAGAGAAAAAATGTCTTCTTGTGAGAGTGAAGTTAAGAAGAAAGTGGAAGCCAACAAGAAGAAGTTCATTTGTGAGAGTGCCCAAGAGTTATTCAATGGATTTCTAGCTATTAGTATCCAACGAATCGCAGAAAGAAATGCAAAGATCGAGGCTGACGTGGCTTCAATTGAAGAAAAGGTAAATGAAATTAACGCACATTTAGCGCACGTTGAATGGCATCTCAAAATGCAATTCAGTCATACAAGTCATGTGGAAGAAGAGATAAAAGCGATATTTCTGAAGTACAAATGGATAGAAAAAGATTCTGTGAGATTTTTCAACCATCGCTCTTTTTATCAGATTTACATTCCAGATGGTTCAAATGAAACTAATTGTGGTTCTAGATAGATTCCGCCTACTGAAGAGTGGAATTAAATTTAAGTGCGGTCCTTTGATTTAGTTATCTATGTTTAATGTTTAGTGTTTGTTATTATTCTAATATTTGTGTTATGAGTTTTTTGCATCTTAATTTTTGTTTGTTACATCTTAATGATGTAGATTTGTGTTAGTTATATGTGTTATGAACATGTGTTTTTGAAAATTTAATCCAAGGATTTTGGATTGAAATTTTTAGTTTGTATTATGTATTTTGTTTTTAATGAAAGTTATGTTTGTAAGAAATTTGTTTTGAATCGATTGATATTAAAGTGTAATTTTGAAGTATAAGAAGTGTGTCTGAGGTAGAAATAATTATTTAAGTAGTTTAAGTGTGATTAACTAGGCATTTTAGTGCAATTAACATAATTGACAAAATCTGTGCACTGGCGGCTAAGAGGCAAACCCCCAGTTGTTAAGCGCCAGAGCTTGCGGCTAAGCGTCGTAATGTCGCGCATAGGCACCAATTCACAAAAATAGGTTTATAGGCGTTAAAAACCTGAATATTGACATTATGTCCCCACTGTCACTTTCAACCTCGCAAATTTGTGAAATTGGATCCTAGGGCATTACTTATTTGAATCATTTTAGAGCTATTTTCGATGAAAATTGTTAGATTTCAAATCCTTATGGTATGAGCACCTTTCCTAAGCAAAAAATTTTTATTTTCACCATGTATTTTGAATACATTCTTAAGAAATCCAAAAATCACTATTCATGATAAAAATTTGAGAAAAAGCTTGAGAAATTGCTTGGATTTGGTAGATTATGCCATTAGAAGTTAAGTTTAGCAAGTTTAGTTTGATTTTGGAATTTATGGTGAATTTTTGTAAATTTCAGAAATGGCTCAAAAATTGAATCGCTCGAAGGGGAAGGCTAGACAAGTTTGCCAGTTCAAGAGCTGAGGATCATTACATTGATGCGCTTTCATCACGTAAGTTAGTTGTTGAAAGAGTTTTTAGTAAACCGATAGGAGATATTGAAGAAATAATAGATCGGAGAAATTGTATAAATTATTGTTGCTTCTCCACTGTTGCAGTCGTTTCTATGATAAGAGAGTTCTATGCTAACTTGCCAAGAGCAGAGGAAAATTTAGAGATGGTTCAAAGACAGCAAGTTGATTTTTCTCCTGTGGTAATCAATACGTTTTACCGACAACCTCCTCAAATATTTTGTTATTATGCAAATTATCATCCTACGGAAGGGGAATTAGATGAGATTATGTCTTTTCTTACTAATGAAAGAGGTCTCCGATAAATTACAAATGACAGAAGAGTGAACTTCCGAACCTCAAAGTTAAAAACCACCTCCAAGGCTTGGCATTATTTTATCTCATCTAAGTTATTACCTTCAAGTCATGTTAGCGAAGTGATGCACGAGACTTATATTTTGCAAGAATTTATGAACTCAGATTTATAGATTTATAATAATTTTGTTAAGTCCAAGCATTTAACGCAAGTATATGTATCATATCAAGTAATACAGGGCTCTAATGCAGTCCTGAATATTGATCCCACAGGGAAATATTGAAGTTTTAAGAAAGCGTTACACAATGTGTAATAAGCACTGAAGTTAAAGTTTACTACTTGCTACTACTATGCAGGAAACAGTAAGAACAATGAAACTGTTACAATTTACTAACTACAATTGCTTCTAACAACTTTAAGAACAGGATTAACTAACAGACGCACTAAATTAAGTATTTGAAAGGTTTTTGATATATGAGAAAAGTATCTTTCCTCTTGCAATGAGAATATGATGTTTGGATTGATATGGAATAATTATCTATTTAATTGTGTCAAATAGGAGCATAGATGATTCTTTACCCTTAAAAGAGTACCCCCTCTTCTAAGTAAGAAAAGAACATTGACATATTCTAAGTTTAGTCACTAACTCTAAGGCTAGGCTGGAAGGATACCAGCTCTCACTTTGGAGCTCCCACTCACCCTTCACTCGAAGGCTAACCTTTGATATTAATTACTAATCTTAGAACCAATTTGGGGATTTCAGCCTGTCACCCTGAAATCTCCACATTGAAGTCCATCAAAACACATTTCCTTATTCATTTGCACTCAATTCCCATGAACTACACAATTCATCCATAGAAATTGAATGGATCTTTCATTATTGTTGTAGGAAATTAAATCCTTTCAAACTTAATGTTCGACAACATATTTTAACATTTCAATTGGCCAAATCAAAAGTAAATTAAGTTCTAAATGAAAAACTGTCACAACTTCTTCATTACATTAAAAGCACATCAAATCCACATCAATCCATCATCACATCTCTATGCAAGAAGAAAGACAAGGGAGTCTACTCAGAATTCATGGAGAAGATACAATAAAACATGGATTTTATATATAAAAGAAAATTCATACAAACCACAAAAGAAAATACAACTTATCTCTTTCTCTTCCCCAATGCAATTCCCTTAAAGTTCCTTTGAATCCTCTTCTCTCTTCTTTACAACACTTGATTCTCTCCTTAGAATGGAAAGGAAGAAGCAATCTCTCACTTTACCTCTTCTCCTCCCCTCCTTAGAGAAGAATCCCTCTCAAATCTTCACTCTACACTCTCTACTCCTAAACCCTAACACTCTAAAAGACATAAGACACTCTCTAGACACTTTCTCCACACTACTTTTCATCCAAAAGTACTTACGTATAAGATAGGGATGAAATCTCAAGAGTATCCATAGGCATCCCTTCAAAAAGTTTCCAAAACTATTCAAATTTGAACTCCACCAACTTTGGGCGCAGGCGGCGCCCGATAGGGCACCGGCGGCGCTCTATCGTGCGATTTAATTATTGTGCTCTCTGGATTTGGGCACCGACGGTGCCCATTCTGGCACCGGCGGCACCAGAACACTTTTTCACCATTTTTCTCCTTTTTTCTCTTTTTTCTCCAGATTCTTGCCTTTTTGCTTCTTTTCACTCCAATCACCTAAAATCACCATACCTGTAGCAAATCATGAAAAATACATTTCTGTAAAGTGCAATATCACCAAAAATGGGTAAAATTAGATAGTAAAAATTGTATATATTTTCAGTGCATCACGAAGTTACGAGGGATAGAGCTGTTCTGAACAATTGTATTAAGGAGTGATTATTTTTATTATATTATAAACTATGCCAAAATTGTCATTATTGTAGGTATGGGATTTCATTCCCTGATCCATTCACTTTGTGAGCAGTCTGATGTAAAGTTTGAAACTTGGGAAGAGGTAAATGTGAACATATTACACTGTAAATTCAGAATTTGGCTGGAAAGGAAGATCTGTTAGAGCTCCCAGTGCATCTGCTTCTACTTCTCATGCTTCTATTTCGCAGACATCATCATCTAGAGGTCATTTTTCTTGTTCACAGACTATGCTGTTACAGAAGATTTTAAAAAAAGTTAGTCTGTCTAGAGAACAAGTTAAGGATATAGATAGGAAGGTGGAAACCATTGAGAGATATATTCATAAACATGATGAGTATGAGGAGAATTATCAGCAATATATGGACATATTGATAAGAGGAGATTATAATGTTGAGATGGCTCCTCATCCATATTTCATCCCTTATGTACCTTCCAGAGATTAGAATGAAAGAGATGATGATGATGGAGATGATGAGTAGGATTTTTATTTGGTGAGTCTATGATGTTTGTATTTGTGTTTTATGATGTTTGGACTTTTTGTTGTTCGTTATATTATGTTGTGAACATTGATATTTGTGGGATATTTCTGGGGTGCACATTTAGATATATCTTTGTTGGATTTATGTTTTGTGATAGTTATAATATTTGTGATGTAATGTTGTGATGTGTTTGTGGCAGTAAAAGTTTTAAAGTGTATTGTGTTTTTAGTGGTGTATAATTTAATTCCAAAAACTATTAGGAAAATTTAGAACACTATTAGAAACCACTATTTAAATTGCATGTTTAAACTTTTCAAATTTGCTACCATATATTTTCTAATGTTGTTGTGATTTTTGTTTTGATAAGTTTGTGTGGATTTGCTTTGAAAACCTCCACTATTGTAGATGTCCTTTGAAATTTTTTATTTTATGAATTTGATTTTTGTTTTTTGTTTACTCATGTTATTAAACTGTTATACTTGCATAAAGATTCCTATAAGCATGTGATTTTAGTTTTTAATTCCTACCCATGTATTATTTCTTATGCTTAAATGTTTTATCATAACTAAAATTTAAAGTTTGAGGTGAATTTAAAAATAAATTTTCAAAAATTAAAATTTTATTTGTTCTCAAGAATACTATAAATAATTTTTGAATTTTGATTGAAATTAATTATGTATATGAAGTTATATTAGGGATGCAAAATTTTAAATATAGAAATGAGTAAGAGAATTTAGTTAAAATTTATAGTAATGATGAAAATTTTGAAGTTAAAATTTTCCTAGTAAAGAAATGTTAAATATAGTGAAAATTAGCAGGAAATGTTGTATTTTGGAAAAATAGAAGATTTGAGTATTATTTTTCAAATTTAAATTTCTTTAATTCAAAAATAAATTTCAACACAGTTATTATGATTTTAAGTGAATGATATGTATCAAACCTTTGTTTTAAATGGAAGGATGGAATTCAAAATCATTGCCTTATAAAGTCAAAATAAAAAATAAAAGTATAATATGTGAAAAATAAGGAAGGAGAAGCTTGCGGATTTAAGGGCCTAACCAAAAAAAAAATTGGTTTTATAACTAAAGTTTAAAATACAAGTATTGAGAAAATCTAAAGCTTAAGATTATAAAATAGTAAGTAAAATTATTTTCAAATAAAAATTTTTAAGTTAGAAAAATAAAATGTTAAATCCTATATTTTGAAAAATCTACAAGTATTTATGAATTAGATAAGAGCTCATATTTTTCATTATCCTTTACTTAAGAACTTTCTAAACTTTAAGTTGGTCTCATTTACTAATTTTTTTTCTAAATTGGATTTTGTTTCTAGAACAAAATTTTTAAACCTTCCTAAAGAAACTCATTTACATAATTTGCATGTTTAATTTTTATGTGATTAAGTGTCAGTTAAGGACAAGAAACATTTTAACTTTGGGGGATTTTTATAAATCTAAAATATATAGTGTTTTTATGCAAATTTTTATACCTATTTTTTATTATATTGCACTTTAATGGATGGTATTTTTGTATTTTTCTTGCAAGTGTGATTAAAATGAATGATTATGATGAAAAGAGCAAAAAAGGATCAAAGTTTGAGCAAAAATGATAAGTTTGCAAAATTAGCCCCTGGCGATTAAGCGCCAAGAGGTGGTGCGTATGCGCGACAGTTAAAGTGGCGAATTAAATTAAATTTGACATCATTTACAAGGGGTGTTTGAATAAACTTTTAGTTTAAACTTCCTTAACCTTTTTTTTTGCGCCAAATTCGAATGAAGAAATGCATCCATTGAATCTGGACAAGATTTGAAGAGACACCACAGAACCTTTTTAAAAATTATTAAAATGAAGATTTTTAATCAGAGAGGGGGTTGTTGAGAGTCTTTTTGGTGTGTGTAAAGAGTTTTTAGTGAGTCATTAGTGTCTTATAGAGAGTTAAAGGGGAAAGAGTTGGTGTTCAAGCCTTCTTCTCACCAATTTTCTTTCATCCATTTATCTAGTTTGTATTGGAGTTTAAAGTCAGAGTTTGAGTCTACAGAGTTGGGGGTCCCACTCTGAGGAGTCATTTAGTGGAAAGAAAAGTTTTAGAGGAACTTCAAGTGTCATGTGGAGAAGATTTTCAGATAATTTTGTATCTTTATCTTTACATTTGGTTTTAAAGTAAGACTTGTGTTTTCATTATGATCTCTCCTTTCAAATCAAATTGTGTTTGTGTTTTCTCCATGAGTTCTGAATAGTTTTCTTTATGTTTTTCCTTTTAAATGATGAAGTAATTAAATTATGGATGGAAGTTGTGTGAAGTATAGGTGTTTAATATTGGAAGAAGTTGTGATGATTCACTACCTTGCACTTCATTTACTTATTGATTTGGCCAATTAAGATGTAAAAATTTGTTGTGAGAACATGTAAGAACCAATGTGGTATTGTATTAATCAACAATTGAAGAGAATCACATGAAATTGTATGCGTGAGAATGTAATCCATATAGTTGAGTGCAAAAAAATAGGGAGATATGCTTTTGATTGGGTGTATAATTAGAGGACTTTAGAGTGACAAGCTAAAGCCCCCAATTTGGTGTGATGTTTTAAGTTTTTTTATTAGATGTTAGGCCCTAGGTGGAGGGAGAAGAGGGAACTCTAAAGTGAGAGCTAGTATCTTTGCTACCTAAGCAATCTACAAGATTTCAAAACATCATATTAACATGTGTTCTTTATAGAACCAAGTAAGGTAAAGAATATAACTGCTCCTATTTGGCACAACACATTTAGATACTTCCACAATAAAATTCCATAATTATTACTAATTCATTAATGAGGAAAAAGATATTTTATTCTCATTTACTTTCATAACATTTTTATTGTCCTGATAACTTTAGTTACTTGCTTTACTTTTTCTTGAGAAAATTATCAAAAAGAATTTAAACTTTCTATCTTTAAACATAACATACAAAATCATTTTGTAAAGTAAAAAGTTGTTTGTCTGCTTTCTTTAAATTTTCAGAGTATTTTCCTTTGGGTTTGATATCTCGGGGCTTAACAGAAAGTCTTATATTACTTGATAAAGGATACGTATACTTGTGTAGAGTCTCATATTATAAAATAATTAAAGTTGATTTCTTATTTGCTTTGGAATCAAGTATTTTGTGCCATTGTAAAGAAAGAGATATTATTAATAAGAAGAAATATAAAATATAAAACGTATGCATAAATATTCAGAGATCAGCTTGCAGCAAGAAAGGCCCCTCAGGCCTCTGAGTTTGAGAATGTCATCAGTAGGAAGGAGCTTATGGAAAACTCTCCAATAAAAAAAGGACATAGAGGGAGGGAGACAGCTTCTCCAAAAGAAATCCCCCAAGGGAACCTGATACCAGTTAAACAAATTACAGTAGATGGCTTTGGAGAGCCTTTGGTTGTGGTAGGCTTCTAAGACAACTCTATCTGACCTATTTCTGTCAAAGTGCAGGCCGTAGAAAATGTTGATACGCTCGGGAGTGAATCCTACTCCAACTCCTCTAACGAAAATCTCGTACTCTTCAGCATCCACGAAATTGGCATAAAACTTCCTAACCACAGGGATAACAGCAACAGCAGTAAAATAGCAGAATCGTTGCCAGTTGAGTGAAACGTCGTATCCTCAATTCTACCTCATGGATTGTAAAAACTTCGCTATGAGATAAACTTCCGAGTCATAGCAAAATCATTATACCAAAAATGTGTTGCGGCAGTGATAAACTTGCTACGATCAAAATTTTCTCGTTCCTTTCCTCGCTTAGATTTGGGTGTCATCTAAACGTTAAATAAAAAAACGTAAAATAAATTTATAGGATCACAGAAAACATACTAATTTAAGCTTCTCAAACTTGAAAGAGCTTAAAAATCCATGGATTTAACTCTAAAAATCAACTTTTTTCTAAAAATTTTGGTTTTCTTCAATGTGAGCAAAATCCATGGTGAAAATCGAAAATAATTGGTTTAGAATGAAGATCTGACCATAGGATGAAGAAATCGAGTGATTTCAAGCTCAAAAACTTGAAAATCTGGCTTTAAATGGGATCTCAAGGGTCTCTTTTCACGAAAACCAGAGGAAAGGGAAGCTAAGGCGTCAAAAATGGTGAGTGGGTGTTTAAGAAGAAGAAGTTTCGGGTTCAGGCTGAACCGGCGCCTAGGCGCCAAATTCTGGTGCCTAAGCGCCAGACTCGCCTTTCCAAAAATTCAATTTAAATTTTATATTTTCCACAAAAACTTGTCAAATTTTACTCCTAATTACTCTTATAAGAGTATTAATCCAATTTATATCTTCCAAATATTTCCAAAATCAATTTAAAATGATAACTAAGTTCCACATTTCAAACACGAAATTTAACTAAACTCTTTAACTTTAATTCATAATTTTCATTCCAAACTTAATAAATTCCAGAACAAGACTATAACATGGTTCATCATTCTATATACAACACAAACAACATAAATTCAAAGCAAATTCCAAATCCAAAAACACACATTGAACAATTAAGCAAACACACACAAATTAGATAATCGACACACTAGAACTTAACTTAATCACACCTAGAACACATAAGAGATCTATTCAACACTGATCTTCAATTACAATCTCTTTTGCAATGAAGTTTGCTAGGATCAAATGGATAGAAAACCAACGCCCTTGGAAATTCCAAAGCCATTTTTTCATTGATCCACTTGTTCTTCTCGTACATTGCTACTTGAGCGTCTTGATAGGCCTCCATATGATCAAATTGAAGTTTTAATTTCCATTTCACATGCTCAATTTGATGATACATTTCGTGCAAGTAATTCCCAATGCTTTGAAGTTCTGCTTCAATCTTTTCCAGATGACTAAAAAATTACTCCATACTAACAATAATAAAACCATTAAAATAAGGTTGAGGATCTTTGGGAGATTTGTCTCTTACCTCATTTCCAAGAATTCCTCTATCCATTGCTTCCAAACTCCTCTTAACTCCTCCAAAATAGATTGCTCTAGTTGAAATTAAGGTTTCTATGTGATTGGGGACGAAGATAGGTCAATTTATAGGGAGATTACATGTGAATAACTGAAGAATTTCGGATTTAACACGATTTGTAACTATGGCGCTTTGGCGCTGGAATCTGGCTCCTTGGCACCAGAACATCGATACGCACAGGTTATTCTGGCGCTTAGGCACCAACTTTTGGCACCTAGGCGCCGGAACCTCGATCGACTCTGATTCGCCTATCATCAAATTTTCAAAGTTTCGGTCTTAAAAATAGGTCTAGTAAAAGGGTGTGATCCACATACAAACACAATTGAAATAAATTCAAATCACAAACAATCACAATGATAACAAAATGGGTTGTCTCCCACAAAGCGATTGTTTTAACGTCATCAGCCCGACCTAATTAATTAAATTAATCGGGTAGACTTAGTTCGTAAGCCTCTTTGTAATTTGGTTTCATTTCTCCCATTCAAGGCTTCAGTCTTAATCTATTAACTTTAAATACTTTTCTAGTTTTGGGACCTTTAATTTCCACAGCTCCATAAGGGTACACTTTCTCAATTATAAATGGTCCCATCCATTTAGATCTTAATTTTCCAGGAAAAAGTTTTAAACGAGCATTAAATAATAACACTTCTTGTCCAGGCTCAAACATTTTCCTTGATATCTTTTTGTCATGTAATTTCTTCATTCTTTCCTTATAAATCTTTGCATTCTTATAGGACTCATTTCTTATTTCTTCCATTTCATTCAATTGTAATAATCGTTTCTCTCCTGCAGTATTCAAATTGTACTTGAACTTTTTTATCGCCCAATAGGCTTTATGTTCCAATTCAACAGGTAAGTGACATTGTTTACCATAAACTAACTGATAAGGTGACATTCCGATAGGTGTCTTATAAGTTGTTCTATAAGCCCATAATGCAGAATCAAGTCTATCAACCCAGTAAGTTCTTTTAGTATTAACAGTCTTCTCTAATATTCTTTTGATTTCTCTATTTGATACTTCAGCCATTCCACTTGTTTGCGGGTGATAAGCAGTTGCAATTTTTTGTTTAATTCTGAACTTTTCTAATAATGATTGAATTCTTATATTTCTGAAATGACTTCCCCCATCTGTGATAATTACCCTGGGCATTCCAAATCTTGTAAAAATCATCTTCTTTAAAAATTTTGAAACACTTTTGGAATCACAGTTAGGTAAAGCTACAGCTTCGATCCACATTGAAACGTAATCAACTGCTAATAAAATATAAATCTTTACAGATGATGGTACGAAAGGTCTCATAAAGTCTAAACCTCATACATCAAAAATTTCAATTTCTAGTATAAAGATTAGAGGCATTTCATCTTTTTTAGATATATTCCCCATTCTTTGACATTGATCACAAGTTTTCACATAATGTCCAACATCTTTGTATAAACTAGGCCAATAAAATCCAAATTTTAAAATTTTAAATACAGTTTTCTCCACTCCAAAGTGTCCTCCAAATATAGAATCGCGAAATTTTTGAATAATTGCAAAAGTTTCTTCATAAGGTACACAATTTCGAATCACAGAATCTCTTCCTATTTAAAATAAATGATGATCTTCCCAAATATATGATTTACAATCATTCTTGAATTTCTTAATGTATTTGTTATTTAACACATATGGTAAAATAATGCTAACCAAATAGTTAACTATATCTGCATACCAAGGCATTTGTAATCCTTGAATAACATATAATTGTTCATCAGGGAATTTCTCATTTATATTTTCTTCATAAATCTTCTAATTATTATTTTTGATTCCCGATAAATGATCAGCAATTTGGTTGTCAGTTCCTTTTCTATTCAGAATCTCAAAATCAAATTCTTGTAAATGTAAAACCCATCTGATCAATCTAGGTTTAGCATCCTTCTTAGATATTAAATACTTAATAGTAGAATGATCAGTATGTACGATACATTTTGTTCCAAGAAGATATGGTCTAAATTTATCAAAGGCATATACTATTGCTAAAAGCTCTTTTTTAGTAGTAGTGTAATTTATTTGAGTTTCATTAAGAGTTTTGCTAGCATAGTATATAACTTTAAAAATTTTCTCATATTTTTGTCCCAATACAGCTCCAATTTCATAATCACTTGCATCACACATTAATTCAAAATTTTTATTCCAATCAGGTGCAATAATGATGGGTGCAGTAATTAATTTTTCTTTTAAAATATTGATCGCATTCAGACAATCTTCATTAAAGTCAAATTTAGCTTCTTTTTCCAATAAATGGCAAAGAGGTTTAGCAATTTAAGAAAAATCTTTTATATATCTCCTATAAAATCCAGTATGACCCAGAAAACTTCTCACATCAATAACGGTATTAGGTGGTTGAAGTTCAGCAATAACGGTATTAGGTGGTTGAAGTTCAGCATAGACTTGGTCTTTCATATGTGATCATAGGTTTTGCTTCGTCTGGTCTGTTTTGTTACGACTTTTTTTGCTGCTTTTCATATTATAATTCCTGTTTTCTTTCATTTTCTGCAATTTATTTAAATTCACTGCAAATTATATTATGCTTTATAAACTAACCATGCAGCGGTAGCAGATGCCCAGATACGCTTTTACAGTTTATTTATTACATTTTATTTTACCGCACTTTTATCTTATGTATTGCAGTTCCTTTATTTACTACACAGTACTTTGTTACCTACATTCAACTACTTTACATGTAAAACCAAAGCAACAACAACAAAACCAAAATATTGAAACATAACTGGTAAAACCTTTTAAACCTTAGACCTTAGGACTGCTACCTTAACAAGGAGCTTAGAACATACACAGTGAGCAGCGCGACGAGGACCTGCAGAAGGACATCTTTCGAGAGAGTAAATAAGTCTACAACAGTAAAACTCTCCCTTAGTTTAAATAACCATCCATAGGACTTGCAGGTAGCTCGCCTAGCGCGACGTAAATCCTCACACTCTCTTTAGGCTCCTGTGCAACCATGTTATGCAGCGTAAGTCCTAACTTCCCTTAGGTTCCGAGGTTGTCATTCAGTATGATTTAAATCCTCCTATCTCCGCAGATTATTGCATAATCAAGTATTATGCAAGTGTAAGTCCTAAATAAAAAATTGACATAATTAAACACTTAAATAACATCGTATCCAAAACGCAGCCATATAATAGGATAGTTTGGGAAGTCACTGATAATTTTCTTCAGATCAACTTCCATTCCTATTTTTGAAATTTTATGTCCAAGTATGTTTCCTTTTGTAACCAGACATGTTTCCCAGTTTAGAACTAAATTTGTTTCTTCACATCTCTTCAAAACTTTCGTTATATTTTCTAAGCAAGATTCAAAAGAAGTTCCAAATACTGAAAAATCGTTCATAAATACTTCAATTCCTTTAGCGATTAGATCACAAAATATTGACATCATACATCTTTGAAAAGTTGCAGGTGCATTGCATAAACCGAAAGGTATTCTTCTAAAGGCAAATGTTCCATAAGGACTTGTAAATTTTGTTTTCTCTTGGTCCTCAGGAGTAACGGATAATTGATGATAACTAGAATATCCATCCAGAAAATAGAAATATGAGTGTCCAGCTAATTTATCCAACATCTGATCAAAGAAAGGTAAAGGAAAATGATCCTTTCTAGTGGCGTTATTTAATTTTTGATAATATATACAAATTCGCCATCCGGTAACATGTCTTATTGGGATTAATTCATTTTTATCATTAACAATGACAGTTACTCCTCCTTTCTTCGGAACACAATGAATAGGATTCACCCATTGGCTATCCGAAATAGGATAAATAATTCCAGCATCTAACCATTTCAAAATCTCTTTCTTTACAACCTCTTTTATAATTGGGTTCAATCTTCTTTGAGGTTCAACAGTGGGTTTACAATTTTTTCCATTAAAAACCTATGCATACAGATTGAAGGACTTATTCCTTTTATATCTGCAATAGTCCAACCAAAAGCTTTCTTATAATTCTTCAAATCTCCTATTAATTTTTCTTCTTGACCTTTGCTTAGTTCTGAAGATATAATTATAGGTAAAGTTATTAAATTTCCAAGAAATGCATACATTAAATGTGCATAATTCCAGTTCAGGGGCTTTTTCAATTGAGGGTAAAAGTATATCATTTTTAGTTGTGTCTAAAATTTCTCATTTTTCATGAATATAATGAGTTTTTTTAGATATTTTTTCTTCATTTACTTTTTCAATTCCTTTAGCTAATGACTCATTATATAACACAGATTCATCATTTTTATCTTCAGAAATGACCTTACATTTTTCTTGATAATTTTTTTCAATTATATAATAAAAAATATCCATTTGATAACATTTTCTTTATCAGGATACCTCATTTATTTCAGAACATTAAATGTTATCTCTTGATCATTAACTCTCATTATTAATTCTCCTTTTTGCATGTCAATCATAGCACGTTCGGTAGCGAGAAAAGGTCTCCCTAAATCAATATGTATTTCTTTATCTTCTTTCATATCCAGCACAATGAAATCCATAGGAAAGATAAATTTATCTACCTTAACAAGAACATCCTCTATAACTCCTTTAGGATAAGTGATAGATCGATCAGCTAACTGAAGGGTTACAGTGGTGGGAGAAATCTCTCCTAAATCTAACCTTCGAAAGATTGAAAATTGCATGAGATTAATACTAGCTCCTAAATCACATAAGTCTTTTCCACAAAATTTTTCTCCAATAGCACATGGTATAGTGAAACTTCCAGGATCTTTAAGTTTCTGAGGTAGTTTCTTCTGAATTATTGCACTACATTCTTCACTTAATGCAACAGTTTCATAAGCTTCAAACTTTTTGTTCTTACTTAAAATATCCTTCATAAATTTTGCATAGCTTGGCATTTGTTCCATCGCTTCAGCAAAAGGAATGTTGATGGTAAGTTTCTTAAAAATCTCAAAGAACTTAGAAAATTGATTGTCAAGCTTCTATTATTTTAATCTTTGAGGAAAAGGTGGTGGTGGTCTTTCAACTTGCACTTCAATAGGAATTACAGTCTGTTCTTTACTTGGAGAAAGAGTATCTTTAGGTTTTTCAATTTCTTCTACCTCTCTCTCTTTTTCAATTTCATTCTGAATTTTCTCTTTTAACTTCTTTCCACTTCAATGCTGTACAGCTTTTGCTTGCTCATGTTCTTTCCTAGTTTCTTTAGGATTAATTTCGACATTGCTAGGTAGTGTTCCTTGAGGTCTGTAATTAATAAAATTAGCAATTTGACCCGTCTGATTCTCAATATTACGAATAGCAATGTTTTGACTTTGTAGCTGAATACTTAGTTGCAAGATCAATTCTTCTATAGATAACTTTTTCTGCTGATTATTAATACCAGGAGGGTAAGTTGGTCTAAAGTTTGAATTTCCTTGATTTTTCCAATTTGGATTAACTTGATTATTACTTGATCTACCTAAAAAATACTCATTTTTATGCCTTATTAATGATTCAATTCTTAAGTATATTATGCTTTAATGAAAGGTATTTTCATGTTTTTGGATGTAGATGATTAAAAAAGAGTCCCATAAAGAGAAAGAAGGAAAAAGCAGCAAAAAGGAGCAATAATGGAGCTTATGGAGCAAAATATTGGAATTATTAGCCTGGCGCCTAAGCGCCAGAATCCGGAGCCTAAGCGCCAGAATCCGGAGCCTAAGCGCCAGCTTGATACAGACGTTGTTAAGATTTTTTGATGATTTTCGGGAGTTTTTTTGACGGAGTTAAGTGGTTATTGGAGCTTCTAGAAGATTGGAAGTTACTCCTAATATGTAGGACATTTGATACAATGCATTTAGACACAAGGAAACAGTTTTAATCGTGAAGAGGTGTGATCCAAAGTGAAGAGGTGCGAAGACCTAGTCACGGAGTCCGGCGCCTAGGTGCCAGATCCCGACGCCTAGACGCTACAGTTACCTTCTAGAAGATGCATTGAATTTGGACAAATTTTGAAGGGGTGCCTTAAGCAACCCTGGTCAAATTCAGAGCTCTATAAATAAGAGCCCATTCTACAGAGAAAATCCCACCCTATAGTCTCTTTAGCCCCTTTTAGCACCTTCTCTCCCCCCTCTAGTTTTACTAAGTTTTTTTTAGTCTCTTCCACACTTAGGGTGCCACTTTACTTTGTATCTAGTGAGTTTATTTTGAGTATTTATTATGTGTTGTTGCTGTTGGAGTCTTTCATCATTGCTTTAGAGTCAGTAGAAGTCAGTGGATCACTTGAAAGAACACTTCAGATAAGTATTTGTACCTCGGTTCAAAGTTTTATAAATATGTTTTGTTGTGTGATTTCAATGTGTTCTGAGTAGTTGGTTATCTTTCTCCTTTCAACTATGAAAAGATAATAAATAAATTAAATTTTGTAGGAGAATTAAATTTAAAATATTTAAAACATTGTGATGATATTAATACTTTATCTTAGTTTACTTTTTAAATTGGTCATTTAAATTTTTAAAACTTGTTGAGGAATTTTGAGACCTATCCAGAGATAAATTCTTAACAAGTAGATATCACATGAATCCTTGTGTAGTCGAAGGCTTTATGCGGGTTATTCAAGGTGAAGTGCAAATAAATAGAAAGATAATAATTATTGGGCATAAAATTAATTAGTTTTTAGAGTGATAGACTAAATTCTAATAATTTGGTTTATAGAAAGGGAATGGGTCACTGGTAGGGCCGACTATAGCCACCCTTAGACATCTAGTAGTGTGAACCTAGATTAACCCATTCTACTAATAAAACATCCTGAACCGATCTATAGATTAGCCAATGTTCTTTGCACTTGGACCAAAGGGTAAAGAATAGGAATGCTTCTATTTGGCACAATACCATAATCTAAATTCCCTACAAAACATAATTATTCTAAAAATCTTGGATTAGTTGAAAAGGAAAAAGTCGTTTTTATACTTGCATTGAATTTTAATTACTGCTTACTTTACTTTATTACCGCTTACTGTTTACTTGCTTATAGTAAAAATTGTTAATAAATTAAATTTGAAAATAAATATATATATATATATAGAAATTACTTTTAATTTGAAAATTTCCAAAATATTTCTTACATTTTTTACTTTTTATAAAAACACTATCCCTGTGGGATCGATAACAAGGACTCCACTAGAGCCCTGTATTACTTGAACGATACGTATACTTGTGTTTAAAATTGTGACTTTTACAATAATTATTATAAAACCTAAAAATAAATTCATAAGTAAAAGTAAACATCGCACATCAAGTTTTTGAAGCCATTTGCCAGGAATTAAATATTCTAAAAAGTGGTATCAAATTCTTGTATTTAAAAGCATATATAAAGTCGCATCGCATCAAGTTTTTGGCGTCGTTGTCGGGGATAGAATAGAATAAAAAGTAAAAAGAAAGATAAGAAAAATTAAAAAAAACAAACATGAAAAAACAAAAACAAAACAAAAATATTACAAATTTTATGCGTAGTTCTGGATCGGAAGGATTACTACCTTTTGATTCTGAATTAGAAAGAACAATAAAAAGATTTTAAAAAGGAAAATAAATTTCAAAACATTAAGAAATGTCTAACTTACATAACAATAATCAAAATCCAATCGAAATTAATATTTATAAACCATTAAGGGAATATGCAAACTCTACAGCTGATGAACATCGTGTTATTATTCAAATGCCAGCTATAGATGCTAATTCTTTTGAGCTTAAACCTTCTATTATTCAAATTGTTCAAAATAATCAATTTGGAGGAACACCTAATGAGGATCCAAATTTACACCTTGCTAGTTTTTTAGAACTTTAAGCTACCTTTAAATATAATAATGTTTCTGATGATGCTATTAGGATTAGACACTTTCCTTTTTCCTTAAAAGATAAAGCAAAGATGTGGCTTAATTCATTAGCAACTTATTCTTTTAAAACTTGGTCAGACATGGCACAAAAATTTCTTGCTAAATATTTTCCTCCTTCTAAAACTACTAAATTGAGAAATGATATTACTTCATTTACGCAATTTGATGGAGAAACGATTTATGAAGCTTGGGAAAGATTTAAAGAACTATTAAGAAAATGTCCTCATCATGCTTTACCTGATTGGTTAATCATTCAAACATTTTATAATGGACTTATTGGATCACTTAGATCTATTATAGATGCTGCTGCTGGTGGTTCTTTAATGTCTAAGTCATTTGAATAAGCCTACACTTTAATTGAAGAAATGGCTAATAATAATTTTCAATGGCTTTCTGAAAGGGTTAATCCTAAAAGAATGGCCAGTATTCAAGATAATGAAGCCTTTCTATTTTAGCTTCACAAGTGGCTGTGATATCTAAGAAATTAGATAATTTTGCTATTAACATATGGCATGTAAGTAATGATAATTCTGCAAATTCTGATGATTCTTGAACAATGGAAACTTTGCATGCTATTGCTAGTAAAACTAATAACCATTATTCTAATTATTATAATCCTGGTTGGAAAAATCATCCTAATTTTAATTAGAATAATGGGCATCAACAATGGAGTAATAATCAAGTTAATCCAAATTGGAACAATCAAGGAAATTCAAACTATAGACCAACTTACCCTCCTGGTTATAACAATCAGCAGAAAAAGTTGTTTATAGAAGCATTGATCTTGCAACTAAGCAATCAGCTACAAAGTGAAAACACTGCTATTCGTAATATTGAGAATCATATGGATTAAATCGCTAATTTCATTAATTACAAACCTCAAGGAGCACAGCCTAGCAATGTCGAAATTAATCCTAAAGAATCTGGAAAAGAACATGAACAAGCAAAAGCTATACAACTCAGAAGTGGAAAGGAATTAAAAGAGAAAACACAGAATGAGATTGAAAAAGAGAAAGAAGTTGAAGAGATTGAAAAACCTAAAGATACCCTTTCTCCAATTAAAGATCAGACTGTAGTGGAAGTTAAAAGACCACCACCAGATTTTCCTCAAAGACTAAAATAGCAGAAGCTTGACCATCAATTTTTTAAGTTCTTTGAAATTTTTAAGAAACTTACCATCAACATTCCTTTTGCTGAAGCTTTGAAGCAAATGCCAAGCTATGTAAAATTTATGAAGGATATTTTAAGCAAGAAGAGAAAATTTGAAGCTTATGAAACTGTTGCATTAATTAAAGAATGTAGTGCAATAATTCAGAAGAAATCACCTCATAAACCTAAAGTTCCTGGAAGTTTCACTATACCATGTGCTATTGGAGAAAAATTTTGTGGAAAAGCCTTATGTGATTTAGGAGCTAGTATTAATCTTATGTCATTTTTAATCTTTCGAAGGTTAGATTTAGGAGAGATTTCTCCTACCAATGTAACTCTTCAGTTAGCTGATCGATCGATCACTTATCCTAAAGGAGTTATAGAGGATGTTCTTGTTAAGGTACATAAATTTATCTTCCATGTGGATTTCATTGTTCTAGATATGGAAGAAGATAAAGAAATACCTATCATTTTAGGGAGACCTTTTCTAGCTACCGGATAAGCTATGATTGATGTGCAAAAAGTAGAATTAATGATGAGAGTTAACGATCAAGAGATAACATTTAATGTTCTGAAATCAATGAGGTATCCTGATAAAGAAAAATGCTACCGGATGAATATTTTTGATTATATAATTGAAAAACATTATCAAGAAAAATGTGAGGTCATTTCTGATGAGAAAGATAAAGAATCTATGTTATATAATGAGTCATTAAATGAAGAAATTGAAAACTCATTATATTCATGAAAATTGGGAAATTTTAGACACAAGTAAAAATGATATACTTTTACCCTCAATTGAAAAAGCCCCTGAACTGGAATTAAAAATTTTACCTGCACATTTAAAGTATGCATTTCTTGGAAATTCATTAACTTTACCTGTAATTATATCTTCAGAATTAAGCAAAGATCAAGACGAAAAATTAATATGAGTTCTGAAGAATTATAAGAAAGCTTTTGGTTGGACTATTGCAGATATAAAAGTAATAAGCCCTTCAATCTGAATGCATAGGATTTTAATGGAAGAAATATGTAAACCCACCATTGAACCCTAAAGAAGATTGAACCCAAAAGAAGATTGAACCCAATTATGAAAGAGGTTGTTAAGAAAGAGATTTTGAAATGGTTAGATGCTAGAATTATTTATCCTATTTCAGATGGCCAATGGGTCAGTCCTATTCATTGTGTTCCAAAGAAAGGAGAAGTAACTGTCATTGTTAATGAAAAAAATGAATTAATCCCAACAAGACAAGTTACTGGATGGAAAATTTGCATTGACTATCGAAAATTAAACAACACCACTGGAAAGGATCATTTTATTTTACCTTTCTTGGATCAAATGCTAGATAAACTAGCTGGACACTCATATTTATGTTTTCTAGATGGATATTCTAGTTATCATCAATTACCCGTTGCTCCTGAGGACCAAGAGAAGACAACATTTACAAGTCCTTATGGAACATTTACCTTTAGAAGAATGTCTTTTGGTTTATGTAATGCACCTGTAACTTTTCAAAGATGTATGATGTCAATATTATGTGATTTGACTGATAAAGGAATTGAAGTATTTATGAACAATTTTTCAATTTTTGGAACTTTTTTGAATCTTGCTTGGAAAATATAATGAAAGTTTTGAAAAGAAGTGAAGAAACAAATTAGTTCTAAACTGGGAAAATTGTCTATTTATGGTCACAGAAGGAATTGTACTTGGACATAAAATTTCAAAAATAGGGAGATCAGGCAAAAGTGAAAATTATTGCTGAACTTCAACCACCTACTACCTTTACTGATGTAAGAAGTTTACTGGGTCATGCTGGATTTTATAGGAGATATATAAAGGATTTTTCTAAAATTACTAAACCTCTTTGCCATTTATTAGAAAAAGAAGCTAAATTTGAATTTAATGAAGATTGTCTAAATGCGTTCAATATTTTAAAAGAAAAATTAATCACTGCACCTGTCATTGTTGCACCTGATTGGAATAAACTTTTTGAATTAAAGTGTGATGCAAGTGATTATGCAATCGGAGTTCTATTAGGACAAAAATATGAGAAAATTTTCAAAGTTATATATTATGCTAGCAAAACTTTAAATAAAAGTCAAATAAATTACACTACTACTGAAAAAGAGCTATTAGCAATAGTATATGCCTTTGATAAATTTAGACTATTTCTTCTTGGAACGAAATGTATCGTACGTACTGATTATTCTGCAATTAAATATTTAATGTATAAAAAAGATGCTAAACATAGATTGATCAAATGGGTTTTACTTTTACAAGAATTTGATTTTGAAATAGTAAATAGAAGAGGAACTGACAACCAAAATACTGATCATTTATCAAGAATTAAAAATAATAAAGAAAAGAATTATGAAGAAAATATAAATGAGAAATTCCCTGATGAACAGTTATATGTCATTTAGGGCCCGTTTGGGAGGGCTTATAAGTGCGGGCGGTGTTTTGAAAACGCCGCCGTATCGTTTGATTCGCACGTTTGAAGTGCTTATGAAATAAGCACGTTTCTGATTTGTGAAAGAAGCCGATCGGAGGTATGACCCTGCGGTTCGGCTTATGGATCGCGTAAATTCCACCGCCGCCCTCTCGTTCGCTCCATAACCCTCTCTTTCGCTATTCCCGTAACCTAGCAGCGCCGTCCTCTCTTCCGCTCTTCCCGTAACCTAGCAGCGCCGGCTTTGCTCCAATCGTCTTCTCCCATTCTTCGGATCGTCAAGGAAGCGACAGCGACAGCAATCGTCGGCGGTCTTCGGTCTTCTCCTCCGCAGTCTTCGGTCTTCTCCTCCGCGAGCTTCACCAGCATTCGCCGCTTAACAAGCCAATCGGTCTTCTCCCGTTTCATTAGCAGGTATACGATTCTCCCCTCTTCTCTTCTTTGCTCGATCTATGGGGCTATACATGAGAAAAAAAATATAGAGATATACATGCTTTAAGGTGAGTAAACTGGTCCTTTTGTCAAGCTGGTAACCGGTTTTCTTACAGCAAAATGATCATTTTGCCTAATCTGCATAAAAAACCTATCGATAATTAATTTTCAAACCTGGCCATTTAACAAGGATACAATGATAAGTTCAGGAAGCACATATAAAAATGAATATTGACAGGTCCATCTTACTTGAGATACGAGAGAAGTGAACAATTAATATTTGTTATCAAATGTAAAATAGCAAGAAACAATTTAGCTTTCTCTGTTTTATGTGCTCTAATTTTTCTCGCTGCATTTCTTCTTTCCCCATGTAAACTCTTGTAAACTTTTACTGTACTTGTTTTACTTCTTATTATTGCATTTCAAAAAAAAAAAAATTCTTTTTTAGGATTGCAAAGGAAAATCGAAAGGTCTTTGTTGGAGACCAAAGCAACATTAGTCTGCCATGACAAAAAAAGAGTAGATAATTCTACATTTGAAATAATTAGTGAGCCGAGACTACTATTTGACAAGGGCTTCCTCCTTAAAATATTCTTTCAGCTCTTTTAAACTCATGCAATTCCTATGCACTCGATACATTTAACTCTTAACTGCTTGCTTTACTTATGAATGGGAGGTGGTATTTAACTTTTGAATGTCTTTACGATGATATACTGTTTGAAAGTTTACATGATTTATGTGGCATGAATATAAGTAGAAGTCAAAGATGTGTAAATAATTGAGCATCCTTTGTGCAATGGCAATTCATCATAAGGGAGATTTCTTTGCTTCTTTTATTCATCATTTGTGGAATTATGTTGCTGCAATTTGGGGGAGGAATATGAGTGCTTGGCCTGAATTACATTTTGAGATGAAAATTTCTATTTCTTCTTCTTTAATGTTTCATCCGAAAGTACGAATGAGTCAAATTAAAGATATCGCATCGTCGGCTATGTGGGATAAAGAGGTCACTAATTTATTTTGTGATCTCTGTTTGAAAGAGATTGAGCTTGGGAACATGCCAACGACATATTTTAATAAAGAAGGTTGGCAAAATATTATGATTAGATTCAAGGAACTGAGTGGAAGGGACTATGACCGAAAGAAACTAAAAAATAAGTGGGATCAACTAAAAAAGGATTGGAGAACATGGAAAGATCTCAAAAGGGGATCAACAGGGTTGGGTTGGGATCCAGTGCGCTGGACAATTGCTGCACTCGATGATTGGTGGTTCCGAAAAATTGAGGTAAATAATTATATAAGATTACCCCATATTCTTTCATTGTATATATTGAATTTGATTGACTAATATATTATTTGATCTATTACAAGCCGTGCCGTCGACAGAAAAATTCGGATGTAATGGCATAGATCCGAACTTTGGAGGAGAAGTCTGGATAATATGTTCACGGGGGTTGTTGCAACGAGTGGATATGCATTCACCCCAAATGAGGACAGGTTTTCGCCGGATGAAATGGACACCGTGCACATAGATGACTCAAGAGAAGTTCTCGCCCCGACCACACAGATGTCCAATCTACAAGTGGGGCTAAGCGTCCTCGAGTGGAAAAAAACAAAAAAGGTGTGGCATTTATCCAGGACAAAATAGACACACTCGTTGATACTTTCACACGAAAGAGTGGTCCCTCAACTGACAACTCAATCGAAGAATGTCTCCAACTCCTCGATACATATCCTGAGGTTACGGTGGAAACAAATATTTATGTGAAGTTCGTGAAGTCGCTACGGGACCCAACCATAAGACATTTCTTCATCAAGTTGGAACCGAAATACCGAGTCGCTTACTTAAAAACTTTCATGATTGATCGAAGATTTCACTTGTTATATCTTTTTTTTTTTTGGAACGTATCATTTCTATTTTTCATGTCATGGACAATTGACTTGTTTCCGTTATTTAGGATGTGGTTTATTTGTCTTTCATTTATGATGTTCATGTTATTCTGCGTTATTGTTGAAGACATTATGTGATTTCACTTATTATGTGTTCCATTTGCTACATATCATAACAAATGTCTTGAGTTCTTTTAGCTAGATTTTACAAATTTTTATTTTCATTACTTCGTAGAATGGATGAAGAACAAGATGTTAACTACGAGGAAGAACTTGAACACAACCGCGAATTGCACTTATTGTTATGTTGTTATACTATTATTACCTTAAATACGTTGACCGAACCCCTTGCATGACGTCTGGTCAGATTGGGGATAGATGGGTCGGTGAGTTATTGCAGGGCCACCCAACTCGATTTTCAAACATCTTTCGCATGACAAAGGTGATATTTCGTGACCTCCTTATTGAACTGCGGAACCACCACGGTTTACGCGGCTCAAGCAGAACAACGACAAGGGAAGTATTGGCCATAACTTTATACATCTTATCCCAAAATGAATCTATTAGAGTAACAATGGAGCGTTTTCAACATTCGTCGGAAACCATCAGCAGGTATTTCTCCGTCGGGCTGAATGCTGCGGTGAGTTTGGCGTGCAAGATAGTGAAGCCGGAAGATCCGGCGTTCCAGTCCGTTCCGCACACATTGCCAATGACCCTCGATACATGCCATTCTTCAAGGTATGTCTTCCGTCATGACAATTTTCGATGACGACGATATACATGTGACATGATTAAGGCTGAAATCTTCAATGTCGGGATCGTATTGGCGCCATTGATGGAACACACGTCGATGCACGTGTATCAAGCAAGGAGAAGGTGGCATACATTGGACGTTGTGGGTTCCCCACACAAAATGTTATGGCGGTGTGTGATTTCAACATGTGTTTCACCTTTGTAATGGCCGGATGGGAAGGAAGCGCGCACGATAGTCGTGTTTTCAAATTTGCCACTAGAAATCGTAATCACGGATTCCCTTATCCACCTCCAGGTAAATATATATGACAATTACGTTTGATATTTAGTTTAAAATTCTAATTACAATACGTATGCGAGTAAGTACTACTTGGTCGATGCCGGATATTCATTGCAAAAGGGGTATCTTAAGCCTTATCCGGATACGAAGTACCACATCCCCGATTTTCAAAGATCCAGCGGTGTTGCGCGCGGCAAAAAGGAATTATTTAACAAGAGACACTCATCCTTGCGCGGCGTGATTGAGAGAGCATTCGGGGTGTGGAAGAAGAAATGGGTTATTTTACGTGATATGCCCACATACCCATTTCAGAAGCAAGTACATATAGTAGTGGCAACTATGGCGCTACACAATTTCATTCGAAGGCACCCTTCCCGCACGAGATGAAGAATTTGCGGTCGTAGACGATGACTCGCAGCAAACTCCACCAGAAGCATTCGAATACCATTTGGGACGTACAATACCCCAGGAAGAATCACAAGAAACAAACTCTCGAGAGGGTGAAGGTGCCTCAGAGATGGCTGCTTTGAGAGAACAAATAGCAGATGAAATTTTAAGGAGTTTGTAATAAATTGTTATCAATTATTCTCACTACGGATTGAGAGTCTTTACATAGATCTAAACTATTAAGATTATTAGTTCTGTATGATGCTTTGACTCTATGGTAGTTTTATGCAAAGTACTTGTTATATATGCCTTGTTATTGATTGAATACAGTTTGTGGGTTAATTTCGAAACGGAGATGGCTTTTTTAATTGCATATAACTCTTGTTGGGCTTGTTTGGTAGCATAATTTTTTTTTCCAACAATGCATTGCTATACATTGCACCCAATTCTTATGTATTCTTTTTTTTATTTTGGCTGCATTATGATTATTTTGGCACAGATGTGGTATTTTTGTAAATTTTCTTTTGTGTGAATTGTTGGATGGAAGCAAAAAATTGCGTACCATTTGTTAATGTATTTATGGTTAGAGCTTGCCAAGCTATAAAAATTATTATTTCATCAATATGTTGCTATAGTAAGCATTCATCAATATGTTGCTATAGTAAGCATCACTTGTCTGTTTTGACCTTTTCTGCACTCACTGTGCGGTTTCTATCCTTGCTATATATAATACATTTGGCTAGACCTATAACATCCAGCCATGCATTCATAGCTAACTTTACAATACCAGAAACTGTTTCATCAATATGTCTACCTCAAGGCAATAAAAATGTCGAACTCTTTTGCTCCGGGATTCTACTACTAGGAAATCTCAATTGTTCTCGGCTTCTGGTTTATGTCGGTTTCATATAGGTCGTTTGATGGTATGGCGGATCGCTTGTCAATTTGGGTTGCTCGCTGGAGAAATATATGCTCAAATAGTTTTATATGCCCAAATGTGCGAAATTTGCACAGATTTTATATATGCTTGAGAAATATATACCTATAACAATAGTTGGATATGCCTATATACATTGAAATGTGGGTTTTTACAATCACCTTTTGAAATCGAGCATGGTGTACTCATAATTTGTAATCGAGCATGGTGTACTCATAATTTGTAAAGTGCGGAACTGTTATAGATGGCTTAACTTCTCTGTTTGTAAATAATTTTGTCCGAATTGCTGTGTTAGAACTTCAAACTCCTCTTATAACTTCGCTGTTTGCCTCATTATTTGCAGATTTGCATTTATAGCTGCCCAATTCTTATGTATTTACATATCTTCAATCTGAACTTTGCATGGAACAATGTATTTCACCTTTTAAGAATAAAATTAGTGATCTTTTTTATGTGATATGAATGATTTATGTTGTATAAATGGAATAAGATCAAAGTATAGGTGCTATATGTAAATACACAAGTAATTTGGTGGTATGTACGTAAATGCCTCATATCATTAATTTTTCAATTTATTTTTTTTTTACTATTCCAACTAATGTTTTATTTTAATACTGTACAAATTATTAGACTGAAACAATATCTTTTTAATAACTGCAGGACGATGAGTTTCATGTACTCAAGGAAATCCGGACAAGTTATGTGTCGTTGCGGGCTGCCTTCTTTGTTACTAACATCACGCAAGCAACGCAGCTATGGACGACAGTTCTATTGTTGCCCGAGGTGGATGCAGAGACCGGAGGACTGCAAGTTTTTTAGGTGGGTAGACACCCCTTCGGACTCAATTTTGTCTCAATCGGAGAACGCTGAACGGGTTTCCATGTTTTCACAATCGGAGAACATCACTTCTGCTTCGAGTGTTTCTGCACCGCTTAATGTTGTTGGGCGATCGATCGTGCAACAACCGAACAACGGTTCTCAGGAGATGTTGCTTTTGAATTTTAAATTGAATGTTATAATCCTGTTACTAGTTGTAGTTGCATTTTGTATTTTGGTTTTAATTGGGTATCTTAAACTTTTTGTTGGGTGAGCAGAGCATGAAAGTTCTGAACTGTTGATACTCCACTACTACATGTATTTTGTATGGATACCGTCCTTAAGGTTATATTTTGTGTTTCACTTGTACTCGAATTCGAAGCTGTTTGATTGCCTCATGTTAACTTCTGTTTATTTATGTGCTCGATACTTTATTTACATGTATTTTGAACTGCTGCTTCTTTAAATATTGTTTTGAAGATAAGAGAATAAACAAATTAAATAAAGGAATTTTTCATCAGCTTGAAAATAAGATTTCATATTAAAAAATAAGAATTTATATTTTAAAACAAAATTTAAATTTGCAATTATATTTTTTCTTTAAAATTATTTTGTAGAGCATTTATATAAATATAAAACTACACATAATATTATTTTAAACATATCATACAAATATTTGTTATGAGTTTTAAGAGTTGGCGTCTCCACTTTTGACAAAAAAAATGAGCTGAATTTGTTATTTTTTACAAACAGCTACGAATCAGCTGTTTTCAAACCGCAGAAACCAAACAGATAATCAGCTTATTCGGTTCGAGGGTATAATAGTCATTTATCCACATTCAACTCGCAAATCACCTGTTTTCCACACGCTCAAACCAAACAGACAAACAACTTATCCAGATCAGCTGCTTATCAGCAGCTTATCAGAATAAGCTGCTTATCTGGATAAGCTGGATAAGCATCAGCTGCCCCAAACAGACCCTTAAGGATTGCAAATGCCCTGGTATGCTGATATAGTTAACTATTTGGTTAGCAATATTTTACCTTATGGGATGAATAACAAATATATTAAGAAATACAAGAATGATTGTAAATCATATATTTGGGAAGATCCTCATTTATTTAAAATAGGAAGAGATTTTGTGATTCGAAGATGTGTACCATATGAAAAAACTTTTGCAATTATTCAAAAATGTCACGATTCTGAATTTGGATGACACTTTGGAGTAGATAAAACCGCATTTAAAATTTTAAATTCTGGATTTTATTAGCCTACCTTATTTAAAGATGTTGGACCTTATGTGAAAACTTGTGATCGATGTCAAAGAATGAGAAATATATCCAGAAAAGATGAAATGCCTCTAAACTTTATATTAGAAATTGAAATTTTCGATATATGGGGTTTAGACTTTATGGGACCTTTCGTACCATCATCTGGAAAAATTTATATTTTATTAGCAGTTGATTATGTTTCAAAGTGGATCGAAGCTGTAGCTTTACTTAACTGTGATTCCAAATGTGTTTTGAAATTTTTAAAGAAAATGATTTTTACAAGATTTAGAATGCCCAGGGCAATAATCACAGATGTGGGAAGTCATTTCAAAAATATAAGAATTCAATCATTATTGGAGAAATTCAGAATTAAACATAGAATTGCAACTGCTTATCATCCTCAAACAAGTGGAATGGCTGAAGTATCAAATAGAGAAATTAAAAGAATATTAGAAAAGAATGTTAATCCTAAAAGAACTGACTGGGTTGATAGACTTGATTTTTCATTATAGGCTTATAGAACAGCATATAAGACACCTATCGGAATGTCACCTTATCGGATAATTTATGGTAAATATTGTAACTTACGTGTTGAACTTGAACATAAAGCTTATTGGGTGATAAAGGAATTCAATTACAATTTGAATACTGTAGGAGAAAATTGATTATTACAACTGAATGAAATGGAAGAAATAAGAAATGAGTCTTATGAAAATGCAAGAATTTATAAGGAAAGAGAAGAAATTGCATGAAAAAATGATTTCAAGGAAAATATTCGAGCCTGGACAAAAAGTATTATTATTTAATGCTCGTTTAAAACTTTTTCCTGAAAAATTAAAATCTAAATGGATGGGACCATTTATAATTGAGAGAGTATAGCCTTATGGAGCTGTGGATATTAAAGATCTCAAAACTAGAAAAGAATTTAAAGTTAATGGATTAAGACTAAAGCCTTATATGGGAGAAATGAAATTAAATTACAAAGAGGCTTATGAGCTAAGTTTACCCGATTAATTCAATTAATTAGGTCGAGCTAACGACGTTAAACCAAGAGCTTTCTGGGAGGCAACCCATATTTATTAGTGTGAGTTAAATTATTGTTGTAAGGTCTTGACTAAATTTGTAAATAACTTCTGGAAATAGAAGGCTAACAAGGCTGTGTTGGCTTAAGCCAAACATTATCTTGAAGTATATAGAATTTGGACTTGGACCACTCCATGTCAAATGTGAGTAAAAAGAAGATCAAGCTAACCTTCGTTTGTGATTATTTGTGATTTCAATTTTTCGTAATTATGTTTGTGTGTTGATCATACCCATTTGTTAGACCTATTTTTACGATTGAAACTTGCAAAATTTGACGATAGGCGAATCAGAGTCGATCGAGGTTCCGAGCCTAGGCGCCAAAAGTTGGTGCTTACACTCCAAAATGGCCTGCGTATCGATGATCAGGCGCCTAGGCACCAGATTCCGGCACCTAAGCGCCAAGGTTACAGATCGTGTAAATACCAAAAATCTTCAGTTTTTCACACAAAATCTCTTTATATATTGCCTTATCTTCGTCTCCAATCCCATAGAAACCTTAATTTCGACCAGAGAAATCCATTTTGGAGGAGTTAAGAAGGATTTAGAGGCAATGGATAGAGGAAATCATGGAAATGAGGTAAGAGACAAATCTCCTAAAGATCCTCAGCCATATTTTAATGGTTTTATTGTTGTTAGTATGGAGAAATTGTTTAGTCGATTAGAGAAGATTGAAGCGGAACTTCAAAGTATTGGTAATCGTCTCCATGAGATGTACCACCAATACGAACACTTGGAATGGCAAATCAAACTTCAATCTGATCATATGGCGGCCTATCATGACGCTTAAGTAGAAATGTACGCGAAGAACAAGTGGATCGATGAAAAGACGGCTTTGGAATTTCCAAGGGTGTTGGTGTTCTATCCCTTCGGTCCTAGCGAACTTCATTGCGAAAGAGATGGTAATTAAATATCGGTGTTAAATAGATCTTATATGTGTTTTAGGTGTGATCGAGTCATGTGTTAGTGTGTTGAATATCGAATTTGTGTGTTTGCTTAATTGCTCAATATGTGTTGTTGGATTTGAATATTTGCTTTGAATATGTTCTTGTTTATGTTATTTATAAAACGATGAACCTTGATACATGAAATTTATTGAATTTGGAATGGAAGTTAAGGATTGGAATTGAAGAATTTGTATACATTTTTGTGGATCTAAACTATCATTTTAAAATGATTGTGAAAATGTTTGGAGGTTATAAATTGGATTAATACTCTTATAAGAGTAATTAGGAATCAAATTTGATAAGATTTGGTGGAAAATATAAAATTTAAATCGAATTTTTGGAAAGGTCAGACTGGCGCCTAGGCGCCAGAATTCGGCGCCGGTTCGGCCTGAACCCGAAAACTCATCTTCTTAAACACCCCCCACGCCATTTTTGATGCCTAAGCTTCCTTCTCCACTGGTTTTCACGAAAATACCCCCTATGTATCCCATTTAAAGCCGGAGTTTCAAGTTTTTGAGCTTGAAATCACCCGATTTCTTCATCTCGAGGTCAGATCTACATTTTAAACTCATTATTTTCGATTTTCACCATGGATTTTGTTCTCATTGAGAAAAACCAAAATTTTGAGAAAATTTTTTATTTTTAAGGTTAAATCCATGAAATTTTTAAGCTCTTTCAAGTTTGAAAAACTTAAATTAGTTTCTTTTCGGAGATCTGTTGAATTTATTTTGTGTTTTTAATTCACGTTTAGATGGCACCCAAATCTAAGCGAGGAAAGGAACGAGAAAATTTTGATCGTAGCAAGTTCATCACTGCTGCGGCACATTTCTGATATAATAATTTTGCTACGACTCAGAAATTTATCTCAGAGTGAAGTTCTTACAATCCTGGAGGAAGAATTGAGGATACAATCGTTGCACTCAACTGGCAACAATTCTGCTATTTCACTGTTGTTACCGTTATCCCTGTTGTTAGAGAGTTTTATGCTAATTTTGTGGATGCTAAAGAATATGAGATTTTTGTATGAGGAGTTGGAGTAGGATTCACTCCTGAACGTATCAATATTTTCTATGGCCTGCCGCCAAATATTGAGTGCTATTACTCTGGATTATCTCCATCTGAGGGAGATTTGGATATGATCATTGCCTACCTGACTGATAGTACTAGAGCCTGGAAGATTCGAAACGGAAAAAGGGTAAATTTTTCAATCTTCTAAGCTTAATGGTGTTTCAAAGGCATGGAACTACATTATTTCTGCTCGTCTCCTTCCATCCAATCATCTGAGCGAGGTTACCAAAGATAGATCTATCCTCAACTACTGCATTCAAGAGAGGAAGCTTATTGATGTAGGGAGCATTATTTATGATTCTGTAGAGGCTACTGCTCGTTCTAGCACTTCTATTGGACTTGGTTTTCCATCTCTGATCTATTCTCTATGTCAAAGTGCTGGAGTAGTTATTGAGCTTTCTGAGGAAAAGCTCAAGTCGACAAAGCCTATAGGAAGAGAGAGTGTCAGTATCTATGATCGACTTTGAGGTAAGAGTTCTACTGCACCTTCTGGTTCATTACCTACTTCAGGTAGAGCTTCTACTTCTAGACCATCTACTTCTGCTGAGCCACCATCTACTTTTTGGGAATCCATGCATGATAAGCTTATGGAGCAGTAGAATGAGTTATTCCTAACTCATTGTAGAGTAGATATGATCGATAAGAAAATCATTCATCTTTCTGAGTATACACAAAGAAAGAGTGATTACAATGAGTATTCTGAGTCTTTAGTGAGATTTCTGAAAGGTGAGCACGATGTTCAGTTCCCTACTTGTCCCAGATATTCATCATATGTTGATCCGAAGAATATGGAGTTTTCTTTTGGTGATGACGATGATGAAGCTACAGATAGTGATTAGTAGCTTGACTTACCTCTGGTGATGTGATGATTTTGTTTTTAGTGTGTTTCTTGTTTCTTGTGATGTTTAGTGTGATGTTATTTGTTAGTGTTGATGTGAACTTTTTATGTTGAAACTGTTTTTAGATTATCTGATGTGTGTTTAAGACTGAAATATGAATGAATTTTTATAAAAGTTTATTTCTGTTTCAGCCTACTGTTTAGTGTTCATGAATAGTTAGTAATTTTGCATGTTAAAAAATAAAAATAAAAAAAAAAGTTTAGAATCTAACTCCTGCTCTACAAAACTTTTCTATATATGCTTAATCATTTCTGTTATATTCATATTAAAGCATGTGTAGAAGTATAAGTTAGTTTTTCCTTCCTACATCATTATTGTACTTAGATTAATTCCTATTTATTTCTTTCTCTCATGCTTTAGAAAATTTCATGATTCATATTTATACTAAAGTCGAAGTTTGGGGGAAGGGAAAACATTTATCAAATTTAAATATTATTTGTCCTTAATGAACTAATATTTTCTTTAAAAATATATTAACATAACATAAGGAATGAAAAATATGTTTAAGATTACCTAAATTTTTGAATTTATAAATAATTTAGTAAACTTAACTAAAATTTCAAAAATTTTGATTGATTTTAAGAATAGAATTATTTAACTTAAAGAATAATAAGATAAATTTTTTTCTATTTATAGTAAAGAGAATTGTATTTTTGAAATACTAAGGAATCAAGATTATTGCATAAAAAAGAAAAAATTGAAATAAGTTTTGAAAAATAATAAATTATTAAAATTGTCATGTTTATTAAGAATGTATAAGTTTTCGAAAATATGTTTAGGATAGTGAAGTTCAAAATCATTAGCAGGCTATCCAAAAATAGTAATCATCACTTGAAAAAAAAAAGAAAAGGATTGAAAAACAATCCAAAAGAAAAGAATAAAAGAAAAAGAAAAAAAGAAGACAAAAAAAAAGAATGTGAGGAGAAGCTTGAGGAAATGCCTAATCAAAAATTGGCATCACTTGAATTATCTTATAGGAAGAAAACTGATTACATTTTTAACTTAATTTCTATGTACAAATATTTTTACTAGAAAAATATTTCATGAAAATCTTTTTCTTGTAAATATTATATGTGACCTTAATATGATAAACTACAATTATTCTTTAAATAAATGAAAAATTGGAAGTCTTGTGATTTGGTAGTTAAATGTTCTTTAATTCTAAAAATTAAACTTAATTAGTGAAATTTGGTTATTGGTTTGCTAAAACATTTATAAAACCAAAAATTACAATGAGACTTAAATATTATAACTTCATTCCAAATGTTATCTATTTTATGTAATTAAAAGGGTTACTTGAGGACAAGTAACGTTTAAGTTTGGGGGAATTTGATCTACCTAAAAAATACCCATTTTTATGCTTTATTTATGATTCAATTCTTAAGGATATTATGCTTTAATGAATGGTATTTTCATGTTTTTAGATGTAGATGATTAAAAAAGAGTCCAAGAAAGAAAAAGAAGGAAAGAGGAGCAAAGAGGAGCAAAGAGGAGCAAAAATGGAGCTTATGGAGCAAAATATTGGAATTATTGGCCTGGCGCCTAAGCGCCAGCTCGATACAGACGTTGTTAAGATTTTTTGACGATTTTGAGGAGTTATTTTGACGGAGTTAAGCGGTTATTAGAGCTTCTAGAAGATTGGAAGTTACTCCTAATATATAGGACATGTGATACAATGCATTTGAACAAAACGAAATGGTTTTAATCGCGAAGAGGTGTGATCCAAAGTGAAGAGGAGCGAAGACCTGGTCACGGAGTCCAGTGCCTAGGCGCGATAGTTACTTCTAGAAGATGCATTAAATTTGGACCAATTTTAAAGGGGTGCCTTAAGCAACCCCTAGTCAAATTCAGAGCTCTATAAATAGGAGCCCATTCTACAATGAAAATCGCACCCTAAAGCCCTTTGGCACCCTATAGTCTCTTTAGTCCCTTTTAGCACCTTCTCTCCCCCCACTAGTTTTACTTAGTTTTTTTAGTCTCTTCCACACTTAGGGTGACACTTTACTTTGTATCTAGTGAGTTTATTGTAAGTATTTATTGTGTGTTGTTGTTGTTGGAGTCTTTCATCATTGCTTTGGAGTCAGTAGAAGTCAGCGGATCACTTGAAGGAACACTTCAGATAAGTATTTGTACCTTGGTTCAAAGTTTTATAAATATGTTTTGTTGTGTGATTTCAATGTGTTCTGAGTAGTTAGTTATCTTTCTCCTTTCAACTATGAAAAGATAAAAAATAAATTAAATTTTGTAGGAGAATTAAATTTAAAATATTTAAAACATTGTGGTGATTTTAATACCTGATCTTAGTTTACTTTTTAAATTGGCCATTTAAATTGTTAAAACCTGTTGAAGAATTTTGAGACCTATTCGGATATAAATTCTTAACTAGTAGATATCACATGAATCCTTGTGTAGTTGAAGGCTTTATACGGGTTATTCAAGGTGAAGTGCAATTAAATAGGAAGATGATATTTATTGGGCGTAAAATTAATTAGTTTTTAGAGTGACAGACTAAATTCTAATAATTTGGTTTATAGAAAGGGAACAGGTCACTAGTAGGGCCGACCATAGCCACCCTTGGACATCTAGTAGTGTGAGCCTAGATTAACCCATTCTACTAATAAAACATCCTGAACCGATCTATAGATTAGTCAATGTTCTTTGCACCTGGACCAAAGGGTAAAGAATAGGAATACTTCTATTTGGCTCGATACTATAATCTAAATTTCCCACAAAAGATAATTATTCTAAAAATCTAGGATTAGTTGAAAAGGAGAAAGTCGTTTTTATACTTGCATTGAATTTTAATTACTGCTTATTGCTTACTTGCTTATAGTAAAAATTGTTAGTAAATTAAATTTGAAAATAATATATATATATATATATATATATATATATATATATATATATATATATATATATATATATATTACTTTTAATTTGAAAATTTTCAAAATATTTCTTACATTTCTTACTTTTTATAAAAACATTATCCCTGTGGGATCGATAATTAGGACTCTACTAGAGCCTTGTATTACTTGAACGATATGTATACTTGCGTTTAAAATTATGACTTTTACAATAATTATTATAAAACCTAAATATAAATTCATAAGTAAAAGTAAACATCGTACATCAAGTATTTGAAGCCATTTCCCAGGAATTAAATATTCTAAAAAGTGGTATCAAATTCTTGTATTTAAAAGCATATATAAAGTCGCATCGCATCATTACTCCATTGTTGATGTTCATTATTCCAATTAAAATTAGGATGATTTTTCCAACCAG
The DNA here is from genome assembly GCA_022702705.1 of Papilionanthe hookeriana x Papilionanthe teres. Taxonomy (NCBI): domain Eukaryota; kingdom Viridiplantae; phylum Streptophyta; class Magnoliopsida; order Asparagales; family Orchidaceae; genus Papilionanthe; species Papilionanthe hookeriana x Papilionanthe teres. The sequence continues at coordinate 10,798,888 of CM040432.1, read as the reverse complement.
GATTTTAATAATTAGAATAAGGGTTTTTAGTTTTACTAGCAATAACTTGCAAAGTTTCCATTGTTTGAGAATCATCAGTATTTGCAGAATTATCATTACTTACATGTGATATATTAATAGCAAAATTATCTCATTTCTTAGATATCACAGCCACTTGTGAAGCTAAATAGAAAAGGCTTCGTTATCTTGAATACTTACCATTCTTTTAGGATTAACACTTTCAGAAGGCCATTGAAAATTATTGTTAACCATTTCTTCAATTAAAGTATAAGCTTCTTCAAATGTCTTAGCCATTAAAGAACCACCAGCAGCAGCATCAATAATAGATCTAAGTGATCCAATAAGTTCATTATAAAATGTTTGAATAATTAACCAATCTGGTAAAGCATGATGAGGACATTTTCTTAATAATTCTTTAAATCTTTCCCAAGCTTCATAAATTGTTTCCCCATCAAATTGTGTAAATGAAGTTATATCATTTCTTAATTTAGCAGTTTTACAAGAAGGAAAATATTTATCAAGAAATTTTTGTGTCATATATGCCCATGTTTTAATAGAACAAGTAGCTAATGAATTAAGCCACATCTTTGTTTTATCTTTTAAGAAAAAAGGAAAGAGTATAAGCCTAATAGCATCATCAAAAACATTATTATATTTAAAGGTAGCACAAAGTTCTAAAAAACTAGCAAGGTGTAAATTTTGAACCTTATTAGGTATTCCTCCAAATTGATTGATTTGAATCATTTGAATAATAGAAGGTTTAAGCTCAAAATAATTAGCATATACAGCTGACATTTGAATACTAATATGAAGTTCATCAGATGTAGGGTTTGCATAATCCCTTAATGGTTTATAAATATTTTGCTCATTAATTTCTATTGGATTTTGATTATTGTTATGTAAGCTAGCCATGATATTTTTGAATTTGTTTACCATGTTTTCCTTTTTTAATTCTTTTAACTATTCTTTCTAATTCAGAATCAAAAGATAATAATCCTTTTGATCCAGAACTACGCATAAAATTAAAATCTTTTGGTATTTTATTTTTAATATTATTATTATTTTTTATATTATTTTTTTTATTTTATAGAAATAGAAGTGTATAAATTATATTTAATTTGAAAAATAAAAATTGTCTATTTAACTTTCTTACTTGTTTTTCCTTACCTTTCCCAAAGAACGACGCCAAAAACTTGATGAGTGACTCAGCCTAACGGGGCTTTATATATACTTTCAAATGCAAGAATTTGATACCACTGCTAGAAGATTTAATCCCCGGCAACGGCGCCAATAACTTGATGCCCAAATTGCATGACTTAGCCTAAAGGGGCTTATATATACTTTGATACCTCTGTTAGAAGATTTAATCACTAACAGTAGCGTCGAACACTTGATGTGATTTTACTTATGAAAGAGTTTATGAATTTATATTTAGATTATTATAATTTGTAGAAGTCACAATTTCAAACGCAAGTATACGTATCGTATCAAGTAATATAGGGCTCTAGTGGAGTCCTGGTTATGGATCCCACAGGGAAAATTTTTAAAATATTAAGTAATATTTTTAAATTTTTCAATTTAAAAATAATTTTTATTTCTTTTTAATGTTTTGATTTTATATTTAATGAAATTTATACTAAATGTAAGTAAGCAATACTAAAATAAATATTAATGCAGGTATAAATAAAACAACTTTCTCCTTTTCAACTAATCCAACATTTTTAGAATAATTACTATTTGTGGAGAATTTAGATTATGGTATTGTGGCAAATAGAAGCATTCTTATCCTTTACTCTTTGGTCCAGCCATAAAGAACATTGATTAATCTATAGATCAGTTCAGCGTGTTTTATTAGTAAAATAGGTTAATCTAGGCTCACACTACTAGATGTCCAAGCGTGGCTATGGTCGGCCCTACCAGTGACCCGTTCCCTTTATATAAACCAAATTATTAGAATTTAGTCTGTCACTCTAAAAACTAATGAATTCTACACCCAATAAATCATATCTTCATATTTATTTGCACTTCACCTTAAATAACCCGCATAAAGCCTGCATTACCTAAGGATTCATGTGATATCTACTAGTTAAGAACTCATCTCTAGATAGGTCTCAAAATTCTTCAACAGGTTTTAACAATTTAAATGGCCAGTCTAAAAAGTAAACTAAGATCAGGTATTAATATCATGACAATTTTTATAAATATTTTAAGTTAAATTCTCCATCAAAGTTTAATTATTTTATTATCTTTTCATAGTTGAAAGGAGAAAGAACTCTAACAACTCAGAACACATTGAATTCACACAACAAAACATATTTATAAAACTTTGAACCAAGTTACAAATTCTTATCTGGAATGTTCCTTCAAGTGATCCGCTGACTCCTACTGACTCTAACGCAATGATGAAAGACTTCAACACCAACAACACTAATAATCTCACACTTAACACTCAAAATAAACTCACTAAATAATAAAGAAGGTGACTCCCTAAAATGATTGGATGGCTATATAGTGCTTGGGGACTAAAGATGCTAGAAGTGGTGAAAGAGACTATAGGGTGCGATTTTCTCTGTAGAATGGGCTCCTATTTATAGAGCTCTGAATTTGACTAGGGGTTGCTTAAAGCACCTCTTCAAAATTCGTCCAAATACAATGTATCTTCTAGAAGGTGACTGTCGCGCCTAGGCGCCGGAATCTGGCGCCTAGGCGCCGGAATCTGGCGCCTAGGAGCCGGAATCTGGCGCCTAGGCGCCGGACTCTTTGACCAGTTCTTCGCACCTCTTCACTTTGGGTCGCACCTTTTCGCGATTAAAATTATTTATCTGCGTCCAGATGCATTGTATATGTTCTATATATTAGGAGTAACTTTCAGTCTTCTAGAAGCTCTAATAACCGCTTAACACCATCAAAATAACTGCCTAAAATTGTCAAAAATCTTGTCTGCGTCTGTATCGAACTGGCGCTTAGGCGCCGGATTCTGGCACCTAGGCGCCAGGCCTACAATTTCGATAACTTTGCTCTTTTTTGTTCCTTTTTTGCTCCATTTTGCTCCTTTTTCCTTCTTGAACTCTTTTTTTATCACCTACATCCAAAAAACATAAAAATACCTTTCATTAAAGCATAATATCCTTAAGAATTGATTCATAAATAAGGCATAAAAATGGGTATTTTTAAAGTGGATCAGCTAGCTTAATGTTGTCACTGAACCTAGTCATCTTGGTGAGGTTGGGAGTCATGCCCCCATAATTCACAGCAAAAGTAGCATACAATTGAAATCTCCTCCCACCAGTCAAGGGGAGGTCATACTGTTGCTGGTGTTATGCAGGCAAGACCCCCTATCAAACTTACTAGACCCAACTTAGATGAAATAAGTATAACCAGAATGTCCACTCAACTAAAATTAGAAATAGACAAATTATTGATGGTCCACCAAGATAGACCAAGTGATCTCCTTCCTGCAAAAAAATCTAGATTTTATTATTATTGTTAGCAAAGTGGGAGAAGCCAGCAAACTTGCTGATGAGTTTATCTAGATATTTGTGAACCATAGGTTCAAGGATGACAATACACCAAAGCTTATATTTTTTATTTAAATAGAGAAGTCTTTTGATGAATAAGGGATGAGCAATTCCCCTAATGTTCAATAGAGGAAATTAATAATGTTGGTGGGGGAGGGGGTGGAGGGATGGTTGAGGTCTTGATTTGGTTCTTCCTCTAGTAGGTTTTGAGGATGAGACAATCATAGGATCCCCAACCACAAATGGGGAGGAAACTGCTAAAAGATTTTGCACTTCAGATCTATTTTTCTTTTTCTTCCTTTTTGTTTGGATGTGCCAATCAGCATCCAAGGTATTCTGCATATCTGTGATGACTTCATTAGACGGAACTGCAATCTCACAACTTGCAGCATCACCCCACCAATATCAACAGGATCAGGAGGTGTGGCAATAGAGTGAGATGGGGTGACAATGGTCACCACCACAGAAACATTTCTAATGACAATTTCAGAAGGATCCCTAACTTCATTGGACATTGAAGAGGCAACAGCAGCTCCAATGACTCTTTTTCAGCAGGAGTGATAACAGTCTCCACACTCACCCCAATAGGGACCCCAACATTCCCCTTAGAGGAAATAAGGGGAAATTATTTTTGAGGGGGATGAAGCCTATAACATCTCTCCCTAGTATGTCCAAACAATTTTCAATGGTGGCAGTAGTAAGGCCTTTGCTCCATCACCACCTCCTGTCAGGCTCTCTCAAGGTCTGAGCCAATCCAGAGTCATGCACCTCAGGGAGGGTAGTGTCCCATTCAATAAAAATTATAGCCGCAATAGGTCTGGCTTTATTTTAGGTAGGGGCATCCAAATTCAGAGGAGTGCCAAGGGCTCTTCCATTTGGAATAGCACATTCTAGTTAAAAAATCTTAAAGGAAGGCCTAGTAATTTAAACCAAATAGGTACCATAGGAGGTTCCTTACTTGGGTCAAAGTCAGAAGTCCACTTTATAATCTTCATATCTGTCTCAGCAATTGAAATGGACTGCTTTGCAAAGAGCCTAGCATAGTCCTCTTCGACTGTGAGTTGAATCAATAGATGCCTTCCAAGTAACTCCACTTTCCAAGCTCCAATGAAGTGTAATGAATCAAAGAAATTTCTAACCAACTCCATTTTAGGATGACCTAAGGTGAATTTACCAATAAGAGTAAACTTCACCTCTTCATTAAATGCATTAAGCTCGTGTTCATAGAAAATAATGGCAGGAAAGCCATCCTTAACCCCTAGAGGATTAATGAAGGGGTTGGCCCCTCTTCCAGCCGCCACATCATGTAATGCTTGTGGGAACACCAAATGTTCAGGGTCCTTTAAGGTATCATTTCCCTTGCCCACCACCCCTGCATAAGTGGTGTTCAACCATTGAGCATTGGTTTCCACACCAATAGGATGAGCCATGAGTAGGAGAAATGGGGACAGCACAAGAACAACACTTACTTAATAGAACAGCAAAATTCAAAACAAAAGAGCACGGGAAGGGACAAAACCCAACAAAAACCATAACCAAGTAACCAAAGTGACAGTAACCCAAGAGCTCCAAACAAACCTACCCACCACTCCAAGGCCGAGCAACAAGAGTCACCAGCCATCCCGAAACCCTATAAGAGCATAACCGCCAGCCACCATGGTACTTATGTGTGTGTGTGTGTGTGTGTGTGTGTGTGTGTGTGTGTGTGTGTGTGTGTGTGTAATCATGACAAAGAAATCAATAAAGAATTAAATATCCAAGATTACAACAAATCTAGTTCAAAATTCAGATTCCCTCATACTTAAGGGACGTGTCATCACAAATCACAAAGTCATCGTCTGTGTGATAGGAGTGATGGTGTTGTCCCGCTAGGCCTACTAAGGACTGACCTATACTCACAGTCAGCTAACAGGCCCAGCACATTAGAAAGACTGTGCAACTCAGACAGGCAAAGAGTAGATCAACCTCTGGAGATCCCCTATGCCAAAGCCCATCAGATGAACTTGGCAACTTTTAGCCCAAATAGGCCAAGAACATGAAAATTCCTTCTCTAGTTCTGAAGCAGCTGACAAGAACTTTCAGCCAACAGGCACTCGGGCAGTTGTGTGACCACATTACTGCATGACTTGCTGGCTGCCGTACCATATCCATAGGACCTAGAGATAATACTTATAAATACTCTTTAATACCCTCGTTGTATCTATGGACATTAGAAGGACAGAACATAATCAATTGTGTAATGACCTATTCCTATTCCCATAAATAAAGGGTTCATTTTATGAATGAGGGTGGACGTAATCTTTACGGTTCCACATTGTGCTATTCCTCTCTTTTACTCTCTGTATGTCTGTTTGTCTGTCTCTTTCGATCTCCAGTGTTCTATTTCTTAGGCGTGTATTACAGGCAGATTTGGATCCAATACTATCCATTTATGTTAACTTTCACCTTTCCTAGAGTGCCACTTCACATACAATTTTCTTACTTTGTATATCATGCATTCCAAGTGCCTCATGGCAACCAAAACACATTTGTTAAAAGGAAAAGTGCTATACAATAGGTGATATGATAAATTCCAAAAAAAGTCTCACAATTTGATATATCATTTGTTCAACTACAAGAACATAAAACCAAACAAACTTGAAAATCAGAAACTAATCTCTACAATTACGTGACGATCAAACTCAACCTCTGCTGGATTTAATTTTTTAAAATTGCAAGACAGACACAGAACGAGCACATGAAATCGAATGTGCACATATCGATTAGGAATAAAATGAGGAATATCAAAAAAATCGGATTCAAGCCCTCATTTTGTTCCCAAAATAGAGAACAGAACATTTTAATGTATGAAATTACAGAACATGCGTCAGAAAACTTGACTAAATTTGTTATCATGATAACTCTTGTAATCATGAATTCGATTTACTTTTATAATTTCTTAGGTTGGAAAGTTCGTTCAAATAAAATTTAAAATTATGGGAAGCTCGAATTATCTTCTAAAGGATAAATTAGACTACAAAACTGAACAGGACACCCATTATAAAATTTGTGCCAAAGTGAAAATAAATCGGTGGACGGATCATGACAAATAATATAACAGAGATGCTTGCGCTGGGTGACAAAGCCCATGTTGTAAGCATTCCTGCCAACAAAAGGGGACCTTTCCTTCTTGTTTCCTTGGCCGAACTTATCAAATACCCGGATAAGCCTGGAAACTGATTCCTTCTCGTTTTTCCTTATTTATAAAGATTGATGACACTCAATATACGTTATCGGATCTTGAACTAGAGCCTAACAAGATATGAATAATATTTAATAGAGATGTTGATTATCAAGTTTTTTAGCAGTCAAAAACTTAATTTTTATGAAGCAATTGTGAAGGGAGGGAAGCTATTGCTGTCACAGTGGACCAGGTCTGCTTTATTTTTAGTTTTTTTTATATATTGAAAAGAAAGCCCAGCAATGGTTTTATAAGCCTAATGATGATTGTAATTGGTCAAATATGTTTCTTATCTTGTTAATTGAAGAAATTCATTTATACTAAATTGCCCTTATTTCAATAGCTCACAATTATTGAAGAAAGATGTTTTATTTCAGCATTCTTTATTAATGATCTCATCATCAATTAATTTGAGATTTCTTTGTTTAGAGGATGCGACGATAATAATAGTGATATTCAAATATAAAAATAAATAGTTTACCACTGGCTTTGGCAAACATGTATAAATTTAGGTTTTAAGTGATTATCTCCTACATGATCCAAGTGAATTAGGTCATTTCAGTTGAATTTCAATGCACTGTTACAAAGTGGATCAATGAAAAAAAATAAAAGCCTTTTCGAATATGATTTGAATATATATTTGAATCAAATTTGAATAAGCTTTTAAATATTGTTCGAGCCAAACTCATAGCTGGCTCGAGCATATGTTCAAATAAGGATATAGTTTGGTAAAGTATGTTCAAATATAATTCACATATGATTCAAAACCAATGCCTTTTTTAACCTTATATTTAAATATCGGCCACTGGTTTCTAAAGATTAGTCAAGTGTCAACATTCTTTTGCCACATAGAAGAGAATGAGAATAATATAGTCAAAATGGTTTGGTATATTCTTAAAAATTATATAAATGATTGGTGATTCAATGAAAGCATCTCCTTGGTGATCTCATAAATCTTATATACAAAATAAAAAAGATTAAAAAAACAAATTTATTAAATCACAGGTATCAAAATTTTTCTGTATCAACCACATAGTTCGGGAAGACTTCTATCTAAATGATATGCATGGTATTCGAAGAATGGCATACTAAAACTAACAATAGGAATATCGCCTCTAAATGGGACTAATCACTCGGATGAAGAAAATCTCCTTAACTAGTTGGTCTATGAAACCAGGGATTTTTTCCTTACCATACAGGCGTAAGATAAGGTTTATTTTGTTTTGATATCTGAATTTGAGGTTTGGGTTCAATGTTGGACTTTTGTTTTGGACTTGGGTCTAGGTCTAGGTTGGGTTCAATGTTGGACTTAGGGTTAATCCCAGATGGTGTGGCTTTAGTCAGTATTGCATACACACACATAACCCCATACTCTCACTCACAACCTAAACCCTAAACCAATCACCCTTATCCTAGTTCCTCTTTTAGAAACTCATGTGGGTGGTTCCCCAACCCTTAGCCCTCTGCTAGGGTTTGGCTAAGACCAACACATGGAGGATCCAAAATAGGATTTCCCTTGGTCCATGGCTAAAATAAGGTGACCACATGATTAACAATCTCAATAAATCCTAATTTTACCAAAATTTCCAAATTTGGCCTCCTAGCCCCAAACTTTCACCATATTATTAAAATACCCCTAGACCCTAATTTTTTCCAAAATTTCCTACAAATTGCCCAAATTGTTAAATTCTCCCCAAAAATCATTCCAAATCAATTCAAGCCACTCATCTTGACCAAATTACCTCAAAATTCTTAAAATTCCCAAAATGCCCACAAAATTACCAAAATTTCCAAATATTCCCAAAATCTCCAAAATCACTCCAAATATCCTCAAAATCAATTTGAACCACTCCATTGAGCCCAATTTGACCAAAATTCCCAAATTGCCCCTAAAGGCCCAAAATCCCAAAATTACCCCAAATTTCCACCAAATTGATTACAAATTCTGCCAATTTCAATTCCAAATCAAAATTCATCATGTCAAATAGCAATTGAAACCAAATTCAAGCCCAATTGAGTCAATTAAATACTAAAATTCAAGCCAAACTCAAAATCCTTAAATTGACCATATACCCTTAAATGTCACCAAATTGAATCTCCAGACTCCAAAATTTCCACCTAATTGATATCCAAAATCCTTCATAGCAATCTCCTAAACCGTTTTGAACATTTAATTTACCTAAATCCAAATCCTAGCCTACCCAAGTCTAACCCAAATGCCTCAAAATTGACCATGAGGCAAATTTCCACCAAATTAGACTTCCAAATCAATTCAAAACTACACAATTCCTCTTCCAAACTTCTCATGACAATTATCCACATCAAATTGATCAATCACTAGACCCAAGTCTCAGCCCAAACCTGACCTAGACCCATGTTCAAACCAAAACCCTAATTTTGAACCTAAACCTCAAGTTTAACCAAACCCATTCAAATTGATCAAACCATGGTCACGACAGCCTACTTTTGAGCCCTCGATGCTAGGCTAGATCCACCTAGACCAAACAAGGGTCCTTTGAATTAGGGGATCTCCTCCTATATTTGGCTAAACCAAATAAATCTTTGCCACCAGCCATCAAACCTCAATGCTAATCACCATTAAGATTCTTCTAGCTCCCCTGACCACCCTAGCCACCAGCTGGCCTAGTCACCAGTTAACATCAAAACCAACAGCCACACCAAGCCTTAAACCCAAAATTGAAGGTCCCTGAGGTAGCCAGCTCCCATTGGCCAATAGCACTTTTCTTCCTTCACCTAAGTAGCAAAGCTCACATAGACTGAAGCCCTGGTGGCCACCCTTTCCATGTCTATTTAACCACCACCTCCCACGGCCAAAACATAGAGTGAGCACAAACCTTAGGGAAACTCTGCCAAATTTCTTCCAGAGCTTCTCTAAGAACTTCTGAGCTCAATCCCACCACTCTCTAGCCATTGCCCCCACTTCCTAAAGCCAATTTCATCACCCAATAATCACCCAGAAACTGAACACCTCACCAAAACTCACTAAACTTCAAATTAGCTTGCTCCTCACCTTCACCAGAGAAAGAGAGAAAGTTACCCACCAAAAGCTCCATCTCTAGAGCCTTCTACACCATACTTCCTCCTCAGCCTTTCCACCTATAGAAGGAGTCTTACACAGACCCTTCACTAGAGACAATTAGCACTTCCAACATGTTTGTCAGGTCCCAACATTGCTTTTGTAAGCATCTAATTGAGGCCTTACCTCTCCGACCAGACATAAGCCATTTTCCCCCAAATCAATTTCAGTTTGGGTCTTTATGAAGTAAACATGTATTTAATGCTCGATTAATCGTATAGATATGTTCACCTTGAGCAAATGAAGGTGTAGAAACTAACCTCACGCCATTTCGTTAAGTATCGAGAGAGATCTTAGGGTTATAAGGTGGATGGTTCTCAGTTTAGAACAGATGAAGACGATGAACAGATGTCATCCATTCGTGCGTGTATTGAATCAACGGACCAGAGGGCGTCAGACGAACTGAAGATGCATAAAGTGTGTGCTGACTGAGTGGCTACGTGGACGGTGGTGATACACCTAATATATATAGTATTTTTTTACACATTTTATACCTATTTTTTTATGATATTTTACTTTAATGGAAGGTATTTTGTGTATTTTTCTTGCAGGTATGATTAAATGAATGATTGCGATGAAAGGAGTGAAAATGGATCAAATTTGAAGCAAAAATGAAGAAATGTGCAAAATTGATTTGTGGCGGCTAAGCGCCTGGACCCGTGCTTATGCATCATAGCCCAGACCTAGAGCTTACACGCCAGAAGCCTCGCGGCTAAGCACAGAGACCTCGCGCTTATGCATGGCAGTTACTATAGAGGAGTTATTTAATTATTTGCAACATTTTGAAGAGGTTTTTGAGGCATCTCTTAGTAAGAACATGGGTAACTTTCTATTAGAGCCAAAATTAAATTAAATTACTCTTAAATGGATGCACCTCTTGGGAGATTCATTGAATATATACACATTTTGAAGAGTTACAAAAGCGCTTGTTGGAATATTATAAAAAGAGAATTTGAAGATAGAAAAGTGGTTGTTGTTGGAGAGTGTGGTTTATGTTTATTGTGTAAGAGAGTTATTTTAGTAGCACACTACTCCACTTCCACCATTTCTACTTACTTTACTATAGTTTGTATTAGGTTTAGAAGTGAGATTTGGAATCCTTAGAGTTGAGCGCCAACCTCTAAGGAGTAGTGTAAGGACAAGTAAAGTTTTTGAAGTAACTTCAAGAGTTTGGTGGATAAGATTTACAGATAAGTCTTTATCTTTGTTATTACCTTTGGTTTTTAATTAAGACTTTTTGTATTTTCACTATGATTTCTACTTTTAAACCAAGTTGTGATTGTATTTTCTCCATGAATTCAGAGTAGTTTTCTTTATCTTTTTCCTTAAAATGATGAAGTAATAAAGTTATGGAAGAATATTGTGTGAAGTATTGGGAATCAATGTTGGAAGAAGTTGTGATGATTCAAAATCTTGCACTTCATTTACTTCTTCATTTGGCCAATTAAGATGTTAATATATGTTGTGAGAACATGTAAAAACCAGTATAATATTGTCTCAGTCAACAATTAGAGAGAATCACATGAGATTATATGGGTGAGAATGTAATTTATATGATTGAGTGCAAATAAATATGGAGATATATTTTGATGGGCGTAAAATTAAAGGACATTAGAGTGACATGCTAAAGCCCTCAATTCAATTCATTATTTTATGTTTTGATACGAGATGTTAGCCCTCAGGTGGAGGGAGAAGAGGAAACTCTAGAGTGAGAACTAGTATTTTTCTTGCCTAGCCCATCTTCAAGATTTGTAAAGCAATAGATTAACATATGTTCTTTATAGCATCTCTAGTAAGGGTACAGAATATAATTACTCTTATTTGGCACAACACACTTTAGATACTTCCACAACAGAACTTCATGACTTGTTATTGATTCAAAATAAGGAAAAAGATATTTTATTTGCATTGCTTACATCATAAAAAAATTTGGTTAAAGTAGTTGCTTACTTTCATTTCAACTTTATAAAAATTAATAAAAAATAATCGAATTTTCTTTCCTAGAATATTATCTTTAGTTTGGGTAAAATCTTTCTTAAAAAGTCAAAAGTTGTTTTCTATTTTCTTTATTTAACACTTTCTCTGTGGGTTCGATATCTCAGAGCTTAATCAGATAGACCTATGTTACTTGATAATGATATGTATACTTGCGTAGTATCCCATTTTATAATATCATAAGAGAACTATCAATTCATATATAAAACGTAAGCATAAATATTCCGGGATCAAGTTTTTGGCGTCGTTCTCAGGAAAGAAAGAAAATAAAGAAAGTTAAAACAATATTTAAAAGAAAATTTTAAGATAATTTAATTTTTACTTTTTAAAGTCTTATTTAAAACTTGTTAGATTTATTTTAGGAAATTATTGTTTTTTTTTGTATGATTTTATTTTATTATGTTTTATAATAGTGTATGCATAGTTTAGGTTCTGAAGAACTTGTGCCTTATGATTCTGAATTAGAAAGACTATAATAAAAATTTAAAAAAATTAAAATTACAAAAAAAGATAAAAATATTCAAGAAATGAAAAATTAAAATAATCAAAATGTTGAAATCCATCAAGAATTTAGACCTTTAAGAGATAATGTTAACCCTACAGTAGATAAATTTTATGGTAGTATTCAAAATCCTGTTGTAGCAGCTATTTCATTTGAACTTAAACTTGTTATTATCCAAATTGTATCTAATGATGAGTTTGGGGGGAGCACCAACTAAGGATCCAAATTTAGATCTTACCAATTTTATAGAATTGTGTGCTACATTTAAATATGATGGTGTTTCGGATGATGTTATTAGACTTAGACTTTTTCCTTTCTCATTAAATGATAAATCTAAGATGTGGTTAAATTCGTTAGCACCTGAATCTATCAGAATTTGAGGTGATTTATCGCAAAAATTTCTTGCTAAGTATTTTCCACCATCAAAGATTGCAAAACTTAGAAATGATATTACATCTTTTTGCCAGTTTGAAGGGGAATCCATTTATAAAGCATGGAAACGTTTTAAAGATCTCCTAAGAAAGGTTCCAAATCATATTGGTTAATAATTCAAACTTTTTATAATGGATTAGTTAGATCTCTTAAATCTATTATCGATGGTGCTGGTGGTGGTTCATTAATGTCTAAACAGTTTAACGATGCTTATGCATTAATTGAAGAAATGGCTACAAATAATCTTTAATGGCCTTCTAAAAGGGTAATCGTAAAAAGGTAGCCAATATTCATGAATCTCATGCTTTTGCAATATTAGCAAATCACGTTTCTGCAATTTCAAGGAAGATAAACCAATTTGGAATGAGTTTTTCTCGACCAATTTCAATGATTAAAGAGAATTCATTAGGACAAATGATAGATTCTCAAACATCATTAAGAACTTTGAATGTCATAAACAAACCTAATAACCCATATTTCAATTATTATAACCCAGGTTGAAAGAACCATCCAAACTTTAAATGGAATAAAAATAATCAGGGTGGTGATAATCAACAATGGGGGAACAATTAAGTAAACTCATTGAGGAGTTGGAACAACTAAGGGAATAATAATTATAGACCTACTTATCCTCTAGGTTTTAACAGTACTTTACAATTCAAGGAGAAGAAGTTGTTTATAGAAGAAGTGGTGTTACAAATTGGAAATCAATTGCAAATTCAAGGAGCTACAATTAGAAATATTGAGATTCAATTGGAACAAATAGCCAATTCATTAAGTAATAGATCCCAAGGAACACTTCCTAGTAATACAGAGATAAATCCAACAGACAAATATAAAGAGCAAGTAAAAGTTGTTCAACTGAGAAGTGGAAAAGAGTTGGAAGGTAGAGTTCAAAAAGAGATTGAAGTAGAGAAGGAAGAGATTGAAGAACCAAAATAGGACACTCAGAAAGGTTTGGAATGACCTATTTCTCCACTTAAGATTTATGTAGAAAAGCCACCACCACCACCATTTCCTTAGAGATTTCGACAACAAAAGTTGAATAAGAAAATTTCAAAATTCTTGAAAATTTTTAAGAAACTTACAATTAATATTCCATTTGCTAAAGCCTTAGAACAAATGCTAAGCTATTTGAAGTTTATGAAGGATATTCTTAACAGAAAAAGGAAGTTTGAAGATAATGAAACTGTTGCACTTAGTGAATAATACAGTGTAATAATTCAGAAGAGGCTTCCTTAAAAGCTTAAAGATCCTGGTAGCTTCACAATTCCATCTGCAATCGGACACAGATTTTATGAGAAACCTTTATGTGATTTAGTTGCAAGCATTAACCTTATGTCGTTATCAATATTTAAAAGACTGGGATTAGGAGAGTTAACCCCGACTATTGTAACTCTACAGTTAGCAAATCGTTCAATAATATATCCTAAAGGAGTTACAAAAGATGTTTTAGTAAAAGTGGATCAATTTATCTTTCTTGTTGATTTCATTGTGCTAGATATGAAGGAAGATAAAGAGATACCTATTATTTTGGGGAGACCTTTCTTAGCTACAGGAAGAGCAATGATAGATGTGAAGAAAGGGTAAATAACTATGCATGTCAATGATCAAACTGTTACATTTAATATTTCAAATTCAATGAAATATCCTGCAAAAGGTAAAGATGATGAATTTTTCAGGATGGATGTAATGAGTTATCTTCGTGAATGTTATTTTAAAGCAACATATGAAGAGAAATCTGAAAGTGAAAAATTAGAACATGAGCAAGAAGAGGAAGCACAATAATCTGATGATTTTAATGAGGAAGATTTAAATTATATTCAGAAAAATTTTGAAGTTTTGGACATGAAAAAGAAAGATGAATCTTTTTGTCCTTCAATTGAAAAACCTCCTAAACTTAAATTGAAGTTACTTCTTAAAATTTTAAAATATGCCTTTTTAGATGAATCCTCTTAACATCATCTTATCTGTAGCGAGCTCTTGTGCGTCGATATCTAAGTATGTCAATGTTTGCGAACTCATCAAGTTGAAGGACGCTACTGGATCTACCAAAACCCTAGAAAGTACAAATCTGCAGATATTGATGGAAATGTAGAGCGGTCGATTGTGGTCAGTAGTAACAAATAGAAATTCCTTTTCGGTGAAGGTTAAGCTAGGCTGCTCTTTTAAGGAACAAACTCCATCTCAGGATGTGCTAGCCAATTATGCTAAGCAAATTTATGGATCAAGTAGGGCCTTGACCAGAGTTTCTCTCATTTCCTTTGACAGGACCAGAGCATCATAGATGCTTAGTTTGGCTGGAAACTTCCTAAGATGAGCTAGTACATTATAATCCACTTTTGTGACTTCTATTAGCAGAGGAGGCTTTTCTCCAGTGACTACTTATTTTCCTTTTTCATTGGAACCTTTCTTAGGGGTAATATCTTTCTACTCCATAGATCACATAAGTTATTTCTTCCACATCTGGAGCCAGAGGCTCTCCTGATGTTATAATTAGTTCTTTTGATTCTAAATCTGAACAGTTTAAGTTGATGGTGATCAGTGTTCATTTACACTCGAGGACTAGCTTCTCACTTCCCGGACTATCGTATCCGGTACTGTTGACATCTTTTTTGTATTTGTTAGTGTTCTCTTCAGGATTTAGTTTGATTTGAGGATCATTTTGTGAATTAAAATCGAAGTTGGATTGGTTGTGTTCGGTTACGTCATCACTAGAGACACTTAAACGTATCCAAAATCATTAGTGTTATAATTATAAGACCCCGAAACGGTGTAGAAGAAATTATACAGAGTTAATGGTTTGAGGGATTTCTCCCTCAAATCCGAGATAACCAATCTAACAGAGGCAACCCCTATCCTAGCCTTCACACTATTACTCTCTATCTCTTCCATGATCTCCTTCTTCTTTTCGGTCTTCAATTGTGGTGGTCTCTCTTGCGTAATCTCCATCTTCGTCTTAACAGACAGCAGACATTGGGTGGTAGCTTGCTCCGAAGCGTTCTGAATCTGATCCAGTAACTTCTTGGAGGATTTGGTTCAAACTGTGCTCCATCCATCCCTATCGACATACAGATTTAATGAGCTAATAGGCTCAGCTGAAATCACATTTACAGAACCTCTTTCAGGTTCATTTAAATATTCTTTTGGGATCGTTATGTACCTTTCTTTATATATTCTCTAGCCAATCTTTGAAGCTAAAGTAGTTCTCTATGGTATGTCCAAGTAATTTGTGGTATGGGTAGTAGTTAGGATGATTTTTCAGGTTGACTTCCGCTAAATTATTTAGTTCATGCAATTTGAACTTGGGCTTCTTCATTAAATTTCGTAACATATTTGCGACAACTTTATCTTTGAAGGAGTATACTCTATTTAATCGGGATGTCATTAATGGACCCTATCTTCCATTTGTTCTGTAAGGCCTCTGCTGGAATGACTACTAACCAGGCTGAAAATGCTACTAACCATATAGTTGCGTCTGCTAAACAAACTACAGACTATACTATTGCATACGAGGTTGATCGTACTGTTGAGGAGGCTAGCTGCACTGCGACAGAGGCTGCTCAGTCTAGATTTTCATTGGTTGCTTGCCTTTATTGACCATTGCCACTAAACCAGACCTCTTCTCAAATTTCTTAGCTGGCTTGGACTTCTCAGTCTTCTTTGGAGGCTCCGTATGCTTGATCTCTTCCTGCAAACTGTTAGCTTTACTGAGTAGCTTTACTGAGTAGATTTTCAAGCATTAAAGCTATCAGCCCATGGATGCTCTTGAGTAAGACTTTAATCTCATGTTTTTCCTGTAATCAGGGCTCACACTTCATGCTCAAATTTCTCTAAAGTAAAATGTACTCCACCAAAGTCTCATTGGGCTTATGTTGCTCCATTATAAGATCTTCAATGGTAATGTAATGATGCACCCAGATGAACCTTTTCACAAACAAAATTTTCAATTCTATAAATGTCTTGATCGATCTGTTAGGCCGTTCTGCATACCAATCAAATGTGACCCCTGAAAGACTGCTCACAAACTATCGGAAGAGTACTGCCTCGCTTCCCTCCGCATTAGAGCAGCTTGCCTGGAAGTGTGCAACATGCTGTTAAGGGTTGCCCGTTCCATCGAAAGTCTTAATGGATGAATGTACAAAACCTTTTGGGATATGGGATGGCATCGAATTCCGCCAGGTAGGGTATTCCACTGAAATCAATGCACATCCTTTCAATTGGGCTAAGGCTTCCTTAACTTGCTCCTCAACTATCTTCTTGTTATCTTTTTCTAGCACCATATTCTGACTGAGTCTTTCATTGAAGGCTCGTCTTTGTTAGCAGAAGAGACCTCTCTTCTTTCATCTGTAATATGTATAATCTCGTGCTGATACACTTCCGGGGACAGTACTGGTTGTAACTATGACTGTCCATGCAATGTGGTCATGGCGGTCATGGCGACAACCATCTCTTCCATTCTCATCTTTATCCAACTGATTTGTTCATCCCTTAGTAGAATGGCCCTTTGAAGCTCATCCATGGTGTTCTCCTCAGTAGAGAGTGGAGCATCACACGCCGACGACGTGGTCCTGAAGATCTTATAGACCTGGTACAGAGGTAAACAATCCTCTTTTATTATCTTTCTTCAGAAATTCTTCAAAAGTAGTAGCAGATGGTACTCTGGAACCCATACAGGACTTAACCAATCTGTGTTTTATGAGTGTCAGGGCAATGGTGGTTGGATCTGAAGTGGGATTAATGGTGCCAACACGTTTCCCAAAATGAAGTTTAGCAAGAATACGAGCTAATGGTATGTCTAGTAACTTCTGTGTTTAACAGGAGGGCCTGTCCTTCTTTAAAATCTCATCCTTCATCTTTGGTGATGCTACGCAACCCATCCTCTTAAGTAAGCTGGCAACATAACATCCTCCTTTGTCGGCTAACTTCTAGAACATAGTACAGATCCTGGTGATGGAAGTGGGATATTCCCTCTTCTCATCACGTCCATGAAGCGATGGTAAAGCAGTAGCAATCCTACAAAGACTCTCATCTCCTGCAGTATCTGAAAAAGGTGGAACCTACTCCCTCAGAGAAGAGGGGAGGTCTCCAGCACACCAAGTTTCTCTTCTCGACGAATCTCTTCAATAACAGGCAGACTTGTAGCTTAAGCTCTAATGGTTCTCAGAACATTGCGGTTGTAATTCTTCCTTTGAGATCTAGTCGGCGGAGCGACTCTGAAACTGGAACCAACCTTGAACACTGACGGTGGGGCAGGAGATGCATCAACGAAATATTCTTCATACAAAACCTCCTTTCCTTTAGAAGTTGGGAAGGCTGGTATGGTGACAACAAATCTAGTGGCCGTCGGTAAGAGGACACAATACTCCTGATGTAGAAGCAACTGACTTATCGGGGTGGCAATAACCTTTGCCTTCTTAACACAAAGGAATTCTTGGTGGAAGTTCAGGTCAAACTAAATGAAAGATTCTTGAAATTCTGGAGCGGCGAGTTTCACAACGACGAATGAGGCTTTACCAAGCACAACTTCAAACTCACTGAAGTTGGTCCTGAACTGGATTGTGGGTGCTACGAGATGAGCTTCTAGGCTGGTGGGCAGGTTGCAAGAGAAAATGAGTGTTGGAGTTCACATTGTAACTGTCGATTCAAGAAAAGTTCCAAAAGTAAGCAATGGCCTGTTGATGCGGGACTTATATTTTTGCAAGAATTTATTAACTCAAATTTATATATTTATAATGATTTTGTAAAGTCCAAACACTCAATGCAAGTATACGTATCGTATCAAGTAATACAAGGCTCCAATGGAGTCTTGTTTATCGATCCCACAGGGAAGTACGAAGTATAAGAAAGTGTTTCACAATATATATAATCTGGTACTCAAATTGCACTTAAAGTTTAACACTTACTTCTACTACCACTATGCAGAAAACAGTAACAATTAATTAAACTACAATTACTTCTAACAACTTTGAAAACAAAATTAACTAACTGACAAACTAAACTATGTATTTGAAATGTTTTTGATATATGAGAAAAGTATCTTTCCTCTTGCAATGAGAATATGATGTGTGGATAATATGGATCAAATATCTATGTTATTGTACCAAATAGGAGCATAAATGTTTCTTTACCCTTAAAAGAGTACCCCCTCTTCTAAGCATGAAAAGAACATTAACATATCCTAAGTTTAGTCACTAAATCTAAGGCAAGGCTGAGAGGATACCGGCTCTCACTACGGAGCTCACACTCACCCTTCACTTGAAGGCTAACCTTCGAGTTTAGTCACTAATCTTAGAACCAATTTGGGGATCTCAGCCTGTCACCCTGAAACCTCAAAATTGATGTCTATCAAAACACATTTCCCTATTTATTTGCACTCAATTCCCATGAACTACGCAATTCATCCATGGAAATTGAATGGATTCTTCATTATTGTTGTAGGACATGAAATCCTTTCAGAATTAATGTTCAACAATATATTTTAACATTTCAATTAGCTAAATCAAAAAGTAAAGTAAGTTCAAATTGAAAAATCATCACAATTTCTTCAATACATTAAAAGCTCATCAAAACCACATCTATCCATCATCACATCTCTATGCAAGAAGAACGATAAGGGAGACTACTCAGAATTCATGAAGAAGATACAATAAAACATGGATTTTATATATAAAAAAGGTCATGCAAACCACAAAAGAAAATACAACTTATCTCTTTCTCTTCCCCAATGCAATTCCTTTGAAGTTCCTTTAAATCTTTTTCTCTCTTCTTTACAACACTTAATTCCCTCATTAGAATGGAAAAGAAGAAGTAATCTCTCACTTTACTTCTTTTCCTTCACTCCTTAGAGAAGAATTCCTCTCAAATATTCACTTCTACACACTCTTCTCCTAAACCCTAACACCTAACATACACCAAGACCACCAAGGTAGAGTAAGAGAAACCAAGAGAGCCCCTATTTTCATCCAAAAATAGTTACTTATAAGTTAGGAATGAAATCCCAAGGGTTTCCATAAGCATCTCTTCAAAAAGTCGCCAAAACTCTTCAAATTTGAATTCCACCGACTTTGGGCGCCAGCGGCGCCCGAAAGGGCGCCGGCGGCGCTCTATCGTCAAAATATTGTTGTAGTCTCTGGAAAATGGCGTCGACGGCACCAGAACCTGTTTTCCTCCTTTTTGCTCCAAATTCGTTCATTTTCACTTCTTTTCGTTCCAATCACCTAAAATCATCATAACTGCAACAAATCATGAAAAATACTTTTCTTAAAGTGCAATATCACCAAAAATGGGTAAAATTATATAGCAAAAACCGTATATATTTTTGTTGCATCAAAATTCCCCAAACTTAACTATTACTTGTCCTCAAATAATCCTTTTATTAAATAAAATTGTAACTCTAGGCAATGTACTTTTCAACTGTAGGACACTAAAATTTTTCATTCAAAAGAATATATTAGGTAGATTTCAGAAAGAAATTTAGTAACTCAAGTCAACATTACAGGTATAAGAATATTCAGCAATCAAGTCTAAGGGTTCTAGTCTTCTATTTATTTCAATATGAACCATAATTTGTCACATTAAGAGTGCCTCGAAAGACTATGTGAAAAAGGAGTTCATGCAAACTTTATTAGAATGTAGGCCAATACATTAAACATAAATTCAGAAATGAAATCAAGTTCTCCCTTTAGGTTGACTCAAGTGAAGCTAATTTTTTATTAGGCATCTCCTCAAGCTTTTTCTCATAATTATTTTTCTTTCTTTTTCTTTTCTTTTTCTTCTTTTTCTTTTTCTTTTCGGGATTTCTTTTTTTCAATCCTTATTTTCTTCTCTTTCCTTCTTCTTTTTTTTTTAATGAAGATTACTAAATGTGGATAGCCTTTAATGATTTTGAACTTCACAATCCTCTTTGTAAAGTTCAAACTTGAAACACCTCCTTACTTTATAATTAAGTATAAGCTTTATTATTCATCATAAAGTCACAATCTCTTTTTAACACACAATACTTTCAGTCCCTTAACATTTCAAAAATACAGTTTTCTTTACTTTAAATAGTTAACTATAATCAAATCCTTTCATACCAAATATCTTACTTCTATAAAATTAACCTTTATTACTAAAAATTTTCATCCTATCCTTCCATAATATTCAACTGAAATAAAAAGTTTTAGTTATCTACAGTGAGGTTTAACTGCCAGAAGTTATGCTAATAATTTTTGAAAATATAATAATTGAGAACAAATAAAATTTAATATTTCTCTACCCTCCCCTAAACTTAAATTTTTCAGTAAATTTGAAACAGTAGAGAGTGGAAGAAAACTAACCTTTTTGTGCTAGGATCTTGAAATCTTCAACATCTATCTGGTATTAGTCAAAATTTACAATTAGCAGGCATGAAACAATTAGTAGTAGTGATAAACAATTTTAAATATTTGCATGGGTAAACAGAAATTAACTTTAAACATCTAAACATCCAGCAAAACACTACAATATTAAACAAACTATCACAGTACTACACAGTACAGCTAACAATTTCAATGTTTCAGTACAACATAACAGTACACCAACAGGGTTACACATCACATGAAAAATAAATAACTACTACATCACAACCGTACAACACAACACAACAAGAATAATAGATATAGAAACAAACAATCTACCAATCTCCATCACTAGGATCATCAGCAGGTTCATCAGTAGGGTCATCAGTAGGGTCAGGTCTATATGGTGTATAACTGGGGCAAGTAGGAAATATCACATCAGACTCCCCCCTCATAAATCTGACCTGAGCATCATAATAGGCAATATTGAACTCAACTCTCCTATGTAGATAATCTTGATTCACATCACTCCTCACCTCAAACACATCCATCCTACCATGGAGTCTATCCACACTAGCACTATGTAATCTCAGCTGCTCCATAATATCAGATAAGGTAGGCGACTCAGATGTAGATGGAACATCATAACTAGTAGTAGGAATATCAGTACTCCTACGCTCAACTCGGACTCCCACATGAGACTTGTAACTACAGATAATAGCCTTCATAATTGGTCTCAACGGTATAGCCACTTCTTCAGAACTACTAAACTCCACTCCAGACTGAACACACAGGGCATGAACTAAAGCAGGATGCCCTAATCCTCCAGTGGTCTCGCCTCTAGCAATAGTCTGAATGTTCTTGTAGGTGATAGCTCCAATACCAATCTTTTTCATCTTCTGAATACAATAGTTCAGAATTGCTCTATCCCTTGTAACTTCGCTGTGGTGATAAGATGGTAATAGTCCCGCAGAGATAAAATAATGCCAAACTTTTGATGCAACATTCAATGTAGAAGCGGGGAAGTTAATTAACTGTTTTTGACTTACTTCTTCTCTCATATTTTCCCCTCGAGTATCAAAGTTTTCGTATTCACAAACAAATGGTTCCCGCGTCTGATAGAAAGCATTGATACGCTGAGGAGTAAACTCAACCATTTTTCCTCTAACTAGCACATACTCAGTCTCAGTCCATGGAACATTTAAATAGAACTCTCTAACAACTCCCATAACAGCATTCGTAGTAAAATAAAAAATCATTCCCAGTTCCGTTCTATAATTAACTGTTCTACAGATCCACCAGGATTATCAAAAACTCGATCATGGATACACTTCTTATTGTAAATGTAAGAGTTAAAGCGAAATTGTGCTTTAATATTAATGAATTTTTCTTCATCAAAATCCAATTTCCTCTTCCCTTTACTCATCCTTGGAGCCATGTGAATTTCTAAAATTTGTAAGAAAGTTCCAATAAATCCCAAATTCACAATGTAAGAAACTCTAAATATTATACTAAATAAGTAAGAACAAATTTCATCATGGAAATCTCAAAATTTCTTTAAAACTCCAAAAATTCCAACCTAAGCAATATGAGAGATTTCCATGGTGAAAATAAAAAAATTTTAACTTAAAGTGAAGCTCTTACCAAGAGAAGTGTAGATCCGGCCTCGAAAAGCTTTGAAATCACCTTAAATCCGAGATCTAGCAAGCCCAAGCTCTTCAAAATCGAGAAAATGGAGGAGGAAGACGAAAACAA
This sequence comes from Papilionanthe hookeriana x Papilionanthe teres, assembly GCA_022702705.1. Lineage (NCBI taxonomy): Eukaryota > Viridiplantae > Streptophyta > Magnoliopsida > Asparagales > Orchidaceae > Papilionanthe > Papilionanthe hookeriana x Papilionanthe teres. The sequence continues at coordinate 10,776,048 of CM040432.1, read as the reverse complement.
TGGAAAAATTTGTCGGTCCCAGGGTAAAAATCGTGAAATCGAGGGTTTTCGGCCTTTTACTGTATTCGGGTTCCTGTTGCGCTCTATTTAAGAAAATATGCTAAACTCTGTGGATTTAGGCGCCGGGGCGCCCATTCTGGCGCTAGCGACGCTAGTCCAAAATTTTTTCTGGGTCCAAAATTTTTTTCTTAATTTCGATCGTTTCGACATCCACAATGATGTTTATTCAATAAGAATTTACTTCATCTCACAAGCAATAATTAACACAATTCTTTACATAAACAATAAACAACAAACTTATATATATAAAATCCAAGTTACAATATAAACGCCAAGTATGTTCATTCAAACCAAACCAACAACTCTTAGATGTTTAGTGTTGCAAGTACTCTACGATAGGCAAACACTAAAATCTAAGCACACATGACAGTAAGCATATCCAAATCCAAATTCAAATTACAAAGTAAAGAAAATAATACACAAAGTAAGCATAATTAAGCAAAGTAGATTAAACACACAACAAACAATAGTAGAATCCATTAATTACTCCACATCAGTTTCATAACTATCCTCTCCTCTAATGTCTCCAATTGATTGCTGATGCACAATCAATTCCTCAGCAATCACTGTGTTCTTCTTCATCAGGTTAATTAAACCCATCTCAATTCGACCAGTGTGATCTAATTTTTCCTTCATTCTCCAATCTATATGATCGAACAAATTAGAAATATTATTGATTTCATTCATAACTTTCTGTACATCTTTCTCCAACAGTTTGATCCTCTTCAATATCATTCTGGAACCTTCAGGAAAATAGGGTTGAATCGGTTATGAAGTCTGTGTTGGTTGATCAGCAAGAAAATTCATGTCATCTTCATCTCCCACTGTTTGGTAGTCATAAAGATTAGTTGGATCAATAGGCCTCCATGGAAGAAGAACCTTTTGCCAATTTTCATATGGAACTTGTGATTACTACATAACAGAAATATGGTGGACGGCTGTCCAAGCCCATATTTAAATCCATGCACAATTAATCCCAAAACTGATTTCACAATTATATTACCAATGTCAATCGGCCTCCCCGTTTGAATACAGAAATTCAAAATGACACTTTCCTTGGTTACCTTGCTAATCTTCAAAGTTGGAAATAACTTTGCTGAAATAAAGTAGTGCCATTGCTTTGACACTGGATTTAGAGATGTAGATGGGAAACTAATGTATCCATTCTCTCTAATCTCTCAATCCTCATTCTCATCCGTCAAATATCGATACAAATCATTCATATTATCACTCGTGACATTGAAATTAGAATAATGGCAAATAGGTACATTCTCGATCATAAAGAGATCGTTAATTCGTGCAGGAGTGAATTGCACAAATCTACCACGCACAAATACGAACCACCCTTAGTTGATCCCGTGAAGATTTGCACAGAATTCTTTCACGACAGGAACAACAACGGCAGTGGTAGTGTAGCAAAGCACTTCCTAACGTCTCTCTTTAATTATCTCTTCAATTCTAGTAGTAGGATTATCCATACCTTGATTTATGAAGCATATTTCCTTGATAATCCTCCTCTTCATCATCACTTTGTTGAACAAACCCTCTCCTTCAGTTGAAAATGTGAGATTGAGGGGTTTAAATGTAGTAAGAATCCATGGGATGCAAATTGGGAATGTTGATTTTCGTTTTTCTGGAGTTACGAAGTCTAAAATGGAGTTTAGGGAGTTATAAGGACGAAGATCCTGCTCAAAACCGCAAAAACACGCATTTTGAAACTTAAAAAACCATCAGCAGGTTTTGAGCACAGCTGGGGGGCTTCTGGCGTGTAAACTCCAAGTCTAGGCGCATAGCCGCTAGGGTTTGGCGCGTAAGCGCAGGTCCACGCGATTAGCCGCCACAATCAATTTTGCAAATTTCTTCTTTTTTGCTCCAAATTTGATTCATTTTCACTCCTTTCATCACATTTATCTATTTAATCTTACCTACAAGAAAAAACATAAAATACCATCCATTAAAGTGCAATTTCATCAATAATAGGTATAAAGTGTGTATAAAAATATATATATTTTAGGTGTATCAGGGGTATTTTGGGAAATTTGGAAATTTTGAGATATTTTGGGCAATTTGAGTGGTTTGGAATGATTTGAAATGATTTTTTGAAGAGAATTTTAAAATGTAGACAATTTTAGGAAATTTTGGAAAAATTAGGGTTTACGATTATTTTGGTTATTTGGTGAAAGTTTGGGGCTAGGAGGCCAAATTTGGGAATTTTGGTAAAATTGGGATTAATTGAGAATGTTAACATGAGGTCGCCATAGTTGAGCCATGGACCAAGAGAAATCGCATTTTGGATCCTCCATGTGTTGGTCTTAGCCAAACCCTAGCCTAGGGCTAAGGGTTGGGGAACCACCCACATAACTTTCTAAAAGAAGTAGGAAACCACGATAAGGGTGGTTGGTTTAATGTTTAGCGTTTAGGTTGTAAGTGAGAGTGTGGGTTTTGTGTGTGTGTGCAGGACTGACTAAAGCCATACCATCTAGGGTTAACCCTAAGGCTTGACCATCTTATGGGGGCTCCTTTTGAGTTCCCTCATATTTGATCCCAACCAACTAAGTGCTAGAGGTTAGTATCAAACATGTGGAACTCCAAGAAGAGTAAAGAAGTGTTTGGAATTTCTAATGGGGTAGGGTCTCATCACTAGTCCTATAGGATAGTCAACAGGAAAGTCCTATGGCTAGATCCCAAGCTTCTAAAAAGGACCAGACCTCAACAAAAGTGAGGCCAATAATACTCTTGACATCATAAGAAATATCTTCTTTTAAGAAAATATTTTTAAGTGTGCAATCAATAGCATAAAGGGCTGCGACAATGAGCATGTTTAGTTTTATGTTTGACTTTATAGTTGGAAACAAAATACAAAAAAAAAAAATGCTCGTGATAGTGTTAGAGTAGTTACAGTTGTAGGAAACAACTTTTTCTTAATACAAAACAACAATTACTGCTCAAAATTGACTGACTTTAATTTTGACTCGGTCTTCCTTAGAGGTGATAATAGTTAAAATCGAAATCAGAATTTTAACAGCTTATTGAGTTTTTTAGGGTTGTCAAAGATTGATAATCAGCGAACATTTATCAATAATTTATCTATAATCTTGTATGTCACCATAGCTACACTAGCTCATTCACAAGTCTATTCATTCACATTTTAGCTACAAGTGTAAAACTAGTGATCCATATGGAGTTTGCGATTGGCTTTTCACTTGGTCACAAAATATGAAACAAATATATCGGTGACCAGGCTGATGTAGCTACAGTGGCTTACACTATTAAAGGGATACGCTTTGACCGATTATGAGTCAATTTTATACCGTTTAATGAACTTCGATAGAACTGACATACTAAGAAGTTAAACGGCCCAAATTCGAGCTGAGATGATGTAGGTTTTAACCAAGCATATTGAAATCTACTAATTAATCACATCCCCATCAATATCGCCGTCACTTTGAACAAAGGACCTGAGATGTCTTGAACGTTCACACCAAATGATTTGATCACCCGTAGTTACAACTCTTCCACTTGAGCTATTACTACTAAAATTACATTTCTAGTATTCTGTTCTAGATCTACTCAAACAAAGGACCTTAAACTTCAATATCAGCCTCCATAATTTAAGCTTTTCTAAACTATTTCTCTAGTCTTACCCACAAGAAGGATATCGCCAACAAAAAGCATAGACCAAGGTGCATCCTCCTGTAAATGTCTAGCAGGAGCATCCATTAAAAGAGCAAAAATAGTTTATCCTAATTTAATTAGGGCTGCTAACGATCTGATTGGGTGCTGAGCTGAGGTTGGCTCAAAATTAGCACGAAAAAAGTTCGATCCAAAATTTTGGCTCATAGCTCGGCTCGTTTATTTCGATCCGATCCAAAATCAAAATTAATTTTTTGAGTGATTAACGATCTTTGAGCTACATTTTCTAAATTCACAGTCATATATTGTTAACAATCTAATTTTGAGCTTAGCTGGGTTCGGCTCAAAATCAGCTCGAATAAAATTAGATCCAAAATTTTGGCTCACAGCTTGGCTCGTTTATTTTGATCCGAACCAAAACTTGAATAAATCTTCGAGCGAATAATGATGTTCGAAGTAAACTCATAGTCCTAGATGTAATCCAACTAAAATAGGAAAATATTTGGAAAACATTTTATCTGCCACACACTAAACCCTAAACGCACTCTTCACAAAAAAATGAAGATAAAAGTGAAAAAGAAGATAACCAGTTACCTTTCTCAGTCATTTCAGGTAGCAGAGGAGCGAAAAGAAGAGAAAAATGGGAGTTTCCAGTCACTGTAAGCTGCAATCCCACTGCTGCATTCCCAGCTTGCTCCTATTTCTACTATATCGTGAAGGATTCGGGGATGAAGGCGATGGCTTCAAGAAAAACACAAGGGCTTTGGGCAGAGGTTCTTAGCGAGATGTGAGGGTTTCAGGTGGAGAAGGCAAGGGTCGTGAGAGAAATTAGGGCAAAATCGGAAGGAATGTGATATCGAACGAGATAGAGGATTAGTTCCAAGGGCCTATCAACAACTTCAATTGCGTCGGTTATTAAAACTATTGCTGACGGCTGTTACCGTTGATTAATAATAAAATATGTCGGTTAAAATCCTGTTAGATGGCGAGTTTGAAGATAACCGACGAACTATAGCCATCGGTTAATATTTGCTTATAACCGACATATTATTCTAATTTAAAATAGTTGGAAAACAAAATAATATTGATAAGCGAAGGTTTATGTTATGGTTATGCCGTCAAAAATAACCAAAATCAAAACTGTTGAAAAACCATCAGTAATTAGAATAATTTTACTGATGTGTAAAAATCCGTCGGTTTTAGTGCTTTTCCTGTAGTGATGGTAACATCTTTTTAATCTTTTTCTTATCCTCAAAAGCTACCTAACTTCTAAATTATTTGAGCTTGAATTTGAATATAAGGCTATTTTATCAGCGACTACAGAGCTAGAAATAATTTCAAGCACTAATCCTTATAGGATAAGAGAAATTCATGTGTTCTTCATTACTTAAAATATTGCTTTCAGGCTTAAGTTATCCAAAATCAAAAGATCTTATCTGGTTATTAATTTCAAATCAATTTTAATATGAAGTTGTAATTTCTAATGGATGCTTTAGTATTCAGGTGTCCATCAATCAACCATCATTTATAGCTTATGTATCCACCCTATCTCATATTTCTGCTTTGTTCACATCATCATCCATACAATTGAAAGGTGGTCAAACTGGCTAGCCATATATCATCTCTATTTTACACAAATGTTCATACTTGAAATATTTTTGTAAAAAAAAAAACACACATGGAAGACTAGTTTAAATTGATTTGAACATCTCATTAAAAGAAAGTTTAAAATCACAATTTGTTTGTAGCCTACCTATATAAATTAAAATTATAATCTATACTCCACTCAAGTGACAAATCACTTTCAATTTCAAATTACCTCTCTCATTTTATATATAAGATCCATGAGAACTTTATAAGACACTCTTCCATAATTAATTATTTAGTTTATTTCCTAATAAATGTTCAAACAACTCTCACAATCTCTATCATTTTTTCTCTAGAAATCACGAGAATATCAAATTTTTTCACCTTAAAAAAGAAGAAAAAAAAAACTTGCGCAATCTATAATTTCATCGCATGTGATGAAAGGTGATAGCTAGTGTTTATGACGGACTAATACTAACCATGATAATAGCCCTTGCCCGCTATAATACAAATGGCATGCTGCAAGAACTAGTCCTAATTCTCAGTGAAATTTTATGTCCAGACTCTGGACATAAAACTATGTCCGGAGTCCTATTATATGTATTATGTGTCATACAAATGACCCACTGACCCACAATTTTATATTATGATATTTTTTAATTTAATTACAACGACGCCAAAAACTTGACCCCGCTATATTATATGTATAGAATTGTAATTATTTATGTTGTGGATGCTACGCAAGTATACGTATCGTATCAAATAATACAGGGCTCTAGTGGAGTCCTGGTTATCGATCCCACAGGAAAAGAGAAAATTAAATAACAACTAATTTTAAAATAATAATAATAATAGTATACGAAAATTTGGAATTCTAAATTTAAGCGCAATAAAGTAAACTAAGTATTTTAATTAGGTAACTTAACTAAGTAGAAAATTAATACGTATTGAAAGTGCAAGAAATTAAACTAATTGCTAAATAAGTCTTAACTATTAAGAAAAAGTATCTTTCCCTTGTTTAGAAATTTAAGTGATTGATGAATTTAAATAGATAATGTTAAGGTATTGTGACAAATAGGAGCATTCCTATTCTTTACCCTTTGGTCCAGTGTAAAGAATATTGACTAATCCTATGTTTGATTACCGAATCTGCGGCTAGGTCGGGAGGATACCGACTGCCACTTCGAGCTCCCACGTTCCCCTCGCCCGAGGGCTAACATCTACACTTCAGCTCTCAAACAATAGGACCGAATTGAATATTTTAGTCACACTAAAATGCTCAATTCTACGCCCAGTGGTATTATTTCCCTATTTATTTGCACTTTCCTTCCAAGGCTTTTGAATTCCCCAAATATCAGATGTAATTTTTACTATAGTTGTAAATCAACACATTTTAACAAATCAAATGGCCAGTTTGAAAAGTAAATTAAGTTTTAAGTAAAAATTATCACAATTTATTAATATATAAAAGTATCTCTATTTTAATTTCATCAAGTTACTTAATTTCATAAACAATGAGAAAGACTAAATAAACTACTCAGAATGCATGGGAACTAAACTAAGCATGGATTTCATTTAAAGTTAAAAACAATAAATACAAATACTTATCTTGATTTATCCCCAAGCAGACTCCTCGTAGTTCCTTTGACTCTTCCTTCCAGTACAGCACGACTCACTAATTACTCACTAAACTCACTAAATAAGATTCTAAAGACTGCTCACACACTTATAACACACTTAGAACAAACAAAAGACTCAAAAGACTGCACACAAAAGACTGATTTTCGGCCTCTATATATAGAGGTAAGCAAAGGTCCAAGAGGTGTGTAAGCATCTCTTCAAAAGGTGTCCAGGTTCAACGTATCTGTGCCATTTGAACTAGCTCGCCGTCGGCGACGAACTACCTCGCTGTCGGCGAGGCTTCTAGAAAGTCTTTGAACCTCGTTATCTCGCTGTCGGCGGGCTCGGGCTCGCTGTCAGCGAGACAGTTATAAATCCTTCAGAATTTTCTTCCTCGTACCCTCGCCGTCGGCGGGCTCGATCTCGCTGTCGGCGGCTCAGCACAAATTGCATTATTCTCTTCCTTTTTGCTCCAAATCCGCTCATTTTTATGATTTTTGCTTTTATCACCTAAATTCTTCATTCCTGCAACAAAATAAAGAAAATACCTTTCTTTAAAGTGTAATTTCATCAAAAATAGGTATGAATTTCTTAATAAATTTTTCGATGATCAAAATCCCCAAACTTACTTATTACTTGTCCTCAAGTAATTTTAGTACTACATAAAAATAATGATTTCTATAGTAAGATTTTTCAATTCAAATAAACTATGAATTAGATTAATTAATATCATAATAAAGTTAAATAAAAATAATTCATGTAATTTAATTAATCTTATAGAAATAAATTATTTAGTTATCGAGTCTAAGATTTCTAGTTTATTATTCATTTCGGGAATGACTATATTTAAAAGAATAACTACTCAAGATATTCATATGATAAGAAATTCAAGAAAACACTATTAGGTAAAATTCTAATCCATAAACATAAGTTTGGAAATATCTAAGTTTTTTTTCCTTTAGGTTAATTCAAATGAAGCCAACTTTTGATAAGGCATCTCCTCAAGCTTCTCCTCATTTTTCTTTTTCTTTTTCTTTTTCTTTTTCTTTTTTTTTTTAATGAGGATTACTGTATCTGGAGAGCCTGTTAATAATTTTGAACTTCATTTTCATCTTCCTAAATTTGAAACTTAGAAATATTTCTTAGCTTATATATACTTCATAGTTTTTACTTCATTGATTTTCAATCTTTTCTTTTTCACTTGAATACTTAAGAATTTTAATTTTTAAAATATAGTTTTCCTTACTAAAAATAGTTTACTATATTCTTATTCCCTTTAACCAAAAATTTTTTATTCTATTTAATTAATTAAAGCACTAGAAATATTTCATTTAACCTTTTTTATAATAATTAAATAAAATAATTCATATTAATTAAATTGAAAAATTTGCTTATAAAAATCATTTTATAATAATTTGAAAATAGAAATTGAGAACAAGTTAATAACTAAATTTGTATTTTACTCCCCCCAAACTTAAATTTTTATATCTACTCTAAATAATGAAAGAGGGAAAGTAAATAAATCATACCTTTGAAGTTTAGGTATTTCTTTTTCTTTGAAATTTTTGCAGGTTTTTTCATTTTTTATTGAACCTGTACTGTTAGTATTCTCCATATATATAACAATTTAAAGAAAATGCAGGGATAAAATCTGAGATAAGTATTAAATACAACAATTAAAATTAACTCTACACTACACATATGAATTACTAACATATTAAAACAATTTAACTAACAGATTAACAATTTTACAACTTAAAACAATACAGAATAAAATAAAAACATACTAAAGAAAAACTAATATCCTATTTAACATAAAAACAAATGCGCTTAACTAACACAAAAAAAAAACAATAACTAAACTATTATCACAATTCAAGCAAATTAATCTAACTAACATCCAATGTCTCACAACATAAAATCCTGAATATTACAAACATATAAAAGTTTCCACAATAACTTAACATCAAACAAACAAAACAAATAAAGTCCTAATCTTATTCATCAAAGTCCTGTGCTATATCATCTCCTCCCCGATCCGTAAGCTGAGAAGACCGAGCAAAGTCGGTATCGTGAATATCGGGGGCACTCGGGAAAGACAACATCTAAATCACCACTCTTATAACAACGTTCGGCTTCATAGTATGCAATCTCGTATTCCGAATGTCGCTGGAGATATTCGCTATCATAATCATGTCTCCTCTCCAGATTATCAATTCTTTGATCAAAATGATCAAATCTTCTCCTCATTGTCTCTCCAAACTGCTCAAAACTCCTCCTATGTGTCGGCATATTTTTAGGTTATGTGTTTTATTTCGAAAAGGGAGTCGCCTACAGAAATTGTCGGCAAATTTTTAATTTAATTTAAATAAATAATTTGAAAAGTAGTATTTTATTTTGAAAATAATTTTAAATTTGAAAATTTTAAGATATGAAATCAAACTGATCTCACATCCCGAATAGTTTATATAAACGAGCACCGCATCACAAACCGTGTATCTATCCCGAAGAATAGACACACTGCTTGATGATGGGGCTCGATTAAATAAACTAGAAAGGTTTGTGACATCCGTTTGGTCTGCGAACCAATTTTATAAGCCGACAAATTCCCACGCCTAATATAAAAACATTAAACGGGGTTTATATTACTCAGGTTCTTTAAAATTCCCTATAAGGGCAAGCCCCTATAGTTAATTACATCTTAAGTGACGGGAATCACCTAAGAAAACTCTCGATAATAATCAATAATTCTGCTCTCAAGAATTTCAAAGTTTAAGTTTTCAAAGGATTGAATTTTTGAATCTCAATAGGGAATGGATCAAGTTGGGAACATTTTATTTTGGGAATTCAAAGGAAGAAAAGTAGGAGAAATTACGGATTCGAAGTGAACTTCGATAATCTCCCGACTATCCTATTGTTTGGCTTGGATTCGGGAAAGTCCTAATGTTTATTTAATGTTTTAATCTTGCCAATTTTAATTAATTAGGGCTTATATTTATATGATAGAATCATACAAATAGCTCGGAAGATATGAGGGTTTATGTCGTATCGGACGACTACCTCGGAATCCTAAGACCGGTTAGGGCTTAATTTGCAATGCAAATGCCTAACGAAGAGTTGAGGATTTATGTTGCACTTGGCAAACTACCTCGAAGTCCTATGGCTTTGTTGTTTAATTCTAGGAAAGTTTTGTCGAAGTAGATTCAAGTTTCTGCGACGACGATGGCCGTGCTGCCCACCATGCTCCGAGCTCCTTGTTGTTGCAGAGGTTTAGTTTTAGAAATCATAAATCAGGGGATGAGAAAAGTGTTTTGGTTTAGAGAAGTCTTAATTTCCAAGTGTTTTTTTTTGTGTTTTAATTAAAACAAATCTTAAAGTTGATTATAACAACACAGAGTTAAGATCCCACGGTTCCATCCTTCCGGCATCATTATTTTTATCGGATTCACTTAGTCCAGATGAATTTGCTAAACTCAACTGAATGAGTTCCACACTTTCATTTAGACCGTGGGAAATCCCGTTAGCAACACGTAGGTTACATCATCCGAGGTATTCCCGATCATCCAACAAGACGTTTTAATTTAGTTATAGTTGTAGTTTTGTTGTTCGTTTGTGATTAAATTTTGAGTTGCTTTATATTTTGAGATGTTGTGGAGGTGAATTTTATCTTGTAGTGTCTTTTAATTTAGTTATGGGTTTCAGTTTTGGTTTTACGTCCTAAAGGTGTAGGTTTTCATACAACTGTTGTTTATCATGCAAGAAAAGTAAGTGCGATACGATCAAATAAGTTGCAATAGAATAAATCGCAATAAAATAAAAGCGTACCTGGAGGGTCTTCCCGTCATCCCAAGCTGCACTTAAAACACAGTTAGAATATTTAAGCATTTAAAGTAAGCTCCTAGGTAAAGCTAAGGGAAAGGTTATGGTTTTCTACCAAGTTCCTAATCCTATAGCTAGTCATCTCCTATGACGTCTAGGTCTTCAATTTTGGTTTTAAGGATGATTTTCTTCACCAAAGAACAACTAAGCTCAATTTGTTCTTAAGGACATTCCATCATATTGAGGAAGTGTTTAAGACGAATCTTAAACATCTTTTCAATATTTCGGGAATTGTCCTAAGTCCAAATGAACTCTATTGTTCAAGTGAATTAATTATCCAGGGTGTTTGAGTTAAGTTTTATTTCTTGCTCAGTGAATTAGGATATTTGAATATCCTTATGAGTGAAGTGTCATTTCACTTGATACTCCATTAAGGAGTTATAATAGTAAAAGCTCCTAAGGGCAAAATGATATTTAATGATTTGTGATTCAAATTTAAGTTCAAATTAATGATTTAAGTTTGGAATAGTGTTCAAGTTATTTTAGATTTATTTTTGAATTCTTCATATCTTTATATTTAATTTAATTTAATTTAACTTAATTTAATTTAATGTGGTTTAATTTAAATTAATTTAACTTAAGTTAATTTAATGTAATATGATTTAATTTAATTTAATTCAATTTAATTTAGTTTTAATTTAATTTAATTTAATTTAATTTAATTTAATTTAATTTAATTTAATATAATTTAATTTAATTTAATTTAATTTAATTTAATTTTAATTTAATTTAATTTTATTTAATTTAATATAATATAATATAATTTAATTTAATTTAATTTAATTTAATTTAATTTAATATAATTTAATTTAATTTAATTTAATTTAATTTAATATAATATAATTTAATTTAATATAATATAATTTAATTCTTAATTTTTAATTTAATTTTTAATTTTAAGGGAATTTGTTTTAAATAATTTGACTTTAATTTAATTTAATGATTAAGTCTTTTAACATCTTAAATCTTAAATTTGGATTATCATTTTAATTAGGAATTAAATATTATTGGGATGATTAATTTAGGGATTTTTAAATTAAAGAATAAATCTCCTCCTAAAAATATCCCTATTTTAATAATTCCGATTTCATTATTCTTCCAAATTTAATTAATTATTTAATTAAAGTTTATTTCAATTATTTTAAATTGTTTAGTAGGTTTCTACCCTTTAATTATTAAATTTCAATCATCCAAATCAGATTAGGATCAAATTTTTTACCTATTAATTTTATTAAGCCTAAAGTTTTAATTAAAGGGTTAAGATTTTAATTACCATTTTGCCCTTCAAGCCTAATAATTTCATAACTCACTAAATTGAGCTCAAATGAACTTGAAATTTTTATGTGACTTCACTCATATGTCAATAAAGACATTAGAGGAGAAAATGTGATTTTTCTGTATTTAATTTATTTATAAAATTATTTTTGGTGGAAAATAAGGATTTCCAAGGAAAATTTAATAATATGACCAAGGGAAAGTTTCTGTCCTTAAGAAAATTATGGGACATTCCTAATGACCAGAGGACCACTTGGACCAAATTTTGTGATTTTTTGAATTATATTTTCTTTATTAGAACTATTTTAAGTTACGGAGTATTAATTAATTTAAAAATAGAATATAAGTTGAAAAATGAATTTCATAATTTTTAAAATTCTCTCTGATATCAAGGATTCCAGAGAACCAAATTTTACAATTTTCTGATTTTTCTTTGATTTATTATAATTATTTTAGTGAAAATGCTAGAAAATACATTTTTTAATTTTAAAATTACCGTAGAGCTTTAAAAAATTAATATCTCACCAAATAGGCCTAAGAAAAATATGGGGTTTGTTCCTAAGTGATTAAAATTCAAAATGTGACATTTTGGTGAATTTTATTATTTTTGTGAATTTTATTATTTTTTAATTATTAAAAATATTAAAATAATATTAAAAATCAACTTTTTTAGAAAATTGAAATTTTAATTTTCTTAAATTCCCCTGATATCAGAGAGGCTCCAAAACCAATTTGGTGAATTTTTGAAAGATATTTTGAAAGTTATGAATTTTTAAAGTTTAAAATGACTAAATGGCTTAATCAACCCAATTAATAGGGCTAACCAAGTCCAATTGACTTCAAACTTTTATGGTGGGTTCCTCTGATCCTGAAGGTCAGTGGAGAATTGATTTCAAGCCAATTTGATGTATGGTTAGCTCTAATTAATTAGAGACCTATTTTGAGTGTTTAAGCCGATTAGGGTTAATCCGAGTGAATTAACTCAAGTCCTATTTTTCCTAGGGTTCTCTGGTCATAAGGAACATCACCAAATTTTCCTAGAATTTATCTCACAACATGCTATTTATTGGAATTAAAATACTCAAAACACCAATATGCATTTGAAAAATCAATAACTTTTCACAGAGATGACCTCTGACCTTGGAAAATTCAGGGAATGTTCCCAAGTTCAGAGGCTTCAAAAGCCCTATGGTCTCATGCCATGGTGAATTGTATACATGCATGGAGAATTAAATGTATGCAGAGAGTAAATAAATTATAAAAAATAAAATACTTGATGAAATTAAATGATTTCTTTTCCACATTATTCTCCTCTGTTCATTGAGCAAGAGGGTATTTTTATTTTATTTTTGTGATTTTCCTACACAAAGTTATGGATTTTCAAAGTTCTGGTAATTAAATAAATAGAAAATAACCCTAATTTTCTACTTATCCACGCGGCGCCACGCCATCCTCGGCAGCTCCGAAAGGCCACGCGTCGTCTCCTGATTCGGCGCCGCCATCCGACTCAGCGCTCCAGGGGCCCACGGTTCATGCACCATTGCGCGGTCCGGCTCGATCTAGACCGTCCGCTCGATACACGCTCGATCCGACGGCTCCCAGTCATCGTCTACGGCCGGTGTGCACCCGTGACCGTCAACCTTCTAACCCTAATTTCTCACTCGATTCTCGATGGATTTTCGTGTTCTTATGCTCTATGGATTCGTCTTGAAGAGACGAACACATCCATACGGTAAACATGCTTTGAAATTTATTCAAATGAAATGGAGAATCTCTGTAAGCTCGGGAAGAAGAATGAGTTCATACCTTTGCTCAGAGAAGTGAAGCTTCGATCTGAGAGTTGTTGCACCTTCGATTGGATCCTAGCAAGCTCCAGATGAAGTCTCCTGGTGCAGTGAATTGTCTAGGTTGGACTTCGACCACGACCTATCACAAAGCTTGGAGAGCTGGAGCAACCGGGTGGCCTAGAGATGGGGCTTTTGTTGGTGGACACCTTCCCTCGGTCCGGTGAAGGTGTAGAACCAATCGATTTGGGAATTGGCTCAGCTGTGAGGAGGTGTCCTGGTTTTGGGCTTGGATTTCAACTCCGAAATTGAGCTCGCAGAGAAGAAATGGCAGGGGGATTTCGGTGGGGATCAAGTGCTCTGTGTATGGGGAGTAATCTGGAACAATTTTGGCAGAGTTTCCTTAAGGTTTGTTTTAGCACCTCTCATGGCCGAGAGAGTGAGGGGTTTAAATAGGCATGGCTGGAGGCTCTCCCAGGGGGTGTTGAGGGCTGGGATCGAGCTGCTCCCGGCATGTGAAGAACGAGCCATAATGGCCACTCGGGGATGGGGCAGCTCAGCAGGTGAGAATTCCAAAGTTGGCTCACATGTAAGCTCTCGGCCATGGTGTTTTCCGGCGACTGGGGTGGCTGGCCGGCAGGCAAGGGTCACCCTCAGGGTCAGGTGGGTCAGGGCTGGAGGCTTGTGCCAGCAATTGGCAATGGCCAAGTGTAAAGGCTTTGATCCAAAGTAGAATGGGGCATGGCTAGTTTTGGGTCTAAATGGGTCAACCCACCCATTTGGGCTTGGTGCACCCTTCGAGGTGGCTTTGGGTGCTTGTGGGGATCAAAGGGATCAGCTTGGTTTGGCATGGAGAAGTCTCCATCCAAATATATTTGGATTAAATTTAGGTTTAGGTGAATCATGATTAAGGCTAATGAGCTTTAGGGATTAAGGAAAGGGTCCCTCCTTCCTACCCAATATGGTATGGTGGAGTGTTCAAGGCTCTCATGGCTCACATGTGGCTCATGCATGGCTTCATGGCTCACCTTTGGCTTGGGGAAAGCTTGGTCAATTTCATGAAAATGGATTATAGGAATTTTTTGGTAATTTGATGGAAATTTGTATGGAACTTGATTTGGAATGATTTGATGATGAATTTAGGACTTATGTATTGAGTTTAATTGAAAGTATGATGAGGGGAAATGTCATATGGGCTTTGGGACCAATTTTGGGCCTTTGGATGTGGTAAAGGATGGGCTTTTAAAATGGTTTAGGAAAGTGGGCTTTTGAATTTTAAAATGGATTTTGGGATGAAATTTTGGTAAAGGCTTGGGCCAAATAATTGTTGAGTTTGGTTTAGGGATGTGTCATGAGAGGTTTGAAACAAATTTGAGGTGATTTGAGTTTGAATTGGGTTGGATATGGGCCTTTTTGGTAAAGAGGCTAAGGTGGGCCAAAATGGGCTACCATGGGCCAAAGTTGGGCTAGAGTTGAAATTGATGTAAAATAAATGTTGAGAAATGTTTATGGGAGTGTTTCAAAGAGGTTTTGGCTTTGGTTGGGTTTTGATTTTGAGGTTTGGGTCTATTTGGGCTAGGTTTAGGTTTAGGTCAAAATTGGGCTTTTTGATTTTGGGGTTGAATTTGAGTGGGGTTTGGGTCTAAATTTTGGTCAAATCATGTTAGTGTTTTGTTTATGGGGATGTCAAGGAGGGTTTAGAAAAGATTTGGGGTTAATTGGAGTTGAATTGGGTGAGTTTGGGCTAAGTTTGGGTCATGGGTCCAAATTGGGCTTTAAGGCCAAAAGTGAAATTGGATCCCAATGCCAATCAACTTGGGCTTGGATTGGGTCTAGATTGGTGTTGGGGATGTTAAATTGAAGCTTAGAATTGAATTGGACCAGAATTTGGGTCAATTGGGTAGGTTAGGTTTGACATTGGGTTTACTTTGGGTTAAAATGGGTCAAATTGGGTGTTTTGATAAAAGTGGGGTAAATTGGCAAAATTGACCCATGGTGTAGTTGAACAAAATGAAATTGGGAATATTTGGGATTTTCTGGAATTTTCTGGGAATTTTTGGAATTTTTAGATTTTTTGGCTAAGAGGGGTATTTTGGGTATTGGGGTGTATTTTTGGAATTTTTGGTATTTTGGTTATGGATGATCAATTTGAGTGATGTGGAAATGTTTAGGATTGATTTTGAGGAATTTTGGGTAATTTAGGTGATTTTGGAGATTTTGGGTAGTTTTAAGGGCATTTGGTAGGTTAGGCGGGTGTAGGGTCCCGGGGGTCAAAAATTGAAAATTTGGAAAATTGAAGATTGGGTGAATATAAGTGGAATAAAATCATTTTGGTTGAGCCATGAAGCCATATCAGGCCCACATGAGCCATGAAGGGACTCATTTGAGGCATTCACTATGTTGTTCCTAACCCTCTTAGCAAAGGGCTTAGGGGTTAAGGACCATCCATGTGAATCACTTACATGAGTCAGGAGGTCAAGTTAGGTATAGGTGTGGTTTTAGGAGGTGTATGGAAGTGTAGTGTATGAGTGTAGTGTGTGTGTGAGTGTAGTGTGTGTAAGTCAGCCCCTCACCAGACCAGGCCACCCAGGGCAATCCTAAGGCCAAAGAGTCCTATAGGAACTCATCCTTTAAACTTCCACACTTTATTTCAACCCTCTAGGTGATTAGGGGTCTACAGTCAAGTTTGTGGAGTTTGCAGGGAGTTAAGAAGTGGTTTGAAATTCTAGGTGGTGGGTCCCAATTCTAGTCCTCTAAGATAGTCAAAGGAAAAGCCTAAGGCTAAATCCTAAGTACTAAAGAGAAGAAGAGAAGACCTCATAAAAAATGAGGTCAACACTATGCAGTGTCAATTCATTCATCAGATCTTGTAGGGTAGGGGTGGTAGGCTCAGGAGGTTCATGGCTAGTAGAGGGTATATCTCTACTTGACTGAGTGAAATAACTTCTTACTCCTGTTCTCCACCCTTCATGAGATTCATACTTCTTAATATTAGCAGCTGTGAGTGGTTTCATTGGTTCCACCCATTCTTCATTATCTCTAGCCTCAACTCCGGAGAGTTGGCGAGTGCAAAAATTAATCCGGGGTGTCCCAATCCAGCTCCACTCTCATTTCGAGGATCGGTCGGGATGTTTTGATAAATAATTCTCCCAATGTTGATGCTTCGTTTTTCCGAATACGAAATTCGAATCGTTCTATCTCGTGTTACCTCACTCGTGGTGATATGTGGGTAACGAGTAGAACAAATAAAGTAATGCCGAGCTTTGGAGATCGCATTTAATTTAGAAAGAGGAAAATTCACTCTTTCCTGTCGCTTAATTTTCCAAACTCCGGTTCCATCGGTGAGAAAGTTAATGACTTCCTCCAGAGTGGTCCTTCCATCGTTCCAA
Organism: Papilionanthe hookeriana x Papilionanthe teres; assembly: GCA_022702705.1. NCBI lineage: Eukaryota > Viridiplantae > Streptophyta > Magnoliopsida > Asparagales > Orchidaceae > Papilionanthe > Papilionanthe hookeriana x Papilionanthe teres. The sequence goes on along the minus strand of CM040432.1, from coordinate 10,758,821 downwards.
AAGTTTCATACTCGCTAAAGTGCGAGTCATGAACTTCATAGAACGCGTTAATTCTTGCAGCATTGAGATCTACAAAAAACCCTTGTACCTTTACTGGTGCATCTTCAGCGGTAGTTAAATTGGCATAAAATTCTTTAATCGCTTCTACAGCTGCTCTATATTGAACGTAACAGAAATTCTCCCAACCTCGTTCCTTAATAATCTGCTCTACTTCTCCTCCCAGATTTTTGAAAACCCGATCTGCAATGCACTTTCTTCCTTGCATGTTTTCAAAATATTTAGCCTGTTCTCGTGCATTGATGAATCAGTCTTCGTTGAATTCTACTCGACGTTTTTGTCGTGGAGCCATACGATCGATCTGTGAAAATCGTGAAAATTTTCACTAAACTTAAAAATAATCCTAAGAAGGCTTCCTACAACATTTATAAGCAATTTAAATCATATTCCATGGATTTCCACCGAATATTTCTTCCATATTTTGATTTTTCCCAAAATTTGCAATGTGGTGAAAATACATGGTGAAAATCAAACATTTTTGCATAGGAGTGAAGCACTTACCAAGAGAAGATGAAATTCGGTGTTTTTGAGTGATGAAATCGCTTCAAATCCAAGATCTCTCAAGCCCTAGGTCAGTTTTTGCGAAAATGAGAGGTTGGGGATGATGAATAGTGTTTTTGACCGGTCAATTAAAGTGTTTTTCGTGACCTCGCTGCCAGCGAGATTTTTCTCGCCGTCGGCGAGCTAATATTTTTCAGAACAAAAAATTCTCATGAAAAATCCGCTGTCGGCGAGAAATTCTTCGCTGTCAGCGAGATCGATCTCGCTGTCGGCGGGATTTTTCTCGCCGTCGGCGAGATTCCAAAAATTTAAATTTTCGAAATTCGTCACTCATTTTCGTCTTTGATTTGCCTTATATTATATTTCCGATCACATCATTTATTAATTTAATATGAAGATTAGCTACTTATACACAAACAAATTCACACAACACAACAAATTAACTTTAATATTGAAATCCATGAGATGTACAAACTAACATAATTTTAAACTCTATAATCAAACTTCAATTCTCCAATCCTTACTACTAATCAAGCATCGCAAACCAATCCACGACACACTAAATGCCGATACAAAACTATAACGCATATCTCAATTAGGTTTGAGATATTCAAATCATCACTCCACACATAATAAAATCTAAATCAAATCAAATAACATAAACATAAACATACTATGGAAATCTTTACTACTACTCTTCAATGTCGAATCTTCATCTTCTCCGATATTTCCGATATGACGATGATGCACGAATAAGTTATAGAAAGGCTCGAAGGGAAATTCGAAGCGATTCTTCGGTGATCCAACCCTTCTGTCTCGGTAAATGAAGAAAGCTAGCTTCAGGGTGTCCAGAATGATCAAAGTGTTCCTTCATCCTCCAGTCAATGTGATCAAATAAATCAGATATATTGTCGATTGAATCTATCACTTTCTGCAGTTCTTTCTCCATTCCTTTAATTTTCTTCATAAGTAACTCCGTTTTATCTGAAATAGGCCTTGCTATAGGATTATTCTGTGAAGCTCTATCAGAGATAAATGTAATGTCTTCATTATTGTCCAAAGTAGGGAACATATCTGTAGGATCAAGCGGCTTCCAAGGTAACGGAACCTTTTCCCAAGCTTCATAAGAAACCCGGTACTCGATCGCATAATGCAAAAATAGTAGATGGGTGTCCTAGTCCGTGAACTGACCCATGCACAATTAAACCCAATGCAGACTTAACAATTATTGATCCAACATCAATAGGCGATCCATTTTGAATACAATAATTCAATATAGCGCATTCCTTCGAAACCTTGTTTACCCTCATAGTAGGTAACAATTTAGATGAGATGAAAAAGTGTCAGTGCTTTGAGACTGGATTCAAAAGTGATGCAGAGAAACTAACATACCCGTCTTCACGCATTTCCCAATCTTCCGGTTCATCAGTCACATATCGAAATATCTCATTCATATTATATCGAGAAGGCACAAAATTTGAATAGTGACATACCGGGGTGTTTTCTATAGAGAATAATTCATTTACTCTTGATGGAGTAAACGTCGACCATCTTCCTCGGACGTAGACATTCCCATTGTTGATCGCATGTAAGTTAGAGTAGAACTCTTTCACAATCGGAATAACAACGACGGACGTAGTATAACAAAATACCTCCCAGTCGCTGCTGTGCGATCATTTCTTCTATCTTCGTAGTGGAATTCTCTAATCCTCGATTAACAAATCCCCGTTCCTTGATAACTCTTTTCTTTACCAAAACCTTGTTGAAGATCCGCTGCGCTTCCGCACTCACAAATTTCCTCCGGTTAAACACTCAGAATTAGAGGAATCTAAGAATTTGGAGGCCATTATGGTGAATGGAATGAATTCTAGTGAAGAAGGCGGATCAAGAATGATTTAAGAATGGGTTTTCACAAAGGAATTTGTGTTGAAACCGTCCAAATCGGCATTCAAATTATAAATAACTCATCTTTATAACTTCCTCGCTGTCGGCGAGAAGTTTCTCGCCGTCGGCGACTCAGTTATAAAAACTGCCTCCCATGTTCTCGCTGTCGGCGGGAACGTTTTTCGCTGTCAGCGAGCTCGATAAATAAACTGAATCTAATTTAGGCGCGAACCTCGCCGTCGGCGAGTATCGACCTCGCCGTCGGCGAGATTCCAAAATAATGTACAATTTCGCTCTAAATCGAATAATTTCTTTTCTCATCATAATGGTTTGAATATGTGATGATTCTTAATAATAATTGAGTAGTAAAGTTTCAATAATATAGACTAACTATTAAGATACAATAAAAATAGATGACTAATATGGGTTGCCTCCCATAAAGCGCTTGGTTTAACGTCGTCAGCCCGACCTAATTTCAATTATTAATCGAGTCGACTAAGCATTAAAACCTCTTTATAGTTAGGTCTTATACCTTCGAAATATGGTTTTAATCTATGTCCATTAACTTTAAATTTATGTCCGAGTTTTGGATCTTCGATTTCTATAGTTACGTATGAAAATATTTGAGTTATGGTGAAAGGTCCTAACCATCGAGACTTCGATTTTCCAGAAATAATTTCAATCTAGTATTATATAACAAAACTTCCCGTCCTGGTTCAAAATTTCTCCGATTAATCTTCCGATCATGCCATAATTTCATCTTTTCTTTATAAATCCGATCATTATCATATGATTCATTTCTTAATTCTTCCAATTCATTTAATTGCGAGCAATATTTTCTCACCAGACTTCCTTCATATTATAATTAAATTCTTTAATCGCCCAATATGCTTTATGTTCTAATTCAACTGGTAAGTGGCATGTTTTTCCATATATAAGCCCGTAAGGAGTCATTCCAATCGGAGTTTTATAAGCAGATCCTATAAGCCCATAATGCGATTGTCTAATCTAATAGACCGATCTAACCTATTTGGGTTTACTGATTTTTCTAAAATACGTTTAATCTCACGATTAGATACTTCAGTAATCCGCTGAGTACGTGGATGATAAGCAGTGGATATCTTACGAGTAATATTGTATTTTTCTACTAGTTTGTGAATGTATTTATTTCTAAAATGAGTTCCTCAGTGAGTGATAATCACTCTCGGCATTCCAAATCTAGTAAAAATATTTTTAATCAGAAATTTTGAAACACTCTTAGCATCACACCTAGGTAAAGCTTGTGTCTCAATCCATTTGGAAACATAATCAACAGCTACTAATATATATGAGTTTCCAAACGAAGGAATAAAAGGTCCCATAAAATCTAATCCCCAAACATCAAAAATTTCAACTTCTAATATGAAATTTAGAGGCATTTCGTTTTTTCTAGATATATTTCCTACTCTTTGACATTCATCGCAAGTTTTAATATATTTGTATACATCTCTAAATAGAGTAGGCCAGTAAAATCCAGATTGTAGAATCTTATAAGCAGTTTTATCAGTCCCGAAATGTCCTCCAAAATCGAATCATGACATTTTTGAATAATTGGTTCAGCTTTCTTCATAAGGTACACATCTTCAATAATTAAATCCTTACATTGCTTATATAAATATGGTTCATCCCAAAAATAGGTTTTCGTATCATGGATGAATTTTTTCTGTTGTTGTAAAGTTAGCATAGGTGGTAAAATATTACTATCAGTTTCTTCATAAGGTACACATCTTCTAATAATTAAATCCTTACAATGCTTATATAAATATGGTTCATCCCAAAAATAGGTTTTCGTATCATGGATGAATTTTTTCATTGTTGTAAAGTTAGCATAGGTGGTAAAATATTACTAACTATATAGTTTACTATATCGGCATACCATGATATTTTCCACTCATTGATATTATATAGTTGTTCATCGGGAAAAGCATGCTATAATTTCATTTTCAATATCGGATAATTCATGATTTTCTAATCTTGATAAATGATCCGCAATTTGATTATCGGTTCCTTTCTTATTAACGATCTCAAAATCGAATTCTTGCATTAATAGCATCCATCTAATTAATCTTGGTTTGGAATCTTTCTTTTGCATTAAATATTTGATAGCGAGAATGATCGGTATGCACGATACATTTAGTTCCAATCGGATAAGGTCTAAATTTATTAAAACCATATACTACCGCTAATAATTCTCTTTCAGTAATCGTATAATTTATTTCAGCATTATTTAGAGTTTTACTAGCATAGTATATAACTTTAAAAATCTTTTCATATCTTTGCCAAGAAGCTGCTCCTACAGAGCATAATCACTAGCATCACACATAAGCTCGAATGGTTTCTCCAGGTTAGGTGAAACTATTATAGGTGTTGTAATTAATTTTTCTTTTAAGAGTTCAAAAGCATTCGGGCATTCGATTGTAAATTCAAATTTCTTGTCCTTTTCGAGAAGTTGGCATAGAGGTTTAGTAATTTTTGAAAAATCTTTTATATAGCGTCCGTAGAATCCAAGCATGTCCAAGAAAACTTCTTACCCCTTTTACCATAGTTAGAGGTGGTAATTTAAGCTATAACTTGAATTTTTGCGAGGTCCACTTCCATGCCTTTTTCCAAAATTTTATGCCCTAATACAATGCCGCCCGCAACCATAAATTGACATTTCTCCCAATTTAGAACTAAATTTGTTTTCTCACATACTTCTAATACTTTTTCAAGATGAGTTAAGCATGTGTCAAATGATGTTCCAAATACAGAGAAATCATCCATAAATACTCTCATTCCATTGTCAATTAACTTACTAAATATAGACATCATACATCTCCGGAATGTTACTTGGTGCATTACATAATCCAAAAGGCATTCTTCGAAAAGCGAAAGTTCCATAAGGACTAGTAAATGTAGTTTTCTCTTGATCCTCGGGAGCAATTTGTATTTGATGATAACCGGTGTATCCATCTAGAAAACAAAAATACTTATGTCCGACTAATCTATCTAACATACGGTCCAGAAATGGTAAAGGGAAGTGATCTTTCCTGGTGGCGGTATTTAATTTTCTATAATCAATACATATACGCCAACCGGCAACTTGTCTTATAGGAATAAGATCGTTATTTTCATTGGCGATGACGGTCACTCCTCCCTTCTTTGGAACACGATGAATTGGGCTTACCCAAGCATCGTCGTAAATAGGATATATAATATCATTATCTAACCATTTTAAAATTTCTTTCTTAACTACTTCTTTCATTATCGGGTTTAATCTCCTTTGTGGATCTGCTTTAGGTTTATGTTCATCATCTAAAATAATTCTATGCATACAGATTGAAGGACTAATTCCTTTAATATCTGCTAAAGTCCAACCAAAAGTTTTCTTATATTTTTTTAAAGTTTCTAAAAGTTTTTGTTCTTGAGATTCGTTTAATGCGGATGAAATAATAACTGGTAAAGTTGAAGAATTACCTAAATAAGCATATTTCAAATGATCGGGTAATATTTTTAGCTCAAGTTCGGGAGGTTTAATAATTGATGGAACTATATTCTTGTCGGTGTTTTCGGTATTATCCAAAAATTCAAATCTTTCCCGAATATAATCTAGTTTTTCATTATTATCTTCAATTAATTCAGTGTTTTCTTTTTCTAATTTATCTTCGTAATATTCCTTAAAATGTTCGCGTTGTAAATGTTCAAGTATTTCCATCCGAAAACATTCATCATCTTTTTATAACGCAGGATATTTCATTGATTTTGCAATATTAAATGTAACTTTTTGGTCATTTACTCTCATAGTTAATTCTCATTTCTGAACATCAATCATAGCTTTTCCAGGTAAGCTAAAAATGGTCTTCCTAAAATGATAGGAATTTCTTTATCTTCCTCCATATCTAAAACAATAAAATCTACCTGGGAAGATAAATTTATCCACTTTTACTAACACATCTTCAATAACTCCCTTAGGATAGGTAACCGAATGATCAGCTAATTGAAGGGTTACTGAAGTAGGTGTAATTTTTCCTAATCCTAATCTCTTAAAAATCGATAGAGGCATTAGATTGATGCTTGCTCCTAAGTCACACAAAGCTTTTCCATAAAATTTTTTTCCTATAGCGCAGGGTATAGTGAAACTACCGAGATCTTTCAATTTTTCGGAAGCTTCTTCGAATAATAGCACTACACTCTTCACTAAGTGCGACTTGTTTCATTATCGGTGAATTTTCTTTTCTTATTTAGAATATCTTTCATAAATTTTACATAATTTGGCATCCGATCTAAAGCTTCGACAAAAGGTATATTGATTGTTAATTTCTTTAATATTTCAAGGAATTTAGCAAATTGTTTATCTTTTTTATGTTGAGCTAGTCGTTGAGGAAATGGTGGTGGAGGTTTTTCAACGAAATTTTCATAGGTATTAAAGGATGTTCTAAGTTTGAATCTTGTTGAATTGTTTCCTTTTTAATTTCCACTTCCTCTTTTTGGCTTTCAAGTTCTTTTTGAATTTGAGGTTCTAATTCTTTTCCACTCCTTAGTTGTATTGCTTTAATTTGTACTTTTCCTTGATCTTTAGGATTTATTTCCACATTACTAGGAAAAGTTCCAGGTATTCTATTATTTAGCGCAGTAGCAATATGTCCAAGTTGAGTTTCGATATTTTTAATAGATGTTCCTTGAATTTGTAATTGATTTCCTTGAATTTGTAGTTGATTTCCTTGATTTTGTAGTTGATGACCCATATTCAAAATTAATTCATCCATAGATAATTTCTTATCTTTGAATTGAGGGTTATTGTTATTAAATCCAGAGTGGGTAATTAGGTTTATAGTTTGGATTTGCTTGATTAGGTTGATTCATCCATTGTTGATTAGATGTGTTATTCCAATTAAAATTTGGATGAGTTTTCCAACCAGGATTATAATAGTTTGAATAAGGGTTATTAGTTCTATTATTAATAGCATTTAAAGTTTCATAATTAGATTGAGATTCTATGATTTGTCCGGATGAGTTTTTTCTAAAGTAGGAGAGTAGTTCATTCCAAAATGATCTAATTTCTTAGATATAGCGAGCAATTTGAGAAGCTAACATAGATATTGCATCGTTTTCATGAATGCTGGCTATCTTTTCGGATTTACTCTATCAGCGAGCCATTGGAAATTATTTGTTGCCATTTCTTCGATTAGTGCATAAGCTTCATCAAATGGTTTAGACATTAATGAACCTCCAGTAGCAAGCATCGATGATTGATCTTAAAGATCCTACTAATCCATTATAAAAGGTTTGAATAATCGGCCAATCCGGTAGCGCATGATGTGGGCATTTCCTAAGAAGTTCCTTAAATCTCTCCCGAAGCTTCATATATCGATTCTCCATCTAATCGACAAAAAGAAGTTATATCATTTCTAAACTTAGCGAGTTTTAGATGGTGGAAAATATTTGGATAGAAATTTTTGTGATAATTCTCCCCAATTTTAATAGATCCATGTGCTTAACGAATTCAACCACATTTTAGCCTTATCCCTTAATGAAAAAGGAAAAAGTCTAAGTCTTATAGCATCGTCGGATACTCCTTGATATTTAAAAGTAAGCACAAAGTTCTAGAAAACTAGCAAGATGTAAGTTAGGATCTTCGGTAGGTGAACTACTAAATTGATTGTTTTGTACCATTTGGATAATTGCGGGTTTAAGTTCGAATGAATTAGCGAGCTACATCGGGGTTTTGAATAGTTAAATGAATTTCATCCGATGTAGGGTTGGCATAATCTCTTAATGGTCTTTGTTGGTTCATATTTTGAATTTCGGGAATATTTGCCATTTGTGTTAAATTTATAATTTGTTTCTTTTGTTTTCTAATTCTTTTAATTGTACGCTCTAATTCGAATCGTAAGGTATTAAATTTTCGTTTCCAAATTTGCGCATACAATTTTAGAATAGATATTAATTTATTTATTATGATTATTTTAAAATAATCGAATTACTCTAGTAAATTTTTCTTATTCTCCCCGGCAACGGCGCCAAAAACTTGACCCACAATTTTATATTATGATATTTTTTAATTTAATTGCAACGACGCCAAAAACTTGACCCCGCTATATTATATGTATAGAATTGTAATTATTTATGTTGTGGATGCTACTGCAGTATACGTATCGTATCAAGTAATACGGGGCTCTAGTGGAGTCACAGTTATCGATCCCACGAGGAAAGAGAAAATTAAATAACAACTAATTTTAAAATAATAATAATAATAATAGTATACGAAAATTTGGAATTCTAAATTTAAGCGCAATAAAGTAAACTAAGTATTTTAATTAGGTAACTTAACTAAGTAGAAAATTAATACGTATTGAAAGTGCAGAAAATTAAACTAATTGCTAAATAAGTCTTAACTATTCAGAAAAAGTATCTTTCCCTTGTTTAGAAATTTAAGTGATTGATGAATTTAAATAGATAATGTTAAGGTATTGTGACAAATAGGAGCATTCCTATTCTTTACTCTTTAGTCTGAGTGTAAAGAATATTGACTAATCCTATGTTTGATTATCGAATCTGTGGCTAGGTCAGGAGGATACCGACTGCCACTCCGAGCTCCCACGTTCCCTCGCTCGAGTGCTAACATCTAAACTTCGACTCTCAAACAATAGGACCGAATTGAATATTTTAGTCACACTAAAATGCTCAATTCTACGCCAAGTGATATTATTTCACTATTTATTCGCACCTTCCTTCCAAGGCTTTTGAATTCCCGAATATCGGATGTAATTTTTACTATAGTTGTAAATCAACACATTTTAACAAATCGAATGGCCAGTTGAAAAGTAAATTAAGTTTTAAGTAAAAATTATCACAATTTATTAATATATAAAAGTATCTCTATTTTAATTTCATCAAGTTACTTAATTTCATAAACAGGGAGAAAAACTAAATAAACTACTCAGAATGCATGAGAACTAAACTAAGCATGGATTTCATTTAAAGTTAAAAACAATAAATACAAATACTTATCTTGATTTATCCCAGCGGACTCTCGTAGTTCCTTTCGACTCTTCCTTCCAGTCATAACACGACTCATTAATTACTCACTAAACTCACTAAATAAGATTCTAAAGATCGCTCACACACTTATAACACACTTAGAACAAACAAAAGACTCAAAAGATCGCACACAAAAGATCGATTTTCGGCCTCTATATATGAGGTAAGCAAAGGTCCAAGAGGTGTGTAAGCATCTCTTCAAAGGTGTCTGGGTTCGATGTATCCGTGCCATTTGAACCTAGCTCGCCGTCGGCGACGAACTACCTCAGCTTGTCGGCGAGGCTTCTGAAAGTCTTTGAACCGCGCTATCTCGACTGTCGGCGGGCTCGGCGCGCATTGTCAGCGAGACGGTTATAAATCCTTCGAATTTTCTTCTCAGTACCTCGCCGTCTGCGGGCTTGATCTCGCCTTCGGCGGCTCAGCACAAATTGCATTATTTTCTTCCTTTTTGCTCCAAATCCGCTCATTTTTATGATTTTTGCTTTTATCACCTAAATTCTCCATTCCTGCAACAAAATAAACCGAACACGAGCGAACAGAGCTAGTGTTCGTGTTCGAAATATTCGAACACATCACTGTTCGTGTTTGGTTCGTTTAACAAACGAACGAAAAAAATTTGTTCGTGTTTGTTTCATTTGCTTATCAAATGAATCAAAAACGAACTTCCTAGCGAATCGAACATGAACTGTTTGCGAACAACGGGCTTTTTTGACAGCCCTAGCTCTAATAGCATACTTCCTCAAAATGAAGCAAATTGATCAGATATTCTGTACACATCAAGTAATCCATACTTCCTCAAAATGAAGCAAACCGAATAAGGCGTTTATGGTTTTGTTTTGAGTTTTATTTTAATTATAGTATATTATATTAATTATAATATTTATATTAATATAATTAATACTATAATATTATTAGTGTTATTAATAATTTATCATATATTATAATTTATAGAAGTTTAATTATTTAAAATATGATAAATCTTTATAATATATAATTATTTTTAAAATATCATAAATTTTTTTTATATAATTAATTTAAATTATTTTATATTTCGAAACAACAATAAACGACGATAAATGAACACATTACTGTTTGGTTTGGACTTTTTTGACCGCCCTTAACAATAGGGATCTCTCTCCAAACCGCGTCGAGTACATTGCGAGCATGCGGGGTTCGGACTGCCACGTCTCGACTATTCGCCGGCGCTAGCAGTAAAACTGTAATGGCCCTGTGTACTGCATACCACTGGGGTGCACTTGTGCAGTTTCTCACAGGGCCGGGCAGGACCTCGATAAATTTCCCAGGAGAAGCTCACGCCATCCGGTTCGGGAGTCGGAGGAGGGAGGTCCAAGATCTTCTGCTTCGTTAAGGCAGGAAAATTTTCCGTCCTCCGACACGGTTACCCTAATAATTCTTTCGGGGTTGGCTGTTCGGAAGTATTCCTAGGGCTGGGATCCATCTCCGGCGTCGTCAATCATATGACGCATCCGCTGGTTATTTCAGTTTTCTTTATGGTGACGGAACTTCTGAAGAGATTGATATTGACTAGATCGCTTCGATCGTGAGAAAAATGGGTCATGAGCCTCCTCCTCCGGGAGCCCTTCTGCCTTGGAGAAGTCGGGGCCGACCGCGCAAGAAAGATTACCGCCTTGATCCAGTAGAGGGGCGAGTGGTGGACGGGGTATCAGCAGAAGCCAGGGCGAATGGTTTCTGTCTAAGTACTTCTTGTTTAGGTAGTATGGCTGACTCTGATGAATTGGGGAATAATGCGGCACAAGCTTCTAATGGAGGCAGGGATAAGAGGTCGGCGGATCATTCGAGAGAAAGCGCGTCTCTGGGAGGATCCGTTGTTGGAGAAGCTCTCATGGAGGGAGCCTCACCTGTTAATTGCAGTGCCGGGGAGAGGCGCGATGAAGATTTAGGTGTTGAAGGGATTTTGCTTAGTTTGGAGAGTAAATATGAGGGAAACATGGGGAAAAGGAGAAGGATTTCCAGACAACCGAAAACCTTTCTGGATATGCCTCTGCGGAGGAGCGCTCGTAGGCCAAGCACTATTCAGCCGTCTCCTGATACTTTTGTTTGCAAGAATGAACTGGTCTTTGAGAATGTTGAGAGGCACGGCAATAATTTTGAATCTGGTACAGATGATTCCAAGCCCGCATTGCCGCCTTCATCCAGTAACCTGGATGTGGTTGGCCTCCCTGTCCTTGATCTCTTTTCTGTTTATTCTTGTTTTAGGTCTTTCAGTAGGTCGCTATTTCTGAGTCCTTTCCGTTTGGAAACACTTGTGGCGGCATTGAGGTGCAAATATGCTAACCCTTTGATTGATTCAATACACTTCTCTCTTTTGTACGCTCTCAAACCTCATTTGAAGCTTCTTATGGAGGAGGAATTTCAGCCAGCAACCGATTGCCTTAGGTATATAGCCCCTCTAGTTGTTCTATGTTTAGTTTGCATATGCTCCACTGATATGAAACTCTTCTTTTCATCTGCTTTCTGTTTTTCAGGAATCTTAACTGGGATATGTTAGATATAGTTACCTGGCCTGTCTTTCTGGTTGAATATATGCTCTTTTGTGGTTCTGCAATGAGATCTGACTTCAAGCTTGCTCATTTGAAGCTCTTGGATTTTGAATACTATGAACAACCAGCTGAATTGAAGCTTGAGATTCTTCATTGTTTATGTGATGATGTTGTTGAAGTAGAATGGTTGAGGTCAGAGCTTAACAGGAGAGTGATAGATTCGGAACCCAATTTAGATAATAGCAATAATATGAATTCTTTGAGGAAACAAAAATATTCAATAATGCATGATGGAGAAAGTTCTTTGGCACAAGAAGAAATTGCTGACGTTGCTGATGGAAATAGTGATGAATGTTGTCTCTGTAGGATGGATGGTAATTTAATATGCTGTGATGGCTGTCCTGCTGCTTTTCATTCTAGATGCGTGGGAGTGGTAAAAGATCTTTTACCAGAGGGCGAATGGTATTGCCCGGAATGCCTGGTAGATAAAGATGGGGTGGTTAGTTTTTTGATGCCATTCAAGGGGGCAGATTTTCTTGGAAGAGATTCTCATGGGCGACTATATTCTGCTTGTTGTGGTTATCTGTTGGTGTAAGTCTAAATGCTTTGTTATACATTGTTAGTTACACATTCCTGTTTCTTGTTCTTAAACTTGCATCCAACTCTATCCCCATCCGCTTTGTTGCTTCCTGAATTTTGCTTTTGTTTATGTAGGCCAAAGTGATAGTTTTACTAAACTCGAATTTTGAAATGTGATATTTGTTCCTTTACTTAATTGGAACATCCAATGGTAAACAATTACACGGTGCCTAAGCGTGATTTTTTTCTTTTATTAGCCTAAGGATAGTTTAATCATTTGTTATTTATTATTTTTTAGCATAAATGGAGCGAACATGTTTAGGGTTATGGCTATTCATGATGTTGGATTTTGAGTCTTAGGAGCTAGGATTTGTGAGAGATTTGCTGCCTCTCAATTGTAGGATTTGGGAGAGATCACTTACCCCTTGAATTGTAGGTGCATAGCTTTAGTATTTGTTTTGAGTTGTTTGACATTACAATAAAAATATTCGTTTGCCTTAATTTCTATGAAAAAATATCCTATCAAATAGTACCAGAGAAATAAATACTGGGAAACAAAAATTGGATCATTTTAGATCAGAAGGGATCCTTGCATACAGGCCTTTGGAAGGAATTTTGAAATCAGATTTGGGACTTATGAGAATGAAGGTTTCATGCGATTAAACCTAGTGAGGACGAAAACGGCGAGACCGACGGCATGCAACCGAAGGGATAGTGTGATTCAATCTAGTGGAAGCATATGACAGAATTGATAGTATCAAGTGATTTCATCAACGAATCACACCTAGAACTCATGCAAACGATATAGTAATTATAGGGCTCAGTCGAAAGTGATGAACGGGATCATTGCATACAATGATGAGAATATCTCCATAAAGTCGTGAATTGGCTTCATTCAGTATAGTTGGGACGATGGGATTGAGGCCCAACAACATCACTTTCGCGACTCTACGAAACTCACAATTTGAGCTAGCTATGAAGTCGAATGGATCACGACATACAGTTCTTGATTAAAATTTGTCTTGGAAATAATGACAGCTAAGAAACTAAATGATTTGAAGAAGAAATTGGAGGAAGAGGGGATCCAACATAAATTCGAGACAGAGGAAAAGTTTTTCTCCATTGAAACCCGATTCGAAAGATCGAAGGATGTGAAGAGGAGTATCGAGATGAAATATAAGACTACCAGTGGTTCAATTTGAAACTCTAATCAATGGTTGACTTGGGAATCTTTGGCTAAACCAAATGGAAAAAAGATTGGACGAAAGGAACACGGGGAGGAAAGTATTAACCATCGAGAATTCCCCCCTAGGACTCCTGTGGAGAGTGGATTAGAGATTTTGGGGGGGGGGGTGAGGCGGTTGGGTCATAACATGGAGGAGTTATGCAATAGAAATAGAGAGTTTTGCCCTTGATATATGGGAGAAAACATTTGGGGAAGAGAAAGTTGGTGTAGAGATGCTAGAGTTAGGAAGTTGAAGATACCGATCTTTGAGGGAAAAGATCTCTTAGAAAAATTTTGTCTTAGGACAGAGAACAACATTGAGGGGGACTCAACGGAGGGTTGCATCCAATTGCGCTAGCATTTTTTGTGGCGACATTTATGGAAAAAGGCAATTTAGAAGTATTGATGGGAGCGAGTAATGTGGAGAAGAGCATGCGAGTTTATAAGGGATTGATTTGGACACTCCAAAGTATTCAAGAAAGAGATAAACTGGTGGTGTTTTGCGGTGACCCCAATTTTTGCAAGATGATGATACTAAAGACTATGAGGTAATTCAAGATGCAAATGGGATTCTTAATTGAGTGGCATAATAAGAAATAATATATGGTACGAAGTTGACAAAAATTTCGGTGATTAATGAGCTACTAGATGAGCTGTTTGGGATGTGACATTCTCTAAGATTGACTGGAACTTAGGACACCATCAAATTCAAATGTGGTCGAAGAATGTGCACTAGATGATATTTCGAGATGGTGAGATGGTAAGGTTACTATGAGTTTCTGATTAAAAGGAAAGCATTGTCAGACGATGATGTTGTGTGGTATCCATATGACTTAATCTAACAACAATTTTTTGCACCTCCAGGACGAGGTGTATTTGTAAGATGGGGGTATTGTGATGCCATCGCCTAAGGGAGATTGTCTTTTATTAGCACAAGGTCAATTTAGCATTTGTCATTTATTATTATTTAGTTTAAGTAAGACTAATATGTTTAGGGTTTGGATTATACATGATATTGGATTTTGACTCTTAGGGTTAGAGTTTGGGAGAGATTTCCTACTTCTCAAATTGTAGACTTCGGGAGATATCATTTACCTTTTTAATTGCAAGTGCTTATTTTATGTAGTTGTGTTGAGTTGTTTGATGTTCTTATAATAAAATATTCGTTTACATTAATTTCTATAAAGTAATTGTCCTAGATCCTATTATAAAATGAAAAACCAAAAATTTTAATGTGCCTACTAGTTGTATATGCACGTTTAGAAATCTTTTTTTATCATCAAGTAAATAACTTTTTAATATAATAATAATGTCTGGACAATCATGTCTCTTTTTAGAAAAGAGCTTTTAAAATTATTTTAACAATTTTTTTCGTTCATGTATATGCATTTTTGTTGATAATGCCATCTCTCTATAGCTATTTCTTATTTTCTACGAAGATGACATAATCCTGACATGTGATGATAAAAAAGAGAGTGGAAAGATTATGGAGCTTCTTGCCATTGAATTTAAAATCAAGGATCTATGAGCTATGGATACTTTTCAGCATGTAGTTGGTTAGGTCCAATAAGGGAATTGTGATATCCTAAAGAAAGTGCATCCCATATCTATTAAATGAGAGGAATATTGGGCGTAAACCTGTTGAGATTCTTATGGATTTCAACAAAAGGTTACATTCAGATGGAGAAAAATCACCAATGTAAAAAGGTAGATACTAGAGATTTTTGGGAAATCTTATTTACCTATTGCACACTAGTCCTGATATCACTTATTCTGTCATCATTGAGTCAACATATGAATAGTTCAAATGAAAAACATTTGGAGATGGTTTGGAGAATGTTGAGATTTCTTAATAGCCTTCTGATAAAGGGTTGTTTATTAAGAAATTACACAAAAGGGATAAAATTTTACAGTAATTCTAGTTAGGCAGCAGAACGCACAAACAAAATATCCACATATGGGTATTGTTTCCTTGTATGGAGAAATCGTCACATGAAGGAGCAAAAAACAAGCAGTGTTCTCTAGAAGAGTGTAGAATTTTAGTTATGGGCACTTGCTTTAGGAATTTGTGAAGGAATGTAGTCCATAAATTACTTAATGAGTTGATATGCTTCATGAGCAATCCTATAAAGACGTTCTGTGACAACCAAGTCGCCATTAGTATTTCAAAAAATCATGTGCATCATGACATAGCCAAATATATAGAGATTGATAGACATTTTCTCTGAAATGATCAGTGGTAGCATTATACACTTGATCTACATTCCAACTCATCTTCAAGTCGCGGATGCCCATTCTTTATTTTTAACTCCATGCAGCTTCAATTACTTGAATATCAAGCCGAGTCATTACAACATCTAATGACCAAACTTGTTGGGGAGTGTGGAATTTTGTCCTTGTTAGGTGGCCTAGGCCGTTAGCCATATGTAACCCATAGGTTCCATTGAGGATGCTATTGTAGGGAGTTTCCTATTCTTTTTTATTCTTTTCTTATTATGTTGTACGTTTTTTTTGTTTTGTTTTTATATTTGGTAAGTTGTAATAGTCTTTATTATGATCGCCCTAGCCCCGCCCCCCATGTAATAAGGGGAAATATTGTAACCTGGGTTTGAGGGAATAAGAGAATATGACTTCTCCATCCTTCATTAATTTTATTATTTTATTTGGATTATTATATTAAATATATCATTAAATTTATTAGTAATTTGATAATAGTTTACGTGTTTGGGTAATGATTTGTTCTTTCTTTAATTTATAAATTTGAAGATTGTGAGTCATGTCAACTATTTTTTTTGCACGAAATAAAATTTTACTTTTATATGTACCCTCATCATCATCATCATCATCATCGTCATCATCATCATCATCATCAATTCTTGAATTTGATCATTGATCAAATGAGAGATTTGGATCTCCGTTGTGGCTTGCTTGCTTGTTACTTTTGTTTATCTTTTTGTTATTTTCGTATTATTCATCATTTTATTTTCAATGTTATCTTAATTGTAGAGTGGTGCAATCCATAGTTATAAGGGTTGTCATCTTCATTATATGTGCTTTATGCTTCAATTCTTAATAAGAAGTTGACCAAGGTACTCAATATCCCATTTATGTTCCAATTGATGCCATGTCAAAAATTTAATTTGAACATTTAAATTAAAATGGGATTATTCTTTTTGATTACTGTGGCTATATATTATGACTGTATCAACTCTTTCCACATTCCAACATCTACTGTAATTTTTTTTTCACAATCGCTTGCCCTAATCTTTTGCACTCTACCGCCCCACTCTTCCAGTCCATTTACTTGCGAAGCTAGCATACACATTCTTACCTCAATATTATTAAACACTCTTTAGAGACTGTATGTATGATATTAGCTCTCTCTTACACTCCACGAGTCTTTCACTTCGTTTGTCGTGGCTTTTACATACTCATTGTCTGCTTAAAACTATTATTATCAGGGCCAGGTAAGAATTCAAATACTAATGAATCATATATGGGTTTTATAAAAAATTATTAGGGTCAGGTAAGAATTCGAATACTAATGAACCAAATATGATATTAATAAAAAAATATTATGGCCTATATGGACTTGCGCATTTAATCTCAGAGAAAGAGTGCAAATGCTTTGTTGGGAGGGATTGTCCTAATATTCACGTGCGAATTCTTAACATCAATAAATCTTTAAATTTCTATTTTTGGCTGGTGGACATCACCTATCGAACTCACTTATGAAATATCACGACTCGACCCGAGGCTTGAAATTAACCAAGGCGGGTACAAACGGTCGGACGGTAGAAATTATTTATATATGTATATTTAATTTATATAACTAACATTTAACAAATGAAATAGTCACAATAGATAAGAAAATTAAACTAAATCAGTTATAATATTTACCTTAGGTCAGGTTGACTGTGTCTTCATTAAACATTTCCTATTCTATTATCTGTCTTTTAATCAAATAATTAAATCCGAAATGTTAATTTAAAAATAATGAGTTAACTAAACTCACTGAAAACTCAGACTTCTAGACAACAGTAACACAAAAAAAAAGAAAATAATATGGATGCCAATTAAGATTTTAATAAATCATTATAAAAGTATTTGATAGTTTCTGAATATGACCAAGCACGATATTTCATAATATTCAAGATGTTTTATTATATCAATAACATGTTTGTATCATTTTATATATATACAATCATCATAATTGTACTGCCTAAAAATTATACTTATTAAGGTACTTTAATATTAATATCTTTTTTCATTTACATGCAGGAGTACCTTAGTGTTCCTTGTTAGTACCATAAAGTGGTGAACACTATCGTATCCAAACATGTATATGCAAGCATATTATGAGAAGCACTATCTAATAATGATTATTTCATTTTTGTTTGCGTAGCGATTAATATACTTGTATATCATTTAATATTTATGATAATTTAAATAATATTGAGCATACATTATTCCTACAATATGAACAAAAAATTAGTCGAATTATAAATTGTGAGTTTGCAATAATTTCACTATAACTAGTGACAATAACATTAAATGTATTTGGTGTAGAAGAAACAAAAATATTACTATATCATAAGACCATGGGTACTCATTTTGCTTAAGATGAATTTGCTCACTTTTAAGTTCTGCAATTTCTTTTATAATAAATACTTGTCTTCAATTAAAAAGTATTATTATTAGTAGATTAACTGAATGATTTGTCATTATTTTTAATCAAAAATATTTTAAATTACAACATTTTATGAAATTTGGTACTTATTATATATATATATATATATATATATATATATATATATATATATATATATATATATACATATATCACTAAATTTTTTGTGTTATTATTAATTACAATGATGTAAATATCTATTAATTACTAAGAAATTATAATTAATCTAATTATCAAATTTGATGTTAATTTATTTATAAGCAAAATAAGTCTTAATTAAAGTTTTAACTGAATTAATTCTTCGAATCTACTGACTCGCATGCACTTCTCCCTTACATGCAACGTGGCTAAGGTCCTTATTGCTAGTCTTCCCGATCTCAATTAACATAATTTCATATTAACATCGTAAATGTATATTCATTTCATATATAAAAGAAGTTTAGTAAAGAAGTGTAACACACATCTTGACCTTTATTTGGCGTGGTTTGGCACCTCCTACACACCAAAGTCGCACAGGTGGATTCAATCTTCTACACGCAAGGCTCCCTCTTCACCAACCCAAACAAAACCCTTCTATTCTCTTTTCCTTTGCACAGTAACACACATGATGTTGCTCAAGTCTCCTCCTCTGTTAAGTGAGAAACACATGATACGCCTCACTGCACTCCTCTCTTCCTTCTTGCACACAAAGTTCTCACAAAGCTGCCTCTTTGCCTTCTTGCCGCATAGAGTTTCGGCTGGTTCGACTACATGCAGCCCTAGAATTGCCTATCTTCATCTAATCGAACACCTCACTCGCTCCATGCGAGTGCAAGCCTTGTTGAGCCCTCCATCTTTGCCTTCGTTCAATTCCACACACCAGAAATTGTCTGCCTTCTTCCTCTTTCCCACGCCGCAACTTGTCTATGTGGTTGTTTGAACCTAAGCTCGATCATCAGCTCGATTTGGTTTGTCTTTTGACAAAGATCTCTCTACCGCGAGCATACGAGGTTCGTCTTCTTCCCATCTCCAGTACTGCATGTGACGAGACACAATCTTGGCCTTCGACCACCTCATCTCCTCTTTCTCCTCACTCTCTACCCTCTTTCAATCTCCTTATTTCTCATCCTCTGGTAACTGCCACATACAAAACTGCCATGATTTTTATCCCTTTCTAAACTGAGCAACCCTTTATAATTCATTTTCTTTTATTTATTTTATTATTATTGTTATTTTTTGTGGTTATTACATAGCAATCACCCTTTGACCTTTCATAGCTTTCTTTTATTTCTTGAGCTTGGTTTTTTTGGAACACTAATAATAGCATGATAAACAATGGGAGTTTAAAGAATTAATCATGATGTGTAATAAATTGAACTTATCAGGAGGCATATAACCATAAAGCATAACTTTTGCATAAATATCAAATATCTGAAAATATGGAAAATTAGAGGACGGAATAACTACACACACTTTTGGTGCCGTTGCTTGTTGTTCTCACTGGCTACAGTCGCTTGCCTTCCCACACCTTTACAAGCTTGTAATCCTATTAAGCCTCATATATGCAACTTTGCTGCTCCTCCTTCTTACTCATGCTTGCCTTTGCCTCACAGTTTTTTGTCCTCCCCCTACGACTGCAGCCTTGTACATTGTGCCTGGAGTAGCTTTTCCGGTACACAATGCACTGATCAAAATTGTGATATAGTAGCTTAAGTTATACAAGAAAAAAACTCGTCACTAAGCAAGCCTTACATAGTCCTCCTTCCTGTTGTCTGATTCTTGAACGGTTAGTAGTAATATTTTTATCTTCTGTTATCAACTCTGTTGATAGCCATAATGTAGTGAAAGAGGGCTTAACGTCAGGTGGAAATGCAGGTCTGATCCATGTGATTCCAGTGCTTTATGTCATTATTACAACAAGAATGATTTAATTTCTGTCATTAATGCCTTGAAATCAGAACCTTCTGATGGAATCAGAAATGCAATATCTGCTTACTGGGGTATCCCAATTGATGACTGTTGCTCAAATGACCGATGTGAAGATGGCACTAATAATCTGAGTGAGATCAGGTTTGAGAAAGGCGAGTTGAAGTCACTGTCTTTTTCAAAGGAAAATCATATTTGTGATAACTTCGTTTGCGTAGGAACGGGAAGCACTGCTCCCATGATTGCTGGCTCAAAAATTTGTGATATTTCATATTCAATTCAGCCAAACTCAGTAACCTCCATCCAACTTGAGGAAATGCCCACTGTACCTGCAGTTTCTGAACCACTTGGCGATAATTTGGATGCTACTTCTTATGACCACCCTGATGTGCTAAATGGATTTGATTTGTCTATCAATCCTACTACAAAACAAGCCAGAATTGCATCAGAAAAACCAAATGTCCAAACTGGAGGTCTGGATAAAAACTTTCAGAACCCTGGATGGAACCTTACTACTCTGAAGAGGAAAGGTGGCACTTCTCAGCTGCACCATGATCTTTTTAGTTATGTTAACTATTATAGTTTTGGTCAGGTTGCTGCAGCCATGGCTGAAGAGTTATTGTCCAAATCTTCAGAGATCATCAGTAAAGATTCCTTGAAAGCTGATGAAGTTATAAAATCAGATCAGCTGAAAACAATTTATAAAAATTTCACACAATGGAGTTGGTATAATTATTATAATCTAATGGTGACAATACGAAAGGAGGATTGTGGTTGGTGCTTTGCTTGTAGAAGATCAGTTGATATTGAATGCTTAATAAAAGTTGTTAATGAGAAACATTTAGCGGGCATTAAGTTCAACCTAGCAGATTCCACTAGCCATACAGGTGTGGGCTCTGGAAAAAATAAGAAAAACCACATAGATTTTGCAATGCATCATATTTTATCAATTGAGGACCGTGTCCGTAGCCTCCTTTCAGGTCCATGGGAGAAGCTAAATTATAGTGAATGGTGGCGTAGGGCTGTCGTTGAAGCCCATGATGTTGCTTCCTTGAAGTTCCTGCTTCTTTCTGTAAGTGTGTACTGGTTATTTTATTTGCTTAAGCCTATATGTTTTAGTTTATGGATGATTTATAAGTTTTTTATATTGCTTTCAGACCCTTCACCTGGAATACTATGATTGATTCTACTTTTCTGCAGTTAGAATCCAATTTGAGACGTGTTGCACTCTTAGCTGAATGGCTGAAACCAGTAGATTCTGACCAGACTGTTGGTTCTGCTTCTTTTAAATTGACAGGTGCAGTTCATGCATCCAAATTCTATGAAACATCGAAATAATTTTGATAATCGTGTTTGCCTTAATTTTGCTCCTTGTTCAGGCTTTCATTGGTGGAGGGGTGGGAAATTGTCGCGGCAGTTGTTTTGCTGGAAGATGCTTCCTCGATCATTGGCTTCCAAATGCAGTCGTCAAGGTCTGTATTTCTCATCTTCTCTTTAGTTCTCTCTTTTCCCGTCTGGATATGTCCACAGAATATTATTTTTCTTGAAACATGCAGGTGGGAGTAAGAAGATTCCAAACTTATTTTACCAAGATGTTTCAGAGTTTGCAAAGAGAAGCAAAAACATTTCTTGGCGAGTCGCTGTCGAGATGTCAAAAAATGTTGCTCGGCTTCTATATCAGGTAGAGTTGATTTTTTTTTTTTTTATGCCAATGGATTAAAAAACTATAGGTGAGACTTTTGTCATAGTTTTAGCCTGGAAAATCCTTTCAGGTAAAAGATTTGGACTCAAACATAAAATGGACAGAAATTTTAAGCAATCAAAATTTCCCTCACTGCACAAAAGAGGTTAAGAAAATAGAAAAGCTATTTAGGCAGGTATTAGTACGGAAGAAGTGTGTTGAGGGAGCAGAAGTAAGATATCTACTTGATTTTGGCAAGAGGGAGACAATTCCCGCTACTGTTACAAAGTATGGGGTATTATTTGATGAATGCTCTGATAAGCGGAAAAGATTTTGGTTGAGTGAAACTTATGTTCCCCTGAATTTAGTTAGTGCTTTTGAGGAGAAAAAGTTATCTCGCTTATCCAAGAAAAAAGATTCTGGACACTTTTGTGAAACGAAAAGCATCTTTACAATGAAGAAAACCAAAATTTCCAAAGGACTTTCCTACCTATTTTCAAGGTTGAGGGACTCGGAAAAGCATTGCTGTGGTCACTGCAACAAGGATGTTCTAGTCAGGTATGATTTAAGGCTTTGCATTGGTAGCATGGCTTGGACTAATTTTGTAAAGTTTTCAACTTAAATTAATGCTAACTTTTTTTTATGCAAAAGACTTTGTTCAGTACCTTCCATTGATTTTTGTAAGTCATGAAACTACTATGTTAATCTAAACTTCGGAATCTTGCGATTGTTTTCAATTTACGTGAGTTGTTGTAATCGGTGTCCGTAGAAAATGATACATTACTACATCCCTCATCTATCTGCCCCGTATGAACATGTTCTGTAAGACTTTAAGTCATATGAATAATTGGATTCTACGATATACCCTCAAAGTCATTGCCATTACTACCAGCTCCATCCTTTTGGTCTCAAACTTCATTGATTTTTTAGGCTACTCAAGTTTTCTATTAGACTTGATTCATACGAATCGCTGGATTCTGACATGAGAAACATGAAATGGATCCCACGTCTTTGATTTACTTCCATGATGTTCCATGTTCGATTGTTTGAAAGCCTTCACAAGCTTATGTTTCCATTGTTCTGAATGATTATAGATTCCAGCTGCTTAATTGTTATTCTATCAAATCAGTTAGTATGGATTTTGATATTTTCTATGAATTCTTCAAGATCTTGGTAATAGCTAGATTACCTTTTGTCATGTCTGCAGGGATGAGATGAAATAATCTTTATTTATCTTTTAAATCATATTGTTGTTGGCCATGCCCGTTTAGCAAAAGTCAAGTGAAACACTGGTTTTTATGGATATCCTTTTTTATCTTCCTGGCATACTAATAATCCACGATCATGACTATGAGATTGATCTTAGATTGTTGATATTTTTTTATGCATTCAATGAATTTGTATATATCTTGCAAGTGGTCATCTTTTGATTAAGAATTTTCTTAGCTAATCTCACCTTTTTTTTTATCTTCGTATCTTTTAGGGAGGCTGTGAGCTGCTGCAATTGTGATGGTGTGTACTTCGACTTTTTTGTGATCCTTTTAATCCGAAGATAACTTCACATATGCATGTTGTAAGCTTTTGTTTTATCTATTAATTTTTCTATAAGATCCTGCATTGTTAATTTTCTGTTGTTGAAATCTGTGGATTGACAACAATTTAGAACTGATTAGCTGTTTTCATTAAATTGTTTTGATTTTCTATGCTATTCTTCCTTTTGTCTAAAAATGGATAGCAAATGACACCATTCTTGGGCTCCTAAAAGTTTTTAAAAAGTGGATCTAGCGATGAGATGGTTGTGGAACCGGAAGGAAATGATAATATGCAAGTCCGACAACATTTGGAATGAGATAAGCGGTGTTGGCGGCTGTCTCCGCCGGAAACAACAGTAGAACCACTACAGGTACGGATGGCGATGAGGATCCACCCCATGTTTTTGGGTAAGCAAAGATATACCACTTGCAATAGGAAGAGGATACAATACTTCAGAGAGTAGAAAATATGAGAATAAACTCCCAAAATACATAGAATCAAGCTAATATTTCTAAACAATAAAAATATGTCATATATAGTCTTTTAACAACAAATATCCCTATTAAAAATGATTAAATATGAAAAAATAATCAAATAAAAAATAATTGAAATTGTAACCGGGCAAACACTTGGTTGTTTCGATCCTCTCTCGTGATTGCGGGACTTCCTGCCATCTCATGGAATTGTGGAATCTGAGATTCTCCCACACTCGTGTCATCGGGTAGAGTCATTCTCCTTAGTTAGGAGATGCTTTTTGTTTTTCCTTGAAAAGCCTTTGATTGCATCGTCAAACATTTTCTCTTACAGAACAAGCTATTCGCCGCTTCTATCAAGCCATCTATCTGGGAATATACTAATGAATTGAATAGTAACTTAATACCCAATTTACTCCTCAGCATTTCAGAAAACGCTCAGAATTTTATCCTCTTTATAAAGTGATGATATGTTGGATCTTCTTCAATGATGGTAACCTACGAGATAGTCGGTCAGTCCCAAAATTCTTGAAAATTTTTTAGCAGGGGCTACTATGTTTTTGGTATTAACTCCTCGAACTCATTTTCCTCTTGGACAAAATGAAGTTAGGCCTGTTGATCACCTCTCAAAACATGCAAAAAGATAGCTCGTGGCACAACATCTTAAGACTATGTAAGAATGCCCATTAACTCATATTCTTTCCAAGAAATGCACAATTAGTTTCCCATCTTGGGTCTAATAATGTATTCCTGTAGCCATCATGATGTATGCAATGGTTGTACAATTAGGGATGATTTAATAGGATATAATGAACATCCATAGGTTTCATGTCACTCTACACTTGTGCTTGGAGTTTATTTCCAATAGAAAACTCCACAAGACATTTTGTCAATACTGATTTTACATCCTTTTTTCCATCAAAGTCGGAGAATATAGATGAGAATGCTTTTGAGTTGTGAGGCTTAATTTACAATCTCCATCTTTAATGAGGTTGTACACTTTTTTTTTACGGTGCAGTGAATACAAAATATGTTGTGGTAGAGCCACTATTGCTCTCTCATAGACTCAATCTGAAGGACTCGACGAACTACTAGCATTTCTTTACTCATGTATGTCCTCATATTCTCCAACATCTCCTGTGTTACTGTCTATGTTTCCATTGCTCAGTGAAGGATGTCACTCTTCTGTTTGTTAGACAAAATATGCCCAATACTATGTCATTTTGATTCATTTTTTGACCATGATGGATTTGGGAGTTTGGGTGGTTTTCACATTTCTCCACTATGAATTAGTTTTTTCACGAGAGGGTTTAGCTTGGGTGTTCCAATGGGTGTTCTGTTGTTGCTTGATACTAATTGAACTCTGCCTATAAGTATAGTGATCATCTGATGACATTATTTCTCTATCTTTAAAGTTAGGGTATGTACATTAAGTAGGGATTACTACTGTCGTAGCTGCACCTCATTACTGATAAATAACTCCAGTCCTCTAAAATAACATGCTAATGTGTACCTCTTATTCCACCTACTCATATTTCAACATAATCAAATTCAACTTTGTACTTCTCATTAGAAGAATCTCTCTAGCGCAGGCTCAACCACTTTTGTTCCACCAACTCATATTCAGCATAATCAAATTCAACTTTGTACTTCTTTAAAAAGAATCTCTCTAGCACAGGTTGTGGAGTTTTATGAACATATCCCATGGGTAATGCAAGGGAAACTATTTGTGATGCATCTTTCTCTTAATCTTAGCCCATGTGATGATTTTACCATCTTTTTCATAATGTTGAAGACGTTTCAGGTTCTCCCATTATATGGAAGAATTCTTCCTTAACTTAATAGCGACTAAGGTAAAACATCATTGTACTCGAAGAACCATTCCAATGTTTGGAGTCACTCGATGAATTCTTTTGGATCCATTCGATCATCAAAACTCGATAAGTCAATCTTCACTCAAAATTTGTAACTTCTCCAATATTTTATACCAAATAGTCGGGGTATTTATTTTTCATCATTGAAAATTTTCTAATGGATTTATGCCGGGCAGGTCTATTATAGAAGCTATACATTTATTGAGAGGTTTGATGGAGAAGTTCAGAGATAAGAAGGAGGATCTACATTTGATTTTTGTTGATTTAGAAAAAGCTTACGATAAGGTTCCAAGAGATATCTTTTGGAGAGTTCTTGAGAAGAAAGGTGTTGATTTGACTTATATTCAAGTCATTAAAGATATGTATGCTAGAGCTGTTACTTGTGTTTGAACTGAAGGAGGATTGACCTAATATTTTCATATTTATGTTGTATTATATTAGGGATCGGCTTTAAGCCCATATCTTTTTGCTTTAGTTATGGATGGTCTTATTGGATATTTACAGGAGGATGTACCTTTGTGTATACTTTTTGCTAATGATATCCTTCTCATGGATAAGATGAGAGAAAAGAGGTCTACATTAGAGTCCCAAGGCCTTCGTTTGAGTAGAACTAAAACTGAATACATGGAATGTAATTTTAGTAGTAGTGGCTCTAAAGACAGAAGTTTAACTTTGGGTTTATTAAAGAGAGTGAACGATTTAGATATCTGAGGTCTATTGTTCAAAGCGATGGTGATATAGACTGAGATGTTAATAGTAGAATTCAAGTTGGTTGGTTGAATTGGAGGAATGCTTTAGGCCTTTTGTTTGATAGAAAAGTACCGCTTAGACTGAAAGGAAAATTTTATAAGATGGTGGTAGGACCTGCAATTCTCTATGGCGCTAAATGTTGGCCTTTAAAAGAGAAGCATATTACTAAGTTAAGTATTACGAAGATGAAAATGATTAGGTGGATGAGTGGCTTTACACATAGAGACAAAATGCGAAATGAATATATTGGTGATAGGGTTGGTGTAGCTCCAGTGACAAACAAAATTAGAGAGAGTCGTCTTAGAGGGTTTGGTCACATTAAACGTCGACCATCTGATGATCCGATCAGGAGAGTAGATGTTTTAGATTCGACTTATGTTAAGAAAGGCAGATGTAGACCTAGGAGGACTTGGGCTTATTGTATAAAAAATGATCTTAATTTATTAGAATTAAATGAAAATATGACACTAAATATGATGCAATGGAGAAAAAGGAAGCCGGCCCCGCTTATTGGAATTAAGGCTTTGTTGTTGTTGAAAATTTTCTGATGGAAGAGATTCATTTCCTTTTCTTAATATGATAAATCATTGTTGTGGTTATAGGTGACCTCTCTATATTGCCTTCTCTCAGATACGATAAGTTTTGTTGCAGTTGGAATATTACTAACTACATATCCCTTATAGTATGTTTCTGGACACCTCTATGAATGTTTCTATTAGGCGGTATTGTGTTCTTTTCTCCCTATTAGGGTTTAAACTGGCATAGGGTTGTAGACCAAAAGTTGGCTGACGGTATAAAATTTAGTTGTTGGTGTCATAGTGGATTTTGATTGAGGTAGGAAGATTGGCTTTTAAACATTTAGGTTGAGGGCTAGGAATAGTGGTAGGAATATGTTTGAATATGGTGAGTTTTTTGT
Source organism: Papilionanthe hookeriana x Papilionanthe teres (assembly GCA_022702705.1). Classification (NCBI taxonomy): domain Eukaryota; kingdom Viridiplantae; phylum Streptophyta; class Magnoliopsida; order Asparagales; family Orchidaceae; genus Papilionanthe; species Papilionanthe hookeriana x Papilionanthe teres. The sequence continues at coordinate 10,731,172 of CM040432.1, read as the reverse complement.
TTTTGGGTTGGGTGCTAGCTAGGTTAGGTTGTGTGGGTTTTTTTTTTAATTTTTTTTTATTTATTTTTTTTTTCGATCAAGGAATACAAATTCCTAAAAACTCAGGTTTTGTTGGGCTGTGATACCAAAGGACACCATTATAGAGCTCCTATAAGGCGTTTAGGAAGCAGATTTAGCAACGAGATGATTGTAAAATAGAATGGGAATGATAATGCACAAGTTCTGCTACGTTTGGAAGGATATAAGCAGTTGGAAGGATATAAGCAGTTGGAAGGATATAAGCCGCCTTCGACAAGTGTCCCCACCGAAGATAGAGAATATAGCCACAAACGGATAGGTGTACATATGATGAGGAGGTCCATCACTTGTTCCTGAGCAAGCTACATATGCTACTTACAAAAGGGAGATGATACATCATTCTTATTGACCATAAAAATTGAATAATAAAATTAAAATCAATTAAAATCCTAATGCCTAACCTCGCATATGATGTCGATAACTACTACCACATGCCTCTTCATTATGGCTTCTTATTCAAACCTTTTCGTAACTCCTCCTAGAACCAACATGACAACATTCAAGGACGAAAACCCTTGTTAGGCCCTCGCCTTTCTCTCTAGGTTCACAAGCCCTAGACCGATTTACTCGCTTTCAATGTCCTCGCTTTCCCTGTTTGAGCGATATGGTCGCGACTAGGGCTAGCGGGAAAAGCAACGACGAGATCACAACGTACAAAAACCTTTGAAACTTCATATTCCTCCTTATACCGCACAATGAAGTCAAAGCCCTGCTACTTTTAATCACAACCTTCGTGGGATCTCTCCCCATGTTCGTGTGACGTAGAAGTTGCAAAAGACTACAACCCTTCTCTAGAAAGGTGATAACGGGATTGCGACACATGAAGACCTATGAAATTCCAGATTTCTCTGTTTGCCCCTTTATACACCTCTCTACCTCATTTTGACATCATGCAACTGAAGCCCCTTACTCTAAAAAAGAAACCCTGCTCTCCTGTTTCGCTCTTCATGCTTGTCCTTCCTTTGGTTCGCATCACACAATAGGAGCACAGTGTACAGATACCTTCAAAATCCCCATCTTTCTGTTATGTTGCTCCATCTCCACTTGTATTAACCAAAACGAATTTGCCTTTTTGTTTGAATATAAGCACTTTGGCACATATATAAAGAATAATTAGAAACATTGTGTTTTATTTTCATTTTGCTGTTCCATCACTGTTGTCACCTTCGATCGCCGCCATCAATACCGTTGTTCCACTTAAAAAAAAATTATAAATAGGGGTAAGGGAAATTAAAAAAAAACCAATGAGAAGAAATTTGAGTACCTGTATAGCAAATTAAGTAGCGTTCAGGGAAAATTGAGTATTCGTTTGGGGAAATTTTTTTTATAAAATTGCAGGGAATTTAAGTACTTGTCCTGGGAAACTCGAGTATTTGTTTAGCGAATCAAGTATTGTTCAAGGAAAGTTAAGTACCTATCCAGGGAAATGCATGCTTATGTTTGATTTTTTGCAGATAAATTGAAGGTTCGACGAGTGCCTTAAGGCCGTTGGGTTAAAAAAACATTTTCTCTTGACCGCACTATCTAACGACTATGACTAGGGAGTCATTTGAGAAAATTGGGCATGTTGACAATCTCCCAAAGCCCCCTTAATGGGGGGTGTGGATGCCAGGAGGTTTCAAAATTTTGGGTGATTTGGACTTACAAATAAGTAAAAGTTTTGGAATATTTGAACATACAAAATGATTAAAAATGTGGATCATGTGAACTTGAAAAATAATTCTGATTTGGGCTTTTAAAATTCATGTCTATGCTTTTATGCTTGAAAAATAATTTGAATTTCAGCTTTTTAAATTCAAATTTAGTCTCTTAAACTTGAAAAAGAATTTGAAATTTAGTTTTTAAAATTCAAAGTTTGGCTTTAAAATTGGATAAATAATTTGAACTTGAGCTCTTACGCTTGAAAAATATCAAATCTAGGTTTTTATAATATGTCTGATAACTCGCTACCGAATTCACAATATGTCTGCTAGCGAATAGAAGACTATCTTTTTTTTTTTAAATTAATTTTGTGCGCTTCATTACATAAAATTAGCACATAAAATTTCGAAGTTATGATCAAATTTCATAAGTTTTAAAGTAGTACTCAACTTAGATGCAACTCTTTTAGATTTGCACAAATACACTACAATCATTTCAAGAAGTTGTTCAAATGTTTTTGAAGTATATACATGTATTTTTCATATGTGATAGTCACACAATCAATTTAATTTAGGAATTTTAAGACTTGCATTCTTGTTTTAAGGTATTTTATCTACTGTTGATACATCTTAAACGCATTCAAGTATTTTAGAAGGTGAGTAATGCATCCTATAGGCATGTTAAATATTTATTTATATTTTGAAGAGTACAAAACTATAAATAAATGCATCATATATGTTTGTCAACATTCATACAGATGCGTAATATGGGGACACAATCCCATAATTACTTATCTACATGTGCTCCGCCAAATTGACTAATATTTTTTATTTAAATGACTTGAGAATACTTCACGAGTTAAGGTTAAAAGTTTACTTAAATAGTTTCTTTTGAAAAACATATGATTAATGAGTCGTCATATTTTAAAATTAAATTCATGATAAATAAAATACTCACGTTCTTGATTGGGTCGTCTTGTATATAAGGCAGGGTTTTAAACCCCACTCAAGTAGTACAATTCGACGAGTCTAATATTTTCAATAATGTTTAAAAAAAGCATAAAAATGTGCAAGTTTAGTCACCTACTTTGATCCTCATCAAAATTGAAGTTGACAAGACTAATGATTTAAGTATCTTAAACTGATACAATTCAAATAAATTGAAAACATAAATGTATTTAAATGTCCAAATTCTTGATATTGATTGTGTTGACTGAAAATCTTAACTAGAGGGGTTAACTTTTGAGTTAAGATTTTCAAATCAAAATTTCAAAGTAATAAACCAAAACGTTCAAGTTAAAATTAATCTACTAAAAGAATTAAATCAAATCTCACCTACCCTCCACAATAGTTTGTCTGAGTTGATAAACTTTTGATTGACCTTAATTTGTAAGAGCTAATGCCACATTAAGTGTATTAATATATTCACACTCAAAACAATCTCTTGCCAGTAAGAACGTGACCCAAGTCCTTTATCCGCGCGGTTTGGCCCAAAGACTCCACAAAAGTAGGGATTACTACCAATGCCTTTCAATCGGGTGGCATTGCTAAATGAAACTATTATATTACGATCACGGTCGCAACCCGTTTGCTCCCCAATAATTTTCTACCATTTGAGCTGTAAATCGTATGATATATTTGATTGACACACAGACTTTTGTCAGCTATGGTTGACTTAAATTTATTGGATAAATATTCATCTTAGATCTACAATTGTCTCTTGGACAATGCAACTCATCGTTGCTGCCAAGGATCTTTCAGTTAGGTTGGGTCGGTCATCTCTTCTGACTTTGTAGATCAGGGGACCACGACGAGCTGAGATGATGAAACTATAAGATCTTAATTGAGTTTTTCATAATTTCTCTGCCATTTGCTTTAAGTTTAGAATGATAAATTTTATTATTTAAACCCTAAGTTTGTTGTTACTATATTCTGAATATTCAATGTTTAATGATGAATCTTAATAGAAATTGCTCTCTCTTGTTTTCATGAGAGGCAATTAACCACAGGAGCTTGTGCATAGGGGAAACCTTGAACCCTAGATCAAAAAGTCCTCGCAAAATGAGGGCGAAATCTCTATGTAGCGTCTTATCTATAATTCAGTCTATCTTCTGGAGATTTGACTCGGAGTAACAAATATAAAGCTCAATCAACAACGAATGACAGTAAGTGGCTCTAATTTTCAGAACCCAAAATTCTGATGACCAGGAAATCAGAGAGAAATTCTCAAAATGCATAAAATCAAGCTAATTTCTCAAAACAACAAAAATACCACCTATATAGTCTCCTTACAACAAATGAACAAATAACCCTAATTAGAAATAAAGAGTTAGCAGAAAAATATTGTTGGAATTGAAAACAAGCAGACATGTGGCTGTTCGGCCCCCTCTGACAATCGTGACAATTCCGGTGATCTCACAGAATCAGGGAATCCGGGATTCTCCAGCACGATTGTCACTGAGGTTCTCGCGCTCCTGTGCCAGAGAAGGTAAGGTTCTTGCTAGTTTTGAGAAGAATTCCTTGACCGTACCATTTCCATATTCATAATTTAATTGATGTAGGGAAACTTTCATTTACTATGATATGAGTTTGATTACATGGATAATTTTAAAATTTTTATAAAATAATAGTGATAAACATGCAACTCTTATTAAAGCAAAGACATAACAAAAGTGTGATGCGAGTGAAGTGTTTCAAGCTATTCTTATATTAACTATGCTAAAGCGTAATTATAAATGTAAATGAAGAATTGGAAAACTACGAGTGATCTAACTTGCAACTAATCTCAGGTAACTGGTGGTGACGTGGGGATATACTGAAGTAGATCTCTATTAACAGTTCATTCATTGTGGAGATCTTGGTCCTTGCAAGTTTTCTCTCAATGGGCTGTGAACTTACACACTCAAATACTTCTTAACTTGGCGGGAAGGGGGCAAGGGTAGCACAAAGGACGAGTAAACAAAAACTCAACTTTTTATTCAAAAACCAAGGGCTTACATTACCATATATTTTTTATGTATAGGAATGAGAGCGAAAGACCAAAATACATATACACTTTCAAATTTAAGTATTTCACCAATCATTATTATTTGCGTACTCACCAGAATTACCACATCTATCACTTTTTTTAATAATATCAAATCTCTACCTAGGCCCTCATATAAGAACAGACATATAAGCTCAAAATATAACATATATAACATTTTAATATAAAGCACATTAACAAATCATACCAAAAGCAAAGACATAACAAAAGTATTTTAATTGCTTTTACGAAGCAGATTTCCTTCAAGAGGAGAATGCTAATTAATGTTAATGATGCAAGGCATCATCATAAATTCTATGTATTCAAGCTAATATGATATTTCACCTAGAGGGGTTAACTTTTGTTATGTCTTTGCTTTAATAAGAGTTGCATGTTTATTACTATTATAGTTTTAATATAAAGCACATTAACAAATCATTTTAATATAGTTTTAAATTATTTTTATTGTATTATCAAATAACATAATAGAAAAGCCCCAGTTCCATTTTATAAGATTGCTTGGGTGAATGTGTAGTTCTTTAAAGTGTATAATGTTTGTTGAGTGTATTTATTGAGAGGTGGTGATATAGACCAAGTTCCCTACTTTTATTTGATTGCTTTTCTATGGCATTATATACGAGTTTTTTTCCATTAAGGAAACCACAATCTCCATCATGTACATCTTAAACTTGTTTGTGAGACTTTTTGCTTCAATTGTAATCATCATCCTTAACTTCTTTCCTTAGCACCTTTCATTATTGCTTGCACGATCACTCATGTGACCTTATCTATGTACTGTTTGTGTGTATCTCTACAACATCAACTTCATGTCCATCTTCCTTCATTCTAAACCCCTATCTATGATTGTGACTACTTGTCTTCGACCACTATTTAGTTTGCGGACTTATTTGCAGCAATTCACATGTGTACGAAGTTACTTCACTAGGATGATTACCTTATATGATATGTTTAGGGAAAGTTGTGATATTATAAAGGCTGTACTTGTGTCATGTATAGGAGAATTCCAATAATATTTTCTTTGAGTTAATTTTTTTCCTCTTTGACCTTAAGTGTTAGTTGGACAAAATTTGAACTACAAACCTTGGGGGAAGTTATCTCCTTGTATCTGGGGCTTATATGTTTTTTTTTTTAATTCTTTCTTCCTTTCTATATATTATCTAATGATTCTAGTTATTAGTCTAGCTTCATAAGTGAATTTTGTCTTATTTCATATGATTTTAAGTTCTTAATTGCAAATTATTTTCTTTATTAATATGATAAGTTAAAAAATTTCTTTTAGGTGATTATTAATTTATCATTTGCTTGAATTTTGAGTGTTTTATAATTTTAATTAAAAGAGATGAATATTTATCTTAATTGATGCTCTTTAAAATATGAAGTTAGAGGTTATGCACCTTATTTTGTGCATTATATTATATTGTTATATTAAGAATTTCTAGATACTAAAACATCGTGCATTTAGTTTGATATTAAAGCTTTCAATTGTATTATCATAAGCTATAGGTGGAATACATAATGATTGGGTCACTTAATTAAACTATCAATGATATTTTAAATAAAGTTGACTAAATAATGCATCTTGATAAATTCACTATAAATATTACGAGATTTAATATTATATTATTATATTGGATAAAAGATTTAATTCTGGAAAATTTTCAATTTAGGTTGATATTTTGAAAGATATTAGAACATTACATGAATGTAGTAATTCAAAATTAGTGGGACTTGTTCAAGTTATTCATTATGTTTTTGCTGCAAAATCAACATTCACTAATATAATATATAAGCTTCATTCTATGAATGTAAAGGCCTGTGTCTTGATCATTTTATGGATTTTATACATAATGGTTATAATATTTTTTTATTATAGATTTTCAACGAATAAGAAAAAAGAATCAAAGGTACAATGAATCATGTGATGAAATATAACTTCAAAAATTAAGAAGCGTGAGAGTGATAGACTTTCATGAAATTGAATGATAAGCAGCGTGAATAAAACATGAAATTTGAGAAGCGTAAGATTGATAGACTTTCATGAGATTAATCGACTGTCATGAGATTCAGAGAAAAGCTACATGAAGAGAGCAATGGTGAAGATGAGGAACTAGGAAACATTCTCCAGAAAAACCGATGAACAAGAAGTCACTAGCATGAATAGCGAGCACAAATAAGAAATGAATAAGAAATCCAGGAGAACAATCGAGGGATAGCTCCATTGAAAGAGGAGCCTGTATAAACATTTTGTCAGAGGAAAATAATATGACATACTCAAACATTTTGGCAAAGTGTTGTTGCTTAATCTATATGGGCAGATAAAAAATATAAGTTTAATTTTTTAAATTTAGATACCAGTTAATTTATTCTAGAATTTTAAATAAGGTGATTATGATGTCTTTGACTTTTATATATGGTTTAAATGTTTGTAGCACAACTTTTTTTTCAAGATTATTATATTATCATTATCTATTTCATTAAAAGTCGCAGGTGAGAAATTAAGGACAAATTTAGCTACAACTGACCAAAAATATTATGTGCGGCTTTATGACCAATTTTCTAATACAGTTAAGGGTTCATTTTTTACTTCAATGCACGCACACACACATAAATACACACAGATACATTTACATGTGACTAGCTCCATCAAGAGAGAATGGAAGCACATTTTTAAGAACAGTGATTGCAGGACTACTATATAATAGGTGTTATTATTTGAAAGTGAGTCATCAAAATCTTTCATTAAAACCTCCAATCCAAACACTAGTGAAAGAATCATGCAGTTTCAAATCTTATATTATTTTATAAAATGTAGCTCACAATATGTTGTAATAGAGATATTAGAAGATTTATAGTTATAATATAATTCTTCCTTTGATTTTATTGAATTTGAATCATCAGCTACACCAGGAATTACAATCTCTACTTGAGCAAGAATCGAAATTTGAATATGAAACTAAAGTCAAGCATGAGATTATATTTAAACAAAGATTTTGAAGGCAAATTTGAAATATTTCTATAGGTGAATTATGTTCATTATAATTGATAAATGAATTGAGTAATCTGATGATGCAACCCTTAATGAAGCATAAGGGAAAGGTATCCGTAAGAAGTATAATAAAGCTGACATTAATTTTATATCTGGTTTTAGATTTCCTGATTCATAAATTCATAAAAAGACCCTTATAAAATGTTAAATTGCATCAATATTTTAAACAATTTATTTATGAATATGACCTTAAAAAACCTGAACTTTAAAACTATTAGATTGGTTAAACATAAAAACTGTATAACTTATCACAACTAATATTTAAATTAGTTGGGTTAATTTTTCTTAAAGAGATTGTATGTTTGATAGACATCATTTTTATTTGGTTTTAGTGTATTTCATTTTTGAGTTATATTTATCATCTCTTTTTCTAGGAATTAATTCATTCATTAGTAAACATGCTAGCATTTATCACCTTCAGTATTTGCTATATACCGAATTGCATCCTTCGTTAGTCATTTGTATTAAAGGTTAAATCTCGTCATTTTATCTTATTCACTGGAGAGAGCCCATGTATCATAGAAAAATGAGCAAGCTATTTTACATAATATCAAAATAAATGTACAACACTCATCCCAAACTCAATCTATATATCTATATATATATATATATATATATATATATATAGAGAGAGAGAGAGAGAGAGAGAGAGAGAGAGAGAGAGAGACCTACATATGTAGCATCACCTTTGTTTATCTGTTCTCTTATTTGTACATTATACTTTTATAGTAGATAAATTTTTTCTTCAAAATGTTATATAACTTCAAAGGATCATGACATCACCTTATTACTAGTGATTATTTGTGCCCTATTTTAAATTATGCAATTTGGTATAGAGATGTCAAATTGGTTTCGCTTCTGATCTAAATTGACCCGACTTGAAATAGTTTGATCGAAACCACACCAAAATATTAAATAGGACAGAAGAGACTACATGCACCCGATCGGCTTTAATTCGGTTGACCCAAACCCTACCTGTGTAACCTGTTTAACATTTGCATAACAGTTATTAGGGTCAAATTCGAGTAGTTTTGGGTTAAGTTTGAGCTAAATTCAGGTCAATTTCGGGTTGGTGAGTAAAATTCAGGTCAAAATTAAATTGACTGGCCATCTTAAACCTGCCCAAAAAATTAGATGCAAAATTCTTGGCTCTAACCTAGCCCATAAATTAATTGGGTCAACCCAAACTCGAACTTTTCGAGTTGGGTTCGAGTCGAATTGACATGTCGGGTGAATTTTTGAAATCCCCTTATTGGTTTTGAGTGCTTTTCTATCCATTGGACGAGATGTTGAAGTGTAAGCCATAAGATCAATAAATTGTGCAAAGAAGTATTCTATAAACATTAAATATGAAGTAAGGAGTGTCATACTAACTTTCATTATTAAACAATGAAGTAATCTAAGCGATTAAGATAAGAATTTATAAATTTGTAAGTTTATAAAACTCATATCACTTACTAGACTATTATTAAAATCGTCAATGTAATGACTTACTTTCTCTCGGCACGTTCCTAGTTGTCAATATTCCCCATCTTTAATCGCAAGCTTCTTTCTTTTCTATAATAAATAAAAATAATAAAAATATTATTTGAAGTTTAAGGTAATGACTACATTGATTGTTTCAACTTCAATTGCAAATATGCTTGTAGAACTAGTGTTAGTTTTTTATTGAATTATGTTGGACTTGTTGGCCTTGCTTCTACCTCCTTCAATGAAATCAACATTTAAGGTATTCTAGCAAATCTGATGGGTGTAACTTAATTTTCATCCCCTAAATTATTCACAATCTGATGTCACATCATAAAAAATTAATTCATCTTCATCAAACATCATAAGTTTTTTTTGTTTTGAGTGTTCATCATTTAATTACTTGCTGTACATAATATAAATCAAAGAGTTCTTGCGTAATGTAGTCAAACAGTTATTTTATTTACATGAATTTGTTTATATGTACTTTGATTTTCTGGTTGGTAAGAAGGTGGTGGTGACAACTCGGCAATAAGTGGTGACAATGTATAGTTGAGAAAAAGACGGCGATGTGCATAGGAGATGGGCATGTGCATGAGACTAGGAGGGAGGCATGCTTAGACCATGAATAGAAATGAAGATGATTTATATGGAATTTAAATAATAAAGAAGGCTTTAATAAATAAATTTTATTTATAGATTTTCTTTAAAATGCTCTAAACCCAACTATAAAGTGTATGCTTCTATGAAAGCATGTTGTGGTGCGCCTCTGATATTATAGGCTTACGTCTCTTGTAAGATACCAAGATGCGTACATCTCTTGACAATTTTCTTGAAAAACTCTGATGTGTTCTTCTTATTACACAATTTTAAATAGTGATGTGTTCTTCTTATTACACAATTTTAAATAGTGATCTATGCATTAGTTAAGTATATGGTAAAGTCAAATATATCTCCTCGATTTTTGTCGAAAATATAAGCATTAAATGTTCAATTTGGTGGATAGCTCAAATTTTGTAAACATATTTTCCTAATTGAGATTTTTCCTCATTTCCTAGGTCTATGATGTCTGTTACTATTGGCTTTTTCTTGACACTAATTTTTGTTTTATTATGGGCCTATCAAGTTCGGACATAGAAACTTCTTCAGTGGTGTTAATGTTCATTGTTTTCTTTCCTTTACCTTCCCTTTTTACTGTCAAAGCATATGGTGAAGCTTTCGTCAAGCCTCTTTCATGTAACTTGGCTTCTTATTGTGGGATCACTTAGGCCTAACATTTTTCTATTACTCTTTATTTACTTGTTTATGTACGGATTGCCTATGGTTTTATTTATGTTGTGGTTGTTTTTCTCCTCAATCTCTTTCACTTTTACTCGGGCATAAATAATGTCTCGTATTAACAAAAGTTCTAGTTCCCAATGATTCCTTCACGGAGACTTCCATGGTTCTTTATAATGGTGGTGTGCCATTTAAAGAGATTTCCAGAGTGACGATCCACCTTTAAAACCTTTTGGTGTAGCCTTATATGAAGTGGTCATATTTTTATCTCAATATTTACTATATAACCCATTTATTTGTGAAAATAATCCATTTATTTTTTTCACAAATGAGCTTTTTGGGTCTGTTTGGTCAAGGCTTAGGTTAAGCTAAGCTGAGCTTATAATTGTTGTTAAGCCATGTGATCGGTAAAAGTGACAAGCTACTGCTGGCTAAGAAAATCTTAATGCTCATTTTTTTAGCATAAATTGTGTTCAAATTTATAAGTTGACATGCATTATCATCAATAAGAACTATTTAACCCTTAAGTATTTAAAATTGCCATAAACTCCCTAAAGTTTATTAAAATTATACATCGTGAAAAGGAGCTGACAACGTCGAAGTCGAATCTAAAATCAAAGGCTTACTTGCATAATTGTCTACGTGCTGGAGAAGAGACAAATCAAGCAGCTTCGAATTGGAGTGGGAAGCCCTTTCCCGAGCCAAATGAGAAGGAGAAGAGAAAGGAGGATGAAGCGAGTGCGAGAGAAGCCTACTACGTTTGGGAAAAGCACAGTTGGCTCAATGAAAAGTTTACGCTTGCAGATGCTCGATCCTGAGCATTTTCGAGATTTGGGAGTAGGAGGCGGAATGTAAAAGCTTTCCTGTGTGCGTGAAGTGCTCGATGAAACCTTCTAAACTCCTAGCACCAAGGATAACTCATGGACAAGTATTCCTTGCAAACTTTAGACGCTCGATCAAGTGTTTATGAGAGTCGAATGTGAGAAACAATAAGACAGTAAGGAAATAATGGAGAAAAAGTGATTTTTCTTTGGATTAGGTATGAAATCTGAAAGCCTATAATAATGATTTCTATTTATTCTTAATTTGAATGAAAATTAAGAAATTATACATTTAAATTTATTAAATGCAATAATTATATTATGGGTGCTAATTTGAACGAGACGACATAAGTTAAGAACATGAAAATCGTTTAGAATCAAAGTGAGTACTTATGCTTTTAATTTATAATAATATTTCTTGCATTTAAATATATTCCTGCACATAATTTTTAACTATTATATTTTATAACAATGAAATTAAATCATATATGATTCTTCATATCATAAAACATGAAGTATGCATGTTAAATACTATTGTTCTAATAATTGCATAATACTTTAGTTTAGGAAGATATCATATTATTACGTGATCCTTATATTTTAATAGAGATGTATATATTAGCTTATTGCATGATTAGTTTTTTATGTCAGATTATTACTCGACTATTAGAATTATAATAGATGTGTGTCAATTAAATTATCATATGACCTTAGATTCTAGTAGAGTTGCATTAATTTTAGTAGATAAGTTCAAGGCACCTATGAAATAATGTAATGTCTCGAAGAATAAAATAAAAATATTATATTCATGGATGCTTTCATGTGCATGAAAGAGTTCACTCTCTTATGGTATAAAGAGACAATAATATACCCACACTCGTAGATGTTATAACACCACCATAAACAATGGTGATGTTTAGAGTTCTAACCGTAGTGTTGATGGTAGAATATCGGCCAGGGGTGTGAGTACACATTTTCACCTCAGACATAATGTAAATTAGATCACGAAATCATCGTGCCAACGAGATAATATTGGTCAGGAGCATGTTAGGTTATGTTTTGACGGTGCTCTTGTGACAGATGTGAATATTAATAGCATGAAATAAAAGTAAGTTATAGATTAAATTTTCAAAAGTACAATTAAAGTTAATGCATATCAAAGTATAAGTTTATTCTAATAAGTAAATGTCATGGACACATAAGCTAGATTATTATAACTTTTTATAGAAATATAAAAGATCAACTTGTATATTGTTTTCTTTTCTTTATGTTGTAATAATTTTGAAGTATGATTGCTCTTGAGTTATCTTTAGATTACTCATTATCTTTTTTAATATATATTTTTTTAAGTTTAAGCTTTTAAATAAGATGAATGCTATAGGAGCTAATGTGTACTCGAGGCGATAATAACTAGAAAGGTAGCTTTTATTTCTTAATTAAAATGTCTTTCTTAGTGGCTCTTTTGATTAATTTTTTTAACATTAAATTATTAATAATAGAATTAAAAATATAAAAAACAATCGTCTAACTGCCTGTTCCTTGGTTAATTCCAAACCTCGGACTGGGTCATGATAAAAGTTGTGTCAGAGCAAATGTTTAAATTAATCAGTATGAATCTTAATGAAATGACCAATATGACGATTTAATTAGATTATAAATAGTAGAAATTAAAATTTTAATCAAAACTAACTAAATTATTTTGTTGTTTAGAATTATGGTTGATCAGGAGGAAGAGATCGGGATGATAATATTGAATTTGATATACCCTAGAACGTCACTGTCAGTATTTATGTTTGTTTTGATATGATGAATCTCGTGGCACAACTGATTAAAAATTCTCAATCTCATGCTTGTAGTAGTGGAAGAGCATCGATGGATGAGCATTTGAAGCTCTTTCAGGATATATGCGACAATCTTTATTTTCTAGAGCAGGAGGGCCAATGAAATATGAAAATTGATTGATAAGAGTGGAGAAAATCATAGATGATATTACAGGCAGAGGACAGTAGTATACTCGCACACATAGATGTTATCTTATTACTCTAGACAATTGTGATGTTTATATCGTTAACCGCGGTGTTGACGAGAAAATATCGATTAAGGGCGAACATCCACCTTTTATCTCAGATAATCATGTAAATTTGATCACGAATTGTTGTGCCAATAGGATAATATCGATCAGGGGTGTATTGTATTATATTTTGATAGTGCTCTTAAGACAAATATAAATATTAATAACACGAAGTAAAAGTAAAGTTAAATTTTTAAACATTGAAGAGCCCAGTAAAAGTTAATGCATATCAGATTATAAATTTATTCTAATAAGTAAATACCATGGCCACACATTAAATTATTATAAGATTTTTATAGAAATATTAAAGATCAACATGTATTTTATTTTCTTTCCTTGGATTAATTTACTTTAGAAGCGTGATTGCTTTTTAGTTATCTTTAGATAACTTTGTATATTGTTTTAATTTTTTTTAAGGTTTAAGCTTATAAATATGATGAATATTAGAAGATTTAATGTGTACAAGAGGTGGGAACAACAATCAGAAAGTTATCTTTTACTTTTTAATTAAAATGTTTGTTTTAGTAGCTCTTTCAATTAATCTTTTATATTAAATTGCTTGTGACATAATTAGAAATATTGAAGACTTATTTTCATCATCCGATTATCTGTTCCCGTCCTGATTAATTTCAAGCCCTGGATCGCTTCCTAAATAATTATTTTAATTAAAATTATTTTGATAGTATTATTTTTTTATTATGATTAATTAAGTATTTAATTAATTGTCTCATGCTTAAGTATCATAAATATCTAAATTAAAAATTAATCATTGTAATTTTAATTATGAATAGTCACAGGATAAATTAATTAGCCCATGCTTAATACAACCTTAATTATATTAATATGTCTTAATTAATAAAAAATAGTCTAAGTAAATAAATAATTGTCGAATTAGGTAGTTTATATGTTTACGAATTTTTTGGGACATCACTTTTTTCACCATATGGGATGGAAAACATATGCTAAAAAAGTTCCAAATCTCACTTAAATTGCTCCATTAAGTTTTGTTAATTTTGTTTTTGGTTTTTTTTTTTCAATCACTGATGTTACCCTTGTGTTACCTTGATGTAATCATCTATTAGAAAGTTATATGAAATCGGTCCTTCTAAAGAGTAGTAGGCATGAAAAATTACATTGTTGCTATTTTAGTGTTTTTGCTCATTTTAATGATTCAACTTGAAGTTGAATTTTTTGTGTCCCTCTATTTTTCAAACTTCTACTATGATTGTTTTGTGTTCTATTATTTTATTTTATTTCCAGTTCCATTATCTTATTGGTTGTCAATTGTTGCATCAATTGCATATCATTAGGCTAATGATGATACTTTTTGGAATTGCGTGTGGATGTGACACACTTTGCATTGAAATGGCATTTCTGCTTCATTTTTTGATTTCTTTACTTTAGTTCGATAAACTTTTGGTGTGATATAATTGTAGCGCCAATTAGGAATGTAACTTCTAGAAAAAGTTTCTACTTGTATTAACGCTAACTCCGATTTCAATTTGTTGATTTATTCTTAGTTTAGTTTTGTTATATGAATCATGGACACTTTCAAATGGTGTCTATGTCCGTGTCTATGTTGGATAGATGTCGGAGAACATAAACATGGCTCTTATATGCCTCAACATGTGTACCAATGTTAGAAGTAAATTTGGGTTCTGTCATTGCAGCGACACATCAATGATACAGGTAGGACACAATGATGTGAGCCGGTGTAGACACGAACCAAAAAATAAAACTCAATGAGAAAACAGAAGATATGATGCTTTGATTCCTTCTATTTTGTATTACTTCGAACGCTAGGGACGATGAGATTGTCTTGTAAGGTATAGGAGGAAGACAACTCGCTAGGGCAACGAAGTTTTAGTCATAAAATGGAGGAAGGCAAAGTGAAACTTTTTTCTTCTTGTAATAACTAGTTAAGAAAAAAAGTAAAATAATAATAATTCACCTATGCCAGCATCGTTTAGAGAAGTGCTGCTTGTAGGAAATCAAACGAGGATTTATCCTCTCGTTTCATTTCAAACCAAACGAGAGAGGCAAGAAACAAGCGAGAATCAGAGAAATGAAGAAAAGGAAGCAGAGGATGATGAAGAAGAAGAAGAAATGTGAACGAGTGAAGGCCAGTGAGATAGGGAGTCGAGAGAAAGAGCTTGCGACTGCACGATTGTCAGGATGTGTGCAGATGCTCCGAGTGAGCAAACTAAGGGTGCTGAATTCGAGGGCTGAGCCGTGTGTAGAAGCTTGTGGGAAGAGGGTTTGTGTTGCTTTTGCGAAAGGAAGTGGAACCATGCAAAGGAAAGCGATTTTTCTTGTGAATCTTGTGCAGAAGTCAACCGAACCAAGCTTAATTAATTAATGTGTTGTATTTTATTTAGATTGATTAATTATTTGAAAAGATTTTAAACGTTAATATTAACCTTTATTTAATAAAAAAGTTTAGATTGAGGATAATCCAAATTGAAGGGAGAAGACGTGACGTTATTAAAGGTAAGTGTTTAATTGAAGGTTAATTATAGTAAAATAAATGTATTACAATAATTTTTATAGCTTTTAAATGAAAAAATTTGGAACAAAAAATGAGACGATTTAGCAATATAAATCATATTGGTGTTTCCATTTAAGTTATAATTGATTGTTTAATTTCATATTGATAATTATGAATAGTAAGTTTTACTGAATGATATCAGATTTTGATAAGTTGGAGTAATTGACTTAAAGGGCGGAGGGAGATGTTATATTGCAGGAGGAAAAAAAGAGAAAAACTAAGGTAAGTTCCGCTTATGTCTTTTAATTAGAGATATGCTAATAATTAAAATAATGTGTAATTGAGAAATACTTTAGGATTCTTGGAATAATTGTAGAATTAAGATGATCAGGAGAGAATAAAGTTAACATAATGCTATGTTTTGCCTTTAAAGATATTAAATGGAGTAGAGAATCAATGAATAGTGTCATCAAGATTCATCAAATAAGATTAATGTGAGTAATTGTGTTTCTAAATGACAGTAGTATTTCTTATTTTTACATGTATTTTGATTTCAATTTTTCACACTTTTTGTTATATATTTTTTAGGCTTAGTTTAAAACTGACTCTTCATATTGTTCTGTTCAACGCAAGCATATTAGCAATTATGTATAAACAATTGCATTCTAGTCTTCCTAGGATATTTTATGACTACATGATATTTAAATTTCAGTATGTGCATATATCAACTTATTGTATGATTTATAAATTTAGTAAATTTGTATTTATGCATCAGTAGATAGATGTGAAGTGTCATAAGAAAAAAATATATAACATGAAATATGAAGTGATATATATGTATATATATATATATATATATATATATATATATATATATATATATATATATATATGTATGTATGTATATATACATATGTTTTAATATGCATGCTAAGAGTATCTAGGCAGAGGACGCTAGTGTACCCGTGGGCCTAGATGTTTTTTCATGAATTGTGGTATTTAGATCATTAATCACTGTGCCAATGAGAGAGTATTGACCACGGGCGAGTGCACCTTTCTATCTCAGATAATCATGTAATTTAGATCATAATCATGAATACATATAAAACTTCTATATTTCTTTCATGAGTAAGCTTCAAGTGTGTATATTATAAATTATTAATTGATTTTCTAGAATATATTAGTAGAGAACAACATTTATGTTTTTTTTTAGTTTTTTAGTTTAGAAGTGTGATTGCTCCACTATGTATCTTAGATAATTCATGTTGTTGTTTTTAATATTTTTCAATTTTAAACTTTTGAATAAGTTGAATACTAGAGATCTTATGAATAGAAGGTGAGGTTAACAACATGAAATGTAACTTCTTATTGGTTCAATTTAATAGCTTTCTAGTGATTCTTCAATTAATATGTGGATAAAAAACTGTTAGTGATAAAAAGAGAATAATATAAAAGTTAATTTCACCAACTGACCCTATGTTTCCCCCTTGGTTAATTCTAAGCTCCAAAATGGGTCGTGAGATTTCTTCTTGCACCAAGGTGATGAAGTTGATGCAGAGGAAAATGTCAAAGATGCAGTCAGATTGTTTGGTCGTTCAAAGCTATTTGAGAATTGCATGTAGTGAGATGTGTTGTACGCTGCGGATTAATTTTTTTTAATATTTCTCACTAATATTTTCAATGATTATTATTATAAAACTTATATTTTTTGTCATTTAGACTATACTTCAGGGAATAGTTTTGGAATTTTTGTATGTGCTAATAGATTTATTTTTTTATATTAGGTTTTTTTTTGCATTTTGAGTATTCTGTTGAGTTTTTAATATATTATTTGTTATTTTTTCTAATATAATATAATCTTATTATATGAAACCAATAGTAATTCTATATTTCAAATTAAAATCTATTGAATAGTAAAAATATTTATTTTTTAGATTAAAAATATATTAAATGTTAAAAATCGTTGACTTATTGTGTCCTAGTACTTGTAATTATTTCATATCATCATGTTTGTAGCGCGTCATGTCAGTGTCCCTGTAATTGTGTTTTTGCTTCATAGGTTTCGTAAAGTTTAACATAATTTAATCAGTACGTTATTGTAATAATTGAAATTAGAGTTTTGTCAACTAAAGATTAATATTGATATATTTACGCAAAAGAAATAGCAACAAAATGCAAAATGCAAAATTTCCAATGTATTATGCTTCTTACGAATTTAAATGCTTCCATATTTATTCAATTGGAATAATTCTTTCATTTGTTTAGTTTTTAATATATTATATTTTATTTGTCTTAGTATATTTCATCTATAAATTTTTTGGTTTATTAGCCATCATAAGATGGCATGCTGTAGACTTATACCATATTTCGTAGGGTACAGACCCAGTCAAAAAGCTCCATCACAGTGCTCAATAGTGCCAGGTAGAATTCAATATTATCAGTATTGAATTATTTTAAGGTCTCTTTTGCTTCAATAAGGGACCCTTTTTCCCTTGGCAGACATCATAATTATGACATTGCCAACCTGTCCCCATTCTATGATATTTTTTTTAGACTAATATACTTTCATCATTAAATATTTAAATAAATTATGATTTATTTTTTAAGATATGTTGAGCAAATTTATATATAATTAGCAATATACAAATATTAGTTGTCTTCATTTACAAGTACCACCAATTAACAAATTTTTTTATATACGCATTTCATTGTGAGTTTGTATCATTAAAATTTGTGTGAGCATATTTAACATCCGTAGTAGGCTGTAAACTTGCATTCCACAGCATGAGAAATTTTTAATGCATTGCATTAATAATTCTACTTCATGTTTAAATGCACTTGTAAAAAGATTAAAGAGAATCTGTCTCATGAATTAGAAGTCTTTAATATTGCCTAATTGAAGATCGACATCGTGAAATTTCTTTATTTTGTGTGTAATCTAATATATCTAATTCTTCAATATAAATCAACTCCCATCTTAACAATTTAATTTATATAACTTTATTCCAAAATATCATTTTTACCCAATACCCTGGTTGTAGGCTTACGGGTAAGGGGATTT
The DNA here is from genome assembly GCA_022702705.1 of Papilionanthe hookeriana x Papilionanthe teres. Classification (NCBI taxonomy): domain Eukaryota; kingdom Viridiplantae; phylum Streptophyta; class Magnoliopsida; order Asparagales; family Orchidaceae; genus Papilionanthe; species Papilionanthe hookeriana x Papilionanthe teres. The sequence goes on along the minus strand of CM040432.1, from coordinate 10,712,176 downwards.
AATGTTTTTTGTAGAAATTTTGGAGGAACTTTCTTAAAGTATTCTCTAATCTTATCATTATGTAAATAACAAATAAATATACAACTCAGATCAACCCTTATACACTTGGAGATAAATTCAAATCAACATGATAAAATTGAAAGAAATAAATACACAATAATGGATAGTTAAGGGAGAATAATTTGTCACCCTACCCCAAATGTAACGGTGGACCCACGGTTTTTTAAATTGTGGGTGGACCCATGTGGTTATATACATATCAATACTCTTTCTCAAGTTGGGTTATATATATATCATACATCTCAAACTTGCTACTGAGATCATTAAAGTGTTGCCAAGGAAGAGCCTTGGTAAGTCTGTTAGCAATCTAATACTTAGTTGGGATATAACTTAGCTGCACTACTCCTCCATTGAGCTTCTCACTGATGACCTACTTGTCAATCTCTATAAGCTTGTTTCGATCATGGTATATCGAATTTTTTAGAATAGTAATGATCGATTGACTATTATTGAACATTTTAATAGTTCTTTGATTCTGTATGTGGAGTTTCATCAATAGTAGCTTTAGTCGCATCCCTTCACAAATTCTTCGGGCCATGGCACAATGCTCAGATTCTTCATTGCTCTTTTCCACCACAGTTTTTGATGCACAGACACTTCTAATTAAAGAGTCGTACAGTGTTGGTGTCACGACCCAACTTTATAGCTTTGAATTAAAGTTAGGAGTTGCAGTCGAACAATAGTAACAATTATTTTACTTTCCACAGATTCAATAACTTTCAATATATAAAATAGTCACTAATAATCCAGACACAAGAAAAATCAAAACATTAGAAAATAACAATATAATCTGTACATAACTTCTCAGAGCAGCACATAAATGTAAACTACTCTGAAGAAAATAGTGCAAAAAGAAACTATAATCACATCATAAACAAGTACCTATAAACTGCAGTTATCATCCTGTAAACTAAGTCTCTAATGCCAAACATTTCCATATATAGTTTTTCTTTTCCTGAAAGAAATTATTAAATTCAAGAGTAAATTTGACTTAATGAGCAATTATAATCTTAATGTGCATTTCATTATTTTATAAAACGGTAAACTTTTTCTTTAAATCTATCCATTCCCATTTTATTATAAGTATTTATCTTTTTTAACCCTTTTGCGAGTTATATGAGGATTATCGTCGTACCTGAAGGTATTATCAAAATTAATTTATAAGTATCCTAAAAAATCTGCACTCGAAGGTGCACCTTTACCATTTCTTTCATCGTGCATTGGTCCATCGCATCCACTGCTAGTACCATATTAGGGTAATCCTGATTGACTTAAGCCTTTATATTTTATCTTCTTTACATTACATCTTTTTAAACATTTGAACTATCAATTTCCATCATTTCATTTTATTCATTTCAATGATTCTTTTACTTTAGGACAGCTTATAATTATAAAAAAAATATCTAAAGCAATAATGAAAGTCTTTATTAAACAAAATATTAATTTAATATATATAAGAAACCAATTACCCACAATTGCCTTAAAAGTTGGTTGTAAATGATCATTCTCTCACTTCACTTCCTTGACTATCACCTATATCTATAAGAATATGATCCCAAAAGGCAGACTTAAATATATCTATGGATATATAAATAAAATGACAAATAAATCGGTGTGGAATTCCTCACCTTAAAAGGTTTAGTTTGTTTCCTTGCATAAGATTCTTTTTTCCTTTTTATAACTTTAATTGATTCAGTCTCTAATCGATATTTTCATTCAATAAATTAACATCATAAAATTCTAAATTCCCATAAGATTCGGTCCTCATCGTTTCCACACAAAGTCTAAATTCATGCACGAGCCGTCTCACTTCTCCTTAGCACTGAAACCTACCATTTAGCAATATTTGATTCAAATTCATAAACCTTAAATGTTATTATTTTAACTTATTTAGTTAATTAAATTTATATATTTAAAAACTTAAACGAAATCAAATAACTACCTTATAGTTTTGTAAATATCCTTTACTCGCACATGGCAGCTCACACTTCTTCCTTCTTGTCCTCTTCCTTTGGGCACGACTTGACCCAACACATCGCCTGCCCTCTTCTTCCTCTGACTTCTTTTATGTGCTAGCAAGGCTCAACGATCTTGCCTTTGGTCACGGTTCAATGTAGTATTGCAACAATCGACGTCGTCTTCTACTCACACAAGCAATTCTTTTCTTTTTTTTCTCCTCTTCTCTTCCTTCTTCTGTGACTTGTCTCGTCTTTAGCTTTCATTGGTTCGAAAAGGGAATATGACACTTAAATCATAACTGAAGAGACTCATATCCTTATTGCCTATTTGATTTATTATTAGTTTTATTATTATTATTATATATTTATTTATTTATTTTAAAATTCCAGTTAATACAATCTTTCCTTATTATATAACTTATCCTCAAATTTTGAAAATAATCATGAAAGCTGACATACCTCAAATAAAAAATTGCGGATATTTTTCTTGCATATTATGAATTTTCTCTCAAGTAGCATCATTCTCTGATCTATGCTTCTATAAAATCTTCACAAATGACATCTTTCTATTACAATGCTTTTTCACATAATGTTCTAGTATCCTTTCAGGCTCCTTAATATAGTCAAATCAAGCTATATATCATTTGATTATTCAATCACCCTAATAGATTCATCTACAATAGACTTTCTAAGTGAAGAATTGTGAAAAACATTATATGCTCCCTATATATGAGCTAGCAAAGTCAATCTGTAAGCCACGTTTCAAATTCTCTCCACAATCTCATATGGGCCTACATATCTGTTGCTCAATTTTCCCATCTTTCCAAATCTTTGAACACCTTTAAAAGGGCTGACTTTGATTAAATAGACTCTCCATTTCAAACTCCACTGGTCTTTACTTGACATCATAATATTCCCTCTACCAGTCCGACACTGCCCTCAGTCTGTCTATGATCACTCTAATCTTTTCAGTAACATCATCAACCGTCCGTGCCAATGTTCTTTTGTTCACCTGTTTCAGCCCAACATAAAGGTGTCCTACAACTTCTTCCATACAAAGTTTCATATAGTCAACCCAATGCTAACCTGGTAACTATTATTATAAGCAAAATCTACTAAATATTAGTGATTCCCATCTTCCACCAAAATAACACGTAACATTCAAGAGATCCCCCTAAGGCTGGATAGTCATCTTTGGCTGACCATCTGTCTGAGGGTGAAATGTTGTACTGAAAGTCAATCTGATGCCAATAACTTCATGAATCTTCTTCCACAATCTGGAAATAAATCTATCATCTATGTCAGAGATAATAAACATTACTCCATTAAATCTAACAATTTCGATCCACATACAACGTGGCTAACTTCTCAAATGGATTTATTTGTATTATAGGCAAAAAATGAGTAAACTTAGTCAATTCAACAATTATCCAAATAGCTTCACAAACCTGACGATCTATTATGCAATCCAATCACATAGTCCATAGCACTGTACTCATTTTCATTTAAACGCTCCCCAATATGCTGATGTTCTGCCTTCATTAACTGACTTGAAGGACATTTAGCCATAAATTCTGTCACTTCTCTTCAATCTTAGCCACCAAAATATTTCCTTGATATCTCGATACATTTTATTACTCTATAACTGAATAATATAGCTAGATAAGTACGTCTCATCGAGAATTTTTCTTCTTAAAGTATCAATATTAGGAACATAAAGTCTATCTTGATATTTCAATAAACCATATTTCAATAAACCATCCTGATGTAATGCATACTTCTCCAAATTGCCTGCCTTAGCCTGCTCCAAGATTTTCTGAATACTGCTATCTCTGGCTAATACATCTTTGATTCTAACTTTCAAAGTAGACTGCACAGTCAATTGATTAATTGAAATATGTTTTCATCACTATGATTAATTACAAATAATTTCAACTTCTCCAAATCATTAAGTAACTAGTTCTGCTGAGTAAATAAATAATTCAAATCACCTTAAACATTACTACTCAGTACAATGTCAATCACATTTGTCTTCTCCGGATGGTACTGAATATCCAAATCATAATTTTTAATACTTCAACCATCTCTTTTGCATTAGAGATTCAGCTAGAGTAAAAATGTGCTTCAAACTCTGGTGATTAGTAAATACCTCGCATCTAACTCTATATAGATAATTTCTCCACATCTTAAGTGCAAATATAACATATGCAAGCTCTAAATAATGTGTGGAAGAGTTTCTTTCTTGAATTTTCAATCGTCGTGATGCATATGCAATAATCCTTCCATGCTGCATAAGTACTCAACCTAAATATTTCAAAGATACATCATAGAAAATATGAAACCCACCCATCTAACTTGAAGGAATAAGCAACACTGGAGCAGATATTAAACAATTCTTCAGCTTCTGGAAAGCCTCCTTACAACAATCTGACTAACAAGACTTTATTATGGTATAATAATCTGTGCATACCCCTCTACAAAGCCAACCAGACCTAAAAAGTTTTTGAACTCAATAACACGGGTAGGCCTTTGGCAATCTACAACCGCCATAATCTTATTTTGATATACAGATTTGTCGTCTCCACTGATAATATGTTTAAGAAAAAGGCACACTTTTAATCTGAAATTTATATTTAAAAAATTTGGAATATTGTGTATTCTCTTTCAAAACCTGCAGCACAGTGTATAAATGGCCTCTCAGACTAGCGTCATCACTCGAATACAACAAAATATCATCTATAAAGATGGTCACATAATTATTCACACACTGCCTAAAAATCCTGTTCATCAATGCCATGAAAACTGCTAGAGCTTTAGTTAAGTCCAAATGACATCACAATAAATTCACAGTGCTTATATCTGGTCCTGAAAGTTGTCTTCGCTATGTCTTCTTTAATTCTCAGCTTGTTATACTTGATTTTGGACTAATATTTGAAAATATAGAAGTTCCTTTCAACTGATTAAACAAGTCGTCAACCCTCTGCAGTGGATATTTCTTTATAACTGTATGCGTATTCAACTCCCTACACATTCTGAAGCTCCCATTCTTCTTCAAGAATAATATTTGAGCTCTTTAAGGTGAGGTACTGTGTCTAATGAACCCCTTATCTAACAATTTGTGCAATTGACTTTTTAACTCCTGCAACTCCTTAAATATCATTTTGTAGGGTGCCTTGGATACTGGCTTAGAACCTGACAAGAAGACAACAGTGAAATCAGTCTCTTGCATTGGTGGTAGCTCTGATAAATCATCAAAGAAAACTTCTAGATATCCTCTTACCACCAGAATATCACCCAAAGACTTTATTTCCTTATAGTTATTTGTTACACGAGCAAGAAAATCTTGATTTACATCATACAAGAGTTTGAAAGTCTTCAAACATGTAATTTCATAAATGTCAATCCTATATAACCACAAAATTTAACTTATATATCCCCATGTACATTTATCTTTACAGTCTTTTTATTCAATTCATTTTTGATGGATATTAGATAACAAATTCATGCCATAAATCACCTCAAACTCCACCGAGGTTAACACAATCAGTTAAGCATCAAAATCTTTTCCACAAATCATTAACTCCAACTCACATGACTTATTATCCTCCATAAAATTACCATTTGACATTCTAATTGATAATATAACATGCATTAAAATAATATTCAATTTCATCACTTTGATCGGTCTAGTGTGATGCTCTCGAATCAAATAATAACCTTATTGATCTATTTCGGAGATAGATGATACTTATCGATAAAACCATTGCATCAAACAATTAAGATTGACTTATCACTATAATTAAGTTCTTACATTGTGTTATGAACGACATTAAAAGAATTCTATAATGATTAATGGTACATTGGGATAAAATTGTTAAAAGTGAAACATACCTGTGATATCGTCGTGAGAGTCTTTAGCTTTGGGCTGCGAAGTGCATATATCCTGGGTTGGACACTGCTGGGTCTGACCAGGATTTGATACTAATTCTGAGGATTTAGCTGCCCTTGATCCACCAAGGCTTCTATGAGGTGGTGAAACATTGTCCTTAGAATATGCTAGAGTCCTCTAACCTTATCTAGAGCAATTCTTCATCATATGTTTTGATTAGTGGCACCAAAAGCAAGTTTGGATTCATACAGACACTCGCCCTTGTGAGCTTCCACACTTGTCACATTGTAGCTTCAAATTGAGTGCCAATTTTGCTAGGTCTATCCTTCTTAGCACTTGTATTTCCTAAATGGAAGGATTGTCTGTCTAGAGAGCTCCAAGAAAACCTAGACCCCATTCCTCCACTTCTAAAATTTGGTTCTCCTATGAGTAGTTTCTCAATCCTTCTAGTCCTCTTCTTCAGAGAAAAGCAATCGTCAATCCCCAGAGTAATAAGTAGCCGTCTAATCGTATCTTTCAGCTCAGACAAAAACATGCGATGCATCTCCTTTGCATTTAGAATAAACTAGACGCTCATCCTAAAGGCATAGTAAATTCTATCTCATACTGGATTATTGAACAATCACCCTATACGAACCAGATATATTTGTCTTTGATTTGTCTCTTTGCCGAGCTTGGGAAGAAACAATCTCTAAAAATGCTCACAAACTCGTTCCTCTGTATCACATGACTGACTCAAATATTTTTCCCGCAACTGCCTTGCTACCATCTCTTTGCTTCTCTCTCTAAGACAAGTGACATGTGCAACTCTTCTATTAGGTGAACAAGACAACCAATCTATAAATTTCCAGTCTTAATGGATAGTTTTTCAGCATCTACTAGACATTCTCTTCCAGAAAAGAGAGGCGGCATTATATCCTGAAATAATATCAAATATTTGTCTATCTGACTCCCCCACTAGATCTGGCCCAAGTCTGAGAATTCTTAATCATCCAAGTGACTGTAATCATCATCTCAGCAAAAGCATATGTATAATTTGTGGAGTTGCATCAATTTCTGCTAAATTAGCTCTAACATCTCCTTGATTTTTTCGATTTCTAAAATAACATAAGAAAAATTATAATTATATATAAGTTAGCCTGATTAATATTATTTATGAATTAATTTAATCTATCTAATGACTCTTGTTGATCATTATCGAACCTAATTTTCTGATATTATTTTTGTGACGTGCCAGCATGATAGCTTAGAATTAACCAAGTCAGGAACTGCGGTCGGGTGATATTAAAAATTTATTTACTTTCCACAAATTTAAAAATTTCTAATATAACATAACCACTAATAATCAACAAATTACACTACACAAAAAAATAAAAAATCTAGAAACGATAATATAATTTGCAAACAATTTTTCAGAGCAACACATAATTATGAATCATTACCTTGAAGAAAATAGTGCAAAAAAAAAAACTACAATGAAATCATAAAATGATACCTATTAGCTACAGTACTCCTGTGAACTAAGTCTCCCTTGTCAGACATATCAATTTATATTTTTTCTTTTCAAAAAAAAATCATGAAAACAATATGTTTGAGTTAGTGAAAGATTATAATCTTAATATGTATTAAATTCAGAGATCATGATCAAAATGAGACTTTATCAACCCGGTCCAAATGCAACTAAATCAACTAACTAACCTTATATTTTTGTAAATATTCTTTACTCACACACCACAACTCACACTTCTTCTTTCTGCTTGTCCTTTTCTTATGGTCTTGACTCAACCCAACAAAGTGTTAGCACTCTTCTTCCTCAGGCCTCCTTCCTATGCAAGCGAGACTCAGCTTTCTTGCCTTCATTTGTGGCCCAATCAAGTGCTGCAGCAATTGACGTTGTCTCATACACACGTAAGTGGTGATTTCCTTCTCTTCTTCTTTCTCTTCCTGTCTTCCTTCTTTTTTGTCTTATCTCTCGTCTTTGGGTTTCATTAGATTGGAAGGGGAATTCGACCCTTAAATTGTATCTGACGAGATGCACGTCCTTATTGCCTATTAGATTTATTATTATTTTTATTATATATTTTATTAAAATTTTCTGTTATTATAGTTGGAAACATATTAGACATGACAGCTCCAACAGGTGTCACACGACAAAAGAAGTGTCCAATTTAAATAGTATTAAAAAAAAGAGGATGCGTAGGACATGCATGTCCTAAATTAATGAATTAAAAATTTCTAAAAAATATTTTTATAATTATAACTAAAAAATATAGATTTTTATGTAAAATTTAAGAATAATTTAATTACATATCAATCAATTTTTTATGTCTTTACATATCTAAGACCTAAATTTTGATTTTTACCAATAGGTTGTCCTATATATATATATATATATATATATATATATATATGAAAATATGTATTCGCTTTTTAAAATTAAATGCAACAGAATATTAGATGTGATATTAAAGATTTGGGTGACATAAATGAAAATTCAAAATTTTGGTGTTAGATATGTAAATACATAAGAATTTCGTGTGAAAGAAGTTAATGTTCATTTAGTTTTTTTAATGAATTAATTAAGAGAAATTAAATTTTGATATAATATAAAATAGTAGATTCTTACTTTATAAATATTAAGTATTTTTAAATACAATTTAATTTATTTTTTTATATAAAAATAAAATATAAAAAGTTATATCAACTAAAATAAGAAATAAAAGTGATGTCAAATGAGCTTTTAGTTTTTAAAAATCATTGTTGTTAAAATTTTTTATTTTTCTTTTTTGTTTTTATTAGCATTTTTTTAAAAATTTTATATACTTTTTAATAAGTTTTATTCTAATGTTGTGACTGTGTCCTGTACTTTCAATAATAAATGTATCGTGTGTTCGTGTCGTGTCCGTATCTGTTCCTATGCAATATAGACCACACCTTGCATTTTACTTCTCCAAGTAACTGGGTTACTCTATATAAATGAACAGTAACTAATGGTAGATCTTCTATCAATTAGTTCTTCTGCCCGACTAGCATCAATGTAGATCTCAATGTCATAGTTCTCAGTTTTCTTGAATATCAATCTTCGTTCTGGAGTCATCCTTTGTTTCCTCAGGGTTCAAATGTTTATTTCTAAATTATCTTCATTTGGATCGTGCATATGCTGGCTCACTACACCAATAGAAAATGTAATATTACACCTTGTATATGATAAATTAATAAGTGTTCCATAAGTCTTTGATATCTCCATTTTTTAACTAGGGAGATATCATCTCTTTTTTATGCTCGTCGATTGAGATTTCTAGTAGTATATGTTGGTTTGCATCCCAACATTTTTTGTCTCATTTAATGTCATGGATATTTTGACTGGGCATTACAGTGTCTTCTTTTCATTCAACTATTTCCATTCCCAGGAAGAACCTTAAAGTTCCAATATCTTTGATCTCAAACTTAAAAGTCATTATTATTTTTATTGTTTCAAGTTCTCTTTCATCATTGCTTGTAAGAATAATGCATCTACATATACAATAGGGATGATTATTATACCTTTTCTATTTGATTTGTGATATGCCTGACACTAATAATAACTATTGACAAGAATATTCTTAGTGAATCTTTCAAACAATATTTTGGGAGATTGTTTCAACCCATATAATAATTTATTTAGTTTGCACACCAGCTGATTATTTGTATTTTTATTTAATCCTTAATGCATCTTCATATACACTTCTTCATCAAGATCCCCATTTCGAAATAATTTTTTAATATTTAGCTGATGTAAGTGCCAATCCTGGTTGAAAACCAATGACTGTAATTCTCTTACTATATTTAGTTTTTGCACTGGTGCAAATTTCTCGTGGCAGTCGATGCCATAAGGTTGAGTGAACCCTTTTGCCACAAGGCTAGCATTTAACCTTTCTATGCTCCCATCTGCTTTGTATTTAGTGGTGAATACAGTTTTTTTTCCAAGTGGTTGAGTTATTATGATCCAGCTACCATTCTTTTCATGGGCATGAATCTCTTCTTCTACTATCTTTTCCCATGTTGGAATGGATAAGGCTTCTTAGATTGAATTTATGATATGCACATATCCAAATTTTGAACAAAAGATTTGTAGGTGGATGATAATTTTTCATAGGTTACAAATTCCTCTATTGAAAGTCATTCTTATGCTCCTTTCTCTTGGTGTTCATGATATGTTGACCCAATCTCTGTGTGAATGCTGGAGGTGTGTTGAGGTGATCTTAGTGATTTGGGTTCTTGATTTCACAATTGACCCTTGACTGATCGTTTGTTTTTTTTTTGTACATAGAGTTCTTGATTCTTGGCGGGAGTCGATGGAGGATTTAGTGAAGTAGTAGGTTCATTTGCAGGTTGATTTGTGATAATGGGGATAATGGTTGGTTCATCAAGGATATGAGTGAAGTGAGCTTGAGGTTCATGAATGGTACCCAAATTGTGATATTCTTTTCAAACTCTTCTCCTAAATGTTAGATTTGGGATAATATGGTTGATTTTCAAAGAAAGTGATATCTATGAAATTGTAAGATTTTTTTTTTCTGGATAGTAGTATTTATACCCATTTTTATTAGAAGAGTAGCTCACAAAGATGCATTAATTGACCTGAAAAAGTTTGGTATGATATGGTTGATGTAGATGAACAAAAGCAAATGTAACTATAAATTTTTTGTGTTAAGAATGAAGAACTGAATATTGGGGTAGGATTCTAAGAGGATTTTGAGTGGTTTGTTAAAATTTAGTCTCTACGAGATCCTATTTATGAGATAAGTTGATGTGAAAGTTGCATATGTAATAATTGAAATATGAAATAAAAAGTAATAAAAGAAAATAATATTTAATGAGTTGTGTCGATTCGAACGAAGCATTTTGACACTCTTATTACGGGAGGGTACCTCATTCGAACTAATGAATGATGGAAACGAACGGAAGACGAGATAGAGATAGAGTGAGCAAGCGAGAGAAGTGAAGAGCAAGGAGACGCAAGAAAGTGGAAGGAGTGGTTGTTTCTTAGCCTAATTGGTGGCCCAAACTCTTGTCGAAGAAAGGTGGTGGGAGGAGATTAGCTCTGTACACTACTCTAGATTGAGCCGCAACCGAAGAGGATGAAGCTGCGACTTCGTAAGGTGGTACCGTGCGAAGGTGGAAAAAGAGGTCGCGTCGGGAAGGTTAGTCACCGAACCAGAAGACGCGGGTCATGTATGGAGTTAGGGCAGAGACTAAAACATAAAAAAAGAGGTATGTTTAATAATTTAATAAGTTAGTATATTGTTAAATGATTAATTATATGTGTGTGCGTGTATGAGTTTATATTTATTTAAATAATGTGTTAGTAGAAAGTTACTTGAAACCAAATAAAAGCTAAAGTTCCGAATTGGAGGGTGTAAGATGATGTGAACTCCATCACGAGCAAAGAGAAAGCGTCGCAGGCGTGAAGTGGATAGTGAAAGTTTAGCAGAACCCAAAGTTGTGATTTTAGGTAAGTTGAGATTGTACTAGCTTAATTAATGAATCTTATATGAATATTCAAATTTATTCTTTAAGTTTTAATACTAGATGCAGAACGAAATTGAGTTAGAGAAATACATTTGCATGATCGGGGATCGTTTTGAAAGATAAGGTATGTTTTAATTAAAGTTTGATATATTTAATTTATAATTAATATTTAATAAAAATGTTAATGTTTAACATCAGTTTAGGTTGAACATTTGAGTCTAGATGGTCAGGATTTAGGGAATCAGTGTGATAAGCATGCTAAGAAGGTGAGTACTTATACTTTTAAATTGTAGTAATATTTGATTTTTTCTAAACATGTTTACCATATGACTTGCTTAGATTGATCTTACTGGCTCGTTAAGTTCATTGGATCTCATTGAGTGTATATCACTGATATTTTCATGTCATTTAACTGTATAGTTTTGGTTATTGAATGATATGAAAAGAAAATAATTGTGACATTTACTATTTTGATTGTTTTCATGTGTATGGTTAGCTATGATAGAGTCACCTTCTTATGGTATTAATAGGGAAACGTTAAGATTCCCATGCACGTAAATAGAATATGATATGGATAGTAAAGTATCTTAAATGATTAAATTTTAGATAGTATTCTTATGACGGATTTATAGATTAAAGATATATTGATATTTAAATGATATAGTAAGATATAATGAAAGTTTGAAATTACCTTGAATGATCATATTAGATAGTACGATCGCCAAATGTTCTTACATTGGGTGCAACCATACCAACACCAATGCACAGGATCCTAGCAGAACTCCAAAGTTAAGCGTTATTCGGCGAGAGTAGTACTAACCTCCTGGTAAGTCTTCGTGTTGTACCCCTCCTTACCCCGCTTAGTGGGATTAAAGCTTTGTTGTTGTTGTAATTGACATTCATATTGTCTTCATTTTTATTGAATTACTATAGTTTATGAGTATGAGTATTCATTAGTTTTGTTTAGCTTACTATTATTTTAAACTGTTATTTTTCAGGTTTAAATTATTTGATTAAAAGATAAATAATAACAAAGATAATGTTTATTGAAGATGCAAACAACAAGAAATGAGACAAATTTATTTTTTTTACTTTAATTCATTTTAATAGTGATTCTTTCATACATTAAAAAATGTTAGTTATAAAAAAGTTTAATTTCTACCACCGACCGTCTGTTCCTGTCTTGGTTAATTTTAAGTCTGGGACCGGATCGTATCAATGTCTTCTCAAAAGTTTTTAAGTACATTATTATTAAATAGAATTGAATTGGCCATTTCGAAAAGATGTATGTTCTTCCTATTAGCCACATCATTTTGCTGGGGTGTGTAAACACAAGAGCTTATATGAATTATTTTCATTTGGGATAGAGAATATCCGAGAGTGGATTTGTAGTTACCTTTTACATTATCAGTTTTAAGAATTTGAATATTGCTCTGAAATTTGGTGAGGATCAAATTGTGGAAGGTTTCAACTATCTTGGTTGTTTTAAAATTTTCATTCATAAGAAAGGATCAAGTGATTCTGTTGTTATCATCAATGAAGGTGACAAACCAGCAAGACTTAATTGTATTTTTAATTTTTAAGACCCCATAGATCATTATTAACCATGTAAAATAATGTATTTGTTTGTGTTTCAGCATTGGGTACACTTTTCTAGTATGTTTAGCAAGTTGACAAATTTTACACCGATAAAAATTGGACTTTTTATTGATAAACAAATGTAAATACAAATTTTCAATATAATAGAAGTTAGGATGCCCAAAGTGAAAATGTTATAATATATCTTAATTTTCATGAGAAAGGGACTCAAATACAAGACTTGACTCAAAAGGATTGTGAATTATGGGATGATTCTTTTAAAGTAGGAGTCCTAGTGAGCAGATAAAGTCTATAACGCATGTAAGCATTACCAATCACTTTTCTGGAGTCTATCACATGAAATTCACACAAATTAGAGTAGAACTTAGTGACACAATTCATGTCATGATTAAGTTTATTGATACAGTAAATTGTAGTTAAGTTTAAAAATTTAGAACACAGATTGAAAAATAAGTTCATTTGTTAGATTCACACCTCCTGTTCCTTCCACAGATGAAAGGGAGTTATCTGCGGTTTTAACTACAACATAGTGCTTGCAAGAATGGAAGTATTGAAAATTAGTGATATCACATGTTGTGTAATCATATGATCGAAAATCCACAATCCAAGACCCAATCTTCCTATTAAGAGCTACAAGGGAAGATCGAAGACTACCTTGATGTGCTAGAAAGCTCATAATATTATCCCAGAAGCCTTTGGAGAGCTTCAAGTTGTTTTTTACGGAATGGGTATGTTCATAAGGCTTGTCGTCCGTTGGTGCTGTGTTTGCCTGATTGTTTCCATCAACTTTAACATTCTTTGGCTTCAAATCTGCGGACTTTCCATAAATTTTCCAACCCTTCTTATGATGATCAACTTTCTTGCAGTTTTCACACCACAGTCTATTCTTCATTAATTTTGTTTTCTTTAGATGTTTTGTAAGGGTTTTAGGCCAAGTTGTCAACATTTATTTTAGTGGAATTACCTGTCATCATGAGTTTCTTGATACTCTCTTTCCTTCATGTTTTGGTTCCCATGATTCTTCTATGACTTCATCTAGTTCCTTATTGGGTATTACAAGAACATTAAGGTTCTTTTCTATTCAACAATGATTTTGTAAAGAGTAGTCTTGTACGCACATTCATATGTATGTTTCATATATGTCTAGTTGAAGCCAATATTTGGGGAGAGTGTTGAAGTATTAAGTAACATTCAATTTACCATGCAACAAGTCGTGCAATCTAGTTTTAATGTTAAACAACTTAGATGTTTTGTGAACACTTGAATAAGTTTCTCTTAAGACATTCCATATTTTTTCTATCGTTTTGTCTTTTTGTACAAGAGAATGTTTTCTTGAATTTTTGTGGTTATAGAGTTGACAAGTCATCTCTTGATCATATGATCTTTAATCTGCCATGCTTGATATTTAGGATCAGTAATTTCTGGTGCATGTTTTTTCTCGGTGAGATTATCATTTTTTTCCTTTAGTACAAATGTTTATGAAAACCAATTGGGACCAATGGAGAAAATTGTTGCCATGCAGCTTCTAATTAGTGTAGGATGGGATTTCAGTTGTTGTGGAACCCAACATTCTAAGTCCAGATTCAGAAGAAACTTCTGAAGAAGAAAAAGTTAACTTTAATGCCATATTTCTTTCTAATGATGAGGCATTTGTAGGAGCTTCACTAGGGATTCATGTTAGAGAGAAGTTGTCTTTTTCTGACAAAGGATTTCATCTATGGAGAAAATGATTTTCTTATTTGGGCCACTAGAGAGAGTAAATCAAATCTCAAATATGAGATTTCCATTAGAGAGAGAATCAATTGTGAAATTTGGGATTTCCACAAGAGAGAAAAATCAATTCTTATATTTGACAGTTTGGCCACACAGATAAATCAGAAGGCTGTCCGTACAGAGAAGCCTGCGGGGATCGCGACACCAAAGCAATGTGGATTTCTGGAAGCCATTTGGAGAAATGGCAACGAACAAAGCAACAATGATTATCAAAAGCCATCTCGATAAGCGGCAACAAAGCCTAAGGGAGTCGTGACACGAGTAGTGATGATTTCCAGAAGTGATGCTCTTCTGGAGAAGCGACACCAGTGTAATGACTCAATTCAGGATACGTTCGATCCTTACGTAGACGGCTGCATAGAGAAGCTCTGGCAAGAAAATGAGAGCTAGGGTTTGTACCCTAGCTCTGATACCATGTAGAAATTTTGGAGGAACTTTCTTAAAGTACTCTCTAATCTTCTTATAATTAAATAGTAAATATATATACAATTCAGATTAAACCCTCGTCAACAGAGGAAAATTCAAATCAACATTATTAAAAGGAAAGAAATAAAAATACAATAATACATAATTAAGGGAGAAGGTAATATAAGTTGATTTTTTATGTTTAAACTTTTATTTTCCTCAAATAATTATAAGGTTTGTTAGAGTTTAACAATATAAGTAGCATTAAAATTTTAAATTTTATGAAAATTATAAATAATCTTCTCATAAGTGTTATTTATGTTTTTGTATGACCTAGTGCATCTATTTTGAGATTTGGCGATTCCAAAACTCAACAATCTAAGATGTACAGAATCACAACTTTCATGTTCCTTGAATAATTAGACTAGTAGGGTTGATGACTTGCTACAATTACTGAAAACTTCTTTTTTGGAGTTATTATATCATGATTAAGGGAAACAGTTCTTCAATGTCAGTTTTTCCGTAACATGTTTTATATTTAAACTACTAAATTATTTTATTATTATTGGCATACATACGCACTTCTTTCTGTGTGCCAATTTACTATTAGGCACTTTGTATGCCCATGCATGTGTACTTGCACGTTTTCCTGAAGCTATGCCCTTGTTATGGTTTTAGGTGCCATAGTTTTGGCATGTGTGATAATATTAGGATATCTTTTCTGCCACTAAGAAATTAACGTAGCTTGAGGGTCAGAAGCAAACGTTTGCCGGTGTTTCCTATTTCATATGCCCCATTTTTCTGCCTTTGCTAGTATGTGCGCCATTTAGCACTGCATTAATTGTTGCATATAAAATTGCAATAACAAGTGATATGTCGACTCTGGTGTAGTACTTGAATCCTTGGCTCAGTTGCTTTGCTTTTTAAGATGGATATATTGATAAATTTGATTCTCAGAAGGTATTAATTGCTCTGGTGGAATAAAGTCTCCGTGCCTGTAGAAAAGAATGCCTTTTTTATTCAGTTTTTCATTGAAATGTTTTACATTTTTGCTTAATTTCCAGCTTTTTTTTATCTATTATTGCAAGTAGCAAAATTTTATAACAGAAAAATGTATTGTTCATTAAAGTTTACTAGAGGCCTGACTGCTATAATTTTCATCATGCTATGCAACAAATTTGTCATGATTTCTAGACTGATTATCATTTTCCTTTGTAGGTTATTTTCACAAAAAACATTTTAGGGTGCCTAAAGGTGTGACTCTGACTAGTTACACTTGTTTTAAATGCAAGGACAAAGAAACTAGTATAGCAAAACCAACATCTCATAAAGTATCTGGCTTGAAAAGAAAGACTTCCAAGGCTAGGAAGGGAAAAATGGTCACCATGTCTAAGACAAAGGAATATGAACTTCCGTCTTCTAAGCTGGTCTCGGTGGCCAAGTTAAGAAAAAAGCAACCAGCCGCTGCTGAGAAGTCAAAAGCAAATACGGTTTCCTTGGCTGCAAGATCAAGAGAAAATATAGTCTCCATGGCAGTTCATTGCAGGAAAAATCCTGTTCGCTTGGCCCGGAAATTGAGACAAAATCTAATCTCATTGGCTAAAATGTCAAATATAAATCAAGCAAAAACAAGAACTAAAGCAAGAAGTGCTTTAAGGAAAAGGAAAAGGACAATGGTTAAAAGTAAGGGACATAGTATGTCATCTAAAAAATCAGAGTCGCTAAAATTAGATAATTTTATAAGCTGGTGCAAGAAGAAGAGATCTATTCTGCGCCATTGTTATTGGTTAAATGGCCTGCTGTGGGTAAAAGGAATTTCAAATGAGAGAGGAAAGTTATTCAGAGAAAAGAGGCTTCTTCTTGGGATTCAGCCTCAAGGAGATGTCTCTGTTCATCCCATGTGCTGTCTCTGCTGTGAAGGATTCAATGCTGGAGATATTTTTATTTGTTGTGAAAGCTGTGGAGGTAATTTGGTTATTTTAATATGCTAATTACTCTGTTTCATTAATCTGCTGGGTGACCATTTTTTTGGCAGGTAGCTGAGTTTTTCTTTTAGGATGCTAGTGGTGGCGGTTAACTGAATACAGATGGCAAATATCTCTGCAGGGCTAGTTTAGATTTTACTATTTATTGCTGGAAATTAAACTTACAGATCTTTGTTTCCATGCCCATTTGCTTACAGCTATTTTTACTTTGTACTGTGTGGTGCATGAAAATTGGTTTCTGCTTAGTAATTCACATTACCTACGTTTACTGTTATTACAGATTGGTTCCATGGTGAGGCATTTGGTCTTGAGCTCGAGAGTGTGAGCAATCTAGCTGGGTTTAAATGCCCTAAATGTCGCAGGAGAAATGTCCCAGTTTGTCCATATTCGAAAGATCCAAAAAGTTGTGTTGTTATGCTGAACAACTGATTGCAATGTTGCTGGCGTGACTGTTGATGTTCATCATAAAAATTGCAGAGACAAGTTACAAAATGCAGCTTGTGTAAGTTGCCTTGATTTATATCCTTATGAAATTCATTCAGTGCTGAAAAGAAGAGTTATTCATTCACACTGTGAAGATGAAATTGTCTTATCCGGTAAAAGTATTTCAGACTAATCCAGCACTATGCATCCATCTTGGCCTGAAGAAGAAATTATTATATTTTCTAATGATGCGAGTGCTTAAAACAAGGTTGAAATCACATAGTATAGATGAGAGTACGAAGATGCAATCAAGGTCCACTGAAGTGTTTTTTAACTGGACTTTGATCTCTTTCAAAGCGACACCTAGAAGTCAATGTTTTCAACATTCGTCATTAGTGATGAATGTACTAATGTTTAAGTAATCATTAGCTTTAACTGCAATTTGTGCACCTTTCTTATTTTTCGATATTCATCATTTATTAGCTATTATTTTCAAATGTTCTCTGTAGGTTTCTTTCTTTTTTTTCTTAATGTGGGTGTGTTGTAATTTGATATTTTTTACATTTTGAAGCTGATGTATAAGTATTTCTTTTCTTTAAGGATTGCGCTGGATAACTTGACGGAGTTGCTTAAGGCTTCACAATAGACAGATTTGGTGGAGCGCCATAAGAAAATCATATTTCAAAGGAATTCTACAACTTATTAAAAAAAAAAATAATATGCATATTAGTTAAATTTTTAATAAATTAGCATATGAGCATCTCACAATTTATATTTTTGAATATGATCGCTCGAGATATTTCAAACTTTTATTATGTCATAGCATGTTATTTCTACATCCATATCATTTTATATATAATCGTTACAGGAGCACCATTTAAAATTGTATCAGTTAAGGTTCTTCAATATCAATATTTTAATTTTAATTACAGAAACGGGTATCATACTGTTATCTCGCTAGTTTCATGAAGGGATAAACTCTATTATAGTCAACATGCTCGTACAATTACTTTATATAGTCCATATCATTTCAGTATGTAATATTTAATAAATAATGCATACAACATTTTAAAGTAAGAGACTATAAGCATTCATGATTGATAAAATTGTATGATATAGAAATAAAAATAAATTCTTATAAGTGCATATCAAACATCAATAATAATTTATACAACTGGTTTAGAAGAGATGAAAATGCTATTGTATCTTAAAAGTAGGACTCTCCTTAGTCAGCTGTAGGCTTCAACCTTCAAACACTTTTAAACTTCGTCTCCAATGGTTATATAGCTATAATATCATAAAAAAATAAATAAAATTTAAACATATTTAATTCTGCTTAATTAATCCTTCAATTAATTATGTTATTGGTGTTCATAGAATCCTTGATTTTAAGTTTGAATATCTCTTTTATTAAATTATTAACCTTATGACTATATTTAAACATTAAATTTCTTTAGTTTTATTATTATTTTTTTTCTTATTATATATGTTTTAAACATTTGTTTCTTATTTTATATTAAATTTATTTTAAAGCCTAACATTTCATAAATTAAAATTAAGTTACTTTAGTTTCTCTTAATAAAAACAATAAAATATCATTTATGTATAAATTACTTAAAAGTCATCTTAACAATATCCCACGGTTTCACCTTGAACTCCTCCCTATGCTCGAGTATGGTGTCTTTCTTCCTCTCATTAGAGCACCCTAGATCACAAGCTTCCAAGACAGGACAGCCTACATTTTTGACAAGAGAAATTTTTCTGTTCGGACTCCGGACGTAAAGCTATGTCCAGAGTTAAATTATCTAATGATATGTGGCTAAGCGGGTCCCACAGAGGAAAAAATTAAAAAAATGGAAATGTGTTTGCCCGACTCAGCCCGATGAATTCCGTATTTTCGACTATCCCGCCTTTTGACTATTTCCCCTTTTAGAGTATACTGCCTTTCAGGCTTTTGATGTCGGAAGCTTCTATTCTCATTCTTTATTCTAATAGGGTTTCGTCATTGTTGCACACTGCAACTAGGGTTCGCAGTGCTTCTACGATTGAGATGGAGTTCTCTCTCAACGAAGAAATAACGATCATAGATTACGAGAATAATGGCAACACGTTTGGGTCGTAGGTGATCTTAGATTCTATCTTCATGGTGTTTTTTTTTTCTAGTGTTGTTGTAGTTTTTCCTGACGTGATTATTTTGGGTTTATTTTCGGGTTATGTTCAGGTTACTTTGAAGAAATCCAAAATAACCCAAGAATAAACTAAGAATAACCTTAGATTAACCTCATAAAAAACTGAAAATATATAGACTAACTCCGAAATATCTAAGAATAACCCAAGTATAACCCCAAAATAACCCAATAATAAACCTAAAACTATATAAAAAGGAACTCCTAAATAATCTTGGAATACCCCAACAATAACTCCTAAAAACTTTGAAAAAAGTATGATATAAATACGAAATTAACTCTTAAATATTCTTAAAATAACATAAAAATAACCATAGAATAACTCTAAAAAAACACTTATTATACTTACATTCTTCTCTGGGTTTTTTCTTGTTTTTTAGTTCTATAACAGGTTTTACAAACGTGAGTATTTTGGGGTTATTGTTGGGTTATTTTTTTGGATTTTTGATAAATCCTAAATAAACCGAGAATAACTCAAGAATAAATCCAGAATAACCTAATAAAAAACGGAAAACAACTTCAGTCTATCTTCAAAATATCCAAGAGTAACTCAAGTATAACCCCTGAATAACCCAATAATACACCTGAAACTAAACTTAAAAGAACTCATAAATAACCCATGAATATCTCAACAATAACGTCTAAATAACTCCAAAAAAATTATGATTCAAATATGAAATAACTCCTAAATATCCTTAGAAAAACCCAATAATAATCATAGAATAAATCTAAAAAAACTCTAACCCCAGAATTACCCAATAATAAACCCAAAATTAAATAAAAAGTAAATCTTAAATAATCTTGGAATACCCCAACAATAACCCTTAAATAACTTTGAAAAAAGTATGATATAAATACGAAATTAACTCCTAAATATCCTTAGAATAACCTAACAATAACCATGGAATCTCTAAAAAAACACTAATTATATTATGTTCTTCTCTGGGGTTTCTTTCTTATTTTTTTAGTTCTACAACAGGTTTTACAAGTGTGAGTATTTTGGGGTTATTTGTTGGGTTATTTTGGGGTTATTTGAAGAAATCCTAAATAACTCGAGAATAACCTGAGAATAAATCAAGACAAAACTAATAAAAAATGGAAAATAACTTCAGTCTAACTCTGAAATATCTAGGAGTAACCAAAGTATAACCCCTGAATAATCCAATAACACGTCTGAATCTAAACTTAAAAGAACTCATAAATAACCCTGGAATATCCCAACAATAACTACTAAATAACTCCAAAAAATTTATGATATAAAAATGAATAACTTTTAAATATCCTTAGAATAACTCAACAAATCATAGAATAAATCTAAAAAAACTCTAATTTTACTTACGTTCTTCCGTTGGATTTGTTTTTTCTTATTTTTCTTAGCTCTGAAGTAGGTTTTACTGGTGCAATTATTTTGGGGTTACTTTCGTGTTATTTTGGGGTTATTTTGAAGAAATCCTAAGTAACCCGAGAATAATCCTCACTCTTTTGATATTTTCGTGCTTAGTGTGTGGTGTTATATGCATATCTGATCATCTTTCTAATATAATACGTATTTGTAGTTCTTTGAGCCTAGAAATGTTTGCAATGATCCAACTGTCGATAGTTTTCTTACTACCACTGTAAAACATGAGAAATAAGCTTATGAACACTATTGCTTCTATACACATCATGTTGGATTCACTATAAATAAGGACCACGGTAGTTATTGGCCTAACTCGAAGCGAATTAAGACGAAGGATTATATTTGTGGAAGAACTGATCGCAAGAAAAAGTCACAAATCTCCAACACAATGAAGTATAAAAAAGCAAAGAAAATGACTGGTCGTCAAGCCATGGTTCGATATGCTATCGATGTTGATAGCAACTGGAAAATTAAGAAATTTGTTGAAATTCATAACCACCTCTTGAGAGAAGCCAGAGATAAACTTCTTCTGTGTTCCAACAGAAAAACTAATGAGTTAAATGCATCTTTGTTTAGATCCATGATAGGATTAGGGATTCGAGCGGCGAACACATTCAACTTTCTTGCTTCAGAGGTTAGGGGAGTAGAAAACTTGATATGTACGTGTTGACCTCATTTTTGATGAGGTATTTTCTCTTCTCTCTCCTTAGTACTTAGGATCTAGCCTTAGGCTTTTCCTTTGACTATCTTAGAGGACTAGACATGGAACCCACGACTTAGAAATTTAAACACCCCTTACACTCCCTGCAAACCCCATAAGTTTGATTGTAAACCCCCAAGTCACTTGGAGGGTTAAAATCAAATGTGGAGGTTTAAAAGATGAGTTTCCTATAGGACTCTTTGGCCTTAGAACTACCACAGGTGGTACGGTCGCAGTGAGGGTTGACTTGCACACACATTACACTTTCACACACATTCCAATCCTAAAACCATTCATGCACTAGCTTGACTTCACGACTCATGTATGTAATTCATATGGATGGACCTTAACCCCTAGGCCCTTGGCTAAGAGGGTTAGGAACAACATAGTGAATGCCTCAAATGAGTCCTCTCATGGCTCTTATGGGCTTGATATGACTTCATGGCTTAACCAAAGTGATTCCATTCTAGTCAAACTTGATCAATCTTCATTTTTCCAAAATTTCAATTTTTGACCCTCGGGGCCCTACACCCACGAAACCTACCAAATACCCTCGGAATTGTCCAAATTTTGCAAAATTGCCTAAATTACCCAAAATTCCTTAAAAACAACCATAAAAATTTCCCCCCACTCAAATTTATCATCCATAGCCAAATATACCAAAATTTCCAAAAATATCCCTTAATACCCTCCAAATACCTAAAATGCCATTCTTAGCAAAAAATTCCATAAATTCCAAAAAATCCTAGAAAATTCCAGAAAATCCCAAATATTCCAAATTTCATTTTGTTCAACTACACCATAAGCCAATTTTGTCAATTTAACCCACTTTTACCAAAACCCCCAATTTGACCCATTCTTAACCCAAGTGGACCCAATGTCCCACTAAACCAACTAAATTGACCTCAATTTTGGTCCAATTCAATTTTAAACTTCAATTAAATATCCCCAATGTTAATTTAGACCAAATCCAAGCTTAATTTGATTGACATTTGGATCCAATTCTAATTTGAAGCCTAAAGCCCAACTTTGGCCCATGACCTAAACCTAGCCCAAACCAACCCAATTCAATCCCAATTAACCCCAAATCTTTTCCTAAACCTTCCTAATATCCTCAAAAAAAAAACACTAACAAGATTTGCCCAAAATTTGAACCTAAAATCCACCCAAGCTTAACCCAAAGTCAAAATCCCCATTTTTGGCCTAAACCAAAACCTAACCCAAATGGGCCCAAATCCCAAAATTAAGGCCCAACTAAAGTTGAAAACTCTTTGTGACACTCCCATGAACATTTCTCAACATTAATGTTACATCAAACCCAACCTTAGCCCAACCTTGGCCCAAGTTAGCCCAATTTGACCCACTTTGGCCCCTTTATCAATAAGCCCAAATTGAACCCATTTCAACTCCAAATGACACCAAACCTTATCCAAATCACTCATGATACATCCCTAAACTAAACCCAACATTTATTTGGCATGATATTTTACAAAACGTTCATCCAAAAGTCCATTTTAAAATCTAAAAACCCACTTTCTTAAACCTTTTCTAAAAGCCCATTTCCAACAAATTCAAAAGCCCAAATTTCATTCCAAAGCCCACATGAAATTTTCCCTCATCATTCCCTATGATTTAAATCACCCCTAAGTTTCAAAATCATCATTAAACCATTCCATATCAAGCTTCATCCAAATTTCCACCAAAATTCCAAAATTCATAAAATCCCCTTTCATGAAATTGACCAAATATTTTCCCAAGCCAAATGAAGCCATGGAGCCATGCATAAGCCATATGCAAGCCATGGGAGTCACTTTACACCTCACCATGTCATTTATGGCAAGTGGAGGGGGCCACTTTCTTAATCCTTCATTAAGCCTTTTAACCATACTCATGTCACACACTAAACCAAGCTTAGCCACCTCACCATGGGAAGAGACCTCACCACTCTCTCTTGGCTGACCCAAATGATTCCTCCTAGCCCAAAGTCAAGCCTTGGGGAGGTGCACCTAGCCTAAACCATGCCTTGGACTAAAATGAGACCAAAATACACTCTCCCCCATTCCACTTAAATCAAACCTCTTTACACATGGCAACAACCAATTGATCTCACAAACATCGAGCCTCGACCTCCTCGACCCTGAGGGTGACCCATGCTCGGCCGGCCGGCCACCACGGTTGCTCGGAAAACACCATGGCCGAGAGGTCTAAATTGATTCAAAAATTTAATTCCCCCTTGTCGAGTTGTCCCAACCTAAATGGCCACCATGTCCGTTCTTCCCTTGCCTCGAGCGAGTTGATCCAAGCCTTCAATTTCCCCTGGGGAGCTCTCCAGCCATGTCTATTTAAACCTCACCCCCTCTCGGCCAAAGAAGGTGATGAACCAGACCTAAACAAAACTTTGCCAAAATTGCTCCAGGACTTTCTCCTCACTTAGAACAATTGATCCCCACTGCTCTCCAGCCCTAAACCACATTGATTGAGCTCAACTTTGGAGCTCAATTCTTAGCCCAGAACCAGGACATCTCTAAAACCTCCACTAAATCCAAATTAAACTCACCCACACCTGCATAGGACCAAGAGAAGGAGTTCCCAGGTGAAAGCCCCTCTCCAGGCCACCCATTTGCTCCGACCTCCAAGCTTTGAAATCGAGCTGTGGACACTTTCATACCTAGACAATTCCCCAGAGCCAGAGACTTCATCTGGAGCTTCCTTGGGTGCAATCGAAGGTGACACAACTCTCTGATTGAAGCTACACTTCTCAGAGCAAAGGTATGGATCATTCCTTCCTCCCGAGCTTCCAGTGATTCTCCATTTTGTTTTACTTAATTTCATAGCATGTAAACCATATGGATGTGTTCATCTCTTCAAGATGAATCCATAGAGCATAAGAACACGAAAATCCGTTGAGAAATGAGAGAGTTATTAGGGTTTTAGTGTGGACGGTCACGGGTGCACACCAGTCGTAGATGATGACCAGGCGCCGTCCGATCGAGCATGTATCGAGTGAACGGTTCAGATTGCGCCGGACCAGGATATGTTACATGAACCGCGGGCCCCTGGAGCGCTGAGTTAGATGGCGACGGTGAATGGGAGCACTACGCGTGGGCTTTCGGAGCTGCCGAGGATGAGTCGGCGCCGCGTGGATAAAGTAGAAAAATATGGAATTTTTGATTTATTTAAATACCCAGAACTTAGAAAATCCATATATTTGTGTAGAAAAATCATAAAAATAAATAAAAATATCCTCCTGCTCAGTGAACAGAGGAAAATAATGTGGAAAAGAAATCAAGTTATTTTGATGTGTATTTTACGTTTAATTAATTATTTACTTATTTCAGTATTTTGATTCTTCACTTGTATAGATAATTCACCATGGCATGAGACCATAGGGCTTTTGAAGCCTCTGATATTGCGAACATTCCCTGAATTTTTCAATTTCAGAGGCCATCTCTATAGAAAGTTATGTAATTTTCAAGTTTAGGTCACTATTTATGGTATCTTAATTCCAATAATTAGCATATTATTCAATAAATTCTAGAAAAATTTGAGGAAGTTACTTAGGACCAGAGGACCCTAGGATAATTATATCTTGGGTTAATTCATTATGAATAATCCTAATGGCCTAATTACTCAAAACTGAACTTTAATTAACTAGGATTAACCACACATTAAAATAACTTGAAAACAATTCTCCACTAATCTTCGGGATCAGAGGGACCTCACATAGAAATTTGAAGTCAATTGGAAATGTTTAGCCCCACTAAATGGATTAATTAAGCCACATGATCAAAATTAAATTTAAAAAATTCATAACTTCAAAAATACACTTAAAAAATTCACCAAATTGGTTTTGTGGGCTCCTGGTATCAGTGGAGTCTATAAAAATTAAAATTGGAATTTTCTAAAATTTTTCATTTTTAATGGTATTTTAATATTTAAATAATTAAAAAATAATAAAAATCACAAAAATATTAAAAATCATAAAAAACATCACATTTTGACTCCTAATCACTTAGGAACAAACCAAATATTTTTCCCAAGTCTCTAAGTTAAGATATTGAATTTTAAATGCTTAAAACAATTTTTAATATTAAAAAATGTATTTTTCCAACCTTTTCACTAAATTAATTCCAATAAATCAAAGAAAAATAAAAAAGTATAAAATTTATTTCTTTGAACTCCTTGAGGTTAGAGAGATTTAAGAAAAATATAAAATCCATTTTTCAACTTTATTTTTGTTTTATAATTAATTAACACTCCAAAAATCAAAATATTTATAATAAATAAAATATATTTAAAAAAATCACCAAAATTGGTTCAAGTGGTCCTCTAGTCATTAGGAACATCCCATAATTTTCTTAAGGATAGAAATCTTTCCTTGGTCATGTTGTTGAATTTCCATTGAAAATCCCTATTTTTCACTAAAAATAATTATATAAATAAATTAAATTCAGAAAAATCACATTTTCTCCTCTAATGTCTTAATTTACATATGAGTGAAGTGACATATAAATTTCAAGTTCATTTGAACTCAATTTAGTGAGTTATGAAATAAATAAGCCTACAAGGGCATAAAGGTAATTGAAGAATTTAAACGCCTTTATTAAAAATTTAGGTTTAATTAAAATGGAGGGTAAAATATTTGATTTTATCTTTCTTGGATGATTGAAACTTTGGGAAATTAAAAGGGTAGGAACCCATTAATCACTTTTAATAAACCAAAATGAAACTTTAATTATTTAAACAAATTTAAATTTTGGAAGATTAATGAAAATTTGAATTATTAAAAATAGGGATATAACTTGAGAGGATATTAATTCTTTAATTAAAAAAATCCCTAAATAAATCACTTCAATAATATTTAACTCTTAATTAAGATTAAAATGATAATCCAAACTAAGTAAATTAAAAATTAAAAAAATAAATAACCCTTAAATTAAAGAAAAGTCCAAAATATTAAATAATTTGATAATTAAATTAAATTAAATTAAGTTAAATTAAGTAAAAATTAAATTAAAATTAAAATTAAATTAAATTAGCATTTTAACAACTAAATTAAATTAAATTAAATTTAAAATATTGAAATTAAATTAAATTAAATTAAGTTAAATACAATTAAATTAATTTTAAATTATATTAAATTAACATCATTCAATAATAAAAGTAAAACAAGTTTAAAATATTAAGATCACTTAAAATATAAGGATTTAAACCAAAATATAATTTGAACACTATTCCAAACTTAAAATTATTAATTAAAACCTCATAATTAAACTAAATCACTTTAAATCATTAACTTGAACTTCAATTAAGAATGGTTAATTTCTTTAACAAATCAACTTGCCGCTAATGGCTTTAACTATTATAACTCTTAAATAGAGTATTAAGTGAAATGTCACTTCACTCATAGGATAATCAAACATCCTGGTTCACTGAGCAAGAAACAAAATTTAACTAGAACCTTGGATGATTAATTCATCTGTACAATAAAATTCATTTGGACTCGAAATGATCCCAGAAGTATTGAAAAGATGTTTAGGACCCGTCCTAAACACTTCCTCAATATGATGAGATGTTTTAGAAGAACAATTGAATTTAATTGTTCTTTGATGAAGAAAATCATCCATAAACAAAACATAGAACCTAGACGTCATAGGAGATGACTAGTTATAGGATTAGGACTTTGGCAGACAACCAAAACCTTCCCTTAGCTTTACCTAGGTACTTGTCATAAATATTTAAATGCCTTAACGTGTGTTTTAAGTGCAGCTTGGGATGAAAAAAGACCCTCCAGGTACACTTTTATTTTATTGCAATTTACTTTATTGCAATTTACTTACATGCACTGTACTTTACTTTTTCTTGCATGTTAAACAAGACTGTTGCATGAAAACCAAAACCTTTAGGATAGTCCCTGAACTGAAACTAAAACTAAATTAAAAATCACCACAAGATAAAATTCACCGCCAAAATATTCAAAATATAAAGTAACTCAAAATTTAATCACAAACAGAATAACAAAACTACAATTGCAACTAAATTAAAACGTCTCGTCGAATGATCGGGAATACCTCGGATGATGTAACCCACGTGTTGCTAACGGGATTTCCCACCGTCTAAATGAAAGTGTGGAACTCATTCGGTTGAGTTTAGCAAATTCATACGAACTAAGTGAATTCGATGAAAATAACGGTGTCGGGATGATGGAACTGTGGGATCTTAATCGGTTCTGTTTAAACAACTTTAAGATTTGTTTTAATTAAAATATTAAAAATATTTGGACTTTAAGATTTCTAAACCAAAACACTTCTCTCATCTCCTGATTTTCACTTTCTAAAACTAAACCTCTGCAACAACAAGGAGCTCGAAGCATAGTGGGCAGCACGACCATCGTCGTCAGCAAAACCGGAATCTACATCAACAAAACCTTTCTTAGTTTAAATAACAAGCCATAGGATTTTGAGGTAGTTTGCCTAGTGCAACATAAACCCTCAACTCTTTGTTAGGCATTTGCATAATCATGTTATGCAAATTAAGCCCTAACCGGTCTTAGGACTCCGAGGTAGTCGTTCGGTACGACATAAACCCTCACATCTTCGAGGCTATTTATATGATTATGTCATTCCAATATAAGTCCTAACTAATTCAAATTGGCAAGATTGAAATATTAAATAAATTCCCAAATTGAAGCCAAACAATAGGATAGTTTGGGAAGTTGCCAAGATTCTTCTTGGATCCACAGCTTCTCCTACTTCTCTTCCTTTGGACTCTTAAAATAAACTGTTCCAAACTCGATCCATTCCCTATTGAAATTTCCAAAATCCAATCCTTTGAATACTTTAAACTTTGAAATTTTTGAGAGCAAAATCACTGATCATTATATAGAGTTTTCTTAAATGATTCCTGTCATTTAAGATGTAATTAACTATAGAGGCTTGCCCTTATAGGGAACTTTAAGAACCCAGGTAATATAAACCCTGCTTAATTCATTTATATTAAGCAGGGGAACCTGTCGGCTTATAAAATTGGTTCGCAGACCAAACGAATGTCACAAATCTTCTAATTTATTTATTCGAGCCCCATCATCAAGCAGTGTGTCTATTCCTCGGGATAGACACACTGTTTGTGATGCGGTGCTCATTTATATAAACTATTTGCGATGTGAGATCGGTTTGATTTCATATCTTAAAATTTTCAAACTTAAAGTTATTTTCAAAATCAAATACTACTTTCTAAATTATATATATATTTAAATTAAATTTAAAATTTAAAATTCACCAACAACTTCTGTGAGTGACCACTTTTTAAAATTAAACTTACAACCTGAAAATATGCCGACAGTACGAAGCAAGATGCCTACAACTTTATCCAAAGAGAAAGAAGAAGTAGAGTATAATAATGTGATGTCAATTCTCTGTTACAATTGTTCATGGAGAGGCAAACTGAGGATAACATATTTGCGTGGGACTTCCAAACTAATCAAGACGATAGCCTTACAAGCTTTTTGTGGATTAATGGGTCTTGCAGGCTTGATTATTACTATTTTGGAGATGTAATTTTTCACACTAGCTACTGATTAAATAAGTATAATTTATGTTGTGCTCCTTTTGTAGGGGTTAACCACCATTGGAAAAACATTTTATATGAGTTAGTTTTTTATCCGATAAGATGATTGAGTCTATCAAGTGTTTATTCGAGCATTCATTCGAATCATAGATAACAAGCATCCAGTTACAATTTTTACAGATCAAGATCAAGCAATGGCAAGAGCCATCGAAGATTATCTTTCACACACAAGGCATAAATTATGTGAGTGGCATATCTATAAGAAATTTCCTTCAAAGGTGCATTATGATATGTCTTACAAGAGTGTGAGAAACCTATTTTATAAATATATGAGAAAGTTTGATTTCGAAGAGGAGTTTGAAGAGGCCAGGGCTACAATGATTGAGAGAGGAAACGTACACAACAAACACGTGGTTAGAAGATTTGTCTAATATAAGACACTGGCGATCAACAACATTCAATAAAGAAAGATTTGGAATGAGGATCTTATCAACACAAATAAGTGAGTCCACAAATCACATATGTCATGGTGTATCTAAGCACACAAGATCTCTCTCTGATTGCTTTATGGGTTTAGAAAATGTGTTGAAATTATGAAGAAGGAATGAGAAGGATGAAGATTTTGAAAGTTCTCATACTGTTATTAACCTCGTTGTGAAAACAAGCCCAGTGTTGAGGTAAGCTGCTTCATATTACACGCGGAAGTTCTACTCAATTTTTTAGGAAGTGTTATTACATGGGTTATGCGAAGTAACTATCAATTTCTCAGCTGACATTGTGTCTGAATTCTATGTAAAGAATTTGGATAATATGGAGACGAACAAACTCTGGATTGTTAAATTTGAGAGGGTCAATTGCGAGATCACGTCCAATTGCAACAAATTTGAAATGACAGGGTTACTTTGTGCTGAATTTCTACATGTTTTCCATGCGGTAAGTTTAACAAAGATTCCCGACAAATAATTCTTTTTGCGATGGTCCGTTAAAGCCAAAAAAGTCATCTATAATAGTTTTGGATACAAACATCTCAAGGACTCCCATATGTCCATTGGAACTTTAAGTGGCCTTTTATTTCGTTCACAAGCTCAAAAGTATGCATACCAACTAGTAAATAAAGCATAAGGAAACAAATGTACTGAAAATTTTATGCAGGAATCATTCAAAACGTTATGTAGAGGTGTTGAGGACATATTAGCTTGGAAGGACCTCAACTAACTAAAAATACCAAAAAGAAGAAATCACCTAACAGAGATTGCAATTTGAATCATCCCGTAAAAATGAGGCCAAAAGGAATATCGAACTCTAGGTTGAAAGGATAATGAGAAAAAAGTAAGAGAGCAAAGAGTATATATTTTTACATTTATAAAATTTATTATTTTATGTAACATTACATTTCTCTAGCTTGAACCACTGAATACAGGAAAGGATCATGTAGCATCCACAAGTCAAGAACCACAAATGCAATGCGAGGCAATTATGCTTGCAATGTCAGATTCTCTCAATCAGGTAAAATCTAAAATTCAATACTATTATTCTGTTTTTAAATTAAATTATGTTCATTAACTTCCATTTTTATTTGCAATAGGAACACGTCACACTAGAACCAACTTACTCTGACACAGAAATCTAAAGTATAAAGAGTATTCTTAGTATTTAATAGGTGTGTCTCATAAAAATATCTCGACACAATTGTTAACCCGACTTTTGAAAAAATTATGGATATTGTGAAAGAGGAACTTAAGAAGGTTAAAAGCAACCTAAGTGACTGAGATCCTTACTCTTGTACTCCACAACTAACACATAAATCTAAAGTATAAAGCCAACATGGTTTCTCTTAAATGGTAGATTCCATCTCCACTAATTAAATATCAAACATTACATTAATACAGGTAAGCCGTTCGATATATGTTTTGCAAGAAGGAGATGTGTCTTTTCTCTTCGACAATATCCCAAAAATGTTTCTAATGTCGACTTTACACCTGTCCTATGAAATTTTTTTGAGGCACACATGCTCAATACCAAGAATACTATTTTTTCCTTTTAGTGGATCATGTTGTCATAATAGCTCAAATTTGCACCCACAATCTCTTTATTGCAAATCGTTATTGAACGATTATCATTTGTATGAATGTATTTATTGAGATTTCATTAGTGGAAATGGAAAAATTATATTTTGTGGATATCTGAAAAGAATTATTGAGGTTGTGTAATATATATTTTTAATGATCAGATGAAAGAAAACTGTGGATATCTAAAAAGATTTGTGTAATATATGTTCTGTTTTGTGTAAGATACATGGTTGTTGTGTAATACAAGTTTTGATATGTTTTTTATGTATAATGTACTATATAAATTAGTGTTGAATGATAATAAATATCAAGTAATAATATTGCTGCAACCCAGTAATAACTAGCAATAATCCTGCAATAACCCAACAATAACATCGTAATAATCCTAAAATAACCCAGCAATAACCCTTCAATAATCTTGTAGTAACCCCTCAATAACCTAACAATAACCCCACAATAATTGTGCAGTAATCTCGTGATAACCTCGTAATAACCTCATAATAATCCTGCAATAATTTTTCAATAATCCTGAAATAACCCAACAATAACCTCGCAAAAATTCTACAGTAACCTCACGATAACCCAACAATTATCTTGCAGTAACCTCTCAATAACCCATAAATAACTCGACAATAACCCACTATAATTCTGATAACCAAGCAATAACTCTGCAATAATCCTACAATAACCTCACAATAATCACGAAATAACATGAAAATAACCCTACAATAACCCCGCAATAACCCCATTATTTGTGAGGTATTTCCGGGTTATTGCTAGGCTATTTAAATGGTTATGCGAATGTTATTTAGGGGAACCGCATGTGGGTTATTTTTAGGTTATATCAGGGTTATTGCAAAACTTTTTTCACCATTCTGCCAATCTTTCTCACTTTAACCACACATGGGTTATTTGGGGGTTATTTCCGGATTATTTTGATGGTATTTTAGTGTTCAACCCAACTTATTCAGCAGGGTCGCGGGGTTTATTTGTTAAGTATTTTCAGGTTATTGCTAGGCTATTTTAATTGTTCTACACAGGTTAATTAGAATAACCAAACGTGGATTATTTATAGGTTTTTTTAGGGTTATTGTTAGGTTATTTTCAATGTTCTGCCTAAGTTGTTTAATTGAATAGTCTTGTGGGTGATTTAGAAGTTATTTCAGGGTTATCCATAGGTTATTATCACAATAAGATGGTTACAAAATAAATCATATACTTTAGGAATAGTCTACTATAACAAAACATAAATAAAACTTCCAGGTTACATATACAATAATTTGAGTTTCAAACATAAAAAATTCAATCCGGTTTATAGAAATATATAATCATATACATAAATTTATCACCCAAATAAATTATATCTGCAAATCTCATAATGCACGATCTACCCTAAATCGAGGCTTTTAATTTTTCTTTCCAATCGACTCTCCCTATCTGCACAATTGTTTCCATATATTTACATACAAAAAAACTACAGTAAACTCAACTGTTTTGTATAGGATGGCCTCTAACTGTGGTAACTTCCCATTTTCTCGAATCAGACAAGAAAGCTTTCCCGGTGTCCTTTACAATATGTTTAATCTGAAAAAATGATGTTAATTTAAATCGTTGAAAGCATAAACAATAAAAAATTGTTTACAAAATAAATGAATTGAGGCTCAGTTTTCTTACAACGTCACGGGCGACAGTCAAATGCATTTTATTGGGTAAGGAGTCTGACCATTTAATGGAATCTACCATTTGTCGAGTGTAACATGATCACAATCCTCGCAAGTATCATACATCGCAGTTCAGCAAGTAGAGTTCAATGACCATTATTAACTACTGGAATCAAAATTAATTTTGTTTCAGCTACACCGTCGAGTGTAACATGATCAACAATCCCTCGCAAAGTATCATACATCTGCATAAATAAATAATATGTTTTGATAAGTATAGCTTGAGCAACAATCCCTCACAATAATTGGAAGTTCGATATTTACTCAGTGTGCTGAAGACACATAGATACAGGGTCTAAAAGAATTGGGTGATTGACACCTCTTATTTTCCATTCTAATTGCAAACATATTTACATTTTTCAGTTCCCAATTCTTCATTATTCCAAATTGCTTCAATGCAATGTCGGCTTATATGAATATGACCCATTCCAATTATGATATCATCACTGCATTTCAAAGAAATAAGTTTTTTTAGAGTTCAATAAAGGACTCAAACAGAAGAAGAAAAAGGAATGAGAGTTTACTGACCTGGCTTTATATTTGTTCAGGCACGAATCTATCACCTCATACATGTGTCTTGGTATGAGATCTCGGCCCAGAAACACTATGACTGGATAACTGACACCCGAAGGTGCTGCAACAACTTCACCAGAGAGATCAACTTCAAATGTTGTGATTGCTTTGTTATTCTTATTCCTTATGAATATCTTCAGCCACTTTCGTCGCTGTGATCTCTGCCTCCTGTTCCCCAGCTTCCTCGATATGAGAAGTTGGTAAGGCATCATCAATGTCAGAAGTATCCAATGCTTATGTTATTTTTTGTTGTTCTAACTCAGAACCAACCTTTTAGTGGTTTGATAATAGGCTTTAAAGAATCATGTATTTGTTATACTAATTCATCTAATTTAGACTTTAGAAGATTCTATTCCATCGATTGTTAAATTGGAAATAGTCGGTCACCAGAATGAGAATCTCGTTGCCCGCTTTAAAATAGATTTAATATACATATATAATTTTGAAAAGTAATGTATCAATTTTTGAAATACAAGACCGAATTGATCCCATATATTCAATAGTTTAAATAAATGAGCACTACATCACAAGTTATGTATCTATCCCATAGAATAGACACATTGCTTGATAATCAGACTCGATTAAATAAAATATAGATATTATGACATCCATTTTGATCTACAAAACATTTATATTAACCGACAAGTTCCTCTTTATAATATGAAAGATTAGGTAGGTTTTATATTAAGCTGGGATCTAAAAGTTTCCTATAACGGTAACCCCTATAGTTAATTACATCTTAAGTAACGGAAGTCACCTAAAAAAACTCTCGATCTAGATCAGAGGTAATGTCTTCATGAATTTCAAAGTTTAGGGTTCTCAAGGTTGGACATATGAAGTTCAAAAGGGAATGTATCAAATTTGGAACAGCTATTATGGAATCCAAAGGAAGAAAAATTAGGAGATGTCACAGATCCTGAGGAGAATCTCGGTGACTTCCTAAACTTTCATATGGTTTAGCTTTAGTGTCGAAGAGAAATTATTTAATGTTTCATTCTGCCAATTTTATTATGTAGGGCTTACATTTGCATGATACCAATCATACAAATAGCCTAAAAGATAGGAGGATTTACGTTGTACTGGAAGACGTCCTCAAAATCCTAAGACGAGTTAGGGCTTATATTGTACAACATCATTGTGCAAAGGCCTAAAGATAAGTTGAGGATTTATGCCATGCTAGATAAACAACCTCGAAGTCCTATGACTTATTGTTTAATCCTAAGGAAGGATTTGCTGTTGTAGACTGATTTGCTCTCTTAAAGAGGTCCTTCTGTAGTTCCTCGTCGTGCTACCCACGGTGCATACTCCTCGCTCCTCGCCGAAGTAGTAGTCCTAAAGTCTAAGGCACAAAAGGTTTTACCATGTGTGTTTCAATTTTTTCTATTATTTTGTTATGGTTTTTTATTATTATTATTTAGGGAAATTTTAATTTAATTAGAGCGATACCGATTAGGCTCTCATGGCTCCCTCATTCCGAGACCACTATTTTTTTTCAGATTGACTTAGTCTAAACAAGTTGTTACACTCATTTAAACCAAGGAAATCTTCTTAGCAACCGTAGGTTACCTCATCAGAGGGATTCCTGTAATCTGTTGCACCAAAATTATATGCGGTTTTTACTATATAATTTTACCCACTTTTTGTGATATTGCACTTTAAACAAATGTATTTTTCAT
This sequence comes from Papilionanthe hookeriana x Papilionanthe teres, assembly GCA_022702705.1. Classification (NCBI taxonomy): domain Eukaryota; kingdom Viridiplantae; phylum Streptophyta; class Magnoliopsida; order Asparagales; family Orchidaceae; genus Papilionanthe; species Papilionanthe hookeriana x Papilionanthe teres. The sequence goes on along the minus strand of CM040432.1, from coordinate 10,676,683 downwards.
GATTTGTTACAGGTATGATGATTTTAGGTGATTGGAGTGAAAAGAAGCGAAAAGGAATGAATTTGGAGCATAAAGGATAAAAAAGGAGCACAATGGTGAAAAAGGTGTTCTGGAACCGCCGCCGCCCAAATCCAGAGTTTCCAGAAAATATTGGCACGATAGAGCACCGTAGGCGCTCTATCTGGCGCCATCGGCGCCTGAAGTCGGTGGAATTCAAATTTGAAGAGATTTGATGACATGTTGAAGGGATGCCTATGGAAAATCTTGGGATTTCATCTCTATCTTATAAGTAACAGTTTTTGGACGAAAATGGTGCGTCTCTTGTGTGTGTCTTGTGTCTTCTAGAGTACTTTTAGTGAGTGTTAAATGTTAGGGTTTAGGAGATGTAGAGTGAGGATTTAAGAGGAATTGTTCTCTAACGCGTGAAGGAGAAGGAGTAAAGTTAGAGATTGCTTCTTCCTTTCCATTCTAAAGAGAGAATCAAGTGTTGTAAAGAAAAGAGAGAAGAGGATTCAAAGGAACTTCAAGGGAATTGCATTAGGGAAGAGAAAGAGATAAGTTGTATTTTCTTTTGTGGTTTGTATGAATTTTCTTTTATATATAAAATCCATGTTTTATTGTATCTTCTCCATGAATTCTGAGTAGCCTGCCTTGTCTTTCTTCTTGCATAGAGATGTGATGATGGATTAATGTGTATTTAATGTGCTTTTAATGTAATGAAGAAATTGTGATAGTTTTTCATTTCAAACTTAATTTACTTTTCGATTTGGCCAATCCAAATGTTAAAATATGTTGTTGAACATTAAGTTTGAAAGGATTTATTTTCCCACAAAAATAATGAAAGATCCATTCAATTTATATGGATGAATTACGTAGTTCATGAGAATTGAGTGCAAATAAATAGGAAAATATGTTTTGATGGACTTCAAAGTGGAGATTTCAGGGTGATAGGCTGAAATCCCCAAATTGGTTCTAACATTAGTAGCTAATATCAAAGGTTAGCCTTCGGGTGAAGGGTGAGTGGGAGCTCCGAAGTGAGAGCCTGTATCCTCCCAGCCTAGCCTTAGATTTAGTAACAAAACTTAGGATATGTCAATGTTCTTTTCTTTCTTAGAAGAGGGGGTACTCTTTTAAGGGTAAAGAATCATCTATGCTCTTATTTGACACAATAACATAGATAATTGTTCCATATCAATCCACACATCATATTCTCATTGCAAGAGGAAAGATACTTTTCTCATATATCGAAAACCTTTCAAATACTTAGTTTAGTGTGTTTGTTATTTAATTCTGTTTTTAAAGTTGTTAGAAATAATTGTAGTTTAGTTAATTGTTACTGTTTTCTTCATAGTGTTAGTAGGAGTATGTGTTAAACCTTAAGTGCTATTTAAATATCAGATTTTAGTGCTATATTATTTATGTTGTGAGCGCTTTCTTATACTTCGAACTTCCTTGTGGGATCGATAACCAGAACTCCATTAGAGCCTTGTATTACTTGATACGATACGTATACTTGCGTTGAATGCTTGGACTTAACAAAATCATTATAAATATATAAATTTGAGTTTATAAATTCTTGCAAAATATAAGTCCCGTGTATAAAGTTTAGGCGCCGTTGCCGGGGAGGAAACGGAGTAGTAAGTAAGAAAGTCTAAACAATATTTATTAATAATATAGTAACAAAAAACCTTTATTTTGTAGTGTGTAATTGTGTGTTTGATTACCTTTATAAAGCATTTGTGTTATTGTATATGCGTAGTAGTGGATCTATAGGTTTAGTGCCTTACGATTCGGAGTTAGAGCATACTGTCAGAAAAATTAGAAAACAACAAAAACAAATTGAAAATCCTTGCAAAATGGCGAATAATCAAGATAATCAGAGAAATGATATTGGAAATTTGCCAAGACCTTTAAGAGATTATGTTAACCCAACAACAGATGAAATTCACATAACTATTCAAAATCCTGATGTTGCTGCTAATTCATTTTAACTTAAACCTGCTATTATCCAAATGGTACAAAATAATCAATTTGGAGGAACGCCTAATGAGGATCCAAATTTACAGCTCGCTAGTTTTCTAGAACTGTGTGCTACTTTTAAATATGATGTAGTGTCTAGTGACGCTGTCGGACTTAGACTTTTTCCTTTTTGATTAAGGGATAAAGCTAAGGTGTGGTTAAACTCGTTAGCACCTGGATCTATTAGAACTTGGGGAGAATTATCTCATAACTTTTTATCAAAATATTTCCCTTCATTAAAGACTGCTAAACTAAGAAATGATATTACATCCTTTTGTCAGTTTAAAGGAGAGTCAATATATGAGGCTTGGGAGAGATTTAAAGATCTTCTTAGGAAGTGCCCACATCATGCTTTAACATATTGGTTAATAATTCAAATATTTTATAATGGATTAGTGGGATCATTGAGATCTATTATAGATGCTGCTGCTGGTGGATCATTAATGTCAAAACCTTTTGATAAAACATACGCATTAATTGAAGAAATGACTACTAATAATTTTCAATGGCCATCTGAACGGGTAAATACTAACTTAAATCCTAAGAAGTTACCATCAAATACCTATTTCTCCCGAGGATCAAGAAAAAACAACATTTACTAGCCCTTATGGAACCTTTGCTTTTTGAAGAATGCCTTTTGGACTGTGTAACACACCGCAACATTTCAGAGATGTATGATGTCTATCTTCAGTAGTATGATAGATAATGGAATAAAAGTTTTTATGGATAATTTCTTTGTATTCGGGACTTCATTTGAAATTTGCCTGGAAAACTTAACAAAAGTTTTGAAGCTTTGTGAGAAAACAAATCTAGTTTTGAATTGAGAAAAATGTCAATTTATGGTTGCAGGAGGAATTGTGCTTGGGCATAAAATTTCTGAACATGGTATGGAGGTTAACCCTGCTAAAATTAGAGTGATTTAGAGATTGCCGCCACCCACTACTGTGAGAGAGGTGAGGAGTTTCTTATGACAGGCTGGATTTTACAGGCGATATATTAAAGATTTCTCTAAAATTACTAAACCTGTATGGCGACTGTTAGGAAATGATAGAAAGTTCGATTTTAATGATGAATGCTTAAGAGCTTTCGAATTATTGAAAGAAAAATTAATCACTACACCTATAATTGTTTCACCCAAAACCATTTGAACTTATGTGTGATGCTGACGATTATGCGATCGAAGTAGAATTGGGGTAAAGACATGATAAAGTTTTCAAAGTCATTTACTAAGCTAGTAAAACTCTTAATGAGGCTCAAATTAATTATACCACAACTGAAAGAGAGTTATTAGCTATAGTATTTGCTTTTGAAAAATTTAGACCTTATTTAATTGGAGCTAAAAGTATTGTGCATACAAACCATTCGGCTATCAAATATTTAATGCAAAAGAAGGATACAAAACCTAGACTCATTAGATGGATACTTCTTCTGCAAGAATTTGATTTTATGATAGTTGATAGGAAGGGAGCTGATAATCAAATAGCTGATCATCTTTTAAGAATAGAATATGATAAATTATCCGAATTTGAAAAGGAAATTACTGAAATTTTCTCTGATGAGGAACTCTATACTATTATGGGAAGCAATTTACTTTGGTATACTAATATTGTGAATTATATTGTAAGTGATATTGTACCACCTGATTTAACAAGGCAACAAATAAAGAAGTTCAAGTGTGATGCAAAATTTTTTTTGGGATGAGCCCTATCTATATAAACAGTGTAAGGATCTGATTATTAGGAAATGTGTGCCACAAGAAGAAACAAATTTGATTATTCAACGATGTCATGATTCTGAATTTGAAGGTCATTTAGGTGTTGATAAAACAACTTTTAATATTCTACAATCTGGATTTTATTGGCCTACTCTTTTTAGAGATGTTTATAAATATATTAAATCATGTCAGAGAGTAGGTAATATCTCTAGAAGAAATGAAATGCCTCTAAATTATAATTTCAAAATTGAAATCTTTGATGTATGGGGATTAGATTTTATGGGACCATTTACTCGTTCATTTGGAAATTAATATATATTGGTTGCCGTTGATTATGTCTCGAAATGGATTGAAGCTATTGCTTTACCTAGATGTGATGCTCGAAGTGTTTCAAAAATTTTAAAGAAAAATATATTTACAAGATATGGAATGTCGAGAGTGATTATAACTGATGGTGGATCGCATTTCAGGAATAATCGAATTAAGAGATTAATTGAGAAATATAATATTATTCATAAAATCTCTACTAATTATCATGCCCAGACTAGTGGTTTAGCAGAAGTGTCTCATCGTGAAATTAAAAGAATTTTGGAGAAAACTGTGGATAATCATAAATTAGATAGGTCTACTCGATTAGATACTGCTTTATGGGCTTATAGGACTGCTTTTACAACCCCTATTGGAATGTCTCCTTATAGACTAGTGATTGGTAAGACTTGCCATTTACAGGCTGAATTGGAGCATAAAGCATATTGGACGATAAAAGAGTTAAATTTTAATTTGAAAAATACTGGAGAGAAAAGATTTATGCAATTGAATGAATTGGAAGAGATTAGAAATGCATCTTATCACAATGATAGAATCTATAAAGAGAAAAGGAAATTATGGCATGATAGGAAGATATTGAAAAAGAACTTGGAATTTGGACAAAAAGTTTTATTATACAAAACAAGATTGAAGTTATTTCCTAGAAAGCTCAGTGTCTAGATGGTTAGGACCTTTTACATTTGTAAAAGTTCATTCTTTTGGAGCTGTTGATATTAAAGATCCTGATACTGGAAAGATTTTTAAGGTTAATGAGCATCGATTAAAGCCTTACTTTGACGGGTTTTTGATGCACAAAAAATATATACTCTTATAGCTATATATTTTACCTATTTTTGGTGATATTGCACTTTAAAGGAAGGTATTTTTCATGATTTGTTGCAGGTATGATGATTATAGGTGATTTTGGAGTGAAAAGATGCAAAAAGGAACAAATTTGGAGCAAAATGGAGCAATTTGGAGAAAAACAGCTTCTGGCGCCATCGGCACCCTCTTCTAGAAACTTCAGCAATTATTGGCAGGATAGGGTGCCGTCGGCGCCACTATCGGGCGCCGTCGGCGCCACTATCGAGCGCCACCGGCTCCCTATGTCGGTCCATTTCAAATTGAAGAGTTTTGGCGGATTTTTGAAGAGGTGCTTGAAGAAACTCTTGGGGAATTCGTTCCCAACATAAAATTAAGTGTTCAAAACGAAAAAGGAGAGGAGGATTACTGTAGAGAGTGTAAGGAAAGTGTGAGTAAGAGTTAGGGTTTGTGATTTAAAGAGAGATTCTTCTCTAAGGAGGGGAGAAGAGGGAGTAAAGTGAGACATTGCTTCTTCATCTTTGTTCCAAGGAGGAAATCAAGTGTTGCAATGAATATAAAAGGAGTCAAGGGAACTTTGAAGGAATTTGCTTAGAGAAGAGAAGGAGATAAGTTGTATTTGCTATTGTGGTTTGTATGGCTCTTCTTTTATTTATAAAATCCATGTTTTGTTATATCATCTCCATGATTTGTGAGTAGTTTCCTTTGCCTTTCTTCTTGCATAAAGTAGTGATGATGTGGTGATGTGGAATTGATGTGCCCTTAAAGTGTTATAAAAGTTGAGATGGTCCTTTCATTTGGAACTTAATTTACTTTTCAATCCGGCCAATTGATTTGTTAAAATATGTTGAGGAACATTAATTCCAAAAGAATTGAATGTTCTACAACAAGAATAAAGAACCCATTCATTGTCCGTGAATGAATTGCGTAGTTCATGTGGATTGAGTGCAAATAAATAGGGAAATGAGTTTGGATGGACTTCAAATTGGAGGTTTCTTGGTGACAGAATGGGATCCCCAATTTGGTCCTAATATTGGTAACTAAAGCCTATGGTTAGCCTTCGGGTGAAGGGTGAGTGAGAGCTCTGTAGTGAGAGTCGGTATTCTCCTAGCCTAGCCTTAGATTTAGTGACTAAACTTAAGATATGTCAATGTTCTTTACATGCTTGGAAGAGGAGGCACTCTTTTAAGGGTAAAGAAGCAAATATGCTCATATTTAGCTTAATACAGAAAATTACCATTCTTCATCATTCACACACCATAATCTTTATGCAGGAAGGAAGACACTTTTCACATAGAAGTATCTTATAAATCACTTAAGTTAGTGTGTGTTAGTTAAATTAGTTTAGTAAGTAGAAGTAATTGTAGTAGCTTTATTATTACCATACTTTGCATTCACTAGTTGTAGTACACTTGAGCAATTTTTACAGTTGGTATTGGATTTTAGTGTTAAATTATCTGATTTAAAGAACATTGCCTTCCCTGTGAGATCGATAACCAGGACTCCATTAGAGCCCTGTATTACTTGATACGATACATATACTAGCGTTGAATTTGTGACTTTACTAAATCATTATAAATATATAAATCTGAATTCATAAATTCTTGCATTTTTAAGCATATATAAAGTCGCTGTCAAGTTTTTGGCACCGTTGTCGGGGAAGGTAGATAAACAGTACTTTTTTATAGATATTGTAGTAACTAAAAACTTTTACTTGATATTCAAAAAGGGGAATTAACTATGAGAGTTAATGATCAAGAGGTGACCTTTAATATTTAAAGTTTATGAAATATCCCTCAGTAGGAAAAGATAATGAATGTTTTAGGATGGAAGTCTGTGAATATTTAAGAAATGATTATTTTAAAGAGATGTTTGAAAAGAAAGTGGAATATGAAAATATAATTGAAGATGAAACTGGAAATGAAAAAGATTCAGATAATGAGAAGAATAAGGTTTTGGAGTATATTCAGAAGAAATTTGAAGTGTTAGATACCATAGAAGGTGGAGATAAAAGTTTAATTTCATCTATTATTAAACCTCCTGAACTTGAGATGAAAATTCTCCCTAAGCATTTAATGTATATGTTCTTAGGAGAATCATCTACCCTACCAATTATTGAATCTTCGGAGTTAACTGAATATCAAGAACAAAAATTATTGGAAATCTTAAAAAGATACAAAAAAGCTTTTGGATGGACTTTGGCAGATATCAAAGGAATCAGTCCTTCGATCTGTATGCATAGAATTTTATTAAATGAAGAACATAAACCTAAAATTGATCCGCAAAGGAGATTAAATTCTATAATGAAAGAAGTAGTTAAGAAGGAAATTTTAAAATGGCTTGATGCTGGAGTTATTTATCCTATTTCAGATAGTGCTTGGGTAAGTCCAATTCATTGTGTACCGAAGAAAGACGGAGTGACTGTGGAAGTGGATGAAAGGAATGAAATTTTACCAACTAGACAAGTTAATGGATGGCGAATTTGTATTGATTATAGAAAACTGAATGCTGCCACCCAAAAAGATCACTTTCCTCTTCCTTTTCTCGATCAAATGTTGGGTAGACTTGCTGGACACAAGTACTTTTGCTTTTTAGACGGATATACTGGTTATCATCAAATACCTATTGCTCCTGAGGATCAAGAAAAGACAACGTTTACTAGCCCCTATGAAACATTTGCTTTTCGAAGAATGCCTTTTGGACTATGTAATGCACCTGCAACTTTTCAAAGATGTATGATGTCTATCTTTAGTAGTATGATAGATAATGGAATATAAGTTTTCATGGATGATTTTTCTGTGTTTGGAACTTCATTTGATATTTGTTTGGAAAACTTGGCAAAAGTTTTGGAACTCTGTGAGAAAACAAATTTAGTTCTGAACTGGGAAAAATGTCAATTTATGGTTGCAGGAGGAATAGTACTTGGGCATAAAATTTCTGAATATGGTATGGAGGTCGATCCTGCTAAAATTCGAGTGATTAAGAGATTACCACCACCCACTACTGTGAGAGAGGTGCGGAGTTTCTTAGGACATGCTGGATTTTACAGGCGTTATATTAAAGATTTTTCTAAAACTACTAAACCTTTGTGCCAACTTCTAGAAAATGATAGGAAGTTTGATTTTAATGATGAATGTTTGTGTACTTTTGAATTACTTAAAGAAAAATTAATCACTGCTCTATAATTATTTCACTCGATTGGGAGAAACCCTTTGAATTGATGTGTGATGCTAGTGATTATGCTATTGGAGTTGCGTTGGGGCAAATGTATGATAAAATTTTTAAAGTCATTTACTGTGCTAGTAAAACTCTTAATGATGCTCAAATTAATTATACCACTACTGAAAGGGAGTTATTAGCTATATTATTTGCTTTTGATAAGTTTAGACCTTCTTTAATTGGGACTAAAAGTATAGTGCATAATGATCATTCAACTATCAAGTACTTAATGCAAAAGAATGATGCTAAACCTAAATTGATTAGATGGATACTCCTTTTGCAAGAATTTGATTTTGAGATAGTTGATAAGAACATATCTGATAATCAAATTGCTGATCATTTGTCAAGAATAGAATATGATGAATTATCTGAATTTGAGAAGGAAGTTACATAAACTTTTCCTGATGAACAATTGTATATTCTTATGGAAAAGAATTTGCCTTGGTATACTGATATTGTGAATTATATTGTGAGTGATATTATATCATCAGATTTAACAAGGCAACAATAAAAAAAATTTAAATATGATGCTAAATTTTATTTTTTGGATGCGCCCTATTTATATAAAAAGTGTAAGGATCTGATTATTAGAAGATGTGTGCCACATGAAGAAATTAATCTAATTGTTCAGAGATGTCATGATTCTGAATTTGGAAGTCATTTTGGTGTTGATAATATGAATTATAAGATTTTACAATCTGAATTTTATTGGCCTACTCTTTTTCGTGATGTTTATAAATATGTTAAATTTTATGATCGATGTCAAAAAGTAGGTAATATTTCTAGAAGAAATGAAATGCCTCTGAATTATAATTTGGAAGTTGAAATTTTTGATGTATGAGGATTAGATTTTATGGGACCATTTACACCTTCATTTGGAAATTTATATATATTGGTCGCTGTTGATTATGTTTCAAAATGGATTAAAGCTGTTGCTTTACTAAGATGTGATGCTCAGAGTATTTCTAAATTTTTAAAGATAAATATATGTACAAGATATGGAATGCCGAGAGTGATTATAACTGATGGTGGATCCCATTTCAGAAAAAATCAAATTAAGAGATTTATTGAAAAATATAATATTATTCATAGGATCTCTACTGCTTATCATCCCTAGACTAGTGATTTAGCGGAAGTATCGAATCGAGAAATTAAAAGAATTTTTGAGAAAATAGTGGATGTTCATAAATTAGATTGGTCTGCAAGAATAGATACCGCATTATGGGCTTATAGGACTGCTTTTAAGATCCATATTAGAATGTCTCCTTATAGACTAGTATTTGGCAAAACTTGCCATTTGCCGGTTGAATTGGAGCATAAAGCATATTGGGCGATTAAGGAGTTGAATTTTAATTTGAAAAATGCGGGAGAGAAAAGATTTATGCAATTGAATGAGTTGGAAGAAATTAGAAATGAATCATATCATAATGATAGAATTTATAAAGATAAAATGAAATTGTGGCATGATCAGAAGATATTGAAAAAATGATTTGAACTTGGACAAAGAGTTTTATTATATAATACGAGATTGAAATTATTTCTTGGAAAACTTAAGTCCAGATGGATGGGACCTTTTACTGTAGTGAAAGTTCATTCTTTCGGAGCTGTTGATATCGAGGATCCTAAAACTGGAAATATTTTCAAGGTTAATGGGCATCATTTAAAACCTTACTTTGGAGGGTTTTTACCAGATTTCAAAGAGGTTTTATTGCTGAGTCATCCTAGTTAACTGAATGGTTTGTCGGGTTGACGACGTTAAACCAAGTGCTTTATGGGAGGCAACCCATGTGTACTTGTGTGTTGTGTTTGCTTGCTTATTGTTGTTTTTGCTTTTAGTTTGATATTTAATAATCCTAGATACCCCTAAATAAGTTAAAAATTAAAAATATATTAGATCTTATTGCGAAAATGAAGTATTTCGAGTCAAACTAAGTTCGATGAAAATTTTTACCACTGGCACCGCCATCGCTCTATTCTTTTAAAAATAGTCGAATTTCTAGTTTGAGCGCCACCGGTGCCCATATTCTGGTTGACGGTTTTTAATTTTTAAAATGCGGTTTTTGGCAGTTTTGAGCGGGATATTCTTCCTTAAAACACCTCAAAACTCCATTTTAAACCCATAACCACCAGCAAAACGAAAAGTTCCTTTCCCAATTCGCATTCCATGGATTCCTACTCCATTGAACTCCCTAGATCTCGCATTTACAACCGACGGAAGTTCTCTAGTTTCGAGGCGCAGTGTCTATTCCATAAAGTGATGATGAAAAGAAGGATTATCAAGGAAAGTGGCTTTGTGAATCGAGGTTTGGAGAGTCCGACTACAAGAGTTGAAGAGATGGTAAAGCAAAGGCGTTGGGAAGTGTTATGCTACACTTTCGCCGCAGTGGTTGTTCCGGTCGTGAAAGAATTTTATGCAAATCTGCATAGGATCAACCAAGGATATGTTTTTGTGCGAGGTAGGTATGTACCATTCACTCCTGTGAGGATTAATGATCTCTTCATGATTGAGAATGTACCTATTTGTCATTATGCAAATTTTAATACGACGAGCGATGATATGAATAAAATCCATCATTATTTGATGGATGAGAATGAAGAATGGGAAGTAAGGGATAATGGATATAACAATTTCTCTTCTTCATCCTTAAATCCGACATCAAAGCAGTGGCATTACTTTATTTCGGTAAAATTAATTCCTACTATGAAGATAAGTAAGGTAACGAAGGAAAGTGCTATTCTGAATTTCTGTATACAAACAGGAAGGTCAGTGGATATTGGATCAATCATTACGAAATCTGTTTTGGGATTGATTGTGCATGGATCTAAATATGGGCTTAGACACCCGTCCACCATATTTATTTTATGTAGTCAATCACAAGTACCATATGAGAGTTGGGAAAAAGTTCTTCTCCCCTGGAGACCTATTGATCCAAATGATCTTTATGACTACCGAGCAGTAGGAGATGAAGGAGATATGGATTTGCTTGCTGATTAGCCCACTGAGAGTTCACAACCTATTCAGGCTTACTATTCTGAAAGCTCGAGAGTGATATTGAAGAAGATAAAGAAGTTGGAAAATGAGGTACAACATGTTCTGAATGCTATTAATAATATTTCTGATTTATTTGATCATATTGATTGGAGGATGAAAGAGCAATTTGATCATACTAGTCGGATTGAGTTGGGTTTGATTAATCTGTTGAAGAAGAATGCTGTGGTGGCTGAAGATTCATCTGATGAATTCCCATATCATCCCTTCTACAATCTGTTCGTTCATCGTCAATCAATCGGAGACATTAGAGACGATGATAGTTCTGAGACTGATGAGGAGTAATTAGTGGATTCTGTATGCTGCTTTGTTGTGTTTGAGTGTATGTTGTTTTGCTTTGCTTTGCTTTGCTTTAGTAGGGTGTGGTTGGACGATGCTTTGATTTCTTGTGTGTACTTAGGACTTAATGTTTGCTTATCATAGTGTACTTGCAACACTAAAGATCTAAGGAGTGTTGCTTTTATTTGATGAACATATGTGTGTAATCGTTGTATCGTGGAATTATATATATGAAGATGATGTGATGTGTTGTTTGTGTAAAGTGATGTTGTTTAGTGTTTTTGAGATGAAATAGATGCTTGTTGATGTGTTAAATAGGACTGCGGAGGTTGAAACGATTGAAATTGCGACAAAAATTTTTTAGACTCAATGGAATTTTGGACTGGCATCGCCGGCGCCAGATTGGGCACTGCAGGCGCCCAAATCCAGAAAGTTTGGCTATTATTTTGAATAGAGGGCGCCGGTGGCACCCAAATGCTGAAAATATCCCGCGACCCTTAAAGGTTTGTGAAAATTGCATGGGACCCATTTTTTCATCATTTCCTTCGTCTCCCACCTCCATGTTCGCAATTTTGAAGCTTTAGGGCTCGTTAGATCTCGGAGTAGAGAGGATTTCAAGGATTTCTGAGGTCGGATCTGCACTTCTCTTGGTAAGAGCTTTACTTTAAGCTAAAATTTTTGGATTTTCACCATGTGAAACTCTCACATTGTTTGGATGATATTTTTGGGAGATTTTTGAGAGAAATTGAGGTTTCCCATGATGGAATTTGTTATTACTTATTTAGATTAATGCTTGGAGTTAGTACATTGTGGATTTGGGATTTATTGGTAAATTTTTGCAATTTTTATAAATTCACATGACTCCTAGAATGAGTAAGGGGAAGCAAAAATTTGATTGGGACGATGAAAGATTTGTTAATATTAAGGCTCAGTTTCGCTTCAACTCTCAGTTGCAAAATAAGAAGTGTATTCAGGATCGAGCGTTTGAGAATCCTGGTGGATCTGTGGAACAGTTGATTTCTGAGCGGAATTGGGAGCGTTTCTGTTACTTCTCTGCTAATGCTATTTTGAGAGTAGTCCAAGACTTTTATGCTGACGTGCTCTGGTCTGAGATGGAATATGTGCTAGTCCGAGGGAAACTGGTTGAGTTCACCCCACCACCTATTAACGCTTTTTATCAAATTCAAGAACCTTTTGTTCGTGAATTTGAGAATTTTGATACTAGTGAGGGGAATTTTGATGAGTGTGATCACGTATTTGACCGATGGAAGAGGGGAGTGGAAGATGAATCAGAGATAGATGATTAACTTCCCGGCTTCTACTTTAAATGTTGCTTCTAAAGCGTGACATTATTTCATTTCTGCGAGACTGTTACCTTCTTATCATCACAACAAAGTTACTAGGGATCGAGCTATTTTGAATTATTGCATCCAGAATGTGAAGAAGATCTATATTGGAGCCATTTTTTTCAAGAGCATTCACTCTATTGCCAAAGGAGAAACCACTGGTGGATTAGGACATCCTGCCCTAATTCATTCCCTTTGTGTTCAGTCTAGAGTTAAGTATAGTAGTTCTGAGGAAGTGGCGATACCTTTGAGACCGATTATGAAGACCATTATTAGTCCTTATGAGGCTCATGTGGGTGCAAGAGAGGAGAGTAGGAGTACTGATATTCCTACCACGAGCCAGGATGTTCCATCTACTTCTAAGCCCCTGACACTATCTGATGTCATGGAGCAGTTAAGATTGCAAAGTGATAGTATTGATAGGATGCATAGTCGGATGGATGTATTTAAGGCCAGGAGTGATGTGAATGAAGACTATTTGCAGAGAAGAGTTGAGTTCGATATTGCTTATTATGATGCTCGAGCCGGATTTATGAGAGGAGATATCGGGGTGATATTTCCTACTTGCCTCGGTTATACACCATACGAGCCCGGACTCCGCTAACGATGCTGGTGATGATGAGTGGTAGTTTTATACTTCTGTGTTGTACTTTTGTGTTTTGTTATGTGTTGTTGTGTTATACTGTTGTAGTGTGTGAAGTTGAATGTAGTATTTTCTTTAGATGTACTGTAGTATTTTTCTTTTTAATGTAGCAGTTGCACTTGAAACTTTAAAAATATTAAATGTTATGTTTAATGTTGTGATAGTTTATTAGTATTTGTAATGTTTTGTTAAAAATGTGTCAATGTTGGTATTTTTTTTTCTTTACGCCGACAGATTTTTAAATGTTATATATATCATCGCTACTAATTGTTTCATACTTGCTAGTCGTAAAATTTTGATTAATACCAGATAGATTATGAAGATTTCAAAATTCCAGCACAAAAAGGTTAGTTCTTTTACTCTCTTTTATTATATTGCAAAAATTTAAGTTTGGGGGAGGGTAGAAAGGATATTAACTCTTATTTGTCCTAAATTAAAATATTTTCAAAAATAAAAATTATTAACATAATTCCTAGCAGTAGAACTTCACTTTAGATAACTAAGATTCGATTTCAATTAAATATTGAAAAAGATTTGATAAAAGTTTTTGGTGATAAAGGTTGATTTTATAAGGGTAAGATATTTGGTATGAAAAGATTTGATTATAGTTAATTATTTAAAGTAAAGAAAATTGTATTTTTGAAATTATTAAGAGACTTAAAGTATTATATGTTGAGAAAAGATTGTGACTTTATGATGAACAATAAAGTTGATACCTATGCATAAAGTAAAGAGGTGTTTCTAGTTTGAACTTTATAAAGAGGAGAGTGAAGTTCAAAATCATTAAAGGCTATCCAGATACAGTAATCCTCATCAAAAGAAAAAAAGAAAAAAAAAAGAGAGAAATGAAAAGATGGATTGAAAAACAATCCCAAAAAGAAGAAAAAAATAGAAATATAAAAAAAAAAAGAAAGATGAGGAGAAGCTTGAGGAGATGCCTAATCAAAAATTGGCTTCACTTGAGTCATCCTAAAGGGAGAACCTGATTTCATTTCTAAATTTATACTTAAAATATTAGCCTACATTTTGGTGAAGTTAGCATGAAAGTCTTTTTGTATAATATTTTAAGTTACTCCTAATGTGTCAAATTATAGTTTTTCTTGAAATAAATGGAGACTAGAACCCTTAGACTTGATTACTGAATTTTCTTATACCTGTAGAGTTGACTTGAGTCACTGAATTTCTTTCTAAAAGTCTTTCCAATATATTTCTTTGAATGAAAGATTTTAGTATTTAACAGGTGAAAAGTACATTGCTATGAGTTACATCTTTATGTAGTAAAAGGATTACTTGAGGACAAGTAATAGTTAAGTTTGAGGGATTTTGATGCACCAAAAATATATACTCTTTTAGCTATATGTTTTTACCTATTTTTGGTGATATTGCACTTTAAAGAAAGGTATTTTTCATGATTTATTGCAGGTGTGATGATTATAGGTGATTGGAGCAAAAAGATGCAAAAATGAATGAATTTGGAGCAAAATGGAGCAATTTGGAGGAAAATAGCTTCTAGCACCGCCGGAACCCGAATGGGCGCCGCTGGCGCCAGAATGGGCGCTGCCGGTGCCCTCTTCCAGAAACTTCAGCAATTATTGGCAGGATAGGGTGCCTCCGGCGCCACTATCGGGTGCTGCCGGCGCCCTATGTCGGTTCATTTCAAATTGAAGAGTTTTGGTGAATTTTTGAAGGGGTGCTTGAAGAAACTTTTGGGGAATTCGTTCCTAACATAAAATTAAGTGTTCAAAACGTAAAAGGAGAAGAGGATTACTGTAGAGAGTGTAAGGAAAGTGTGAGTGAGAGTTAGGGTTTGTGATTTGAAGAGAGATTCTTCTCTAAGGAGGGGAGAAGAGGGGTTAAAGTGACAGATTGCTTCTTCTTCTTTGTTCCAAGGAGGAAATCAAGTGTTGCTAGGAATAGAAAAGGAATCAAGAGAACTTTGAAGGAATTTGCTTGGGGAAGAGAAGGAGATAAGTTGTACTTGCTATTGTGGTTTGTATGACTCTTCTTTTATATATAAAATTCATGTTTTATTGTATCTTCTCCATGAATTGTGAGTAGTTTCCTTTGCCTTTCTTCTTGCATAAAGTAGTGATGATGTGGTGATGTGGAATTGATGTGCCCTTAAAGTGTTATAAAAGTTGTGATCGTCCTTTCATTTGGAAATTAATTTACTTTTCAATCTAGCCATTTGATTTGTTAAAATATGTTGAGGAACATTAGTTCCAAAAGAATTGAATGTTCTACAACAAGAATGAAGAACCCATTCAATTTCTGTGAATAAATTGCCTAGTTCATGGGGATTGAGTGCAAATAAATAGGGAAATGAGTTTGGATGGACATCAAATTGGAGGTTTCATGGTGACAGAATGGGATCCCCAATTTGGTCCTAAGATTGGTAACTAAAGCCTATGGTTAGCCTTCGGGTGAAGGGTGAGTGGGAGCTCCGTAGTGAGAGTCGGTATCCTCCCAACCTAGCCTTAGATTTAGTGACTAAACTTAAGATATGTCAATGTTCTTTACATGCTTAGAAGATGAGGCACTCTTTTAATGATAAAGAAGCAAATATGCTCCTATTTGACACAATACAGAAAATTACCATTCTTCATCATTCACGCGTCATAATCTTTATGCAGGAAGGAAGACACTTTTCACATAAAAGTATCTTATAAATCACATAAGTTAGTGTGTGTTAGTTAAATTAGTTTAGTAAGTAGAAGTAATTCTAGTAGCTTTATTATTACCATACTTTGCATTCACTAGTTATAGTACACTTGAGCAATTGTTACAGTTGGTATTGGATTTCAGTGTTATATTATCTGATTTAAAGAACGTTGCCTTCCCTGTGGGATCGATAACCAGGACTCCATTAGAGCCCTGTATTACTTGATACGATACGTATACTTGTGTTGAATTCGTGACTTTACTAAATCATTATAAATATATAAATCTGAATTCATAAATTCTTGCATTTTTAAGCATATATAAAGTCGATGTCAGTTTCAACCTAATTTTAAAGAGGTTTTAATGTTAAGTCATCTCGATTAACTGAATGGTTTGTCGGGCTGACGACGTTAAACCAAGCGCTTTAAGGGAGGCAACCCATATGTATTCTGGTGGTGTGTTTGCTTGTTTGATGTAGTTGTGCTTTTTAGATAGTTGTTTTTGAATCCTAATTACTCCTAAATACTTTAAAAATTGATAAATGTTGGATCGAATTGAGATATTGGAATATTTTGGGCCAAACGAAGTTCGGTGAGAATTTTTATCACGACCGTCGGCACCGAACGCGCACGGCGCCCTATCACTGCTAATATACCGAACTTATCTGTTTGAGCACTGCTGGTGCCCTATTGAGCATTGCCGGCGCCAAGAATCTGTTTGGATTTTAAGTTTTAAAATGCGTGTTTTTGATGGATCTTCGTCCTTATAACTCCCTAAACTCCATTTTTGACTTCTTAACTCCAGAAAAATGAAAACCACCAATCCCAATTCGTATCCTATGGATTCCTATCCCATTGAAACCCTTCGATTTCGTGTTTTCAACTGAAGGAAGTTCATAAGTTTTGAGGCGCAGCGTTTCTTCAACAAAGTGATGATTAAAAGAAGGATTATCAAAAAAAGAGGCTTCATAAATCGAGGTATGGATAATCCTACTACTAGAATTGAGGAAATTATTACGGAAAGATGTTGGGAAGAGCTTTGTTACACTACCGCTGCCATTGTTGTTCCTATCGTGAAAGAGTTTTATGCAAATCTTCACGGGATCAACCAAGGGATCATATTTTTGCGTGGTAGATTTGTACAATTCACTCCTGCACGAATTAACGATCTCTTTATGAGCGAGAACATAACTATTTGCCATTATTCTAATTTCCGTGCCACGAGGGATAATATGAATGACGTGTATCGATATCTGACGGATGAGAATGAAGAATGGGAAGTTAGAGAGAAGGGATACATTAGTTTCCCATCTGCATCTCTCAATCCAGTATCGAAGCAGTGAAATTACTTTATTTCGGCAAAGTTATTTCCGACATTGAAGATTAGCAAAGTAACCAAGGAAAGTGCCATTTTGAATTTCTTTATTCAAACTGGGAGGCCGGTTGACATTGGTAATATCCTTGTGAAATCAGTTCTGGGATTAATTGTGCATGGATCTAAATATGGGCTTGGACACCCATCCACCATATTTCTGTTATGTAGTTAGTCACATGTTCCTTATGAAAGTTGGGAAAAGGTTCTTCTTCCATGGAGGCCTATTGATCCAACTAATCCCTATGACTACCAGATAGTTGGAGATGAAGATGATATGAATTTGCTTGCTGATCAACCAACACAAACTTTACAACCGATTCAACCCTATTTTTCTGAAGATTCCAGAATGATATTGAAGAGGATCAAACAGTAGGAGAAAGAGGTACGGAACGTTATGAATGCAATCAATAACATTTTTGATTTATTCGATCATATAGATTGGAGAATGAAAGAGCAATTTGATCACACTGGTTGAATTGAGATGGGCATAATCAATCTGATGAAGAAGAACGCGGTGATTGCTGAGGAATCATCTGTCGAATTTCCAATTCAACTATTCTATAATTTTTTGTGCATCAGCAATCAATTGGAGACATTAGAGGAGAGGATAGTTCTGAAACTGATGTGCAGTAATTGATGGATTCTACTTATGTTTGTTGTGTGTTTAGTTTACTTTGCTTAGTTATGTTTGGTTTGTGTAGTATTTTCTTTGAAATTTGAACTTGGATTTAGATGTGCTTACTTTCATTGTGTGCTTAGATCTTAGTGTTTGCATATCGTAGAGTACTTGTTGCACTAAATATCTAAGAGTAGTTGGTTTGAATGAACATATTTGGTGTCTATGATGTAACTTGGATTATATATATATAAGATTGTTGTGTATTGTTTATGTGAAGAATTGTGTTAATTATTGCTTATGGGTTGATGTAAATGCCTATTGAAGTGTTAAACATCATTGTGGATGTCGAAAAGATCAAATTACGAAAAAATTTTTGGACCAAGAAAATATTTTGGACTGGCACCGCCGTCACCCAAATCCAGAGAGTTTGGCTAATTATTTTAAATAGAGCGCTGCTGGCACCCTATCGAGCTCCGCCGGCGCCAGAACACAGTAAAAGGCCAAATACCCTCGTTTTTTTGGTTTTTACCCTGGGACCCGCAAATTCTTCCATTTCATTCGTCTTCTTCCTCCATTTTCGCGATTTTGAAGATCTAGGGCTTGCTAAATCTCAGATTTAAGAAGATTTCAAGGATTTTCGACACCGGATCCACACTTCTCTTGGTAAGAGCTTTACTTTAAGTTAAAATTTTTTTATTTTCACCATGGAAATCTTTCAAATTGCTTAGGTTGGAATTTTTGGAGTTTTAATGAGATTTTGAGATTTACATGATGAAATTTGCTCTTGCTTGTTTAGAATAGTATTTGGAGTTTGCTACATTGTGAATTTGGGATTCATTGGAATTTTCTTGTAAATTTTAGAAATTCACATGGCTTCAAGGTTGAGTAAAGGGAAGAGGAAATTGGATTTTGATGAGGAGAAATTCGTTAACATCAAAACCCAATTTCGCTTTAACTCTTATCTTTACAACAATAAGTGTATCCAAAATTGAGCTTTTGATAGTCCTGGAGAATCTGTAGAACAGTTGATTGCAGAGCAGAACTGGGAGCGATTTTGTTATTTCACTGCGAATGCTGTTATGGGAGTTGTTAGAGAGTTCTATTCGAATGTACCCTAGACTGAAACAGAGTATGTGCTTGTTAGAGGAAAAATGGTTGAGTTTACTTCTCAATGTATCACTGCTTTCTATCAGACTCGGTAACCATTCATTTGTGAATACGAAAACTTTAACACTCGAGGGGAGAATATGAGAGAAGTGATTGCTTTTCTGACTGACCGGCGAGGAGAATGGAAAGTAAGTCAAAAATAGTTGATTAACTTCCCCGCCTCCACATTGAATGTTGCTTTAAAAGTGTGGCATTATTTCATTTCTGCAAGACTATTACCATCTTATCACCACAGCGAAGTTACATGGGATAGAGCGATTCTGAACTATTGTATACAGAAGATGAAAAAGATTGATATTGGAGCTATTATCTACAAGAACATTCAGACTATTGCTAGAGGCGAGACCACTAGTGGTTTAGGACATCCTGCTTTAGTTCATGCCCTGTGTGTTCAGTCTAGAGTGTAGTTTAATAGTTCTAAAGAAGTGGCTATACCTTTGTGACCAATTACAAAGAATATTATCCGTACTTATGAGTCTCATGAGGGAGCTAGAGTTGAGCGTAGGAGTACTGATATTCCTACTACTAGTTATGATGTTCCATCTACTTCTGAGCCGCCTACCTTATCTGATATTAAGGAGCAACTGAGATTACAGAGTGCTAGTGTGGATACACTCCATGGTCGGATGGATGTATTTGAGGGGAGGAGTGATGTGAATGAAGATTATCTGTAGAGGAGAGTTGAGTTCGATATTGCTTATTATGATGCTCAGGTCATATTTATGAGGGGGGAGTCCGATGTGATATTTCCTACTTGCCCCGGCTATACACCATATAGACCTGACCCTACTGATGACCCTGCTGATGACCCTGCTGCTGATCCTGGTGTTGGAGAATGGTAGTTTGTTTGTTTTTATTTATGTTGTTCTTTTTATGTTGTGTTATACTGTTATGATGTAGTCGTTATTTATTTTCATGTAACGTGTAACCCTGTTGTTGTACTGTTGTGATGTAGTTATTTATTTTTCATGTTATGTGTAACTTTGTTGGTGTTTTGTTATGTTTGACTGAAACATTGAAATTGTTAGCTGGACTGTGTAGTACTGTGATAGTTTGTTTCATGTTGTAATGTTCTGTTGGATGTTTAGATGTTTAATGTTAATTTCTCTTTATCCATGCAAATATTTAAAATTGTTACATCACTGCTACAAATTGTTTCATGCCTGCTAGTTGTAAATTTTGATTAATACCAGATAGCTATTGAAGATTTCAAGATCCCAGCACAGAAAGGTTAGTTTTCTTTTACTCTCTACTGTTTGAAATTTACTGAAAATTTTAAGTTTAGGGGAGGGTAGAGAAATACTAACTTTTATTTGTTCTCAATTATTATATTTTCAAAAATTATTAGCATAACTTCTGGCAATTGAACCTCACTATAAGTAACTAAAACTTTTTATTTGAGTTGAATATTATGGAAGGATAGGATGAAAATTTTTTATGATAAAGGTTAATTTTATAGAAGTAAGATATTTGGTATGAAATGATTTGATTATAGTCAACTATTTAAAGTAAAGAAAACTATATTTTTGAAATGTTAAGGGAACATAAAGTATTGTGTGTTAAGAAGAGATTGTGACTTTATGATGAATAATAAAGCTTGTACTTAGCTATAAAGTAAAGAGGTGTTTCAAGTTTGAACTTTAGAAGAGGAGAGTGAAGTTCAAAATCATTAAAGGCTATCAAGATATAGTAATCCTCATTTAAAAAAAAGAAAAAGAAAGAAAAAAAGAGGATTGTAAAACAATCCTTAAAAGAAGAAAAGGAAAGAAAAGAAAAAGAAAGAAAAATATTTATGAGGAGAAGTTTGAGGAGATGCCTAATCAAAAATTGGCTTCACTTGAGTTGTCCTAAAGGTAAAGCTCAATTTCATTTCTGAATTTATGTTTTAAGTACTGGCCTACATTCTAATAAAGTTTACATGAACTCCTTTTTCACGTAGTCTTTTGAGGAACTCTTAATGTGACAAATTATGGTTCATCTTGAAATAAATAGACTAGAACTCTTGATTGCTGAATATTCTTGCACCTGTGGTGTTGACCTGAGTTACTAAATTTCTTTCTAAAAATCTAACCAATATATTCTTTTGAAAGAAAAATTTAATGTCCTACAGTTGAAAAGTACATTTCATAGAGTCATAATTTTATGTAGTAAAAAGATTACATAAGGACAAGTAATAGTTAAAGTTTGGGGATTTTGATGCACAAAAAATATATACGGTTTTTGCTATATAATTTTACCCATTTTTGGTGGTATTGCACTTTAAAGAAATGTATTTTTCATAATTTGTTGCAGGTATGATGATTTTAGGTGATTGGAGTGAAAAGAAGCGAAAAGGAACGAATTCGGAGCAAAAAGGAGCAAAATGATGAAAAAGGTGTTCTGGCGCCACCGGCGCCACAATGGGAGCCGCCGGTGCCCAAATCCAGAGATTCCATAAAATATTGGCATGATAGAGCTCCGCGGGCGCCCTATCTGGTGCCGCCGGTGCCCTATCTGGTGCTGCCAGCGCCCTATATCGTGCCGCTGGCGCCCGAAGTCGGTGGAATTCAAATTTGAAGAGATTTTGCTATTTTTCGAAGGGATGACTATGGAAACACTTGAGATTTCGTCCTTATCTTATAAGTAACTATTTTTGGATGAAAATGGTGTGTCTCTTGTGTGGTCTTGTGTCTTCTAGAGTAGTTTTAGTGAGTGTTAAGTGTTAGGGTTTGGAGAATTGAGTGAAGAGTGAGGATTTGAGAGGAATTGTTCTCTAAGGTGTGAAGGAGAAGGAGTAAAGTGACAGATTGTTTCTTCCTTTCCATTCTAAAGAGAGAATCAAGTGTTTTAAAGAAAAGAGAGAAGAGGATTCAAAGGAACTTCAAGGGAATTGTATTGGGAAGAGAAAGAGATAAGTTGTATTTTCTTTTATGGTTTGTATGACTTTTCTTTTATATATAAAATCCATATTTTATTGTATTTTCTCCATGAATTCTGAGTAGTCTCCCTTGTCTTTCTTCTTGCATAGAGATGTGATGATGGATTGATGTGGATTTAATGTGATTTTAATGTAATGAAGAAATTGTGATGGTTTTTCATTTCGAGCTTAATTTACTTTTCGTTTTGGCCAATTGAAATGTTAAAATATGTTGTTGAACATTAAGTTTGAAAGGATTTAATGTCCTACATTAATAATGAAAGATCCATTCAATTTCTATGGATGAATTGCGTAGTTAATGGGAATTGAGTGCAAATAAATAGGAAAATATGTTTTGATGGACTTCAATGTGGAGATTTCAGGGTGACAGGCTAAAATCCCCAAATTAGTTCTAAGATTAGTAACTAATATAAAAGGTTAGCCTTCGGGTGAAGGGTGAGTGGGAGCTCCGAAGTGAGATTTGGTATCCTCCCAGCCTATCCTTAGCTTTAGTAACTAAACTTAGGATATGTTAATGTTCTTTTCTTGCATAGAAGAGGGGGTACTCTTTTAAGGGTAAAGAATCATCTATGCTCCTATTTGGCACAATAACATAGATAATTGTTCCATATCAATCCACACATTATATTCTCATTGCAAGAGGAAAGATACTTTTCTCATATATCGAAAGCATTTCAAATACTTAGTTTAGTGTGTCTGTTAGTTAATTATATTTTTAAAGTTGTTAGAAGTAATTGTATTTTAGTTAATTGTTACTGTTTTCTACATAGTGTTAGTAGGAGTATGTGTTAAACCTTAAGTGCTATTTAAATATCGGATTTTAGTGTTATATTATTTATATTGTGAACGCTTTCTTATACTTCGAACTTCCCTATGGGATCGATAACCAGGACTCCATTAGAGCCATGTATTACTTGATACGATACGTGTACTTGCGTTAAATGCTTGAACTTAACAAAATCATTATAAATATATAAATTTGAGTTTATAAATTCTTGCAAAATATAAATCCTGTCCATCATAATCCAAAAGGAGTAATTTAAGGGCGTTCACTAGGTTTAAAAGTGTGTTTAATTTTTGAAAATGTGTTTTTGTTCCGTTTGTTTTGTCTCATAGGTATGCATGGTAAAGTAAATTATAGGTAAATGAAATGTACTAAAAAGTAAAGTACAGTGAAGTAAATTACTGTAAATAAACTATAAAAGTGTACATAGGCTTTTGCTAACGCTGTATGATTAGTGCAATAAGGCATAGTATAATTTGCATAAAATTTTAAATAAATTGCACTAAAGTAAATTAGCGGAACAAGAAAATCCAGTACGAGAAAAGTAGAAAAGCACGTCGTAAGAAATGTAAACAAGAAAACACGTAGTCACATATGGAAAACTAAGACTAAGCATAAGATCTCAGTAAAGGTGGGGGGCTCAGAGCTGGACTGTGTGCTTTCCGCCCTTGGGTAAGAACTACCAACCTGAAAACCTATAGAAGACAATCCTAACCTTGATCCAAATAACTAGCCATGGAACTTTATAAATGTTTATAATAAATTCTTTAATTTTATTTGAAAATTTTCATGCAGGGTTTGTCTTGACAAGAAAAAAAAATTTTGTTCTAATTTTGTAAAGTAGTGTAGTCCACATGTTTGTCACTCTAATCAAGCTAGGAATACTAACAATCTAAGAGTATCAGGAGCAAAAATCCCACCAAGAGTCGGCGAATAGTTTCATCAGTCATTTCCTCTCCCTTAATAAAGGTCCTTGAGATAGGAGATATTATTCTAAAAATTCCCACATCGTATCACATCCCATGTTCTAGCACACTTTAGCATTATTGTCATTGCCGTAACCATCTAGACCTCAAACGTATACTAGTTTAATGATTCATATGTGGCAAAAATAAATGTCCCAAGTTGCTCATAATAACTCAAATACCTTAGGGTTTTTTTATTGATTTAGGTAAGTTATTGGGTCTCGAGGCATAACTTGGTGGGTCTCTAAAGGTTTTAAGGATGATTTTCTTTAGCAAAGCATAATAAGTTCAATTGTCCTCCAGAATATCCAAAAGATCATAAAAATGCTCGGGGAATGAACCTAAACAACTTTTAAAATCTTTTGAATCATTTTGAGTTCTTTTGAACTTATTATATTGATAAATGATTCATCCATGATTCAGGTTTAGTGATAATGTTTTAACCTGTTCCTAATGAACCTTGATGTTTTGATTAACCCATAAGCAAGGTACTTAGGTGTTCACTTGATGTTTTAGTTAAGAATTATGAAGGTGGGTTCCCTTAAAGGCAAGCTTAAGACATTAAGGATTTTACACCTAAGGTTAAGATTGGGATCGTAGTTTTTAAAATTATTCATTAATTTGTCATATTTCTCTTTTCTAATCATCATTAATCAAATTTAAATATCAAGCATAGCTCACTACTAAGTCCTTAAAGCCAAGCTTCAGGGTAAATTTGCAATAATCAAAATGTTCAGTAAAATGAAATTCAATTCTCATTAAATGATCACATTTATCATCTGATCACCAATTAAGGGCTTCGAATAAGTAAGTTATGATCTTCTTAGCTTAAGCCCACTAACAAAGTGTCATATTATCAAGCTATCTTCCAAACTTCAACAATTTATGAAATTACATTTTTACCCTTATTGTGAAAAAGAGGTCAAGTTAGTTTCTACCTCTTAACCCTTTTATGTTTCAAACATCCACAAGAGTTTATTATGATCAAAATTACCCATTTACCCTTTGTCTTAACCTAAAATTTAATTATGTTATCAAAATCCTAAATTACCATTTTGCCCCTAGGGCTCTCCATAATTAATCAAATATAACTTAAATGACTTTGAAATTTCATAGTTACCCTACTCATGGATTAAGTAAAATATCAAAGAAGAAATTATGATTTTGTGATTTTATTTAATTCTTAGTAATTATATTATTCAAAAATAAGAAATTTTTTTAACATTAATTCATTTAGTTTTTCAAAGTAAAGTCTTTTTTATAGGAAAAATATTGGAGGTCTACCTAAGTCAGAGGGGCACTTGGACCAAATTTCATGCATTTTTGAATTATAATTTAATTATTATAATTATTTATTGATTTTAGTAATTAATTAAATAGAAATATAAATTAATTTCAAAAATTAGTTTTTATATTTTTATTAAATCTCTCTAAGTCTAGAGAACTCAAAAAACAAACTTTTCATTTTTATGATTTTTATTTTATTTGTTGCAAAATTTAAGGAAAATACATTTTTAGCATTTAAAAGTAGATAACTCCATTAGAAAAATTAGGAAAATATTCTAAAGGGTTCGAAGTGATCAGGAAACCATTTTAAATATTTTTGGTGCATTTTTAGATTTTTGTAATTTTTAATTATTTTTAATTTAAAAAGTAGCTCAAAAATGAACTATTTAATTTAATATCAGATTGAATTTTCTCAAGTTCCTCTAATTACAAGGAACACTTAAAATCACTTGTCATAATTATTTCTAATTTTATTTTTTATTATAATTATTTTATTGCAAAAATCTCATTTTATTTGAAAAATAGACTTTACTATAAAATACATTTCAAATAAGCTTTAAATTTTTACAAAGGGTCAGAATGGTTATTATTTGTAGTGTGGAATCATTTTTTACAATTTTTGAGTTATATAATATTTATTTAAAATTTTATGAATGTTAATGACTTAATTAGTTAAAGTAATGTACATAAATATTTAAACAAATTTTAAATTTTTCTAGAGTCCTCTGAACACAGGGAACCTAGCAAAATAATCCCATATTTTATTGATTTTTTTATTTACATAATTATTTTAAGCGAAAATAGGCAACTAGAGTTGAAAATTAGGCCCTTTAGGGTTAGAGGTGTTCTCTGACCTTGAAAAAATCAGAGAAAATCTCTAACCACATGCAAAATAAACCGTCTAAATTCCAAGCTAAGATGATTAATATTTCATTAAATATAATTATTATACAATATGAAGTATTTAATTGATTAAAAATAAAAATATAACAAATAATTTTTATTTTTAGCCCATAATTTTTATGTTCACTCAGCAACATGGTATTTTTATTTTATTATTATGATTTTTCTACACAAAGTTATAAAATTTTAAAGTTTCAGTATTTAAATAAATAAAAAATACCCTATGCTTCTACTTATCCATGTGGCTGCCACTTCATCATACGACGGTTCCGAAAGCCCACATGGCGCGCTCCTATTCAACGCCACCATCCACGTATCCGCTGACTTAGTCCACGCTTTATAATCCATTCTCTCATCCGGCTTGATCTCAGCCGTATATCTAATACAAGCACGATGAAAATCTCTCCATCTTCATCCCCATCTGTCCTAACTCATAAACCGTCCACACTATAACCCTAAGATATCGCTCTATAATAAATGAAATCACATGGGGTTTGTCCATAGACTTTCATCTAGTCCAAACAAACACATCTATGCGACTAATCAAGAATGAAATTAAGCTTCACTTCATAAACGAGTAAACGAAGCTTGATTTATTGGAAAATGGAGTATACCTGAACCCAAGAGGTGA
The DNA here is from genome assembly GCA_022702705.1 of Papilionanthe hookeriana x Papilionanthe teres. Classification (NCBI taxonomy): domain Eukaryota; kingdom Viridiplantae; phylum Streptophyta; class Magnoliopsida; order Asparagales; family Orchidaceae; genus Papilionanthe; species Papilionanthe hookeriana x Papilionanthe teres. Next base: position 10,649,978 of record CM040432.1, on the reverse strand, counting down.
GGCCTCGATTGGTGATAGCAGAAGCTTCGTTGTAACCTAGCGAACCTCCTCTAAGTGTCACTATGCTATAGAGACGGGTGATGCACCAAAAATATATAATGTTTTTGCTATATAACTTTACCTATTTTTAGTGATATTGAATTTTAAAGAAAGGTATTTTTCATGATTTGTTGTAGGTATGATGATTTTAGGTGATTGGAGTGAAAATAAGCAAAAAGGAACGAAATCAAAGCGAAAATGAGCAAAATGGGAGAAAACAGCTTCTGGCGCCTCCGACACTAGAATGGGCGCCGCCGGCGCCATTTTCTTGAGAACTCTAGAATTAATTGACGATAAAGAGCCGCCGGCGCCTAATGTCGGTGCAATTCAAATTTGATGAGTTTTGACAAAATTTTGAAGGGATGCTTAAATAAACTCTTGGGAATTTGTTTCTAATATATATGTAACTATTTTTGGACAAAAAAAGAGAGGTTTTGGAGAGGGAGATAAGTGTGTGTGAGTGGAAGAGAGTTAGGGTTTAGAAGAGAAGAGTGTAGAAGTGAAGATTTGAGAGGGATTCTTCTTTAAGGAGTGATGGAGAAGGAGTAAATTGAGAGAATGCTTATTCCTTTTAGTTCTAAAGAGGGAATTGAGTGTTGCAGAGAAGAGAGAAAAGGATTCAAAGGAACTTCAAGGGATGTGCATGGGGAAGTGAAAGAGATAAGTTGTATTTGCTTTTGTGGTTTGTATGAATTTTCTTTTATATATAAAATCCATGTTTTATTGTGTCTTCTCTATGAATTCTGAGTAGTCTCCTTTGTCTTTCTTCTTGCATAGAGATGTGATGATGTGATGATGTGGATTTGAAGTGTTTTTAAAGTATTGAAGAAATTGTGATGATTTTTCATTTCGAACTTAATTTAATTTTTGATCTGGCCAATTGAATTGTTAAAATCTATTGTTATACATTAACTTTGAAAGGATTTAGTGTCCTACAACAATAATGAAGAATCCATTCAATGTCTATGGATGAATTGTATAGTTCATGGAAATTGAGTGCAAATAAATTGGGAAATGTGTTTTGATAGGGTTCAAATTGGAGGTTTCAGGGTGACAAGCTGAGATCCCCAATTTGGTCCTAAGATTGGTAACTAAACTCAAAGGTTAGCCTTCAAGTGAAGGGTGAGTGGGAGCACCGTAGTGATAGACGGTTTCCTCCTAGCCTAGCCTTAGATTTAGTGACTAAACTTAGAATATGTCAATGTTCTTTTCATGCTTGGAAGAGGGGGTACTCATTTGAGGGTAAAGAAACATTTGTGCTCCTATTTGGCACAATACAATAAATAATCATTCTATATCATTCACACATCATATACTTATTGCAAGAGGAAAGACAATTTTCATATATATCAAAACCATTCAATACAAAGCTTAGTGTATGTGTTAGTTAATTCTGTTTAAAAATATTAGAAGTAATTGTGGTTTGCTTAATTGTTATTGTTTTCTCCATCTTTTTAGTAGAAGTAAAATTAAACTTAAAATGCAATTTGAGTATTGGATTTCAGTATTACACTATTTATTGTAAGAAACGTGCCTTCCCTATGGGATCGATAACCATAACTCCATTAGAGCCCTGTATTACTTGATACGATACGTATACTTGCATTTAAGTTTGGACTTTACAAAATCATTATAAATATATAAATTAAGGTTCATAAGTTCTTGCATCAATATTAAAGTCTGCACCCCATCAAGTTTTTGGCGCTGTTGTCGGGAAGGTATAAATGATATCTATTAATAATATAGTAACTAAAAACCTTACTTTGTATTGTGTAATTGTGTGTTTGTTTACTTTTTAGAGTATTTGTGTGATTTTATACGCGTAGTAGTGATTTATAGGTTTAGTACCTTATGATTCAGAGTTAGAGCGTACTGTTAGAAAAATTAGAAAACAACAAAAACAAACTGAAAATCCTTGCGAGATGGCGAATAACCAAGATAATCAGAGAAATGATATTGGAAATTTGCCATGACCTTTAAGAGATTATGCTAACCCAACAACTGATGAAATTCATGTGACTATTCAAAATCCTGATGTTGCAGCTAATTCATTTGAGCTTAAAGCTACTATTATCCAAATGGTACAAAATAATTAATTTGGAGGAACACCTAATGAGGATCCAAATTTACATCTTGCTAGTTTTCTAGAACTGTGTGCTACTTTTAAATATGACGGAGTGTCGAGTGATGCTGTCAGACTTAGATTTTTTCCTTTTTCATTAAGGGATAAAGCTAAGGCATGGTTAAATTTGTTAGCACCTGGATCTATTAGAGCTTGGGGAGAACATTCTCAAAATTTTCTATTAAAATATTTCCCTCCATCAAAGACTGCTAAGCTAAGAAATGATATCACATCTTTTGGTCAGTTTGAAGGGGAATCAATATATGAAGCTTGGGAAAGATTTAAAAATCTTCTTAGGAAGTGCCCACATCATGCTTTAACAGACTCGTTAATAATTCAAATATTTTATAAAGAATTAGTGGGATCATTGAGATCGATTATAGATTCTGTTGCTGGTGGATCGTTAATGTAAAAACCTTTTGATGAAGCATACACATTAATATAAGAAATGGCTACTAATAATTTTCAATAGCCCTCTGAATGGGTAAATCCTTAGAGAGTAGCTAGTGTTCATGATTCAGAAATGATGACTATGATAGTTTCTCAAATTATAGCCCTTTTTAAGAAAATAGATCAATATGGAATGAATTATTCTCAACCATCCCAAGTTTGAGAGGAAAATTCATTTGGACAGATAACAAAATCTCAAACACCTTATGAGACTCTGAAAGCTATTAATAGATCTAATAATCCTTATTTAAATTATTATAATCCTAGTTAGAAGAATCACCCAAATTTCAAATAGAATAATAGCAATGCCAATGTTAACCCACAATGGGGGGAACAGTTCTATAAATCCAGTTGGAAATTCGAACAATTAAGGAAATACCAATTTTAGACATTCTTATCCTCCTGGATTCAATACTAACCCACAATTTAAGGATAAGAAGTTTTCTACTGAAGAAATGATTCTGAATATGGGAAATCAATTACAAGCTCAAGGTGTTACGATAAAAAAAATATTGAAAATCAATTGGGGCATATTTTCACTGCACTTAATAATAGACCTTCTGGAACGCTTCCAAGTAATGTTGAGATCAATCTAAAAGATCAAAGCAAGGAACAACTTAAGGCTATTCAATTAAGGAGTGGAAAGGAATTGGAGACAAAAGTACTAAAAGAAGTTGAATTAGAAAAAGAGAAGGTGGATATTGAAAAAGGTTCAAACAAGATTTATCTAGACATGGAATATCCTCTTAAACCAATGAAGATACTATTGAAAAATCTTCGCCTCCATTTCTTCAAAGATTGAAGCAACAAAATAGGGATAACAGATTTGGAAAATTTTTGAAGATCCTTAAGAAATCAACGATAAATATTCCTTTTGTTGAAGCATTAGAACAGATGCCCGACTATGCCAAGTTTATGAAGGATATTCTCAAAAGAAAAGAAAAGAAAATTCATAAATCATGAAATTATTGCACTTAGCGGAGAGTGTAGTGCAATTATTCAGAAGAAGCTTCCGGAAAAACTTAAAGATCCTGGTAGTTTCACTATCTCGTGTGTTATAGGTGAAAATTTTTTTGGAAGAGCCTTATGAGATCTGGGAGTTAGTATTAATCTTATGCCTTTATCAACTTTCAAAAGGTTGGGAATAGGAGAAATTTCTCCTACATCTATGACTCTTCAGTTGGTCGATCGTTCCATTACTTACCCTAAAGGAGTGGTGGAAGATGTGTTAGTGAAAGTGGATAAATTTATCTTTCCTGTCGATTTTATTGTGCATGATATGGAGGAAGATAAAGAAATTCCAATCATTTTGGGAAGACCATTCCTTGCTACTGTGAGAGTAGTGATTGATGTTCAAAACAAAGAATTAACTATGAGGGTTAATGATCAAGAGGTGATCTTTAATATTTTGAAATCTATGAAGTATCCCTCAATGACAAAAGATGATGAATGTTTTAGGATGGAGGTCTGTGAATATTTGAGAAAGGATCATTTTGAAAATATATTTGAAAAAGAAGCGGAGTATGAAAATATGTTTGAAGAAGGAATTGAAAATGAAGAAAATTCATATAGTAAGAAGAATGAAGATTTGGAGTATGTTCAGGAGAGATTTGAAGTATTAGACACTATGGAAGGTGGAGATAAAAACTTAATTCCATCTATGTTAAAACCTCCAGAACTTGAGATGAAAATTCTCCCTAATCATTTAAAGTATATGTTTTTTGGAGAATCATCTACCATATCAGTTCTTGTATTTTCGGAGTTAAACTAATATCAAGAACAAAAATTATTAGAAATTTTAAAAAGATACAAAAAGGCTTTTGGATGGACTTTAACAGATATTAAAGGAACCAATCCTTCAATTTATATGCACGGGATTTTATTAGATGAAGAATATAAACTAAGATTTGATCTGCAGAGGAGATTGAATCCAGTAATGAAAGAAGTAGTTAAGAAGGATATTTTAAAATGGCTGGATGCTGGAATTATTTATCCTATTTCAGATAGTGCTTGGGTGAGTCCAATACATTGTGTACCAAAAAAGGGAGTAGTGACTGTTGAAGTGAATGAATGAAATGAAATTATACTCACAAGACAAATTAATGGATGGCGAATTTATATTGACTATAGGAAATTAAATGCCGCCACTCGAAAAGATCACCTTCCTCTTCCTTTTCTCGATCAAATGCTGGATAGACTTGCTGGACACAAGTACTACTGCTTTCTGGATGGATATACTAGTTATCATCAAATACCTATTGCTCCTGAGGATCAAGAAAAGACAACATTTACTAGCCCTTACAGAACCTTTGCTTTTCGAAGAATGCCTTTTGGACTATGTAATGCACCTGCAACGTTTCAGAGATGTATGATGTCTATCTTCAGTAGTATGATAGATAATTGAATAGAAGTTTTCATGGATGATTTCTATGTATTCGGGACTTCATTAGAAATCTATTTGGGAAACTTAGCAAAAGTTTTGGAGCTTTGCGAGAAAATAAATTTAGTTCTGAATTGGGAGAAATGTCAATTATGGTTGCAAAATGAATTGTGCTTGGGCATAAAATTTCTGAATTTGGTATGGAGGTCGAACCTGCTAAAATTCGAGTGATTGAGAGATTGCCACCACCCACTACCGTGAGAGAGGCGAGGAGTTTCTTAGGACACGCTGGATTTTACATGTGATATATTAAATATTTTTCTAAAATTACCAAACCTTTGTGCCGATTTCTAGAAAATGATAGATAATTTGATTTTAATGATGAATGTTTTTGTGTTTTTGAACTATTGAAAGAAAAATTAATCACTGCACCTATAATTGTTTCACCTGATTGGGAGAAACCATTTGAACTTATGCATGATGCTACTGATTATGCGATCGGAGTAGCGTTGGGGCAGAGGCATGATAAAGTTTTCAAAGTCATTTACTATGCTAGTAAAACTCTTAATGAAGCTCAGATTAATTATACCACTACTGAAAGAGAGTTATTAGCTATAGTATTTGCTTTTGAAAAGTTTAGACCTTATTTAATTGGAGCTAAAAGTATTGTGCATACAAACCATTCAGCTATCAAATATTTAATGCAAAAGAAGGATGTCAAACCTAGACTGATTAGATGGATATTTCTTCTGCAAGAATTTGATTTTATGATAGTTGATAGGAAGGGATTTGATAACCAAATAGCTGATCATTTGTTGAGATTAGAGTATGACAAATTTTCTTGAATTTGAGAAGGAAGTTACATAAACTTTCCCTAATGAACAACTTTATACTATTATGGGAAGAAATTTGCCTTGGTATGTTGATATTGTGAATTATATTGTGAGTGATATTGTACCACCTGATTTAACAAGGCAACAACAAAAGAAGTTCAAATATGATGCAAGATTTTATTTTAGGATGAGCCCTATCTATATAAACAGTGTAAGGATATGATTATTAGGAGATGTGTGCCACAAGAAGAAACTAATTTAATTATTCAACGATGTCATGATTCTGAATTTAGAGGTCATTTCGGTGTTGATAAAACTGCTTTTAGGATTTTACAATCTGTATTTTATTGCCCTACTCTTTTTAAGGATGTATACAAATATATTAAATCATGTGATCGATGTCAGAGAGTAGGTAATATCTCTAAAAGAAATGAAATGCCTCTAAATTATAATTTGAAAGTTCAAATTTTTGATGTATGGGGATTAGATTTTATGGGACCATTTACTCCTTCATTTGGGAATTTATATATACAGGTTGTAGTTGATTATGTCTCGAAATGGATTGAAGCTATTGCTTTACCTAGATGTGATGCTCAGAGTGTTTCAAAAATTTTAAAGAAAAATATATTTGCGAGATATGGAATGCCGAGAGTGATTATAACTGATGGTGGATCCCTTTTCAAGAATAATCAAATTAAGATATTGATTGAGAAATATTATATTATTCATAGAATCTCTACTGCTTATCATCCCCAGGCTAGTGGTTTAGCAGAAGTGTCTAATCTTGAAATTTAAAGAATTTTGAAGAAAACTGTGGATAATCACAAATTAGATTGGCCTGCTGGATTAGATACTGCATTATGGACTTATAGGACTGCTTTTAAGACCCCTATTGGAATGTCTCCTTATAGACTAGTGTTTGGTAAGACTTGACATTTACCGGTTGAATTGGAGCATAAAGCATATTGGGCGATAAAAGATTTGAATTTTAATTTGAAAAATGCTGTAGAGAAGAGATTTATGAAATTGAATGAATTAGAACAAATTAGAAATGCATCTTATCACAATGACATGATCTATAAAGAGAGAATGAAATTGTGGCATGATCAAAAGATACTGAATAAGAAATTTGAATATGGACATAAAGTTTTGTTATACAACACAAGATTGAAATTATTTTCTGGAAGGCTCAAGTCTAGATGGTTGGGACCTTTTACAGTTGTAAAAGTTCATTCTTTTGGAGCAATTGATATTGAGGATCCTGATACTAGAAAGATTTTCAAGGTTAATGGGCATCAATTAAAGCCTTACTTTGATGGGTTTCAAACTGACTTCAAAGTGGTTTTAATGCTGAGTCATCTAGATTAAATGAATGGTTTGTCGGGCTGACGATGTTAAACTAAGAGCATTACGGGAGGCAACCCATATGTATCTTTATGGCGTGTTTGCTTATTTGTTATAGTTGTTCTTTTAGATAGTTATTTTGGAATCCTAATCACTTCTAAATACTTTTAAAAATAGATTAATATTGGATCGATTTGAGATATTGGAATATTTTGGGCAAAACGAAGTTCAGTGAAATTTTTTACCACTAGCGCCGCTGGTGCCCAAATACAGAGAACATGCTAAACTTCAGGATTTGAACGTCGCCGGCGCCCAAATCCTGGTGTCGGTTTTTAGAGTTTAAAAACTCAATTTTTAGCAGTTTTGAACGAGATTTTCTTCCTTATAACTCCCAAAAATCCATTTTAAACCTCTAACCACCAGAAAAACGAAAACTTCCTTTCCCAATTCGTATCCCATAGATTCCTACTCCTACTCCATAAAACCCCTCGATCTCACATTTTTAACCGATGGAAGTTTATTAGTTTTGAGGCGCAACAAATATTCACCAAGGTGATGATGAAAAGGAGGATTATCAAGGAGAGAGGCTTTATTAATCGAGGTATGGATAATCCTACTACAAGAGTTGAACAGATAATAAAGAAAAGGCGTTGGGAAGTGCTATGTTACACTACCGCTGCCGTAGTCGTTCCGGTTGTGAAGGAATTCTATGCAAATCATCACGGGATCAACCAAGGATTCGTCTATGTGCGAGGTAGGTTTGTCCAATTCACTCCTGTGAGAATTAATGATCCCTTTATGATTGATAATGTACCTATCTGCCACTATTCCAATTTTAATGTGACAAACGATAATATGAAAGATGTCTATCGTTATTTGAACGGTGAAAATGAAGATTGAGAAGTAAGAAACAATGAATATATTAGATTCCCTTCTGCATCTTTAAATCCGATGTCAAAGCAGTGACATTATCGTTTTTCGGTGAAGTTATTTCTAACTTTGAAGATTAGTAAAGTAACCAAGGAAAGTGTTATTTTAAATTTTTGCATTCAAACTGGAAGGCCGATTGATATTGGAAATATAATTGTGAAATTTGTTTTGGGATTGATAGTTCATGGATCTAAATATGGGCTTGGACACCCGTCCACCATATTTCTATTGTGTAGTCAATCAAAAGTTTCTTATGAGAGTTAGGAAAAGGTTCTTCTTCCCTGGAGGCCTATATTATCCAACTAATCTTTATGACTACCAAACAGTAGGAGATGAAGGTGAAATGGATCTGCTTGTTGATTAACCAACTCAGAGTTCACAACCCATTCAGCCTTACTTTTCTGAAAATTTTGGAGTGATACTGAAGAGAATCAAGCAGTCAGAAAAAGAGGTACATAAAGTTTTGAATGTCATTAATAATATTTTTGACTTATTTGATCACATAAACTGGAGGATGAAGGAACAATTTGATCACATTGGTCGGATTGAAATAGGTCCGGTTAATCTGATGAAGAAGAATGTTGTGATTGCTAAGGATTCATTTGATGAATTCCCATTTCGTCCCTTCTACAATTTGTTTGTGCATCATCAATCTATTAGAGCTATCAAAGAGGAAGATAGCTCGGAGACTAATGAGGAGTGACTACTAGATTCTGCTTGTGCTTGATGTGTGTTTGCTTTACTTTGCTTAATTTTGTTTGGTGTGTTTAGTATTTGCTTTGCATTGCTTGTAGTTTGCATTTGGATTTACTATGCTTATTTTCGTTTGTGTGTGCCTAGATTTTAGTGTTTGCTTATCGTAGTATACTTGCAACACTAAAATCTAAGGGTCGTTGATTTAATTTGATCAACATGTTAGTGTTTATGTTGTAATGTGGATTTTATATATAGAAGTGATGTTTTGTGTTTGTGTAAGAATTGTGTTATTTATTGCTTGTGTGATGAAATAGATGCTTAATGAAGTGTTAAATGTTATTGTGGAGGTCGAAACGATTGAAATTACGAAAAAAATTTCGGATCTAGAAGTATTTTTGCACTGGCGCCGCCAGCGCGCAAATACAGAGAGTTTTGGCTAATTAAAAAAATAGAGTGTCGCCGGCGCCCGAATGTAGAAAAAGGCCAAAACCCTTTTATTTCGCGATTTTAACCCTGTGACTCGCAATTTTTTCCCTTGCTTTCGTCTTCCTCCTCCATTTTCGCGACTCTGAAGAACTAGGGCTTGCTAAATCTTGGATTTGAAGCGATTTCAAGGCTTTTCGAGATCGGATCTACACTTCTCTTGGTAAGAGCTGCAATTTGAGTTAAAAATTTTTTATTTTCACCATAGCAATCTCTTACATTGCTTAGATTGGAATTTTAGGATTTTTGAAGAAATTTTGGGATTTCCTATGATGAAATTTGCTCTTACTTGTTTAGAATATTATTTGGAGTTTGCTACATTGAGGATTTGAAATTAATTAGAATTTTCTTACAATTTTTAGAAATTCACATGGCTCCAAGGATGAGTAAAGGAAATAGAAAATTAGATTTTAATGAAGAAAAATTTGTCAATGTCAAGGCATAATTTCGTTTTAATTCTTTCATTTACAATAAGAAGTGTATTCAGGATCGAGCTTTTGACAATCTTGATGGATCTGTTGAACAGTTAATTACCAAGTGGAACTGTGAAAGATTTTGTCATTTTACTACAAATGCTGTTTTGGGTGTTGTGAGAAAATTCTATGCAAACATACCCTGGACTGAGACAAAATATGTGCTAGTTCGAGGAAAAATGGTTGAATTCACCCATCAGCGTATCAACACATTTTATCAAACTTGGGAACCTTTTGTATGTGAATATGAAAATTTTGATACCCGAGAAGCGACTTTGAAGGAAGTGATTGCTTTTCTGACAGAAAAAAAGGGAGAATGGAAAGTGGGTCAAAAACAGATGATTAACTTCCCTGCTTCCAAGTTAAATGTTGCATCTAAAGTCTGACACTATTTCATCTCTGCAAGACTGGTACCTTCGTACACCATAGTGAAGTTATAAGAGGGAGAGCCATTCTGAATTATTGTATTCAGACTATGAAGAAGATTGATATTGGAGCTATTGTCTTCAAGAACATTCAGTCTATTGCTAGAGGAGAGACCACGAGAGGATTAGGACATCCTGCTCTAGTTCATGCTCTGTGTGTACAGTCTGGAGTAGAGTTCAACAATTCTGAAGAGGTAGCTATACCACTGAGACCGATTACCAAGATTATCATTCGTATTATAAGTCTCATGTGGGAGCACGAGATGAGAGTAGGAGTACTGATATTCCTACTACGAGCTATGAAATTCCATCTACGTCTGAGCCCCCTACATTGTCCGATATTATGGAGCAGTTGAGACTACAGAGTGCTATTATGAATAGACTCCATGGTAGGATGGATTTGTTTAAGGCTAGAAGTGATGTGAATGAGGATTATATGATAAGAAGAGTTGAGTTTGATATTGCCTATCATGATGCCCAGGTTAGATTCATGAGGGGGGAGACTGATGTGATATTCCCTACTTGCCCCAGCTATACACCGTATAGACTTGGTCCTGCTGACCCTGCTGATGAAGCTGGTGATGAAGAGTGGTAGTTTGTCTGTTTCTGTTTCTATTTTTCTTTTTTATTTGTTGTGTTTTTTTTGATGTAGTAGTTATTTACTTTCTATGTGATGTGTAAACATGTTGATACTATAATGTTGTAATGAAAAGTTGAAATTGTTAAATGAACTGTGTAGTGCTGTGATAGTTTGTTTAGTAGTTGTGGTGTTTTGTTGGATGTTTAGATATTTAAAGTTCATATCTCTTTACCCTACAAATGTTTAAAAATTTTATATCACTGTTACTAATTGTTTCATACCTGTTAGCTATAAATTTTGATTAATATCAGATAGCTTTTGAAGATTTCAAGATCCCGACACAAAAAGATTAGTTTCTTTTACTCTCTACTGTTTCAAATTTATTGAAAAATTTAAGTTTGGGGGAGGGTAGAAAAATATTAACTATTATTTGTTCTCAATAATTATATTTTCAAAAATTATTACCAAAACATCTAACAGTTGAACCTCACTTTAGATAACTAAAACTTTTTATTTTAGTTGAATATTGATCTCGCGATTTTAAATATACTTATAAATATAAGAATTCGACACCACTACTAAAGATATAAATTCTTAGCAACAACACCAAAAACTTGTCTTCGAGCGTAATTTTAATTTTAGTAACAATAAAATGTTATAATCTTTTAATCGCTGAGTTACCTTTAAACGTAAGTATACGTATCGTTCAAGTAATACAGGGCTCTAGTGGAATCTTGGTTATCGATCACACAGAGAAATATTTTAAAGTCTACTGACTAGGATTATATAAACCAAGTTAGGATTACAACTAAATCTAATTTGCCTATCTGTCACTAATACGCAATTGATAATAAAATTATTATATCTAAACTAGTTCAACTAACAAATTACTAATACTACTAAAGTTAAGTTCAAATATATAATAGCAAGAATCTTTCTCCTTTGTTAAGATATTTAGTGAAATGATAATTTGAATTAGTTTTATATGTGTTGTGTCAAATAAGAGCATACCTATTCTTTAACCTTTGGTCCAGGTATAAAGAACATTGACTAATCTTATGCTTGGTTACTGAATCTGCGGCTAGGCTGGGAGGATACCGGCTCTCACTTCGGAGCACCCACGTTCCCCTCACCTGAGGGCTAACAATCTACACCTCAGCACCCAAACGATAGGACCGAATTGAGGATTTTAGCCTGTCACTCCAAAATCTCCAATTCTACGCTCGATTAATATTGTTTCCCTATTTATTTACACTTCTCCTTTTAAAGATTTACCCGTCTACCTTTCAAAGAGAAATGTGATACATACTAGTTAAGAATCCTTAGCCTACGGTTAGATCTTAAGAATTCTTCACAGATTTTAACAATACAAATGGTCAATTCGTATAGTAAAGTAAGAATAGGTATAGTATCATCACAACTTCTTTATAATAGGTTTGATACACTAATTCATATAATCATTTCACAAAAACATCAAAACAAGGAGAAAGACAGAACAACTACTCAGAATTCACGAAGAGGATGCAATAAAACTTGGATTTCATATAAAAAGTAAAGTTCTACAAACTATAATAAATAAACACAACTTATCTCAAATTCCTCCCCAAGCAAACTCCTTAAAGTTCCTTTGGATTTCTTCCTTTCTTATAGCACACGAAATTCTCCTTCAAAACGGTAATGCAAAAGAAATCTCTCACTTCCCTTCCACACTTACAATCCCTCAAAGAATTCCTCACAAAATCTCTATTTGAACCCACTACTCACTAAATAACAACACTAATTAACACTTTGGACTCTCTAGTAAACACGTAGGAGACCACTTTTTCGGCCTAAAATGGTTCTTTTTAAAGTTATAGAAGAGTCTCTAAGGGTTTTGCAGGCACCCCTTCAAAAATCATCCACATTCGACGTATTTCTGGAAGGAATCGTCAATCCCGCCATCGACAGCCTCGAGCGCGCTGTCGACGGCCTTCTAGAATCAGTGCTTTAAACAGACCCCACCATCGGCGGCCTCGATCTTCGTCGTCGGTAGCCTTCCTTGCAAATAATTCTGAAATCTCAAAAAAATCACACCGTCGGCGCCATCGACCTTGCCGTTGGCGCCCTAGGTCAATTTTTCATAATTTGTTCCTTTTTGCTCCAAATTTGCTTCTTTTTGCATATTTTCTCTTCTTTGTCCTTAAATCTTCATACCTGCAGAAAAACACTAAACATACCTTTATTTAAAGTGTAATATCATCAAAATTAGTATAAAATAGGCATGAAAACCTTAACATTTTTTTCCTTGGGTCAAATATTATGGAAGGATTAGATGAAAGTTTTTAGTAATAAAGGTTAATTTTATAGGGGTAAGATATTTGGTATGAAAGGATTTGATTATAGTTAACTATTTAAAGTAAAGAAAACTGTATTTTTGAAATTTTAAGAGACTTAAAGTGTTATGTGTTAAGAAGCGATTGTGACTTTATGATGAATAATGAAGCTCATACCTAATTATAAAGTAAGGTGGTGTTTCAAGTTTGAACTTTAGAAAGAGGAGAGTGAAGTTCAAATCATTAAAGGCTGTCCAGATATAATAATCCTCATAAAAATAAAATAAAAAGTAAAGAAAAGAAAAGAAGGATTGAAAAAAAAATCCCAAAAATAAGAAAAAGAAGAAGAAAAAGAAAAGAAAAAGAAAGAAAAATATTTATGAGAAGAAGCTTGAGGAGCTGTCTAATCAAAAATTGGCTTCACTTGAGTCACCCTAAAGGGAGAACTTGATTTCATTTTTGAATTTATATTTAAAGTATTGGCCTACATTCTGATGAAGTTTGCATGAACTCCTTTTTCAGATAGTCTTTCAAGGCACTCTTAATGTGATAAATTATGGTTTATCTTGAAATAAATAGAATACTAGAACCCTTAGACTTGATTGCTGAAAATTCTTATACTTGTAGTGTTGACCTGAGTTACTGAATTTCTTTCTAAAAGTCTTACCAATATATTTCTTTGAATGAAAAATTTTAGTGTCCTATAGGTGAAAAGTACATTTCCTTGAGTTATTTATTTATGTAGTAAAATGATTACTTGAGGACAAGTAATAGTTAAGTTTGGGGGATTTTGATGCACCAAAAATATATACTATTTTTGCTAGATAATTTAAGTCATTTTTTATGATATTGCACTTTAAAGAAAGGTGTTTTTCATGATTTGTTGCAGGTATGATGTTTTTAGGTGATTGGAGCGAAAAGAATAAAAAAGGAACGAAATTAGAGCAAAAAGGAGCAAAATGTTAGAACACACCTTCTGGCGCCACCGGTGCCAGAATGGGCGCCGCCTGCGCTATTTTCCCGAGAGCTCCAGAATTAATTGACGATAGAGCACCGTCGGTGCCCTATCGGGCGCCGCCGGTGCCCAATGTCGGTGCAATTCAAATTTGAAGAGTTTTGGCAACTTTTTGAAGGGATGCTTAAGGAAACTCTTGGGAATTCATTTCTAACATATATGTAACTGTTTTTGGACGAAATTGGAGAGGGGAGAAAGAGTTTCTAGTGTGTGTGAGTGTGTTTAGAGTTAGGGTTTGGAAGAGAAGAGTGTAGAAGTGAAGATTTGAAAGGGATTCTTCTCTAAGGAGTGAAGGAGAAGGTGTAAAGTGAGAGATTGCTTCTTCCTTTCCATTCTAAAGAGTGAATTGAGTGTTGCAAACAAGAGAGAAAATGATTCAAAGGAACTTCAGAGGATTTACTTGGAGAAGAGAACGAGATAAGTTGTATTTTCTATTGTGGTTTTTATGATTTTTCTTTTATATATAAAATCCATGTTTTATTGTGTCTTCTCTATGAATTCTGAGTAGTCTTCTTTGTCTTTCTTCTTGCATAGAGATGTGATGATCTGATGATGTGGATTTGAAGTGCTTTTAAAGTATTGAAGAAATTTTGATGGTTTTTCATTTTAAACTTAATTTAATTTTTGATCTGGCCAATTAAATTGTTAAAATTTGTTGTTGCACATTAACTCTGAAAGGATTTAGTGTCCTACAAAAATAATGAAGAATCCATTCAATGTTCATGGATGAATTGCGTAGTTCATGAGAATTGAGTGCAAATAAATAGAGAAATGTGTTTTGATGGGCTTCAAATTGGAGGTTTCAGGGTGACAGGCTGAGATCCCCAATTTGGTCCTAAGATTGGTAACTAAACTCGAAGGTTAGCCTTCAGGTGAAGGGTGAGTGGGAGCTCAGTAGTGAAAGTCGGTATCCTCCCAGCCTAGCCTTAGATTTAGTGACTGAACTTAGGATATGTCAATGTTCTTTTCATGCTTGGAAGAGGGGGTACTCTTTTGAGGGTAAAGAAACATTTATGCTCCTATTTGACATAATACAATAAATAATCATTCTATATCATTCACGCATCATATACTCATTGCAAGGGGAAAGATAGTTTTCATATATGTCAAAACCTTTCAAATACAAAGCTTAGTGTGTGTGTGTTAGTTAATTTTGTTTAAAGATAATAGAAGTAATTGTGGTTTGCTTAAATGTTACTGTTTTCTGCATCTTGTTAGTAGAAGTAAACTTAAACTTTAATTACGATTTGAGTATTGGATTTCAGTATTACACTATTTATTTTAAAGAATGTGTCTTCCTTGTGGGATATATAACCAGGACTTCATTAGAGCCCTGTATTACTTGATACGATACGTATACTTGCATTGAAGTTTGGAATTTAAAAAATCATTATAAATATATAAATTTGGGTTCGTAAGTTCTTTCATAATATAAAGTCCGCGGTCAACGGATCTGAGTATGAATTCCTCCTACAGGTGGTGCGGTCATAATTAAAGTCAGGTGTAGAGAGCTTAGGGATCTTCTTTGTTTGGTATAGATAAGCTCAGAGACAAACCAATTGGAAGGTTTATTGAGTTTGGTGGAGTGAAATAGAGTGTCTCTGACCAATTTTGGGTGAAGAAAATGGCCTCAGGCAGTCGGAGAGATGGCTAGAGAATGGTGGGCTTAAGCTTAGGAAGGTCTGGAAGCAATTTGGTAGAGTATCCACAAGGTTTTGTGCTCTCCTTATTTGGACCTGAGGGGTGGTGCTTAGATATCCATGGAATTGGGGCATAATTGGCCAGGCCAGAAGATTTCTTAGGTGGAGGGTTGAACGACGCAGTTGTCCAATCCGTTTGAGCTAGCTTGATGGGTGGATATGGGTTTGATTTACGGAGATGGATCTCTTAATTTTGGGTTCTTCGATGAATAAGCTAGTCAGAAATGGCAGGGCTGGTGGCTAGCTGGGTCAGGGTCGTCAAAGGAAAGTTAAAATGTGATTAGCTAGGAGGTTTGATGGCTGATGGCAAAGATTAACTCACTTGGCCATATAATGGAGGAGATCCCCCAAAATCATGGGACCCTTGGTCCATGGCTCATCTAGAGTGGGCTAGGAGGACTTGGGATGGGTCTTAGAGTCCAAATGACAGTTGTGGTGGTCTACGTTGGGCTAGACGAAGTGGCTCTAAGTAGGTTTAGGGTATTGATTCAAAATATATGATTTGACTTAGACTTAGGTTTAGGCTTAGTTAATATTAGATTTGGATTAATTGAATGGTAAATTTAGTGTAGAGGATTGTTATGAAGCTTTTGGAAGTCAATTGGGTTGAAAATTGAAGGGCCATAGAGTTCAATTTAGAGGAATCAAAGCAAAATTGGGGATATTGATTTGGGTTAGATTTGGATTAGGTTTGAGTTTAGTTGTAGACCAATTGAGGGTTCAAAATGATCTAGGGGAGTGTTGTTAAGGGTTTAGAATTTAAATTTGAGGAAATTGGATTGGTTAAAGAGTTTAATTTGGTGGAATTTTGAAGTTAGTTCATTGGGGACTTTAAGTTAGGTTTGGAATTTGAGTTTGAAATTAGTTTCGATTAGGCTTTAATTTGGTTTCAATTGGGATTAGACATGTTGAATTTTGATTTGGAATTGAAATTGGAAAAATTTGGAATCAATTTGGTGGAATTAGGGTGATTTAGGAATTTTAGGCCTTTAGGGGCAATTTGAGGTTTTTGGTCAAAATTGGTCAATTTGGGTGCAAATAGGGTCGAAGGGTGATTCAAATTAATTTTGGGAACATTTAGAATGAATTTGAAAATTTGAGATTTTTTTAGTCGTGAGGGGCATTTTGGTAATTTTGACACTTTGGTGGTACTTTGGGAATTTTGGTTATTTATGAGTGTTTTGGATAACTTAAGTGGTTTGGAATGGTTTGAAATGATTTTTGAAAAAGATTTGAGAGTTTAGGCAATTTTGAGATATTTTCAAAAGATTAGGGTTTTATGGGCATTTTGGTGATTTTGGGAAAGTTGGGGTTAAAAAAGTCAAAAGTGAGAATTTAGCAAAATTAGGATCAATTGAGAATGTTGATCATATAATTACCTCTATTGAGCCATGATACCAAGGGAAAATCCATTTTGGATCCTCCATGTGTTGGTCCTAGCCAAACCCTAGCCTAGGCTAAGGGTTTGGGGGACCACCCACATGGGTTTCCAAAAGAGTGGGGAACCAAGTTAAGAGTGATTGGTTTAGTATTTTAGGTTGAGGCTAAAGGGTTCCAGTGTGTGCGTGCAAGACTGACCAAGTCCTCACCACCTAGGGCTAATCCTAAGGTCAAGCAATGTTATGGGAACCCTTCTTGTGCTCCCTCATGTTTGGCTCCATCCTACTAAGTGATAGAGTTTTAAAACCAAACATATGGAACTTCAAGAAAAGTAAAGAAGTGTTTAGAATTTCTAATGGGTAGGGTTCCATCACTAGTCTTCTAGGATAGTCAATAAGAAAGTCCTATGGCTAGATCCTAGACTCCTAAAGAAGAATGACTAGACCCCAACAAAAGTGAGGTTAACATGTTCTTCTATTATTAGTCATGCTTTGTTTCTCTATGTTACAATGAATGAGGAAGTTATTTCCTCTTTGTTCATGTGCCTCTAGCCTTAACCCTTAGGGCTAAGCTACCCAGTGGGCTTTTATGGATGACTTCCTTTCCAGATTTCCTGTCAACTTTATTTATTTTTTTCCTTTATTTCTTTATATGCTAAAATAACTTCAACAAAGACCTTCAAATGCGGTGACTGGACTATGTTGTTCTTCCTCCTCATGAATATCTTCAACCACTTATGTTATTGTGATCTCTACCACCTGTTCCCTAGATTCCTCGATATGAGTAGGTGGTTGGGCAGTAACAATGTTAGAAGTATTCGATGCTTATGTTAGGTTGCTCTAATTCATAATCAACCTTTAGTGGTTAGGCAAAAGCCTCTAAAGAATCGTGTATTTGTTCTAATAAATAGTCTAATTTAGATTTTGGAAGTTCATGTTCTTCTATTATTGGTCTTGTTTTCTTTCTCTCTATTACAGCGAATGAACAAGTTATTTTCCGCTTGCTTTGGTGCCTCTAGCCTTAACCCTTCGGGCTGAGCTGCCCACCGGGGCTTCAAGAATGACTTCCTTTCTAGATTCCCCATCACTTTTATTTATATTTTCCTTTATTACTTTGATGTCAAATTCACCTCTACCATCGTATACTCTATATTGTTCAATCGACCATTTACGTAAACTTTGAGTCAAAGAGAAATTTGTGTTACTCCCTGAGAATTTGAAAGATCTCTTTTAATCCCATATTGATCTCTGAATATGTTTATGAATGCGTCGGTTATGGAATCTTCGACTGAGGACCATAGGGTTAGCGTAGTGAGTTTGGGTTCTAGGATGGACTTCACAGATGAAGAGATTAAGATAATTTGATGGGCAAGTAAATTGTGCTCATCATCTCTCAAGTCAGCAAATGAATCAAGAATCTACAAATAGATTCAGTAAAATAAATAACTAAATAACATAAATGACCAAAAATAATTCTAAACTTACAACATAAGTTAAAGTACTCACCTGTATAGTGGTATGCCTCTAAAATACTAGATGGATCCTTGTAAGGTTCCATCCCGCATTTATTGGCCACCTCAACATGCGAGGTCTGGCGTTAGGAATAGCAGGGACCATCACAACTATACATTCATAAAACCAATGCTGTGCAAACATAAATAAATCAATAATTCATATTATACAAATAACAAAAAAAGAAAAATAAATCAATATTTCATATTATACAAATAACCAAAGATGGATAATGCACTAACCATTAAAAGAAAAATAAATCCATTTAAGTATCTTAATGGCTGACCTCTCCTTATTTTGATTACACAAGCATTGGCTTGCACAATAAGGTAGTCTCATGTCGTTGCACCAAATTAAATGAAGAAAAGGAATCTAAAGTCTCAGCAATTGAATAGAGCCCTTTGGGCACATAAAAATTACTAGAAGTAAAGCATAAATTTGACAAAAAAAAATTTAATAATCAGTTCATCAAGTGTGGTGGATGATTATTGATACACCTAAAATATATAGTATTTTTTATGCACATTTTTATATCTATTTTTGATGATATTGCACTTTAATGGAATGTATTTTGTATTTCTTTTGTAGGTATGATGAAAATGAGTGATTATGTTGAAAGGAGCAAAGTTGAATCAAATTTGGAGCAAAAAAATGAAAAATGAAAATTTGGACACTGGCGGCTAAGCATCGCTGGGCCGGCACTTAGCCGCCACAGTTAAAAATCGAGATTAACTTGAATTTGGCGCCATTTCCAAAGGGGATGGGATGCAACTCTTGGTGGTAACTTCCATAACTTCCTTTGGGTGGCAAGTTGGAATGAAGGGGTGCATTCTTTGGTGGATACATCGAATCTGGACACATTTTGAAGAGACACCAATACACCTTTTGATTTAATATTTAAAGAGAGTCTTAGGAAGGATTAGTGGCTCTTCCTTTGCATTTGAAGGGTTCATTCTTTCTTTCTTTGCATTTTGAGGGGCTCTTCCTTTGCATTTTGAAGGGTTCTTTCTTTCTTCCTTTGCACTTTGAAGGGTTCTTTCTTTCTTTCTTTCTTTCTTCCATTGCATTTTAAGCGAGCTTTTACAAAGTATTAATTAGGAGTAGGAGTAGAGATTAGAAAAGATAAAAGGGTAGGATTGAAGCCTTCTTCTTCCCATTTCTTTTCTTTCCTTTAGTTTAGTTTTTATTGAAGTCTGAAATCTATTTCTAAGTCATCGGAGTCGGGAGACCTGCTCTGAGGAGTAGTTTAGTGAAGAGTCAAGGTTTCAGAGGAACTTTCTGAGTCTTGTGAAGAGGATTTTCAGATAAGTGTTTACTTTTGTTCTTACATTTATTTTTTGATTAATACTTGTTGTGTTTTTTGTTTTTTTTATGGTTTTTAATTTCAAATCAATGTGTTTTTGTATTTTCTCAATGAATTCTGAGTAGTTTACTTTATCTTTTTCTTTCTTAAATGAAGAAGTAAGTAATTCATGAAGAATTGTTGTGGAATGTATATGTGTTTAAAGTTGGAAGAAGTTGTGAAGATTGATTCTATAAACTTTATTTACTTCTTAATTTGGCCTGTTAATATGTAAAATTTGTGGTGAGAATATGTAAGATCAAATGCGGTATTGTCTCATAAAAGTTAGTAAGAATCACATGCAATTATATGGGTGAAAATTGTAGTTCATATAATTGAATGCAATATATTAGAAGATGTTTTAAAGGGGAGTAAAATTAGAGGATTTTTAGTGTGACAAGCTAAAAGCACCTAATTTGGTTTGAAGTTTTGAATTTTGTTATGAGAAGTTAGCCCCCAGGTAGAGGGAATTGAGAGAACTCTAGAGTGAGAGCTGGTATCTTCCCTGCCTAACCATGTTCAAAATGATAAAATTTCAAATTAACCAATGTTCTTTATAGAACTAAGTAAGGGTAAAGAATACATTTGCTTCTATTCATCACAACAAATTTAAATACTTCCACAACAATACTTTCATAATTATTACTACTTTATAAAGGAAAGAAAAAGATATTCTAGTTAATAGTGTTTTTCATACCGTGTTTACAGTTATTATCATTTTAATTTCTTGTTTGACTTTTATAAGAAAATTAAAAGAGTGAAATCAACTATCAAACTTTTCAAAATCAAAACATACTTTCAAAAGATAATTAAAAAAGTAAAAAATATTACTTTCTTATTTCCTTAAAGATTTTTCACTTTCCCTGTGGGTTCGATATTTCGGGGCTTAATCAGAAAGTCCTATATTACTTGATAAATGATACGTATACTTGCATAGTATCCACATTATAAATCAAAATTTTCATATCAAAATCATAAGCATATATATCCGGCGGAGTCAAGTTTTTAGCACCGTTGCTAATTTTCATATCCTAATGGTAAGTATAAATACGCGGTGCGGGATCAACTCTCCAAGTGACTCCTTCAGTAGTTCACATCTACCCGTCATCCACACCACTGACGGGTTGTTTTTTCGAAGTTGTTGTTGGTCCTTTGTTGGGCATGCTAATCAACAAAACAACTTGATTTGCATCAAAACTAAGGTCCTTCCTGCCCAATGTGAATACCAATCAATCAATATCCTAATAATTCAATATGTGCATAGTTAGGATATGAGCTTGAGAATATGGGGGAGTTCAAAAAACTAATTAGATTCAATTTTCTCAGTTTTGACTATATCTCCTTAGAGACACTTGGCTATACCTTGTCCAAGACTTCTCTAACTGCAAATGGATGGGATATGCAATTCATAACATGTTTATTCATTAACCTACATGAATAAGAAAGAAACAATTTATTAACACGACAATAGTAATTAACAATAACATAACTCAATAACAACCCCATAAATGTTTCCCCAATAACCAATAATAAACAAATATTAACTTTCAAATAACCTGAATATAACTCATGCATAACTCTAGATCAAATGCCAAAAAAAATAAAGAATTGCCCAAAATAAATCATGCATAACCTTTGAATAACTTTTGAATAACCCAAGAATAACCCAAGAATAAACCAAGAATATCCAAAAATAAACCCTTAACTAACCCTTGAATAACCCGACAATAACTCGAGAACCCTTTAATAACTCAACAATAAATCATAATAACCTAACAATAAACCAACTAATAACCCAAGAATAACCTAAGAATACACTTCAAAATAATCCTGAAAAAACAACAACAATAACCAGGAATAACCCGACAATAACCCAGAGAATAACCTAACAATAACCGGAGAATAAACCACGAATAACCTGAGAATAACTCACGAATGACCCGATAATAACCCACGAATAACCCTAAATAACCTACAAATAACTCGAGAATAACCCATGAATCACCCAATAATACCTAACAGTAATTTGACAATAACCCGACAATAACCCAACAACGCAATAACCCAATAATAACCAGTCAATAACCCAACAATAATCAGAGAATAACCTGCAACTAGATGGAGATTAACTAAATCATAAATAACCTAATATAATGCAAAAATAACTCAATTATAACCTAAGAATAAATTTCTAAGTAACCATTGAATAACCCACAACTAATAGAATATTAACTCATAATCCAATAATAACCCCAAAATAACCCCATAATAAGCCCATAATAACTCACAAAATCAAATGAAAACTAAGGCAAGATAAACTCCTAAATAACTCATTAATAAT
This sequence comes from Papilionanthe hookeriana x Papilionanthe teres, assembly GCA_022702705.1. Classification (NCBI taxonomy): domain Eukaryota; kingdom Viridiplantae; phylum Streptophyta; class Magnoliopsida; order Asparagales; family Orchidaceae; genus Papilionanthe; species Papilionanthe hookeriana x Papilionanthe teres. Next base: position 10,627,622 of record CM040432.1, on the reverse strand, counting down.
CCAAAAATAACCATATAATAACTCAAGCATGAACTTGTAATAGCTGTCAATAAAGACTAACTCCAGAGTAACTTAAGCACAGATTACCTCCCAGTACCCTAAATCATAAACCCTAAACCCTCTAAGATTACTAAACAGAAAATAAAAACTTATAATATGAAAAAAAATAAGAGGAAAAAACAATCAAAATTACCAGGACAAGTTTTCCGCTCCAATGCTCTACTTTTTTGACCTCTTCGCCTTCTTCTTCCTCTCTTTCTTCGACTTCTTCGGCTATTTCAGGTCCATCATGTTCACCTCATCCGATTCCTTCCTTTTCAGCTTTTCCAATTGCATATTCTTGGGATCATCCAACTCCATTTTGTTACGCCTTCAAAACTCTCCAACGAAGCAAAGATGAAACCTAGCAGAACCAATGATGAAATCCCTAGCAAAACAAAAAATACAGATGGAAGGTTCTGACAATAGAAGCCTAAAACTATATGAAAAATATATTTCCTGACAGTCTAAAAGACGAAGAAATATTACATCAAGACTCCGCACGTTACTCTAAGTGCGGAGTCCTATAGTCGTCCACCATGTGTATTCTCCCAACCCCACCCATGAAAATATGAAATTAAATAGCAACCCAGCCCGAGTGGAACCCACAACGTTTTGAAAAATAGCCTTTTTAATATTCCAAAATTCATCTTCCTTGGCTGAAACCCTATTATTTCCTTCTTTTAGGGACAAATTTCCTTCTTCTTTGGTGAAACGCAGTTAAAATCCTACCTTCGCGTGAAACATTCTTCGACATGCAAGGATCATGGCATCTAGCAGTTCTATAAAATCAAGGTACATTTAGTTTTTCTGTATTAAGATTAATCTTCCTTCTCAAATAACCGCAATTGTTGTATGCACAACAAGAACACCTCAATAGCTTTATCATGAGACATGAATAATAAGTAATAACACTTCAATAACACAGTAATAACAGAGCAATAAAGATTATGCAATAATACATGAATAATACATCAATTACTGATGGGGTTCGGACTTTAATATTGATGCAAGAACTTATGAACCTTAATTTATATATTTATAATGATTTTGTAAAGTCCAAACTTCAATGCAAGTATACATATCGTATCAAGTAATACAGGGCTCTAATGGAGTCCTGGTTATTGATCCCGCAGGGAAGGCATGTTCCTTACAATAAATAGTGTAATACTGAAATCCAATACTCAAATTGCAATTTAAGATTAAGTTTACTTCTACTAACAAGATGCACAAAAAAGTAACAGTTAAGCAAACCACAATTACTTCTAATATTTTTAAAAAGATTTAACTAACACACATACTAAGCTTTGTATTTGAAAGTTTTTGATATATATGTAAAGTGTCTTTCCTCTTGCAATGAGTATATGATGTGTGAATGATATAAAATGATTATTTATTGTTTTGTGCCAAATAGGAGCATAAATGTTTCATTACCCTAAAAAGAGTACCCCCTCTTCCAAGCATGAAAAGAACATTGACATATCCTAAGTTCAGTCACTAAATCTATGGCTAGGCTATGATGATACCAGCTGTCACTACGGAGCTCCCACTCACCCTTCACCTGAAGGCTAACCTTCGAGTTTAGTTACCAATCTTAGGACTAAATTGGGAATCTCAGCCTGTCACCCTGAAACCTCAAATTTGAAGCCCATCAAAACACATTTCTCTATTTATTTGTACTCAATTCTCATGAACTACGTAATTCATCCATGGACATTGAATGGATTCTTCATTATTGTTGTAGGACACTAAATCCTTTCAGAGTTAATGTACAACAACAAATTTTAACAATTCAATTAGCCAGATTAAAAAGTAAATTAAGTTCGAAATGAAAAACCATCACAATTTCTTCAATACTTTAAAAGCAATTCAAATCCACATCATCACATCATCACATCTTTATGCAAGAAGAAAGACAAAGGAGATCACTCCGAATTCATAGAGAAGACACGATAAAACATGGATTTTATATATAAAAGAAAATTCATACAAACCACAATAGAAAATACAACTTATCTATTTCTCTTCCCCAAGAAAATCCCTTGAAGTTCCTTTGAATCCTTTTCTCTCTTCTTTGCAACACTCAATTCCCTCTTTAGAATGGAAAGGAAGAAGCAATCTTTCACTTTACTCCTTCTCTTTCACTCCTTAGAGAAGAATCCCTCTCAAATCTTCACTTCTACACTCTTCTCTTCCAAACCCTAACTCTAAACACACTCACACACACTAGAACCTCTTTCTCGCCCCTCCAATTTTGTCCAAAAACAGTTACATATATGTTAGAAATGAATTCCTAAGAGTTTCGTTAAGCATCCCTTCAAAAAGTCGCCAAAACTCTTCAAATTTGAATTGCACCGACACGGACGCCGGCGGCGCTCTATCGTCAATTTATTCTAGAGCTCTCGGGAAAATGGCGCCTGCAGCGTCCATTCTGGCGTCGGCGGTGCCAGAAGCTAGTTTTCTTCATTTTACTCCTTTTCGATCTGAATTCGTTCCTTTTTGTTTCTTTTCGCTCCAATCACCTAAAATCATCATACCTGCAACAAATCATGAAAAATACCTTTCTTTAAAATGCAATATCACAAAAAATGGATAAAATTATATAGCAAAAATAGTATATATTTTTGGTGCATCAAAATCCCCTAAACTTAACTATTAATTGTCCTCAAGTAATCCATTTACTACATAAATATATAACTCAGGGCAATGTACCTTTCACCTGTAGGACACTAAAATTTTTCTTTCAAAGGAATATATTGGTTTGACTTTTATAAAGAAATTTAGTAATTCAGGTCAACAGGACATGTTTAAAAAATATTCAACAATCAAGTCTAAAGGTTCTACCTTCTATTTATTTCAAGATAAACCATAATTTGTCACATTAAGAGTGCCTTGAAAGACTATGTGAAAAAGGATTTTATGCAAACTTCAATAGAATGTAGGCCAATACTTTAAATATAAATTCAGAAATGAAATCAAATTCTTCATTTAAGGTGACTCAAGTGAAGCCAATTTTTGATTAGGCATCTCCTCAAGCTTCTCCTCATAAATACTTTTCTTTCTTTTTCCTTTTCTTTTCTTTTTGGGATTATTTTTCAATCCTTCTTTTATTTTCTTTCCTTTTTTCTCTTTTTTTATATATGAGGATAACTATATCTGTATAACCTTTAATGATTTTGAACTTCACTCTCCTCTTTCTAAAGTTCAAACTTGAAACACCTCCTTTCTTTATAATTAGGTATGAGTTTTATTATTCATCATAAAGTCACAATCTCTTCTTAACTCATAATACTTTAAGTCTCTTAACATTTCAAAAATACAGTTTTCTTTACTTTAAATAGTTAACTATAATAAAATCCTTTCATACCAAATATCTTACCCTTATAAAATTAACCTTTATTAATAAAAACTTTCATCCAATCCTTCCATAATATTCAACCGAAATAAAATGTTTTAGTTATCTAAAGTGAGGTTCAACTGCCAGAAGTTATGCTAATACTTTTTGAAAATATAATAATTGAGAACAAATAAGAGTTATATTTTTCTACCCTCCCCCAAACTTAAATTTTTCAATAAATTTGAAATAGTAGAGAGTAAAAGAAACTAACCTTTTTGTGCCGGGATCTTGAAATTTTCAAGTGCTATCTGGTATTAGTCAAAATTTACAGCTAACAGGTATGAAACAGTTAGTAACAGTGACATAAAATTTTTAAACATTTGTAGGATAAAGAGATATCAACTTTAAACATCTAAACATCGAACAAAACACCACAACTACTAAACAAACTATCACAACACTACACATCTCATTTAACAATTTTAACTTTTCATCGCAACATAACAGTACATCAACAAGTTCACATCACCAAGAAAATAAATAACTACTACATCACAAAAACACAACACATAAAAAAACAAAAATACAAACAAACAAACTACCACTCTTCATCACCAGGTTCGTCAGCAGGACCAGGTCTTTCCGGTGTATAGCTGGGGCAAGTAGGGAATATCACATCAATCTTCCTCCTCATGAATCTGACCTGTGTGTCATGATAGGCAATATCAAACACAACTCTTCTTCTCATATAATCCTCATTCACATCACTTCTAGCCTCAAACAAATCCATCATACCATGGAGTCTATCCATACTATCACTCTGTAATCTCAACTGCTCTATAATATCAGACAAAGTAGGGGGCTCAGACGTAGATGGAATGTTGTAGCTTGTAGTAGGAAGATCTGTACTCCTACCCTCATCTCGTGCTCCCACATAAGACTCATAAGTACGAATAATAGTCTTGGTAATTGGTCTCAGTGGTATAGATACCTTTTCAGAACTGTTGAACTCTACTCCAAACTGTATACACAAGGTATGAACTAGGGCAGGATGTCCTAATCCTCCAGTGGTCTCTCCTCTAGCAATAGACTGAATGTTCTTGAAGGCAATAGCTCCAATATCAATCTTCTTCATATTCCGAATACAATAATTCAGTATTGATCTATCCCTTATAACTTCACTATGATGATAAGAAGGTAACAGTCTTGCAGAGATGAAATAATGCCAAACTTTAGATGCAACATTTAACTTGGAAGTAGGGAAGTTAATCATCTATTTTTGACTCACTTTCCATTCCCCTTTTCCGTCTGTTAGAAAAGCAATCACTTCCTTCAAATTCACTTCTCGGGTATCAAAATTTTCATATTCACATACAAAAGGTTCCCAAGTCTGATAAAATGCATTGATATGTTGATGGGTAAATTCAACCATTTTGTCCTCTAACTAGCACATATTCTGTCTCAGTCCAGGGCACATTTGCATAGAATTCTCTAACAACACCGAAAACAGCATTAGCAGTAGAATAACAAAATCTTTTCTAGTTTCGCTCGACAATTAACTTTTCAACAGATCCACTAAGATTGTTAAAAGCTCGATCCTGAATACACTTCTTATTCTAAAGGTAAGAATTAAAACGAAATTGTGCCTTGACATTGAAAAATCTTTCTTCATCAAAATCCAATTTTAAAACCCTTTACTCATCCTTGGAGCCATGTGAATTTCTAAAAATTGCAAGAAAATTCTAATAAATTCCAAATCCACAATGTAACAAACTCCAAATACTATTCTAAACAAATAAAAGCAAATTTCATTATAGGAAATCTCAAAATTTCTTAAAAAATCCTAAAATTCCAATCTAAGCAATGTGAGAGACTCCTATTATGAAAATAAAAAAATTTTAACTCAAAGTGAAGCTCTTACCAAGAGAAGTGTAGACCTAATCTCAAAAAGCCTTGAAATCGCTTCAAAACCAAGATCTAGCAAGCCTTAGTTCTTTAGAGTCGCAAAAAAGGAGGAGGAAGATGAAAGCAAGGGAAAAAATCGTGGGTCCCAAGGTCAAAATAGCAAAATAAAAGGATTTTGGCCTTTTTATATATTCGGGCGCCGGCGGCGCTCAATAGGGCACCAGCGGTGCTCTAGTTTTTTAATAAGCCAATACTATCTATATTTGGGTGTCGGCGGCGCCCATTCTGGCGTTGGTGGCACCAGTGCAAAATTTTTTCTGGGTCCAAAATGTTTTTCGTAATTTCAATCTTTTCGTCCTCCACAATGACATTTAACACTTCATTAAGCATCCTTTTCATCACACAAGCAATAACTAACACAATTCTTACACAAACAACACAAAACATCACTTCTATATATAAAATCCAAATTACAACATAAACATTAACATGTTCATCAAATTAAATCAATGACCCTTAGATTTTTAGTGTTGTAAGTACACTACGACAAGCAAACACTAAAATCTAAGCACACACAACAAAATTAAGCATAGAAAATCCAAATGCAAACTACAAAGCAATGTAAAGAAAATACTAAACACACCAAACAAAATTAAGCAAAGTAAAGCAAACACACATCAAGCACAAGCAAGAATCCAATAATCACTCCTCATCGGTCTCCGAACTATCTTCCTCTCTGATATCTCCAATATATTAATGATGCACGAACAAATTGTAGAAGGGACGAAATGGGAATTCATCAGATGAATCCTCAGCAATCACAACATTCTTCTTCATTAGATTAATCAAATCCATTTCAATTAGACCAGTGTGATCAAATTGTTCCTTCATCCTCCAATCTATGTAATCAAATAAATCAGAAATATTATTAATGGCATTCAAAACATTCTATGCCTCTTTTGCAACTGCTTGATTTTCTTCAGTATCACTCTGGAATTTTCAGGAAAGTAAGGGTGAATGGGTTGTGAAGTTTGAGTTAGTTGATCAGCAAGCAGATCTATATCACCTTCATCTCCTACTGTTTGGTAGTCATAAATATTAGTTGGATCAATAGGTCTCCAGGGAAGAAGAACCTTTTCCCAACACTCATACGGAACTTGTATTTGACTACAGAACAGAAATATGGTGGACGAGTGTCCAGACCCATATTTAGATCCATGAACTATCAATCCCAAAACAAATTTTAAAATTATATTTCCAATATCAATCGGCCTTCCAGTTTGAATACATAAATTTAAAATAGCACTTTCCTTGGTTACTTTACTAATCTTCAAAGTTGGAAATAACTTAGCGGAAATTAAAAAATGCCACTGCTTTGACACCGGATTTAAAGATGCAGAATGGAAACTAATATAACCATTGTCTCGTACTTCCCAATCTTCTATTTCATCTGTCAAATAACGATAAACATCATTCATATTATCACTTGTCGCATTAAAAGTAGAATAGTGGTAGAGAGATACATTCTCAATCATAAAGAGATCATTAATTCTCGCAGAAGTGAATTTCACAATCACACCTCGCACATAGATGAATCCTTGGTTGATCCCGTGAAGATTTGCATAGAGTTCCTTCACAATCGGAACGGCTACGGCAGTGGTAGTGTAACATAGCACTTCCCAACGCTTTTTCTTTATTATCTCTTCAACTCTTGTAGTAGGATTATCCATACCTCGATTAATAAAGCCTCTCTCCTGGATAATCCTCCTTTTCATCATCACCATGGTGAACAATCGCTGCGCCTCGAAACTGATAAATTTCCATCGGTTGAAAATGCGAGATCGAGGGGCTTCAATGGAGTAGGAATCCATGGGATACGAATTGGGAAAGGAAGTTTTCGTTTTTCTGGTGGTTATAGGTTAAAAATGGAGTTTTGGGAGTTATAAGGAAGAAGATCCCGCTCAAAACCGCCAAAAATTGAATTTTTAAACTCTAAATTTATCACCAGGATTTGGGTGCCTGCGGCGCTCGATAGGGTGCCGACGGTGCTCAAATCCTGAAGTTCAGCATGTTCTCTGTATATGGGCACCTGCGGCGCTCATTCTAGTGTCAGCGGCGCCAGTGGTTAAAAATTTCACCGAACTTCATTTGGCCTGAAATATTCTAATATCTCAATTCGATCCAATATTTATCAATTTTTAATAGTCTTTAGGACCGATTAAGATTCCAAAATAACTATCTAAAAGCACAACTACAACAAACAAGCAAACACACCACAAATATACATATGGGTTGCCTCCCATAAAGCGCTTGGTTTAACGTCATCAGCCCGACAAACGATTCAATTAATCGAGGTGATTCAACATTAAAACCTCTTTGAAGTCAGGTTGAAACCCGTCAAAGTAAGGCTTTAATCGATGCCCATTAACCTTGAAAATATTTCCAGTATCAGGATCCTCAATATCAACAGCTCCAAAAGAATGAACTTTTACAACTGTAAATGGTCCCAACCATCTAGACTTGAGCTTTCTAGAAAATAATTTCAATCTTGGGTTGTATAACAAAAATTTCTATGCATATTCAAATTTCTTTTTCAATATCTTTTGATCATGCCACAATTTCATTCTCTCTTTATAGATCCTGTCATTGTGATAAGATGCATTTCTAATTTCTTCCAATTCATTCAATTGTATAAATCTCTTCTCTCCAGCATTTTTCAAATTAAAATTCAACTCTTTTATCACCCAATATGCCTTATGCTCCAATTCAACTGGTAAATGACAAGTCTTACCAAAGACTAGTCTGTAAGGAGACATTTCAATAGGGGTCTTAAAAGCAGTCCTATAAGCCCATAATGCATTATCTAATTGAGCAGACCAATCTAATTTGTGATTATCCACAATTTTCTCTAAAATTCTTTTAATTTCATGATTAGACACTTCTACTAAACCACTAGTCTAGGGATGATAAGCAATAGAGATTCTATGAATAATATTATATTTCTCAATTAATCTCTTAATTTGATTATTCCTGAATCGAGATCCACCATCAGTTATAATCACTCTCGACATTCCATATCTCACAAATATATTTTTATTTAAAAATTTTGAAACACTCCAAGCATCACATTTAGGTAAAGCAATAGCTTCAATCCATTTCGAGACATAATCAACTTCAACTAGTATAAATAAATACCCAAATAAAGGAGTAAATGGTCCCATAAAATCTAATCCCCATACATCAAAAATTTCAACTTCCAAATTATAGTTTAGAGGCATTTCATTTCTTTTAGAGATATTACCTACTCTCTGACTTCGATCACATGATTTAATATTTTTTGTATACATCCTTAAAAAGAGTAGGCCAAAAAAATCGAGATTGTAAAATCTTAAAAGCAGATTTATCAACACCGAAATAACCTCCAAATTCAGAATCATGACATCGTTGAATAATTAAATTAGTTTCTTCTCGTGGCACACATCTCCTAATAATCATATCCTTACACTATTTATGTGGATAGGGCTCATCCAAAAAATAAAATTTTGCATCATAATTAAACTTCTTTTATTGTTGCCTTGTTAAATCAGGTGGTACAATATCACTCACAATATAATTCACAATATCTGCATACCAAGGTAAATTTATTCCCATAATAGTATAAAGTTGTTCATCAAGGAAAGTTTCTGTAACTTCCTTCTCAAATTCAGATAATTTATCATACTCTAATCTCAAAAAATGATCAGCTATTTGGTTATCAGATCCCTTCCTATCAACTATCATAAAATTAAATTCTTTCAGAAGAAGTATCCATCTAATCAATCTTGGTTTGACATCCTTCTTTTGCATTAAATATTTGATAGTTGAATGGTCTGTATGCACAATACTTTTAGCTCCAATTAAATAATGTCTAAACTTTTCAAAAGCAAATACTATAGCTAATAACTCTCTTTCAATAGTGGTATAATTAATCTGAGCTTCATTAAAAATTTTATTAGCATAGTAAATGACTTTGAAAACTTTATCATGCCTCTGCCTCAACGCTACTCTGATCGCATAATCATTAGCATCACACATAAGTTCAAATGGTTTCTCCCAATCAGGTGAAATAATTATAGGTGCAATGATTAATTTCCCTTTCAATAATTCAAAAGCACACAAACATTCATCATTAAAATCAAATTTTCTATCATTTTCAAGAAGTCGGCCCAAAGGTTTGGTAATTTTAGAAAAATCTTTAATATATCGCCTGTAAAATCCAACGTGTCCTAGGAAACTCCTCACCTCTCTCACGGTAGTGGGTGGTGGCAATCTCTCAATCACTCAAATTTTAATAGGGTCGACCTCCATACCAAATTCAAAACTTTTATGCCCAAGCACAATTCCTCCTATAACCATAAATTGACATTTCTCTTAATTCAGAACTAAATTTGTTTTCTCGCAAAGCTCCAAAAATTTTGCTAAGTTTTCCAAACAGATTTCAAATGAAGTCCCGAATACATAGAAATCATCCATGAAAACTTCTATCCATTACCTATCATATTGCTGAAGATAGACATCATGCATCTCTGAAACATTACAGGTGCATTACACAGTCTAAAAGGCATTCTTCGAAAAGCAAAGGTTCCGTAAGTGCTAGTAAATGTTATATTTTCTTGTTCCTCAGGAGCAATAGGTATTTGATGATAACCAGTATATCCATCCAGAAAGAAGTAGTACTTGTGTCCAGCAAGTTTATCCATTGATCAAGAAAAGGAAGAAGAAAGTGATCTTTTCGGGTGGTGGCATTTAATTTCCTATAGTCAATACAAATTCGTCATCCATTAATTTGTCTTGTGGGTATAATTTCATTCCATTCATTCACTTCAACGTTCACTTCTCCCTTTTACGGTACACAATGTATTGAACTCACCCAAGCACTATCCGAAATAGGATAAATAATTCCAGCATCCAGCCATTTTAAAATCTCCTTCTTAACTACTACTTTCATTATTGGATTCAATCTCCTCTATGGATCAACTCTCGGTTTATGTTCTTCATCTAATAAAATCCTGTGCATACAAATCGAAGGACTGATTCCTTTAATATCTGCTAAAGTCCATTCAAAAGACTTTTTGTATCTTTTTAAAATTTCCAATAATTTTTGTTCTTGATATTTGTTTAACTCCGAAGATACAATAACTGGTAGGGTAGATGATTCTCCTAAAAACATATAATTCAAATGATTAGTGAGAATTTTCATCTCAAGTTCAGGAGGTTTTATTATAGATGGAATTAATCTTTTATCTCCACCTTCCATACTGTATAATACTTCAAATCTCTCATGAACATACTCTAAATCTTATTCTTCTTATTATTTGAATTTTCTTCATTTTTAATTCCTTCTTTAAACATATTTTCATATTCCGCTTCTTTTTCAAATATATTTTCAAAATGATCCTTTCTCAAATATTCACAGACGTCGATCCTAAAACATTCATCATCTTTTTCCATTGAGGGATACTTCATAGATTTCAAAATATTAAAGGTCACCTCTTGATCATTAACCATCATAGTTAATTCTCCTTTTTGAACATCAATCACTGCTCTCTTAGTAGCAAGGAATGGTCTTCCTAAAATGATTGGAATTTCTTTATCTTCCTCTATATCAAGTATAATAAAATCCATAGGAAAGATAAATTTATCCACTTTCACTAACACAACTTCCACCACTCCTTTAGGGTAAGTAATGGAACGACCGACCAACTGAAGAGTCACAGATGTAGGATAAATTTCTCCTATCCCCAATTTTTTTAAAGTTGATAAAGGCATAAGATTAATACTAGCTCCCATATCACATAAGGCACTTCCGAAAAAAATTTCACCTATAACACAAGGGATAGTGAAACTGCCAGAATCTTTAAGTTTTTCCAAAAGCTTCTTCTAAATAATTGCACTACACTCTCCGCTAAGTGCAACAGTTTAATGATCTGTGAACTTTCTTTTCTTTTTGAGACTATCCTTCATAAACTTGACATAGTCAGACATCTGTTCTAATGCTTCAACAAAAGGAATATTTATCATTAATTTCTTAAGGATCTCCAAAAATTTTCCAAATATGTTATCTCTATTTTGTTGCTTCAATCTTTGAGGAAATGGAGGCGGTGGTTTTTCAATAGTAATCTTCATTGGTTCAAGAGAATATTCCATGTCTGGATAAATCTTGTTTGAACCTTTTTCAATATCCACCTTCTCTTTTTCTATTTCAAATTCTTTTTGTACCCTTGTCTCCAATTCCTTTCCTCTCCTTAATTGAATAGGCTTAAGTTGTTCCTTGTTTTGATCTTTTGGATTGATCTCAACATTACTTGGAAGTGTTCCAGAAGGTCTATTATTAAGTGCAGTGAAAATATGCCCCAATTGATTTTCAATATTTTTTATCGCAACACCTTGAGCTTGTAATTGATTTCCCATATTCAGAATCTTTTCTTCAGTAGAAAACTTCTTATCCTTAAATTGCGGGTTACTTTTGAATCCAGAAGGATAAGAATGTCTAAAATTGGTATTTCCTTGATTGTTCGAATTTCCAACTAAATTTGTAGAACTGTTCCCCCATTGTGGGTTAATATTGGCATTGTTATTATTCCAGTTGAAATTTGGGTGATTCTTCTAACCAGGATTATAATAATTTAAATAATGATTATTACATCTATTAATAGCATTCAAAGTCTCGTAAGGTGTTTGAGAATCTGTTATCTGTCCAAATGAATTTTCCTCTAACACTTGGGGTGGTTGAGAATAATTCATTCCATATTGATCTATTTTCTTAGAAAGGGCTGCAATTTGAGAAACTATCATAGTTATCATATTTGAACCATGAACACTAGATACTCTCTTAGAATTTACCTGTTCAGAGGGCCATTTTAAATTATTAGTAGCCATTTCTTCTATTAATGTGTATGCTTCATCAAAAAGTTTTGACATTAACGATTCACCAGTAGCAACATCTATAATCAATCTCAATGATCCCACTAATCCATTGTAAAATGATTGAATTATTAACCAGTCTGGTAAAGCATGATGCGGGCACTTCCTAAGAAGATTTTTAAATATTTCCCAAGCTTCATATATTGATTCCCCTTCAAACTGACCAAAAAATGTTATATCGTTTCTTAGCTTAGCAGTCTTTAATGTAGGGAAATATTTTGATAGAAACTTTTTAGAAAGTTCTCTCCAAGTTCTAATAGATCCAGATGCTAAAGAATTTAACCACACCTTAGCTTTATCCCTTAATGAAAAAGAAAAAAGTCTAAGTCTGACAGCATCACTCGACACTCCGTCATATTTAAAAGTAGCACACAGTTCTAGAAAACTAGTGAGATGTAAATTGGGATCATCATTAAGTGTTCCTCCAAATTGATTATTTTGCACCATTTGGATAATAGCAGATTTAAGCTCAAATGAATTAGCAATAACATCAGGATTTTGAATAGTCACATGAATTTCATCTGCTGTTGGGTTAGCATAATCTCTTAAAGGTCTTGGAAAATTTCCAATATCATTTCTCTGATTATCTTGGTTATTCGCAATCTCACAAGGATTTTCAATTTGTTTTTTTTTGTTTTCTAATTTTTCTAATAGTATGCTCTAACTCTGAATCGTAAGGTACTAAACCTATAAATCCACTACTACGCAAATACTCTAAAAAGTAAACAAACACATAATTACACAATACAAAGTAAGGTTTTCAGTTTCTATATTATCAATAGATACAATTTATACCTTCCCCGGCAACGTCGCCAAAAACTTGATGGGGTGCGGACTTTAATATTGATGTAAGAACTTATGAACCTTAATTTATATATTTATAATGATTTTATAAAGTCCAAACTTCAACGCAAGTATATGTATCGTATCAAGTAATCAAGGCTCTAATGGATTCTTAGTTATCGATCCCACAGGGAAGACATGTTCCTTACAATAAATAGTGTAATACTGAAATCCAATTCTCAAATTACAATTTAAGTTTAAGTTTACTTCTACATAAAAGATGTAGAAAACAATAATAGTTAAGCAAACCACAATTACTTCCAATATTTTTAAACAAAATTAACTAACACACACACTAAGCTTTGTATTTGAAAGGTTTTGATATATATGAAAATTATCTTTCCTCTTGCAATGAGTATATGATATGTGAATGATATATAATGATTATTTATTGTATTGTTCCAAATAGGAGCACAAATGTTTCTTTACCCTCAAAAGAGTACTAATCCATGTAGAAAAATACATATTTTTATGCCTTGATTTTTATCAATTTCTAAGGATATTATGCTTTAATGAAAGGTATTTTTGTGTTTTTGGATGTAGGTGATGTAAAAAGGTCTATTAAAGGAAAAGGAGTGAAAGGGAGCAAAAATGGAGCAAAATATAAAAGAAGAAAAAATATGGCCTGGCGCCTAAACAGAAACTGTCAAGTTTTTGATGACTTTTGGATGGTTATTTTGACAGAGTGAGCAGTTATTGGACATTCTAGAAGACTGGCAGTTGTTCCTTGATAATAAGACATGTGATACATTGCATTTGGATGCTCCAAAATGATTTTAAACGCGAAGAGGTGCGAAGAACTGGACGCGGTGTCCGACGCCTAGGCGCCAGATTCCGGTGCCTAGGCGCCATACCGACCTTCTAGAAGATTCATTGAATTTGGACATGTTTTGAAGAGGTGCCTCAAGGACATGTTTTGCGTAGTACCCCTAGTGTGTAGAGTAATTTCTAAAATTTACAATATTTTGATTTATACATTTGCCGCTTATTATAAATTGGGTCAAGTTTTGGCCATCTTTTGGAAGCATATATTACTGCATTACTTACGGTCGGGTCAAGTTTTTGGCCCCGTTGCCGGGGAAAGAAATAAAATAGTTATAAATTTCTGTAAAAAAATATTATATTTCTAAAAATATGAAAATATAGAAAAATTATTAAAATATAAAATATAACAAAAAATTTTGTATTTTATTCCTTGTTTTATGCGAAGATTTGGTTCTGAAGGATTAATACCTTTAGATTCTGAATTAGAAAGAACAATTAGAAAAATTAAAAAGGGAAAACAAATTCAAAAATTTCAAGAAATGGCTGCTTTACAAAATCCAATTGAACTTAATGATCAAAATGTTTATAAACCATTAAGGGATTATGCTAACCCTACAGTAGATGAACTTCATAGTAGTATTCAAATACCAACTGTAGATGCTAATTCTTTTGAACTTAAACTGTCTATTATTCAAATGGTGCAAAACAATCAATTTGGTGGAACACCAAATGAGGATCCAAATTTACATCTCGTTAGTTTTTTAGAACTTTGTGCTACCTTTAATTATAACAATGTTTCTGATGATGCTATTAGACTTAGACTCTTTCCTTTTTCTTTAAGAGATAAAGCAAAGATGTGGTTAAACTCATTAGCGATCGGTTCTATTAAAACATGGGCTAAAATGGCACAAAAATTCCTTGCTAAATATTTTCCTCCTTCTAAAACTCGCTAAATTAAGAAACGATATTACTTCGTTTAGTCAATTTGACGGGGAGACAATATATGAAACTTGGGAAAGATTTAAAGAACTATTAAGAAAATGTCCTCATCATGCTTTACCTGATTGGTTAATTATTCAAACATTTTATAATGGATTAATTGGATCTTTAAAATCAATTATTAATGCTGCTGCTGGAGGTTCTTTAATTTCTAAATCATTTGAAGAAGCTTACACTTTAATTGAAGAAATGGCTAATAACAATTTTCAATGGCCTTCCGAAAGGATTAATCCTAAAAAGATGGCAAGTATTCACGATAATGAAGCCTTTTCTATTTTAGCTTCACAAGTTGCGACAATGTCTAAGAAATTAGATAGTTTTGCAATTAATATTTCACAAAATAATTCTGCTAATATTGAAGATTCTCAAACTATTGAAACTTTACAAGTTATTGCAAGTAAAAATAATCCTTATTCAAATTATTATAATCCTGGGTGGAAAAATCATCCTAATTTTAACTGGAATAATTCACAACAACAATGGGGAAATAATCAATCTCATCCCACTGGAAATTGGAATAATCAACTTAATCCAAATTTTAAACCTCCTGGATTTAATAATCAATCGAAAAAGTTATCAATAGAAGAATTAATATTCCAAATGAATAATCAATTACAAAATCAAAATACTGTTATTCGTAATATTGAAAATCAAATGGGGCAAATTGCTACTTTAATTAATAACAGACATGTAGGAACACTTTCTAGTAATGATGAAATTAATCCAAAGGAAACTGGAAAAGAACATGAACAAGCTAAAGCTGTGCAGCTTAGAAGTGGAAAAGAATTAAAAGAAAGAATGCATAATGAAATTGAAAAAGAGATTGAGGTTGAAGAGATTGAAAAACCTAAAGAAACTCTCTCTCCTAGTCAAGATCACACTCGTTATACTCGTTAATGTGGAAGTTGAAAAACCACCACCACCTTTTCCTCAAAGACTTAAACAACGAAACTTGATCATCAATTTTCTAAGTTCTTTGAAATTTTTAAGAAACTTACTTATTAATATACCTTTTGCTGAAGCTTTGGAACAAATGCCAACTTACGCAAAATTTATGAAGGATATTTTAAGCAAAAAACGAAAATTTGAAGCTTTTGAAACTGTTGCACTAAGTGAAGAATGCAGTGCAATAATCCAAAAGAAATTACCTGAAAAGCTTAAGGATCCTGGAAGTTTCACTATGCCCTGTGCTATTGGAGAAAAATTTTGTGGAAAAGCTTTATGTGATTTAGGAGCAAGTATTAATCTCATGCCATTTTCTATCTTTCGAAGATTAGGTTTAGGAGATATTACTCCCACCACTGTAACCCTTCAGTTAGTTGATAGATCTATCACTTGTCTTAAATGAGTTATAGAGGATGTACTTGTTAAAGTGGATAAATTTATCTTCCCTGTAGATTTCATAGTACTTGATATGGAAGAAGATAAAGAGATACCTATTATTTTAGGGAGACCTCTTCTAGCTACTGGACGAGCTATGATTGATGCGCAAAAAGGAGAACTAACCATGAGAGTTAATGATCAAGAAATCAAATTCAATGTTCTTAAATCAATGAAGTATCCTGATAAAGAGAAATGTTATCGAATGGATATAATTGATTATTTAATTGAAAAACATTATCAAGAAAAATGTAAAGTTATTTCTGAAGAAAAATTTGAATTTTTAACTGATGAAGATGAAGTTGTAGAAGAAGAAGAGACTTATTTTATAAAAGATAATTGGGAAACTTTAGACATAACTCAAAATGATATACTTTTACCATCAATAGAAAAATCCCCTGAACTGGAATTAAAAATGTTACCTTCCCATTTAAAATATGCATTTCGTGGAAATTCGTTAACTTTACCTGTTATTATTTCTTCTGAACTTAGCACAGATCAAGAAGAAAAACAAATAGGTGTGTTAAAAAATTATAAGAAAGCTTTTGGTTGGACTATTGCTGATATAAGAGGAATAAGCCCTTCCATTTGCATGCATAGAATCTTAATGGAAGAAAATTTTAAACCAACTATAGAATCGCAAAGACGATTAAATCCCATCATGAAAGAGGTTGTTAAAAAAGAAATAATTAAATGGTTAGATGCTGTTATTATTTATCCTATTTCGGATAGTCAATGGGTAAGTCCTATTCATTGTGTTCCAAAGAAAGGAGGAGTAATTGTCATTGTTAATGATAAAAATGAACTTATCCCTACAAGACAAGTTACTGGATGAAGAATCTGTATTGAATATAGGAAATTAAATAAAGCCACTAGAAAGGATCATTTTCCTTTACCTTTCTTTGATCAAATGCTTCGATAAACTAGTTGGACACTCATATTTCGTTTCTGTATGGATATTCTGGTTATCATCAATTACTTATTGCTCCTGAGGACCAAGAAAAGACAACATTTACAAGTCCTTATGGAACATTTGCTTTTAGAAGAATGTCTTTTGGTTTATGTAATGCACTTGCAACTTTTCAAAGATGTATGATGTCAATATTTTGTGATTTGATTGACAAAGGAATTGAAATATTCATGGACGATTTTTCAGTCTTTGGAACTTCTTTTGAATCTTGTTTGGAAAACATTTCCAAAGTTCTGAAAAGATGTGAAGAAACAAATTTAGTTCTTAACTGGAAAAAATGTCAATTCATGGTCACAGAAGGCATTGTACTTGGTAACAAAGTATCACAAAAAGGGAAGGAAGTTGATCAAGCAAAAGTAAAAATTATTGTTGAATTACAACCACCTACTAATGTTACTGATGTGAGAAGTTTTTTAGGTCATGCTGGATTTTATAGAAGATACATAAAGGATTTTTCTAAAATTGCTAAACCTCTTTGTCATTTATTAGAAAAAGATGCAAAATTTGAATTTAATAAAGAATGTATTAATGCTTTTAATATTCTTAAAGAAAAATTAATATCTGCACCTATCATTGTTGCACTAATTGGGAGAAATTATTTGAATTAATGTGTGACACAAGTGATTTTGAAATTGGAGCTGTATTAGGACAAAAATATGAGAAAATTTTCAAAGTTGTTTATTATGCTAGTAAAACTCTCACTGAAACACAAAGAAATTACACTACCACTGAGAAAGAGCTTCTAGCTATAATATACGCCTTTGATAAATTTAGACCTTATCTTCTTGGTACTAAATGCATAGTTCATACTCGATCATTCTGCTATTAAATATCTATTATCTAAGAAGGATTCTAAACCTGGATCGATAAGATGGGTTTTACTTCTATAAGAATTTGATTTTCAAATAGTAGATAGAAAAGGAACTGAAAACCAAATTGCTCATCATTTGTCTAGAATTTAAAATGATATTATTTCGGAAGAAAATATAAATGAGAAATTTCCTGATGAATCTTTATATGCTATTCAAGAATATAAAACACCTTGGTATGCTGATATTGTTAATTATTTAGTTAGCAATATTTTGCCTTATGACTTCGATAACAAATTTATTAAGAAATTTAAATATGACGCTAAATCTTATATCTGGGAAGAACCTCATTTATTTAAAATTGGAAAAGAATATATGATTCGAAGATTTGTACCTTATGAAGAAACTTTTGCTATTATTCAAAAATGTCATGATTCAGATTTTGGAGGACACTTTGGCATAGATAAAACTTCATTTAAAATTTTAAATTCTGGATTTTATTGGCCTACCTTATTTAATGATGAGAGACATTATGTGAAAACATGTGATCGATGTTAAAGGATGGGAAATATATCTAGGAAGAATGAAATGCCTTTAAACTATATATTGGAAGTTGAAATTTTTGATATATGGGGTTTAGACTTTATGGGACCATTTGTTCCATCTTTTGGAAAAATTTATATTTTATTAGCAGTTGATTATGATTCAAAGTGGATTGAAGTTGTTGCTTTACCAAACTGTGATTCCAAAAGTGTTTCTAAATTTTTAAAGAAAATGATATTTTCAAGATTTGGAATGCATAAGGTAATTATCACGGATGGTGGAAGTCATTTTAGGAATATAAGAATTCAATCATTACTACAAAAATTTGGAATCAAGCATCGAATAGCAACTGCTTATCATCCACAAACAAGTGGAATGGCTGAAGTATCAAACAGAGAAATTAAAAAAATTCTAGAGAAGACTGTTAATCCTAAAAGAACTGATTGGGTTGATAGACTTGATTCTGCATTATGGGCTTATAGAACAGCTTATAAGACACCAATCAGAATGTCACCTTACCGGTTATATTATGGTAAACATTGTCACTTACCTGTAGAACATGAGCAGAAAGCTTATTGGGCGATAAAGGAGTTTAATTTTAATTTGAATAAAGCAGGAGAAAAGTGATTGTTGCAATTAAATGAGATGGAAGAAATAAGAAATGAAGCATATGAAAATGCGAGGATTTATAAAGATAAAATGAAGATGTTACATGACAAGAAAATTTCAGGAAAAGTTTTTGAACCTGGACAAGAAGTATTACTGTTTAATTCTCGTTTAAAACTTTTTCCTGGAAAATTATGATCTAAATGGATTGGACCCTATATAGTTGAGAAAGTATACCATTATGGAGTTGTGAATATTAAAGATCCCAAAACAGGAAAAATTTTTAAAGTAAATGGATTAAGATTGAAGCCTTATTTAGGAGACATCAAAAAGATTTATAAAGAGGCATATAAATTGAGTCAACCTGATTAAAGATTTACTTAAGTCGGCTGACGACGTTAAACCAAGCGCTTTGTGGGAGGCAACCCATATTTTTTCTTTTGTTTTGAGTGTTTTTGTGTTTTAATGTAAGGTTATGCCTCGATCTTGATTAATTTTATATTACTTTTGGAAAATTTGATGCTTATAAGTCTTTATTGACTTAGGCTAAAAATTATTTTAAAGTATGTAAATTTAAAAATTGGATCACTCTATTTTGAATATGAGTAAAAAGGAGATCAAGTTAACCTTCATTATGATTGCTTACGATGTGAGTTGTTGAGTCTAAATTACTCTTACCAGTATAGTATACCTATCTTGGAGAACGAAATTTTGAAATTTGACGATTAGGCGAAACAAAGTTGAACATAGTTTCGGCACCTAGGCACCAGAATTTAGCGCGTAAGCGCCAGAATCAACTATTTATCAATACGTCTGGCGCCTAGGCGCCAGATTCGGCGCCTAAGCGCCATAGTTACTGGGACATGCAAAAACCGAAATTTTTCAGTTTTTCACATGATTTTCCCTTATAAATCAACCTATTCTCTTTCCTAACCATCAAGCAATCAGAATTACGTCCCTTACACTTCATTCTTGAGAGATTTGAGAGAATTTTGAAGAAATGGAAGGAAGAAATCATGGAGAAGAAGTTAGAGACAAGGTTTCTAAGGATCCTCAACCCTACTTCAATGGTTTCATCGCTGTAAGTTTAGAAAAAATCTTTAGTCGTTTGGATAAGTTTGAAGTGGATTTTAAAAGAATTAGAGATCGCCTTCATGAGATGTTTCATCAGATTGAACATCTAGAATGGCAGATGAAACTTCAATTTGCTCATTTTGCGGCTTATCAAGATGCTCAAGTTGAAATGTATGCGAAGAACAAGTGGATTGACGAAAAGACGGCTACATATTTCCCGAGAGCGTTAGTGTTCTTTCCAAGTAGAATTCACAATTTCCCTTGTGAAGATTGAATATTCTGGTAATGGGTTAGTTATTATATGGTTTGTTGAGTCGTTGTATCGATTTAGAGAATCGATTGTGTTTGTTTGTGTATTTGCTTTCATGTTCAATGTGTGTTGTTTTTGCTTAGAAATTGTTATGTTTGAGTGTGTATTAGGAACTTGAATCAAGTATAATACTTATCTGGAATGTATTGAGTCAACATTGAAGATTATGAATGGAATTTAGTGAGTTTGATGTAAACTTAGTGTTTGATTGGTGGATTTAATATTTAATTTTTAAAATTTTTGGAAAATGTTTTGGAAGCTAGAAACTGAAGCCCTACTCTAATATGAGTAATTGGAAGTTGAATTTATGAATTTTTGGTGGAATATTAAATTTAAAAATAATTTTTTGTGAAAGGCGAGTCTGGCGCCTAGGCTCCAGAATTCGGCGCCTAAGCGCCAGTTCGGCCTGCTACCCGAAAATTACCATTTAAACCCCCAAAAGCCATTTTTGACGCCTAAGCTTCATCTTCTTGCCCATTTTCAAGAAAATATACCCTTTGGATCCATTTTGAGGTCAATACATTAAGGATTTGAGTGCAAAACCACTCGATTTCATCGTCTCAAGGACAGATCTACACTTTAAACCATTTATTTTCGATTTTCACCATAAATTTTCTTAGTTTTTGCTAAGAACCGAAATTTTAAAAAAAAATTTGATTTTTAGTGATTTATTTGTATTTTAAACTTATTTTAAGTTTTATAAACTTAAAAAGAGTTTAAATCTTTGATTCCAAAATTTTTTCTTGTTTTCTTTCATGTTTAGATGGGCCCAAAATCTAAGCGCGGGAAGGGACGATAAAATTTTGATAACGGCAAATTTTCTACTGCGGCTGCGCATTTTCGCTTCCATGAACTTGCGTCGTCGAGAAAGTTCATCTCGGAACAAAGCTTCTATCATCCTGGGGAGATGATCGAAAACACTATCGTTGCGCACAACTGGCAATGATTTTGTTACTTCACTCCTATTGCTGTTATCCCGGTTGTTCGAGAATTTTATGCAAATTTTCTGGATGTTGCAGATTCTGAAGTCTTTGTTAGAGGAATCGGAGTAGGATTTACTCCAGAAAGAATCAACATATTCTATGGTCTGCCACCGATGATTGAGTGCTATTATTCTGGGTTATCACCATCTGAGGGTGATTTGGATATGATTATTGCCTATTTGACTGACGGTACTGGATCTTGGAAGATCAAGAACATCAAAAGGGCAAATTTCAAATCTTCCAAGCTAAATGGTATTTCAAAAGCATGGCACTATTTTATTTCTACGAGATTGTTACCTTCCAATCATCTGATTGAAGTAACTAAAGATCGAGCGATCTTGAATTACTGCATTCAGGAGGGGAAGCCTATAGACGTTGGCAGTATTATTTATGAATCTGTGGATTCTATTGCGAGATCCAGCACTTCTATTGGATTGGGATTTCCTTCTTTGATTTATTCATTATGTGTTAATGATGGAGTTAGTGCTGATATTTCTGAGGAGAAGTTAAAGACTACCAAGCCAATTGGGCAGGAGAGTGTTAGTATCTATGATAGTCTTCGAGGGAAGAGATCGACCGCTCCTTCTACTTCTGCATATACTCCAGGTAGACTTTCTACTTCTCGCCCCTCTACTTCAGCTGAGCCACCATCTAGTTTCTGGGAGTCCATGCATGATCAGTTTTTAGAGCAGCAACAGGAGTTGTTTCAGACTCACTGCAGGATAGATACTATTGACAAGAAACTGGATCATCTTTCTGACTATATCCAGAGAAAGAGTAGTTACGATGCAGAGTACGATGAAGCCCTAGTTAGATTTCTGAAGGGTGAACATGATGTGAGTTTCCCTACTTTTCCTAGCTTTAAACCATTTATTGATCCTAAGGACGTTGAGTTTTCCTTTGGTGATGATGATGACGATGAGGCGACAACTAGTGATTAGTAGTAGAGAGATCTTTATGTAGTGCTACTCTGTTGTTAGTTTGTTTTGTTGGATTGTTTGTTAGTTTTATGTTTGATGTATGTTGTTTAGTTTATGTACTTCTATGGATGGATTCTGTGGTTAAAACATTTTTAGTATATTATGTTGTGACTGATGTTAGAGTTAATTTATATGTTTGTTTTAGTCTGCTGTTTAGTACTTAGTAATTTTGCTCTGCTTTAATTTTCTTTCAAATTTAGTATAATAAAAAATTAGCCTGCTTACTTTTTATACATGCTTCAATTTTATCTTAATTATTCATAAAAGCATGTTTAGAAAGTTAATTTTTCTTTTTAAGATTGTTTTTACATACTTATAAAAATTCTTATGATTTTCTTTCTCTCAGTCTTTCAAAATTTTCATAGTGTACCAAAACTTAAGTTTGGGGGAAGGGAAATACATTCAAATTTAAATTATATTTGTCCTTAAAGACCTAATTTTTTCTTAAAAATAAAAACTTTTTAACATAACTTAAGGAATTAAGAATTTATTTGAGACCACTTTTATTTTTGAAATTTTCTAAACAATTTAGTGAAATTAACTAAAGTTTTATTAACTTTGATTGATTTTAAGAATAGAATAATTTAACTTAAGGATGAATAAGATTAAAGAATTTTTCTATTCATGATAGAAATGATAGAATTTAGAAATATTAAGTAATAAAAAATTATCACTTTAAAAAGAAAAGATTGGAAATCTTTTTGAATTCTTATTTATGTTATAATAATTAAGTGAAAATGTATAAGTTTTAAAAATATAAGTTAAGGATAGTGAAGTTCAAAACCATTAACATGCTATCCAGATATAGTAATCCTCTCTATATATAAAAAAAAAGAAAAAAAAAGAAAAGAAAAAAAAGAAAAGAAAAAAAAAAGAGAAAAGAGAGGAGAAGCTTGAGGAAATGCCAAATCAAAAATTGGCTTCACTTGAATTATCTTATAGGAAGAAAACTAGTTACATATCTTAATTTTTATACATGAATATTCATTTAAAAATGATTTTTCAAGAAAATCTTTTTCTTCTAAATAATCTATGAGAATATAATAAGCTTCTATTATTTTCAAAATGAATGAAAAGTTTGAAATCTTATGATTTAGTAGTTGAATATTCTTTAAATTCTTAAAATTAAACCTAATTAGTGAAATTAGGTTAATAATTTACTAAAGACTTTATAAAATAAAAAATTATAAGGAATCTTAAATATTTATCTTTTATTCCAAAGGTTATATTTTATATAGTAAAAAGAGTTACTTGAGGACAAGTAACATTTAAGTTTGGGGGATTTTGATCCATGAAGAAAAATACATATTTTTATGTCTTGATTTTTATCAATTTCTAAGGATATTATACTTTAATGAAAGGTATTTTTGTGTTTTTGGATGTAGGTGATGTAAAAATGTCTAGAAAAGGAAAAGGAGCAAAAGGGAGCAAAAATGGAGCAAAATACAAAAAGAAGAAAAAAATATGCGCCAGAAACTGGCGCCTAGGCGCCAGACTCGATACAGAAACTGTCAAGTTTTTGACGACTTTTGCACGGTTATTTTGACGGAGTGAGCAGTTATTGGACATTCTAGAAGACTGGCAGTTGTTCCTTGATAATAGGACATGTGATACATTGCATTTGGACCCTCCAAAAATGGTTTTAAATGCGAAGAGGTGCGAACCAAAGCGAACAGATGCGAAGAACTGGACGCAGTGTGAATCTGGCACCAGACCTACCTTCTAGAAGATTCATTGAATTTGGACATATTTTGAAGAGGTGCCTCAAGGCTACCCTTGGAGCCTATAAATAGGAGTCCACTCCTTCAGAGAAAATGGCCCCCCATTCGCCCCACCCCCTCTAGCCTCCTTAGAGAGAGAAATCTCATTAAAGAGAGAGTCTAGAGAATTAGAGAGAGAAATTTAGGGCCAGTTTTGTTTAGTTTAGTGAGTTTACTTTCAAGTTGTAGCATCTGGAGTTAATTACACTGTGGAGTCAGGAGTCAGAAGATCTGTAGAAGGAATATTTGAGATAAATATTTTTATATTTGATTTAAAGTTTATTTATTATGTTTTGCTATTTATTTTCAATGTTTTCTGAGTAGTTAGTTTACTTTTTGTCCTTCAATCATGAAGAGATAGATAAGATAATATAAAGATTCTCTGGAGAATTAAAGTTCAAAATATTTTCAAAACATTGTGATGACATTAATACATGATCTTACTTTACTTTTTAAAATGGACATTTAAATTGTTAAAACCTGTTGAAGAGTTTTGAAACCTTGAAGGAGAAGAACTCTTAACTTGTAAATGTCACATGAATCCTTGGGTAGTCGAAGGCCATGTTCGGGCTATTCAAGGTGAAGTGCAAATAAATAGGAAGATAAGATTTAAAGGGCGTAGAATTGATAAGTTTTTAGAGTGACAGGCTAAATTCTTATAATTTGATTTATAGATCAGGAATGGGTCACTACTAGGGCCAACCATAGCTACCCTTGGACATCTAGAAGTGAGAGTCTAGATTAACCCATTACTTCTAACAATACATTCAGACCTGATCTGTAAATTAGCCAATGTTCTTTGCGTCTGGATCAAAGGGTAAAGAACATGAATGCTTCTATTTGACACAGTACCATAAATCAAATTCTCCAATGAATATTAAATTATCTTAAAAATCTTGGATTAATTGAAGGAAAGAAAGTTGTTATTTTATATAGTTTTCATAAATCATTCTCTTAGTATTGTTTTCTTTAATTGCATCTAGTAAATTAATAGTAATTTATAGTTAATGTAAAGAATAAAAAGATATTTTTAAAATATAATATTTAGAAAATTTATTTCTATAATTTTTCCCCGTGGGATCGATACTTGGGTTATAATAGAAAACCCTATATTACTTGAAACGATACGTATACTTGCGTAGTACCCCTAGTGTGTAAAGTAATTTCTAAAATTTACAATATTTTGATTTATACACTAGCCGCTTATTATAAATTGGCTCAAGCTTTGGCCATCTTTTGGAAGCATATATTACTGCGTTACTTGCGGTCGGGTCAAGTACCCCCTCTTCCAAGCATGAAAAGAACATTAACATATCCTAAGTTCATTCACTAAATCTAAGGCTAGGCTGGGAGGATACCGGCTGTCACTACGGAGCTCCCACTCACCCTTCACCTTAAGGCTAACTTTCGAGTTTAGTTACCAATCTTAGGACTGAATTGGGGATCTCAGCCTGTCACCCTGAAACCTCCAATTTGAAGCCCATCAAAACACATTTCCCTATTTATTTGCACTCAATTCCCATGACCTACACAATTCATCCATGGACATTGAATGGATTCTTCATTATTTTTGTAGGACACTAAATCCTTTCAGAGTTAATGTACAATAACAGATTTTAACAATTCAATTAGCCAGATCAAAAATTAAATTAAGTTCGAAATGAAAAACCATCACAATTTCTTCAATGCTTTAAAAGTACTTAAAATCCACATCACCACATCATCACATCTCTATGCAAGAAGAAAGACAAAATATACTACTCAGAATTCATAGAGAAGACACAATAAAACATGGATTATTTATATAAAAGAAAATTCATACAAACCATAATAGAAAATACAACTTATCTATTTCTCTTCCCCAAGAAAATTCCTTTAAGTTCCTTTGAATCCTTTTCTCTCTTCTTTGTAACACTTAATTCCTTCTTTAGAATGGAAAGGAAGAAGCAATCTCTCACTTTACTCCTTCTCCTTCACTCCTTAGAGAAGAATCCATCTTAAATCTTCACTTTTACAAGCTTCTCTTCCAAACCCTAACTCTAAACACACTGACACAGACTAGAACCCCTTTCTCCCCCCTCCAATTTCGTCCAAAAACATGTACATATATGTTAGAAACGAATTCCTAAGATTTTCCTTAAGAATCCCTTCAAAAAGTCTCTAAAACTCTTCAAATTTGAATTGCACCGACATTGGGTACCGGCGGCGCTCTATCGTCAATTTATTCTGGAGCTCTCGGGAAATGGCGTCGGCAACGTCCATTCTAGCGCCAGCGGCGCTAGAAGCTAGTTTTCTTCATTTTGCTCCTTTTCACTCCAAATTCGTTCCTTTTTACTTCTTTTCGCTCCAATCACCTAAAATCATCATACCTGCAACAGATCATGAAAAATTCCTTTCTTTAAAGTGCAATATCACAAAAATGGGTAAAATTATATAGCAAAAATTGTATATATTTTTGGTGCATCAATAACACACTGATAATACACTAGTAACACACTAATAACACATCAATAACACAAGACTAACTCTAATAACACAATAAATATCACATAATTAACCAGTAATAACACAACAATAACCTTATATGTGTGTTATTATTGTATTATTTATTTTATAGGTATATTATTGTTGTGTTATTTAAGTGTTATTGTTGTTTTATTGCCGTGTTAATTAAGTGATAAAAGTAATGAGAAAAGAACAGTGCAATTGATTATGTTATGGAGGTGTTATTGCTCTCTAAACAACAATAACACCTCAACTGTACATCCATAACATAAGAATGTTATTCATGTGTTTGTTATGTGTTATTTATGTTTTATTTAATGGTTATTAATGTGTTATTTATGTGTTATTTATGGGTTATTCATAACACATGAGTAACACATCAATAACATTAAAAACCAGCTCTACATGGGTGCTAATTAGGTATTATTTGGTTAATTTGAGACTGCTTCAATTTGCAGGATTATGAGCATAAGGACTTTCAATTGTAGATATCGTCCATCTACAATAAGAGGTTTCTTAGATACAGTTAAAGATATCATTTCAAAGGAGACAGTTAATAATTTAAAGGAAATGAGGGTGTTCACATTCTTTGATATGCTATCATATCCTTAGGACAATGTCCTTACATTACACATTCTCATATGATGGGTTCATGAGAAGAGGCTCCTCAGATTGGGTCGAAAAAAGGTTAAATTGAATTTTGACCACATGACTCTAATAATAGGCATTTCAAATAGGGGAGAGCCTCTTACATGGAACAAGGTTCCTTGTCTAACGTGGATGTCAGATAAATAAAAGACCAACTCACAAGCTTATTTGCAGAAGGAGCTTCAACCTCTCGCTTTGAGCAGTTATATTTGAAGTTTCTACTTACTAATTTATTTTTCCTTAAAGAAATTTTCATGTGCCTACATACCTTTATACTTTTGCTATGAATGTACGAACTTTTACCTCTTTTAATTGGCCCGCTGCCATTAGTGAGATGATCATCAATCATTAAGGAAAAATAAGTCATTAGGATATATTC
The DNA here is from genome assembly GCA_022702705.1 of Papilionanthe hookeriana x Papilionanthe teres. Lineage (NCBI taxonomy): Eukaryota > Viridiplantae > Streptophyta > Magnoliopsida > Asparagales > Orchidaceae > Papilionanthe > Papilionanthe hookeriana x Papilionanthe teres. Next base: position 10,599,824 of record CM040432.1, on the reverse strand, counting down.
AAAGGTTTTTATTTCTTTTAACGGTAAGTTATTTTTTATTTAAATTTAAATTTATTTATTCTGAAGTTTTGTTTTGTTGTATTTACTTTTACATACCTGTTTATGTTGTTTGACATCCTTAGATATGGTTTTACGAGCACACGTCTCTGATTACTTCTGTAATACCTGAGGATAGACCTTGCATTTTGAGGTAGCCAACAAATCATGGGTGATTTACTCAACAAATTAATGAAGCCTTTAAGAGGCTCGATAATGTAAAAGTAAGTCAATTACTCATATATTTTTTTTAGGAAAGTCTTACCAAATTTATTTTTGGATATTGCATTTTTCAATGTAGGTTAATGTCAACTTATTAGATTTGAGAGACGATGAGCTTGACTTTCTCTTAAATCCATATCAGGGACCCCCCAGTCCTGCTAGGCCACTCCCACACCATGAAACTCTGGCAGGTCCATCTTCACCAAGTTCATATAGCAGTAGTACAATTGTTTCAAGCGATGCCACTCTAGTGGCTGCATATATGATCCCTGAATATTTAAGCTCACATTTTTCCCTTTATATTTATTTTCAATGATAATATCTCTTACCCTTGCAACGGCTCCAAAAACTTGATTCCAAAGCAAATAAGAGATATATTTTAATTATTTATAATATGGGATACCACGCAAGTATACGTATCGTTTATCAAGTAATATAGGACTTTTTCATTAAGCCCCGAGCTATGGCACCCACTGGAAAATGTCTAAAATTTTAAAGAAAAAAGAAAAATAAGTTTTTACTTTTTAAAATGATTTTGTAAAGTATGATTTAAGATATAAAGTTTTTCAAATTTGTTTTTAGAATTTTCTGAATAAAAAGTAAAGCAAACAACTAAAGTTAACACAACTATAAGATAATTTGAAAGAAAATGAGAATAAAATATCTTTTTCCTCTTTCAATGAATCAATAATAATTATGGAATTTGGTTGTGGAAGTATCTAAGTGTGTTGTGCCAAATAGAAGCAATTATATTCTTTACCCTTACTTGGTTTTATAAAGAACATTGGTTAATTTTAAGTTTTGAAATAATGTAGATGGGTTAGTGATGCGGGACTTATATTTTTTTAAAGAATTTATGAACTCAAATTTATATATTTATAATGATTTTGTAAAGTTCAAGCACTCAACGCAAGTATATTTATCATATCAAGTAATACAGGGCTCTAATGGAGTCCTGATTATCGATCCTACATGGAAGTACGAAGTATAAGAAAGTGTTTCATATAGCACTGAAATCTGATACTCAAATTGCACTTAAAGTTTAATACTTACTTCTACTACCACTATGCAAAAAACAGTAATAATTAATTAAACTACAATTATTTCTAACAACTTTGAAAATAAAATTAACTAACAGACACACTAAACTATGTATTTGAAAGGTTTTCGATATATGAGAAAAGTATCTTTCCTCTTGCAATGAGAATATGATGTGTGGATGATATGGATCAAATATCTATGTTATTGTACTAAATAGGAGCATAAATGTTTCTTTACCCTTAAAAGAGTACCCCATCTTCTAAGCATGAAAAGAATATTGATATATCCTAAGTTTAGTCACTAAATCTAAGGCTAGGCTGGGAGGATACCGGCTCTCACTACGGAGCTCCCACTCACCCTTCACTTGAAGGCTAACCTTCGAGTTCAGTCACTAATCTTAGAACCAATTTTGGGATCTCAACCTGTCACCCTGAAACCTCTAAATTGATGTTCATCAAAATATGTTTCCCTATTTATTTGCACTCAATTCCCATAAACTACGCAATTCATCCATGGAAATTGAATGGATTCTTCATTATTGTTGTACGACATTAAATCATTTCAGAATTAATGTTCAACAACATATTTTAACATTTCAATTGGCCAAATCGAAAAGTAAATTAAGTTCAAAATGAAAAACCATCACAATTTCTTTAATACATTATAAGCACATCAAATCCACATCAATCCATCATCACATCTCTATGCAAGAAGAAAGACAAGGGAGACTACTCAAAATTTATGAAGAAGATACAATAAAACATGGATTTAATATATAAAAGAAAAGTCATACTAACCATAAAAGAAAATACAACTTATCTCTTTCTCTTCCCCAATGCAATTCCCTTGAAGTTCCTTTAAATCCTTTTCTCTATTCTTTACAACACTTAATTCCCTCTTTAGAATGGAAAGGAAGAAGCAATCTCTCACTTTACTTCTTCTCCTTCACTCCTTAGACAAGAATTTCTCTCAAATCCTCATTTCTACACACTCTTCTCCTAAACCCTAACACTTAACACACACCAAGACCACCAAGAGAGAGCAAGAGAAACCAAGAGAGCCCCCTATTTTCGTCCAAAAACAGTTACTTATAAGTTTGGAATGAAATCCATAGAGTTTACATAGGCATCCTTTCAAAAAGTCACCAAAACTCTTCAAATTTGAATTCCACTGAGTTTAAGCGCCTATGGCGCTCTATTGCTAAAGCCTCCGGAAAATGGCGCTGGCGACGCCAAAACCTGTTTTCCTTCTTTTTGCTCCTTTTTTCTCCTTTTTGCTCCTTTTTGCTTCGAATTCGTTCCTTTTCGCTTCTTTTTGCTCCAATCACCTAAAATCATCATACCTGCAATAAATCATGAAAAATACCTTTCTTTAAAGTGCAATATCACCAAAAATGGGTAAAATTATATAGCAAAAATGTATATATTTTTGGTGCATCAGTTAGGTAAGGAAGATACTAGCTCTCACTCTAGAGTTCCCTCGATTCTCTCCACCTGGGGGCTAACATCACATAAATAAATTTAAAACATCAAACCAAATTAGGGGTCTTTAGCCTGTAACTCTAAATTGCTCTAATTTTACTCCCCATTAAAAACATATCTTCCTTTGCACCTAACCATATGGACTACAATTCTCACCAATACAATTGCATGTGATTCTTTCCAAATGTTGATTGAGACAATACAACATTGGTTCTTACATGTTCTCACAACAAATTTTAACATCTTAATTTGCCAAATCAAGAAGTAAATGAAGTGCAAGGTAGTGAATCATCAGAACTTCTTCCAACATTGAAATCCTATACTTCACACAACTTTCTTTCATATTTTAATTACTTCATCATTTATAAGGAAAAAGATAAATAAAGCTACTCAGAACTCATAGGCAAACACAAATCACAACTTGATTTGAAAGTAGAAATCATAGTGAAAACACAACAAGTCTTACTTTAAAATCAAATGTAAAATAAAGATAAACACTTATCTGAAAATCATCTCCACAAAACTCTTGAAGTTCCTTTTAAACTTTGCTTTCCCCTTACAAGACACAATAGAGGTTGGCGCCAAACTCGGTTGACTCCAAATCTCTATTCTACTCTTAATAAAAACTAGAAACAATTGATAATAAAAGTGGTTAAGTGGGTGTGCTCTCAATAACTACCTAACATAAACTTGACTCCTAACACTAATCACACCCTCCAATAACAACCCATTTTTCTGATCTTCAAGTCTTCTTTTTAAAATTTTCAAAAAGGTGCCCTGGTGTCTCTTCAAATCATGTCCAGATTCAATGTATCCACCAAAGAATGCATCTTTTCATTCAAATCTGCCGCTCGAAAGAAGTTAAGGAAGTTTAAACCAAAAGTTGCTAATACCCCTTGAAAATGGTGCTAAATTTGAGTTAATTCATATTTTTTATCTGTAGTGCCTATGTGCCAAGGGTCCGGTGCTTAGGCGTCGGAGGCCAAAATTTGTCATTCTTCAAATTTTGCTCAAAATTTGATCCTCTTTAGCTCCTTTCATCATAGTTACTCATTTTAATCAAACCTACAAGAAAAACACAAATATACCTTCCATTGAAGTGCAATATCATAAAAAATAGGTATAAAAATGTATTTAAAACACTATATATTTTAGGTGTATCAAAATCCCCCAAACTTAAAATGTTACTTGTCCTCAAGCGACACTTAATCACATAGAAAATCTTAACATGCAAATTATGTAAATGAGTTTCTTTAGGAAGGTTTCAAAATTTTATTCTAGAAATGAAATAGTCCAATTTAGAAAAAAATTTAGTAAATGAGACCAACTTAAAGTTTAGAAGGTTCATAAGTAAAGGATAATGAAAAATATTAGTTCCTATCTAATTCAGAAATACTTGTAAATTCTTCAATATATAGGATTCAAGCATTTCATCTTCCTCACTTAAAAATTTTCATTTGGGAATAATTTTACTTACTATATTATAACCTTAAGCTTTATATTTTCTCAAAATTTATATTTTGAACTTTAGGTATGGAACCAATTTTTGATTAGGCCCTTGGTCCTCAAGCTTCTCCTTCCTTTTTACATACTATTTTTCTCTTTTCTTTCTTTTTATTTTTGTTTTTCTTTTTTCTTTTACTTTTTTTCTTCTTTTTATAAGGCAAGGATTACTGTATCTGGATATGCCTTTAATGATTTTGAATTCCACCCTTTCATTTACAATAAATTTCTGATATATATCCTTCACTTAAAAATCATAATAATAGTGTTGAAAATTATTTCTCAAAAATAGAAATTTAAGCTTTGAAAAATAAAAGTCAAATCTTCTATTTATCCAAAAAATACAACACTTCTTATTAAAGATAGTTTAACTATATTTAATATCTCTTTACTAAGAAAATTTTAACTTTAAAATTTTCATCATTACTATAAATTTTAACTAAATTCTCTTACTCTTTTTCAATATTCAAAATTTTGCTTCTCTAATCTTCATATACATAATTATTTTCAATCAAAAATCAAATTTTATTTAAGTATTCTTGAGAATAAATAAAATTTTAGTTTTTGAAAATTAGTTTTTAAATTCCCCCCAAACTTTAATTTTTAATAAGGATAAAACGTTAAAGCATAAAAATGAAATATGGGTAAGAATTAAAAAAACTAGAATAACATGCTTGTAGAAATCTTCATATCCAAAATATGCAAGTATAACAGTTTAAAAAAAGAAATAAACAGTAGATCAAATTCAGTTTTTCATTTTTTCATAAAATAGAAATTTCAAAATTTCAAAGGACTTCTACAATAGTGGAGGTTTTCAAAGCAAATACACACCAACTTAACATAACACAAATCAAAACATACTAGAAAATAAATGGTAGCAAATTTTGAAAAGTTTAAACATGCTATATAAATAGTGGTTTCTAATAGTGTTCTAAATTTTTCTAAGATTTATAGGAATTAAATTAGACACTACTAAAAATTCAAACACTAGAAACACATAAAAATGTTTAATACCACAAACACATCACATATTACAACATAAAACATCTGAATGTACATAACAGAAATAGTCTAACTATAATCTACACAACGTCAGAGTTCACATCACATATGAAAACATCAAATAAAAACATCACAACACATAAAAAAATCACATCATAACATCACAAACTCAACATAAAAATCCTAATCATCATCCTCATCATCATCATCTCTCTCATTCCAATCTCTGGATGATACATAAGGTATATAAAAAGGATGAGGGGGCATCTCAGCACTGTGATTACCTCTAATCACTTTGTCCATGTACTGCTGATAATTTTCCTCATATTCATCATGTTTTACAATATACATTTTAATATTTTCAATCTTACCCTCCATATCTCTATCATGCTCTCTGGTAAGACTCACTTTCTTCAAAATCTTCTCTAATAATCCAGTTTGTGGATCTCTAGAGGATGATGCATGTGAAGTAGAAGCAGCAGAAGCAGAAGCACTGGAAGCTCTAACATATCCTCCTTTCTAGCCAAAGACTGAATGTACAGTGTAAGTGTTCACATTTACACTGGTAATAGATCTAAGTGGCCGAAGAACCTCTTCCCATGTTTTGGACTTAACAACAAACTGCTCACAAAGTGAATAAATCAGTGAAGAAAATCCCATACCTGCTGTAGTAGCAGCTCTGACACAGTTCAAAATATAATAAAAAATAATAGCTCCAATATCTAAAGGCTTTCCCTGCTGAATACAATGGTTCAAAACAACTCTCTCCCTTATAACTTCACTGACATGACTTGAAGGCAGAAGCTTAGATGAGATGAAGTAATGTCATGCCTTTGAAGTGGCATTCAACTTAGAGGCTTGAAAAATTCACTCTTCTTTCATTTTTTATCTTCTATAAACCTCTTCCATTAGTAAGAAAGGCCATAATCTCATCTAATTCTCACTCAGAAGGATGATAATTAGCATAAAAACAAAACATTGCAGAAGGTAATCGGTAAAAAATATTAATTACCGCAGGTGAAAAATCCATTTGTTCCCCCTAACCATTACCAAATTTTCCTCAGCTTATGGGAAGTTAGCATAGAACTATCTCACCATAGAAACAACTGCAATAGTGGAGAAGCAAAAGTATCCTTCCCAATTCCTCTTAGCAATCAACTCCTCAATATCTCCTCATGGATTGTTAAAAACTCGTTCTGGAATCAATTTACGTTATGCGAGTGCATCGACGTAACGATTCTCTGCTTTAGAACTGAAAAATTTGTAGAATCATTTCCATTTTTTTTCGAGAGTTTTAACTTTGGAGCCATCTCTAAAAATTCACAAAAAATTCACCATAAATTCCAAATTTAAATTAAACTTGTTAACTCAACTTCCAAAGACAAACTCCACTAAATCCAATCAATTTCTCATGCTTTTCCTCAAATTTTCACAATTAATAGTGATTTTTAGATTTTTCAATACTGTACTCAAAATACTTGATGAAAATAAAAAAATTTTACTTAAGTGTAGTGATCATACCTTAAGGAATTCAAATCCAACAAATTTTGACGAAATTGGCTTTAAAATGATCAAATTTGATGATGCCCTAGGATTCTATTTTGTGAAATCTAGAGGTTAAAGGTGATGGGGGTTTAAAAATGGCAAATTTTAGGTTTTTAACTACAGAAAATCAATTTTCACGAACCGCTGCCTATGTGCGAGGCATACGGCGCTTAGTCGCAAAATCTGGCTCTTATGCACCGTCAATTTGGTGCTTAGGCGTCAGTGCCCAAATTTTGACAATTAAGTTAATTCCATCAAAAATCTGAGTTAATCACCTTTAATCACTTTAAATAATTATTTCTCCCTATAAACTCTTCTAATACTCCAAAAGTACACTTTAATCTCCAATGATTCCAAACAAATCTCACACAAACAAAAACTTATATTACTTAAATATTAAAACGCACTTAATACAAACTACAAATTTCTATCCAAACACTTTGGATGAAATTCCCCAATACATAAGTTCAAACACATGTAATTTAAACACAAAATTACCTCATTAAGATGTAGCAAACACATGTAAAGTGCAACAAACACAAACATAAATCACAAACACTTAAAACACTAAACACACATATAATCACAAGACCACACATAATTTAATTCCAATCTCCACTAGGTGGATTATATCTATAACCACCATTAGTTCCATTTGAACCATCTAGAATGTAAATATGATAAAACCGGCGATAATTGAAAGCTCTTAAATCTTCTTCTTCTATCCATTTGTTCTTCCGAAACATCGTTCTATTCGCTTCTTCCACATGACTTGTATGACTGAATTGCATTTTGAGTTGCCATCTAATGTGCGCTAAATGTGCATTAAATTCATTTACCTTTACATCAATAGACTCCACATCGGCCTTGATCTTCACTTTAAAAATCCTATCATATTTCTGACTTAAAATAGCTCCAATAGCATAATCACTAGCATCACCATTAATTCAAAAGGTTTTTCCCAGTTAGATGAAACTATAACAGCTGCAGTGATTAATTTTTCTTTTAAAGTTTCAAAAGCTTTTAGGCAATAATCAACAAAATTAAAAATCACATCTTTTTCAAGTAAACGACATAAAAAACTTCAAAATTTGTGAAAGTTTTTAATATAACGCCTGTAAAATTCAGCATGTTCCAGAAAACTTCTAATTCCTCTTACATTAGTTGAGCAAGGTAATTTAGAGACTTGAATTTTTGTAGAATCTACTTCCATACCATTTTTCGATATATGATGTCCCAAAACAATCCCTCCTGCTACCATAAATTAACATTTCTCCCAGTTAAGGACCAAATTAGTTTCTTCACAGCATTTTAGAACTATAGATAGATGTTCTAAACATGATTCAAATAAAATTCCAAACACTGAAAAGTCATCCATAAAAACTTCAATTCCTTTTTCTACTAAATCATAAAAAATTGTCATCATACATCTCTGAAATGTAGCAGGGGGAATTACATAAACCAAAGAACATTCTTCTAAAAGCAAATGTACCATAAGAACTAGTAAACCTTATTTTCTCTTGATCCTTAGGAGCAATTTTAATTTAGTGGTAAGCAGTATATCCATCCAGAAAATAAAAGTATTTATGCCCAGCCAGTCTATCTAACATCTGATCTAAAAAAGGAAGTGAAAAATGATCTTTCCTGCTGACATGATTTAATTTTCTATAATAAATGCATATTCACCACCCTGTAACTTGTCTTACTGATATTATTTCATTCTTTTCATTCACAGACACATTAACTCCTCCTTTCTTAGGTACACAGTAAATAGGACTAACCCATGCACTATCTAAAATAGGGTAGATAATTCCAGAATCCAACCACTTTAAGATTTCTTTCTTAACAACTTCTTTCATGATAGGATTTAATCTCCTTTGAGGATCAGCCTAAGGTTTGCAGTTATCCTCTACAAGGATTCTATGCATCCAAATTGAAGAACTGATTCCTTTAATATCAGTTATTGTTCATCCAAAGGCATTCTTATATTTCTTCAACATATCAAGCAAAATCTCTTCGTCTCTTTCACTTAATTGAGAGGAAATTATAACTGACAAAGTTGAGGAATCACCTAAAAAGACATACTTTAAATGATTATGAAGCATCTTTAAATCAATCTCAGGAGGTTTTCCAATTGATGGACCAAAAGATTCATCTTTTTCAGTCATGTCCAACATTTCAAAATTTTCATGAACATAATTTAAAACTTCCTCATGAAAATCTTGAGAATCTTGTAATTCCTCTTCTTTCTTGTGGTCTAATTTTTCACTTTCATATTTCTCTTCATAAGTTGACTTAAAATGGCATTCACTCAAATATTTGATAACATCCATCCCATAACATTCATCATCTTTATCACTTGTAGGATATTTTTGTGACTTTGAAATATTGAATGTAACAGTTTGATCATTGACTCGCATCGTCAATTCACGTTTACACACATCTATCATCGCTCTGCCAGTGGCTAGGAAAGGTCTCCCTAAAATTATGGTTATCTCTTTATCTTCCTCCATATCCAACATAATGAAATCAACAGGAAAGATAAATTGATCCACTTTCACCAGAACATTTTCTATAACCCCTTTAGGATATGTGATCGAACGATCAACTAATTGTAGAGTTACAGTAGTAGGGATTATTTCTCCTAATCATAGTTTATTGAATATTGATAACGGCATAAGGTTAATGCTTGCACCCAAATCACATAAAGCTTTTCCAAAAACATATGTCCGCTTAATTCCTTTATATTAAGCAAGTGAACTTGTCGGCTTATAAAATTGATTCGTACCAAACGAATGTCACAAATCTTCTTGTTTATTTAAATCGTGCCTCATCGTCAAGCAAAACAGAGCCTATTCTTCGAGATATACACGGCTCAGGATGGGTGCTCGTTTATATAAACTATTTCCGATGTGAGATCGGTTTGATTTCATATCTTAAAATTTTCAAAACTTAAAATTATTTTCAAAATCAAATGCTACTTTCTATATTATATATATATAAATTAATTTAAAATCTAAAATTCGCCGACAATTTCGTAGCGACCCCCTTTTTCAAAATAAAACACAAATCTAAAAAATATGCCGACAATCATCAAAAATACCTTTCTTTAACGTCAATATCACCAAAAATGGGTAAAATTATTTAGCAAAAATCGTATATATTTTTGGTGCATCAAAATCCCTTAAACTTTAACTATTATCATTCTCGTGTAATCCATTTACTACATAAAATATAACTTCATGTACGTGCTTTTCAATCGTAGGATAATTAAATTTTTCATTCAAAAGAATATATCGGTTAGATTTTCTAATGAAATTTAGTAACTCAGTCAACACTACGGTGTATAAGAATATTCAACAATCAAGTCTAAGGGTTCTAGTTTTCTATTTATTTCAAGATAAACCATAATTTGTCACATTAAGAGTGCCTCAAAGACTATGTGAAAAAGGAGTTCATGCAAAACTCTTACTAGAATGTAGGCCAATACTTTAAATATAAATTCGTAAAATGAAATCAAGTTCTCCTTTTAGGTGATCCAAGTGAAGCCATTTTTTATTAGACATCTCCTCAACCTTCTCCTCATAAATATTTTTCTTTCTTTTTCTTTTCTTTTCTTTTCTTTTCTTTCTTTTCAGATTGTTTTTCAATCCTTCTTTTCTTTCCTTTTTATTTCTTCTTTTTTTTAATGAGGATTACTATCCGGATAGCCTTTAATGATTTTTAACTTCAATTTCCTCTTTCTAAAGTTCAAACTCGAGACAAATTCTTACTTTATAGCTAAGTATAAGCTTTATTATTCATCATAAAGTCACAATCTTTTTCTTATCACACAATACTTTTAAGTCCCTTAACATTTCAAAATGCAAGCTTTTGTTTACTTCAAATAGTCGACTCATAATCAAATCCTTTCATACCAAATATCTTACTTCTATAAGATGAACCTTTATTACTAAAATTTTTCATCCTATCCATCAATAATATTCACCGAAATAAAAAGTTTTAGTTACTTACGGTGAGGTTATGCTAATAATTTTTTAAAATACAATAATTGAGAAGAAATAAGCTAATATTTACCCTCCCCCAAACTTAAATTTTTCGGGCAAGAATTAAAATGGTCGAGAGTAGAAGAAAGCTAACCTTTCTCTTCGTGTCGGGATCTCAATCTTCAATGCCTATCTGGTATTAGTCAAAATTTACAACTAGCAGTATGAAACATTTAGTAGAAGTGATATAAATATTTTAAACATTTGCATGGGTAAGGAGAAATTAACTTTAAACATCTAAACATCCAACAAAACACTACAATACTAAACAAACAATCACAAATACTACGCAAGCCTAGCTAACAATTTCAATATTTTAATACAACATAACTATACACCAACAAAATGGGTTACACATCACATGAAAAACAAATAACTACTACATCACAAATAAAGACAACACAACACAATAAGAACAACAAAATAGAAACAAATGATCTACTAATCTCCATCACTAAGATCATCAGCAACATATCAATGGTCATCGCAGGGTTAGGTCTATATTAAGGTATACCGGGGCAAGTAGGAAATATCACATCGACTCCCTCATAACCATCCGAGCATCATAATGCTAACATCGAACTCAACTCTCCTCTCGTAGATAATCTTCATCGACATCAATCCCGGCCCCATACACATCCACACTAGTACTCGTAACTTCGTTGATCCATAATATCGATAAGTTAGGCGGCTCAAATGTAGATGGAACATCATAACTCGTAGTAGGAATATCGCACTCCTACGCTCAACTCGGCTACCATGAGACTCATAAGTACGGATAATGGGGCCTTTGTAATCGGGTCTCAAATGTATACCACTTCTTCGTAACTACCGAACTCCACTCCAGAATGAACACATAAGGCATGTGAACTAAGGTGATGTCCTAATCCCCTCCGGTTCCCGCCTAGCAATCGTCCGAACGTTCTTGTAAACAATAGTTTCAATATCAATCTTTTCATCTTCTCGAATACAATAACAGAATCGCTCTATCCTCAGAATCTCGCCGTGGTGATAAGATGGTAATACCGTTACTGCATGAAATAATGCCAAACTTTTCGATGCAACATTCAATGTGGAAGTAGGGACATTAATCAACCGTTTTCGACTTACTTTCCAATCCCCTCTTCCATCCGTCGAAAAGTAATCACTTCTCTCATATTTTCCCTCGAGTATCAAAGTTTTCGTATTCACAAACAAATGGCTTCGAGTCTGGAGAAAGCATTAATTTGCCGAGGAGTAAACTCAACCATTTTCCCTCTAACAAGCATGTACTCGCCCCGCCCAAGGCACATTAGCATATAACTCTCTAACCACTCTCATAATAAAGATTCACAGTAAAATAACAATCGTTCCAGCTCCGCTCTCGCAATTAACTATTCTACGTATCCACCAGGACTATCAAAAAGCTCGAAACCGGAAACATTTATCGTTGTAAAGGTAGGTTAAAGAGAAATTGTGTTTTAATATTAACAAATTTCTCCTCATCAATATCCAATTTCATCTTCTCTTTACTTATCCTTCGATCGATGTGAATTTCTAAAATTTCTCAAAGAAAATTCCAATAAATCCTAAATTCACAATGTAACAAACTCCAAATACTATTCTAAACAAGTAAGAGCAAATTTCATCATGTAAATCTTAAAATCTCTTAAAATAAAAAAATCTAACCTAAGCAATCCGAGAGATTACCATGGTGAAAAATAAAAAAATTTTAACTCGAAGTGACGCTCTTACCAAGAGAAGTGTAGATCTCAGGCCGAAAAAAGCTTTGAAATCACCTTAAATTTGAGATTTAGCAAGCCCTAGATCAACAAAATCATGAAAATGGAGGAGGAAGACGAAGGCAATGGAAAAATTTCAAGGGTCCCGTGATAAAAATCGCGAAAACGAGGGTTTTTGGCCTTTTGCTGTGGTTCAAAAAGCGTCGACGCTCGATAGGGCACCGGCAATTTCCCCTTATTTAAAATAAATGCCAAACTCTTCGGATTTGGGCGCCTATTCAAAATTTTTTCGGGTCTGAAATTTTTTTCGTAATTTCGATCGTTTCTTCTTCCAAAACGGTGTTTAACACTTAAATAGGTATTTACATCATCTCACAAGCAATAATCAACACAATTTTTTACACAAACAATACACAACAAACTTATATATATAAAATCCAAGTTACAATAAAAACACCAAATATGTTCATTCAAACCAAACTAACTCTTAGTCATTTTTTAGTGTTGCAAGTATACTACGATAGGAAAACACTAAAATCTATGCACATAATGAAAGTAAGCATATCGAAATCCAAATTTAAAGCAAAGTAAATACTACACACACCAACCATAATTAAGCAAAGCAAACTAAACACACAACAAACATAAGTAGAATTCAATAATCACTCCACATCAGTTTTAGAACTATCCTATACTCTAGTGTCTCCAATTGATTGTCGATGTACGAACAAATTGTAAAATCGACGAAATGGAAATTCATCGACGATTCTCAAAGAATCACCGCGTTCTTCTTTATCAAGTTAATCGTTTCTCCATCTCAATTCGACCCGTGTGATCGAATCGTTTTTCCTTCATTCTCTAATCTATATGATCGAATAAATAATAAATATTATCGATCGCACTCATAACGTTCATACCGTTTCTCCAACTATTCGATCCTCTTCAATATCATTTGGAACCTTCAGAAGATAGGTCGAATCGGCCGTGAAGTGTGTGTTGGTTGATCAAATACAAATTCATGTCACCTTCATCTCCCACCTGCTCCGGTAGTCATATAGATTATTGCCCAATAGCCTCAATGGAAGAAGAACCTTTTCTCAACTCTCATAAGGAACTTGCGATCGACTACATAACAAAAATATGGTGGACGAGTGTTCAAGCCCATATTTAGATCTATGAACAATTAATCCTAAACCGATTTCACAATTATATTACCAATGTCAATAGGCCTCCCAAATTAACACAAAAATCAAAATGGTACTTTCCTCGTTGAATTTCGCTAATCTTCAAATGTCAATAATTTTTCTGAAATAAAGTAGTGCCACCGCTTTCGACACCGGATTTAGAGATGTAGATGGAAACTAATGTATCCATTCTCTCTAATTTCTCAATCCTCATTCTCATCCTTCAATTATCAATACACATCATTCATATTATCTCAAAAAGGGAAAGTATCGAAATTAGAATAATGGCAAATAAAGTACATTCTCAATCAGAAAAGATCGTTAATTCGTGCAAAGAGTGAATCGTACAAAACTACCTCGCACAAATACAAACCCTTGGTCGTTCCCGTGAAGATTCGCATAAAATTCTTTCACGACAGGAACAACAACGTACTCCAGAAGTGTAGTAAAGCACTTATCAACATCTCTCTTTAATCATTTCTTCAATTCTAGTAAAGTAGGATTATCCATACCTTGATTTTATGAAGCTTTTTCGATAATCATTCTCTTCATCATCACTTTATCAAAACGTTGCGCCTCGAAACTTATAAACTTCCTTTGGTCGAAACACGAGATCGAGGGGTTTCAATGGAGTAAATCCATGTGGGATGTGAATCGGGAATGGTAGTTTTCATTTTTCCGGAGTTAAGAAGTCAAAAAATGGAGTTTAAGAAGTTATAAGGACGAAGATCCCACCAAAACCGCCAATACTCACATTTTGAAACTTTAAAACTCAATTGTGTTTCGGGCACCGCGGCGCTCAAACCCGTAAGTTAAGTATAACAACCGCGATGGTGCCGATGTGCCCATTCTGGGCCGCTCTGCCGGAGCTGGGCAGGTGTACCCTCACCAAACTTCATCTAAAATACTCTAATTTCTCTATTCGAACCAATTTATCCATTTTAAAAGTATTTAGGAGTATCAGATTCAAAAATAACTATCGAAAAAGCACAACTACAACAATCAAGCAAAGACACCACAAAGATACATAATAACAAGCCCTCATAAAACAATGGCTTAACGTCGTCACTCGATAAACCATTTAAATTTAATCAAGATGACTTCAAAGATTAAACCTCTTCAAGTCGATTGAAACCCATCAAAGTAAGGCTTTAATCGACGCCCATTAACTTCAAAATCATTCCAAGACGTGGATCTTTAATATCAACAAGCCGAGAAGAATGAACTTTTACAACCGTAAAAGGTCCTAAGCATCTTAATTTAAGCTTTCCCCAGAAATAACTTCTATCTCGTGTCGTATAACAAAAATTTTTTTCTAAATTCCAATTTTTCAATATCTTCCAATCATGCCACAATTTCATTTTCTCTTTATAGATCCTATCATTGTGATAAGATGTATTTAATCTCATCTAATTCATTCAATCACATAAATCTTTTTCTCCGCATTTTTTAAATTAAAATTCAACTCTTTTTATCACCCAATATGCTTTATGTTCCAACAATGTGTAACGACAAGTCTTACCAAACACTAAGCCTATAAGGAGACATTCTAAAAGGGGTTTTAAAAGCAATTCTATAAGCCCATAAAGCAAGATCAAATCGAGCGTACCAATCTAATTTATGATTATCCACGCTTTCTAAAATTCTTTTAATTTCACGATTCGACGCATCTTCTAAACCACTAGTTCGGATGAAAAGCAAGTAGAGATTCTATGAATACTATTATATTTCAATTAATCTCTTAATTGATAATTTCGAAATGGGATCCACCATCGCTTATGATCACTTCGGCATTCCATATCTTGTAAATATTTTCTTTAAAAATTTTGATACACTCCGAGCATCACATCTAGGAAGAACAGATTCAATCTATTTCGAGACATACTCACCGTAAAGCAATATATATAAATTTCTAAGTGATGGAAAATTGTCCCATAAAATCTAATCCCCATACATCAAAAATTTCAACATCCAAATTATAATTTAGAGGCATTTCATTTCTTCGTAGATACTACCTACTCTCCGACATCGAACACATGATTTAATATATCTATAAACATCTCTAAAAAGAGTAAAGCACAAAATTCGTATCGTAAAATCTTAAAAGTAGTTTTATCGCCACCAAAATGACCTCCAAATTCCTAATCATGACATCGTTGAATAATCAAATTTCTTTCTTTTCATGGCACACATTTCCTAATAATCAGATCCTTACATCGTTTATATAGATGTGGCCTATTCCAAAATAAAATTTTGCATCATATTTAAACTTTTTTCGTTGTTGCCTTGTTAAATCAAAGTGGTACAATATCACATACAATATAATTCACAATACGCATACCAAGGCAAATTATTACTCCCATAATAAGATATAGTCAAGCCATCGTGAAAAATTTCTATAATTTTCTTTTAAAATTCGCATAATTTATCATGCTCATTTCGACGATGATCGCCTATTCGATTATCAGCTCCCTTCCTATCAACTATCATAAAATCAAATTCTTGCGTAAGAAGTATCATCTAATTAGTCTAGGTTTCACATCCTTCTTTTACATTAAATATTCGATGTTGAACGGATTTGTACGCACACTACTTTAAGCCCAATTAAATATATTCTTAAAACTTTCTCAAAAGTAAATACTATAGCTAATAACTCTTCGTCGCAGTGGTATAATTAATTTGAACTCATCAAGAGTTTACTAGCATAGTAAATGACTTTGAAAACTTTATCATGCTCATTCCGTCGGCATATTTTTTTAGGTCAGAATTAATTTAAGTATATATATATAATTGAAAGTAAAGATTTGATTTTTGAAAATAACTTTTGGGTTTGAAAATTTTAAGACATGAAATTAAACTAATCTCACATCCCAAATAGTTTATACAACGAGCACCGCATCACAAATCGTGTATCTATCCCGAGGAATAGTCACACCGTTTCGATGATTTCGGCTCGATTAAATAAACTAAAAGATTCGGGGACATCCGTTTGTCCGCGAACCAATTTTTTAAGCCGACAGTTCCCCCGCATAATATAGCCGAATTAAAATGTGGTTTATATTACTCCGGTTCTTAAAGTTCTCTATAAGGGCAAGCCCCTATGCTTAATTACATTCCAAATGTCCGAAGACACTTAAGAAAACTTTCGGAGCACGATCAGCTTGTTTTGCTATCAAGAATTTCAAAGTTTAAGGTTTTCAAAGGATTGAATTTTGGAATTTCAATAAACAGAATGGATCGAGTTTGGAACAAATTATTTTAAGAGTCTAATGTAAATAGCCAGAGAAGTTTCCGAGATCCAAGAAGAATCTTTGCAACTTCCCAAACTACCCTATTGTTTCGTTTCAATTGGGAGTTTATTTAATGTTTCATCCTGCTCGTTTTAATTTTATTAGGACTATATTCGTATGACACAATCATACAAATGAAGTATGAAGATGTGAGGGCTTATGTCGTACCAAAGACTACTCGGAGTCCTAAGACCTAAGGCTTAATTTACATAAGACAATGATGCAAATGCTCTAACAAAAAGTCAGAGATTTATGTTGCACTAGGAAAATAACCTCGAAGTCCTATGGTTTCGTTATTTAATTTCTAAGAAAGGTTTAGCCGATATAGATCGCAGTTTTCCGAAGACGATGGCCGTGTCGCCCATCGTGCTCCAAGCTCCTCGTCGCAGGTTTAGTTTTAGAAGGTGAAAAATCAAGAGATGAGAGAAGTGTTTCGGTTTAGAGAAATCCTAAAATCCAAGTGTTTTTTTTAATGTTTTAATTAAAACAAATCTTAAAGTGGATTATAATAACACTTGCTAAGATCCCACTGCTCCATCCTTCGGCATCGTTATTTTTATCGCATTCACTTAATTTTGTATGAATTTCGCTAAACTCAACCGAATGAGTTCCACACTTTCATTTAGACCGTGGAAATCCCGTTAGCAACACGTAGGTTACATCATCCGAGGTATTCCCGCCATCATCCAACAAGACGTTTTAATTTAGTTAAAGTTGTAGTTTTTGTTGTTCTGTTTGTGATTAAATTTTGAGTTTTTTTATATTTCGAATGTTGTGTGGCGGTGAATTTTATCTTTTGTCGATTTTAATTTAGTTTTGGATTTTGGCTTTGTGGCTATCCTAAAGGTTTTAGTTTTCATGCAACAATCTTATTTATCATGCAAGAGAAGTAAAGTACAGACAGTAAGTAAATTACATCAAAATATAAATGTACCGGTAGGGTCTTCGTCATTCCTACCGAGACTTTAGTATCGTATCAGATATATGTGTTTATAATTTTGTAGAAATTAAAGCATGCCGTAAAATGAAGAAGTAGACTAATCACAGTTAGGCTTCTTACTCAATCCTAGCGATGTCTATGTTTAGATCCCGGCCGTCTACCAAGTCCTATGATGTCTATGCAAATTCCTATGTTGTGTTTCAATAAACTTTGTTTAATTTAATCGAGGATGGTTTCGTTGCGTACATATTAAGTTTAATAGACTCGTAGGTATCCTAAACAAATAAAGAAGGATGCGGTGTCCATGCTTCCCTCTCATATCCCGATGAAAAGTCTCTTGCTCATTTCGACTTATTATGTTGCTTAACAATTCACCCTACCTATACCCTTATGCTTAATGAACACAGTTTGCTTTGGGGTAGGTCGTTTACGGGGTTTAGGTGTGGTTCGGGTTTGTATTCGGTGGTAACTGCAGTTTGATTCTTGGACGATGAGTGCCGTGAAGATTTATTCGAGTTTATGTTTTACATTTGGTTTTGGTTTTGGTTGGGTTTTGATGGTTTGGTTCGAGTTTTGGTTTGGTTTCTCGTCTTGGCTCGAATTCGATTTTGTTTTTGGTTTATTTTTTGAGCTAGGAACTTTGAAGCCTGAATGTGAATCGGGGAAGGTTGTGTGGACACGGCAAAATTTGGGTTACTTCATGCATTCATCACATAAGGGTATTCTTATTATGTTTCTACACCAAGTCATGTGATTTCAGTATTCAGAAAGAGAAAATTAAACCATGCCTCAGGAGGCCTATCCTAGGTTCGATCGTTATCGTGTTGGTATTGTATCAGGTA
Organism: Papilionanthe hookeriana x Papilionanthe teres; assembly: GCA_022702705.1. Lineage (NCBI taxonomy): Eukaryota > Viridiplantae > Streptophyta > Magnoliopsida > Asparagales > Orchidaceae > Papilionanthe > Papilionanthe hookeriana x Papilionanthe teres. The sequence goes on along the minus strand of CM040432.1, from coordinate 10,580,971 downwards.
TTCGAATCGTTGCTTCGTATGTTGTGATTGTTGTGTCGTGTGATGTGGGGCGATTGTATTGTATTATGTTATTATTGTTTATATTGTTATGTGTTATTATTTTATGTTATTATTGTTATTTATTGTTTATTTATTATTTATTGTTATTTTTATCATGTGTTGTTTAAAATTATTATCTTTTAATTGTAATTGAAATTATTATTATCTTTATTATTTATTTAATTTATTATCTTATTTAATTCATTGTGATTTATTTACTTTATTATCATTTATTATTTATTAATTGTTATTAATTTTATTTGATTAATTGATTGTTATTTTTCTCGTTTTATTTAATTAATTGTTATTTATTTAATTAATTTATTTTATTTTACTTTAACTTAATATTTATTTCTTTAAATTATTATCTTTAATTTTATTTTAATTTATTTTGTTATTTAATTTAATTAATTATTATTTACAATTATTATTAATTTAATTTAATTTGATTATTTAATTTAATGTAAATTATTATTTAATTTAATAAAATTTAATTTAATTTCTTTTATTTTATTTAATTTAATTTAAATTACTATTTATTTACATTATTATTTAATTTAATTTAATTTATTTAATTTATTTAGTTTAATTTAATTTATTATTTATTTATTTTATCAATTTAATTTATTTAATATGTTTATTTAATTTATTTAATTTAATTTTTATTTATGTTAGTATTAATCTAATTTAATTTAATATGATTTCCGATTAATTTAATTAATTTAATTTAATATAATTTAATATGATTTGATTAATTTTAATTAATTTAATTTAATTTAATTTAATTTATTATTATTTACAATAATTATTTAACTTTAATTTAATATTCGGTTTTCATTAATTTATTTAACTTAATTTAATTTATTAAATTAATTTAATTTAATTTTAAATTATTTATTTATTTACATTATCATTTAATTTAATATAATTTTGATTTATTTAATTTGTTTAATTTAATTTGATTTAATTTAATTTATTGTTTATATACATTATCATTTATTTTAATATTTGATTTTCATTAATTTAATTTAATTTAATTCAATTTATTTAATTTATTTAATTTAATTTAAATTATTATTTTCATTATCATTTATTCTAGTTTATAATCCATTTATATTATTTAAATTATTTTTAATTTATATATATATGTATTATTTATTTTATTATTCTTTATATTCTTATCTTTTAATATATATATATATATATATATATATATATATATATATATATATATATATATATATATATATATATATATATATATATATATATATATATACATATATATATATATGTATACATATATATATCTATACATATATATATGTATACATATATATATATATATATATATATATATATATATATATATATATATATATATATATATATATATATATATATATATATATGTATACATATATATATATATGTATATATATATATATGTATATATATATATATATATGTATACATATATATATTATATATAGTATATATATATATACATATATATATATATATATGTATACATATATATATATATATATATACATATATATATATATACATATATATATATATATATATATACATATATATATATATATATATGTATAAATCATTTTTATTTTAATTTATTATTGTTATTAATTATATGTATATTTAAGTTTATCATTTATATTATTTATTTATGATTTATATTCCTATTTATTTAATTATAAAGCTTTTCATTTTCTCTCTTCAATTATCCTTTTCTTTATTTAAAGTTATGATCATTTATATTAAGTTATTATTTATTAAAAATTATTATTTACACATATATTTACATTTAGATTATTTTAAATAGGCATGGTATTTTTATTTGCTTATTTTTATTATTATTTATCTATTTATAAAGCTTTTTTAATATTCTCTCTCTTAAATTATCCTTTCATTTATTTTAAATTATTATCCTTTATTTAAAGCTATTAGATTTATTATTTATTTATATTATTTTTAAAAAGAATGACATTTTTATTTACTTATTTTTTATATTTACAATTATTATTTTACTATTATTATCCTTTTCTATATTTTCATTATCTTTTAGGTTTATAATCATTTATTTTATTCTATCACATTACTTTTTATTATTTAGATATTGTTATTTTTCATTTACATATATATAAATATATATTATTCATTTATATTTAATAGTATGTAGTTATGTTATTTAAATGTAGTGTGGTTATTTATTTAGTATTATAATTTATTTACAATATTTTTTAGCACATATAATATATTTACATTTATTTTATTTAGTTTACATATGTATATAGTTATGTTATTTTTATTATTATACATTATTAAAAATTTATTCCATTTCCTCTTATCTTATTTTATTCTTATGTTTATTTCTTTTCTTTTTTTTTATTTATTTCATTCCCTTTATGTTATGTTTCTTTCTTTTAAATTTTAAAATTTATTCTTTTCAATGTAATAAAGTTAGGTGGTATATTTGTAAATATCAAACTAGTTAACTTAATTAGCTAATAACTCGTACAAAAAGAATAGAAATCCTAAGGCTAAGCATGGAATAGCTTGCATGAAAGAAATCTTAAGGCTATACATGGAAATGGCTAAATGACTTTACATGAGAAATTCCTAAGCCTAAGCATGGAAACATTTGAAAAAAGCATACATGAAAACTAAGGAAAATTAAATGATTTGTATGTAAATTTAAAAATCTTTGCAAAGGAAGAAGAACACCAAAATTGTGCATGTGGGTGTGAGGTTTTAGGCTAGGCATGAAGATAGGAAAGATTTTTTCTTTTTTTTTTTTGAAGCTAGAATACTCACAAAATAAAAAAGAGAGGGGGAGCAACTCGCCTTAGCTCGGAGGATCCCTTGTTGGAGACCTTGAAGAGTCTCTTGTTGGAGATGAAGTGAGGGAGTGTGGCTAGCTTGGAAGGAGGAGAAGAAGAGGAGAGGCTCACGGTTTTTGAGAGAAGTGAGTGAGTGGGATGGTATGTTGAAGTGTGTAAGGGAGTGTGTGAGTGTGTAAGTGGGATTATGGGGGGGTTTAATGGGGAGGCTCACGGCTAAGAATTAAGGAGGGAGTGAGGATGAGGTGAGGGAGAAATATGGTGGAGGCATGGCGAAGGTAAGGAGAGAGAGAAGTAGGTGGCGGGTAGTGGGTGAGGGAGAGGTCGTGATAGAGATTTTTTTCTTTTTCTTTTTTTTTAAATGTATTTTATTTATTTTTCTTTTAGGGATGCCACAGGTGTAAAAAAAAGGGAGTATGGGTGTGTGTGAGAGTGGGTGTATTTTAATTTGGTGAGTTTTGGATTTTGGGTCCATTTTAAGAACATTGGGCTAATTTGAGTTTAAATCGCTGTAGCTTGGAATAAAGCCTATGACTTGATCAATATTGTCCACGTGATTGTAATGAAGATCTTTCATGAAGACACAAAGTGGTTTTGAGCTCATTTGGAGGTTCAATTTTGGCACGGATTGGATTTTGATTATTTTGGACCATGTTGTGGCTCAAGTCCATTTATCTTGAGTTTGAGTAGGAATGGGGTTCAGAGGTCTTCAACAATAATGTAGATGTGGTTGTCTAGAAAAATTTTTATGAAGACATAAAATGGTTTTGACAAGGTTTAGAGGGTGAATTTGGTGGATTTAAAACATGTGTTCAGCTTGGGTCAAAATTGGGGTTTCTTTGGTGCAAAATGGATTTGGGTAAGACCTGAGCTCAAATTAGGCAATTTATGATCCAATTCAGTTTTAGGAGGTGTTATAAAGAGTTTAGAATTTAAATTTGGGAGGAATTGATTGACATTGGGTCACTTACGCAGTTTTGGGTTACTTATGTTTAATTGGGAATTTTGGATTTCAAGTAGAATTGGATTCAAATGTGGGTAACATTGGACTCGAATTTGGTCTAAGTTGATATCAGATGTCAATTTTGGTTTAGAATTGAATTTGATGAAAATCGGGGTCAATCGAGCTTTCAAGATCACTTGGTTTAGGCACCTTTAGGTTAAATGGGCCAAGTTGGGATTTTGGATTGAAAGTGTATTAATTTGGCACAATTGAGCCATAGTGTAGTCAACAAAATGAAATTAGTGGGTTTTTAGGATTTTCTGGAATTTTTTCGAGAATTTTTTTGGAATTTTTGATTTTTGCAAAAAGGGTATTTTGGGTATTTCGAGGATTGAGGGAATTTTTGGAAATTTTGGAATTTTTGGTCATGAATAGTCAATTTGAGTGGAAAGGAATATTTTGGAATGTTTTTGGGGGATTTTGGTGAATTTGGGTAATTTTGGAAATTTTCGTATTGGGTAGCTTTTTAGGTTATTTAGTGTATGGCCCAAAAATCAAATTGGAAATTTGTAGTGGCTTCAAGGTGAGCGTGATGTAATGACCAAGGGTCACTTACATTTGTTCATCAATGTTATCCTTACCACTTAGTCATGTACTTGGGCTTCAAGCACCGTTACGAGTTTCCAAAGAGTTTAGGGTCAATTAGATGTGCACATGTGTGTATGTTGTGAATGTGAAGTGTATGAGTGGTGATCTCCAAACTCTCCTCAGACAAATCCTAAGGTCTCGGACGACTATAGGAGACTTCCCCTAGGATTCCTTATGCTTGCCTTTTTCATACCAAAAGGTGGAGGTTAGCTCAAGCATATGAAAACCCCTTTAAAGCGCAAGAAGAGTTTTCGAATTTCTACGGAAGGGGTTCCATGACTAGTCCTCTAAGAAAGTCACCAGAGAGTCCTATGGCTAGACCCTGTGCTATTCTAAAGAGAGACTAGACGTCAACGAAAGTGAGGTCAACATGTCCTAATGCTATCATCGCAGAGATAATCACTCGCATCACACTTAAGTTCAAATGGTTTCTCCCAATCTATGAAACAATTATAGCAAGATAATTTCTCTATCAATAATTTGAAAGGATGAGCTGCCCGACAATGGGATCATCCGATTCGGACAAGGATTTGAAAACACGAATGTCGAGGTCACCGACGTCTCCCTCTTTGCAGCGACGAACAAGGTATACGAAGCCGAGGAACCACTGCTCGAGTTCGACCTTAGGTCGACCCAAGAGTTTCCTCCCCTGCAAAGGATCCCGAGCTAGGAGGAGTACGCCGTCCGCGGGAGGAGCTGTTCTTACTACCCCCACTGGTCTAGTTGTTTCCGCACCTACCCCGACTTTTGCCGAATCGAAGGGGAAAGAAATCCGGAATTATGGTAAACCCGTTACCGTGGAGGGTACGAGATCTTCTGTAAGACCTTCGTTTTCGAAATCGGGTCCGGTTCGAAGATTCGAGTCAGCGACGAGGACCCGAAGAAGAACAGAAGTAGAAGGATCGCTAGAGAAGCCAGAGCTGCTGAAATTGCTTTCTGGAGGAAATCCAGGCATATCTGAATATACACGTTGCTAGAATATACACAGCTACCGAATATACACCGCTGCCCGACTACATACCACTTTTGGGAGGAAGCGGGTTCCATCCCCTCTCCGCCGCGGAGGATGAGGAGAATGTTCGCAAGATTGCTTTGCCACATTACCTCGGCCGCATACTACAACGATAGCCGCAAGAAAGAACTAGAACTACGCCGTTTGCTCTGCTACGAGCTTTGGTAGAAAAGTTAGCAAAGAAGGAAAAGCTGCCCGTATCGGAGATTCTACGAAGGATAGGGCGGGTGCCGATCAAATCCCGTCTTGGGCCCGAGTAGAGCCCGCCATCATGACGGAAAAGCCAAGTAAAAGAATGAAGGCTAGTCCGCTGTCGTAGTCTCGGGATTACGGATTAGGGAGGATACCACCTTCCGGCATTTGGCCGACGGACCATCGCGGTCCTAGACCTGTCTGTGCTAGAAGGATGGTATGGCGTCCCACTGCTTGGGCGATTAAGATTGAAACGGCGGCCCGAGAATGAAAGTCTCGCCGAGAGGCTGGAATGCGAAGAAAGTGCTACTGCGATAAAGGGGACTCGTGAAAAGGGGACCGGCGGCTATCGCACGACAACCGCAAAGACACACGAAAGCCCCGCTAGAAGATGCCATGGAAAAGTTGAGAACCGATATCCGACGGTTGGCAAAAGAAAGAGAAGAAAAGTTCGGAGATGAGATTGATTCATCGGAATTCATGGACGATGAATATGCGAGAAATCAACATGGTTGAGACACGAGCTTCATCGGCCTCGCAAGGTGCTCCTGCAGCCGCGAAGAGAGGAGCCGGGCGATGAGAAGGCGGCTTCGGAGAAAGACGACACGATCGCTCGAATGGCGAAAAGGATGGAAGAGATGGCCGTAGCTCCGGCCGCTCTCCGGAGTCGAAGTACGACCACGAAGAGAGACACCCCGGAGGTCATTCACATTGTAGACGGAGGAAAGGAGATTACATCCGTCAACGGGGATGATCAGGCGAAAAAGGATACAACACAAAGTATGATCCACGAAAGGATATCAAGAACTTGGTGGAACGAGCGGAGTGCGAGAAGCCTTAGCACAATCGAAGAGCGGGACATCCATTCGGACGGATATACCTTACCGGAAGAATTCGACGTTGTCCGATACCGAAAGGCTTCGTACCACCTCCGTTCGAGACCTTCGACGGGCCAGGAACCCCGACAACATGTTGCACACTTTCGTGCCGGTTGTTGTAATGCGGCGGGAGCGATGCATTACTCTTCCGACGGTTCGTCGGCGATGCATCGGGAATCGCCTTCGGCGGGTATGCGGAGTTACCAAATGGTTCGGTGAAGACGTTCTCGGAACTAGAGAACCTCTTCATCAAGCGATTCGGCGGAGCTCGGCACCACATCACTATAGGTGATTTAGTGGTAGAGAAACAAAGGCCGAACGAAACTTTGGTGGATTACATACTTCGATGGAGGAACTTAAGCATGAAGTGTGAACCACAACTACAAGAACAACATGCAGTCGGTATTTTACTTAAAAGCATTCACGGCCCGATAGCACTTCTCCTCGAAGGATTCACTTATTAAGACTTTCGAGAAGTTGTTAAGCAAGGCCGGAAGCTTGCAAGATGAGGCGAAGCAATTAAGTTTCGCCGACAAGACGGACAAGCGAGAGCCGGTGAAGACCTTCGAAAAGAAATGCGGGATCGTTGCGGCGGTTGACAAGGCGAGCAACCGTCTGCAAATACCACGGAACGGCCGCGACGACCACAACGGAATTACCGGCAACCCCGGTCCGGCTATCGGTCGTCTCCGCGGTATGAACAACCGTCTTGTCCGCAACGTACATTAAGGGAACTTCGAAGCGAGAGAATATTCGTTCAAGAATGAAGCGATGACAGAAAATATTCCGTAGTCGATGAAGACTCCAGATTTCCAGTTGCCCGAGCCTAAAAGACCGAGAGGAAGTCAACAAGAAAGGTGATCCCGACTTTTGCCCCTACCACCGGTTGCTTGGGCACAAGATAGAAGATTGCATTACCTTTAAAAGTTGGCTCAACGACAACCTTCGGAAAGGAAATATAACAATCCCGAAGGAGTACATGAAGGAACCCCGGAAAGGAGGTTCCGTCGATGTTATCTCGGCCGATCCCGTCATTCCGATAGATCCCTATGCAGCGACGATGGATGGACTACCGCACTGGACAAGGTCTTCGAAGAAGATTTTAGACGACATCCGAACCGCTTCGGTGCGAGCTTCGATTCGGAGTTCGAGACTGTTAATCCGGTACTATCACTTGCGATAGAAGAACCACCTCAACGGGAGGCGATTGAGAGAAGAAGAAAATCGACGAAGAAGAGAGGACCGAGAGCTCCTAAGGCTAGACTGAGGGGCTGCTTATCCTAGGATAGTTGTTTCCGACTCGGGGAAGAAATTCCTCGAACCTCTAATTTTGTATGATTATCTGCTCACTTCGGTGGGATCATATAATGATAAGGGTGATGGCGTTGGCTACGTTTTGACTGTTTCTAACGATTACATAACTAGAGATAATCCGGACATCGATTTCGATACCAACGACAATTCTTAAATCATACACGATCTCGACAATCAAAATAACGAAGAAGACATCCATCAAGGAGGCTACGAAAGTTCAACAAGCAACGGATCTATGCAGCGAGTTTCGAGGAGCTCCGGTCACGATAGAGTTAGAGCCTTCGGATTCTGAAGATAATCCGGAAGAGCACTGTCATTCCGATTCGAGAGGAGACACGGCAAGTTCGACACTAGATTCGGAGGAAATTACGAAGTCGACTTGAGAAGTGGAAGAGTTCTACCTCCAAGAATGGGTCCAAAAGACGAAGGAAAGCGGTGGTTGTTCAAGAAGAACCAACCCCGGCGGAAGAAATACCCATTCGAGAAGAAGCCGAGACACATGGAAATAAAGTGGACTACAACGTACTAGCCCATCTTAGGAAACTACGAGCCAAGGCGAGCATTTACGATGCTCTCATCTTATCAAAGGAGATGAGAGAAGCTGCGATCAAGGCCTTACTTGGATCCGGAAATTTGCTTAGCTCGAATGGCTGGAGATTCCTTAGATGAGGTTTGTTCGTTAAAGGAACGACGAGGTGTTACCTTCACGGACGATGACCTACTACTTGGGACGGCCAGATCACTGGCCAGATCGTTGTACATTTCGGTTACTAATTGGGAAGTTTACACTCTCCGGAGTATTGGTGGATCCGGGAGCATCGATCAATATAATGAGTCTTCGAACACTAGCATATTTGGAAATTGATGCTCGCGAGCTCGAAGCGGACAAAATGTTTTTAAGAGGATTCGACCGGGAAAGGAGAAAGAGCCCTCGGATCAATAACGCTACTGATGAAGACCGGTGACTTAGCAAAGACAACCGCGAAATTTCACATAATTGATTCAGAAACGTCGTTCAACGCTCTGCTGGGCCGACCGTGGATACATGAAAATAGGATGGTACCATCATCTCTGCACCAGTGCATCAAATACTACGATGGAGGGGAACGAGTGCATCAAAGGTGACTTGCAACCATTCTCCGTACATGAGATCGGAATCCATGAAGATGCGACTTATTATGCACCTCGAAGAAAACGATCTTCTCCGGAGATGCGTAACAAATGAAGCAAAGAAAGTTTAGGACGACGAAGAACATCGAAGTTTTAGTCCAACGGTCACTCACCGCTCCCTTACGGCGAGATGGTGAAGGTTTCTCCATAACTCGCATCCGAGGTCGAGGCCGGGGACGAGGTCGTGGTAGAGACGTTAGGACGGTTGGACGAGAGGAAACCGGCCATCAATGTTGATTGGGAAGATAGTTACGAAGAAGAAAAAGAAATCGAAGCAAGAAGCGGCGACAATAAGTCGGAAGAAGCCGCAATTCGAAGATCTCTCGAAGATGAGAAGAACGAAGAATACAAATCGATGTACGAGAAGATTAACCACTACGTACATACTATGACACTAACCCCGATCCATTCTAACAAGATCGAGGGTATGGTGGTCAAAGAAGTACGTAACGACGGTGCGAAACCGATCAAATTCTACCGTGGTGCTTCTTCCTCCAAAGCTGAAAATAATGTACAATTCGAAGATGTCACTTCATCGAAATTAATGGAATTACCTTTTGAGTGGTACTCTCCACTGTGTTCAAAATTTAATTCAACGTGGTTTCTTACCTCGACAATGGACAAAAGGCCAATCACAACATTTTGAAAAATTATGGAATAACTCCGGTCGTCTACCCGATTCGAAGTATGGACTCGGATTCGGCACGGTAGGGTCGGTTGACGATGCGGAATTTTGCTTGGTTGTCACTTGCGAATCCAATGAAGCGCATGGAAACTACGGACGAACTCGAAGATTTACAAATTGGAGATGCTCTCAGAATTCGAAGAAGAAATCAAATCTATAATAGATGAGTTAACGGAAGTTAACTTAGGTACTAGCGAAGAGCCTAGACCTACCTTTGTTAGCTCCTTACTCAACAAAGAAGACTCCGAAGAAATAATCAAATTATTAATGGAATTTAAAAACTTGTTTTGCTTGGAACTACGATGAAATGCCGAGGATTAGCTCCGAGAGGTTGCGGTCCATAAGCTAGGAGTGGATCCTACCATCGTCCGATCGGACGATGGTCCCGAGAAGAATGTGTCCAGAAATCGAACGACAAGTCATGGCCGAAGTTAAAAAGCTAATAGACGCTAAATTTGTCCAGTGAAGAACAATACCGGACTTGGTTAGCCAATGTGGTGCCGGTCGAGAAGAAGAATGGTCGGATCGGAATGTGTGTGGACTTCGAGAGATTTAAACAAGGCATGTCCGAAGGATGAATTCCCTCTACAGATCCCGGAATTAATGATCGACATTGCTTCAACGCATGAAATATTCTCGTTCATGGATGGATCTTCGAGGATACAACCGGATAAAAATGGCTCCGAGAAGATGAAAAGCTTACGGCATTCGGGACGCCGATCGGAGTATTTTGCTACACGGTAATGCCATTCGGACCGAAGAACGCGAGAGCGACCTACAAAAGAGCAATGACAAGAATTTTGATGATCTCATCCACGATCAAGTCGAATCTTATGTGGACGATGTGGTCATCAAAAGCAAAGTAAAGGAAAACCACACTGTATGATTTGAGAATTGTTTTCGAACGATTAAGATAATTTAACCTTAAGATGAATCCCTTAAAATGCGCCTTCGGCGTCACCTCCGGGAAATTCTTAGGATTCGTTGTCCGACATCGTGGAATTGAAATCGACCGGAAAAGATTAAAGCTATCTTAGAAATGCCGCCTCCCAAAACCTTAAAACAATTACGATCTTTTCGAGGGAAGCTGGCATATCTTCGACGCTTTATCTCGAAGCTTGTCGGGTAGGTGTCGGCCTTTCTCGGCACTAGTTAAAAAGGACGCCAAATTTATTTGGGAAGAGAAATGCCGAGAAGGCCTTCGAGGACATTAAACAATATTTAATGACACCTCCTGTCTTAGCGACCCCGGTCTCGGGTAGACCGGCGATACTTTACACCGCGGCTTTAGACGACTCTCTCGGAGCCTTGTTAGCCAGGGTCGATGATGAGGGTAAAGAAAATGCTCTTTACTACTTAAGCGCGTCGTTTACTTCCGACGGAGTAAGGTATCCCGCAATTGAAAAGCATTGTTTGGCCTTGATCTTCGCCGCTCAAAGCTCGGGCACTACATGCTTTCTCATAAGGTCGACTGATCTCGAAGTTTAATCCATTGCGATACTTGATGACTCGTCCAACACTTTCCGGCGAGACTTGCCGGATGGTCGATGATATTATTGCAATTCGATATAACTTTCGTGCCTCGCGTGCTAGTAAAGGGACAAGTCTTAGCGGACTTCCTCGCGGCACACCCTTTGCGGCCGAATCTCCTCTCGATGACGATTTGCCGGATGAACAAATAATGAGCCTAGAAGACCACTGATGATCGACGTTGGGAATTATATTTCGACGGAGCATCTTCGGCACACAAAGACGAAGAATCGCAAGTGATAGTGCCGGTAAGGCGGGAATCGGGCTAATCTTTATAACACGGAGCGGGGGATGTTAAGATTCTCCTACCACTTGACGAGAACCGTGTACAAACAACGAAGCGAGAATACGAAGCCCTCATAACGGGACTGGAATTAACTATTCAAATGGGGATAACGAGACATCAACATCTACGGGGATTCACGAGTTAATCATTCAACGGATCGTCGGACAATATAAAATTTTAAAGCCAAGACTCGAACAATACTTCCGGTATGCCATACGAGTTGTTGGAACGGATTCCAGAATGTGACAATCTACAAAATTCCCGAAAAGAAAATGCTTTAGCAGATGCTTTAGCCCGTCTCGCAAAAGAATTTTCTGTTTGCAAGATGAATCGGTAGAAGTGTCGGTTCGCGGGCGTCGGGTCCTATCACGGCTCGACATAGACACAATACACAAATCGAGAAAAAGAAAAAGAATCGGTTGCGGCGATGACGGAAAACACGAGAAGATTGGCGACGGCCATTGATGAACTACATGCCAAACAGGAAAGCTACCGGACGATAGGTCGCTAGCCCATCGGATCGAAAAGAACTGCGTCATACGCATTAATAAACAACACATCGTACGGAAGGTCTTTTGATCGAAATGTGGCTAAGGTGCCTAAGCGGGTCCGAGGCCCGTGAAATTGTTAAGGAGGTGCATTCGGGACTACGTGGCGCTCACCGGTCGGGTCCGAAGATGAAAATGAAAATTAAAAGACTAGGGTACTACGGCCCTCGATGATGACCGGCTGCATGAAAATCGCCGAGAGGCTGTCACCAATGCCAAGTGTACGGAGTGGTTCTACACCAACCTCCAAATGTGCTACATCTGACAATTGCGTCGTGGCCATTTGAATGTTGGAGCACAGATATAGTGGGTCCGATAGAACCACCATCTTCAAAAGGACATCACTTCATTTTTGCGGCTACGGATTACTTTTCCGAGTGGGCGAGAGCGGTTCCACTTAGAGAAGTGAAAGCACATCACGTGCTACGGTTTTCGAGAACCAAGTTGTCTACCGTTTCGGAGTGCCGCGCGGGATCATCTCGGATAATGGGTCGGCATTCGAAGCACGCAAATTAACAACTTTGTCGGGAGACACGGAATCGATTGGCGATACTCGACAATTTACTACCCGAAGCAAACGGCCTCGGCGAGGCTTTTAATAAAACTCTCGTTCAAATCTTAAAGAAAACCTTGGACGATAATAAGAGAAATTGGCACGAGAAGTTGTTAGAAGCCTTATGGGCTCACCGGACAACCTTCGAACTCCTACTCGAAGCTACACCTTACTCTGCGGTGTATGGGTCCGAGCGAGTGTTACCTTTAGAGGTCCAGCTTCCTTCACTCAGAATTGCAGTTGCAAACAAGATCACGACGGAAGAAAACGCCAAATTACGACTAGAAGAATTAGAAAGCCTGGAAGGGAAAAGACTTGCAACGCAACAGAATTTAGAATTATACCAAGCTAAGATGGTTCAAGCCCATGACAAGCTGGTCAGCCAGGAACCTTGAAGTTGGTGACTTAGTTCTCGTTCTCAAGAGACCTATCCTTGCACACCGCAAGATAGAAGGAAAATTAGAACCCACTTGGGGAGGACCGTTTGTGGTTGAAGCAGTATACTCAGGAGGTTCCTACCAGCTAGTGAATTGCCAGGGAGAACGACATATGCTTCCGATCAACGGACGATACTTGAAAAAGTATTACGCTACCTGATGTTTCGAAGGAATGAATTCTTCATCCCCAAGAAACACCGGTGAAGTAATTACTTATGACTGGGTCCGAACCCAAAAAAATAATAAAAAATGTGCTAAGATAAATAAAGTCATGATAATTAAGTTTTCCTTGTTTTCTTTTCCAAATCAAAATCTCTTCCCTGATCTTATCCTACTTCATTCCTGTTAAATTTAAAAATATATAAAAAAAGAAAAATATATGTCTTTAATAAACATTTTCTTAATGTTCTTGTTCTTAGTACGACCCTCGATCCTTTTCCTTGTCTTTTCGCGGGGAAATGTCGAACGGGCGGTTGGTCCTGAACTTTAGAAATGGCGTAAGCCTTGCACTCGATGAAAAGAGGGTGAAAGATGGAGCGATAATCGAGATTGACTCGGATTTCGCACCGGCGGAGCCTACGGTACGAGGAAAGTGGCCGGGTCCCGGTTGACCGAGAAGAACTGCCGAGCGGACGGTGATGAAAGTGGGTGGCCCAAGCCACCGATCCGACGACGAAAAGAAAAGCAAACACCGAAGAAGATAAGAAAATGAAGTCCGTAGTAGCTACGGCGGAGAGCGGGCTTGTCGGGGCCGCGCCCACGGAGATTCAAGAAGTTCGAAGGGCTACTCTCACGACAACGCAACGAAGAAATAAGAATCGTTGTATCCAGTAAGATGTTAACAAAACTAGGCGCGGACCGGCGCGACGAGACGATTGCTAATGCCGGTACATACACTTCGAGGACACCGGTTCACCGGGAACACGAAGAAAGGAGGCCGGCTCCTAGGATAACGGAAAGGACCGGGAAATCTCACAAAGATCGAAGAAAGAAGGCTACCACGCCACCGGATAGAACCACCGGTAATGCATGACCTTGTTGCGAAGCAACCCGGGGGATGTCCCGATGAGGCATCATCCACGAGGAGCCGAGGTATGCGGGGAGAACGTGAAGGGATTGAACCGTATATCCCACAATATGTCACGAGGCCTCGCCATCTGCAGATCATTCCGGAATACGAGGCTGGAGAGAATGCGAGAATGTTGAAAAGAAAACCTTTGAATACTTCGAGAGAATTAAAGGTAGAAGAATCGATATACTAGAGGGCCTCGAGCTACATACAGACGTATTCTCGGAGTATGAACAACGACGAAATCGTGGATTGTATCCGGGATTTGAAAGAATGGGCCGAGCGAGGCCGCTAAGGAAAATACCTACTCGGAACCCGGAGATGGATGCCGGGGAAGGGAAGAATTACAATACTGATGCGGATCTTGCTACAGACTTTGCTGAAGACGGGAAGGGAAACCCCGGGAATACTCCGTCATGGGCAAGTGGATCCGATGCCATTAGTCATCAAGAGAATGGTAAAGAGATTGATAACATGGAGGGTACTGCCGGCGGTTGCATACCCAATAGTTGCATTATCAACATCTACAAGCGGGGTGATTGCATACCCCCACACATAGATCACCACGACTTCGTCGGACCTTACTGCACGGTCTCTTTCCTGAACGAGTGTGACATCATGTTCGGCTCGACCTCCGGATAGCGAGGCCCGGGTGAGTTCCGAGGGCCGGTGAAGATACCTTCTGCCGGTAGGTTCCGTCATGATGCGAAGGGCAACGGAGCGGATATCGCTAAGCATTGCATACCGGGAGTACCGGTGAAGCGGATCTCGGTTACTTTCGGAAGGATGGACGACGGGGAAGACACCTTACCATTTCCAGCCAGACCCAGAGCTAGAGAACCTCCGGCCTTACGAGCTGTGAGTTACATGGGAGATATCACACCTCCGACGTACATCCAGCCGACATCCTTGCCAAGGATGGCTTGGAAGGTGATGTTATTAACCATGTACCCCACTATTCAGACATGGATTCTTGACAGATGCTTCTTTTGATGGATCGACAAAAATCATACACAGTCCGTTTTGAGTTTACATGGATTGTATGAGATGTATTCCAGATCGAGTTGTATGATGTATCGTCAACATGATTGGAATGAAAGTGACCATGTCACATTTTTGGCCTTCACCTCTTTTGTGCAAATTGACTGGGAAACGCCATTAATGTTAAATGAACTTCGAACAAAGAACGAGAAAAGAAATAAAAAAAGGATAAAAGAAAACTTTCTAAAAAAATCTAAAAATGACGAACACCAAATTCACATGAACATTAAATAAACGATAAAATAAAATTTGAATCATTAAAAGATAAATGAAATCAGCATAAATGTTAAATCAAACCACAAATCAAATTCTCAATCAAATTCCAAATCCACTCTCGATCAAATTTCAAATTTGATCTTCCAAATTTCAAATCAAATCTAAATCAGACATCAAAATTCAAACTTTTGGGTCGAGGATTTTACATCCAAGACTGCACTGCTTTAGGATTCTTTCCCTATTGCACTGAAATACATAAAATTCAAACTTTTGGGTCGAGGATTTTACATCCAAGACTGCACTGCTTTAGGATTCTTTCCCTATTGCACTGAAATACATCAAATTCAAACTTTTGGGTCGAGGATTTTACATCAAGCTGCCATTGCTTTAGGATTCTTTCCCTATTGCCATTGAAATACATCAAAATCAAACTTTTTGGGTCGAGGATTTTACATCTAAGACTGCCTTTGCTTTAGGATTCTTTCCTACGTGCACTTGAAATACATCAAATTCAAACTTTTGGGTCGAGGATTTTACATCCAAGACTGCACTTGCTTTAGGATTCTTTCCCTATTGCACTTCGAAATACATCAAATTCAAACTTTTGGGTCGAGGATTTTACATCCAAGACTACACTTGCTTTAGGATTCTTTCCCTATGTACTTGAAATACATCAAATTCAAACTTTTGGGTCGAGGATTTTACATCCAAGATCGCATTGCTTAGGATTCTTTCCCTATTGCCATCGAAATACATCAAAATCAAACTTTTTGGGTCGAGGATTTTACATCAAGATGCACTTGCTTTAGGATTCTTTCCTATTGCACTGAAATACATCAAATTCAAACTTTTGGGTCGAGGATTTTACATCCAAGACCTTACCTTTAGGATTCTTTCCTATTGCATTGAAATACATCAAATTCAAACTTTTGGGTCGAGGATTTTACATCAAGACTGCCTGCTTAGGATTCTTTCCTATTGCCTGAAATACATCGAATTCGAACTTTTGGGTCGAGGATTTTACATCCAAGTGCACTTCTTTAGGATTCTTTCTCTATTGCCTTTGAAATACATCAAATTCAAACTTTTTGGGTCGAGGATTTTACATCCAAGATCTGCATTGCTAGGATTCTTTCCTATTGCACCTGAAAAACATCAAATTCAAACTTTTGGGTCGAGGATCTTTTACATCCAAGCACTGCTTGCTTTAGGATTCTTTCCCTATTGCCTTCGAAATACATCAAAATCAAATTCCTGGGGTTAAGGATTTAACATCTGAGACTGCATTGCTTTAGGATTCTTTCCCTATTGCGATGAAATACATCAAAATTAAACTCTTGAGGTTAAGGATTTTACATCTGAGACTGCAATGCTTTAGGATTCTTTCCCTATTGCGATGAAATACATCAAAATTAAACTCTTGAGGTTAAGGATTTTACATCCAATACCGCATTCCTCTGAGATCTCTCCTCATTGCAATGATGCAATCTGATCAATTCAATTTTCTTTCAAGGTTGAAGATGTTACATCTAAAACCTCAAAATTCCAATTTTCATTTCAAATCAAATCCCTTCAAATTAATCTTAACAAAACTTCAATCTAAATTGAAATTCCAAATTGAAATCTAAACTCACACATCAAAACTTAAATTGAAACAAAATAAAATCTAAATCGAAATTCCCCCAGATCATGTGATTTGGAATTTACCTCCTTTTCCTTTCCCAGCCGAGAGTTCGGGAATCTCCAGCTTCGGAGGTATACTTGACACTCCCCGGCGGAAACTCTTCTACTTCGTCCTAAGTTCGTCACTTGGACATCCGTGTTGGTTTTGTTGATCGCTTCGGTCAACGCCAATACGCGCGGTGTGCTCCGTCGACTCACCACACTATTGGGAGTCCATTTGTTGACCTCATTTTTGATGAGGTCTTCTCTTCTTCTCTTTAGTACTTAGGATCTAGCCTTAGGCTTTTCCTTTGACTATCTTAGAGGACTAGAATTGGGACCCACCTTTTAGAAATTCAAACCACTTCTAAACTCCCTTCAAACTCCACAAACTTGACTATAGACCCCTAATCACCTAGAGGGTTGAAATCAAATATGGAAGTTTAAGGATGAGTTCCTATGGGACTCTTTGGCCTTAGGAGCGCCCACGGGTGGCCCAGTGCGGTGAAGGGGCTGACTTACACACACACTACATTTATACACTACACTTTCACACACCTCCTAAAATCACACCCATACCCAACTTGACCTCCTGACTCATGTAGGTGAATCACATGGATGGTCCTTAACCCCTAAGCCTCGGCTGCAGAGGGTTAGGAACAACATAGTGAATGCCTCAAATGGGTCCCTTCATGGCTCATGTGGGCTTGATATGGCTTCATGGCTCAACCAAAATGATTTCACTCCACTTACATCCACCCAATCTTCAATTTCCCAAATTTTCGATTTTTGACCCCAGGACCGTACACCCGCTTAACTTTACCCAAAACCTTGAAATTACCCAAATTTTTCAAAATTTCCTAAATCACCCAAAATTCCTCAAAATTGATCTTAAACATTTCCACATTACTTAAATTGATCATCCATACCCAAAAATACCAAAAATTCCAAGAAAACCTCCCAATACCCTCCAAAGACCCAAAATACCCCTCTTGACCCAAAAATCCAAAAATTCAGAAAATTCCCAGAAAATTCTAGAAAATCCCAAATATTCCCAATTTCATTTTGTCCAACTACACCATGGGCCAATTTTGTCAATTTACCCTACTTTTGTCAAGACCCCCAATTTGGCCCATTTTAACCCAAAGTGAACCCAATGTTAAACCAAACCTACCCAATTGACCCCAATTTTGGTCCAATTCAATTCTAAACTTCCATGAAACATCCCCAATACCAATCTAGACCAAATCCAAGTCCAATTTGATTGACATTTGGATCCAATTTCACTTTTGGCCTTAAAGCCCAATTTTGACCCATCACCCAAACCTAACCCAAACTCACCCAATTCAACTCCAATTAACCCCAAACCTTTTCTAAATCTTCCTTAACATTCCCACAAACAAAAAACTAACATGATTTGCCCAAAATTTAGACCCAAACCCCACTCAAATTCAACCCAAAGCTAAAAGGCCCATTTTTGACCTAAACCCAAACCTAACCCAAATGAGCCCAAACCCCAAAATCAAAGCCCAACCAAAGCCAAAACCTCTTTGAAACACTCCCATAAATATCTCTCAACATTAATTTTACATCAATTTCAACCCTAGCCCAACATTGGCCCAAGTTAGCCCAATTTGACCTACATAGGCCCACTTACCAAATAAACCCAAATTCAAACCAATTCAACTCCAAATCACACCAAATTGACTCCAAGCCCTTCATAGAACATCCCTAAACCAATTATGACATTTATTTGACAAAGTTATTCACAAAATCTTTACCCAAATGCCCATCCTAAAATCAAAGAGCCCATTCCCCTTAAACTTTCCTAAAAGCCCACTTCACCACATCCAAAGGCCCAAAATCTACCCTAAAGCCCACATGACATCTCCATTTGTCATCCACTTAATTAAATTCATTACCTAAGTCCTAAATTCATCATCAAATAATTCCAAATCAAGTTTCATACAAATTTCCATCAAATTACCAAGAATTCCTAAAATCCATTTTCATGAAATTGACCAAACCTTTTCCCAAGCCAAAGGTGAGCCATGCAAGCCATGGACAAGCCACATGAAGCCATGGAAGGCTTGACATGTGATCAAGCCATTAATGGCAAAAGGAGGGGCCCCTTTCCTAATCCTCCTTAACCCCTTTTTTACCTTAAGCATGTCACACACTAAACCATGCTTAGCCACCTCATCATGGATGGAGACCACACCATTCTCTCTTGGGCGACCCAAGTGACCCTTTTCGGCCCAAGACCAGGCCTTGGGTGGTGAACCTAGCCCAAAACCATGGGTTGACTCATTTGAACCCAAAGTGGTCTTCCTCCCATTCCATTTCAATCCAAGCTCTTTACACATGGCAATTGCCAATTGCTTGCACCAAGTCCCGACTCGACCCACCGACCTTGAGGGTGACCCATGCTGGCCGGCCGGCCACCGGGCCGCCGGAAAACACCATGGCCGAGAGCTCACATGTGAGCCCAACTTGGAATTCTCACCTGCTGAGCCGCCCCATCCTCGGTGGCCATTGAGTTGTTCTTCTCTTGCCAAGAGCAGTGATCCCAAGCCCTAACTCTCCCGGGAGGCCCTCCACCCTCTTCTATTTAAACACCACCCCTCTCGGCCATGAGAGGTGCTGAAACAAACCTTAAGGAAACTCGCCAAAATTGTTCCGTACTCCTCCCCATACACGGAGCACTTGATCCCCGGTGAGATTCCCCTGCCATTTCTTCTCTGCGAGCTCGATTTCGGAGTTGAAATTCCACCCAAAACCAGGACACTTCTCCACGGTGAGCCAATCTCCAAATTGATTGGTTCTACACCTTCACCGGACCGAGGAAGGTGTCCACCGACAAAAGCCCCATCTCCGAGCCACCCGGTTGCTCCGGCCTCCAAGCTTTGTGATCGGGCTTGGTCGAAATCACATCTAGACAATTCACCGGACCAAGAAACTTCATGCGGAGCTTGCTAGGATCCGATCGAAGGTGCAACAACTCTCGGATTGAAGCCACACTTCTCCGAGCAAAGGTATGAGCTAATTCTTCATCCCGAGCTTACGGAGATTCCCCATTTCAAATGATTTAATTTCAATGCATGATAACCGTATAGATGTGTTCGTCTCTTGCAAGACGAATCCATAGAAGCATAAGAACATGAAAATCCATTGAGTATCGAGTGAGATCTTAGGGATTTAGTGTGGACGGCTCTCGGGTGAGGACGCTCGGGGACGATGAACGGATGTCGTCCATTCAATACACGCGCGGACGGACGGCTCAGATGGCGTCGGACCAGGAGACGGTACAAGAACCGCGGGGCCCGAAGCGCTGAGTCAGATGGCGGCGTCGAATGGGAGCGCGACGCGTGTGCGTTCGGAGATGCCGAGGATGAGTTGGCGCCGCGTGGATAAATAGAAAATTAGGGGTATTTTCTATTTATTTAATTCCCTAAACTTCAAAAATTCATAACTTTGTGTAGAAAAATCGAAAAATAAAATAAAAATACCCTCTTGCTCAGTGAATAGAGGAGAAAAATGTGGAAAAGAAATCATTTAATTTCATCAAGTATTTTATTTTTAATAATTTATTTACTCTCTGCATACTTTTAATTCTCCATGCATGTATACAATTCACCATGGCATGAGACCATAGGGCTTTGAAGCCTCTGAATTTGGGAATATTCCACGAGTTTTCTAAAGTCGAGGCCATCCCTATGAAGAGTTATTGATTTTTCAAGTCCATATTACTTGTTTTGAGTATTTTAATTCCAATAAATAGCATGTTGTGAAATAAATTCTAGGAAAATTTGGTAATGTTCCTTATGACCAGAGAACCCTAGGAAAAATAGGTTTTGAGTTAGTTCATTTAAAACAACCCTAATTGGCTTAAACACTCAAAATAGGTCTCTAATTAATTAGAGCTAACCATACATTAAATTGACTTCAAATCAATTCTCCACTGACCTTTAGGATCAGAGGAACCCACCATAAAAATTTGAGGTCAATTGGACTTGGTTAGCCCCACTAATTGGGTTGATTAAGCCACTTAATCATTTTAAACTTTAAAAATTCATAACTTTCAAAATACCTTTCAAAAATTCACCAAATTGGTTTTGGAGCCTCTCTGATATCAGGGAATCTAAGAAAATTAAAATTTCAATTTTCTAAAAAAGTTAATTTTTAATATTATTTTAATATTTTTAATAATTAAAAAATAATAAAAATCACAAAAATAATAAAATTCACCAAAATGTCACATTTTGAATTTTAATCATTTAGGAACAAACCCCACATTTTTCTTAGGTCTATTTAGTGAGATATTAAATTTTAAAGCCCTAGGGTAATTTTAAAATTAAAAAAAATGTATTTTCTAGCATTTTCACTAAAATAATTATAATAAATCATAGAAAAATTAAAAAATTGTAAAATTTAATTCTCTGATTTTCTTGATATCAGAGAGATTTTTGAAAAATATAAAATTCATTTTTCAACATTTATTTTATTTTTAAATTAATTAACACTCCAAAACTTAAAATAATTATAATAAAAATAATATAATTCAAAAAATCACCAAAATTGGTCCAAGTGGTCCTCTGGTCATTAGGAATGTCCCCTAATTTTCTTAAGGACAGAAATTTTCCCTTGGTCATGTTATTAAATTTTCCTTGGAAATCTCTATTTTCTACCAAAAATAATTATATAAATAAATTAAATACAGAAAAATCACATTTTCTCCTCTCATGTCTTTATTGACATATGAGTGAAGTCACATAAAAATTTCAAGTTCATTTGAGTTCAATTTAGTGAGTTATGAAATTATTAAGCTTAAAGGGTAAAGTGGTAATTAAAATTTTAATCCTTAATTAAAGCTTTAGGTTTAATAAAAAATTAACAAGTAAAATATTTGATCCTAATATGATTTGGATGATTGAAATTTAAATAATTAAAGGGTAGAAACTCATTAAACAATTTTAAAATGATTAAACCTTAATTAAATAATTGATTAAATTTGGAAGAATAATAAAATTGGAATTATTAAAATAGGGATATTTTTAGGAAGAGATTTATTCTTTAATTTAAAAATCCCTAAATTAATTATCTCATTAATATACAATTCTTAATTAAAATGATAACTCAAATTTAAAACATTAAAAGACTTAATCATTAAACTAAAATTAAATCATTAAACTCTTTTAAAAAATTTCAATTAAATTAAAAATAAAATTAAACTAAAAATTAAATTAAAATGAGTAAATTAAATTAAATTAAATTAAATTAAATTAAAACAAATTAAATTAAATTAAATTAAATTAAATTAAAACATATTAAATTAAATTAAATTAAATTAAATTAAATCAAATTAAATTAAAATTAAATCAAATTAAATTAATTTAATTTAACATCAAATCAAACTAAATTGGATTAAATTGAATTAAATTAAATTAAAACTCAACTAAATTAAATTAAATTAAATTAAATTGAATTAAATAACATCACCTAAAACAGAAAGAAATTAAATATAAAGCAACTGGAACACTATTCCAAATTTAAACCCATTAACTTAAATCAAATCATTTGAATACCAATTTACCCTCGAAAGCTTCAGGTTATTATAACTCCTAAACGAACATTAAATGAAATGTTACTTCACTTATAGGATATTCAAATGTCCTAGTTCATCGAGTAAGATAACAACAAAACTTGAATTCTCGGACGATTAATTCATTTGTATAATTAAACCCATTTGGACTTAAAACAATCCTAGAAATATTGAAAAGATGTTTAAGATTATTCTTAAGCACTTCCTCAATATGATAGGACATTTATAAGAACAATTGGATTTAATTATTCTTTGATGAAGAAAATCATCCTCAAACCAAAACACAAAGAACCTAGACGTCATAGGAAATGACTAGGTATAGGATTAGGAACTTGGTAGAAAACCATAACCCTTCCCTTAGCTTTATCTAGGAATTTGCTTAAATATTCTAATTGTGTTTTAAGTGCAGCTTGGGATGACGGGAAGACCCTCCAGGTACGCTTTTATTTTATTGCAATTTACTTTCTTGCAATTTACATTATTGCAATTTCATTAATCGCATCGCACTTACTTTTCTTGCATGATAAACAAGCTGTTGCATGAAAACCCACACCTTTAGGATAGTCCCTAAAGCTGAAACCAAAACTAAGTTAAAAGCCATTGCAAGATAAAATTCACCGCCACAACATTTCAAAATATAAAACAACTCAAAATTTAATCACAAACGGAACACAAAACTACAATTACAACTAAATTAAAACGTCCTGTTGGATGATCGGGAATACCTCGGATGATGTAACCTACGTGTTGCTAACGGGATTTCCCACGGTCTAAATGAAAGTGTGGAACTCATTCAAGTTGAGTTTAGCAAATTCATCTGGACTAAGTGAATCCGATAAAAATAATGATGCCGGAAGGATGGAACCGTGGGATCTTAACCGGTGTCGTTATAATCAACTTTAAGATTTGTTTTAATTAAAACGTAAAAAACACTTGGAAATTAAGGCTTTCTCTAAACCAAAACACTTTTCTCATCCCCTGATTTATGACTTCTAAAATTGAACCTCTGCAACAACAAGGAGCTCGGAGCATGGTGGGCGACATGACGCATCGTCATCAGCAAAACCTGAGTCTACTTCAACAAAACTTCCTTAGAATTAAAATAACCAAGCCATAGGACTTCGAGGTAGTTTGCCTAGTGCAACATAAACCCTCAATCTTTGTTAGGCATTTGCATGATCAGGTCATGTAAATTAAGCCCTAACCGGTTTTAGGATTCCGAGGTAGTCGTCCGATACGACATAAACCTTCACATCTTCTAGGCTATTTGTATGATTTTATCATATAAATATAAGTCCTAATTAACTAAAATTGGCAAGATCAAAACATTAAATAAATATTAGGATTTTCCTAAACTCAAGCCAAACAATAGGATAGTCGGGAAATTACCGAAGTTCGCTTCGAATCTGTGATTTCTCTTACTTTTCTTCCTTTGGATTCCCAAAACGAAATGTTCCAAATTTGATCCATTCCCTATTGAAATTCCAAATTTCAATCCTCGAAAACCTTAAACTTTGAAATTCTTGAGAGCGAGAATTATTGATTATTATTGAGAGTTTTCTTAGGTGATTCCCGTCACTTAAGATGTAATTAACTATAGGGGCTTGCCCTTATAGGGAATTTTAAAGAACCCGGGTAATATAAACCCCGTTTAATGCTTTCATATTAAGCGGGGGAATTTGTCGGCTTATAAAATTGGTTCGCGGACCAAACGGATGTCACAAATCTTTTAGTTTATTTAATCGAGCCCCATTGTCGAGCGGTGTGTCTATCCTTAGGGATAGATACACGGTTTGTGGTGTGGTGCTCGTTTATATAAACTATTTGGGATGTGAGATCGGTTTAATCTCATATCTTAAAACCTTGAAGTTTAAAATTATTTTCAAAATCAAATACTACTTTCCAAAATTATTTATTTAAATTAAATTAAAATATGCCGACACCTTTTCCAGTAAACAACATAAAGGTTTTGTAATCTTTGAAAAGACTTTGATGTAACACCTGTAGAATCCAGCATGTCCTAAAAAACTTCTATTTCCCCTTACATTGGTTGGGCAAGGTAAATTTGCTATAACTTGAATTTTAGCAGGATCTACCTCCAATCCTTTATCTGAAATTCGATGTCCCAAAACAATTCTTCCTGCTACCATAAATTGGCATTTTTCTCAGTTAAGGACCAAATTAGTTTCTTCACAGCGTTTTAGAACTTTAGATAGATTTTCTAAACATGATTCAAACAAAATTCCAAAAACTGAAAAAGTCACCCATAAAAACTTCAATCTCTTTTTCAATTAGATCACAAAAAATATCCATCATACATCTCTGAAATGTAGCAGGGGCATTACATAAACCAAAGGGCATTCTTCTAAAAGCAATCGTACCATAATGACTGGTAAATGTAGTTTTCTCTTAATCCTCAGGAGCAATTTGAATTTTGCGGTAACCAGTATATCCATCCAGAAAATAAAAGTATTTATGCCCAGCCAGTCTATCCTAGATTTGATCTAGAAAAGGGAGTGGAAAATGATCTTTCCTTGTGGCTGTTGACCTCATTTTTGATGAGGTCTTCTCTTCTTATTTTTAGTACTTAGGATCTAGCCTTAGGCTTTTCCTTTGACTGTCTTAAAGGACTAGAATTGGGACCCACCACTTAGAAATTCAAACCACTTCTTAACTCCCTGAAAACTCCACAAACTTGATTGTAGACCCCTAATCACCTAGAGGGTTGAAATCAAATGTGGAAGTTTAAAGGATGAGTTCCTATAGGACTCTTTGGCCTTAGGACTACCCTGGGTGGCCTGGTCTGGTGAAGGGCTGACTTACACACACACTACACTTTCACACACCTCCTAAAACCACACCCATACCCAACTTGACCTCCTGACTCATGTAGGTGATTCACATGGATGGTCCTTAACCCCTAAGCCCTTAGCAAAGAGGGTTAGGAACAACATAGTGGATGCCTCAAATGAGTCCCTTCATGGCTCATGTGGGCTTGAAATGGCTTCATGGCTCAACCAAAATGATTTTATTCCACTTATATTCACCCAATCTTCAATTTTCCAAATTTTCAATTTTCCAAATTTTCAATTTTTGACCCCCGGGACCCTACACCCGCTTAGCCTACCCAAAACCCTTGAAACTACCCAAATTTCTCAAAAATTTCCAAATCACCCAAAATTCTCCAAAATCATTCCTAAACATTTCTCTCCACTCAAATTGACCTTCCATACCCAAAAATACCAAAAATTCCAAAAATACCTCTCAATACCCTCCAAATACCCAAAATACCCCTCTTGACCCAAAAATCCAAAAATTCCAAAAATTCCCAGAAAATTCCAGAAAATCTCAAATATTCCCAATTTCATTTTGTTCAACTACACCATGGGCCAATTTTATCAATTTATCCTACTTTTGTCAAAACCCCCAATTTGACCCATTTTAACCCAAAGTGAACCCAATGTCAAACCAAACCTACCCAATTGACCCAAATTTTTGTCCAATTCAATTCTAAACTTCAATTCAACATTCCCAACACCAATCTATACCAAATCCAAGTCCAATTTGATTGACATTTGGATCCAATTTCACTTTTGGCCTTAAAGTCCAATTTGGACCCATGACCCAAACCTAACCCAAACTCACCCAATTCAACTCTAATTAACCCCAAATCTTTTCTAAATCTTCCTTAACATTCCCACAAAAGTAAAACTAACATGATTTGCCCAACATTTAGACCCAAACCCTACTCAAACTCAACCCAAAGCTAAAAGGCCCAATTTTGACCTAAACCCAAACCTAACCCAAATAAGCCCAAACCCCAAAATCAAAGCCCAACCAAAGTCAAAACCTCTTTGAAATACTCCCATAAACATTTCCCAACATTAATTTTACATCAATTTCAACCCTAGCCCAACATTGGCCCAAGTTAGCCCGATTTGACCTATATTGGCCCATTCACCAAAGAAGCCCAAATTCAACCCAATTCAAACCCAAATCACTCCCAATTTGCTCCAAGTCACTCATGACACATCTATGAGCTAAACCCAACAATTATTTGGCCCAAGACTTTACCAAAATTTCATCCTAAAATCCATTTTAATATTCAAAAAGCCCACTTCCCTTAAACCTTCCTAAAAGCCCACTTCCTTCAAATTCAAAAGCCCAAATTCATCCAAAGCCCACATGACACTTCCCCTCATCATCCATTTAATCAAAATCACCCCTAAGTTTCAAAATCATCAATTAAACAATTCCAAATAAAGCCCCATAACAATTTCCATTAAAATGCCAAAATCCACAAAATCTCTTTTTATGAAATTGACCCAATCTTTTCCCAAGCCACATGGAGCCATGAAGCCACATTCAAGCCATTGGCAAGCCATGAGGATCTCTAAGTTGTCAACTCTCCTTAAATGGCAAAAGAAGGAGGTCCTTTAAGCACCTCCTAAAAGTCATTAACCTTAAGCATGTTTCACCTTAACCCAAATTTAATCCAAATATATTTGGATAAGGACTTCTCCATGCCAAGCCAGCTGATCCTTTTGACTCCCCACAACACCCAATGCCACCTTGAAGGGTGAACCAAGCCCAAAATGATGGGTTGACCCAAACTAAGCCAAAATGGCCTCTTCCCCATTCCATTCCAAGCCATCCCCTTTACACATGGCAAGGCCCATTGATCGCACTAAACCCCGCCCCGACCCACCTGGACCCGAGGGTGACCCATGCCTCGCCGGCCAGCCGCCCGGGTCGCCGGAAAACTCCATGACCGAGACAAGGGGAGGAGCCAAACTTTAGAATTCCACCTTGCCGAGTCGCCCCATGCCCAATGGCCACCATGGTTGTTCCCGCCTCGACCTAGCAACTGATCCCAACCCTCGGCCATCCCCGCGAGGCCCTCCACCCTCTCCTATTTAAACACCACCCCCTCTCGGCCATGAGCGGTGCTGAAAAAAACCTTAAGGAAACTCGCCAAAATTGCTCCGGATCACTCTCCATACTTAGAGCGATTGATCCCCGATGCCAATTTGCCCTAATCCCCACCAACGAACTCAATTTCTCGCCAAAATTCCACCCAAAACCAGGACACTTCTCCACAGTGAGCCAATCCTCAAATTGCTTGGTCCTACACCTTCACTGGACCAAGAGGAGAAGTCCACCAGCAAAAGCCCCCTCTCCAGGCCACCTAGTTGCTCCAGCCTCCAAGCTTTGTGATCGGCTGTGGTCGAAATCATACCTAGGCGATTCACCAGACCAGGAGACTTCATCTGGAGCTTGTTGGGATCCAATCGAAGGTGACACAACCCTCAGATTGAAGCCACACTTCTCTGAGCAAAGGTATGAGCTAATTCTTCATCCCGAGCTTCTGGAGATTCTCCATTTCAAATGCTTTAATTTCAATGCATGATCACCGTATAGATGTGTTCGTCTCTTCAAGACGAATCCATAGAGCACAAGAACACAAAAATCCGTTAAGTATTGAGTGAGTTCTTAGGGTTTTAGTGTGGACGGCTCTCGGGTGAGGATGCTTGGGGATGATGAACGGATGCCGTCCATTTAATACACGCGCGGACGGACGGCTCAGATTAGGTCGGATCAACGGATGATACGCGGAAGGCTGTTGACTCAAGTGGCGGCATCGAATGGGAGCACGCTACGCGGCACTTCGGAGATGTTAAGGTTGACGCGGCGCCGACTCGGATAAATAGAAAATAAGGGATTTTCTGATTTATTTAATTCCCTAAACTTCAAAAATGCATAACTTTGTGTAGAAAAATAAGAAAAATAAAATAAAAATACCCTCTTGCTCAGTGAACAGAGGAGAATAATGTGGAAAAGAAATCATTTAATTTCATCAAGTATTTTATTTTTAATGATTTATTTCCCTTCTGCATTGTTTTTATTCTCCATGCATATAGGAAATTCACCATGGCATGAGACCATAGGGCTTTTGAAGCCTCTGAATTTGGGAACATTCCCTGAATTTTCCAAAGTCAGAGGCCATCCCTATGAGAAGTTATTGATTTTTCAAATTCAAGTTACTGTTTTGAGTATTTTAATTCCAATAATTAGCATGTTGTGAGATAAATTCTAGGAAAATTTGGTGATGTCTCTTATGACCAGAGGACCCTAGGAAAAATAGGTTTTGAGTTAACTCATTTAAAATAACCCTAATCGGCTTAAACACCCAAAATAGATCCCTAATTAATTAGAGCTAACCATACATCAAATTGACTTGAAATCAATTCTTCACTAACCTTTAGGATCAGAGGAACCCACCATAAAAATTTGAAGTCAATTGGACTTGGTTAGCCCTACTAAATGGGTTGATTAAGCCATTTAACCATCTTAAAATTAAAAAATTCATAACCTTCAAAATACCTTTCAAAAATTCACCAAATTGGTTTTGGAGACTCTCTGATATTAGGGGAATTTAAGAAAATTAAAATTTCAATTTTCTAAAAAAGTTGATTTTTTGTATTATTTTAATATTTTAATGATTAAAAAATAATAAAAATCATAAAAATAATAAAATTCACCAAAATGTCACATTTTGAATTTTAATCACTTAGGAACAAACCCCATATTTTTCTTAGGTCTATTTAATGAGATATTAAATTTTAAAGCCCTAAGGTAATTTAAAAATTAAAAAATACATTTTTTGGCATTTTCACTAAAATAATTATAATAAATCATAAAAAAATCACAAAATTGCAAAAATTGATTCTCTGATTTCCTTGATATCAGAGGGATTTTTGAGAAATATAAATTTTATTTTTCAACCTTTATTTTATTTTTAAATTAATTAATACTCCAAAAATTAAAATAATTATAATAAAAATAATATAATTCAAAAAATCACCAAAATTGGTCCAAGTGGTCCTCTGGTCATTAGGAATGTCCCATAATTTCCTTAAGGACAGAAACGTTCCCTTGGTCATATTATTAAATTTTCCTTGGAAATTCCTATTTTCCACTAAAAATAATTATATAAATAAATTAAATACAGAAAAATCACATTTTTTCCTCTCATGTCTTGATTGACATATGAGTGAAGTCACATAAAAATTTCAAATTCATTTGAGCTCAATTTAGTGAGTTATGGAATTATTAAGCTTGAAGGGCAAAATGGTAATTAAATTTTTTAACCCTTAATTAAAACTTTAGGTTTAATAAAATTAACAAATAAAATATTTGATCTTAATCTGATTTGGATGATTGAAATTTAAATAATTAAAGGGTAGAAACCTATTAAACAATTTGAAGATAATTAAAATAAACCTTAATTAAATAATTAATTAAATTTGGAAGAATAATAAAATTGGAATTATTAAAATAGGGATATTATTAGGAAGAGATTTATTCTTTAATTTAAAAAATCCCTAAATTAATCATCTCAATAATAGTTAATTCCTAATTAAAAATGATAATTCAAAATTAAGTTTTAAAATGTTAAAGGACTTAATCATTAAATTAAATTAAAAAAAAGAGTTAAATTATTAAACTTTTTTTTTAAAATTTAAAAATAAAATTAAATTAAAGATTAAATTAAATTAAATCAAACAAATTAAATTAAATTAAAGATTAAATTAAATTAAAATAAATAAATAAATTAAATTAAATTAAATTAAATTAAACTAAATTAAATTAAAAAATGTTAAATTAAATTAAATTAAATTAAATTAAAACATATTAAATTAAATTAAATTATATTAAATTAAATTAAATTAAAATTAAATCAAATTAAATTAAATTGAAGGAAGTTAAATTAAATTAAATTAAATTAAATTAATTTATATCAAATCAAACTAAATTGAATTAAATTAAATTAAATTAAATTAAATTAAATTAAATTAAAATTAAATTGAATTAAATAACATCACCTAAGACATAAAGAAATTAAATATAAAGCAACTTGAACACTATTCCAAATTTAAACCCGATAACTAAAATTAAACTAAATCACAAATCATTGGAGCACCAATTTGCCCTCGAAAACCTTTATTATCATAAATCCTAAATAGAACATTAAATAAAATGTTACTTCACTCATAGGATATTCAAATGTCCTAGTTCACTGAGCAAGATAACAAAACTTGAATCCCCGGACGATTAATTCATTTATATAATTAAATTCATTTGGACTTAAAACAATCCTAGAAATATTGAAAAGATGTTTAAGATTTGTCTTAAGCACTTCCTCGATATGATAGGATGTTCATAAGAACAATTGAACTTAATTATTCTTTGATGAAGAAAATCGTCCTTAAACCAAAATACAAGAACCTAGACGTCATAGAAATGACTAAGCTATAGGATTAGGAACTTGGTAGAAAACCATAACCCTTCCCTTAGCTTTACTCAGGAACTTGCTTAAATATTCTAATTGTGTTTTAAGTGTAGCTTGGGATGACGGGAAGACCCTCCAGGTACGTTTTTATTTTATTACGATTTACCTTATTGTAATTTATTTAATCGCATCGCACTTACTTTTCTTGCATGATAAACAACTGTTGCATGAAAACCCACACCTTTAGGATAGTCCCTAAAACTGAAACCAAAACTAAGTAAAAAGTCATTGCAAGATAAAATTCACCGCCACAACATTTCAAAATATAAAACAACTCAAAATTTTATCACAAACAGAACACAAAACTACAATTACAACTAAATTAAAACGTCCTGTTGGATGATCGGGAATACCTCGGATGATGTAACCTACGTGTTGCTAAACGGGATTTCCACGGTCTAAATGAAAGTGTGGAACTCATTCAGTTGAGTTTAACAAATTCATCTAGACTCAAGTGAATACGATAAAAATAACGATGCTTGGAAGGATGGAGCAGTGGGATCTTAACCGGGTGTCGTTATAATCAACTTTAAGATTTGTTTTAATTAAAACACAAAAACACTTGGAAATTAAGACTTCTCTAAACCAAAACACTTTTCTCATCTCCTCGATTTATGACTTCTAAAACTAAACCTCTGCAACAACGAGGAGTTTGGAGCATGGTGGGCGACACGGCCATCGTCGTCGGCAAAACTTGAATCTACATCAGCAAAACTTTCCTAGAATTAAACAACAAAGCCATAGGATTTAGGAGGTAGTTTGCCTAAGTGCAACATAAATCCTCAACCTCTTCGTTAGGCATTTGCATTGCAAATTAAGCCCTAACCGGACTTAGGATTCCGAGGTAGTCGTTTGGTACGACATAAACCCTCACATCTTCAAGGCTATTTGTATGATTCTATCATATAAATATAAGTTCTAATTAACTAAAATTGGCAAGATCAAAACATTAAACAAACATTAGGACTTTCCTAAATCCAAGCCAAACAATAGGATAATTGGGAAATTACCGAAGTTCGCTTCGGATCTGTGATTTCTCCTACCTTTCTTCCATTGAATTCCCAAAACAAAATGTTCCAAACTCGATCCATTCCCTATTGAAATTCCAAAATTCAATCCTTTGAAAACTTAAACTTTGAAATTCTTGAGAGCAGAATTATTGATTATTATCGAGAGTTTTCTTAGGTGATTCCCGTCACTTAAGATGTAATTAACTATAGGGGCTTGCCCTTATAGGGAATTTTAAAGAACCTGAGTAATATAAACCCTCGTTTAAAGCTTTCATATTAAGCAGGGGAATTTGTCGGCTTATAAAATTGTTTCGCAGACCAAACGGATGTCACAAATCTTTTAGTTTATTTAATCGAGCCCTATCATTAAGTAGTGTGTCTATTCTCCGGGGTAGATACACGGTTTGTGATGCGGTGCTCGTTTATATAAACTTTTGGGATTTGAGATCAGTTTGATTTCATATCTTAAATTTTCAAATTTAAAATTATTTTTAAAATCAAATACAACTTTTCAAATTATTTATTTAAATTAAATTAAAAAAAAATTCGCCGACAATTTCTGTTAGGCGACCCCTTTTCTAAATACAACATAACCTAAAAATAAGCCGTACAATTTCTGGCGACTCCGCTGGGGATAATTCCTCTCTCCATTTTTTATCAAATAATTATGCTTGCAAAAATCGGTAGTGTATCCATACCCCTTGTGGATCAAGCTACCCTTCTTTCCGTTGGAACACTATGTTCATTTCTACCTTGAACAAGTGTAGCCAACATTCTCTCGGATTTAGGAGCCATTTGTTTAGACACCCCTAAACAGCGAGGTTCCGAGATCCTTTTACCTCATTTCTGATGTGGGGTGGACCCCCAATAGGTGTTAGTTTAGGAGTAATCCTTCGAGTCGAGAAGTCTTGCATAAGACTTTCTCTTCCTTTCCAAGTCTGAATCGGACTCCTTACCTTCTCTACACCTTTGAACATTTCGTTCTAAATAAGCAAACCCTTTAATGAATGACTCTTTTAACAAATAACTCCTTCTTATAAATACATGAACAAGAATGTGTTCGGACTCTTTCCAATTCCTTTCTTTTCGTCCTGATGAGAAGAAGCATAACTTGGGACTGACAATCAGGATCTACCCTGCAGAAATGGAAGCCCCAAAGTTGATTTTCTCCTTCACCAATGGACTGGACTTCGTTGTTTACAAGGATGAGCTGCCCGACAATGGGATCATCCGATTTGGACAAGGATTCGAGAACACAA
The DNA here is from genome assembly GCA_022702705.1 of Papilionanthe hookeriana x Papilionanthe teres. Classification (NCBI taxonomy): domain Eukaryota; kingdom Viridiplantae; phylum Streptophyta; class Magnoliopsida; order Asparagales; family Orchidaceae; genus Papilionanthe; species Papilionanthe hookeriana x Papilionanthe teres. The sequence goes on along the minus strand of CM040432.1, from coordinate 10,547,657 downwards.
ATGTCGAGATCACCGACGTTTCCCTTTTCGCGCTGACAAACAAAGTATCTGAAGCTAAGAAGCCGTCGATCGAGTTCGACCTTAGGTCGACCCAAGAGTTTCCTCCCATGCAAAAGATCCGTGAGAGGAATCTTCTTGTCCGCGGAGAACCTGTTCTTGCTACCCCCAGCTGGTCTAGTTGTCTCTGCACCTACCCGGCTTCGCCAGATTAAAGGGAAGGAAATCCGAACTATGGTGAACCTGCTACCGTGGAGGGTACGGACTTTCTGTGAGACCCTCTCGTTTTGAAATCGGGTCCGACTCGAGAATTCCATCACTAACACGGACCCGAAGAAGGAACAAGTAGGAAGATTGCGGGAAGGCCGGAGCTGCTGAAGTCGCTTTCTGGAGGAAATCCCAGAAATCCACGAGTACACACCACTACCCGAATACATACCATTGCTCGAAGATACACCCTTTTTGGAAGGAAGTAGATTCCATCCCCTTCTACGCCGCAGTGACGAGGAAAATGTCCGCGAGGATTGTTTCTACATTACCTCGACCGGCATACTACGACGACAACGCGAAAGAAAAGGGCTAGGATTACTCCATTGGCCGACTACGGACCGTGATCGAGAAGCTAGCAAAGAAAGAGAAATGCCCCGTATCGGAGATTCTAAGGAGGATAGGGCGGGTGCCGATCGAATCCCGTCTTGGGCCACGGGTAGAACCTGCCATCGTTACGGAAAAGCCGAATAAAAGGATGAAGGCTAGTCCGCCTATCGTTGTTTCGGGGTTGCGGATTAGGGAGGATACCACCTTCCGACATTTGGGTGACGGACCATGCGGTCCTGAGACCTTCTGCTCGCTAGAAGGATGGTATGGCGTCCCACTACTAGACAGTGAAGGTTGAAACAGCAGCCCGAGAAGAAAGTCTCGTCAGATAACTTGAATCCGAAGAAAGTGTCACTGCAGTAAAGGGAACTCGTGAGAAGGGAACCCGGCAGCTATCGCACGACAACTGCGAGGATGCATAGAAAAGACCGCTAGAGGACGCTATGGAAAAGTTGAGGACTGATATTCGACGACTAGCAAAAGAAAGAGAAGAGAAATTTGGAGATGAGATTGATTCATCAGAATTCATGGATGATGAGTATGCGGAAATCAACATGGTCAAAACGCGAGCTTCGTCAGCTTCGCAAGGTGCTCTGCAGCGAGCAGAAAGAGAGGAGCTGGAAGTGATGAGAAGACGGCTTCAAGAGAAAGACGATACGATCGCCCGAATGGCGAAAAGAATGGAAGAGATGGGCAGCAGCCTAGCCACTCTCCGAGTCGAAGTGCAACCCCGAAGAGAGACGCCCCCGAGAGGTCATTCACATTGTAGACGGAGGAAAGGAGATTACATCCGTAAACGGGGATGATCGGCTAAAGAAAAATACAACACAAAGCATGATTCCGGAAAAAGATATCAAGAGTTTGGTGGAACGGCGAGTGCGAGAAGCCTTAGCACAATCGAAGAGCGGGACATCCATTCGGACGGGTAGACCTTACCCGGAAGAATTCGACGCTCTCCGGTACCCAAAGGCTTCGTACCACCTGCGTTCGAAAACCTTTGATGGGCAACCGGGAACCCCGACGGTAGGTTGCACACTTTCGTGCCGGTTGTTGCAATGCGGCGGGAGCGATGCATTACTCTTCAGACAATTCGTCGGCAGCACATCGGGGATCGCCTTTGATTGGTATGCGGAATTACCAAATGGTTCGGTGAAGACATTCTCGGAACTAGAAAACCTCTTCATCGAGCGATTCGCCGGAGCTCGGCACCACATCAGCATAGGTGATTTAGTGGTAGAGAAGCGAGCCGAACGAAACTTTGGTGGATTACATACTTCGATGGAGGAACTTAAGCATGAAGTGTGAACCACAACTACGAGAACAACATGCAATCGACATCTTACTTAAAAGCATTCACGGCCCGATAGCACTTCTCCTCAAAGGATTCACTATTAAGACTTTCGAGAAGTTGTTAAGCAAGGCGGAAGCTTGCGAGAGGAGGCAAAGCAATTAAGTTTCGCCGACAAGACGGACAAGAAAAAGCTCGTGAAGACTTTTGAAAAGAAATCCGGGATCGTTGCGGCGGTCGACAAAGGCAAGCAACCGATACAAATATCGTCGAATGGCCGCGACTACCTCGACGAATTACCGAGCAACCCCGACCCGGCTATTAGTCATCTCCGCGAGTATGAACAACCGCCTCGTCCGCAACGTACATTAAGGGAGCTTCGAGCGAGGAGTACCCATTCAAGAATGAAGCGAGTGCCGAAAATGTTCCGTAGTCGATGAAGACTCCGGATTTCCAGTGCCGGAGCTAAGAGACCGGAAGAAGTCAACAAGAAAGGTGATCCCGACTTTTGCCCTTACCACCGGATGCTTGGACACAAGATAGAAGATTGCATTACCTTCAAAAGTTGGCTCAACGACAACCTTCGGAAAGGAAATATAACAATCCCGAAGGAGTACATGAAGGAACCCCGGAAAGGAGGTTCCGTCGATGTTGTCTCGGCCCGATCTCATCGTTCCGATAGATCCTATGCAGCCGACGATGGATGGACTACCGCTTGGATGAGGTCTTCGAAAAAGATTTTAGACGACATCCAAACCGCTTCGATGCGAGCTTCAATTCGGAGTTCGAAACACGTCGAGTCGGCACTATCACTTGCGATAGAAGAACCACCTCGACGGGAGACGATTGAAGAGAAGAAGAAAATCGACGAAGAAGAAGGACCAGGAGGCTCCTAAGGCTAGACTAGAGGTACATTTATCCTAGGATAGTTGTTTCGGATTCGGGGGAGAAATCCCTCGAACCTCTGACTCTGTATGATTATCTGCTCACTTCGGTGGGATCTTATAATGATAAGAGTGATGGCATTGGCTACGTTTTGACTGTTTCTAATGATTACGTAACTGGCTACAATCCGGACATCGATTTCGATACCAATGATAATTCTCAAATCATACACAATCTTGACGATCACGATGACGAAGAAGACATCCATCAAGGAGGTTACGAGAGTTCAACAAGCAACGAATCTATCTGCGAGTTTCGAGGAGCTCCGATCACGATAGAATTAGAGCCTTCGGACTCTGAAACTAATCCGGAAGAACTCGTTATTCGATTCGGGAAGAAACACCGGCAAGCTCGACACTAGATTCGAAGAAATTACGAAGTTAACTTAAAAAGTGGAAGAGTTCTACCTCCGAGAATGGGTCCGAAGGACAAAGGAAAGCGGTGGTTGTTCAAGAAGAATCAACCACGGCGGAAGAAATACCCATTCGAGAAGAAGCGAAACACATGAAAATAAAGTGGACTACAACGTGCTTAGCCCATCTTAGGAAACTACCGACCAAGGCGAGCATCTACGACGCTCTTATCTTATCAAAGGAGATGAGAGAAGCTCTGATCAAGGCCTTACTTGATCCGGAAATTTGCTTAGCTCAAATGGGTGGAGATTCCTTAGATGAGCTTTGCTCGTTAAAGGAACAGCGAGGTGTTACCTTCACGGACAATGACCTATTACTTGGGACAGCAGACCACAACCGACCGTTGTACATTTCAGTTACAATTGGGAAGTTTACACTCTCCAAAGTATTGGTGGATCCGGGAGCATCGATCAATATAATGAGTCTTCGAACACTAGCATACTTGGAAATTGATGCCGTGAGCTCGAAGCCGACAAAATGTTATTAAGAGGATTCGACCGAAAGGAGAAAGAGCCCTCGGATCAATAACACTACTAATGAAGATCGGTGACTTGGCAAAGACAACCGCAAAATTTCACATAATTGATTCGAAACATCGTTCGACGCTCTCTTGGGCCGACCATGGATACATGAAAACGAGGATGGTACCATCATCTCTACATCGAGTGCATCAAATACTACGATGGAGGGGAACGAGTGCATCAAAGGTGACTTACAACCATTCTCCAGTACATGAGATTGGAATCCATGAAGACACGGCTTATTATGCACCACCGAAGAAAACAATCTTCTCCAGAGATACCATAACAAATGAAGCAAAGAAAGTTCGGGACAATGAAGAACACCGAAGTTCTAGTCCAACGAGTCACTCACCACTCCCTTACGGCGAGATGGTGAAGGTTTCTCCACGACTCGCATCCGAGGTCGAGGCCGGGGACGAGGTCGTGGCGAGAGACGTTAGGATAGTTGGACGAGAGGAAACCGGCCATCAATGTCGATTGGGAAGACGGTTACGAGGAAGAAAAAGAGATCGAGCAAGAAGCGGCGACAATAAGTCGGAAGAAACCGCAATTCAAGATCTCTCTCGAAGATGAGAAGAATGAAGAATACAAATCGATGTACGAGAAGATTAACCACTATGTACATACTATGACCACGACCCGATCCATTCTAATAAGATCGAGGGTATGGTGGTCGAAGAGGTACGTAGCGGCGGTGCAAAGCCAATCAAATTCTACCGTGGTGCTTCTTCCTCAAAAGCGAAAATAATGTACAATTTGATGATGTCACTTCATCGAATTAATGGAATTACCTTTTGAGTGGTACTCTCCCTGTGTTCAAAATTTAATTCGGCATGGTTTCTTACCTCGACAATGGACAAAAGGCCGATCACACCATTTTGAAAAATTATGGAATAACTCGGTCGTCACCAATTCAAAGCATGGTCTCAGATTCGGCACAGTAGGATCAGTTGACAATACTAAATTTTTCTTGGTTGTCACTTGCAAGACCAATGAAAACTGCATGGAAACTACGGAAGAATTTGAAGATTTACAAATTGGAGATGCTCCACCAGAATTCGAAGAAGAGATTAAATCTACAATAGATGAGTTAACAAAAGTTAACTTAGGTACTAGCGAAGAGCCTAGACCTACCTTTGTTAGCTCCTTAGTCAATAAAGAAGACTCCGAAGAAATAATCAAGTTATTAATGGAATTTAAAGACTGTTTTGCTTGGAGCTACGATGAGATGCCAGGATTAGCTCCGAGAGGTCGCGATCCATAAACTAGAAGTGGATCGTACTTACGTCCCGTCGAACAAGATCCCGGAAGAATGCGTCTAGAAATCGAACAACAAGTCATAGCCGAAGTTAAAAAGCTAATAGACGCCAAATTTGTCACGTGAAGAACAATACCCGACTTGGTTAGCTGATGTGGTGCTAGTCGAGAAGAAGAATGGTCGGATCGGAATTTGTGTGGATTTCGAGAGATTTAAATAAGGCATGTCCAAAGGATGAATTCCCTACTCAGATCCCAGGAATTAATGATCGACATTGCTTCGACACATGAAATATTCTCATTCATGGATGGATCTTCGGGATACAACCGAGATAAAAATGGCTCCGAGAAGATAAAAAGCTTACGGCATTCGAACGCCGATCGGAGTATATTGCTTTACATAGTGATGCCATTCGGATCGAAGAACGCAGGAGCAACATACCGAAGAGCGATGACAAGAATTTTTGATGATCTCATCCACAATCAAGTTGAATGCTACGTGGACGATGTGGTCATTAAAAGCAAAGTAAAGGAAAACCACTTGTATGATTTGAGAATTATTTTCGAACGATTAAGACAATTTAACCTTAAGATGAATCCCTTAAAATGCGCCTTCGGCGTCACCTCCGGAAATTCTTAGGATTCGTTGTCGACATCGTGGAATTGAAATCGACCCGGAAAAGATTAAAGGCTATCTTAGAAATGCCGCCTCCCAAAACCTTAAAACAACTACGATCCTTTCGAGGAAGTTGGCATATCTTCGACGCTTTATCTAAAACTTGTCAGGTAGGTGTCAGCCTTTCTCGGCAGTAGTTAAAAAGGATGCCAAATTTATTTGGGAAGAGAAATGCCAGAAGGCCCTCGAGGGCATTAAGCAATATTTAATGACACCTCCTATCTTAGCAGCCCCAGTCTCAGGTAGACCGCTGATACTTTATACCACGGCTCTAGACGACTCTCTCGGAGCCTGTTGGCCGAGGTCGATGATGAGGGTAAAGAAAATGCTCTTTACTACTTAAGCCGTCGTTTACTTCCTACGAAATAAGGTATCCCGCAATTGAAAAGCATTGTTTGGCCACGATCTTCGTCGCTCAAAAGCTCGGGCACTACATGCTTTCTCATAAGGTCGACTCGATCTCGAAATTTAATCCATTGCAATACTTGATGACCCGTCCAACACTTTCCGACGGACTTGCCGGATGGTCGATGATATTATTGCAATTCGATATAACTTTCGTGCCTCTTCATGCCGTAAAGGGACAAGTCCTAGCGGACTTCCTCGCAGACACCCTTTGCCGGCGAATCTCCTCTCGATGACGATCCGCCGGATGAACAAATAATGAGCCTAGAAGACCACGATGATCGACGTTGGGAATTATATTTCGACGGAGCATCTTCGGCGCACAAAGACGAAGAATCGCAAGTGATAGTGCCGGTAAGGCGGGGATCGGATTAATCTTTATAATGCGGAGCGGGGGATGTTAAGATACTCCTACCACTTGACGGAGCCGTGTACGAACAACGAAGCGGAATACGAAGCCCTCATAACGGGATCTGGAATTAACTATTCGATTGGGGCTAACGGACATCAACATCTACGGGGATTCACAATTAATCATTCAACGGATCGTCGGACGGTATAGAATTTTAAAGCCAAGACTCGAGCAATACTTCCGGTATGCCATACGGTTGTTAGAACAAATTCCGAATGTGACAATCTACAAAATTCCCGGAAAAGAAAATGCCTTAGCGGATACGTTAGCTCGCCTCGCAAAAGAATTTGCTCGTTTGCAAGATGAGTCGGTAGAAGTGTCGGTTCACGGACGTCGGGTCCTATCGCGACTCGACATAGACATAATACACAAATCGAAAAAGAAGAAAAATCGGTTACAACGGTGACGTGAAAACACGGAAGATTGGCGACGGCCATTAATGAACTACACAGCAAACGGGAAAACTACCGGACGATAGGTCGCTAGCCCATCGGATCAAGAAAAGAACTGCGTCTACGCATTAATAAACAACACGTTATACGGAAGGTCTTTCGATCAAATGTGGCTAAGGTGCCTAGGCGGGTCCGAGGCCGTGAAATTGTTAAAGAGGTGCATTCGGGACTCGTGGCGCTCACTCGATCGAGTCCGAAGATGAAGATGAAAATTAAAAGACTAAGGTACTACGGCCCTCGATGATGACCGATTGTATGAAAATCGCCGAAGAGCGTCACCGATGCCAAGTGCACGGAGTGGTTCTACACCAACCTCCAAATGTGTTACATCCGACAATTGCGTCGTGGCCATTTAAACGTTGGGGCACGAATATAGTGGGTCCAATAGAACCACCATCTTCAAAAGGAAATCGCTTCATTCTTGCGGCTACAGATTACTTTTCCAAGTGGGCAGAGGCAGTTCCACTTAGAGAAGTGAAAGCACACCACGTGCCACGGTTTTCGAAGAACCAAGTTGTCTACCATTTCGGAGTGCCGCGCGAGATCATCTCGGATAATGGGTCGGCATTCGAAGCACGCAAATCAACAATTTTGTCGGGAGACACGGAATCGGCTGGCGATATTCGACAATTTACTACCCAAGAGAAACGGCTCAGTCGAGGCTTTTAATAAAATTCTCATTCAAATCTTAAAGAAAACCTTGGACGATAATAAGAGAAATTGGCACGAGAAGTTATTAGAAGCCTTATGGAGCTGTCGGACAACCTTCGAACTCCTACTCGAAGCTACACCTTACGCTCCGTTGTATGGGTCCGAGGCGATGTTACCTTTAGAGGTTCGGCTTCCTTCACTCGGAATTGCGATTACAAATAAGATCACGACGAGAATAGAATGCCAAATTACGACTAGAGGAATTAGAAAGCACTGGAAGGTAAAAGACTTGCGGCGCGACGGAATTTAGAACTATACCAAGCTAAGATGGTTCGAGCCCATGACAAACTGGCCCGCCCAAGAACCTTCAAAGTTGGTGACTTAGTTCTCGTTCTCAAAAGACCTATCCTTGCACACCACAAGATAGGAGGAAAATTTGAACCCACTTGGGAAGGGCCGTTCGTGGTTGAAACAGTATACTCAGGAGGTTCCTACCAGCTAGTGAATTGCCAGGGAGAACGATATATGCTTCCGATCAACGGACGATACTTGAAAAAGTATTACGCTACCTGATGTTTCGAAGAAATGAATTCTTCATCCCTAGAAGCACGGGCGAAGTAGCCACTTATGACTAGGTCCGAACCCAAAAATAAAAAAATGTGCTAAAATAAATAAAATCATGATAATAAAATTTTCCTTGTTTTCTCCTCCATATCAAGATCTCTTTCCTGATCTTATCCCATTTCATTCCTGTTAAAAAAAATAAATAAATAAATAATAATATAATAAAAAAATGTCTTTAATAAACATTTTCTTAATGTTCTTGTTCTTAGTACAACCCATGATCCTTTTCCTTGTCTTTTCGCAGGGAAATGTCGAACGGGCGGTTGGTCCTGAACTTTAGAAATGGCGTAAGCCTTGCACTCGATGAAAAGAGGGTGAAAAATGGAGCGATAATCGAGATTGACTCGGACTTCGCACCGGCGGGCCTACGATGCGAGGAAAGTGGTCGGGTCCCGAGTTGACCGAGAAGAAGCTGCCCGAGCGAGACGGTGATGAAAGTGGGTGGCCCAAGCCACCGATCCGACGACGAAGAAAGAAAGGCAAACACTTGAAGAAGATAAGAAAATGAAGTCCGTAGTCGCTACGGCGGAGGGCGAGCTTGTCAGCGCCGCGCCCACAGAGATTCAAGAAGTTTGAAGAGTTACTCTCATAGCAACGCAACGAAGAAAAAAAAATTGTCGTATCCGCAAGATGTTAACCAAACTAGCTGCGGACCAGCGCGACGAGGCGATTCTACTGCGCCGGTACATACACTTCTAGGACACCGGTTCACCAGTAACCTGAAGAAAGGAGGCCAGCTCCTAGGATAACAGAAAGGACCAGGGAAATCTCACGAAGATCAGAAGAAAGAAGGCTACCACGCTACCAGATAGAACCACCAGTAATGCATGACCTTGTTGCAGAAGCAACCCCGGGGGATGTCCCGAAAGACATCATCCCCGAGGAGCCGAGGTATGCAGGAGAACGTGAAGGGATTGAGCCGTATATCCCACAATACGTCACCAGGCCTCGCCATTTGCAGATTATTCCGGAATACGAGCTGGAAAGAATGCAGAATGTCAAAAAGAAAACCTTTGAATACTTCGAGAGAATCAGAGGCGAAGGATCGATATACTAGAAGGCCTCGAGCTACATACGGACGTATTCTCGGAATATGAACAACAACAAATCGTGGATTGCATCCGGGATTTGAAAAGAATGGGCCGAGCGAGCCGCTGAGGAAAACACCTACTCGGAACCCCGAAGATGGATGCCGGGGAAAGGAAGAATTACTGATACAATGTGGATGCTGTTACTGACTTTGCGGAAGACATGAAGGGAAACCCACAGGAATACTCCGTCATGGCCGAGTGGATCCGATGCCATTAGTCATCAAGAGAATGGTAAAGAGATTGATAACATGGAGGGTACTGCCAGCCAGATTGCATACCCAATAGCTGCATTATTAACATCTACAAGCGGGGTGATCGCATACCCCGCACATAGATCACCACGACTTTGTCGGACCTTTACGCACGATCTCTTTCCTGAACGAGTGTAACATCATGTTCGGATCCGACCTCCGGATAGCGAGCCCAGGTGAGTTCGAGGGCCGGTGAAGATACCATTGCTGGTAGGTTCCGTCATGATGCGAAGGGCAACGGAGCGGATGTCGCTAAACATTGCATACCGGGAGTACCGGTGAAGCGGATCTCGGTTACTTTCGGAAGGATGGACGACGAGGAAGACACCTTACCATTTCCGGCCGGACCGGAGCTAGAGAGCCTCCGGCCTTACGAGTCGTGAGCTACATGGAAAATATCACACCTCCGATGTACATCCATACGACATCCTTGCCGAGGATGGCTTGGAAGGTGATGTTATTGACCATGTACCCCACTATTCGAGACATGGATTTTTGACGGATGCTTCTTTGGATGGATCGACGAAGATCATACATAGTCGATTTTGAGTCTACATGGATTGTATGAGATGTATTCCGGATCGAGTTGTATGATGTATCTTCGACATGATTGGAATGAAAGTGACCATGTCACATTTTTGGCCTTCACCTCGTTTTGCGCAAATTGACTGGGAAACGCCATTAAAGTAAAATGAACTTCGAACAAAGAACAGAAAAGAAATAAAAAATAAATAAAAGAAAACTTTCCTTAAAAATCTGAAAATGATAAACACCAAATTCACATGAACATTAAATTCACGATAAAATAAAATTTGAATCGTTAAAGGACGAACAAAATGAACATAGATTTCAAATCAAATCTAAATCAAGTTCAAATTCAATCTTTCCGATTCCAAATCTCAATCGAATCTCGAATTCGATCTTCCGGATCTCAAATCAAATCTCGATCGAAAATTCAAATTCAATCTCCCAAATACGAAATCCAATCCGTTCTACCCTCTCCGCTTGTCCGGGATGGAAGCGGTTGATTCCATTGACACGGATCGAATCGATGGCGAGGGATTATATCCAATCCAGACCCGGTGACTTCCGATCAACTCTTTTGAACGGGGTATGTAACATCTACATATTCCCTCCTAATCTATTTCCTTCCATGAAAGTGTTTTACAACTTTCATGAAATTTTCGAAACACCAAAATTCCACACTTTTCAAATCAACACTACAAATCTTTGCAGAGCCAATGACTATTCAAAATCAAACTTTTGGATTTGAGGATTTTACATCCAAGACTGCATTGCTTTAGGATTCTTTCCCTATCGCAATGAAATACATCAACATCAAATTCAAAGTTTTGGAGCCGAGGATTTTACATCCAAGACTGCATTGCTTTAGGATCATTTCCCTATCGCAATGAAATACATCAAATTCAAACTTTTGGAGTTGAGGATTTTACATCCGAGACTGCATTGCTTTAGGATCATTTCCCTATCGCAATGAAATACATCAAAATCAAATTCTTGGGGTTGAGGATTTTACATCCGAGACTGCATTGCTTTAGGATTCTTTCCCTATCGCAATGAAATACATCAAATTCAAACTTTTGGAGTCGAGGATTTTACATCCAAGACTGCATTGCTTTAGGATCCTTTCCCTATCGCAATGAAATACATCAAAAATCAAATTCTTGGGGTTGAGGATTTTACATCTGAGACTGCATTGCTTTAGGATTCTTTCCCTATCGCAATGAAATACATCAAATTCAAACTTTTGGAGTCGAGAATTTTACATCCAAGACTGCATTGCTTTAGGATCCTTTCCCTATCGCAATGAAATACATCAAATTCAAACTTTTGGAGTCGAGGATTTTACATCCAAGACTGCATTGCTTTAGGATCCTTTCCCTATCGCAATGAAATACATCAAAAATCAAATTCTTGGGGTTGAGGATTTTACATCCGAAACTGCATTGCTTTAGGATTCTTTCCCTATCGCAATGAAATACATCAAAATTCAAACTTTTAGAGTGGAGGATTTTACATCTGATACCGCATCGCTTTAGGATCCTTTCCTATAAAGCAATGAAATACATCAAAATTCAAACTTTTGGAGTCGAGGATTTTACATCCAAGACTGCATTGCTTTAGGATTCTTTCCCTATCGCAATGAAATACATCAAAATTCAAACTTTTGGAGTTGAGGATTTTACATCCGATACCGCATTGCTTTAGGATCCTTTCCCTATCGCAATGAAATACATCAAAATTCAAACTTTTGGAGTCGAGGATTTTACATCCAAGACTGCATTGCTTTAGGATTCTTTCCCTATCGCAATGAAATACATCAAATTCAAACTTTTGGAGTTGAGGATTTTACATCCAAGATCGCATTGCTTTAGGATTCTTGCCTATCGCAATGAAATACATCAAATTCAAACTTTTGGGTCGAGGATTTTATATCCGAGACTGCATTGCTTTAGGATTCTGTCCCTATCGCAATGAAATACATCAAATTCAAACTTTTGGAGTTGAGGATTTTAGATCCGAAACTGCATTGCTTTAGGATTCATTCCCTATCGCAATAAAATACATCAAAATTCAAACTTTTGGAGTTGAGGATTTTACATCCGATACCGCATTGCTTTAGGTTCTTTCCCTATTGCGATGAAATACATCAAAATCAAACTCTTGAGGTTAAGGATTTTACATCCAATACCGCATTGCTGCGAGATCTCTCCTCGTTGTAATGATTCAATCCAATCGATTCAATTTTCTTTTGAGGTTGAAGATGTTACATCTAAAACCACAAAATTCCAATTTTCATTTCAAATCAAATCCCTTCAAATTAATCTTGACAAAACTTCAATCTAAATTAAAACTCCAAACTAAAATCTAAGCTCACACATCAAAACTTAAACTAAAACAAAATGAAATCTGAATCGAAATTCCCCCAGATCATGTGATTTGGAAGTCACCTTCTTTTCCTTTCCCCGGCGAGAGTTCAGGAATCTCCAGTTTCAGAGATATACTTGACACTCCCCAGCGGAAACTCTTCTACTTCGTCCTAAGTTTGTCACTTGGACATCTGTGTTGGTTTTGTTGATCGCTTCGGTCAACACCAATACGCGCGGTGTGCTCCGTCAGCTCACCACACCTATTGGGGTCCATTTGTTGACCTCATTTTTGATGAGGTCTTCTCTTCTTCTTTTTAGTACTTAGGATCTAGCCTTAGGCTTTTCCTTTGACTGTCTTAGAGGACTAGAATTGGGACCCACCACTTAGAAATTCAAACCACTTCTAACTCCCGCAAACTCCACAAACTCGATCGTAGACCCCTAATCACCTGCAGGGTTGAAATCGAATGTGGAAGTTTAAAGGATGAGTTCCTATGGGACTCTTTGGCCTTAGGACTACCCCAGGTGGCCCGGTCGCGGTGAAGGGGCCGACTTACACACACACTACATTTATACACTACACTTTCACACACCTCTTAAAACCACACCCATACCCAACTTCGACCTCCCGACTCATGTAGGTGATTCACATGGATGGTCCTTAACCCCTAAGCCCTCGGCTAAGAGGGTTAGGAACAACATAGTGGATGCCTCAAATGAGTCCCTTCATGGCTCATGTGGGCTTGATATGGCTTCATGGCTCAACCAAAATGATTATATTCCACTTATATTCACCCAATCTTCAATTTTCCAAATTTTCAAACATCCCTCCCACTGCTATGAATGAAAATGAACGGAAAAAGTTTTTTGTTCAGAATTGTTCGATATTTCGAATGCTCAAAGTTGGATATTTTTATAAGACAATAACTTTAAAAAGAATGAAATTTATGCCCTAATAACTGGGTCCTTCACTTTAAGGAATTCTGACTGAGTCCTAAGTAAACTTTGAAATGAAATCGTGTGGTTGAAATACGAGTAATTATTCCAGGATATCAAGAGTCTTTTAATTTTTTGCCATGTGACTGGGTCCAGACTTTTAGATGAGTTATAATATCCCAGGATTCATGTTAAGAAACCATTTCAGATTTATTAATTGGGAGAGTTTCGACATTCAAAATCTTTAACAGAAATATGCACTGCCAGATACAGTAATTCTCAGAAAACAAAAGGAGCAAAAAAAAAATGTTTCTGAGGAGAAGCTTGAGGTGAGCACACAATCAAAAATTGTTGTCACAGTTTCGACATTCAAAATTTTTAACATGTGCTCCACCAGATATAGTAATCCTCAATAAAAAAAGAGCGAAAAGCTCAATATAAAAAAAAAGAAAATAGAAATCAACTAAGCTCCCTGAGAAGATGCTTGAGGCAAGCATATAATCAAAAATTGGTGTCTTAATCATCCCCTGATTAATAAAACTTGAAAGACTACCTTAAGAAGTTTCCTCTGATATTATGCTTTGAAGAGATTCAAGTGATTTTATGTCTTTTGGTCGGTCATTAATTGACTCAAAAATATCTTTGGACAATGAAAAATATTTCTATCACATGAGCATAAATTTTGAATCTGCTTAGGCCCAGAAAGAAAGAATTAAAGAAATGGGCTATGTTATTAGCATTTAATGGAAATTCAAACCTAAAGTCATGTCTTCAGTGCCCGACAAATACTTATCCAATGTCAGATAAAAGAGCATGAACTGTACCTAGTAGATACAACTCCAACATCAATTCGAAGGGCATCAGGGCAACTTTGCAAAGATAGCATAGACAATCCTCCTAAATCAACGGTAAAGAGTGACGACTATTACAAACGAAGCTACGAAGTTCCTGTTCCTTCAGCTGTTGTGTCTGTAGAAATAATACATCTTTGTAGGTACTTGAAAAGATATAATTTCAATGGTACCTCGAAGAATAGGTCATTTTCTACAAACGTCTTCGGTCAGTGGAAGATACCTCAAGAAGTCTGAGCATCGTGATGTTTCAAAGACAGCCTCGTTCTAATAAGCACAGATGTCGCACTTGCTTATGACTGGGTCCAAACCCTAACTAAAAAAAGATAAAAATAAAAAAATGAAAATTTATGAAACATAAATGAATAAAATAAAACTTCAAAAAAAACCAACAATAAATCCCTTAACGAATGACAACAAATAAAAAAAAAATGAAAACTAAAAAAAATCAAATAAGATAACGAAACAAACTTCAAGTTAAAACGAAACTTCAAATCAAAATGAATTTGAAATCAAATTGAAATCTAAATCAAAATGAACTCAAATCATCGAAAAAAGAAGAATCTCAATATTAAAAATAAACCTCAAATCTGAATCTCCAATCTGTACTTTCAAATGCAATCTCAATTTGAATCTCAAATCAAATCCCAATCGAATTCAAATTCAAACTTCCAAATCTAAAATCCAATCCCTTCAATTCTCTTCCTTGTTTTAGATAAGAGCAGTCGATTCCATTGACACGGAGCCACGAGGTTTTCGATTTGGTTCTGATGGAGAGGAATCGTATCCAATCCAAACCAGTAACTTTTCGATCAACTCTTTTGAATGGGATATGTGACATCCTCATATTCCCTCCTAATCCATCTCTTTCCACAAAAATCTTTTACAACTTTCATGAAATTCTCAAAACACCAAAATTCTACACTTTTCAAATTGACATTACAAATCTTTGCAAATCAATCGTGAAATCAAAAATCAAATTTTAGAGGTTGAGGATTTTACATCCGATACCGCATTGCTTTAGGTTCTTTCCCTATCGCAATGGTTCAAATCAAAATCAAATTTTAGAGGTTGAGGATTTTACATCCGATACCGCATTGCTTTAGGATCTTTCCCTATTGTAATGGTTCACTCTCAAAAAATCAAATTTTAGAGGTTGAGGATTTTACATCCGATACCGCATCGCTTTCGGGTTCTTTCCCTATCGTAATGGCTCAAATCAACAAAAATCAAATTTTAGAGGTTGAGGATTTTACATCTGATACAGCATTGCTTTAGGTTCTTTCCCTATCGAAATGGCTCAAATCAAAAATAAAAAAAAATCAAATTTTAGAGGTTGAGGATTTTACATCCGATACCGCATTGCTTTAGGTTCTTTCCCTATCGTAATGGTTCAAGTCAAATAATCAAATTTTAGAGGTTGAGGATTTTGCATCTGATACCGTATTGCTTTAGGTTCTTTCCCTATCGCAATGGTTCAAATCAAAATTCAAATTTTAGAGGTTGAGGATTTTACATCCGATACCGCATTGCTTTAGGATCTTTCCCTATTGCAATGGTTCACTCTCAAAAATCAAATTTTAGAGGATGAGGATTTTACATCTGATACCGTATTGCTTTAGGTTCTTTCTCTATCGCAATGAATCAAATAAAAAAATCAAATTTTAGAGGTTGAAGATTTTACATCCGATACCGCGTTGCTTTAGGTTTTTTCCCTATCGCAATGGTTCAAATCAAAAATCAAATTTTAGAGGTTGAGGATTTTACATCCGATACCGCATTGCTTTAGAATCTTTCCCTATTGCAATGGTTCACTCTCAAAAATTAAATTTTAGAGGTTGAGGATTTTACATCCGATACCGCATTGCTTTAGGTTCTTTCCCTATCGCAATGGTTCAAATCAAAAATCAAATTTTAGAGGTTGAGGATTTTACATCCGATACCACATTGCTTTAGGTTCTTTCCCTATCGCAATGGTTCAAATCAAAAATCAAATTTTAGAGGTTGAGGATTTTACATCCGATACCGCAATGCTTCAGGATCTTTCCCTATTGCAATGGTTCACTCTCAAAAATCAAATTTTAGAGATTGAGGATTTTACATCTGATACTGCATTGCTTTGGGTTCTTTCCCTATCGTAATGGATCAAATCAACAAAAATCAAATTTTAGAGGTTGAGGATTTTACATCTGATACTGCATTGCTTTAGGTTCTTTCCCTATCGTAATGGCTCAAATCAAAAAAACAAAAAATCAAATTTTAGAGGTTAAGGATTTTACATCCGATACCGCATTGCTTTAGGTTCTTTCCCTATCGCAATGGTTCAAATCAAAAATCAAATTTTAGAGGTTGAGGATTTTACATCCGATACCGCATTGCTTTAGGTTTTTTCCCTATCGCAATGCGTCAAATCAAAAATCAAATTTTAGAGGTTGAGGATTTTACATCCGATACCGCATTGTTTTAGGATCTTTCCCTATCGCAATGGTTCAAATTAATATCAAATTTTAGAGGTTGAGGATTTTACATCTGATACCGCATTGCTTTAGATTCTCTCCTATCGCAATGGGTCAAATCAAAAATCAAATTTTAGAGGTTGAGGATTTTACATCTGATACCGCATTGCTTTAGGTTCCTTCCCTATCGCAATGGTTCAAATTGAAAAATCAAATTTTAGAGGTTGAGGATTTTACATCTGAAACCGCATTGCTTTAGAATTCCTCCCTTGGCTCCAATTCTCATTTCAAAATCCAGAATTTCCACGAAATCAATCTTGAAATCAAACTTGAATCCAACTTCAATTTAAATCAAAACTCTGATCAAATCAAAATTCGAACTCAAAATTAAAACTTGAATAAAAAAAAGATGAAACGAATCTAAAATCCAATATCTTGAAATCTTGTGATTTGAAAATTTGCCTCCTTTCCCCAGCGGAAATAACAACTCTCTCTTAATTTTATGTTATGTCTTAAGTATTTTACTTAGGTAGCTTTGTGTTGGTTTGTTGATCTTTTCGGTCAACACCAATACGCGCGGTGTGCCTGTCCGGCACACCACACCTATTGGGGGTCCATTTGTTGACCTCACTTTTGGTTGAGGTCTAGTCTCTCTTTAGAATAGCCTAGGTTCTAGCCATAGGACTCTCCTGGTGACTTTCTTAGAGGACTAGTTATGGAACCCTCCCCATAGAAATTCAAAACTCTTCTTGCTTCACTCGGGGGTTTTCATATGCCTAAGGCCTCACCTCCACCTTTTGGTAGGAAAAAAGGCAAGCATAAGGAATCCTAGGGGAAGTCTCCTATAGATGGTAAGACCTTAGGATTTGCCCTGAGGGAGGTCTGGAGCTCACCACTCATACACTTCACATTCACAACATACACAGACTGCACATTCTAATTTCAACCCTGAACTCTTTGGAAACTCATGTGGATAGCCCAGCCCTAAGTCTATGACTAAGTGGTGAGGACCAACATAGAAGACCAAATGAGGGTGACCCTCGATCTATAACTCAATTTAAACCATTACATCATGCTCACTTTGAAGCCACCTTCAAAGCTCCAAAGTTTCAATTTTTCGCCCCCGGCCTCCCAAAATTCCCTAAATAACTCAAAATTCTTAAAATTCACCAAAATTCTCCAAGAATCATTCCAAGATATTCCTTACGACTCAATTTGACCCTCCATGACCAAAAATTCAAAAATTTCCAAAAATACCTCCCAATACCCTCAAAATACCCAAAATACCCTTTTTGCCTAAAAAATCCAAAAATCCTAAAAAATTCTCAAAAAATTCCAAAAAATCCTAAAAATCCCCATTTCATTTTTTTCAACTACACTATGGGCCAATTTTTCTAAATTAATACACTTTCAATCCAAAATCCCAACTTGGCCCATTTAACCTAAAGGTGCCTAAACCAAACCCAATCTTGACCCAATTGATCCCGATTTTAATCAAATTCAATTCTAAACAAAAATTAAACATCCCCAATATCAACTTAGATCAAATTCAAGCCCAATGTGACCATCATTTGAATCCAATTCACCTTGAAATCCAAAATCCCCATATTGGTCTAAATAACCCAAAACTCTTAAAGTGAGCCAATGTCAATCAATTCCTCCAAAATTTCAATTCAAAACTCTTTATAACACCTCCTTAAACTTAATTGGATCATCAATTGCCCATAATTTGAGATCAGGTCTTACCCAAAATCCATTTTGGACCAAAACCTCCCCATTTTGACCCAAGCTGGACACATGTTCTAAATCCACCAAATTGACCCCTAAACCTTGTCAAAATCATTTTATGTCTTCATGAAAGTTCTTCAAGACAACCCTATCTACATTATTTTTGAAGACCTCGGAACCACATTCCCACTCAAACCCAATCTAATTTGACCCGAACCCAACATGGTCCAAAATAATCAAAAATCTAATCCATGCCAAAATTGAACCTCCAAATGAGCTCAAAACCACTTTGTGTCTTCATGAAAGATCTTCATTACAATCATATGAATAATATTGGTCAAGGCACCTAGACCACATTTTCACACAAACTCAAGTTATGTTATCCCAAACCCAAATGAACCTAATTGAACTAATAATTCAAATAAACCTAAATTAAACCAAAATTAATCAAATTAATATCATGGCAGCCATAAAATCAATATATATATATATATATATATATATATATATATATATATATATATATATATATATATATATATATATATGATAATAAATGAAACAAAATGAAAATAAAAAAAAATATCCCTCATCCATATCTTACTTCCATGCTTCTCCCTCACCTCTCCCTCACCCTACATGCCACCTCATCCCTCATCCATCACCTACACCATAACTCCTCCTCACCTCCACCATATCTCTCCCTCACTCTTCCATTCATCCTTAGCCGTGAGCCTCCTCTATAAATCCCCCCATAAACACTCTTAAACACCCCTTACACTCACTGACACTCACTTACACTCACTCACTTCATCGTTCCAATCTCTCCCAACTCCTTAGCCGTGAGCCTCCCTTTCTTTTTTTCTTCCTTCCAAGATTAGCCACACCCAATCCCAACCTTTCCTAGCCGTGAGCTTCAACAAGGGACTTTTCAAAAGTTCTTCCTTCACCTCCTCCAAGCAAGGTGAGTTTCTTCCCCCTCCCTTTTATTTTTGTGAATACTTAAGCTTATAAAAATTTTTCTTCATCCTTCTCATGCTTAACCTAAGACCTCATACTCACATGCATGCTTGGTGTTTAATGTTCCTCTTCCTTTACAAAGATTTTTAAATTTACATACAAGTCATTTAATTTTTCTTTAAATCTTCATGTATGCTTTTTTAAATGTTTTCATGCTTAGCCTTAAGGTTATATTTCATGCAAGCTATTTAGTTTTTTAAATTTTTCCATGTTTAGGCTTAGGAATTCTTCTTTTATGCAAAGTTATTTAGCTATTTAATTTTACTAGTCTAAATATTTACAAATCTACCACCTAATTTTTACTAATTTGAAAAATTAATTTTAAAATTTAAAAGAGATAATATAACATAAAGGAAATAAAAATAAAATAGAAAAGAGGAATGAACATAAGGATAAAATAAAGATAAAACAAAAGAAAATGAAATAAAAATCAAAAATAAAAACATAAGTGATATAATTATACATTTAAATAAATTAAATAATATCTTTACTAAATTGTAAATAAAACAACTATATTTAAAATAACTATATTAAAATAATTATACTAATATAACCATACTAAATTTAATAAACCTTACTAAATAAATAACTACACAACATTTAAATAACATAACTACATACTACTAAAATATAAATGAATAATATATATATATATATATATATATATATATATATATATATATATACATAAATGAATAATAACAATATGTAAATAATAAAAGATAATGTGATAAGAATAAAATAAATAGATAATGAAAATATAGGAAAAGGATAATAATAATAAAATAATAATTGTAAATATAAAAATATAAGTAAATAAAAATGTCATTTTTTTTAATATAAATGTAATAATAATTCTAATAGCTTTAAATAAATGATAATAATTTAAAATAAATAAAAGGATAATTTAGGAGAGAGAATGTTAAAAAAGCTTTATAAATAAATAAATAAAAATAAAAATAAGCAAATAAATAACATGCCTCTTTTAAAACAATGTAAATGTAAATATATGTGTAAATAATAAATTTAATAATGTATAAACTTAGTATAAATAATAATAACTTTAAATAAAGAAAATAATAATTGAAGAGAGAGAAAATAAAAAGCTTTATAAATAAATAAATAATAATAAAAAAAATTAAAATAAATAATGTAAAATAATAACAAAAATTAATAATAATAAATCAATAATATTTAAGTAATAAAAATGTACATATAATTAATTAAAAATAAAATAACTTATAAGGAATAATAAAATAAATTATACATATATATATAAATTGAAAATAATTTAAATAATATAAATGAATAATGAATTAAATTAAATTTAAATAATTAAAGTCAAATAATAATTAAATTAAATAAATTAAATTAAATAAATTAAATTAAATAACAATTAAATTAAATAAATTACATTAAATAATAATTAATTAATTAAACTGAAAACAATTAAATAATAATTGTTTAAATTAAATTAAATAAATTAAATAAATCAAAATTATATTAAATTAAATGATGATGTAAATAAATAAATAATTTAAAATTAAATTAAATTAATTAAATAAATTAAATTAAATTAAATAATAATGTAAATAATAAATGAAATTAAATTAAATTAAATTAAATAATAATGTAAATAATAAATGAAATTAAATTAAATTAATTATATTACTTAAATTAAATTAAATTAAATTAAATTAAATTAAATTAATAATAAATTAAATTAAATAAATTAAACTAAATTAAATAATAATAAATTAAATTAAACTAAATTAAATAATAATGCAAATAATAATGCAAATAAATGATAAATTAAAATGAAATAAAATAAATTAAATTAAATTAAATTAAATTAAATAGTAATTGTAAATAATAATTAATTAAATTAAATTAAATTAAAAATAAATGATAAATTAAAAGAAAACAAATTAAATAAAGTTAAATTAAATTAAATTAAATAATAATTGTAAATGCTAATAAATTGAATTAAATTAATTAAATTAAATAATAAAATAAATTAAAACTAAAATAATAATAAATATATATCAAGCTAAAGTAAAATAAAATAAATAAATAACAATTAATTAAATAAATAATAATAAATAAATAACAATTAATTAAATAAATAATGATAATGTAAATAAATCACATAAGATAATAAATAATAAATTAAATAAACCATAAAGATAATAATAATTTTAGTTACACATAAAAGATAATAATTTTAAATAACATAATAACACATAACAACATAAACAATAATAACATAATAAAATGATAATATATAAATAACACAACCATAACAAATCACAACAACAACAACAACAATCCCAACACACAACAACAATCCTGACCATAATACAATACCAACACGATAACAATCAAACCTAGGATAGGCCTCCTGAGGCATGGTTCATTTTTTTCCCTTTATAAAGACCCTGCAGAAATCACAACTTGGTGTAAAAAACATAATAAGAATACCCTTATGCTTAGCGAATGCATGGAGTAATCTAAATTTTACTTGATGTCCACACAACCTTCCCAATTCACATTCCAAACTCAAATCAAACCAAAATCAAACCAAAATTAAACCAACCAAAACAAAACCATAAGAATACCCTTATGCTTAGCGAATGCATGGAGTAACCCAAATTTTACTTGATGTCCACACAACCTTCCCAATTCACATTCCAAACTCAAATCAAACCAAAATCAAACAAAAATTAAACCAACCAAAACAAAACCAAAACCCAAACAAAAACAGAAAAAAACAAACCTAGTTCAAACCCAAACCAAATACAAACACAAACCAAATTCAAATCCTTCAATCCCCAAACTAAAATCAAACTCAATCAAATCTTCCACAAATAAAACCACAAACTCTTCATAGCACCCCCATAAGTCCAAATCAAACTACCAATTGCCACCAATCCAAATCCAAACTACACCTAAACCCACCTACCCTGAACACCTGTGTTCATTAAGCATAAGGGTATAGGTAGGGTGAACTGTTAAGCAACATAATAAATTTAAATGAGCCCGAGACTTTTCATCAGGATATGAGAGGGAAGCATGAACCTGCATCCTTCTTTGACTGTTTGGATACCTCTAAGGTCTATTAAACTTAATATGTCTGCTTAACGAAACCATCCTCAACTAAATTAAACAATGTTCATTGAAACATGACATAAGAATTCACAGGACTTGGTAGACAACCAAGATCTTAACATAGACATCATAGGATTGAGTAGCTACTGCTTGTTAGTCCTACTTCTTCCTGTTTTCTGGCATGCTTTAATTTCTGCAAAATTATAAACACATATATACAATACAATACTAAGTTTCAGCTGGGAATGACGAGAAGACCCTCCAGGTCCGCTTTTACTTTATTGCGATTTACCTTATTGCAATTTATTTACCTGCACTGCGTTTTACTTTTCTTGCATGATAAATAAGATTGTTGCATGAAAACTGAAACCTTTAGGATAGCCACAAAACTGAAACCTAAAACAAGATAAAATTCACCTCCACAATATTTCAAAATATAAGACAACTCAAAATTTAATCACAAACAGAACAACAAAAATTACAACTTTGACTAAATTAAAAAGTCTCGTTGGATGATCGGGAATACCACGGATGATGTAACCCACGTGTTGCTAACAGGATTTCTCATGGTCTAAATGAAAGTGTGGAACTCATTCAGTTGAGTTTAGCAAATTCATCTGGACTAAGTGAATCCGATGAAAATAACGGTGCCGGGATGACAGAACCGTGGGATCTTAATCGGTTCTGTTTAATCAACTTTAAGATTTGTTTTAATTAAAACACTAAAATATTTGGATTCTAAGACTTTTCTAAACCAAAACACTTCTCTCATCTCTCGATTTATGATTTCTAAAACTAAACCACTGCGACAATAAGGAGCTTGGAGCACGATGGGCAGACGACGACCATCGTCAACAGCAAAACTTGGGTCTACATCAGCAAAACCTTTCTTAGAAATTAAATAACAAAGCCATAAGACTTCGAGGTAGTTTTCCTAGTGCAACATAAATCCTCAACTTTTTGTTAGGTATTTGCATAGTTGCCTTATGCAGATTAAGCCCTAACTGGTCTTAGGATTCCGAGGTAGTTGTTTGGTACGAAATAAACCCTCACATCTTCGAGGCTGTTTGTATGATTGTGTTATACAAATATAAGTCCTAATTAATTAAAATAGGCAGGATGAAACATTAAATAAACTCCCAAATCGAAGCCAAACAATAGGATAGTTTGGGAAGTTGCCAAGATTCTTCTTGGATCTCCAGCTTCCTCTACTTCTCTTCCTTTGGACTCCTGAAATAAAATGCTCCAAATTTGATCCATTCCCAATTGAAATTTCCAAAATCCAATTGTTTGAAAACCTTAAACTTTGAAATTCTTGAGAGCAAAACAACTGATCATTATCGAGAGTTTTCTTAAGTGTCTTCGGACATTTAGGATGTAATTAACTATAGGGGCTTGCCCTTATAGGGAACTTTAAGAACCCAGGTAATATAAACCCTGCTTAATTCCTTTATATTAAGTAGGGGAACCTGTCGGCTTATAAAATTAGTTCGCAGACCAAACAGATGTCACAAATCTTCTAATTTATTTAATCGAGCCCCATCATCAAACAGCGTGCCTATTCTTTGGGATAGATACACGGTTTGTGGTGCGATGTTCGTTTATATAACCTATTTGGAATGTGAGATCGGTTTGATTTTACATCTTAAAATTTTCAAACTTAAAATTATTTTCAAAAAAATCAAATGCTACTTTCCAAATTATATATATATACCTAAATTAAATTTTAAAAACTAAAAACAACGTCGACAGAGTTATGATTGATGTGCAAAAAGGATAATTAACCATGAGAGTTAATGATCAAGAGATTAAATTTAATGCCCTTAAATCAATAAAGTACCCTGACAAAGTAAAATGTTATTGAATGGATATAATTGATTATTTAATTGAGAAACATTATTAAGAAAAATTTGAATTATTAACCGATGAAGATGAAGAACTAAAAGAAGAAGAAACTCATTATAAAGATAATTGAGAAACTTTAGACATAACTCAAAAATATATGCTTTTACCCTCAATAAAAAAAAACCCCTGAACTGGAATTAAAAATGTAACCTTCACATTTAAAGTATGCATTTCTGGGAAATTCATTAACTTTACCTGTTATTATTTCTTCTGAACTAAGTAAAGATCAAGAAGAAAAATTGATAGGAGTGTTAAAGAATTATAAGAAAGCATTTGGTTGGACAATTCCTGACATAAGAGGAATAAGCCCGTCCATTTGTATGCATAGAATTTTAATAGAAGAAAATTTTAAACCTACTATTGAACAGCAAAGAAGATTAAATCATATCATGAAAGAGGTTATTAAAAAAGAAATTGTTAAATGGTTAGATGCTGGTATTATTTATCTTATTTCAGATAGCCAATGGGTAAGTCCTATTCATTGTGTTCCAAAGAAAAGAGGAGTAACTGTCATTGTCAATGATAAAAATGAACTAATTCCTATAAGACAAGTTACTGGATGGCGAATTTGCATTGATTATAGGAAATTAAATGACGCCACTAGAAAGGATCATTTTCCTTTACCTTTCTTGGATCAAATGCTTGATAAATTAGCTAGACACTCATATTTATGTTTTCTGGATGGATATTCTGGTTATCATCAATTACCTGTCACTCCTGAGGACCAAGAGAAAACAACATTTACAAGTCCTTATGGAACATTTGCCTTTAGAAGAATACCTTTTGGTTTATGTAATGCACTGGCAACTTTTCAAAGATGTATGATGTTAATATTTTGTGATTTGATTGACAAAGGAATTGAAATATTCATGGA
Source organism: Papilionanthe hookeriana x Papilionanthe teres (assembly GCA_022702705.1). Lineage (NCBI taxonomy): Eukaryota > Viridiplantae > Streptophyta > Magnoliopsida > Asparagales > Orchidaceae > Papilionanthe > Papilionanthe hookeriana x Papilionanthe teres. The sequence goes on along the minus strand of CM040432.1, from coordinate 10,522,308 downwards.
TCACTTTTCAGTTTTTGGAACTTATTTTGAATCTTGTTTGGAAAATATTTCTAAAATTATGAAAAGATGTGAAGAAACAAACTTAGTTCTTAACTAGGAAAAATGTCAATTCATGGTCACAGAAGGCATTGTACTTGGTCACAAGATTTCACAAAAAGGGATGGAAGTAGATCAAGCAAAAGTGAAAATTATTGTTGAATTACAATCACCTACTATTATTACTGATGTGAGAAGTTTTCGAGGTCATGCTGGATTTTATAGAAGATATATAAAGGATTTTTGCTAAACCTCTTTGTTATTTAATGGAAAAGGATGCTAAATTTGAATTTAACAAAGACTGTGTTAAAGCTTCTAATATTTTAAAAGAAAAATTAATAACTGCACCTATCATTGTTGCACCTAATTGGAATAAATCTTTTGAATTAATGTGTGATGTAAGTGATTTTGCAATTATAGATGTATTGGGACAAAAATATGAGAAAATTTTCAAAGTTATATATTATGCTAGTAAAACTCTCACTGAAACACAAAGATATTACACTACTACTGAGAAAGAGCTTATAGCTATAGTATATGACTTTGATAAATTTAGACCTTATCTTCTTGGTACTAAATGCATAGTTCACACTGATCATACCGCTATTAAATATCTAATGTCAAAAAAGGATGCTAAACCTAGACTAATGAGATGGGTTTTACTTCTACAAGAATTTGATTTTTAAATAGTGGATAGAAAAGGAACAGACAACCAAATTGCTGATCATTTATCTAGAATTAAGATGATGTTATTACTAAAGAAAACATAACTGTTCTACAAGAATTTGATTTTTAAATAGTGGATAGAAAAGGAACAGACAACCAAATTGCTAATCATTTATCTAGAATTAAGAATGATGTTATTACTAAAGAAAACATAACTGAGAAATTTCCTAATGAACATTTATATGTTATTCAAGGATACCAAACACCTTGGAATGCGGATATAGTTAACTATTTAGTTAGCAATATTCCACCTTATGGATTGGATGAAAAATTTATTAAGAAATTTAAAAATGATGCTTATTCAAGGATACCAAACACCTTGGAATGCGGATATAGTTAACTATTTAGTTAGCAATATTCCACCTTATGGATTGGATGAAAAATTTATTAAGAAATTTAAAAATGATGCTAAATATTATATTTGGGAAGATTCTCAGTTATTTAAATTAGGAAGAGATTCTATAATTCAAGGATGCATACCTTATGAAGAAACTTTTGCTATTGTTCAAAAATGTCATGATTCTGATTTTGGAAGACACTTTGGAGTAGATAAAACTGCATTTAGAATTTTAAATTCAGGATTTTATTGGCCTACTTTATTCAGAGATGTGAGACATTATGTTAAAACATGTGCTCGATGTCAAATAATGGGAAATATATCCAAGAAAGATGAAATGCCTTTAAACTATATATTGGAAGTTGAAATTTTTGATATATGGGGTTTAGACTTTATGGGATCATTTGTACCATCATCTGGAAAGATTTATATTTTATTAGCAGTTGATTGTGTTTCAAAGTGAACTAAAGCTATAGCTTTACCTAACTGTGATTCCAAAAGTGTTTCGAAATTTTTAAGGAAAATGATTTTTTCAAAATTTGGAATACCTAAGGTAATTATCACAGATGGTGGAAGTCATTTCAGAAATATAAGAATTCAATCTTTACTGGAAAAATTTTGAATCAAACATAGAATTACGACTGCTTATCACCCACAAACAAGTGAAATAGTTGAAGTATCAAACAGAGAAATTAAAAGAATTTTAGAGAAGACTTTTAATCCTAAAAGAACTGATTGGGTTGATAGACTTGATTTTGCATTATGGGCTTTTAGAACAGCTTATAAGGCACCAATCAGAATGTCACCTTACTGGTTAGTTTATGGTAAACATTGTCACTTACCTGTTGAACTTGAACATAAAGCTTATTGGGCGATAAAGGAGTTTAATTTTGATTTAAATACTACAGGAGAAAAATGATTATTACAATTAAATGAGATGGATGAAATAAGAAATGAGTCATATGAAAATGCAAAGATTTATAAAGAGAAAATGAAGATATTACATGATAAAAAGATTTCAGGAAAAATATTTGAGCCTGGATAAGAAGTATTATTATTTAATACTCGTTTAAGATTTTTTCTTGGAAATTTGAGATCTAAATAGATGGGACCATATATAATTGAGAAAGTATACCATTATGGAGCTGTGGATATTAAAAACCCTAAAACAGGAAAAATATTTAAAGTTAACGGATTAAGACTGAAGCCTTATTTGAGAGACATAAAAATAATTTTTAAAGAGGCTTACGAGTTGAGTCTACCTGATTCAAGACTTAATTAGGTCGGGCTGACGACATTAAACCAAGCGCCTTGTGGGAGGCAACCCATAGTTATTTTTGTGTGTTTTCACATTTTTAATGTAAGGTTATGCCTCGGTCTTGACTAAATTTTATATAACTTTAGAAAATTGGATGCTAACAAGTCTTTATTGACTTAAGCTAAAAATTATATCGAAGTATATAAAGTTTGGACTTTGGATCACTCCATTTTGTATGTGAGTAAAAAGGAGATCAAGTTAACCTTCATTATGATTGTTTATAATGTGAGTTAATTTTAATTACTGCGTTTATATTGATCTTACCATTCTAATTTACCTATTTTTGAGATCGAAACTTTGAAATTTGACGTTAGGTAAAACGGAGTCGAACATGGATTTCGACACCTAGGCGCCGAAATCCGGCGCCTAAGCACCAGAGTAGACTATGTAACAATGGGTCCGGAGCCTAGGCGCCAATTTTGGCGCCTAAGCTCCACAGTTACTGGGTCGTGTAAAAATAGAAAATTTTCAGTTTTGCACACAATTTTCTCCTATAAACTATCCCATCTTCGTTCCTAATCCCTAAGCAACCATAGATACGACCTTTACACTTCATTATTGAGGAGATAAGAGAAGATTTTGAAGAAATGGAGAGAAGAAATCATGGAGAAGAGGCTAGAGACAAGTGTTCTAAGGATCCTCAACCATTCTTTAATGATTTTATTGTTGTTAGTTTGGAGAAGTTTTTAAGTCGCCTACATAAGTTTGAAGCGGAATTCAAAAGTATTGGAGATCGCCTCCATGAGATGTATCATCCAATCGAGCATCTGGAATGGCAGGCAAGGCTTCAATTTGATCATCTAGCGACCTATTAAGACGCTCAAGTGGAAAGTATTTAAAGAAAAAATGGATCGACGAGAAAACGGCTGCGGATTTTCCAAGGGCGTTAGTGTTCTTCCCAATTTGGCTGAGTAATCTTCATTGCGATGAGAGTGGAAATTTCAAATTTGAAGATTAGATAGTAAATGTGGTTAGATCGAGACTTTATCTAGTGTGTCGTTGCATCGATTTGGTAAATCGAATGTGTTGTTTGTGTGTTTGTTTTATTGTTCAATGTATATTGTATTTACTTTGAAATTGTGTTGTTTGACTGTTTGTTAAGACTTGAATCTTATTATTATACTTATATGTAATTCATTGAGCCTGAAATTGAAGATTATGAATGGAATTAGAAGAGTTTGACTTAAACTAGTGTTAGATTGGTGGATTTAATTTATAATTTTTAAAATTTTTTGAAAATATTTTGGAAGTTGGAAACTGAAGCAATACTCTTATATGAGTAATTAAAAGTTGAAGTTGTGTGTTTTGGTGGAAAATTAAATTTTTAAAATGATTTTTGTGAAAGGTGAGTCTGGCACCTAGGCGCTAGAGGTCGGCGCCGGTTCGGCCTGCTAATCAAAAATCAGGATTTAAACCCTCATTAGCCATTGCCGACGCCTAAGCTTCATTCCCTTCCTCTTTTTAGCAAAAACCTACCCTCTAGATCTATCTAGAGGCTAAATCTTCACGTTTTTTAGCCCGAAAACACTCGATTTCATCATCTTGAGGTCAGATCTACCTTCTAATCCATTTTTTTTTATTTCTACCATGGATTTTCCTATTTTTGCTAAAAACCAAAATTTTGGAGAAAATTTTTTATTTTTAGAAAATTTTCCATGGATTTTTAAACTCATTTTAAGTTTCTCAAGCTTAAAAGAGTTTAGATAATTGATTCCTTAATTTTTTTGTATTTTCTTTCACGTTTAGATGGCACATAAATCTAAGCGCGAAAAAGAATGAGAAAATTTCGATCGCAGCAAGTTCGCTACTGCGGCAGTGCACTTTTGTTACCACAAATTTGTGACTTCGAGGAAATTTATCTCGGAGCGCAGTTTTTACAATCCTGGAGAGATGATCGAGAACACAATCATTGCACACAACTGGCAGCGATTCTGTTATTTCACTGCCATTGTTGTTATTCCTGTTGTACAAGAATTTTACGCCAACTTTATGGATGTAGAAGACTATGAAGTCTTCATTAGAGGTGTCGGAATGGGATTCACTCCGGAGTGGATCAACATTTTCTACGGCCTACCACCTACTGTTGAGTGCTACTTGTTTATCTCCATCTGAAGGAGATCTGGAGATGATCATTACATATCTAACTGACGGCACTGGAGTTTGGAAGATCTGAAACTACAAACAGGTAAACTTTAAATCTTCTAAGCTGAATGGTATTTCAAAGGCCTGACACTATTTCATTTCTGCTAGACTACTTCCTTCCAACCACTTGAGTGAAGTTACCAGAGATAGAGCTATGCTTAACTATTGCATTCAGGAAAGGAAGCTGATTGATGTTGGCAGCATTATCTATGATTCTGTAAAATCAATTACACAATCCAGCACTTCTGTGGGATTAGGATTCCCATTTTTGATATATTCTTTTTGCGTGAGCGATGGAGTTATTGCTGATATTCTGAGGAGAAGCTGAAGACTACAAAGCCTATTGGGCAGGAGAGTTTTAGTATTTATGATCGTCTTCGCAGGAAGAGATCTACTTCTCCTTCTACTTTTGTACCTACTCCAAGTAGTGCTTCTACTTCTAGACCTTCTACTTCTGCTACACCGCCACCTAGTTTTTGGGAGACTATGGATGAGAGATATTCAGAGCAGCAGAATATGTTTCATTTAGCTCATTTTTGCATAGATACAATCGATGCGAAATTTGATCATCTTGCTGATTTTACCCATAGGAAGAGCAAATATGATGTTGATTATGATGAAGCTCTTGTTAGATTCTTGAAGGCAGAACAGTCTGTTCAGTTCCCTACTTGTCCTAGATTCATACCTTATGATTCGAAGAAGACTGAGGATTTTTCCTTTGGTGTCGATGATGATGATGAGGAGAAGACTGCGAGTGATGATTAGATTGTCGAGATTATGTTCTTGTTTTATTTGTCTGTGTGTTAGACTTAGTAGTATGATTGGTTTATGTTTCTTTGATGTTTTGTTGATGATTAGTTGTACTGATGATTGTCGTACTATTTAGTTATTGATGTTGTTCTGTTTATGTTATTGTGATTAGTATAGTAGTTTAATTTAGCTACTAATATAAAAATTGAACCTGCTTACTTTTATATATGCCTCATTATTTCAGTGATATTCATAAAAAGCATGTGTAGAAGTAAATTTTTCTTCGTAGATTGTTTTTACATACTTATAAAATTCCTTTTTAAATTATGCCTTTCTTTCTCTCATACTTAAAAATTTTTCATGATACACCAAAACTTAAGTTTGGGGGAAGGGAAAATACATGCAAATTTAAATTTTATTTGTCCTTAAGTGCTAATATTTTCTCTAAAAAAATATTAACATAACATAAGGAATGAAAAATCACTCATTATTTTAGTACTGCTTTATTTCTACATTTAGTAAATTAAATATTAAATATATAACTTTAAAAGAAATACATAAAAATAAAATTAAAATATTTAAAAATTTATAAACCTCCTCGTGGGATCGATACTGAGGTCTTTATTTAAAGCCCTATATTACTTGAAACGATACTTATACTTGCGTAGTACCTCTAGTGTGTAAAATATTTTCCATAAAATTATATTTATATACACTAGCCGCTATTATTATTTGGGTCAAAGCATTAACTATAACATTTTTTTTGGAAGCATAAATTACTGCGTTATTTGCGGTCGGGTCAATGACCAAGAGCTGTCGGATCGCACATGTATCAGATGGATGAATTAGATTATGTCGGACGGAGATCAGGTACATAAAGCGTGGACACGTAGAGGCTGAATCAGATGGCGACGTTGAATGGGAGCACGTTGTGTGGGAGTTCGGAGCCATCACGTGTTTATGTGGCACTAAGTCAGATAAGTAGTAAATTAGGGTTTTTTGTATTTATTTAATTCAGTAAACCTTAGAAAATGCATAACTAGGTGCAGAAAAATATGAAAAAAAAAGTATCTTGTTGTTCAGTGAACAGAGGAGAATAATGTGAAAATAAAATTGAAGATATTTAACTTATATATTTTTTAAAATTAATAAATTACACTAAATCATGTTTAGGTTGTAACATAGCCTAAATATTTCACCATTGCATGAGATTTGGAGCACTTCAAGGTTCTGTGATTTGGGATCTTTTTTTATTTTTCCAAGGTCATGACCCGATATAAATATATGTGTACTAAAATATTCTTTCCCGGCAACGGCGCCAAAACCTTGACACGAAGTCCTCTGAAGATCAATGTACTAATTAATGCTTTCAAAAATATATGTTATAAATAATAATAGCGGCTAGTGTATATAAATATAATTTTATGGAAAATATTTTACACACTAGGGGTACTACGCAAGTATACGTATCGTATCAAGTAATATAGGGCTTTGAAACAAAGACCCCAGTATCGTTCCCAAGAGGAGAGAGTTATAGATCTTTAAATATTTTTATTTTAAAGTATTTCTTTTATAATCAAAAATAAAATATCTTTAATTTACTAGATGTAATAATAAAGCAGAAATAAAATAATTGATGTAAATAGCAATAAGAGAGCAACTTTCTCCCTTTCAATTAATCCAAGATTTTCTAAGATAATGATAATATTTGTGGAGAATATAAATTTATGGAATTGTGCCAAATAAAAACATTCATATTCTTTACCCTTTGATCCAGGTGCAAAGAACATTGGCTAGCCTACAGATCAGGTCCGGATTTATTGTTAGTAGAATGGGTTAATCTAGGCTTACACTACTAGATGTCCAAGGGTGGCTATGGTCGGCCCTACTACTGACCCTTTCCTTTTCTATAAACCAAATCATAAGATATTAGTCTGTCACTCTAAAAACCTATCAAATTAGTCTGTCACTCTAAAAACCTATCAATTCTACGCCCAATATATAACATCTTCCTATATATTTGCACTTCACCTTGAATAACCCGCACAAGGCCTTCGACTAACCAAGGATTCATGTGATATCTACAAGTTAAGAATTCATCTCCTTCTAGGTCTCAAAACTCTTCAACAGGTTTTAACAATTTAAATGGCCAATTTAAATAGTAAATTAAGAACCGATATTAATATCATCACAATGTTTTGAAAATAAATAATTTTTAATTCTCCGACAAATTTTGTATTATCTTATTTATCTTTTCATAATTGAAAGGCGAAAGTAAAGTAACTACTCAGAACACATTGAAATTAAATAACAAAACATAATAAATAAACTTTGAATCAAAATAAAAATACTTATCTTAGATGTTTCTCCTACTAAACTTCTGATTTCTACTGACTACACAGCGTAACGAACTACAGATGCACCAACTCTTTCAAACTCTAAATACAAACTTTAAAATAAACTCGCTAATTTATGAAGGAAAGTAAAAAGGTGGACCTAATATGATCTCTCTAATTCTCTCTCTAGGTTGGACTCTAGATAGGGGGCTAGATGGGGCGTTTTTCTCTGAAGGAATACCCTCCTATTTATAGGCTTCAAGGGTTGCCTCAAGGCACCTCTTCAAAATGTGTCCACATTCAATGAATCTTCTAGAAGGTGTGTCTGGCGCCTAGGGCCTGAATTTGGCTCCTAGGCGCCAGACACCGCGTCTAGTTCTTCGCACCACTTCACTTTGGATCTCACCTCTTCACGATTAAAACCATTTTGAAGCGTCCAAATACATTGTATCACATGTCCTATAAACCAAGAACAACTGACAGTCTTCTAGAAGGTCCAATAACCGCTCACACCATCAAAATAACCGCCCAAAAGTTTTCAAAAACTAAATAGTTTTCTGTATCGAGCTGGCGCTTAGGCGCCGGACTCTGGCGCCTAAATGCCAGGCCAGTAATTTCTACAATTTTGCATTTTGGCTCTATTTTTGCTCCTTTTTGTTCCTTTTTGCTCCTTTTTCATATTTTTCTCCTTATTGAACATTTTTGTATTACCTACATCCAAAAACACAAAAATACCTTTCATTAAAGCATATTATCCTTAAAATTTAATAAAAATCAAGGCATAGAAATCGGTATTTTTTTTCTTGGATCAAAATCCCCCAAACTTAAACGTTACTTGTCCTCAAGTAACCCTTTTTTTACTATATAAAATGTATAACATTTAGAATAAAAAGGTAAATATTTAAGACTCCTTGTGATTTTTGATTTTATAAAGGCTTTAGTAAATCATTAACCAAATTTCACTAAGTTTAATTTTAAGAATTTAAAGAATATTCTAACTACCAAATCATAAGACTTCAAAAACTTTTCATTCACTTTGAAAATAATTTTAGTTTATTATATTAAGATCACATAAATTATTCACAAGAAAAAGATCTTTATGAAATTCTTTTCTAATAAAAATACATGCATAAAAATTAAGTAATATATGTAATCAGTTTTCTTTTTATAAGTTAATTCAAGTGAAGCCAATTTTTGATTAGGCATTTCCTCAAGCTTCTCCTCTCTTTTTCTTTTTTCTATCCATTTTTTTTAAAGAGAGGATTACTGTATCTGATAGCCTGTTATTGGTTTTGAACTTCACTATCCTTAACTTATATTTTCAAACTTATGCATTTTCACTTAATTATTATAACATAAATAGATTTCAAAAAGAATTTCAATCAATTCCTTTTCGAGTTATAATTTTTGATTTCTTAATACTTCTAAAATTCAATTATCTCTACTATGAATAGAAAAATTTCTTAATCTAATTCTTCTTTAAGTTGAATAATTCTATTCTTAAAATCAATCAAAGTTATTAAAATTTTTGATTAAGTCCACTAAATTATTTATAATTTCAATAATTTAGGTGATCTTAAATAGATTCTTCATTCCTCATGTTATGTTAAAAATTTTTATTTTAAGAAAATATTAGTTCTTAAAGGACAAATAAAATTTAAATTTGAATGTATTTTCCCTTTCCCCCAAATTTAAGTTTTGTTCTATCATGAAATTTTTTTTTTTAAGTATGAGAGAAAGAAAAACATAATTTTAAAAAGAAATTTTTATAAGTATGTAAAAAAAATCTAGAAAGAAAAATTTACTTCACATGTTTTTATGAATAATACTGAAATAATGAAGCAGGTATAAAAGAAAGCAGGCTCATTAGTAATTAAATTAAATGACTATACTACTTATAATAACAGAAATAGAACAACAATACTAACTACTAAACAGTAGGCTGAAACAAAAATAAACATAAATTTATCCAAATTTCAATCATAAACAAAATACATTAAAAATACTCTAACAACAGTCTCAACACCAAACAATCCACACAAAGTACATAAAAAAATCTAAACTAGCAAACAACAAACAACAATCAATATTAGAAAACAAACTAAACTAACAACAGACTTAGCACAACTCAGAGGTAAATCAGGCCACTAATCACTATCTGTAGCCTCATCATCGTCATCATCACCAAAAGAAAACTCAAAATCCTTAGGATCAACATATGGTGAGAAACTAGGAAAGGTAGGAAACTGAACACCATGCTCTACCTTCAGGAATCTAACGAGAGCTTCATCATACTCAGCATCGTAACTACTCTTCCTGCAGGTATACTCGGATAAATGATCAATTTTCTTATCAATAGAATCAACTCTGCAGTGAGTTTGAAATAACTCATGCTGCTACTCTATAAACTGATCATGCATCGATTCCCAAAAACTAGATGGTGGCTCAGCGGTAGAAGTAGAAGGTCTGAAAGTGGAAGGTCTACCTAAAGTGTGTGTAGAAGTAGAAGGGGCTGTAGATCTCTTCCCATGAAGGTGATCATAGATACTAACACTCTCCTGTCCAATTTGCTTGGTAGACTTCAGCTTCTCCTCAGAAATAACAGCAGTGACTCCCTTGTTAACACATAAAGAATAGATCAAAGATGAGAATCCCAGTCCCACAGAAGTGCTGGAACTAGCAGTAGACTCCACAAAATCATAAATAATACTAACAACATCTATCAGCTTCCTCTTCTGAATGCAACAGTTCAAGATAGCTCTTTCTCCGGTAACTTCACTCAGGTGGTTGGAAGGTAGAAGTCTAGCAGAAATAAAATAATGCCAAGCCTTTGAAACACCATTTAGCTTAGAAGATTTGAATTTTACCCATTTTTCATTCCGGATCTTCCAGGCTCCAGTGTCGTCAGTCAAATAAGCAATAATCATCTCAAGATCTCCCTCAGATGGAGATAATCCAGAATAGTGGCACTCGATGATAGGTGGCAGACCATAAAACACATTGATTCTCTCCGGAGTAAATCCTACTCCAATACCTCTGACAAAGACTTCATAGTCTTCCGCATCTAGAAAGTCAGCATAAAATTCGTGAATGACTAGAATAACAGCAACAGCAGTGAAATAACATAATCGTTGCCAGTTGTGCGCAACGATTGTGTTCTCGATGATTTCACCCGGATTGTAAAAGCTTCACTCCGAGATAAACTTTCTCGATGTCGCAAATTCGTGATATCGAAAATACGCTGTCGCAGTCGCCAACTTGCTACTATCAAAATTTTCTCGTCCCTTCCCTCGCTTAGATTTCGGTGCCATCTAAACGTGAAAGAAAATAAGAATAAATTTAGGAATCAAATATTTAAACTCTTTTTAAGTTTAAGAAACTTAAAATAAGTTTAAAAATCCAAATAGAATACCTAAAAATCAAAATTTTTCTCAAAATTTTGGTCTTTAGCAAAACATAGGAAAAACTATGGTGAAAATTGAAAATAAATGGATTAGAGTGTAGATCTGACCTCGAGATGAAAAAATCAAGTGATTTCGCACCCAAATACTTGATGTTTTGACCTCAAAATGAATATAAGAGGTGTATTTTCGCAAAAATGGGGAAGGAGATGAAGCTTAGGCGTCATCCATGGCTAATGGGGTTTATATGTTAATTTTTGTTTAAGCAGGCCGAACCGGTGCTTAGGCGCCGAATTCTGGCGCCTAGGCGCCAGACTCGCCTTTCACAAAAATCACTCTAAAAATTTTATTTTCCACCCAAAATTCATAAATTCAACTTCTAATTACTCATAGTAGAGTAGGGCTTCAGTTTCTAACTTCCAAAACATTTTCCAAAAATTTTAAAAATTAAATATTAAATCCACCAATCAAACACAAGGTTTAAATCAAACTCCTCTAATTTCCATTTATAATCTTCAATATTTGCTCAATACACTTCAGAGAAGTATAATATAATGATTGAAGTCCTAACACACAATCAAACAACACAATTTAAAAACAAATACAACACACATTTAACATGAAAGCAAATACACAAACAAACACAATCGATACAATGACTCACTAGATAAATCACGATTTCACCAAATCACTATCTAATTTCCATTATCTTGGCAAGGAAAACTATTCAGCCCACTTGGGAAGAACACTAATGCTCTTGGAAAATCCGTAGTCGTTTTCTCGTCGATCCAATTGTTCTTCGCATACATCTCCACTTGAGCATCTTGATAAGCCGCTAGATGATCAAATTGAAGTTTCGCCTGCCATTCCAGATGATCAATTTGATGATACATCTCATGAAGGTGATCTCCAATGCCTTTTAAATCAGCTTAAAATTTATCAAGACGACTAGAAATTTTCTCCAAACTTACAGCGTTGAAACCATTGAAGTAGGGTTGAGGATCTTTTAGACCTTTATCTCTAGCCTCTTCACCAAGATTTCTCCTCTCCATTTCTTCAAAAATCCTATCTAATCTCTCAAGAATGGAGTGTAAGGGTCGAAATAATGATTGCATAGGGATTGGGGATGAAGATGCGTTAATTTAAAAGTGAAAATCGTGTGAAAAACTGAAAATTTTCGATCGACACACAGCTTAGTTTGGTGCTTAGGCGCCAAATTCTAGCGCCTAGGCGCCGGAACCATGTTCGACTCCGTTTCGCCTAACGTCAAATTTCAAAGTTTTGTTCTCCAAAAATAAGTAAATTATAATGGTATGATTAGACCAATCTCAATAACACAATTATACATAATTTCAATGAAGGTTAACTTGATCTCCTTTTTACTCACATATGTAATGGAGTGATCCAAAGTCCAAACTTTTATATACTTCAATATAATTTTTAATTTTCTGAAGTTATATAAAATTAGTCAAGATCGAGGCATAACCATACATTAAAAATGTAAAAACACACTAAAAATAAAATCTATGGGTTGTCTCCCATTAAGCGCTTGGTTTAACGTCATCGACCCGACCTAAGTAATTCTTTAATCAGGTTGACTTAATTCATAAGCCTCTTTATAAATCTTTTTAATGTCTCCCAAATAAAGCTTTAATCTTAATCCATTAACTTTAAAATTTTTTCCCGTTTTGGGGTCTTTAATATCTACAGCTCCATATTGGTATACTTTTTCAATTATATATAGTCCTATCCATTTTGATCTCAATTTTCCAGGAAAAAGTCTTAAACGAGTATTAAATAGTAACACTTCTTGTCCAGGCTCAAATATTTTTCCTGAAATCTTTTTATCATGTAATACCTTCATTTTCTCTTTATAAATTTTTGCATTATCATATGATTCATTTCTTATTTCATCCATCTCATTTAATTGCAACAATCTCTTTTCTCCTGCAGTATTCAAATCAGAATTAAACTCCTTTATCGCCCAATAAGCTTAATGTTCAAGTTCAACAGGTAAGTGACAGTGTTTTCCAAAAACTAACCGGTAAGGTAACATTCCGATTGGTGTCTTATAAGCTGTTCTATAAGCCCATAATGCAGAATTAAGTCTATCAACCCAATCAGTTCTTTTAGGATTAACAGTCTTCTCTAAAATTCTCTTAATTTCTCTGTTTGATACTTCAGTCATTCCACTTGTTTGTGGGTGATATGCAGTTGCAATTTTATGTTTGATATAAATATATGCGTACTAAAATCTTCTTTCCCGATAACGACGCTAAAAACTTGACCCGAAGTCCTCTGAAGATCAACGTACTAATCAATGCTTTCAAAAATATATGTTATAAATAATAATAGCGGCTAGTGTATATAAATATAATTTTATGAAAAATATTTTACACACTAGGGGTACTACACAAGTATACGTATCGTATCAAGTAATATAGGGCTTTGAAACAAAGACCCCAGTATTGTTCCCACGAGGAGAGAGTTATAGATCTTTAAATATTTTTATTTTAAAGTATTTCTTTTATAATAAAAAATAAATATCTTTACTTTACTAGATGCAATAATAAAGCAGAAATAAAATAATTGATGTAAATAGCAATAAGAAAGGAACTTTCTCCCTTTCAATTAATCCAAGATTTTCTAAGATAATGATAATATTCATGGAGAATATAAATTTATGGTATTGTGCCAAATAGAAGCATTCATATTCTTTACCCATTGATCCAGGTGCAAAGAACATTGGCTAGCCTATAAATCAGGTCCGGATGTATTGTTAGTAGAATGGGTTAATCTAGGCTCACACTACTAGATGTCCAAGGGTGGCTTTGGTCAGCCCTACTAGTGACCCTTTCCTTTTCTATAAACCAAATCATAAGATTTTAGTCTGTCACTCTAAAAACTTATCAATTCTACGCTCAATATATAACATCTTCCTATTTATTTGCACTTCACCTTGAATAACCCACACAAGGCCTTCGACTACCCAAGGATTCATGTAATATCTACAAGTTAAGAATTCATCTCCTTCTAGGTCTCAAAACTCTTCAACAGGTTTTAACAATTTAAATTGTCAATTTAAATAGTAAACTAAGTACCGGTATTAATATCATCACAATGTTTTGAAAATAAATGTTTTTAATTCTCTGACAAATTTTGTATTATCATATTTATCTTTTCATAATTGAAAGGAGAAATTAAAGTAACTACTCAGAACACATTGAAATTAAATAATAAAACATAATAAATAAACTTTGAATCAAAATAAAAATACTTATCTTAGATGTTTCTCCTACTAAACTTATTTCTACTGACTCCACAGCGTAATGAACTACAGATGCACCAACATTCTTTACCCATTGATCCAGGTGCAAAGAACATTGGCTAGCCTATAAATCAGGTCCGGATGTATTGTTAGTAGAATGGGTTAATCTAGGCTCACACTACTAGATGTCCAAGGGTGGCTTTGGTCAGCCCTACTAGTGACCCTTTCCTTTTCTATAAACCAAATCATAAGATTTTAGTCTGTCACTCTAAAAACTTATCAATTCTACGCTCAATATATAACATCTTCCTATTTATTTGCACTTCACCTTGAATAACCCACACAAGGCCTTCGACTACCCAAGGATTCATGTAATATCTACAAGTTAAGAATTCATCTCCTTCTAGGTCTCAAAACTCTTCAACAGGTTTTAACAATTTAAATTGTCAATTTAAATAGTAAACTAAGTACCGGTATTAATATCATCACAATGTTTTGAAAATAAATGTTTTTTAATTCTCTGACGAATTTTGTATTATCATATTTATCTTTTCATAATTGAAAGGAGAAATTAAAGTAACTACTCAGAACACATTGAAATTAAATAATAAAACATAATAAATAAACTTTGAATCAAAATAAAAATACTTATCTTAGATGTTTCTCCTACTAAACTTATTTCTACTGACTCCACAGCGTAATGAACTACAGATGCACCAACTCCTTCAAACTCAAAATACAAACTCTAAAATAAACTCACTAATTTATGAAGGAAAGTAAAAAGGTGGCCCTAATATGATCTCTCTAATTCTCTCTCTAGGTTAGACTCTAGATAGGGGGGCTAGATGGGGCGTTTTTCCTGAAGGAATACCCTCCTATTTATAGGCTTGAAGGGTTGCCTCAAGGCACCTCTTCAAAATGTGTCCATATTCAATGAATCTTCTAGAAGGTGTGTCTAGCGCGTACGCGCCGGACACCGCGTCCAGTTCTTCGCACCTCTTCACTTTGGATCGCACCTCTTCGCGATTAAAACCATTTTGAAACGTCCAAATACATTGTATCACATGTCCTATAAACCAGGAACAACTGCCAGTCTTCTATAAAGGTCCAATAAACACTTACACCGTCAAAATAACTGCCCAAAAGTCGTCAAAAACTTAACAATTTTCTGTATCGAGCTAGCGCTTAGGCGTCGGACTCTGGCGTCTAGGCGCCAGGCCAGTAATTTCGACAATTTTGCATTTGGCTCTATTTTTGCTCATTTTTGCTCCTTTTTCATATTTTTCTCCTTCTTGAACATGTTTGTATCACCTACATCCAAAAACACAAAAATACATTTCATTAAAGCATAATATCCTTAAAATTTAATAAAATCAAGGCATAAAAATAGGTATTTTTTTCTTGGATCAGGTCACGGGACACCTCTAGCCAGAGATCCTAAATTTTCAAGATAATCTCCTCTATTTTGGTTTTAAAATTACAAAAATTAAAATATAAATTAGAAAAATGCAGAAAAACTTGTTTTGGTAGGTTCACTTAGGCAGAGGACCCTAGGAAAAATATAAAAAGGATTTAAATAATTAAAGATGGCACTAATAGAAATTAACTCATTAAAATCATTCAAAAACTAAATAATTAAAGTATAAATGGAAGAATCATAAAAACTATCCTACACTGTGAATAGTGAATAAAATAGCTCCCCAAAAAAATTTCAATTCAATTGGAATTAATTTACCCACTAAAATGGATTTTACAAGTAAAATGGTATTTTTGGTATTAAAATAATTATAATAATTAAAATATAAGCTAAAAAATTATAAAATTGGTTTTGGGAGCTTCCAGTGACCAGAGAAATTTAAAAAAAAAATTGGAATTAAAATTACACTTCACTTTTAAACCTATCTTTAATATTTAAATAGTTAAAAATACTTAAAAAATCATAAAAATCACTAAAATGCATAAATGCACCAAAATGTCACATTTAGTCTCTTGATCACTTGAGAGCAATTAAAGTAATTTTCCTAATTTTTTAAGTAATGATAGTAACTTATAAAGGCTTAAATTTAACTTTACTTACTTTTCCATTAAAATAATTTCAAAAATTAAAATATAAATCACAAAAATAAGAAATTTGTTTCTCTGGGTTCCCTAACTTTAGAGGGATTTAGTAAAAATATAAAATTTAATTTTTAACTTAAGTAATATTTTATTTTTAATTAATACTAAATACCAACGTATCATTTTAATAATTATAGTAAAACTCAAAAAAATCATGAAAATTAGCCTAAGTGGTCCTCTGATCAAGTTGAATCTCCAATAATTTTGTTAATGACATATAATTTGTTTTGGTTAAGTTATTGAATTAACTTTAAAAATCCCTACTTTTGTATTTAAATAATTATAAAAATTATATAAATTCAGAAAAATCACATTTTCTCTTATGATGTTTTAAATGACCCATAAGTGGGATAATATAAAAATTTCAAAATCATTTGAGTAAAATTAAATAAATTATGAAGTGGTAAGACCTTTAGAGGCATATTTGTAATTATGAAATCTAAGCCTTAATTTACATTTAGGCCTAATCAAGGGTAGATGGGTAATGAATGATCATAAATTGGCTTTTCTAGATGATTGAAACATGAAGGGATTAACAGGTAGGAACAAATCTCACCTTTTGCACTAAAAGGGTAAAATTGCGATTTCCGAAATTATTATTATTTGGAAGTGTTGACCTCATTTTTGATGAGGTCTTCTTTTCCCTCTTTAGTGTTTAGGATCTAGCCTTAGGCTTCTCCTTTGACTATCTTAGAGAACTAGAGGTGGAACCCACCCTTTAGAAGTTCAAACACCTCTTGACTCCCTGCAAACACCACAAGCTTGATTGTAGAACCCTAATCACCTAGAGGGTTGAAATCAAATGTGAAGGTTTAAAGGATGAGTTCCCTATAGGACTCTTTGGCCTTAGAGCTACCTCAGGTGGCACAGTGCGGTGAGGGTTGACTTACACACTCACTACACTCATACTCTACACTCTCACACACACAATCTGAATCCTAAAACCACACCCATACCCAACTTGACTCCCTGACTCATGTAGGTACTTCATATGGATGGACCTTAACCCCTAAGCCCCTAGTTAAGAGGGTTAGGAACAACATAGTGAATGCCTCCAATGAGTCCTCTCATGGCTCATATGGGCTTAATATGGCTTCATGGCTCAACCAAAGTGATTCCATTTCACTCATATTTGATCAATCTTCATTCTTCCAAAATTTCAATTTTTGACCCCGGGGACCCTACACCCATCAAACCTACCAAAAGCCCTTGAAATTGCCCAAATTTTCCAAAATCTCCAAATCACCCAAAAGTCCTCAGAATTAATCCTAAACATTTTCCCCCACTCAAATTGACTATCTCCATCCAAAAATACCAACATTTCCCAAAATACCCACAATAACCTCCAAATACCCAAAATGCCCTTCTTAGCCCAAAAATCCAAAAATTCAGAAAATTGCCAGAAAATTCCAAAAAATCTTAAATATTCCTAATTTTATTTTTTCTAACTACACCATGGGCCAATTTTGTCAATTTACCCCACTTTTACCAAAACCCCCAATTTAGCCCATTTTAAACCCAAATGAACTCAATGTCAAACCAAATCACCCCAATTGGTCTCAATTTTGGTCCAATTCAGTTCTAAACTTCAATTTAATATCCCCAATATCAATCTAGACCAAATGCAAGCCCAATTTTATTGGCATTTGAATCCAATTTCATTTTAAAAGCTTAAGGCCCAATTTTGACCCGTGACCTAAACCTAGCTCAAACCAACCCAATTCAATCCCAATTTGACCCAAATATTTTCTAAAACCTTCCTAGCATCCCAACAAACAAAACACTAACATGATTTGCCCAAAATTTGGATCCAAACCTTACTCAATTTCAACCCAAACCTAAAATTCCTTAAATGGGCCTACACCCAAACCTAACCCAAATAGGCCCAAATCCAAAAATCAAAACCCTACCAAAGTTGAAACCTATTTGTAACACCCCCATAAACATTTTCCAACATTAATTTTACATAAATTTCAACATTAGCTCAACTTTAGCCCAAGATGGCCCATTTTGACCCATTTGGACTCTATTACCAAAGAGACCCAAATTAGACCCAATCCAATTCCAAATCACCTCAAACTTGCTTCAAATCACCCATGACACATCCCTAAACCAAACCCAACAATTGCTTGGCCCAAACTTTTACAAAAAAATCCCATCCATAAATTTATTTTTAAGCCTAAAGCCTAACTTTTTAAACCTTCCTAAAAGCCCATTCCTAAAATAATTTCAAAAGTCCAAACCCATCCTAAGGCCCACATTACAATCTCATCACATCCTCACTCAATTAAAATCATCCCTAAGTCCTAAATTAGCCATCAAATTTTTCTAAACTAAGCCATATTCCAAATCCTATCAAATCACCCTAAATTACCAAAACTCCGTAAAAGCCATTTTCATGAAACAAAGCCAACTTTTCCAAAGCCAAATGGAGCCAAATATGAGCCGTTTACAAGCCATATGAAGCCATGGGGGGTTTGACATGTGACCATACCCAAAGTAGCAAAAGGAGGGCCCCCTTTCTTAATCTTTCATTAAGCATTTTTAACCCCTTCCATGCTACACACTAAAACATGTTTAACCACATCACCTTGGATGGGGACTTCACCACCACTTCCTAGCTGACCCAACTGTTTCTTTTAGCCCAAAACCAGGTCATGGGGAGGTGAACCTAACCCAAAACCATGGCTTGGACCAAATCAAGCCAAAATGGCCTCTCCCCCATGCCATTTTAATCCAAACTCTTTACACATGGCATTGGCCAATTGTCTTCACAAACATCAAGCCTTGAGCCTCCTGACCCTGAGGGTGACCCATGCCTGCCGGCCAGCCGCCTGGATCGCCGGAAAACATCACACCCGAGAGCTCTCATGTGAGCCAACACTGAAATTCTACCTTGCTGAGTTGCCCAATGCCAATGGCCACCATGGCTGTTCTTCTCCTCACCAGAGCAGCTGATCCCAACCCCTAACTCCCCCTGGGAGAGCCTCCAGCCAGCTCTATTTAAACCTCACCTCTCTCGGCCATGGAGGAGGTGCTGAAACAAACCACACAGAAACTCTGCCAAAATCATTACAGACTCTTCCCCACACCTGGAGAACTTGATCCCGACAGAAATCCCCCTGCCATTTCCTCTCTGTGAGCTCAATTTCAGAGTTGAAATTCAAGCCCAAAACCAAGACACTTCACCACAGTGAGTCAATCTCCAAATTGATTGGTCCTACACCTTCACCAGACCAAGAGGAGAAGTTCCCCGATGAAAGCCCCCTCTCCAAGCCACCCGGTTGCTCCGGCCTCCAAGCTTTGTGATCGAGTCTGTGGTCACTTTTGTACCTAGAGCAATTCACTGGGCCAAGGGACTTCATCTGGAGCTTGCTTGGACCCAATCAAACGTGACACAACTCTCAGATCGAAGCTTCACTTCTCTGAGCAAAGGTATGAACTCTCTCTTCTTCCCGAGCTTCTGGAGATTCTCCATTTCAAATGCCTTAATTTCAATACATGTTTACCGTATGGATGTGTTCGTCTCTTCAAGACGAATCAATAAAGCATAAGAACACAAAAATCTGTTGAGAATCGAGTGAGTTCTTAGGGTTTTAGGGTGGACGGTTACGGGTTCACACCAGTCGTAGACGATGACTGGGAGACGTTGGATCGCGCGTATATCGAGCGGACGGCTCAGATGGTGTCGGACCAGAAGACGATACGTGAACCGCGGGCCCCGTGGCAGCTGACTCAGATGGCGGCACCGAACCAGGAGACTCCGCGTGGCCTTTCGGATCCGCTGAAGTTGACGCAGCGTCGCGTGGTTAAGTAGGAAATTAGGGTATTTTCTTATTTATTAAATATCCAGAACTTCAAAAATCCATAACTTTGTGTAGAAAAATCCTAAAAATAAAATAAAAATTCCCTCTTGCGCAGTGAACAGAGGAGAATAATGTGGAAAAGAAATCAATTAATTTCACTTAGTATTTTATTTTTAATGATTTGATTACTCTCTGCATTGTTTCAATTCTCCATGCATATAAACAATTCACCATGGCATGAGACCATTGGGCTTTTGAAGCCTCTGAACTTGGGAACATTCCCTGAATTTTACAAGGTCAGAGGTCATCCCTATGAGAAGTTATTGATTTTTCAATTGCATGTTTCTGTTTTGATTATTTTAATTCTAATAATTAGCATGTTGAGAAATAAATTCTAGGAAAATTTGGTGATGTTTCTTATGGCCAGAGGAACCTAGGTAAAATAAGTTTTGAGTTAATTCACTTGGAACAACCCTAATTGGCCTAAATACCCAAAATTGAACTTTAATTAATTATGGTTAACTATACATCAAATTGACTTGAAATTAATTCTCCACTGTCCTTTAGGGTCAGGAGAGCCTCACATAAAAATTTGAAACTAATTGGAGTTGATTTGATCCACCAAATGGGTTGATTAAGCCCCACAAGTAAAATTAAACTTTAAAAATTCATAACTCACAAAATACTTTTCAAAATTTCACAAAAAAGGTTTTGGAGCTTCTCTGATATCAGAGGAACTTAGGAAAATTAAAATTGTAATTTTCTAAAAAAGTTGAATTTTATCATCATTTTAATATTTTTAATAATTAAAAAATAATAAAATCATAAAAATATTAAAAATCACCAAAATGTCACATTTTGAATTCTAATTACTTAGGAATAAACCAAATATTTTTCTTAAGTCTCTAGGATAAGATATTGAATTTTAAAGGCTTAATGTAATTTTTAATATTAAAAAAATGTATTTTCCAACCTTTTCATTAAAATAATTCTAATAAATCAAAGAAAAATCAAAAAAATATAAAATTTGTTTCTCTGGACTTCTTGAGGTCAGAGAGATTTAAGAAAAATATAAAATCTTTTTTTTAAATTTAATTTCATTTTAAAATTAATTAATACTGCAAAACTAAAAATAATTCTAATAAATAAAATATAATTCAACAAAATCACCAAAATTGGTCCAAATGGTCCTCTGGTCATTAGGAACATCCCATAATTTTCTTAAGGACAAAAACATTTCCTTGGTCATGTTATTGAATTTTCCTTGAAAACCCCTATTTTCTATTAAAAATAATTACATAAATAAATTAAATACAGAAAAATCACATTTTCTCCTCTAATGTCTTAATTGATATGTGAGTGAGGTTACATAAAAATTTCAAGTTCATCTGAGCTTAATTTAGTGAGTTATAGAATTATTAAGCTTTAAGGGCAAAATGGTAATTAAAAATTTTGACCCTTAATTAAAATTTTAGGATTAATCAAAAAGGGGAGGGTAAAATATTTGATTTTAAACTGATTTTGGATGATTGAAACTTAAATGATTAAGGGTAGAAACCTACTAACCATTTCAAAAAAATAATTAAAATAAAACTTTAATTAATTAATTAATTGAAATTTTGGAAGAATAATAAAAATTGGAATTATTAAAGTAGGGATATTATTAAGAGGATATTTATTCTTTAATTTAAAAATCCCTAAACAAATCACTTCAATAATACTTAATTCTTGATTAAAAAAAATTAATTAAAATAATAATCCAAATTTAAATTAAACTAAACTTAAGAATTAAATTAAAATTAAAATTAAATTAAAACTAAATTAAATTAAAATTAAATTGAAATTAAATTAAAATTAAATTGAAATTAAATTAAAATTAAATTGAAATTAAATTAAAATTTAATTAAATTAAAAGTAAATTAAATTAAATTAAAATTAAATTAAATCAAATCAAATCAAATTAAATTAAATTAAACTAAATTAAAAATTAAATTAAATTAAAATTAAATTAAAATTTAAATTAAATTAAATTAAATTAAATCAAATTAAATTAAAATTAAATTAAATTGAATTAAAATTAAATTGAATTAAATTAAATTAAAATCATTTAACAACAAACCTAAATGAAATCATTAAGAATTAAATCTAAAATAACTTGAACACTATTCCAAACTTAAACTAATTTTTTTATATATAATTAAATCAAAATCAAAATTAAATCATTAAGTTTAAATCATTAAAATACTTAATAAGTTGATTTGCCCTTTTAAAGCTCTTATTATTATAACTCTTAAATGAGGTATCAAGTGAAGTGCTACTTCACTTATAGGATATTCAAATGTCCTAGTTCACTGTGCAAGAGAATAAAATTTAAACCCCTGGATGATTAATTCACTTGTATAATTAAATTATCTTGGACTTAAAACAATCCTAGAGGTATTGAAAAGATGTTTAAGACTCGTCTTAAGCACTTCCTAAATATGATAGGATGTTTATAAGAACAATTGAATTTAATTGTTTCTTTGATGAAGAAAATCTTCCTTAAACCAAAACACAAGAACCTAGACGTCATAGGAGATGACTAGCTATAGGATTAGGACTTTGGTAGACAATTAAAATCTTTCCCTTAGCTTTACCTAGGTACTTGTTGGAACATTTAATTACCTTAACATGTGTTTTAAGTGCAGCTTGGGATGACGGAAAGACCCTACAGGTACGCTTTTATTTTATTGCAATTTACTTACATGCACTGTACTTTACTTTTCTTTGCATGATAAACAACTGTTGCATGAAAAGCAAAACCTTTAGGATAGTTCCTGAACTGAAACCAAAATTAAATTAAAAGTCACTGTAAGATAAAATTCACCGCCACAACATTTCAAAATATAAAATAACTCAAAATTTAATCACAAACAAAACAACAAAATTACAATTACAACTAAATTAAAACGTCTCGTTGAATGATCGAGAATACCTCAGATGATGTAACCCACGTGTTGCTAACGGGATTTCCCACGGTCTAAATTAAAGTGTGGAACTCATTCAGTTCAGTTTAGCAAATTCATCTGGACTAAGTGAATTCGATGAAAATAACGGTGTCGGGATGACGGAACTGTGGGATCTTAATCGGTTCTGTTTAACCAACTTTAAGATTTGTTTTAATTAAAATATTAAAAAACACTTGAATTCTAAGATTTTCTCTAAACCAAAACACTTCTCTCATCTCCTGATTTATGACTTCTAAAACTAAACCTCTACAACAACAAGGAGCTTGGAGCACGGTGGGCAGCATGGCCATCTTCGTCAGCAAAATAACTCTACATCAGCTAAGCATTCCTAGAATTAAATAACCAAGCCATAGGACTTAGAGGTAGTTTGCCTAGTGCAATATAAATCCTCAACTTTTCGTTAGGCATTTTCATGATCATGTCATGTAAATTAAGCCCTAACCAGTCTTAGGACTCCGAGGTAGTCATTTGATACGACATAAACTCTCACATCTTCGAGGCTATTTGCATGACTGCGTCATGAAAATATAAGTCCTAATTAATTAAAATTGGCAGGATGGAAACATTAAGTAAATTTCCAAATTAAAGCCAAACAATAGAATAGTTTAGGAAGTTGTCAAGATTCTTCTTGGATCTTCAGCTTCTCCTACTTTTCTTCCTTTGAATTCCTGACATTAACTGTTCCAAATTTGATCTATTCCCTATTCAAACTCCAAAATTCAATCCTTTGAAAACCTTAAACTTTTAAATTCTTGAGAGCAAAACCACTGATCATTTTCGAGAGTTTTCTTAAGTGATTCTCGTCACTTAGGATGTAATTAACTATAGGGGCTTGCCCTTATAGGGAACTTTAAGAACCCAGGTAATATAAACCCTGCTTAATTCCTTTATATTAACCAGGGGAACTTGTCGGCTTATAAAATTAGTTCGCAAACCAAACGGATGTCACAAATCTTCTAGTTTATTTAATCAAGCCCCATCATCAAGCAGTGTGTCTATTCTCCGGGATAGATATACAATTTGTGATGTGGTGCTCGTTTATATAAACTATTCGGGATGTGAGATCAGTTTGATTTCATATCTTAAAATTTTCAAATTTAAAATTATTTTCAAAATCAAATACTACTTTCTAAATTATATATATATTTAAATTAAATTTAAAATTTAAATTTCGCCAACAATTTCTGTAGGCGACCCCTTTTCAAAAATACAACCACAAACCTAAAAATATGCCGACAGGAAGTCAATTAAATGAAGTGATACTAAGGTTATGGGTTTGACCTTGGAAGTTAATAACCCACTAATCTAATACCCCTAGTTGATGTTCGAATGAAAATTTAATATTTGATAAGGATTAAATGACACTTAATTTAAATTTTCCTAAAGTTATAAATCTATTCATTAAGTCTTAAGGGCTTAGTAGTGAACTAAGCTTAATCTAGATTGAGCTAATGAGGTTTATAAAAGAAATATAATCAATTTCAAACATCTTTGGAACATAACAAGCCTAACTCTAAACTAATTGGCTAAAAATTCTTAATAAATCAATTTGCCCTTAAAAACCTCCACCCACATAATTCAAAAATGAAATGTCAAATGATGATTACCCCCACTTAAAGTGATAATTAAAACATTAAGGTTCACTATATTATGTATGAATTATTTAATAAAATAATAAGTTCAAATAAACTTGAGATGATTTATAAGGGTTGTGAAATGTCTAAGATGTTCCTCGGATATTTTCACAAGTCTTCTGGATATCTTGGAGGGCTACTGGACTTAATATACTTTGTTAAAGAAAGACATCATCTACATGAAAAAATATGGGCCCACCAAGTTATGCCTCAGTGGGCACACTTGAAACCTATTTTTCCAGCTTTTCTTTCAAGCATTCTTAAATCTCTGTAAAGTAATATATAAAATATTAAAAGCTAATTTTTCAGCTGGAGTGTGAGAAGAGAATTGTTATGCTTTTACAGTTTACATTACTTTACTTTATTGTACTTTCCTTCACCACATTTACTTTACTGCACTTTCATGCTTATAAACCTGCATGTGAAAACAACAAAATGAAACTTTTATGTTGAAACGAAAATCAAAAATCAAAATCCATTCACAATAAGAAAAAATATAAGACAACTTAAAATTTAATCACAAACAAAATAAAACTTAACAATTATAACTAAATTAAAATGTCTCTTTGGATGATCAGAAATCCCTCGGATGAGGCAATCTACAGCTACTAACGAGATTTCCCACGGTCTGGTTAAAAATATTAAATTCTTTTGATTGAATTTGGTAAATTCATCTAGACTAAGTGAATCCGAAGAAAATAGTGGCAACGGAATGAGGGAACCACTGGATCCTAACCGGTGTCGGTATAATCAACTTAAATTTCCTTCTAATAAGACATGTGACATTAAAACTTGACACATTAGAAAAATTGAATTCCAAACCATGAAACTTCTCTCAACCTCCTACATTTGACACTTATAAAACTAAACATGCTACAATGAGGAAGTTGAAGCATACACTGTGGGCAGTACAACGAGGAAGCTGTCAGCTATTCAAAATTTCAGAAATTGTTGGTCGCTGGAAAGAGTATCCTGACACCCGGTTTAAAATAAATTTAATTTAATATAAATATATAATTTGGACAAATATAATTTTTAATTATTTTTTTAATATGAAATCAAACTGATCTCATATATGCAATAGTTTAAATAATCAAGCACTTCACTACAAGCTATGTATTTATCCCGAAGAATGGATACATTGTCTTGTGGTAAGGCATGATCAAATAAACTAATACTTATGACATCCGTTTGGTCTATAAACCATTTATGTTGACCAACAACTTCCCATATCTAATATGAAAGTATTAGATAGAGTTTATATTAATCTGGGGTTTTCAAGTTTTCTATAATGGTAATCCCCTATAGTTAATTACATTTTAGATAACCAAAGTCACCTAAGAAAACTCTTGATTTAGATCAGGAAATATTGTATTCTTGACTTTCAAAATGTAGGATCCTCATGAAAATGTGGTAATAGGAAATCCAATAGGAGAATGTCTCAAGTTTGGAATAATTATTATATGAATCAAAAGGAATGAATGCTAGTGGAAGCATAGGTCCAAGAAGAATCTTGGTGAATTCTCAAACTATTCTATGGTTAGGCTTCAATTTCATATAATAATTTAATGTTTCATCTT
Source organism: Papilionanthe hookeriana x Papilionanthe teres (assembly GCA_022702705.1). Taxonomy (NCBI): domain Eukaryota; kingdom Viridiplantae; phylum Streptophyta; class Magnoliopsida; order Asparagales; family Orchidaceae; genus Papilionanthe; species Papilionanthe hookeriana x Papilionanthe teres. Next base: position 10,495,848 of record CM040432.1, on the reverse strand, counting down.
GCCAATTTTTTTATCTAGGGCTTCCATTCACTTGATATTGATCATGTGATTAGCCTGGAAGATATGAGAATTTATGTCATACCCGATGACAATCTCAGAACCTATGACAAGTTAGGGCTTATATTGCACGGGGTGCAAAGGCCTAAAGAGATAAAGTGAGGCTTTATGTTGCACTAGGCAAGATACCTTAAAATCCTATGGCTTGTTGTTTATTTCTAAGGAGTTTTACTGTTGAAGATGGTTGTGCTGCAAATATGCATTCTATGCTCCTAGTCGTAGCAGGTTTAGTTTTAGAATTATCAAATTAAAGAGATGAGAGAAGTGTAATGTTATGGAAATGTTTAAATTGAGGTGTCTTAATGTCTTATTAGGAAAATATTTAAGTTTATTATAATGACACTGGTTAGGATCCCATGGTTCCCTTATTCAGACTCCACTATTCTCTTTGGATTCACTTTAATGAGTTTTGTACTTTAATGAGTTCTGTACTTTCATTTAAACTGTGGGAAAATTCATTAGAAGCCGTAGGTTGCCTCCTATAAGGGATTCCTGATCATCCAATATAAACATTTAATTTAGTTACAATTATGATTTTCGCTTTATTTGTGATTAAATTTTGAGTTATCTTATATTTTTACTGTTATGACGGTGAATTTTATCTTTGATTTGTTTTAGTTTTAATTTTAGTTTTAGTTTTATGGTTGTCTTAAAAGTTTCAGTTTTCTACATGTAGGGTGACTTTGTTATTTAACATGCAAGCTTATAAGCAGGAAAAGTACAGTAAAGAAAGTATAGGAAAAGAATGTACTATAAACTATAAAAGCATACCTATCAAGTCTTCTCATTTCTCTGCTTGAAACTTTACTATCTTTTGTAGTAAGCATTTATAATTTGTAGAAAAGTAAAGACTATAGATAAGTTTTTCATGGGCATACCGATTCCTATGTCATAACTTGGTGGGCTCTATTTATTCATTTGAGAGATGCTTTCCTTTAATAAGTATAATAGGTTCAGTTGTCTTGCAAAATGTCCAAAAGACTTATGAAAAGATCTAGTGAATGGCTAGATATATCACAACCCTTTTGAACATTCTTGAGTTCATATGAACATATCATACTCATTAAATGATTCATTCATTTCATACCCTTATGCTCAATGAACTAGTGTTTTGATCATCCCAGAAGTGGGGTAATTATCACTTGATATTCCATTTATAAATTATAGGGGAAAAGACCCCTAGGGGCAAACTGACCTAATTAAGGAGCTTAAACAAATTAATTTTAAAATTAGGCTTGTAGTTTTTCAAAAGTGTTTGATATTAGTTAAGCTTTCTTTTCTAAACCTCATTAATCAAATTTGATTAAGCCTAGTCTCACTACCAAGCCCTTAAAACTTTAGTGGGTGTATTTATATTTAAAAAAAATGTTAAGTTGACTTTTATGATTATGATTCTTATCAAAATATTGAATTATCATTGGAACATTGATTAGGAGTTTTGAATCATTAGGTATCATTTTTCAGGAATGAAACCCCTAACTTAGGATCACTTAATTTTGACTTTCTTCCGAAATTAATATAATTAAAGAAATTACAAGTTTATCTTTTAATATGACAAAAGTGACGTGGGTTTCTACCACTTATCCCTCCATGTGTCAATCATTTTAACATGTTTATTAAGATCATTCATTACCCATTTACCCTTTAATTAGACCAAAATTTTAATGAAGGCTAAATTCTTTAAAATTACAACTTTTCCCCTAAGGCATTAATACTACATAATTAATCAAATTTAACTCAAATGACATTGAAATTTTTATGTTACCTCACTTATGGGTCAATTAAAACATCAAAGGAGAAAATATGAATTTTCTAAATTTTAGTTAATTTTTATAATTATTTTCATGCAAAATGAGGATTTTCATAGATAATTCAACAACTTCATCGAAACAGATCTTTTGTTCTTAAGAAAATTATTGACGGTTTACATAGACCAGGGGACCACTTGAACCAGATTTCATTATTTTTTTTGAATTTTAATTTAATTATTATAATCACTTTAAATTTTGGAGTATTAATTAAATATAAAATATTAATTAGGTTGAAAACCAAGTTTATTATTTTTCATAAAACTCTCTGAGGCCAGGGAACACCAGAGAATCAAATTTCATGTTTTTATGATTTATATTTCAATTATTGGAATTATTTTAATGGGAAAATAAGAAAAATACATTTTTAAGCTTAAAAAATTATTTTTAACCCTTTTAAAATTTAATATCTTCACTTAGAAAATAAGGAAAATTATTCCAATTACTCCAAAGTGATCATGAGACAATTTAGAACATTTCCACAAATTTTATTATTCTCATGATTTTTATGTATTTTTAATTATTAAAATACTTAAAGTAGCCTTAAAAATGTAAATTTTATTTTAATTCCAATTTTATTTTTCATTTGTTGTTCTGATAATAAGGAACACCCAAAACCAATTCATAATTTTCCAACTTATATTTTAATTATTAGAATTATTTTAATACTAAAAATGTCATTTAACTTTAAAAATCTATTTGGGTTTTGATATTAACTCCAAATGACTTCAAATTTTTTATGGGAACTCTTCTTACCCTACACCATAGTGGAGAATTACTTTTAAGCCATTTACATGTATATTTAATCTAGTTTATGTTTCTTTTAGTTGTAGGGGTTTGATGGCAATTATGGTTATATTTAATTAGTTTAGCCAAGTTATAATTTTCCTATGGTCCTTTGGTCACAATAAACCTTCCAAAATTTACTTTGCATTTTTCTTATCAATATTTTAATCATTATAATTATTATACCAAAATAGCGATGATTAACTTGAAAATTATAGATCTCCACATAGAGATCCCCCCTGACCTTAGAAAAATCAGTGAAGATTCCTCATAACAGAGAGATAAAAATCCATAAATTTCAAGCCATGGTGAAAAGTATATGCAAATAGAGATTTAAAATATCAAATATTGTATTTAAGTAATATAAAATCAAAAATATATAAATTTGAAATCTTTTCCTTATTATTCTCCTCTATTCATTGAGCAAGAGGGTATTTTTCTTTCATTTTTATGATTTTTCTACATAGTCAATGATTTTTAAACATCCATTGATTTAATTAATTCAATTTAATCTTATTTTTCTACATATCCGACGCGGCGCCACCTCATCCTTAATAGCTCCAAAGCGCTACACGTCGTCTCCCCATTCGGTGTCACCATCTAACTAAGTTCCGTGCTTTATGCACAACATGTCTGTCCCGCGTGGTCCCAACCCTCCATTTGATAGACGCTTCATCCAACGGCATCTGGCCTTTGTCCCCAACTGGTGTGCGCAGAGCACCGTCCACCTTCTAACCTAAATATCCTGCTCGTTACTCAACCAAATCACATGGGGTTTGTTTCTATGGACTCATCTAGCCCATAAGAACCTATCTATATGACTAACCTAACCATAAATCAAGCAAACATGAATGGAGAATTGAAATAATCTTGGAAGTGGGGGAGAGTTCAATACATTTGTCTGAGAGGGGATACATCAATTAGATGGTTGTAGCAGATTCGATTAGACCCAATGGGCCTCCAGATGAAGCCTCTTGCTGTGGTGAAATGTTTAGACCCAAGTTTGACCAGGCCTGATTTCAGGTGTTGATCAAAGTCAATACTAGGGGCTCTTTGTGATGAGGCTTTGATGGGGGAGCTTCTTATTTCAGTGTAGGGATGGTGTGTGTGAAATTAATTTGGATTTGGTGCATTGTGGAGTTGTGGTGGGGAGTGTCCTAGTTTTGGCTGAGGATTGAACTCTGAAATTAGCTCTAGGCAGTGGGATTCAATGGCTAAGGATGGTGGCCATGCACTCAAGAGGTCCCAAGGAAGCTCTTAGGGCAGTTTGGCAGAGTTTCCTAAGGAAAATTTCAGCACCCCCCTCTTGGCCGTGAAGGATGGCATTTATAGCCATTGCCACTGGGTTGAGCTCAGGTCTTATTGGAGGGTAGGATTAGCTGTTATGTGGAGAGCAACAAAGCATCAATCAGGGTTGGACAGCTTGGGGGGTGAGTTTGGATTTTGATCTAAGTGATGTGGCTCTCAGTTTGGGCTCCCCCGATGACTAGGCCGGCTAGCCAGGGTAGATCAAGGTGGCCAGTAGTCAGGTGAGCCAGTGGTTAGGCCATCATGGTGAGCAACTAAGTGAGTGATCAATTTTGGTAAAGATCCTTATGGTTTAAACACTTTAGGAAAGAAATCCCCTTGTTTCGGGGACCCTTGGTCCATAGCTTGAGTAGGGTGGGCTACAGGCATCTAGATCAGTCCCTATGATCAATATGGAGGTTGTGGAAGGTTTCGTTTGATCAATTTAGCTAGGTTTGGTCAATTTGGCTCATGGGTTCAATTTTGGGTTATGTGTGTTCAAGTTGGGCTACGTTAGGTTTGAGCTTGGGTTGGGTCCAACTAATTGTTCAAATTTGTGTGGTAACTGCCATGAAGTTTTTAGGAGAGGATTGGAGTGATTTTGAATAGGTTTGGGGGGTCAATTTAGCTTGATTTGGGTATTTGGTCAATTTTGGAATATTTTGGTTATCTTGAGTTTGGGTTAGGCTAGGGTGGAGTTATGGCTCAATTGATGGTTCTAAAAGATATATATGATTGTTATGATGAGTTTTCAACATAAATTGGGTGTCAATTTTAGTGTAAGGGCATTCAATTTGATAGATTTTTGGACATGTGATCAATTTGGGGTAAAATTGGGAACTTTGGATTTCGTTGGACTTGGGTGAGGTTTTGGCTTAAATCGAGGGCAATTAATGGTTCAATTTGTTTAGGGGCATGTCATAAAGAGTTTGGAATTCAAATTTTGGGGAAATTGATTGATATTAAGTTTGATATGGGGATATTTGAGTCATATGGTCAAAATCACGGTTTTTTGTTTGCGTTTAAATTGGGCTTACAATTGGGTGAAATTGGGTTTCGATTTAGTTTATATTGGTAATGGGGACGATGATTTAGAAATTGGAATTGAAATTGAGCAAGATTGGGGTCAATTGGGTGGACATTGAGGGTGATTTGGCCATGTTGGGCTTAAAGGGGGAATTTGGGGCTTTTGGTCAAATTGGGCTAATTTGGTCAAATTGGGTCAATATGGTTATTCAAAATTCAAATTGGGAATATTTGAAGGTTTTTGGGAAGTTTTAGGAATTTTTGGAGTTTTTGTAATTTTTGGGCTAGGAGGTGCATTTTGGTCATTGTGGTATTTTGGGAGTATTTTGAGAATTTTGATAAATTTGAGGTGTTTTCGGTATATTAAGTGGTGAGGAATGTTTTGGGTGACTATTGAGAGATTTTGGTAATTTTAGTTGATTTTGGGAATTTTGAACAAAATTAGAGTTTTGGGGATAAATTTGTCATTTGGTGGAGTTTAGGGTTAAAGGGGTGAAAAGTTTAGATTTTTTGGTAAAATTAGGGTTAAATGGGGTTGGTAACCCATTTAGGCCATGGACCGAGGGAATTCCCCTTTTGGACCCTCCATATACTGGTAATAACTAAACCCTAGACTGGGGCTAAGATTTTAGGGAAACCACACACATGAGTTTCCAAAAGAGTAGGCAATTAAGTCTCAGGGAAATATGGCATTGAATTGTGAGGTATTTAGTGTAAGTGTAAAGTGCAAGTGTGTGTGTGTGAGCCTTACTTAGATCAACCTCACAGGGTAAGTCCTAAGGCTTGAATATCTTATAGGGAACTCCTCTTGAGCATCCTAATGATGGGTCTCATCCTCATAAGCACTTAGAGGTTAGAAATTAATCATTTGAAAACTCCAAGTGAAGCAAGGAAGTGTTTTGAATTTCTATGGGGTAAGGGTTCCATTGCTAGTCCTCTAAGATAGTCAACAAGAGTTTCTTATGGCTAGACCCTAAGCTGCCTAAAGAAAGACTATACCTCAACAAAAGTGAGGCCAACATATGCATATAACTCTTCAAATGTAAATCTTCCTTAGAAATAAATAACAAACCATAGGACATTAAGGTAGTTTGCCTTGTGCGACATAAGTCCTCAACTTACCTCTTTAGGCCTTTACAACCCGTGCAATATAAGCCCTAACTAGTCTTAGGATTTCGAGGTTATCATCAGATATGATATAAATCTTCTTGTTTTTCAGGTCATTTACATAATCAATAATATGTAAATGTAAGCCCTAAGTAATAAAATTGGCAGGATGAAACACATTCACTTTTTCTTCTAAATCGAAGTCAAACCTTAGGATAGGTTCGGAAATCTCCAAGGTTAGCCTTAGGATCTGTGACTTCCCCTACGTTTCATCCCTTGGATTCCAAAAATATAATATTCCACATTTGCACCTTTCTCTATTGCCATTCCCTTACAAATTACTTTGAGAATTCTACCATTTGGAAGTCATGAAAACAAAATTTTCTGATCTAAATCGAGAGTTTTCTTGAGTGACCTCGATCATTTACGATGTAATTAACTATACAGGCTTGCCCTTATAATAAACTTTAAAAACTCAGATAATATAAACCATATCTAGTTGTTTCATATTAGACACTAGAATTTGTCTGTCAATATAAAAGGTTTGCAGATCAAATAGATGTCATTGATTCCTTAGTTTATTTAATCAAGTCACACCGCCAAGCAATGTATTTATTCTTCGGGATTGATACATGGCTTGTGGTGTAGTGTTCAATTATTTAAATTATTGCATATATGAGATCAGTTTGATTTCATATTTTCAAATAAAAAAAATGATATTTTCCAAATTCTCTACATTTTCTATATATTTACATAAATTAAACCAGACATAAAACATTTTAATGTTCAACAGAATCCAATATCATTTGTGAACTTAGCAGATTAAAAACTTAAATGTGTTTGAATTATTCAATTGTGAAAATCTTATTTTTCATTCTTCTACCATCGATATCTATTTTATAGATAATAATTTTTAGTACTCCCTCTCTCTTATATCCATTATTATCTAGAAATTCTTAGTTTTTATCTTGAGAGCTACTATAATATCATCATAATAACAATAACAGTTTGAAGAGCAAGGTTGAGTTGGACTCAACCCATATCCACTTGAATCTATCAACATTATCTCTCAATTAATTCATGAGTTGATTGAATTATCTACTAAGAATGATTTTTCTTTGTAATAATTTATGTTAGAAATTTAACTCATTAGAAGATTTTTTTTTTCTTTTTTAGAGTTTTTCTATCACTATGGTTTCCTCTATCTATTATATCTAAATTATAATGGAATATTTAAACTACATTTGATTCTTATAAGACATGGTTTTTGGATTCAAACCTTTATACTCTAATCTTTTTTGTTTTAATAATTGCATATTGAATGTTAGCCTTTTAGATTTACTTTGTCAAGGTTTCTCTTAGTCTTTATTCAATTACCAGTTTGACTTTCACATCAAATTTGAATAAAATAGATCACTATTTAACTATATATGGCTTGGACTTTTCTTATTTACTTAATTTATAACACTTCCTACTATTTTCTATAACTTTACTCCTCTTATTACACTACAAATAGCATCCCTTCCACTAATTACACATTTATTTTAAAAAAAGGAATATTTTATGCCAATTTGCATGATATTATTCAAATTACTTGAAATTCTATTATTAAAAACCTTAATTTGATTCAATGGGATAAGTAAAAATTGTTAATCAAAAAATGGAAGTGATATAATCATTCTAATTATATTGCCAATTTTAAAATAACATTACGAAAGTGAAAGAATATATGCCTTAATAGTTTGCATCTAATCCCTCATATTCTAGCCTTCATCATCATACTAAAGTCATTCAATGTAACCTTAATAAACATTCTTTTAAAGACTACAATTGATTCTCATAAGATCCCAAGCTAATAACATTTTAGCGGTGGAGAAAAGCCTCTTTATTACAAGGTTTAAAATAGATGAAATACAAAAGTATTAAAGAGAACCACACATCCATTAGAATCAACAACTTAATTCATGTCATTCATATTGAAAGTGCTAATTACTCACTTTTCAAACAACTTAAGATTGTTGATTTTGTTAAGGCCCCGCGCCTTCTTAATTACATTATTTTTTGTAACAATTAATAGAATCTTATTTATAAATTCATTAGTCAATACATTTAGGAAATCAAAATAAGAAATGACTCTCTTTGGGTTGCATGATTCAATTACTTTACTCAGGAGTCCTTAAAAGTACTTTCGAAATAATTGTTAATCAATTATCTTAGGAAATTATAATTTATATTAAAATTATTAAAGTTTGGTAATGTGAATAGTCATACCATGATTGTTGTTTTCCACAATAAGCTAAATTGTGGCCATCAGATTTAAGTTTTGTTTTCTAACAAATTTTGAAAAATCATTTTCATGCACCTTTCTTTTAATTAGCTAAAAAGTATAATTTTTTTCTCATTTTACAAATGTAACATAATATTAAATTTAAAAATAAAATAGTTAAGAAGTGTGCATTTTTTGTGATAATCTAAACATCACATATATCGTAAAGCAAGTCAGTAGATATGCTGGCGGGCTTCCTTTGTTGCATTGTACGTCAACCTGCCTTACCCCACGAATCAATTTCTTGACGTCTCTCATGTTCTACTGATCTGTCCTTTAGGTTTAAACCTTCAATTAATGAAATGATGATTTACAAAGATACATACCACTCAATTCATTTGTTTTTACACATCTAACATCTAAATTTTAATTATTACATACAGACATCTTACATATGCATGAAATGATGCATTGCACTTTGAAAATTTTAAAATGATGGTATTTTTTGAGTTATTAAGTAAGTGGGTGTTATATATATAAACGTTTAGATGCTAGATAAGTAAATACTAAAGAATTGGGTGGAATGTTTGTAAATGCCTCATCTCTCAACGTATATATATAATTGATTGAGATTTTGTTGCACTTTTGAACAAGATGTAATGAAAAAAACTAAAAATGTGAATTTCTATGATTGGCATATAACAATATAGCAAATGTTTGATAAAAAACAACAATTAATCCCTTCCAACATCAAGGGGTCCAAATGGATCAAACCTCAAGTCTGCATTTTATTATCCTACGCCACAAATCAAAACCAAAAATAAAGCATTCAAAGAGGATAAGGAACATAATATTATAGATTTTATTTTAATTTATTTGAGTTCAATCCAAAACTATTCAAAAAAATCAATGTTTATTTTACTATATAAAAAAAAGAAATGTCTGGAGATAGATATCCAGACACATAACATTGAAGAAGTACCAACAAGCGAGTTTCAACTTTCAAGTAGAATTATTTGCTAAAATTATTTTATATGACGAAATAAATAAATAAATAAAAAGTGCAAGAAGAAAGAGTTGGTAGGTTAAAACTCAGAAGACCACTTAAAGTCGCTGTCAACCCGAGGAATTCGGGTAGGCTTTCGTGTCTGTAGATCAACTTCGTAAGTGTCCCCGCATACATCGCCGTGGCTATCAACCCATGGAATTGCTTTCAACTCATACGAGGGCTGGTCATAACTTCTTAATCCTTTGGTAGAGGTGTAAAAGCAACCTAGCAGCAGAGATTTGTAAATTAAAAAAAAAGGCATTTGCATACCTTTCACCCAATTCCTAGGTATTAGCATGGACATATTAAGTATATTTTTTTACATTTATATCAGACAAAAATTTTATATAATATAAAACATATCACTAGATTAACTTTTAAATAATGAAATATACCATTTTATGCGTAAACAAGATGACATCTATATATGATATATATATAGAAATATATTGTTAACTCTAGCTGCTTAGGGATTACCTTTAGGGAAAAAAGAAAATGATTTCCCACAAGCTTTCTTCAAAAATTCAGCATCGTCAGATAAAATAAGACGTTCTATAGAATCAACACCCCAGTAAAAAGGAACTGTACATTCATTGTCCTGCGACAGTAAGAGATGAACTAGTCATTAATAAACAGGAGTAATGTTCTAGTGAATAAAAATTTATTGCATGGGATTAATTATGAAATTGTTGGATTCAAAAATATTTGCAACACCATCATTTTCTTTTATTTTTTACTCGTTACACTAGGTTTGCTAACAATAATGGCTGACGAGATGAAGTCTAAAATTAAAGACAAAAATTTCATTAGATATCAAAAAGTAAAAGATTTGAGACTGATTTGATACATAAGGCTCACCATCTTACCATGTATTTATACACTCAATTCAACACATAATTCTAAAGAAAAAGCTACATTTGAGTTACAGTAGAAACATAATATTATAACAAGGCTTATCAAGTTATAAAATCATGAAAATTAGCAAGAAAGAGATGCTTACAACAGCAACAAAGATGCACTTTGAGTGCATGTCATATAGAACAAAGGCAAACCTCCCATCAATATCTCTTATAAGCTTCTCAGCTGGATAAGGCCCTCTGTCTCTTATTGTTCGGTATATTTCAATTACAAGGGTAGCCTCATTCGTCTTCATGTTTAAACCATAATATTTCTTCAATTGAGATAGATTATCAATGCGGCCTTCAAAAAGGCAAAACATATTATCCACGGTAGCATATAACCTGTAATATAATTACATTATCATTATAGAACAAAATTAGATCTCTAACTGGTGAGAAAAGTGGTAGGAAAGAAATACTAAAAATAAGTAGAAAATATTTTGTACAATGATGGATGAATATTCAAGTAAATATAATTCATACAAAAATAACAAAATGAAAAGAGATATATAAGAAGCTTCAAGAGTTACTATCATCTCAGTAAATCAAGAAATAAATATATTAATAACATAGAAGCTTTACACATGATTATGTTTGCATCTTAAAAACCAAAAGGTCCCAAGGTAAATATAATATGCAAGTTGAACTTCAAATTATCTTTAGGGACTTCTTGGTATCCCACATTTTTGCTAGATTTAAGCAAGCTCTAACTTAAATCCATACAATTTGAATTTTAAGACACTTTTAATCTTGTTATTTTAATAAATCCCATTTTAGTCCCATTATTGATTATATTCATGATTTATTGAATTTTATTGCTCATAGGACTTACATGATTAAAGAAATTCTCCTTTCACGATTTTCTTCCAAAACTAAGAAGATGTTTGATAGCATCCTATTAATTGGATTTAGCCGTGAAATTAACTTAAATCCAACCAAATTCAAAAAAATTAAAAATTAAATACAATGCTCTATTAAAAGAAATCTTGTCACGTTCTGTCTCTAAATTTTTCTCTCCGTCTCTAAATTTCGGGTTCTGCTCTTTTAAAACAAAAATTCAGATTTAATAAATCCGCTTGAGAGATGGATTATAAATTTTATTTTGGTCACCGCTCACGAGGTTCTTCTTTGTCAACACAGCGATCATATTTATTTGATTTGATAAATCCTAACACAAATCTATGTTGCAGCAAAGCACCACATTATCCGTCAAATTCATATAATAATCGGATTTAATAAATTTAAATTTATATTAAGAAAGTAATAGAATGAAAGAAAATATTGATTTCCCCACGTGAGGATTTAACATTTCCGCACCTTTTTATTTGAATGGATTTATGTTAAATGTTGTGTAAATCCTGCTCATTTTATCCAAGCAAAAATATCAAACAATGACAGAAAGTCATCGATCGTATTCCTATTCCTAGTGGATAACACACCGGAAAACATAAGAGTTGCGCGTCTTGGCATGGTACGCCAATCCACCGGCTGACCCGAGGCTTACGAAGTGCCCTCCTTCCCGGCCCTCGCAGAAGTGCTGCAGAAGCGCCACAGTATTGTATACGGCGTTTTCCTCGCTGCTCGACGCAGGGCTTTTTATTAGCCCTTCTGGCAACTTCGCCAATGATTTATCGACCACCGCAAGCATTTCCTCTAAAATATCACTTTCTTCTCTTTCGATCCTTTTTGCTCTCAGTTTTTTGAGTCCTCACGTTGATTAATATAATAATATGTGAGAGGGATTAGGCGGCCTATTTTAAGACTGCCTATTTTAAGACGGCCTATTTTAAGACGGCCTTACGTGTCAATTCGAGTAAAGTTATCGCATTTAGCTCCGCTGAATCCTTCACTCCGTCTAACGTAAATTCTGGATTTACAAGCTGTTCGATTACAAATGATCGCGCGTAAGATTAATATATCCTATTGTGACTTCCATTTGAATAAAAATCATAGCTTTGAATTAATATATCCTATTTGCACGTAAGATTAATATATCCTATTCGCACGTAAGATTTTCATTATATTTGCTCGTATTTACAAGACGTATATAGAGATGCAGCTTCCCATGTATTCATATAGCTATAAGAAAAAAATCCAATAAGAAAATATAATGAAAATCTCAAATAAATTGGATAAGATTAATTGTGCATGTTGATAATGATGAAACTCAAGGGATTGAGTTTTATCATAAGTGAGTCCATCATATGAATAGTTTTTTTAACATTAACATTATATGTCTATATCATTAACATATTTATCTTCTTTTTCATAGAAATATTTGATGGATAAGCGAAAAGGTGGTACATATCACCACTCGACTCAGAATTTAAAATTAATTAAGGTGGGTACAGATGATCAAATGATGAAACAAAATTTTATATATTCTTTTTTATAACTAAATTTAACAAATGAAAGCGCCATTAACAAAAAATTAAATTAAATTAGTAAATTTATCTCATTACAGTTGTCCCACATTTCTATTAAAATTATTTTTTTAATTGCTTAACTTTTAATAATTTTTACACAGAAAGTTGATTTAATAGAACATTGAGCTAACAAAAAATTGTGAATACTCACACTCATAAATTACAGTAATACAAGTAAAAATAAAATAATATGCATGTCAATTAAGATTTTAATAAATTAGTATAAAATATTTGATAGTTAATGCATATAATCACTTACGTATTTCATGTTATTAAATGTGATTTCTATATCAATAACACAAATATATATATATAATTTTATATTTGTACGATCGTCACATGCGCATTGTGTGCAAATTATACTAGTTAAGGTACTTTAAAATTTATATCATTTCCTATTTACATGCATAAGCACCTTAATATTTCTTTGTTAGTACCATAAATAAGCAACTCCATCATAGTCGAGTAACTACATCATAGTCATTTATTTATACAGACACATATATTTAATCAATATCAATGACAAGCTTATCTAATAATACACAATATAATATATGGATGATTTTATAATTTTTATTAAAATGAAACAGAAAATTTTGGATGTGGCCAATAAAAAAAAAGTGTATATTAATCTGGATAAACTATTACATGAATTTATAGATATAAAATACTTTTAATGCAATTGATTAAGAAGAAATCAAAATGCTGCTATAATTTAGGCCCTGTTTGGTTCGGCTTCACAACCCTGCGGCGCGGTCGGTCGACGCGAAGTCGAGTGAAAGTGGGAGGCGCAGCCGACGGATTCGCAGCGGATTGCCGCGAAGTTGCCTTAAAGCGGACCGCGGGATATCCCCTGCGGTCCCGACTTCGACGCGACTTTAACATTGTTTTGTCTCTCGATGCCCTCGCTCCGCCGCGCCCTTGATTTACCTCTGCCCTAGACCTTCTCTCGCGAGCCGAAGGTCGCTCCTCTTCCTCGACCGAGAAAAGATCGAATCCAAGGTAACTTCGATCCTTCTCTCCCGAGTCCCCGTCCCCCTCTCCTTTTCTACTCACTGTAAAAGCACATGCGATTGCAGACTGTTTCGCTCTACTCACTGCTCTAGCTTCAATGCTTCCGAAATTTGTATTTGTTTGCTAATAAAAACGCATACCTGCACAAGAGCAACTGATACAAGTATAAGATCAAGTTGTTTCGACTTCAAAACGCATACCTGCATTTGTTTCTAATGCCCCGCTTTGATCATTTATTGGATTTTGTTTGCTTGGTTATCCAACTTTGGGAAACATCACTTTGTTCAATTTTTGTTTGACCCTTGTTAGGTCAAACACTCTTTATGTTCCTAAATAGTTAACCCTGCATGAAGCTTATTTGGGTAATGTGCTTGAAAATCTTTTATAATTAGATGGGAATATGACCTTTATAATTAGATGGGAATGTGCTTGAAAATCTTATAACCATACAGAAAATCTTAAAGCAAACGGAGTATTGATTTCTTTTTTTTCTTGAAGGCTATGCAGTGGTGGCAGCACTTGCCTTCGACAAAGCAAGTGCCAAGTTTAAGCTTTCTCACCGAGCACTCATTCGAGCACAGAATTGTGAGTGTATATATATATATCAAGTTTTAGTGTTAGATGTAAACGTATAAGAATTGGATGGCATATATGTAAATGCCCCTTAAATCAACAGGTGCCAATTTGCTTTCCTTGAAACATGTAAAAGTATTTTAAAATTTGGTTCTTAAAACCTTTAAGTAGTCTCAACGTTGATTGTTGAACACTTCACAGATTCTGAGGTCATAAACTTTGGAGATAGTGTTATATTTAAATCAATGAATAGTGAAACAATTCTGAGTATCATTAACAAGCATTACTTCATTTACGTCTCTTCATATATGCTTTCTTGTATCTTATTTTGGAGGTGACATATTTTCGGTTGTTCACATGAATATGCTTTAATACAACGAGTTGATGCTAGCAATCTTTTATAAGCATGTGACAAAGAACTGTTGCTCTGAAGTTTGAATTGTTTTCATTTAAGGCCACTGAAATATATGTATATATATGTTTATATGTATACATGAATTAATATTTGTATACATAGATATATAAATAACGATAATTATTAAAATTATATGTTTTCATAATTACAAAATATTTTATTTAGTAACAAAAATTAAATTTCAAAATTCTAATTTAAATAAATATATACACAAAGTATTATAACTTCACATATTTTTAAAGGAATTTTAAAATTTTCTATAAACATAATATATAACAATTTAATTCATATTAATAATTAATATATAAAATTTATAAAAAATTTTATATCTATTAATCTCATATTTACATAAATAAATTGAAAATTTAAAACAGTTCTAATAAAGAGGGGCAGTTTAGTTATTTTTACATGAAAAAGCTGCCCCGCAGCAGTTTTCACGTAGTTGAACCAAACAAACAGTTAACTTCCCATAGTGATTCCAGAGCAGCATGACTCAAGTTGAAAGCTGAGAATCTGCAGCCGAACCAAACAGACCCTAAGGCTTTGTTTGGCGCAGCTGCAGCTTCTCGACATTTCAGCTGACTATCTTCTTAGAAAGCTTCTTGCAGAAAAGTTTGATTGTCTGTTTGAGTGTAGTAATGTGAAAACAATATGTAAGGCAATTGCTTACGAAAAAATGACCAATTTACCCTTGTTGAGTAAAACTGTTTAAATAAAGGACTTTAAGCGTCACATTCTCGTAACTTTAGAAGCAGAAATTCATTTCTAAACATAAAAGAACGTGCTAAAAAATTTTTGTTTAGAATATTGAACATATGCAATACATTCTTATGTATTTACATTTCTAACACAAACTATAATTTTTAGAAAATTTGCATAATATTGAAGAGGATTTACATAAGAATTGAGTTTTTTAATTGTAATAAAGTAAAGGTAATATGTTGAGGTGTATTAGAATTGAATTTCCATTTTCAACGTGCAATATCCAATATTTACATGCATACCATCAACTTCATATGTATTTACATAACTAACAACCAAACTTTCATATAAATATTCATAATACTTTGGAATATTTTGAAAACTCATACGATATTATTTGAACTGTTGCTCGATGCGTGCGACACACGAGTCGTGTGTCGCACGCACGTGCACACAAATATATATTTTATTAAAAATGCAATTTTATTTCAAATATATATTATTAAAAATACGGTTTTATTTCAAATATTTCAAAAAAGATAAAAGTAAACATTGCATTAACTAAAGCAAAAAAGAGTAGATTGAACAGTAATGTTATAATCCTAATAGAATGACAAAATCATATACATTTTCCGCTTTGATTTTCCACTAATATATCAAACCTACCTGCAGATTGGTTCTGGTATGCAGATTGAAGAGAAAAATCTGTGCTTCACCTGCCCATATGCATCCTTCAAAGTTCAAAAAAACCCCATTACATGGGCAATAATAGACATTAATGCTCTAACAAGGAAGATTAATGCAGGAATAATGCATTCTTTTTAAAAACTCAGGTTCTGGCACATCCATTTTATTCACAAAATTCTTTTACTGAATGGTTCAAGTGTAATCATGCCATATAAGAAATCAAGTAAAGGATATGCTTGATGTGTCATCAACAAATTTTTATCAAGCACAAGAATATTTTTAATAATTTTCATGCTGGAAGAAATCTCACTCTAATATTGGAAATGGGGCCTGAGGATACAACACCCCTTATGCACCTACGTTTTTAATAATGCGTGCAAACAAGAAGTTTCTTAAAAAAGGGATGATAAATTACCTCAACACCCATGTCTAGACCCAATTTAAAATATTATAGCCAATAGCAATGTTTCCCACACATAATTTCTGCACCCACATGATGACAAAGTAGAACAAAATGCCAACAACAAATTCCTGATGAAGAATTTATAATGAATGCTAAATCTGCTACATTGCAGTAGGCGTTCAGATCTCCCGTTGTCATCAGTTTATAATGAATGCTAAATTCCTGATGAAGAATTTATAATGAATTTATATATTCCATACCATATTAAGTAATGTTCTGAAGAAGCATGTTTTAGGAAACAAAGCCATAGTTATTCTCACAAATGTGGGCAATTTGTTTCCGAGTGCATAACCCATTGTCATGAAGCAATAGAAGAGATGTGAGTGGAGTTCAAAGGCGTACAATACAAGCACAAATCAGAATTAAGTTATGCTAGACCTTTGAAATCAAGGCAGCTAAAAAGCATACTAAAACAAATTTTAAGTATGATACAAACCTCAACACTACTATCCTATGACATACCTCAAAAATAATGTTGAAAGAGAGTGAATATCTCAAATAAAGCGATAAATGAAATTCCCTAAAGCAATTATTACAACATATAGAATTGCATGGCGTATTGATGTTCTATCCTCTCTTCTATTATTTTTTCTCCTCTTTTTTATACATAACCCCAATTTGTATACCAGGAAAACAGATAGAATAATATGAAAGAGGAATGGGAGTTATATTTCCTCCTCAATAGTCATGTATACTGGTTAAATAACTCTAGAACCGGCATTGTACAAGAAAACTATACTCTTCACCAATAGATTTGAATAACACCTATTGTCAGCTCATAAAGTTAAACGTGTGAAAACGAACAAAATTTATTATTATGTATTGTTCTCAAACCAATGGAATTGCAATCCAACCTTTCTTTTTTGTCAACAAAGAGAGCAGGTCATACAATCTGTTTGAGATCCATACAAATCAAACAAATGAAACACAAAAGAAATCAAGTAGTTATTACATCATTACATGAGTCATTCACATCAACTTTTACCTGCTGCAGGATCATGAACGGATTTATCTTATAAATATATGTGAAAATATAATTTGTAACGCGGAATAAGTAGTTGTAATCCGGTAAACCATTATCCAAACAATTCATTAAAATGTTCATTGTCACAAACATTACTTCATGGTGATAGAGAAACCAATATTAGTCATAATGATTATCATCAACCATCGCAGCAGTTATGCATATTTTTGCTCACTAAAATGCACCTGTAATGCTAGTTGATAGACACCTTCAGCATTCTCATTAATTCAAGCCCAATATAAGGCTTCGTTTGGGGCAGCTGTTATACCGCGGCGCGGCAATGGAGCGCGAAAATTTTCTCTTTGGCGTGCGACTTCGCAGCCGAACGAAGTCGAAGATGGTGAAAAGCGGACCGCGGGATAAACCCCGCGGCCCCAGCTTTCGCACCTCACATGCGCGAAATTGCCCCTGGAGAGAGTGGTGGGAGCGGTGGGGGCGTTGGTTAGGGCGATGGAGGGGAAGGCGATGGAGAGGGCAGACTTGCATGAAAGAGAAGCTCGAAAGGCTGCGAGAGAACAACCCCAAGATTTGTTGTCGTCTCTTCTTCCACCCGAGCACAAATCACAGATCGCAACTCGGCTCTCAACATATGGATTTGGCAGCTACGAGATGCCATCCACGAGGCAGATGATGTTTTGGATGACTTTGAGTACACGAAGCTTGAAGAAGAACAACAGGAGCTGAAAATGGAGGAAACAAAGGTGCATTCTTCATTCACTATATTATTTTCGGAACCTGCTCGCAAACTTCACAGACGAATGAGCTCTCAAAATTGATCCCAACTTGGAGAGACTGGAGGCAGTTGTGAAGAAACTTGATTAAGTTTTAGCTGAGGTCAGTACTTTCCTTCATCTCATCCAAAACTCAAAGCTGGAGCAGCAGGAGATGAAGTTTCAGTTGTGCAAAGATCATGAAACAGGAGATCTCATCGATCGAGGCAAGCAGAAAGATATTTTCGTAAGCAGGCTATGTTTGAATGTCCTGAAGAAAGAGCTTGTCCTGTTTTAGATTTTGATGATCTAACATATAACAATGATTAATTCGTTTTTTTTTTTCCGTGTTAATTATGGGCAAGATCTAAGATAACTTTGATAGGATGACCTTTTTTATACTATTTTGAACAAGGTAAAGTTACTAACATGCTTGCCTGTTATTTTGTTTGCCTGGCAAATTAAAGGGCTGCATTTAACTGATGTTTTTTTGTTTCCTTACAAACAAAATGTTTCTTAGCCCTCTTCATTGATATCTGCAGTATGCGCCTAAGGCTTTTTTTTTTTTTTTTTTTTTTTTTGAAGTTAGTTCTACCTGATTATAGATTGAAATGATATGTAGTCAAAAGATCATCCGACGGTGAATCAAATAAGCATTTGATGTAGAGAAATAGTTTATGAAATTATGGTATATTAACTTATATTCTGGAATGCTAATTGTAAAAGATTATGGCTATGAATCTAAAAAAATATGGATGATCATGAAAGAGTAATGATGCAATAGGTAGTAATGAAGATTATACTATTTATTTGCCTTTAGAAAATACAAATTAAAGTTGTCGGTTTCTGAAATATGGATCCCTCACAGTAATCTATTTAATTATATTGAAAGGCATATTGAATTGGATTATTCATATGAAAATGGGTCATTTTGGGTAATTTAAAATTGTATAAAGAATATATTTTGAATTGGATTAAGGGGTTGACTGATTTCAAAAGATTTAATAGTCTTTATTCAATGATCAGTTTGACTTTCACATCAAAACACTTTCTGCTATTTTCTATAACCTTACTTTGCTTATTACAATACAAATAGCATCCCTTCCACTATTTACACATTTATTAAAAAAAAAGGAATATTTTATGCCAATTTGCATGATATTATTAAAATTACTTGAAATTATATTATTAAAAACCTTAATTTGATTCAATGGGATATGTAAAAATTGTTAATCAAAGATTGGAAGTGATATAATCATTCTAATTATATTGCCAACTTTAAAATAACATTACGAAAGGGAAAGAATATATGCCTTAATAGTTTGCATCTAATCCCTTATATTCTAGCCTTCGTTATCATTCTAAAGTCATTCAATGTAACCTTAATAAACATTCTTTTAAAGACTATAATTGATTCTCATAGGATCCCAAGCTAATAACTTTTAGCGGTGGAGAAAAGTCTCTTTATTAAAAGGTTTAAAATAGATGAAATACAAAAGTATTAAAGAGAACCACACATCCAATAGAATCAACAACTTAATTCATGTCATTCATATTGAAAATGCTAATTACTCACTTTTCAAACAACTTGAGATTGTTGATTATTAAGGCCCCGGCCTTCTTGATTACATTATTTTTTATAACAGTTAATAAAATCTTATTTATAAATTCATTAGTCAATACATTTAGGAAATCAAAATAAGAAATGACTCTCTTTGGGTTGCATGATTCAATTACTTTACCCAGAAGTCCTTAAAAGTACTTTCAAAATTATTATTAATCAATTATCTTAGGAAATTATAACTTATATTAAAATTATTAAAGTTTGGTAATATGAATAGTCATATTATGATTGTTGTTTTCCACAATAAGCTAAATTTTGGCCATCTTTGTGATTATAGATTTAAATTTTGTTTTCTAACACATTTTAAAAAGTCATTTTCATGCACCTTTCTTTTAATCAGCTAAAAAGTATAATTTCTTTTCTCATTTTACAAATGTAACATAATATTAAATTTAAAAATAAAATAGTTAACAAGTGTGCATTTTTTGTGATAATTTAAACATCACATATATCGTAAAGCAAGTCAGTAGATATGCTGGCGGGCTTTCATTGTTGCATTGTACGTCAACCTGCCTTACCCCACGAATCAATTTCTTGACGTCTCTCATGTTATACTGATCCGTCCTTTAACTTTAAACCTTCAATTGATGAAATGATGATTTACATATATACATACCACTCAATTCATTTGTTTCTACACATCTAACATCTAAATTTTAATTATTACATACAGACATCTTACCTATGCATGAAATGATGCATTGCACTTTGAAAATTTTAAAATGATGGTATTTTTTGAGTTATTAAGGAAGTGGGTGTTATAAATATAAACGTTTAGATGCTAGATAAGTAAATACTAAAGAATTGGGTGGAATGTTTGTAAATGCCTCATCTCTCAACGTATATATATAATTGATTGAGATTTTGTTGCAATTTTGAACAAGATGTAATGAAAAAAACTAAAAATGTGAATTGCTATGATTGGCATATAACAATATAGCAAATGTTTGATAAAAGACAACAATTAATCCCTTCCAACATCAAGGGGTCCAAATGGAGCAAACCTCAAGTCTGCATTTTATTATCCCACACCATAAATCAAACCAGAAATAAAGCATTCAAAGAGGATAAGGAACAGAATATTATTGATTTTATTTTTTTTATTTTAATTTATTTCAGTTCAATCCAAAACTGTTCAAAAAAATCAATGTTTATTTTACTAAATAAAAAAAAAAGAAATGTCTGGAGATAGATATCAAGACACATAACATTGAAGAAGTACCAACAAGCGAGTTTCAAGTAGAGTTATCTCCTAAAATTATTTTAAATGATGAAATAAAAAAAAAAGTGCAAGAAGAAAGAGTTGGTAAGTTAAAACTCAGAAGACCACTTAAAGTCGCTGTCAACCCGAGGAATTCGGGTAGGCTTCCGGGTCTGTAGATCATCTTCGTAAGTGTCCCCGCATAAATCGTCGTGGCTATCAACCCATGGAACTGCTTTCAACTCATACGAGGGCTGGTCATAACTTCGTAATCCTTTGGTAGAGGTGTAAAAGCAACCTAGCAGCAGTGATTTGTAAATTAAAAAAAAAACTTTTGCATACCTTTCACCCAATTCCTAGGTATTAGCATAGACATATTAAGTATATATTTTTACATTTATATTAGACAAAAATTTTATATCATATAAAAAATATCACTGGATTAACTTTTAAATAATGAAATATACAATTTTATGCATAGACGCGATGACATATATATATGATATATATCTATATATAGAAATAAATTGTCAACTCTAACTGCTTGGGGATTACCTTTAGGGAAAAGAGCAAATGATTTCCTACAAGCTTTTTTCAAAAATTCAGCATCATCAGATAAAATAAGACGTTCTGTAGAATCAACACCCCAGTAAAAAGGAACTGTACATTCATTGTCCTACGGCAGCAAGAGATGAACTAGTCAGTATTAAACAGGAGTAATGTTCTAGTGAAAAAAAAATGTATTGTATGGGATTATTTATGAAATTGTTGGATTCAAAAATACTTGCAACACCATCATTTTATTTTATTTTTTACTCGTTACACTAGGTTTGCTAACAATAATGGCTGACAAGAGATGCAGTCTAAAATTAAAGACAAATAGTTCATTAGATAGTAAAAAGTAAAAGATTTGAGACTGATTTGATACATAAGGCTCACCCTCTTATCATGTATTTATTCACTCGATTCAAGACATAATTCTAAAGAAAAAGCTACATTTTAGCTACAGTAGAAAGATAATAATATAAAAAGGCTTACCAAGTTATAAAATCATGAAAATTAGCAAGAAAGAGATGCTTACAACAGCAACAAAGATGCACTTTGAGTGGATGTCCAATAGAACAAAGGCAAACCTCCCATCAATATCTCTTATAAGCTTCTCAGCTGGATAAGGCCCTCTGTCTCTTATTGTTCGGTATATTTCAATTACAAGGGTAGCCTCATTCGTCTTCATGTTTAAACCATAATATTTCTTCAATTGAGATAGATTATCGATGCGGCGCTTGAAAAGGCAAAACATATTATCCACGGTAGCATATAACCTGTAATATAATTACATTATCATTATAGAACAAAATTAGATCTCTAAGTGGTGAGCAAAGTGGTAGGAAAGAAATACTGTTGTACATAAATTAAAATTAAAAAAAATTAGAAAATATTTCGCACAATGATGGATGAATATTCAAGAAAATATAATTCATACAAAAATTTAAAACAATAAGTAAAGGCACCTAAATCTAAAAAAAATAACAAAAAAAAAAAGATATATAAGAAACTTCGCGAGTTACTATCATCTCAGTAAATCAAGAAAGAAATATATTAATAACATAGAAGTTTTACACGTGATTTTGTTTGCATCTTAAAAACCAAAAGGTCCTAAGGTAAATATAATATGCAAGTTGAGCTTCAAATTATCTTTAGGGACTTCTTGGTATCCTAATTTTTGGCTAGATTTAAGCAAGCTCTAACTTATATCCTTACAATTTGAATTTTAAGATACTTTGAATCTTACTATTTTAATAAATCTCATTTTAGTCTCATTATTGATTATATTCATGATTTATTGAATTCCATTGCTCATAGGACTTACGTGATTAAAGAAATTCTCCTTTCACGATTTTCTTCCAAAACTAAGAAGATGTTTGATAGCATCCTATTAATTGAATTTAGCCGTGAAATTAACTTAAATCCAACCAAATTCAAAAAAATTAAAAATTAAATACAAGGCTCTATTAAATGAAATCTTATCGTGTTCGGTCTCTAAATTTTGCTCTCCGTCTCTAAATCTCGGGTTCTGCTCTTTTAAAACGAAAATTCAGATTTAATAAATCCGATTGAGAGATGGATTATAAATTTTATTTTCGTCACCGCTCACGAGGTTCTTCTTCATCAACACAGCGATCAGATTTATTTGATTTGATAAATCCTAACGCAAATCTATGTTGCAGCAAAGCACCACATTATCCGTCAAATTCATATAATAATCGGATTTAATAAATTTAAATTTATATTAAGAAAGTAATGGAAGGAAAGAAAATATTGATTTCCCCAAGTGAGGATTTAACTTGTCCGCACCTTTTTATTTGAATGGATTTATGTTAAATGTTATGTAAATCCTGCTCCTTTTATCCAAGCAAAAACTTCAAACAATGGCAGAAAGTCATCGATCGTATTCCTATTCCTAGTGGATCACACATCGGAAAACATAAGAGTTGCGCATCTTGCCATGGTACGCCAATCCACCGGCTGACCCGAGGCTTAGGAAGGCCCCTCCTTCCTAGCCCTCGCAGAAGTGCTGCAGAAGCGCCACAGTATCGTCTACGGCGTTTTCCTCGCTGCTCGACGCAGGGCTTTTTATTAGCCTTTCTGGCAACTTCGCCAATGATTTATCGAACAACGTAAGCATTTCCTCTAAAATATCACTTTCTTCTCTTTCGATCATTTTTGCTCTCAGTTTTTTGAGTCCTCGCGTTGATTGATATAATAATATGTGAGATGGCTTAGGCGTAAAAGATGGCCTATTTTAAGATGGTCTATTTTAAGACGGCCTTACGTGTGAATTCAAGTAAAGTTATCGCATTTAGCTCCGCTGAATCCTTCACTCCGTCTAACATAAATTCTGGATTTACAGGCTGTTCGGTTACAACTGATCGCACGTAAGATTAATATATCCTATTGTGACTTCCATTTGAATAAAAATCATAGCTTTGCACCCATCAACCAGCTTTGAAGCGAGTTCATAATGGTCAGCAAGATTTGATGAACTCTAAATGGATGATCTTGGGAGTGAACTGGTCATAACAAAGAAGTGCCTTGATGACAATGTCAAAGGCATAGGAAGCTATTTTAATGAGCTCATATCATTCGTCAATGGCTATGTAATAAAAATATAATTTTGCTAAGATTTAAGCATCCAAAACTAATATTTATAAACCAAAATGGAAATCAAATTTGTTTATGAAATTTATATGCCGCATCAGCAATCCTTAACAATTTGTTTTCTTCTTCATTTCTCTTAGTTAATTCGCTTATATTTCAGCATTTACTAAATGCGATAACTTTACTTGAATTCACACGTAAGGCCGCTTAAAATAGGTCGTCTTAAAATAGGCCATCTTTTACGCCTAAGCCATCTCACATATTATTATATCGGTCAACGTGAGGACTCAAAAAACTGAGAGCAAAAAGGATCGAAAGAGAAGAAAGTGATATTTTAGAGGAAATGCTTACGGTGTTCGATAAATCATTGGCGAAGTTGCCAGAAGGGCTAAAAAAAAGCCCGGAGTCGAGCTGCGAGGAAAACACCGTAGACGATACAGTGGCGCTTCTGCAGCACTTCTGCGAGGGCCAGGAAGGAGGGGCCTTCCTAAGCCTCGGGTCAGCCGGTGGATTGGCGTACCATGCCAAGATGCGCAACTCTTATGTTTTCCGGTGTGTGATCCACTAGGAATAGGAATACGATCGATGGCTTTCTGCCATTGTTTGATGTTTTTCTTGGATAAAATGAGCAGGATTTACAAAAACATTTAACATAAATCCATTCAAATAAAAAGGTGCGGACAAGTTAAATCCTGACTTGAGGAAATCAATATTTTCTTTCTTTCCATTACTTTCTTAATATAAATTTAAATTTATTAAATCCGGTTATTATATGAATTTGACGGATAATGTAGTGCTTTGCTGCAACATAGATTTGCGTTAGGATTTATCAAATCAAATAAATCTGATCGTTGTGTTGATGAAGAAGAACCTCGTGAGCGGTGACGAAAATAAAATTTATAATCTATCTCTCAATCAGATTTATTAAATCTGAATTTTCGTTTTAAAAGAGCAGAACCCGAGATTTAGAGGTGGTGAGCAAAATTTAGAGACCGAACACGATAAGATTTCATTTAATAGAGCCTTGTATTTAATTTTTAATTTTTTTGAATTTGGTTGGATTTAAGTTAATTTCACGGCTAAATTCAATTATTATGATGCTATCAAATATCTTCTTAGTTTTGGAAGAAAATCGTGAAAGGAGAATTTATTTAATCACGTAAGTCCTATGAGCAATGGAATTTAATAAATCATGAATATAATCAATAATGGGACTAAAATGGGATTTATTAAAAAAGTAAGATTCAAAGTGTCTTAAAATTCAAATTGTAAGGATATAAGTTAGAGCTTGCTTAAATCTAGCCAAAAATTGGGATACCAAGAAGTCCCTAAAGACAATTTGAAGCTCAACTTGCATATTATATTTACCTTAGGACCTTTTGGTTTTTAAGATGCAAACAGAATCATGTGTAAAGCTTCTATGTTATTAATATATTTCTTTCTTGATTTACTGAGATGATAGTAACTCGCGAAGTTTCTTATATATCTCTTTTTTTGTTATTTTTTTTAGATTTAGGTGCCTTTACTTATTGTTTTAAATTTTTGTATGAATTATATTTCCTTGAATATTCATCCATCATTGTGCAAAATATTTTCTAATTTTTTTTAATTTTAATTTATGTACAACAGTATTTCTTTCCTACCACTTTGCTCACCACTTAGAGATCTAATTTTGTTCTATAATGATAATGTAATTATATTACAGGTTATATGCTACCGTGGATAATATGTTTTGCCTTTTGGAAGGCCGCATTGATAATCTATCTCAATTGAAGAAATATTATGGTTTAAACATGAAAACGAATGAGGCTACCCTTGTAATTGAAATATACCGAACAATAAGAGACAGAGGACCTTATCTAGCTGAGAAGCTTATAAGAGATATTGATGGGAGGTTTGCCTTTGTTTTATTGGACATCCACTCAAAGTGCATCTTTGTTGCTGTTGTAAGCATCTCTTTCTTGCTAATTTTCATGATTTTATAACTTGGTAAGCCTTTTTATATTATTATCTTTCTACTGTAGCTCAAATGTAGCTTTTTCTTTAGAATTATGTCTTGAATCGAGTGAATAAATATATGATAAGAGGGTGAGCCTTATGTATCAAATCAGTCTCAAATCTTTTACTTTTTGCTATCTAATGAACTATTTGTCTTTAATTTTAGACTGCATCTCTTGTCAGTCATTATTGTTAGCAAACCTAGTGTAACGAGTAACAAATAAAATAAAATGATGGTGTAGCAAGTATTTTTGAATCCAACAATTTCATAAATAATCCCATACAATACATTTTTTTTTTCACTAGAACATTACTCCTGTTTAATACTGACTAGTTCATCTCTTGCTGCCGTAGGACAATGAATGTACAGTTCTTTTTATCGGGGTGTTGACTCTACGAACGTCTTATTTTATCCGATGATGTTGAATTTTTGAAAAAGCTTGTAGGAAATCATTTGCTCTTTTCTCTAAAGGTAATCCCCAAGCAGTTAGAGTTGACAATATATTTCTATATATATATATATATATATATATATATATATATATATATATATATATATATATATATATATATATATATCATATATATATGTCATCTCGTCTATGCATAAAATGGTATATTTCATTATTTAAAAGTTAATCCAGTGATATTTTTTATATGATATAAAATTTTTGTCTGATATAAATGTAAAAAAATATACTTAATATGTCTATGCTAATACCTAGGAATTGGGTGAAAGGTATGCAAATGTTTTTTTTTTTTAATTTACAAATCACTGCTGCTAGGTTGCTTTTACACCTCTACCAAAGGATTACGAAGTTATGACAAGCCCTCGTATGAGTTGAAAGCAGTTCCATGGGTTGATAGCCACGACGATTTATGCGGGGACACTTACGAAGTTGATCTACAGACCCGGAAGCCTACTCGAATTCCTCGGGTTGACAGCGACTTTAAGTGGTCTTCTGAGTTTTAACCTACCAACTCTTTCTTCTTGCACTTTTTTTTTATTTCATCATATAAAATAATTTTAGCAGATAATTCTACTTGAAACTCGCTTGTTGGTACTTCTTCAATGTTATGTGTCTTGATATCTATCTCCAGACATTTCTTTTTTTTATTTAGTAAAATAAACATTGATTTTTTTGAACAGTTTTGGATTGAACTGAAATAAATTAAAATAAAAAAAATAAAATCTATAATATTCTGTTCTTTATCCTCTTTGAATGCTTTATTTCTGGTTTGATTTATGGTGTGGGATAATAAAATGCAGACTTGAGATTTGCTCCATTTGGACCCCTTGATGTTGGAAGAGATTAATTGTTGTCTTTTATCAAACATTTGCTATATTGTTATATGCCAATCATAGCAATTCACATTTTTAGTTCTTTTCATTACATCTTGTTCAAAATTGCAACAAAATCTCAATCAATCATATATATACGTTGAGAGATGAGGCATTTACAAACATTCCACCCAATTCTTTAGTATTTACTTATCTAGCATCAAAACGTTTATATTTATAACACCCACTTCCTTAATAACACAAAAAATACCATCATTTTAAAATTTTCAAAGTGCAATGCATCATTTCATGCATAGGTAAGATGTCTGTATGTAATAATTAAAATTTAGATGTTAGATGTGTAAAAACAAATGAATTGAGTGGTATGTATATATGTAAATCATCATTTCATCAATTGAAGGTTTAAAGCTAAAGGACGGATCAGTAGAACATGAGAGACGTCAAGAAATTGATTCGTGGGGTAAGGCGGGTTGACGTACAATACAACAAAGAAAGCCCGCCAGCATATCTACTGACTTGCTTTACGATATATGTGATGTTTAGATTATCACAAAAAATGCACACTTCTTAACTATTTTATTTTTAAATTTAATATTATGTTACATTTGTAAAATGAGAAAAAAAAATTATACTTTTTAGCTAATTAAAAGAAAGGTGCATGAAAATGACTTTTCAAAATGTGTTAGAAAACAAAACTTAAATCTATAATCACAAAGATGGCCAGAATTTAGCTTATTGTGGAAAACAACAATCATAATATGACTATTCATATTACCAAACTTTAATAATTTTAATATAAATTATAATTTCCTAAGATAATTGATTAATAATTATTACGAAAGTACTTTTAAGTACTCCTGGGTAAAGTAATTGAATCATGCAACTCAAAGAGAGTCATTTCTTATTTTGATTTCCTAAATGTATTGACTAATGAATTTATAAATAAGATTTTATTAACTGTTATAAAAAATAATGTAATCAAGAAGGCGCGGGGCCTTAATAATCAACAATCTCAAGTTGTTTGAAAAGTGAGTAATTAGCATTTTCAATATGAATGACATGAATTAAGTTGTTGATTCTATTGGATGTGTGGTTCTCTTTAATACTTTTGTATTTCATCTATTTTAAACCTTTTAATAAAGAGGATTTTCTCCACCGCTAAAAAGTTATTAGCTTGGGATCCTATGAGAATCAATTATAGTCTTTAAAAGAATGTTTATTAAGGTTACATTGAATGACTTTAGAATGATAACGAAGGCTAGAATATAAGGGATTAGATGCAAACTATTCAGGCATATACTCTTTCCCTTTCGTAATGTTATTTTAAAGTTGGCAATATAATTAGAATGATTATATCACTTCCAATCTTTGATTAACAATTTTTACTTATCCCATTGAATCAAATTAAGGTTTTTAATAATATAATTTCAAGTAATTTTAATAATATCATGCAAATTGGCATAAAATATTCCTTTTTTTAAAATAAATGTGTAATTAGTGGAAGGGATGCTATTTGCAGTGTAATAAGCGAAGTAAGGTTATAGAAAATAGCAGAAAGTGTTTTGATGTGAAAGTCAAACTGATCATTGAATAAAGACTAAATATATCCTATTGTGACTTCCATTTGAATAAAAATCATAGCTTTGCACCCATCAACCAGTTTTGAAGCGAGTTCATAATGGTCAGCAAGATTTGATGAACTCTAAATGGATGATCTTGGGAGTGAACTGATCATAACAAAGAAGTGCCTTTATGACAATGTCAAAGGCATAGGAAGCTATTTTAATGAACTAATATCATTCGTCAATGGCTATGTAATAAAAATCTGATTTTGCTAAGATTTAAGCATCCAAAACTAACATTTATAAACCAAAATGGAAATCAAATTTGTTTATGAAATTTATATGCCGCATCCGCAATCCTTAAAAAATTTGTTTTCTTCTTCATTTCTCTTAGTTAATTCGCTTATATTTCAGCATTTAATTAATATGTTTTAACTCTCAATGCCGATTTCTCATTCAACCACTTCTTTTGAATGTTCATATAATCATATTCATATTTCACATCAATGAAGAATTTTTTTAAGTGGTGTCTTGTAATTCCATGCTTTCTATTTATTCTTAATTTTCTTCTGCTCAACAAGTTATTCAATTGCAAATTTCATTTAAATTATTCCTATAGATATTCTAAAAAACTTATTATTTCTTCTAATGATCGCACGTAGATTAAGGTTTCATTAATTGGATTTAGCGATTGATCTACGTAGATTAAGGTGCGATCAGTTGTAACCGATCAGAATTTACGTTAAACGGAATGAAGGATTCATCGGAGCTAAATGCGATAACTTTACTTGAATTCACACGTAAGGCCGTCTTAAAATAGGTCGTCTTTTACACCTAAGCCATCTCACATATTATTATATCAATCAACGTGAGGACTCAAAAAACTGAGAGCAAAAAGGATCGAAAGAGAAGAAAGTGATATTTTAGAGGAAATGCTTACGGTGTTCCATAAATCATTGGCAAAGTTGCCATAAGGGCTAATAAAAAACCCTGCGTCGAGCTGCGAGGAAAACGCCGTAGAGGATGCTGTGGCGCTTCTGCAGCACTTCTGCGAGGGCCAGGAAGGAGGGGCCTTCCTAAGCCTCGGGTCAGCCGGTGAATTGACGTACCATGCCAAGATGCGCAACTCTTATGTTTTCCGGTGTGTGATCCACTAGGAATAGGAATACGATCGATGGCTTTCTGCCATTGTTTGATGTTTTTGCTTGGATAAAATGAGCAGGATTTACATAACATTTAACATAAATCCATTCAAATAAAAAGGTGCGGACAAGTTAAATCCTCACTTAGAGAAATCAATATTTTCTTTCGTTCCATTACTTTCTTAATATAAATTTAAATTTATTAAATCCGATTATTATATGAATTTGACGGATAATGTGGTGCTTTGTTGCAACATAGATTTGCGTTAGGATTTATCAAATCAAATAAATCTGATCGCTGTGTTGTTGAAGAAGAACCTCGTGAGCGGTGACGAAAATAAAATTTATAATCCATCTCTCAATCGGATTTATTAAATCTGAATTTTCATTTTAAAAGAGCAGAACCCGAGATTTAGAGACAGAGAGCAAAATTTAGAGACCGAACACGATAAAATTTCATTTAATAGAGCCTTGTATTTAATTTTTAATTTTTTTGAATTTGGTTGGATTTAAGCTAATTTCACGGTTAAATCCAATTAAAAGGATCTATCAAACATCTTCTTAGTTTGGAAGAAAATCGTGAAAGGAGAATTTCTTAATCACGTAAGTCCTAT
This sequence comes from Papilionanthe hookeriana x Papilionanthe teres, assembly GCA_022702705.1. Taxonomy (NCBI): domain Eukaryota; kingdom Viridiplantae; phylum Streptophyta; class Magnoliopsida; order Asparagales; family Orchidaceae; genus Papilionanthe; species Papilionanthe hookeriana x Papilionanthe teres. The sequence goes on along the minus strand of CM040432.1, from coordinate 10,464,947 downwards.
GAGCAATGGAATTCAATAAATCATGAATATAATCAATAATGAGGCTAAAATGGGATTTATTAAAATAGTAAGATTCAAAGTGTCTTAAAATTCAAATTGTAAGGATTTAAGTTAGAGCTTGCTTAAATCTTGCAAAAAATTGAGATACCAAGAAGTCCCTAAAGATAATTTGAAACTCGACTTGCATATTATATTTACCATAGGACCTTTTGGTTTTTAAGATGCAAACAGAGTCATGCGTAAAGCTTCTATGTTATTAATATATTTCTTTCTTGATTTACTCAGATGATAGTTACTCTCGAAGCTTCTTATATATCTCTTTTTTTCTTTTTTTCTTTTTTAGATTTAGGTGCCTTTAATTATTGTTTTAAATTTTTGTATGAATTATATTTCCTTGTGCAAAATATTTTCTAATTTTTTTTTATTTTAATTTATGTAGTAAATCATAGTATGACTATTCATATTACCAAACTTTAATAATTTTAATATAAATTATAATTTCCTAAGATATTGATTAATAATTATTTCTAAAGTGTTTTTAAGGACTCCTGAGCAAAGTCATTGAACCAAGCAACCCAAGGAGAGTCATTTCTTATTTTGATTTCAAAAATTTATTGGCTAATGAATTTATAAATAAGATTCTTTTAATTGTTATAAAAATAATGCAATCAAGAAAGCACAGGGACCTTGACAAAATCAACAATCTCAAGTTGTTTGAAAAGTGAGTAATTAGCATTTTCAATATGAATGCCATGAATTAAGTTGTTGATTCTATTGGATGTGTGGTTGTCTTTAATACTTTTGTATTTCATCTATTTTAAACATTGTAATAAAGAGGCTTTTCTCCACCTATAAAAGTTATTAGCTTGGGATGCAATGAGAATAAATTATAGTCTTTAAAAGAATGTTTAATGAGGTTACATTGAATGGCTTTAGTATTATAAGGAAGGCCAGAATATAAGGATTAGACCCAAATTATTAAAGCATATATTCTTTCCCTTTTGTAATGTTATTTTAAAATTGGCAATATAATTAGAATGATTATATCACTTCCAATCTCTGATTAACAATTTTTACTTATCCCATTGAATCAAATTAAGGTTTTTAATAAGATAATTTGAAGTATTTTGAGTAATATCATGCAAATTGGCATAAAATATTCCTTTTTTTTAAATAAAATGTGTACTAAGTGGAAGGGATGCTATTTTTAGTGTAATAAGAGGAGTCTTAAAGTTGATTAAGCATAACCGATTAAGATCTCACGGTTCCGTCATCCCGGCACCGCTATTTTTATTGGATTCACTTAGTCCAAATGAATTTGCTAAACTCAACTGAATGAGTTTCACACTTTCATTTAGACCGTAGGAAATCTCGTTAGCAACACGTGGGTTACATCATCCGAGGGATACCCGATCATCCAATGAGACGTTTTAATTTTAGTTGTAATTGCAGTTTTATTTTTGTTGGTGATTAAATTTTAAGTTGTTTAAGCATGTTGAGTTCGATCATTTTCATGCATTTGTAAATGCGGGAAAGTAAGACATTTAATAAATTGCAAAATGTAAATTGTAATAAACTTAAATGCGTACCTGGTGGGCACTCCCGTCATTTCACCTGCACTTAAAACACATGTTAAGGCATTTATATATTTGCAATAATACATCAGAGTAAAAGTTAAGGGAAGGTTCTGGTTATCTATCAAAATCCTAATCCTATTGCTAATCAATTATTATGACGTCTAGGTTCTTATTTTTATTATGGATCGAATGAAATTTAAAACATTATCTTATTTTTATATTAATGTATATTATGAAATTTTGAAAAAGTGTTGAAATGAAAAGTGTTTGTTTTGGAAAGATCTCACCGCCGCGAAGTTTGATGTCATTCATTTTGTGCGCCTCGGAGTAGCTTCACGATCCTTCAACGTCTTGACCATGATCGGATGTACCTCGCAAAGGCGCACCGAGAAGTTCGTATGAGAATTTGGGAACAAAATAGAGTGCTTAGTGTACATAAATGCTATAATGAATAAATAAATAAAATGATTATGCGAGTGGTGTAATAATTGGAAGATTTACCTGCAATCAACTTAATTCTTTTGCATCAATATATCATACACTTAAGCTTTCATATTTACATATACAATACTAAAATTCTCAATATCATATCAAAATATCATGGTTCTTTTTCAATTTTTAAACGAAAAACATTTTTCTTTGTATAAGTTGAAAATGTTGAAGCACTGTGGTTGTAAATGTAAAAATTCTAGTTTAAGACATGTGAGTACATAAGAATTGTGTGCAATGTATGCAAATTACTCTAAATTTAAAATAGTGATATATATATTTTAGATGACATGAGTGATATAGGTGATACAAATATAAAAGGTTAAGTTTAAATGTTAGAAACATAAATACATAATAATTGGGTGTAGCCACATGCAAATATTAAAATTTAGGTGATGTGTATAAAATACGTAAGAATTGTATGCCGTGAAATTTCCGACCTAAAATATGTTTGTAACCTCATGAAATTAAATACGTTTATTAATCATCAGACGATCAAATTATTTGAAACTATGTGTATTAATTTAATGTAGAAATAAAGAGCTTGAATTTTATATTTTAAACACCATGACCTCAAAATTATTGGGTATTTGAATATATATAGTTCTTTTATATTTACATATTTAACATCCAAACTTTCATATTTAGTTATACAAAACATATCAAAAATACTATTTTTTTTTATATCTTTATAACATATAAAATATTAAGTACAAAATCATGTGATGTGAAAGATTTACATGCATACCCACCAATTCTAATGTGCTCATTTATCTAGCACCTAAACTTCAATTTGTATTTATTTGCGAGAAAGTGTATTTTACGATTTTAAGAATTTGAACAGAAATAAATTTTTTTATATGATATGAAATATATGTGCTATAAATGTAAAAGGCAAAAGTTTAGGTGTTAAATATGCAAAATACATAAACAATGAGTGGTATACATGTAAAGTTTCCAATCATAATATATCCACATATCCTACATCCAAGCTTCAATTTATGCATATATGCCACCATGCTCGTGTATATCATGTAATAAGAATCAAATCAGTAAATCACAAAAATCTTAATCCATGAAACAAGAATTAACTTCAGTAAACTATAAGATTTCAACCCATGAAATAAGGATCAACTTCAATGGACTACAAAGATTCCAACTCATATGTAGCAAGAACCAAACCGACAAACTACAGAATCCCCAAAAGTTCTCAATCAAACATCTCCAAGGCTATAGTTAATAACCACAAAGATAAGGTATCCAACAACAAGGTTTTCATGCATTCAAAGATAATTAAATGGTAGAGAGATCAGCTTTTAAAGCAGAAACAAAGATATGAGGCATCGTGCCGTGATAACGTTTGGATTCGTACCAAGTGGAGAGCTCGTAGCAACTTTGGTAGCCTGATAAAATAATTAGGATCTCAGCCCCTTCGTCTCCTGCACTTTCTATTGTTGCTATTGGATGTCCACCATAGATTTGAGATGGTCCAGATTAGCTCGTCTCCCATTTGACTCCTTTCCTCCTCTTTCGTTTTAAGCTTCGAGATGTGTTGTTGATGTAGCGGCGTGCCCAAATTTACCTCGCAAAAATACACAAAAAGATTGGTATGAGAATTCCATTCAATGAAAGGTTAAACAAATAAGTATACAAATGTCTATTAAAAAATATGCATAAAGTCAAATGTAACGAAGATCTACGTCATTCAATTCCAATGCCTTTGAACATATAAAACTTGGGCTTCACGTACTCAACTAACACTCAATTCTTATGTATTTACACATCTAGTATCCACATTTCATGTTTAAAACATCCAAATCCAATGAAGGATCAAAAGCACAAGGTTGACCAAAAGTAGAAAGAAAACAGGTATTTACTATAACATGTTTAAGTCTTCCATACATTGAATCGTTGACCTTAAGCTAACAATTACCTCTTCATAAACATATTTGTTTCTTTGTGAAATCAATAGAACGTTTAAGCCATATGATGATGTACAACTTCTAATAATTAAAGAAATAAATAAAATGTATATCATTTCAGCCAAGCTCGAAAATGGTATTCTTCAAAAAGATCATAAAAAGAAAAATATCTGCAAGTTTTAAACCTCCAGCTAACTTAAGCAAAAGAGATTCAAATTAATCACAATGAAGTATTAATCCAAATGTGCACATTAATTCTAAAAAAAACCTCATCTCCAAATGATAAGTTCATATAGCTTAAATCGATTAGGGAATTCAAGAAAAGTATTAAGAACATTCATCATTTCGAAAAGGATTCACTTAGAACTATTTGCACAAAGGGTTTGTATTTGTCCATATCATGAATTCCCGTCATCATTTGAGGCCCGCAACCTTTATTTTAAATTTATTCATGAAGGCGAAATCTAAGCCACAAATAAATTTATAATGAAGACTTTCCCGACATAAAACTCATAAATATGAATACATAAATGAAGTTTGGTATGAGCTGAATTATACCTTTACGAAGAATGGTCTGACTTAGCTATCACGCTCGCTAGTCCTCTCTTTACATAGCCTTGTGAGGGGTAGCTAACATCGAGGCGGACCTAGATTTACTTTTTACATGTGATGAATACTATTTTGCTTGCGAGCGTTGGAGTATGAGGCTCAAATGCGAGAGAGTTCATCGGATTTATTCGGAGCAAAGTCGAGATAACAAGTGAAGTTACCTCGCAATAAACACAAAGAGATTTGTAGTAGTATATGTTAATTCCAAATGTACAGCTAATAAAAATGGCATTTAAATGCACACCAACTCCTATGCATTTGCGTATCTAACATCCAAACTTCAATCTATACATGCATACCACCTTACCATTCATATCGCATCAAAATGTAACTATTCAAACCCTTAAAAATGGAACACAGCTTTTCATGCATAGGGTAAAGTGGTATATTTGTAAAAACAGAAGTTAGTGAGTTAAATATGTAAATGCAAAAGAATTGTGTGGCATATATGTAAATGTCTACAATAATTGAACAATTCATCTCAAACATGAAGCACGGCCACCCAACAAACATGAAGCACGACCACCCAACAATTCGTCTCAAGCAAGCCCTAAGCAACCCAAAATTTTTTATCCGGACGACGTGTCGTCCAATCAGATCTCACCCTCACCCCAAAAGTGTATGAGGTGGGGCCCACTTTCCAATTTGTTTTTTTTTAAAAAAAAACAAATTTCTGATTGGACGACAGTCGTCCGGATAGAAAAATTTCGCCTAAGCAACAGAGAAATTGGAGAATGAGAATCAACTTTTGTACAATGTGCAAGATGAGCCACCTAACATTTATATACCACATAATCCATGGAATGCAACGGTTTCCTAAAGATTAAAAAGGCCATTCAAGTTGCTCATGGACATTCAATGACTATAGCAGAAATCTCTCAACCATAAATAAAAAACAAAAAAAAAAAATCTTTCACAAGCATTTCAGAATAATTACCAAGATTAATAAAATCAATAAAAAAAGCTAAGGAGAACAAAGGAATCAAGCAAACCATTGAACTGATTTTGAGCTGGCAGATTTCACGAAAATGGGGGCTAGGGCAAGAAGGGATCGCGATTTCGGCGCTGGGGGACGAGCTGTTGAAGTCGAGACGTTCGCCAGCGAGGGAAAAAAAAAATGGCCGGCAAGGCGTTCGCCAGCGAGGGAAAAAAAAAATGGCCGGCAAGGCGTTCGCCAGCGAGAAGCGTCGGCCAGGAGTTTCGGCGGGCACGAACGGCACGAAGAAGCTGGAGCTTCGCAAAAACATTTGGGACGAAGGAGCTCGGGGAAGAAGGAGAAGAAGGGGAGGAGACTCACGGTTTTGGAGATTGAGAGGGGTGTTTTAGTGATGAAGAGTGTGAAGTGAGTGAGAGTAAGTGTGTAAATGTGTAAAAATGGGATGGTGAGGGATTTTTTTGGGGGGCTCACGGTTTGGGTGAGGGAGAGGTGAGGTGGATATATGATGAAGGTAAGGAGGAGGTGAGGAAATTAATGCTTAGGGTGAGGGAGAGGTAAGGGGAGAAGACTTGTAAAAAGAAAAAATATATTTTTTGTTATTATTTTTTTTTATTTTGCCATGAGATATAAGAGGGAGAGGAATGTAGGTGTGTGTGAGTGGGTATTTTATTATTATATATATTTTTTAATTTTAATTTTATGTGATTATTATTTCATGTCATTTGATTATTGATTTTACAATGTCCAATTTAATTTGTATTTGTAGATTAAGTGAATTATAAAATTTTGATGATATTGATTTGTAAAAATGTACAAATTATTGTTTTAAATAATTGAAAGAAACATTGGAGTGATTTTGGAGGGTTTATTTGGCTTAAATTGGTGACATTTAGCCATGGGTCCAAATTGGTCTATTTGGGCTCAAGTTGGGTTAACTTGGATTTGGGTTTGATCTAAGCCCAAGTGATCGAGCGACATTGTGTAGATAATTGTCATGAATGATTTGAAACAAGTTTGGAGTGATTTGGAGTTGGTTTGGTAATTCAATTCGGTGAGATTTGGAGTTTGGGTCCATTTTGGGAAAATTGGACTAGCTTGAGTCTAGGTTGGGCTAGAGTTCGGCTAGGACCCAATTAATTGCTGATAATTGTCAAGGGGAATGTGTTGAAGAGTTTCCAACATTAATTTGGTATCCATTTGAAGTTTAGGTCAACCAATTGGGTGGATTTTGGGTCAAGTGGTTAGTTTGGGTCAAAATGGTGAGGTTTTGGTTCAAGTGAGTGTGGGTTGCGTTTGAGACCAAATTGGTGGAAATTAATGGTTGTATTTGATGTAGGGGAGTATTAGTAATGATTTTAAACATTATTTGGAGAAATTTGATTGACATTAGGCTCAATGTGGGGACTTTGGATCAAGTGAATCAATTTAGGGACTTTTGGGTTCAGGCTCAAATTGGTTTCAAATGTGGGTCCAATTGAGTTTTGTTTTGATTGAAATTAGTATTGGGGATGTTGAATTGAAGTTTAGAATTGAATTTGATCAAAATTAGGGTCAATTGGGTTGATTTGGTTTGACATGGGGTCCACTTGGGTTAAATGAGCCAAGTTGGGATTTTGGGTAGAAAGTGGGTTAATTTGACAAAATTGGGCTATGGTAATGTTAAACAAAATGAAAGGAATATTTGGGATATTCTAGAATTTTTTTGGGAATTTTTGGAATTTTTGAAATTTTGGGTTAAAAGGGGTATTTAGGGTATTTGGAGGTTATTTGGAGTGTATTGGGGTATTTTGGTAGATTTGAAAGGTGGGAATTGTTTTAAAATAATTTTTAGGAATTTTGGGTAATTTTGGAAATTTTTGGATGATTTGGTGGTTGTATGGGCAATTTGGGTAATTTTGGGTGAGTTTAGGGGACCTAATGTCAAAACTAGAAATTTTGGCAAAATGAATGGGGTTTCAAATAAGGAAGAATGAGACCATTTTAGTGGGGTCAAAATTAAGCAGAAATGATTTGAAATAGAATCAGGGTTTAAAAGCATTAGCCATGGACTTAGCCAAGTCCAACCATTTTGGGACCAAGTCTAGCCAAATGGAAACCACTTTATGATCCTTCACATATTGACCTTAGCCATCTTAATCAAAGATTAGTGGCTTGGATTCAATAATTTGAATTTCATAAAGGGTAGAAAGACAAGGGTTCAAGGTTTGGGTTAGGTGGCTTAGGGATGTGTGTGTGTGCAAGAGAAGCTCAAGTCACCCAAGGTCATCCTAAGTCCAAACAATCTTATAGGAACTCACTATTGGTTGCCCGTATGGTGGTTTTAACCTTCTAAGGTGATTTAGAGGTTTGCAACCATCCAAGTGGGGTCCCAAGAGGAGTCATGAAGTAGCTGAATTGCTAAAAGGGTGGGTCCCAATTCTAATCTTCTAGGATAGTCAAAGGAGAAACCTTATGGCTAGATCCTAAACACTAAGAGGGAGAAACAGACCTCACCAAAAATGAGGTCAACAAGATACAATAAAACATGGATTTTATATATATAAGAAAAGTCATACAAACCACAAAAAAATACAACTTATCTCATTCTCTTCCCCAATGCACTTCCCATGATGTTTCTTTGAATCCTCTTCTCTTTTCTTTACAACACTTGATTCTCTCTTTAGAATAGAAAGGAAGAAGCAATCTCTTACTTTACCTCTTCTCCTCCCCATTTAGAGAAGAATCCCTCTCAAATCTTCACTCTACACTCTCTACTCCTAAACCCTAACACTCAACACTCACTAAAAACTACTCTAGAAGACACAAGACACTCTCTAGACACTCTTCTCCACACCATTTTTCGTCCAAAAGCAGTTACTTATATGATAGGGATGAAATCCCAAGAGTTTCCATAGGCATCCCTTCAAAAAGTCGTAAAAACTATTCAAATTTGAACTCCACCGACTTCGGGCGCTGGCGGCGCCCCTATAGGTGTCGGCAGCGCTCTATCGTACCATTTAATTGTTGTGCTCTCTGGATTTGGGCGCCGACGGCGCTAGAACACTTTTTCAACATTTTGCTCATTTTTGCTCATTTTTGCTCTAGATTCGTTCCTTTTTGCTTCTTTTCACTCCAATCACCTAAAATCATCATACCTACAGCAAATCATGAAAAATACCTTTCTTTAAAGTGCAATATCACCAAATATGGGTAAAATTAGATAGCAAAAATGGTATATATTTTCAGTGCATCAGAGCGCATTTACCGAATTATTGCAGCGTTAACATTGCCATATCATGGTCATGTAAAAGAAGGAAGAGGCTTACACCTCAAACCCGAGTCCTCTTAGTTTGAGAAGGATTGGCCAAGAAGGAGAATTTTTCCGTCACTGTGATTTTAGAAAGACTAGGATGTACCATATCACCACAAATGAAGGCTGAGATTTTAAGGGAAAATATTTCTGTTAGACTAGTGCACAAAGAAGCATCGCCATCTTGTATTTCTGCTAAAGTTCATCTAGGAGGCTGCTCTATTACCGTTGCCATCATCACCGGTGCTGTTACAACGTGGCGTAGGATAGCCAAGTCTCTCTTAGGACCAATAATGTCGTCTGCCACTGTATATTAAGGGTACCTGAGTGTGGGTAATGATATGAGATTGTTTGTCGTCGTATCTGGTTCGCCTAGGGAACACCCTTCTCCCCACTATACTAACGTCAGTAATGAGACACCCCATCTCCAAATATCAGTACCGAAGGAGAAGAGGTGGAGACTTAAGGTCTTCGGGCTGATACTGCCAAAGAAATGTCGGCATATTTTTAGGTTATGTGTTGTATTTTAAGAAAGGGGTCGCCTACAGAAATTGTCGGCGAATTTTTTTAGATTTTAAATTTAATTTAAATATATATATAATTTAGAAAGTAGTATTTGATTTTGAAAGTAATTTTGAGTTTTAAAATTTTAAGATATAAAATTAAACTGATCTCACATCCCGAATAGTTTATATAAACGAGCACTGCATCACAAACCGTGTATCTATCCCGAAGAATGGACACACTGCTTCATGATGGGGCTCGATTAAATAAACTAAAAGATTTGTGACATCTGTTTGGTTTGCGAACCAATTTTATAAGCCGACAAGTTCCTCTTCTTAATATAAATGAATTAAGCAGGGTTTATATTACCTGGGTTCTTAAAGTTCCCTATAAGGGCAAGCCCCTATAGTTAATTACATCCTAAGTGACGGGAATCACTAAAGAAAACTCTCGATAATGATCAGTGGTTTTGCTCTCAAGAATTTCAAAGTTTAAGATTTTCAAAGGATTGAATTTTGGAAATTTCAATAGGGATTAGCTCAAATTGGGAACAGTATATTTTGGAGTCCAATGGAAGAGAGGTAGGAGAAGCTGGAGATCCAAGAGGAATCTTGGCAACTTCCCAACTATCCTATTGTTTGGCTTCAATTTGGGAGTTTATTTAATGTTGCAATCCTACCAATTTTAATTAATTAGGACTTATATTGGTATGACATAATCATACAAATAGCCTCAAAGATGTGAGGGTTTATGTCGTACCAAACGACCACCTCGGAGTCCTAAGACCGGTTAGGGCTTAATTTGCATAACATGAATATGCAAATGCCTAACGAAAAGTTGAGGATTCATGTTGCACTAGGCAAACCACCTCGAAGTCCTATGACTTGGTTATTTAATTCTAAGAAAGTTTTATTGAAGTAGATCCGAGTTTTGCTGATGACGATGGCCGAGCTGCCCACCATGCTCTGAGCTCCTTGTTGTTGCAGAGGTTTACTTTTAGAAGTCATAAATCAAGAGATGAGAGAAGTGTTTTGGTTTAGAGAGAATCTTAAAATCCAAGTGTTTTTAATATTTTAATTAAAACAAATCTTAAAGTTGTTTAAACAAACCGATTAGATCGCACGGTTCAGTCATCCCAGCACCGTTATTTTCATCGAATTCACTTAGTCCAGATGAATTTGCTAAACTCAACTGAATGAGTTCCACACTTTCATTTAGACCGTGGGAAATCTCGTTAGCAACACGTGGGTTACATCATCCGAGGTATTCCCGATCATTCAACGAGACGTTTTAATTTAGTTGCGATTGTAGTTTTGTTGTTCTGTTTGTGATTAAATTTTGAGTTGTTTTATATTTTGAAATGTTGTGACGGTGATTTTTATCTTGTAATAACTTTTAATTTAGTTTTGGTTTCAGTTCAAGGACTATCCTAAAGGTTTTGGTTTTCATGCAACAATTTTTTATCATGCAAGAAAAGTAAAGTACAGTGCACGTAAGTAAATTGCAACAAAGTAAATTGCAATAAAATAAAAGCGTACCTGGAGGGTCTTCCCGTCATCCCAAGCTGCACTTAAAACACATGTTAAGGCATTTAAATATTTCAACAAGTACCTAGGTAAAGCTAAGGGAAAGATTTTGGTTATCTACCAAAGTCATAATCATATAGCTAATCATCTCCTATGACGTCTAGGTTCTTGTGTTTTGGTTTAAGGATGACTCTCTTCACCCAAGAACAATTAAATTCAGTTGTTCTTATAAACATCTTATCATATTGAGGAAGTGCTTAAGACAAGTCTTAAACATCTTTTCAACACCTCTAGGATTGTTTTAAGTCCAAGAGAATTTAATTATACAAGTGAATTAATCATCCAGGAGTTTAAGTTTTGTTATCTTACTCAAATGAACTAGGACATTTGAATATCCTATAAGTGAAGTAACACTTCAGTTGATGCCTCATTTAAGAGTTATAATAATAAGAGCTTTAAAAGGGCAAATCAAATTATTAAATATTTTGATGATTTAAACTTAATGATTTAAGTTTAATTTTGACTTAATTATAAAAAGTTAGTTTAAGTTTGGAATGGTGTTCAAGTTATTTTAGATTTAATTCTTAAGGATTTCATTTAGGTTTGTTGTTAAATGATTTTAATTTAATTTAATTCAATTTAACTTTAATTCAATTTAATTTAATTTTGATTTAATTTGATTTAATTTTAATTTAATTTAATTTAATTTTAATTTAATTTCAATTTAATTTTAATTTAAATTAATTTTAATTTAATTTAATTTTAATTTAATTTTAATTTTAGTTTTAATTTAATTTTAATTTTAATTTAATTTTAATTTTAATTTAATTTAATTTTAGTTTTAATTTAATTTTAGTTTAATTTTAATTTTAATTTTAATTTAATTTTAGTTTAATTTTAATTTGGATTATTATTTTAATTAATTAATTTTTATTAAGAATTAAGTATCATTGAAGTGGTTTATTAAGGGACTTTTAAATTAAAGAATAAATATCCTCTTAATAATATCCCTACTTTAATAATTCCAATTTTCATCATTTTCCCAAAATTTCAATTAATTAATTAATTAAAGTTATTTTAATTATATTTGAAATATTTAGTAGGTTTCTACCCTTAATCATTTAAGTTTCAATCATCCAAAATCAGTTTAAAATCAAATATTTTACCCTCCCCTTTTTAATTAATCCTAAGATTTTAATTAAAGGTTGAAATTTTTAATTACCATTTTGCCCTTCAAGCCTAATAATTCTATAACTCACTACATTAAGCTCAAATGAACTTGAAATTTTTATGTAACCTCACTCACATGTCAATTAAGACATTAAAGGAGAAAATGTGATTTTTCTGTATTTAATTTATTTATGTAATTATTTTTAATGGAAAATGGGGGTTTTCAAGGAAAATTCAATAACATGACCAACGAAATGTTTCTGTCCTTAAGAAAATTATGGGGAATTTTTAATGACAAGAGGACCATTTGAACCAATTTTGATGATTTTTTGAATTATATTTTATTTATTAGAATTATTTTGAGTTTTGGAGTATTAATTAATTTTAAAATAAAATTAAAGTTAAAAAATGGATTTTATATATTTTTTAAATCTCTCTGACTTCAAGGAGTTCAAAGAAACAAATTTTGAATTTTTTTGATTTTTCTTTGATTTATTAGAATTATTTTAGTGAAAAGGTTGGAAAATACATTTTTTAATATTAAAAATTACATTAAGCCTTTAAAATTCAATATCTTATCCTAGGGACTTAAAAAAAATATTTGGTTTGTTCCTAAGTGATTAGAATTCAAAATGTGACATTTTGGTGATTTTTAATATTTTTATGATTTTTATAATTTTTTAGTTATTAAAAATATTAAAATAATGATAAAAATCAACTTTTTTAGAAAATTACAATTTTAATTTTCCTAAGTTCCTCTGATACCAGACAAGCTCCAAAACCATTTTTGTGAATTTTTGAAAAGTATTTTGTGAGTTATGAATTTTTAAAATTTAATTTTACTCATGGGGCTTAATCAACCCATTTGGTGGATCAAATCAAGTCCAATTAGTTTCAAATTTTTATATGAGACTCTCTTGGCCCTAAAGGACAGTGGAAAATTGTTTCCAAGTCAATTTGATGTATAGTTAACCCTAATTAATTAAAGTTCAATTTTGGGTATTTAGACCAATTAGAGTTATCCCAAGTGAATTAACTCAAAACTTATTTTTCCTAGGTTCCTCTGGTCATATGAAACATCACCAAATTTTCCTAGAATTTATTTCTCATTATGCTAATTATTGGAATTAAAATATTCAAAACAGTAACATGCAATCGAAAATCAATAACTTCTCGTAGGGATGGCCTCGACCTTGAAAAATTCGTGGAATGTTCCCAAGTTCGGAGGCTTCAAAAGCCCTATGGTCTCATGCCATGGTGAATTGCCTATGCAAATGAAGAATTAAAACAATGCAGGGAGTAAATAAATCATTAAAAATAAAATACTCAATGAAATTACTTGATTTATTTTCCACATTATTCTCATCTGTTCATTGAGCAAGAGGGTATTTTTATTTTATTTTTAGGATTTTTCTACACAAACTTATGGATTTTCTAAGTTATGGTAATTAAATAAATCCCTAAAATCCTATTTTTCTATTTATCCGAATCGGCGCCGCACAATCCTTAGCATCTCCAAACAGCCACGCGGCGCTTTCTGGTTCGACGCCGCCATCCGAGTCAGCTGCCACGGGGCCCGCAGTTCACGTACCGTCTCCTGGTCCGACACCATCTGAGCCGTCCGCTCGATACACGCGCGATCCAACGGCTCCCAGTCATCGTCTACGACTGGTGTGAACCCGTGACCGTCCACACTAAAACCCTAAGATCTCACTCAATACTTAACGGATTTTTGTGTTCTTGTGCTCTATGGATTCGTCTTGAAGAGACGAATACATCTATACGGTGATCATGCATTGAAATTAAGGCATTTGAAATGGAGAATGTTCGAAGCTCGGGAAGAAGAGAGCTCATACCTTTGCTCGGAGAAGTGAAGCTTCGATCCGAGAGTTGTGTCGCGTTCGATTGGGTCCAAGCAAGCTCCGGATGAAGTCCCTTGGCTCGTGGAATCGCCTAGGTACAAAAGTGACCACATCCGATCACAAAGCTTGGAGCCTGGAGCAACTGGGTGGCCTGGAGAGGGGGCTTTCACTGGGGAAATTCTCCTCTTGGTCTGGTGAAGGTGTAGGACCAATCAATTTGGAAATTTGCTCACCGTAGTGAAGTGTCCTGTTTTTTGGTGGAATTTGGACTCTGAAATTAAGCTCTATTAATGGGGATTAGGGCAAATGGACAATGGAGCTCAATTGCTCTAAGTGTAGAGAGTGGTCTGGGACAATTTTGGCAGAGTTTCAGTAGGTTTGTTTCAGCACCTCCTCCATGGCCGAGAGAGGTGGGGTTTAAATAGAGCTGGCTGGAGGCTCTCCCAGGGGGAGTTAGGGGTTGGGATCAGTTGCTCTGGTGAGGAGAAGAACAGCCTATGGTGGCCATTGGGCATGGGGCAACTCTGCGCAGTGAGAATTCAAGCTTGGGCTCACATGGGAGCTCTCGGGTGTAGTGTTTTCCAGCGGCCTGGTGGTCGGCCGACAGGCATGGGTCACCCTCGTGGGCCGGGAGGTCCACGTCTTGGGGTTTAGTGTAGGGAATTCGCAATGGCCATGTGTAAAGTGGTTGAATTAAAATGGAATGGGGTAAGGGTGTATTTTGGCTAAGTTTGGTCAAATGTATGGATTGGGCTAGGTGCACCTCCCCATGGCTAGTTTGGACTCGAAGAGAAAGTTGTTTAGGTCGACTTAATTAGTGAGGAAGGGTCACCATCCAAGTACAATTAAGTTTAAGCAAGGTTTAGTGGAATCATGGAAGTGGCTAATCCCCTTAAGGGAATATGGAAAGAGCCTCCTCCTCTTGCCATCTTGGGTATGTTGAGGTTTCCAAGGCTTTCATGTCTCCCATGTGGCTCATGCATGGCTTCATGGCTTCATTTGGCTTGGGAAAAGTTAAGTCAACTTTCATGAGGAAGGATTTTGTGATTTTTGGCATTTTGGTGAGAGTTGTCATGAGGTTTGATTTGGAATGGTTTGATGATGAATTTGAAAGTTAGGGAAGGTTTTAATTGGAATGGATGAAGAAGTGTAGTGTCATGTGGGCATTAGAGTCAAATTTGGGCCTTTGAAATTATTTTAGGAATGGGCTTTTTTAGGAAGGCTTAAGGAAGTGGGCCTTAGGTTTTAAAATAAATTTATGGATGGGAATTTTGTAAAAGGTTGGGCCAAATAATCTTGGGTTTATTTTAGGGATGTGCCATGATTGATTTGAAGCAAGTTTGAGGTGATTTGGAATTGGATTGGGTCTAATTTGGGTCTCTTTGGTAATAGAGTCCAAATGGGTCAAAATGAGCTATCTTGGGCTAAAGTTGGGCTAATGTTGAAATTGATGTAAAATTAATGTTGGGAAATGTTTATGGGGGTGTTACAAATAGGTTTCAACTTTGGTTGGGTTTTGATTTTGGGATTTGGGCCCATTTTGGTTAGGTTTGGGTGTAGGCCCATTTAGGGAATTTTGGGTTTGGGTTGAATTTGAGTAAGGTTTGGGTCCAAATTTTGGGCAAATCATGTTAGTTTTTTGTTTGTGGGGATGCTAGGAAGGTTTTAGAAAAGATTTGGGTCAAATTGGGATTGAATTGGGTTTGTATGAAGTAGGTTTAGGTCATGGGTCAAAATTGGGCCTTAAGCTTAAAAATGAAATTGGATTCAAATGTAAATCAAATTGGGCTTGAATTTGGTCTAGATTGATATTGGGGATGTTGATTTGAAGTTTAGAATTTAATTGGAGCAAAATTGAGGTCAATTGAGGTGATTTGGTTTGACATTGGGTTCATTTGGGTTTAAAATGGGCTAAATTGGGGGTTTTAGTAAAATTAGGGTAAATTGGCAAAATTGGCCCTTGGTGTAGTTGAAAAAAATGAAATTGAGAATATCTGGGATTTTCTGGAATTTTCTGGGAATTTTTGGAATTTATAAAAGTTTGGCCAAAAGTGTATTTTTAGTGTATTTGTAGTGTATTTTTGGAAATTTTGGTATATTTTGCTATGGATGATCAATTTGAGTGATGTGTCAATGTTTGGGATTGGTTTTGAGGAATTTTGGGTAATTTGGAGATTTTGAAAAATTTGGGCAATTTCAAGGGCTTTTGGTAGGTTTGATGGGTGTAGGGTCCCCGGGGTCAAAAATTGAAATTTTGGAAGAATAAAGGTTGATCAAATGTGAGTGAAATGGAATCACTTTGATTGCATGAAGCCATATTAAGCCCATATGAGCCATGAGAGGACTCATTGAAGGCATTCACTATGTTGTTCCTAACCCTCTTAACCAGGGGCTTAGGGGTTAAGGTCCATCCATATGAATTACCTACATGAGTGAGGGAGTCAAGTTGGGTGTGTGGTTTTAGGATTTGGATTGTGTGTGTGAGAGTGTAGAGTGTGAGTGTAGTGAGTGTGCAAGTCAACCCTCACCAGACCAGGCCACCCAGGGTAGTCCTAAGGCCAAAGAGTCCTATAGGGAACTCATCCTTTAAACCTCCACATTTGATCTCAACCCTCTAGGTGATTAGGGGTCTACAATCAAGCTTGTGGGGTTTGCAGGGAGACAAGAAGTGGTTTAAATTTCTAAGGGATGGGTCCCAATTCTAGTCCTCTAAGATAGTCAAAGGAAAAGCCTAAGGCTAGATCCTAAACACTAAAGAGGGAAGAGAAGACCTCATCAAAAATGAAGTCAACAAGAAATTAAGTAACCCATCACCAAATTGATTCTAAACCTGAAACACTAATTGTAATTGTCACACCAGGGCCTTATGAAGGAAAAGATATCCGTCAGGAACCTTTGATCGAACTTATGATAGTCAACAAAAAATCAATTGACGTCATGTTGGAGAAGCTCAGAGTTGATATTACAGAATTGTCAAAAGAAAATCAAAGAGATGCCATCGATGAATATTATGATTTGTCAGATGACATGGAGGAAGAATTTGTATAAATCTTTGTTATTGAGACCAGGACCTCTTCATCACTACGCAATGTTTTGTCACCCGCGGAGGAGAATCGCACTGATGAATTGCAAAGTTCCATCCAACAAACAGATGGACATATTAGTTGAATGAAAAAGATGTTGGAGGAGATGATGGTCACAATAGACACACTCCAGAGTCAACCATAGTAACCAAAGTTAGCTTCTCCATATTTAAACCAACCCAAGGTCATTCACATCACAAACAAAAAGGAAGCACTTACTTCCGTAAACAAGGATGAACAATGAAGAAGGATCTGGTCCATAACATCATACTAGAGAATTACATTAAGGAGTTAGTGGAACAAAAATTGAAGGAGGCATTAGCTCATTCTAAAGGAGGGGCATTGGTTCTAAAGTGTAGACCCTACCTAGAGAGTTCGATGTCGTACAATATGAAAAGAGCTTTATGCCACCGATGTTCAAGACCTTTCATGGAATCAGAAACCCTTAACAACATGTTGCACACTTCGGAGCAAGCTGTTACAATGCGGGGGGTAACGAAGCATTGTTATTCCGCCAATTTGTAAGCAGTCTCTTAGAAATTGCCTTTGAATCGTATTCCAAGTTACCTAATGCCTCAGTTAAGACTTTCAAATAATTGGAAGAATTTTTAATCAAGAGGTTTGATGGAGCTCATCACCAAATCACTATAGGTGATGTTGTGGTAGAGTGACAAAAGCCAATTGAGACCTTGGTGGAGTATATTCTGCGTTGGAGAAAACTTAACTTGAAATGCGAGCCACAGTTGCAGGAACAACATGCAATCGAGATCTTACTCAAGAGAATCCATGGTCCAGTAGCATTCCTAACCAAAGGATTCATGATTAAGACTATCAAGAAGTTACTATATAAAGTTGTAAGTTTATAAGAAGATGCTAAACATGTCAGATTTTTGGAGAAAACAAAAAAATGGATGCCAATGAAAGCATTCTATAAGAAGTCCAAAACAGTGGCAGCAGAGGCAGAGGTAAGCAGTCAATACATATTCAAGCTGAGCAACCTCAACAGACTTACTAGTGTCCGCAGCAGTACAACTAGTAGCATACCCAGTCGTTTGGTTAACAAAACAACTAACAATATGATCAACAACAGTTCTAACAGAGACACTATTGAACAGATAGAGGGTAGGTTCTCACTCTAACTAATTGGTTAAATAGAATATACTCTTTTAAAGATGAGATAGTGAAAATGATGTTTCATAATTTGATTAAGAAGCCAAGATTCAGATTTCAAAACCAAAGAAGCCAGATGAAGGTAATAAGAAGGATCATCCCACGTATTAATCACACCACAAAATGTTAGGACATACCATAGAAGATTGTTTCAGCTTAGAAGACTGGCTCAAAAGGAACTGTAATAATGCGAGCATAACGATCCCGAAAGAATATTTGAAGGAACCTGAAAAAGGTTCTGCCAATATGATTTCGGTTGATGTGGTTGTTCTGATTAATCCTGACACAACAGATCCTCCAAGAAGATATTGGATCAAATTCAGACTGTGTCAGTGCAATCCTCCACTCAAGACTGGGAGCATACAAAGCTAGTGTTAACAATTACACCGAAAAATCCACAACAACATGCAATCGAGATCTTGCTCAAGAGCATCCATGGTCTAGTAGCATTCCTACTCAAAGGATTCACGATTAAGACTATCAAGAAGTTACTCAATAAAACTGTGAGTCATAAGAAGAGGCTGAACATGTTGAATTTCTAGATAAAATAAAAAAATGGATGTCGGTGAAAGCATTCTATAAGAAGTGCAATACAGTGGCAACAGAGGACAAAGGTAAGTAGCCAATACATATTCAAGATGAGTAACCTCGACAGACTTACTAAGGTCCGTAGCAATACAACCAGTAGAATACCCAATAGTTTGGTTAACAACACAACTAACAATATGATCAACAATAGTTCTAACAAAGACACTATCGAATGGATAAAGGGCAGGGTCTCACTATAACTAATCGATTAAACAGAGTATACTCTCTTAAAAATGAGATTGTGGGAATGATGTTTCATAATTTGGTTAAGAAGCCAGGATTCAGATGTCTGAACAAAAGAAACCAGATGAACTTAATTAGAAGAATCATCCAGCGTATTAATCATACCGCAGGCTACTAGGACATACCATAGAAGATTATTTCAGCTTTGAAGATTGGCTCAAAAGGAACTATAAGAATGGGAGCATAACGATCCTGAAGAAATATTTGAAGGAACCTGAAAAAGATTCTACCAATATGATTTCAGTTGATCTGGTTGTTCTGATTGATCCTTACATAACAAATGATGGTGAAGTACAGTTTGGACCAGATCCTCCAAGAAGATATTGGATCAAATTCAGACTGCGTAAGTGCAAGCCTCCACTCAGGACCAAAAGCCTACAAAGCTGGTGTTATCAATTAAACCGAAAAAGCTACAATAATAAGAGAAGAAGAAGGAGATCGTCAAAGAAGTAAAGACTGGTGGTGCAAAGAGTAAACTAGGGGCTGCTTATTCTCGATTGGTTGTTTCAAATTTGGGGAAGAAATCCATCAAACCTCTGACCCTGTATGACTATTTTTATGTTCCTCTAGGAACCTATAATGGAAAGAGTTACAATTTTGGCTACAATTTAACTGTCTCTAGTAATTACGTTACTACAATCAATTTAATTTGAATTTCAATTCCTATGAAAATAATTAAATCATACAAAACCCCGATAAATTCGCTAATATGGCCAATGAGGACGCTAATGATACAGTCTACAATAACTAGGTAAGTGAAGCGCCCATCCTTGATTTCTAAAGAACACCAATCACAATTGACTTGGAACTCTCAGATTTGAAAAGACCTTCATAAGAACCTATCATCGCTCCAGAAGAGAAGTCTCTAGGTCCATTCCAAAAGGCAAAAGAAATAACAAAAGTAAATTTATGAAGTGGCAAAGTGTTACCCGCAAGAACAACTCCAAAAAATAAGGGGAAGCAAATAGTCGTTCAAGAAGAGCCAATTCCGCCAACAAAAGAAGAACCTGCGTGGGAGGAAACCAAATGAGTTAAAAACAATGTGGAATAAAACATACTAGCCATCTTTGGATGTTGCCAACAAATAAAAGCATATATAACGCTATGATCCTGTCAAAGGAGATGAGAGAATCTTTGATCAAGACCCTGCTTGATCCAAAAGTTTACTTAGCAAAATTAGTTAACATCTCCTTAGATGAGGTTTGTTCGTTAAAGGAACAGTTCATTGTAACCTTTACAGATGAAAACTTGTTGCTCGGTATCGCCGATCACAACCGACCTTTGTACATTTTAGACAACATCTGTAGATTCATGTTCTCCAGAGTATTAGTTGATCCAAGAACATCAATCAACATAATAAAATTACGGACGTTAGCCTACGTGGACATAGAATTTCACAGGCTTACAACTGATAAAATGATGTTAAGAGGATTTAATCAGAAGGGAGAAAGAGCTCTTGGATCAATAACACTGTCAATGAGGATCGTTCATCTAGTAACAATCACAGAATTCCACATCATTGATTTAGAAACTTCGTTCGACACTCTACTGGGTTGACTTTAGATTCTTAAATATAAGATGGTCCGTTCGTTTTTACACCAATGCATAAAGTATTATGAATAAGGACAATAACATTGCATAAAGGGAGATTTAAAACTATTTTCAATACATAAAGTAGACATTCACGAAGAAGCCGCCTCCCAATTTTCTCCAAAGACACCATGCCAAATAAATTTGAAGATTCAAAAGAATTATAAGAATAGGACCATCAGGTTCCAGTTTAATGATCTCCCACCACTCCTTTGAAGCAAGAGGTGGAATGCTCTTTTAGCCCTTACATCTAAGATCAAGGTCGGGGATGTGGGTGTAGAGGTCAAGGAAGAACAAAGTGCTGATGTGAAACCAATAAAATTCCATCGTAATTCTTCTTCTTCTTCTTCTAATTCTAGAACCAATGTAAAACTAGTGGAAGATGCTTCTAATGAATTAATGGAATTGATTGCTGGATATTACACCCCGTGTGTTCAAAATCTTATTCAGTATGGTTTATGTGCCAAATCAGTTGTCTAATGGTAGGCTACACCTCCTCGACCAATTATGGAAAAATAGATATCGAGTTTTTAACTTGAATGAAGGTGTTCGATTCAGCATTGTAGGACCGGTCGATGGTATAGAAATCTGATTGGTTGTTACTAGCAAGTCGGACAAAAACTACTTCAAAGTAGAGGATAATCCCGAAGAATCCAAATTGGAGGACACTCCACCAAAACTCGAAGAAGAAATAAAATCAACAATTGATAAATTAAAAGAGATCAATCTAGGACTGAAGATGATCCTAGACCCACTTTTATCAAGTCCCTATTAAGTGATGAAGTGTCTGCAAGATTGGTCAAATTATTGTCAGAATTCAGGGACTGCTTCACTTAGAGTTACGATGCTCGGTTTAGCACCAGAGGTTGCAGTTCACAGACTTGGAATAGACCTGACTATGATGTCAGTTAAGAAAGCTCTAAGAGGATGCACCTAGAAATAGAGTAACAAGTCACTGTTGAAGTCAAGAAGCTAATAAATGCTAACTCTGTAAGAGAAGAACAATATCCAACATTGTTAGCAAATATAGTCCCAAACAAAAATAAGAGTGGAAAAATTAAAATCTGCATAGATTTCAGAGATCTGAACAAAGCTTGCTCAAAGGAAGAGTTTCCATTACCAATTTCATAATTAATTTTAGACATTGCATCTTCTCATGCAATCTTCTCATTTATGGATGGATCATCATGGTACAACCAAATCAAGATAACACCAGATGATGCATTTTTACAGCTTTCAAAATGCTGATTGGATTATACTGCTACATAGTGATGCTGTTTTTACTAAAGAATGCAGGAGCAACGTATCAAAGAGCCATGACGAGAGTTTTTTATGACCTCATCTACAACCAAGTTAAATGATGTGTGGATGATTTGGCCATCAATAGTAAACAAAGGGAAAACCACTCATATTATTTAAAGACTACCTTTAAGTGCTTTCAAAAAATCAATCTTAAGATGAATCATTTAAAGTTTGCTTTCAGTGTCACCTCAAGGAAGTTTCTAGGATACGTTGTTTGTCACCATGTAATTGAAATTAATCCAGAGAAGATTAACGTTACCTTAGAAATGTCATCCCCTAAAAACTTGAACTAATTGTGATTTTTACAACAAAAATTGGCATATTTAAGGCGCTTCATCTCTACTATGTTAGGACTGTGTCAACCCTTTTTCACGCTGAATAAAAAGGATGCCAAGTTTATTCGGGACAAGAAATTTCAAAAAGCCTTCAAAAGTATCAAACAATATGTAAAGCCACCTCCCGTATTAGTAACTCTAGTTTTGGGTAGACCGTTGATAATTTATGTCACGGCTTTAGACGACTCTCAGAGCCCCGTTAGCTCAGTTCAATGATGAGGGTACGAAAAATGCCCTCTACTACTTAAGCCGCCATCTGATACCTGCGGAGGAATGTATCCTCCTATCAAGAAGTATTATCTAGCATTAATCTTCGCCGCCTAGAAGCTTAAACATTATATGCTTTCTCATAAGGTCAACCTTATATTGAGGTTTAATCCATTACAATACTTGATTACCTGGCAGACGCTTTCTAATGGGTTAGTGATATACCTATAATATATGTCATTTTTATACATATTTTTGTACCTATTTTTTATGATATTACATTTTAATAGAAGGTATTTGTGTGTTTTTCTTTTAGGTACAATTAAATGGACAAAATATGATAAAAAGAGTGAAAATGATCAAATTTGGAGCAAAAATGAAGAATGTGTTAAAATGAACCGGGTCACCCAAGCGCCCAGATTTGGCTCCTAAGCGACATCAGACAGAGAAGACCATGCTTAAGCGCCAAAGGCCCCACACTTAAGCACGGGGTAGTTACTATGTAATTTCAAATAATTTTTGGTGAACTTTAAAGGGTGTTTGAGGAAACCTTTGGTACAAACGTGGGTAACTGATAAATGACACCAAAATACATTCAAATAACCCATCAGAAAGCGTCAGCCAGGTCATCAAGTATTGTAATGGATTAAACCTCAATATAAGGTTGACCTTATGAGAAAGCATGTAATGTTTAAGCTTCTAGGAGGCGAAGATTAAAACTAGACAATACTTCTTGATAGGAGGATACATTTCCACGCAGGTATCAGATGACGGCTTAAGTAGTAGAGGGCATTTTTCGTACCCTCATCATTGAACTGAACTAACGGGGCTCTGAGAGTCGTCTAAAGTCGTGACATAAATTATCAACGGTCTACCCGAAACTAGAGTTGCTAATACGGGAGGTGGCTTTAATAATTTTTTGATACTTTTGAAGGCTTGTTGAAATTTTTTGTCCCGAATAAACTTGACATTCTTTTTATTCAGCGTGAAAAAGGGTTGACACCGTCCTAACATAGTAGAGATGAAGCACCTTAAATATGCCAATTTTTGTTGTAGAAATTACGATTGTTTCAAGTTTTTAGGGGATGACATTTCTAAGGTAACGTTAATCTTCTCTGGATCGATTTCAATTACATGGTGATGAACAACGTATCCTAGAAACTTCCTGGAGGTGACACTGAAAGCACACTTTAAATGATTCATCTTAAGATTGAGTTTTTGAAAGCACTTAAAGGTAGTCTTTATATCATAAAAGTGGTTTTCCCTTTGTTTACTCTTGATGGACAAATCATCCACACATCATTTGACTTGGTTGTAGATGAGGTCATACAAAATTCTCGTCATGGCTCTTTGATACGTTGCTCCTGCATTCAGCATCACTGTGTAGCAATATAATCCAATCAGCATTTTGAAAGCTGTAAAAATGCATCATCTGGTGTTATCTTGATTTGGTTGTACCATGATGATCCATGCATAAATGATAAGATTGCATGAGAAGACGCAATGTCTAAAATTAATTATGAAATTGGTAATGGTAACTCTTCCTTTGAGCAAGCTTTGTTCAGATCTCTGATATCTATGCAGATTTTAGTTTTTTCATTCTTCTTTTTGTCCGGGACTATATTTGCTAACCATGTTGGATATTGTTCTTCTCTTACAAAGTTAGCATCTATTAGCTTCTTGACTTCAACAGTGACTTGTTACTCTATTTCTAGGTGCATCCTCTTAGAGCTTGCTTAACTGACATCATAGTCAGGTCTATTCCAAGTCTGTGAACTGCAACCTCTGGTGCTAAATCGAGCATCATAACTCTAAGTGAAGCAGTCCCTGAATTCTGACAATAATTTGGCCAATCCTGCAGACACTTCATCACTTAATAGGGACTTGATAAAAATGGGTCTAGGATTATCTTCAGTCCTAGATTGATCTCTTTTAAATTATCAATTGTTGATTTTATTTCTTCTTCTAGTTTTGGTGGAGTGTCCTCCAATTTAGATTCTTCGGGGTTATCCTCTACTTTGAAGTAGTTTTTGTCCGACTTGCTAATAACAACCAATCAGATTTCCAAACCATCGTCCTGTCCTACAGTGCTGAATCCAACACCTTCATTCAAGTTAAAAACTCGATATTTATTTTTCCATAATTGGTCGAGGAGGTGTAGCCTACCATTAGACAACTGATTTGGCACAAAACCACATTGAATAATATTTTGAACACACGGGGTGTAATATCTAACAATCAATTCCATTAATTCATTAGAAGCACCTTTCACTAGTTTTACATTGGTTCTAGAATTAGAAGAAGAAGAAGAATTACGATGGAATTTTATTGGTTTCACATCAGCACTTTGTTCTTTCTTGACCTCTAAACCCTCATCCCTGACCTTGATCTCAGAGAGCATTCCACCTCTCGCTTCAAAGGAGCGGTGGGAGATCATTAAACTGCGATCTGATGGTCGTATTCTTATAATTCTTTTGAATCTTCAAATTTATTTGGCATGGTGTCTTTGGAGAAAACTAGGAGGCGGCTTCTTCATGAATGTCTACTTTATGTATTGAAAATAGTTTTAAATCTCCTTTTATGCAATGTTATTGTCCTTATTCATAATACTTTATGCATTGGTACAAAAACGAAGGGACCATCTTATTTTCAAGAATCTAAGGTCGACCCAGTAGGGTATCGAACGAAGTTTCTAAATCAATGATGTGAAATTCTTTGGTTGTTACTAGATGACCGATCCTCATTGACAGTGTTATTGATCCAAGAGCTCTTTCTCCCTTCTGATTAAATCCTCTTAACATCATTTTATCGGTTGTAAGCCTGTGAAATTCTATGTGCAAGCAGGCTAACGTCCGTAATTTCATTATGTTGATTGATGCTCTTGGATCAACTAATACTCTGGAGAGCATGCATCTATAGATGTTGTCTAAAATGTACAAAGGTCGGTTGTGATCGGCGGTACCGAGCAATAAGTTTTCATCAGTAAAGGTTACAATGAACTGTTCCTTTAACGAACAAACCTCATCTAAGGAGATGTTAACTAATTGTGCTAAGTAAATTTTTGGATCAAGCAGGGCCTTGATCAAAGATTCTCTCATCTCCTTTGACAAGTTCAGAGCGTTACATATGCTTCTATTTGTTGGCAACATCCAAAGATGGCTAGTACGTTTTGTTCCATTTTGTTTTTAACTCATTTAGTTTCCTCCTAGAAAGGTTCTTCTTTTGTTGGCGGAATTGGCTCTTCTTGAACGACTATTTGCTTCCCCTTATTTTTTGCAGTTGTTCTTGCGGGTAACACTTTGCCTCTTCATAAATTTACTTTTGTTATTTCTTCCGCCTTTTGGAATGGACCTAGAGTTTTCTCTTCTGAAGCGATGATAGGTTCTTATGAAGGCCTTTTCGAATCTGAGAGTTCCAAGTCAATTGTGATTGGTGTTCTTTAGAATTCAAGGATGGGCGCTTCACTTACCTTGTTATTGTAGACTGTATCATTAGCGTCCTCATTGGCCATATTAGCGAATTTATCAGGGGTTTTAATGATTTAATTATTGTCATAGGAATTGAAATTCAAATTAAATTGATTGTTGTAACGTAATTACTGGAGACAGTTAAATTGTAGCCAAAATTGTAACTCTTTCCATTATAGGTTCCCAGAGGAACATAAAAATAGTCATACAGAGGTCGAGGTTTGATGGATTTCTTCCCCAAATTTGAAACAACCAATCGAGAATAAGCAGCCCCTAGTTTACTCTTTGCACCACCAGTCTTTACTTTTTTGATGATCTCCTTCTTCTTCTCTTATTATTGTGGCTTTTTCGTTTTAATTTATAACATCAGCTTTGTAGGCTTTTGGTCTTGAGTGGAGGCTTGCACTAACGCAGTTTGAATTTGATCCAATATCTTCTTGGAGGATCTGGTCCAAGTCGTACTTCACCATCATTTGTTATGTAAGGATCAATCAGAACAACCAGATCAACTGAAATCATATTGGTAGAATCTTTTTCAGGTTCCTTCAAAAATTCCTTCAGGATCATTATGCTCCCATTCTTATAATTCCTTTTGAGCCAGTCTTGAAAGCTGAAACAATCTTCTATGGTATGTCCTAGTAGCCTGTGGTATGATTAATACGCGGGATGATTCTTCTAATTAAGTTTATCTGGTTTCTTTTTTTCAGACATTTGAATCCTGGCTTCTTAACCAAATTATGAAACATCATTCCCACAATCTCATTTTTAAAAGAGTATACTATGTTTAACCGATTAGCTATAGTGAGACCCTACCCTTTATCCGTTCGATAGTGTCTTTATTAGAACTATTGTTGATCATATTGTTAGTTGTTTAGTTAACCAAACTGTTGGGTATGCTACTGGTTGTAATGCTACGGATGTTAGTAAGTCTGTCGAGGTTACTCATCTTGAATATGTATTGGCTACTTACCTCTGTCCTCTGCTGCCACTGTATTGGACTTCTTATAGAATGCTTTCATCGGCATTCATTTTTTTTTATCTAGAAATTCAACATGTTCAGCCTCTTCTTATGAACTCACAAATTTATTGAGTAACTTCTTGATAGTCTTAATCGTGAATCCTTTGAGTAGGAATGCTACTAGACCATGGATGCTCTTGAGCAAGATCTCGATTGCATGTTGTTGTAGCTTTTTCGGTGTAATTGTTAACACCAGCTTTGTATGCTCCCAGTCTTGAGTGGAGGATTGCACTAACACATTCCGAATTTGATCCAATATCTTCTTGGAGGATCTGGTCCAAACTGTACTTCACCATCATCTGTTGTGTGAGGATCAATCAGAACAACCACATCAACCGAAATCATATTGGCAGAACCTTTTTCAGGTTCCTTCAAATATTCTTTCGTGATCGTTATGCTCTCATTATTACAGTTCCTTTTGAGCCAGTCTTCTAAGTTGAAATAATCTTCTATGGTATGTCCTAACATTTTGTGGTGTGATTAATACGTGGGATGATCCTTCTTAGTAACTTCATATGGCTTCTTTGGTTCTGATATCTGAATCTTGGCTTCTTAATCAAATTATGAAACATCATTTTCACTATCTCATCTTTAAAAGAGTATAATCTATTTAACCGATTAGTTAGAGTGGGATCCTACCCTCTATCCGTTCAATAGTGTCTCTGTTAGAACTGTTGTTAATCATATTGTTAGTTGTTTTGTTAACCAAACGGCTGGGAATGCTACTAGTTGTACTGCTGTGGACGCTAGTAAGTCTGTTGAGGTTGCTCAGCTTGAATATGTATTGATTGCTTACCTCTGCCTCTGCTGCCACTGTTCTGGACTTCTTATAGAAAGCTTTCATCGGCATCCATTTTTTTGTTTTCTCCAAAAATCCAACATGTTTCGCATCTTCATATAAACTCACAACTTTATTTAGTAACTTCTTGATAGTCTTAATCGTGGGTTAGGAATGCTACTGGACCATGGATTCACTTGAGTAAGATCTTGATTGCATGTTGTTCCTGCAACTGTGGCTCGCATTTTAAGTTAATTTTTTTCCAACGTAGAATATACTTGTCAGCCGCTGAAATGCGTCTCTCTGAGATTTAAAATTTAATGTATATATATATTAGTTTTGAAAATAAGATTTTTAAATTTTAAAATATGAGAATGAGAATGGACGAATCTCATTTATTTAATAGTTTAGATGAATGAGGGTAATATCGCAAGTATCACATCTATTCTAAAGAATGGACACCCTACTTGACAAAATCACTCGATCAAATAAACTACAAAATTCATGACATCCGTTATGGTCTGTAAACCTTTATGCGGACCGACAAATTCCCCTATTTAATACGAAAAGAATTAAATAGGATTTATATTACCTGGGTTCATAAAGCTCCCTGTAGAGGCAAGCCCCTACAGTCCATTACCCCTCAAATGACCAAAGTCACCTGAGAGAACTCTCGATTTAGATCAGGGGTTTCTATCTTCATAAATTCAAGGGTAGGGTTTTCAACGAAGTGTAGTAGCAGGAATCCAATAGGTGAAAGGCGTAATGTGGAACAGTTATTTCCAGAGTCAAAGAAAAGAAAGGTAGGGGATGTCACAGATCTCGAGGAGAACCTCGATGACTTCCTAGACTATTCTAATGCTCGGCTTTAAATTTTGGAAATTAATTTATTTAATTTTCAATCATGCCAATTAATTATAGAAATTACATTTACATAATCACCTGATTATGAAAATTACCTGAAAGATAGGAGGATTTACGCAGTATCGGACGACGACCTCAGAATCCTAAGCGAGTTAGGGCTTATATTGCACAGCAAGGCTATGCAAAGGCCTAAAAGAACAGGTGAGGATTTTTGTCGCACTAAGCGGACTACCTCGAAGTCCTATGGCTAGTTGTTTAGACTAAAGAATGGTTTTGTTCTTGTATATCCATTATTTGCTCTCTCGAACACGTCTTTCCACATCCTCGATCGTGCTGCCCTCGGTGTGTTGCATCAGCTACTTTGTTGTTATTATTGAGGTTTGGTTTTAGTAGGTGAAAATCAGGAGATCAGAGAAGTGTTTTGGTTTAGAGAAGTCTTAGAATCCAAATATTTTATTATTTTTAATTAAAACAAATCTTAAAGTTGATTAAACAGAACAGATTAAGATCCTACGGTTCCGTCATCCCGACATCGTTATTTTCATCGGATTCACTTAGTCCAATTGAATTTGCTAAACGCAACTGAATGAGTTCCACACTTTCATTTAGACCGTGGGAAATCCCATTAGCAACACGTGGGTTACATCATCTGAGGTATTCCTGATAATCTAACTAGACGTTTTAATTTAATTGTAGTTGTAGTTTTGTTGTTCTGTTTGTGATTAAATTTTGAGTTGTTTTATCTTTTGAATGTTGTGGCGGTGAATTTTATCTTATGGTAACTTTTAGTTTAGTTTGGGTTCCAGTTTTGTGGCTATCCTGAAAGTTTCAGTTTTGATACAGGGTGACATTCTTGTTTAACATGCAAGAAAAGTAAAGTACAGTACAGGTAAGTAAATTACATTAAAACAAAAGCGTACCTGGAAGGTCTTCTCGTCATTCCACCACCCGAAACTTTAGTATTGTATTGCATGTATGTGTTTATAATTTTGCAGAAATTAAAGCATGCCAGAAAACAGGAAGAAGTAGGACTAACAAGCAGTAACTACTCAATCCTATTTTATTTATTTTAAGTTATTATCACTTATTTAAAGCTATTAGAATTATTATTTATTTATATATTAACATTTATATTATTTTAAAAAGAATAACATTTTTATTTACTTATTTTTGTTATATTTTTATATTTACAATTATTTTCAATTATTATTATTATTTTTTTCTCATATTTTCGGTTTTCCTTATTTTTATTATTTATAAATTATTATTAATTTACATGTATATATTATGATTCATTTATTTGGTATAGTTATTAAATTTAGTATAGTTGTTTTATATAGTTATTTTATTTAGTATAGTTATTTTATTTAAAATTTAGTAAAGTTATTTTTTAATTTATTTAAATTTATAATTATTATATCACTTATGTTTTTAGATTTGTTATTTATTATTTTATTTACAATGTTATATATTATTTTAGATTTTCATTTCATTTTCTTTTGTTTTATTTTTTTATTTCCTTTATGTTAGTATTATTTCTTTTTAAATTTTAAAATTCATTTTTCAAGTTAGTAAAAAACTAGGTGGTAGATTTGTAAATATTGAAACTAGTTAACCTAAATAATTAGATAATTTGCATAAAAAAGAAATCCTAAGGCTAAACATGGAAGGATTTAAAAAACTAAATAGTTTGCATAAAAGATAACCTTAAGGCTAAACATGGAAAAATTTAAATAGCATGAAGATTTGTGAAAAGAAATAATAACTAACACATAATTTTTGAAAACCTATGTAGATGAAGAAGAACTTTAAAGAAAATACATGTATGTGTGACTTAGATCTTTAAGCTAAGCATGAGAGGGGTAAAAAATTTTTTTTTGAAGCTTAAGCATTCACAAAATAAAAGGGAGGGGGAAGAAACTTACCTTAGCTTGGAGGAGGTGATGGAAGAACTTGAAGAAGCCCTTGTTGAAGCTCACGACTAGGAGGAGTTGGGATTGTGCAGTGAATGAAATGTGGCTAGCTTGGAAGGAGGAGAGGAATAGAGAGGAGGCTCACGGTTAGGAGAGGGATTTGGGGGAGAATGAGGAGTTATGGTGAAGTGTGTGAGTGGTTGCTTAGGAAAAGAAAAATGAGATGATGGGAGGTTTTTTTGGAGGGGCTCACGGTTTTGGAATTAAGGAGGGAGTAAGGGAGTGGTGAGGTGGAGGCATGGTGAAGGTAAGGTGAAGGTAAGGAGGAGGTGATGTGGGTAGACCTTAGGGTGGCAGGTAGGGTAAGGGAGAGGTGAGGGGAGAAGTGAGGGGAGAGGCATAGAGGAGAGATATTTTTTATTTTATTTATTTATTATTTATTATTATTATTATTATTATATATATATATATATATATATATATATATATATATATATATATATATATATATATATATATATATATATATATTAGGGCTGCCATGAGGTTAATTTGGTTAATTTTGGTTTAATTTGGTTTGATTTGAATCATTAGTTCAATTAGGTTCATTTGGGTTTGGGTTGGCTTAACTTGGGTTAGAGCTTGAATGAAGCCCAAGTGCCTTGATCAATATTGTCCACATAATTGTAATGAAGATCTTTCATGAAGACATAAAGTGGTTTTGAGCTCATTTGGAAGTTCAATTTTCGTATGGATACGATTTTTTATTATTTTGGACCATATTGGATTTGGGTCAAGTTATCTTGAGTTCGAGTGGGAATGAGGTCCAGAGGTCTTCAACAACAGTGTAGATATGGTTGTCTCGAAGTTTTTTCATGAAGACATGAAATGGTTTTGACAACGTTTGGAAGGTCAATTTGGTGGATTTAGAACATGTGTTTAATTGGGGTCAAAATTGGGGGTTTTGGTCCAAAATGGATTTGGGTAAGACTTGAGCTCAAATTGTGGACAATTGATGATTCAAATCTGTTTGAGGAGGTGTTATAAAGAGTTTGGGATTAAAATTTGGAAGGAATTAATTGACATTGGGTTTATTTAGGGATTTTGGATTATTTAGGCAAAATTGGGGGTTTTGGATTTCAAGTGGAATTGGATTCAAATGTGGGTCAAATTGGGCTTGGATTTTGTTTAGATTGATATTGGGGATGTTGAATTGAAGTTTGGAATTGAAATTGGGTAAGATTGGGGTCAATTGGGTCAGTATTGGGTTTGATATTGGGTCCATTTAGGTTAAGTGAGCCAAGTTAAGATTTTGGATTGAAAGTAAGTTAATTTGGCAAAATTGGGTTATGATGTAATTGAACAAAATGAAATTGAAAATTTTTAGGATTTTCTAGAAATTTTTTGGGAATTTTTGGAATTTTTGGAATTTTGTGCCAATAGGGGTATTTTGGTCGTTTTTGGAAAATTTTGGGAAATTTGGAAAATTTTTTTTGGCAATTTTGGGTAATTTTGGTCAATTTGAGTGGTAAGGATATCTTGGAATAATTTTTGGGGAATTTTGGTGAATTTGAAGAATTTTGGGTAATTTAGGGCATTTTAGGAGGCCAGGGGCCAAAAAATTGAAATTTTGGAAAATTGAAGCTTGGTTTGAGATGAATGTCATGAGATGGTTTAAATTGAGCTATGGACCTAGGGTCACTCACATTTGGTCCTCTATGTATTGGTACTAGTCAAACCCTAGCCTGATGCCAAGAGTTGAGAAGAACCATACATGAGTTTCCAAAGGTTTAGAGGAATGTGTACATGTGAGTGGTGAGCTCCAGACCTCACTCAGGGTAAATCCTAAGGTTAGACCACCTATAGGAGACTTCCCCTAGGCTTCCTTATGCTTGCATTATTCCAACCAAAAGGTGGAGGTTAGGCCTCAAGCATATGAAAACTCCTAGTGAAGCTAAAAAAAGTTTGAATTTCTATGGGGAGGGTTCCATGACTAGTCTTCTAAGAAAGTCATCAGGAGAATCCTACGGCTAGACCCTAGGCAATTCTAAAGAGAGACTAGACCTCAACCAAAAGTGAGGTCAACAATACTCCACCAAGGTCTCAATTGGCTTTTGTCGCTCTACCACAACATTACCTATAGTGATTTGGTGATGAGCTCCATCAAACCTCTTGATAAAAATGTCTTTCAATTATTTGAAAGTCTTAACTGAGGCATTAGGTAACTTGGAATACAATTCGAAGGCAATTCCTAAGAGACTGCTTACAAATTGGCGGAATAGCAATGCTTTATTACCCCCCGCATTGTAACAGCTTGCTCCAAAGTGTGCAACATGCTGTTGAGGGTTTCTAATTCCTTGAAAGGTCTTGAAAATCAGTGTCATAAAGCTCTTTTCATATTGTACGACATCGAACTCTCCAGGTAGGGTCCTCCTTCAAATTGTGTTCCACTAACTCCTTAATGTAATTCTATGGTATGATGTTATGGACCAGATCCTTCTTCATTGTTCATCCTTATTGATGGAAGGAAGTGCTTCCTTTTTGTTTGTGATGTGAATGACATTGGGCTGGTTTAAATATGGAGAAGCTAACTTGGTTACTATGGTTGACTCTGGAGTGTGTTCTTTGTGACCATCATCTCCTCCAACATCTTTTCCATTCAACTAATATGTCCATCTGTTTGTTGGATGGAACTTTGCAATTCATCAGTGTGATTCTCCTCCGCGGGTGACAGAACATTGCGTAGTGATGAAGAGGTCCTGGTCTCAATAACAAATATTTATAGAAATTCTTCCTCCATGTAATCTGACAAATCATAATATTCATCGATGGCATCTCTTTGTTTTTCTTTTGACAATTCTGTAATATCAACTCTGAGCTTCTCCAACATGACCTCAATTGATTTTTTTTTTACTATCATAAGTTCGATCAAAGGTTCCTGACAGATATCTTTTCGTTTATCAGGCTCTGGTGTAACAATTACAATTAGTGTTTCAGGTTTAGAATGAATTTGGTGATGGGTTACTTAATTTTTCTGGCAATATCAGCCCGAAGACCCTAAGTCTCCACCTCTTCTCCTTCGGTACTGATATTTGGAGATGGGGTGTGATCCCCGATAAATAAAAGTGCAATGGTACGTCAAAAACTTGGTACCATCCAATAAATGCAACGACGCTAGTGACCCGTGCATACAAATTGAAGGATTGATTTCTTTAATATCGGTGATTGTCGTCAAAGGCTTTCTTGTGCATCTTCAATTTCAATCAAACTCTCTTCTTCTTGTTCAATTAATTGAGAGAATTATAACGAGGCAAGGTTGAGAATTCACCTAAAAAACATACTTCAAATTATCGGGGAAGCATTTTTAGCTCGAAGTTCGGGAGGCTTTTTGATTGATGGGTTGTGGATTCATCTTTCTCGAGTCATATCCAACGATTCAAAACTTTCGAACAAACTTTAAATCTTCCTCTTGAAAATCTTCGAAGATAAAATAACTCCTCTTTTTGCTTATATTCAAATTCTTCTTTTTATTTCTCTTCATAATTTGATTTGAAATGACATTCACTTAAATAATCGAAGTAACATGTCCTAAAGCGTGATGTAGGACTCTTTGGCTTTAGGACTACCTGTGTGGCTTTGGTCTAGTGAGGGTTGACCTGCACACATTACACTTTCACACACATTTCAAATCCTAAAACCATTCATACCTAATTTTACTTCCTGACTCATGTAGGTAATTCGTATGGATGGACCTTAACCACAGGCCCTTGGTGAGGTTAGGAACCTTCTGATGAATGCCCTCGAATGAGTCCACATGGCTCTTATGGAAACGTATGGCTTCATGGCTCAACCAAAGTGATTCCATTCTACTCAAACTTTATCAACCTTCATTTTTTAAAATTTCGATTTTGTGCAAGGCTCTTGCTTGTTAAACACCAAATGTCATGAAGCTACCCAAAATTTGCAAAATTACCTAAATTACCCAAAATTCATCAAAATCAATCCTAAACATTTCCCACCAATCAAATTGATCATCCATAGCCAAATACCCCTAAATACCCTCCAAATACCCAAAATGCCCTTCTTAACCAAAAAATCCAAAAATTCAATCTGAAAAATTTCAGAAAATCTGAAATATTTAATTGCCATTTGTTCAACTACACCGTAGGCCAATTTTGTCAATTTAACCAACTTTTACTAAAACCTCCAATTTGACTCGTTCTTAACCGTGGACCCGAGCATCGAGCCAAATCGACCCGATTGACCTCGATTTTGATCGGTCAATTCTAAAGCAATTAAGTATCTGATATCAATTTAGACCAAATACAAGCCCAATTTGATTAAAATTTGGATCCAATTCAATTTGAAGCTTAAAGCGATTTTGTTATGAGCTAAACCTAGCCCAATTGTGATTGACTCCAGTGGCACAAATCTTTTCTAAAACCTTCCCAATATCCCCACAAACAAAACGGTAACAATATTTGCCCAATTTGAACCTAATCTCTGAAACCTAACCCAAAACCAATCCCCATTTTGACCTAAACCCTTTATAAACCGAAATGGGCCCAAATCTGATAATGACAGGTTGAGAAACTCTTTGTGACACTCCATAAGGGAATTTCTAAACATTAATTTTACATCCAAAATCTAACCTTAGCCCAAAGTTAGCCCAATTTGACCACTTTGGCCCCTTTATGAAAAGCAGAATTAAATCGATTCCACTCTGAAAATGTACCAAATCTTTTCTAAAATGTTCATGACACAACCTAAACTAAAATCTAACATTTTTTAATCCTTCACAAAATTTCCATCCACCAATTTGTTTTCAAACCTAAAGGCCCACTTTCTTAAACGTTTCTAAAAACTGGCTATCCACGAAGATCAACTGAAATTGGTTAAGACGCATAGGAAATTTCTTTTCATCACACGCACAATTGATATCACCCCTAAATTTCAAAATCATCATTAAACCATTCCAAATCAAGCTTCATCCAAATTTCCACCAAAATGCCAAAATTCATAAAATCTCTTCCATGAAATTAAAAAGCTTTGCCACAAAGCAGATAAGGCCATGAAGCCATGCACATGCCGTATCTGAAATATGGAAGCACTTTACACATCACCATGTCATTTATGGCAAAGAAGGGAGTCCTTTAATAATTCCCTTAAGGGTGATTAAGTCTTTTCATGACTCTTCTAAACCTTGATTAAACCTAAATGTACTTAGATAGTGACTTCTCTGTTAAGCTGGGCGGCTGCTGATTCCCTCGGCCCCGAAAAATCGAGGCCTTGGAGGAGTGAACCAAGCCCGAATCCATGACTTGGATTCATTTTGGACCCAAATAAGCTCCTCCCCATTCCATTTAAATCCAACCTTTACATAGCCAATGCCAGGGGTGAACTCGCAAACCCATGACCACGATCTCGCTGAGTGAGATGGTGACTGCATGCAGTCGGACCACCACAGGCCGTAGGCACCACCACACCCGTGAGCACTTATTTGATTCAAATTTCAAATTCCTCCTTGCTAAATTGTCCAACTCAATTAGACACCATGGGCGTGCTTCTCCTCACGAGCGAGCCCCGATCCGAAACCCTAACTCGCGCAGGGAGGCACGAAGCCATGTCTATTAAACCCTATACCCTCTCGACGAAGAAGGTGATGAACCAAATCAAACAAAACATTACCAAAATTGCTCCGAGGACCTTCTCCTAACCTAGAGCAATTGATCCCCAATGTTCTCCACCTTTCTAAATCAGGTGATTGAGCTCGATTTTGAGCTCGATTCTCGGCCCAGAAGCAGGACATCTTTGAAACCTCCACCAAAATCAAATTAAACTCACCCACGCACGGAGACAAGAGAAGGAGTTCCTCGGTGGGAAGCCCCCTCACCGAGACCAGCCATTCTCTCTATCGACCAAGCTTTGTAATCGGGCTTGGTGGAAGTTGTACCTAGGCGATTCCGGAAGGCCAGAGACTTCATGCGGAGCTTCCTTGGGTGCAATCGAAGGTGCCACGACTCTGCGATTGAAGCTTCACTTCTTAGAGCCAAGGTATGACCTCTTCTTCCTCCGAGCTTCCATAGATTCTCTATTTTGATTGGCTTAATTTCATAGCATGTAAGCGCATATGTGTTCGTCTCTTAGAGACGAATGTAGAAGTATGGAGAACATGAAAATCCATTGAGAAATGAGAGAGTTCTTAGGGTTTTGGCCTTGTGGACGGTCACGGGTGCACACCGGTCGTAGACGATGACCGGGCGCGCGTCCGATCGGCGCGTGTATCGGTTGAATGGCTCGAGTTGCATCGAATCGAGAGGAAGGAACGGAGCTGCCGCCGGGACGTGTGGCGGGCGACTTCCGGATGGCGGCGCCGAATAGGGAACGCGCGCGTGGTCTTCCGATCCGCCGTAGGTTGACACGGCGCTAAGTCGGATAAGTAGATAAATATGATTTTTTTATTTATTTAAATGCCCAAAACTTAGAAAATCCATATCTTTGTGTAGAAAAATCATAAAAATAAACTAAAAATACCCTCTCGCTCAATGAACAGAGGAGAATAATGTGGAAAAGAAATCGAAGTTATTTTGATGAGTATTTTATTTTTAATTAATTATTTACTCATTTCGGTATTTTGATTCTCCATTTGTATAGACAATTCACCATGGCATGAGACCATAGGGCTTTTGAAGCTTCGATCTTGGAAGCGTTCACACAAATTTTTCGAGGTCGGGCGAGTCTCTACATGGAAAGTTGTGTTTTTTTCAAGTTTATGTCACTATTTTGGTATTTTAATTCCATTAATTAGTGAACTACTTAGAAAATTTTAGAAAAATTTGGGGAAGTTTCTTAGGATCAGTGGACCCTAGGATAATTATATTTTGAGTTAAGCGGAGTAGAATAACCACTAGTGCTTTGATACTCAAAAATTAAATTTTAATTAATTAAGGGTTAACCACACATTAAAAGAACTTAAAAATAATTCTCCACTAATCTTTAGGACCAGAGAGACCTCACATAAAAATTTGGAATTAATTGGAAACATTTAACCCCACTAAATAGATTAATTAAGTCGCATAACGAAATTAAACTTTAAAAATTCAACAACTCCAAAAATACCTGCACTTTAAAAATTCACCAAATTGGTTTTGGGGCCTCTCTGATATTAGAAGTCTTAGAAAATTAAATTTTAATTTTCTAAAAAATCTTCATTTTTCCTTAATATTTTTAATATTTTAAATAATTAAAAAATAATAAAAATCATAAAAATATTAAAAATCATAAAAATGTCATATTTCACCTCTAATCACTTAGGAATAAACCAAATATTTTCTCGAGTCTAAAGTAAAGATATTGAATTTTAAATACTTAAAACAATTTTTGAATTAAAAAATGAATTTTCCAACCTTTTCGCTAAATTAATTCTAATAAATCAAATAAAAATAAAAAATTATAAAATTTGTTTCTATAAACTCCTTGAGATCAGAGAGATTTAAGAAAAATATAAAACTTAATTTCAACCTTTATTTTTATTTTATAAATAATTAACACTCTAAAATTCTGAAAATAATTCATAATAAATAAAATTAAATTGAAAAATCCTTAGAAATTGGTCCGTGGTCCCATAATTGTAGGAACATTCCCTAATTTTTAAGGATAGAAACCTTTCCTTGGTCATGTTGTTGAATTTCCATTGAAAATCCATTTATTTTCATTAAAATAATTATATAAATTAAATTAAATTCAGAAAATCATATTTTCTCCTCTAATATTTTAATTGACATATGAGTAAAGTTATAAAATTTAAGTCAATTTGAGCTTAATTTGATGAGTTATGAAATAAATAAGCTTCAAGGGGTATAAAAGGTAGTGAAGGTAATTAACACAATTAATACTTAGGTTTAATCAAGGGAGGAGTAAAATGTTTGATCTTAAAATTTCCATTTGAAGATTGAAACCCTAGAGGTAAGAGGTGGCCATTAATCACCTTGAAAATATTTAAAGTAAACCTTAATTAATTAAATAATTTGAATTTTAGAAGAATAAGTTAAAATTTGGATTATTTAAATGGGGATATAATTTAGAGAGACTATAATGACTTAAACTAAAATCCCTAAATGAATCACTTTAATAATATTTAACTTTTAATTAAATTTAAAGTGATAATTAAAATTAATAATTAAATAATTAAAAGGAAAGCGAACCTTAATTAAATTAAAACTTAAAACATTAAATAATTTGATAATTAAATTGAAATAAATTTAAAACAGAGTATAAAATTTCAAAAATATTGAAAGCAAAATTAAAACAAACCGACAATAAAATCATTCATAAAATAAGTTGTAACTAAAAAAGAATAATCGAATCGATTAAAAGATAATTTAGAATATTGCGATTAAATTAAAATTAAATCATTAAAAATTAAATTAAATGATAATTTTAAACTCCTCTTTTCAATTAAATGGTTTAAAACACTTAAGAATAAAACAACTTGGTCTTTGTTAAAACAAATTATTAAAATTTTATAATTAAATTAAATCACTTTAAATCACCAATTCCAATTTTAAATCATTAAAATCTTTAATAAATTAATTTGCCCTTTAAGGTATTCATTATTATAACTCTTAAGTAAAGAATCAAGTGAAATGTCACTTTACTTATGGGTTAATCGAACATCTGAAATTCCTTGAGAA
The DNA here is from genome assembly GCA_022702705.1 of Papilionanthe hookeriana x Papilionanthe teres. Classification (NCBI taxonomy): domain Eukaryota; kingdom Viridiplantae; phylum Streptophyta; class Magnoliopsida; order Asparagales; family Orchidaceae; genus Papilionanthe; species Papilionanthe hookeriana x Papilionanthe teres. The sequence continues at coordinate 10,425,811 of CM040432.1, read as the reverse complement.
GCGGGGAAATTAAACTAGATTTGGGATGATTAATTCACGTACGATAAAACTCATTGGACTAAAAAATTTTACCAAAAATATTGAAAAGATGTTCGGGACTCGTCCTAAACGCTTCCTCGGTATGAAGTAGGATGTTTTAGAAGAACGATTAATTTAAAATTCTTATTGTTTGATAAAGAAAATCATCCTTAAATAAATACGAGAACTTTAGCGTCATAGGAGATGACTAAACGATAGGATTAGGACTTTGGTAGACAACCAAAACATTTCCCTTAGCTTCTTTATGTACTTGTTACAAATATTTAAATGTATAACATGTGTTTAAGTGCGGCTTGGAATGACGAGAAGACCCTCACAGGTACGCTTTATTTTATTGTAATTTACTTTATTTCAATTTATTTATGTGAGCTACGCTTTACTCTTACTTTGCATGCCCCCCAAAACAAAAGGCTGACTGCATGAAAACTAAAACCTTTAGGATAACCTGGCAGAAACCAAAATAGAATTAAAAGTCGCGACAAGATAAAATGCAAGCGCCGCGGCATTAATGCAAAGCAACTCGAATTTAATCACAAACGAGAACACAAAACTACGAATTACGATTAAATTAAAATGACTCATTGGATGATCGGGAATACACGAATGATGCCAACCTGCGTGTTCTTAACGGGATTTCTCGCGATTAAATGTAAGTGTGGAACTCATTTAGTTGATTTTAGAAAATTCATACGGGTAAGTGAATCAATAAAAATAACGGTGCCCAGAATGATGGGCAATGGAATCTTAACCGTGTTGTTATAACCAACTTTAAGATTCCCACTAATAAAACATTAACGACATTTTAGCTTTAACCTCTTCTAAACCCAAAAAAACTTCTCTCATCTCCTGATTGTCACCTTCTAAGCTGAACTCTGCAACAGCAAAGGCTTGGACCACGGTGGACGGCACGACCATCGTCGTCGGTAAAGAAATTTGGAATCTACATCAGCAAAATCTTTCTGGTGCAAAATAACCAAGCCATAGGATTTTGAGGTAGTTTGCACAGTGCGAAATAAATCCTCAGGCTTTTCATTAGGCACTTGCATAATCATTTTATGCAAATCATAGATATATGAGACACAAGGGTAGTCGATTGGTACGACATAAACCTAGCATCTTGAGAGTTGTTTATATGATAATGTCATACAAATATAAGTCTGAGTGGTAAAATGGGCAGGATTATAACATTAAATAAATTCCCTAATCAAAGCAAAACAATAGGATAGTTTGGGAAGTTGCCCAATTCTTCTTGGATCCTCGGCTTCTCTACTTTTCTCTTTTGATTCAAAATGAATGAATTCCAAATTTGATCAAACTACTATTAGAACTTAAAATCCAATTGTTTGAAAACCTTAAACTTTGAAATTCTTGAGGAAGCAAAACCAATTATCATTATCGAGAGTTTTCTTAAATGATTCTCGTCATTTAAGATGTAATTAAGCATATAAGGGGCTTGCCCTTATAGGGAACTTTAAGAACCCGAGTAATATAAACCTGTTTAATTTCTTTATATTAAGCGGGGGAACTTCATCCGGCTTATAAAATTTAGTTCGCGGACCAAATGGATGTCACAATCTTCTAGTTTGTTTAATCGAGCCTGTCATCGAGCATGGTGTATATTCTTCGGGATAGATACACGATTGTGATATAGTGCTGGAACTATAAACTATTTAGGATGTGAGATCGGTTTGATTTCATATCTTAAAACTTTAAACTTAAAATTATTTTCAAAATCAAATGTAACTTTCCAAATTATATATATTTAAATTAAATTTAAAATATGAAAATTCGTAGAGACGATTTACGCCGTGACACTTTCGAAACCTGAGCAAAAAATATGCCGACATATGGTTAACATAATCTCTTAAAGGTCTTAATTCTTGATGGATGCCAACATTTTGATTTTGATGATTTGCCATTTCTTGAATATTTTTATCTTTTTTTGTATTTTTAATTTTTTTAATTTTTTAGATAGTTCTTTCTAATTCGGAATCGTAAGGCGCGAGTGGCGGAGCCGAGGCTACCGCATGCAATGATAAGCAAAACAAAACACGACACAACAACAAAAAACAAAGAAAAGTAAAAATTTAAAATTTATTAATCCTCTTTAAAATGTAATTTTCTTAATTTCCCCAGCAACGACGCCAAAAACTTGATCACGGATAAATATAAGTGCAACAGCTGACAAAAACTTGGTACCGTCCAATAAATGCAATGGCGCCAGTGACTTAACTCCGCCGATAAATGAATGTATGTGCTGATGATTTAGATATGAAAATTATGATTTTATATTATGGGATACTACGCAAGTATACGTATCATTTATCAAAGTAATATAAGACTTTCTCATTAAGCCGATATCGAACCCGGGGAAATTTTTGAAATCTTTAAAGGAATTAGAAAATTATCTTTTTACTTACTTTAATTGTTTTTGAAATACTATATCTTGATTTTGAAAAGTTTTGAAAGTTGATTTGTCTTGTAAAATTTCCTTAATAAAATGTCAAGTAATGAAATTAAAATTCTGATAGTAATAACCTTTGGATGTAAAATACTATTATTTAGAATATCTTTTTCTTTCCTTTCATGAAGTAGTAATAATTCTTAAAGTATTGTTGTTAGAGTATTCAAATTTTTTGTGACATATAGAAACAAATGTGTTCTTCCTTTCTTGGATCTATAAAGAACATAGGTTAATTTGAAATTTGTGTCTTTGAACATGGTTTAGGTAGGGAAGATACCGGTCTCTCACTAGAGTTCCCTCGATTCCCACGCTTTGGGGCTAACTTCTCATAACAAAACTCAAAACTTCAAACTAAATTAGGGGGTTTTAGCATGTCACTCTAAATCCTACATTTTTACTCCTTTTATAAAAATATCTTCTAATATTACATTCGATTATATGGACTACGATTCTCACCCATTATAATTGCATGTGTTCTTACTAACTTTTATGAGATAATACCGCATTGGATCTTACATAATCTAAAGGAATTCTACAACTTAACGAGCCCAATTAAGAAGTAAACAAAGTTTTTAGAATCAATCTTCTGACTTCTTTTTCAAATTTTAAACACTTATACTTTCCACAACCAAATTCTTTATAAATTAATTACTTCTCTATTTAAGAAAGAAAAAGATAAAGTAAACTACTCAGAATGCATTGAGAAAATACAAAAACACATTGATTTGAAATTAAAAATGATAAGATATTGAGCAAAATGGAGTAAAATGAGCAAAAAGGAGCAAAATAATGAAAAAGTGTTCTAGCACCGTCGACACCCAAATCTTGAGAGCACAGTAATTCGTGGTACGATGGGCGGCAGGCACGATGGGGGCGCCGCCGGCTTACCAAAGTCGGTGGAGTTCAAATTTGAATGATTTTGCGACTTTTGAAGGGATACTTTCATGTAAACTCTTGGGATTTAGTCAATGTCATTATAAGTAACTACTTTTGGACGAAAAATGGTGTGGAGAAGAGTGTATAGAAGTGTCTTGTGTCTTCTAGAGCTGATTTTAGTGAGTGTTGAGAGTTAGGGTTTAGAGAGTAGAGAGTTTAGAGTGAAAGATTTGAAGGGGATTCTTCTCTAAGGAGGGGAGGAGAAGAGGTAAAGTGAGAAATTGCTTCTTCGTTTCCATTAAAGAGAATCGAGTATTATAAAGAAAAGAAGAAGTTAAGGAACAGCCCAGTGCAGGGAAGAGAAAGAGATAAGTTGTATTTTTTGTGGTTTTGTATGACTTTCTTATATATATAAAATCCATGTTTTATTGTATAATTTCCATGAATTCGAGTAGTCTCCCTTGTCTTTTCTTCTTGCATAGAGATGTGATGATGGATTGATGTGGATTTGATGTGCTTTTAATGTAATGAAGAAATTGTGACGGTTTTCATTTAGAACGTAATTTACTTTCTATTTGACGATTGAAATGTTAAAATATGTTGTGAACATTAAGCTTGAAGGATTTAATGTCCTACGACAATAATGAATGATCCATTCAATTTTTATGGATGAATTGCGTAGTTCATGGGAATTGAGTACAAATAAATGAAATATTTATTGATCGACTTCGATGTGGAGATTTCGAGTTGACATCTTTTTGAAATCCCAAATTGAATTCTAAGATTAGTAATTAATATCAAGAGTTAGCCTTAATTGAAGAGGGCGAGTGGGAGCTACGGAAGTGAGAGTCGGTATGCTCCGGTCTAGCCTTAGAGTTTGAGACTAAGCTTAGAATATGTGATGTTCTTTTCTTACTTAGAAAGAGGGGTACTTTCTTTTAAGGGTAAAGAAATGCATCCACATCTTCTTATTTGGCACAATAAAATAGATAATTATTCCATATCGATCCACACATCATATTCTCGTTGCAAATGCTGCTTTTCTCATATGTCAAAACCTTTCGAATACTTAGTTTGGTATGTACATTGATTTAATCTTGTTCTTAAAAGTTATTAGAAGTAATTATAGTTAGTTAATTGTTACTGTTTTAGGTGTTCTTACTAATTTCTGTAGTATTAAGTAGTAAACCTTAGCTTTAGTGCTTATTACACATTGTGTAATGTTTTCTTAAAATTTATTTCTGTGGGATCGATATCCAGGACTCCATTAGAGTCCTGTATTACTTGATACGATACATATAATTGTATTGAATGCTTAAACTTAACAATATTATTATAAATCTATAAATTTGAGTTCATAAATTCTTGCAAAATATAAAGTGAAACGAGTTTTGACATGGTAGAGGAAATTAACGAGTAAAGAAAGTAAGAGTAGGAAGGTATTTATTAATAATATAAAAAAACCTTTATTTTGTAGTGTGTAATTTTTTGTTTGTTTATTTTTATTAAAGTATTTTTTCTTGTATATGTGACCACAGGAAAATGTACTAAGAAATTTATACCAATTTTATATGAAATTGCACTTTAAAGAAAGGTATTTTCTATGTTTTATTTCAGGAATGAAGATTTATAGGTAATGGGAGCAAAAAGATCGAGACGGAAATGCGGAACAAAGGGCTAAAATAGATGAAAAAGTGTGAACTATCACTTCGATGGCGGGAATGAGCCACCCGACGGCGAGATTTTCCGGAAGGTTTGAATATATTATAAAGGAGCCCGCTGGCAGTGAGATCTAGCCATCGACGAGCGGGCGCCTTGGCGGTTAACCATTGCTGCAGAAGCCCACCGACGCGGTGAAGATCGATCCCGCCGACGGTGGGGGTGTGATTCAGCGATTATTGATAGATCGGGGATGCTTTTTGAAGAGGTGCTTAAGCAACCTTTAGAATATGACTCATACATATATAGAAACAATTTGAAGTCTTTGGGTGTTTTTTGTGTGTGTTTTGGTGTTTATGTGTTTGAGTGTGTTCTTTTGTGAGCTGTCTTTAAGTGAGAGTTAGTGTTTTATTTAGTGTCTTTACTTGAGTCTTTTAATTAAGTGTGTTGTACGAAGGAAGAGTCGAAGGAACATCGAGAATTACGCTGGGGAGAATATTCGAGATAAGTTTTTTTGTTTATTGTTTTATAACTTTTAAATGAAATTCGAGTTTTGTGTTATTCTTCACATGCATTCGAGTAGTTTTCTTGGTCTTTCTCCTTGTTGTTGAGGGTTTGTGAAATGAAGAATTAAATTAGTTGTGCTTTAAAAAATATTAAATAAGATTGTGATAATCTTTTACTTAAATCTTAATTCACTGATTTGACGATTGAATTATTAACATATGTTGAATTATCAACTATAGTAAAGATTACATCTGAGATTCAGGGAAGTCAAAGGTCTTGGATGGAGGGTGAAAATAAATAGGGAAATATTAATTATCAGGATTTTAGTAATTCAGTCCTATCGTTTGGGAGGGCGAAGTGTAGATGTTAGCCCTCAGGTGAGGGGAACGTGGGAGCTACGAAGTGGCGGCCGACATCCTCATGACACAGCCACGAGATTCGGTAACGAACATAGGATTGGTCGATGTTCTTTGCACCTAGACCGGAGTGAGAATAGGAAGACTTGTTGTACAATATAATTGAAACTAATTTAATTATTTATTCATAATTCTCTTAACAAGGAGAAGATGCTAAATTATAATCTTCTATTTAATCTTTAAGTAATAAAGTTTAAGTATAAGCATTCGTTATTTCCGCATACTAGATTAGTAATTGCATTTGCTGAAATTAGTCCTTATGTCTGCTCTCTGTGGGATCGATATCGTATTCATTGACCTTTATTACTTGAACGATACGTATCTTTGCGTTGATAAAAGGGGACGAACAATTTATTTACTCTGAAAAACATTTATAACATTTATAAAGCTTAACAAACATATATACCCCTTCACTTCCTGTCTTGCTCTCCCCGAGGGCTTGTAAAGTTTTTCGGCGCCGTTACCGAGGATTTTATATCTCTTAGTAGTGGTATTTGAATTCTTATATTAACAATTGCAGCCCGGTCGAGTTTTGAAAGAGCGCAGTGTAAAATTAAAATGATCAATGAGGTAATGGCGTGAGTAGTAAAGATAGTTACTAGAGTAACAAACTCTTTTTTTTACTTAAAATTGTATGCGTAAATTTGGAACCGAAGGTTTAATCCCTTACGATTTAGAATTAGAGCGCACTATTAAAAGAATTAGAAAAAAAATAAGGAAATTACAATTTTAACTCAAATGGCAAATAATCCAGAAATTGAAAATATTAACCAGAAATTTAAGACGCTGAGATTACGCTAATACATTAGATGAAATTCACTAGCTTATAAAACACGATGTAGCGACTAACTCGTCGAGGCTTAAACTGTAATTATCAAAATGGTACAAAGTAATCAGTTAGTGGTTAGCGAATAGAATCCTAATTCTGTCTTTTAGTTTTTTTTAGAACTATGTCTTTACTTTTAAATATGACGGAGTGTGTATTGTTAGACTTAGGCTTTTCCTTTTAGAGGATAAGACTCGGATGTGGTTAAATTCGTTGCTTTGGATCTACAATAAAACTTGGGAAATTATCAAAAATTCTATCCAAATATTTTCCTCCTTAGCTGAAAGCTTAGAAATGACATAACTTCTTTTAGTCGGTTTGACGGAGAATCGATATACGAAGCTTGGGAGAGATTTAAAGATCTTAGGAAATGCCATGTCATGCGTTGCGGCCGCGACTTTATATATTAAGCAAGAATTTATGAAGTCGAATTTATATATTTAAGAATGGTTAGTGAGTGGAGATTCCGCGTAGTATATGTATCATATCAAGTAATACATGGCTCTAATGGAGTTTTGGTTATCGATCCCATAGGGAGGTGAATGTTCTTTAAGGGCTTATTTGGTTCGGGCTTTTCTCCGCGGCGCGGGGCGTCGCAGCGGGCTTCGTCCGAACTTCGTCGTTTGGTTGCAGCGGCGCGGTGGAACGAGAGACGAGCGGGCCGCGCCAATATACCCACGTCTGGCTTTCTCGCGCCGAGTTTCTCGTCCACTAACTGCCGTGCCTTCCGTCTCCATACACCCTCACACGTAGCCTACGATTATCTACGGTATCGAAGGCATTTTTTCTCTACCCTATCCACTCGAATTGGCATATCTCGAGGTAAAAATCGAGGCATTTTGCCGATCTACTTGCGGATGCGGGGATTTTACGTGTTTTGTAGTCATCTTCTTTCTCTTTCCCTCATTTTTCTCGTCGTCTTATCCGTGTTTCTATGTTTACACCTTATGGAATTTTTGGATTTGTAAGCGATTGCATGAGAGTTTAGGGAGTTTGTGGCAAATGTTGTTGTTTGCGACTTTCTGGAATGCGGTTCCGGCTATGTCCTTGTTCCCAAATCGGCTTATGCTTCTTACAGTATATTCTTCTTACGGGTTTTTATATATTGAGAAATGCATGCGGATTTATTAATGGCGGGGGCTTTGATCTTTAAGCTTATCTTTGACGAGCCCGGAGGCCCTAAGGCTTGAATCGCAAATTTGTGAATCAATTCATATTGTTTCATGTTATTACACTTCTATTAATGTAAATATAGTTGCTACTTTGAAGTATGGTATTACATGCATACTTTATTTAAGAATTGATTCAATTGAATCAAATTATTGAGAACTTCTTATTAATGATAATACCTGAATTGAAGGATTTTGGGTCATCGTATACTTCGAATGAAGTGAACAGAGTTAATTCTTTGGGAGTTAACTAAACTTGGATCGTGGAGTTTTCTCCCAGCTTGAAATTCTTTCTGGATATTCGAATGAGCATTCCTTCCTTCCCCTTTCTTTAATTGATTTTGAAGCATTCTTGTTGAGTGAATTTCTTAACTAGCAATCGTGAAGGATCTCTTTCTTTAAAAAATTTTGATCTAGTAAGTACATATTACAAATAGGTTTTACTTTTGTTTTCTGAGATCATGATTATCCTCATTTTCCTTTAGCATGGAATTCTTAATTTGTATGGTGGATTGGATATATTAACCCAGTTAAGGAGGTGATGTTACTTCTTTATGGATAAGTGAAATTCATCTTCTAATTTCCATTTATAATATAGGAAAAAGGGAATGGTTAAGTCATAAAAGAGAGATATAAAGGCTAGTTTTAGGAATAGCATGTCTTTAGTAAATGTGAATACTGCTTATGCTTCTAAAGAAAAAAAAAAATAAGTTTAATTCAAAGAAAAGAGATAGACATCTAAATGTAATGATTAACCATCGGTCTCACAATATATTTACAGTCATAATGGGACATTTACGATTTAATGAACGACTTCATAGTATGTATAAGGGAATGAGTGGTACAGTTTTACAGTTAAAGAGAATTACAATTATAATGAACGACTTCATCTAGGAATTTACATTAATAGAGCTGATGAAAATAAGAGTGAAGAGTACTAGCCTCGGTTTGAGAATATTTGGATACGGAAAAGAAATATTCCCTTCTTGTTTGAACAACAAAATTTCGGCCTTCCTCGGTGAAGCTAATGGGATAGCACCTGACCCTTAGGAGATAATTCCTCACAAGGATAATATGGGTTTAATTAGCACGACGGATTATTTACATAGCCTTTATCACTCATCTACTCATACTTTCTTATTTTTACGCATAAGCATTCATGGACAATTTTATAAAGAACATTTCTTCTTTTATTTTGATATGGATGGATATGGAATATAATTATGTGTGTGAAAAAATCTAGTATGAATCCTTCATACGCAAAAAGTTTTCTTATTGCTTTCTTTCTTTCTTGGTAAAATTAGTAGATAAAATTAGAATTCTCATTACTTCAGTAATATCACATGAATTGCGTGGCTATTTTACATGTATATTAGTGATGAGTGTAGTGGATCCCTTAAAGAATTACATAAGAATCAATAAAGATTTCTATTGATGAATAATCCAAATAAGTTGCTTCTATGATTTTCAAATTATGTACATTCATATATACAATACTTAAACTGTCCCCTTTTCATTTATACCATCCAAATCTTTCACATCCCTTTTAAATTTTCAAATAGTTTTAATAAACAGGGGCAGTCTGGTCATTTTTACAAAAAAAGCTGCCACTTGTTGTTCTCACGAAATTTCAAACCATGAAACATATTGACTTCCCCTTGATTTAACTTCCGCAGGAGTGACGCGAGCTGTGACTATAGTGAAAAGGCTAACGTAGGAACAGCATGAGCCATTAAATCGGATAGTATAGCACTAAAATCCAGTACCCGATATAATAATTACTTAAATTTACTACCACTAGTTAATGCGAAAGTATAAATAAACTACTACAATTACTTCTAATTATTTGAACTATATTAAGCGACAAACACACTAACTTATGTGATTTATAAGATATACATATGAAAAGTGTCTTTCTTCATAAAGATCATGATGTGTGGATCTTGAAAGTGTTAATTATACGTATTGTGCAGAATAGAATCATATTTGCTTGTTTACCCTTAAAAAAGTACCCCCTCTTCTAAGCGGTAAAACGTTAGGCATATCTTAAGTTTAGTTACTAAATCTAAGGAAAAGAATTTAAAAATTTGGGAGGATACCATTATCACTACGGAGCTCCACTCGCCCTTCACGAAGGCTAACCATGAACTTTAGTTACCGATCTTAAGACCAAATTGGGGATCCCGTTAAATGCCATGAAACCTCGATTTGAAGTCATCAAAACTCATTTCTATTTATTTGCACTTAATCCCCATGAACTACGTAATTCATTCACGGACATTAAATGGTTCCTTTATTTTTGTTGTAGAACATTTGATTCTTTTGGAATTAATGTTCCTCGACATGTTTAACAATTCGGTGGCAGATTGAAAAGTAAATTAAATTCAAATTAAAGAAACATCACAACTTTTATAACACTTAGATGGCACTTCACTTCCGCATCATTACATCATGTACCTCTTGCGAAGAAAGGCGAGGGAAACTACTCACAATTCATGGAGAAGATATAAAAACACATGGATTTTATATATAAAAGAAGAGTCATGGAAACCACGAAAGTAAATACAACTTATCTCTTTCTCTTCCCAAGAAAATTCCTGAGTCCCATTTATTCCTTTTATCTTCCTTACTGACACTTGATTTATCCCTTTGGAACAAAGATGAAGAAGCAATCTCTCACTTTACTCCCTCTTCTCCCCTCCTTAGAGAAGAATCTCTCTTAAAATCACAAACCCTAACTCTCTCTTACACTTTCCTCACACTCTCTACGACAATTCTCTTCTCTTCCTCCTCTCTTATTTTCATTTTGGACACTTAATTTAATGTGGAACGAATTCCCAAGAGTTTCTTGAGCACCTCTTCAAAAATCCGCAAAACTTTTGAATTGGAAGTGAACCGACATAGGGCGCCATCGGCGCCACGATGAGTGCGTCGGCGGCGCCTATCGTGTAATTAATTTTGAAGTCTGCGGAATAGGGGCGCCGGCGGCTGGGGCTGTTTTCCTCAGTGCTCTATTTTGTTCCAAATTCGTTTCTTTTAGCATCTTTTCGCTCCAATCACTTATAATCATCATACCTGCAACAAATCATGAAAAATACCTTCCTTTAAAGTGCAATATCACCAAAAATAGGTAAAAACATATAACTAAAAGAGTATATATTTTTTGGTGCATCAAAATTCCCCAAACTTAAACTATTACTTGTCCCTCGAAGTAATCCTTTTTATACATAAAAATATAACTCTAGGCAATGTACTTTTCAATTGTAAGGGTAAAAATTTTGTCAAAAGAATATAGTGTTTAGATTTTAAAGGAAAAAGTTTAGCAACTCGAAGTCGGCAACCCATGTATAAGAATATTCGGTACATAAGTCTAAGAGTTCTAGTCTTCTATTTATTTCAAGATGAGCAATAATTTGTTATATTAAGAGTACTTTAAAGGACTATGTAAAAAAAAAAAGTTATTTTGACTTTATTAGAATGTAGGCTAGTACCTTACACATAAATTCGAAATGAAATCAAGCTCTCCTTTAAGAGTGATTAGTGAAGCCAATTTTTGATTAGGCATCTCCTCGAGCTTCTCCTCATAACAATTTTCTTTTCTTTTCTTTTTCTTTTTCTTATTTTCTTTTCTTTTTCTTTTAACTGGCACTTGCGAGGATTCTTATGTCTGGATGGCCCCTAATGATTTGAACTTCACTCTCCTCCATATAAAGTTAAGACTTAAAGCACCTCTTTACTTTATGGTCATCACAAGCTTTATATTCATCGAAAAGTTATAATCTTGTTAACACACAATACTTTAAATCCCTTAACATTTTCGAAATACGAGTTTTCTTTACTTTAAATAGTTTACTATGTCAAATCCTTCATGCAGATATCTTGCTTACATGAGTGCTTTTATCACTAAAAATTTTCATCCTTTCTTTCCATAATGTTATTTGAATTGAAAAATTTTAGTTATCTTATAATGAGGTTCAGCCCACTTGAAACATTATCTTATGTTAATAATTTTTTGAAAATATAATATTTGAGAACAAATAAAAGTTTAGCATTTCTCTACCCTCCCAAACTTACATTTTACAATAAATATGAAATAGTTGAGAGTAAAGAAAACCTTAGCAACACATGTGCTGAGATTTTGAAATAACTGTAAGTTACAGTATTAATCGAAATTTTGACTAGCAAGCATGAAGTAATTAGTAGCGGTGATATAATAATTTTAAATATTTGTATGGGTAAAGAGAAATAAACATTAAATAGCTAAATATACGACATAACAACGCATAACATGAAGCAAACTATCACACCACATAACGAGTACAACTGCGGTTCAACATGAAAAATAAATGGCACTACATCACACGGTACAACACGAGTTACACATTACGCCAAAAGATAAGTATCCCGCACATCACATCAATGCATCAACGATAGTAAAAACAACATAAAATAAAACAAAAACGAACTATCTGCCGATCTCCATCACGGGATCGATGGCAGAGGATCATCGACAGGGTCATCGAGCGGGGTCGAAGGTCCGGTACATGCGGTGTATAGCTAGGACAAGAAGGAAATGTGCGTAGGACTCCACTCATAAATGCGGCATGGAGAGCATCGTAATAAGCCATATTGAACTCAACTCTTCTCTGTAAATAGTCTTCATTCACATCACTCGAGACCTCGAAACCATCCATCCTATGATGCATCCTATCGAGTACTATCACTTAGCGAAATCTCAATGGCGCAGTGACATCGGATAGTGTCGGGGGCTCAAGTAGATGGGACATTATAACTCGTGGTAGGGATATCGGTACTCCTACTCTCCTCTCTTACACCATGAGCCTCATAAGTATGGATAATGGTCTTCGTAATCGATCTTAAAGGTATCACCGCCACTCGGAACTACTATAATCCACTCCGGAGGCCCGAACACAAGGGCATGAATCGGGCGGGATGTCGAATGCTGATGGTTTCTCCTTTGGCAATAGAGTGAATGCTCTTAAAAATAATGGATCGATATTAAATCCTCTTCATATTACGGATGCAATAATTTAAAATAGCTCGATCCCTAGCAACTTCCTTGTGATGATAAGAAGGCGATAGTCGTACGAGAAATGAAATAATGTCATGCTTTAGAAGCAACATTTAAAGTTAAAGCGAGGAAAGTTAACCATATGTGTTTTACGTTCATCTTTCATTCCTCTTCCATCGGTCGGATATGTGATTACACTCATCAAATTCCCTTCACTAGTATCAAAATTCTCAAATTCACAAACAAAAGGTTACGGAATTTGTGATAAAATGCATTGATGCGTTGTGCAGATCAAACTCAACCCGGTTTTCCTCAATTGCGCCTGTTGTTTCGGACGGAGAAGCGCGTTAGCATAAAATTCTCGGACTTCTCCTAGCAATAATCGCGAAATGTAACGAGAAATGTTCCCAATTTTGCTCGAAATCAAAATACGATGCATAGATCCGGGATTTTCGAACGCTCGATCACGAATACACTTCTTATTTTGCGGTGAGGTTAGACGAAAGCGGCCATAACATTAACAAACATTTCATCGTACGATGAAATTTCGCTTCCCTTACTCGTTCTAGGAACCATGTGAATTTCTATAAAAATTATAAAAAATTTGCCAATAAATTCAAATCCTGATATGTGCTCCGAGCGTTAATCGTCGTAGCAGAGCAAAGTCACCATATGAAACTTCACTTTTTCTCAAAAATATAAATATCATCCAACGATGTGAGGTTTCACATAAGCGAAAAATCCAATTCTAGGTTAGTAGCTCTTACCAAGACAAGTGTAGATCCGGCCACCGAAGTATAAAAATCCACTCTAATGCGGGTCCCAACAAGCCACTAGCTTAAAAATCGTAACTTCAAACCTACTTTGTTCTTATCTATTTTTGTAACCCTATAAAAGTTGTCTGAGTTATTTAAGGATTGTCATTCAGCGAAAAATCAAATATTTTTTGTCTCATTTTTTATTAATATTCCAACGAACATTGTTGTATTTTCTTTAGTTATCTATCATACAACACAACAATTTTGAAGATTTATTTATTGAGAAAAAAATAAAAATAAAGACAAGTAAATTAGATCCTGGAGTTGAATAAGGAATAATAAATTCTTTTGAAAAAAATTCAAATGTTCACTCTTCAACCCATAATTAAATAGTTTGATCAATGTTTGATCAACTTTGTAATGAGTTTCGAACCTCATTTGAACTCATGTCAAATTAAGATTCAAACTTCTTTAAAACATGTTCTAATATTGTTAGATCTTGGTTTCAAACTAGTTGAGCAAATTTCAAAACTTTTTTGATGAAGTTTCAAATAAAGTTTTTGAATTCCGTTGGCCTTCGAGAACAAGTCAAACGTTCTTCTAATTGGATTTGAGGCTTATTCAAATATGGTTTAAAATTTTCTCTACTATTTATAAAATAATATACTTTGAGAAAATATATAAATACATTGCTCAATTGATATACTTTTATATTAGAAGCTTTTAATATAGTTTGTTTATATACTTGTTGATAAATTAGGAGGATCTATCACCATGGAAGAGATGTTGCTCATCATGAATACAATAGGGCAAGGTTCATTCGGCGGCGATGATGTTAAAGGAAATTTTGATTTTAGAGTTCTATGGGATCTAATCAACGAAAATGATAAGGTAAAAAAATATTTTTTTTGATAATAATTAGAATTAACGATTAAATGCCCCTATTTAATCATGACAAGTTCTAAATTACTTGTTTGCAGGAAGTAAATAAAGAAGACGAATTAAAGGAAGTCTTTAAAGTGTTTGATAGAGATCAGAATGGTTTCATATCAGCCACTGAGGTTAGTTCCATCAGAAATTATTATTTGTATCGTTGAGATCTCCTATGATTTGGAAAAGAATATTTGATGAGGGCTCCAGATGCATCTGAAGTTCAATAGTGGGACGCCAAGTGTCAAGTAGGTCCCACAAATTTTAACACTGATAAATCCGAGTGTAAAATGAAATCAGTATTTTAGGATTGATCTACACCGTCCCTTTAATATACCGGTTTCCCCACGTGTTAATTTGACCACAGGGGAATTCGAAGCCGTGATAGTGGAGACTTACGCCTAGGCTGCCTTCAAACAGGCCATATATATATATATATATATATATAAGATTAATATGTAGAAAATTTGTTGATTTTGATGTGATATATATATATATATATATTCACACCAAAGTTTTATCCATTAGCCAACCATGAAAATTTAGTTACGGCAAATTGCAGCCATCAAATATAAATGGCAAATATATATATATATTTTTTTCCTTCGATAATTGGAGATGATTTTCTTGATGCTAAACTCTGTTTTATGACATTATTTTCAGCTAAAACATGTGTTAATTAGCCTTGGTGAGAAATTGACAGACGAGGAGGCAGAGCAGATGATAAAAGAGGCAGACTTTGATGGCGATGGAAGAGTTAATTACAATGATTTTGTCCAAACTATGATGTCAATGTAAAAAATATATATATATTGAAATGAAAATATATTTGTTTTGTCAAGATCGCTGGGTTGTAAAACAATGGACCACCAAAGCGAATCTTTTAAACTATCAGTTAAATGATGCACTTTTTATTATGAAAAAGAAAAATTGTCATTTATAGAAATTAAAGAGATCATGAAACATTTTAATTCTATCTGTTCTTCTATTCAAATCTCTTGGTGCCTTCTATCTTCTTACTATTATCTCAGGCAGGGTTACACTGGCTATCCGAGCTTGAACAAATCACTCCCAGCAAATATCGCTATATTTCACAGCTTTTCATTTCAAACCTATAATTAAAGAGTTTTTGAAGTTTTTTTGTTGATTTAAGTTTTCTAATTTTCTCCCCTATACTAAAGAATTTTGATTGATATATCCATTATTTCTAGCAAGCTTTTCCCTCCTCTTAGTGCTAATAATCTTATTGCTATTAAATTTTGGTTCACCTTCAACTCTATTGTACACATTGGTACATTTATTTTTAACCCTCTCAAATTACATACTCATGGGCATAAATGGTGCTAATTTTTTGGTAAAACTATGTAACTAAAAGCATTTCACTTTAAAATCCTATACTCATGAATCCAATAATTTCGTTGTCTCCTAGAATAACATAATATGTACTAATAAAATAAACCATTGGCTCCTTAATAGAAGAAGTAAAATAAAACATCAAAAACAAGACATGGAAGCATCTCCTCGTTATTGTCTTTTTGTGCTATAGATGTCCCTAAAATAACTCATAGCCGTCCCATATAGAATCATATGAAGAATATCTCTATAAACTAGTTATCTCACCTCTAATTTTTCCATTAATGTTATGCGTACCCTTCCCAATGTCTATTCATTCTTTGGTTGAAACTTTACCAAAACACTAACCCTCACAAATGCTTCATATTTTATCCCTAATTAAAATAATAGTAGAAAAACATTTTCTTAAAGAACAATTATTCTCAAACATTTTGACACTTTCAAAACCGTACTGTGAATCCAGTATCATTTGTGAACTTAGCATATTAAAATTTTAAATGAGTTAGAATTATTCAAGTGTAAATATATTATCTATCATTCTTCTATCGTCCTTATTTATCTTAAAGATATCATTTTTAAATACTCACACTCTTATATATCCATTCTTTTCTAGAAAGTTTTGGCTTTTATCTTGAGGGCTACTATATCATCATAAGAGAAATATAGATTTCAAAAATTTGGATTGAGTTGGACTCAACCCATATCTAGTTGAAAATCTATCCACATTCACTCTCAATTAATTTATAGGTTGATTGAATTATCTACTAACAAGGATTCTTCTATACAATAATTTATGTTAGAAATGCTACTCTTTATAAGATTTTCTTTTTTATTTTAAGTTTGTTAAAGCTGTGGTTTCATACATTATCTAAAATCTAATGGAATAATTCAAAGACATTTGATTTTTATAAGATATGTTTTAGGGCTTGAAACATTTATACTCTAATCTTTTTCATTTTTTTTGTTGCATCTTGAATGTTAGCCTTTTATACTTACCATGTCATAATTTTTTAGTCTTTTTTCAATGATTATGTTGATTTCCATATCAAATTTGAATGACAAAGAGCTCTATTTAATTATATATGGCTTGGCCTTTTCTTCTTTAATTACTTAAACAACACTTCCTACTCTCTTCTGTAACTTTCTCCTCTTGTTCTCATTATGAATAACAGACTTTCCACTAAGTGAAAAGGAATAAATTATTCCAACTTGTATGATAGCATTCAAATTACTTGAAATTCTTATATATAAAAAAACCATAATTTGATTCATTGGAAGAAGTAAAATTTGTAATTAAAATTTGAAAAAAAAGCAAGTAAATTCTTATCAAATGTGTGTTTAAAGCAAGTTTTGGTGGTAACTTCCTTAACTTCCTTTAGGCGGCAAATTTGAATGAAGATATGTATTCTTTGGTGGATACATTGAATCTGGACATGTTTTGAAGAGAAATCAAAACACCTTTCGAAGAATTATAAGAATAAAGTCATATAATGAGAAGAGAGTCCTTCTTAGTCTTTTCAGAGTCTTCTTTTTTACTGTTTAGAGTCAGTTTGTTAAGTCTTTTTAGTTTAAGAGAGATTTAAAGGAGAAAGGGGTTGGTGTGAAGCTTTCTTTTCACCAATATTCTTTCATCCATTTATATAGTTTGTATTCGAGTCTAAAGTCAGGGTTGGAGTCAATAGAGTTGGGCGCCAACCTCTGTAGAGTCTTTTAGTAGAAAGAAAAATTGCAGAGGAACTTCCAGAGTCTTGTGAAAAGATTTTTCAGATAAGTGTTTATCTTTATTATTACATTTGGTTTTTAAGTAAAACTTGTTGTGTTTTCACAATGATTTGTATTTTCAAATCAAGTTTTGTTTGTGTTTTCTCCATGAGTTATGAGTAGTTTTTTTATCTTTTTCCTTTTAAATGATGAAGTAATTAAATAATGGAAGGAAGTTGTGTGAAGTATATATGTTAAATGTTGGAAGAAGTTGTGATGATTTATTTCGTTTCACTTAATCTACTTCTTGATTTGGCCAATTAAGATGTTAAAATTTGTTGTGAAAGTATGTACGAACCAATGCGGTATTGTCTCAATCAACAATTGGAAAGAATCACATGCAATTGTATGGATGAGAATTGTAATCCATATAATTGAATGCAAATAAATAAAGAGATATGTTTTTAATGGGGAGTAGAATTAGAGGTCTTTAGAGGGACATGCTAAATCCCCCTAATTTGGTTTGAGGTGAAAAATTTTGTTATGAGATGTTAGAACCTAGGTGGAGGGAATAGAGGGAAATCTTGAATGAGATTTGCTATCTTCCTTGTCTAACCCATCTACAAAATTTCAAAACATCAATTAAACCAAATTTCTTTATAGAACAAAGTAAGGTTAAAGAATATAATTGCTCCTATTTGGCACAACACATTTAAATACTTCCACAATGAAATTCAATAATTATTACTGATTCATTAAAAGAGGAAAAAGATATTTTATTCTCATTGGTTTCATATCATTTAGTAGTCCTGTTAATTTTAGTTGCTTGCTTACCTTTTATTAAAAAAAACATCAAAAGTAATTTTCAAATTATCTGTTTAAAAACATATTTTACAAAATCAAATTAAAAAGTAAAAGGTTAATTTTCTTATTTCTTTATATTTTTAGACATTTTCCTGTGGGTTCGATATCTCGAAGCTTAATCAGAAAGTCCTTTATTACTTGATAAATGATACATGTATTTGCGTAGAATCCCATATTATAAAACAATTAAAATATAGTTTAGGTTGACCAAGGGTTATTACTGTTTGATTCATTAAAAACTTGAGTTAGGTTTGATCCAGCTGTGGTTATGGTGTATTTGGGTAACCCGAGTTTGGACTGGCTGACCAGGTATAGTTAAAGTTGGTTTAATTTAACTCGAGTTTGTTCGGGTTGACCCAGGTTGAGATTTATTTGGTCGGTTCAAGTTTACGTTGGGATAGAGTTGGCTTAAGGATTTGCTAAATTAAGTCTAAGTTGTGTTAGACTTGAGGTAGGTTATAGTTTTAGGGATTTGGTTAACTCGAGCTTAAATTAGGTTAGACTTAGTGAAGTTTTATTGGGGTTTATATTAAGTTATGTTAGGTCTAAATTAGTTTAGACCTAAGCTGAACCTAAGGTTTGGCTAAGTTAGGTCTAGGTTAGGTTAGACCCGAAACAAGTTTTGAGTTGATTAGGTTTAAGTTAGATAAGACCTAAAATAGGCCCGAGTTGAATTAACTCGAGTCCAGTTTGGATTTAGCATAACTCAAATCTTATTTTAATTATGTTTAAGTTATGGTTAGAACTAAGGTTAGTTTAAAGTCTGAGGTAAATTAGGTCTAAGTTGGGTTTAACCTAAGTCATGTTTGGGGTTTGAGTTATGTTGACCTAGGTTAAAATTTAGATTTTAGTTAAGTTGATTTTATTAGTTTAGAACTTGATTGAAATTAGGATTTTAGTTAAGCTATATCCAACATAGGTTAGACCAAGATTGATTTTAGGTCTATGTTTGGGTCATACTTAAGTTAGGTTTAAGGTTGGAGTTTTGGCTTTGGTCCACGTCAGTTTGGACAAAGATTAAATTTCATTGGGTTAGGTCTAATTTAGGTTAGACTTATGTTGAACCTAAAGTCTGTTAGGTTGAATTAGGTCTAAGTGGGATCAAACCAAGTTTGAATCTCAAATTTTTAATGTCGTGTCCCTATCTCATTAGGAAGTAATGTTGATGGTCTTGCCTTCCAACTAAGAGGAGAACATGTAAACCTAAAAGATATCTATTTTAGTGCACTTTTTATAAGTATTTTATGTACACTTTTGATGACATTGCACACTAAAGGAAGGTAATTTGCAAGTTTTTGATTTCAAGTAAATGAAATTAACAATTTGAGAAAATTAGGGAAAAAATGGAGCAAAAGTGGGCTACTTTGTGTGGCGCTATAGCGCCACCCTTGGCACCATAGTGCCACCCTACAGGTGATTTCATTGCTATAGCACCACATCTTAGTGCTATAGCACAAGTAACAAAAATTCTAGATTATTCAATGAATTTAGCTGAATTTTCAATGGGTTCTTGAAGCAAACCTTAGTTATTTTCAGTGTTCTATTAAATGGAAACATAATAGAAGAAGAGGAGAGAAATTGTAGAGAGGTTTAGAGACTTTGTAGTGAAATTTTTGTTTTCTTTTTAGGTGTGTGAGTAATTTTTGTCTAAGAGTTTGGAGATTCCTGGAAGGAAACTCCATAAATTTTCTTGGGGAGAAGACATAAGGTACCTTGTATTTGTATTTAATTTTGTAAGACTAGGATTTCAATGCAAATCATGTGTTTTTGTTTAATCTCTATGAATTTTGCGTAGTTCCTTTTCTTTCTCCTTCAATATGGAAATTAATCTTGTGGGAAGAGTGTAATTTAAATACTTCTTTTTTACTATTAAAAATTGTGATGGTATTTTCACCGATTCTTCATTGACTTTGCAGATTAGCCATTTATGAGGCTAAAATCCATTGAAAAAATTAATGACCTGGGAGAGCTATGATATCATCCAACTATTGAATACCACACTTCATTCTAGGCAGATCCATTGCGACCACTTAAGGGAGAGTGCAAATAAATAGAGAGATAAGTTTTGATGGTGTAGAATTGATTTTTTTAGAGTGATGATACACCTAAAATATATAGTGTTTTAATGCTTATTTTTATACATAATTTTGATGATATTGCACTTTAATAGAAGTTATTTTTATGTTTTTCTTGCATGTATGATTGAAATGAATTATTATAATGAAAGAAGCGAAAAAGGATCAAATTTGGAGTAAAAATACGAAGTGTGTAAAATTAGCCTCTAGCGGCTAAGCACCAAGTGCTGGCACATAGACACCACAGTTAAGAGTGGCGAATTAAATTAAGTTTGGCACCAATTCCATGGTGTCTTCGAAGTAACTTTTGATTTAAACTTACTTAACTTCTTTTGGGCAACAAATTCGAATGAAGAGATGCATTCATTGAATCTAAACATGATTTGAAGAGACACCAAAGCACCTATTGAAGAATTATTAAAATGAAGACTTGAAGTTCAAAAAAAGGAGAGGAGTTTTGAAAGGAAGTATTGGCAGGAGAAGTTGGAGAAAGGCTTGAAGTGGTTAAAGGGAGAGAGGAAATAAGATTCTTCAGCTTGCCATAATTTCTTTACTTTTCCACTTTACTTTATCATAGTTTATATTAGAATTTTGGAGAGTGAATTCTTAGAGTTTGGCGTCACCCCCTAAGGAGTCATTTAGTGGAAAGCAAAGTTTAAGAGGAACTTTAAGAGTCTTGTGGAGAAGATTTTCAGATAAGTTTGTATCTTTATTTTTACATTTGGTTTTAAAAAAAGACCTGTTGTGTTTTCACTATGATCTCTGTTTTCAAATCAAATTGTGTTTGTGTTTTCTCCATGAGTCCTGAGTAGTTTTATTTATCTCTTTCTTTTAAATGATGAAGTAATTAAATTATGGATGGAAGTTGTGTGAAGAGGTGTTTAATTTTCGAAGAAGTTGTGATGATTCACTACCTTGCACTTCATTTACTTCTTGATTTAGCTAATTAATATTTTAAAATTTATTGTAATAACATATAAGAACCAATTATGTATCTTCTCAATCAACAATTGGAGAGAATCACATGAAATTGTATGGATGAGAATGTAGTCCATATAGTTGAGTGCAAATAAATAGGGAGATATGCTTTTGATTGGGTGTAGAATTAGAGGACTTTAGAGTGGCATGCTAAAGCCCCGAATTTAGTTTGATGTTTTAAGTTTTGTTATGAGATGTAAGACCCATGTGGAGGGAGAAGAGGGAACTCAAGAGTGAGAGCTAGTATCTTCCCTGCCTAACCCATCTACAAGATTTCAAACTTCAGATTAACCTATGTTCTTTATAGAACCAAATAAGGGTAAATAATATAACTTCTCCTATTTGACACAACACATTTAGATACTTCCACAACAAAATTCCATAATTATTACTGATTTATTGAGGCTGAAAAAGATATTTTATTCTCATTTGCTTTCATACCATTTTTTTAGTCCTGATAATCCTAGTTGCTCGCTTTACTTTGTCTTATAAATTATCAAAAGGAATTTAAACTTTCTATCTTTAAAACACAACTTACAAAATCCTTTAACAAAGTAAAAAGTATGTTTCTGCTTTATTTAAATTTTTAGAACATTTCCGTGTGGGTTCGATATCTCGAGGGTTAATCATAAAATTTTATATTACTTGATAAATGATACGTATACTTGTGTTGAATCCCATATTATAAAATAATTAAAGTTGATTTCTTATTTGC
This sequence comes from Papilionanthe hookeriana x Papilionanthe teres, assembly GCA_022702705.1. Classification (NCBI taxonomy): domain Eukaryota; kingdom Viridiplantae; phylum Streptophyta; class Magnoliopsida; order Asparagales; family Orchidaceae; genus Papilionanthe; species Papilionanthe hookeriana x Papilionanthe teres. The sequence goes on along the minus strand of CM040432.1, from coordinate 10,403,449 downwards.
TTTGGAATCAAGTTTTTGGTGCCGTTGTAAAGAAAAAGATATTATTATTGAAAAGAAATTTATAATGTAAAACGTAAGCATAAATATTCAGGGATCAAGTTTTTAGCGCTATTGTCGGGGAAATTAATTAAAATATCATTTAAAGAAAATTTGAGAAAATTTAAATTTTTACTTTTCCTTGTTGTTGTTAGTGTGTTTTGTTTTATTTTATTTTATAATTGTGTTTGTGTAGCTCAAGTTCTACGGGACTTGTGTCTTATAATTTTAAATTAGAAAGAACTATTAGAAAAATCAAAAAAATTAAAAATACAGAAAAAGACAAAATTATTCAAGAAATGGCGAATCAAAATAATCAAAATATTAAAATCTATCAAGAATTTAGACCTTTAAGAGGTTATGCTAACCCTTCAGTAGATGAACTTCATGGTAGTATTCAACACCCTATTGTAGCGGCTAATTCATTTGAACTTAAAACTGCTATTATCCAAATGTTATCTAATAATCAGTTTGGGGAGCACCAACTAAAGATCCTAATTTACATCTTGCCAATTTTCTAGAATTGTGTGCTACTTTTAAATATGATGGTGTTTCAGACGATGTTATTAGACTTAGATTTTTTCCTTTTTCACTGAGAGATAAGGCTAAGATATGGTTAAACTTGTTAGCACTTGGATCTATCAGAACTTGAGGTAATTTAGCACAAAAATTTCTTGCTAAAATATTTTCCACCATCAAAGACTACGAAGCTTAGAAATAATTTTACATATTTTTGTCACTTTGAAGGGGAATTTATTTATGAAGCATGAGAATGATTTAAAGATCTCTTAAGAAAGTTTCCAAATCATTCAATACCATATTGGTTAATAATAAAAACTTTTTACAATGGATTAGTTGGATCTCTTAGATCTATTATCGATGTGGCTATTGTTAGTTCATTGATGTCTAAATAGCTTACTGACGTGTATGCTTTAATTGAAGCAATGCCTAATAATAATTTTCAATGGCCTTCTAAATGGTTAAATCTTAAAGATTTAGCCAAGATTCATGAAATTAATGCTTCTGCAATGCTAACAAATCAAGTTGCTCCAATTTCAAGGAAGATAGATCATTTTAGAATGAATTTTTCTCAACCAATTTCCATGATTAAAGAAAATTCATTAGGCCAAATGGTTGATTCTCGAATATCATTAGAAACTTTGAATTCCATAAACAAACCTAATAACCCATATTCGAATTATTATAACCCATGATGAAAAAATCATCCAAACTTTAACTGGAATAACAATAATCTATGTGGTAGTAATCACCAATGAGGGAACAACTAAGTAAACCCATTGACGAATTGGAACAACAAAGGGAATAATAATTATAAACCAACCTATTCTCCAGAATTTAACAATAATTCACAATTTTTGGAGAAGAAGTTGTCTATAAAAGAAGTGGTGCTACAAATGGAAAATCAATTGCAAAGTCAAGGAGCTAAAATCAGAAATATGGAGAATCAATTGAGACAAATTACCAATTCATTAAGTAATGGATTCCAAGGAACACTTCCTAGTAATACAGAAGTATATGCAAGAGACAAGAATAAAGAGCAAGTAAAATATGTTCAATTGAGAAGTGAAAGAGAGTTGGAAGATAGAGTTCAAAAAGAGATTGAAGTTGAGAAAGAATAGGTTGAAGAACCAAAATAAGACACTCTGAAAGGTTTGGAAAGACCTATTTCTCCATCTAAGTTTGATTTAGAAAAGCCACCACCTCCATTTCCTCAGAGAATTTGATAACAAAAGTTAGATAAGCAATTTTCAAAGTTCTTGGAAATATTTAAGAAGTTTACAATTAACATTTCATTTGCTGAAGCCTTAGAACAAATTCCAAGCTATGTGAAATTTATGAAGGATATTCTCAATAGAAAAAGGAAGTTTGAAGATAATGAAACTGTTGCACTTAGAGAGGAGTGCAGTGCTATAATTCAGGAAAAGCTTCCTGAAAAGCTTAAAGTTCCTGGCAGTTTCACGATTTCATGTGGGATCGATGATATATTTTATGGAAAAGCTTTATGTGATTTAGGTGCAAGCATTAACCTTATTCCGTTATGTATATTTAAAAGATTGGGATTAGGAGAAATAACCCTGACTACTGTAACTCTGTAATTAACAGATCGTTCGATCACATATCCTAAATGAGTTATAGAAGATGTTTTGGTGAAAGTGGATCAATTTATCTTTCCTGTTGATTTTATTATGCTAGATATGGAGGAAGATAAAGAGATACCCATAGTTTTAAGGAGACATTTCCTATCCACAGGCAATGCGATGATAGATGAGCAAAAGGGGAATTAACTATGCACGTCAATGATGAAATTGTTACATTCAATATCTCAAAATCAATGAAATATCCCGCAAGAGGTAAAGATGATCAATGCTAGAGGATGGATGTTATCAGATGTATAAGTGAAATCCACTTCAATTCAACAAATGAAGAGAAACCTGAAATTAAAAATTTGGAACACGAGCAATAAGAGGAATTAGAACATTCTAAAGATTTTCATGAGGAAGATTAAATTATGTTCATGAAAATTTTAAATTATTAGACATGACTGAAAAAGATGAATTTTTTAGTCCATCAATTGAAATGCCTCCTGAAAATGAATTAAAGATGCTTCCTAATCTTTTAAAATATGACTTCTTAGTTTATTCCTCAACTTTACTAGTTATAATTTCCTCTCAATTAACTAAATAAAAAGAAGATAGTTTGCTTGAAATTCTCAAGAAATATAAGAAAGACATTGGATGGTTAGTAGCTAATATTAAAAGAATAAGTCCTTCGATTTGTATGCATAGAATCCTTATGGAAGAGAACTGCAAACCTCAGGCTGATCCTCAAAGAATATTAAATCCTATCATGAAAGATGTTGTTAAGAAAGAAATATTAAAGTGGTTGGATGCTGAAATTATCTAACCTAATTCAGATAGTGCATGGGTTAGTCCTAGGAACACATTATTGTGACTGTTAATGAAAAGAATCAATTAATACTAACAAGATAAGTTACAGGGTCGGGAATATGCATTGATTACAGAAAATTAAATCTTGCTACAAGGAAAGACCATTTTCTACAACCCTTTCTAGAACAGATGCTAGATAGACTGGCTGGGCATAAATAATTTTGTTTTCTGGATGGATATACTGTTTACCACAAAATATAAATTGCTTTTGAGGATTAAGTACATTTGCTTTTAGAAGAACACCCTTTAGTTTATGTAATGCACATGCTACATTTCAGCGATGTATGATGGTAATTTTCTATGATTTAATTGAAGAACACATTGAATTTTTCATGGATGACATTTCAGTGTTTAGAATTTCATTTGAATCATTTTTAGAACAACTATCAAGAGTTCTTAAGCACTGTGAAGAAACTAATTTAATCCTTACCTGGGAAAAATGCCAATTTATTGTAGCAAGAAGAATTGTATTGGAACATCGTATATCAGAAAATGATATGGTGGTAGATCTAGCAAACATTCAAGTTATCACTAATTTATCTTGTCCAACAAATGTAAGAGAGATTAGAGGTTTTTTGGGACATGCTGGATTCTACAGGCGTTATATTAAAGACTTTTCAAAAATTTCAAAGCCTTTATGCCATTTACTGGAAAAAAGATATGATTTTTTATTTTGATAAAGAATGCTTAAAAGCTTTTAAATCAATAATAGAAAAATTAATCACTGCACCTATTATAATTTCACCAAACTGGGAAAAACCTTTTGAATTAATATGTGATGTCAGTGATTATGCTATTGGAGCTGTTTTAGGTCAGAGATATGATAAAATTTTCAAAGTGATCTACTATTCTAGTAGAACTCCTAATGAAGCTCAAATTAATTATACCACAATTGAGAAAGAGTTATTAGTTATAGTATTTGCCTTTGATAAATTTAGATAATATTTAATTAGAACAAAATGTGTGGTGTATACTGACCATTCTGCTATTAAATTTTTAATGAAAAAGAGGGATGTAAAACCGAGACTTATAAAATGGATTCTTCTTTTGCAAGAATTTTATTTTGAAATAGTAGGTAGGAAGGGTGGTGATAATCAAATTGCCGATCATCTATCCATGCATGATTATTTATGCACAAAAATATATACAGTTTTTACCATCTAATTTTACCCATTTTTGGTGATATTGAACTTTAAAGAAATGTATTTTTCATGATTTGTTGCATGTATGATGATTTTAGGTGATTAGAACGAAAAGATGCAAAAAGGAACAAATTTGGAGCGAAAAGGCGCAAAAAGGAGCAAAATGGTGAAAAAGTGTTTTGGCATCGCCGGCGCCCAAACCCAAAGAATCCAGAATTAATTGGCACGATAGAGCACCGCTGGTGCCCTATATGGCGCCGCCGGCGCCCAAAGTCAGTGAAATTCATAATTTGAGAGTTTTGGCAAAATTTTGAAGGGATGCCTATGAAATATCTTGGGATTTCATCCCTAAATCTTAAATATCTGATCTTGGACGAGAGAAGGGGGCTCTCTTGCATTCTATTGATTTCTCTTAGTGATTTAGGGTTACGTTTGGGCAATTCATGACTTATTCGACTTATTCGGTTAAGTCGCTTATTACGATAATCTGCTAATAAGCGTAGTCGATTCGAATAAACTCGTCAATACGTTTGGTTTGAGCGTTTGGAAAACAGCTGATTCACACATGTTTATGAATAAATGACTTTTTTGCCCCTGAAATGAATAAGCTGTTGAGCTGTTTGGTTTGTGCGGTCTGAAAACAGCTTATATGTAGTTGTTTGTATAAAAATAACAATTTATGCTCATTTTTTTAATGAAATTTTATTAAGATATAAAATCTTATTTCAAATTTAAAAAATGTATATTTTTAAATTTTAATGTTTTTTAAATTATTTAAATTAAATCTAACACAAACAAAAAATAAATAAAAATAGGTTTCTCATTCTCTGTTATTTTCCTTAAGTGAAATCATACCTAAATAAATTTATATTATACAAAATTCAAGGAGCATAAAATTCATTCCAATCAAAAAATTTCCCGAGAATTTCAATGCAGATAAGCAAATTACATCTCATTCCACTATATATAAATATATATTAATTAGTAATTAAAGCATGAAAAAGCTCAGGAAAAAAAAAGAGAAGCCTAGTTATCTATTCTGTCTCGAAGCTTCTTTAGGAAGACACCGTTATCATCATCAGATCTCCTAAAGATACCATCCATTAATCTTCGACGATCAGAGATCCTCATTTTCCTTACATTCACTTCCCGAGAATCAAAATGCCTCTGGCCTTCCTAGCCGGAATCTCCTCTTTCGAGAGGACGGATTCCGGCAGCCCTCAGTAACTTGTCGAGCAACTCCCATCGGCGAGCCAACTCCTCATCTGTAACAGCAGAAATGAGGAGGCTCACGGTGGAACGAGGAGGCTCGGGACGGACGGCCACCCCAATGGAACGAGGAGGCTCGTGATGGAACGAGGGTGAGAGTGGGGATTTCAGAGGATAACACGATTTGAGTGCTGGGACGCGCATAAAGGTCTGCTTATCCTTCTCTCCGTAAAATTTCACCGCGCTTAATCTGCGGTCTTATTAATCTGGCGTCAAACACATTTTCCAAGCACCACGACGGCTTTTTCATACCGCCACCGCACCCATTAAGTTGTTCCAAACGCACAGTTAGTGTGTGTTAAGTGTTAGAGTTTAGTAGAGCAGTGTGTAGAAGAGAGGATTTGAGAGGAATTCTTCTCTAAGGAGTGAAGGAGAAGAAGTAAAGTGAGGGATTACTTCTTCCTTTTCATCTAAAGAGAGAATCAAGTGTTGTAAAGAAGCGAGAAGAGGATTCAAAGGAACTTCAAAGGGATTGCATTGTGGAAGAGAAAGAGATAATTTGTATTTTCTTTTGTGGTTTGTATGACTTTTCTTTTATATATAAAATCCATGTTTTATTATATCTTCTCCATGAATTCTGAGTAGTCTTCTTTATCTTTATTCTTTCTTAGAGATGTGATGATAGTTTGATGTGGATTTGAAGTGCTTTTAATGTATTGAAGAGATTGTGATGGTTTTTCATTTAGAACGTAATTTACTTTCGATTTGGCTAATTGAAATGTTAAAATATGTTGTTGAACATTATGTTTGAAAGGATTTAATGTCCTACAATAATAATGAATGATCCATTCAATTTCCATGTATGAATTCAGTAGTTCATAGAAAATGCGTGCAAATAAATAGAGAAATATGTTTTGAAGGACTTCAATTTGGAGATTTCAGGGTGATTGGCTGAAATCCCAAAATTGGTTCTAAGATTAGTAATTAATACTAAAGGTTAGCCTTCGGGTGAAGGGTGAGTTGTAGCTCCAAAGTTAGAGCCGGTATCCTCCTAGCCTTGCCTTAGAGTTAATGACTAAACTTAGAATATGTCAATGTTCTTTTTTTATTCAGAGTAGGGGGTACTCTTCTAAAGGTAAAGAATCATCTACGCTCCTATTTGGCACAATAAATTAGATAACTGATCCATATCAATCGACACATCATATTCTCATTGCAAGAAGAAAAATACTTTTCTCATATATATCAAAAACCTTTCAAATACTTAGTTTAGTGTGTCTATTAGATAATTTTGTTTTCAAGTAATTAGAAGTAATTGTAGTTTAGTTAGTTGTTACTGTTTTCTGCATAATAGTAGTAGAAGTAAGAATTGAACTTTCATCGTAATTAGAGTATAAGATTTTGGTGCTTTATTATAACTTGTGAAACTTTTTTACTTTACTTCAACTTAAAACCTCCCTGTGGGATCGATAATCAGGACTCCATTAGAGTCATGTATTACTTGATACGATACATATACCTGCGTTGAGTACACGGACATTACAAAATCATTATAAAAATATAAATTTGAGTTCATAAATTATTACATATATATAAGCCCCTCATGATCAAGTTTTAGGTGTCGTTGCTGAAGATTAAAATCTTCTTACATTTGTAACAAATTCTTGCATATAAATATTTTAAATTAAAGTCCATGTGTGTCAAGTTTTTGGCGTTGTTGCCGAGGAGGTAACGAAGTCAAAGTAAAAAAAAAGTATTTGTATTATTGTATATGCATAGTAGCGGATCTGTAGGTTTAGTGCCTTACGATTCAGAGTTAGAGTGTACTATCAGAAAGATTAGAAAAAAAATAAAAAAAAAACAAATAAAAAATCATTGCGAGATGGCGAATATTCAAGATAATTAGAGAAATGATATTGGAAATTTACTAAGACCTTTAAGAAATTATGCTAACCCAACAAAAGATGAAATTCATATAACTATTCAAAATCCTATTGTTGTTGCTAATTCATTTGAACTTAAACCTGTTATTATCCAAATGGTACAAAACAATCAATTTGCTGGAACACCTAATGAGGATCCAAATTTACATCTCACTAGTTTTTTAGAACTCTGTACTACTTTTAAATATGATGGAGTGTCTAGTGACGCTGTCAGACTTAGACTTTTTCCTTTCTCGTTAAGGGATAAAGCTAAGGCATGGTTAAACTCGTTAGCACCTGGATCTATTAGAACTTGGGGAGAATTATCTTAAAAGTTTCTATCAAAATATTTCCTTTCATCAAAGATTGCTAAGCTAAGAAATGATATTACATCTTTTTGTCAGTTTGAAGGAGAGTCAATATATGAAGCTTGGGAGAGATTTAAAGATCTTCTTAGGAAATGCCCACATCATGCTTTACCAGATTGGTTAATAATTCAAACATTATATAATGGATTAGTGGGATCATTGAGATCTATTATAGATGTTGCTGCTGGTGGATCATTAATGTTAAAACCTTTTGATGAATCACACACATTAATTGAAGAAATGACTACTAATAATTTTTAATGACCCTTTGAATGGGTAAATCCTAAGAGAGTAGCTAGTGTTCATGATTCAATTATGATGACTATGGTAGTTTCTCAAATTGCAGCCCTTTCTAAAAAAATAGATTAATATGGAATGAATTATTCTCAACCACCTCAAGTGTTAGAGGAAAATTCATTTGGACAGATAACTGAATCTCAAATGCCTTATGAGACTATAAATGCTATTAATAGACCTAAAAATCCTTATTCAAATTATTATAATCCTGGTTGGAAGAATCACCCAAATTTCAATTGGAAAAATAGCAATGCTAATGTTAACCTGCACTGGGCTAACAATTCCATGAATCCAATTGGAAATTCAGAGAATCAAGGAAATACTAATTTTGGACTATCATATCCCCCTGGATTCAATTGTAACCCACAATTTAAGGATAAGATTTTGTCTACTGAAGAAATGATTCTGAATATGGGAAATCGATTACAAGCTCAAGATGTTTCTATGAAAAATATTGAAAATCAATTAGGACATATTTTCACTGCACTTAATAATAGACATTCTGGAACTCTTCCAAGCAATGTTGAGAACTATTCCGTGTGCTATAGGTCAAAATTTTTTCGGAAAGGCTTTATGTTATCTGGGAGCGAGTATTAATCTTATGCCTTTATCAACTTTTAAAAGGTTGGGAATAGGAGAAATTTCTCCTATATAGACTTGCTGGGCACAAGTAGTACTGTTTTCTGGGTGGATATACTGATTACCACCAAATACCTATTGCTCCCGATGATAAATAAAAGATAACATTTACTAGCCCTTACATAACCTTTGCTTTTCGAAGAATGCTTTTTGGACTGTGTAATGCACCTGCAACATTTCAAAGATGTATGATGTATATTTTCAGTAGTATGATAGATAATGGAATAGAAGTTTTTATGGATGATTTCTTTGTATTCGGGACTTCATTTGTAATTTGTTTGGAAAACTTAGCAAAACTTTTGGAGCTTTGTGAGAAAACAAATCTAGTTCTGAATTAGGAGAAATGTTAATTTATGGTTGCAGGAGGAATTGTGCTTGGGAATACAATTTCTGAACATGGTATGGAGGTCGATCCTGCTAAAATTAGAGTGATTGAGAGATTGCTGCCACCCACTACTGTGAGAGAGGTGAGGAGTTACTTATGACACGCTGGATTTTACAGACGATATTTAAAGATTTTTAAAAAATTACTAAACCTTTGTGCCAACTTTTAGAAAATTATAGAAAGTTTGATTTTAATGATGAATGCTTAAGAGCTTTCGAATTATTAAAAGAAAAGTTAATCACTGCACCTATAATTGTTTCACCCGATTGGGATAAACCATTTGAACTGATGTGTGATGCTAGTGATTATGCAATCGGAGTAGTATTGGGGCAAAGATACGATAAAGTTTTCAAAGTTATTTACTATGCTAGTGCTCCCCGATAGATATAAGTGCAACGGCTGCAAAAAACTTGACTCCGCCAGATAAATATAAGAGAAACGGCTGCCAAAAACATGGGTTGCTAGGAATATATGTGCTGATGATTTAGATATGAAACTTATGATTTTATAATATGGGATACTACGCAAGTATACATATCGTTTATCAAGTAATATATGACTTTTTGATTAAGGCCCGAGATATCGAACCCATAGGAAAAGTATAAAATCTTTAAAGGAATCAGAGAAATTCTCTTTTTTACTTTCTTTAATTGTTTTCAAAAAAGTATGCCTTGATTTTGAAAAGTTTTGAAGGTTGATATACCTTTTGAAATTTTCTTAATAAAATACAAAGAAAGAAATTAAAAACAACTAATAACACTGGATGTAAAATACTATTAACTAGAATTTCTTTTTCTTTCCTTTTATGAAGTAGTAATAATTCTTCAAGTATTGTTGTGGAAGTATTCAAATTTGTTGTGACAGATAAAAGTAAATATGTTCTTTACCCTTACTTGGTTCTATAAAGAACATAGGCTAATTTGAAATTTATGTTATTTTGAACATGGTTAGGCAGGGAAGATACCAGTCTCTCACTCTAGAGTTCCCTCGATTCCCACCACCCGGGGGTTAACTTGTCATAAAAAAACTCAAAACTTCAAACCAAATTAGGGGATTTTTGCCTGTCACTCTAAAATCCTCTAATTTTACTCCCTTCTATAAAAATATCTTCTAATATTACATTCAATAATATGGACTACAATTCTCACCCATATAATTGCATGTGATTCTTACTAACTTTTATGAGACAATACCGCATTAGATCTTACATAATCTCAAGAAATTTTACAACTTAACAGGCCAAATTAAGAAGTAAACAAAGTTTTTAGAATCAATCTTCACAACTTCTTCCAACTTTTAAACACTTATACTTTCTACAACAATTCTTTATAATTTAATTGCTTCTCCATTTAAGAAAAAAAAAGATAAAGTAAACTACTCAGAATGCATTGAAAAAATACAAAAACACATTGATTTGAAATTAAAAATGATAAAAAAAAATAATAAATGAAAGCAAGTATTGATAAACAAAATAAAATTAAACACTTATCTAAAAATCCTATCCACAAGACTAAGGAAGTTCCTATGAAACTTTGATTCTTCGCTAAACTACTCCTTAGAGCAAGTCTCCCAACTTCGATGACTCAGAATACAGACTTCAGACTTCAATAAAAACTAAACTAAAAGAAAGAAAAGAAGGGGGAAGAAGTATACTTCACTCTGACCCTTTTCTCCTTTCTACTCTCTACTTCTACTCTAAATAAAAACTCTTAAAATGCAGTGGAAGAACAGTGGAAGAACCCTTCAAAATGCAGTGGAAGAGCCTCCTCAAATTGCCTCCCTTTTCTTCTTCTTCAGACTCTCTTTAAATAGTGAACCAAAATGTGCCTTGGTGTCTCTTTAAAATGTGTCCAGATTCGATGTGTCTACCAAGGAACGCACCCCTTCATTCAAACTTGCATCCCAAAGGAAGTTATAGACGTTACCACCAAGAGTTGCATCCCATCCCCTTTGAAATTGGCACCAAATCTATTTGAAATCAGATTTTTAACTGTGGCGGCTAAGCGCCGGCTTAGCGGCACTTAGCCGCCAGTGCCAAAATTTTGATTTTTCATTTTTTGCTCCAAAATTGATCCAAATTTGCTCCTTTCATTATGACCATCCATTTTCATCATACCTGCAAGAAAAACACAAAATGCTTTCCATTAAAGTGTAATATCATTAAAAATAGGTATAAAAATGTGCATAAAAATACTATATATTTTAGGTGTATCAAAATCCTCCAAACTTAAAATGTTACTTGTCCTCAAGTGACAGTTAATCTCATAAAATATTTTAGCATGCAAATTATGTATTAGTTTCTTAGAAAGATAACAAAATTTTGTTCTAGAAATGGAATAGTCTAATTTAGAAAAAATTTCAGTGATTAAAACCAACTTAAAGTTTAGAAAGTTCTTTAGTAAAGGAAAATGACAAATATAAGTTTCTACCTATTTCAGAAATATTTGCAGATTTTTCAAAATATAGGATGCAAACACTTATTTTTATCACTTAAACATCTTTATTTGAAAAATAATTTTACTTATTATATTATAACCTTAAGCTTTAGATTTTCTCTGAACTTATATCTTAAACTTTAGGTGTGAAACCAATTTTTGATTAGGCCCCTTAAATCCTCAAGCTTCTCCTCCCTTGTCATATACCTTTTTTTTTGTAAGGCAAGGATTACTATATCTGGATAGGCCTTTAATGATTTTGAATTCCACCATTCCATTTAAAATAAAGGTCAAATATACATCTTTCACTTAAAAATCATAATAAAAGTATTTGAAAATTACTCTTCAATAAAATAAATTTAAGCTTTGAAGAATAAAAGTTAAATCTTCTATTTATCCAAAAATACAAAACTTCTCACTAAAGATAGTTTAATTTTATTTAACATATCTTCATTAAGAAAATTTTAACCTTAAGTTTTTCATGATTACTATAAATTTTAACTAAATTCTTTTATTCATTTCTATATTCAAAATTTTGTTTCCCTGATATAACTTCATGCACATAATTGTTCTCAATAAAAAATAATATTTTTTTTAAGTATTCTTGAGAATCAAATAAAATTTTAGGTTTTTGAAAATCTTTGTTTTTAAAATCCCCCCCAAACTTTTAATTTTTAGTTAAGATAAAATAGTTAAGCATAATAAATGATATATGGGTGAGAAATAAAAACTGACATACCATGCTTGCAGAAATTTTTAATATCATAATATGCAAGTATAAGAATTTAAATAACAAGAGTAACATGAAATCAAATTAGTTTTTCAAAACATTTTTCTCTTTTTTTTATGACAAGAAAAGTAAAAATTTCAGAAGACTTCTACAGTAGTGGAGGTTTTCAAAACAAATACACACCAACTAAAATAACACACTGATACAGATAACAAATGATAGTGGAATTTGAAAAATTTTAAACATGTACTTTCCTAAGTAGAAGTTCCTAATAGTGGTTTATAATCTCCTAATAGTTTTTGAATTAAAGTACACACTATTAAAAACTCTGACATAACATACACATAAAAATATTTACTATTACACAGTATCACACATCAACATATAAAACAACAATAATACAACAACAATACCTGAATATGCATAACAGATAAATAGTACAACTATAATCTGCATAATATCAAGGTTCAAATCATAATATAGTCATCAAACAAAATACTAGATAAAGCACATAGTAACGCAACACAACAACACAACAATAACTAAAACAAACAACATACAACTACTCTTCATCCTCATCATCCTCATCATCTTGCTCGTTCCAATCTCTGGATGACACATAAGGTATGTAGAATGGATGAGGTTCTGATCTCCTCTAATCAGTCTATCCAAATATTGCTGATAATTCTCCTCATATTCATCATGTTTCACAATATACCTCTCAAAATTATCCAGCTTACCATCCATATCTCTCACATGCTCTCGAGTAAGACTTAATTTTTTCAAAATCTTTCTTAATAAACCAGTCTGTGAATCAGTAGATGATGAAGCATGTGAAGTAGAAGCACGAGAAGTAGATGCAGTAGAAGCAGAAGCAGTAGAAGCCCTACCAAATCCTCCTCTCCAACTAAACTCTGAATGTACAGTGTAAGCACCAATGTTTACACTAGTAATTGGTCTCAATGGCTAAAGTACCTCTTCCCAGGTCTCAAACTTCACTCCAGATCGTTCACATAGTGAATTAATCAAAGAAGGAAATCCCATACCTGCAGTAGTGGTTAATATAGCACAGTTCAAAACATAATAAAAAGATATTCCTCCAATATCAATCGGCTTCCCATACTGAATACAATGGTTCAACACTGCTCTTTCTCTTGTTACTTCACTTGTATGACCTGAAGGTAACAACTTAGATGAGATAAAGTAATTCCATGCCTTAGAGATGGCATTCAATTTGGAAGCAGGAAAGTTCACTCTTCTATCATTTGTTATTTTCCATAATCCTCTTGCATAAGTCAGAAATTCCATGATCTCATCTAATTCCCCTTCCGAAGGATGATAGTTTGAATAAAAACAAAACATATTAGTAGGTAGTCCATAAAGGTTATTGATTGCACCAGAAGAAAAGTTGACCTCATGTCTCCTAACCATCACTTGATTTTCTTCTGCAGCTCGCAAATTTACATAAAATTCTCTTACTACAGAAACAACGACAACGGCGGAGAAGCAATGATAATTCTCCCGAGTTTCTTCAGCAATCATATCTTCAATCACCTCTCTGGCTTACTAAACACACGCTCGGGAATCAACTTACGTGACTGCAATGCATCGACGTATCATTCCTCAGCCCTCAAACTAACAAATTTGTCAGAATCAAACTTTGTCTTTTCTCGTGCACGCTTCGACTATGGAGCCATCTCTAAAAATTCACAAAAAATTTCACCATAAATTCCAAAATCAAACTAAACTTGCTAAATTATCTTCTAAAAGATAGTTTCACTAAATCCAAGCAATTTCTCAAGTTTTTCCTCAAATTTTCACCATGAATAGTGATTTTAAGATTTTCCATAATGTACTCAAAATACATGGTGAAAAAAAAAATTTACTTAGGAGTAGTGCTCTTACCTCAAGGAATCCAAATCTAACAATTTTTCTTGAGATCAGTTCTTAAATGATCCAATATAAGATACCCTAGGCTCCTCTTTCGCGACAAAACAGAGGTTGAAGATGATGAGGCGGTTGAAAATGGCAATTTTTTAGTTTTTAACTCTCGGGAACAAATATTTTGCGGACTGGAGCCTAAGCGTGAACATTCGGCGCTTAGCCGCAAAATCTGGCGCCTAAGCGCCGACACTTTGGCGCTTAGCCTCCAATACCCAAATTTTCACAATTAAGATATATGCACTAAATCACTTGGTTAATTACCCTTAATTAGTCCAAAATAATTAATTCTCCCACATAAATCTTCAAATACTCTAAATCAAAATTAAATAATCATTGATTCCACACAAATTTCACAAAAATAAACCTATATTAAAACAAACGTAACATTTAATACAACACTAGAATTTTAATCCAAACATGAAGGATAAAATTCTCAAAATACAAGAGACTTTAATTCTCAGTCTGATAAGTAAACATCTCTAAGATGTACCCATCACATCATCAGGCATATATAATATATATATAAAAAGACTAAACACAAACAACATGAACTCATAAGAACACTAACATCACACATAAGACACTAAAGAAAACACATTTAATTCCACTCTCCATTAGGCGGAATATAACCATGACCACTATTATTCTCATTTGACCCTTTAGGAATTTAGATTTACAAGAAAGGCGATTATTGTTCATTCTTACATCATCTTCTTCAATCCATTTTTTCTTCACAAACATCGCCTTATCTATTTCTTCCACATACCTTGAATGATTGAATTACATCTTGAGTTTCCATCCCATGTGATCAAGATGTAAGGTAATATCATTGATTTTTGCTTCCATTGAAGTCACTCAGGCTTCAATTTTTGCAATCATCTCTGCATTACCTTGAATACAAACAGCCAGATATCCATTAAATAACTCCTTAGCACAATCACTAATGAACTTACTTTTATTGCAATCTTGCTTCTTCTTCATCTCGTTCTCCCATGAAGACATGGTGCTCTCAAAATTCTCCTCTTAAATCTTCAGAAATGAAAATAGGACTTGTGGTAAGTATTTCTCTTAAGTCTGGTCCTTTTTATAGATTTGGAGATGCTAGAATATTCCCCAACACGTTTAGAATCTTCTAAATAACTCTCAAAACTTTTCCCCCATGATTTAGGCTCTTAAAACATATTTTCACGTTTTTTATAACTTTGGCGCCTAAGCGCCAACTAGTCGGCGCTTAGCCGCCAGTGCACAATTTAGCACAGGTCTGCTAAGTGTCCAAATTTTCATTCTGACTTCTCTAAATCATCAATTATGGTCAAATAAACTCCGCTTAAGTTTAAAAACTCCAAATTACTACCACTAAAAACATAATAAACAAACCAAACAAAGCAAATAAAATACACAAATTAAATATAAAGCAAAGCGTACCGATAAATATGGGTTGCCTCCCACAAAGCGCTTATTTTAACGTCTTCAGCCTGACATACCCAGAACTCATTCTGAGTGACCCAACATCAAATTATCATCAGATTTAGATTTATTGACTGAAAAATATGGTTTAAGTCTATGTCCGTTAACTTTAAATATTTTTCCAGTCTTAGGATGTTGAATATATACAGTTTCATAAGATTAAACTTTTATCACAATGAATGGACCCATCCACCTGGACTAAAGTTTTCTAGAAAATATTCTTAATCTAGCATTATACAGCAAAACGTTTTGTCCTGGTACAATATTTTTAGTAAGAATCTTCTGATCATACCATAACTTCATCTTTTCCTTATAAATCTTAGCATTTTCATAAGATTCATTCCTTATTTCTTCAAGCTCATTCAATTGTAATAATCTCTTTTCAGCAGCATCTTTCAAATTATAATTGAACTCTTTAATAGCCTAATAAGCTTTATACTCAAGTTCAAAAGGTAAATGACAAGCTTTTCCAAAAATCAGCCTATATGGGGACATTCCTATAGATGTTCTGTAAGCACTCCTATAGGCCCACAAAACATAATCCAGTTTAATTGACCAATCCTTTCTATTTGGATTAACATTTTTTTACAATATTATTTTAATTTCACGATTGGATAATTCAACCAAACCACTTGTCTGCAGATGATAAGCAGTAGCAATGCGATAATTAATATGATATTTCTTTGCTAACTTCCCAATAATCGCATTTCTAAGATGACTTCCCCCATCAGATATGATTACTCTTCGTATTCCAAATCTGCAAAATTTATTCTTTTCTAAAAACTTTGCAACATTTTGAGCATCACATCGAGGTAAAGCAATAGCTTCAATCCATTTGGAAACATAGTCTACTGCTATCAAAATATAAACATTTCTGAAAGATGGTGTAAATGGTCCTATAAAATCTAATCCCCAAACATCAAATCTTTCAACTTCCAACATATAAATGAGGGGCATCTCATTTCCTCTAGAAATATTGTCTACACGCTGACCTCTATCACAATTTTTAATGTAAACATTCACATCCTTAAAAATTGTAGGCCAATAAATTCCTGATTGTATTATTTTATATGCAGTTTTATCACTTCCAAAATGTCCCCCATAATCAGAATCATGAAATTTTTGAATAATTTCATAAGTCTCTTCTAAAGGTACACATCTTTGAAATATAAGATCCTTTCCTTGTTTATATAAAAATGGTTCATCCCAAAAATAAGTCTTAGCATCAGACAAAAATTTCTTCTTTTCATGATATGTCAAACCATGGGGTATAATATTACTAACAATAAAGTTTACTATGTCTGCATACCACAGAACACACCATTCTTTAACAGTGAACAGTTTTTCATCAGAAAAATCTTCATTAATTTCTTCAATATCATAGAGAGAATTTTCAATTTCAAGCCTAGACAAATGATCAGCAATTTGATTATCAGAACCCTTCCTATCTACCATCTCAAAATCAAATTCTTGAAAAAGAAGAATCCATCTTATCAGTCTCAGTTTTGCATCTGTTTTCTTCATTATGTATTTAATAGCAGAATGATCAGTATTCACAACACATTTAGTTCCAATTAAATATGATCGAAATTTATCAAAGGCAAATACTATAGCTAATAAATCTTTCTAAATAGTGGTATAATTAATTTGAGCTTCATTAAGAGTTTTACTAGCATAATAAATTACTTTGAAAATTTTATCACATTTCTGACCCAAAACAACACCATTAGAATAATCACTAGCATCACACATTAATTCAAAAGGTTTTTCCCAATTTGGTGAAATTATCACAGGTGCAGTGATTAATTTTTCTTTTAATGTTTCAAAGGCTCTAAGGCAATCATCATCAAAATTAAAAATTGCATCCTTTTGATGACCTCATTTTTGATGAGGTCTTCTCTTCTTCTCTTTAGAACTTAGGATCTAGCCTTAGGCTTTTCCTTTGACTATCTTAGAGGACTAGAATTGGGACCCACCTCTTAGAAATTCAAACCACTTCTAAACTCCCTTCAAACTCCACAAACTTGACTATAGACCCCTAATCACCTAGAGGGTTGAAATCAAATATGGAAGTTTAAGGATGAGTTCCTATAGGACTCTTTGGCACTCAGGATCGCCTACAGGTGGCCCAGTGCAGTGAAGGGGCTGACTTACACACACACTACATTTATACACTACACTTTCACACACCTCCTAAAATCACACCCATACCCAACTTGACCTCCCGACTCATGTAGGTGATTCACATGGATGGTCCTTAACCACTAAGCCCTTGGGCTAGAGGGTTAGGAACAACATAGTGAATGCCTCAAATGGGTCCCTTCATGGCTCATGTGGGCTTGATATGGCTTCATGGCTCAACCAAAATGATTTCACTCCACTTACATCCACCCAATCTTCAATTTCCCAAATTTTCAATTTTTGACCCCTGGGACCCTACACCGCTTAGCTACCAAAACCCTTGAAATTACCCAAATTTTTCAAAATTTCCTAAATCACCCAAAATTCCTCAAAATTGATCTTAAACATTTCCACATTACTTAAATTGATCATCCATACCCAAAAAAACCAAAAATTCCAAGAAAACCTCCCAATACCCTCCAAATACCCAAAATACCCCTCTTGACCCAAAAATCCAAAAATTCAGACAATTCCCAGAAAATTCCAGAAAATCCCAAATATTCCCAATTTCATTTTGTCCAACTACACCATGGGCCAATTTTGTCAATTTACCCTACTTTTGTCAAAAACCCCAATTTGGCCCATTTTAACCCAAAGTGAACCCAATGTTAAACCAAACCTACCCAATTGACCTCAATTTTGGTCCAATTCAATTCTAAACTTCAATGCAACATCCCTAATACCAATCTAGACCAAATCCAAGTCCAATTTGATTGACATTTGGATCCAATTTCACTTTTGGCCTTAAAGCCCAATTTTGACCCATCACCCAAACCTAACCCAAACTCACCCAATTCAACTCCAATTAACCCCAAACCTTTTCTAAATCTTCCTTAACATTCCCAAAAACAAAACACTAACATGATTTGCCAAAAATTTAGACCCAAACCCCACTCAAATTCAACCCAAAGCTAAAAGGCCCATTTTTGACCTAAACCCAAACCTAACCCAGAATGAGCCCGAACCCCAAAATCAAAGCCCAACCAAAGCCAAAACCTCTTTGAAACACTCCCATAAATATCTCTCAACATTAATTTTACATCAATTTCAACCCTAGCCCAACATTGGCCCAAGTTAGCCCAATTTGACCTACATAGGCCCACTTACCAGAATAAACCCAAATTGAAACCAATTCAACTCCAAATCACACCAAATTGACTCAAAGCCCTTCATAGAACATCCCTAAACCAATTATGACATTTATTTGACAAAGTTCTTCACAAAATCTTTACCCAAATGCCCATCCTAAAATCAAAGAGCCCATTCCCCTTAAACTTTCCTAAAAGCCCACTTCACCGCATCCAAAGGCCCAAAATCTACCCTAAAGCCCACATGACATCTCCATTTGTCATCCACTTAATTAAATCCATTACCTAAGTCCTAAATTCATCATCAAATAATTCCAAATCAAGTTTCATACAAATTTCCATCAAATTACCAAGAATTCCTAAAATCCATTTTCATGAAATTGACCGAAACCTTTTCCCGAAGCCAAAGGTGAGCCATGCAAGCCATGGACAAGCCACATGAAGCCATGGAAGGCTTGGCATGTGATCAAGCCATTAATGGCAAAAGGAGGGGCCCCTTTCCTAATCCTCCTTAACCCCTTTTTTACCTTAAGCATGTCGCACACTAAACCATGCTTAGCCACCTCATCATGGATGGAGACCACACCATTCTCTCTTGGGCGACCCAAGTGACCCTTTTCAGCCCAAGACCAGGCCTTGGGTGGTGAACCTAGCCCAAAACCATGGGTTGACTCATTTGAACCCAAAGTGGTCTTCCCACATTCCATTTCAATCCAAGCTCTTTACACATGGCAATTGCCGATTGCTTGCACCAAGTCCCGGCCACGACCCACGACCTTGAGGGTGACCCATGCCTGGCCGGCCGGCCACCGGGCCGCCGGAAAACACATGGCCGAGAGCTCGCATGTGAGCCCGACTTGGAATTCTCACCTGCTTGAGCTGCCCCATCCCGGTGGCCATTGGAGCTGTTCTTCTCTTGCCGAGAGCAGTGATCCCAAGCCCTAACTCTCCACGGGAGGCCCTCCACCCTCTCCTATTTAAACACCACCCCTCTCGGCCATGAGAGGTGTCTGAAACAAACCTTAAGGAAACTGCGCCAAAATTGTTCCGGACTCCTCCCCATACACGAGCACTTGATCCCAGGTGAGATTCCCCTGCCATTTCTTCTCTGTGAGCTCGATTTCGAGTTGAAATTCCACCCGAAAACCAGGGACACTTCTCCACGGTGAGCCAATCCCCAAATTGATTGGTTCTACACCTTCACCGGACCGAGGGAAGGTGTCCACCAGGCAAAAGCCCCATCTCCGGGCCACCCGAGTTGCTCCGGCCTCCGAGCTTTGTGATCGTGATTGGTCGAAATCACATCTAGACAATTCACCGAGACCAAGAGACTTCATGCGGAGCTTCTAGGGATCCAATCGAAGGTGCAACAACTCTCGGATTGAAGCCACACTTCTGCGAGCGAAGGTATGAGCTAATTCTTCATCCCGAGCTTCGGAGATTCCCCATTTCAAATGATTTAATTTCGATGCATGATAACCGTATAGATGTGTTCGTCTCTTCGAGACGAATCCATAGAACATAAGAACATGAAAATCCATTGAGTATCGAGTGAGATCTTAGGGATTTAGTGTGGACGGCTCTCGGGTGAGGACGCTCGGGGACGATGAACGAATGCCGTCCATTCAATACACGCGCGGACGGACGGCTCAGATGGCGTCATACCAGGAGACGGTACAAGAACCGCGGGGCCCGGAGCGCTGAGTCAGATGGCGGAGTCGAATGGGAGCGAGACGCGTGTGTGTTCGGAGATGCCGAGGATGAGTTGGCGCCGCATTGATAAATAGAAAATTAGGGGTATTTTCTATTTATTTAATTCCCTAAACTTCAAAAATTCATAACTTTGTGTAGAAAAATCAGAAAAATAAAATAAAAATACCCTCTTGCTCAGTGAACAGAGGAGAATAATGTGGAAAAGAAATCATTTAATTTCATCAAGTATTTTATTTTTAATAATTTATTTACTCTCTGCATACTTTTAATTCTCCATGCATGTATACAATTCACCATGGCATGAGACCATAGGAGCTTTTGAAGCCTCTGAATTTGGGAACATTTCACCGAGTTTTCCAAAGTCGGAGGCCATCCTTATGAAGAGTTATTGATTTTTCAAGTCCATGTTACTTGTTTTGAGTATTTTAATTCCAATAAATAGCATGTTGTGAAATAAATTCTAGGAAAATTTGGTGATGTTTCTTATGACTAGAGAACTACTAGGAAAAATAGGTTTTGAGTTAGTTCATTTAAAACAACCCTAATTGGCTTAAACACTCAAAATAGGTCTCAAATTAATTAGAGCTAACCATACATTAAATTGACTTCAAATCAATTCTCCACTGACCTTTAGGATCAGAGGAACCCACCATAAAAATTTGAGGTCAATTGGACTTGGTTAGCCCCACTAATTGGGTTGATTAAGCCACTTAATCATTTTAAACTTTAAAAATTCATAACTTTCAAAATACCTTTCAAAAATTCACCAAATCGGTTTTAGAGCCTCTCTGATATCAGGGGAATCTAAGAAAATTAAAATTTCAATTTTCTAAAAAAGTTGATTTTTAATATTATTTTAATATTTTTAATAATTAAAAAATAATAAAATCAACAAAAATAATAAAATTCACCAAAATGTCACATTTTGAATTTTAATCCTTTAGGAACAAACCCCACATTTTTCTTAGGTCTATTTAGTGAGATATTAAATTTTAAAGCCCTAGGGTAATTTTAAAATTAAAAAAAATGTATTTTCTAGCATTTTCACTAAAATAAATATAATAAATCATAGAAAAATCAGAAAATTGTAAAATTTGATTCTCTAATTTCCTTGATATCAGAGAGATTTTTGAAAAATATAAAACTCATTTTTCAACATTTATTTTATTTTTAAATTAATTAACACTCCAAAACTTAAAATAATTATAATAAAAATAATATAATTCAAAAAATCACCAAAATTGGTCCAAGTGGTCCTCTAGTCATTAGGAATGTCCCCTAATTTTCTTAAGGACAGAAACTTTCCCTTGGTCATGTTATTAAATTTTCCTTGGAAATCTCTATTTTCTACCAAAAATAATTATATAAATAAATTAAATATAGAAAAATCACATTTTCTCCTCTCATGTCTTTATTGACATATGAGTGAAGTCACATAAAAATTTCAAGTTCATTTGAGTTCAATTTAGTGAGTTATGAAATTATTAAGCTTAAAGGGTAAAGTGGTAATTAAAATTTTAATCCTTAATTAAAGCTTTAGGTTTAATAAAAAATTAATAAGTAAAATATTTGATCCTAATCTGATTTGGATGATTGGAATTTAAATAATTAAAGGGTAGAAACTCATTAAACAATTTTAAAATGATTAAACCTTAATTAAATAATTGATTAAATTTGGAAGAATAATAAAATTGGAATTATTAAAATAGGGATATTTTTAGGAAGAGATTTATTCTTTAATTTAAAAATCCCTAAATTAATTATCTCATTAATATACAATTCTTAATTAAAATGATAACTCAAATTCAAAACATTAAAAGACTTAATCATTAAACTAAAATTAAATCATTAAACTCTTTTAAAAAATTTCAATTAAATTAAAAATAAAATTAAACTAAAAATTAAATTAAATTGAGTAAATTAAATTAAATTAAATTAAATTAAATTAAAACAAATTAAATTAAATTAAATTAAATTAAATTAAATTAAAAAATATTAAATTAAATTAAATTAAATTAAATTAAATCAAATTAAATTAAAATTAAATCAAATTAAATTAATTTAATGTAACATCAAATCAAACTAAATTGAATTAAATTGAATTAAATTAAATTAAAACTCAACTAAATTAAATTAAATTAAATTAAATTGAATTAAATAACATCACCTAAAACAGAAAGAAATTAAATATAAAGCAATCTGGAACAACTATTCCAAATTTAAACCCATTAACTTAAATCAAATCATTTGAATACCAATTTACCCTCGTAAGCTTCGGTTATTATAACTCCTAAACGGAACAATAAATGAAATGTTACTTCACTTATAGGATATTCAAATGTCCTAGTTCATCGAGTAAGATAACAACAAAACTTGAATTCTCGGACGATTAATTCATTTGTATAATTAAACCCATTTGGACTTAAAACAATCCTAGAAATATTGAAAAGATGTTTAAGATTATTCTTAAGCACTTCCTCAATATGATAGGACATTTATAAGAACAATTGGATTTAATTATTCTTTGATGAAGAAAATCATCCTCAAACCAAAACACAAAGAACCTAGACGTCATAGGAAATGACTAGGTATAGGATTAGGAACTTGGTAGAAAACCATAACCCTTCCCTTAGCTTTATCTAGGAATTTGCTTAAATATTCTAATTGTGTTTTAAGTGCGGCTTGGGATGACGGGAAGACCCTCCAGGGTACGCTTTTATTTTATTGCAATTTACTTTCTTGCAATTTACATTATTGCGATTTCATTAATCGCATCGCACTTACTTTTCTTGCATGATAAACAAGCATTTGCATGAAAACCCACACCTTTAGGATAGTCCCTAAAGCTGAAACCAAAACTAAGTTAAAAGCCATTGCAAGATAAAATTCACCGCCACAACATTTCAAAATATAAAACAACTCAAAATTTAATCACAAACGAACACAAAACTACAATTACAACTAAATTAAAACGTCCTATTGGATGATCGGGAATACCTCGGATGATGTAACCTACGTGTTGCTAACGGGATTTCCCATGGTCTAAATGAAAGTGTGGAACTCATTCAATTGAGTTTAGCAAATTCATCTGGACTAAGTGAATCCGATAAAAATAATGATGCGGAAGGATGGAACCGTGGGATCTTAACTCAGGTGTCGTTATAATCAACTTTAAGATTTGTTTTAATTAAAACGTAAAAAACACTTGGAAATTAAGGCTTTCTCTAAACCAAAACACTTTTCTCATCCCCTGATTTATGACTTCTAAAATTGAACCTCTACAACAACAAGGAGCTCGGAGCATGGTGGGCAGCACGGCCATCGTCATCAGCAAAACCTGAGTCTACTTCAACAAAACTTCCTTAGAATTAAAATAACCAAGCCATAGGACTTCGAGGTAGTTTGCCTAGTGCAACATAAACCCTCAATCTTTGTTAGGCATTTGCATGATCGAGTCATGTAAATTAAGCCTACTAACCGGTTTTAGGATTCCGAGGTAGTCGTCCGATACGACATAAACCTTCACATCTTCTAGGCTATTTGTATGATTCTATCATATAAATATAAGTCCTAATTAACTAACATTGGCAAGATCAAAACATTAAATAAATATTAGGATTTTCCTAAACTCAAGCCAAACAATAGGATAGTCGGGAAATTACCGAAGTTCGCTTCGAATCTGTGATTTCTCTTACTTTTCTTCCTTTGGATTCCCAAAACAAAATGTTCCAAATTTGATCCATTTCCTATTGAAATTCCAAATTTCAATCCCTTGAAAAACCTTAAACTTTGAAATTCTTGAGAGCGATGCCATATTCAGATATTTTATGCCCAAGCACAATTCCTCTTACAACCATAAATCGACACTTTTCCCGCTTAGGACTAAATTTGTTCTTTCGCATACTCTCAAATTTTTTTCTAAGTTGCATAAGCATGCATCAAATGAATCTCCAAATACCGAGAAATCATCTATAAACACTTATATTCCATCATTAATTAATTTGCTAAATATGGACGTCATACATCTTCGAAATGTTTGCACGCATTACATAATCCAAAAGACATTCTTCTAAAAGTAAAAGTTCCATATAGGCTAGTAAATGTAGTCTTCTTGGATCCTCAGGAGCAATAGGTATTCGGTGATAACCACTATATCCATCTAAAAGCACAAGTATTCTGTTTCAAACAAGTCTCGTCTAGCATTTGGTCTAAAAATGATAAAAAAAAGTGATATTTTCTGGTGGCAGTGTTTAATTTTCTATAATCAATACATATTCACCAACCAATGACTTGTCATGTCGGTATAATTTCATTTCGATCATTTATGTCAACAATCACTCCTCCTTTTCTTAGGAACACAATGAATTGGGCTTACCCAAACACTATCGTAAATAGGATATATAATTCCCGCATCCAAATTAATTTTTAAAATCTCTTTTTTAACCACTTCTTTCATTATTAGAAGGTTCGTCTCCTTTGTGGATCAAATCTAGGTTTATGTTGTTCATTCAACAAAATTCTATGCATACAGACGATGGACCGATTCCTTTAATAATATCGCCTATGGACCAACCAAAAGCTTTTTTGTATCTTTTAAGGTATACAATATATTTTGTTCTCGATATTCATTTAAATCAAGATACAATGACCGTAAAGTAGATGATTCTCCAAAATATGTACTTCAAATGATTAGGAGAATTTCCAAATTTCAAGTTCACGCGGGTTTAATGATAAATGAAATTAAACTTTTATCTCCATTTTCCATAGTATCCAATCTTTCAATTTTTTCTGAACAAATTCTAACTTTTCATTCTTCATATCATCCAAATCATCTTCACTTTCACTTTCATATTCATCCTCACATCTTACATTTTCTTCAAATACTCTTCTTTAAAATGATCCTCTCTCAAATGATCGCAAATTTCCATTCAAAAACACTCATAATCGCAAATCTCCACCACCAAGATCGATAATCTATCTCAAAGATCCCACTAATCCATTATAAAATGTTTGAATTATTAACCAAATTCGGTAAATCATGATGTGGACACTTTCTCAAAAGATCTTTAAATCTTTCCCAAGCTTCATATATGTATTCTCCATCAAACCGAGGTATCATTCCTCGCTTAGGGACTTTTGGAAGGAGGGAAATATTTCTATTACAAAATTTTGTAAAAGCTCTCCCCAACTTCTAATAGATCTAGGTGCGACCATTTAACTACGCCTTAGCCTTATCCCTTAATGAAAAAGGAAAAGTATAAGCCTAACAACATCATTTGGACACACCATCATATTTAAAAGTAGCACACAATTCTAGAAAACTTGTGAGATGTAAGTTTGGATTCTTATTGGGGGTGTTCCTCTAAATTGATTATTTTGTACCATTTGAATAATAACAAAAAAGTTTAAGCTTAAAATGAATTAGCAACAACATTGCAGTCTTGGATAGTTAAGTGAACATCATCTCGTCATGGGATTAGCATAATCTCTTAAAGCAGTCTTGGTATATTTTCGTTTTGATTATCTAAGTTGTTCGCCATTTTGTGAGGATTTGCAGATTGTTTTTGTTGTTTTTTAATTTTTCAAATAGTACAGTTTGATCCCCCGATAGATATAAGTTCAACGGTTGCCAAAAACTTCGACTCCACCGGATATAAGTGCATTGATGACTTAGATATGAAAATTATGATTTTATAATACTAGATACTACCCCGCATACGTATCATTTATCAAGAATATGGTGACTTTCTGATTAAGCCCCGAGATATCGAACCCACAGGGAAACGTTGAAAATCTTTAAAGGAATTTAGAAAATTATCTTTTAACTTTCTTTAATTGTTTTTGAAATAGTATGTCTTGATTTTGAAAAGTTTTAGAAAGTTGATTTGTCTTTTGAAATTTTCTTAATAAAATGCTAAGCAATGAAAGTAAAGGTTTCAATAACTAATAACACCGGATGTAAAAATACTATTAACTAAAATATCTTTCCTTTCCTTTCATGAAGTAAAGAATATGTCTTAAAGTATCACAGGAAGTATTTAAATTTTGTTGTGACAGATACAAATGTGTTCTTTTACCCTCGGTTCTATAAAGAACATAAAGTTAATTCAAATTTATATTATTTTCAAATATGGTTAGGCAGGGAAGAGCCGCCTTCTACCTAGAGTTCCTCGATTCCCACCACCCGGGGGCTAACTTCTCATAACAAAACTCAAAACTTCAAACCAAATTAGGGTTTTATTCGTCACTCTAAAATCCTTAATTCTACTCCCTTCTATAAAAATATCTTCTAATATCACATTCACTTATATTTTAATTACAAATAATACCCATATAATTGTATGTGATTCCTACTAAATTTAATGAAATAATACCGCATTGGATCTTACATAATCTCAAGAAATTTTACAACTTAACAGCCAAATTAAGAAGTAAACAAAGTTCGAGAATCAATCTTCACAACTTTTCCAACTTTTAAACACCGATACTTTCCACAATAATTTTCTTTTTAAATTAATTACTTCTCCATTTTAAGAAAGAAGAAGATAAAGCAAACTACTCAGAATGCATTGGGAAAATATAAAACACATTATTTGAAATTAAAACGATAAGAAAATAATAAACGAAAGCAAGTATCGATAAACAAAATAAAAGAAAACACTTATATGAAAATCCTTCCACAAGACTAAGGAAGTTCCGAAACTTTGACTCTTCGCTAAACGATTCCTCGAGAAAGTCTCCAAAACTCCGATGATTCAAATAATACGTACTTTAGACTTCAATAAAAACTAAACTAAAAGAAAGAAAATAAGTGGGAGAAGAACTCTTAACTCCGACCCTTTCACCTTTCTACTCTCTACTCCTACTCTAAATAAAATCTTAAATGCAAGGAAGAATCTCATAAATTCCTCTCTTTCAAAATACAGTGAAGAGCCTCTTCAATTCTTCACTTTCACTTCTAAGAGTCTCTTTAAATAGTGAACCAAAAGGTGCTTTGGTGTCTCTCTTCAAAATGTGTCCGCATTCCGATGTATCTACCAAGGAACGCACCCCTTCATTTAAATTTCGTCGCCCAAAGGAAGTTATGGACATTACCACCAAGAGTTGCATCCATTCCCTTTTGAATTTGGTGCCAAATCTAATTAAAGTTCAATTTATAACTGTGGCGGCTAAGCGCCGGCCTGCCGGCGCTTAGCCGCTGCCAATTTTTTGATTTTTCATTTTTTTGCTCCAAATTTGATCCAATTTTGCTTCTTTCATCATGACCATCTATTTTCATCATACCTGTAAGAAAAATACAAAATACCTTCTATTAAAGTGCAATATCAATAAAAATAGGTATAAAATGTGCATAAAAATATTATATATTTTAGGTGTATCAAAATCCCCCAAACTTATAATATTACTCGTCCTCAAGTTTACGCTTAATCTCATAAAACATTTTAGTACGCAAATTATGTAATGAGTTTCTTAGGAAGATAACAAAATTTTTTTCTAGAAATGGAATAGTCCAATTTAGAAAAATTTCAGTAATTAAAACCAACTTAAAGTTTAGAAAGTTCTTAAGTAAAAGAAAATTATAAATATAAGTCTCTATCTCGTAAATATTTGTAGATTTTTCAAAATATAGATTCAAACATTTATTTTTCTCACTTAAAAATCTTTATTTGAAAAATAATTTTACTTATTATATTACAACTTTAAGCTTTAGATTTTCTGATCTATATCTTAAACTTTAGGTATGAATCCAATTTTCAATAGCCCTTAAATCCTTAAGCTTCTCCTCCCTTTCATATACTATGTTTTCCATTTTTTTTATTTTTTATTTTTATAAGGTAAGGATTACTATATCTGGATAGACCTTTAATGATTTTGAATTCCACCCTTCCATTTAAAATAAAGGTCAGATATACACCTTTCACTTAAAAATCATAATAATAGTATTTGAAAATTTCTCTTCAATAAAATAAATTTAAGCTTTCAATAAATAAAAGTCAAATATTTCATTTATCCAAAAATACAAAACTTCTACTAAAGATAGTTTAACTTTATTTAACACCTCTTCATTAAGAAAATTTTAACTTTAAGTTTTTCATGATTACTATAAATTTTAACTAAATTCTTTTATTCATTTCTATATTCAAAATTTTATTCCCTAATATAACTTCATGCACATAATCGTTCTCAATCAAAAATAAGATTTATTTTAAGTACTTCGAGAATCAATATTTTAGGTTTTTGAAAAACTTTGTTTTTAAAATCTCCCCCCCCCAAAAACTTTAAATTTTTAATTAAGATAAAACATTTAAGCATAAGAAATGATACAGGGATGAAAAATAAAAAATCGACATAACATGCTTCATAGAATTTTAATATCCTAATATGCAAGTATAACAATTTAAATAACAGGAGTAATATGAAATCAAATTAAGTTTTTCAAAACATTTTTCTTTTTTTTTTATAATAAGAAAAGTAAAAATTTCGTAATATTCTACAAAGAGTGGAGGTTTTCAAAGCAAATACACACCAACTAAAATAAAACACTGAATACAAATAACATATAATAAAGGGAATTTGAAGAATTTAAACATGTAGCTTTCCTAAGTAGAAGTTCCTAATAAAGGGTTTATAATCTCCTAACAAGCTTTTGAATTAAAGTACTCACTATTAAAAACTCGACATAACATACACATAAAATATTTACAATTACACACTACCATACAACAACATATAAATCCATAATAAAACAACAACAATACTCGAATATGCATAACATATAAATAGTACAACTACAATCTGCATACTATTAAGGTTTACATCACAATACAATCATCAAACAAAATACTAGATGAAGCATACAAAAACACAACACAACAACACAATAACTAAAACAAACACACATACAACTACTCTTCATCTGCTCGTTCCAGTCTCTGGATGGCACATAAGGTATATAGAATGGGTGAGGTGGCATCTATGCACTCTGATCTCCTCTAATCAGTCTATCCAAATATTACTGATAATTCTCCTCATATTCTTATATCTCTCAACATTATCCAGCTTACCATCCATATCTCTCATATGCTCTCGAGTAAGACTCACTTTTTTCAAAATCTTTCTTAATAAACCAGTCTGTGAATCAGTAGATGATGAAGCATGTGAAGTAGTAGCACGAGAAGTAGATGCGGCGGAAGCGAAGCGATGAGAAGCCCTACCAAATCCTCCTCTCCAACCAAACTCTGAATGTACAGTGTAAGCATGTTGACCTCATTTTTGATGAGGTCTTCTCTTCCCTCTTTAGTACTTAGGATCTAGCCTTAGGCTTTTCCTTTGACCATCTTAGAGGACTAGAATTGGGACCCACCTTTTAGAAATTCAAACCACTTCTTAACTCCCTGCAAACCCCACAAACTTGACTGTAGACCCCTAATCACCTAGAGGGTTGAAATCAAATGTGGAAGTTTAAAGGATGAGTTCCTATAGGACTCTTTGGCCTTAGGACTGCCCTGGGTGGCCTGGTTTGGTGAGGGGCTGACTTACACACACACTACACTTACACACTACACTTCCACATACTTCCTAAAACTACACCCATACCTAACTCGACCTCCGACTCATGTAGATGATTCACATGGATGGTCCTTAACCCTAAGCCCTTGGCTAAGAGGGTTAGGAACAAAATAGTGAATGCCTCAAATGAGTCCCTTCATGGCTCATGTGGGCTTGATATGGCTTTATGGCTCAACCAAAATGATTTCATTCCACTTACATCCACCCAATCTTCAATTTTCCAAATTTTCGATTTTTGACCCCGGGACCCTACACCCGCCTAACCTACCCAAAACCACTCGAAACTACCCAAAATTCTCAAAAATTTCCAAATTACCCAAAATTCCTCAAAATCATTCCCAAACATTTCCACATCACTCAAATTGATCATCCATACCCAAAAATACCAAAAATTCCAAAAATACCTCCCAATACCCTCCAAATACCCAAAATACCCCTCTTGACCCAAAAATCCAAAAATTCAGAAAATTCCCAGAAAATTCCAAAAAATCCCAAATATTCCCAATTTCATTTTGTCCAACTAAACCATGGGCCAATTTTGTCAATTTACCCTACTTTTGTCAAAACCCCCAATTTGACCCATTTTAACCCAAAGTGAACCCAATGTCAAACCAAACCTACCCAATTGACCCCAATTTTGGTCCAATTTAATTCTAAACTTCAATTCAACATTACCAATACCAATCTAGACCAAACCCAAGTCCAATTTGATTGACATTTGGATCCAATTTCACTTTTGGCCTTAAAGCCCAATTTGGACCCATGACCGAAACTTAACCCAAACTCACCCAATTCAACTCCAATTAACCCCAAATCTTTTCTAAATCTTCCTTAACATCCACACAAACAAAACACTAACATTATTTGCCCAAAATTTAGACCCAAACCCCACTCAAATTCAACCTAAAGCTAAAAGGCCCATTTTTGACCTAAACCCAAACCTAACCCAAATGAGCCCAAACCCCAAAATCAAAGCCCAACCAAAGCCAAAACCTCTTTGAAACACTCCCATAAATATTTCTCAATATTTATTTTACATCAATTTCAACCCTAGCCCAACATTGGTACAACTTGGCCCACTTGGGCCTATGTTGGCCCATTCACCAAAAGAACCCAAATTCAACCCAATTCAAACCCAAATCACTCCCAATTTGCTTCAAGTCACTCATGACTCATCCATGAGCTAAAAACAACATTTGTTTGGCCCAATCCTTCACAAATTCCCCATCCATAAATTTATTTCCAAACCAAAAGCCCATTTTCTTAAACCTTCCTAAAGCCCATCTCCACCAAAATCCAAAGGGGCAAAATCAATCTAAGGCCCATATGACAAATTCTCTTCATCATGCATTCAATTAAAATCATCCCTAAGTCCTAATCCAATGATCAAATAATTCTAAATAAAGCTTCATCCAACTTTCCACCAAAATGTCCAAAATCCTTAAAATCCATTTTTATGAAGTTGACTAAACTTTTCCCAAGCCGAATGGAGCCATGAATGAGCCATTCACAAGCCATATGAAGCCATGAAAGTTTGGCATGTGACCATGCCATTAATGGTAAAAGGGGGGCTCCTTTCCTAATCTTTCATTAAGCCTTTTTAACCTTATTCATGACACACACTAAACCATGTTTAGCCACCTCATCATGGATAGAGACCACACCATTCTCTCTTGGGCGACCCAACCGATCCTCTCGGCCCAAAATCGAGGCCATGGGGAGGTGCACCCAACCCAAACCAATGGGTTGACCAAATTGAAGCCAAAATGACCCCTTCCCCATTCCATTTTAATTCAAAGCCTTTACACATGTCAAACTCCGATTGACTTCACCAACTTCAAGCCCCGGACTCCACTAACCACGAGGGTGACCCATGCCTGCCGGCCAGCCCGCTCGGGTCGCCGGAAAACACCATGGCCGAGACCTTGGGAGGAGCCAAACTTTGGAATTCCACCTTCGCTGAGCTGCCCCATGCCCAATGGCCACCATGGCTATTCTTCCCATGACCGAGCACGGTCGATCCCGACCCTTGGCCATCCCCGGGAGGCTCTCCGGCCACCTCTATTTAAACCCGACCCCCTCGCGGCCATGAGAAGAGAGTTGCAAAAACCTTGCCGAAACTGCGCCAAAATTGTTCCAAACCCTTCTCCACCCTTAGAGCGAGTTGATCCCCGGTGTCGATTTGCCCTAATCCCCATCGACAAAATCCGATTTCTCGACCGAAATTCCACCCAAAACCAGGACACTTCTCCACGGTGAGCCAATCCCCAAATTGATTGGTTCTACACCTTCACCGGACCAGAGAAGGTGTCC
The DNA here is from genome assembly GCA_022702705.1 of Papilionanthe hookeriana x Papilionanthe teres. Taxonomy (NCBI): domain Eukaryota; kingdom Viridiplantae; phylum Streptophyta; class Magnoliopsida; order Asparagales; family Orchidaceae; genus Papilionanthe; species Papilionanthe hookeriana x Papilionanthe teres. Next base: position 10,371,041 of record CM040432.1, on the reverse strand, counting down.
ACCAGCAAAAGCCCCATCTCTAGGCCACCCGGTTGCTCCAACCTCCAAGCTTTGTGATCGGTCGTGATCGAAATCATACCTGAGACAATTCACCGAGTCCGGGAGACTTCATCCGGAGCTTGCTAGGATCCAATCGAAGGTGCAACAACTCTCGGATCGAAGCCACACTTCTGCGAGCAAAGGTATGAGCTAATTCTTCATCCCGAGCTTCGGAGATTCTCCATTTCAAATGCTTTAATTTCAATGCATGATAACCGTATAGATGTGTTCGTCTCTTGAAGACGAATCCATAGAGCATAAGAACATGAAAATCCATTGAGTATCGAGTGAGATATTAGGGATTTAGTGTGGACGGCTCTCGGGTGAGGACACTTGGGGACGATGAACGGATGCCGTCCATTTAATACACGTGCGGACGGACGGCCAGGATCACGTCGGATCAGAAGACGGAACGATACAGCAGGCCCCGGGAGCGCTGAGTCAGATGGCGGCGTCGAATGGGAGTGCGCCACGCGGCGTTTCTGAGCTGCCGAGGTTGACGCGGCGCCGCGTGGATAAATAGAAAATTAGGGTTTTTTCTGATTTATTTAATTCCCTAAACTTCAAAAAATTCATAACTTTGTGTAAAAAAATCAGAAAAATAAAATAAAAATACCCTCTTGCTCAGTGAACAGAGGAGAATAATGTGGAAAAGAAATCATTTAATTTCACCAAGTATTTTATTTTTTATAATTTATTTACTCTCTGCACACTTTTAATTCTCCATGCATTTATACAATTCACAATGACATGAGACCATAGGGCTTTTGAAGCCTCCGAATTTGGGAACATTCCCTGAATTTTCCAAAGTCAGAGCCATCCCTATGAAAAGTTATTGATTTTTCAAATTCATGTTGCTGTTTTGAGTATTTTAATTCCAATAAATAGCATGTTGTGAAATAAATTCTAGGAAAATTTGGAGATGTTCCTTATGACCGAGAGAACCCTAGGAAAAATAGGTTTTGAGTTAGTTCATTTAAAACAACCCTAATTGGCTTAAACACCCAAAATGGATCCCTAATTAATTAGAGCTAACCATACATCAAATTGACTTGAAATCAATTCTCCATTGACCTTTAGGATCAGAGGAACCCACCATAAAAATTTGAGGTCGATTGGACTTGGTTAGCCCTACTAATCGGGTTGATTAAACCACTTAATCATTTTAAACTTTAAAAATTCATAACTTTCAAAATATCTTTCAAAAATTCACCAAATTGGTTTTGGAGCCTCTCTGATATTAGGGAATCTAAGAAAATTAAAATTTCAATTTTCTAAAAAGTTGATTTTTAATTTTTTTTAATATTTTAATAATTAAAAAATAATAAAAATCACAAAAATAATAAAATTAACCAAAATGTCACATTCTGAATTTTAATCACTTAGGAACAAACCCCATATTTTTCTTAGGTCTATTTAGTGAGATATTAAATTTTAAAGCTTTAGGGTTATTTTAAAATTAAAAAAAATGTATTTTCTAGCATTTTCACTAAAATAATTATAATAAATCATAGAAAAATCAGAAAATTGTAAAATTTGATTCTCTGATTTCCTTGATATCAGAGAGATTTTTGAAAAATATAAAATTCATTTTTCAACATTTATTTTATTTTTAAATTAATTAACACTCCAAAACTTAAAATAATTATAATAAAAATAATATAATTCAAAAAATCACCAAAATTGGTCCAAGTAGTCCTCTGGTCATTAGGAATGTCCCCTAATTTTCTTAAGGACAGAAACTTTCCCTTGGTCATGTTATTAAATTTTCCTTGGAAATCTCTATTTTCTACCAAAAATAATTATATAAATAAATTAAATACAGAAAAATCACATTTTCTCCTCTCATGTCTTTATTGACATATGAGTGAAGTCACATAAAAATTTTAAGTTCATTTGAGTTCAATTTAGTGAGTTATAAAATTATTAAGCTTAAAGGGTAAAGTGGTAATTAAAATTTTTAATCCTTAATTAAAACTTTAGGTTTAATAAAAAATTAACAAGTAAAATATTTGATCCTAATCTGATTTGGATGATTGAAATTTAAATAATTAAAGGGTAGAAACCCATTAAGCAATTTAAAATGATTAAACTTTAATTAAATAATTGATTAAATTTGGAAGAATAATAAAATTGGAATTATTAAAATAGGGATATTATTAGGAAGAGATTTATTCTTTAATTTAAAAATCCCTAAATTAATTATCTCATTAATATTTAATTCTTAATTAAAATGATAACTCAAATTCAAAACATTAAAAGACTTAATCATTAAACTAAGATTAAATTATTAAACCCCTTTTAAAAATTTCAATTAAAATTAAAAAATAAAATTAAATTAAAAATTAAATTAAATTAATTAAATTAAATTAAAATTAAAAGTTTAATTAAATTAAATTAAAATTAAAAGTTGAATTAAATTAAATTAAAATTAAAAGTTGAATTAAATTAAATTAAAATTAAAAGTTGAATTAAATTAAATTAAATTAAAAATTAAATTAAATTAAATAAACAAATTAAATTAAATTAAATGAATTAAATTAAATTAAATTAAATTAAAAAAAATTAAATTAAATTAAATTAAATTAAAATTAAATTAAATTAAAATTAAATTAAATTAAATTAAATTAAATCAAACTAAATTAAATTAATATCAAATCAAACTAAGTTGAATTAAAATTAAAAGTTAAATTAAATTAAAGATTAAATTAAATTAAATTAAATTAAATTGAATTAAATATAACATCACCAAAAACATAAAGAATTCAAAATAAATCTAAAACAACTTAAACACTATTCCAAATTTAAACCCATTAATTGAAATTTAAACTAAATCACAAACCATTTGAACACCAATTTACCCTCAAAAGCTTTAGTTATCATAACTCCTAAACAGAATATTAAATGAAATGTTACTTCAGTTATAGGACATTCAAATGTCCTAGTTCACTGAGCAAGATAACAACAAAACTTGAATTCTCGGACGATTAATTCATTTGTGTAATTGAATTCATTTGGACTTAAAACAATCCTAGAAATATTGAAAAGATGTTTAAGATTCTTCTTAAGCACTTCCTCAATATGATAGGATATTTATAAGAACAATTGAATTTAATTGTTCTTTGATGAAGAAAATCGTCTTCAAACAAAAACACAAGAACCTAGACGTCATAGGAAATGACTAGCTATAGGATTAGGAACTTGGTAGAAAACCATAACCCTTCCCTTAGCTTTACCTAGGAACTTGTTTAAATATTCTAATTGTGTTTTAAGTGCAGCTTGGGATGACGGGAAGACCCTCCGAGTACGCTTTTATTTTATTGCAATTTACTTTCTTGCAATTTACATTATTGCAATTTATTTAACCGCATTGCACTTACTTTTCTTGCATGATAAACAACTGTTGCATGAAAACCCACACCTTTAGGATAGTCCCTAAAATTGAAACCAAAACTAAGTTAAAAGTTATTGCAAGATAAAATTCACCGCCACAACATTTCAAAATATAAAACAACTCAAAATTTAATCACAAACGAACACAAAACTACAATTACAACTAAATTAAAACGTCCCGTTGGATGATCGAGAATACCTCGGATGATGTAACCTACGTGTTGCTAACGGGATTTCCCACGGTCTAAATGAAAGTGTGGAACTCATTCGGTTGAGTTTAGCAAATTCATCCGGACTAAGTGAATCCGATAAAAATAATGATGCGGAAGGATGGAACCGTGGGATCTTAACCGGTGTCGTTATAATCAACTTTAAGATTTGTTTTAATTAAAACACAAAAACACTTGGAAATTAAGATTTCTCTAAACCAAAACACTTTTTTCATCCCTCGATTTATGACTTCTAAAACTAAACCTCTCGCAACAACAAGGAGCTAGGAGCATGGTGGGCGAGCACGGCCATCGTTATCAGCAAAACCTGGATATATATCAGCAAAACTGTCTTAGAATTAAATAACAAAGCCATAGGACTTCGAGGTAGCTTGCCTAGTGCAATATAAATCCTCAACTCTTCGTTAGGCATTTGCATTGCAAATTAAGCCCTAACCGGTCTTAGGATTCCGAGGTAGTCGTCTGACACGACATAAACCCTCACATCTTCGAGGCTATTTGTATGATTCTGTCATATAAATATAAGCCCTAATTAATTAAAATTAGCAAGATCAAAACATTTAAATAAATATTAGGACTTTCCTAAACTCAAGCCAAACAATAGGATAGTCGGGAAATTACCGAAGTTCGCTTCGAATCTGTGATTTCTCCTACTTTTCTTCCTTTGGATTCTCAAAACAAAATGTTCCAAACTTGATCCATTCCCTATTGAAATTCCAAAATTCAATCCCTCGAAAACTTAAACTTTGAAATCCTTGAGAGCGGAATTATTGATTATTATCGAGAGTTTTCTTAGGTGATTCCCATCACTTAAGATGTAATTAACTATAGGGGCTTGCCCTTATAGGGAATTTTAAAGAACCCGGGTAATATAAACCCCGTTTAATGCTTTCATATCAAGCGGGGAATTTGTCGGCTTATAAAATTGGTTCGCAGACCAAACGAATGTCACAAATCTTCTAGTTTATTTAATCGAGCCCCACCGTCGAGCGAGTGTGTCTATCCTTAGGGATAGATACACGGTTTGTGGTGCGGTGCTCGTTTATATAAACTATTTGGGATGTGAGATCGGTTCAATCTCATATCTTAAAACCTTCAAATTTAAAATTATTTTCAAAATCAAATACTACTTTTCAAAATTATTTATTTAAATTAAATTAAAAATTCGCCGACAACTTCTGTTAGGCGACCCCCTTTTAAAATAAAACACACAACCTAAAAATATGCCGACAAAGCACCAATGTTTACACTAGTAATTGGTCTCAATGGCTGAAGTACCTCTTCCCAGGTTTCAAATTTCACTCCAGATCGTTCACAAAGTGAATGAATCAAGGAAGGAAATCTCATACCTGCAGTCGTGGTTGATCTAGCACAGTTTAAAACATAATAAAAAATTATGCCTCCAATGTCAATAGGCTTCCCATGCTGAATACAATGGTTCAACACTGCTCTTTCTCTCGTTACTTCACTTGTATGACTTGAAGGTAACAACTTAGAAGAGATAAAATAATGCCATGCCTTAGAAATGGCATTTAATTTGGAAGCAGGAAAATTTACTCTTCTATCATTTGTTATTTTCCATAATCCTCTTCCATCAGTAAGAAATTCCATGATCTCATCTAATTCTCCTTCCGAAGGATGATAGTTAGAATAAAAACAGAACATGTTAGGAGGTAGTCCATAAAAAGTATTGATTGCATCTGATGAAAAGTTGACTTCATGCCTTCTAACCATCACTTGATTTTCCTCTGCAGCAGGTAAATTTGCATAAAATTCTCTAACCACAGAAACAACAACAACAGTGAAGAAGCAACAGTAATTCTCCCAGTTTCTTCTTGCAATCACATCTTCAATCACCTCTCCTGGCTTACTAAACACACGCTCAGGAATCAATTTACGTGATTGCAATGCATGGACGTATTGTTCCTTAGCCCTCAAACTAACAAATTTATCAGAATCAAACTTCATCTTTTCTTGTGCACGCTTTGACTTTGGAACCATCTCTAAAAATTCACGAAAAATTCACCATAAAATCCAAAATCAAACTAAACTTGCTAAATTATCTTCCAAAAGATATTTTCACTAAATCTAAGTAATTTCTCAAGCTTTTCCTTAAATTTTCACCATGAATAGTGATTTTAAGATTTTCCAAAATGTACTCAAAATACTTGGTGAAAATAAAAAGTTTTTACTTAGGAGTAGTGCTCTTACCTCAGGGAATCCAAATCTAACAATTTTTGTTGAGATCGACTCTTAAATGATCCACAATATGATTCCCTAGGCTCCTCTTTCGTGGCAAACAATGGTTGAAGATGATGGGGTGGTTGAAAATGGCAATTTTCAGGTTTTTAACTTTTCGGGAACCAAATTTTGCGAACTGGCGCCTAAGCGTGAACTCTTGGCGCTTAGCCGCAAAATCTGGCGCTTAGCCGCTGTTGACCTCATTTTTTGATGAGGTCTTCTCTTCTCTCTTTAGTACTTAGGATCTAGCCTTAGGCTTTTCCTTTGACTATCTTAGAGGACTAGAAGTGGAACCCACCTTTTAGAATTTCAAAAAAAAAACACCTCTTAACTCCCTGCAAACTCCACAAACTTGATTGTAAACCCCTAATCACCTAGAGGGTTGAAATCAAATGTGGAAGTTTAAGGATGAGTTCCTATGGGACTCTTTGGCCTTAGGACCGCCACAGGTGGCTCGAGTCCGGTGAAGGGCCGACTTACACACACACTACACTTATACACTACACTTTCACACACCTCCTAAAACCACACCCATACCCAACTTGACCTCCGACTCATGGAGGTGATTCACATGGATAGTCCTAACCCCTAAGCCCTTGGCAAGAGGGTTAGGAACAACATAGTGAATGCCTCAAATGAGTCCCTTCATGGCTCATGTGGGCTTGATATGGCTTCATGGCTCAACCAAAATGATTTCATTCCACTTACATTTACCCAATCTTCAATTTTTTAAATTTTCAATTTTTGACCCCCGGGACCCTACACCCGCCTAGCCTACCCAAAACCCTTGAAATTACCCAAATTTTTCAAAAAAAATCTCCAAATACCCAAAATTACCCAAAATAATTCCTAAACATTTCCCTCCACTCAAATTGATCATCCATAGCCAAAAATACCAAGAATTCTAAGAATACCCCCAATCCCCTCCAAATACCCAAAATGCCCCTCTTGACCCAAAAATCCAAAAATTCAGAAAATTCCCAGAAAATTCCAAAAAATCCCAAATATTTCCAATTTCATTTTGTCCAAGTATACCATGGGCCAATTTTGTCAATTTACCCAACTTTTGTCAAAATCCCCAATTTGACCCATTTTAACCCAAAATAAACCCAATGTCAAACCAAACCTACCCAATTAACCCAAATTCTGGTCCAATTCAATTCTAAACTTCCATTCAACATCCCCAACACCAATCTAGATCAAATCCAAGTCCAATTTGATTGGCATTTGAATCCAATTTCACTTTTGACCTTAAAGCCCAATTTGGACCCATGACCCAAACTTAGCCCAAACTAACCCAATTCAACTCCAATTAACCCCAAAACTTTTCTAAACCTTCGTTAACATCCCCACAAACAAAACACTAACATAATTTGCCCAAAATTTAGACCCAAACCCCACTCAAATTCAACCCAAAACCAAAAAGCCCAATTTTGACCTAAACCCTAACCTAACCCAAATAAGCCCAAACCCCAAAATCAAAACCCAACCAAAGTCAAAACCTCTTTGAAACACTCCCATAAACATTTCCCAAAATTAATTTTACATCAATTTCAACCCTAGCCCAACATTGGCTCACATTAGCCCAATTTGACCTACATTGGCTCATGTACCAAATGAACCCAAATAAGCCCAAACCACCTCAAATTTTTTCCAAATCACTCATGAAACATCCCTAAACCAAACCCAACAATTATTTGGCCCAAGCCTTTACCAAAATTTCATCCTAAAGTCCATTTTAAAATCCAAAAGTCCACTTCCCTAAACCATTTTAAAAGCCCATCTTCACTAAATTTTAAAGGCCCAAACTTCATGCTACAGCCCATATGACATTCTTTTCATCACCCCATTAATTGATATCATCCCTTAAGTCCTAAATCAATCATCAAATAATCCTAAATTAGGCCTCATGCCAAAATCACCCATAAGTCCCAAAAATTCAAAACCTTCTTTCATGTAAATGACCAAGCTTTGTCCCAAGCCATAGGTGAGCCAAAGACAAGCCATGTACAAGCCATATGAAGCCATGGGATGTTTGACATGTGACCATGCCCAAAGTAGCAAGAGGAGGGCCCCCTTTCTTAAACCTTCATTAGGCTTTTTAACCCCTTCCATGTTACACACTAAACCATGATTAGCCACATCATTTTAGATGGGGACTTCACCACCCCTTTCTAGCTGATGCAAATGATCCTCTCTCAGCCCAAATCAGCCATGGGGAGGTGAACCTAACCCAAAATCATGGCTTGGACCAAATAAAGCCAAAATGGCCTCTCCCCCAAACCATTTTAATCCAAGCCCTTTACACATGTCCATAGCTAATTGGCTGCACCAACCTCCAGCCCTGACCCACCTGGACCTAAGGGTGACCCATGCCTGCCAGCCAGCTGCCTGGATCGCCGGAAAACACCACACCTGAGAGCTCACATTTGAGCCAACATTGAAATTCTCCCTTGCTGAGCTGCCCTAAGTCCAGTGGCTGCCATGGCTGTTCTTCCCTTGACCTAAGCAGTCGATCCCAAGCCCTAACTCCCCTGGGAGGCCCTCCAAGCCTCTCCTATTTAAACCCCACCTCTCTCGGCCATGGAAGATGTGCTCGAACCAACCTTAAGGAAACTCGCCAAAATCATTCCAGACTACTCCCCACACATAGAGAACTTGATCCCCACTGAAATCCCCCTGCAATTTCCTCTCTGTGAGCTCAATTTCAGAGTTGAAATCCAAGCCCAAAACCAAGACTCTTCTCCACAGTGAGCCAATCCCCAAATTGATTGGTCCTACACCTTCATTAGACCAAGAGAAGAAGTTTACCAGCAAAAGCCCCTTCTCCAGGCCACCCATCTGTTCCGGACTCCAAGCGTTGTAATCGGTTGTGGTCGAAATCATACCTGGACAATTCACCAGACCAAGGGACTTCATCTGGAGCTTACTTGGACCCAATCGAAGGTGACACAACTCTCAGATCGAAGCTTCACTTCTCTGAGCAAAGGTATGGACTCACTCTTCTTCCCGAGCTTACAGAGATTCTCTATTTAATTTGAGTCAATTTCAATACATGTTTACCGTATGGATGTGTTCGTCTCCTCAAGACGAATCCATAGAGCATAAGAACACGAAAATACGTTGAGAATCAAGTGAGAAATTAGGGTTAGAAGGTTGACGGTCACGGGTGCACACCAGTCGTAGACGATGACCGGGAGCCGTCGGATCGAGCGTGTATCGAGCGGAGGGTCTGGATTGAGCCAATTTTCGGAGCTGCCGAGGATGGCGTGGCGCCGCATGGATAAGTAGGAAATTAGGGTATTTTTTGATTTATTTAATTCCCTAAACTTCAAAAATGCATAACTTTGTGTAGGAAAATCAGAAAAATAAAATAAAAATACCCTCTTACTCAGTGAACAGAGGAGAATAATGTGGAAAAGGAATTATTTAATTTCATCAAGTATTTTATTTTTAAAGATTTATTTCCCTTCTGCATTATTTTAATTCTCCATGCATATAGGAAATTCACCATGGCATGAGACCATAGGGCTTTGAAGCCTCCGAATTTGGGAACATTCCCTGAATTTTCCAAAGTCGTAGGCCACCCTATGAAGAGTTATTGATTTTTCAATTCTAGGACACTATTCTGAGTATTTTAATTCTAATAATTAGCATGTTGTGAAATAAATTTTAGGAAAATTTGGTGATGTTTCTTATGACCAGAGGACCCTAGGAAAAATGGTTTTTGAGTTAACTCACTTGTAATAACCCTAATTGGCTTAAACACCCAAAATGGAGCTTTAATTAAATAGAGCTAATCATACATCAAATTGACTTGAAATTAATTCTCCACTGACCTTTAGGATCAGAGAAACCCACCATAAAAGTTTGAAGTCAATCGGACTTGGTTAGCCTCTATCAAATGGGTTGATTAAGCCATTTAACCAAACTTAAACTTTAAAAATTCATAACTTTCAAAATCCTTTTCAAAAATTCACCAAATTGGTTTTGGAGCCTCTCGATATCAGGGAATTTGATAAAATTAAAATTGCAATTTTCCAAAAAAGTTGATTTTTTGCATTATTTTAATATTTTTAATAATTAAAAAATAATAAAAATCACAAAACTAATAAAATTCACCAAAATGTCACATTTTGAATTTTAATCACTTAGGAACAAACCCATATTTTTTTTAAGTCTCTATGATGAAATATTAAATTTTAAAGCCCTAAGGTAATTTTAAAATTAAAAAATGTATTTTCTAGCATTTCCACTAAAATAATTATAATAAATCAAAGGAAAATCAGAAAATTATAAAAATTGGTTCTCTGGTTTCCTTGGTATTAGAGAGATTTTTGAAAAATATAAAATTCATTTTTCAACATTTATTTTATTTTTAAATTAATTAATACTCCAAAACTCAAAATAATTATAATAAAAATAATATAATTCAAAAAATCACCAAAATTGGTCCAAGTGGTCCTCTGGTCATTAGAAATGTCCCATAATTTTCTTAAGGACAGAAACTTTCCCTTGGTTATGTTATTAAATTTTCCTTGAAAATTCTTATTTTCCACCAAAAATAATTATACAAATATATTAAATACAAAAAAATCACATTTTCTCCTCTAATATCTTGATTGACATATGAGTGAAGTTACATAAAAATTTCAAATTCATTTAAGCTCAATTTAGTGAGTTATGAAATTAGTAAGCATAAAGGGCAAAATGGTAATTAAAATTTTAACCTATAATTAAAAATTTTAGGTTTAATTAAAAGGATGGGTAAAATATTTGATATTAAGTTGATTTTGGATGTTTGAAACTTAGGTATTTAAAGGGTAGAAACCTACCAAATAATTTGAAAGTAATCAAAATAAACCTTAATTAAATAATTAATTAAATTTGGAAGAATAATGAAAAATTAGAATTATTAAAATAGGGATATTATTAGGAAGAAATTTATTCTTTAATCTAAGAATCCCTAAATTAATCACCTCAATAATATTCAATTCCTAATTAAAATGATAATCCAAATTCAAAACTTAAAATGCTTAATCATTAAATTAAATTAAAATTAAAACATTTAAATTAAATCCTTTTAAAATTTCAATTAAATTAATACTTTAACAATTAAAATTAAATCATCCCTAAAGCATAAAAAATAAAATATTAAATTAAAATTAAAAGAAAATTAATAAAATTAAATTAAAATTTAAATTAAATTAAAAATTAAATTAAATTAAATTAAATCACATTAAATTAAATTAAATTAAAACATATTAAATTAAATTAAATTAAATAAAAAAATAAAATCAAGTTAAAATAAAATTGAAATTAAATTAAATAAATAAAATTAAATTAAAATTAAAACTAAACCAAATTAAATTAAATTAAAATTAAATTAAATTAAATTAAATTAAATTAAATATAACATCACTTAAGACATAAAGAATTCAAAAATAAATCTAAAACAATTTGAACATTATTCCAAACTTAAACCCATTGATTAAAATTAAGTCGAATCACAAATCACCTGAACATCGGTTTGCCCTCAAAAGCTCACGTTGCATAACTCCTAAATGGAGTGTTAAGTGAAGTATTACTTCACTCATAGGATATTCAAATGTCCTAGTTCACTGAGCAAGATAACAAAACTTGAACTCCTGGATGATTGATTCATCGTATAATCAAATTCTCTTGGACTTAAAATAATCCTAGAAGTATTGAAAAGATGTTTAAGATTCGTCTTAAGCACTTCCTCGATACGATAGGATGTTTATAAGAACAATTGAACTTAATTGTTCTTTGATGAAGAAAATCGTCCTCAAACCAAAACACAAGAACCTAGACGTCATAGGAGATGACTAGCTATAGGATTAGGAATTTGGTAGAAAACCATAACCCTTCCCTTAGCTTTACTTAGGAACTTGCTTTAAATGCTTAAATATTCTAAATTGTGTTTAAGTGCAGCTTGGGATGACGGGAAGACCCTCCGAGTACGCTTTTATTTTATTGCAATTTACCTTCTTGCAATTTACTTTATTGCAAATGCACTTACTTTTCTTGCATGATGAGCAACTGTTGCATGAAAACCCACACCTTTAGGATAGCCCCTAAAACCAAAACCAAAACTAAATTTAAAAGTCATTTCAAGATAAAATTCATCGCCACAACATTTCAAAATATAAAACAACTCAAAATTTAATCACAAACAAAACACAAAACTACAATTATAACTAAATTAAAACATCTTGTTGGATGATGGGGAATACCTCGGATGATGTAACCTACGTGTTGCTAACGGGATTTCCCACAGTCTAAATGAAAGTGTGGAACTCATTTAGTTGAGTTTAGCAAATTCATCTAGACTAAGTGAATCCGATAAAAATAACGATGCTGGAAGGATGCAACCGTGGGATCTTAACCGGTGTTGTTATAATCAACTTTAAGATTTGTTTTAATTAAAACATAAAAAACACTTGGACTTTAAGATTTCTAAAACCAAACTCTTCTCTTCTCTCTTGATTACAATCTTCTAAAACTAAACCCTCTGCAACAACAAGGAGCTCGTAGCATGGTGGGCAAAGAAGACCATCGTCATCGACAGAAACTCGAGTCTACTTCAGCAAAACTTTCTTAGAATTAAATAACCAAGCCATAGGATTTCGTGGTAGTTTGCCTAGTGCAACATAAATCCTCAACCTTTTTGTTAGGCATTTGCATTGCAAATTAAGCCCTAACCAGTCTTAGGATCCCGAGGTAGTCGTCTGATACGACATAAACCCTCACATCTTCGAGGCTATTTGTATGATCATGTCATACGAATATAAGTCCTAATTAATTAAAATTAGCAAAATCAAAACATTGAATAAACATTAGGATTTTCCTATATTCAAGCCAAACAATAGGATAGTCGGGAAATTACCAACGTTCGCTTCGAATCTGTAATTTCTCCTACCTTTCTTCCTTTGAATTCCCAAAACAAAATGTTCCAAACTTGATCCATTCCCTATTGAAATTCCAAAATTCAATCCCTTGAAAACTTAAACTTTGAGATTCTTGAGAGCGAACTACCGATTATTATCGAGAGTTTTCTTAAGTGATTCCCATCACTTAAGATGTAATTAACTATAGGGGCTCGCCTCTTATAGGGAATTTTAAGAACCTGAGTAATATAAACCCTTTATATTAAGCGGGGAATTTGTCGGCTTATAAAATTGGTTCGCGGACCAAATGGATGTTACAAATCTTCTAGTTTATTTAATCGAGCCCCATCACCAAACAAAGGTGTCTATTCTTCGGGATAGATACACGGTTTGTGATGCGGTGCTCGTTTATATAAACTATCTGGATGTGAGGTCGGTTTGATTTCATATCTTAAAATTATTTTCAACATCAAATACTACTTTTCAAATTATTTATTTAAATTAAATTAAAAATCCGCCGACAACTTCTGTTAGGCGACCCCCTTTTTAAAATAATATACAGAACTCAAAAATATGCCAACAACTTCTGGCGACTCCGCTGGGGAGTGTTCCTCTCTCCATTTTAATCAGATAGTTCTGCTTTCAAAAATCGGTAGCATATCCATGTCCCTAGTGGATCAAACTTCCCTTCTTTCCGTTGGAATACTATGTTCATTTCTACCTTGAACAAGTATAGCCAACATTCTCTCGGATTTAGGAGCCACTGCTTTAGACACCCCTAAACAGAGAGGTTCCGAGATCCTTTTACCTCATTTATGAGGTGGGGTGGGCCCCAATAGGTGTTAGTTTAGGAGCGACCTTGCGGGTCGAGAAGTTTCTACAAGACTTTCTCTTCCTTTTCCAGTTCCTAATCAATTCCTTTTACCCTTCCTACAACTCTCCTTCTTTTAATAATTCTCCTTCCTAACGAACAAATCTTTTCAAAAAACAATTATCTTTTAATACCACAAATACACTAAGATAAACGGGAATGTGTTCGGACTCTTTCTTTTGCGTCATATGTTTTACGACAAGAAGAAGCACGATTCGGGGACTAACACTTGGAATCTAACCTGCAGAAATGGAAGCTCCAAAACTGATCTTCTCCTTCGTCAACGGACTGGACCTGGCTGTGTTCAAGGACGAACTGACCGATAATGGAATCATTCGATTCGGACAAGGATTCGGGGACACCGACATAAAAATCCCCGATGTCACTCTCTTTTCACTCACAAGCAAAGTGCCGGAAATTGAGAAGCCGTTGATTGAGTTTAACCTCAAGTCAACTCATGAATTCCCTCCTCTGCAAAAGATTCCAACTGAGAGGAGTACTGTTGTTCGCAAAAGGACTGTTGTTGCTACCCCCACTGGTCTAGTTGTCTCTGCACCTACCCCAGCTTCTGCCAAACTAAAGGGGAAGGAAATTCAGAACTGTGATGAACATGTTACCGTGGAGGGTACAGATCTTCCTGTGAGACCTTCCATTTTCGAGATCGGGTCCAACTCGAGAATTCCACCACTGACACGGACTTAGAGGAGGAACAGAAGTAGAAGGATTGCTAGAGAAGCCAGAGCTGCTGAAGTTGCTTTCCTGGAGGAAATCCCAGAACTGCCCGAGTATACACCGTTGCCTGAATACATACCACTTTTGGGAGGAAGTAGGTTCCATCCCCTCTCCACCGCAGAGGATGAGGAAAATGTCCGCAAGATTGCTTCTGCATTGCCTCAGCCCGCATATTACAACGACAGCTGTAAGAAAAGGGATAGAATTATGCCATTTACTCGACTGCAAACCCTGATAGAAAAGTTAGCGAAGAAAGAAAAATGCCCTGTGTCAGAGATTTTAAGAAGGATAGGGCGGGTGCCAGCCAAGTTCCGTCTTAGGCCGCGAGTAGAACCTGCTATCGCTGCGGAAAAGCCAAATAAGAGAATGAAAGCTAGTCCACTTGTCGTTGTTTCAGGACTACAAATTAGGGAGGATACCACCTTCCAGCATTTGGCTGACAGACCATCCGGTCATAAACCTTCTGCTGCTAGAAGGATGGTATGGCGTCCCACTACAGGACAATTAAGATTAAAATGACAACCTGAGAAGGAAAGTCTCGTCAGGAGATTGAGTCCGAAGAAAGTGCTACCGCAGTAAAGGGGACTTATGAGAAGGAAACCCGACAGCTATCGCATGACAACTGCAAAGATGTACAGAAAAGTCCATTAGAAGATGTTATGGAAAAGCTAAGAACTGATATTCAGTGGTTAGCAAGAGAAAGAGAAGAAAAATTTGGAGATGAAGTCGACTCGTCAGAGTTCATGGATGATGAATATGCAGAAATTAACATGGTTGAAACACGAGCGTCGTCAACTTCACAAGGTGTTCCTGCAGCCGCAGAAAGAGAGGAGCCGGAAGTGATGAGGATACAACTTCAAGAGAAAGATGATACGATCGCCCAAATGGCAAAAAGGATGGAAGAGATGGCTGCATCCCTAGCCACTCTCCAGAGTCAGGTTCAACCCCAAAGAGAAACACCCCCTGGTTATTCACATTGTAGACGGAGGAAAGGAGATTACGTCCGTCAACGGGGATGATCAATTAAAAAAGGATGCAACACAAAGCATGATTCTGGAAAAGGATATCAAGAGCATGGTGGAACAGCAGGTGCGAGAAGCCTTGGCACAATCAAAGAGCGGGACATCCATTATGACGGGTAGACCTTACCCCGAAGAATTCGACACTGTCCAATATCCAAAAAGCTTCGTACCACCTCTGTTCAAGACCTTTGATGGAACCGGAAACCCTCGACAGCATGTTGCACATTTTCGTGCCAGTTGTTGCAATGCCGGCGGAAGTGACGCTTTACTCTTCCGACGAATTTGTCGCCAGCTCGTCAGAATCGCCTTTGATTGGTATGCGGAATTACCGAACAGCTCGGTGAAGACATTTTCGAATTGGAGAACCTCTTCATCAAGCGATTTGCGGAGCTCGACACCACATCACTATAGGTGATTTAGTGGTAGAGAAGCGTGTCGAATGAAACTTTGGTGGACTACATACTTCAATGGAGGAATCTAAGTATGAAGTGTGAGCCACAGCTACAAGAACAACATGCAGTCGGCATTTTACTAAAGAGCATTCAAGGCCCGATAGCACTTCTCCTCAAGGGATTTACTATTATGACTTTCGAGAAGTTGTTAAGCAAGGCCGGAAGCTTGCAAGAGGAGGCAAAGCAATTAAGTTTCACCGACAAAACAGACAAACAGAAGCCTGTGAAAACTTTTGAAAAGAAGTCCGGGATCGTCGCAGCAGTCGATAAAGGCAAGCAAACAATACAAATACCGCCAGAATGACCGCAACAAACTCAACAGAATTACCAGCAACCTCGACCCAGCTATCAGTCATCTCAACAGTATGAACAACCGCCTCGTCCACAATGTAAGTTAAGGGAGCTTCTGAGCAGGGAGTATCCGTTCAAGAATGAGGCAAAGGCTGAAAATGTTCCGTCAGCTCGATGACGACTCCGCATTTCCAACTCTGCCGAGCCTAAGAAACCGAAGAAGTCAACAAGAAAGGTGATCCCAACTTTTGCCCTTACCACCGGATGCTTGGACACAAGATAGAAGATTGTATTACCTTCAAAAGTTGGCTCAACAACAATCTTCGAAAAGAGAATATAACGATCCCGAAGGAATACATGAAGGAACCCCAGAAAGGAGGTTCCGTCAATGTTATCTCGACGGATCTCATTGTTCCGATAGATCCCTATGCGACTTATGATGGATGGAGTACCACCTGGATAAAGTCTTCGAAGAAGATTTTGAATCGCATCCAAACCACTTCGGTGCGAGCCTCAATTCAGAGTTCGGAGCCTGTCAAGTCGGCATTATCACATGCGATAGAAGAACTACCTCAACAAGAGATGATTAAATAAAAGAAGAAAATTGATGAAGAAGAGAAGACCGAGGCTAGACTAGGGGCTGCCTATCCTAGGATAGTTGTTTCCGAGACTCTGTATGATTATCTGCTCACTCCGATGGGATCTTATAATGATAAGGGTTATGGCGTTGGCTACGTTTTAACTGTTTCTAATGATTACGTAACTAGCGACAACCAACCTAATCCGGACATCGATTCCGATACGAGTAACAATTCTCAAATCATACACAATCTCGACGGTCACAATGACAAAGAAGACATCCACCAAGGAGGCTACGAGAGTTCAACAAGCAATGAATCTATTTGCGAGTTTCGAGGAGCTCCAAATACATAGAGTTAGAGCCTTCAGACTCTGAGGCTAATCCAGAAGAACCTGTCATTCCGATTCAGGAGGAGACACCAACAAACTCAATACAAGATTCAGAAGAAATCATAGAAGTCAACTTAAGAAGTGGAAGAGTTCTACCTCCGAGAATGGGTCCAAAGGACAAAGGAAAGGTGCAGCATTGTTCGAGAAGAACCAACCCCGGCGAAGAAATACCCATTCGGGAAGAAATCGAGACACATGGAAATAAAGTGGATTACAACGTGCTAGCCCATCTTAGGAAACTACCGCCAACCGAGCATCTACGACGCTCTCATCTTATCAAAGGAGATGAGAGAAGCTCCGATCAAGGCCTTACTTGATCCGTAAATTCGCTTAGCTCAAATGACCTGGATATTCCTTAGATGAGGTTTGCTCGTTAAAGGAACAACGAGGTGTTACCTTCACTGACGATGATCTACTACTTGAGACGACCGATCACAACCGACTGTTGTACATTTCAGTCACAATCAGAAAGTTTACGCTCTCCAGAGTATTGGTGGATCCAGGAGCATCGATCAATATAATGAATCTTCGAACGTTAGTATACTTGGAAATTGATGCTCGCGAGCTCGAAGCGGACAAAATGTTATTAAGAGGATTCAACCAGAAAGGAGAAAGAGCACTCAGATCGATAACACTGCTAATGAAGACCGGTGACTTGGCAAAGACAACCGCAAAATTTCACATAATCGATTCGAAACATCATTCAACGCTCTACTCGGGCCGACCATGGATACATGAAAATAGGATGGTACCATCATCTCTACATCGATGCATCAAATACTACGATGGAGGGGAATAGTGCATCAAAGGTGACTTACAACCATTCTCCGTACATGAAATTGGAATCCATGAAGATGCAGCTTATTACGCACCCCCGAAGAAAACAATCTTCTCTAGAGATACTATAACGAATGAAGCAAAGGAAGTTCGGGACGCGAAGAACCTGAGGTTCTAGTCCAACAGTCACTCACCACTCCCTTACGGCGAGATGGTGAAGGTTTCTTCAGAACTCGCATCCGAGGTCGAGGCTGGGGACGAGGTCGTGGCAGAGACATTAAGACAGTTGGACGAGGGAAACCAGCCATCAATGTTGATTGGGAAGACAGTTCGAAGAAGAAAAAAGATCAAACAAGAAGCAACGACAATAAGTCGGAAGAAGCCGCAATTCAAGATCTCTCTCGAAGATGAAAAGAACGAGGAATATAAATCGATGTACGAGAAGATTAACCACTATGTACATACTATGACCCTGACCCCGATCCATTCTAATAAGATCGAGGGTATGGTGGTCAAAGAGGTACATAGCGGCGGTGCAAAGCCCATCAAATTCTACCATGGTGCTCCTTCCTCCAAAACTGAAAATAATGTACAATTTGAAGATGTTACTTCATCAGAATTAATGGAATTACCTTTTGAGTGGTACTCTCCCTGTGTTCAAAATTTAATTCAACGTGATTTCTTACCTCGACAATGGACAAAAGGTCAATCACAACATTTTGAAAATTTATGGAATAACTCCGGTCGTCCACCCAATTCAAAGCATGGTCTCGTATTCGGCACAAGTAGGATCGGCTGACGATACCGAATTTTGCTTGGTTGTCACTTGCAAGTCTAATGAAAACTCGCATGGAAACTACGAAGAACTCGAAGATTTACAAATTGGAAACGCTCCACCGTAGTTCGAAGAAGAGATCAAATCTATAATAGATGAGTTAACGAAAGTTAACTTAGTTACTAGTGAAGAGCCTAGAACTACCTTTGTTAGCTCCTTACTCAATAAAGAAGTCTCCGATGAAATAATCAAGTTATTAATGGAATTTAAAGACTCGTTTTGCTTGGAGCTACGATGAGATGCCGGGATTAGCTCCGCAGGTCGCAGTCCATAAGCTAGAGTGGATCCTACTTCGTTCCACATGATAAGGTCCCGTAAGAATGCATCTAGAAATCGAACAACAAGTCATACCGAAGTTAAAAAGCTAATAGACGCCAAATTTGTCCGCGAGGAACAATACCCGACTTGGTTAGCCAATGTGGTGCCACCGTGAAGAAGAATGGTCGGATCAAAATTTGTGTGGATTTCGTAGATTTAAATAAGGCATGTCCAAAAGATGAATTCCCTCTACCGATCCCAGAATTAATGATCGACATTGCTTCAACACATGAAATATTCTTATTCATGGATGAATTTTCAGGATACAACCAGATAAAAATGGCTCCAGAAGACGAAAAACTTACAGCATTCAAGTCGAATGCTACGTAGGAGCAACCTACCAGTGATGTCATTCGGACTGAAGAACGCAGGAGCAACCTACCAGAGAGCGATGACAAGAATTTTTGATGATCTCATCCACAATCAAGTCGAATGCTACGTGGACGATGTGGTCATTAAAAGCAAAGTAAAGGAAAACCACCTGTATGATTTGAGAATTGTTTTCGAACGATTAAGACAATTTAACCTTAAGATGAATCCCTTAAATGCGCCTTCGGCGTCACCTCCGGAAATTCTTAGGATTCGTTGTCCGACATCGTGGAATTGAAATCGACCCGAAAAGATTAAAGCTATCTTAGAAATGCCGCCTCCCAAAACCTTAAAACAACTACGATCTTTTCAAGGGAAGTTGGCGTATCTCAAACTTGTCAGGTATGTGTCAGCCTTTCTCGGCATTAGTTAAAAAGGATGCCAAATTTATTTGGGAAGAGAAATGCCAGAAGGCCTTTGAGGACATTAAACAATATTTAATGACACCTCCTGTCTTAGCAGCCCCAGTCTTAGGTAGACCGTTGATACTTTATTCCGCGGCTTTAAACGACTCACTTGGAGCCCTGTTAGCCCAGGTCAATGATGAGGGTAAAGAAAATGCTCTTTACTACCTAAGCCGTAGATTACTTCCGACGGAAATAAAGTATCCCACAATTGAAAAGAACTGTTTGGCCCTGATCTTCGCCGCTCAAAAGCTCAGGCACTACATGCTTTCTCATAAGTTCAACCTGATCTCGAAATTTAATCCATTGCAATACTTGATGACCCGTCCAACGCTTTCCGCGTACTTGCCGGTGGTCAATGACATTATCGCAATTCGATATAACTTTCGTGCCTCTTCGTGCCGTAAAGGGACAAGTCCTAGCGGACTTCCTCGCAAAGACACCCTTTGCCTGCAGAATCTCCTCTCAATGACGACTTGCCGTACGAACAAATAATGAGCTTAGAAG
The DNA here is from genome assembly GCA_022702705.1 of Papilionanthe hookeriana x Papilionanthe teres. NCBI lineage: Eukaryota > Viridiplantae > Streptophyta > Magnoliopsida > Asparagales > Orchidaceae > Papilionanthe > Papilionanthe hookeriana x Papilionanthe teres. The sequence goes on along the minus strand of CM040432.1, from coordinate 10,350,680 downwards.
GCCCCGATGATCGACGTTGGGAATTATATTTCGACGGAGCATCTTCAGCACACAAAGACGAAGAATCGCAAGTGATAGCGCCCGGTAAGGCAGGAATCGGACTAATCTTTATAACACCGGAGCAGGGGATGTTAAGATACTCCTACCACTCGACAGAGCCGTGTACAAACAACGAAGCAGAATACAAAGCTCTCGTAACAGGACTGGAATTAACTATTCAAATGGGGATAACAAACATCAACATCTGCTGGGATTCGCAATTAATCATTCAACAGATCACCGGACAGTATAGAATTTTAAAGCCAAGACTCGAGCAATACTTCCAGTATGCCATACAAGCTGTTAGAACGATTCCGAATGTGATGATCTACAAAATTCCCGTAAAAGAAAACGCTTTAGCAGATGCGTTAGCCCGCCTCGCAAAAGAATTTGCTCGCTTGCAAGATGAATCGATGGAAGTGTCGGCTCATGGACGTCGAGTCCTATCACATCTCGACATAGTACACAATACACAGTATCGAAAAAGAAAAAGAATCGATGTAAAGAAGGATGTAGAAAACACAGAAGATTGGCGACAACCATTAATAGACTACCCGCAAACAGGAAAACTACCGGACGATAGGTCGTTAGCTCCATCGGATCAAGAAAAGAACTCCGTCCTACGCATTAATAAACAACACGTTATACGTAAGGTCTTTCGATCAAATATGGCTAAGGTGCCTAAGCGGGTCCGAGGCCCGTGAAATTGTTAAAGAGGTGCATTCGGGACTCGTGGCGCTCACCGCCGGGTCCGAAGATGAAGATGGAAATTAAAAGACTAGGGTACTACTGGCCCTCGATGATGACCGACTGCATGAAAATCGCCAAGAGCTGTCACCAATGCCAAGTGCATGGAGTGGTTCTACACCAACCTCCAAATGTGCTACATCCGACAATTGCGTCATGGCCATTTGAATGTTGGGGCACAGATATAGTGGGTCTAATAGAACCACCATCTTCAAAAGGACATCGTTTCATTCTTGCGGCTACAGATTACTTTTCCAAGTGGGCAGAGGCAGTTCCACTTAGAGAAGTGAAAGCACACCAATTGCTACAGTTTTTCAAGAACCAAGTTGTCTACCGTTTCGGAGAGCCGTGCAAGATCATCTCAGATAATGGATCAGCATTCAGAATCACGCAAATCAACAATTTTGTCAGGAGACACGGAATTGACTAGCGGTTTTCAACAATTTACTATCCAAGAGCAAACGGCCTGGCTGAGGCTTTTAATAAAACTCTCGTTCAAATTTTAAAGAAAACTTTGGACGATAGCAAGAGAAATTGGCACGAGAAGTTATTAGAAGCCTTATGGGCCTACCGGACAACCTTCGAACTCCTACTCAAGCTACACCTTACGCTCCGGTGTATGGGTCCGAGGCAAGTGTTACCTTAGAGGTCCAACTTCCTTCACTCGAATTGCAGTTGCAAACAAAATCACGACGAAGAGAACGCCAAATTACGACTAGAGGAATTAGAAAGCCTGGAAGGGAAAAGACTTGCAACGCAGCAGAATTTAGAACTATACCAAGCTAAGATGGTTCAAGCCCATGACAGACTGGTCCGCCCAAGAACCTTCAAAGTTGGTGACTTAGTTCTCGTTCTCAAGAGACCTATTCTTGCACACCGCAAGATAGGAGGAATATTTGAACCCACTTCGGAAGGACCGTTTCGTGGTCGAAGCAAGTATACTCGTGGAGGCTCTTACCAGCTAGTGAATTGCCAAGGAGAACGACATATGCTTCCGATCAACGGACGATACTTGAAGAAGTATTACGCCGCTCGATGTTTCAAAGGAATGAATTCTTCATCCCTAGAAGCACGGGCGAAATAATTACTTATGACTGGGTCCGAACCCAAAAATAATAAAAAATGTACTAAAATAAATAAAATCATGATCATAAAATTTTCCTTGTTCTCTCTTCCAAATCAAAATCTTTTTTCCGATATTTTTCCACTTCATTCCTGTTGAATTTAAAAATACAAAAGGAATAATAAAAAAAGGAGAAAAAAAAGAAAAAAAACTTTTTCTTAATGTTCTTGTTCTTAGTACAGCCCCTGATCCTTTTCCTTGTCTTTTCGCAGGGAAATGTCGAATGGGCTGTTGGTCCTGAACTTTAGAAATGGCGTAAGCCTTACACTCGATGAAAAGAGGGTGAAAGATGGAGCGATAATAGAGATTGACTCAGATTTCTCACCAGCAGGCCTGCAATACGAGGAAAGTGACTGGGTCCCGCTGATCGAGAGGAACCGCCCGATCGGACAAGAATGAAAGTGGGTGGCCCAAGCCACCAACCCGGCAAAGAAAAAGGAAAACAAACACCGAGGAGGACAAGAGAATCAAGTCCGTGGTCGCTACAGCGAGAGGGCGAGCTTGTCGCCGCCGCGCCCACGAGATTCGAGAAGTACGAAGAGCTACTCTCACAAGAACTCAACTAAGAAATAAAAATCGCCATATCCGTAAGATGTTAACTAAACTAGCAGAGGACCAGCGCGACGAGGCAGTCACTACTACCAGTGCATATACTTCAAGGATACCGGTTCGCGAGGAACCTGAAGAAAGGAGGCCAGCCTCGAGGATAACAGAAGAGACCAGGGAAATCTCAAGAAGATCAGAAGAAGGAAGGCTACCACACCACCATATAAAGCCACCAGTAATGCATAATCTTGTTGCAGAAGCAACCCCGGAGGATGTCCCGAAGGAGACCATCCCCGAGGAGCCGAGGTATGCAGAAGAACGTGAAGGGATTGAGCCATATATCCCACAAGACGTCACTGTAGCCTCGCCATTTGCAGATTATTCCGTAATCACGAGCTAGAAAGAATGCAAAATGTCGAGAAGCAAACTTTTGAATACTTAGAGAGAATCGGAGGTAGGAGGATCAATATACTAGAAGGCCTCGAGCTACATACAAACATGTTCTCGAATACGAACAACAACAAATCGTCGACCGCATCCGAGATTTGAAAAGAATGGGTCGAGCGAGCCGCCTAAGAGAAAACACCTACTCGAACCCCGGAGATGGATGCCGTGGAAAGGGAGAATTACAATACAATGTGGATGTCTGCTACAACTTCGCGAAGACAGAAGGGAAACCCACCGGGATACTCCGTCATGGCAAGGTAGATCCAATACCATTAGTCATCAAAAGTATGGTAAAGAGAATGATAACATGGAGGGTACTCGCCGACAGATTGCATACCCAACAGCTTGCATCATTAACATTTACAAGAAGGGTGATCGCATACCCCCGCACATAGATCATCACGACTTTGTCGACCTTTCGCACAGCTTCTTTTCCGAACGAGTGTAATATCATGTTCGGATCCGACCTCCGGATAGCAGGCCCGTGTGAGTTCCGAGGGCCGCAGAAGATACCATTACCGGCAGGTTCCGTCATGATACTCAAGGGCAACGGAGCGGATGTCGCTAAACATTGCATACCAGGAGTACCAATGAAGCGGATCTCGCTTACTTTCGAAGGATGGATGACGAGAAAGCACCTTACCACTTCCGACTGTACCCGTAGCTAGAGAGCCTCCGCCTTACGAGCCGTGAGTTACATGGAAAATATCACACCTCCAACGTACATCCATACGACATCCTTGCCAAGGATGGCTTGGAAGGTGATGTTATTGACCATGTACCTCACTATTCAGACATGGATTTCTAACAGATGCCTTTCTGGATGGATCGACAAAGATCATACATAGTCCTTTTTGGAGTCTACATGGATTGCATGAGATGTAATCCAAATCGAGTTGTATGATGTATCTTCGACATGATTGGAATCAAAGTGACCATTTCACATTTTGGCCTTCACCTCTTTTATGCAAATTGACTGGGAAACTCCATTAAAGTTAAATGAACTTCAAACAAAGAACAGAAAAGAAACAAAAAGAATAAAAGAAAACTTTCCTTAAAAATCTAAAAAAATGATGAACGCCAAATCCACATGAAACATTAAATGAACGATAAGGCAAATTTGAATCGTTAAAAGCCAAACAAAACGAGCACGAATTTTAAATCAAATTTCAAATTCAATCTTCCAGATCTCAAATCAAATCTCAATCAAATTTCAAATTTAATCTTCCAAATTTCAAATCAAATCTCAATCAAATTTCAAATTCAACCTTCCAAATCTCAAATCAAATCTCAATCAAATTCAAATTCAACCTTCCAAATCTCAAATCAAATCTCAATCAAATTCAAATTCGACCTTCAAGATCTCAAATCAAATGTCAATCAAATTCAAACTCAATCTTCCAAATCTGAAATCCAATCCGTTCTACTCTCTCCCTTGTCCGGGATGGAAGCGGTTGATTCCATTGACACGGTGCCATGAGGTTTTCGATTCGAATCTGATGGCGAGGAATTGTATCCAATCCAAACCAGCAACTTTCGATCAACTCTTTTGAATGGGATATGTAACATCTATATATTCCCTCCTAATCTGTTTCTTTCCACAAAAATCTTTTACAACTTTCATGAAATTCTCGAAACACCAAAATTCCACACTTTTCAAATCAACATTACAAATCTTTGCAAAATTAGTTACCATTCAAAATCAAACTTTTGGGGTTGAGGATTTTACATCCGAGACTGCATTGCTTTAGGATTCTTTCCCTATCGCAAAGAAATACATCAAAATCAAACTTTTGGAGTTGAGGATTTTACATCCGAGACTGCATTGCTTTAGGATTCTTTCCCTATCGCAATGAAATACATCGAACTCAAACTTTTGGGGTCGAGGATTTTACATCCAAGACTGCATTTCTTTAGGATTCTTTCCCTATCGCAATGAAATACATCAAAAATCAAACTTTTGGAGTAGAGGATTTTACATTCGAGACTGCATTGCTTTAGGATTCTTTCCCTATCGCAATGAAATACATCAAACTCAAACTTTTGGGGTCGAGGATTTTACATCTGAGACTGCATTGCTTTAGGATTCTTTCCCTATCACAATGAAATACATCAAACTCAAATTCTTGGGGTTGAGGATTTTACATCCGAGACTGCATTGCTTTAGGATTCTTTCCCTATCGCAATGTAATACATCAAACTCAAACTTTTGGGGTCGAGGATTTTACATCCGAGACTGTATTGCTTTAGGATTCTTTCCATATCACAATGAAATACATCAAAATCAAATTCTTGGGGTTGAGGATTTTACATCCGAGACTGCATTGCTTTAGGATTCTTTCCCTATCGCAATGAAATACATCAAAATCAAATTCTTGGGGTCGAGGATTTTACATCCGAGACCGCATTTCTTTAGGATTCTTTCCCTATCGCAATGAAATACATCAAAATCAAACTTTTGGAGTTGAGGATTTTACATCTGAGACTGCATTGCTTTAGGATTCTTTCCCTATCGCAATGAAATACATCAAACTCAAATTCTTGGGCTTGAGCATTTTACATCCGAGACTGCATTGCTTTAGGATTCTTTCCCTATCGCAATGAAACACATCAAACTCAAATTCTTGGGGTTGAGGATTTTACATCCGAGACTGCATTGCTTTAGGATTCTTTCCCTATCGCAATGAAATACATCGAACTCTAACTTTTGGGGTCGAGGATTTTACATCTGAGACTGCATTGCTTTAGGATTCTTTCCCTATCGCAATGAAATACATCAAACTCAAATTCCTGGGGTTGAGGATTTTACATCCGAGACTGCATTGCTTTAGGATTCTTTCCCTATCGCAATGAAATACATCAAACTCAAATTCTTGGGGTTGAGGATTTCACATCCGAGACTGCATTGCTTTAGGATTCTTTCCCTATCGCAATGAAATACATCGAACTCAAACTTTTAGGGTCGAGGATTTTACATCCGAGACTGCATTGCTTTAGGATTCTTTCCCTATCGCAATGAAATACATCAAAATCAAACTTTTGGGGTTAAGGATCTTACATCCGAGACTGCATTGCTTTAGGATTCTTTCCCTATCACAATGAAATATATTAAAGTCAAACTTTTGGGGTTAAGGATTTTACATCCGAGACTACATCGCTTTAGGATTCTTTCCCTACTGCAATGAAATACATCAAAATCAAACTCTTGAGGTTAAGGATTTTACATCCAATACCGCATTGCTCTGAGATCTCTCCTCATTTCAATGATTCAATCCGATCAATTCAATTTTCTTTTGAGGATTGAAGATGTCACATCTAAAACCACAAAATTCCATTTTTTCATTTCAAGTTCAAATTCCTTCGAATTAATTTTAACAAAACTTCAATCTAAATTGAAACTCAAACTAAAATCTGAGCTCACACATCAAAGCTTAAACTAAAACAAAATGAAATCTAAATAGAAATTCCCTCAGATCATGTGATTTGGGATTCACCTCCTTTCCCTTTCCCAGCCGAGAGTTCCGAATCTCCGGTCCCGCAGATATACTTGACACTCCCCAGCAGAAATTCTTTAATTTCGTCCTAAGTTTATCACTTGGACATCTGTGATGGTTTTGTTGATCTTTTCGGTCAACGCCAATACGCGTGGTGTGCTTGGTTAGCACACCACACCTATTGGGGGTCCATTTGTTGACCTCATTTTTTGATGAGGTCTTCTCTTCTCTCTTTAAGTACTTTAGGATCTAGCCTCAGGCTTTTCCTTCGACTATCTTAGAGGACTAGAAGTGGAACCCACCTTTTAGAATTTCAAAAAAAAAACACCTCTTAACTCCCCGCAAACTTCATAAACTCGATTGTAAACCCTAATCACCTAGAGGGTCGAAATCAAATGCGGAAGTTTAAAGGATGAGTTCCTATAGGACTCTTCGACCTTAGACTACCCCGGGTGGCCTGGTCTGGTGAAGGGCTGACTTACACACACACTACACTTATACACTACACTTTCACACACCTCCTAAAACCACACCCATACCCAACTTGACCTCCTGGCTCATGGAGGTGATTCACATGGATGGTCCTTAACCCCTAAGCCCTCGCTAAGAGGGTTAGGAACAACATAGATGAATGCCTCAAATGAGTCCCTTCATGGCTCATGTGGGCTTGATATGGCTTCATGGCTCAACCAAAATGATTTCATTCCACTTACATTTACCCAATTTTTAATTTTCTAAATTTTCAATTTTTGATCCTCGGGACCCTACACCCGCCTAGCCTACCCAAAACCCTTGAAATTACCCAAAATTTTCAAAAAAAATATCCAAATACCCAAAATCCCCCAAAATCATTCCTAAACATTTCCCTCCACTCAAATTGATCATCCATAGCCAAAAATACCAAAAATTCCAAGAATACCCCCCAATACCTTCCAAATACCCAAAATGCCCCTCTTGACCCAAAAATCCAAAAATTCAGAAAATTCCCAGAAAATTCCAGAAAATCCCAAATATTCCCAATTGCATTTTGTCCAACTACACCATGGGCCAATTTTTTCAATTTACCCCACTTTTGTCAAAATCCCCAATTTGACCCATTTTAACCGAAAATAAACCCAATGTCAAACCAAACCTACCCAATTGACCCAAATTCTGGTCCAATTCAATTCTAAACTTCCATTAAACATCCTCAACACCAATCTAGACCAAATCCAAGTCCAATTTGATTGGCATTTGAATCGAATTTCACTTTTGACCTTAAAGCCCAATTTGGACCCATGACCCAAACTTAGCCCAAACTAACCCAATTCAACTCCAATTAACCCCAAACCTTTTCTAAACCTTCCTTAACATCCACACAAACAAAACACTAACATAATTTGCCAAAAATTTGGACCCAAACCCCACTCAAATTCAACCCAAAACCAAAAAGCCCAATTTTGACCTAAACCCTAACCTAACCCAAATAAGCCCAAACCCCAAAATCAAAACCCAACCAAAGTCAAAACCTCTTTGAAACCCTTCCATAAAAATTTTCCAACATTAATTTTACATCAATTTCAACCCTAGCCCAACATTGACCCAAATTAGCCCAATTTGACCTACATTGGCCCATGTACCAAATGAACCCAAACCTAACCCAAATAAGCCCAAACCACCTCAAATTTATTCCAAATCACTCATGAAACATCCATAAACCAAACCCAACAATTATTAGGCCCAAGCCTTTACCAAAATTTCATCCTAAAGCCTATTTTAAAATCCAAAAGCCCACTTCCCTAAACCATTTTAAATGCCCATCTTCACTAAATTTTAAAGGCCCAAACTTCATTCTAAAGCCCATATGACATTCTTTTCATCACCCCATTAATTGATATCATCCCTTAAGTCCTAAATCAATCATCAAATAATCCTAAATTAGGCCTCATGCCAAAATCACCCATAAGTCCCAAAAATTCAAAACCTTCTTTCATGTAAATGACCAAGCTTTGTCCCAAGCCATAGGTGAGCCAAAGACAAGCCATGTACAAGCTATATGAAGCCATGTGATGTTTGACATGTGACCATGCCCAAAGTAGCAAGAGGAGGGCCCCCTTTCTTTAACCTTCATTAGGCTTTTTAACACCTTCCATGTTACATACTAAACCATGATTAACCACATCACTTTAGATGGGGACTTCACCACCCCTTTCTAGCTGATGCAAATGATCCTCTCTCAGCCCAAATCAGCCATGGGGAGGTGAACCTAACCCAAAATCATGGTGTGGACCAAATCAAGCCAAAATGGCCTATCCCCCATACCATTTTAATCCAAGCCCTTTACACATGTCCATGGCCAATTGACTGCACAAACCTCCAGCCCTGACCCACCTGGACCTGAGGGTGACCCATGCCTGCCGGCCAGCCGCCTGGATCGCCGGAAAACACCACACCCGAGAGCTCACATGTGAGCCAACATTGAAATTCTTCCTTGCTGAGCCGCCCCAAGTCCAAGTGGTCGCCATGACCGTTATTCCCTCGACCTAAGCAACTGATCCCAAGCCCTAACTCCCCTAGAGGCCCTCCAGCCTCTCCTATTTAAACCCCACCTCTCTCGGCCATGGAAGAGGTGCCGAACCAACCTTAAGGAAACTCGCCAAAATCATTCCGTACTACTCCCCACACATAGAGAACTTGATCCCCACTGAAATCCCCCTGCCATTTCCTCTCTATGAGCTCAATTTCAGAGTTGAAATCCAAGCCCAAAACCAGGACTCTTCTCCATAGTGAGCCAATCCCCAAATTGATTGGTCCTACACCTTCTCCAGACCAAGAGAAGAAGTTTACCAAAGAAAAGCCCCTTCTCCGTGCCACCCATCCGTTCCGTACTCCAAGCTTTGTAATCGGCCGTGGCCGAAATCATACTCGGACAATTCACCGACCAAGGACTTCATCCGGAGCTTACTTGGACCCAATCGAAGGAGATAGAACTCTCAGATCGAAGCTTCACTTCTCTGAGCAAAGGTATGGACTCACTCTTCTTCCCGAGCTTACAGAGATTCTCTATTTAATTTGAGTCAATTTCAATACATGTTTACCGTATGGATGTGTTCGTCTCCTCAAGATGAATCCATAGAGCATAAGAACACGAAAATCCGTTGAGAATCGAGTGAGAAATTAGGATTAGAAGGTTGACGGTCGCGGGTGCACACCAGTCGTAGATGATGACTGGGAGCCGTCGGATCGAGCGAACGGTCTGGATTGAGCTGGACAACGCGATGGTACGTGAACCGCGGGGCCCTGGAGCGCTGAGTCAGATGGCGGCACCGAATCAAAAGACGACACGCGACATTTCGGAGCTGCCGAGGATGGCATGGCGCCGCGTGGATAAGTAGGAAATTAGGGTATTTTTTTATTTATTTAATTCCCTAAACTTCAAAAATGCATAACTTTGTGTAGGAAAATCAGAAAAATAAAATAAAAATATCCTCTTGCTCAGTGAAAAGAGGAGAATAATGTGGAAATGAAATCATTTAATTTCATCAAGTATTTTATTTTTAATTATTTATTTACTCTCTGCACTATTTCAATTCTCCATGCATGTATAAAATTCACCATGGCATGAGACCATAGGGCCTTTGAAGCCTCTGAATTTGGGAACATTCCCTGAATTTTCCTAAGTCAGAGGCCACCCCTATGAAGAGTTATTGACTTTTCAATTCTAGGTCACAATTCTGAGTATTTTAATTCTAATAATTAGCATGTTGTAAAATAAATTTTAGGAAAATTTGGTGATGTTTCTTATGAGCAGAGGACCCTAGGAAAAATGGTTTTTGAGTTAACTCACTTGTTATAACCCTAATTGGCTTAAACACCCAAAATGGAGCTTTAATTAATTAGAGCTAATCATACATCAAATTGACTTGAAATCAATTCTTCACTGACCTTTAGGGTCAGAGGAACCCACCATAAAAGTTTGAAGTCAATTGGACTTGGTTAGCCCTATCAAATGGGTTGATTAAGCCATTTAGCTTAACTTAAACTTTAAAAATTCATAACTTTCAAAATCCTTTTCAAAAATTCACCAAATTGGTTTTGGAGCCTCTCTCGATATCGGGGAATTTAAGAAAATTAAAATTGCAATTTTCCAAAAAAGTTGATTTTTTGCATTATTTTAATATTTTTAATAATTAAAAAATAATAAAAATCACAAAAATAATAAAATTCACCAAAATGTCACATTTTGAATTTTAATCACTTAGGAACAAACCTCATATTTTTCTTCAGTCACTATGATGAGATATTAAATTTTAAAGCCCTAAGGTAATTTTAAAATTAAAAAATGTATTTTCTAGCATTTCCACTAAAATAATTCTAATAAATCAAAGGAAAATCAGAAAATTATAAAAATTGGTTCTCTGGTTTCCTTGGTATCAGAGAGATTTTTTAAAAATATAAAATTCATTTTTCAACCTTTATTTTATTTTTAAATTAATTAATACTCCAAAACTCAAAATAATTATAATAAAAATAATATAATTCACAAAATCACCAAAATTGGTCCAAGTGCTCCTCTGGTCATTAGAATGTCCCATAATTTTCTTAAGGACAGAAACTTTCCCTTGGTCATGTTATTAAATTTTCCTTGAAAATTCTTATTTTCCACCAAAAATAATTATACAAATAAATTAAATACAAAAAATCATATTTTCTCCTCTAAGGTCTTGATTGACATATGAGTGAAGTTACATAAAAATTTCAAATTCATTTAAGCTCAATTTAGTGAGTTATGGAATAAGTAAGCATAAAGGGCAAAATGGTAATTAAAATTTTAACCTATAATTAGAAATTTTAGGTTTAATTAAAAGGATGGGTAAAATATTTGATATTAAGTTGATTTTGGATGTTTGAAACTTAGGTATTTAAAGGGTAGAAACCTACCAAATAATTTGAAAGTAATCAAAATAAACCTTAATTAAATAATTAATTAAATTTGGAAGAATAATGAAAAATTAGAATTATTAAAATAGGGATATTATTAGGAAGAAATTTATTCTTTAATCTAAGAATCCCTAAATTAATCACCTCAATAATATTCAATTCCTAATTAAAATGATAATCAAAATTCAAAACTTAAAATGCTTAATCATTAAATAAATTAAAATTAAAACATTTAAATAAAATCCTTTTAAAATTTCAATTAAATTAATACTTTAACAATTAAAATTAAATCATCCCTAAAGCATAAAAAATAAAATATTAAATTAAAATTAAAAGAAAAATAATAAAATTAAATTAAAATTTAAATTAAATTAAAATTAAAAAAATAAAACCAAATTAAAATTTAAATTAAATTAAATTAAATTAAATTAAATTAAATCACATTAAATTAAATTAAATTAAAACATATTAAGTTAAATTAAATTAAATAAAAAAAAATAAAATCAAGTTAAAAAAATTGTAATTAAATTAAATAAATAAAATTAAATTAAAATTAAAACTAGACCAAATTAAATTAAATTAAAATTAAATTAAATTAAATTAAATTAAATTAAATATAACATCACTTAAGACATAAAGAATTCAAAAATAAATCTAAAACAATTTGAACACTATTCCAAACTTAAACCCATCGATTAAAATTAAGTCGAATCACAAATCACCCGAACATCTATTTCGCCCTCAAAAGCTCTTGTTGTCATAACTCCTAAATGGAGTGTTAAGTGAAGTATTACTTCACTCATAGGATATTCAAATGTCCTAGTTCGCCGAGCAAGATAATAAAACTTGAACTCCTGGATGATCGATTCATCGTATAATCAAATTCTCTTGGACTTAAAATAATCCTGAAGTATTGAAAATATGTTTAAGATTCGTCTTAAGCACTTCCTCGCACGATAGGATGTTTATAAGAACAATTGAACTTAATTGCTCTTTGATGAAGAAAATCGTCCTCAAACCAAAACACAAGAACCTAGACGTCATAGGAGATGACTAGCTATAGGATTAGGAATTTGGTAGAAAACCATAACCCTTCCCTTAGCTTTACTTAGGAACTTGCTTTAAATGCTTAAATATTCTAAATTGTGTTTAAGTGCAGCCTGGATGACGGGAAGACCCTCCAGGTACGCTTTTATTTTATTGCAATTTACCTTCTTGCAATTTACTTTATTACAAATGCACTTACTTTTCTTGCATGATGAGCAACTGTTGCATGAAAACCCACACCTTTAGGATAACCCCTAAAACCAAAACCAAAACTAAATTAAAAAGTCATTTCAAGATAAAATTCACCGCCACAACATTTCAAAATATAAAACAACTCAAAATTTAATCACAAACAGAACACAAAACTACAATTATAACCGAATTAAAACATCTTGTCGGATGATCTGGAATACCTCGGATGATGTAACCTACGTGTTGCTAACGGGATTTCCCACGGTCTAAATGAAAGTGTGGAACTCATTTAGTTGAGTTTAGCAAATTCATCTGGACTAAGTGAATCCGATAAAAATAACGATGCCGGAAGGATGCAACCGTGGAATCTTAACCTGTGTTGTTATAATCAACTTTAAGATTTGTTTTAATTAAAACATAAAAAATGCTTGGACTTTAAGATTTCTAAAACCAAACTCTTCTCTTCTCTCTGATTACAATCTTCTAAAACTAAACCCTCTCGCAACAACAAGGAGCTCGGAGCATGGTGGGCAGCACGGCCATCGTCATTAAGAAAACTCGAGTCTACTTCAAAGAAACTTTCTTAGAATTAAATAACCAAGCCATAGGATTTCGAGGTAGTTTGCCTAGTGCAACATAAATCCTCAACCCTTTTGTTAGGCATTTGCATTGCAAATTAAGCCCTAACCAGTCTTAGGATCCCTAGGTAGTCGTCTGATACGACATAAAGCCTCACATCTTTGAGGCTATTTGTATGATCATGTCATACGAATATAAGTCCTAATTAATTAAAATTGGCAAAATCAAAACATTGAATAAACATTAGGACTTTCCTAAATTCAAGCCAAACAATAGGATAGTCGGGAAATTACAGAAGTTCGCTTCGAATCTGTAATTTCTCCTACCTTTCTTCCTTTGAATTCCCAAAACAAAATGTTCTAAACTTGATCCATTCCCTATTGAAATTCCAAAATTCAATCCCTTGAAAACTTAAACTTTGAGATTCTTGAGAGCAGATCTACTGATTATTATCGAGAGTTTTCTTAAGTGATTCCCGTCACTTAAGTTGTAATTAACTATAGGGGCTTTCCCTTATAGGGAATTTTAAGAACCCAGGTAATATAAACCCTGCTTAATTCATTTATATTAAGTAGGGGAATTTGTCGGCTTATAAAATTGGTTCGCAGACCAAACAGATGTTACAAATCTTCTAGTTTATTTAATCGAGCCCCATCACCAAACAATGTGTCTATTCTTCGAGATCGATACACGGTTTGTGATGCGGTGCTCATTTATATAAACTATCTGGGATGTGAGGTCGGTTTGATTTCATATCTTAAAATTATTTTCAAAATCAAATACTACTTTTCAAATTATTTATTTAAATTAAATTAAAAATCCACCGACAACTTTTGTTAGGCGACCCCCTTTTTAAAATAATACATATAACTCAAAAATATGCTGACAGCCGCCAGTACCCAAATTTTTATAATTAAAGTATATGCACTAAATCACTTGGTTAATTACCCTTAATTAGTCCACAATAATTAATTCTCCCGCATAAGTCTTCTAATACTCCAAATCAAAGTTAAATAACTATTGATTCCACACAAATTTCACAAAACACAAACTTATATTAAAACAAACATAACATTTAATACAACACTAGAATTTTTATCCAAACATAAAGGATAAAATTCTCAAAATACAAGACACTATAATCTTAAACTGATAAGTATACATCTCTAAGATGTACCCCTCACATCATCAGGCATATATAAAAATACTAAACACAAATTCACAAGAACATTAACATAACACATAAGACATTAAACAAACAGAAACAAAACAATTTTAATTCCACTCTCCATTAGGCAGAATATAACCAGGACCACTATTATTCTCATTAGACCCTTCAGGAAAATAGATTTGATAGAACGGGCGATCAATGTACATTCTTATATCATCTTCTTCAATCCATTTATTCTTCACAAACATCGCCTTATCTATTTCTTCCACATATCTTGAATGATTGAATTGCATCTTGAGTTGCCATCCCATGTGATCCAGATGTAGATTAATATCATTGATCTTTGCTTCCATCAAAGTCACTCGGGCTTCAATTTTTGCAATCATCTCTGCAATACCTTGAATACTAACAGCGAGATCTCCATTAAATAATTCTTTAGCACTATCACTAATGAACTTACATTTCTCAGAATCTTGCTTCTTCTTCATCTCGTTCTCCTAGGAAGACATGATGCTCTCAAAATTCACTTCTTAGACTTCGAAAATGAAAATAGAACTTGGGGAAAGTGTTTCTCTTAAGTGTAGTCCTTTTTATAGACTTGGGAGCTGCTAGAATATTCACCAACACGTTTAGAATCTTCTAAATAACTCCCAAAACTTCTCCCCCACTATTTAGGCTTCTAATACACATTTTTCACATTTTTTATAACCGTGGCGCCTAAGGGCCAACTAGTCGGCGCTTAGCCGCCAGTGCACAATTTAGCACAGGTCTGCTAAGTGTCCAAATTTTCATTTTGACTTCTCTAAATCATCAATTAAGGTCAAATAAACTCCACTTAAGTTTAAAAACTCCAAATTACTACCAATAAAAACATTAAAAAAAAACCAAACAAAGCAAACAAAACACACAAAACAAATATAAAGCAAAGCACACCGATAAATATGGGTTGCCTCCCACAAAGCGCTTGTTTTAATGTCTTCCGCCTGACATACCCAGAACTCATTATGAGTGACCCAACATCAAATTCTCATCAGATTTATTGACTGAAAAATATGGTTTAAGTCTATGTTCGTTAACTTTAAATATTTTTCAAGTCTTAGGATCTTGAATATCTACAGCTCCATAAGAATAAACCTTTATCACAATAAATGGACACATCCACCTAGACTTAATTTTTCCAGAAAATATTCTCAATCTAGCATTATAAAGCAAAACTTTTTGTCCTGGTACAAGATTTTTGGTAAGAATCTTTCGATCATGCCATAACTTCATCTTTTCCTTATAAATCTTAGCATTTTCATAAGATTCATTCTTTATTTCTTCAAGCTCATTCAATTACAATAATCTCTTTTCAGCGAAGATCTTTCAAATTATAATTGAACTCTTTAACGAGCCTCAATATGCTTTATGCTCAAGTTCAAAAGGTAAATGACAAGCTTTTCCAAAAATCAACCTATATGGGGACATTCCTATAGATGTTCTATAAGCAGTCCTATAGGCCCACAAAGCATAATCCAGTTTAATTAACCAATCCTTTCTATTTGGATTAACAGTTTTTTTCAATATTCTTTTAATTTCACGATTGGATAATTCAACCAAACCACTTGTATGCGGATGATAAGCAGTAGCAATGCGATGATTAATATGATATTTCTTTGCTAACTTCCCAATAATCGCATTTCTAAAATGACTTCCCCCATCAGTTATGATTACTCTTGGTATTCCAAATCTACAAAATATGTTCTTTAATAAAAACTTTGCAACACTTTGAGCATCACATCGAGGTAAAGCAATAGCTTCAATCCATTTGGAAACATAGTCTACTGCTATCAAAATATAAACATTTTCGAAAGATGGCGTAAATGATCCCATAAAATCTAGTCCCCAAACATCAAATATTTTAACTTCCAACATATAATTGAGGGGCATCTCATTTCTTCTAGAAATATTGCCTACACACCGACATCTATCAGAATTTTTAATATAAACATTCACATCCTTAAAAATTGTAGGTCAATAAAATCCTAATTGTAATATTTTATATGCATGTTTTATGACTTCCAAAATGTCCCCCATAATCAGAATTACGACATTTTTTAATAAGTTCATAAGTTTCTTCCAAAGGTACATATCTTCGAATTATAAGTTCCTTTCCTTTTTTAAATAAAAATGGGTCATCCCATAAATAAGTCTTAGCATTAGACAAAAATTTCTTCTTTCCATGATATGTCAAACCATAGGGTATAATATTACTAACAATAAAGTTTACTATGTCTGCATACCACGGAACACGCCATTCTTTAACAGTAAATAGTTTTTCATCTGGAAAATTTTCATTACTTTCTTCAATATCACAGAGAGATTTTTCAATTTCAAGCCTGGACAAATGGTCAGCAATTTGATTATCAGAACCCTTCCTATCTACTATCTCAAAATCAAATTCTTGTAAAAGAAGAATCCATCTTATCAGTTTCGGTTTTGCATCATTTTTCTTTATTAAGTATTTAATAGCAGAATGATTAGTATGCACCACACATCTAGTTCCAATTATATATGATCGAAATTTATCAAAAGCAAATACTATAGCCAATAACTCTTTCTCCGTAGTGGTATAATTAATTTGAGCTTCATTAAGAGTTTTACTAGCATAATAAATTACTTTGAAAATTTGATCATATTTCTGACCCAAAACAGCACCAATAACATAATCACTAGCATCACACATTAATTCAAAAGGTTTTTCCCAATTTGGTGAAATTATTACAGGTACAATGATTAATTTTTCTTTTAATGTTTCAAAGACATTACGGCAGTCATCATCAAAATAAAAAATTGCATCCTTTTCCAGTAAATGGCATAAAGGTTTTGCAATCTTTGAAAAGTCTTTGATGTAACGCCTGTAGAATTCAGCATGTCCTAAAAAACTTCTAATTCCCCTTACATTATTTAGGCAAGGTAAATTAGATATAACTTGAATTTTGCAGGATCTACCTCCAAACCTTTTTCTGAAATCTGATGTCCCAAAATAATTCCTCCTGCTACCATAAATTGGCATTTTTCCCAATTAAGGACCAAATTAGTTTCTTCACAACATTTTAGAACTTTAGATAGATGTTCTAAACATGATTCAAACAAAATTCCAAACATTAAAAAGTCATCTATAAAAATTTCAATCCCTTTTTCAATTAAATCACAAAAAATAGCCATCATACATCTCTGAAATATAGTAGGAGCATTACATAAACTAAAGGGCATTCTTCTGAAAGCAAACGTACCATAAGGACTGGTAAACGAAGTTTTCTCTTGATCCTTAGAAGCAATTCGAATCTGGTGGTAACCAGTATATCCATCCAGAAAACAAAAATATTTATGCCCAGCCAGTCTATCCAACAATTGATCTGGAAAAGGGAGTGGAAAATGATCTTTCCTTGTGGCATGGTTTAATTTTCTATAGTCAATACATATTCCCCACCCTGCAACTTATCTTGTTGGTATCATTTCATTCTTTTCATTAACAGTCACAGTTACTCCTCTTTTCTTAGGAACACAGTGAATAGGACTAACCGATGCACTATCTGAAATAGGGTAGATAATTCCAGCAACCAACCACTATAACATTTCTTTCTTAACAACGTCTTTCGTGATAGTATTTAATCTTTTTTTGGGGATCAGCCCGCAGTTTGCAATTATCTTCCATAAGAATTCTATGCATACAAATTGAAGGACTGATTCCTTTAATATCAGTAATTGTCCATCTAAAGGCTTTCTTGTGCATCTTCAAATTTTCAATCAAACTCTCTTCTTCTTTTTCAGTTAATTGAGAGGAAATTATAACAGGAAAGGTTGAGGATTCACCTAAAAAACATACTTCAAATTATCAGGAAGCATTTTTAGCTCAAGTTCAGGAGGTTTTTCAATTGATGGACCATAAGATTCATCTTTCTCAGTCATATCCAACAATTTAAAACTTTCACGAACAAACTTTAAATCTTCCTCTTGAAAATCCTCAGAATCAAATAACTCCTCTTCTTGCTTATACTCAAATTCTTCTCTTTCAGCTTTCTCTTCATAAGTTGATTTGAAATGACATTCACTTAAATAATCAATAATATCCATCCTATAACACTCATCTTCTTTACCTCTATCAGGATATTTCATCGACTTTGAAATATTAAATGTTACAGTCTGATCATTAACCCTCATCGTTAATTTCCCTTTTTGCACATCTATCATGGCTCTACCTGTAGCTAGAAAAGTTCTCCCCAAAATTATGGGTATCTCTTTATCTTCCTCCATATCTAACACAATGAAATCCACAGGAAAAATAAATTGATCCACTTTTACCAAAACAACTTCTATAACTCCATTAGAATATGTGATCGAACGATCTGCAAATTGCAGAGTTACAGTAGTTGGGGTTATTTCTCCTAGTCCCAGTCTTTTGAATATTGATAGAGGCATAAGGTTAATGCTTGCACCCGAATCACATAATGCTTTTCCATAGAATCTTTCTCTGATTGCACATGAAATTGTAAAACTACCAGGATCTTTAAGCTTTTCAGGAAGCTTTTTCTGAATTATCGCACTGCACTACTCACTAAGTGCAACAGTCTCATTTTCTTCAAACTTCCTCGTTTTATTAAAAATATCCTTCATAAATTTTGCATAGCTTAGCATTTGTTCTAGGGCTTCAGCAAATGGAATATTAATGGTAATCTTCTTTAATATCTTCAAGAATTTTGAAATTGCTTATCCAACTTTTGTTGACGAAGTCTATGAGGAAATGGAGGTGGTGGTTTTTCTAAATCAACCTTAGGTGGAGAAATAGGTCTTTCAAAACCTTTTGGAGCGTCCTCTTTAGGTCTTTCAATCTCTTCTTTCTCTACTTCAGTTTCTTTATGAACTCTACCTTCCAATTCTTTTCCACTTCTCTGTTGAATTGCTTTCACTTGTTCTTTATTCTTTTCTCTTGGATTCACTTCAGTATTACTTGGAAGTGTTCCTTGGGATCTATTACTTAAGGCATTTGCAATTTTTCCCAATTGATTTTCAATATTGCTGATGGTTGCTCCTTGAATTAGTAATTGATTTCCCATATGTGATACTACTTCTTCCATAGACAACTTCTTCTCCTTATTTTGTAAAGCATTATTATAATTAGAAGGATAAGTTAATCTATTATTATTATTACCTTGGTTGTTCCAATTCCCTAATGGGTTTACTTGGGTGTTCCCCCATTGTTGATTAACACCACCCTGATTATTGTTATTCCAATTAAAATTTGGATGATTCTTCCAACCTGGGTTATAATAATTGGAATATGGGTTGTTAGGTTTGATTATAGCATTTACAGTTATTGGTGAAGAATAAGAATCAACCATTTGGCCTAATGAATTTTCTTCAATCATGAGATTTGGCTGAGAAAAATTCATCCAAAATTAGTCTATCTTCCTTGATATAGCAGCAACTTAATTTGCTAACATTGTAAAACCATCATTTTCATAAACACTGGATACCTTTTTAGGATTTAACCTTTCAGAAGGCCATTGAAAATTATTAGTAGCCATTTCTTCAATAAAAGCATAAGCATCAGAAAATGGTTTAGACATTAATGATCCACCAACAGCAGCATCAATGATTGATCTAAGAGATCCAACTAATCCATTATAAAAAGTTTGAATTATTAACCAATCTGGTATCGCATAATGTGGACATTTCTTGAAGAGTTCTTTAAATCTTTCCCATGCTTTATATATTGATTCCCCTTCAAACTGACAAAAAGATGTTATATCATTTCTCAACTTAGTAGTCTTAGATGGTGGAAAATATTTAGCAAAGAATTTTTGTGACAGTTCACCCCAAGTTCTAATTGATCCAGGTGCTAACGAATGTAACCACATTTTAGCTTTATCCCTTAGTGAGAAAGGAAAAATTCTAAGTCTAATAGCATCATACGAAACACCATCATAATTAAAAGTAGCACACAACTCTAGAAAATTTGCAAGATGCAAATTAGGATCTTCAGTTGTTGCTCCCCAAAACTGATTATTAGACACCATTTGGATAATAACAGGTTTAAGCTCAAATGAATTAGCAGCTACAACAGGGTTTTGAATACTAGCACGAAGTTCATCTACTGTAGGGTTAACATAATCACTTTAAGGTCTTAATTCTTGATGGATGCCAACATTTTGATTTTGATGATTTGCCATTTCTTGAATATTTTTATCTTTTTCTGTATTTTTAATTTTTTTAATTTTTCTGATAGTTCTTTCTAATTCAGAATCGTAAGGCACAAGTCCTTCAGAACCTGAACTATGCATACAATAATAAAACAAAACAAAACATAACACACTAACAAAAACAAAAAAAAGTAAAAATTTAAAATTTCTTAATTCTCTTTAAAATGCAATATACTTAATATCGCCAGCAATGATGCCAAAAACTTGATCCCCGATAAATATAAGTGCAACGGCTGCCAAAAACTTGGTACCATCCGATAAATGCAACTGCGCCAGTGACTTAACTCCGACGATAGATGAATGTATGTGCTGATGATTTAGATATAAAAATTATGATTTTATAATATGGGATACTACGCAAGTATACATATCGTTTATCAAGTAATATAGGACTTTCTGATTAAGCCCCGAGGTATCGAACCCACAGGGAAATTTTGAAATCTTTAAAGGAATCAAAAAATTATCTTTTTTACTTTCTTTAATTGTTTTTGAAATACTATGTCTTAATTTTGAAAAGTTTTGAAAGTTGATTTGTCTTGTAAAATTTCCTTAATAAAATGTTAAGCAATGAAATTAAAATTACAATAACTAATAACACTGGATGTAAAATACTATTAACTTAAATATCTTTTTCTTTCCTTTCAAGAAGTAGTAATAATTCTTAAAGTATTGTTGTGGAAGTATTCAAATTTGTTGTGACAGATAGAAGCAAATTTGTTCTTTACCCTTACTTGGATCTATAAAGAACATAGGTTAATTTGAAATTTGTATTATTTTGAACATGGTTAGGTAGGGAAGATACCAGTCTCTCACTCTAGAGTTCCCTCGATTCCCACCACCTGGGGGCTAACTTCTCATAACAAAACTTAAAACTTCAAACCAAATTTGGGGGTTTTAGTCTGTCACTCTAAAATCCTCTAATTTTACTCCCTTTTATAAAAATATCTTCTAATATTACATTCAATTATATGGACTACAATTCTCACCCATATAATTGCATGTGATTCTTACTAACTTTTATGAGACAATACCGCATTGGATCTTACATAATCTCAGGAAATTCTACAACTTAACAGGCCAAATTAAGAAGTAAACAAAGTTTTTAGAATCAATCTTCACAACTTGTTCCAAATTTTAAACACTTATACTTTCCCCAACAATTCTTTATAAATAAATTACTTCTCCATTTTAGAAAGAAAAGATAAAGTAAACTACTCAGAATGCATTGAGAAAATACAAAAACACATTGATTTGAAATTAAAAACGATAAGAAATTGAGAAAAAAGGTGCAAAATGAGCAAAAAGGAGCAAAATGATGAAAAAGTGTTCTGGCGCCACCGGCGCCCAGAGAGCACAACAATTAAATGGTACGATAGAGCGCTGCCGGCACCGAAAAGGGGCGCCACCAGCGACCAAAGTCGGTGGAGTTCAAATTTAAATAGTTTTTGTGACTTTTTGTAGGGATGCCTATGAAAACTCTTGGGATTTCGTCCCTATCATATAAGTAACTGCTTTTGGTCAAAAAATTGTGTGGAGAAGAGTGTATAGAGAGTGTCTTGTGTCTTCTAGAGTAGTTTTTAGTGAGTGTTGAGTGTTAGGGTTTAGGAGTAGAGAGTGTAGAGTGAAGATTTGAGAGGGATTCTTCTCTAAGGAGGGGAGGAGAAGAGGTAAAGTGAGAGATTGCTTCTTCCTTTCCATTCTAAAGAGAGAATCAAGTGTTGTAAAGAAAAGAGAAGAGGATTCAAAGGAACTTCAAGGCAATTGCATTGGGGAAGAGAAAGAGATAAGTTGTATTTTTTTGTGGTTTGTATGACTTCTCTTATATATATAAAATCCATGTTTTATTATATATTCTCTATGAATTCTGAGTAGTCTCCCATGTCTTTCTTCTTGCATAGAGAAGTGATGATGGATTGATGTAGATTTGATGTGCTTTTAATGTAATGAAGAAATTGTGACAGTTTTTCATTTAGAACTTAATTTACTTTCGATTTGGCCAATTGAAATCTTAAAATATGCTGTTGAACATCAAGCTTGGAAAGATTTAATGTCCTACAACAATAATAAAAGATCCATTCAATTTTTATGGATGAATTGCGTAGTTCATGGGAATTGAGTGCAAATAAATAGGGAAATATGTATTGATCGACTTCAATTAGGAGATTTCAGGGTCACATGCTGAAATCCCCAAATTGGTTCTAAGATTAGTAATTAATATCAAAGGTTAGCCTTCGGGTGAAGGGTGAGTGCGAGCTCCGAAGTGAGAGCCGGTATGCTCCCAGCCTAGCCTTAGAGTTAGTGACTAAACTTAGAATATGACAATGTTCTTTTCTTACTTAGAAGAGGGGTTACTCTTTTAAGGGTAAAGAATCATCTATGCTCCTATTTGGCACAATAAAATAGTTGATTATTCCATAGCAATCCACACATCATATTCTCATTGCAAGAGGAAAGATACTTTTCTCATATATCGAAAACCTTTCAAATACTTAGTTTAGTGTGTCTGTTAGTTAATCTTGTTCTTAAAGTTATTAGAAGTAATTGTAGTTAGTTAATTGTTATTGTTTCATTGTTCTTACTATTTCCTGCTTAGTAGTAGTAAGTAGTAAACCTTAGCTTTAGTGCTTATTACACATTGTGTAATGTTTTCTTAAAATTTCAATATTTCCCTGTGGGATCGATATCCAGGACTCCATTAGAGCCCTGTATTACTTGATACGATACGTATAACTGTGTTGAATGCTTGGACTTAACAAAATTTTTATAAATTTATAAATCTGAGTTCATAAATTCTTGCAAAATATAAAGTCAAGCATCAAGTTTTTGGAACAATTGCCGAGGAAATTAACGGAGTTAAGAAAGTAAGTAGGAAGGTATTTATTAATAATATAAAAAAAACCTTTATTTTATAGTTTGTAATTCTGTGTTTGTTTATTTTTATTAAAGTATTTGTGTTTGTATATGTGACCATAGGACAATGTATTAAGAAAAATACCAATTTTATATGAAATTGCACTTTAAAGAAAGGTATTTTCTATGTTTTATTACAGGAATGAAGATTTATAGGTAATGGGAGCAAAAAGATCAAAAAGGTGAGAATCTGGAACAAAAAGGACTAAAATAGATGAAAATTGAACTATCCCGCCGACGACGAGGAATATGCCACCGATGGCGAGGAATAGGACGCCGACGGTGAGATTTTCCCGAAAGTTTTTGAATATATTATAAAGGAGCCCATCGACGGTGAGATCTAGCCCACCGACAGCGAGCCTAAGCGGTTAGCCATTGTTCTAGAAGCCCTCCGACGGCGAGATCGATCCCACCGACGGCGAGAATGACGGTTCAAGCGATTATTCGATGAATCTGGACGCTTTTTGAAGAGGTGCTCAAGCAACATTTGGAAATATGACTTCTTTTATATATAGAAAAGATTTTGAAGTCTTTGGGTGTGTTTTTTTTTGTGTTTGTTTTGGTGATTGTGTGTTTGAGTGTGTTCTTTTGTAGTGTCTATAGTGAGAGTTAGTGTTTTATTTAGTGTCCTGGTGAGTCTTTTAATTAAGTGTGTTGTACAAGAAGGAAGAGTCAAAGGAACTTCAAGAAGTCTGCTTGGGGAGAAGATTCGAGATAAGTTTTTTTGTTTATTATATTGTAACTTTAAATGAAATCTAAGTTTTGTGTTATTCTTCCTATGCATTCTGAGTAGTTTTCTTGGTCTTTCTCCTTATTGTTGAGGGTTTGTGAAATGAAGAATTAAATTAGTTGTGCCAAGAAATATTAAATAAGATTGTGATAATCTTTTACTTAAATCTTAATTCACTTTCAATTTGACCAATTGAATTGTTAACATATGTTAAATTATCAACTATAGGAAAGATTACATCCGAGATTCAGGGAAGTCAAAAGTCTTGGTAGGAGAGTGCAAATAAATAGGGAAATATTAATTATCGGGATTTTAGTAATTCGGTCCTATCGTTTGGGAGCTGAAGTGTAGATGTTAGCCCTCAGGCGAGGGGAATGAGGGAGCTCTGAAGTGGCAGTCGGTATCCTCCCAGCCTAGCCACAGATTCAATAACCAAACATATGATTAGTCAATGTTCTTTGCACCTGGAACAAAGGGTAAAGAATAGGAATGCTTCTATTTGGCACAATATAATTCAAACTAATTTAATTATTTATTAACTTAATTCTCTTAACAAGGAGAAAGATACTTTTCTAAATTATAATCTTCTATTTAATCTTTAAGTAATAAAGTTTAGTATAAGAGTTCGTTATTTCCGTATACTAAATTAGTAATTGCATTTGCTGAAATTAGTCCTTATGTCTCTAACTTCCCTGTGGGATGTCGGCATATTTTAGGTTGTAAGTTTAATTTTAAAAAGGGGTCGCCTACAGAAGTTGTCTGCGAATTTTAGATTTTAAATTTAATTTAAATATATATATAATTTGGAAAGTAGCATTTGATTTTGAAAATAATTTTAAGTTTGAAAATTTTAAGATATGAAATCAAACCGATCTCACATCCCAAATAGTTTATATAAACGAACATCGCACCACAAACTGTGTATCTATCCCAAAAAATAGACACACTGCTTGATGATGGGGCTCGATTAAATAAACTAGAAGATTTGTGACATCCGTTTGGTCTGCGAACCAATTTTTATAAGCCGACAAGTTCCCCTGCTTAATATAAAGGAATTAAATAGGGTTTATATTACCTGAGTTCTTAAAGTTCCTTATAAGGGCAAGCCCCTATAGTTAATTACATCTTAAATGACGGGAATCACTTAAGAAAACTCTGGATAATGATCAGTGGTTTTGCTCTCAAGAATTTCAAAGTTTAAGGTTTTCAAAGGATTGAATTTTAGAATTTCAAAAGGGATTAGCTCAAATCTGGAATAGTTGATTTCAAGAGTCTAAAGGAAGAGAAGTAGGGGATGTCAGAGACCCGAAGTGAACTTTGGTGACTTCCCAGACTATCCTAATGTTGGGATTCAATTTAAGAGAATTATTTAATGTTTCAATCCTGCTGATTTTAATTAGTTAGGACATATATTTGTATGACATAATTATACAAATTGCCTCAGAGATGTGAGGGCTTATGTCGTACCAAACGACTACCTCGGAGTCCTAAGACCGGTCAGGGCTTAAGTTACACAATACAACTATGAAAATGCCTAACAAAAAGTTAAGGATTTATGTTGCACTAGGCAAACTACCCCGAAATCCTATGGCTTGGTTATTTAACTCTAGAGAATGGTTTTGCTGAAGTAGACACAAGTTTTGCTGATGACGATAGCCATGCTGCTCACTATGCTCCAAGCTCCTTGTTGTTGTCGCAGAGGTTTAGTTTTAGAAAGTGAAAATCAGGAGATGAGAAAAGTATTTTGGTTTAGAAAAATCTTAAAGTTCAAATGTCTTTAATGTTTTATTAGGGGAATCTTAAAGTTTATTATAACGACACCGGTTAAGATCCCACGGTTCCATCATTCTGGCACCTTTATTTTTATCAGATTCACTTAATCCAGATGAATTTGCTAAACTCAACTGAATGAGTTCCACACTTTCATTTAGATCGTGGGAAATCCCGTTAGCAAAACATAGTTTACATCATCCGAGGTATTCCCGATCATCCAACGAGATGTTTTAATTTAATTGCAATTGTAGTTTTGTTGTTCTGTTTGTGATTAAATTTTGAGTTGTTTTATATTTTAGATGTTGTGGTGGTGAATTTTATATTGTGTGACTTTTAATTTAGTTTTGATTTCAGTTTTATGGCTATCCTAAAAGTTTCAGTTTTCATGTAACAATCTTGATTAACATGCAAGAAGAGTAAAGTGTAGCCTAAATAAATTGCAATAAAGTAAATTGCAATGAAGTAAATTGCAATAAAATAAAAGCATACCTGGAGGGTCTTCTCGTCATTCCAAGCTGCACTTAAAACACATGTTAAGGCATTAAAATATTTGTAACAAGTACCTAGGTAAAGCTAAGGGAAGGTTCTGGTTGTCTACCAAACTCCTAATCCTATTGCTAGTCATTTCCTATGATGTCTAGGTTCTTGTATTTTGTTAAGGATGATTTTCTTCATCAAATAACAATTAAATTCAATTATTCTTCTTAAGACACCTCATTGTATTTAGGAAGTGCTTAGAATGGGTTCTAAACATCTTTTCAATATTTCAGAAATTATTTCAAGTCTAAATGAACTTTTATTGTAGAGATGAATCAATCATCCAAGAATTTAGTTAAGTTTTATTTCTTGCTCAGTGAACTAGGATGTTTGATTATCCTATGAGTAAAGTGACATTTCACTTAATACTCCATTTAAGAGTTATAATAATGAAAGCCTTTAGGGTACAAATCAGTTTGTTAAAGAATTTAATCATTTTGACTTAAGATTGAATTGATGATTTAAAATGATTTAATTTAGTTTCAAAATTCAAGTTGATCTTCTTTTAAGTGTTTAAACAGTTTGGATTGAAAGAGGTGTTTAGATTATTCAATTTTATTAAACTTTTAATGATTTAAATTTGATTTGACTTAATTGTACTACTTGAGGTCAATTTTAATTGGTTTGATTTTTTAATTATGAATTATTTTGAGATTGATTTCTAATGTTTCAAATTTGTTTTAAGTTTGCTCTTTAAGTGATTTCAAATTAATTTCAATGTTTTGAATTTATTTCAATTTGATTATCAAGTTATTCAATGTTTTAAGTTTTAAATTAATTAAGGTTTGTTTTCCTTTTAATTATTTAATTGTTAATTTCAATTATCAATTTAAATTTAATTAAAAGTTAAATATTATTAAAGTGATTCATTTAGGGATTTTAGTTTAAGTGATCATAGTCTCTCTAAATTATATCCCCATTTTAATAATCAAAATTTTAACTTATTCTTCCAAAATTCAAATTGTTTAATTAATTAAAATTTACTTTAAATATTTTCAAGATAATTAGTGGGTTTCTACCCCTTAATTCCCTAGATTTCAATCATCTATGAGAGAAGTTAAGATCATATATTTTACCCCCCCCACCCCCATTTTGATTAAACCTAAAGTTTTAATTAGGGGTTAAAATTCTTAATTATTAATATGTCGTTTTAAGCTTAATTATTTCATAACTCATCAAATTAAGCTCAAATGAACTTAAAATTTTTATTTCACTTCACTCATATGTCAATTAAGACATTAGAGGGAAAAATGTGATTTTTCTGAATTTAATTTAATTTATATAATTATTTTTGTGAAAAATAAGGGTTTTTAATGAAAATTCAACAACATGACCAAGGTAAGGTTCCTATCCTTAGGAAAATTATGGGATGTTCCTACTGACCAAAGGACCACTTGGACCAATTTTGGTGATTTTTTTAATTATATTTTATTTATTATAATTATTTTGAGTTTTGAAATGTTAATTAATTATAAAATAAAATTAAAGCTGAAAAATGAATTTTATATATTTCTTAAGTCTCTCTAACCTCAAGGAGTTCAGAGAAACAAATTTTATATTTTTATGATTTTTTTTTGATTTATTAGAATTAATTTAGTGAAAAGGTTGAAAAATCCATTTTTTAATTTTAAAATTTGTCTTAATGTTTTAAAATTCAATATCTTATCCTAGAGACTTGGGAAAAATATTTGGTTTGTTCCTAAGTGATTAGGAGGTGAAATATGACATTTTTATGATTTTTAATATTTTTATGATTTTTATGATTTTTTAATTATTAAAATATTAAAAATATGATTAAAAATGAAAATTTTTAGAAAATTCCAATTTTAATTTTCTTAGACTCCTCTGATATCAAAGAGCCCACAAAACCAATTTGGTGAATTTTTGAAATGTATTTTTAGAGTTATGAATTTTTAAAGTTTAATTTTACTCATGTGACCTAATTAATCCATTTAGTGGGGTTAAACATTTCCAATTAATTCCAAATTTTTATGTAAGGTCCCTCTAATCCTAAAGATCAGTGGAGAATTATTTTCAAGTTCTTTTGATGTATGGTTAACCCTAATTAATTAAAACTCAGTTTTGAGTAATTAGGCCAATTAGGGTTATTCTTAATGAATTAACTCAAAACATAATTATCCTAGGGTCCTCTGGTCCTAAGACACTTCCCCAATTTTTCCTAGAATTTTCTAAGCATTATGCTAATTAATGGAATTAAAATACCCAAAATAGTGACATAAATTTGAAAAATACATAACTTGTCATAGAGATAACCTCTAACCTTGAAAAATTCAGGGAATGTTCCCAAGATCAGAGGCTTCAAAAGCTCTATGGTCTCATGCCATGGTGAATTGTCTATGCAAATGGAGAATTAAATTACTAAAATGAGTAAATAATTAATTAAAAATAAAATACTCATCATATTAACTCAATTCTTTTTCCACATTATTTTCCTCTGTTCACTGAGTAAGAGGGTATTTTTATTTTATTTTTTTTATTTCTCTACACAAAGATATGTATTTTCTAAGTTTCAGGCATTTAATTAAATCATAAATTCCATATTTTCCAACTTATTCAACTCAGCTCCATGGCAACCTTAGCGTCTCTGAAGCTCCACGCGGCGCGCTCCCATTCGCCGCCGCCATCAGACTCAGTGTCATGCGGCCCACGGTTTACGTACCGTTCATTGGTTCGACACAATCTGAGCCATCCAGTCGATACATGCTCGATCCAATAGCGGCTGGTTGTCGTCTCCGACAGGTGTGCACTCGTGACCGTTCACACTCAAACCCTAATATCTCTCTCATTTCTCAATGGATTTTCATGTTCTTATACTCTATGGATTCGTCTTGAAGAGACGAACACATCCATATGGTTTACATGCATTGAAATCAACTCAAACAAAATGGAGAATCACTGGAAGTTCTTGGGGAGGAGGAGTATCTATACCTTGGTTCAGGAGGTGAAGCCTCAACTGAATGTTCTTGGCACGTTTGTTGGAGTTGGAGAAGCCTAGGGATGAAACCTCCGACCCTGGTGAAAGGTCTAGGTATGAAAGTGACCAGGCCTGATTTCAGACATTGGAGGCTAGAGCAATTAGGTGGCCTCGAGAGGGGGCTTTCACTAGGGAACTCCTTCTCTTGGTCCTGTGCAGGTGTGGGTGAGTTTAATTTGTTTTTGGTGGAGGTTTGAGAGATGTCCTGTTCTGGCCTGAAAATTGAGCTCCAAAATTGAGCTCAATCACTAGGATTTAGGGCAGGATAATAGTGGGGAAGGATTGCTCTTGGCTAGGGGAAGCTCTGTGAGGAATTTGGAGGGATTCTATGAAGATTGATTTCAGCCAACCTTTTGGCCGAGAGGGGATGGTTTGTTTAAATAGCCATGGCCAGGGCCTCCCAGGGGGGTTTGATGGCTTGGATCAACCGCTCTGGTGAAGAGAAGAACTGTTGTAGTGGCCATTGGGCATGGGACAACTAGCTAGCTCAAATTGAATTTTTGAATCCATTTAGACCTCTTGGCCATGGTGTTTTCCGGCGACTCGGTGGTCGGCCGGTCGAGGTCGAGTCACCATCCTGATCAGGAGGGTCTGGGCTTGAAGTTTATGGGTTCAATTGGCCAATGCCAAGTGTAAAGAGGTTTGATTTAAGTGGTAAGGGGGAAGAGTCATTTTGGGTTCAAATAGTTTAGCCATGGTTTTGGGTTAGTGCACCACCCAAAGCTCTAATTTTGGGCTAAGGGAGGTCAGGTGTGTCAGCTTATGAAGAGTGGCGAAGTTCCCATCAAGATTTTTTGGATTAGTTTTAGGTTAAGGGGAATCATGGGTAAGGCTAATGACTTTTAGGGAGTGCTTAAAGGATCTCCTCCTTTTGCCATTTAAGGAGTGATGACAAGTCTATGGCTCCTCATGGCTTACATATGGCTTATGCATGGCTCCATGACTCCATTTGGCTTGGGACGAAGCTTAGTCAATTTCATGGAAATGGGTTTTAAGGATTTTAGATATTTAGAGGTAATTTGGCACATGGATTAGTTTAGAAAAGTTTAATGATGAATTTTAAACTTAGGGAGTGATTTAAATCAAAGGGATGATGAGGTGCAAGTGTCATGTAGGCTTTGGATTAACTTTGGGCCTTTTGAAATCATTTTGGATGGGCTTTTAAAATGGTTTAAGAAAGTGGGCATTTTGATTTGAAAACAAATTGGTGGATGGAAATTTTGTGAAGGATTGAGCTAAAAAAATAATGGGTTTAGTTTAGGGATGTGTCATGAGTGATTTGAAACACATTTGAGGTGATTTGGAGTTGAATTGGGTTTGATTTGGGACTTTTTGGTAAAGGGGCCAAAGTGGGTCAAATTGGGCTAACTTGGGCTAAGGTTTGGCTAATGTTAGATTTGATGTAAAACTAATGTTGATAAATGTTTATGGGAGTGTTACAAACAGTTTTCAACTTTTTTTGGGTTTTAATTTAGGGGTTTGGGCCTATTTGGGTTCATGGTGTGTTCAGGCCAAAATTGGGGATTTTGATTTTGGGTTAGGTTTGGGTAGAGTTTAGGTTCAAATTTGGGACAAATATTGTTAGTGTTTTGTTTGTAGGGATATTAGGAAGGTTTAGGAAAAGATTTGGGGTTAATTGGAGTTGAGTTGGGTTAGTTTGGTCTAAGTTTAGGTCATGGGCCAAAATTAGGCTTTAAGCTTCAAATTGAAATTGGATCCAAATGTTAACCAAATTGGGCTTGGATTTGGTCTAAATTGATATTTAGGATATTTAATTGAAGTTTAGAATTGGATTGGATCAACATTGAGGTCAATTGGGTTGATTTGGTTTGACATTGGGCTTACTTTGGTTAAAAAAGGGCCAATTTGGGGGTTTTGGAAAAAGTGGGTTAAATTGACAAAATTGGCCTATGGTGTAGTTAAACAAAATGCAATTGAGAATATTTGAGATTTTTTGGAATTTTCTGGGAATTTTTGGAATTTATGGATTTTTTGGTTAAAAATGGCATTTTGGGTATTTTGAGGGTATTGAGAGGTATTTTTGGAAATTTTGGTATATTTAGCTATGGGTGATCAATTTGAGTGGTGGGAAATGTTTAGGATTGGTTTTGAGGAATTTTGGGTAATTTAGGTAATTTTGCAAATTTTGAGCATCTTCAAGGGCATTTGGTAGGTTTGGTAGGTGTAGGGCCCCGGGGGTCAAAAATTGAAATTTTGAAAAAAATAAAGATTGATCAAGTTTAAGTAGAATGGAATCACTTTGGTTGAGCCATGAAACCATATCAAGCCCATAAGAGTCATGAGAGGACTCATTTGAGGCATTCACTATGTTGTTCCTAACCCTCTTAGCCAAGGGCCTAGGGGTTAAGGTCCATCCATATCAATTACTTACATAAGTCAGGAAGTCAAGATAGGTATGAATGATTTTAGGATTTGGAATGTGTGTGAAAGTGTAATGTGTGCAGGTCAACCCTCACCAGACCATGCCACACCTGGTAGTCCTAAGGCCAAAGAGTCCTATAGGGAACTCATCCTTTAAACCTCCACATTTGATCTTAACCGTCCAAGTGACTTAGGGGTTTACAATTAAACTTATGGGGTTCGCAGGGGGAGTTAAGAGGTGTTTGAATTTATAAGTGGTGAGTTCCATTTCTAGTCCTCTAAGATAGTCAAATGGAAAGCCTAAGGCTAGATGCTAAGTACTAAGGAGAGAGAAGAGAAAATACCTCATCAAAAATGAGGTCAACAAATGGACCCCCAATAGGTGTGGTGTGCTAACCAAGCACACCGCGCGTATTGGCATTGACCGAAGAGATTAACAAAACCAACACAGAAGTCTAAGTGACACACTTAGAACAGAGTAAAAATAAATTTCCACTGGGGAGTATCAAGTATATCTCCAAGACTGGAGATCCCTGAACTCTCGCTGGGGAAAAGAAAAGGAGGTGAATTCCAGATCATAAGATCTGGTAAAATTTGATTTAGATTTCATTTCATTTTTTATTCCGAGTTTTTTTTTTAATGTGTGAGTTTAGATTTCAATTTGTTTTGAGTTTTATTTTTGGTTGAGGTTTAATTTAAAATCAATTCAAGGAAATCTGGATTTGAAATGAAAATTGGAACCTAGGTTCCAACCTCGGGATTGCAAAGAGAACTGAAATTTAGGTACCATCCTCGGAGTGAGAATCAGAGTTTAAGTATCGATTGAAAAGGATGAGAATCAGAATTTAGGTACTGATCTTGAAATAAGATCTGGGATTTGGTACCAGCCTCAGAAGGAGAGAGTTGAAATTTGGTATCAATCTCGGGAAAAGAGTCGGAATTTGGTACCGACCTCGAAAGAAGAGAACTGGAATTTGGTACCAGTCTCGCAGGTTTAAAGAGAACTGGAATCTGGTTCCAGTCTTGAAGGTTTCAAGAGAACTGGAATCTGGTTCAAATCTCGAAGGTTTAAAGAGAACTGGAATCTGGTTCCAGCCTCGAAGGTTTAAAGAGAACTGGAATCTGGTTCCAGTCTCGAAGGTTTAAAGAGAACTGTAATCTGGTTCCAGTCTCGAAGGTTTAAAGAGAACTGGAATCTAGTTCCAGCCTCGAGGTTTAAAGAGAACTGGAATCTGGTTCCAGTCTCGAAGGTTTAAAAAGAACTGGAATCTGGTTCCAGACTCGAAGGTTTAAAGGGTTAAAATTTGCTATGGAGATTTGAGTTTAGCGGAAGATTTGGAATGATACGTCAAAGTGTTTCACATTCCACGAGGATCAATCAAAGTCTGATTATTTGGTGAAGGATATGAATCCATGCCATCAGAACCAAATCGAAAATTTTTGTGGTTCTGTGTCAGTAGATTCAGTTGACCTTCTCAAAAGAGGGAAGGAAATATGGAGAGTCAAAAAGAGATTTGAGAATAGCTGAAGGCTGGGGATTTTAGATTCGGGAATTTATTTTAGTTGTTTGTTGTGATTTGATTTAGCTTGATTTTAAATTTAGAGTTCATGTTTATTTAGAGTTCGTGTTTATTTGTAGTTTGCTTTGACATTCAGATTTTTGTTTAAAAAAAAGAGAGTTTTCATTTATTTTTACTTTTCATTTGTTCTTTGTTCAAAGTTCTTTTAATTTAATGGCGTTTCTTAGTCAATTTGCACAAAAAGATGTGAAGGCAAAACATGACATGGTCACTTTCATTCCAATCTTGTTGAAAATACATCATATAACTTGATCCAAAACATGATAATATTTTCTTTGAGAAATCAATATCTCATACAATCCATATAAATCCAAAATGGATTGTGTAAGATTCTTGCAAGTTGTTTCTAAAAGAATCTGCGAAAATCCATGTCTGAATAGTGAGATACATGGACAATAACATCACCTTCCAAGCCACCCTTGGCAGGAATGTCATACGGATGTGCATTGGAGGTGTGCTATCTCCCATGTAACTCACAGCTCGTAAGGCCGGAGGCTCTCTAACTCTGGATCTGGCTGAAAGTGAAAAGGAATCTTTCTGTCATTCATTCTCCTGAAAGTAATAGAGATCCGCTCAACAGACACTCCCAGAAT
The DNA here is from genome assembly GCA_022702705.1 of Papilionanthe hookeriana x Papilionanthe teres. NCBI lineage: Eukaryota > Viridiplantae > Streptophyta > Magnoliopsida > Asparagales > Orchidaceae > Papilionanthe > Papilionanthe hookeriana x Papilionanthe teres. The sequence continues at coordinate 10,316,633 of CM040432.1, read as the reverse complement.
GCAATGCTTTGCGATGTTCGCTCCATTCCCTTTTAACACCATGATGGAACCTACCGGTAGTGGTATCTCCACCGGCCCTCGGAATTCTCCGGGGCCTGCTATCCGGAGGTCAGATCCGAACATGATATTGCACTAGTTGACAAAAGACACTGTGCAGAAAGGTCTAACGAAGTCATGATGGTCTATGTGTGGAGGTATGCTGTCGCCCTCCTTGTAGATGTTAATGATGCAGCTGTTGGGTATGCAGTCTGTGGGCAATACCTTCCATGTCACCATCCTCTTTACCATTCTTTTAATAATATTCGGCATCTGATCCACCTCGCTGCGACGGAGTATCCCTGGTGGATTTTCTTTTCTGTCTACCGCGAAGTTGTAGCAACACCCGCATTGGATCGTAACTCTTCCTTTTCCTGACATCCATCTTCGGGGTTCTGAATAAGTTTTCTCCCTCAGATGACCAGCTCGGCCCATTTTCTGAAGTTCAACGATGCAGTCTACAATTTTTTGTTATTCATAGTCCAAAAACACATCCGTATGCAGCTCAAGGCCTTCCAAGATGTTAATCCTCTTGCCACGGATTCTTTTAAAGTATTCAAAATTTTTCTTTTCAACATTCTGCATCTCTTTCAGCTCATATTCCAGAATTATCTTCATCTGGCAAGGTCTAGTAACGTACTATGGGATGTATGGCTCAACCCCAGCACGTTCTCCTACATGTCTCGGCTCCTCAAAGATAATCTCTATCGAGACATCCTCTAGAGTTACTTTCACAACAAGACTCTTTAAAATTGGTGCATTTGTCTGTCGTCGTGGCACAGATTCTGTTTCTGATCTTCTTGGGATTTCTTTTATCTTTTCTGTTGTTCTTGGAGTTGGTCTCCTCTTTTCTAGTTCCTGATGAACCTATTTCTTTGAAGTATTTCCACTGACGGTAGCAGCTGTCTCTTCATGTTGATTCGCCGCTAGCTGGGTTAGCATCTTGCGGATGCATTGGTTCTTGTTTCTTTGCTGGGTCGGAGTGAGAGTAGCTCTCCTTACCTCTTGAATTTCTGTGGGCATTGCACTGACGAGCCTGCCTTCTGCTGTAGCAACCACAAACTTAACTTTCTTATCTTCTCCTGTTGCATGAGTCGTATTTACTTTTCTCTTCTTGCTGGTAGATGGTTGACTTGAGCCACCCAATTTCATCACTGTATGGCTACGGAGCTCTTCCCGATCAATCGAAGTCCAATCATTTTCTTCGTACTGTAGCTCGGCTGGTGTGAAGTCAGAGTTGATCTCAATCACGGCTCCATCATTCATCCTTTTTTTATCGAGTGCTAGACTCACGCCATTCTTAAATTTCAGAACCAACCGCCCGTTTGACATTTTCCTGCGAAAAACATAGAAAGGATCAGGGGTTGTACTAAGAACAAGAACAATAGAAAAATTTATTAATGGAAAATTTTATTTGTTTCTTTCAAATTTCAACAAGAGTAGGAATAGATGAAGAAAGATCAAGAGTGAGACTCGATTTGAAAGGAAGGATAAAAACTTTATTATCATGATTTCACATGTTTTCTTTTAACACTTTTTTTTAACGATTTTCTTTATCATCCACTTTTTTTATATTTTTGGGTTCGGACCCAGTCATAAGTAATTACTGTGCCCGTGCTTTTAGGAATGAGGATTCATCCTTCAAAACATCAGGTTGCGTAATACTTCTTTAGATATCGTCCATTAATTGGAAGCATAGGTTGTTCTCCACAGCAATTCATCAGTTGATATGAACCTCCAGAGTAGACTGTCTCGACCACGAATGGCCCTTCCCAAGTCGGTTCAAATTTACCACCTATCTTGCGATGTGCAAAAATAGGTCTTCTGAGAACCTAAACCAAGTCTCTGACTTTGAATGTCCTTGGACGCGACTAATTTATCATGGGCTCGGATCATCTTGGCTCGATACAGCTTCCAAATTCCGCCGTGTTGAAAGTCTTTTCCCTTCCAAGCTTTCCAATTCTTCTAGTCGTAGTTTGGCATTTTCTTATGTAATGATCTTGTTTGCAACTACAATTTTGATAGATGGAAGCTGAACCTCTAAGGGTAGAATGGCCTGGGACCTGCACACTCAGGAGTAAGGCATAGACTGGGTGGGAGTTTTGAAAGTCATCCTGTAGGCCCATAAGGCTTCTAACAACTTCTCGTGCCAATTTCTCTTATTTTTGTCCAAAGTTTTCTTTAGGATTTGAATGAGATTTTTATTAAAAGCCTCGGCCAAGCCGTTCGCTCTTGGGTAGTAGATTATTGAATAGCGCCAGTCGATCCCGTATCTTCTGACAAAATTATTGATCTTCGTGCTTCTGAATACGGACCCGTTATCTGAGATAATTCTGCGCGGTACCCAAAAACGGTAGATGACTTGATTCTTAAAGAACTGTAGCATGTGATGTGCTTTCACTTCTCTGAGCGGTACTGCTTCTGACCACTTAGAGAAGTAATCTGTAGTTGCATTAATGAAGCCATGTCCTCTTGAAGAAGGCGGTTCTATAGGACCCAAAATATCTGTGCCCCAACACTCAAACGGCCACGACGCGATTGTCGGATGTAGCACATTTGGAGGTTGATGTAGAACCACTCCATGCACTTGGCACTGGTGACAACTTTTGGCAATCTTCATGAAATTGATCATCATCGAGCGCCAGTAGTGCCCTAGCCTCTTAATCTTCATTTTCATTTTCGGACCCGATTGATGAGCGCCACAAAGTCCTGAGTGTACCTCTTTAACAATTTCATGAGCCTCAAACTCGCTCAGACACCTTAGCGACGTCTGATCAAAAGACCTTCTGTATAACGTGTTGTTTATTAATGTATAAGACATAGTTCTTTTCTTATTCTGATGAGCTAACGACTTATCGTCCGGTAGGTTTCCTGTTTGCAAGTAGTCTATTAATGGTTGCTGCCAATCTTCTGTATTTTTTGTCACTGCTGCAACTGATTCTTTTTCTTTTCTTTCTGATTTTTGTATTGTATCCATGTCGAGCTGTGATAGGACCAGTCGTTCTTGAATTGACATTTCAACTGACTCATCCTGTAGGCAGGCAAATTCTTTTGCAAGGCTGGCTACTGCATCTGCGAGAGCATTTTCTCTTCTGGGAATATTGTTGATCGTTACATTTGGAATTCGCTCCAACAACTTCATGGCATATTGGAAGTACTGCTCAAGCCTTGGTTTTAAAATCATGTACTGTCCGGCGACCTGTTGAATGATCAATTGGGAATCTCCATAGATGTTGATGTCTATTATCCCCATCTGAATGGTTAATTCTAGTCCGGTTATAAGGGCTTCGTATTCTGCCTCATTGTTTGTACATGGTTCTGTTAGATGGTAGGAATACCTTAACATCCCCCGCTCTGGTGTTATAAATATCAATCCTATTTCTACCATACCTGGCACTATCGTTTGCAATTCTTTGTCTTTCTGTGCTGAGGATGCTCCGTCGAAGTACAATTCAAAACGTTGATCATCGGGGTCTTCTAGGCTCATTATCTGCTCGTCTGACAAATCATCGTTGAGAGGCGATTCTACCGGTAAAGGGTGTGCTGCGAGAAAGTCTGCTAGGACTTGTCCCTTTATAGCACGAGAGGAACAAAAGTTATATCGAATTGCAATAGTATCATCGATCACCTAGCAAGTCTGTAGGAAAGCATCGGTTGGGTCATCAAATATTGCAATGGATTGAACTTCGAAATAAGGTTGACCTTATGAGAAAGCATGTAATGCCTGAGCTTTTGAGAAGCGAAGATCAGGTCCAAACAATGCTTCTCAATCGAAGAATACTTTACTTCCGTCGTAATTAGACGACAACTTAAGTAGTAGAGAGCATTTTCATTTCCCTCATCATTGACATGGGCTAGCAGGGCTCCGAGAGAGTCGTCTAGAGCTGTGGTATAAAGTATCAACGGTCTACCCGAGACTAGGGCTGCTAAAATAGGAGGTGTCATTAAATACTGTTTGATGTCATCGAAGGCATGTTGACATTTGAAGTCCCAAGTAAACTTGGCATCCTTCTTAACCAAAGCAGAAAAAGGCTGACACCATCCCGACAAATTCGAAATAAAGCGTCGAAGATACGCCAACTTCCCTCGAAAGGATCGTAGTTGTTTCAAGGTTTTGGGAGGCAGAATTTCTAAGATAGCTTTAATCTTCTCTGGATCGATTTCAATTCCATGATGTCGAACAACAAATCCTAAGAATTTCCCAGAGGTGATACCGAAGGCTCATTTCAAGGGATTCATCTTAAGGTTATATTGTCTTAACATCTCGAAAACAATTCTCAAATCATACAAATGATCTTCTTTTAGTTTGCTTTTGATGACTACATCATCCACGTAGCACTCGACTTGGTTGTGAATGAGATCATCAAAAATCCTTGTCATTGCTCTTTGATAAGTTGCTCTTGCGTTCTTTAATCCAAACGGCATCACTGTGTAGCAGAAGATACCCCGATCGGCTTTCCGAAGGCTGTAAGCTTTTCATCTTATGGTGCCATCTTTATCTGGTTGTATCCTGACGATCCATCCATGAATGAGAAGACTTCATGTGTTGAAGCAATGTCGATCATCAATTCTGGAATGGGTAGCGGGAATTGGTCCTTTGGACATGCTTTATTCAAATCTCTGAAATCCATGCAGATTCTGATCTGACCATTCTTCTTTCTGATTGGTACCACATTGGCTAACCAAGTTGGATATTGTTCCTCACAAATAAATTTAGCATCTATTACCTTCTTAACTTCAGCTATAAATTGTGGTTCAATCTCCAGACGCATTCTTCTCGGAGCTTGTCTGATTGGAACGGCAGTGGGATCTACTCCTAACTTGTGAACTACTACCTTTGGAGCTAATCCGTCATGATCCGGATAGCAGGCCCAGGTGAGTTCTGAGGGCCAGTAAAGATACCATTACCGGTAGGTTCCGTCATGATACTGAAGGGCAACGGAGTAGATGTCGCTAAACATTGCATACCAGAGTACCAGCGAAGCTGGATCTCGCTACTTTCGAAGGATGGACGACAGGAAAACACCTTACCACTTCCAGCCGGACCCGGAGCTAGAGAGCCTCCGGCCTTACGAGCTGTGAGTTACATGGAAAATATCACACCTCCAATGTACATCCATACGGCACCCTTGTCAAGGATGGCTTGGAAGGTGATGTTATTGACCATGTACCTCACTATTCAGACGTGGATTTTTTGACAGATACCTTTTTGGATGGATCGACAAAGATCATACATAGTCCGTTTTGAGTCTACATGGATTGTATGAGATGTATTCCGCATCGAGTTGTATGATGTATCTTCGACATGATTGGAATGAAAGTGACCATGTCACATTTTTCGCCTTCACCTCTTTTGTGCAAATCGATCGGGAAACGCCATTAAAGTTAAATGAACTTCGAACAAAGAACAGAAAAGAAATAAAAAAAAGGGAATAAAAGAAAACATTCCGTAAAAATCTAAAAAATGACGAACACCAAATTCACATGAACATTAAATAAACGATAAAATAAATTTGAATAGTTAAAGGACAGACAAAATGAACACAAATTTCAAATCAAATTTTAAATCAAATTTCAAATTCAATCCTTCCAAATCTCAAATCAAATCTCAAATCAAATCTCAAATCAAATCTCAATCGAAAATTCAAATTCAATCTCCCAAATCTGAAATCCAATCCGTTCTACCCTCTCCCTTGTCTGGGATGGAAGCGGTTGATTCCATTGACGCGGATCGAATCTGATGGCGAGGGATTATATCCAATCCAAACCAGTGACTTCTGATCAACTCTTTTGAACGGGATATGTGACATCTACATATTACCTCCTAATTTATTTCCTTCCATGAAAGTCTTTTACAACTTTCATGAAATTCTCGAAACACCAAAATTCCACACTTTTCAAATCAACACTACAAATCTTTGCAAAGTCAATAAATACATCAAATTCAAACTTATTGAAGTTGAGGATTTAACATCCGATACTGCATTGCTTTAGGATCCTTTCCCTATCGCAATGAAATACATCAAATTCAAACTTTTGGAGTCGAGGATTTTACATCCAAGACTGCATTGCTTTAGGATTCTTTCCCTATCGCAATGAAATACATCAAATTCAAACTTTTGGAGTCGAGGATTTTACATCCAAGATCGCATCGCTTTAGGATTCTTTCCCTATTGCAATGAAATACATCAAATTCAAACTTTTTGGAGTTGAGGATTTTACATCCGAGATCGCATCGCTTTAGGATTTTTTCCCTATCGCAATGAAATACATCAAAATCAAACTTTTGGGGCCGAGGATTTTACATCCGAGACCGCATCGCTTTAGGATCCTTTCCTTATCGCAATGAAATACATCAAAATCAAACTTTTGGGGTTGAGGATTTTACATCCGAGACCGCATTGCTTTAGGATTCTTTCCCTATCACAATGAAATACATCAAAATCGAACTTTTGGGTCGAGGATTTTACATCCGAGACTGCATTGCTTTAGTATCATTTCCTTATCGCAATGAAATACATCAAAATCAAACTTTTGGGGTTGAGGATTTTACATCCGAGACTGCATTGCTTTAGGATTCTTTCCCTATCGCAATGAAATACATCAAAATCAAACTTTTGGGGTTGAGGATTTTACATCCGAGACTCGTATCGCTTTAGGATTATTTCCCTATCGCAATGAAATACATCAAAATCAAACTTTTTGGGATCGAGGATCTTACATCCGAGACTCGCATTGCTTTAGGATTCTTTCCCTATCACAATGAAATACATCAAAATCAAACTTTTGGGGTCGAGGATTTTACATCCGAGACCGCATCGCTTTAGGATTCTTTCCCTATCGCAATGAAGTACATCAAAAATCAAACTCTTGAGGTTAAGGATTTTACATCCAATACCGCATTGCCCTGAGATCTCTCCTCATTGTAATGATTCAATCCAATCAATTCAATTTTCTTTTGAGGTTGAAGATGTTACGTCTAAAACCACAAAATTCCAATTTTCATTTCAAGTCTGAATCCCTTCAAATTAATTTTACAAAACTTCAATCTAAATTGAAACTCAAACTAAAATCTAAGCTCACACATCAAAACTTAAACTGAAACAAAATAAAATCTAAATTGAAATTCCCCTGAGTCATGTGATTTGGGATTCACCTCCTTTTCCTTCCCCGCCGAGAGTACAGTGAATCTCCGGCCTCGTAGATATACTCGACACTCCTCAACGGAAACTCTTTACTTTGTCCTAAGTTTGTCACTTGGACATCCGTGTTGGTTTTGTTGATCTCTTCGGTCAACGCCAATACGCGCGGTGTGCTTGGTTAGCTCACCACACCTATTGGGGGTCCATTTGTTGACCTCATTTTCGATGAGGTCTTCTCTCTTCTTTTTAGTACTTAGGATCTAGCCTTAGGCTTTTCCTTCGACTATCTTAGAGGACTAGAATTGGGACCCACCACTTAGAAATTCAAACCACTTCTTAACTCCCCGCAAACTCTACAAACTTGACTATAGACCCCTAATCACCTGGAGGGTCGAAATCAAATGCGGAAGTTTAAAGGATGGGTTCCTATAGGACTCTTCGGGCCTTAGGACTACCCCGGGTGGCCTCGGTCTCGGTGAAGGGGCCGACTTACACACACACACTACATTTATACACTACACTTTCACAAAAGCTATACTCAACTTGACCTCCTGACTCATGTAGGTGATTCACATGGATGGTCCTTAACCCCTAAGCCCTTGGCTAAGAGGGTTAAGAACAACATAGTGGATGCCTCAAATGAGTCCCTTCATGGCTCATGTGGGCTTGATATGGCTTCAAGGCTCAATCAAAATGATTTCATTTCACTTATAATCACCCAATCTTCAATTTTCCAAATTTTCAATTTTTGACCCCCGGGACCCTACACCCGCTTAGCCTACCCAAGACCCTTGAAATTACCCAAAAATTTGCAAAATTTCCAAATCACCCAAAATTCCTCAAAACCAATCCCAAAGATTTCCACATCACTCAAATTGATCATCCATACCCAAAAATACCAAGAATTCCAAAAATACCTCCCAATACCCTCCAAATACCCAAAATACCCCCCATTGACCCAAAAATCCAAAAATTCAGAAAATTCCCAGAATATTCTAGAAAATCCCAAATATTCCCAATTTCATTTTGTTCAACTATAACATGGGCCAATTTTGTCAATTTACCCTACTTTTATCAAAACCCCCAATTTGACCCATTTTAACCCAAAGTGAACCCAATGTCAAACCAAGCCTACCCAATTGACCCAAATTCTGGTCCAATTCAATTCTAAACATCAATTCAACATTCTCAACACCAATCTAGACCAAACCAAAGTACAATTTGATTGACATTTGGATCCAATTTCACTTTTGGCCTTAAAGCCCAATTTGGACCCATGACCCAAACCTAACCCAAGCTCACCCAATTCAACTCCAATTAACCCCAAACCTTTTCTAAACCTTCCTTAGCATCCCCACAAACAAAAAACTAACATGATTTGCCCAAAATTTAGGCCCAAACCCCACTCAAATTCAACCCAGCGCTAAAAGGCCCAATTTTGACCTAAAACCTAACCTAACCCAAATAAGCCCAAAACCCAAAATCAAAACCCAACCAAAGCCAAAACCTCTTTGAAACACTTCCATAAGCATCTCCCAACATTAATTTTACATCAATTTCAACCCTAGCACAACATTGGCCTAAATTAGCCCAACTTGACCTACATTGAGCCATTTACCAAAGAGGCCCAAATTCAAACCAATTCAATTCCAAGTCACACAAAATTTATTCCAAATCATTCATGAAACATTCCTAAACTAAATTCAACACTTATTGGATCCAATCCTTTGCAAAATTATCATCCTAAAATCAAAAAACCCACTTCCATAAATCACTTTAAAAGCCCATCTAAAACCATTTCAAAGAGCCCAAAATCTACCCTAAAGCCCACATGACATTTCCATTTGCCATCCATTTAATCAAAGCCATTCCCTAAGTTCAAATCAATCATCAAATGGTTCCAAATCAAGCCATATGCCAAATCCCATCAAATCACCCCTAAATTACCAAAATTTCCAAATTCCATTTTCATGAAATCGACCAAGCTTTTCCCCAAGCCAAAGACAAGCCATGAAGCCACATGCAAGCCATGGACAAGCCACATGAAGCCATGGAAGGTTTGACATGTGATCAAGCCATTAAGGCAAAATGAGGAGCCTCTTTTAAGCCCCCTTAAAAGGTTTTAACCCTTTTAATGCTTCACCTTAATCCATGATTAATCAAAATATTCATGGATGGTGACCTCTCTACCCTTTTCAAGCCGATTCACCCGATCCTCCCTCAGCCCAAATCAGCCCATGGAAGGGTGCACCAAACCCAAAATGGTGGGTTGACCCATTTGGACCTAAAATGAGCCTCTCCCCATACCCTTTGATTAAAACCCTTTACACATGTCCATGGCCAATCGATCGCACAAACCTCCAGCCCCGACCCACCCGGACCCGAGGGTGACCCATGCCTCGCCGGCCAGCCGCCGGGTCGCCGGAAAACACCATGGCCGAGACCTCGGGAGGAGCCAAACTTTGGAATTCCACCTCGCCGAGCCGCCCCATGCCCAATGGCCACCATGGCTGTTCTTCCCATGCCCGAGCAGCTCGATCCAAACCCTCGTCATCCCTCGCGAGGCTCTCCACCCACCTCTATTTAAACCCGACCCCCTCACGGCCATGAGAGGAGAGTAGCACAAACCTTGCCGAAACTCGCCAAAATTGTTCCAAACCCTACTCCATACTTAGAGCAAGCTTGATCCCCAGATGTCAATTTGCCCTAATCCCCACCAACAAAATCCAATTTCTCAACTGAAATTTCACCCAAAACTAGGACACTTTGTCACAGTGAGCCAATCCGTGCACTTGACATTGGTGACAGCTCTTGGTGATTTTCATGCAGTCGGTCATCGTCAAGGGCCAGTAGTACCCTAGTCTTTTAATTTTCATTTTCATCTTCTGACCCGACCGGTGAGCGCCACGCAGTCCCGAATGCACCTCTTTAACAATTTCACGGGCCTCGTACCCGCTAGCACCTTAGCCACATTTGATCGAAAGACCTTCCGTATAATGTATTGTTTATTAATGCGTATGACGCAGTTCTTTTCTTGATCCGATGGGCCAGCAACCTATCGTCCGGTAGTTTTCCCGTTTGCAGTAGTCTATTAATGGCTCTCACCAATCTTCTCGTGTTTTCCGTCATCGCTGTAACCGATTCTCGCTTCTTTTTCTGATTTGTGTATTGTGTCTATGTCAAGCTGTGATAGGACCTGACGTCCGTGAACTGACAGTTCCACTGACTCATCTTGCAAACAGGCAAACTCTTTTGCAAGGCGAGCTAACGCATCTGCTAAAGCATTTTCTTTCCTGGGAATTTTGTAGATTGTCACATTCGGAATCTGTTCCAACAGCTGTATGGCATACTGGAATTATTGCTCGAGTCTTGGCTTTAAAATCTCGTACTCGTCCGACGATCCGTCGAATGATTAACTCGCGAATCCTCGTAGATGTTGATGTCTGTTATCCCCATTCGAATGGCTAATTCCGACCCCGTTATGAGGGCTTCGTATTCGCCGTTATTTGCACACCGCTCCGTCAAGTGGTAGGAGTATCTTAACATCCCCCGCTCCGGTGTTATAAAGATTAGTCCGATTCCCGCCTTACCGGCACTATCACTTGCGATTCTTCGTCTTTGTGTGTCGAAGATGCTCCGTCGAAATATAATTCCGTACGTCGATCATCGTGGTCTTCAGTGCTCATTATTTGTTCATCCGACAAATCGTCATTGAGAGGAGATTCCGCCGCAAAGGGTGTGCAGCGAGGAAGTCCGCTAAGACTTGTCCCTTTACTTGCACGAAGAGGCACAAAAGTTATATCGAATTGCAATAATATCATTGACCATCCGGCAAGTCTCGTCGAAAGCGTTGGACGAGTCATCAAGTATCGCAATGGATTAAATTTCGAGATTAGGTTGACCTTATGAGAAAGCATGTAGTGCCCGAGCTTTTGAGCGGCGAAGATCAAAAAATTAAATAAATTAAATAAATTAAATTAAATTAAATTAAATTAAAACATATTAAATTAAATTAAATTAAATTAAATTAAATTAAATTAAATTAAATTAAATTAAAATAAAATCAAATCAAATAAAATTAAAATTAAAATTAAAATTAAAATTAAAATTAAAATTAAAATTAAAATTAAAATTAAAATTCAAAATTAAATTAAAATTAAAACTAAATCAAATTAAATTAAATTAAAGTTAAATTAAATTGAATTAAATAACATCACCTAAGACATAAAGAAATTAAATATAAAGCAACTTGAACACTATCCCAAATTTAAACCCGTTAATTGAAGTTAAACTAAATCATAAACCATTTGAACACCAATTTGCCCTCGAGAGTTTTGGTTATCATAACTCCTAAACAGAACGTTAAATGAAATGCTACTTCACTTATAGGATATTCAAATGTCCTAGTTCACTGAGCAAGATAACAAAACTTGAATCCCCGGACGATTAATTCATTTGTATGATTAAATTCATTTGGACTTAAAACAATCCTATCAATATTGAAAAGATGTTTAAGATTCTTCTTAAGCACTTCCTCAATATGATAGTATACTCATAAGAAAAATTGAACTTAATTATTCTTTGATGAAGAAAATCGTCCTCAAACCAAAACACAAGAACCTAGACATCATAGGAAATGACTAGCTATAGGATTAGGAATTTGGTAGAAAACCATAACCCTTCCCTTAGCTTTACCTAGGAACTTGCTTATATATTCTAATTGTGTTTTAAGTGCAGCTTGGGATGACGGGAAGACCCTCCAGGTACGCTTTTATTTTATTGCAATTTACCTTATTGCAATTTATTTAATCGCATCGCACTTACTTTTATCGTATGATAAAAAACCGTTGCATGAAAACCCACACCTTTAGGATAGTCCCTAAAGCTGAAACCAAAACTAAGTTAAAAGTCATTACAAGATAAAATTCACCTCCACAACATTTCAAAATGTAAAACAACTCAAAATTTAATCACAAACGAACACAAAACTACAATTACAACTAAATTAAAACGTCTTGTTGGATGATCGGGAATACCTCGGATGATGTAACCTACGTGTTGCTAACGGAATTTCCCACGGTCTAAATGAAAGTGTGGAACTCATTCGATTGAGTTTAGCAAATTCATCTGGACTAAGTGAATCCGATAAAAATAACGATGCCGGAAGGATGGAACCGTGGGATCTTAACCAGTGTCGTTATAATCAACTTTAAGATTTGTTTTAAATAAAATATAAAAAAAAGGACACTTGGAAATTAAGATTTTCTCTAAACCAAAACACTTTTCTCATCTTCTAATTTATGACTTCTATAACTAAAACTCTGCAACAACAAGGAGCTCGGAGCATGGTGGGCAGCACGACCATCGTCATCAGCAAAACCTGAGCCTACTTCAGCAAAACTTTCTTAGAATTAAAAAACAAAGCCATAGGACTTCAAGGTAGTTTTCCTAGTGCAACATAAATCATCAACCTTTTGTTAGGCATTTGCATTGCAAATTAAGCCCTAACCGGACTTAGGATTCCGAGGTAGTCGTTCGGTACTACATAAACCCTCATATCTTCAAGGCTATTTGTGTGATTCTATCATATAAATATAAGTCCTAATTAATTAAAATTGGCAAGATTGAAATACTAAATAAACATTAGGACTTTCCTAAATCCGAGCCAAACAATAGGATAGTTGGGAAATTACCGAAGTTCGCTTCGAATCTGTGATTTCTCCTACCTTTCTTCCTTTGAAATCCCAAAATAAAATCTTCCAAATTTGATCCATTCCCTATTGAAATTCCAAAATTGAATCCTTTGAAAGCTTAAACTTTGAAATTCTTGAGAGCAGAATTATCGATTATTATCGAGAGTTTTCCTAGGTGATTCCCGTCACTTAAGATGTAATTAACTATAGGAGCTTGCCCGTATAGTGGAATTTAAAGAACCTGGTAATATAAACCCCGTTTAATGCTTTCATATTAAGCGGGGAATTTGTTGGCTTATAAAATTGGTTCGGAGACCAAACGGATGTCACAAATCTTCTAGCTTGTTTAATCGAGCCCCATCGTCAAGCAACAGGTGCTCTATTCTTCGGGATAGTATACACGGTTCGTGGTACGGTGCTCGTTTATATAAACTATTTGGGATGTGAGATCGGTTTGATTTCATATCTTAAAGTCTTCAAATTTAAAAATTATTTTCAAAAATCAAATACTACTTTCTAAATTATATATATATTTAAATTAAATTTAAAATCTAAAATTCGCCGACAATTTCTGTTAGGCGACCCCTTTTCAAAAATACAACACTTAACCTAAAAAAAAATAAGCCGTACAATTTCGGCGACTCACTGGGAAAATTCCTCTCTCCATTTTAATCGATAATTCCGTTCGCAAAAATCGGTAGTGTATCCATGTCCCTCGTGGATCAAACTACCCTTCTTTCCGTTGGAATACTATGTTCATTTCTACCTTGAACAAGTATAGCCAACATTCTCTCGGATTTAGGAGCCACTGTTTAGACACCCCTAAACAGAGAGGTTCCGAGATCCTTTTACCTCATTTCTGAGGTGGGGTGGACCCCCAATAGTGTTAGTTTAGGAGTGATCCTTCAAGTCGAGAAGTCTTGCATAAGACTTTCTTTTCCTTTCCAACTCGAATCGGATTCATTACCTTCTCTACACCTTCGAACATTCCGTTCTAAGTAAACAAACCCTCTAATGAATGACTCTTTTAACAAATAACTCCTTCTTATAAATACATGAACAAGAATGTGTTCGGACTCTTTCGATTCCTTTCTTTTCGTCCTAATGAGAAGAAGCATAACTTGGGACCGACAATCAGGATCTACCCGCGTAAATGGAAGCCCCAAAGCTGATTTTCTCCTTCACCAATGGACTGGACTTCGCTGTTTACAAGGATGAATTGCCCGACAATGGATCATCCGGTTTGGACAAGGATTCGAGAACACGAATGTCAAGATCACCGACGTTTCCCTTTTCGCGCTGACAAACAAAGTATCTGAAGCTGAGAAGCCGCTGATCGAGTTCAACGTTAGGTCAACTCGAGAATTTCCTCCCCTGCAAAAGATTCCAACTGAGAGGAATACTGCTGTCCGCAGGAGGACTGTTGTTGCTACCCCCGCTGGTCTGGTTGTCTCTGCACCTACCCCGGCTTCTGCCAAATTAAAGGGGAAGGAAATCCAGAACTATGGTGAACCTGTTACCGTGGAGGGTACGGACCTTCTCGTGAGACCTTCCGTTTTGAAATCGGGTCCAGCTTCAAGAATTCCATCACTAACACGGACCCAAAGAAGGAACGAAGTAGGAAGATTGCCGGGAAGGCCGTAGCCGCCGAAGTTGCTTTCCGGAAGAAATCCCAGAAATCCCTGAGTACACACCACTACCTGAATACATACCATTGCATGAAGATACACCCTTTTTGGAAGGAAGTAGATTCCACCCCCTTTCTACCGCAGCTGACGAGGAAAATGTCCGCATGATTGTTTCTGCATTACCTCAACCAGCATACTACAACGACAGCAGAAAGAAAAGGGATAGGATCACACCATTTGCCCGACTACAGGCTGTGATCGAGAAGCTAGCAAAGAAAGAGAAATGCCCCGTATCGGAGATTCTACGAAGGATAGGGCGGGTGCCAGTCAAATCCCGTCTTGGGCCCCGAGTAGAACCCGTCATCGTTACAGAAAAGCCAAATAAAAGGATGAAGGCTAGTCCGCCTGTCGTCGTTTCAGGATTACAGATTAGGGAGGATACCACCATCCAGCATTTGGTCGACGGCACCATCCGGTCCTAGACCTTCCGCCGCTAGAAGGATGGTATGGCGTCCCACTACTGGACAGTTAAGATTGAAACAACAGCCCGAAAAGGAAAGTCTCGTTAGGAGACTTGAATCCGAAGAAAGTGCTACTGCAGTAAAGGGGACTCGTGAGAAGGGAACCCGATAGCTATCACACGACAACTGCGAGGATGCACAGAAAGGACCGCTAGAGGACGCTATGGAAAAGTTGAGGACTGATATTCGACGACTAGCAAAAGAAAGAGAAGAGAAATTCGGAGACGAGATTGATTCATCGGAATTCATGGACGATGAGTATGCGTAAATCAACATGGTCGAAACGCGAGCTTCGTCGCCTTCGCAAGGTGCTCCTGCAGCCGCAGAAAGAGAGGAGCCGGAAGTATTGAGGAGGCAGCTTCAAGAGAGAGACGATACGATCGCCCAAATGGCGAATAGGATGGAAGAGATGGCTGTTGCCCTAGCCACTCTCCAGAGTCAAGTGCAACCCCAAAGAGAGACACCCCCAGAGGTCATTCACATTGTAGACGGAGGAAAGGAGATTACGTCCGTCAACGGGGATGATCAGCTAAAGAAAGATACAACACAAAGTATGATTCCAGAAAAAGATATCAAGAGCTTGGTGGAACAGCAGGTGCGAGAAGCCTTAGCGCAATCAAAGAGCGGGACATCCATTCGGACTGGTAGACCTTACCCGGAAGAATTCGACACTGTCCAATACCCAAAAGGTTTCGTACCACCTCTGTTCAAGACCTTTGATGGAACCGGGAACCCCCGACAGCATGTTGCACACTTTCATGCTAGTTGTTGCAATGCCGGCGGGAGCGATGCATTACTCTTCCGACAATTCGTCAGCAGCCTGTCAGGGATCGCCTTTGATTGGTATGCAGAATTACCGAATGGTTCAGTGAAGACGTTCTCAGAACTAGAAAACCTCTTCATCAAGCGATTCGCCGGAGCTCAGCACCACATCACTATAGGTGATTTAGTGGTAGAGAAGCAGAAGCCGAACGAAACTTTGGTGGATTACATACTTCAATGGAGAAATCTAAGTATGAAGTGTGAACCACAATTACAAGAACAGCATGCAGTCGGCATCTTACTTAAAAGCATTCATGGCCCGATAGCACTTCTCCTCAAGGGATTTACCATTAAGACTTTCGAGAAGTTGTTAAGCAAGGCCGGAAGCTTGCAAGAGGAGGCGAAGCAATTAAGTTTCGCCGACAAGACAGACAAGCAAAAGCCTGTGAAGACTTTTGAAAAGAAATTCGGGATCGTTGCAGCAGTCGACAAAGGCAAGCAACCGATACAAATATAGTTCGAACGGCCGCAGCAACCTCAACCGAATTACCAGCAACTCCGATCCAGCTATCAGTCACCCCAACAGTATGAACAACCGCCTCGTCCGCAACGTACATTAAGGGAGCTTCTGAGCAGGGAATATCCATTCAAAAATGAGGCGAGTGCTAAAATGTTCCGCTAGACCGATGAAGACTCCGCATTTCCAATCGCCGAGCCTAAGAGACCAGAAGAAGTTAACAAGAAAGGTGATCCCAACTTTTGCCCCTACCACCGGATGCTTAGGCACAAGATAGAAGATTGCATTACCTTCAAAAGTTGGCTCAATGACAACCTTCGGAAAGGGAATATAACAATCCCGAAGGAGTACATGAAGGAACCCCAGAAAGGAGGTTCCGTCAATGTTGTCTCGACTGATCTCATCGTTCCGATAGATCCCTAAACAACTGACGATGGATGGACTACCGCTTGGACGAGGTCTTCAAAAAAGATTTTAGACAGCATCCAAATCGCCTCGGTGCTAGCTTCAATTCAGAGTTCGAAACCTGTCAAGTCGGCACTATCACTTGCGATAGAAGAACCACCTCAACGAGAGACGATTGAAGAGAAGAATAAAATCGACGAAGAAGAGAGGACCGAGGCTCTTAAAGCTAGACTAGGGGCTGCTTATCCTAGGATAGTTGTTTCGGATTCGGGGGAGAAATCCCTCGAACCTCTGACTCTGTATGATTATTTGCTCACTCCGGTGGGATCTTATAATGATAAGGGTGATGGCGTTGGCTACGTTTTGATCGTTTCTAACGATTACGTAACTAGCGACAATCCGGACATCGATTTCGATACCAATGACAATTCTCAAATCATACACAATCTCGACGATCACGATGACAAAGAAGACATCCATCAAGGAGGTTACGAGAGTTCAACAAGCAACGAATCCGTCCGCGAGTTTCGAGGAGCTCCAATCACAATAGAGTTAGAGCCTTCGGACTCGAAGCTAATCAAGAAGAACTCCGTCATTCCGATTCGAGAAGAAACACCAGACAAACTCAACACTAGATTCGAAGAAACTACGAAGTCAACTTAAGAAGTGGAAGAGTTTTACCTCCGAGAATGGGTCCAAAGGACAAAGGGAAG
Source organism: Papilionanthe hookeriana x Papilionanthe teres (assembly GCA_022702705.1). Taxonomy (NCBI): domain Eukaryota; kingdom Viridiplantae; phylum Streptophyta; class Magnoliopsida; order Asparagales; family Orchidaceae; genus Papilionanthe; species Papilionanthe hookeriana x Papilionanthe teres. The sequence continues at coordinate 10,299,216 of CM040432.1, read as the reverse complement.
CAGTGGTTGTTCAAGAAGAACCAACCTCGGCGTAAGAAATACCCATTCGAGAAGAAGCCGAGACACATGAAAATAAAGTGGACTACAACGTGCTAGCCCATCTTAGGAAACTACCGGCCAAACCGAGCATCTACGATGCTCTCATCTTATCAAAGGAGATGAGAGAAGCTCGATCAAGGCCTTACTTGATCCAACGAATTTGCTAGCTCAAATGGCCGGAGATTCCTTAGATGAGCTTTGTTCGTTAAAGGAACAACAGGTGTTACCTTCACGTACAATGACCTACTATTTGGGACGAGAGACCACAACCGACCGTTGTACATTTCAGTTACAATCGGGAAGTTTACACTCTCCAGAGTATTGGTGGATCCAGGAGCATCAATCAATATAATGAGTCTTCGAACACTAGCATACTTGGAAATTGATGCTCGCGAGCTCGAAGCCGACAAAATGTTATTAAGAGGATTCAACCAGAAAGGAGAAAGAGCCCTCGGATCGATAACACTACTAATGAAGACCGGTGACTTAGCAAAGACAACCGCAAAATTTCACATAATTGATTCGAAACGTCGTTCAACGCTCTATTGGGCCGACCATGGATACATGAAAACAGGATGGTACCATCATCTCTACATCAGTGCATCAAATACTATGATGGAGGGGAACAGTGCATCAAAGGTGACTTACAACCATTCTCCGTACATGAGATTGGAATCCATGAAGATGCAGCTTATTATGCACCACCGAAGAAACAATCTTCTCCAGAGATACCATAACAAATGAAGCAAAGAAAGTTTGGGACAACGAAGAACCTGAAGTTCTAGTCCAACAGTCACTCACCACTCCCTTACGGCGAGATGGTGAAGGTATCTCCACAACTCGCATCCGAGGTCGAGGCCAGGGACGAGGTCGTGTTAGAGACGTTAGGACAGTTGGACGGAGGAAACCGAGCCATCAATGTTGATCGGGAAAATAGTTCTGAAGAAGAAAAAGAGATCAAGCAAGAAGCAGCGACAATAAGTCAGAAGAAGCCGCAATTCAAGATCTCTCTCGAAGATGAGAAGAACGAAGAATACAAATCGATGTACGAGAAGATCAACCACTATATACATACTATGACCCTGACCCCGATCCATTCTAATAAGATCGAGGGTATGGTGGTCAAAGATGTACGTAGCGGTGGTGCAAAGCCAATCAAATTCTACCGTGGTGCTACTTCCTCCAAAACTGAGAATAATGTAAAATTTGAAGATGTCACTTCATCAGAATTAATGGAATTACCTTTTGAGTGGTACTCTCCCTGTATTCAAAATTTAATTCAGCGTGGTTTCTTACCTCGACAATGGACAAAAGGCCAATCACAACATTTTGAAAAATTATGGAATAACTCTGGTCCCCCACCCAATTCAAAGCATGGCCTCGGATTCGGCATAGTAGGATCAGTTAACGATACTGAATTTTGCTTGGTTGTCACTTGCGAGTCTAATGAAAACTGCATGGAAACCACAGAAGAATTTGAAGATTTACAAATTGGAGACGCTCCACCAGAATTCGAAGAAGAAATCAAATCTACAATAGATGAGTTAACAGAAGTTAACTTAGGTACTAGCGAAGAGCCTAGACCTAACTTTGTTAGCTCCTTACTCAATAAAGAAGACTCCGAAGAAATAATCAAGTTATTGAGGGAATTTAAAGACTGTTTTGCTTGGAACTACGATGAGATGCCAGGTTTAGCTCCAGAGGTCGCAGTCCATAAGCTAGGAGTGGATCCTACTTCGTTCCGGTCGACAAGGTCTCGGAAGAATGCGTCTAGAAATTGAACAACAAGTCATAGCTGAAGTTAAAAACCTAATAGACGCTAAATTTGTCCGTGAAGAACAATACCCGACTTGGTTAGCCAATGTGGTGCCGATCGAAAGAAGAATGGTCGGATCGGAATTTGTGTAGATTTCGGAGATTTAAACAAGGCATGTCCAAAAGATGAATTCCCTCTACCGATCCTGAATTAATGATCGACATTGCTTCGACACATGAAATATTCTCATTCATGGATGGATCTTCAGGATACAACCAGATAAAAATGGCTCCAGAAGATGAAAAGCTTACAGCATTCAGAACGCCGATCGGAGTATATTGCTACACAGTGATGCCATTAGGACTGAAGAATGCAGGAGCAACATACCAGAGAACAATGACAAGAATTTTTGATGATCTCATCCACAATCAAGTCGAATGCTACGTGGACGATGTGGTCATTAAAAGCAAAGTAAAGGAAAACCACTCGTATGATTTGAGAATTGTTTTCGAACGATTAAGACAATTTAACCTTAAGATGAATCCCTTAAAATGCGCCTTCGGCATCACCTCCGGGAAATTCTTAGGATTCGTTGTCCGACATCGTGGAATTGAAATCGACCCGGAAAAGATTAAAGCTATCTTAGAAATGCCGCCTCCCAAAACCTTAAAACAACTACGATCTTTTCAAGAGAAGCTGGCATATCTTCGACGCTTTATCTCAAACTTGTCAGGTAGGTGTCAGCCTTTCTCAGCATTAGTTAAAAAGGATGCCAAATTTATTTGGGAAGAAAAATGCCAGAAGGCCTTTGAGGACATTAAGCAATATTTAATAACACCTCGTCTTAGCAGCCCCGGTCTCGAGTAGACCGCCGATACTTTATACCGCTGCTTTAGACGACTCTCTCGCAGCCCCGTTAGCCAGTGTCAATGATGAGGGTAAAGAAAATGCTCTTTACTACCTAAGCCGTCGTTTACTTCCGACGAAATAAGGTATCCCGCAATCGAAAAGCATTGTTTGGCCCTGATCTTCGCCGCTCAAAAGCTCAGGCACCACATGCTTTCTCATAAGGTCAACCTAATCTCGAAATTTAATCCATTGCAATACTTGATGACTCGTTCAACGCTTTCCAGCAGACTTGCCAGATGGTCAATGATATTATTGCAATTCGATATAACTTTCGTGCCTCTTTGTGTCGTAAAGGGACAAGTCTTAGCAGACTTCTTCGCTGCACACCCTTTGCTGGCAGAATCTCCTCTCAATGACGATTTGCCAGATGAACAAATAATGAGCCTAGAAGACCCTGATGATCGACGTTGGGAATTATATTTCGACAGAGCATCTTCAGCACACAAAGACGAAGAATCGCAAGTGATAGTGCCTGGTAAGGCAGGAATCGAACTAATCTTTATAACACCGGAGCAGGGGATGTTAAGATACTCCTACCACTTGACAGAGCTGTGTACAAATAACGAAGCATAATACGAAGCCCTCATAACAGGACTGGAATTAGCCATTCAAATGGGGATAACAGACATCAACATCTACGGGGATTCGCAGTTAATCATTCAACAGATCGCCGGACAGTACATAATTTTAAAGCCAAGACTCGAGCAATACTTCCAGTATGCCATACAGCTGTTGAAACAGATTCCGAATGTGACAATCTACAAAATTCTCAGGAAAGAAAATGCTTTAGCAGATGCGTTAGCTCGCCTCGCAAAAGAGTTTGCCTGTTTGCAAGATGAGTCAGTGGAAGTGTCAGTTCACGGACGTCAAGTCCTATCACGGCCTGACATAGATACAATACACAAATCGAAAAAGAAGAAGAATCAGCTGCAACAGATGACGTAAAACACAAAAGATTGGCGACAGCCAATAATAGACTACCTGCAAACAGGAAAACTACCAGACGATAGGTCGCTAGCCCATCTGATCAAGAAAAGAACTCTGTCCTACGCATTAATAAACAATACATTATACAGATGGTCTTTCGATCAAATGTGGCTAAGGTGCCTAAGCGGGTCCGAGGCCCGTGAAATTGTTAAAGAGGTGCATTCAGGACTCGCGGCGCTCACTCGACCGGGTCCGAAGATGAAAATGAAAATTAAAAGACTAGGGTTCTACTGGCCCTTGATGATGACCGACTGCATGAAAATCGCCAAGAGCTATCACCAATGTCAAGTGCACGGAGTGGTTCTACACCAACCTCCAAATGTGCTACATCCGACAATTGCGTCGTGGCCATTTGAATGTTGGGGCACAAATATAGTGGTTCCAATAGAACCACCATCTTCAAAAGGACATCATTTCATTCTTGCGGCTACAGATTACTTTTCCAAGTGGGCAGAGGCAGCTCCACTTAGAGAAGTGAAAGCACACCACGTGCTACGGCTTTTCAAGAACCAAGTTGTCTACCGTTTCGGAATGCCGCGCGAGATCATCTCGTATAATGGGTCGCATTCAAAAGCACACAAATCAATAATTTTGTCAGGAGACACAGAATCGACTGACGATATTCAACAATTTACTACCCAAGAGCAAACGGCCTGGCTGAGGCTTTTAATAAAACTCTCGTTCAAATCTTAAAGAAAACCTTGGACGATAATAAGAGGAATTGGCACGAGAAGTTATTAGAAGCCTTATGGGCCTACCGGACAACCTTCAGAACTCCTACTCAAGCTACACCTTACGCTCTGGTGTATGGGTCCGAGGCAGTGTTACCTTTAGAGGTTCAGCTTCCTTCACTCAGAATTGCAGTTGCAAATAAAATGACTACAGAAGAAAATGCCAGATTACGACTGGAGGAATTAGAAAGCCTGGAAGGTAAAAGACTTGCAGCGCAGCAGAATTTAGAATTATACCAAGCTAAGATGGTTCAAGCCCATGACAGACTGGTCCGCCCAAGAACCTTCAAAGTTGGTGACTTAGTTCTCGTTCTCAAAAGACCTATTCTTGCACACCGCAAGATAGGAGGAAAATTTGAACCCACTTGGGAAGGGCCGTTTGTGGTTGAAGCAAGTATACTCGGGAGGCTCCGACCAGGCTAGTGAATTGCCAAGGAGAACGACATATGCTTCCGATCAACGGACGATACTTGAAAAAGTATTACGCTACCTGATGTTTCGAAGGAATGAATTCTTCATCCCTAGAAGCACGGGCGGAGTAATTACTTATGACTGGGTCCGAACCCAAAAAAAAAAAAGTGCTAAAATAAATAAAACCATGATAATAAAGTTTTCCTTGTTTTCTCTTCCATATCAAAATCTCTTTCCTGATCTTATCCCACTTCATTCCTGTTAAATTTAAAAATATAAAAAGTAATAAAAAAATGTCTTTAATAAACATTTTCTTAATGTTCTTGTTCTTAGTACGCCCTCTAATCCTTTTCCTTGTCTTTTCGCAGGAAATGTCGAACGGGCGGTTGGTCCTGAACTTTAGAAATGGCGTAAGCCTTGCACTCGATGAGAAGAGGGTGAAAGATGGAGCGATAATCGAGATCGACTCGGACTTCGCACCGGCGAGCCTACGATACGAGGAAAGTGACCGGATCCCAGTTGACCGAGAGGAACTGCTCGGGCAGACAGTGATGAAAGTGGGTGGCCCAAGCCTCCAATCCAGCAGCAAGAAAAGAAAAACAAACACTGAAGAAGACAAGAAAATCAAGTCTGTAGTCGCTACAGCAGAGGGCAGGCTTGTCAGCGCCACGCCCATAGAGATTCAGGAAGTTCGAAGAGCTACTCTCACAGCAACGCAACGAAGAAATAAGAATCGCCGTATCCGTAAGATGTTAACCAAACTAGCAGCGGACCAGCGCGACGAGGCAGTTGCTACTGCTAGTACATACACTTCAAGGACGCCAGTTCACCAGGTACCGGAAGAAAGGAGGCAGCTCCTAGGATAACAGAAGGGACCAGCGAAATCTCACGGAGATCAGAAGAAAGAGGGCTACCACGCCACCAGATAGAACCACCAGTACTGCATAACCTTGTTGCAGAAGCAACCTCGAGCTACATACAGACGTATGTTCAGAATATTAACAACAACAAATCGTGGATTGCATCCTGGATTTGAAAAGAATGGGCCGAGCGGGCCGCCTAAGAGAAAACACCTACTCAGAACCCCGGAGATGGATGCCAGGGAAAGGTAGAATTACAATACAATGTGGATGCTGTTACAACTTTGCGGAAGATAGGAAGGGAAACCCACCAGGGATACTCCGTCATGGCCAAGTGGATCCAATGCCATTAGTCATCAAGAGAATGGTAAAGAGGTTGATAACATGGAGGGTACTGCCAGTAGATTGCATACCCAATAGCTGCATTATTAACATTTACAAGAAGGGTGACTGCATACCCCCGCACATAGATCACCACGACTTTGTCAGACCTTTCGCACGAGCCTCTTTCCCGAACGAGTGTAACATCTTGTTCGGATCCGACCTCCGGATAACGAGCCCGAGTGAGTTCCGAGGGCCGGTAAAGATACCATTACCGGTAGGTTCCGTCATGATACCGAAGGGCAACGGAGCGGATGTCGCTAAACATTGCATACCGAGAGTACCGATGAAGCGGATCTCGGTTACTTTCGAAGGATGGACGACAGGAAGACACCTTACCACTTCCGACCGGACCCGGAGCTAGAGAGCCTCCGGCCTTACGAGCTGTGAGTTACATGGAAAATATCACACCTCCAACGTACATCCATACGACACCCTTGCCAAGGATGGCTTGGAAGGTGATGTTATTGACCATGTACCTCACTATTCAGACGTGGATTTTTTGACAGATACCTTTTTGGATGGATCGACAAAGATCATACATAGTCCGTTTTGAGTCTACATGGATTGTATGAGATGTATTCCAGATCGAGTTGTATGATGTATCTTCGACATGATTGGAATGAAAGTGACCATGTCACATTTTTGGCCTTCACCTCTTTTGTGCAAATTGACTGGGAAACGCCATTAAAGTTAAATGAACTTCGAACAAAGAACAGAAAAGAAATTAAAAAAAGGGAATAAAAGAAAACTTTCCGTAAAAATCTAAAAATGACGAACACCAAATTCACATGAACATTAAATAAACGATAAAATAAATTTGAATAGTTAAAGGACAGACAAAATGAACACAAATTTCAAATCAAATTTTAAATCAAAATTCAAATTCAATCCTTCCAAATCTCAAATCAAATCTCAAATCAAATCTCAAATCAAATCTCAATCGAAAATTCAAATTCAATCTCCCAAATCTGAAATCCAATCCGTTCTACCCTCTCCCTTGTCTGGGATGGAAGCGGTTGATTCCATTGATGCGGATCGAATCTGATGGCGAGGGATTATATCCAATCCAAACCAGTGACTTGCAATCAACTCTTTTGAACGGGATATTTGACATCTACATATTCCCTCCAAATCTATTTCCTTCCATGAAAGTCTTTTACAACTTTCATGAAATTCTCGAAACACCAAAATTCCACACTTTTCAAAGCAACACTACAAATCTTTGCAAAGTCAATAAATACATCAAATTCAAACTTTTTGAAGTTGAGGATTTTACATCCGATACTGCATTGCTTTAGGATCCTTTCCCTATCGCAATGAAATACATCAAATTCAAACTTTTGGAGTTGAGGATTTTACATCCAAGACTGCATTGCTTTAGGATTCTTTCCCTATCGCAATGAAATACATCAAATTCAAACTTTTGGAGTTGAGGATTTTACATCCAAGACTGCATTGCTTTAGAATTCTTTCCCTATTGCAATGAAATACATCAAATTCAAACTTTTTGGAGTTGAGGATTTTACATCCGAGACTGCATTGCTTTAGGATTCTTTCCCTATTGCAATGAAATACATCAAAATCAAACTTTTGGAGTCGAGGATTTTACATCCGAGACTGCATTGCTTTAGGATCCTTTCCTTATCGCAATGAAATACATCAAAATCAAACTTTTGGGGTTGAGGATTTTACATCCGAGACTGCATTGCTTTAGGATTCTTTCCCTATCGCAATGAAATACATCAAAATCGAACTTTTGGGGTTGAGGATTTTACATCCGAGACTGCATTGCTTTAGGATCCTTTCCTTATCGCAATGAAATACATCAAAATCAAACTTTTGGGGTTGAGGATTTTACATCCGAGACTCGCATTGCTTTAGGATTCTTTCCCTATCGCAATGAAATACATCAAAATCAAACTTTTGGGGTTGAGGATTTTACATCCGAGATCGCATTGCTTTAGGATTCTTTCCCTATCGCAATGAAATACATCAAAATCAAACTTTTGGGATTGAGGATCTTACATCCGAGACTGCATTGCTTTAGGATTCTTTCCCTATCACAATGAAATACATCAAAATCAAACTTTTGGGGTTGAGGATTTTACATTCGAGACTGCATTGCTTTAGGATTCTTTCCCTATTGCAATGAAGTACATCAAAAATCAAACTCTTGAGGTTAAGGATTTTACATCCAATACCGCATTGCCCTGAGATCTCTCCTCATTGTAATGATTCAATCCAATCAATTCAATTTTCTTTTTAGGTTGAAGATGTTACGTCTAAAACCACAAAATTCCAATTTTCATTTCAAGTCTGAATCCCTTCAAATTAATTTTAACAAAACTTCAATCTAAATTGAAACTCAAACTAAAATCTAAGCTCACACATCAAAACTTAAACTGAAACAAAATAAAATTTAAATTGAAATTCCCCCAGGTCATGTGATTTGGGATTCACCTCCTTTTCCTTCCCCCAGCGAGAGTTCAGGAATCTCCGGTCTCGAGAGATATACTCGACACTCCCCAGCGGAAACTCTTCTACTTCGTCCTAAGTTTGTCACTTGGACATCTGTGTTGGTTTTGTTGATCTCTTCGGTCAACGCCAATACACGCGGTGTGCTTGGTTAGCTCACCACACCTATCGGGGGTCCATTTGTCGACCTCATTTTTGATGAGGTCTTCTCTTCTTCTTTTTAGTACTTAGGATCTAGCCTTCAGCTTTTCCTTTCGACCATCTTAGAGGACTAGAATTGGGACCCACCACTTAGAAATTCAAACCACTTCTTAACTCCCTGCAAACTCTACAAACTTGACTATAGACCCCTAATCACCTAGAGGGTTGAAATCAAATGTGGAATTTTAAAGGATGGGTTCCTATAGGACTCTTTGGCCTTAGGAATACCCTGGGTGGCCTGGTCTGGTGAAGGGGCTGACCTACACACACACTACATTTATACACTACACTTTCACACACCTATACTCAACTTGACCTCCTTACTCATGTAGCTGATTCACATGGATGGTCCTTAACCCCTAAGCCCTTGGCTAAGAGGGTTAAGAACAACATAGTGGATGCCTCAAATGAGTCCCTTCATGGCTCATGTTGGCTTGATATGGCTTCAAGGCTCAATCAAAATGATTTCATTTAACTTATATTCACTCAATCTTCAATTTTCCAAATTTTCAATTTTTGACCCCCGGGACCCTACACCCGCTTAGCCTACCCAAGACCCTTGAAATTACCCAAAAATTTGCAAAATTTCCAAATCACCCAAAATTCCTCAAAACCAATCCCAAACATTTCCACATCACTCAAATTGATCATCCATACCCAAAAATACCTCCCAATACCCTCCAAATACCCAAAATACCCCCCTTGACCCAAAAATCCAAAAATTCAGAAAATTCCTAGAAAATTCCAGAAAAACCCAAATATTCTCAATTTCATTTTGTTCAACTACACCATGGGCCAATTTTGTCAATTTACCCCACTTTTATTAAAACCCCCAATTTGACCCATTTTAACCCAAAGTGAACCCAATGTCAAACCAAGCCTACCCAATTGACCCAAATTATGGTCCAATTCCATTCTAAACTTCAATTCAACATTCCCAACACCAATCTAGACCAAACCCAAGTCCAATTTGATTGACATTTGGATCCAATTTCACTTTTGGCCTTAAAGCCCAATTTGGACCCATGACCCAAACCTAACCCAAGCTCACCCAATTCAACTCCAATTAACCCCAAACCTTTTCTAAACCTTCCTTAGCATCCCCAAAAACAAAACACTAACATGATTTGCCCAAAATTTAGGCCCAAACCCCACTCAAATTCAACCCAAAGCTAAAAGGCCCAATTTTGACCTAAAACCTAACCTAACCCAAATAAGCCCAAAACCCAAAATCAAAACCCATCCAAAGCCAAAACCTCTTTGAAACACTCCCATAAGCATCTCCCAACATTAATTTTACATCAATTTCAACCCTAGCACAACATTGGCCCAAATTAGCCCAACTTGACCTACATTGAGCCATTTACCAAGGAGGCCCAAATTCAAACCAATTCAATTCCAAGTCACACCAAATTTATTCCAAATCATTCATGAAACATTACTAAACTAAATTCAACACTTATTGGATCCAATCCTATGCAAAATTCTCATCCTAAAATAAAAAAAAAACCCACTTCCATAAATCACTTTAAAAGCCCATCTAAAACCATTTCAAAGAGCCCAAAATCTACCCTAAAGCCCACATGACATTTCCATTTGCCATCCATTTAATCAAAGCCATTCCCTAAGTTCAAATCAATCATCAAATGGTTCCAAATCAAGCCATATGCCAAATCCCATCAAATCACCCCTAAATTACCAAAATTTCCAAATTCCATTTTCATGAAATTGACCAAGCTTTTCCCCAAGCCAAAGACAAGCCATGAAGCCACATGCAAGCCATGGACAAGCCACATGAAGCCATGGAAGGTTTGACATGTGATCAAGCCATTAATGGCAAAAGGAGGAGCCTCTTTTAAGCCCTCTTAAAAAGGTTTTAACCCTTTTAATGCTTCACCTTAATCCATGATTAATCAAAATATTCATAGATGGTGACTTCTCTACCCTTTTCAAGCTGATTCACCTGATCCTCCCTCAGCCCAAATCAGCCATGGAAGGGTGCACCAAACCCAAAATGGTGGGTTGACCCATTTGGACCCAAAATGAGCCTCTCCCCATAACCTTTTGATTCAAACCCTTTACACATGTCCATGGCCAATTGACTGCACAAACCTCCCGCCCGACCCACCTAGACACCGAGGGTGACCCATGCCTGCCGGCCACTGCCCAGGTCGCCGAAAACACCATGGCCGAGACCTCGGGAGGAGCCAAACTTTGGAATTCCACCTTGCTTGAGCTGCCCCATGCCCAATGGCCACCATGGCCGTTCTTCCCATGCCCGAGCAGTCGATCCCAACCCTTGGCCATCCCTGTGAGGCTCTCCAGCCACCTCTATTTAAACCCGACCCCCTCATGGCCATGAGAGGAGAGTAGCACAAACCTCGCCGAAACTGCGCCAAAATTGTTCCAAACCCTACTCCATACTTGAGAGCGACTTGATCCCAGGTGTCGATTTGCCTAATCCCCACCAACAAAATCCAATTTCTCAACTGAAATTTCACCCAAAACCAGGACACTTTGTCACAGTGAGCCAATCCTCAAATTGACTGGTCCTACACCTTCACTGGACCAAGAGGAGAAGTTTCCCACTGAAAGCCCCATCTCCAGACCACCAAGTTGCTCCAGCCTCCAAGCTTTGTGATCTGGGCGTGGTCGAAATCCTACCTAGGCAATTCACTGGACCGGGAGACTTCATCTAGGAGCTTGCTGGGATCCAATCGAAGGTGACACAACCCTCGGATTGAAGCCACACTTCTCTGAGCAAAGGTATGAGCTAATTCTTCATCCCGAGCTTCTGGAGATTCTCCATTTCAAATGCTTTAATTTCAATGCATGATCACTGTATAGATGTATTCGTCTCTTCGAGACGAATCCATAGAGCATAAGAACACGAAAATTCATTGAGTATTGAGTGAGATATTAGTGGATTTAGTGTGGACGGCTCTCGGGTGAGGACGCTTGGGGACGATGAACGGATGCCGTTCATTTAATACACGCGCGGACGGACGGCCAGGATCGCGCCGGATCAGGAGATGGAACGAGACAGCGGGGCCCCAGATCGTTGAGTCAGATGGCGGCGTCGAATCAGAGAGCGTCACGCGGCGTTTCGGAGCTGCCGAGGTTGATGCGGTGCCACATGGATAAATAGAAAATTAGGGTATTTTTTGATTTATTTAATTCCCCTAAAATTCAAAAATCCATAACTTTGTGTAGGAAAATCAGAAAAATAAAATAAAAATACCCTCTTGCTCAGTGAACAGAGGAGAATAATGTGGAAAAGAAATTATTTAATTTTATCAAGTATTTTATTTTTAATGATTTATTTCCCTTCTGCATTGTTTTAATTCTCCATGCATATAGGAAATTCACCAATGCATGAGACCATAGGGCTTTTGAAGCCTCTGAATTTGGGAACATTCCCTGAATTTTCCAAAGTCAGAGGTCATCCCTATGAGAAGTTATTGATTTTTCAAATTCATGTTACTGTTTTGAGTATTTTAAATCCAATAATTAGCATGTTGTGAAATAAATTATAGGAAAATTTGGTGATGTCTCTTATGACCAGAGGACCCTAGAAAAAATAGATTTTGGATTAGTTTATTTAAAATAACCCTAATTGGCTTAAAAACCCAAAATAAATCCTTAATTAATTAGAGCTAATCATATATCAAATTGATTTGAAATCAATTCTCCACTGACCTTTAGGATCAGAGGAACCCACCATAAAAATTTGAAGTCAATTGGACTTGGTTAGCCCTACTAAATGGGTTGATTAAGCAATTTAGCCATTTTAAACTTTAAAAATTCATAACTTTCAAAATACCTTTCAAAAATTCACCAAATTGGTTTTGGAGCCTCTCGATATCAGGGAATTTAAGGAAATTAAAATTTCAATTTTCTAAAAAATTTAATTTTTTGCATTATTTTAATATTTTAATAATTAAAAAATAATAAAAATCATAAAAATAATAAAATTCAACAAAATGTCACATTTGAATTTTAATCACTTAGGAACAAATCCCATATTTTTCTTAGGTCTATTTAATGAGATATTAAATTTTAAAGCCCTAGGGTAATTTTAAAATTAAAAAAAATGTATTTTCTAGCATTTTCACTAAAATAATTATAATAAATCAAAGAAAAATCAGAAAATTGCAAAAATTGATTCTCTGATTTCCTTGATATCAGAGAGATTTTTAAAAAATATAAACTTCATTTTTCAACCTTTATTTTTTTTTAAATTAATTAATACTCCAAAATTTAAAATAATTATAATAAAAATAATATAATTCAAAAAATCACCAAAATTGGTCCAAGTGGTCCTCTAGTCATTAGGAATGTCCCATAATTTTCTTAAGGACAGAAACTTTCCCTTGGTCATATTATTAAATTTTCCTTGGAAATCCCTATTTTCTACCAAAAATAATTATATAAATAAATTAAATACAGAAAAATCACATTTTCTCCTCTCATGTCTTTATTGGCATATGAGTGAAGTCACATAAAAATTTTAAGTTCATTTAAGCTCAATTTAGTGAGTTATGAAATTATTAAGCTTGAAGGGCAAAATGGTAATTAAAATTTTAACCCTTAATTAAAACTTTAGGTTTAATAAAATTAACAAATAAAATATTTGATCTTAATCTGATTTGGTTGATTGAAATTTAAATAATTAAAGGGTAGAAACCTACTAAACAATTTTAAAATAATTGAAATAAACCTTAATTAAATAATTGATTAAATTTGGAAGAATAATAAAATTGGAATTATTAAATAGGGATATTATTAGGAAGAGATTTATTCTTTAATTTAAAAATCCTTAAATTAATCATCTCAATAATATTTAATTCCTAATTAAAATGATAATTCAAATTTAAGTTTTAAAATGTTAAAGGACTTAATCATTAAAATTAAATTAAAAAGTTAAGTTATTAAACTCTTTTTAAATTTTCAATTAAACTAAAATAAAAAAAATAAATTAAATTAAAGATTAAATTAAATTAAATCAAATAAATTAAATAAATTAAATTAAATTAAATTAAATTAAAACATATTAAATTAAATTAAATTAAATTAAATTAAATTAAATTAAATTATAATAAAATCAAATCACATAAAATTAAAATTAAAATTAAAATTAAAATTAAAATTAAAATTAAAAATCAAAATTAAATTAAAATTAAAACTAAATCAAATTAAATTAAATTAAAGTTAAATTAAATTGAATTAAATAACATCACCTAAGACATAAAGAAATTAAATATAAAGCAACTTGAACACTATCCCAAATTTAAACCCGTTAATTGAAGTTAAACTAAATCATAAACCATTTGAACACCAATTTGCCCTCGAGAGTTTTGGTTATCATAACTCCTAAACAGAACGTTAAATGAAATGCTACTTCACTTATAGGATATTCAAATGTCCTAGTTCACTGAGCAGGATAACAAAACTTGAATCCCGGACGATTAATTCATTTGTATGATTAAATTCATTTGGACTTAAAACAATCCTATCAATATTGAAAAGATGTTTAAGATTCTTCTTAAGCACTTCCTCAATATGATAGTATACTCATAAGAACAATTGAACTTAATTATTCTTTGATGAAGAAAATCGTCCTCAAACCAAAACACAAGAACCTAGACATCATAGGAAATGACTAAGCTATAGGATTAGGAATTTGGTAGAAAACCATAACCCTTCCCTTAGCTTTACCTAGGAACTTGCTTAAATATTCTAATTGTGTTTTAAGTGCAGCTTGGGATGACGGGAAGACCCTCCAGGTACGCTTTTATTTTATTGCAATTTACCTTATTGCAATTAATTTAATCGCATCACACTTACTTTTATTGCATGATAAACAACTGTTGCATGAAAACCCACACCTTTAGGATAATCCCTAAAACTGAAACCAAAACTAAGTTAAAAGTCATTACAAGATAAAATTCACCTCCACAACATTTCAAAATATAAAACAACTCAAAATTTAATCACAAACAGAACAAAAAACTACAATTACAACTAAATTAAAACGTCTTGTTGGATGATCGGGAATACCTCGGATGATGTAACCTACGTGTTGCTAACGGGATTTTCCACGGTCTAAGTGAAAGTGTGGAACTCATTCAGTTGAGTTTAGCAAATTTATCTGGACTAAGTGAATCCGATAAAAATAACGATGCCGGAAGGATGGAACCGTGGGATCTTAACCGGTATCGTTATAATCAACTTTAAGATTTGTTTTAAATAAAATATAAAAAAAGGACACTTGGAAATTAAGATTTTCTCAAAACCAAAACACTTTTCTCATCTTCTAATTTATGACTTCTATAACTAAACCTCTGCAACAACAAGGAGCTCGGAGCTTGGTGGGCAGCACGACCATCGTCATCAGCAAAACCTGAGCCTACTTCAGCAAAACTTTCTTAGAATTAAACAACAAAGCCATAGGACTTCGAGGTAGTTTGCCTAGTGCAACATAAATCATAAACCTTTTGTTAGGCATTTGCATTGCAAATTAGGCCCTAACCGGACTTAGGATTCTGAGGTAGTCGTTCGGTACGACATAAACCCTCATATCTTCAAGGCTATTTGTGTGATTCTATCATATAAATATAAGTCCTAATTAATTAAAATTAGCAAGGTTGAAATACTAAATAAACATTAAGACTTTCCTAAATCCGAGCCAAACAATAGGATAGTTGGGAAATTACCGAAGTTCGCTTCGAATCTGTGATTTCTCCTACCTTTCTTCGTTTGAAATCCCAAAATAAAATATTCCAAATTTGATCCATTCCCTATTGAAATTCCAAAATTCAATCCTTTGAAAGCTTAAACTTTGAAATTCTTGAGAGCAGAATTATTGATTATTATCTAGAGTTTTCTTAGGTGATTCCCGTCACTTAAGATGTAATTAACTATAGGGCTTGCCCAGTATAGGGAATTTAAAGAACCCGAGTAATATAAACCCTGTTTAATGCTTTCATATTAAGCAGGGGAATTTGTTGGCTTATAAAATTGGTTCACAGACCAAACTAATGTCACAAATCTTCTAGTTTGTTTAATCGAGCCCCATCGTCAAGCAGTGTGCCTATTCTTCGGGATAGATACACGGTTTGTGGTACGGTGCTCGTTTATATAAACTATTTGGGATGTGAGATCGGTTTGATTTCATATCTTAAAGTCTTCAAATTTAAAAATTATTTTCAAAAATCAAATACTACTTTCTAAATTATATATATATTTAAATTAAATTTAAAATCTAAAATTCGCCGACAATTTCTGTTAGGCGACCCCTTTTCAAAATACACACAACCTAAAAATATGTCGACATGCCGGTGTATCCTCTTGAATTGGAATGACTGGCTCTTCTGCAGTTGCTTTAGTGTCTGACGGCTCTAATTCTATTGCAATCGGAGCTCCCCGAAATTCATAAATGGACTCGTTGCTTGTTGAGCTTTCGTAACCTCCTTTATGAACGTCTTCTTCGTCGTGGTCATCGAGGTTGTGTATGATTTGAGAATCGTTATTTGTATTGGAATCGAGATCCGGATTAGGTTGGTTTTCGTTAGTTACGTAATCATTAGAAACAGTCAAAACGTAGCCAACACCAAAACTCTTATCATTATAAGATCCCGTCGGGGCGAGCAAAGAATCATACAGAGTCAGAGGTTCGAAGGATTTCTCCCCCGAATCGGAAACAACTATCCTAGGATAAGCAGCCCCTAGTCTACTCTTTGGATCCTCGTTCTTCTTTTCTTCCACGATCTTCTCTTCCTTCTGGGGCGGTTCTTTAATCGCAAGCGATAGCACCGGCTCGACAGGTTTCAAACTTTGTGTTGAAGCGCGCACCGAAGCGTTCTGGATATGATCCAAGATTTTCTTTGAAGACTTTGTCCAGACGGTACTCCATCCATCATGGGTCGTGTAAGGGTCTATCGGAACAATAGGATCGGTTGAAATAACATTGATGGAACCTACCTTTTTAGGTTCCTTCATGTATTCCTTCAGGATCGTTATGTTCCCTTTTCGGAGATTGTCGTCAAGCCAAATCTTAAAATTGATGCAATCCTCTATCTTATGCCCGAGCATCCGGTGGTAAGGGCAATAGTTTGGATGATCTCTCTTATTGAGTTCTTCCGGCCTCTTGGGCTCTGGTAGCTAAAAATCGGGTGTCTTCATTAAACAGCGGAACATCTTAACTACTGCTTCAGTTTTGAATGGAAATTCCTTATTCAGAAAATCTTTCAGGGTACGCTGTGGACGCGGTGGTTATTCATAATGCTGAGGCAACTAATAGCTTGGTCGAGGCTGTTGATAACCCTGCTGAGGTTGTTGGTAAGTACGTTGCGGTGGTTGATAGCTAAGCTGTGGCCGCTCTTGCTGTATCTGCACTGGCTGCTTGCCCTTATCTACTGTCGCGAAGATTCCAGACTTCTTTTCGAATGTTTTCACCGGTTTCTATTTATCGGTCTTGTCCACGAAACTTAGCTGCTTTGCTTCCTCTTGTAAGCTTCCGGCCTTCCTAAGCAACTTCTTGAAAGTCTTGATTGTAAATCCTTTAAGGAGAAGTGCTATCGGGCCGTGGATACTTTTCAACAAAATACCGATCGCATGCTGTTCCTGAAGTTGTGGTTCACACTTCATGCTTAAATTTCTCCATCGAAGTATGTAATCCACTAAAGTCTCGTTCAGTTTCTGGTGCTCAACCACTAGATCACCGATGGTGATGGGGTGCCGAGCTCCGGCAAACCGCTTAAAGAAAAGTTTTTCTAATTCTAAAAAGGTCTTAACTGAGTCGTTTGACAATTCTGCATACCAGTCGAAGGCAATCCCTGACAGGCTACTGACAAACTGTCGAAACAGTAAAGCATCGCTCCCACCGGCATTGCAGCAACTAGCACGAAAATGTGCAACATGCTACCGGGGGTTTCCTGTGCCATCAAAAGTCTTAAACAGAGGTGGTACGAAGCCTTTTGGGCATTGGACGACATCAAATTCTTCAGGGTAAGGTCTACCCATTGGAATAGATGCTCCACTCTTGGATTGTGCTAAGGCTTCTCGCACCTGCTGTTCTACCATGCTTTTGATGTCCTTTTCGGAATCATGCTCTGTGTAGAATCCTTCTTTGGTTGCTCATATCCATTGACAGATTTAATCTCTTTTCCTCCATCTATAACATGGATGATTTATGGGGGTGTTTCTTTCTGAGATTGCACCTGACTTTGGAGAGTGGCTAAGGCGACCGCCATCTATTCGATCTTCCTTGCCATTTGAGAAATTGTGTTATCCTTCTCTTGAAGTTGTGCACTCATCACTTCCGGTTCATCTCTTTCCGAAGCTATCGAAGCACCTTGCGAAGCTGATGATGCTCGTGTCTCAACCATATTGATCTCGGCATACTCCTCATCCATGAACTCTGATGAATCAACTACATTTTCCAAAGTTTCTCCTCTTTATTTTGCCAACCGTCGGATATTCATCCTTAGCTTTCCTATAGCATCCTCGAGGGGTCTCTTCCAGACGGTCTCGCGGTTGTCGTGTGATCGCTGTTGAACTTCTTTTTCGAGAGTTTCTTTTATTGCAGTGGCACTTCCTTCAGATTCAAGCCTCCAGACGAGACTTTTCTTCCAAGAATGTTATGGTTTCGGTTCACCAATAATAGGTTGCCACACCATCCTTCTCGCAGTATGTGGCCTAGGACCAGATGGTCGGTCTGCTGTGCTTAGGTAGGTGGTGTCCTCCCTAATATGGTGTCCTGATACGATAACAGGCAAACTCCTTTCGTTGGCTCGTGCCTTTTTCCTTGGGCTTTCCTTAGCAATGACCGGGTTTAATCGCAGTCCAAGGTGGGATTTGGCTGGCACCCGTCCCATTCTCCTCAGAATCTCAGATATGGAGCATCTCTCTCTCTTTGCTAACTTTTCTACTACAGCTTGCAGTCGAGCAAATGGCGTAGTCTTAACCCTTTTTCTTTTGCTGTCACTGTAATATGCAGGTCCAGGTAACGCAGCAGCGATCCTTCGGGCATCTTCTTCATCAGCTACAGCAGAGAGAGAGTGAAACCTACTTCCTCCTAATAGTGGTGAATATTCAGGTAGCTCTACTCTTTCCTCGGGAATTTCCTCTAGAAAAGCAACTTCAGCAGCTTTGGCTTTCTTGATCCTGGTGATCTTTCTGCCTCTTTTTCTTCTCTGAGTCTGAGTCAGAGGTGTAAACTTTGAACTGGACCTGATTTCAAAAATAGATGGTATTGCAGCAAAATCTGTACCCTCCACGGTGGCAATTTAATTATAAACTTTCCCTTCCCTTTTAGTTGGGCTAGAATTGAGGCAGGTGTAGAGACGACTAGACCGGTGGGGGTAGAGATTACAGTCCTCCTACGAACAGTGGTATCTTTTTCAGTTGGAACTCTTCGCAGGGGAGGGAATTCTTGAGTCGATTTTAGGTTGAACTCAAGCACGGGTTTCTCAGTTTCTGGCTCTTTGTCCATTAGTGTAAAAAGAGTGACGCCAGTGAACTTGATTTTTGTATTGTTAAATTCTTGTCCAAAACGGATGATTCCATTGTCAGGCAGCTCATCATTGTAAACGGCGAAGTCTATTCCGTTGGTGAAGGATAAGATTAACTATGGGGCAAACATTTTCTGCAGGGTAGATTTTGAGTATTAGTCCCGAATTATGCTTCCTTTTGTCACAAAATTTAGGAAAAAAAAGAAAGAGTCCGAACACATTTTCATTTATCTTAATGCATTTGCGATCTAAAAGAGTTTATTTATTAAAGGGTTGTTTATTAGAAGATTTGTTTGTTAGGAATGAAATGTTTAAAGAACGGAGGTTTATAGAAAAAGGAAGGGACCCAGTTTGGAATTGAAAAGGGAGAGAAATTCTCGTAAGGCTTCTCAATCCGAAGGACTACTCCTAAGCTAACACCTATTGAGGATCCACCCCACCTCTTAAGAGGTAAAAGGATTTCAGAAACTCTCTGTTTAGGGGTGTCTAAATAGTGGCTCATAAATCGAGAAGGGAGTCGACTATTCTTGCTCAAGACAGAAAAAGAGCGAGGTATGCTCGACAAAAGAATGATAGTTTGGTCCACTAGGGATATGGACTCACTATCGATTTATGAAAGCAAAACCATCTGATCAGGATGGAGAGAAGAACTAGTCCCCAGCGGAGTCGCCAGAAGTTGTCGGCATATTTTTAGGTTGTGAGTTTAATATTAAAAAGGGGTCACCTACAGAAGTTGTCGGCAAATTTTAGATTTTAAATTTAATTTAAATATATATAATTTGGAAAGTAGCATTTGATTTTGAAAATAATTTTAAGTTTGAAAATTTTAAGTTATGAAATCAAACCAATCTCACATCCCAAATAGTTCATATAAATGAGCACCGCACCACAAACCGTGTATCTATCCCGAAAAATAGACACACTGCTTGATGATGGGGCTCAATTAAATAAACTAGAAGATTTGTGACATTCGTTTGGTCTGCGAACCAATTTTTATAAGCCGACAAGTTCCCCTGCTTAACAAAAAGGAATTAAACAGGGTTTATATTACCTGGGTTCTTAAAGTTCCCTATAAGGGCAAGCCCCTATGGTTAATTACATCTTAAATGACGGGAATCACTTAAGAAAACTCTCGATAATGATCGAGTGGTTTTGCTCTCGAGAATTTCAAAGTTTAAGGTTTTCGAAGGATTGAATTTTGGAATTTCAAAAGGGATTAGCTCAAATCTGGAATAGTTGATTTCAGGAGTCCAAAGGAAGAAAAGTAGGGGATGTCACAGACCCGAAGTGAACTTCAGTGACTTCCCAGACTATCCTAATGTTGGGGTTCAATTTAAGAGAATTATTTAATGTTTCAATCCTGCTGATTTTAATTAGTTAGGACTTATATTTGTATGACATAAAATAGCCTCGAAGATGTGAGGGCTTATGTCATACCAAACGACTACCTCGGAGTGCTAAGACCGGTTTAGGCTTAAGTTACACAATAAAACTATGCAAACGCCTAACAAAAAGTTGAGGATTTATGTTTCACTAGGCAAACTACCTCGAAATCCTATGGCTTGGTTATTTAATTCTAGAGAATGGTTTTACTGAAGTAGACACAAGTTTTGCTGACGACGATGGCCGTGCTGCCCACTATGCTCCAAGATCCTTGTTGTTGTCGTAGAGGTTTAGTTTTAGAAATTGAAAATCAGGAGATGAGAAAAGTGTTTTGGTTTAGAAAAATCTTGAAGTTCAAATGTCTTTAATGTTTTATTAGGGGAATCTTAAAGTTTATTATAACGACACCGGTTAAGATCACACGATTCCATCATTCCGGCACCGTTATTTTTATCGAATTCACTTAGTCCAGATGAATTTGCTAAACTCAACTGAATGAGTTCCACACTTTCATTTAGACCGTGGGAAATCCCGTTAGCAACACGTAGGTTACATCATCCGAGGTATTCCCGATCATCCAACGAGATGTTTTAATTTAATTGCAATTGTAGTTTTGTTGTTCTGTTTGTTATTAAATTTTGAGTTGTTTCATATTTTAGAAGTTGGTGGTGAATTTTATCTTGTGTGAATTTTAATTTAGTTTTGGTTTCAGTTTTGTGGCTATCCTAAAAGTTTCAATTTTCATGCAACAATCTTGTTTAACATGCAAGAAGAGTAAAGTGTAGCTTAAATAAATTGCAATAAAGTAAATTGTAATAAAATAAAAACGTACCTGGAGGGTCTTCTCATCATTCCAAACTGCACTTAAAACACATGTTAAAGCATTTAAATATTTGTAACAAGTACCTAGGTAAAGCTAAGGGAAGGTTTTGGTTGTCTACCAAACTCCTAATCCTATTGCTAGTCATTTCTTATGACGTCTAGGTTCTTTTATTTTGTTAAGGATGATTTTCTTCATCAAAGAACAATTAAATTCAATTATTCTTCTTAAGACACCTCATTGTATTGAGGAAGTGCTTAGAACAGGTTCTAAACATCTTTTTAATATTTTTGAGATTATTTCGAGTGTAAATGAACTTTTATTGTAGAGATAAATCAATCATCCAAGAATTTAGTTAAGTTTTATTTTTTGCTCAGTGAACTAGGATGTTTGATTATCCTATGAGTAAACTGACACTTCACTTAATACTCCATTTAAGAGTTATAATAATGAAAGGCTTTAGGGGACAAATCAGTTTGTTAAAGAATTTAATCGTTTTGACTTAAGATTGAATTGATGATTTAAAAAGATTTAATTTAGTTTCAAAATTCAGGTTGATCTTCTTTTAAGTGTTGAAATAGTTTGGATTGAAAGAGGTGTTTAGATTATTCAATTTTATTAAACTTCTAATGATTTAAATTTGATTTGACTTAATTATAGTACTTTAGGTCAATTTTAATTGGTTTGATTTTTTAATTATGAATTATTTTGAGATTGATTTTTAATGTTTCAAATTTGTTTTAAGTTTGCTCTTTAAGTGATTTAAAATTAATTTCAATGTTTTTAATTTATTTCAATTTAATTTTCAAGTTATTCAATGTTTTATCTTTTAATTTAATTAAGGTTTGTTTTCCTTTTAATTATTTAATTATTAATTTCAATTATCACCTTAAATTTAATTAAAAGTTAAATATTATTAAAGTCATTCATTTAGGGATTTTAGTTTAAGTAATTATAGTCTCTCTAAATTATATCCCCATTTTAATAATCCAAATTTTAACTTATTCTTCCAAAATTCAAATTGTTTAATTAATTAAAATTTACTTTAAATATTTTCAAGATACTTAGTGGGTTTCTACCCCTTAATTCCCTAGGTTTCAATCATCTATGAGAAAAGTTAAGATCCGATATTTTAACCCCCCCCCCATTTTGATTAAACCTAAAGTTTTAATTAGGGGTTAAAATTCTTAATTATTAATATGCCCTTTTAAGCTTAATTATTTCATAACTCATCAAATTAAGCTCAAATGAACTTAAAAATTTTATGTCACTTCACTCATATGTCAATTAAGACATTAGAGGGGAAAATGTGATTTTTCTGAATTTAATTTAATTTATATAATTATTTTTTTGTGAAAAATAAGGGTTTTTAATGAAAATTCAACAACATGACCAAGGTAAGGTTTCTGTCCTTAGGAAAATTATGGGATGTTTCTACTGACCAGAGGACCACTTAGACCAATTTTGGTGATTTTTTGAATTATATTTTATTTATCATAATTATTTTGAGTTTTGAAATATTAATTAATTATAAAATAAAATTAAAGCTGAATAATTAATTTTATATATTTCTTAAGTGTCTCTAACCTCAAGAAGTTCAGAGAAAAAAATTTTATTTTTTATGATTTTTCTTTGATTTATTAGAATTAATTTAGTGAAAAGATTGAAAAATCCATTTTTTAACATTAAAATTTGTCTTAAGGTTTTAAAAATCAATATCTTATCCTAGAGACTTGGGAAAAAATATTTAGTTTGTTCCTAAGTGATTAGGAGGTGAAATATGACATTTTTATGATTTTTAATATTTTTGTGATTTTTATGATTTTCTAATTATTAAAATATTAAAAATATGATTAAAAATGAAAATTTTGAGAAAATTCCAATTTTAATTTTCATAGACTCCTCTAATATCAGAGAGCCCACAAAACCAATTTGGTGAGTTTTTGAAATGTAGTTTTAGAGTTATGAATTTTTAAAGTTTAGTTTTACTCATGTGACCTAATTAATCCATTTAGTGGAGTTAAACATTTCCAATTGATTCCAAATTTTTATGTGAGGTCTCTCTAATCCTAAAGATCAGTGGAGAATTATTTTCAAGTTCATTTGATGTGTGCTTAACCCTAATTAATTAAAATTTAGTTTTGAGTAATTAAGCCAATTAGGGTTATTCATAATGAATTAACTCAAAACATAATTATCCTAGGGTCCTCTGGTCCTAAGAAACTTCCCCAAATTTTTCTAGAATTTTCTAAGTAATATGCTAATTAATGGAACTAAAATACCAAAAACAGTGACATAAACTTGAAAAATACATAACTTGTCATAGAGATAACCTCTGACCTTGAAAAATTCAGGGAATGTTCCCAAGATCAGAGGCTTCAAAAGCCCTATGGTCTCATGCCATAGTGAATTGTCTATGCAAATGGAGAATTAAAATACTGAAATGAGTAAATAAATTAATTAAAAATAAAATACTCATCATATTAACTCAATTCTTTTTCCACATTATTCTCCTCTGTTCACTGAGCAAGAGGGAATTTTTATTTTATTTTTTTGATTTTTCTACACAAAGATATGGATTTTTTTAAGTTTCAAGCATTTAATTAAATCATAATTTCCATATTTTTCTACTTATCTGACTCAGCGCCACGACAACCTTAGCGTCTCTGAAGCTCTACGCGGCGCGCTCCCATTCGCTGCCACCATCCGACCCAGCGCCACGCAACCCGCGGTTCACGTATCGTTCCCTGATCCGACGCAATCTGAGCTGTCCAGTCGATACACGCTCGATCCAACGGCGGCTGGTCTTCTTCTCCGACTGGTGTGCACCCGTGACCTCCACACTCAAACCCTAATATCTCTCTCATTTCTCAATGGATTTTCGTGTTCTTATACTCTATGGATTCGTCTTGAAGAGACGCACACATCCGTATGGTTTACAAGAATTGAAATCAACTCAAACGAAATGGAGAATCGCTCGCTGGAAGCTCTCAGGGAGGAGGAGTATCCATACCTTGGTTCAGGAGGTGAAGCCTCAACTGAATGTACTCGGCATGTTCGTTGGAGTTGAAGAAGCCTAGGGATGACGCCTCTGCCCCTGGTGAAAGGTCTAGGTATGAAAGTGACGAGGCCTGATTTCAGACTTTGGAGGCTAGAGCAATTGGGTGGCCTGGAGAGGGGGCTTTCACTGGGGAACTCCTTCTCTTGGTCTGTGCGGAGTGTGGGTGAGTTTAATTTGATTTTGGTAGAGGTTTGAGAGATGTCTGTTACGGCTCGAGAATTGAGCTCCAAAATTAAGCTCAATCACTGGGATTTAGGGCAGGAGAACAGTGGGGATGGATTGCTCTTGGCTAGGGGAAGCTCTGTGAGGAGTTTGGAGGGATTCTATGAAGGTTGATTTCAGCCAACCTTTTGGCCGAGAGGGGGTGGTTTGTTTAAATAGCCATGGCCAGGGCCTCCCAGGGGGTTTGATGGCTTGGATCAACTGCTCTGGTGAAGAGAAGAACAGCTGCAGTGGCCATTGGGCATGGGACAACTCAGCTATTTCAAATTGAATTTTTGAATCCATTTAGACCTGTCGGCCATGGTGTTTTCCAAGCAACTCGGTGGGCGGCCGGCCAGAGTCGAGTCAGCGTCTCGATCGGGAGGGTCAGGGCTTGAAGTTTGTGGGTTCAATTGACCAATGCCAAGTGTAAAGAGGTTTGATTTAAGTGCTAAGGGGAAGGGTCATTTTGGGTTCAAATGTTTTAGCCATGGTTTTGGGTTGGTGCACCACCCAAAGCTCTGATATTGGGCTGAGGGAGGTCAGGTGAGTCAGCTTATGAAGATTGGTGAAGTCCCCATCAAGATTATTTGGATTAGTTTTGGTTAAGGGGAATCATGGGTAGGGCTAATGACTTTTAGGGAGTGCTTAAAGGATCTCCTCATTTTGCCATTTAGGGAGTGATGACAAGTATATGGCTCCTCGTGGCTTACATATGGCTTATGAATGGCTCCATGGCTCCATTTGGCTTGGGGCCAAGCTTAGTCAATTTAATGGAAATGGATTTTAAGGATTTTAGATATTTAGGGGTAATTTGGCACATGGCTTAGTTTAGAAAAGTTTAATGATGAATTTGAAACTTAGGGAGTGATTTAAATCAAAGGGATGATGAGGTGAAAGTGTCATGTAGGCTTTGGATTGACTTTGGGCCTTTTGAAATGATTTTGGATGGGCTTTTAAAATGATTTAAGAAAGTGGGCCTTTAGGTTTGAAAACAAATTGGTGGATGGAAATTTTGTGAAGGATTGGGCCAAACAAATGTTGGGTTTAGTTTAGGGATGTGTCATGAGTGATTTGAAACACATTTGAGGTGATTTGGAGTTGAATTGGGTTTGATTTGGGACTTTTTGGTAAAGGGACCAAAGTGGGTCAGATTGGGATAACTTGGGCTAAGGTTGGGCTAATGTTAGATTTGATGTAAAATTAATGTTGAGAAATATTTATGGGAGTGTTACAAAGAGTTTTCAACTTTGGTTGGGTTTTGATTTATGGGTTTGGGCCTATTTGGGTTCATGGTGTGTTTAGGCCAAAATTGGTGATTTTGGTTTTGGGTTAGGTTTGGGTGGAGTTTAGGTTCAAATTTGGGGCAAATCTTGTTAATTTTTTGTTTTTGGGGATATTAGAAAGGTTTAGGAAAGGATTTGGGGTTAAGGGGAGTTGAGTTGGGTTAGTTTGGGCTAAGTTTAGGTCATGGGCCAAAATTAGGCTTTAAGCTTCAAATTGAAATTGGATCCAAATGTTAATCAAATTGGGCATGGATTTGGTTTAAATTGATATCGGGGATATTGAATTGAAGTTTAGAATTGTATTGGATCAACATTGAGGTCAATTGGGTTGATTTGGTTTGACATTGGGCTTACTTTGGTTAAAAAAGGGCCAAATTAGGGGTTTTGGTCAAAGTGGGTTAAATTGACAAAATTGGCCTATGGTGTAGTTTAACAAAATGAAATTGAGAATATTTGGGATTTTTTGGAATTTTCTGAGAAATTTTGGAATTTATAGATTTTTTGGTTAAAAAGGGCATTTTGGGTATTTGGAGGGTATTGGGGGGTATTTTTGGAAATTTTGGTATATTTGGCTATGGGTGATCAATTTGAGTGGTGGGAAATGTTTAGGATTGCTTTTGAGGAATTTTGGGTAATTTAGGTAATTTTGCAAATTTTGGGCATCTTCAAGGGCATTTGGTAGGTTTGGTGGGTGTAGGGCCCCAGGAGTCAAAAATTGAAATTTTGAAAAAAAATAAAGATTGATCAAGTTTGAGTAGAATGGAATCACTTTGGTTGAGCCATGAAGCCATATCATGCCCATAAGAGCCATGAGAGGACTCATTTGAGGCATTCACTATGTTGTTCGTAACCCTCTTAGCCAAGGTCCTAGGGGTTAAGGTCCATCCATATGAATTACCTACATGAGTCAGGAAGTTAAGCTAGGTATGAATGTTTTTAGGATTTGGAATGTGTGTGAAAGTGTAATTTGTGCAGGTCAACCCTCACTAGACCATGACACCCAGGGTAGTCCTAAGGCCAAAGAGTCCTATAAGGAACTCATCCTTTAAACCTCCACATTTGATCTTAATCCTCCAACTGACTTAGGGGTTTACAATCAAACTTATGGCGTTTGCAGGGAGTTAAGAGGTGTTTGAATTTCTAAGTGGTGGGTTCCATTTCTAGTCCTCTAAGATAGTCAAAGGGAAATCCCAAGGCTAGATCTTAAGTACTAAGGAGAGAGAAGAGAAAATACCTCATCAAAAATGAGGTCAACATGAGATCGATATCTAGGACTCCATTAGAACCCTTTATTACTTGAGCGATACATATACTTGCGTTGATAAAAGGGGAGGGAGCACAATTGCTATTTTACTCCGAAAAACATTTATAACATTTATAAAGCTTAACAAACATATATACCCTTCTCTTTCTGCCCTGCTCTCCCCCGAGGCTGTAAAGTTTTTAGCGCCTTTGCCAGGGATTTATATCTCTTAGTAGTGGTGCTGAATTCTTATATTCATAACAATTGCAGCTCGGTCAAGTTTTTGGCGCCATTGTCGGGGAAGTAAAGTAATTATTAAAGGTAATTACTAAAATAATTATTAAAGATAATTACTACAATAACATACTATTTTTTTACTTAAAATTGTATGCTTAAATTTGAAACCGAAGGTTTAATCCCTTACGATTCAGAATTAGAGCACACTATTAAAAGAATTAGAAAACAAAATAGAGAAATTATAATTTTAACTCAAATGACAAATAATCCAGAAAATGAAAATATAAACCAACCAAGACCTTTAAGAAATTACACTAACCCCACATTAGATGAAATTCATCTAACTATCCAAAACCCTGATATAGCGGCTAACTCATTCGAGCTTAAACCTGTAATTATCCAAATGGTAAAAAATAATCAATTTAGTGGTTGACCAAACGAAGATCCTAATTTACATCTTGCTAGTTTTTTAGAATTATGTGCTAATTTTAAATATGACGGGGTATCTAATGATGCTGTTAGACTTAGGCTTTTTCCTTTTTCTTTAAGGGATAAGGCTAAGATGTGGTTAGCACCTGGATCTATTAAAACGTGGGGAGAATTATCACAAAAATTTCTATCCAAATATTTTCCTCCTTCAAAAACTGCAAAGCTTAGAAATGACATAACTTCTTTTAGTCAGTTTGACGGAGAATCAATATACGAAGCTTGGGAGAGATTTAAAGATCTTCTTAGGAAATGCCCACATCATGCGTTACTAACCGCGACTTTATATATTAAGCAAGAATTTATGAAGTTGAGTTTATATATTTAGAATGATTTAGTAAAGTCACAAATTCAACGCAAGTATACGTATCGTATCAAGTAATACAGGGCTCTAATGGTGTCCTGGTTATCGATCCCACAGGGAGGTGAATATTCTTTAAGGGCCTATTTGGTTCGGGCTTTTCTCCGCATCGCAGGGCGTCACAGCGAGCTTCGTCCGAACTTCATCATTTGGTTGCAGTGACGTGGTAGAAGCAGAGACGAAGCAGGCCGCGTCAATATACCCACGGCCTAGCTTTCTCACGCAGGTTTTTTTCATCCCTACCCCGCGGTTGCCTTCCGTCTCCCTTCTGCCCTCACACGTAGCCGCTGATTATCTCCGGTATCAGAGGCATTTTTCTTCTTCCCTATCCACTCGAATCGGCAGATCTCAGGTAAAAATTGAGGCATTTTGCCGATCTACTTGTAGATCTGAGGGATTTTCTGTGTTTTATCATCATCTTCATTCTATACTCCCTCCCATTTTCTCGACATCTTATCCCTGTTTCTATGTTTACACCTTATGGAATTTGTTGGATCTGTAAGAGATTGCATGAGAGTTTAGGGAGTTTGCGGCCATTACTGTTGTTTGCGGCTTTCTGGAATGCAGTTCCAGCTATGTCCTTGTTCTTCATTCAGCTTATGCTTCTTACACTGACTTCTTCTTACGAGTTTTTTATATATTGAGAAATGCATGCGGATTTATTAATGGCAGGGGCTTTTGATCTTTAAGCTTATGCTAACCAAACAGGCCCTAAGGCTTGAATCTGCAAATTTGTGAATCAATTCATATTGTTTCATGCTATTACACTTCTATTAATGAGAATATAGTTGCTCACCTGAAGAATGGTATTACATGCATACTTTATTTAAGAATTGATTCAATTGAATCAAATTATTATTGAGGACTTCTTATTAATGATAATACCTGAATTGAAGGATTTTAGATTATCATACTTCAGAATGAAGTGAATCAAAGTTAATTCTTTGGGAGTTAACTAACTGGATCGTTGGGTTTTCTCTAGCTTGAAATTCTTTCTGAATATTCGAATGAGCATTCCTTCCCCTTCCCCTTTCTTTAATTGATTTTGAAGCATTGTTGTTGAGTGAATTTATTTTGTAACCTTGACGGATCTCTTTTTTTAAAAATTTGATCTAGTCAGTACATATTACAAATAGGTTTTACTTTTGTTTTACATATCATGATTATCCTCATTTTCACTTTAGCATGCAATTCTTAATTTGTATGGTGGATTGGATATATTAGCTTAGTTAAGGAGGCTGATGTTACTTCTTTATGGATCAGTGAAATTCATCTTCTAATTCCAATTTATAATATAGGGAAAAGGGAATGGTTAAGTCATAAAAGAGAGATACAAGAGCTAGATTTAGGAATAACATGTCCTAAGTAATGTGATAACAACACTTATGCTTCTAAAAAAAAAAAACAAGTTTAATTCAAAGAAAGAGATAGACATCTAAATGTAATGATTAACCTTCAGTCTACTATTATATTTACAGATCATAATGAGACATTTACGAGTTATAATGAAACGACTTCATAGTATCCATAAGGGAATGAGTGGTACGGTTTCGATTAAGAGAATTACGATTATAATGAACGACTTCATCTAGGAATTTACATTAATAGAGCCGGTAAATATGAGTGAAGAGTACTGGCCTCGGTTTAAGAATAACTAGATGCGAAAAGAAATATTCCCTTGCTGTTTGAACAACTAGAATTTCAGCCTTCTCAGTAGCTAATGAGGTAGCACCTGCCCCTTTGAGATAATTCCTCGCAAGGCTAATATTGGTTTTAATTGGCACAATAGATTATTTACATAGCCTATCTCTCATCTACTCATACTTTCTAATTTTTCTGCTATAAGCATTCATGGACAATTTTATAGAGAACATTGCTTCTTATATTTTGATATGGATGGATATGGAATATAATTATGTGTGTGAAAAAATCTAGTATGAATCCTTCATACTGTAAAGGATTTTCTTATTGCTTTTCTTTCTTTCCTGGTAAAATTAGTAGATAAAATTAGAATTCTCATTACTTCAGTAATATCACATGAATCGTGTGGCTATTTTACATGTATATTAGTGATGAGTGTAGTGGATCCCTTAAAGAGGAATTACATAGAATCAATAAAGATTTCTATTGATGAATAATCCAAATAAGTTGCTTCTATGATTTTCAAATTATGTACATTCATATATACAATACTTAAACTTTCCCCTTTTCATTTATACCATCCAAATATTTTACATCCCTTTTAAAATTTTCAAACTGTTTTAACAAAACAGGGGCAGTCTGGTCATTTTTACAGAAAAAGCTGCCTGCTGGTTGTTCTCACTGCAATGCAACCAACGAGACGACCGGTTTCCGCATGTGCTTCTAGCCAAGTAGCATAGCAATTCTGTAAAGCTAAAAAGCTGCAGCCGAACCAAACAGACCCTAAATAAGATAGTATAGCACTAAAATCCAATACCCAATGTAACAGTTACTTAAGTGTACTACCACTAGTTAATGCAAAGTATAACAAAGCTACTGCAATTACTTCTAATTACTGAACTATATTAACTAACAAACACACTAACTTATGTGATTTATAAGATACTTCTATATGAAAAGTGTATTTCTTCCTGCATAAAGATCATGATGTGTGGATGCTGAAGAATATTAATTATCTGTATTGTGCCAAATAGGAGCATATTTGCTTCTTTACCCTTAAAAGAGTACCCCCTCTTCTAAGCAGGTAAAGAACATTGCCATATCTTAAGTTTAGTTACTAAATCTAAGGCTAGGCTAGGGAGGATACCGGCTCTCACTACGAGCTCCCACTCACCCTTCACCCGAAGGCTAACCATAGACTTTAGTTACCAATCTTAAGACCAAATTGGGGATCCCATTCTGTCACCATGAAACCTCCAATTTGAAGTCCATCAAAACTCATTTCCCTTTTTATTTGCACTTAATCCTCATGAACTATGCAATTCATTCACGGACATTAAATGGTTCCTTCATTTTTGTTGTAGAACATTCAATTCTTCTGGAATTAATGTTCCTCAACATGTTCTAACAATTCAATTGTTCTGATTAAAAAGTAAATTAAGTTCCAAATTAAAGAAACATCACAACTTTTATAACACTTAAAGGGCACATCACTTCCACATCATCACATCATCACTACTTCATGCAAGAAGAAAGGCAAGGGAAACTACTCACAATTCATGGAGAAGATATAAAAACACATGGATTTTATATATAAAAGAAGACTCATACAAACCACAAAAGTAAATACAACTTATCTCTTTCTCTTCCCCAAGCAAATTCCTCAAAATCCCCTTGATTCCTTTTCTCTTCTTTGCAGCACTTGATTTCTCCCTTTGGAACAAAGATGAAAAAGCAATCTCTCACTTTACTCCCTCTTCTCCCCTCCTTAGAGAAGAATCTCTCTTAAAATCACAAACCCTAACTCTCTCTTACACTTTCCTCACACTCTCTACAAAAATTCTCTTCTCTTCCTCCTCTCTATTTTCATCTTAGACACTTAATTTAATATTAGGAACGAATTCCCCAAGAGTTTCTTCAAGCACCTCTTTAAAAATCCGCCAAAATAGGTAAAAACATATAGCTAAAAGAGTATATTTTTGGTGCATCAAAATCCCCCAAACTTAAACTATTGCTTGTCCTCAAGTAATCCTTTTACTACATAAAAATATAACTCTAGGCAATGTACTTTTCAATTGTAAAAGACCAAAATTTTTCAATAAAAAAATATAGTGTTTAGATTTTCAGAAAAATTTTAACAACTCAGGTTAACATTACAAGTATAAGAATATTCAGTACTTAAGTCTAAGAGTTCTAGTCTTCTATTTATTTCAAGATGAACCATAATTTGTTATATTAAGAGTGCTTTAAAGAACTATGTGAAAAAAAAGAGTTCATGCAAACTTTATTAGAATGTAGGCTAGTACCTTACACATAAATTCAGAAATGAAATCAAGCTCTCCCTCTAAGGTGATTCAAGTGAAGCCAATTTTTTATTAGGCATCTCCTCAAGCTTCTCCTCATAACAATTTTCTTTTCTTTTCTTTTTCTTTTTTCTTTTTTTCTTTTCTTTTTCTGATGATTACTATATCTGGATAGCCTTTAATGATTTTAAACTTCACTCTCCTCCTTATAAAGTTCAAACTTAAATCACCTCTTTACTTTATAGTTAAGTACAAGCTTTATTATTCATCATAAAGTTACAATCTCTTCTTAATACACAATACTTTAAATCCCTTAACATTTCAAAAATACTGTTTTCTTTACTTTAAATAGTTGACTATAATCAAATTCTTTCATACAAATTATCTTACTTCTATAAAATTAACTTTTATCACTAAAAATTTTCATCCTTTCTTTTCATAATATTCAACTGAATTGAAAAGTTTTAGTTATCTTATAATGAGGTTCAACTGCCAAAAGTTATGATAATAATTTTTGAAAATATAATATTTGAGAACAAATAAAAGTTTAGCATTTCTCTACCCTCTCCCAAACTTACATTTTTCAATAAATATGAAATAGTTGAGAGTAAAAGAAAACTAACCTTCATGTGCTGAGATTTTGAAATCTTCATAATTTACACAGTATTAATCAAAATTCTACACTATGAAGCATGAAACAATTAATAGCAGTGATATAACAATTTTAAATATTTGCATGGGTAAAGAGAAATAAACATTAAATAACTAAATATCCAACAGAACACTATAACATGAAGCAAACTATCACACCACATAAAAGTACAACTAACAGTTCAACATGAAACGTAAATGGCACTACATCACACAGTACAACACAGGATTACACATTACATAAAAAATAAGTATCCACTACATCACATCAATACATCACAACAGACTAAAAACAAAAAAAATAAAACAAACAAACTATCTACAGTCTCCATCACCAGGATCAGTAGCAGGATCATCAGCAGGGTCAGAAGGTCCAGGCCTGTACGGTGTATAACTAGGACAAGAAGGAAATGTCACATCAGACCCCCCTTATAAATATGGCCTGAGCATCGTAATAAGCCATATTGAACTCAACTCTTCTCTGTAAATAGTCTTCATTCACATCACTTTGGGCCTCAAATACATCCATCCTATGATGCATCCTATCAGTACTATCACTTATCAATCTCAACTGCTGCATGACATCAGATAGTGTCGGGGGCTCAGAAGTAGATGGGACATCATAACTCGTGGTAGGGATATCAGTACTCCTACTCTCCTCTCTTACACCCACATGAGCCTCATAAGTATGGATAATGGTCTTCGTAATCAGTCCTAAAGGTATCGCCACTTCCTCAGAACTACTATACTCCACTCCAGACTAAACACAAAGGGCATGAATCAGGGCAGGATGTCCTAATCCACCAGTGGTTTCTCCTTCGGCAATAGAGTGAATGCTCTTAAAAATAATGGCTCCAATATTAATCCTCTTCATATTCTGGATGCAATAATTTAAAATAGCTCGATCCCTAGTAACTTCACTGTGATGATAAGACGGCAATAGTCTTACAGAAATGAAATAATGTCATACTTTAGAAGCAACATTTAAAGTAGAAGCAGGGAAGTTAACCATCTGTCTCTGATTCAACTTCCATTCCCCTCTTCCATCAGTCATATATGTGATTACACTCATCAAATTCCCTTCACTAGTATCAAAATTCTCAAATTCACAAACAAAAGGTTCTCGAATTTGATAAAATGCATTGATACGTTGTGGGGGTGAACTTAACCAATTTTCCTCGGACTAGCACATATTCCATTTCAGACCAGAGCACGTTAGCATAAAATTCTCGGACTACTCCTAAAACAGCAATAGCAGAAATGTAACAGAAGTGTTCCCAATTTTTCCAGGAAATCAACTGTTAGATAGATCCACAGGATTTTCAAACGCTCGATCCTGAATACACTTCTTATTTTGCAATTGAGAGTTGAAGCAAAACTGAGCCTTAACATTAACAAATCTTTCATCATCCCAATCAAATTTTCGCTTCCCCTTACTCCTTCTAGGAGCCATGTGAATTTCTAAAAAAATTGCAAAAATTTGCCAATAAATTCCAAATCCACAATGTATTAACTCCAAGCATTAATCTATTCAAGTAAGAACAAATTCTACCATATGAAACTTCACTTTTTCTCAAAAATCTCCAAAAATATCATCCAATAATGTGAGAGTTTCACATGGCGAAAATCCAAAAATTCTAGGTTAAAGTAAAGCTCTTACCAAGAGAACTGTAGATCCCGCCTCAGAAATCCTTGAAATCCTCTCTAATCTGAGATTTAACAAGCCTTAAAGCTTCAAAATCGCGAATATGGAGGTAAGAGACGAAATAAATGGTGTAAAAATGAGTCTCAGACTATTTTCGCGAATTTTTAAGGGTCCCCGGAGCGTTGGCGGCGCACTATTCAAATTAATAGCCCGTTTCTCTGGATTTGGGCGCCGGCGGCGCCTAATCTGGCCCCAGTGGCGCCAAGATTGGGAGAAACCATTTGAACTTATGTGTGATGCTAGTGATTATGCTATAGAAGCTGTTCTTGGACAAAGATATAATAAAATTTTTAAAGTTATATACTATGCTAGTAAAACTCT
Source organism: Papilionanthe hookeriana x Papilionanthe teres (assembly GCA_022702705.1). Classification (NCBI taxonomy): domain Eukaryota; kingdom Viridiplantae; phylum Streptophyta; class Magnoliopsida; order Asparagales; family Orchidaceae; genus Papilionanthe; species Papilionanthe hookeriana x Papilionanthe teres. Next base: position 10,264,250 of record CM040432.1, on the reverse strand, counting down.
CAATAATGCTCGAAATCAACTATACGATTACTCAGAAAAAGAGTTATTAGCAATTGTATATGCTTTTGATAAATTTAGATCTTATTTAATTGGAACTAAATGTATTATGCATACTGATCATTATGCTATTAAATATTTAATTCAAAAGAAGGATACCAAACCAAGATTAATCAGATGGATATTACTGATGCAAGAATTTGATTTTAAATAAAGTAATAGAAAGAGAACTGATAATCAAATTGCAGATCATTTATCAAGACTAGAATATTGTGAATTATCAGACACTGACAATGAAATTACAGACAGTTTTCCTGACGAACAACTTTATAATATAAATGAGTGGAAAATACCATGGTTTGCTGATATAGTAAATTATATTGTAAGTGATATTTTACCAACCATGCTAACTCTGCAACAACAGAAAAAAAATTCTTTCATGATGCTAAAACATATTTTTGGAATGAGCCATATTTATATAAGCAATGTAAGGATCTAATAATTAGAAGATGTGGGTCTTATGAAGAAACTGAACAAATCATTCAAAAATGTCACGATTCTGAATATGGAGGACATTTTGAGACTGATAAAACTACTTATAAAATTTTACAATCTAGATTTTATTGGCCTACTCTTTCTAGAGATGTTCATAGATATATCAAAACTTACGATAAATGCCAACGAGTAGGTAATATATCTAAAAGAAATGAAATGCCTCTAAATTTTATATTAGAAGTTGAAATTTTTGATGTTTAGGGATTGGATTTCATGGGATCATTTATACCTTCATTTGGAAATTCATATATATTAGTTGCTGTTGATTATGTTTCTAAATGGATTGAAGAACAAGCCTTACCTCGTTGTGATGCTAAGAGTGTTTCAAAATTTTTAATGAAAAATATTTTCACAAGATATGGAATGTCGAGAGTGATTATCACTGACGGAGGATCCCATTTTAAGAATAAATATATTCACAAATTAGTAGAAAAAATTAACATTATTCATAAAATATCAACTGCTTATCATCCACAAACCAGAGGATTAACTGAAGTTTCTAATCAAGAAATTAAACAAATTTTAGAAAGAATTGTAAACCCTTATAGATTAGATTGATCTACAAGACTAGACACTGCATTATGGGCATACAAGACTGCTTATAAAACCCCGATTGGAATGACTCCTTACAGGCTTATTTATAGAAAAACTTGTCACTTACTAGTAGAATTAGAACACAAAGCGTACTGGGCGATTAAAGAATTTAATTATAATTTAAAATAATCTGGTGAGAAGAGATTATTATAGATGAATGAATTAGAAGAATTAAGAAATGAATCCTATAATAACGATAGAATTTATAAAGAGAATATAAAATTATGGCATGATCAGAAGATTAACCAAAAAAATTTTGAACCGGGACAGAAGTTTTTGCTTTATAATACGAAGATTGAAATTATTTCTGAGGAAATTGAAATCTCGATGGTTAGAACCTTTCACTATAATTCAAATATTTACATACGAAACTGTAGAAATTGAAGATCCAAAGACTGGACACAGATTTAAAGTAAATGGATACAGATTAAAATAATATTTTGAAGGAAGAAGACCAAATTTTAAAGAAGTTTTAATGTTCAGTCAACTTGATTAACAACCAGAATAGGTCGGGCTGACAACGTTAAACCAAGCGCTTTATGGGAGGCAACCCATAGTAGTTTTTAATTATAGTATATTTACTTGATTTATTATTAATTATGGTATAAAATGAATTATACTACTCATATATATCTTTATAATCATCACAATATTGGATCAATAAAAAAAATTAAAAAAATGGAAAATATTCGGACCAGAGCAAAACTGAGCAATTATGCCTTAGCCCGCCGACGGCGAGATTGACGTCGTCGACGGCGAGATCTGTGCGGCTAAATTCAGTTTAAATTATTAACTATCCTGCCGAAGGTGAGATCGTTGTCGACGACGGTGAGACTGGTAAAAGAGCAGTTTAGGGAGTTATTTTGGCTGTTTTTTACATTTCTAAGTGTTTTAACTCTTTAAAAAACGCCTAGAACTTGAATTCTTTACCTTTTACTTCCTAGAAATGAATAGAAACCCCACAAAAACATAGTATTATGGAATCCAATCCACTTGAAATCACTAAATCCCGAGTGTTCAATCGAAGGAAGTTTGTCAGTTATGAGGCCTAGCGGATATTCAACAAAGTTATGATGAAGAAGAGATTGATTAAAGAAAGAGGATTCGTCAATAGAGAAGCAGAGAATTTGACAACACCTATCGAGGAAATGATCGTGTGATGATGTTGGGAGGTATTATGCTATACAACTTCTGCAGTAGTCATCCCCGTATTCAAAGAATTCTACTCCAATCTTCATTGAATCAACAATGGAAGTGTATATGTACGAGGAAGATGGGTAACTTTCACTCCTTCAAGAATTATTGAGTTGTATTCAATTGAGTTTGTCACTATTCCAATTTCGTTCCTATAAGATATGATATGAATGAGATCTACCGATATTTGACTGATGAATCAGAAGATTGGGAAATACGAGAAGACGGGTATGTTATCTTTTCTGCATCACTTCTAAACCCCGTCTCTAAGCACTGGAACTTCTTTATTTCTTCAAAATTATTACCCACTATGAGGGTAAATAAAGTTTCTAAGGAGTGTGCGATTTTAAATTACTGTATTCAAGCGGGATTACCCACCGTCGTTGGATCTATTATTGTGAAGTCTGCCTTAGGCCTGATTGTGCATGGATCGATTCATGAGCTTGGACATCCTTCAACAATTTTTGCATTATGTAGTCAGTACCAAGTTTCTTACGAAGCCTGGGAAAAGGTACTTTTTCCTTGGAAACCTTTAGACCCAACTGATATGTTTCCTACTTTGGATAACGATAATGAGACAGCCATTATTGCGGATCAAGCATCTCAAAACAATTTTTCAATCAGGCCCTTTTACTGATAAAACTAACTTGATCTTATGGAAACTTAAAGGATTGGAGAAAGAAATACAAAACATGATGAATTCAATTAACAACATCTCTGATTTATCTGATCATATTGACTGGAGAATGAAGGAGCACTTTGATCATTCAGGACATCTTGAAGCTAGTTTCATATGGCTTTTGAGAAGGAAAGGATGGATTGAAGAAGAATCTACAGAAGAATTTCCTTACAGGCCTTTTTATAATCTGTTCGTGCACTTACGTTCTATCGGAGATATCAGAGATGAATTTAGTACAGATCCTGATGAGTAGAAGATATTTATTCATATTTATTTGTGTGTGAAGTTAGTTTGAATTTAGTTATTAATGTAGTTTGCACTTTTGATATTTAATCTCAGTCTAGATGAGATTATGTGTTATTTGTTTAGTCTCAGCAATTTGAGTACTGTGGTTTGGATTGCGACACTGAATTGTGTGTATTAAGATTTTAAAAGTACTATGTTAGTAAAGTAGTGTGTGAATATTGTAATCACCTGGATTTCATATATAAAGTTATGATGTTTTGTGTTGTGTAAATTTATGTGTTAAAATAGTATCTAATCACAATAAAATGTGTTTAATGGATTGATCGGACATTAAACGAGGCTTAATTTGAATTGAAAACAATATAAATATTGAAAATATTGAATTTCGAAAAAATCTCATCGACGGCGAGATTTTCCAGAAACTTTAAGCCTATTTGAATTAAATAGCTCGCCGACAGCGAGATCCCGAAAAACACTTTATTTTGACCAGTCAACCGTCACTATTCATCGTCCCCTTCCTCAAAACTTCAAAAAACCGACCTAGGACTTGAGAGATCTTGGATTTGGAGCAATATCAGCATATTTTGACATCGGATTTTATCTTTCCTTCGTAAGAGTTTCCCTCCTATGTAAAATTTTTTTATTTTCACCATGAATTTCTTCCACATTAAGGAATTTTGGAAAAATTGAAAATGTGAAAAAAAAGACTTGGAAGAAGTTCATAGAACATAATTTAGATTGATTTAAGTCACCTTTGGAAGCCATTCAAGTATTATTTTGGAGATTAGTTGAGATTTTTTGTAAATTTGATAGATCGAGAAATGGCTCCGCGACAGAAAAGGTGACTGGATTATGACGAAACACGATTCGTGAATGCTAGAGCACAATCAAGATACAACCTCAATATCCAAGCAAGAAAGTGCATTCAAGATAGATTCTTTAAGAATCCAGGAGGAGAAGTGGAACGAACAATAAGAGAGAGAAGATGGGAGAATTTGTGTTATACAACGAATAGAGCTGCAAAGAAAGTCGTGAAAGAATTTTATGCCAACCTAACTGCGATAGAAGATGCACCAATAAAGTTTAGAGGATTTTTAGTCGATTTTAATGCTGCAAGAATCAATTCTTTCTACGAAGTACAAATTCTGCATACCAGCGAGTACGATACATTCGGAACAATAGAAGGACGACTGAAAGAAGTAATTAACTTTCTCACTGATGGAAAAGGGACTTGGAAGATTAAGCAGCGTGAACGGGTAAACTTCCCTCTGTCTATGTTAAATGCAACCTCTAAGGCTTGGCACTATTTTATTTGCTCTAATTTATTACCTACCTATCACCATAGTGAAATAACAAGAGATGGAACAGTTCTGAATTTCTGTACTCAGAACCACATAAGTATTAATGTGAGGAGTATTATTTACAAGAATATATTAGCTACTACCAAAAGTGAAACTAGAGGAGGACTAGGACATCCTGGTCTAATTTACGCACTCTGCCAATTGTCTGGAGTAGAGGCTAGAGATGATGAGGAATGGGTTGAACCTATGAAACCCACTACCCAGGCTAATATAAAAACCTATGAGTCCCACGAAGGATGGAGATCTGGGACTAGGAGTTATGTACCTTTAACTAGTAGGGATATTCCCTCTACCAGTAATGACCCTCCTACCCATAGTTCTCCTACCCTTTATGACTTGATGAATGAATTAACCCTACAGCGGAAAAGTTTTGAGAAGATGGAAGAAAAATTGGAGCATATTGATCAGAGAATTGGAGGCTTGGAACGGAGGCATGATTATGACAGCAATTATCTCCAGAGACATTCTGAATTTGAAATGACCTACTATGATGCTGAGAATCGTTATAGGAGAGGAGAGCTTGATGTTGTATTTCCTGGGTGCCCTCGTTATACTCATTACCAGCCTACTCCACCTGCTGAACAAGGAGACGAGGATATAGTTTGGGATTTTAATGTTGATGATTAGATTCTCTGATTAGATATTTATGTTATGTGTGTGTTTGATTATTTTCTTAAATTCAGTATTGTTGTTTAGTTTATGTATTTTGATTATTGTGTTGTGAAAGACATTTGAACTTTGTTGTGTAAGTTAATTTTGTGTAGTTTTTAAATTTTTAATATTTCAGACTGCTTTTGTAACCTTGAACTGGATTAGTAAAATGTATGTGGAAGTTATGTTTAGTATTATACTAGGTATAAGTTATGTTAGTATTTTGTACTTATTTCAAAAACTTCTTTACCCAGCAATTTCTTGGATATTATATATGTGTAAAAAGTTATTAACAGTACATGTTAATTAAGTGATGGAAAGAACCTGCGGAACTACAAAAATGAGAAATACCTAAAGCACGAAGGTATGATTTAAATTTACAATTTATTTTCTTTTCACCCTATATGAATAGATAGAAAAATTTAAGTTTGGGGGAGGCAAAAACAAAGAATTTAATTATTAAATTCTTCTCAATTTATATTTTCAAAAATTATTATAAATTTTTTTTCTGTAATAAATTTAATTCAGTAAACTAGAATTAATTTATTTAATTATTATAGAAAGTTAAACAAAATATTTCTAGTAATTAAACCAATTTTGTAGATTAAGATATTTGGAATAAAGGATAAGAATATAGTTAACTATTTAAAGTAAAGAAAACTATATTTTAAAATATTAAATTCTAAGGTATTTAGAGGAGAATGAAAAGATTGAAACTCGATGAAGTAAAAACTATGAAATACATATAAGATAAAGAAATATTTTCAAGTTTCGAATTTCGGAAGAGGAAAATGAAGTTCAAATTTATTAACAGGCTAACAAAAAATAGTGTTCCTCACTTGAAAAAAAAAGAAAAGAAAATAAGGATTGAAAATCAATCCAAAATGAAAAGAAAAAGAAAAAAGATATATATATATATATATATATATATATATATATATATATATATATATATATATATATATATATATATATATATATATATATATATATATATATATATATATATATATATATAAGTAAGGAGAAGCTTGAGGAGATGCCTTATAAAAAATTGGTTTCATTTTGAATCGACCTAAAGGGTAAACTCAGTTACATTTTTGAACTTATATATATGGATTAGTATTTTACTAAATAGTGTCTTCATGAATTTCCTATCATCTGAATCTCCTAAGTAATTTAATATTGCAGAATATAGTGATTCTTGAAATAAATAGAAGACTAGAACTCTTAAAACTTAATTTCCAAATAGCCTTATATTTTTAGAATTAGTTTAATTGTCTAAAAATATTTCTAATAAACTTTACTATAATATTTATTTAAATCAAATTCATAGTAATTCTGAATTAAAACTTTACTACAAATAATCATTACTTTTATCTAGTATTAAGATTACTTGAGGACAAGTAATAGTTAAGTTTGGGGGATTTTGACCACAGGAAAATGTATTAAGAAATTTATACCAATTTATATGAAATTGCATTTTAAAGAAAGGTATTTTCTATGTTTTATTGCAGGAATGAAGATTTATAGGTGATGGGAGCAAAAAGATAAAAAAGGAGCGAATTTGGAACAAAAATGACTAAAATAGATGAAAATTGAATTATCCCGCCGACGGCGAGGAATAGACCCCGACGGCGAGATTTTCCCGAAAGTTTTTTAATATATTATAAAGGAGCCCTCCTACGGCGAGAATGAGCCCGCCGACAGTGAGCCTTAGCGGTTAGCCATTGTTCTAGAAGCCCGCCGACGGCGAGATCGATCCCGCCGACGGTGAGAATGACGGTTCAAGCAATTATTCGATGAATCTGGATGCTTTTTGAAGAGGTGCTTAAGCAACCTTTGGAAATATGACTCCTTCTATATATAGAAACGATTTTGAAGTCTTTGGGTGTGTTTTTTTTGTGTGTGTTTTGGTGTTTGTGTGTTTGAGTGTGATCTTTTGTAGTGTCTTTAGTGAGAGTTAGTGTTTTATTTAGTGTCTTGGTGAGTCTTTTAGTTAAGTGTGTTGTACAAGAAGGAAGAGTCAAAGAAACTTCAAGGAGCCTGCTTGGGGAGAAGACTCGAGATAAGTTTTTTTGTTTATTGTTTTATAACTTTAAATGAAATCCAAGTTTTGTGTTATTCTTCCTATGCATTCTGAGTAGTTTTCTTGGTCTTTCTCCTTGTTGTTGAGGGTTTGTGAAATGAAGAATTAAATTAGTTGTGCCTAAAAATATTAAATAAGATTGTGATAATCTTTTACTTAAATCTTAATTTACTTTCAATTTGGCCAATTGAATTGTTAACATATGTTGAATTATCAACTATAGTAAAGATTACATCCGAGATTCAGGGAAGTCAAAAGTCTTGGAAGGAGGGTGCAAATAAATAGGGAAATATTAAATATCGGGCGTAGAATTAGACATTTTAGTGTGACAGACTAAAATCTTTAATTCGGTCCTATCATTTGGGAGCTGAAGTGTAGATGTTAGCCCTCAGGAGAGGGGAATGTGGGAGCTCTGAAGTGGCAACCGGTATCCTCCCAGCCTAGCCATAGATTCAGTAACCAAACATAGGATTAGTCAATGTTCTTTGCACCTGGACCAAAGGGTAAAGAATAGGAATGCTCCTATTTAGCACAATATAATTCTAACTAGTTTAATTATTTATTCACTTAATTCTCTTAACAAGGAGAAAGATACTTTTCTAAATTATAATCTTCTATTTAATCTTTAAGTAATAAAGTTTAGTATAAGCGTTCGTTATTTCCGTATACTACATTAGTAATTGCATTTGCTGAAATTTGTCCTTAAGTCTCTAACTTCCCTGTGGGATCGATATCTAGGACTCCATTAGAGCCCTTTATTACTTGAATGATACGTATACTTGCGTTGATAAAAGGGGATGGAGCACAATTGCTATTTTACTCTGAAAAATATTTATAACATTTATAAAGCTTAACAAACATATATACCCTTCACTTTCTGCCCTGCTCTCCCCCGAGGCTGTAAAGTTTTTGGCGCTATTGCCAGGGAATTATCTCTTAGTAGTGGTGTTGAATTATTATTTTCATAACAATTGCAGCCCGGTCAATATGCGCAGTAGCGGATCTATAAGTTTAGTACCTTACGATTCAGAGTTAGAGCGTACTGTCAGAAAAATTAGAAAACAACAAAAATAAATTGAGAATCCTTGCAAAATGGCAAATATTCAAGATAATCAAATAAATGAAATTGGAAATTTATCAAGATCTTTAAGAGATTATGCTAACCCAACAGCAGATGAAATTCATATAACTATTCAAAATCCTGACGTTGCTGCTAATTCATTTGAACTTAAACCTGTTATTATCCAAATGATACAAAACAATCAATTTGCTGGAACACCTAATGAAGATCCAAACTTACATCTCGCTTGTTTTTTAGAACTGTGTGCTACTTTTAAATATGATGGAGTGTCTAATGATGCTGTCAGACTTAGACTTTTTCTTTTTTCATTAAGGGATAAGGCTAAGGCGTGGTTAAATTCGTTAGCACCTGGATCTATTAGAACTTGGGGAGAATTATCTCAAAAGTTTCTATCAAAATATTTCCCTCCATCAAAGACTGCTAAACTAAGAAATGATATTACATATTTTTGTCAGTTTGAAGGAGAGTCAATGTACGAAGCTTGGGAGAGATTTAAAGATCTTCTTAGAAAATGCCCACATCACGCTTTACCAGATTGGTTAATAATTCAAACATTTTATAATGGATTAGTGGGATCATTGAGATCTATAATAGATGATGTTGCTGTTGGATCATTAATGTTAAAACTTTTTGATGAAGCATACACATTAATTGAAGAAATGGCTACTAATAATTTTTAATGGCCCTCTTAACGGGTAAATCCTAAGAGAGTAGCTAGTGTTCATGATTCAAATATGATGACTATGGTAGTTTCTCAAATTGCAGCCCTTTCAAAAAAAAAGATCAATATGGAATGAATTATTCTCAACCACCTCCAGAGTTAGAGGAAAATTCATTTAGACAGATAACTGAATCTCAAACACCTTACGAGATCTTAAATGTTATTAACAGACCTAACAATCCTTATTCGAATTATTATAATCCTGGTTGGAAGAATCACCCAAAGTTTAATTGGAATAATAATAATGCTAATGTTAACCATCATTGGGCTAACAATTGAAGTAATTACACATTAAGCATGCACTAATTGTGTTGGGATCAACCAACATCTCCACTGGTCACGACTGCGACACCACCACTTCCACCGGCTGTGACAAACACACTAGTACCCTCACTATCAGCTGCTATTAATGTGTCATCTAGTTCTAGCAGTACGAACATCCATAATCAGCTCTGGACAGTGGGAAAAACTTAAGTGTTAATATAATACTGATATTATTGCTTTATGTTTTTTAATTTAATAGAGAACTAATCATATATATTTTTTTCAGGTTTACTTCCCCACACGGCCTTCCATTCCATTGAAGACATTATTCATAGCAAGTACGATTACTCGTATTTATCGTAGAGGGAGATCTCGACGGTTGTTTGGGATATGTGGTTTCGAGAGTTTATGATAAAACCTAAACACAATAAGTTTACTTATGTATTTATTTCTATGATTCTAATATTTTCTAATTCTATTTACGGAAATAGTGGTCTTGTCCTCTGATAAAGAGGCACAATTCTGGAGGAAATGGAGCACAAGGCGAGTAACTGTCTTCAGGACCAATTCACTGATATATGTCATGATATATGTCAAACACGTGAGCGCCCCTTGTTACTTGGTGAGTATTTGTTTTTTTCCCTGTTTAGTGCTTTGGACTCTTCTGAGTATCAAAAGAAGAAGGAGCAAGCCAAACAGTATAGCTGCTCTGACCGCGGGAGCATTGGGGCCTCGAAGCAGTCTATTGAGTCGCTCCCACATACAAAGTACAAGAGGAGGCTGATAATACTTATTTTATGCATTATATTTTATTTTAAATTAAATGTATGATAATTGTATCATTGTTGTGCAATACTCTAGAAAATTACGGGAGCCAAACACTGTAGAGTTACTCGAGCATAATCACTGAAGGCAGTCAAATCAGTCCTGGATGGACAACAAATCCCAAATAATGTTGGTAATTCACAAGATTAATTAATATAAAATTCAAATAACTATCAAAGTTTATTTAGTCTCTAACTTTCATTAATCTTATTTTTTTGTAGAAGGCCTTCCAGAGGCTCAAGGAGAGTCGATCCCAGCACTTGGGTGGTAGTTCGACAACATCTCACGATAATCCTGAGCACAACCTATGGAGGAAGGCTGTTGTTGGTAAGAAGAATGGCAGGATCTATGGATTGGGGTCCCATGCATTAGCGTATGATGCTTGCCTAACCTTTAGCACATTTGGTGCATTTACTTCCACCGCAGAAAAGGAGGGGATGCGATGCCAGGTTGTTGTTGAGGTTGCTGCATAGGTCTCCACCCAACTAGTCATCCTATGATCCGAGATGGAGTAGAAGGTGAAATCAGAGATCAAAGTAATGTTGTGTTCTAAACTGCAAAGAGGGAAGCAACTAGTTCAGGATGATGATGAGGAAGATGATGGTGAGGAGAGGACCGATAATGATGAGTAAGGGTAATTTTTTTATGTAATTTGTTAAACAATTTATTGGTCTCGAACAATATTTATATTGGACAGTTGTTGATCTTATTTCGTTTAATGCAATATTTTTTCTTTTATTTTTGTATATGATTTATGTGTTAATTAGTTTCATTATTATGTTGTGTTGTGTTTTACTGTGGAATTGTATTGTTACAATTGCATGTGTGCAAATTATAGTGTTCAAAGAAAAGTTTAATTTTTTTTATGATGCTACATGCTTTTAACGTCTTACCGATGGTTTTGTGAATTTATGATTATTTGCCAGTGATTTTTAGACAGTCTATCAAACAAGCGATGGTTTCACAAAGTGCTGCACCTTTTTGACACAACAGTTGGTAAATTTCCACGATTAACAGATGAGTGTGCTACACATTTCCAACAAAACGCGCCATTTTTCTGGCAGAAGTGCAACACTTTTTTTACGGATATATACGTTGGTTATATTACCAATGGACACTGACGGTTGAACACGGTGTGGTTTTGAGCCAACGATGACAGTTACTATTCATCAAATAACCATCGGTTTAAAATAATCATCAATAAATCCACATGTAATTATATTAACATTTTTTTTACGTGAAATAAATCGTAGCTTAACTATCTACGATTTTAATATTATTACTGATGATATTTGACCGCCAGTAATAAGCTAAATTTCTATAATGATCCAAGGATTATCTTCTCTCTCAAAAAAACATAATATGTACTAATAAAATAAACCCTTGTCTATTTAATAAAAGGAGTAAAATAAAACATCAAAGAATCGGACTTAGAACTATCTCCCCTTTATAATCCTTTAGTAATATGGATGGCCCAATATATCCCTCCTATCTAGAATTATATAAAGAATCTCTCTGTAAACTAGTTATCCCACCGCTAATTTTTCCAAAAGATTTTGTGTTACACAAGCCCTTACCAAATTTTCTTGGTTCTCTGGTTGATACTTTACCAAAACACTAATCCACAACAATAGCTCATATCCTATTCCTAATTAAAATAGCACTAGAAACAAACTTTTTCTTGAAGAGCAAATATTCCCAAATTTTCTGACACTTCCAAACACCCCACTACGAATCTAATATCATTTGTGAACTTAGAATATTAAAAAGTTAAATGCGTTTGAATTATTAAATTGTGAAAATATTATTTTTCAATCTTCTATCATCCATATCTATTTTGTAGATAATAATTTTTAATATTCTCTCTCTCTCTCTCTCTCTCTCTCTCTCTCTCTCTCTCTCTCTCTCTCTCTCTCCTTTTCTCTTTTCTTATATATCCATTATTTTCTAGAAATTTTTAGTTTTTAAGACTATAATTGATTCTCAATGCATCCCAAGCTAATAACTTTTTATAGGTGGAGAAAGGCCTCTTTATTACCATGTTTAAAATAGATGAAATAAAAAAGTATTAAAGACAACCACACATCCATTAGAATCAACAACTTAATTCATGTCATTCATATTGAAAATGCTAATTACTCACTTTTCAAACAGCTTGAGATTGTTGATTTTGAAACGCCTTCTTGATTACATTATTTTTATAACAATTAATAGAATCTTATTTATAAATTCGTTAGCCAATAAATTTTGGAAATCAAAATAAGAAATGACTCTCCTTGTGTTGCATGGTTCAATGACTTTACTCAGGAGTCCTTAAAAATACTTTAGAAATAATTATTAATCAATATCTTAGGAAATTATAATTTATATTAAGATTATTAAAGTTTGGTAAAATGAATAGTCATACTATGATTGTTGTTTTCCACAATAAGCTAAATTCTGGCCATCATTGTGATTATAGATTTAAATTTTGTTTTCTAACATTTTAAAAACTCATTTTCATGCACCTATCAAGAACAACCAAAAGATTTGAGTCTTTTAATTAATCAAGAAAAGTAACTTTTTTTTCTCATTTCACAAATTTTACATGATATTAAATTTAAAAATAAAATTGTTAAGAAGTGTGCATATTTTGTGACAATCTAAACATCACATATGTCGTAAAGCAAGTCAGTAGATATGTTGGCGGGCTTTGTTTGTTGCATTGTACATCAACGTGCCTTACCCCACAAATCTATTTTTTGACGTATCTCATGTTCTATTGATCCATCCTTTAGCTTTAAACTTTTAATTGATGAAATGATGATTTACATATATACATACCACTCAATTCATATGTTTTTACACATCTAACAACAAAATTTTATTTTTTTACATATTTACATATTTACATACCACAAAATTCCTATGAAAAGATGCATTGCACTTTTAAAAAGTTAAAATGATGGTATTTTTTGAGTTATTAAAGAAGTGAGTGTTATAAATATAAAAGTTTAGATTCTAGATATGTAAATACTTAAGAATTGGGTGGTATGTCTGTAAATTTTGTTTTTTGAAATTTTGTTGCAATTTAGAACAAGATGTAATTAAAATGCTAAAAATGTGAATTGCTTATGGAGATGATTGGCAGATAACAATATAGCAAATGTTTGATAAAAAATAACAATTAATCCCTTCCAACATCAAGGGGTCTAAATGGAGCAAACCTCACGTCTGTATTTTATTATCCTACACCACAAATCAAAACCAGAAATAAAGCATTCAAAGAGGATAAGGAACATAATATTATAGTTTTTATTTTATTTTATTTTATTTTATTTTATTTTATTTTATTTCAGGTCAATCCAAAACTCAGAAGACCAATTAAAGTCGCTGTCAACCCGAGGAATTCGGGTAGGCTTTCTGGTCTGTATATCAACTTCGTAAGTGTCCCCGCATACATCGCCGTGGCTATCAACCCATGGAATTGCTTTCAACTCATACGAGGGCTGGTTATAACTTTGTAATCCTTTGGTAGAGGTGTAAAAACAACCTAGCGGAAGCAGTGATTTGTAAATTAAAAAACGAAAAAGGCATTAGCATAGACACATTAAGTTTATATTTTTATATTTATATCACACAAAAATTTTATAACATATAAAAAATATCACTAGATTATCTTTTAAATAATGAAATATACCATTTTATGCGTAGACAAGATGACATCTATATATGATATATATATATATAGAAATATATTGTTAACTCTAGCTGCTTAGGGATTACCTTTAGGGAAAAGAGCAAATGATTTCCCACAAGCTTTCTCCAAAAATTCATCATCGTCAGATAAAATAAGACATTCAATAGAATCAACACCCCAGTAAAAAGGAAATGTACATTCATTCTCCTGCGACAGTAAGAGATGAACTAGTCATTATTAAAGAGGAGTATTGTTCTAGTGAGTAAAAATTTATTGCATGGGATTAATTATGAAATTGTTCGATTCAAAAATACTTGCAACACCATCATTTTATTTTATTTTTTACTCGTTACACTAGGTTTGCTAACAATAATGACTGACGAGAGATGCAGTCTAAAATTAAAGACAAATAGTTCATTAGATAGCAAAAAGTAAAAGATTTGAGACTAATTTGATACATAAGGCTCACCCCTCTTATCATGTATTTATTCACTCGATTCAAGACATAATTCTAAAGAAAAAGCTACATTTGAGCTACAGTAGAAAGATAATATTATAAAAAGGCTTACCAAGTTATAAAATCATGAAAATTAGCAAGAAAGAGATGCTTACAACAGCAACAAAGATGCACTTTGAGTGGATGTCCAATAGAATAAAGGCAAACCTCCCATCAATATCTCTTATAAGCTTCTCAGCTGGATAAGTCCCTCTGTCTCTTATTGTTCGGTATATTTCAATTACAAGGGTAACCTCATTCGTCTTCATGTTTAAACCATAATTATCTTCAATTGAGATAGATTATCAATGCGGCCTTCCAAAAGACAAAACATATTATCCACGGTAGCATATAACCTGTAATATAATTACATTATCATTATAGAACAAAATTAAATCTCTAACTGGTGAACAAAGTGGTAGGAAAGAAATACTGTTGTACATAAATTAAAATTAAAAAAAATAGAAAATATTTTGCACAATGATGGATGAATACTCAAGGAAATATAATTCATATAAAGATTTAAAACAATAATTAAAGGCACCTAAATCTAAAAAAATAACAAAAAAAGAGATATATAAGAAACTTCGCGAGTTACTATCATCTCAGTAAATCAAAAAAAGAAATATATTAATAACATAGAAGCTTTACACATGATTCTGTTTGCATCTTAAAAACCAAAAGGTCCTAAGGTAAATATAATATGCAAGTCGAGCTTCAAATTATCTTTAGGGACTTCTTGGTGTCCCAATTTTTGGCTAGATTTAAGCAAGCTCTAACTTATATCCTTATAATTTGAATTTTAAGACACTTTGAATCTTACTATTTTAATAAATCTCATTTTAGTCCCATTATTGATTATATTCATGATTTATTGAATTCCATTGCTCATAGGACTTACGTGATTAAAGAAATTCTCCTTTCACGATTTTCTTCCAAAACTAAGAAGATGTTTGATAGCATCCTATTAATTGGATTTAGCCGTGAAATTAACTTAAATCCAACCAAATTCAAAAAAATTAAAAATTAAATACAAGGCTCTATTAAATAAAATCTTATGGTGTTCGGTCTCTAAATTTTGCTCTCCGTCTCTAAATCTCGGGTTTTGCTCTTTTAAAACGAAAATTCAGATTTAATAAATCCGATTGAGAGATGGATTAGAAATTTTATTTTCGTCACCGCTCACGAGGTTCTTCTTCATCAACACAGCGATCAAATTTATTTGATTTGATAAATCCTAATGCAAATCTATATTTCAGCAAAGCACCACATTATCAGTCAAATTCATATAATAATCAGATTTAATAAATTTAAATTTATATTAAGAAAGTAATGAAAGGAAATAAAATATTGATTTCCCCAAGTGAGGATTTAACTTTTCCGCACCTTTTTATTTGAATGGATTTATGTTAAATGTTATATAAATCCTGCTCATTTTATCCAAGCAAAAACATCAAACAATGGCAGAAAGCTATCGATCGTATTCCTATTCCTAGTGGATCACACACTGGAAAACATAAGAGTTGCGCATCTTGGCATGGTACGCCAATCCACCGGCTGACCCGAGGCTTAGGAAGGCCCCTCCTTCCTGGCCCTCGCAGAAGTGCTGCAGAAGCGCCACAGTATCATCTACGACGTTTTCCTCGTAGCTCGACGCCGGGCTTTTATTAGCCCTTCTGGCAACTTCGCCAATGATTTATCGAACACCGTAGGCGTTTCCTCTAAAATATCGCTTTCTTCTCTTTCGATCATTTTTGCTCTCAGTTTTTTGAGTCCTCGCGTTGATTGATATAATAGTATGTGAGATGGCTTATGCGTAAAAGACGGCCTATTTTAAGAGGCATTACATGTGAATTCAAGTAAAGTTACTATGATGATGACACTCAAGGGATTGAGTTTTACCATGATATGAATAATTTTTTTAACAGTAACATTATATGTCTATATCATTAACATATTTATCTTCTTTTTCATAGAAATATTTAATGGATAAGCGAAAAGAAGGTGGTACATGTCACGACTCGACTCAGAATTTAGAATTAATTAAGGTGAGTACAGATGATCAGATGATGGAAACAAAATTTTATATATTCTTTTTTATAACTAAATTTAACAAATGAAAGCGCCATTAACAAAAAATTAAATTAAAGTAGTAAATTTATCTCATTACAGTTGTCCCACATTTCTTTTAACATTATTTTTTTATTGCTTAACTTTTAATAATTTTTACACAGAAAGTTGATTTAAAAGATTATTGAGCTAACAAAAAATTGTGAATACTCACACTCATAAATTACAGTAATACAAGTAAAAATAAAATAATATGCATGTTAATTAAGCTTTTAATAAATTAGTATAAAATATTTGATAGTTAATGCATATAATCACTTACGTATTTCATGTTATTAAATGTGTTTTCTATATCAATAACACATATATATAATTTTATATTTGTACAATCGTCACATGCGCATCGTCTGCAAATTATACTAGTTAAGGTACTTTAAAATTTATATCCTTTCCTATTTACATGCATAAGCACCTTAATATTTCTTTGTTAGTACCATAAATGAGCAACTCCATCATAGTCCAAAAAATGAGTAACTACATCATAGTCATTTATTTATACACACACATATATTTAATCAATATCAATGACAAGCTTATCTAATAATACACAATATAATATATGCATGATTTTATAATTTTTATTAAAATGAAACAGAAAATTTTGGATGTGGCCAATAAAAAAAAAGTGTATATTAATCAGGATAAACTATTACATGAATTTATAGATATAAAAAACTTTTAATGCAATTGATTAAGAAGAAATCAAAATGCTGCTATAATTTAGGTCCTGCTTGGTTCGACTTCACAACCCTGCGGCGCGGTCGGTCGACGCGAAGTCGAGTGAAAGTGGGAGGCGCAGGCGAAGGATTCGCGGCGGCTTGCCGCGAAGTTGCCTTAAAGCGGACCGTGGGATAACCCCTACGGTCCCGACTTCGACGCGGCTTTAACATTGTTTTGTCTCTCACTGCCCTTGCTCCGCCGCACCCTTGATTTCCCTCTGCCCTAGACCTTCTCTTGCGAGCCGAAGGTCGCTCCTCTTCCTCAACCGAGAAAAGATAGAATCTAAGGTAACTTCGATCCTTCTCTCCCGAGTCCCGTCCCCTTCTCCTTTTTTACTCACTGTAATGGCACATGTGATTGCAGACTGTTTCGTTCTACTCACTGCTCTAACTTTAATGCTTCCGAAATTTGCATTTGTTTGCTAATAAAAACGCATGCCTGCACAAGAGCAACTGATACAAGTATAAGATCAAGTTGTTTCGACTTCAAAACGCATACCTGCATTTGTTTCTAATGCCCCGTTTTGATCATTTATTGGATTTTGTTTGCTTGGTTATCCAACTTTGGAAACATCCCTCTGTTCAATTTTTGCTTGACCCTTCTTAGGCCAAACACTCTTTATGTTCCTAAATAGTTAACCCTGCATGAAGCCTATTTGGGTAATGTGCTTGAAAATCTTTTATAATTAGATGAGAATATGATCTTTATAATTAGATGGGAATGTGCTTGAAAATCTTATAACCATGCAAAAAATCTTAAAGCAAATTGAGTATTGATTTTTTTTTCCTTGAAGGCTATGCAGTGGTGGCAGCACTTGCCTTAGACAAAGCAAGTGCCAATTTGCTTTCCTTGAAACATGTAAGGTATTTTAAAATTTGGTTCTTAAAACCTTTTAAGTAGTCTCAACGTTGATTGTTGAACACTTCACAGAGATTCTGAGGTCATAAACTTTGGAGTTAGTGTTATATTTAAATCAATGAATGGTGAAATAATTTTGAGTATCATTAACAAGCATTACTTAATTTACGTCTCTTCATATATGCTTTCCTGTATCTTATTTTGGAGGTGACATATTTTCGGCTATTCACATGGATATGCTTTAATACAACGAGTTGATGCTAGCAATCTTTTATAAGCATGTGACAAAGAACTGTTGCTCCGTAGTTTGAATTGTTTTTCAATTAACGCCACTGAAATATATGTATATATATGTTTATATGTATACATGAATTAATATTTGTATACATAGATATATAAATAACGATAATTGTTAAAATTATATGTTTTCATAATTACAAAATATTTTATTTAGTAACAAAAATTAAATTTCTAAAATCTAATTTAAATAAATATATACACAAAGTATTATAACTTCACATATTTTTAAAGGAATTTTAAAATTATCTATAAACATAATATATAACAACAATTTAATTCATATTAATAATTAATATATAAAATTTATAAAATTTTTATATCTATTAATCTCATATTTACATAAATAAATCGAAAATTTAAAATAATTTTAATGAAGAGAGCGGTTGGTCATTTTTACATGTAAAAAGTTACCTGCATAATGACTTCACGTAAATGAACCAAACAGATAATTAACTTCATGCCAATTGATTCAAAGGTAAGCATATTATAATTGAAAATTGAGAATCTGTATTAAACCAAACAGGCCCTAATAGTAATACTGATAATGATTTCATATGATCTTTACTTGCTTTTATGTCTGAAATATCTCCTGCAATGGAGTACCCATCATCAATTATTTAAACTCATAACTTAATTTGTGTTGTATTACTTAATTAATTTATCATTACAATTTAATATTCAAATTTGACATAAATTTAATTATTAAGTATAATATATTTTATATGACATTAATATATTTAAAGGAATGAAGTAAACACATTCCTTTCTTTCATCGAGCTTAATTCGATGTCCGATCTCTCCACAACTCGCTCAGCTTCCTCACCTTCCTCTTCTTCCTTCACGAACAAAAGTGTACACCTGCCCTGCTCTCAGCCATGGACGAGACTCCTCCACATAGCTCAGTTCGATTACAAGACTTTGTTTATTGGACGGATCTGCAGACATAGTTTTAACTTATTTGTTGCATAGAACTTCCTCAGATGAACTGCATGCGCAAGAAACTCGATCATGCCCCCTCCTCCACTAATCGGTTAGGGTATGATGATTTCTCCTCTTATACCTTAAGCTTCTACCTTTGCATAGAAACCTCCTGTGCAAGTAACGACATCGTCGTCTCCCCTGCCCTAGATGAACGCTACAATAACAATGCTAAGAGGCCCTTTCTCCTTCGTGCATGTCGATCGACTCCCCTGGTAAGTCGACTGTGAAGATTTACAGAGTGAAATCCTCTTTTGATTTCCTGACTCCTTATTTGCTCCTTGACTTCTGCTTTCGTCTTCGCCATTTTGGTTCCATCAACTCTTGTCATAGTGCGCTTGCACATGGGAAATTAAAAGTACTTTAATTTATGGTGACTTATGCATAAACTTATGCATAAAAGAAATATAACCGAGTGATAAACCCACAACCCATTTTAATAATCATGGTTGAGAGAATCTGATGAAATATTTTAATTTGAGTATAGGTAAGACATACAAACCTGTACAATTCGAAAATAATTAGCTCAACTAATAAAGAAGTGATAGTTGTAGAAAGATTTACTACCTTGTGAGACTGGAATAGGGTAGAATCTATTGAAAAAATTAATAAGAGCTTCAATTGATTGGGTGAAATGAGAAAATACATGAAATTATTTTTGTACTACTTCATTTATAATTTACACTATTTTGTAACAAGATTACAAATTCTTTTTTAATTGATTATAAATTATTTTTATTCTACTTCATATATAATTTACACTTGTTGTAAAGAAGTTTTATTATAATAGAATAATTCCCGAATTGGAAGAGAAATTAGACATAATGTATGATCATGTAATAGCAGTAGGGTAGGATGTTTGGCTTTCAAGCTCGAGCAATCTTTCTCTAAACTAAGAGATGAAATAATAGATTCATTAACTGATGAGAAAAGTTATAATGATGAGCCCAATATTGAGATGTTGCTGGACTTGATCGTTTGATTACAATTAGCACGCAAATATCAAATATGCCTTTCATCTAGTAATGTAAAGAGAATAAAAAAAAAAATTAAGACGTTAGAAATCCTTTCATAAATATAATTGAGGCATTAATGCATGCTTCTAAATTTATTAGTGAAGCTATATCTACATCGAATACTTCACAAAAATCTGCTATAATACATGGTGCTTTGGAGAAGATAGTTAAAATACTAGAGATAATCGACAACATTGAGATTCAGGACTTTGTTTAAGATTTCCTTACAAAAAAAATAAAAAAGAGATTTCTTAGATCTCCTTAGTGCATGTCGATCGATTCCCCTGGTAAGTCGACTGTGATGATTTATAGAGTGAAATACACTTTCGATTTCCTGACTCCGTTTTTGCTCCCTGACTTCTTGTTTCCTCTTCCCCACTTTGGCTCCCTCTGGTATTTGAAATGAGGCGTCATAGTGCACTTGCAACATGGGAAATTAAAACTACTTTAATTTAGTGTAACTTATGCATAAAGGAAATATAACCGAGTAATAAACCCACAACCCATTTTAATAATCATGGTTGAGAGAATCTGATCAAATATTTTAATTGGAGTATAGGTATGACTTACAACCCTGTACAATTCAGAAATAATTAGCTCAACTAATAAAGAAGTGATAGTTGTAGAAAGATTTACTACCTTGTGAGACTCGAATAGGGTAGAATCTATTGAAAAAAATAATAAGAACTTCGATTGATTGGGTGAAATGAGAAAATACATTAAACTATTTTTATACTACATATATAATTTCCACTATTTTGTAACAAGATTACAAATTCTTTCTTAATTGTTGTAGGTTACACTTGTTGTAAAGAAATTTCATTATAATAGAAGAATTCCTGAATTGGAAGACAAATTAGACATAATGTTTGGTCATGTAATAGCAATAGGGTAGGATGTTTGGCTGTCAAGCTCGAATCTTTCTCCTAAACTAAGAGATGCGATAATATAGATTCATTAACTGACGAGGAAATTCATAATGATGAGCACAATGTTGAGACGTTGTTGGACTTGATCGTTTGATTAGAATTAGCACGCAAATATCAAATATGCCTTTCATCTCGTAATATAAAGAGAATAAAAAAAAATTTTTAAGACGTTAGAAATCTTTTCATAAATCAAATTGAGGCATTAATGCATGCTTCTACATTTATTAGTGAAGCTATATCCACATCGAATACTTCACAAAAATCTGCTATAATACATGGTGCTTTGGAGAAGATAGTTAAAATACCAGAGATAATCAACAACATTGAGATTTACGACTTTTCTTTGGATTTCCTTACAAAAAAGAAAAATGAAAAAGAGATTTCTCATGTGCGTTCCCAAGGATGAAAAAATTGAGTGGTTCAGAAAATATTCTTGAAGAATTTAATTTAATTCAACAAGTCAAATATGTATTTGCTCATTATATACAATTTAGGGACTTTTGAAATTCATTTACTAGCTTACATAAATTTTAATTTCTGGAAATATATTAAGCGTATTTTTTCTCATATTGTAATAATTTTATTGACTATAACATTTGAGTTCTTGGTATAATTTTTCAGATTAATTATCTTTCTTAAGCTCATATTAAGGGATATATGAAATCATGTATTATATTTGTTACAATTTACCAAAAAAATTGATATGACTTCAGATACATCATAATTTCTCCATGTTTTTTAATGGAGATGATGTGATATCTCAAAACGCCATTGAGATTCATACGCAACTAATGCTATCACCTCCAATTGAGTGCTTGTCTATTGACACATCTTATAAAATTGTGTTTCATCTGATCCCGATTTCTATTCATACATTATCATTTCTTTTATTTATTGTAATGTACTTATTTTTTTATCTTTAAAACATTAGTTTCTTTTAAAATTTTATTTATAGCTGATTCATAATGTCTGAGGAAGTTTCAGACTTTAATGATGATGATTATAATGAGAAATGCTATTAACTAATGAGGAAATGGGATATGTTTAATTTGGTATTTTAAATAATTCAATAACACGTATGATCACATATTAATGTGCACAATATATGAATAGGAGTCCATGTATGACATCAACTCATACTGATGATAAATGGATTTATGAGCTTTTACATGGACATCTAATGAGATTTTAAAATATGTTCAAAATGTTACAAATAATATTTATTGACTTATTTGAATTATCTTATGGTTTACATGGATCACAAAGAACAACTTCTAGATAAGTCATTGCAACTTTATTATATATTATGGATGCATGATAAATCTTATAGAGTTATTAATGAGAAATTACATCGGAATGTCTTTAACACTCAACAGAACCAATAAATAGATATTTTATATTGGTCTTCAAGCATTGATTAGGCTATTAAACAATGTTTTAAGACAAACTGATAAGCAACTTCATGATATTCCATCTAAAATTTTTAAGGATGCACTTTTTATGTCATATTTTAAGGACTATATTGGTGCTATTAATGACACATATGTCGATTCTCACATCTTTGTTGAGGATTAAATAGCTTATATAGGGTGACATAACATACCAACCCAAAATGTAATGGTTATAATGGATTTTAAAATATGTTTCACATTTATTGTATAGGGCTGGGAGGGTTTAGCTCATAGCACTCGTATTTTTAGAAGTGTTGCGACGGATCTTAAAAGTAATTTTCTTCATCATCAGGTATAATTTATGATAAAATTAAATTTTTATCTATTTATTTTAAAATTAGTCTATATTCAATTTATATATTTAATATACAAATAAAAATTTATTTGATGTTGGATATCCGTTATAAATGAGATGTATTAAACCTTAGGTGGAAAAAATATATCACACATCATATTTCAAGCACGAAATTCGGCAATAGGGTTTAAAATGAGATATTTAATATGGTACATTATTCACTTTGAGCTATAGTAAAACTTGCATTTAGTGTTAGGAAAACAAAATAGGAGTTTCTTAGAGATATGCATAATTGTTGAATAAAAAAGCATGATTTATTGTGGTTGAAATGATAACAGTACATAACTACATACGTAAGCATCAATCACAAATTGATCCGGAGTTCGAGGCATCTGATATTGATGAATAATTTGTTCATCTTGAGGCGGAAATCCATATTGACGATACAATGAGCATTACTACAGATGCTCACATGGTTGATGGGTAAGGTGAAGAAGATCTGATTCAACTCATAGTTAGTATTATCATCCAGTTATATAATTCATATTTATAATGTTTACATAAGGACATGTTCATTTGTTAATAATATTTGTAATTGTGTTGTTGTACGTGTGATTCAGTATTGAGAAATAACCTTGATGCCTTGATTTTTTTTAATTTCTTGTACACTTGTATTTATGTTGTTTTGTGCAGTAATTGAATTTTGAAATAATTTTACTTTTTCCAATTTCATTTGTGTATATGTACATGTTAGTCTTTTTTTGCTTTTGGTAGTTTAAGTGATCAAATTGATACTCTGACATCATCATACTTTGATGGCTATAGATGATATATTTCAATAACATATGTTATTACCTAAATTTTATTTCTGGCTCCCTTTTCTCTTTGAAGAGATGTATAATTTTGAATTCATTATGTTGTACGAATAAGGTTGTGATATAGCTATACTTTCCTCCCCCACATACAAACATGCGCGCACAAATACGCACTCTAGTTGCTTGTTAGTTTTATATGAAGTTGAAGATTAAATGGCTTTCTTGCATTTTTCTTTTTAGACATTTACCGACGTAGCACACTGATCTCATATTGCATATCTCACAGCCGAACTTTCATATTTATATACATAACACATTGTTACTTTATACTTATGCATGAGAAGGTGTCATTGTTAAAATATGATAATAGTGCTATTTTTTATGTGACATTACGGATTTGGGTGTTATGTATGTACATATGAAAGTTTAGGTCTGTGATTTGTACATACATACGAATTGTGTGATATGCATGATGCCCCCAAAAAATATTTCATATCAACTGAAAGCACTTTAGGATAATTTTTATAATTGCAAAGAAACTGTTTGGAAAACATGAATAACCCTTGTTCGTTCAGAGATAAGTGTAAAAAAATAAGCTGGAAATATAGTTCAAGTCAATGTGCCAACTTTGTTGCAAAGTAAAAATCTTCTTAAAAAATAAATGTTTCTACTGTCTCTACTGGATGTGAAACACAAACATCCTTCATTGTTCTCAAGTTTTAGCAAATTATCCTTTTGTCCATAAGTAAAAATAAAGGGAGAGTTGAACACTGAAGTTCAACTGTTACTCTTTCTTACATCTGATATAAGCTGATGTTGACCTCACTTTTGGTTGAGGTCTAGTCTTCCTTCAGAATAGCCTAGAGTTTAGCCATAGGACTCTCCTGGTGACTTTCTTAGAAGACTAGTCACGACACCCCTCCCCATAGAAATTCAAAGTTCTCACTTCACTGGGAGTTTTCATATGCTTAAGGCCTAACCTCCAGTTTTGAGAGAAAGAGACCAAGCATAAGGAAGCTCAGGGGAAGTCTCCTATAGGTGGTCAAGCCATAGGATCTACCCTGGGAGGTATGGAGCTTACACCACTCACAACCCTAAACAAAGCACATCACCATTTGATCCCCTAACTTTTTGGAAACTCGTTTAAGTGGTTTTCCCAAGCTCCTAGCCTCAGGCTAGGGTTTGGCTAGTACCAACACGTAGAGGAGAAAATGAGGGTGAACCTTGGTCCATGGCTCAACCTAAATAATTCCATCTTGCTCACTTTCAACTAATCACAATTTTCCCAAAACATCAAATTTCTAGCCCATTAGCCCCAAAATACCCCCAAAACCCTAAAATACCCCAAAAAATTTCCAAAATTACCCAAGTTGCCCATAATTCTCTAAAAATCATTTCAAAATACTTCCTAACACTCAAATTAACCAAAATTACCCAAACATACCCAATTTCCCCAAAAAGCCCTAAAATGACCATAATACCCCTTCTTAGCCCAAAATTTCAAAAAATTCAAAAATTCCCATAAATTTCCAAAACCTTCCAAACATTCCCAATTTCATTTCTCTCAACTACCACATGACCTGATTTGGCCAATTTAGCTTAATTTAACCAAAGCCCCAATTTGACTCATTTTAACCTAAAAGTGCCCAAATTAAACCCAATGTCTACCTAATTTACCCCAATCTTGCCCAATTTCAATTCCAAACTTTAATTCAACATCTCTAATACTAATCTAAACCAAATCCAAACTCAATTGTACCCACATTTGAGTTCAATTTAACTTAAAACCCAAAATCCCCAATTTTGCCTAAGTAGCCTAAATCCTCCAAATTGACCTAATACCAATCAATTTCTCCCCAATTTCAATTATAAACCCTTCATAACACTCCCCTAAATTGAATTGAATCATCAATTGCCCCCAATTTGAGCCTAAGTCTCACCCAAATCCACTTGAACCAAGCTTACCTAATTTTGACCCAACATGTCATATGCCCAAAATCTCCCAAATTGATTACCCTACTCCCAAAATTTCCACTCAATTGATGTTGGCAACTCTTCATGACATCCCCATAGACCATTTGGAACCTTCAATTGGCCTTGGACACCACTCTAGCCCAAACTAAACCCAAGTTAACCCAACTTGTCCCAAATTGACCAAAATCACAAACCATGCCAAATTGATCTACCAAACCAATCCAAAATCACTCCAAACCTTTTCTAAACACTTCATGACAATCATATACACAATATTTCTTAATCATTTAGGTCTAAACCAAGCCCAAACCCAACCTAGCCCAACATTGACCCATGTGACCCAAAATTGAACCCATGACCTAACCTAATCAAATTGAACCAAATGTGACCAAACCAACTCCTCCACAGCCACCAAGTGACCCCTAAGAACCGACCTAGACCCACCTAGCCCACCCTAGTGGAGCCATGGACTAAGGGTCCCTTGAATTAGAGGATTTCACCCCACATTTGGCCTTAATCAAAATATCTTCAACATCATCACTTGCCATTGAGGGTACATACTTGGTCAGGTTACTATCATAATTTAAAGACTGCTTCGCTTGGAACTATGATGAAATGCCTAGACTATCTCCAGAGGTTGTTGTTCACCGATTAGGAGTGGATCAAAATACAACATCAGTAAAGCAAGCTCCCAGAAGAATGTGCCTCAAAATTGAACATCAAGTTATGGTAGAGATAAAGAAATTAATAGACGCTAACTTTGTCCGAGAAGAACAATATCCGACATGGCTAGCTAACGTCGTGCCAGTAAAGAAGAAAAATGGACAAATCTGAGTGTGTGTCAACTTCAGGGATTTGAATTAGGCATGTCTGAAACATGAATTCCCGTTGTCGATACCATAACTGATGGTAGACATCACATCGCCACATGAAATTTTCTCTTTCATGGATGGATCGTTAAGGTATAATCAAATCAAGATGGCTCTAAAAGATGCAATGCTTACAACATTCATAACTCCAATCGAGATTTACTGCTACATCGTGATGTCGTTTGGATTGCAGAACACAGGAGAACCATATCAAAGAGCAATGATGAAGATCTTCGATGACCTCATTCACAACCAAGTGGAATGTTACCTGGATGATTTGGTCATTAAGAGTAAAGTAAAGGACAATCACCTAAATGATTTTATGATCTTATTTGAATGGTTATGTCAATACAATCTAAAGATGAATCCCTTAAAATGCGCTTTCGGTGTTACCTCTGGGAAATTACTAGGATTTGTTGTCCATCATCGGAGAATCAAAATCGACCTAGAAAAGATTAAAGCGATATTAGAAATGCCTCCTCCCAGAACCTTGAAACAATTATGCTTTTTTCAAGGAAAATTGACATATCGAAGACGCTTCATATCTAATTTGTCAGGAAGGAGTCTCCCCTTTTCGAAGCTACTTCGAAAGGATGTCACATTTGTTTGGGGAGAACCGTGTCAATGTGCTTCCGAAGGCATTAAAAGATATCTAACGACACCTCCTGTTATGGCAACCCCTATCCCGGGTAGACCGTTGATTCTTTATACTATGGCTTTGGACGAGTCCCTCGAAGCCTTACTTGCCCAAGTCAATGATGAGGGTAAAGAAAATGCACTCTACTACCTGAGTCGACGTCTAATACCTGCAAAAGTAAAGTATCCTCCTATCGAAAAGCATTGTCTAGCTTTAGTTTTTGCCGCTCAAAAGCTTAGACATTACATGTTGTCTCATAAGGTTAACCTAATCTCGAAAGTTAATCCATTGCAATATTTGATGACCCGACCAACACTTTTCGAATGCTTAGCAAGATGGTCGATGATATTACTGCAATTTGACATAACCTTTGTGCCCCTTCGCGCTATCAAAGGACATGTTCTCGTGGATTTTCTTGCCGCGCACCCATTGCCAGTTGGGTCCCCGCTCAATGACGAACTACCAGACGAAAAAATACTACAAATAGAGCAGCCCAGTGCTAGACGTTCGGAAATGTACTTCGACGGAGTGTCATCAGCCCGAAGAGACAAAGGACAACAGACAGTGATACCCGGCAAAGCAAGAATCAGTTTAATCTTCGTGACTCCAGATCAAGCGATGTTGAGATTCTCCTATCACTTGTCAGAACCATGTACCAATAATGAAGAAAAAAACGAAGCTCTAATCACTGGCTTGGAATTAGCAATACTAATGTAAATAATAAACATTGCCATTTATGGTGACTCACAACTCGTCATTCAACAAGTGTCAAGACAATACAAAATTCTGAAACCGAGATTAGAAGAATACCACCGGTACATAATGAAACTACTCGAGCAGATCCCAAGTGTGATATTCTATAGAGTTCCTCGAGCAGGCAACGCCCACGTGGACACTTTAGCTAAACTCGCTAAAGAATTAGCTTGTCCACCCGAAGATCTTATAGATATTACGATACATGGAAGTCAGGTTTTGTCACAGATCGACCACAACAGTCTACACAAGATTGGAAAAGAAGAGATAGTAGCTACAGTGGCAGATGATACAGAAGATTGGAGTCAGCCATTGGTAAAATATTTGCAAACCAGGAAGGTTTCCAGAAGACAAGTCAGTAGCACATCAAATTCAGAAGATAGCTCTCTCATATGCCATAATTGACAGTGTTCTGTACAGAACACCTTTTATCAGATGTGGCTTAGATGCCTCAACAGAGCAGAAGCACAAAAAATCATCAAAGAAGTACATGTCGGATTGTGTGATGCTCACCAAACAGGAACGAAGATGAAAATGAAAATCAAAAGACTCAGATACTACTGGCCAGTAATGATGACAGACTGAATGGACACAACAAAGAAATGTCATCAATGCTAAGTGCACGGAGTGGTCTTGCACCAACCTTCGAATGTTCTACACCCCACGATTGCCTCGTGACCATTCGAGTGTTGGGGCACGGATATAGTGGGTCCAATAGACCCTCCATCTTCAAAAGGACACATATTCATACTCACAACTACGAATTACTTCTTCAAGTGGGCAGAGGCAGCTCCGCTATGGGAAATTACAGTACAACAAGTTCTACAGTTTTTCAAGAATCAGGTTGTCTACCGCTTCGGTGTTCCGCGCAGAATTATCTCTGACAACGGGTCCGCCTTTAAGAGCACAAAGATTAACAATTTCGTAAGACGACACGGGATAGATTGGAGATACTCTACTATCTATTACCCCAAAGCAAATGGCTTGGTAAAAGCCTTCATTAAAACGCTCGTTCAAATTCTAAAGAAGACACTCGACGACAACAAAAGAGGGTAGCATGAGAAATTATTAGAAGCTTTGTGGGCCTACAGGACGAGAGTCATAATGCCAACACAATCTACACCGTATGCACTTGTGTACGGGTCCGAGGCAGTCATTCTGCTAGAAGTTCAGCCATTGTCACTTCGGATCGCCGTCGCCAATCAAATTACAACAGAAGAAAATGCCAAACTACGACTGGTAGAACTGGAAAGTCTTGAAGGAAAAAGATTGCATGCACAACAGAATTTGGAACTCTACCAAGCAAAGATGATTCAAGCTCACGATAAGTTGGTCCACCCGAGGTCGTTCAAAATCGGTGACCTCGTATTCATTTTTAGAAGGCTTATTCTTGCACACCGCAAGATAGGTGGAAATTTTGAACCGACCTGGGAAGGACCATTCGTGGTGGAAAACGTTTACTCTAGAGGATTGTACCAGTTGGTAGATTCTCAAGGGGAGAGACCTATGTTGCTAATAAATGGACGATATCTCAAGAAGTACTATGTAACATGAGGAATCTGGAGAAAAATTTTTGTTCCGATATAGAATAGGGCTAGCGTCTGTGACTAGGTCCAAATTTTGTAATAAATTGAAATTAAATAAAATAAAGTAATTTTTTCTCATAAAATAAAATATGCTTGCTGAAATTTCTAAATCTAAATCTCATAAGATTATATTAAATAAGATAATGACATCAAAACAATTATAAAACTTATTAAAACTTGAAAGCTAATGATTTTTGTCCTTGTTCTTGTTCGTTCACAACACCACCCACTGACATTTCCCCTGTTTACTTGTGCAGGCGGTGTCGGGTTGCGAGTTGGTGTTTGCCTCAGTAAATGGATTGGACTTCACATCTTGAAAAAGAAACAAATGAAATGAAGGCTACAGACATGAAGTCAATGAAGAAGATTGGCCATAGAGAGACCGGATATAGTTCGGGATACGGAGGAACTGGGGGATTCGTCGACTTACACTTCCTCGACACGAGACATACTCAAGTTCCATCCATGATCACTACTCCAGAAGGTGATCTTGTTGCTTCTTCAGCCAAGAGTGTTCCTGATGTGTCGTTAGTGCTTACGAAAAGAAGAAATGCAAATCGTCGCAAGCGTCGCCTCTTGGACAGGATGGAGAGGAGACAAGATCAGGAGTTACCTGCCGCGTTATCACCCATTCTAGAAGGTTCTTACAATCCTAAAATGAAGGAAACCTACGACAGTGCACCGTGCACTGATACTGATCCGGAGACTGCAGAGGATCCCATGCTGACATTTCATCCAATGGAAGAAATTTTGACTGGGTGTCCGAATTGCAACTCGAGTTTACCCAGACTGCCTACGGTGTCAGCGGCATTTTCAGAGTGCCCAAAATGTCATGTATTACAACTTGAAGAGTATGGCACGTTTGAGGCATATGCGGCTGCCTTAATGCTACTCAGGAGCCGGGAATATCCTGCAGTAGAGTCGTACATACCACAATTTGTCCTACCGCCGCCACCGCGAGGAGTTCCGGACCATATCATGGCAAAGATTAGAAGAATTAGAAAGTAAGAATTTCAACACTACGAAGACATACAAGGAAAGTTTGTCAATATTCTGGAAGGACTCGAGCTATACATTGATGTATTCTCGAGGAAGGATGAAGAAGAAATTTTGTACTGCATCGACACTCTACAGACATTGGGCAGAGCAGGCCGCCTGAGGCCAAGGACATATACAGAGCCGTCAAAATGGAAAAGAGGAAAGGGCAGAGTCACTATCCAGTGTGGCTGTTGTTATAACTTCGCTGTAGATCGACAAGGCAATCCCTCGGGAATTTTACAGCATGATGAGGTGGATCTGATGCCACCGTAAATCAAGAAAATGATAAGGAGGATGGTCAAGTGGCACGTGTTGCCTGTAGACTGTATTCCTAACAGCTGCATCATAAATATTTATGAGGACGGGGACTGCATTCCACCTCATATCGACCACCATGACTTTGTGAGACCCTTCTGCACGGTCTCGTTTATAAGTGAAAGCAACATCTTGTTTGGATGAGAAATTCAGATTGTCAGACCCGGAGAATTTCGAGGTTCTGTTGAAATCCCTCTACCGCATAGGATCAGTAATGGTGTTAAAAAGAAATGAAGCAGATTTAGCAAAGCACTGCATCCTAGGAGTCCGAAGGAGAAGGGTGTCAATTACCTTCAGAAGAATGGATGAAGACAAAAGACCATTTTACTATGAGCCAAATCTAGAACTGGAGAGCCTTCGTCCTTTGCCACTGTAACGGTTGTACCTCCGGGTGTTCGCTAGAGGACTTTTGTTCCGAAGTGTAACCTTGGCAGGTTGGCTCATCCCCGCAGCAGTCTCAGATAGCATAAATCTACAACCCTCTTCAGCGGGTCATGACAGTCGTTGTCACCATTTTTGCAATAGCCAGATGATGTGATATGTCAGTTTTGTTCAGTTTTGTACACGTGATCTACTTTTGGATGCTTGTCAGCATATGATCAGTTGTACTGCTTTCAGCAAAATGAATGAAAATTTCTGTTTTTAGAAATACATTCTTTTCAGCGCGATAGTCGAAAGCCGTTGAACCACGTGTTTGGTTCCAAAACGAAAAAGACAAAAAAAAAATAATAATGCAGAAGAAAAGGATAAAATCATAACAAAATGAAATAAAAACTAAAATAAACTCGAAACTTAAGTCAAATCAAAATTGAAATTTGAAACAAAATTAAATCAAATGAAATGAAATGAAACAAAACAAATGAAAAGAAAAGATGATGATGATGAAACAAAAAAACAAACAATGGTAATATTCGCTTTTCCACTTTCTCGAGATTCCGAGTCCTTGCACTCACCCTTAAATCCTTTATTTCTGAAAGCACTTTGTGAAATTTGGCACCTTTTCACATAACGTCACTTCTCACAAAATTCAAAATATCTCGAAATTCTAAAAATCTTGCAAAGGCTATCGATCTCGGCCGAATTGCACCAAATCGCTTTCTTTGAAAGTCAAATACCAAGTTTTACCAAATTCTCCTCAAATGAAATTCCGGGATCACAACTTGAGTTCTAAATCCCTCCTGTTACCTCTTGGGCTGGATGTGAGTCCTTGAGCTTTCCTCCTCAAAATTCCCTAATTTTCCACATCCTATCAAAGAAATTTTCTGCTTTCCATGAAATTTCAAGAACGGAGCTTAGTCGTCTGATTCCCTCAAAATTCCCTAATTTTCCAAATCGTATCCGAGAAATTGTTCCGCCTTCCATGAAATTCCAGGAATGGAGCTTAATTGTCGGATTCCCCTAAAATTACCTAATTTTCCACATTCTATCCATGAAATTTATCTGCCTTCCATGAAATTCCGGGAAAGGAGCTCAGTCGTCCGATTCCCCCAAAATTTCCTAAATTTCCACATCCTATCCGAGAAATTTTTCTGCCTTCCATGAAATTTTGGGATCAGAGCTCAGTCGTCCGATTTCCCCCAAAATTTTCTATATTTTAACATACAATCCAAGAAATTTTTCCGCCTTCCATGAAATTCCGGGATCAGAGCTCGGTCATCTGATTTCCTCAAAATTCCCCAATTTTTTGCATCCTTCTGAGAAATTTTTCCACCTTCCATGAAATTCCAGGGACGGAGCTTAGTCGTCTGATTTCCCAATACTTCCCTAATTTTCTGTCATCATTCCGAGAATCTTTTCCGCCTTTCATGAAATTTCGGGAATGGAGCTTAGTTGTCTGATTCCCCCAAAATTCCCTAATTTTCCATTTCCCTTTCCAGAAAATTTTTCCACATCCATGAAAATTCTGAAGTTGGTATTGAAATCCCAATTCTCATTTCTGAGGCTGGTACCTAAATTCCAGTTCTTATCCTTCTGGGATCAGTACTGAAATTCTGATTTCCCCTCAATTCAAAGTTTTCCCCACAAAATTTAAATCTTCAAATTCATAAAATTCCATAAAATTCCATAAAATTTGAAATTTCTTTAAATTCCATGAAACTTAAAGTTAAAATTTAAAACTCAAAATCAGATTAAAATCTAAACTCAAAACTTAAACTGAAATCAAATCCAAATTTTAAATCCTAATTCCAAATCCAAATTCCAACTCCAAATCGATTCTGATCGAACTCCTTCAGAGTTTGAAAGCTTGAAATCCATAGCTTCTCTCATGAAGGTATTCAATTTTCCTTCCCCAGCAAGAGTTCCCGGGACTTGAAGCTTTATCTCCTAATCCCCAGCGAAAACTTTCTCGCTAAATTCTATGTTTGTCTTGAGTTTTGACTCATAAAATTGTGTTGGTTTTGTTGATCTCATCGGTCAACACCAAAACGTTCACTGTGCTTACCCATCACACCACACCTATTAAGGGTCCATTTGTTGACCTCACTTTTGGTTGAGGTCTAGTATTCCTTTATAATAGCCTAGGGTCTATCCATAAGACTCTCCTGGTGACTTTCTTAGAAGACTAGTCATGGCACCCTCCCATAGAAATTCGAACTTTTCTCACTTCACTGAGAGTTTTCATATGCTTAAAGCCTAACCTCAAGTTTTGGGAGGAAGTGACCAAGCATAAGGAAGCTCAGGGGAGGTCTCCTATAGGTGGTCAGGCCATAGGATCTACCCTAGGAGGTCTGGAGCTCACACTACACACTCACAACCCTAAACAAAGCACACCACCTTTTGATCCCCCAACTCTTTGTAAAATCGTGTAAGTGGTTTTCCCAAGCTTCTAGCCTCAGGCTAGGGTTTGGTTAGTAGCAACAGATAGAGGACCAAATGAGGGTGACCCTTGGTCCATGGCTCAACCTAAACAATTCCATCTTGCTCACTTTCAAGCCATCCCAATTTTCCCAAAACTTCAAATTTCAAGCCCCTTAGCCCCAAAAATACCTAAAATACCCCAAAAACCCTAAAATCCCCTAAACAATTTCCAAAATTACCCATAATTTCCCAAAAATCATTCCAAAATACTTCTTACCACTCAAATTAACCAAAATTGCCCAAAATTACTAAATTTTTCCAAAAATCACCAAAATGACCAAAATACCCCTCTTAGCCCAAAAGTCCAAAAATTCCAAAAAATCCCATAAATTCCCAAAACTTTCCAAATATTCCTAATTTCATTTCTCTCAACTACCACATGACCAAATTTGGCCATTTTAGCCCAATTTAACCAAAAGCCCCAATTTGACCCATTTTAACCTAAAAGTGCCCAAATTAAACCCAATGTCTACTCAATTTACCCCAATCTTGCCCAATTTCAATTTCAAACTTTAATTCAACATCTCCAATACCAATATAAACCAAATCCAAGCTCAATTTGACCCACATTTGAGTTCAATTTCACTTAAAATCCAAAATCCCCAATTTTGCCTTAGTGGACCAAATCCCCCAAATTGACCTAATACCAATCAATTTCTCCCCAATTTCAATTCTAAACCCTTCATAAACTCCCTTAAATTTAATTGAATCATCAATTGCCCCCAATTTGAACCCGAGTCTCACCCAAATCCACTTGAACCAAGCTTACCCAATTTTGACCCAAACATGTCATATGCCCAAAATCTCCCAAATTAATAGCCCTACACCCAAAATTTCCACCCAATTGTTGTTGGGAACTCTTCATGACATCCCATAGACCATTTGGAACCTTCAGTTGGCCTTGTACACCTCTCTAGCCCAACCTAAACTCAAGTTAACCCAACTTGCCCCAAATTGACCAAAATCCCAAACCAAGCCAAATTGATCTACCAAACCAATCCAAAATCACTCCAAACCTTTTTTAAACACTTCATGACAATCATATACATAATATTGCTCAATAATTTGGGTCTAAACCAAGCCCGAACCCAAACTATATCAACGTTTAGGGGTGTAAACGAACCGAACACGAACGAACAGAGCCAGTGTTCGTGTTTGAAATGTTCGAACACATTACTGTTCGTGTTTGGTTCGTTTGCTTGTCGAACGAACACGAACTTCCTGGCGAACTGAACACGAACTGTTCGCAAACGAGCTTTTTGGACAACCCTAGCTTTGATAGGATACTTTCTCAAAATGAAGCAAATTGATCAGATATTCCCTACACATCAGGTAATTCATACTTCCTCAAAATGAAGCAAACCGAATAAGGCGTTTATGATTTTATTTTAATATATAGTATAGTATATTAATTATAATATTATAATATTTATATTAATATAATTAATACTATAATATTATTCTTGTTATTAATAATTTATCATATATTATAATTTATAGAAGTCTAATTATTTAAAATATGATAAATTTTTATAATATATAATTATTTTAAAAATATCATAAATTTTTTATATATATTATTTTAAATTATTTTATATTTTGAACAATAACGAACCGAACACGAACGAACACATCACTGTTCGTGTTTGGTTTATTTAACAAACCGAACAAAAAAATTTGGTCGTGTTCGTCTCGTTTGCTTATCGAACGAATCGAACACGAACTTTTTGGCGAACCGAACACGAACTGTTAGCGAACAACGAGCTTTTTTGACAGCCCTATCAACGTTGACCCTTGTGACCCAAAATTGAACCCATGACCTAACTTAATCAAATTGAACCAATGGTGACCAAGCCAACTCCTCCACAGCCACCAAGTGACCCCTAAGAACCAACCTAGACCCACCTAGCCCACCCTTCTGGAGCCATGGACCAAGGGTCCCTTGAATTATGGGATTTCACCCCACATTTGGCCTTAATCAAAATATCTTCACCATCATCACATGTCATTGACAGTAAAACATCATTAATCCTTCCCTGGCTCACCTGAGCCCCTGGCCACCAGCACTTGCCCTGCCAGCCACCCTAGTGGCTGGAAAATGCTAAAACCGAGAGCCCCTCTCAAACTAAACTCAAAATCAAACTCCACTCTATGGCCAAGTCAGCTCTGAATTGCCATTGGGGCTCATCTATCCTCCACCTAGGCAAATGAACCCACCCATTGCCACCCGCATGGCAGCTCAGTCAGAAGGCGGCGTCAAATGACGCTGCAACGCGTGGAGACTTCGAAGCTTCCGAGGATGACACGACGCCACGTGTTTAAGTAGGAAATTAGGGTTATTTTTGAATTATTTAAATCAGTGAACTTTAAAAATTCATGTCTTAGCCTAGAAAATCCTAAAAATAAAGGAAAAATACCCTCTTGCTTAGTGAACAGAGGAGAACAATGTGGAAATGGTTTGAAATATTTTTTTATTTATATTTTATTTTTAACAATTTAAATATATTTTTTAGTCTTTTAATTCTTTATGCATGTAGGAGTTTCACCATAGCTTGAAATTTTGGTATGTTGTTCCATTTGTCATGAGGGATCTTCCCTGATTTTTCCAAAGTCATAGAAGTTCCCTAGGCAGAGAATCATATTTTTCAAGTTTATGTCCATTATTTGATAAATTAAATGTGATAATTAGCATATTTCTTAGAAAAATATCAAAAAATTATGGTAGGTTCTTTATGGTCAGGGAGCCCTAACAAAAATTTGTCATGATTTAAAATGATAAACATAAGCCTAATTGTCCACTTAATCTAAAATAAAATTTTAATTAATTTGGACAAAATAAAAATAAAAATAACACAAAAATTGCTCTCCACCTTGCTTCAGGGATAGAGAAACTTTCCCAAAATTTTTGAAGTTATTTGGAATTAATTTAATAGGTTAAATAATTTTACTAATTCCAATAACATTTATGGCACTTAAATGAATTTTAAAAATTAAAATAGAGGTAAAAAATTTATAAGAATGGTTTTGGGAGTTCTCTATGATGAGAGGGTTCTTTTAAAAATAAAATTGAGATTTTTATAAAATTTTCATTTTAAATTATATTTTAATATTTAAATAATTAAATAATAATTAAAATCACAAAAAATATTAAAAATCACCAAATTGTTACTTTTGGTCTCCTAATCACTTAGGAACCATCCCCATAAATTTCCTAAGTTTCAAAATTAAAATATAAATTTTTAAAGGCTTATATCAATTTTTAAAAGGCTAAAAATAGATTTTCTTAATTATCTACTAAAATAATTCTAATAACTAAAAGAAAAATAAAAAAAATATAAATTTTTTTCTTTGGGTTCCTGACCTCAAAGAGATTTTTGAAAAATATAAAATTGAATTTTCAAAATTTAAAATATTTTATAATTAATTAAAACTCTAGAAATTAAAATAACTTTAATAATTAAATTGAAATTCAATAAATCATGAAATTTGGTCAAAGTGATTCTCTACTCAAGGGCTACCTCCAGTTAAAATTTTAAGGGATTAGGATTTGTCTTGCTCAAGTGATTGATTTTTCATTGAAAATTCTATTTTTGCATGAAAATAAATATATAAATTAAATTAAATTTTGAAAATTCACATTTTCTTCTCTGATGTTTTAATTAACCCATTAATAAGGTAGAATAAAAACCCCAAAGTTATTTGTATTAAATTTGATGAATTATGAGGTGATGGGACCTTAAGAGCAAAAAGATAATTTTGGACACTTAGTCTTAATTAATATTTAGGCTTAAATTCAAGAGGAAAAATGGGTAAAATTTTGATTTTAATAAGTTCATCCGAATGATTGAAACATTAGGGGATAAATGGTAGAAACTCACTGTAATTTTGTCACATCTAAATTTTCTTTAATTATTATAATTTGGAAGAAAAATCAAATTAAAATGAGACTTAAATTTAGGGGTTGACTTTGGAAGTTAGTATTCCACTAATTCAATTCTCCTTCATTTGATGTTTAAGTAATAACAAAATATTTTGATAAAGATCATGATCATAAAATTTCCTTTTCTAAAGTCATAAAATATACTCACCTAAAATTCTAAGGAGCTTAGTAGTGAACTAGGCTTGATCAAATTTAATTAAAAGAGGTTTAGAAAAGTTAATATAATCAAAACTAGAGTATTCTGAGACACTACAAGCCCCGAATCAAAATTTGACTGAGTACCCTAATAATCTTAATTATTCCTTTGGGCTCTTCACCCACATAATTCTTAAACTAAATAATAAATGATGAATTACCCTACTCTTAGAAATGATTAAAATATTGGTTCACTAAGCATAAGGGTATGAAAGGGATAAATCATTTA
The DNA here is from genome assembly GCA_022702705.1 of Papilionanthe hookeriana x Papilionanthe teres. Classification (NCBI taxonomy): domain Eukaryota; kingdom Viridiplantae; phylum Streptophyta; class Magnoliopsida; order Asparagales; family Orchidaceae; genus Papilionanthe; species Papilionanthe hookeriana x Papilionanthe teres. The sequence continues at coordinate 10,225,931 of CM040432.1, read as the reverse complement.
ATAACTATAATAAATCCAAAAGTACCTCAGGGAAATTCAAAAGTATTGTGAAATATCCGAGTTTCTTCTGGACCATTTCACAAGTCTTCTGGACACCTTGTAGGACTATTGTATTTATTATATTTATTAAATAAAAATATCTCACAAATGAATACGAGTTAATCGGGTCATGACCTAGGACTTGGTAGGCTTGTGACGAACATATCCATAAGATTTTATTTCCCTACAAATATAAAATATTTATTGCAAAGAATACTAAAGTTTCAGGTGGAGGAACGTGAAGACTCGACAGGTACATTTTTATAAGTTTATAGAACTTTCTTTTCCCATGTTTTCTTTATCGCACTTTCCTTTTCTTGCAATTCTGCATGATAAACAACAATGTCACCCTGCATGAAAACTGAAAGCTTTAGGACAACCACAAAACTGAGACTAAAATTAAAATTAAGAAATCACAACAAGATAAAATCCACCACAACATTCAAAATATAAAACAACTCAAAATTTAATCACGAACAAAATAGAGAAAAACAATTGCAACTAAATTAAAATGTCTTGTTGCATGATCGGGAATTCCTTGGAGGAGGTAACCCACATGTTGCTAACAGGGTTTTCCCACAGTCTAAATGAAAGTATGGAACTCATTAAGTTAAGTTTAGTAAATTCATTTGGACTAAGTGAATCCTATGAAAATAGTGGTGTCGGGATGATGGAACCCTGGGATCTTAATCGGTGTTGCTGTAATCAACTTTAATGTTCCCCCTAATAAAATATTAAGAAATCTCAATTTAAATATTTCTAATACATAAAACTTCTCTTCTCTCCTCAATTGACACTTCTTTAAACTAAACCTGCTAAGACGAGGAGCTTGGAGCGTGCATAGTGGACAGCACGATCATCTTCAACAACAAAACTTATTTACATTAGCAAAACCATTCCTTAGTTTACAACAACAAACCATAGGATATCGAGGTAGTCCGCCTAGTGCGACATAAGTCCTCACTTGTTATTTTAGGCCTTTGCACAGCTCTATTGTGCAATATAATCCCTAATTCGTTTTAGGATTCTGAGGTTCTCGTCCGATACAACATAAATCCTCTCATCTTCCAGGTTATTTTCATAATCAAATATTATGCAGATGTAATTCCAATAATTAATTGGCAAGATTGAAATTTAAATAACTTCATTTCCTGAATCAAAACCAAACTATAGGATAGTTTGGGAAGACATCAAGATTTTTCTTGAGTCTATGTCCTTCCCCTAACATTCTCTCCTTTGGATTCTGATAAAATAAAATGTTTCAAAATTTGAGTCATTCACTTATTGAATTTTGAACTATTACATTTTCTTAGAAAACCTTAACTTTAGATATCATGAATAAAAATGTTTTCTAATCTATATCAAGAGTTTTCTTAGGTGACTTCGGTTATCTAAGATGTAATTAACTACAGGGGATTGCCCTTATAAGAAACTTAAAGACCCCAGATTAATATAAACCCTATCTAATTCCTTCATATTATGTAGGGAAAATTGTTGGTCAAAACTGGTTCGCAGATCAAACGGATGTCATAAATTCTTTAGTTTATTTGATCAAGCTTCACCTCAAGCCACGTACTTATTCTACGGTGTAAATACATATCTCGCTATTAAATGCTCGACTATTTAAACTATCATTCATATGAGATCTGTTTGATTTCATATTCATCAAAATAGAAATATTATTTTCATATATATATATATATATATATATATATATCATACAATTCTCCCACCAATTACTTCATACCCTCCTCCCATAGTGCTGCCCTCTGCACCTAGTTCTGATCCGGTCATTTTTTATAATGTTTCTAAGGATTTTATTGAGGGCTGGACTGTTCATAATTCCAAAAAGAAAAAGAAACCTTTGGAGCTGAGAAATTGACCCACTTTTTAATATGTATGTAATTTATGTTTATAGCAATGGAACCAAAAACTTGATCCCGTTTTAAATATAGAGATATGATTTAATGTATAATGTGGATTCTACACAAGTATACGTATCGTATCAAGTAATATAGAGCTCTAGTGGAGTCCTGGTTATCGATCCCACATGGAAGTTATTTAACAGATTTGTTATCAACTAAAATTAAAGGAATTACTTACTAATAAAGTGAACAAAAATTCAGAGTAAGTATAATAAACTTAGTAAACTAATGCTTGAAATAAGTTGATTTAATTAATTCAGAAAAAGTATCATTCTCCTTGTTTTTAGAAAATTAAGTGAAATGATGAATTTAAATAGAATTTTTAAATTGTATTGTGACAAATAGGAGCATTCCTATTCTTTACCCTTTGGTCGAGGTGCAAAGAACATTGACTAATCCTATGTTTGATTACTGAATCTGCGGCTAGGCTGGGAGGATACCGACTGCCACTTCGAGCTCCCACATTCCCCTCACTCGAGGGCTAACATCTACACTTCGACTCTCGAAACAGGTAGGATCGAATTAAGTATTTTAGTTTGTCACACTAAAATATCCAATTCTACGCCCGATAATTAATATTTCCCTATTTATTTGCACCCGCCTTCCAAGGCTTTTGACTTCCACGAATATTGGATGTAATTTTTACTATAGTTGATAATTCAACATATTTTAACTACTCGATCGGCCGGATTGAAAGTAAATTAAGTTTTAAGTAAAAATTATCACAATTTATTTATATTATATTAGGAGCTTTTATTTAATTTCATCAATCCGCATAATTTTCATGAACAAGGAGAAAGACTAAGAAAACTACTCACAATGCATGGGAATAAAAGAAAACATGGATTTCATTTAAAGTTAACAATAATAAAAAAAGATACTTATCTTAATTTCCTTCACAAGCAGACTCCTTGAAGTTCCTTTGACTTTTCCTTCTAGTACAGCAACTAAATAACACTTAATTAAACTAATGAACTCACTAAACACACTCAACTAAATTACTCTCACACAAATTACACTCAAGACACTAGAAATGGACACACAGAAGACTCAAAAGACACTCACAAGACTCTAGAATTCGACCTCTATTTATAGAGGTTGGCAAAGGTCCAAGGGGTGCTTAAACACCTCTTCAAAAAGTGTCCAGGTTCAATGTATATGCATTTTGAACTAGCTCTCCGTCGGCGGAAACGACCTCTCCGTCGACGGGGCTTCTGAAGGTCTTGAACCGCGCGATCTCGCTCATCGGCGGGCTCGGGCCAGTTGTCGGCGAGGTAGTTATAATTTCTTCGGAATTTCTCCTCACGATCTCACCGTCGGCGGCCTCGATCTCGCCGTCGGCGAAGTAGTTATATTTGCATGAATTTCCTCCTTTTTGATCCAAATTTGCTCCATTTCATGCTTTTTGCTTCTATCACTAATAAATATTCATTCCTGCAATAAAATAAAGAAAATACCTTTCTTTAAAGTGTAATTTCATCAAAAATAGATATGAATTTCTTGAAGTATTTTTCTGTGATCAAAATCCCCCAAACTTAATTATTACTTGTGCTCAAGTAATTTTAATACTAATTAAAAATAATGATTTCTATAATAGAATTTTTCAATTCAAATAATATATGAATTAATTTTAAATAACATTATAATAAAGTTAAATAGAAATATTTCTAAGTAATTTAAATTAATTTTATAGAGATAAGATTACTTAGTTATCGATGTCTAAGATTTCTAGACTTTCTATTTATTTCGAGAATGACTATATTTAAAATAAGTAAATTACTTAAGATATTTAGATGATAGAAATTCAAGAAAACACTATTTAGTAAAATACTAATCCATAAATATAAGTTTAGAAATATAATTAAGTTTTACCCTTTATGTTGAATCCATTGAAGCCAATTTTTGATAAGGCACCTCCTCAAGCTTCTCCTCACTTATATTTTTCTTTTATTTTCTTTTTCTTTTCTTTTCTTTTCTTTTCTTTTTTTTTTCAAGTGAGGATTATTGTATCTGGATAGCCTGTTAATAATTTTGAACTTCAATTTCTCTTCCTAAATTTGAAACTCAAAATATTTCTTTGCTTATATATATTTCATAACTTTTATTTCATTGAGTTTCTATCCTTTCTTTTTCATCTATATACTTAAGAATTTCCAATTTTAGAATATAGTTTCTCTTACTTTAAATAGTTTTACTATATTCTTATTCCTTTTAACCAAATATCTTATTCTATTAATTAATTAAATTATTAGAAATATTTTCTTTAACTTTATATAACAATTAAATAAAACAACTCATATTTATTGAATTGAAAACTACGATAGAAAATCATTTAATAATAATTTTTGAAAATAGATATTGAGAACAATTTTAATAATTAAATTTGTATTTTTACTTTCCCCCAAACTTAAATTTTTCTATCTTTACTTCATAGTGAAAAAGGGAAAGTATATAAATAAAATTCATCATACCTTTGAGCTTTAGGTATTTCTTTTCTTTGAAATTTTTGCAGGCTTTTTCATTACTTACGTAACTCCGTATCGTTAGTATTCTTCCACATATAATATTTAAAAAGAAAGTGCAGGGATGGAATTTTGTTTTTTAAAATAAGTATCAAACATAACAAAGAAAACTTAATTTGTTACTACACATACATTTAAAATTTAAACAATACATTAAAGAAAGACTAACATCCTATATATATAAAAATTTGCAACTAATTTAACACACATAAGAAATTTAATATCACTACTCAAGCAAACAACAACATATCAAGTCCAAAGTCCACAGAAAGTACTAAAATATTACACAGAAATAATAAAGTTTGCAAAATAACAAATTTAAACAAATCAAACAAACTAAACAAAGACTCTAATCTTCTACATTAAAATCCCAAACTATGTCGTCTCCCTGATCTCCAGATCGAGAAGGCCGAGCGGCGCGTGCATCGTGAATATCTGGGGCACTCAGGAAAGACAACATCTAAATCACCACTCCTATAACGACGCTCAGCTTCATAGTATGCAATCTCGTACTCTGAATGTCGCTGGAGATATTCACTATCATAATCGCGTCTTCTTTCCAAGCCTCCGATCCTTTGATCTATATGCTCAAATCTTCTTTCCATATTTTCTCCAAATAATTCAAAACTCTTTCTACTCAGGGTTAATTCATTCATCAGATCTTGAAGGGTAGGAGTAGTATGCGAGGGGGTGGTTCATAACTAGTAGAGGGTATATCTCTACTCGAAGAAGGTACATAATCCTCGTCCCGGATCTCCATCCTTCGTGTGATTCATATTTCTTTATATTAGCCTGAGTAAGGGGTTTCATAGGCTCTATCCATTCCTCATCATCTCTTGCCTCTACCCCAGATAATTGGCAAAGTGTATGTTCTTATATATAACATTTCCCACATTAATACTCTTCTGGTTCCGAATACAGAAATTCAGAACTGCTATATCTCTTGTTACCTCACTATTGTGGTAGGTAGGTAACAAAGTAGAATAAATAAAATAATGCCAGGCTTTAGATGTTGCATTTAGCATAGAAAGAGGGAAGTTTACCCGTTCCCGTTGCTTTATCTTCCGGACTCCTTTCCCATCGCCGAGAAAGTCGGTCACCTCTTCCGATGGTCCTTCCATAGTTCCAAAAGTTTCATATTCGCTCATGTAGGTGTCTCAAACTTCATATTAAGCGTTTATTCTAAGCAGCGTTGAAATCTACAAAAATCCTCTAACCTTAACCGGGCATCTTCGACTCGTGTTAAATTTGTATAGAATTCCTTCACAACTTCTACGGCTGCTCTGTTGGTAACGTAGCAAAAGTTTTCCCATCCTCACTCCTTTATAACTCGCTCTACTTCTCCTCTTGGATTCTTGAAAACTCGATCTTGAATGCATTTTATTGCTTGTATATTTTGAAAATATCGAGTTTGTGCTCTCGCATTAATGAATCGGGTTTCGTTATAATCTATTCGTCGCTTTTATCGTGGATCCATTTCTCGATCTGTGAAATTTACAAAAATTTTAACTAAACACCAAAATATTACTAAGAAGGCTTCCTACAACAACTAAAATCCATTTAAATCAATTTCTATGAAGTTCTTCCAAGTATTTTCTCTACATTTCGAAATTTTTCAAAATATCCCAATGTAGAAGAAATTCATGGTGAAAATCAAAAATTTTTGCATAGGAGTGAAGCTCTTACCAAGGGAAGATGAAATCCGGAGTCAAAATGTGTTGAAATCGCTTCAAATCCAAGATCTCTAAAGCCCTAGGTCGGTTTTTTCGAAAATTTGAGGAAAGGGATGATGAATAGTGTCGGTTGACCGGTCAAATATAGTCTTTTCACATTCTCTCTGTCAGCGAGGTTTTTCTCGCCGTCGGCGAGCTAATTAATTTCATAAGGCAAAAGTTTCGGGAAAAATCAGCCGTCGGCGAGCTCGGTCTCGCAGTCAGCGGGTTTTCTCGCTGTCGGCGAGGTTCCAAAAATTTTCAATTTTTGAAATTCGTCAATCATTTTCAACCTCGAATTGCCCTTAATCAATCTTCCGATCACTTAATTTAATAATAGTTTGAAGATTAGATATTTAAACTCACAAAAAGTTCACACAATACAAACAACATAACTTCATAAATGAAATCCATGAAACTTACAAATTTCACACTAACAACTTCACACATTCTTAACTTAATTGTTCAAATCCATAATACTCAGCATCGCAATCCAAACCACAACACTCTAAATGCTGAGACATAAAAATTTACAAATAATCTCATCAAATCTGAGATGATCAAATCAAAGTTCGACTCATAATAAAACTTAACTCCAAATCAAACACACACATATACAAATATAACATAAACATAGAAATCTTTCCTACTCTTCAGTGTCTGAACTAATATCTTCTCTGATATTTCTGAAGCGACGCAGGTGTACAAATAAATTGTAGAAAGGCTGGAAAGGGAATTCTGCAGTAGATTCTTCATTAATCCATCCTTTCTGTCTTAGTAGATGAATAAAACTGGCCTCCAGATGTCCAGTATGATCAAAGTGCTCCTTCATTCTCCAATCAATATGATCAAACATATTAGAGATATTGTCAATGGAATTCATCACATTTTGCAATTCTTTCTCCAATCCTTTAATCTTCTTTAGAATAAAATTAGTTTTATCAGTAAAGGGCCTTGCTAAAGGATTGTTCTGTGATGCTCTGTCAGAAATAACAGTGATCTCATCATTGTTATCCAAATTGGGAAACATATCAGTAGGATCCAGGGGTTTCCATGGTAAAAGTACTTTTTCCTAAGCCTCATAAGAAACTTGGTATTGACTGCATAAAGCAAATATAGTAGATGGGTGGCCAAGTCCATGCACTGACCCATGCACAATTAATCCCAATGCAGACTTTACTATTATTGATCCGACATCGATATGTAATCCAATTTGAATATAGTAGTTTAAAATAGCGCATTCCTTTGAAACTTTATTTACTTTCATGGTAGGTAATAATTTTGATGATATAAAGAAATGCCAGTGCCTCGAGACAGGGTTTAGAAGTGATGAAGAAAAACTGACATACCCGTCTTCTCGTAACTCCCAATCATCCGGTTCATCAGTTAGATATCTTTAGATTTCGTTCATATTGTATCTTAAAGGCACAAAGTTGGAATAATGACAGATAGAGGTATTTTCTATAGAAAACAATTCATTTACTCTTGCAGGAGTAAATGTTACCCATCTTCTTCTGACGTAGATATTTCCATTGTTGATCGCATGTAAATTAGAGTAAAACTCTTTAACTACTGGTATAACTACAACGAAAGTTGTATAACAAAATACCTCCCAATGCCGCTGTGCGATCATTTCTTCGATTTTTGTAGTAGCATTCTCTACTCCTCTATTGACGAATCCTCTTTCTTTGATAAGTCTTTTCTTCATCAAGCCTTTGTTGAAGATTCGTTGTGCCTCCGAACTAACGAATTTTCTCCGGTTGAAAACTTCAGTTTTTGTGATTTCTAGGAATTTGGAGGCCATTTTGGATGGAATGGATTGGTGTCTAGTCTTTCCTAAGGAAGAAAATGGTGTAAAATCGGATTTGGAACAATTTCTTACGAAGGAATGGCTTAGATCCGTCCAAAACCACACGAAAAATCTTTAAGAAACCAAATTTTTAACTTCCTCGCCGTCGGCGGGAAGTTCCTCGCCGTCGGCGGGAAGTTCCTCGCCGTCGGCGACTTAGTTATAAAACTGAATGAGTAATGGTCCACGATCTCGCTGTCAGCGGGCTCGGGCTCGCTGTCGGCGAGATTCGTAAAAATCGCCCTTTTTCGCTCTGGTCCGAATATTTTCTGATCTCATTCAATAGGTTCATTTTTTGTGATGATTCTAATAAAAATTTGAGTAGTAAGATTTTTTTTAATAATATAGACTCACTAATATGTAGATATTTAAAAATAAAAGACTACTATGGGTTGCCTCCTTAAAGGGCTTGGTTTAACGTAGTCGACCCGACCTAATTCGATTAGTGTTCAGAGTTGACTAAGCATTAAAACCTCTTTAAAATTTGGTCGTCTATTTTCGAAATATGGTTTTAATCTATGTCCATTTACTTTAAATCTATGTCCTGTTTTTGGATCTTCAATTTCTATAGTTCCATATGAAAATATTTGAGTTATGGTGAAAGGTCCTAACCATCGATATTTCAATTTCCTAGGAAATAATTTCAATCTAGTATTATAAAGCAGAACTTCTTGTCCTGGTTCAAAATTTCTCTGATTAATCTTTCGATCATGCCATAATTTCATTCTTTCTTTATAAATTCTATCATTATCATATGATTCATTTATTAATTTTTCCAATTCATTTAATTGCAATAATCTCTTCTCACAAGCTTCTTTCATATTATAATTAAATTCTTTAATCGCCCAATATGCTTTATGTTCCAATTCAACTGGTAAGTGGCAAGTTTTTCCATATATAAGCCTATAAGGAGTCATTCCAATCGGAGTTTTATAAGCAGTCCTGTATGTCCATAATGCAGTATCTAGTCTTATAGACCGATCTGATCTATTAGGATTTACAGACTTTTCTAATATACGCTTAATCTCTCGATTAGAAACTTCGCTAATCCACTTGTTTGTGGATGATAAGCAGTTGATATCTTATGCATAATATTATATTTTTCTACTAGTTTGTGAATATATTTGTTTCTAAAATGAGTTCCTCCGTTAGTGATAATCACTCTCGCATTCCAAATCTAGTAAAAATATTTTTCATTAAGAATTTTGAAACACTTTTAGCATCACACCTAGGTAAAGCTTGTGCTTCAATCCATTTGAAAACATAATCAACAGCTACTAATATATATGAGTTTCCAAATGATGGAATAAAAGGTCCAATGAAATCTAATCCCCAAACATAAAAAATTTCAAACTTCTAATATAAAATTCAGAGGCATTTCATTTTTTCTTGATATGTTTCCTACTCTTTGGCATTTATCACAAGTTTTAATATATCTATATACATCTCTAAATAGAGTAGGCCAGTAGAATCCAGTATCGTAGAATTTTATATGCAAGTTCTATCTGTCCCAAAATGTCCTCCAAAATCAGAATCATGACATTTTTGAATAATAGGTTCAATGTCCTCATATGGCACACATCTTCTAATAATTAGATCCTCGCATTACTTATATAAGTATGGTTCATCCCAAAAATATGATTTAGTATCGTGAATGAATTTTTTTGTTGTTGCAAAGTTAACATAGGTGGTAAAATGTCACTTATAATATAATTTACTATATCAGCATACCAAGGTATTTTCAACTCATTAATATTGTAAAGTTGTTCATCAGGAAAATCGTTTAAAATTTCATTATCAATATTAGATAATTCATGATTTTCTAATCTTGATAAATGATCGACAATTCGATTATCAGCTCCTTTTTGTTAACTATCTCAAAATCAAATTCTTGCATTAATAATATCCATCCGATTAATCTTGGTTTAGAATCTTTCTTTTGCATTAAATATTTTATAGCAGAATGATCGGTATGCACAATACATTTAGTTCCTATTAGATAATGCCGAAATTTATTAAAAGCATATACAATTGCTAATAGTTCTCTTTCAAGAATCGTATAATTTATCTCAACATCATTTAGAGTTTTACTAGCATAATATATAACTTTGAAAATCTTATCATATCTGCGCCTAAGATTTACTCCTATAAGCATAATCACTAGTATCACACATAAGCTCAAATGGTTTCTCCCAGCTAAGCGAAACTATTATAAGTCTTGTAATTAATTTATCTTTTAATAATTCGAAAGCATTTAGGCATTCGATTGTAAATTCAAATTTCTTTTCCTTTTCAAGGAGTTGGCATAGAGGTTTAGTAATTTTTGAAAAATCTTTAATATAACTCCCGTAAAATGCAAGATGTCCAAGAAAACTTCTTACCCCTTTTACCGTAGTTGGAGGTGGTAATTTAACCTATTACTCGAATTTTTGCGAGGTCTACTTCCATTGCTTTTTCGAAATTTTATGCCCTAATACAATGCCGCTCGCGACCATAAATCGACATTTCTCCCAATTAAGAACTAAATTAGTTTTCTCACATACTTCAAATACTTTTTCAAGATGATTTAAGCATGTGTCAAATGTTGTTCCAAATACAGAGAAATCATCCATAAATACTTTTATTCCATTATCAATTAATTTACTAAATATAGACATCATACATCTTTGGAATGTTGCAGGTGCATTACATAATCCAAAATGCATTCTTTGAAAAGCGAAAGATCCATAAGGACTGTCGGCATATTTTTAGGTTATGTGTTTTATTTTGAAAAGGGGTCGCCAAACAGAAATTGTCGCCGAATTTTAGATTTTAAATTTAATTTAAATATGTATATATGGTTTAGAAAGTAGTATTTGATTTTGAAAATAACTTTAAGATATGAAATCAAACCGATCTCACATCCCAAATAGTTTATATAAACGAGCACCGCATCACAAACCGTGTATCTATCCCGAAGAATAGACACTACTCGCTTGATGATGGGGCTCGGTTAAATAAACTAGGAGATTTGTGACATCCGTTTGGTCCGCGAACCAATTTTATAAGCCGACAAATTCCCCGCTTAATATAAATGAATTAAGCAGGGTTTATATTACCTGAGTTCTTAAAGTTCCCTATAAGGGCAAGCCCCTATAGTTAATTACATCTTAAATGACATGAATCATTTAAGAAAACTCTCGATAATGATCCAAAGGAAGAGAAGTAGGAGAAGCTGAGGATCCAAGAAGAATCTTGGCAACTTCCCAAACTATCCTATTGTTTAGCTCGGTTTTAAGAAAATCCTAATATTATTTGATATTTCAATTTTGCCAATTTTAATTAATTAGGACTTATATTCGTATGACATAATCATACAACCAGCCTAGAAAATGTGAGGGTTTATGTCGTACCGGACGACTACCTCGAAGTCCTAAGACCGTTTAGGGTTTAATTTACACGACATGATCATGCGAATGCCTAACGAAGAGTTGAGGATTTATGTTGCACTTGGCAAACCACCTCGAAGTCCTATGGCTTGGTTGTTTAAATTCTAGGAAAGTTTAGTTAATGTAGATCCGAGTTTTGCTGATGACGATGGTCGTGCTGCCCACCATGCTCCGAGCTCCTTGTTGTTGCAGAGGTTTAGTTTTAGAAGTCATAAATCTGGAGATGAGAGAAGTGTTTTGGTTCAGAGAAAATCTTAAAATCCGAGTGTTTTTAATATTTTAATTAAAAAAATCTTAAAGTTGTTTAAACGAAACGATTAAGATCCCACTGGTTCCGTCATCTCGGCACCGTTATTTTCATCGAATTCACTTAGTCCGGATGAATTTGCTAAACTCAACTGAATGAGTTCCACACCTTCATTTAGACCGTGGGAAATCCCGTTAGCAACACGTGGGTTACATCATCCGAGGTATTCCCGATCATCAAACGAGACGTTTTAATTTAGTTGCAATTATAGTTTTGTGTTCTGTTTGTGATTAAATTTTGAGTTGTTTTATATTTTTAAATGTTGTCGCGGTGATTTTTATCTTGTAATGACTTTTAATTTAGTTTTGGTTTCAGTTCAGGGACTATCCTAAAGGTTTTGGTTTTCATGCAACGGTTGTTTATCATGCGAGAAAAGTAAAGTGCATTTGCAATAAAGTAAATTGCAATAAAATAAAAGCGTACTCTGGAGGGTCTTCCCGTCATCCCAAGCCGCACTTAAAACACATGTTAAGGCATTTAAATATTCCAACAAGTACTGGTAAAGCTAAGGGAAAGGTTTTGGTTGTCTATCAAAGTCCTAATCTTATAGCTAGTCATCTCCTATGACGTCTAGGTTCTTGTATTTTGGTTTAAAGACGATTTTCTTCATCAAAGAACAATTAAGTTCAATTGTTCTTATAAACCTCCTATCATATTGAGGAAGTGCTTAAGACGAGTCTTAAACATCTTTTCAATACTTCTGAGATTGTTTTAAGTCCAAGAGAATTTAATTATACAAGTGAATTAATCATCCAGGAGTTTAAGTTTTGTTATCTTGCTCGGTAAACTTAGGACATCCGAATATCCTATAAGTGAAGTAACACTTCACTCGATACCTCATTTAAGAGTTATAATAATAAGAGCTTTAAAAGTGCAAATCAACTTATTAAGTATTTTAATAATTTAAACTTAATGATTTAATTTTAATTTTGATTTAATTATAAAAAATTAGTTTAAGTTTGGGATAGTTGTTCGAGTTATTTTTGGTTTAATTATTAATGATTTCATTTAGGTTTGTTATTAAATGATTTTAATTTAATTTAATTTAATTTAATTTAATTTTTGATTTAATTTAATTTAATTTAATTTAATTTAATTTTTGATTTAATTTAATTTAATTTAATTTAATTTAATTTAATTTTAATTTAATTTCAATTTAATTCAATTTGATTTTAATTTCAATTTAATTTTAATTTAATTTAATTTAATTTTATTTTAATTTAATTTAATTTAATTTTAATTTAATTTCAATTTTAATTTAATTTAGATTATTCTTTTAATTTTCTTTTTAAGTATTATTGAAGTGATTTATTTAGGGATTTTTAAATTAAAGAATAAATATCTTCTTGAATAATATCCCTACCTTAATAATTTCAATTTTCCATTAATCTTCCAAATTTAATTAATTAATTAATTAAGGTTTACTTTAATTATTCTTAAAATGATTGGTGGGTTTCTACCCTTAACCATTTAAGTTTCAATCATCCAAAATCAGTTTAAATCAAATATTTTACCCTCCCTTTTTGATCAATCCTAAAATTTTAATTAAAGGTTGAAAATTTTAATTACCATTTTCCCTTCAAGCTTAATAATTCTATAACTCACTAAATTAAGCTCAAATGAACTTGAAATTTTTATGTGACCTCACTTACATGTCAATTAAGACATTAGAGGAGAAAATGTGATTTTTTTATATTTAATTTATTTATATAATTATTTTTAATGGAAAATAGAGGTTTTCAAGGAAAATTCAATAACATGACCAAGGAAATGTTTCTATCCATAATAAAATTATGGGATGTTCCTAATAACCCGAGGACCATTTGGACCAATTTTGGTGATTTTTTGAAATATATTTTATTTATTAGAATTATTTTGAGTTTTGGAGCATTAATTAATTTTAAAATAAAATTAAAGTTGAAAAATTGATTTTATATTTTTCTTAAATCTCTCTGACCTCAAGGAGTTCAAAGAAACAAATTTTATATTTTTCTGATTTTTCTTTGAGTTTTTAGAATTATTTTAGTGAAAAGGTTGGAAAATACATTTTTTAATTCTAAAAAATACATTAAGCCTTTAAAATTCAATATCTTACCCTAGGGACTTAAGAAAAATATTTGGTTTGTTCCTAAATGATTAGAATTCAAAATGTGACATTTTGGTGATTTTTATTATTTTTTAATTATTAAAAATATTAAAATAATGATAAAAATCAACTTTTTTAGAAAATTACAATTTTAATTTTCCTAAATTCCCCCGATATCATAGAAGCTCCAAAACCATTTTTGTGAATTTTTGAAAAGTATTTTGTGAGTTATGAATTTTTAAAGTTTAATTTTACCCATTTTTGCTTAAGAGGCTTAATCAACACATTTGGTGGGGTTAATCAAGTCCAATTGGTTTCAAATTTTTATGTGGTGTTCTCCTATCCCTAGAGGACAGTGGAGAATTATTTTAAATTTAATTTGATGGATGGTTAACCCTAATTAATTAAAGATCAAATTTGGGTATTTAGGCCAATTAGAGTTATTCAAAGTGAATTAACTCAAAACTTATTTTTCCTAGGTCCCTCTGGTCACAAGAAACATCACCAAATTTTCCTAGAATTTATTTCTCAACATGCTAATTATTGGAATTAAAATACTCAAAACAAGAACATGAACTCGAAAAATCAATAACTTCATAGGATGGCCTCGACCTTGGAAAATTCGAGGAATGTTCCCAAGTTCGCAGGCTTCAAAAGCTCCTACGAGCCTCATGCCATGGTGAATTTCCTATATGCATGGAGAATTAAAACAATGCAGAGAGTAAATAAATCATTAAAAATAAAATACTCGATGAAATTACTTGATTTCTTTTCCACATTATTCTCCTCTCGTTCATCGAGCAATAGGGTATTTTATTTTATTTTTAGGATTTTTCTACACAAAGTTATGAATTTTTGAAGTTTTGGGTATTTAATAAATAAGAAAAATCCCTATTTTCCTACTTATCCACGAGGCACCGCGTCAACCTCGGCGTCTCCGAAGCTCCACACGCCGTCTCTTGATTTGGCGCCTCCATCTGACTGGGATGCCACGCGGCCCGCGGTTCATATCCCGTTGCTCCGTCCGGCGCGATCCTGGCCGTCCGCTCGATACACGTGCGATCCGACGGCTCCTGGTCATCGTCTACGACTGGTGTGAACCCGCGACCGTCAACCTTCTAACCCTAATTTCTCACTCGATTCTCAACGGATTTTTGTGTTCTTATGCTCTATGGATTCGTCTTGAAGAGACGAACACATCCATACGAGAAACATGCATTGAAATTGATTCAAATTAAATGGAGAATCTCTGTAAGCTCGGGAAGAAGAGTGAGTCCATACCTTTGCTCAAAGAAGTGAAGCTTCGATCTGAGAGTTGTGTCACCTTCGATTGGGTCCAAGCAAGCTCCAGATGAAGTCCCTTAGCCTGGTGAATTGTCTAGGTATGATTTCGACCACAGCCGATCACAAAGCTTGGAGGCTGGGAGCAATGGCTGGCCTGGTGAGGGGGCTTTTACTGGGAAACTTCTCCTCTTGGTCTGGTGATGGTGTAGGACCAATCAATTTGGAGATTGGCTCACTGTGGTGAAGTGTCCTGGTTTTGAACTTGGATTTCAACTATGAAATTGAGCTCACAGAGAGGAAATGGCAGGGGGATTTCAGTGGGGATCAAGTTCTCTATGTGTAGAGAGTGGTATGGGATGATTTTGGCAGGGTTTCAGTAAGTTTTGGTTCAACACCTCTTATGGACGAGAGGAGGTGGTGTTTAAATATGCATGGCTGGAGGGCTTCCCAGGGGGGTTTGAAGGCTGGGATTAGCCGCTTCAGTGAGGAGAAGAAGAGCTATGTCTGTCCATTTGGGTTGAGACAAGTCATCAAGGGAGAATTGAATTTTTGGCTCACATGGAGCTCTCGGCCATGGTGTTTTCCGTGGCACTGGTGGCCGACGGCCGGACATCGGTCACCATCTTGACCAGTGGGGTCGTGGGTTAGCAATGGTGCGATCGATTAGAGTTTGACATGTGTAAAGGGGCTGAATTGAAATGGAATGGGGAGAGGCTCATTTTGGGTTCAATTTGGTCAACCCATGTATTTGGGCTTCGGTTCACCTTCCCATGGTCCGATTTTGGGCCGGGGGATCGGTTAGAGTCACTGCTATGGAGTGGTGAAGTCTCCATCCATGGTGAGGTGGCTAAACTTGGTTTAGTGTGCGACATGGTTATGGTTAAAAAGGCTTAATGAAGGATTATGAAAGGGGGCCCTCCTTTTGCCATTAATGGCTTGGTCACATGTCAAACCTTCCATGGCTTCATATGGCTTGTAAATGGCTTGCTCATTGCTCCATGTGGCTAGGGACAAAGCTTGGTCATTTACATGAAAGAAGGTTTTGAATTTTTGGGACTTATGGGTGATTTTGGCATGAGGCCTAATTTAGGATTATTTGATGATTGATTTAGGACTTAAGGGATGATATCAATTAATGGGGTGATGAAAAGAATGTCATATGGGCTTTAGCATGAAGTTTGGGCCTTTGAAATTTAGTGAAGATGAGCTTTTAAAATGGTTTAGGGAAGTGGGCTTTTGGATTTAAAAATGGATTTTAGGATGAAAGTTTGGTAAATTCTTGGGCCAAATAATTGTTGGGTTTGGTTTAGGGATGTGTCATGAGTGATTTGAAATAAATTTGAGGTGGTTTGGGCTTGAATTGGGTTGGATTTGGGTTCATTTGGTACATGGGCCAATGTAGGTCAAATTGGGCTAATTTGGTCCAATGTTGGGCTAGGGTTGAAATTAATGTAAAATTAATGTTGGGAAATGTTTATGGGAGTGTTTCAAAGAGTTTTCAACTTTGGTTGGGTTTTGGTTTTGGGACTTGGGCTTATTTGGGTTAAGTTTGGGTTTAGGTCAAAATTGGGCTTTTTGGTTTTGGGTTGAATTTGAGTGGGGTTTGGGTCCAAATTTTGGGTAAATTATGTTAGTGTTTTGTTTTTGGGGATGTTAGGGAAGGTTTAGAAAAGGTTTAGGGTCAATCGGAGTTGAATTGGTTTGGTTTCGGCTAAGTTCGGGTCATGGGTCCAAATCGGGCTTTAAGGTCAAAAGTGAAATTGGATTCAAATTTCAATCAAATTGGACTTGGATTTGGTCTAGATTGATATTTTGGATATTAAATTGAAGTTTAGAATTGAATCGGACCAAAATCGGGGTCAATCGGGTAGATTTGGTTCGACATCGGGTTCACTTGGGTTAAGAATGGGCTAAATCGGGGGTTTTAGTAAAAGTGGGGTAAATCGACAAAATCGGCCCATGGTGTAGTTGGACAAAATGAAATTAGAATTTTTGGGATTTTCTGAAATTTTATGGAAATTTTCCGAATTTTTTGATTTTTTGGCTAAGAGGGGCATTTTGGGTATTTGGAGGGTATTGGGGGGTATTTTTGGAATTTTTGGTATTTTTGGCTATGGATGATCAATTTGATTGGTGAGGAAATGTTCAAGATTAATTTTGTGGAATTTTGGGTGATTTGGAAATTTTGGAGGATTTGGGCAATTTTAAGGGCTCTTGGTTGGTTTGATATGTGTAGGGTTCCCGGGGTCAAAAATTAAAATTTTGGAAGAATGAAGATTGATCAAATATGAGTGAAATGGAATCACTTTGATTGAGCCATGAAGCCATGTTAAGCCTTGTTGACCTCATTTTTGATGAGGTCTTCTCTTCTTCTTTTTAGTACTTAGGATCTAGCCTTAGGCTTTTCCTTTGACTATCTTAGAGGACTAGAATTGGGATCCACCATCTAGAATTTCAAACCACTTCTTAACTCCCCGCAAACTCCACAAACTCGACCGTAGACCCCTAATCACCTAGAGGGTCGAAATCAAATGCGGAAGTTTAAAGGATGAGTTCCTATGGGACTCTTTGGCCTTAGGACTCGCCCTGGTGGCTCGGTCCGGTGAAGAGGCCGACTTACACACACACTACACTCATACATCACACTTTCACACACCTCCTAAAACCACACCCATACCTAACTCGACCTCCCGACTCATGTAGGTGATTCACATGGATGGTCCTTAACCCCTAAGCCCTCGACAAGAGGATTAGGAACAACATAGCTGAATGCCTCAAATGAGTCCCTTCATGGCTCATGTGGGCTTGATGTGGCTTCATGGCTCAACCAAAATGATTTCATTCCACTTATATTCACCCAATCTTCAATTTTTGACCCCTGGACCCTACACCCGCTAGCTTACCCAAAACCCTCGAAATTACCCAAATTTTTGCAAAATTCCAAATCACCCAAAATTCTCCAAAATCATTCCTAAACATTTATCTCCACTCAAATTGACCATCCATACCCAAAAATACCAAAAATTCCAAAAAAACCTCCCAATACCCTCCAAATACCCCTCTTGACCCAAAAATCCAAAAATTCAGAAAATTCCCAGAAAATTCCAAAAAATCCCAAATATTCCCAATTTCAATTTGTTCAACTACATCATGGGACAATTTTGTCAATTTACCCTACTTTTGTCAAAACCCCCAATTTGACCCATTTTAAACCCAAGTGAACCCAATGTCAAACCAAACCTACCCAATTGACCCCAATTCTGGTCCAATTCAATTCTAAACTTCAATTCAACATTCCCAACACCAATCTAGATCAAATCCAAGTCCAATTTGATTGACATTTGGATCCAATTTCACTTTTGGTCTTAAAGCCCAATTTGGACCCATGACCTAAACCTAACCCAAACTCACCCAATTCAACTCCAATTAACCCCAAATCTTTTCTAAATCTTCCTTAGCATCCCCACAAGCAAAATACTAACATGATTTGCCCAAAATTTAGACCCAAACCCCACTCAAATTCAACCCAAAGCTAAAAGGCCCAATTTCGACCTAAACCCAAACCTAACCCAAATGAGCCCAAACCCCAAAATCAAAGCCCAACCAAAGTCAAAACCTCTTTGAAACACTCCCATAAACATTTCTCAACAATAATTTTACATCAATTTCAACCCCTAGCCCAACATTGGCCCAACTTGGCCCACTTGAACCTATATTGGCCCATTCACCAAAAGAACCCAAATTCAACCCAAATTCAACCCAAATCACCCCCAATTTGCTTCAAGTCACTCATGACACATCCATGAGCTAAAACCAACAATTATTTGGCCCAACCTCTTTACAAAATTTCCATCCATAAATTCATTTTTAAACTTAAAGGCCCATTCCTTAAAACATTTTAAAAGCCCATCCTTCACCACATCCAAAGGCCCAAAATTGGTCCCAAAGCCCACATGATATTTCTCTACATCATCCATTCAATTAAAATCATCCCTAAGTCATAAACCAATGATCAAATAATTCTAAATGAAGCTTCATCCAAATTTTCACCAAAATATCCAAAATTCTTAAAACCCATTTTTATGAAATCGACCAAACTTTTTCCAAGCCAAATGTGAGCCATCGAGCCATGCACAAGCCACATGGAAGCCATGGAGACCACTTTCCACCTCACCAAGCCATTAATGGCAAGAAGAGGGGATTCTTTCCTAATCCTTCATTAAGCCCTTTTAACCATATTCATGTCACACTCTAAACCATGCTTAGCCACCTCACCATGGATGGAGACTTCACCACTCCAATCAAGCTGAACCAAATGACTTTCCCTCGACCCACACCGGTCATGGGAGGGTGAACCAAACCCATTTGCATGAGTCGACCAAAATGAGCTCAAAATACACTCTCCCCCATTCCATTTTAATCGAGCTTTTTTACACATGTCAAACTCCACCGACTTCATCAAATTCAACCCCCGACCCACCCGACCTCGAGGGTGACCCATGCCGGCCGGCCACCACTGTGCCGCCGGAAAACACCATGGCCGAGAGCTCACATGTGAGCCAACTTTGGAATTCTCCTCGTCGAGCCGCCCCATCCCCAGCGTGGCCATTGTAGCTGTTCTTCTCTGCTAAGAGCAACCGATCCCAAGCCCTAACTCTCCACGGAGGCCCTCCACCCTCTCCTATTTAAACACCACCCCTCTCGGCCATGAGAGGTGCCGAAAGAAACCTTAGTGGAAACTCCGCCAAAATTGTTCCGTACTCCTCCTCATACACGAGCACTTGATCCCCACCGAGATCCCCCCGCCATTTCTTCTCTCGCGAGCTCAATTTCAGCAGTCGAAATCTAGGCCCAAAACCAGGACACTTCTCCACAGTGAGCCAATCCCCAAATCGATTGGTTCTACACCTTCACCGTACCAAGCGGAAGGTGTCCACCAAAGAAAGCCCCATCTCCGAGCCACCCACCGTTGCTCCAGCCTCCAAGCTTTGTGATCGGCTGTGGTCGAAATCCTACCTGGCAATTCACCGTACTCAGAGACTTCATCCGGAGCTTGCCGGGATCCAATCGAAGGTGCAAAACTCTCGCATCGAAGCCACACTTCTCCGAGCAAAGGTATGGCCTCACTCTTCTTCCCGAGCTTCGAACATTCTCCATTTTTATTGCGTAAATTTCATCCCACATAAACCGTATAGATCCGTTCGTCTTCTCGAGACGAATCCGTAGAGCATAAGAACATGAAAATCCATCGAGTATCGAGCGAGATCTTAGGGATTTAGTGTGGACGGCTCTCGGGCGAGGACGCTCGGGACGATGAATCGGATGCCGTCCATTCAATACACGCGCGGACGGACGGCTCGGATGGCGTCGGATCGTGGAGACGGTACGAGAACCGCGGGGCCCGGGCCGGCCGAATCGATGGCGGCGTCGAATGGGACCGCGACGCGCGTGCATTCGGAGATGCCGAGGATGACGCGGCGCCGCGTGGATAAATAGAAAATTAGGGGTATTTTCTATTTATTTAATTCCCTAAACTTCAAAAATTCATAACTTTGTGTAGGAAAGTCATAAAAATAAAATAAAAATACCCTCTTGCTCAGTGAACATAGGAGAATAATGTGGAAAAGAAATTATTTAATTTCATCAAGTATTTTATTTTTAATAATTTATTTACTCTCTACATATTTTTAATTCTCCATGTATGTATACAATTCACCACTGGTATGAGACCATAGGGCTTTTGAAGCCTCTCGAATTTAGGAACATTCCCCGAATTTTCCAAAGTCGTAGGCCATCCCTATGAAAAGTTATTGATTTTTCAAATTCATGTTACCGTTTTGAGTATTTTAATTCCAATAAATAAGATGTTGTGAAATAAATTCTAGGAAAATTTGGTGATGTTCCTTATGACTGCAGGACTCTATGAAAAATATATTTTGAGTTAACTCACTTGGAATAACCCTAATCGGCTTAAACACCCAAAATGGATCTCTAATTAATTAGAGCTAACCATACACCAAATTGACTTGAAATCAATTCTCCACTGACCTTTAGGATCGTAGGAACCCACCATAAAAATTTCGAGGTCAATTGACTTAGCTAGCTCTACTAATCGGCTGATTAAGCCATTTAGTCATTTTAAACTTTAAAAATTCATAACTTTCAAAATACTTTTTAAAAATTCACCAAATTATTTTTGGAGCCTCTCCGATATCAGGAGAATTTAAGAAAATTAAAATTTCAATTTTCTAAAAAAGTTGATTTTTAATATTATTTTAATATTTTAATAATTAAAAATAATAAAAATCTCAAAAATAATAAAATTCACCAAAATGTCACATTTTAAATATTAATCATTTAGGAACAAACCCCATATTTTTCTTAGGTCTATTTAGTGAGATATTAAATTTTAAAGCTCTAGGGTAATTTTAAAATTAAAAAAATGTATTTTCTAGCATTTTCACTAAAATAATTATAATAAATCATAGAAAAATCAGAAAATTGTAAAATTTGATTCTCTGATTTCCTTGATATCAGAGAGATTTTTGAAAAATATAAAATTCATTTTTCAACATTTATTTTATTTTTAAATTAATTAACACTCCAAAACTTAAAATAATTATAATAAAAATAATATAATTCAAAAAATCACCAAAATTAGTCTTAGTGGTCCTCTGGTCATTAGGAATGTCCCCTAATTTTCTTAAGGACAGAAACTTTCCCTTGGTCATGTTATTAAATTTTCCTTGGAAATCTCTATTTTCTACCAAAAATAATTATATAAATAAATTAAATATAGAAAAATCACATTTTCTCCTCTCATGTCTTTATTGACATATGAGTGAAGTCACATAAAAATTTCAAGTTCATTTGAGTTCAATTTAGTGAGTTATGAAATTATTAAGCTTAAAGGGTAAAGTGGTAATTAAAATTTTTAATCCTTAATTAAAACTTTAGGTTTAATAAAAAAATTAACAAGTAAAATATTTGATCCTAATCTGATTTGGATGATTGAAATTTAAATAATTAAAGGGTAGAAACCCATTAAGCAATTTAAAATAATTAAACCTTAATTAAATAATTGATTAAATTTGGAAGAATAATAAAATTGGAATTATTAAAATAGGGATATTATTAGGAAGAGATTTATTCTTTAATTTAAAATTCCCTAAATTAATCATCTCATTAATATTCAATTCTTAATTAAAATGATAACTCAAATTCAAAACATTAAAAGACTTAATCATTAAACTAAAATTAAATTATTAAACTCTTTTAAAAATTTCAACTAAAATTTAAAAAAAATAAAATTAAATTAAAAATTAAATTAAATTAAGTAAATTAAATTGGATTAAATTAAATTAAATTAAATTAAAATTAAAAGTTAAATTAAATTAAATTAAATTAAATTAAATTAAATAAACAAATTAAATTAAATTAAATGAATTAAATTAAATTAAATTAAATAAATAAAACCAAATTAAATTAAGTTAAACCAAATTAAAAATTAAATTAAATGAATTAAAATTAAATTAAATTAAATTAAATTAAATTAAATCAAATTAAATTAAAATTAAATCAAATCAAATTAATTTAATGTAACATCAAATCAAACTAAATTGAATTAAATTGAATTAAATTAAATTAAAACTCAATTAAATTAAATTAAATTAAATTAAGTTCAATTAAATATAACATCACCAAAGACATAAAGAATTTAAAATAAATCTAAAATAACTCGAACACTATTCCAAATTTAAACCCATTAATCGAAATTAAACTAAATCACAACCATTCGAACACCGATTTACCCTCAAAAGCTTTAGTTATCATAACTCCTAAACGTAATATTAAATGAAATGTTACTTCACCTATAGGATATTCAAATGTCCTACTCACCGAGCAAGATAACAAAACTTGAGATTCTTGGACGATTAATTCATTTGTGTAATTGAATCCATTCGGACTTAAAACAACTCTAGAAATATTGAAAAGATGTTTAAGATTCTTCTTAAGCACTTCCTCAATATGACAAGGATATTTATAAGAACAATCGAACTTAATTATTCTTTGATAAAGAAAATCGTCTTCAAACCAAAACACAAAAACCTAGACGTCATAGAAATGACTAGCTATAGGATTAGAATTTGGTAGAAAACCATAACCCTTCCCTTAGCTTTACCTAGGAACTTGCTTAAATATTCTAATTGTGTTTTAAGTGCAGCTTGAAATGACGGAAAGACCCTCCGTGTACGCTTTTATTTTATCGCAATTTACTTTCTTGCAATTTACATTATTGCAATTTCATTAATCGCATCGCACTTACTTTTCTCGCATGATAAACAATCGTTGCATGAAAACCCACACCTTTAGGATAATCCCTAAAACCGAAACCAAAACTAAGTTAAAAGTCATTGCAAGATAAAATTCACCGCCACAACATTTCAAAATATAAAACAACTCAAAATTTAATCACAAACGTAACACAAAACTACAATTACAATTAAATTAAAATGTCCTTGTTGGATGATCGGGAATACCTCTGATGATGTAACCTACGTGTTGCTAACTGGATTTCCCATGTCTAAATGAAAGTGTGGAACTCATTCAACTGAGTTTAGCAAATTCATTCGGACTAAGTGAATCCGATAAAAATAATGATGCCGAAGGATGAAACCGTGGGATCTTAACCGGTGTCGTTATAATCAACTTTAAGATTTGTTTTAATTAAAATATTGAAAACACTTGGAAATTAAGATTTTCTCTAAACCAAAACACTTTTCTCATCCCCCGATTTATGACTTCTAAAATTAAAACTCGCAACAACAAGGAGCTCGGAGCTCTAGTGGCAAGACGGCCATCGTCATCAACAAAACTCGAGTCTACTTCAAAGAAACTTTCCTAGAATTAAATAACAAAGCCATAGGACTTCGAGGTAGTTCGCTTAAGTGCAACATAAATCCTCAACTCTTCGTTAGGCATTTACCTCGTAAATTAAGCCCTAACCGGTCTTAGGATTCCTAGTAATCGTCTGATACGACATAAACCCTCACATCTTCAAGGCTATTCGTATGATTCTCGTCATATAAATATAAGCCCTAATTAATTAAAATTGGCAAGATCAAAGCATTTAAATAAATATTAGGACTTTCCTAAACTCAAGCCAAACAATAGGATAGTCGGGAAATTACCGAAGTTCGCTTCGAATCTGTGATTTCTCCTACCTTTTCTCCCTTTGAATTCCCAAAATAAAATGTTCCAAATTTGATCCATTCCCTATTGAAATTCCAAAATTCAATCCTTCGAAAACTTAAACTTTCAAATTCTCGAGAGCGAACTATTGATTATTATCGAGAGTTTTCTTAGATGATTCCCATCACTTAAGATGTAATTAACTATAGGGGCTCGCCCTTATAGGGAATTTTAAAAGAACACGAGTAATATAAACCCCGTTTAATGCTTTCATATTAAGCGGGGAATTTGTCGACTTATAAAATTGGTTCGCAGACCAAACGGATGTCACAAATCTTCAGTTTATTTAATCGAGCCCCATCGTCAGCAAGCGGTGTCTATCCTTAGGGATGGATACACGGTTTGTGGTGCGGTGCTCGTTTATATAAACTATTCGGGATGCGAGACCGGTTTAATCTCATATCTTAAAACCTTCAAATTTAAAATTATTTTCAAAGTCAAATACTACTTTTCAAATTATTTATTTAGACTAAATTAAGAATTCGCCGACATACTTCTGTTAGGCGACCCCCTTTTCAAAATAAAACACACAACCTAAAAATATGTCGACAAGCCTATATGAGCCATGAGAGGACTCATTTGAGGAATTCACTATGTTGTTCCTAACCCTCTTAGCCAGGGGCTTAGGGGTTAAGGTCCATCCATATGAACTGCCTACATGAGTCAAGAAGTCAAGTTGGGTATGGGTGTGGTTTTAGGATTTGGATTGTGTGTGTGAGAGTGTAGAGTATGAGTGTAGTGAGTGTGTAAGTCAACCCTTACCAGACCAAGCCACTCAGGGTGGTCCTAAGGCCAAAGAGTCCTATAGGGAACTCATCCTTTAAACCTTCACTTTTGATCTCAACCCTTTAGGTGATTAGGGGCCTACAATCAAGCTTATGGGGTTTGCAGGGAGACAAGAAGTGGTTTAAATTTCTAAAAGATGGGTCCCAATTCTAGTCTTCTAAGATAGTCAAAGGAAAAGCCTAAGGCTAGATCCTAAGCACTAAAGAGGGAAGAGAAGACCTCATCAAAAATGAGGTCAACAAGGACTAGTAAATGTAGTTTTATCTTGATCCTCAGGAGCAATTTGTATTTGATGATAACCGGTATATCCATCTAAGAAACAAAAATACTTATGTCCGACTAATCTATCTAACATCTGGTCTAGAAATGGTAAAGGGAAGTGATCTTTTCTAGTGGCCGTATTTAATTTTCTATAATCAATACATATTCGCCATCTAAGTAACTTGTCTTATAGGGATAAGATCATTATTTTCATTAGTTTTGACAATCACTCCTCCTTTTTAGGTACACAAGTGAATCGGGCTTACCCAAGCATCGTCGAAATAGGATATATAATACCATTATGTAACCATTTTAAAATTTCTTTCTTGACTACTTCTTTCATTATCGAATTTAATCTCCTTTGTGGATTGGCTTTAGGTTTATGTTCATTATCTAAAATAATTTTGTGCATACAGATTGAAGGACTAATTCCTTTAATATCTGCTAAAGTCCAACCGAAAATTTTCTTATATTTTTTTAATGTATCTAAAAGTTTTTGTTCTCGAGATTCATTTAATTCGGATGAAATAATAACTAGTAGAGTTGAAAAATTACCTAAGTAAGCATATTTTAAATGATTAGGTAACATTTTTAACTCAAGTTCAGGAGGTTTAATAATCGATGGAACTATATTTTTTTCAGACATTTTCTGTGTTATCCAAAAATTCAAATTTCTCTTGAATATAATCTAATTCTTCATTTATGTCGGCTTTTTCAATTAAATCAATATTTTCTCTTTCTAATTTTTCTTCATAATATTCTTTAAAATGTTCTTTTTGTAGATGATCAAGTACTTCCATTCGAAAACACTCATCATCTTTTTCTAGCAAGCAGATATTTCATCGATTTAGCAATATTAAAAGTTACTTTTTGGTCATTTACTCTCATAGTTAATTCTCCTTTCGAACATCAATCATAGCTTTTCCAGATGGCTAAAAATGGTCTTCCTAAAATGATAGGAATTTCTTTATCTTCTTCCATATCTAGAACAATAAAATCTACTGGGGAAGATAAATTTATCCACTTTAACTAATACATCTTCAATAACTCCTTAGGATATGTAACGTAACTGGCCACTAATCGAAGAGTTACTAAAGTAGGTGAAATTTCTCCCAATCCTAAACTCTCGAAAATTGATAGAGTCATTAGATTGATGCTTGCTCCTAAGTCACGTAAAGCTTTTCCATAGAATTTTTTTCCAATAACGCAGGTATAGTGAAACTACTAGGATCTTTTAATTTTTCGGAAGTTTTTTCGAATAATAGTCTCTACACTCTTCACTAAGTGCAACCATTTCATTATCAGTAAATTTTCTTTTTTTATTTAGAATATCTTTCATGAATTTTACATAGTTTGACATCTGTTCTAAAGCTTCTACAAAAGGAATATTTATCGTTAATTTCTTCAAAATTTTAAGGAATTTAGCAAATTGTTTGTCTTTTTTATGTTGAATTAGTCGTTGTAGTATAGTGGTGAGTATTCCCGCCTGTCACGCGGGTGACCCGGGTTCGATCCCCTGCAACGGCGCCAAAAACTTGACCCACTTTTTAATATCTATGTAATTTATGTTTATAGCAATGAAACCAAAAACTTGATCCTGTTTTAAATATAGAGATATGATTTAATGTATAATGTGGATTCTACGCAAGTATACGTATCGTATCATGTAATACAGGGCTCTAGTGGAGTCCTCGGTTATCGATCCCACAGTGGAAGTTATTTAACGATTTGTTATCGCCTAAAATTAAAGGAATTACTTACTAATAAAGTGAACGAAATTCGTAGTAATTATAATAAACTAAGTAAACTAATGATTGAAATAAGTTGATTTAATTAATTCAGAAAAAGTATACTTCTCCTTGTTTTTAGAAAATTAAGTGAAATGATGAATTTAAATAGAATTTTTAAATTGTATTGTGACAAATAGGAGCATTCCTATTCTTTACCCTTTGGTCCGAGCAAAGAACATCGACTAATCCTATGCTTGATTACCGAATCCATGGCCAGTCGGGAGGATACCGCCGCCACTTCGTAGCTCCCATGTTCCACTCACATGAGGGCTAACATCTACACTTCAGCTCTTAAACAGTAGGATCGAATTGAGTATTTTAGTCTGTCACACTAAAATATCCAATTCTACGCCCGATAATTAATATTTCCCTATTTATTTGAACCCGCCTTCCAAGGCTTTTGACTTCCCTGAATATTGAATGTAATTTTTACTATAGTTCATAATTCAACATATTTTAACTACTTAATTAGCTAGATTGAATGTAAATTAAGTTTTAAGTAAACATTATCACAATTTATTTATATTATATTAGGTGCTTTTATTTAATTTCATCAATCCGCATAATTTTCATAAATAAGGAGAAAGACTAAGAAAACTACTCAGAATGCATGAGAATAAAAGAAAGCATGGATTTCATTTAAAGTTAACAACAATAAACAAAGATACTTATCTTAATTTCCTTCCTAGCGTACTCCTCGAAGTTCCTTTGACTTTTCCTTCTAGTACAGCAACTAAATAGCACTCAATTAAACTAATGCACTCACTAAACACACTCAACTAAATTACTCTCACACAAATTACACTCATGACACTAGAAATGGACACACAGAAGACTCAAAAGACACACACAAGACTCTAGAATTCGGCCTCTATTTATAGAGGTAGGCAAAGGTCCAAGGGGTGCTTAAATACCTCTTCAAAAAGTGTCCAGTGTTCAATGTAATGCATTTTGAACTAGCTTCGCCGTCGACGGAAATGACCTCGTCGTCGACGTGGCTTCTAGAAGGTCTTCAAACCGCGCGATCTCGCTGTCGGTGGGCTCGGGCTCACTGTCGGTGAGGTAGTTATAATTCCTTCAGAAATTTCTCCTCACGATCTCGCCGTCGGCGAAGTAGTTATATTTGCATGAATTTCCTCTTTGATTCAAATTTGCTCCATTTCATGCTTTTTGCTTCTATCACTAATAAATCTTCATTCCTGCAATAAAATAAAGAAAATACCTTTCTTTAAAGTGTAATTTCATCAAAAATAGATATGAATTTCTTGATGTATTTTTATGTGATCATAAATCTATCTTCTGAGAACATTATTCAAGCCCCTTCTGTTTCTGTGGATCAGCATGTCTCTTCCATCCCTAGACTCACTAGGAGTGGAAAAAATGCTTCCAATGATTAGAATGTTGTGCTGGAATATTAGGGGGGATGCTGCCCTTAGCTCCCTTAATAGATTGGTGAATCTTATTAGGATTCACAGATTTTGGGCTTTTGCTCTTCTTGATCCCATGGTTCAATATAATACCAAAAGAATCACCAATAATTTCTCTCAGTTCAATTTTGTAGCCAATTGTTCCAACAAAATTTGGTTCTTTAGTAGAAAAGAAATGGAGGTTATTGTTTTATTAGACCATCCCCAGCTTCTTCATATCCGCTTCCACATTCATCAGGTGGCTAGAATGGCCACTTTTATTTATGATGGGTGCAACCAAGCTGATAGAGAGGATCTTTGGAGCTCTTTACATCTGATCAGTAGTAACATGTCTACTATGTGGATTGTAGGAAGGAACTTCAACAGTATAGCTAATCCTGGTGAAAAGAAAGGAGGAAGGGAACCTGCCATTAGAAAAATGACTACGTTTTCTAATAATAAATCTGATACTAACCTTTTTGATCTGGGTTATGAAGGATGAGACTACACATGGAAGAGAGGTAAGATTTGGGAAAGACTAGTCAGATTTCTGGTTAATCAAGCCTGGTTAATTTCTTTACTTCCACCACTGTTACCCACCTTCCCAGGGCTGGATCAGATCATTCCCCCCTACTGATCAAGTTGACACTTCATGGTATTCAAAGTAAAGCTAAATTCAGATATCTAAATGTCTGGGCTCATATTCTACATTCTTTCAAGTTACTCAATCTTCTTGGCTGGAACCTCTCCCCCACTAAGTAGACAATCCTATAATTAAATTAAAAATGTTACATAAGAGATTAGCTAGGAAGCTACAGGACTGGAATTGGCAGGTGTTTGGAAACCTTCATTCTAAAGTTACTTCAGCTGATGAACAAGTGAATCAGTTAGAGCAGGCTAATATTGATGGAAGTATTAATGATAGAGAGTTAGTTGAGGCAAACCAGCAGCTCATTACAACAATTGAGACAGAAGATCAGTTCATGAAACAAAAAGCTGCATGTTAGTGGTTTACACAGGGGGATAGGAGTTCTAAGTATTACCATGCAATCATCAACTATAAGAGAAAGCTAAATGCAGTTACTAGAATTAAAGGGGAAGGGGAGACTGGTTGATAGAAACCCAGGCCATTGCCAACTCAGCTGTTCAGTTTTTCCATCAGCTTTTCAACCATGGTCCTCCAATCTGTTAGCTGAATCAAACTGATATTCTACTTAATTGAATGAAAAATTTGATAGCTCTAGTCTATCAACTCCTCCTGAGGAACATGAAATCAAAAAAGCTTTTTTCTCATTGGCTCCAGCCAAAACTGCTAGACCAGATGGCTACACTGCTGGCTTCTATCAGAATTCTTGGGAGTTTATTAAGCAAGATCTCTCCTTGGATATTCAAAGCTTCTTCCTTGACATTGAATTACCAAAATACTTCACATCTACTACAATAATACTTATTCCTATGGAGAATACCAAATCTACATGGAAGGACTTCAGACTAATTAGCTTGACTACTGTCTTTTCTAAAATCATCAACAGAATTATAATTTCCAGATTGCAGTCTTTTCTGGATGCCTTAATTTAAATTAACCAATCTGCATTTGTACAAGGGAGAAGCATTACAGAAAATGTACTATCGGCGCAAGAATTATTATTGGAGATTGATAGACCTTGTAGAGGGACTAATCTTATCATTAAGTTGGATATCACTAAAGCCTATGATACCATCAATTGGAACTTTATTCTTCAGATCCTAAAAGCTAGGAATTTCCTTGATGATTTCTGCTCTTTAATTAAGATATGGCTCCACAATTCTCATTATAACATCCTAGTCATTGGGGAATGTCATGGTTTTTTTACTGCATCCAGAGGAATAAAGCAAGGTGATCCCCTTTCCCCTTATATTTTCATCTTAGCTTTTGATTATCTGTCAAGGCTGATTAACCATTCCCGCACAGCAGTTATCATATCTGAGATACCTGCACAGATCCAATTGCATTGTTTCTCACCTTGCATATGCAGATGATTTTATATTGTTTAATAATGGGAGCAAAGCAGTTGTTAGGAACGTTATGGCTACTCTGGATTACTTCCAACATGCTTCAGGACTTTCTTTTAATAGATCCAAAAGTCAATTCCTTCATAGCACCAAGCTACCCTCTACTCAGATTAACTGGATCAAAGATCTCACTGGATTCTCTACTTCAACCTACCCTCTCAAATATTTAGGCTTCCCATTGATCACAGGTAGAGAAAACAAACCCACTATGATGAGGTGGTGAAGAAAGTGACTTCTAAGATCCAATGCTGGACCACTTCCTTTCTGTCTAATGGAGGTAGATTGACCCTCCTTTAATATGTACTCTCTACTTACCCCCTGTATATCCTACAAATGATTAAGTTAAAGAAGAATACCTAAAGAATGCTGGAAGTCTAATTCAACAAGTTTTTATGGGCTGGTCAAAATAAACATCACTGGACTTCTGGGAATAAGATCTGCCACCCTCCTGCTAGTGGTGGACTGCGATTCAAAAACTTGTCACACATGAGCCATATCTTTTATTGTAAATAATGGGTTAGATTCAGAAAACAAAGTTCTTTATGGGCATGGTTTATGAAAGGTAAATATTGTCCTCGTTCTCATCCTTCTCTTATGACACCAAAAATGGGAGATTCTAGAAATTGGAAAGCCCTTCTTCAAGTTAAAGATGCTGCTGAAAATTTATTCATCTGGGATGTAGGTGAAGGCCAAATTAACTTCTGGGTTGATAATTGGTTGGGGGGATCATTCATTGAAAGACTACCAGTCCACCAATTCTACTATTAACATTGCAGCTGACTGCTAGGTAGATGGTAAGTGGGATCTTTCCAAGCTATGTGAAGTTAACTCTCCTCAATTTATCAAAAGTATTATGGATCTCCCCATTAATCTTTCAGCTCCTGATACCCTTATTACCAAAAATGGTTCCCAATAAAGTCTGTCCAAATTTATTTACCAATCATATTACCATTGGCAGTCTACTAATTGGGGTACTAGTGTTTGGAATGCTAATTTAACCCCTTCTATGTCCTTATTTTGCTGGAGGTTATTCAGAACATTTCTTCCTACTGATGATATTTTAAAACTTAAAGGAATTAGAGGACCATCCAGATGCCAGCTCTGCCATTCAGCTGAGGAAAGCTTAAACCGTCTGTTGTTGCAATGTGGGATATCCAGGAGTGTCTGGTATGCTGTGTTAGTAGATGAACAGCTGCAGGATCTTCTATCCAACTAGCCCAACCTCAATTCCTGCTGGGATACTGTTGACCTCACTTTTGGTTGAGGTCTAGTATCTCTTTAGATTATCCTAGGGTCTAGTCATAGGACTCTCCTGGTGACTTTCTTAAAAGACTAGTCATGGAACCCTCCCCATAAAAATTCAAAACTCTTCTTGCTTCACTAAGGGTTTTCATATGCTTAAGGCCTAACCTCCACCTTTTGGTAGGAAAAAGGCAAGCATAAGAAATCCTAGGGGAAGTCTCCTATAGGTGGTTAGACCTTAGGATTTTCCTTGAGGGAGGTCTGGAGTTCACCACACACACACTTCACCACTCACATGCACACATTCCCCTAAACCTTTGGAAACTCATGTAGAAGGTTCTTCTCAACTCTTGGCATCAGGCTAGGGTTTGACTAGTACCAATACATAGGAAACCAAATGTGAGTGACCCTTGGTCCATAGCTCAATTTAAACCATCTCATGACATTCATCTCAAACCAAGCTTCAATTTTCTAAAATTTCAATTTTTTGGCCCCTGACCTCCCAAAATACCCTAAATTACCCAAAATTCTTCAAATTCACCAAAATTCCCCAAAAATTATTCCAAGATATTCCTTGCCACTCAAATTGACCAAAATTACCAAAAATTGCAAAAAATCCAAATTTCCCAAAATTTCCCAAAAATGACCAAAATACCCCTCCTACCCAAAAATTCCCAAAAAATCCCAAATATTCCTAATTTCATTTTGTTCTACTACACCATAACCCAATTTGGCCAATTTAACCCAATTTGATCAAAATCCCCAAATTGGTCTAAGTGACCCAAATCCCCTAAATAAACCCAATGTCAATAAATTCCTCCCAAATTTCAATCCCAAACTCTTTATAACACCTCCTTAAACTGAATTGAATCATCAATTGTCCACAATTTGAGCTCAAGTCTTACCCAAATCCATTTTGAACCAAAACCCCCAATTTTGACCCAAATTGAACACATGTCCTAAATCCACCAAATTGACCCTCCAAACTTTGTCAAAACCAATTCATGTCTTCATGAAAAATCTTTGAGACAACCATATCTACACTATAGTTGAAGATCTTTGGACCTTATTCCCACTCAAACTCAAGATAACTTGACCCAAATCCAATATGGTCCAAAATAATAAAAAATCCTATCCATACCAAAATTGAACTTCCAAATGAGCTCAAAACCACATTATGTCTTCATGAAAGATCTTCATTACAATCATGTGGACAATATTGATCAAGGCACTTGGGCTTCATTCAAGCTCTAACCCAAGTTAAGTCAACCTAAACCCAAATGAACCTAATTGAACTAATGATTCAAATCAAACCAAATTAACCTCATGGCATCCCTAAAATATATAATATATATATATATATATATATATATATCTCCCTCATCTCTCCCTCACCTCTCCCTCACCTCTCCCTCACCCTACCCGCCACCCTAAGGCCTACCCACCTCACCTCCTCCTTACCTTCACCATACCTCCACCTCATCTCTCCCTTACTCCCTCTTTGACTCCTAGCCGTGAGCCTCCCCCATAAAATCCTCTCATAATCTCATTTTTACACTCTCTTACACACTTACACACTCACTTCACTCACTTCACCATCCCACTCACTCACTTCCCCTCCTTAATTCCAAAACCGTGAGCCTCCCTCCTCTCCTTCTTCTTCTTCTTCGAAGCAAGCCACACCCAATCCCAACTCCTTCTAGCCGTGAGCTTCAACAATGGCATCCCCTCTTCAAGTTTCTTCCATCAACTCCTCCAAATCAAGGTAAGTTTCTTCACCCTTCTCATGCTTAGCCTAAGATCCCACACATACATGCTTGTTGTTTAGTTTTCTTCTTCCTTTTACGAAGATTTTTTTAAATTTATATGCAAGCTATTTAGAATCACAAATCTCCATGTATATTTTCAAAAATCATGTGTTAATTATTATTTTCTTTTCTCAAATCTTCATTCTATTTAAATGTTTCCATGCTTAGGAATTCCTTTTTTTTATGCAAAGTTATTTAGCTATTTAGTTTTTAAATCTTTCCATGTTTAGCCTTAGGATTTCTTTTTCATGCAAATTATCTAATTATTTAACTAGTTTAAATATTTACAAATCTACCACCTAATTTTTACTAACTTGAAAAGTGACCTTTAAAATTTAAAAAGAAATAAAACAACATAAAGGAAATAATACTAAAACAAAAGAAAATGAAAGGAAAATTTAAAATAACATATAACATTGTAAATAAAATAATAAATAACAAATGTAAAAACATAAGTGATATAATAATTGTAAATTTAAATAAATTAAATAATAACTTTACTAAATTTTAAATAAAATAACTACACTAAAAAAATAACTAAATTAAATTTAAAATATAACTATACTAATGAAATAAATCATTATATATATATATATATATATATATATATATATATATATATATATATATGAATTAATCATAACTAAATAAATAATAATAATGAAAATAAATTGTATACAAATAAGTAACATAATAATATAACCGTACTAAATGTAAAATAAATAACAATATTAAATTTAAAAATAAATAAATACCACTAAAATATCAAAATACTAACTATATGCTAAATATGTATATTTGTAAATTAATGATATTATGAAAATAATGAAAATAATGTTATAATTTTAAAAGAAAACCAAAAATATAAGAAAAAAAAAATAATAATTGAAAATAGTTGTAAATTCAAGATAAATAATAAAAATGTCATGCCTCCTTAAAATAATGTAAATGTAAATATGTGTAAATAATAAATTTAATAGATTATAACTTAATAAAAACAATAATAACTTCAAAATAAATAAAAGAATAATTGAGGAGAGAGAAAGTTTAAAAGCTTTATAATTAAATAAATAATATTATAAATGATAAATAAATGATATAAATAATAAACTTAAATATACATATAATTAATATCAATAATAAATTAAAAATAAAAATAACTTATAGTTTATATATATTAAATGATA
This sequence comes from Papilionanthe hookeriana x Papilionanthe teres, assembly GCA_022702705.1. Taxonomy (NCBI): domain Eukaryota; kingdom Viridiplantae; phylum Streptophyta; class Magnoliopsida; order Asparagales; family Orchidaceae; genus Papilionanthe; species Papilionanthe hookeriana x Papilionanthe teres. The sequence goes on along the minus strand of CM040432.1, from coordinate 10,190,995 downwards.
AGAATATAAGGATAATAAAATAAATAACACACACACACACACACACACACACACACACACACACACACACACACACACACATATATATATATATATATATATATATATATACACACGTAAATTGAAAATAATTTAAATAATATAAATGAATAATAAATTAAATTAAAATTAAATAATTAAAACTAAATAAAACCAAATATATAAATAACAATTAAATTAAATTAAATAATAATTAATTAAATAAATCGAAAACAATTATATAAACAAATATTAAATTAAATTAAATTAAATAATAAATATTAAATTAAATTAAATTAAATTAAATTAAATAATAATGTAAATAAATAATAAATTAAATTAAATTAAATTAAAATTAAATTAAATAATAATGTAAATAAATAATAATTTAAATTAAATAAAATAAAATAAATTAAATTAAATAAATTAAATCAATCTAAATTAAAATTAAATAATAATGTAAATAAATAATAAATTAAATTAAATAAAATAAGTTAAATAAATTAAATTAAACTAAATTAAATTAAGCAATAATGTAAACAAATAATAATTTATACTAAATTAAATTAATTAAATTAAATAATAATAATTAAATGAAAACCAAAAATAATAATTCAAATAAATGAATATTAAGCAATTATAAATTAAAGTAAAATAAATGAATAAATAACATTAATAAGGATAACAATTATAAATAAATGAAAAATAAATAAAACAATAATAATTTAATGATAATAACATATACAATATTAATACAACAATAAAATAACAAACAATAATAACATAACACAAAAATAAATAATAACAATACTACAAGACAAAACAAAACAATAACATACATAATACAATATGATAACAACATACAATAATAATTTAAAAATAATGGTGACACATACATAACATAATACAACAAAGACAACAACACGACGATAACGACCAAACCTAGGATAGGCCTCCTGAGGCATGACTTATTTTTTTCTTTAATGAGACCTTTAGGATAGCCACAAAACTGAAACCCAAAACTAAATTAAAATTAACACAAGATAAAATTCACCGCCACAACATTCAAAATATAAAACAACTCAAAATTTAATCACAAACAGAACAACAAAACTACAATTGCAACTAAATTAAAACGTCTCATTGGATGATCGAGAATACCTCAGATGATGTAACCCACGTGTTGCTAACGAGATTTCCCACGGTCTAAATAAAAGTGTGGAACTCATTCAGTTGAGTTTAGCAATTTTATTTGGACTAAGTGAATCTGATGAAAACAACGGTGCCGGGATGACGGAACCGTGGGATCTTAATTGGTTCTGTTTAACCAACTTTAAGATTTGTTTTAATTAAAATATTAAAAAAGTATTTGGACTTTAACATTTCTATACCAAAACACTTCTCTCATCTCTTGATTATCATTTTCTAAAACTAAACCTTCTGCAACAACAAGGAGCTTGGAGCACGGTGGGCAGCACGACCATCTTTTTCAACAAAACTTGTGTCTACTTCAGCTAAACCTTTCTTAGCATTAAATAAACAAGCCATAGGGTTTCGAAGTAGTTTGTCTAGTGCAACATAAATCCTCAGCTTTTGTTAGGCATTTGCATAATCATGTTATGAAAACTAAGCCCTAACCGGTCTTAGGACTCCGAGGTAGTCGTTAGGTACGACATAAACCCTCACATCTTCAAGGTTATTTGTGTGATTATATCCTACAAATATAAGTCCTGATTAACTAAAATTGGCAGGATTACAATATTAAATAATTTTACCTAAATTTAGGCAAAATAATAGGATAGTTTGGGAAGTCGCCAAGATTCCTCTTGGATCCTCAACTTCTCCTACTTTTCTTTCCATTGGATTCTCAAAACAACTGTTCCAAATTTGATCCATTCCCTATTGAAATTTCCAAAATCTAATCCTTTTAAAACCTTAAACTTTGAAATTCTTGAGCGCAAAATCATTGATCATTATCGAGAGTTTTCTTAAATGATTCCCGTCATTTAAGATGTAATTAACTATAGGGGCTTGCCCTTATAGGAAACTTTAAGAACCCAAGTAATATAAACCCTGCTTAATTCATTTATATTAAGCAGGGGAACTTATCGACTTATAAAATTGGTTCGCGGACCAAACAGATGTCACAAATCTTCTAGTTTATTTAATCAAGCCCCATCATCAAGCAGTGTGTCTATTCTTCAGGATAGATACACAGTTTGTGATGTGGTGCTCGTTTATATAAAATATTTGGGATGTGAGATCAGTTTGATTTCATATCTTAAAATTTTCAAACTTAAAATTATTTTTGAAAATCAAATGCTACTTTCTAAATTATAAATTGATCCATGAAAAAAAGTACCTATTTTTAGTGTTCATTTCATGCTCACTTTGTGCACATTTGTAATGATATTACACTATAAAGGAAGGTATTTTGCATAATTTTGCATATTTTTGTTTTCAAGTATAAAAATGTGATTTTAGAGAAAATTAAGCAGAAACTATGCAATTTTGAGCCAAAAATGAGCAAGAAAGAAACTTCTGACTTAACACATATCAATATGTCTTTCTATGCTTACTATCTTTCATATTTCTCACATGTTTTTAGATGAAATTATACTTTAGAGAAAGGTTGTTTTTATGTCTATCTTGTAGGTGAAGATGTTAGGAACGCAACGCAACTGAAATGGGCAAAACGGAGTTGAAACGAAGCCAAACGGAGCAAAACCGTAGAGCTGCGCATAGGGTGGCGCCTAGGCGCCAAAACCCAGCGCCTAGGCGCCAGAATCATCCAGAAACGATTATTGGACGGGATTTTGACGACTTTGCGAGTTATTTTGACGGTGTTAAGTAGTTTCTACACCTTCTAGAAGCCTGGAAGTTATTCCTAATATATAGGACATGTGATACAATGAATCTAGACATATTGGAGCGGTTTAAATCACGAAGAGGTGCGAGCCAAAGTGAAGAGGTGTGAAGAACTGGACGCGGAGTCCGGCGCCTAAGAGCCAGACACACCTTCTAGAAGATTCATTGAATTTGGACATGTTTTGAAGAGGTGCCTCAAGGCAACCCTTGAAGCCTATAAATAGGAGGCCACTCCTTTAGAGAAAATCGGACCCTATAGTCTCTTTCTTCCCCCTTAGTCATTTTAGTCATTTAGAGTTATGAAGATGTAGATTTTACATGTTATGGAGAGATTGGTGAGGGATTTTGAGATATTTATGTAAGGGATGTACGAGCGTCGCATGGATCAAAGGGAAACTTTGGTGGAGAGATCTTCTTCTTTCTTTCAAAAGGAAAAAGCTAAGTATTGTGTTCTTCATTCTCTTATAATTGTTGTAAACACTTTCTAGTGGATTTTCTTTGTTTTAAACCAAGTTTTCTGTCGTGAATTATCCATGTTTCATAAGTGATTTCCTTTACTCTTTCTTTTAATATGAAGTAGTGGCATGCGTAGGAAAATCATTTTTATGATAGAATTATCTATTAGATGCTTCTAGGTGACAGATAGTTGCATAAATATAATAGAATAATAATGAAATAAGATCCTTGTTTACACTTAATTTATTATATAGTTCTATCAATTCTTTTACTTCTTTTGCCATTATTTTCATTTACTTTTATTTTGTAATGAAATAGATGCATGTTTAGGAATTAAGATTTGCTTAGATATTCTCTTATCAAATTATGGTGATGATATTCATACCTGATCTTCATTTACTTTACAAATTGATCACTTGTATTGTTAAAATCTGTTGAAGAATTCTAAGACCTAGAAGGAGATGAATTCTTAACTAGTAGATATCACATGAATCCTTGGGTAGTCGAAGGCCTTGAGCGGGTTATTCAAGGTGAAGTGCAAATAAATAGTGAGATATTGTTTATTGGGCGCAGAATTGATTAGTTTTTAGAGTGACAGACTAAATTCTAATAATTTGATCTATAGAAAGGGAACGAGTCACTGGTAGGGCCGACCATAGCCACCCTTGGACATCTAGTAGTGTGAGCCTAGATTAACCCATTCTACTAATAAAACATCCTGAACCGATCTATAGATTAGCCAATGTTCTTTATGCCTGGACCAAAGGGTAAAGAATTGGAATGCTTCTATTTGGCACTACTACATTAATTCTAAGCATATCTTTCTTACACATTATCTATGTAATTACAAGAGAAAGGTAATTTTTAATATCTCAAATTTCTCCAAACCAATTTATCCATAAGCTATCTTTTTATTTAAGAACTTTATTTAGGATTAGTTATTAGAAAACTCATTTTAATCAACATTCCAAATTTAGGCCTTATAGAAATAGACTGGAATTAGCCTAAAGGATTGCTTACCTCGCTTCTCTGTGGGATCGATACTGGGTTTATAAAAGAAAACCCTATATTACTTGAAACGATACGTATACTTGCGTAGTACCCCTAGTATGTGAAATATTTTCTAAAATTTTACAATATTTTGATTTTATACACTAGCCGCTATTTATAAATTGGATTAAGTTTTTGGCCATCTTTTGGAAGCGAATATTACTGCGTTATTGCGGGTAGGGTCAAGTTTTTGGCGCCGTTGCCGGGGAAGCTTCGGTAAGAATTTTAAGAGAATTTTAGTTAAAATAATTAGGTTTAAACTTGGAAAACTGTAGTGTCGTAAAAACTATTTTTGTGTGAAAAGTGTTTTGTTATATAAAAAAGTGTTGTGAAAAAAAAAATTTTGTGTGAAAAATAAGGTGTTCGTGAAAATGTTTTGTTGTGTTGAATATATTTTATCTATTATTTGTTTAATTGTTAATGTACTGTTTGTTGTGCTCTGCATGTGAAACAAAGGATCTAAAGGATTTGTGCCTTATGATCCTGAGTTAGAAAAATGGAAAAAATTAAAAAACAGAAGGGACTCGAAAAACTAGAAATGAAAATGGAAAACTTTCAAGATAATAACTTAGAAAATCATCATACTTCATTGAAAGATTATGAAACTCCTTCGACAGATGAAATTCACTCAATTATACAAAGCCCTGTCGTAGAAGCTGACTCGTTTGAAATAAATCATGAGATTATCTAACTTGTGTAGAACAACCAATTTGGGGGAACTCCTTTGGAAGATCCCTATTTACACTTATCATGTTTTCTAGAAATTTGTGCTACATTTAGTTATAACAGCATGTCAAAAGATGCTGTTAGACTAAGGATTTTTCCTTTCTCACTTAGAGATAAGGCTAAAATATGGTTATACTCATTAGCACCTGGTTCTATTAAAAATTGGGAAGAGTTAACTCAGAAATTCCTAGCTAAGTATTTTCCACCTTAAAGGACTGCTAAACTTAGAAACGATATTATCTCATTTTGTCAATATCGAGGGGAATCAATATACGAAGCCTAGGAAAGATTTAAGGAACTCCTAAGAAAGTGTCCACACCATGCTCTGCCTAATTGGTTAATCATTGAAACTTTTTACAATGGGTTAGTAGGATCCCTTAAGTTTATAATTGACGCTACCGCTGGTGGATCGTTAATGTCAAAATCATTTGATGAAGAGTATGCATTAATTGAAGAAATGGCTACAAATGAATTTGAATGGCCCTCTGCATGGGTAAATTCTAAAAAGGTAGCCAGTGTTCATGATATAGATGCGATTACAATTCTTGCATCTCAGGTTGCTGAAATATCAAGGAAGTTGGACCAAATTGGAATGAACCAGCCTAAATTTACTCCAGTAAGTGAGGAAATCATTAGGGAATATGATTGATTCTAACTTATCATATGAAACTTTAAATACCACAAACAACCTATATTCTAACTTTTACAACCCAGGTTGGGAGAATCATCCTAAATTTAACTGGAATCATACTACTGATGGTGGAAACCAAAAATGGGAAAATAATCATGCAAATCTTAATGGAAGTTGGAATAATCAGGGGAACACAAACTTTAGACCTTCATATCCACTGGACTCTAACAATGATCAACAATTTGAGGATAAGGAGATGTCTATGGAAGAAGTGGTATTGAAAGTGGGAAACCAATTGCAAAGTCAAAATGCTGCGATTATAAACATAGAGAATCAATTAGGACAAATTTTTAATTCACAAAGCAATAGACCCTAATGAACACTTCCTAGCAACATTGAGATCAACCCTAATGAACAAGTAGAAGCTGTCCATTTAAAAAGTGGAAGAGAGACAAAGGAAGTGGTTAAAAAAGAGAAAGAAGTTGTGAGAGACACAAAGGAAACTAAAAGACCTGAAGAAATGTTTCTAAGGATCTAGAAAAATTAATTTCTCCAACTAAAATTAGTTTGGAAAGACCACCACCTCCATTTCCTCAAAGACTTAGACAGCATGAGTTGGATAAGAAATTTTCAAAACTCATGAAAGTACTTAAGAAGTTAACGATAAATATTCCTTTCACTGAAGCTTTGGAATAGATGTCAAGTTATGCAAAGTTTATGAAGGATATATTAAACAAGAAAAGGAAATTTGGGGATTACGAGACAATTGCACTAAGTGAAGAGTGCAACGCTATACTTCAGAAAAAATTTCCTCGGAAACTTAACGATCCTTGTAGCTTTACAATTCTTTGTGCAATTGGAAAAAGATTATGTGGAAAAGCTTTATGTGATTTAGGAGTGAGCATTAATGTGATGCCTCTATCTATATTTAGAAGGATAGGTTTAGTCGATATTTCTCCCACTACTGTAACCCTTATGTTAGCTGATCGTTCTATCATTTATCTAAAAGGAGTTATATAAGACGTGCTTGTTAAAGTGGATAAGTTTATCTTTCCTGTGGACTTTATTGTATTAGATATGGAGGAAGATAAAGAAATTCCAATTATTTTAGGGAGACATTTCCTTGTTACTGGACAAGCTATGATAGATGTGCAAAAAGGAAAGTTGACTATGAATATTAATGACCAGGAAGTAAATTTTGATGTATTAAAGACTATGAAACATCCAGTTAAGAAAATTGATGATTGTTTTTGGATGGATGAAATTGATTATCTAAATAAAAACCATTTCCAAGAAAGTTTTAAAAGTAAGATAACAGATGAGGTCAGAATGAATTTTCATGATGATTCAAAAATGTTATTTAAAGAAGACTGTATGTATGCTCAAGAGAGGTGTGAAATGATGGACGTCATCGAAAATAGTAAACTTTTAATTCCATCAGTTAAAAAATTTCATGAACTTAAGATGGATGTACCCCATACAATTTTAAAGCCTACCTATTTAGGGAATTCATCTACATAACCAGTCTTTATATCTTTGGATTCGACTCAATCACAAGAAAAACTCGAATTGAATGATGAACATGATAAAATTATTGAACTAAGACTTGGAAGAGAATTTGAGGATATATTTCAAAAGAACTTTGAGTTGAGAAAAAAGGATAAGGATATTGGAAGACCATTGGAAGAAATTCCTAAGGAATTAGAAAAACCTATTTCCTCAACTAAGATAGATCCTCCATCATTTAATAATTATAAAGGGGAAGAATTGGTAGATAATTTGAAACAGAAAAGTAATATAGAAGAATTTAATCCTGAATCTGAATTATCTAAAGAGAATCCGATCCAAAATTTGGGAGATATTGAAGTATCTTATAAAGATCCATTTCTTATAAATTTCAAGGATGATATTAATATGCAAATTCATCAAATCAATAGAAGAATATTGGATCTAGAAAGAAATATGAGGAACAATTATAAAAATCAAACTGAATATGAAGAGCTAAATGAAAAATTAAAATTTGAATATTTTATAGAAATCCCTGGATTTGGAAATGATTGGGCGGTTGACCGAGGATTACTTAATTGGAATTTTGATCCAGGTGGAATCATTTGTCGGGCCCGTGACGTTAAAACCAAGCGCTTTATGGGAGGCATCCCATAGTTATCGGTGTGCTTTGATTTAGTGTGCTTGCGAGTCATGATTATTTATGTTTATGTTTTGAGTTTGCTTTAGTGTGGATTAGATTTGTGAGTTTATGCCTTGGTTTTGACTAAATTTGTATATGACTTCTGGTGGTAGTAGGCTGACGAGTCTGTTATAACTCAGTTCTCAACTGGAGCTGAGCATTACCTTAAAGCATGTAGAGTTTAGACTTGGACCACTCCATGCCAACTTTGTCATTTCCTTTAACTGACTTTGTTTTCACTGAGTAAGGTCGCGAACTTATTTAGTAAACAAAATATAGATGAACTGCAGTACTTTTATTAATACACCCACGTTATTAGTGTAGTTTCTTCCGTTAGAAATTGAAAGTAAGGAGGGAAAATGTGAGTAGAAAAGGAGATCAAATTAACCTCAATTGATATTTGTGTATGAATCTGCTAGTCTAGATATTTTAGTTTGTGTGTTTGTATTTGTGTTTTTGTTACAACAATTTAGAGATTTGAAGAACACTTAAATATATTTTCCCATGCCGATGTTTGTCATGCTTATTTATCCTTTCTTTAATTTAATTTTATTCTAGTATGTTAGTTTAGATTTACTTTCTGTTGCAAATTATTTTGTCCTGATGAATACATGTAGATGTTATTGATAGACAATTGTGGTAGATAGAATTTCTGAACTATTTTTCTTCCTACTTATATTTTCTGTATTGAATGCTATACATATTCAAATTCAAGTTTAGGGGTAGGAAGAAAAATATATTTTAAAGTTAGTATACTTTCTTTTTAGTTTAATATTATTGTACGCATGTTTTAGGCTAGATTTACCTTCTCCTGCAATCATTCTATCATGATTATGCATGTGTTTAAATTTGATAGGATGTTGTAGTAGTTAGTAGATTTAACTTTTATTTTTCTTCCTCCTACATTTTATGGAATTAATTGTAAAATATTTTAAAAAATTCAAGTTTATGGGGAATGAAAAACAATTTTCAAAAAGTTAAATTTTATTTGTCCTCAAAACTGCTATAAATAAATTTAATTTTGATTGAAAAATAATCATGTGTATGAAGTTATATTAGGGAAATAAAATTTTGAATATAGAAATAAGTAAAAGAATTTAGTTAAAATTTACAGAAGTGATGAAAAATTTAAAGTTAATTTTTCTTAGTGAAGAAATGATAAATATTGTGTAACCATCTTTAGTAAGAAAAGTTGTATTTTAGAAAAATAGAAGGACTAGACTTTTGTTTTCAATATTTAAATTTCTTTTATTGAAAAATAAGTCTCAAAACTCGTTATTATATTTCTAAGTAAAAGATATATATCTACCTTATGCTTTAGGAAAGGAATGGTGGAATTCAAAATTATTAAAGGTCTATCCAGATATAGTAATCCTTGCCTAAAAAAGAAAAAAAACAAAAAGAAAAGGAAAAGAAAAAGAAAAAGAAAAAGAAAAAGAAAAGAAAAGAAAAGAAAAGTTTAGAATGTGAAAAAGGAAGGAGAAGCTTGAGGATTAAAAGGCCTAATCAAAAATTGGTTCCACACCTGAGCTTTTTAAAGTATAAGATTTGAGAAAATCTTAAGCTTTAAAATATAATATAGTTAATATAATTATTTTTAATAAAGATTTTTAAGTAAAGAAAGTAAAATGCCTAACCCCTATATTTTAAAAAATTTACAAGCATTTCTGAATTAGATAGCAACACATATTTTCATACTCTTTCATCTAAGAGATTTTTAAACATTAAATTGGTCTCATTTACTAAAATTTTTCTAAATTGGACTACTATATTTCTAGAACAAAATTTTAGAAACTCCTAAAGAAACTCATACATAAGATTTGCTTTTGTGGTTTTTAATGATTATAGTGTTACTTGGGGACAAGTAACGTTTAAGTTTGGGGGATTTTGATCCATGAAAAAAAGTACCTATTTTTAGTGTTCATTTCATGCCCACTTTGTGCATATTTTTAATGATATTACACTATAAAGGAAGGTATTTTCCATAATTTTGCCTATTTTTATTTTCAAGTATAAAAATATGATTTTAGAGAAAATTAAGCAGAAACTATGGAATTTTGAGCAAAAATGAGCAAGAAAGAAACTTCTGACTTAGCACATATCAATATGTCTTTCTATGTTTACTATATTTCATATTTCTCACATGTTTTTGGATGAAATTATACTTTTGAGAAAGGTTTTTTTTATGTCTATCTTATAGGTGAAGATATTAGGAATGCAACGCAGCTGAAATGGGGCGAAACAGAGTTGAAACGAAGCCAAACGGAGAAAAATCGTAGAGCTGCGCATAGGGTGGCGCCTAGGCGCCAAAACCTAGCGCCTATGTGCCAGAATCATCCAGAAACGGTTATTGGACGGGATTTTGACACATTGGGAGTTATTTTGATGGTGTTAAGTAGTTTCTACACCTTCTAGAAGCCTGGAAGTTATTCCTAATATATAGGACATGTGATACAATGAATCTAGACACATTGGAGCAGTTTTAATCATGAAGAGGTTCGAGCCAAAGTGAAGAGGTGAGAAGAACTGGACGCGTAGTGCCGCGCCTAGGGGCCAGACACACCTTCTAGAAGATTCATTAAATTTAGACATGTTTTGAAGAGGTGCCTCAAGGCAACCCTTGAAGCCTATAAATAGGAGGCCACTCCTTCAGAGAAAATCAGACCCTATAGTCTCTTTCTTCCCCCTTAGTCATTTTAGTCATTTAGTGTTATGAAGATGTAGATTTTTGCATCTTATGGAGAGATTGGTTAGGGATTTTGAGATATTTATGTAAGGGATGTACGAGCGTCTCATGGATTAGTGGGAAACTTTGGTGGAGAGATCTTCTTCTTTCTTTCAGAAGGAAAAAGCTAAGTATTGTGTTCTTCATTCTCTTATAATTGTTGTAAACACTTTCTAGTGGATTTTCTTTGTTTTAAACCGAGTTTTCTGTCGTGAATTATCCATGTTTCGTAAGTGATTTCCTTTACTCTTTCTTTTAATATGAAGTAGTGGCAAGCGTAGGAAAATCATTTTTATGATAGAATTATCTATTAGATGCTTCTAGGTGACAGATAGTTGCATAAATATAATAGAATAATAATGAAATAAGTCCCTAGTTGACACTTAATTTATTATATAGTTCTATCAATTCTTTTACGTCTTATGCCTTTATTTTCATTTACTTTTATTTTGTAATGAAATAGATGCATGTTTAGGAATTAAGATTTGCTTAGATATTCTCTTATCAAATTATGGTGATGATATTCATACCTGATCTTCATTTACTTTACAAATTGATTACTTGTCTTGTTAAAATCTGTTGAAGAATTCTAAGACCTAGAAGGAGATGAATTCTTAACCAGTATATATCACATGAATCCTTGGGTAGTCGAAGGCCTTGAGCGGGTTATTCAAGGTGAAGTGCAAATAAATAGGGAGATATTGTTTATCGGGCGCGAATTGATTAGTTTTTAGAGTGACGTACTAAATTCTAATAATTTGATCTATAGAAAGGGAACGAGTCACTGGTAGGGCCGACCATAGCCACCCTTAGACTTCTAGTAGTGTGAGCCTGGATTAACCCATTCTACTAATAAAACATCCTGAACCGATATATAGATTAGCCAATGTTCTTTATGCCTGGACCAAAGGGTAAATAGTAGGAATGCTTCTATTTGGCACTACTACATTAATTCTAAGTATATCTTTCTTACACATTATCTATGTAATTGCAAGAGAAAGGTAATTTTTAATATCTCAAATTTCTCGAAATTAATTTATCCATAAGTTATCTTTTTATTTAAGAACTTTATTTAGAATTAGTTATTAGAAAACCCATTTTAATCAACATTCCAAATTTAGGCCTTGTAGAAATAGACTGGAATTAGCCTAAAGGATTGCTTACCTCGCTTCTCTGTGGGATCGATACTGGGGTTATAAAAGAAAACCCTATATTACTTGAAACGATAGGTATACTTGCGTAGTACCCCTAGTGTGTAAAATATTTTCTAAAATTTTACAACATTTTGACTTTATACACTAGCCGCTATTTATAAATTGGATCAAGTTTTTGGCCATCTTTTGGAAGCGAATATTACTGCATTATTGTGGGTCGGGTCACCTATGAGGTCTCTTGCTCACAATTACTTACTTGTCATAAAATTCATTCCTCCTTTTTGTCTTTTTTGCTTAATGAGGATTGTCTGGACATACCCCATCTTAGATGTAATATTTCCTTTTGATTAGTGCATTTGCTTTTTTTCTAATATATATATATATATATATATATATATATATATATATATATATATATATATATATAACATTATGTTGGTTGTCGGGGCTTGGACTGGGGTGTTGGATGGAGCTGGTGAGTGGAAGGTTTGTTGTTACTCCTCTTATTGCTGCTGTGGTCTGCTTTGGTGGCTGTTGGACCAGTTTTGGTCTTCCCGGGCTCCTTCTTATTTGAATTTGGGAGTTATTGTTCTATTGTCTGGTGGAGCAGTAGAGGTTTTGGTTGGATTTCTATTTTCACTGGGTGGCTGTTGCCTTTCATCTTCTTCTTTTCTCTCGGCTTCCTGGTCTTGCTGTTTTGCGTTGGGATTTTGACTTCTTAGCCTGGTTTGCTGTGGGGGGCTTAGGCTTCCTAAACTTTCTAGGTGAGCTGCTACCTACAGGTTTTCTCTTTGGCTTACTTCTGCCCCTGGTGTGGGGGCTTTCTTCTGTCTCCTTTCTGATTGGTTTTGTCATGGCACATCACTTTCCTATTGATTCCAGCACTAATGCTATGTGGGCCAAGGCCACATATGCAGGTGTTGTGAGAAATGGACAAACTCCTCATAAGAACTATGATCACCTGGTCTTCCCTCAGGCCTTGCATGACATTGCTGCAGGGAAGGGCAACAACCCTTTTATTAATTAGTGGGAGTCAAGGAAGGACAGCCTGCTGTCCTATTTTCTAAAAATGACATGAAGACTCTTTCAGATGCCATTAAATTCAGCTTGATTGGAAACTTCCAGATGGGGCATCCTAAGATGGAATATGTGAGAAAATGTTTTGAGGAACTCAACTTGGTGGGCTCTTGGAAGTTGGGTTTACTTGATGGTAGACATTTGCTCATTAGGTTGTCTAATGAGGAGGAATATGCCAGGATATTTGGCAAGCAATCAGTTTTGATAGCTGGAACACATATGAAATTACTTAAATGGACCCTTGATTTTGATCCCAATCATACCAATGTGGTTTAAATTTCCCAATTTGCCAATACACCTTTACCATCAAAATGCCTTGTACAACATCAGCCAGGCATTGGGCACCCCTCTTAAGACTAACACCCATACTTATGATATGGCCAGGTCTGCAGCAGCTAGGGTGTTAGTGGAGAGGGACATTATCCTCCCTGATGTCAAAAGAATTTGGGTTAGAACTGATGAAGACTTCCCTGAGGAGGGCTTCTGGAAGGAGAGTGAGGTGAAATTCAAACATTTATTGCCAACATTATAGAATGTTTGGGCATATACAAGATAGCTGCTATAGATTACATCCACCCCCTAGAAAGAGATCAGTTGGTATTAATAAGGAGTCTGGGAAAGTTGCTAAAAGTACTGTTGTGGGGCAGACATATCCACCTATGACAGCTGGGCCTGATAGAGATAAGTCAATACCAGTTAATACTTTACCAATAGAGGTGCAAGATGTTTCTATTTCAATTTTGCCTAAAAAGGGGATAACACAAATCCAGTGCTGCCTCCTGAAGAATTGGCTCTAGCTTTGCTTGTCGCTGATTTGGTCCAGTCAGATGCTGAACAGGAGCTGCCTATAGAGAATACTGAAAAGTCTTCCTTCACTAGCCCTTTGGCCCAGAAGAAGGTTGATCAAGATTCTGGAGTTGAACAGGAATTTTCAGATGCCAATATTGGTAAGATGGCTACTGTTCTTACCAATGAATGACAAACTCAGAAAAGCAATAAGTGAAGGAAGAACAAGACTGAATTACAAGGACTGCTGGATTTTCAACCTCTTGGTGATCCCCTTGATAGTCCCTCTTTCAATGCTCTCCCCAAAACAAGGGGGAAAGGAAAACATCCTTCTCAATGATCAATTTAATGTGTTATATATAAGGGGAATTGCACATCCCTCTTCTCTTAGTAGAATTAAGCATCTAGTTCATTTTCCTATGCTGTGGTGCTTTGCTATTTTGGAGACCATGGTTAAAAAGAACACAAACCTCATCACTAAATCTTTTCCTACTTTCTCTTATCATATTAATGTCACCAATAAAATTTGGGTGTTTGCTAGAAAAGAGCTGCAATGGTCTGTGCTTCTTGATCGTAATCAATTTATTCATTTGCAATTTTCATTTAGTGATCAGATTGGTTTTGCAACTTTCATTTATGCTAGCAGTAACTACAGGCAACAAAAGCTATTATGGAATGATTTGCTACACATTGGCCATCAGGTGAACTCATTCTAGATATTGGGGAGAGATTTTAATTGTCTTAATGCTACTTCTGAGAAAAGAGGAGGCAGTCCTCCCTCAGCCTCTTACATGTCTTCTTTTAGTCAATTCATAACTGATGCTGCACTGTTTGATTTGGTTTTTCAGGGCCCTTCTTTCACCTGGAGGAGAGGTAATACCTGGGAAAGATTGGATAGGATGCTGGGGAATTCTCTTTGGCTTCAGACCTTTCCTTATACCAATATCACCCACCTCTCTATGGATGGATTCGATCACAGACCTATTCTTTGTTCTATAAGGATTGTGGAAGGAGGGAAAGGAGGAAACTTAAAATTTCAAAACATGTGGTTGCTCAATCCAGACTTCTTGACTGAATTGAAAAACAGCTGGAAGCTCCTTTTGGGGCACTCACCCTGGGTAACCTTTGGACTTTGCACAAAAAGACTCCTAAGCACTTCATTCACTGGAATTGGACAAAATTTGGGGATATCCATGATAACATCAATAAAGCTGAAGAAAAGGTAGCTCAGCTGGAAGCTGGCCTGTTAAGGGGGACCAAGACTGAGTTGGATCTGCAATTGGCACAAGATGAGTTAATGTCACAAATCAAATACCAGGAAGCTTTTTTTCACCAAAAAGCTGCATCTTCTAAATTCATTGAAGGAGATAAGAACACCAAATATTTCCATGCTTATATCAACTTTAAGAGGAAATGCAATATGATTCTCTCTATTAATAAATCAGATGGAAGCAAACTAATGGAAGCTGATGCCATTGCTGAGGATGTTGTACAACATTTTCAAAAGCTTTTTACTCACGTTCCTGTCCAACCCACACCAATGCATTTTCTGCTATTACAAGATAATATTACTTATGTGCGGGGACTCCATTTAACTCAAAATCCATTGGATCATTAGACTCCATTGATGGTACTAAGCCTGCTAGACCTGATGGGTTCTCAGCCTCTTTTTACAAAGAAGGTTGGTCCATTATTGGCAAGGATGTAGTGCTGGCAGTGCAGGCCTTTTTCCAGGGGCTGGATCCACCTAAGTATTTTACTTCCTCCACTATTGTATTAATTCCCAAGAACATGCTAAGACATTCTTGGGGAGATTTCAGACCCATCAGTTTAACCTCCGTGCTTTCCAAGTTGCTAAGAAAAATTCTGGTCATCAGGCTGCAGCCCATCTGCAATTACTGATCAAAACTAACCAGGTAGCCTTTGTGAAGGGGAAAAGCATTTCTGATAACATCTTGCTAGCTCAGGAATTGCTGCTTGATTTGGATATGAAGTGTAGGGGACACAACATGATCTTCAAGTTAGACATAAAGAAGGCTTATGATACCATAAGCTGGGAATTTATTCTTAATTGTCTATCTGCTAGAGGCTTCCTTCCTGAGTTTGTACAACTGATTAGGAGGTGGCTTCATTGTAATGCACAGAGCTGTGGATTCTTCAGTGCCACTAGAGGGATTAAGAAGGGAGATCCCCTCTCCCCTACCCTCTTTATTCTAGCTTTTGACTATCTTTCTAGACTTCTGGATGATCTTGTGATTAAGTCTCCCCAGCTTCAATATCACCACAAGTCCAACTTACTGGTTAATCATTTGTCTTATGCAGATGACATTATTATTTTCTCCAGAGCTTCCAAGGCTACTGTTAAAGGTGTCTATAAAGTATTGCATCACTTCAGCTCAGTTTCAGGTTTGGAATTAAATCTTAAAAAATGCCATTTCTTTGTTAGCACTTATGTGAGCCCTCTTGTGAAAGCTTGGATTGCTGATCACACTAGATTCAAATCCTCTCACCTTCCCATTAGCTATCTGGGGGTGCAACTTTTGAAGGGCAGAACCAAACAACTTCAATTTCAGGAAGTAATTAATAAAATCAGGGCCTAAATCCAGTGCTGGTCTAACTCCTTCCTTTCTGATGGAGGCAGAATTACCCTATTAAAAAGCATCCTTCTTGCACTACCTTATTATGCCTTACAGATGTTTTCTATGAAGAAAAGCACCCATTAACATCTTGGCAGAATGTTTAACATGTTCTTATGGGCAAATCCATTGGATGCCATGGCAGAAGCTTTGCAAACCTCTTCAGTCAGGGGGGCTAGGTTTTAAAAGCTTTGAACACATGAGTTTCATTAATCTTTGTAAGATTTGGATTAGATTTAGGGCTCAAGATAACCTCTGGTCTAAGTTTCTAAATGGTAAATATTGTAGGCAAGAGCACCCAGCTGTTGTACAACCCAAACTGGGAGATTCTAGGCTTTGGACTAAGCTTCTGAAGATCAGGGAGAAGTCTAAACTGCTTTTCATCTGGGAGCTAGGTGAAGGCCATATAAACTTCTGGTTGGATCAGTGGATTTGGGGTGGAGAAAAACTTTCTCCCACCAACACTGATTTCTCCTTGACAAGTTGTGTTAAAGATTTTTGGTAGGATAACCATTGGAATTGCAATGCTCTTAGCAACATTCTGAATAATGAACAGTTACAGCAGGTTCTACAATCTGCTCTCAAACCTGATCAAAAACATAGGTTGATTACTAAGAATAAATATTCTTAGAAGCTAGCTGCCTTCATTTATCACGAACACTTCATTTCGGACAATGTTCAACGGGGTGCTGAATTTTGGAGGAAGATGCTAACACCATCTATGTCTTTCTTTTATTGGAGAACCAGGCCTAAAATACTACCTACAGATGACATCTTAAAGATGAAAGGCTTGAGAGGGCCTTCTGTTTGTCTTCTCTATCAGGGTGATGAAGAATCTTTAGACCATTTGTTCTTTACCTGCCAATTCCTCAGAAGGTGTGGTTGGAGCTGCTTTGTAATCTGAAAATTGATACACTGAATTTGAGCTGGCTAGAATTTCCTCACTGCTTGAAGGATTGGCATCAGGTGTACCTATTTGTTATCCCTTGCTTGGTGGCTTGGTTTGTTTGAATGTTAGGAATCATGCTAAGTATGAGGAGAGGCCTCCCTCTTGTTTGCTGGTGGCTGCCAACTGTTTGGCCTACATTCAGAAGCTCAGTAAGTATCATCATTTGAGGGATATTTGTTTGGTTATTTTTCCTGATAAAGTCCCTATGCATCATCCTATGTTGGTCAAGTGGTCTCCACCCCCAGCCCATCTCGTAAGGCTAATACTGATGGGAGCTACTGCAAGATGAAGGCTGCCTTTGGTGGCCAGTTTAAACATTACTTGAGGAAATGCTTGCTATTTTTTCAATCTCCTACCTGGGCACTGGATGCCTTGGAAGCAGAGATTATTGCCATATGCTGGGCAATCAGGATTGCCTTTCAATGCAAGGTGAGGAAGCTGTTGGTGGAGTCTGATTCTTCATGTTGCATTATGTACCTTCAAAATATTACACCTGCCTCATGTAATATCAAAAGATGGATAAGTAGTTTGTCTGGATACGAAGAGGTCATGCAAATAGGTTTTCTCTATGCACCTAGGGAAGCTAATGCTCCTGCTCATTGGGTTGCTACTCAAGGTTGTTTAAATGAAGAAATCATTATTGATGTAACACCCCCTAGCTTTTTTGCTTCATGGAGACATTTTGGGTCTACCATATATTAGGCCTTAGTTTGTAATAGCTTTTCTCTAATTGATTGCTTGCCATAGGCAAGTTTTTGCTGAAATATATATATATATATATATATATATATATATATATATATATATATATATATTTCCAAGGTCAACCTCTTCCCAACTATTTTGGTGCTTCCAATTTTGTGCTGGTGCCCAAAAACACAACCTTACAAAGATGGGATCACTACAGACCCATTTGTCTCACTTCTGTGATAAGCAAGACTATCAGTAAAATTATTGTGGGGAGATTACAACCACACCTTGATAGACTGATTTGCCTGAACCAGTCTGCTTTTGTCAAAGGAAGATCCATAATTGATAATGTCCTTCTTGCTCAGGAGCTAATGTTGGACCTGGATAAAGTTCATAGGGGGGGAACCTGATTTATAAGTTGGACATCCAAAAGGCATATGACACTCTGAGTTGGGATTTCATTACTGAAGTCCTAACTGCTAGAGGGTTTAATCTCCAATTCTGTAACCTTATCAATAGGTGGTTGAACTCTAATGAACATTCTATCCTGATTAATGGTCAAGCCAGAGAAAACTTCAAAGCAACTAGAGGTCTAAAGCAAGGAGACCCACTGTCACCAACTATATTCATCTTAGCAGTGGATTAATTCTCCAGAATGATTGATAAAGCCATCCTAAGTAAAAGCTATGCCAGATACCATCACAGATCTAACATTTCCATCACTCATCTTATTTATGCAGATGACATCATGCTATTCTTAAGTGCTCATAAATCTACTGTGAAAAAGCTGAACATTGCTTAAACTCCTTTCAGAACCAATCAGGTATGGTTTTTAATCCTGATAAATGCATTGGGCTTCATGGCAAAAAGTTACTAAACCAACTTTGGTGGGTGGTCATGGATTCAAAGGCATTCCTCATATCCAGCAAGTTAATCTGTGTAAACTTTGGATCCACTTTAGAGCACAAACTTCCCTGTGGGCCAAATTTATGAAGTGTAAGTACTGCAGGTCTTTGCATCCTTCTCAGGTGGTCAGGAAACTTGGAGACTCGGAAATTTGGGTAAAATTGCTCAAAGTAAGAAACACTGCTGAGGATTTGTTTATGTGGGAACTGGGTAATGGTGAAATTAACTTCTGGTTGGATAATTGGTGCCCCAAGGATTGGTTAATTGCTAGGGGGAGCCATGTTGATCATACAACTAAGGTTGCTGATTACTGGGATGGTCAAAACTGGTCTCTACCACATCTTAAAGCTATACTCCAGGATCACTCTGCCTACCAGATCTCTACTATTAAATTTAATAGAAGTAATCCTGACAAAATAAATTGGCACATCCATCATCTCCAGAGCATGACAAAAGCCATCTACAGGAAACTATACAATTAACCTCCTGTACACTGGGGGAATACCATATGGGGAAAGTTCCTGTCCCCATCTATGTCTTTTCTGTGCTGGAGAACTTTTCATAGCATAATCCCCACTGATGACATTCTCAAATTGAAAGGACTTAGGAGACCTTCAAAATGTGTACTGTGTAACAATCAGGAAGAATCTATCCCACACCTTTTCTTCAGCTGTTCTTTCTCCCAGGCTCTCTGGCTGAAATTAAATCTCAATTTGGAGAATACAAATTGTCACTGGGAAGATTTCAATAAATGCTGGGTAGATTAGAAGAGCCATAGAATCCTTATTGTCCATCTCATTGTAATCTGGTTCTTATGGATGGCTAGGAATAATGCTAAGTTTGATGGGATCACTGCTACTGTTGCCAAAGTTGTGAGTAATTACAAAGCTTACCTGTACTTGATCACCACATATAAGAAATTTCCTAATATCCTTCACATTGATCTTCCAATTACTGCTGGCACCTTTGTCAAAACTATTAGATGGGATCCACCCACAAGTCTTACCATTAAGATTAACACAGATGGAAGCTTCTCAAATGACAGGTCTGGAGTTGGGGGAATCTTTAGAAATCAATTTGGTAAATGTCTACTGTACTTCTATGCCCCAGTGGTAGCATATGATGCTCTAGAAGCTGAGTTAATTGCAGTACTGTGGGCACTGCAATTAGCCAGAATTGCCAACTGGAATAATATTTGGATTGAAGTTGATTCCACTATGCTCCTAAACAGTCTGAATCAAGACAATTCTATAAATTGGCTTCATAACTACTGTAAAAAGCAGATTAACAATTTAAAACCCCTCCAGACAACCTTTCTTCAATTTTCAGAGAGGGGAATAAAGCGGCACATTGGCTGGCCTGTACTGGTGCTGAATCCCAGCAGGTTTTGGTTTCTCTATCCCCTCCATCAGAACTCAATTTCCTAATTGCTGGGGACATTTTGAGGCTCCCCCACCTTATACTGAAGTCTATTGCCCAGATTTGAATTGTGCTGTTTTGGGTTTGCTGCTACCTTTTTCTGTATTTGTTTTAGTGGTGCTTTAGTCAGCTGTTGTCCTATCTGTATCTAGGATCCTTAGCCCTGTTGCTTAGTACTGTCATTCTACTGTATTTATGGGGATTGGTTTCTTTTGTGTACATAGGAACTAATTCCCCTAGTTCTGTAATCTCTTTGTTTTTGGGAAACATGTAAGGAGCTATTGCTCTTTCCTTTTAATATATATATATATATATATATATATATATATATATAAAATTAAATCAAAACTCTATTTTTATAATTTAACCCTTTTTAAAAATCTCAACTTCCTAACCTCTCCCACAAATTTAACGACCGACAACTGATAGTTCTTGTAAAATTCAGAAAGACTTACACACATACCACTCAATTCTTATGTATGTATCATGTACCTATGTAATTCCTAAACTTTGAAGGTTTACATACATGTTATCTTACCTATGCATGAAAACATGTATTTTTTAAAAAAAAACTAAAATTGATGTTATTTCTTATGTGATGAGAAAGATTTCAAAATTATAAATGTAAAATGTGAAGTAAAGGTGTTAGATGTGTAAATACAAGAATTGTGTGGTATTTATGTAAAATGCCACTAAATTTTATTACTAAAGTTGCTAATATTTCTACATTTATGCCTAATTTTATAATCAACCGCATCACACATTAATTGAAATGGTTTTGTCTAATTTAGTGAAAAAGCAACCAGTGTAGTGATTAATTTTTGTTTTAATAGCTCAAAAGGTTTTTTGCTCTCCTTATCAAAATTAAAAAAAATACATCATTTTTGAGTAAATGACATAATGGCTTAGCAATTTTTTAGAAGACTTTAATATATTGCCTGTAGAATCCAGCATGTCTTAAAAAATTTTAATTTTCCTCACATTTCTTGGGTGAGATAAATTAGTGATCACTTAAATTTTTGTAGGATCTACCTCGATACTCTTGTCTGATATATGATGTCCCAAAATAATTCCTTCTGCTACCATAAACTGACATTTTTCACAATTAAGGACAAAATTTGTTTCTTAACAGTGTTTAAGAACTCGTGATAATTGTTCTAAACATGATTCAAATGAAATTCCAAACACCGAAAAATCATCAATAAAAACTTCAATTCTTTTTTCAATTAAATCACAGAAAATAGCCATCATAGATCTTTGAAATGTAGTTGTAACATTACATAAACCAAAGAGCATTCTTCTAAAAGTAAATGTACCATAAGGAGTGGTAAAAGTTGTTTTCTCTCGATCCTCTAAAGCAACTTGTATTTGATGATAAACAGTCTATTCATCTAGAAAACAAAAGTATTTATGTCCGGCTAGTCTATCCAACATTTGATTAAGAAAGGGTATTTGATCTTTTCGAGTGGCAATGTTTAATTTTATATAATAAATGCATATTCGCCATCATGTAACTTGTCATGTCGGTATTCGTTCATTTTGTTCATTAATAGTTACACTTACTCCTCCTTTCTTTGGATTATAATGTTTTAGACTAACTCGTGCACTATCTGAAATAAGACAGATAATCTCAACATCTAACCACTTTAAAATTTCTTTCTTAGCAATTCCTTTCATGATGAGATTTAATATCCTTTAAGGATCAGCCCTGGGTTTGCAGGTTTCTTCCATAACAATTTTATGCATACAAATTGAAAGACCGATTCTTTTGATATCAGCAATTGTCCATCCAAAGGCTATCTTATATTTCTTCAAAATTTTCAATAAACTGTCTACTTCTTTTAAAGTTAAATTTGAGGAAATTATAACTGACCAAGTTAAGGAATCACCTAAAAAGGCATATTTTAAATGTTTAGAAGTAATTTCAATTCAAGTTCAAGAGGTTTCTCAATCGATGGACAAAAATATTTGTCTTTTTCTATCATGTCCAAAACTTCAAAACTTTCTTGAACAAAATTTGAATCTTCTTAAAAAAAAATCATTAAATTGTTCTAATTTATCTTCTTGCTTGTGCTTGAATTCTTTAATTTCAGATTTCTCTTCATATGTCATTTTGAAATGACATTCACTAAAGTATCTTAATACATCTATCCTGAAACATTCATCATCTTTACTTTTCACGGAATATTTTATTAATTTTGAAATATTAAAAGTAACTGTTTGATCTTTGACACACATAATTAATTCCCTTTTTTGCACATCTATCATTGATCTTCCTATAGCTAGGAAAAGTCTCCTCAAAATGATAGGTATCTCTTTATCTTTCTCCATATTTAGCACAATGAAATCAACAAGAAAAATAAATCGATCCACTTTTACCAATACATCTTCTATAACTCCCTTAGGATTTGTTCTCGAACGATATGCTAATTGCAAAATTACAGTGGTAGGGGACATTTCTCCTAATCTTAGTCTATTAAATATAGATAATGACATAAGGTTAATACTTGCACCTAAATCACATAAAGCTTTCCTAAATATCTTGTCTTCTATCGCACATGGAATTGTAAAGCTTCCTGGATATTTAAGCTTTCTAGGAAGTTTTTTCTAAATTATAGCACTGCACTCCTCACTAAGTGTAATTGTGTCATTATCTTTAAACTTCCTTTTTATGTTAATAATGTATTTCATAAACTTCACATAGCTTGGCATTTGTTCTAAGGCTTGAACAAATGGAATATTAATTATAAGCTTTTTAAAGATTTCCAAAAAATTTGAAAATTGTTTATCCAATTTTTGTTGACGAAGTCTCTGAGGAAATGAAGGTGGTGGTAGTATTTTTAAGTCAATTTTAAGTGGAGAAATAAGTCTCTCAAAACCTTTTGGAGCATCCCCTTTGGGTTCTCCAATTTCTTCTCTCTACACTTTAATCTCTTTTAGAACTATATCTTCCAACTCTCTTCCACTTCTAAGTTGACTAGTCTTTACTTGTTCTCTATTCTGGTTTTTTGGATTTACTTATGTATTACTAGGAAGTATTCCTCGGGTTCTATTACTTAATGAATTTGTTATTTGTCCCACTTGATTCTCAATATGTGTAATTGCAGCTCCTTAACTTTGTAACAAATTTCCCATTTGTAACTCCACTTCTTTTATAGACAACTTCTTATCCTTAAATTGTAGATTAATAATAAAACCTGGAGAATAAATCGGTCTATAATTACTATTACCTCGGTTGTTCCAGTTCCCCAATGGGTTTACTTGGTTGTTCCCCCATTGTTGATTAATATCACTCGAATTATTATTATTCCAATTAAAGTTAGGATGGTTTTTCCAACCTGGATTATAATAGTTTGAATATGGGTTATTTGACTTATTATTTATAGTATTTAAAGTTTCTATTAATGTTCGAGAATCTACCATTTGACCTAATGAATTCTCTTCAATTATTGGAATTGGTTGATAAAAATTCATTCCAAATTGGTCTATCTTCCTTGAAATTCAAGCAACCTGATTTGCTAACATTGCAAAAGCATCAGATTCATGAATATTTGCTACTTTCTTAGGATGTACCCTCTTAGACGGCCATTAATGAAATGGTTTTGAAATCAATGAACCACCAACAACAGAATCAATAATAGATATAAGAGATACAACTAATTCATTATAAAAAGTTTGAATAATTAATCAATTTGGCACAATATGGTGTGGAAACTTTCTTAGAAGTTCTTTAAATCATTCCCAAGCTTCATAAATGGATTCCCCTTCAAACTGATAAAAAGATCTAATATCATTTCTAAGCTTCACAGTTTTTTATGTTGGAAAATATTTAGTAAGGAGTTTCTATGTTAAATCACCAAAAGTTCTGATAGATCCCGGTTCTAATGAATTCAACCATATCTTAGCCTTATCCCTAAGTGAGAATGGAAAAAGTCTAAATTTAATATCATCATCCGAAACACAATCTTATTTAAATATAACACACAATTCTAAAAAATTGGCAAGATTTAAGTTTTGATCTTCAGTTGGTGCTCCCCTAAACTGATTATTTGATACCATTTGAATAATAAGAGGTTTAAGTTCAAATGATTTAGCAGTTACAACAGGATTTTGAATATTACTTTCAAGTTCATCCTCTTTAGGGTTTGCATAATCTCTTAAAGGTCTAAATTTTTGATGAATTTCATCATTTTGATTATTTGATTTGTCATTTCTTGAAATTTTTGAAATTTTTTTTAATATTTTTAATCTTTTAAAATTTTATAATAGTTCTTTCTAATGCAGAATTGTAGGGCACTAATCCTTCAGAACCTGAACTATGCATAAACTATTACAAAACAACAAAAAAAATAAAACAACAACACTGCAAAATTCTATAAAATTTTAAATAAGACTTTCTAAAAATAGAAATTTTGTTTTTCTAAAAATTTCTTAAAAATAATAAATTTTCTTTTCGATTCTATGGCAACAGCACCAAAAACTTGATCTCAAATATTTCTGCAGTGGTGATATGATTTTATATTTGATATAATATTCTATTTTCCTTTAAAAAACATTCCTTCTTTATAACGGCACTAAAAATTTGATTCTGATGTAAATAAGAATTCAACAGTTATATTTAAATATATGGATTCTAAAAAATATATGTATTGTTATTAAGTAATATATGACTTTCTGATTAAGCACTGAAATATCGAACCCATAGGAAATCTTGTAAATTTTTAATAAAAAATTAGATTACAAAATCTATTTAGAAAAGACAATAACTTAAAAAGTTTAAGATATTAGAAGATTGAAAATCCGCTTCTTATTTGGTAATTTTTATTACTTTGAAATGATGTAAACAATAAACTAACTATTTTTGTAAGATAAAACTAGTATAAATAAAAGTATCTTTTCCCTTATTATGAATAAGTAATAAGTATATGACTTCTGTTTTGGATATTCAAAATGTGTTGAGCCAAATAGGTGCAGTAATATTCTTTACCCTTACTAGAGATGTTATAAAGAACATTGGCTAGTTTAAAGTTTGAATAGTTTTTAAGACAGGTTAGGTCGAAGATACTTCTCACTATAGAGTTCCCTCATTTCCCTCCACCTGGGGCCAACATCTCGTATCAAAACCTAAAATAATAAACCAAATTGGGGGTTTTAGCCTGTCACCTTAAAGCCTTCTAATTCTAAACCCATCAAAGTATATTTCCCAGATTATTTGCATAAAGTTATTGTTGACCTCATTTCTGATGAGGTCTTCTCTTCTCTCTATAGTACTTAGGATCTAGCCTTAGGCTTTTCCTTTGACTATCTTAGAGGATTAGAATTGGAGCCCACCACTTAGAAATTCAAACCACTTCTTAACTCCCTGCAAACTCCACAAATTTAATTGTAGACCCCTAATCACCTAGAGGGTTGAAATCAAATGTGGAAGTTTAAAGGTTGAGTTCCTATAGGACTCTTTGGCCTTAGGACCGCCTCAGGTGGCCCGGTCCGGTGAAGGGCTGACTTACACACACACTACACTCATACACTACACTTTCACACACCTCCTAAAACACACCTATACCCAACTTGACCTCCCGACTCATGAAGGTGATTCACATGGATGGTCCTTAACCCCTAAGCCCTCGGTAAGAGGGTTAGGAACAACATAGTGAATGCCTCAAATGAGTCCCTTCATGGCTCATGTGGGCTTGATATGGCTTCATGGCTCAACCAAAATGATTTCATTCCATTCACATTTACCCAATCTTCAATTTCCCAAATTTTCAATTTTCGACCCCGGGACCCTACACCCGCCTAATCTACCCAAAACCCTTGAAATCCTCCAAAATTTCCAAATCACCCAAAATTCCCCAAAATCAATCCCAAACATTCCCACATTACTCAAATTGATCATCCATACCCAAAAATACCAAAAATTCCAAAAATACCTCCCAATACCCCCAAATACCCAAAATACCCCTCTTGACCCAAAAATCCAAAAATTCAGAAAATTCCTAGAAAATTTCAAAAAATCCAAAATATTCCCAATTTCATTTTGTTCAACTACACCAGGGGCCAATTTTGTCAATTTACCCTACTTTTGTCAAAACCCCCAATTTGACCTATTTTAACCCTAAGTGAACCCAATGTCAAGCCAAACCTATCCAATTGACCCAAATTCTGGTCCAATTCAATTCTAAACTTCAATTTATCATTCTCAACACCAATATAGACCAAATCCAAGTCCAATTTGATTGACATTTGGATCTAATTTCACTTTTGGCCTTAAAGCCCAATTTGGACCCATAACCCAAACATAACTCAAACTCACCCAATTCAACTCCAATTAACCCCAAATCTTTTCTAAACCTTCCTTAAAATCCATACAAACAAAACATTAACATGATTTGCCCAAAATTTAGACCCAAACCCCACTCAAATTCAACCCAAAGCTAAAAGGCCCAATTTTGACATAAACCCAAACCTAACCCAAATAAGCCCAAACCCCAAAATCAAAACCCAACCAAAGCCAAAATCTCTCTGAAACACTCCTATAAACATTTCCCAACATTTATTTTACATCAATTTCAACCCTAGCCCAACATTGGCCCAAGTTAATCCAATTTGACCTACATTGGCCCATTTACCAAAGAGGCCTAAATCCAACCCAATTCAAACCCAAATAACTCCAAACTCATTTCAAATCACTTATGACATATCCCTAAACCAAACCCAACAATTATTTGGCCCAAACTTCTACAAAATTCCCATCCATGAATTCATTCTTAAACTTAAAAGCCCACTTACATGAAACCTTCCTAAAGCCCATCTCCACCAAATTCCAAAGGGCCAAAATCAATCCAAAACCCATATGACAATTGCTCTACACCATATTTTCAATTAAATCAATCCCTAAGTTTCAAAACTCATCATGAAGCTATTCTAAATTAAGCCCCATACAAATTCCCATCAAAATACCAAAATTTTCTTAAACCCTTTTTTATGAAATTGACTTAACTTTTCCCAAGCCAAAGATGAGCCATGAAGCCATGCATGAGTCACATGGAAGCCATGAGAGCCTCTTTACATGTCACCATGCCATTTTGGGCAAAAGGAGGAGACTCTTTCCTTAATCTCCTAAAGTCATTAGCCTTAACCATGATTCCCCTTAACCCAAATTTAATCCAAATATATTTGGATAAGGACTTCTCCATGTCAAACCAGCTGATTCCTTTGACTCCTCACAGCACCCAAAGCCACCTTGAAGGGTGAACCAAGCCCAAAGGGTGGACTTGACCAAATCAAGCCAAAATTGGCCCTCTCCCATTCCATTTTAAATCAAGCTTTTGACACATGGCATTTGCCAATTGCATACACTAAACCCCAGCCTTGACCTCCCTGACCTTGAGGGTGACCTGACCCTGGCCGGCCAGCCACCACAGCCGCCGGAAACGACCAGGCCGAGAGCTCACATGTGAGCCCAAACTTGGAATTCTCACCTGCTGAGCTGCCCAATCCCCAGTGGCCATTGCAGCTGTTCTTCCCTTGACCTAAGCAGCTGATCCCAACCCTTGGCCATCCCTGTGAGGCTCTCCAGCCACCTCTATTTAAACCCGACCCCCTCACGACCATGAAAGAGAGTTGCACAAACCTTGCCAAAACTCTGCCAAAATTGTTCCAGGCCCTACTCCATACTTAGAGCAGTTGATCCCCAGTGTCAATTTGCCCTAATCCCCACCAACAGAACCCAATTTCTCAACTGAAATTTCACCCAAAAACCAGGACACTTTGCCACAGTGAGCTAATCTTCAAATTGACTAGCCCTACACCTTCACTAGGCCAAGAGGAGAAGTTTCCCACTGAAAGCCCCATCTCCAGGCCACCCAGTTGTTCCAGCCTCCAAGCTTTGTGATCGGCTGTGGTCACTTTCATAGCTAGGCAATTCACCGGACCGGAAACTTCATCCGGAGCATGCTGGGACGCAATCGAAGGTGACAAAACCCTCAGATTGAAGCCACACTTCTCTGAGCAAAGGTATGAGCTAATTTTTTATCCCGAGCTTCTGGAGATTCTCCATTTCAAATGCTTTAATTTCAATACATGATCACCGTATAGATGTATTTGTCTCTTCAAGATGAATCCATAGAGCATAAGAACACTAAAATCCGTTGAGAAATGAGTGAGTTCTTAGGATTTTAGTGTGGACGGTTCTCGGGTGAGGACACTTGGGGACAATGAACGGATGCCGTTCATTCCATACACGCGCGGACAGATGGCCAGGATCGCGCCGGATGAGGAAACAGAAAGATACAGCGGGCCCCCGGAGCGCTGAACCGGATGGCGGCGTCGAATCAGAAAGCGCCACGCGGCACTTCGGAGATGTTAAGGTTGACGCGGCGCCGACTCGGATAAATAGAAAAATAGGGTATTTTCTGATTTATTTAATTCCCTAAACTTCAAAAATGCATAACTTTGTGCAGAAAAATCAGAAAAATAAAATAAAAATACCCTCTTGCTCAGTGAACAGAGGAGAATAATGTCGAAAAGAAATCATTTAATTCCATCAAGTATTTTATTTTTAATGATTTATTTACCCTCTGTATTGTTTTAATTCTCCATGAATATAGGAAATTCACCATGGCATGAGACCATAGGGCTTTTGAAGCCTATGAATTTGGGAACATTCCCTGAATTTTCCAAAGTCAGAGGCCATTCCTATGAGAAGTTATTGATTTTTCAAATTCATGTTACTGTTTTAAGTATTTTAAATCCAATAATTAGCATGTTGTGAAATAAATTCTAGGAAAATTTGGTGATGTTTCTTATGACCAGAGGACCCTAGGAAAAATAGGTTTTGAATTAATTCATTTAAAATAACCCTAATTGGCTTAAACACCCAAAATATGTCCCTAATTAATTAGAGCTAATCATACATCAAATTGACTTGAAATCAATTCTCCACTGACCTTTAGGATCAGAGGAACCCACCATAAAAATTTGAAGTCAATTGGACTTGGTTAGCCCTACTAAATGGGTTGATTAAGCCATTTAGCCAAAATTAAACTTAAAAAATTCATAACTTTCAAAATGCTTTTCAAAAATTCACCAAATTGGTTTTGGAGCCTCTCTGATATCAAGGAAATTTAAGAAAATTAAAATTTCAATTTTCTAAAAAAGTTGATTTTTTGTATTATTTTAATATTTTAATAATTAAAAAAAAATAATAAAAATCATAAAAATAATAAAATTCACCAAAATGTCACATTTTGAATTTTAATCAATTAGGAACAAACCCCATATTTTTCTTAGGTCTATTTGGTGAGATATTAAATTTTAAAGCCCTAAGGTAATTTTAAAATTAAAAAATGTATTTTTTTAGCATTTCCACTAAAATAATTCTAATAAATCAAAGAAAAATTAGAAAATTGTAAAAATTGATTCTCTGATTTCCTTGATATCAGAGAGATTTTTGAAAAAATATAAAATTTATTTTTGAACCTTTATTTTATTTTAAAATTAATTAATACTCCAAAACTCAAAATAATTATAATAAAAATAATATAATTCAAAAAATCACCAAAATTGGTCCAAGTGGTCCTCTGGTCATTAGGAATGTCTCATAATTTTCTTAAGGACAGAAACTTTCCCTTGGTCATATTATTAAATTTTCCTTGGAAATCCCTATTTTCCACCAAAAAATAATTACATAAATAAATTAAATACAGAAAAATCACATTTTCTCCTCTCATGTCTTTATTGGCATATGAGTGAAGTGACATAAAAATTTCAAGTTCATTTAAGCTCAATTTAGTGAGTTATGAAATTATTTAGCTTGAAGGGCAAAGTGGTAATTAAAATTTTAACCCTTAATTAAAACTTTAGGTTTAATAAAATTAAAAAGTCAAATATTTGATCTTAATCTGATTTGGATGATTGAAATTTAAATAATTAAAGGGTAAAAACCTATTAAACAATTTAAAAATAATTAAAATAAACCTTAATTATATAATTGATTAAATTTGGAAGAATAATGAAGTTGGAATTATTAAATAGGGATATTATTAAGAAGAGATTTGTTCTTTAATCTAAGGATCCCTAAATTAATCATCTCAATAATATTTAATCCCCAATTAAAATGATAATTCAAATTTAAGATTTAAAATGTTAAAAGACTTAACCATTAAATTAAATTAAAGTTAAATTATTAAACTCTTTTAAATTTTCAATTAAGATTAAAAATAAAATTAAATTAAAATTTAAATTAAATTAAAATTTAAATTAAATTAAAATTTAAATTAAATTAAAATTTAAATTAAATTAAATTAAAACATATTAAATTAAATCAAATTAATTTAAATTAAATTAAATTAAATTAAATTAAATTAAAATTTAAATTAATTTAAATTAAATTAAATTAAATTAAATTAAATTAAATTAAATTAAAGGAAATTAAATCAAATTAAATTAAATTAAATCAAGTTAAATTAAATTAAATTAAATCATATCAAATCAAACTAAAATTGAATTAAATTAAATTAGATAATGGAATCAAGTTAAAATTAAAACAAATTAAATAAAAATTAAAATTAAAACTAAACCAAATTAAATTAAATTAAATTAAAGTTAAATTAAATTAAAAATAACATCACCTAAGACATAAAGAAATTCAAAAATAAAAATAAAGCAACTTGAACACTATTCCAAATTTAAACCCGTTAACTGAAATTAAATTAAATCACAAACCATTTGAACACCAATTTGCCCTCGAAAACTTTTATTGTCATAACTCCTAAACGGAATGTTAAATGAAGTGTTACTTCACTTATAGGATATTCAAATGTCCTAGTTCACTGAGTAAGATAATAACAAAACTTGAATTCCCTGACGATTAATTCATTTGGACTTAAAACAATTCTAGCAATATTGAAAAGATTTTTAAGATTCTTCTTAAGCACTTCCTCAATATGATAGGATATTTATAAGAAAAATTGAACGTAATTGTTCTTTAATGAAGAAAATCATCCTCAAACCAAAACACAAGAACCTAGACGTCATAGGAAATGACTAGCTATAGGATTAGGAACTTGGTAGAAAACCATAACCCTTCCCTTAGCTTTACCTAGGAACTTACTTTAAATGCTTAAATATTCTAAGTTGTGTTTAAGTGCAGCTTGGGATGACGGGAAGACCCTCCAGGTACGCTTTTATTTTGTTGCAATTTATTTAATCGCATCGCGCTTACTTTTCTTGCATGATAAACAATCGTTGCATGAAAACCCACACCTTTAGGATAGTCCCTAAAACCGAAACCAAAACTAAATTAAAAGTCATTGCAAGATAAAATTCACCGCCACAACATTTCAAAATATAAAACAACTCAAAACTTAATCACAAACAGAACACAAAACTGCAATTACAACTAAATTAAAACGTCTTGTTGGATGATCGGGAATACCTCGGATGATGTAACCTACGTGTTGTTAATGAGATTTCCCACGGTCTAAATGAAAGTGTGGAACTCATTTAGTTGAGTTTAGCAAATTCATCTGGACTAAGTGAATCCGATAAAAATAACGATGCCGGAAGGATGGAACCGTGGGATCTTAACCGGTGTTGTTATAATCAACTTTAAGATTTGTTTTAATTAAAACATAAAAAACACTTGGAAATTAAGAATTTATCTAAACCAAAACACTTTTCTCATCTCCTGATTTATGACTTCTAAAACTAAACCTCTGCAACAACAAGGAGCTTGGAGTATGGTGGGCAAGCACGGCCATCGTCATCAAGCAAAACCCGAGTCTACTTCACAGAAACTTTCTTAGAATTAAATAACCAAGCCATAGGACCTCGAGGTAGTTTGCCTAGTGCAACATAAATCCTCAACCTTTTGTTAGGCATTTGCATGATCTTGTCATGTAAATTAAGCCCTAACCGGTCTTAGGATTCCGAGGTAATCGTCCGATACGACATAAACCCTCACATCTTCGAGGCTATTTGCATGACTGCATTATGCAAATATAAGTCCTAATTAATTAAAATTGGCGAGACTGAAATGTTAGATAAAATTAGGACTTTCCTAAATTCAAAGCCTAACGATAAGATAGTCGGGAAATTACCGAAGTTCGCTTCGAATCTGTGATTTCTCCTACCTTTTCTTCCTTTGAATTCCCAAAATAAAATGTTCCAAATTTGATCCACTCCCTATTGAAATTCCAAAATTCAATCCTTTGAAAACATAAACTTTGAAATTCTTGAGAGCGAATTACCGATTATTATCGAGAGTTTTCTTAGGTGATTCCCGTCACTTAAGATGTAATTAACTATAGGGGCTTGCCCTTATAGGGAATTTTTAGAACCCGAGTAATATAAACCTCGTTTAATGCTTTCATATTAAGCAGGGGAACTTGTCGGCTTATAAAATTGGTTCGCAAACCAAACGGATGTCACAAATCTTTTAGTTTATTTAATCGAGCCCCACCATCAAGCAATGTGTCTATCCTTAGGGATAAATACACGGTTTGTAGTGTGGTGCTCGTTTATATGAACTATTCGGGATGTGAGATCAGTTTGATTTCATATCTTAAAATTTTTAAATTTAAAATTATTTTCAAAATCAAATACTACTTTTTTAAATTATTTATTTAAATTAAATTAAAAATTCACCGACAATTTCTGTAGGCGACCCCTTTTCAAAAATACAACACTTAACCTAAAAATATGCCGACAACTTCTGGCGACTCCGCTGGGGAATATTCCTCTCTCCATTTTAATCAGATAATTCTGCTTTCAAAAATCGGTAGTGTATCCATGTTCCTAGTGGATCAAACTACCCTTCTTTCCGTTGGAATACTATGTTCATTTCTACCTTGAACAAGTATAGTCAACATTCTCTCGGATTTAGGAGCCACTGTTTAGACACCCCTAAACGCGAGAGGTTCCGAGATCCTTTACCTCATTTCGAGGTGGGGTGGACCCCCAATAGGTATTAGTTTTGGAGCGGTCTTGCGGGTTGAGAAGTTTCTACAAGACTTTCTCTTCTTTTTCCGGTTCCTAATCAATTCCTTTTACCCTTCCAGCAACTCTCCTTCTTTCAATAATTCTCTTTCCTAACGAACAAATCTTTCCGAAAAGACAATTTTCCTTTAATACCACAAATACACTAAGATAAACAGAAATGTGTTCGGACTCTTTCTTTTTCGTCATAAGTTTTACGACAAGAAGAAGCACGATTCGAGGACTAACATTTGGAATCTGCCCTGCAGAAATGGAAGCCCCAAAACTGATCTTCTCCTCCGTCAACGGACTGGACCTGGCCGTGTTCAAGGACAAACTGCCTGATAATGGAATCATTCGATTCGGACAAGGATTCGGGGACACCGACATCAAAATCTCCGACGTCACTCTCTTTTCACTCACAAGAAAAGTATCAGAAACTGAGAAGCCATTGATTGAGTTAAACCTCAAGTCAACTCACGAATTCCCTCCTCTGCAAAAGATTCCAACTGAGAGGAGTACTGCTGTCCACGAAGGACCGTTGTTGCTACCCCCACCGGTCTAGTTGTCTCTGCACCTACCCCGGCTTCGCCAAATTAAAGGGGAAAGAAATCCGAACTATGGTGAACTCCGTCACCGTGGAGGGTACGAGATCTTCCTGTGAGACCTTCTGTTTTTGAAATCGGGTCCAGCTCGAGAATTCCATCACTAACACGGACCCAAAGAAGGAACAAAAGTAGAAGGATCGCTAGAGAAGCCAGAGCTACTAAAGTTGCTTTCCTGGAGGAAATCCCGGAACCGCTCGAATATACACCGTCGCCTCGAATACATAACACTTTTGGGAGGAAGCAGGTTCCATCCCCTCTCCGCCGCAGAGGATGAAGAAAATGTTCGCAAGATTGCTGCCGCATTGCCTCAGGCCGTATATTACAATGATAGCCGTAAGAAAAGGACTAGAACTACGCCATTTGCTCGACTGCAAACTTTGATAGAGAAGTTAGCAAAGAAGGAAAGGTGCCCCGTATCGTAAATTTTAAGATGGATAGGGCGGGTGCCAGTCAAATCCCGTCTTGGGCCGCGAGTAGAACCTACCATCGTTGCAGAAAAGCCAAATAAAAGGATGAAAGCTAGTCCGCCTGTCGTTGTTTCAGGACTACAGATTAGGGAGGATACCACCTTCCAAGCATTTGGCCGACGGACCATCCGGTCCTGGACCTTCCGCTGCTAGAAGGATGGTATGGCGTCCCACTACCTGGACAATTAAGATTGAAACAACAGCTCGAGAAGGAAAGTCTTGTCGGGAGACTTGAATCCGAAGAAAGTGCTACCGCGATAAAGGGGACTCATGAGAAGGAAACCCGACAGTTATCACATGACAACTGCGAGGATGCACAGAAAAGACCACTAGAAGATGCTATGGAAAAGCTAAGAACTGATATTCGGCGATTAACAAGAGAAAGAGAAGAAAAATTCGGAGATGAGATCGACTCGTCAGAGTTCATGGATGATGAGTATGAAGAAATTAACATGGTTGAAACGCGAGCTTCGTCAGCTTCACAAGGTGCTCCTGCAGCCGCAGAAAGAGAGGAGCCGAAAGTAATGAGGAGGCAGCTTCAAGAGAAAGATGATACGATCGACCAAATGGGAAAAAGGATGGAAGAGATGGCTGTAGCCCTAGCCACTCTCCAGAGTCAAGTGCAACCCCAAAGAGAGACACCCCCAGAGGTCATTCACATTGTAGATGAAGGAAAGGAGATTACGTCCGTCAACGGGGATGATCAGCTAAAGAAGGATGCAACATAAAGCATGATTCCAGAAAAGGATATCAAGAGCTTGGTGGAACAGCAGGTGCGAGAAGCCTTGGCACAATCAAAGAGCGGGACATCCATTCGGACGGGTAGACCTTACCCTGAAGAATTCGACGCTGTCCAATATTCGAAAGGCTTCGTACCACCTCTGTTCAGGACCTTTGATGGAACCGGAAACCCTCGGCAGCATGTTGCACATTTTCGTGCCAGTTGTTGCAACGCCGGCGGAAGTGATGCATTACTCTTCGGACAATTTGTCGCGACTCGTCGGGGATCGCCTTTGATTGGTATGCGGAATTACCGAACGGGTCGGTGAAGACATTTTCAGAACTAGAGAACCTCTTCATCAAGCGATTTGCCGGAGCTCAGCACCACATCACTATAGGTGATTTAGTGGTAGAGAAGCAGAAACCAAACGAAACCTTGGTGGATTACTTACTTCGATGGAGGAACTTAAGCATGAAGTGTGAACCATAGCTACAAGAACAACATGCAGTTGGCATTTTACTTAAAAGCATTCACGGCCCGATAGCACTTCTCCTCAAGGGATTTACTATTAAGACTTTCGAGAAGTTGTTAAGCAAGGCCGGAAGCTTGCAAGAGGAGGCGAAGCAATTAAGTTTCACCGACAAAACAGACAAACAGAAGCCCGTGAAAACTTTTGAAAAGAAGTCCAGGATCGTTGTAGCAGTCGACAAAGGCAAGCAACCGATACAAATATCGTCCGAACGACCGCAGCAACCTCAACAGAATTACCAGCAACCCCGACCCAGCTACCAGTCATCTCAACAGTATGAACAACCGCCTCGTCCGCAACGTACATTAAGGGAGCTTCGAGCAGGGAGTATCCATTCAAGAATGAGGCGAATGCCGAAAATGTTCCGCAGATCGATGAAGACTTCGGATTTCCAACTGCCAGAACCTAAGAGACCAGAAGAAGTCGACAAGAAAGGTGATCCCAACTTTTGCCCTTACCACTGGATGCTTGGGCATAAGATAGAAGATTGTATTACCTTCAAAAGTTGGCTCAACGACAATCTTTGGAAAGGGAATATAATGATCCTGAAGGAGTACATGAAGGAACCCCAGAAAGAAGGTTCCGTCAATGTTATCTCGACGGATCTCATTGTGTCGATAGACCCCTATGCGACTGATGATGGATGGGCTACCGCTTGGACAAGGTCTTCGAAAAAGATTTTGGATCACATCCAAACCGCTTCGGTGCGAGCCTCAATTCGTAGTTTAAAACCCGTTAAGTCGACACTATCACTTGCGATAGAAGAACCACCTCAACAAGAGACAATTGAAGAGAAGAAGAAAATCGACGAAGAAGAGAAGACCGAGGCTCCTAAGGTTAGACTAGGGGCTGCTTATCCTAGGATAGTTGTTTACGATTCGGGGGAGAAATCCCTCGAACCTCTGACTCTGTATGATTATCTGCCCACTCCGGTGAGATCTTATAAAGATAAGGGTTATAGCGTTGGCTACATTTTGACTGTTTCTAACAATTACGTAACTAGCGACAATCCGGATGTCGATTTCGATACAAATGAAAATTCTCAAATCATACACAATCTCGACGATCACAATGACGAAGAAGACATCCATCAAGGAGGCTACGAGAGTTCAACAAGCAACGAATCTATTTGTGAGTTTCGAGGAGCTCCAGTCACAATAGAGTTAGAGCCTTCAGACTCTGAAGCTAATCCAGAAGAACCTGTCGTTCTGATTTAGGAGACACCAGCAAACTCAATACTAGATTCAGAAGAAATTACATAAGTTAACTTAAGAAGTGGAAGAGTTCTACCTCCGAGAATGGGTCCAAAGGACAAAGGAAAGCAGATGGTTGTTCAGGAAGAACCAACCCCCGCAGAAGAAATACCCATTCGGGAAGAAATCGAGACACATGGAAATAAAGTGGACTACAACGTGCTAGCCCATCTTAGGAAACTACCGCCCAAACTAAGCATCTATGACGCTCTCATCTTATCAAAGGAGATGAGAGAAGCTCTGATCGGGGCCTTGCTTGATCCGAAATTTGCTTAGCTCAAATGACCGGAGATTCCTTAGATGAGGTTTGCTCGTTAAAGGAACAATGAGGTGTTACCTTCACGGACAATGACCTATTACTTGGGACAGCAGATCACAACCGACCGTTGTACATTTCAGTTACAATTGGGAAGTTTACACTCTCCAGAGTATTGGTGGATCCAGGAGCATCAATTAATATAATGAGTCTTCGAACACTAGCATATTTGGAAATTGATGCTCGTGAGCTCGAAGCCGACAAAATGTTATTAAGAGGATTCAACCAGAAAGGAGAAAGAGCCCTCGGATCAATAACACTACTAATGAAGACCGGTGACTTGGCAAAGACAACCGCAAAATTTCACATAATTGATTCAGAAACGTCGTTCAATGCTCTACTGGGCCGACCATGGATACATGAAAACCGGATGGTACCATCATCTCTACACCAGTGCATCAAATACTACGATGGAGGGGAACAATGCATCAAAGGTGACTTACAACCATTCTCCGTACATGAAATTGGAATCCATGAAGATGCAGCTTATTATGCACCTCCGAAGAAAACAATCTTCTCCAGAGATACCATGACGAATGAAGCAAAGAAAGTTCGGGACAACAAAGAACCTGAAGTTCTAGTCCAACAGTCACTCACCACTCCCTTACGACGAGATGGTGAAGGTTTCTCCACAACTCGCATCCGAGGTCGAGGCCGGGGACGAGGTCGTGGCAGAGACATTAGGACAGTTAGACAGAAGAAACCAACAATCAATGTTGATTGGGAAGATAGATCTGAAGAAGAAAAAGAGATCAAGCAAGAAGCAGCGACAATAAGTCGGATGAAGCCGCAATTCAGGATCCCGCTCGAAGATGAAAAGAATGAAGAATACAAATCGATGTATGAGAAGATTAACCACTATGTACATACTATGACCCTGACCCCGATTCATTCTAATAAGATCGAGGGTATGGTGGTCAAAGAGGTACGTAGCGGCGGTGCAAAGCCAATCAAATTCTACCGTGGTGTTCCTTCCTCCAAAACTGAAAATAATGTACAATTTGAAGATGTCACTTCATCAGAATTAATGGAATTACATTTTGAGTGGAACTCTCCATGTGTTCGAAATTTAATTCAGCGTAGTTTCTTACCTCGACAATGGACAAAAGGTCAATCACAACATTTTGAAAAATTATGGAATAACTCCGGTCATCCACCCAATTCAAAGCATGGTCTCGGATTCGGCACAGTAGGATCAGTTGACGATACTGAACTTTGCTTGGTTGTCACTTGCGAGTCTAATGAAAACTGCATGGAAACTACAGAAGAATTTGAAGATTTACAAATTGGAGACGCTCCACCAGAGTTGGAAGAAGAGATCAAATCTACAATAGATGAGTTAACGGAAGTTAACTTAGGTACTAGTGAAGAGCCTAGACCTACCTTTGTTAGCTCCTTACTCAATAAAGAAGACTGCGAAGAAATAATCAAGTTATTAATGGAATTTAAAGACTCGTTTTGCTTGGAGCTACGATGAGATGCCGGGTTTAGCTCCGGAGGTCGCGAGTCCATAAGCTAGGAGTGGATCCTACTTCGTCCCGGTCAGACAAGGTCCCAGAAGAATGCGTCTAGAAATCGAACAACAAGTCATAGCCGAAGTTAAAAAGCTAATAGACGCCAAATTTGTCCATGAAGAACAATACCCAACTTGGTTAGCCAATGTGGTGCCAGTCAGAAAGAAGAATGGTTAGATCAGAATTTGTGTGGATTTCAGAGATTTAAACAAGGCATGTCCAAAGGATGAATTCCCTCTACTGATCCCAGAACTAATGATCGACATTGCTTCGACGCATGAAATATTCTCATTCATGGATGGATCTTCGTGGATACAACCGAGATAAAAATGGCTCCAGAAGATGAAAAACTTATAGCATTCAGAACGCCGATTGGAGTATATTGCTACACAGTGATGCCATTCGGACTGAAGAACACAGAAGCAACCTACCAGAGAGCAATGACAAGAATTTTTGATGATCTCATCCACAATCAAGTCGAATGCTACGTGGACGATGTGGTCATCAAAAGCAAAGTAAAGGAAAACCACTCGTATGATTTGAGAATTGTTTTCGAACGATTAAGACAATTTAACCTTAAGATGAATCCCTTAAAATGCGCCTTTGGCGTCACCTCCAGGAAATTCTTAGGATTCGTTGTCCGACATCGTGGAATTGAAATCAACCCGGAAAAGATTAAAGCTATCTTAGAAACGCCGCCTCCCAAAACCTTAAAGCAACTACGATCTTTTTAAGGGAAGCTGGCATATCTTCGACGCTTTATCTCAAACTTGTCAGGTAGGTGTCAGCCTTTCTCGGCACTAGTTAAAAAGGACGCCAAATTTATTTGGGAAGAGAAATGTCAGAAGGCCTTCAAGGACATTAAGCAATATTT
This sequence comes from Papilionanthe hookeriana x Papilionanthe teres, assembly GCA_022702705.1. NCBI lineage: Eukaryota > Viridiplantae > Streptophyta > Magnoliopsida > Asparagales > Orchidaceae > Papilionanthe > Papilionanthe hookeriana x Papilionanthe teres. The sequence goes on along the minus strand of CM040432.1, from coordinate 10,151,456 downwards.
AATGACACCTCCCGTCTTAGCGAGCCCCGGCCTCGGGTAGACCGCTGATACTTTACACCGCGGCTTTAGACGACTCTCTCGGAGCCCTGTTAGCCCAGGTCAATGATGAGGGTAAAGAAAATGCTCTTTACTACCTAAGCCGTCATTTACTTCCAACGGAAATAAGGTATCCCGCAATTGAAAAGCATTGTTTGGCCCTGATCTTCGTCGCTCAAAAGCTCAGGCACTACATGCTTTCTCATAAGGTCAACCTGTTCTCAAAATTTAATCCATTGCAATACTTGATGACTCATCCAACGCTTTCCAGCGGACTTGCCGGATGGTCAATGATATTATCGCAATTCGATATAACTTTCGTGCCTCTTCGTGCCGTAAAGGGACAATTCTTAGCAGACTTCCTCGCAACGACACCCTTTGCCGGCGGAATCTCCTCTCAACGACGACTTGCCAGATGAACAAATAATGAGCCTAGAATACCCTGATGATCGACGTTAGGAATTATATTTCGACGGAGCATCTTCAGCACACAAAGATGAAGAATCGCAAGTGATAGTGCCCGGTAAGGCAGGAATCAGATTAATCTTTATAACACCGGAGCGGGGGATGTTAAGATACTCCTACCACTTGACAGAGCCGTGTACAAACAATGAAGCAGAATATGAAGCCCTCATAACGGGATCGGAATTAACTATTCAAATGGGGATAACGGACATCAACATCTACGGGGATTCGCAGTTAATCATTCAACGGATCGCCGGACAAGCATGTAATTTTAAAACCAAGACTCGAGCAATACTTCTAGTATGCCATACAGTTGTTGGAACAGATTCCGAATGTGATGATCTACACAATTCCCTGAAAAGAAAACGCTTTAGCAGATGTGCTAGCCCGTCTTACAAAAGAATTTGCCTGCTTGCAAGATGAATCAGTGGAAGTGTCGGTTCATGGACGCCGGGTCCTATCACGACTCGACATAGACACAATACACAAATCGAGGAAAAGGAGAAGAATCGGCTGCAACGGTGACGTGAAAACACGAGAAGATCGGCGACGACCATTAATGTACTACCCGCAAACAGGAAAACTACCATACGATAGGTCGCTAGTCCATCGGATCAAGAAAAGAACTACGTCCTACGCATTAATAAACAACACGTTATACGGAAGGTCTTTCGATCAAATGTGGCTAAGGTGCCTAAGCGGGTCCGAGGCCCGAGAAATTGTTAAAGAGGTGCATTCGGGACTCCGTGGCGCTCACCGGTCGGGTCCGAAGATGAAAATGAAAATTAAAAGACTAGGGTACTACCGGCCCTCGATGATGACCGACTGCATGAAAATCGCCAAGAGCTGTCATCAATGCCAAGTGCACGGAGTGGTTCTACACCAACCTCCAAATGTGCTACATCTGACAATTGCGTCGTAGCCATTTGAATGTTCGGGCACAGATATAGTGGGTCCAATAGAACCACCATCTTCAAAAGGATATCGCTTCATTCTTGCGGCTACATATTACTTTTCCATGTGGGCAGAGGCAGTTCCACTTAGAGAAGTGAAAGCACACCACGTGCTATAGTTTTTCAAGAACCAAGTTGTCTACCTTTTCAGAGTGCCGCACAGGATCATCTCAAATAATGGGTCAGCATTCAGAAGCACACAAATCAACAATTTTGTCAGGAGACACGGAATCGACTGGCGATATTCAACAATTTACTACCCAACGACAAACGGCACAGTCGAGGCTTTTAATAAAACTCTCGTTCAAATCTTAAAGAAAACCTTGGACGATAATAAGAGAAATTGGCACGAGAAGTTATTAGAAGCCTTATGGGCCTACCGGACAACCTTTAGAACTCCTACTCGAAGCTACACCTTACGCTCCGGTGTATGGGTCCGATGCGAGTGTTACCTTTAGAGGTCCGGCTTCCTTCACTCGAGATTGCGATTGCAAACAAAATCATGACATAAGAGAATGCCAAATTACGACTAGAAGAATTGGAAAACCCGGAAGGGAAAAGACTTGCAGCACAACAGAATTTAGAACTATACCAAGCTAAGATGGTTCAAGCCCATGACAAACTGGTCCGCCCAAGAACCTTCAAAGTTGGTGACCTAGTTCTCGTTCTCAAGAGACCTATCCTTGTACACCGCAAGATAGAAGGAAAATTTGAACCCACTTGGGAAGGACCGTTTGTGGTTGAGGCAGTCTACTCAGGAGGCTCTTACCAGCTAGTGAATTGCCAAGGAGAACGACATATGCTTCCGATCAACGGACGATACTTGAAGAAGTATTACACTACCTGATGTTTCGAAGGAATGAATTCTTCATCCCTAGAAGCACGGGCGAAGTAATTACTTATGACTGGGTTCGAACCCAAAAATAATAAAAAATGTGCTAAAATAAATAAAATCATGATAATAAAGTTTTCCTTGTTTTCTCTTCCATATCAAAATCTCTTTCCCGATCTTATCCCACTTCATTCCTGTTAAATTTAAAAATACAAGAAGTAATATAAAAAAAACTGTCTTTAATAAACCTTTTCTTAATGTTCTTGTTCTTAGTACAGCCCCTGATCCTTTTCCTTGCCTTTTCGCAGGGAAATGTCGAACAGGCGGTTGGTCCTAAACTTTAAAAATGGCGTAAGCCTTGCACTCGATGAAAAGAGGGTGAAAGATGGAGCGATAATAGAGATTGACTCAGACTTCGCACCAGCAGGCCTGCAATACGAGGAAAGTGATTGGGTCCCGGTTGACCGAGAGGAACTACCCAGATCGGACGATAATGAAAGTGGGTGGCCCAAGCCACCAATCCAGCAGCAAGAGAAGGAAAACAAACACTGAAGAAGACAAGAGAATCAAGTCTGTAGTCGCTACAGCAGAGGGCAAGCTTGTCAGCGCCGCGCCTACAGAAATTCAGTAAGTACGAAGAGCTACTCTCACAGCAACTCAACGAAGAAATAAAAATCGCCGTATCCGTAAGATGTTAACTAAATTAGCAGCGGACCAGTGTGACGAGGTCGTTTCTCATCGCCAGTACATACACTTCGAGGACACCGGCTCACCGGGGACACCGAAGAAAGGAGGCCGGCTCCTAGGATAACGAAGGGACCGGGGAAATCTCAAGAAGATCGGAAGAAGGAAGGCTACCACGCCGGCGGATAAAGCCACCGTAATGCATAACCTTGTTGCAGAAGCAACCCGGAGGATGTCCCGACGGACACCACCCCCGAGGAGCCGAAGTATGCAGGAGAACGTGAAGGGATTGAGCCGTATATCCCAAAATACATCACCAGGCCCCGCCATTTGCAGATTATTCCAGAATACGAGCTGGAAAGAATGCAGAATGTCGAAAATAAAACTTTTGAATACTTCGAGAGAATCAGAGGCAGGAGGATCAATATACTAGAAGGCCTCGAGCTACATACATACGTGTTCTCAGAATACGAACAACAACAAATCGTGGACTGCATCCAGGATTTGAAAAGAATGGGCCGAGCAGGCCGCCTAAGAGAAACACCTACTCAGAACCCCGGAGATGGATGCCAGGGAAAGGGAGAATTACAATACAATGTGGATGCTGCTACAACTTCGCAGAAGACAGGAAGGGAAACCCACCAGGGATACTCGGTCATGGCCAGGTGGATCCAATGCCATTAGTCATCAAAAGAATGGTAAAGAGAATGATAACATGGAGGGTACTGCCGGGGGATTGCATACGCAACAGTTGCATCATTAACATTTACAAGAAGGGTGACTACATACCCCAGCACATAGATCACCACGACTTTGTCAGACCTTTCTGCACGATTTCTTTTCTGAATGAGTGTAATATCATGTTCGGATCCGACCTCCGGATAGCGGGCCCGGGTGAGTTCCGAGGGCCGGTAAAGATACCATTACCGGTAGGTTCCTTCATGATACCGAAGGGCAACGGAGCGGATGTCGCTAAACATTGCATACCGAGAGTACCGAGTGAAGCGGATCTCGGTTACTTTCGGAAGGATGGACGACGAGGCCGGACCCGTAGCTAGAGAGCCTCCGGCCTTACGAGTCGTGAGTTACATGGAAAATATCACACCTCTAACGTACATCCATACGGCATCCTTGCCAAGGATGGCTTGGAAGGTGATGTTATTGACCATGTACCTCATTATTCAGACATGGATTTTTGACAGATACCTTTTTGGATGGATCGACAAAGATCATACATAGTCCGTTTTGAGTCTATATGGATTGTATGAGATGTATTCCAGATCGGGTTGTATGATGTATCTTCAACAAAATTGGAATGAAAGTGACCATGTCACATTTTTGGCCTTCACCTCTTTTGTGCAAGTTGACTGGGAAACGCCATTAAAGTTAAATGAACTTTGAACAAAGAACAGAAAAGAAACAAAAAGAATAAAAGAAAACTTTCCTTAAAAATCTAAAAATGATGAACACCAAATTTACATGAACATTAAATGAATGATAAAATAAATTTGAATCGTTAAAAGATAAACAAAATGAACACAAATCCAAATCAAATTCAAATTCAACTTTCCAGATCTCAAATAAAATCTCTATCAAGTTCAAACTCAACCTTCCAAATCTGAAATCCAATCCGTTCTACTCTTTCCTTTTGTCTGGGATGGAAGCGGTCGATTCCATTGACATGGAGCTACGAGGTTTTCCATTTGAATCTAGTGGCAAGGAATTATATCCAATCCAAACCAGCAACTTTCGATTAACTCTTTTGAATGGGATATGTAGCATCTACATATTCCCTCCTGATCTATTTCTTTCCATGAAAGTCTTTTACAACTTTCATGAAATTCTCGAAACACCAAAACTCCACACTTTTCAAATCAACACTACAAATCTTTGCAAAATCAATTACCTTTCAAATTCAAATTCTTGGGGTTGAGGATTTTACATCCGAGACTGCATTGCTATAGGATTCCTTCCCTATCGCAATGAAATACATCAAAAATCAAACTTTTGGGGTTGAGGATTTTACATCCGAGACTGCATTGCTTTAGGATTCTTTCCCTATTGCAATGAAATACATCAAAAGTCAAATTCTTGGGGTTGAGGATTTTACATCCGATACTGCATTGCTTTAGGGTTCTTTCCCTATCGCAATGAAATACATCAAAATCAAATTCTTGGGGTTGAGGATTTTACATCCGAGACAGCATTGCTTTAGGATTCTTTCCCTACCGCAATGAAACACATCAAAATCAAACTTTTGGGGTTGAGGATTTTACATCCGAGACTGCATTGCTTTAGGTTCTTTCCCTATCGCAATGAAACACATCAAAATAAAATTCTTGGGGTTGAGGATTTTACATCCGAGACTGCAATGCTTTAGGATTCTTTCCCTATCGCAATGAAATACATCAAAATCAAATTCTTGGGGTTAAGGATTTTACATCCGAGACTGCATTGCTTTAGGATTCTTTCCCTATCGTAATGAAATACATCAAAATCAAATTCTTGGGGTTGAGGATTTTACATCCGAGACTGCATTGCTTTAGGATTCTTTCCCTATCACAATGAAATACATCAAATTCAAACTTTTGGGGTTGAGGATTTTACATCCGAGACTGCATTGCTTTAGGATTCTTTCCTTATCGCAATGAAACACATCAAAATCAAATTCTTGGGGTTGAGGATTTTACATCCGAGACCGCATTGCTTTAGGATTCTTTCCCTATCGCAATGAAATACATCAAAATCAAATTCTTGGGGTTGAGGATTTTACATCTGAGACTACATTGCTTTAGGATTCTTTCCCTATCGCAATGAAATACATCAAATTCAAACTTTTGCGGTTGAGGATTTTACATCTGAGACTGCATTTCTTTAGGATTCTTTCCCTATCGCAATGAAACACATCAAAATCAAATTCTTGGGGTTGATGATTTTACATCCGAGACTGCATTGCATTAGGATTCTTTCCCTATCGCAATGAAATACATCAAAATCAAATTCTTGGGGTTGAGGATTTTACATCCGAGACTGCATTGCTCTAGGATTCTTTCCCTATCGCAATGAAATACATCAAAATCAAATTCTTGGGGTTGAGGATTTTACATCCGAGACTGCATTGCTTTTGGATTCTTTCCCTATCGCAATGAAACACATCAAAATCAAACTTTTGGGGTTGAGGATTTTACATCCGAGACTGCATTGCTTTAGGTTCTTTCCCTATCGCAATGAAACACATCAAAATCAAATTCTTGGGGTTGAGGATTTTACATTCGAGACTGCATTGCTTTAGGATTCTTTCCCTATCGCAATGAAATACATCAAAATCAAACTTTTGGGGTTGAGGATTTTACATCCGAGACTGCATTGCTTTAGGATTCTTTCCCTATCGCAATGAAATACATCAAAATCAAACTTTTGGGGTTGAGGATTTTACATCCGAGACTGCGTTGCTTTAGGATTCTTTCTCTATCGCAATGAAATACATCAAAATCAAACTCTTGAGGTTAAGGATTTTACATCCAATACCGCATTGCTCTGATATCTCTCCTCATTGCAATGATTCAATCATATCAATTCAATTTTCTTTCGAGGTTGAAGATGTTACATCTAAAACCACAAAATTCCAATTCTCATTTCAAATCGAATCCCTTCAAATTAATTTTAACAAAACTTCAATCTAAATTTAAACTCAAGCTAAAATCTAAACTTACACATCAAAACTTAAACTAAAACAAAATAAGATCTAAATTGAAATTCCCCCAGGTCATGTGATTTGGGATTCACCTCCTTTTCCTTTCCCCAGCGAGAGTTCAGGGATCTCCAGTCTCAGAGATATACTTGATACTCCCCAGCGGAAATTCTTCTACTTCGTCCTAAGTTTGTCACTTGGACATCTGTGTTGGTTTTGTTGATCACTTCGGTCAACACCAATACGCGCGGTGTGCTCGTCGGCTCACCACACACTATTGGGGGTCCATTTGTTGACCTCATTTCGATGAGGTCTTCTCTTCTCTCTATAGTACTTAGGATCTAGCCTTAGGTTTTTCCTTTGACTATCTTAGAGGATTAGAATTGGGGCCCACCACTTAGAAATTCAAACCACTTCTTAACTCCCTGCAAACTCCACAAATTTGATTGTAGACCCCTAATCACCTAGAGGGTTGAAATCAAATGTGGAAGTTTAAAGGATGAGTTCCTATAGGACTCTTTGGCCTTAGGACTGCCCTGGGTGGCCTGGTCGGTGAAGGGCTGACTTACACACACACTACACTACACTCATACACTACACTTTCACACACCTCCTAAAACACACCTATACCCAACTTGACCTCTTGACTCATGAAGGTGATTCACATGGATGGTCCTTAACCCCTAAGCCCTTGGCTAAGAGGGTTAGGAACAACATAGTGAATGCCTCAAATGAGTCCCTTCATGGCTCATGTAGGCTTGATATGGCTTCATGGCTCAACCAAAATGATTTCATTCCATTCACATTTACCCGATCTTCAATTTCCCAAATTTTTAATTTTTGACCCCCGGACCCTACACCCGCCTAGCCTACCCAAAACCCTTGAAATCCTCCAAAATTTCTAAATCACCCAAAATTCCCTAAAATCAATCCCAAACATTCCCACATTACTCAAATTGATCATCCATACCCAAAAATACCAAAAATTCCAAAAATACCTCCCAATACCCCCCAAATACCCAAAATACCCCTTTTGACCCAAAAATCCAAAAATTCAGAAAATTCCCAGAAAATTCCGAAAAATCCCAAATATTCCCAATTGAATTTTGTTCAACTACACCAGGGGCCAATTTTGTCAATTTACCCTACTTTTGTCAAAACCCCCAATTTGACCTATTTTAACCCTAAATGAACCAAATGTCAAGCCAAACCTATCCAATTGACCCAAATTTTGGTCCAATTCAATTCTAAACTTCAATTTATTATTCCCAACACCAATCTAGACAAAATCTAAGTCCAATTTGATTGACATTTGGATCCAATTTTACTTTTGGCCTTAAAGCCCAATTTGGACCCACAACCCAAACTTAACTCAAACTCACCCAATTCAACTCCAATTAACCCCAAATCTTTTCTAAACCTTCCTTAACATCCCTACAAACAAAAAATTAACATGATTTGCCCAAAATTTAGACCAAAACCCCACTCAAATTCAACCCAAAGCTAAAAGGCCCAATTTTGACCTAAACCCAAACCTAACCCAAATAAGCCCAAACCCCAAAATCAAAACCCAACCAAAGCCAAAACCTCTCTGAAACACTCCTACAAACATTTCCCAACATTTATTTTACATCAATTTCAACCCTAGCCCAACATTGGCCCAAGTTAGCCCAATTTGACCTACATTGGCCCATTTACCAAAGAGGCCCAAATCCAACCCAATTCAAACCCAAATCACTCCAAACTCATTTCAAATCACTCATGACATATCCCTAAACCAAACCCAACAATTATTTGGCCCAAACTTCTACAAAATTCCCATCCATGAATTCATTCTTAAACTTAAAAGCCCACTTACATGAAACCTTCCTAAAGCCCATCTCCACCAAAATCCAAAGGGCCAAAATCAATCCAAAACCCATATGACAATTGCTCTACACCATATTTTCAATTAAATCAATCCCTAAGTTTCAAAACTCATCATGAAGCTATTCCAAATTAAGCCCCATACAAATTCCCAACAAAATACCAAAATTTTCTTAAACCTTTTATTATGAAATTGACTTAACTTTTCCCAAGCCAAAGATGAGCCATGAAGCCATTCATGAGCCACATGGAAGCCATGAGAGCCTCTTTACATTTCACCATGCCATTTTGGGCAAAAGGAGGAGACTCTTTCCTTAATCTCCTAAAGTCATTAGCCTTAACCATGATTCCCCTTAACCCAAATTTAATCCAAATATATTTGGATAAGGACTTCTCCATGTCAAACCAGATGATTCCTTTGACTCCTCACAGCACCCAAAGCCACCTTGAAGGGTGAACCAAGCCCAAAGGGTGGACTTGACCAAATCAAGCCAAAATTGGCCCTCTCCCATTCCATTTTAAATCAAGCTTTTGACACATGGCATTTGCCAATTGCCTACACTAAACCCCAGCCCTGACCTCCCTGACCTTGAGGGTGACCTGACCCTGGCCGGCCAGCCACCACAGTCGCCGGAAACCACCAGGCCGAGAGCTCACATGTGAGCCCAAACTTGGAATTCTCACCTGCTGAGCTGCCCCATCCCCAGTGGCCATTGCAGCTGTTCTTCCCTTGACCTAAGCAGCTGATCCCAACCCTTGGCCATCCCTGTGAGGCTCTCCAGCCACCTCTATTTAAACCCGACCCCCTCACGGCCATGGAAGAGAGTTGCACAAACCTTGCCAAAACTCTGCCAAAATTGTTCCGAGCCCTACTCCATACTTAGAGCGAGTTGATCCCAGTGTCGATTCGCCCCTAATCCCCACCGATAGAACCCAATTTCTCAACCGAAATTTCACCCAAAACCAGGACACTTTGCCACGGTGAGCCAATCTTGAAATTGACTGGCCCTACACCTTCACTAGGCCAAGAGGAGAAGTTTCCCACTGAAAGCCCCATCTCCGAGGCCACCCAGGTTGTTCCGAGCCTCTAAGCTTTATGATCGAGCGTGGTCACTTTCATAGCTAGGCAATTCACCAGACCAAGAGACTTCATCTGGAGCTTGCTATGACGCAATCGAAGGTGACACAACCCTCAGATTGAAGCCACACTTCTCTGAGCAAAGGTATGAGCTAATTCTTTATCCTGAGCTTCTGGAGATTCTTCATTTCAAATGCTTTAATTTCAATACATGATCACCGTATAGATGTATTCGTCTCTTCAAGATGAATCCATAAAGCATAAGAACACGAAAATCCGTTGATAAATTAGTGAGTTCTTAGGGTTTTAGTGTGGACGGCTCTCGGGTGAGGACACTTGGGGACGATGAACGGATGCCGTTCATTCCATACACGCGCGGACGGACGGCCAGGATCGCGCCGGATGAAGAAACAGAAAGATATAGCGGGCTCCCGGAGCGCTGAGTCGGATGGCGGTGTCGAATCAGAAAGCGCCACGCGGCACTTCGGAGATGTTAAGGTTGACGCGGCGCAGACTCGGATAAATAGAAAAATAGGGTATTTTCTGATTTATTTAATTCCCTAAACTTCAAAAATGCATAACTTTGTGTAGAAAAATCAGAAAAATAAAATAAAAATACCTTCTTGCTCGAGTGAACGAGAGGAGAATAATGCGGAAAAGAAATCATTTAATTCCATCAAGTATTTTATTTTTAATGATTTATTTACCCTCCGTATTGTTTTAATTCTCCATGCATATAGGAAATTCACCATGGCATGAGACCATAGGGCTTTTGAAGCCTCGAATTTGGGAACATTCCCGAATTTTCCAAAGTCGAGGCCATTCCTATGAGAAGTTATTGATTTTTCAAATTCATGTTACTATTTTGAGTATTTTAAATCCAATAATTAGCATGTTGTGAAATAAATTCTAAGAAAATTTGGTGATGTTTCTTATGACCAGAGGACCCTAGAAAAAATAGGTTTTGAATTAATTCATTTAAAATAACCATAATTGGCTTAAACACCCAAAATAGGTCCCTAATTAATTAGAGCTAATAATACATCAAATTGACTTGAAATCAATTCTCCACTGACCTTTAGGATCAGAGGAACTCACCATAAAAATTTGAAGTCAATTGGACTTGGTTAGCGTTACTAAATGGGTTGATTAAGCCATTTAACCAAAATTAAACTTAAAAAATTCATAAATTTCAAAATGCTTTTCAAAAATTCACCAAATTAGTTTTGGAGCCTCTCTGATATCAGGGGAATTTAGGAAAATTAAAATTTCAATTTTCTAAAAAAGTTGATTTTTTGTATTATTTTAATATTTTAATAATTAAAAAAATAATAATAATCATAAAAATAATAAAATTCACCAAAATGTCACATTTTGAATTTTAATCACTTAGAAACAAACCCCATATTTTTCTTAGGTCTATTTGGTGAGATATTAAATTTTAAAGCCCTAAGGTAATTTTAAAATTAAAAAAAATGTATTTTTCTAGCATTTCCACTAAAATAATTCTAATAAATCAAAGAAAAATCAAAAAATTGTAAAAATTGATTCTCTGATTTCCTTGATATTAGAGAGATTTTTGAAAAATATAAAATTCATTTTTCAACCTTTATTTTATTTTTAAATTAATTAATACTCCAAAACTCAAAATAATTATAATCAAAATAATATAATTCAAAAAATCACCAAAATTGGTCCAAGTGGTCCTCTAGTCATTAGAAATGTCCCATAATTTTTTTAAGGACAGAAACTTTCCCTTGGTCATATTATTAAATTTTCCTTGGAAATCCCTATTTTCCACCAAAAAATAATTACATAAATAAATTAAATACAGAAAAATCACATTTTCTCCTCTCATCTCTTTAATGGCATATGAGTGAAGTCACATAAAAATTTCAAGTTCATTTAAGCTCAATTTAGTGAGTTATGAAATTATTAAGCTTGAAGGGCAAAGTGGTAATTAAAATTTTAACCCTTAATTAAAACTTTAGGTTTAATAAAATTAAAAAGTAAAATATTTGATCTTAATCTGATTTGGATGATTGAAATTTAAATAATTAAAGGGTAGAAACCTATTAAACAATTTAAAAATAATTAAAATAAACCTTAATTAAATAATTGATTAAATTTGGAAGAATAATAAAGTTGGAATTATTAAATAGGGATATTATTAAGAAGAGATTTGTTCTTTAATCTAAGGATCTCTAAATTAATCATCTCAATAATATTTAATCCCCAATTAAAATGATAATTCAAATTTAAGATTTAAAATGTTAAAAGACTTAACCATTAAATTAAATTAAAGTTAAATTATTAAACTATTTTAAATTTTCAATTAAGATTAAAAATAAAATTAAATTAAAAATTAAATTAAATTAAATTAAAACATATTAAATTAAATCAAATTAATTTAAATCAAATTATATTAAATTAAATTAAAATTAAAATTAAAATTAAATTAAAATTTAAATTAAATTAAATTAAATTAAATTAAATTAAATTAAATCAAATTAAATTAAATTAAAGGAAATTAAATCAAATTAAATTAAATTAAATTAAATTAAATCATATCAAATAAAACTAAAATTGAATTAAATTAAATTAGATAATGGAATCAAGTTAAAATTAAAACAAATTAAATTAAAATTAATATTAAAACTAAACCAAATTAAATTAAATTAAATTAAAGTTAAATTAAATTAAAAATAACATCACCTAAGACATAAAGAAATTCAAAAATAAAAATAAAGCAACTTGAACACTATTCCAAATTTAAACCCGTTAACTCGAAATTAAATTAAATCACAAACCATTTGAACACCAATTTGCCCTCGAAAACTTTTATTGTCATAACTCCTAAACAGAATGTTAAATGAAGTGTTACTTCACTTATAGGATATTCAAATGTCCTAGTTCATCGAGTAAGATAACAACAAAACTTGAATTCCGGACGATTAATTCATTTGTATAATTAAATTCATTTGGACTTAAAACAATTCTAGAAATATTGAAAAGATGTTTAAGATTCTTCTTAAGCACTTCCTCAATATGATAGGATATTTATAAGAATAATTGAACTTAATTGTTCTTTGATGAAGAAAATCGTCCTCAAACCAAAACACAAGAACCTAGACGTCATAGGAAATGACTAGCTATAGGATTAGAAACTTGGTAGAAAACCATAACCCCTCCCTTAGCTTTACCTAGGAACTTGCTTTAAATGCTTAAATATTCTAAGTTGTGTTTAAGTGCAGCTTGGGATGACGGGAAGACCCTCCAGGTATGCTTTTATTTAGTTGCAATTTACTTTATTGCAATTTATTTAATCGCATCGCGCTTACTTTTCTTGCATGATAAACAATTGTTGCATGAAAACCCACACCTTTAGGATAGTCCCTAAAACTGAAACCAAAACTAAATTAAAAGTCATTGCAAGATAAAATTCACCGCCACAACATTTCAAAATATAAAACAACTCAAAACTTAATCACAAACAGAACACAAAACTGCAATTACAACTAAATTAAAATGTCTTGTTGGATGATTGGGAATACCTCGGATGATGTAACCAACGTGTTGTTAATGGGATTTCCCACGGTCTAAATGAAAGTGTGGAACTCATTTAGTTGAGTTTAGAAAATTCATCTGGACTAAGTGAATCCGATAAAAATAACGATGCCGGAAGGATGGAACCGTGGGATCTTAACCGGTGTTGTTATAATCAACTTTAAGATTTGTTTTAATTAAAACATAAAAAACACTTGGAAATTAAGAATTTCTCTAAACCAAAACACTTTTCTCATCTCCTGATTTATGACTTCTAAAACTAAACCTCTACAACAACAAGGAGCTCGGAGTATAGTGGGCAGCACGGCCATCGTCATCAGCAAAACTTTCTTAGAATTAAATAACCAAGCCATAGGACCTCGAGGTAGTTTGCCTAGTGCAACATAAATCCTCAACCTTTTGTTAGGCATTTGCATGATCTTGTCATGTAAATTAAGCCCTAACCGGTCTTAGGACTCCGAGGTAGTCGTCCGATACGACATAAACCCTCACATCTTCGAGGCTATTTGCATGACTGCAGTATGCAAATATAAGTCCTAATTAATTAAAATTGGCGAGACTGAAATGTTAGATAACATTAGGACTTTCCTAAATTCAAAGCCTAATGATAGGATAGTCGGGAAATTACCGAAGTTCGCTTCGAATCTGTGATTTCTCCTACCTTTTCTTCCTTTGAATTCCCAAAATAAAATGTTCCAAATTTGATCCACTCCCTATTGAAATTCCAAAATTCAATCCTTTTAAAACTTAAACTTTGAAATTCTTGAGAGCAGAATTACTGATTATTATCAAGAGTTTTCTTAGGTGATTCCCGTCACTTAAGATGTAATTAACTATAGGGGCTTGCCCTTATAGGGAATTTTAAGAACCTGAGTAATATAAACCCCGTTTAATGCTTTCATATTAAGCGAGGGAACTTGTCGGCTTATAAAATTGGTTCGCGGACCAAACGGATGTCACAAATCTTTTAGTTTATTTAATCGAGCCCCACCATCAAGCGATGTGTCTATCCTTAGGGATAGATACACGGTTCAGTAGTGCGGTGCTCGTTTATATAAAGTATTCGGGATGTGAGATCGGTATGATTTCATATCTTAAAATTTTCAAATTTAAAATTATTTTCAAAATCAAATACTACTTTTTCAAATTATTTATTTAAATTAAATTAAAAATTCGCCGACAATTTCTGTAGGCGACCCCTTTTCAAAAATACAACACTCAACCTAAAAATATGCCGACAGTTATATGAATTACATTCTCATCCATATAACCTCATGTGATTTCTAGCAATAGTTAACTAAGACAATACCATCACGAATCTTACATGTTATCACAACAAATGTTAACATCTTAAATGACCAAATCAAGAAGTAAACGAAGTGAAAGGATTAAATCATCACAATATTTTCCAACATTAAAGATCAATACTTCTACAACTTCCATCTAACACTTAAAAATTTTTTCCTTTTAAGGAAAAAGATAAAGAAAAATACTCATAATCCATAGAGAAAACACAACAATAATTCATTTCAAAAGTATAAATCATGTAAAAATACAAGAAGTCTAAATTAAAACCAAATGAAGTACAAAGATAAAAACTTATCTCAAGTTTCTCTCTACCAAACTCTTTAAGTTCGTTTGAATCTCTTCCTTTCTCTTACAATCCTCCTTAGGACTGGTCGCCTAACCATAGAGGGTTAAAATCTCTCTAAAATAATGGATTGTTACTTAGAAATCTCTACCCACCAACCCTTTCATTAGGATTGAGATAAGTGTGAAGGAAAGCTTAATAGTAATCCTACAACTTCTTACTACAAATACTCTTTTCTAACTACTCTACACACCCTTTTTCAGCCCCTCTAAATTCACTTCAAGTCCTTCCTTTTATATATTCTCAAAAGGTTCTTTGGTGCCTCTTCAAAATGTGTACATATTCAATGAATCTTCCCAAAAGATGCATCCTTTCAAGTGATATTTGAATGTATTTTGGCGTCATTTATCAGTTACCCACATTTCTACCAAAGGTTGCCTCAAACATCCCTTTAAAATTCTCAATTTTTTTTTGAAATTACATAGTAAATACCCTGCGCTTAAGTGCAGAGCCTTTGGCGCTTAGGCACGGCCTTCTCTGTCTGATGTCGCTTAGGCGCCAAATCTGAGCGCTTAGGCGCCCCGGTTCATTTTAACGCATTCTTCATTTTTTCTCAAAATTCGATCATTTTTCAATCCTTCTATCATATTTTTTCCATTTAATTGTACCTAAAATAAAAACACACAAATACCTTCCATTAAAATGTATTATCATCAAAAATAGGTATAAAAATGTGTATAAAAATGTCATATATTATAGGTATATCACTAACCCATCAGAAAGCATCTGTCAGGTTATCAAGTATTGTAATGGACTAAACCTCAATATAAGGTTGACCTTATGAGAAAGCATGTAATGTTTAAGCTTTTGGGCGGCAAAAAATAAATCTAGACAATACTTCTTGATAGGAGGATACATTCATCTGCCGGTATCAGATGAAGACTTAAGTAGTAGAGGGGATTTTCCGTACCCTCATCATTGAATTGAGCTAACAGTGCTCTGAGGGAGTCATCTAAAGCCGTAACATAAAGTATCAAATGTCTACCCGAAATAAGAGCTGCTAATACGGGAGGTGGCTTTACATATTGTTTGATACTTTTGAAGGCTTATTGAAATTTCTTGTCCCAAGTAAACCTGGCATCCTTTTTAGTCAGCGTGAAAAAGGGCTGACACCGTCCTAACATAGTAGAGATGAAGCATCTTAAATATGCTAATTCTCATTATAAAAATCACAATTGTTTCAAGTTTTTAAGGGATGACTTTTCTAATATAATGTTAATCTTCTCTGGATCCATTTCAATTACATGGTGACTAATAACGTATCCTACAAACTTCCTGGAGGTGACACTGAGAGCACACTTTAAATGATTCATTTTAAGATTGAATTTTTGAAAGCATTTAAAGGTAGTCTTTAAATCATACAAGTGGTTTTCCATTTGTTTACCCTTGATAGCCAAATCATCCACGCATCATTTTACTTTGTTGTTGATAAGGTCATAAAAAATTCTCATCATGGCTGTTTGATACATTGCTCCTGCATTCTTTAGTCTAAACAACATCACTGTGTAGCAGTATATTCCAACCCGCATTCTGAAAGCTGTAAATGTGCATCATCTGGTGCTATCTTGAATTGGTTGTACCATGATGATCCATCCATAAATGAGAAGATTGCGTGAGACGACGCAATGTCTAAAATTAATTATAAAATTGGTAATGGGAACTCATCCTTTGAGCGAGATTTGTTCAGATCTCTGAAATCTATGCAAATTTTATTTTTTCATTCTTCTTTTTTTCCGGGACTATATTTGCTAACCATGTTGGATATTGTTCTTCTCTTACAAAGTTAGCATCTATTAGCTTCTTGACTTCAACAGTGACTTGTTGCTCTTTTTCTAGGTGCATCCTCCTAGGAGCTTGCTTAACTGACATCATATTCAGGTCTATTCCAAGTCTGTGAACTGCAACCTCCGGTGCTTAACCGAGCATCGTAGCTTAAGTGAAGCAATCCCTAAATTCTGACAATAATTTGACCAATCCTGTAGACACTTCATCACATAATAGGAACTTGATAAAAGTGGGTCTAAAATCATCTTCAGTCCTAGATTGATCTCTTTTAATTTATAAATTTTTGATTTAATTTCTTCTTTCTAGTTTTGGTGGAGTGTCCTCCATTCTAGATTCTTCGGGATTATCCTCTCCTTTGAAGTAGTTTTCGTCCAACTCACTAGTAACAACCAATCAGATTTCCATACCATCGATTGGTCCTAAATGCTGAATCCAACACCTTCATTCAAGTTAAAAGCTCGATATTTATTTTGCCATAATTGCTCGAAGAGGTGTAGCCTACCATTAGACAACTGATTTGGCACAAAACCACGTTGAATAAGATTTTGAACACACGGGGTGTAATATCTAAAAATCAATTCCAATCATTCATTAGAAGCCTCTTCCACTAGTTTTACATTGGTTCTAGAATTAGAAGAAGAAGAAGAATTACAATGGAATTTTTTTGGTTTCACGTTAGCACATTGTTCTTCCTTGACCTATAAACCCTCATCCCCGACCTTGATCTCAGATGTAATGGCTAAACGAGCATTCCACCTCTCGCTTCAAAGGAGCAGTGGGAGATTATTAAACTGGAACCCGATGGTCCTATTCTTATAATTCTTTTGAATCTTTAAATTTATTTCTCAAGGTGTCTTTGGAGAAAACTGGGAGGCGGCTTCTTCGTGAATGTCTACTTTATGTATTGAAAACAGTTGTAAATCTCCATTTATGCAATGTTATTATCCTTCTTCATAATACTTTATGCATTGGTGCAAAGACGAAGGGACCATCTTATATTCAAGAATCTAAAGTCAACCTAATAGGGTGTCGAATGAAGTTTCTAAATCAATGATGTGGAATTCTATGGTTGTTACTAGATCACTGATCCTCATTGACAGTGTTATTGATCCAAGAGCTCTTTCTCCCTTCTGATTAAATCCTCTTAACATCATTTTATCGGTTGTAAGCCTGTGAATTTTTGTGTCCAAGCAGGCTAACATCCTTAATTTCATAATGTTAATTGATGCTCTTGGATCAACTAATACTCTGGAGAGCATGAATATACTGATGTTGTCTGAAATATACAAAGATAGGTTGTGATCGGCGGTACCGAACAACATCTTTTCATCTGTGAAGGTTACAATGAACTGTTCCTTTAATGAATAAATCTCATCTAAGGAGATGCTAACTAATTGTGCTAAGTAAATTTTCGAATCAGGAAAGGCCTTGATCAAAGATTCTCTCATCTCCTTTGACAGAATCAGAGCATTATATATGCTTCTTTTTGTTGGAAACATCCAAAGATGGCTAGTACGTTTTATTCCACTTTGTTATTAACTCATTTTGTTTCCTCCCAGGCAGGTGCTTCTTTTGTTGGTGGAATTGGCTCTTCTTGAACGACTATTTGCTTCCCCTTATTTTTTTGAGTTGTTCTTGCGGGTAACACTTTGTTGCTTCTTAAATTTACTTTTGTTATTTCTTCCACTTTTCTAAATGGACCTAGAGACTTCTCTTCTGAAGTGATGACAGGTTCTTATGAAGGTCTTTTCAAATTTGAGAGTTCCAAGTCAATTGTGATTAGTATTCTTTAGAACTCAAGGATGGGCACCTCACCTTCCTACTTATTGTAGACCGTATCATTAGCGTCCTCATTGGCCATATTAGTGAATTTATCTGGGTTTTGTATGATTTAAGTATTTTCATAGGAATTGGAATTCGAATTAAATTGATTGTAGTAACGTAATTACTAGAGATAGTTAAATCGTAGCCAAAATTGTAACTCTTTGCATTATAGGTTCCCAGAGGAACATAAAAATAATTTTACAGAGTAAGAGGTTTGAAGATTTTCTTCCTCAAATTTGAAACAACCAATCGAGAATAAGAAACCCCTAGTATACTCTTCGCACCACTAGTCTTTACTTCTTTGATGATCTTCTTCTTCTTCTCTTGTTGTTGTGGTTTTTTCAGTGTAATTGTTAACACCAGCTTTGTAGGCTCCCGTTCTTGAGTGGAGGCTTGCACTGACACAATCTGAATTTGTTCCAATATCTTCTTGGAGGATCTAGTTCAAACTGTACTTCACCATCATCTATTTTGTAAGAATCAATCAGAACAACCACATCAACCGAGATCATATTGGCAGAACCTTTTTCAGGTTCCTTCAAATATTCCTTCGGGATCGTTATGCTCGTATTCTTATAGTTCCATTCGAGCAAGTCATCTAAGCTGAAAAAACCTTCTATAGTATGTCCTAGCATCCTGTGGTGTGATTAATACCTGGGATGATCCCCTTCTTATTAACTTCATCTGGCTTCTTTGGTTCTAACATCTGAATCCTGGCTTCTTAATCAAATTATGAAACATCATTCCCACTATCTCATCTTTAAAAGAGTATACTCTATTTAACCGATTAGTTATAGTGAGACCCTACCATCTATCCATTTGATAGTATCTCTGTTAGAACTGTTGTTGATCGAATTGTTAGTTGTTTTGTTAACCAAATGGCTAGGTATACTACTGGTTTTACTGCTGCGGACGCTAGTAAGTCTGTTGAGGTTGCTCAGCTTGAATATGTATTGGCTGATTACCTCTGCCTCTGTTGCCACTGTTCTGGACTTCGTATAGAATGCTTTCATCGGCATCCATTTTTTTGTTTTCTCCAAAAATCCGACATGTTTAGCCTCTTCTTATAAACTCACAGCTTTACTGAGTAACTTCTTGATAGTCTTAATCATGAATCCTTTGATTAGGAATGTTACTGGACCATGGATGTTCTTGAGCAAGATCTGGATTGCATGTTGTTCCTGAAATTGTGGCTCGCATTTCAAGTTGAGTTTTCTCCAATGCAGAATGTACTCCGCCAATGTCTCGGTTGGCTTTTGTATCTCTACCACAAGATCACCTATAGTGATGTGGTGATGAGCTCCATCAAACCTCTTGATAAAAAGTCTTCCAATTCTTTGAAAGTCTTAACTGAGCCATTAGGTAACTTGTCATACGATTTGAAGGTAATTCCTATGAGACTGCTTACAAATTAGCGTAATAGCAATGCTTCGTTACCCCCCGCATTGCAACAGCTTGCTCCAAAGTGTGCAACATGTTGTTGAGGGTTTCTGGTTCCATGAAAGGTCTTGAACATCGGTGTCACAAAGCTTTTTGCATATTGTACGACATCAAACTCTCCATGTAGGGTCTACCCTTTAGAACCATCGACCCTCCTTTAGAATGGGCTAAGGCCTCCTTCAATTTTTGTTCCACTAACTCCTAATGTAATTCTCTGGTATGATGTTATGGACCAATCCTTCTTTGATTGTTCATCCTTGTTGACGAAAGTAAGTGTTTCCTTTTTGTTTGTGATGTGAACGACCTTGGGCCGGTTTAAATACTGAAAAGCTAACTTTGGTGACTATGGTTGACTCTGGAGTGTGTCCAATGTGACCATCATCTCCTCCAACATCTTTTCCATTCAACTAATATGTTCATCTATTTTTTGGACGGCACTTTGCAACTCATCAGTGCCAATCTCCTCCGTGGGTGACAGAACATCATGCAGTAATAAGCTGCCCTAGTCTTAACAACAAGGATTTATACAAATTCTTCCTCCATGTTATCTGACAAATCGTAATCTTCATCGATGACATCTCTTTGTTTTTCTTTTGACAATTCTATAATATCAATTCTAAGCTTCTCCAACATGACCTCAATTTATTTTTTGTTGACTATCATAAGTTCAATTAGAGGTTCCTGACGGATATCTTTTCCCGTGTCAGGCTCTGGTGTGACCATTACAATTAGTGATTCAGGTTTAAAATCAATTTGGTGATGGGTTACCTAATTCTTCTGGTAGTATCAGCTCGACGACCCTAAGTCTCCACCTCTTCTTCTTTGGTACCGATATTTGGAGTTGGGGTGTCTCATTACTGACGTTAGTATAGTGGGGAGAAGGGTGTTCCCTAGATTGCAAACCAAATACGATGATAAACAATCTCTTATCATTACATACGCTCAGGGGCCCTTCATATACAGTGGTAGATGACATTATTGGTCCTAAGAGAGAGTTTGCTATCCTGCATCAAGTAGTAACAACACCAGTGACGGTGGAAACGGTAACATAGTAGCCTCCTAGATGAAGTTTAGCAGAAATAAAAGATGGCAATGCTTCTTTGTGCACTAGTTTAACAGACATATTTTTCCTTAAAATCTCAGCCTTCATTTGCAGTGATATGGTACATCTTAGTCTTTCTAAAATCAAAGTGACACAAAAATTCTCCTTCTTGGCCAATCCTTCTAAAACTAAGAGGACTCGGGTTTGAAGTGTAAGCCTCTTCCTTCTTTTACCTGACCATGATATGGCAATGGTAACGCTGCAGCAATTCGGTAAATGCCCACTTCAGCATCGGTGGCAGATGGTGGGTGGAACATGCTCCCTTTCAGGAGAGGTGAGGTCTCAAGTGACCCTGTCTCCTCTAGGAGAGGGGTTGTTTTGTGGTTCATTCTTTTAGATTGTGTCAATAGCACAGACTTTGAGTTGGACCCAAACTCAAATATAGATGGCGGTGAGACGAAGGCATCTACTGAATTTTCCTCATACAAATTCTCTTTCCCTTTAGATGAGAGTGAAGCGATTTGTGCAATAATGAAAAAACCGATGGGTGAGGCCATGATAATCCTCTTTTCTAGAAGAATGACGAGACTGGTGGTGACAGGGACAACAGACTTGGTAGCCACTACTTTAGCCTTAGGCTTTTTAACCACACAAAAATCTTGCTTATCCCTTAATTTAAACTCAGATGCAAGTTCTTCTATCTCTGGAATGACTATATTCAATGATGTAGGGTGCTTTTCCAAGCATGACTTTGACCTCATCAAAATCAGTTTCGAGCTTAATGAATGAGCCTTAGTAATAGGCACCCTTCTCATGGGGCAGTCCACCATCAAACAAGAAAATCAACTTTTGTGTCGACTATTTAAAGATTTTCAAATGTCAGTGACTTCCTATTCTTTGAACATTTAAGTATGAATTTTTCTTGTGAACTGGGCATTTTTTTTTTGAAATTTATGAGTTTTAGTTTTGAACTTTGTGTTTTGTTTAATTTTGAAAATTTAAGGATAAGTTGTTTTAGTGATTTTGAATTTTGCTTCAAATTTTGAAAAATTTTACTTTTGTTTGGAGTTCTTAAATGAAGAATTTGATGGTGGAATTTTAGTTTAACTTTCTTATAACAAGTCAAACTCAAAGAAGGGGGATAAGGTAGAAATGAAATGTAAGACCCAATCCAAAATTGTAGAGGAGTTTACTTTGCATCAAAATTTCCTTGATAAACTTTGCTTATTGCTCCTAACCTGCCACACCTATTGGGGGTCCAACCCATGCTAGACCTTAGAGATTTTAGAACCCCTCTATTTAAGGATGGTTAAACATACGACTCCATAATCCAAAAAGAGTTGGTTGTACCTATTCAAGATAAAAATGAGTAAGGATGCTAATGGAAGAATGGTAGTCCGGCCCACGAGGGGCATAGACTCCTTAACAATGTATGAAGTCAAAACCTCCTAATCAAATTGGAGAGAAGAAGAAATCCCCAGCAGAGTCGCTGAAATTTTTCTGTCGTCGGTTAAGATCTTTCGGTTGCTTTGAAAATAATTTAATTTAATACACATATAACTTTAATTTTGAAAATTAGTGTTTTAATTTTGAAAAATGAAACAAAAAAGAACTCATATATCTAAAAGTTAAATTAATCGAGCATAACACCACAAATAATACACCACCCCGAGAGATAGATACTGCTTGGCGGTGAGCTCGGTTATATAAGCTAAATAATTTATGTCGGTTGTTTAGTATGCTAACATTTTTTTGAAACTAACATGTTCCCCTAATATTAAAGATTACATATGTTTTATTTTATCTGGGTTCCTAATTCCTTATATGGACAATCCCCTATAGCTAATTATATCTTAACTGACCGAAGTCACTTAAGAAAACTCTCGCTAACGATCAGGGGTTTTGTCTTCAATATTTAAAGGTTTAGATTTTCAAGGATGGACATGGAAAAGTTAAATGGGAGTGCTCAAATAGGAACAAATATTTTTTGAATCCAAGGAATTGAAAGGTAGGAGAAGTCACAAATCTTGAGGTGAACCTCAACAACTTCCTAAACTATCTTACTGTTCGGCATTACATTTTAGAAGGAAATTATTTTGTGCTTACTCTTGCCATTTTTATTTAAAGTTTAGGGCTTACACTTGCATAATATCTGATTATGCAAGTAGCATAAGAAGATAAGATATTTTATTTCATATCGAATGACAACATCAGAATCCTAAAAGATTTAGAACTTATACTTCACAATATGATTGTGCAATAACCTAAGAAATGAGGTGAGGATTTATGTGGCCTGATACACCTAAAATATATAGTGTTTTTATGCACATTTTATACCTATTTTTTGATGATATTGCACTTTAATGGAAGGTATTTTGTGTTTTCCTTGTAGGTATGATCAAAATGAGTGATTATGATGAAAGGAGCAAAATTAGATCAAATTTGGAGCAAAAAAATGAAAAAAATGAAAAATATGACACTAGCGGTTAAGCGCCACCTGGTCGGTGCTTAGGAACCACAGTTAAAAATTGAATTTTCTTCATTTTTGGTGCCAATTTCAAGGGGTGTTTGAAGCAAATTTTGGTGGTGACTTCCTTAACTTCCCATGGGCGGCGAATTTGAATGAAGGGATGCATCTTTTGGTGGATACGTTGAATCTGGACACGATTTGAAGAGACACAAAGGCACCTTTTGGATTATTATTAAAATTATGTCATGAGAGTGTGTGTGTGTGAGAGTGTGAGTAATTAGAGAGTCAATAGAGGGTTCTCTTCTAGTTTTACTTTTTGTCTTTTATTGTTGATAGTTTTTTTTAAAGTCTTTTAGAGTTAGTAGAGAGTAAGAAAGGGGAAAGGGGTTGGAGTGAAGCCTTCTTCTCACCAATTCTCATCCTTCCTTTTATTTAGTTTTTATTGAAGTCTAAAGTCTAATTCTGAGTCAATAGAGGTGGGCACCAACCTCTATAGTGTTGTCCTGTGGAAAGTCAAGTTTCAAAGGAACTTCAGGAGACTTGTGGAGAGGATTTTCAGATAAGCGTTTACTTCTGTTTTATATTTAGTTTTTAATTAAATTTTTTGTGTTCTCATTATGATTTCGATTTTCAAATCAATGTATGCTTGTGTTTTCTCAATGAGATCTGAGTTGTTTTCTTTATCTTTTTCTTTCTTAAATGAAGAAATAATTAATTTATGTAGGATTGCTGTGAAATGTATAAGTGTTTAAAGTTGGAATAAGTTGTGAAAATTTAATTCCATGAACTTAATTTACTTCTTAATTTGACCAGTTAAGATGTTAAAATTTTTGTGAGATTATGTAAGATTCAATGCGGTATTATCTCAAACAACAATTGGTAAAAATCGCATGCAATTATATTGGTGAGAATTGTAGTCCATATAATTGTATGCAAATATATAAGGAGATATGTTTTTAATGGGAAGTAAAATTAGAGAACATTAGAGTGACAGACTAAATTCCCCTAATTTGGTTTGATATTTTAAATTTTGTTATGAGAAGTTAGCCCCCTAGTGGAGAGAATAGAGGGAACTCTAGAGTGATAGCTGATATCTTCCCTGCCTAACCATTTTCAAAATTTTAAAATTTCAAATTAACCTATGTTCTTTAGAGAACCAAGTAAGGGTAAAGATTAAATTTGTTTGTATTTGTCACAACACATTTAAATACTTTCACAACAATACTTTCATAATTATTACTGCTTTATAAGAGAAAGAAAAAGATATTTTATTTCCTTGTATTTTATATCGTGTTTTAAGCTCTGATAATTTTGATTTCCTTTTTAGCTTTTATCAAAAATACCAAAAACAACTATCAAACTTTACAAATCAAAACATACTTTCAAAAGTCATTTAAAAAGTAAAAATGTAATTTTCTTATTTCTTTAAAAAAATTTTACATTTTTCTGTGGGTTCGATATCTTGGGGCTTAATCAGAAAGTCTTATATTACTTGATAAACGATACGTATACTTGCGTAGTATCCCATATTATAAAACCATAATTTTAATATCTAAATCATAAGCACGCACATATTCGGCAGTGGGATCAAGTTTTTGGCGTCGTTGCTGGGGAAATTAATTAAAACAGTATTTTTTATAGAAAATTAAGAAAAATTTAAATTTTTACTTTTTTTGTTTTTCTTATTGTGTTGTGTTTTGTTTTATTTTATTGTTTTATGCGTAGTTCAGGTTCTGAGGGGCCTGTGCCTTACGATTCTGAATTAGAAAGAACTATCAGAAAAATTTAAAAATAAAAATAAAAATATAGAAAAAGATAAAAATATTTAAGAAATGGCAAATCATCAAAATCAAAAGGTTAGCAAATTAAGTTGCTGCAATTTCAAGGAAGATAGACAAATTTGGGATGAATTTTTCTCAGCCAAATTCCATGATTGAAGAAAATTCATTAGGCCAAATGGTTGATTCTTATTCTTCACCAGAAACTTTGAATGCCATAAGCAAGCCTAATAACTCATATTCCAATTATTATAACCCAGGTTGAAAGAACCATCCAAACTTTAACTGGAATACCAATAATCAGGGTGGTATTAATCAACAATGGGAGAACCACCAAGTAAACCCATTGGGGAACTAGAACAACCAAGGAAATAATTATTATTGACTAACATATCCTCCGGGTTTTAACAATGCTTTACAATTAAAGGAAAAGAAGTTGTCTATTGAAGAAGTTGTGTCACATAGGAGAAATCAATTGCAAATTCAAGGAGCAACCATCAGAAATATTGAAATCAATTGGGGCAAATTACAAATTCATTAAGTAATAGATCCCAAGGAATGCTTCTAAGTAATACTGAAGTGAATCCAAGAGATAAAAAAAAGATCATTTAAAATCAATTCAACTGAGAAGTGGAAGAGAGTTAGAAGGTAGAGTTCAGAAAGAAATTGAAGTAGAGAAAGAAGAAATTGAAGAACCAAAAGTAGATGCTCCGAAAGGTTTGGAAAGACCAATTTCTCCACGTAAGGTTGATTTGGAAAAGCCACCACCTCCATTTCCTCAGAGACTTAGTCAACAAAAGTTGGATAAGCAATTTTTAAAATTCTTGGAGATATTTAAGAAGCTTAAATTCTTGGAGATATTTAAGAAGCTTACCATTAATATTCCATTTGATAAAGCCTTAAAATAAATGCCGAGCAATGTGAAATTTATGAAGGATATTCTTAATAAAAAGAGGATGTTTGAAGATGATGAGATAGTTTCACTTAGTGATGAGTACAGTGCAATAATTTAGAAGAAGCTTCCCGAACAGCTTAAAGATCCTGGTAGTTTCACAATTCCATGCGCAATCAGAGACAGATTCTACGGGAAAGCTTTATGTGATTTGGGTGCAAGTATTAACCTTATGCCTATATCAATATTCAAAAGACTAGGATTAAGAGAAATAACCCCAACTACTGTAACGCTGCAATTAGCAGATCATTCAATCACATATCCAAAAGTAGTTATAGAAGATGTTTTGGTTAAAGTGGATTAATTTATCTTTCCTGTTGATTTCTTTGTGCTTGATTTGGAGGAAGATAAAGAGATACCCATCATTTTGGGAATACCTTTTCTAGCAAAAAGCAAAGCAATGATAAACGTGCAAAAAGGGGAATTAACAATGAGGGTTAATGATCAAACTGTTACATTCAATATTTCAAAATCAATGAAATATCCTGCAAGAGGTAAAGATGATGAAGGTTATAGGATAGATGTTATCAAATATTTGAGTGAATGTCATTTCAAGTCAACTTATGCAAAAAACCTGAAAGAGAAGAATTGGAACATAAGCAAGAAGATGAGTTACATCATTCTAAAGATTTTCATGAGGAAGAATTAAATTATGTTCATAAAAATTTTGAATTATTGGATATGACTAAAAAAGATGAATCTTATGGTCCATCAATTGAAAAACCTCTTGAACTTGAGTTAAAATTCTTCCTAATCATTTGAAGTATGTTTTTCTGGGTGAGTCCTCAACCTTGTCTATTATAATTTCATCTCAATTGAATGAAAAAGAAGAAGAGAGTTTGCTTGAAATTTTGAAGAAATACAAGAAAGCCTTTGGATGGTCAATTGCTGATGTTAAAGGAATCAGACCTTCAATTTGTAGGAACAGAATTCTTATGGAAGATAATTGCAAACCTCAGGCTAATCCCCAAAGGAGATTAAATCCTATCATGAAAGATGTTGTTAAGAAAGAAATTTTGAAGTGGTTGGATGTTTGAATTATCTACCTTATTTCAGATAGTGCATGGGTTAGTCCTTTTCACTGTGTTCCTAAGATAGGAGGAGTAAATGTGACTGTTATTGAAAAGAATGAAATGATTCCAACAAGAGAAGTTACAGGGTGGCAAATATGCATTGATTATAAAAAATTAAATCTTTCCATAAGGAAAGATCATTTACCACTCCCATTTCTGGATCAGATGCTAGATAGACTGGCTGGGCATAAATACTTTTATTTTCTGGATGGATATACTGGTTACCACCAAATTCAAATTGCTCCTGAGGATCAAGAGAAAACTACGTTTACCAGTCCTTATGAAACGTTTGCTTTTAGAAGAATGCCATTTAGTTTATGTCATGCCTCTGCTACATTTCAGAGATGTATGATGGTTATTTTCTATGATTTAATTGAAAAAGGGATTGAAGTTTTTATGGATGATTTTTCAGTGTTTGGAATTTGGTTTGAATCATATTTAGAACATTTGTCTTTGATAAATTTTGATCATATTTAATTGGAACTAAATGTGTGGTGCATACTAATCATTCTACTATCAAATATTTAATGAAGAAGAAGGATGTGAAGCTGAGATTAATTAGATGGATTTTTCGTTTGTAAGAATTTGATTTTGAGATAGTAGATAGGAAGGGTTAGGTATTTAAATTGCTGATCATTTGTTCAGGCTTGAAAGTGAAAAATCTCTCTGTGATGCTGAAGAAATTAATGAGCATTTTCCTGATAAAAAATTATTCACTGTTAATGAGTGGCGTGTTCCATGGTATGCCGACAAAGTAAACTTTATTATCAGTAATATTATACCATATGGTTTGACATACTAAGAAAAGGAGAAATTTATGTCTGATGCTAAGACTTATTTTTAGGATGACCCATTTTTTTATAAACAAGGAAAGGATCTTATAATTCGAAGATGTGTACCTTTAGAAGAGACTTATGAAATTATTCAAAAATGTCATGATTCTGATTATGGGGGACATTTTAGAGTTGAAAGAATTGCATATAAAATCTTACAATCCGGATTTTATTGGCCTACAATTTTTAAGGATGTGAATGCTTATATTAAAAAATGTGATAGATGTCAGCGTGTAGGCAATATTTCTAGAAGAAATGAGATTCCCCTCAATTATATATTGGAAGTTGAAATATTTAATGTTTGGGGATTATATTTTATGGGTCCATTTACACCATCTTTCGAAAATGTTTATATTTTGATAGCAGTGGACTATGTTTCCAAATGGATTGAAGCGATTTCTTTACCTTGATGTGATGCTCAAAGTGTTGCAAAGTTTTTAAGAAATAATATATTTGCAGATTTGGAGTACCAAGAGTAATCATAACTGATGGGGGAAGTCATTTTAAAAATGCGATTATTGAAAAGTTAGCAAAGAAATATCATATAAATCATCGCATTGCTACTGCTTATCATCCTCAGACAAGTGGTTTGATTGAATTATCCAATCGTGAAATTAAAAGAATATTGGAAAAGACCGTTAATCCAAACATAATGCATTGGTCAATTAAATTGGATTATGTTTTGTGTGCCTATAGGCCTGCCTACATAACCCCTATAGGAATGTCCCCATATAGGCTGATTTTTGGAAAAGCTTGGCATTTACCTATTGAACTTGAGCATAAAGCATATTGGGTTAGTAAAGAGTTCAATTATAATTTGAAAGATGCTACTGAGAAGAGATTCTTGTAATTAAATGAGCTTGAGGAGATAAGGAATGAATCTTATGAATACACTAAGATTTATAAGGAAAAAATGAAGTTATGGCATGATCGATACTAAAAATCTTGTGCTAGGATAGAAAGTTTTGCTGTATAATGCCAGATTGAGAATTTTTTCTGGAAAACTTAAGTCTAGGTGGATGGGTCTATTTATTGTGAGAAAAGTTTATTCCTATGGAGTTGTTGATATTCAAGATCCTAAGAGTAGAAAAAATATTTAAAGTTAACGGTCATAGACTTAAACCTTATTTTTTAGTCGATCAACTTAAATCTGATGAGCATCTGATGTTAGGTCACTCAAAATGAGTTCTGGGTATTTCAGGCTGAAGACGTTAAACCAAGCGCTTTGGGGGAGGCAACCCATAGTTATCGGTGTGCTTTGTTTTATGTTTGCTTTGTGTACTTTGTTTGGTTTGTTTTTATAATTTGGTGGTAGTATTTTGGAGTTTTTATGTTATAGTAGTGTTTATTTGACCTTATTTTATGACTTAGAGGAGTCAGAATGAAATTTTGGACATTTGGTAGACCTGTGCTAAATTGAGCACCGGCGGTTAAGCACCGCCTAGTTGGCGCTTAGGCGCCGGAGTTACAAAGCATGTGATAAATGAAGTTCTAGAAGCCTAGATTGTGGGGAAGTTGTTTTTGAAGTTATTTTGGAGTTTTAAAATGTTTAAGGGTGGGTTTATGCACTTTTAAAGTCTATAAAAAGGCCCTGGATTAAGAGAAACACTTGCCACACAAGTCCTATTTTCATTCTCGAGTCTTAAGAAGAATGTTTTGAGTGCATCATGTCTTCCTGGGAGAATGAGATTAACAAGAAAGAGGATTCTGACAGGAGTAAGTTTATTAGTGATAGTGCTAAAGATTTATTCAATGGATTTCTCGCCATTAGTATTCAAGAAATTGCAGAAAAGATTACAAAGATTGAAGCCCGAGTGACTTCAATCGAAGCAAAGATTAATGAAACTAACACACATTTGGAGCATATGAGATGGCAAATCAAGATGCAATTCAGTCATACAAGTCACGTGGCTGAAGTGGATTAGGTGATGTTCCTGAAGAACAAGTGGTCAGAAGAAGATGTAAGATTTTTCAATCATCGCCTGTTCTATCAGATTTATATTCCAGAAGGGTCAAATATAAATAATAGTGGTTCTGGATATATTTTTCCTACTGGAGAGTGGAATTAAATGTTAGTTTGATCTTGTGGTTTGTTTTGTGTATCTTATGTTTTATGTGTTTGATGTTTTAAGTGTTTAATATTTTATGTTTGTGTTCTATTGCACTTTAATGTGTGATTGTTACATCTTAGTGATGTAAACCTATCTTTATGATTATTGAGTTCGTTTGTATCTAAGGAGTTTCATCCAAAGTGTTTGGATAGAAATTCTTAGTTTGTATTAAGTGTGGTTTGTTTTTAATGAATGTAAGTTTGTGTTTGTAAAACTTGATTGGAATCGATGGATATTAAAATTTAAAATTGGAGAATTGGTAGATTTATGGGGAAGAGACATTTATTTTGAGAAGATTAAGGGTGATTAATTAAGTGGTTCAGTGCATTTTCTTAATGGTGAAAATCTAGGCACTGGCGGCTAAGCGCCAGAGTGCCGGCGCTTAAGCGTCATATTTCGCGGCTAAAAGCCGAAGGCCTCGTGCTTAGGTGCCGGTTCGTGAAATCTGATTTTCAGCAGTTAAAAACTCGAAGATCACCATTTTTAACTACCCCTATTGTCTTCAATCTCTGATTTTCGCGAAAAAGGAGCCTAAGGCATCAATATATTGGATCATTTGAAAGCCAATCTCAATAAAAGTTGTTAGATTTGGATTTCTTGAGGTATGAGCACTACTCCTAAGTAAAATTTTTTTATTTTCACCATGTATTTTGAGTACATTTTGGAAAATCCTAAAATCACTATTCATGTTGAAAATTTGAGGAAAAGGATGAGAAATTGCTTGGATTTAGTGGAAATTACTTTTGGAAGTTAAATTAGTAAGTTTATTTTGATTTTGGAATTTATGGTGAATTTTTCGTGAATTTTTAGAGATGGTTCCAAAGTCAAAGAGAGCGAGAGAAAAGATAAGATTTGATTCTGACAAGTTTATTAGTGCAAGGTCTGAGGAACGATACATCGACGCACTACAATCACGTAAATTGATTCCTGGGTGTGTGTTTAGTAAGTCAGGAGAAGTTATTGAAGAGATGATTTCTAGAAGGAATTGGGAGAATTATTGTTGCTTCTCCGCTGTTGTTGTTGTTTCTGTGGTCAGAGAGTTTTATGTAAACTTACCTGCAGCAGAAGAGAATATGGTGATGGTAAGAAGGCAGGAAGTACATTTTACATCTACGGTAATCAATACTTTTTATCGACTGCCTCCTGATATGTTTTTTTTTTATTCTAACTATCATCCTACTGAGGGAGACTTAGATAAGATAATGGCATTTCTGACTGATGGAAGAGGATTATGGAAGACAACTAATGATAGAAGAGTCCATTTTTCAGGCCTCTAAGTTAAATGCCACTTCTAAAGCATGGCATTATTTTGTCTCATCTAAGTTGTTGCCTTCAAGTCATACTAGTGAAGTTACAAGGGAGAGAGTTGTGTTGAACTATTGCATTCAACAAGGGAAGCCTATATATATTGGAGCAATCATCTATGATTATATTTTGAATTGTGCCAGATCTACCACTACTGCAGGAATGGGATTTCCTTCCTTGATTCATTCATTATGTGAGCGGTCTGGTGTGAAAATTGAAACTTGGGAAGAGGTTCGTCATCCTTTGAAACCAATTACCAGTGTAAACGTTGGAGCTTACACTATAAATGCAGAGTTTGGCTGGAGAGGAGGATTTGGTAGGGCTTCTACTGCTTCTGCTACTTCTACTTCCCGTGCTACTACTTCGCGAGCTTCATCATCTAGTGATTCACAGACTGGTTTATTAAGAAAGATTTTGAAGAAGGTGAGTCTGACTCGTGAAAATATTAGAGACATGGATGGTAAGATGGATAATATGGAAAGATATATTGTAAAACATGATGAATATGAGGAGAATTATCAGCATTATTTGGATAGATTGATTAGTGGTGATCTGAGTGTTGAGATGTCCCCTCATCCATTCTATATACCTTATGTGTCATCCAGAGATTGGAATGAGCAAGATGATGATGATGATGATGAGGATGATTAGTAGATTTATTTATTTTTATGTGTTACTGAGTTTCTATTGATGTACTAATGTATGTTGTGTGTGTGTTTTATTTTGATGTTGTGTTTGTGGTATGAACTCTGGTAGTATGTAGATTATAGTTGGACTATTTTTATGCATATTCAGATATATCTTTATTGGATTTATATTCTATATGTTGCTTTGTGTGATATATGTGTAGTGGTAAATGTTTTAATGTGTATGTTGCGTCAAAGTTTTTATAGTGTGTACTTTAATTCCAAAACTGTTAGGAGAATATGAAACACTATTAAAAATTATTATTTAAAAACTGCATGTTTAAAACTTTTCAAAATCTACTACTACCATTTGCTATCTAGTATTGGTGTGATTTCAGTTATTTTCAGTTGGTGTGTATTTGCTTTGAAAACTTTCTTTACTTTAGAAGTCTTTTGAAATTTTTACTTTTCTTTTTATTAAAATTTTGAATTTGATTTCTTTTTACTCCTGTTTTGAAATTTTTATACTTGCATAATTAGGATTTTAAGATTCCTGCAAGCATGTTATGTTAGTTTTTAATTCTCACCTATTTCTTATGCTTAAATGTTTTATCCTACCTAAAAATTAATGTTTGGGGGGGGGGGTAGAATTTTAAAAAACAGAAAATTTTTTAAAAACCTAAAATTTTATTTGTTCTCGAGAATACTTAAAATTAATTTGATTTTTGATTAAAAACAATTATATATATGAAGTTATATTAGGGAATTAAATTTTGAATATAGAAATGAATAAGAGAATTTAGTTAAAATTTATAGTAATGAAAAATTTAAAATTAAAATTTTCTTAATAAAGAAGTGTTAAATATAGTTCAACTATCTTTAGTAAGAAATGTTGTATTTTTGGATAAATAGAAGATTTAGCTTTTATTCTTGAAAGCTTAAATTTCTTTTATTGAGGAATAATTTTCAAATACTATTATTATGATTTTTAAGTGAAAGATGTGTATCAGACCTTTATTTTAAATGGAAGGGAGGAATTCAAAATCATTAAAGTCCTATCGAGATACAATAATCCTTGCCTTATATATAAAAAAACTAATAAAAAATAATAAAAAAATAAAATTAAAAAAAAAGAGAAAATTTTGAAAAATAATATGTGAAAAGGAAGGAGAATCTTGAGGATTTAAGGGCCTAATCAAAAATTGGTTCCATACCTAAAGTATAAAATATAAGGTCTGAGAAAATCTAAAGCTTAAGGTTATAATATAGTAAGTAAAATTATTTTCAAATAAAGATTTTTAAGTGAGAAAAATAAGTGTGTGAATCCTATATTTTGAAGAATCTACAAGTATTTCTGAATTAGATAGAAAACTATATGTTACATTATCCTTTACCTAAGAACTTTCTAAACTTTAAGTTGGTCTTAATTACTGAAATTTTTTCTATGTTGGATTATTTCATTTCTAGAACAAAATTTTGTTATCTTCCTCAGAAACTCATTACATAATTTGCATGCTAAAATTTTCTATGTGATTAAGAGTCACTTGAGGACAAGTAACATTTTAAGTTTGGGGGATTTCATGGCCCTAGGAGGACAACATCGAAGTCTTATGGATTTATTTTACTTAATACTAAGGAAAGTTTAACTAAAGTAGATCCTCTTTTTGTTGCATCTTGCTCTAAAATTCTTATCGTGACAATTGTAGGTTTATTGTTTAGGTTTTATGTTTGAACACATGATTGTTGTTGAGTCCCAAGGCTTGATGTCGTGTTCCTCCTAATCATTTGGCCTACTGTTATCTACCATAGAGGCCTTCTCAAAAGCATTAAATTACACATAAATGAAACATGCAGTAATAAAGACGCAGATGAAAGAAAAATGTTGTAGCGCTTACTTGGTGCCTTTCCTGCTGCTACAAGCTTAGTATTACAAATATAACATGCATATATCTTTGAAAAGAATAAAAAAACAAGGAATGTACTGGCATGTACAATGAGTTAGGCGGCAAAAAATAGAATCTCAGAACTTGGTGCAAGAATTTTAGTTATCAAGGAGCTTAGGCTCAGGGACCGTGGTCGTATCAACCATTGAAAGATGCTCATAGACATTTAACAGTAATTTGTGTCGATGAGACCCAATATAAGGCAAAAGGCTACCAACAAAGCAGTTAAAAGAAAGCAACTCTCAAATTAATTGATGTGACTAACGAGTGAACTTGCCATCCAAAAGTATCCTTAATTTGTCATGCATATTAGTAATTTATATTTTTACAAAATATCAACTTCCTTGCAAAATATCAATGTCCTCATAAAATATCAGTTTCACCTAAACAATATGTTTTAATTTTTTTACAAAATATGCATTCACAAGTCAGTCACATTGCCAAGTAAGAGAACTTATAACGAATATCAGAGGATATTATTGTCAATCCTACCCCCTCACGAAGTTCAATGGGTTCATAGATACAATAAAGCTCCATTATCCCACTTCATGCATAAGAATCCCTTCACATCATCGCTTTACCACAAAAATCTCCAGCTTACACCAGCCTCGATGGTTTGTATGTGGCCACTTTAAATGTCTCTAGTTTCTATGAGGGTTTGGACACTTTATCCAAGGCCCACACCCCTAAGTATTTGGTTTTACTGTATGATAGGTTGTAATGGAAGTTTTTATTGATGTGTCTTAATTTAATAGGTTATGAATCATATCTTTGCCGGTCCATATGTACTTGAGGATGATTTTATTCAAGAAATCATAGTAATTCCAAACGTCTTATGGAATATCCAAAATCTTATAAGAATGTCTAGAGAGAGAGAATGTACAAACTTGGAATCTTTTGGCCATTTCAAGTTCATTTTGGTCTTACTACATTGTTAATTTGATCACCCCAAGTTAAATTAAATTTTCATTGTAATGTTTTAAATTGTGCTAAATTTCCATATTTTAATTAACCCACAAGAAAGGGGGAAGCGATCGATTTCAGTTTCTAATTAAGAGTTATGTTAATGAACTCCCCTAGGGGTGTATTTAATATGCTTAAGGAAATTTTACACTCTTGCCCCTCAATTAAGTTTGAGATTATAGTGTTTCGGAGGTTTTAAGTTCACTTATAATTCATAGCTTTTATTTTTTTTAACTAAACCTCAAGTGATATTAGATGATACCTATATCACTACTAAGCTCTTAGGGTTTAGGGATGAATTTGGAATTTTGAAAAAGTTTTAGTAAGTTATATTTGATCTCTATTGAAAAACATTGGACTTTGTCTAATCACAAATAAACGACTTCAAATTAATAACTTTCTATTCCTCCAATCCATACTTCATACTTTTGATCCATCCAAATTCTCTATTCCAATTGACAAAATTCAAATAATTACAATTTTATCCTTTATGGAAAATACAATGATGGAGCCGCTACCCCATTTGTCCATTATGTTTCAATCATCTAAATGAATCAATCATCATAATTTAATACCCAACCAAACTTGGGTTAATCCAAACCAACTTATACTACCTTGGGTCAACCAACCTAACTCGGATTAACTTGAATCAACCTAAAAAAAACTTTGGTCAACCGCACCTAGCTTGGGTCAACCTAAATCAAATCAGGTCAACCCAACCTTTCGGGTTAACCTAAACCAACTTAAATCTAAATTGGATTAACCCAACCTAACTTAGACTAACCCAAATCAATTTTAATCAAATTCAAGTCAACCCAACCTAAATCTAGTTAAGCTAAACTGACTCGAACTACCTCGATTCAACTTGAATTAGTCTGGGATAACCCAAACAAACTCAAATCAATTTTGGTTCAACCCCAACTTAGCTTAAATTAAACTCAAGTGACCTAAGTTAAGGAGTGTCTGATTTCTCATGAGAGAATAAAAGCACACTTAACACATCTTGGAGACAGTATGGAATAAATTCAAAATTAGTATAAAATTCATAACAAAAAAATTCACCTTAAAAATCACTAGTTTAACCATAAAATGTAACCTGGTATAAGAAGGAATTTTAGAGGAGGTAACCCATGGCTACTAATGAAGTTCATTGCAGTCACCCTTGACTAATCAAACTCAATGACCCTAGAAGGACGGAACCATGGGATCTTGACTGGGTCATTTTGAAATTAAAATTAAAATAAAAATTAAAAATAATTTTAATCGGCTAAGAAGTCTTTAAGAAACCTAAAAGTTTCAACCCCCTGAAATCTGAAGCATTAAAACTTAATGAAACCTTAGTGAACAAAGATCTTCGAACATAATTTTAACCCTACTACCCAAGTCACGAAGATTCATTGGACGACACAATTAATGGTCGCTGACAGAAATCTTCGAGTCAGAGTTGGCATGAACACTTTTTTGACCAAGCAGATAATGGAACTCAAAAACCCCAGACGAAGGAAAGCCATGGGTCTTTTTACAGTGTTTTCCTAAATAAAATAAACAAAAACTAACCAAAAGTGTTTATGCTAACTCTGTTTTATAGGGATGCCGAAGATAAAATGCAAGATATTGCCTTAAATTTAGTTTACATGTATGTAGGGTGTGCTAATTCTATTTTGTAGGGATGTCATATAATGTGTCACCTTAGATTTACTTTACATGTTATTAAAGTGTGCTAAATTTTTTTTTCAGGGTTGAAATAAACATATGTAGTAACCTAAGTTCTTTTTCCTTTAAATCAATTATTTGTAGAGTTAGGAGGTGTTATGGTCAACTGGCTATAAACATTTGAACAATACGATAGAGGATACAATATGAAGCAATGGATGAACCTAAACTAAACCATAAATAATAGTTTAGATGATGTTGGTTGATGATTCTGACATAAGTTTGAGTTACTACCCTGAAATGTCTATTTGTTTGTATTCATTTGATAGGTCTGCCAAAATTATAGGCCAATATCTACATTTCTTTTTGCTTGGATTACTGGTAGGCTCACTTATTCTACCTCAAGCTAAATAACTTCAACTTAACTTTTTCAAAGTGAATTTCATAACCAAAATTACAAATCAAAAAGTCACTACATTCACAACCATTTAAGTATCATGCATCTATGTAAACTCAATTAAAATCAAAATAAAATAGAGTAGAAACTCCTTTTTGATTTAGGAATATGAACAATAACATGATCTGTAGATATATGCATGACATGTTGTTTCTGTTTATTATCTTCAGGGCTTCACTCATTGCATGGAAAGGCAAGTTGTTTCTGTTCTTTATCTTCGGGCCCTCACTCATTGCATGGAAAGGGTTGGTTTGACTTGTAAGAATCACTACATTATAGAGTGAGTTCTACCCATGCATACTGATTGGCCTTTTGAATAAGACCTTCTAAGCATTCATCATTAAGGACAAGCATAACTTGTTGCATAGATTGCTTCGATGCGCTGATCACTAATTGAATTTAAATATTTGAGCATTAGTATTAGAACATTAGAATATTTAAATGTGATTAAGTGTTTGAATAAGGAATATGAACATTTAAATTTGAAATTTCAAAAATATTGTCGCATTAGTAGTATAACATTGTGCATACCATACCCATCTAGGTAATTTAACTGATAATCAATTAAAAAGGCCTATAACTCCTCATAAACAACCTACTTTATTTTGCATCATCGAGACCGGCCATGCATGGTTTTGAATGTGATTAGGTGTTTTAGTTGTTAGCCCTTTCCAAACAGATTTCACTTTTCTAAGTGAACTCTATCCTAGGACTCTGAGGTTGTTTACTTTCCTATAAAATAAATTCTCACTTTGAGGCCCCTACGTGATCGTATGCTGTGTAGAATAAGTCCTCATTAAATGTCAGGTTAAAATATTAAAACTTTCAGTAAGAACGAAAAATTAACCTCCTGAGGATAAAAATGTAGCCTTAATCGAAATTTTTCTTAATTGACTTTGGTTACTTAAGATGTAATTAACTATAGGGGTTTGTCCTTATAGGAAGAAGAAGACCCAAAAATAGACACAAAAATCTAAATCTATGTTGTGTGTTGCTTTCATAAGATCCTCTTCATGGATATTCTTCCAAGATATTTTCTATACGATCTTATTTTTTACACTTGCTTTAGAGTTATCCACGTGAAGTTCACTTCACAAAAGTTCTCCACACGCTTTTTCTTTTTTGACTTCATCATCATATATCCTTGCCTTGTGATTCCTCTCTCTTCCAAATCATACAATCCGGAAGAGAGTTTACTCGAAGAAGAGAATATATGATGATAGACAAGCTGGTGACTCCCTAACAAACAAAAATGATAGAAGCAGAAGTGTGGCCGAAAAGGGCTCTGACAGTTAGTTGAGGCGGACTAGCAATTTTGGTGCCACTTTTGAAAGGTAACAATTTGCTGATCGAGGTACTCCCATCAAAAGATAAGCACTATCAACCAGGAGAATTAGGCATCTGCCTAAATAATCATTGACTAAATAATTACGGTGGTATATATAATGAAA
The DNA here is from genome assembly GCA_022702705.1 of Papilionanthe hookeriana x Papilionanthe teres. NCBI lineage: Eukaryota > Viridiplantae > Streptophyta > Magnoliopsida > Asparagales > Orchidaceae > Papilionanthe > Papilionanthe hookeriana x Papilionanthe teres. Next base: position 10,112,927 of record CM040432.1, on the reverse strand, counting down.
TAATTGAATTAGAGAGGTAATCTCAACCATCTTGAATGCTCTCTCATAGAGGACTTACTGAAGAGTCAATATTATTCCCATTGAGAAGATTACCAAAAGTTAATCCTAGCTATAAGCGCGATGTATCATGAATAAATTATTTTCTAGAGAAACGAGGCAATCTAGTAATATAAGATGCTTCATCTGATAGGTATTGGCTAACTAATCAAGCTAATCCATCAAAAGTCAAACATCATCAACCTGGGTAAGCGAGGTGATTAAGTTGTCCAAATTGAAAAATAATTGACTAGAAAGTTGAGATGGTCTAACCAATTGAGAAGTTTAGATTAACACAGTAATCTCAATCTTCTAAGTTCTCTCTCAAAAAGAATCGACTAAAGAGTCAATATAATCCTTATTGAGTGATGCATCTGACATTTACTCGGGTAGCTATATGCTCGAGGTGTCCTGACCAAATTGTCTGCCAGATAAATGAGGTGGTCTAGCAATATAAGAAGCATTAGTAAGAATTAGCAAGGTAATTGATATGATTCTTACTAGGTATAGCATCATGATTTAGTTGGATATTAAGGAGTTCTGAATATACACAGATATGTTGGATAAGCAAGGTGGGCTGACCAATATGAAATATCTTTTAACAAGGTAATTAAAATTAACCAAGTCTCATCAAAACTATCAAAGAGTTGAAATAAAGTGAGGTGGTCTAAATAATAAAAGTTGCTCTAATAATAACTAATGAAGGAGACTCTTACTTAGGAAATCATCTTTATTCAATCAAATATCAAGGTGTTTTGATTAGACATGAATCAATTAGATAAATAAGGTGGTCTAGCCGATACAACAAGTCTTTTGCAAGGCAATTAGATTGGCTTGCATAATCAAAATATAAAAAATATTAGATAGGAGAGGTGATCTGACCACATGATGTTTAGCTTGACACTAAACTCAAGTATACCACTTTAAAAATATCCATCACATTATTTATGATGAGTGGGATACAATAATTTGGACCCCGAATGAACAACATAACCAAAAAACATGTTAAGAGAGTGCATGCTTCTCTCAAGTTTAATAACAATTAATTATGAGCTTTACTAAACAATTCCTCAGGAAACATAAGCAATCATTACAAATAGTTTACACGTAAATGAAATATCAGAAGATAAGTCATTTATACTGCTTAAAATTGAGCTATAAACTATATTAAAGCTTTATACATCAAGCACAAAATATGGCTAGTCATAATATATTTTTGAATATCACCTATTGATGGGGGCATCATATGAGATCCATCTGCATCAATCAACCAACAAACTCTTTTATAGACTATTTCAATCATAATTGGTCATTCTCATGTTAACTGACCCGACCGCCGCGCTTAACGCAGTAATGTTTGCTTTCAAAAGATAGCCAAAAAGCTTTGACTCGATTTATAAATAGCGGCTAGTGTATAAAATTAATATTATATAAGTAATATTTTTACACACTAGGGGTACTACGCAAGTATATGTATCATTTCAAGTAATATAGGATTTTTAAACAAAGACCCCAGTATCGATCCCACAGGGAAGATTTATAGAAATAAATTTTCTATAAAGTGAAAGCCAAATATAATAGTAAAAATATTTTTATTTTGATTATAAATTATTATTAATTTACTAGATGCAATTTAAAGAAAACAATAATAAGAAAATGATTTTATAAACTCTATATAAAATAAACAACTTTCTTTCCTTCAATTAATCTAAGATTTTTAAGATAATTTAATATTTGTTGGAGAATTTAATTTATGGTATTGTGCCAAATAGAAGCATTCCTATTCTTTACCCTTTGATCCAGGTGCAAAGAACATTGACTAATTTACAGAATAGGTCCGGATGTATTGTTAGTAGAATGGATTAATCTAGGCTCACACTTCTAGATGTCCAAGGGTGGCTATGGTCAGCCCTACTAGTGACATTTTCCTAGTCTATAAATCAAATTATAAGAATTTAGTCTGTCACTCTAAAAACTTATCAATTCTACACCCTTTAAATATTATCTTTCTATTTATTTGCACTTCACCATGAATAGCCCGCCAATGGCCTTCGACTACCCAAGGATTCATGTGACATTTACAACTTAAGAGTTCTTCTCCTACAAGGTTTTTAAACTCTTCAACAGGTTTTAACAATTCAAACAGCCAATTTAAAAAGTAAAGTAAGATCAGGTATTAATGTGATCACAATGTTTTGAAAATATTTTGAATTTTAATTCTCCATCGAATCTTTATATTATCTTATCTATTTCTTCATAATTTAAGTAAGAAAGTAACTAACTACTTAGAACACATTGAAAATAAATAACAAAACATGATAATTAAACTTTGAATCAAAAGTAAAAATATACTTATCTCAAATATTTCTTCTACAGATCTTCTGATTCCTACTGACTCCACAGTGTAATGAACTCCAGATGCAATAACTTGAAAATAAACTCACTAAACTAAACAAAAGTGGCCCTAAATTTCTCTCTCTAATTCTCTCTCTAAGTGTTGCCTTGAGGCACCTCTTCAAAACATTTCTACATTCAATGAATCTTCTAGAAGGTCGGTCTGGCGCCTAGGCGCCGGAATCTGGCGCCTAGGCGCCGGACACCGTGTCCAGTTCTTCTCACCTCCTCACTTTGGCTCGCACCTCTTCGCGATTAAAACCGTTTTAGAGCGTCCAAATGCAATGTATCACATGTCTTATTATCAAGGAACAACTGCCAGCCTTCTAGAATGGCCAATAACCGCTCACTCCATCAAAATAACTGATCAAAAGTTGTCAAAAACTTGACAGTTTTCGTATCGAGTCTGGCGCTTAGGCGCCAGTTTCTGGCGGCTAGGCGCCAGGCCATATTTTTTTATACTTTTTAATATTTTGCTCCATTTTTGCTCCTTTTCGCTCCTTTTTCCTTCTTAGACCTTTTTACATTACCTACATCGAAAAATACAAAAAATATCTTTCATTAAAGCCTAATATCCTTAGAAATTAATAAGAATTAAGACATAAGGAAATAGGTATTTTTTTATCGATCAAAATCCCCCAAACTTAAATGTTACTTGTCCTCAAGTAACTCTTTTTACTACATAAAATATAAATTTTGGAAATAAAAGATAAATATTTAAGATTCCTTATAATTTTTGATTTTATAAAGTCTTTAGTAAATTATTAACCCAATTTCACTTACTAGGTTTAATTTTAAGAATTGAACGAATATTTAACTACCAAATCATAAGATTTCAAACTTTTCATTCATTTTGAAAATAATAGAAGTCTATTATATTAAGCTTTCATAGATTATTTACAAGAAAGAGATCTTCTTGAAAAATCTTTTCTAAATAAATATTTATGCATAAAAATTAAGTAAAATATGTAATTAGTTTTCTTCCTATAAGATAATTCAAGTGAAGCCAGTTTTTGATTAGGTATTTCCTCAAGCTTCTCCTCTCTATCTCTTTTTTTTCTTTTCTTCTTTTTTTTTTAATTTTTATAGAGAGGATTACTATATTTGGATAGCCTGTTAATGGTTTTGAACTTCATTATCCTTAACTTATATTCTCAAAACTTATACATCTCCACTTAATTATTATAACATAAATAAAAATTCAAAAAGAATTCCAATCTTTTCTTTTTCAAGTGATAATTTTTTATTACTTAATATTTCTAAAATTCTATGATTTCTATTATGAATAGAAAAATTCTTTTTCTCATTCTTCTTTAAGTTAAATAATTATATTCTTAAAATCAATCAAAGTTAGTAAAATTTTGGTTAATTTCACTAAATTATTTATAATTTCAAAAATAAAAGTGATCTCAAATAAATTCTTCATTCCTTAAGTTATGTTAAAAAGTTTCTATTTTTAAGAAAGTATTAGCTCTTTAAGGACAAATAAAATTTAATTTTGAATGGATTTTCCTTCCCCCAAACTTAAGTTTTGGTATACTATGATAATTTGAAAGTATGAGAGAAAGAAAATCATAAGTATTTTTAGTAAGTATGTAAAAAAAAACAATCTTAAAAAGAAAAATTAACTTCTAAACATGCTTTTATGAATAATTAAGATAAAATTGAAGCATGTATATAGAGAGGTAAGCAGGCTAAATTTTTTTATTATACTAAATTAGAAACAAAATTAAAGCAGAGCAAAATTACTAAGTACTAAACAGTAGACTAAAACAAACATATAAATTAACTCTAAAATCAGTCTCAACACAATATACTAAAAATGTTTTAACCACATAATCCATCCACACAAGTACATAAACTAAACAACACACATCAAACATAAAATTAACAAACAATCCAAACAAAACAAACTAACAACAGAGTAGCAATACATAAAGATCTCTCCACTACTAATCACTAGTTGTCGCCTCATCGTCATCATCATCACCAAAGGAAAACTCAACATCCTTAGGATTAACAAATGGTGTGAATCTAGGAAAAGTAGGAAAACTAACATCATGTTCACCCTTCAGAAATCTGACTAGGGCTTCATCATACTCAGCATCATAATTACTCTTCCTCTGGGTATAATCAGATAAATGATCTAGTTTTCTATCAATAGTATCAATCTCGTAGTGAGTTTGAAATAACTCTTGCTGCTCGTTCTAAAAGCTGATCATGCATTGATTCCCAGAAATCTGATGGTGGCTCAGCAGAAGTAGAGGGTCTAGAAGTAGAAGGTCTACCTGAAGTATGTGCAGAAGTAGAAGGAGCGGTCGATCTCTTCCCTCAAAGACAATCATAAATACTAACACTCTCCTGCCCAATTGGCTTAGTAGACTTCAGCTTCTCCTCAGAAATATCAATAGTGACTCCATTACTAACACATAGTGAATAGATCAAAGATGGAAATCCCAATCCAACAGAAGTTCTGGATCTAGCAGTAGACTCCACAGAATCATAAATAATGCTTCCGACATCAATAGGCTTTCTCTCCTGAATGCAGTAATTTAAGATCGCTTGATCTCTAGTCACTTCACTCAGGTGGTTGGAAGGTAACAATCTTGTAGAAATAAAGTAGTGCCATGCTTTAGATACACCATTTAATTCAGAGGATTTGAAGTTTACCCTCTTTCCATTCCTGATATTTCAAGATCCATTACCGTTAGTCAGATAAGCAATAATCATGTCCAAATCTCCCTCAGATGGTGATAATCCAGAATAATAGCACTCAATAGTCGGTGGCAGGCCATAGAATATGTTGATTCTTTGTGGAGTAAATCCTACTCTGATTCCTCTAACAAAGACTTCAGAATCCTCGGCATCCAGAAAATTTGCATAAAATTCTCGAACAATCGGGATAACAGCAATAGCAATAAAGTAACAAAATCGTTGCCAGTTGTGTGCAACGATAGTGTTTTCGATCATCTCCCCAGGATATTAAAAACTTTGTTCCGAGATGAACTTTCTCGACGACGCAAGTTCATGGAAGAAAAAAGCAAATTTCCCACTAAAAGTGAAAGAAAACAAGACGACGCAGTTGGAAATTTGCTGCTATCAAAATTTTCTCGTCCTTTCCCGTGCTTAGATTTTGGAGCCATCTAAAAGTGAAAGAAAACAAGAACTAATTTAGGAATCAAAGATTTAAACTCTTTTTAAGTTTATAAAACTTAAAATAAGTTTAAAAATCTAAAGAAATAACTAAAAATCAAATATTTTTCAAATTTTTGATTCTTAGCAAAACTTAGGTAAATCTATGGTGAAAATCAAAAATAAATGGTTTAAAGTGTAGATCTGACTTTGAGACAAAGTAATCGAGTGGTTTCGCGCTCAAATCCTTAATGTTTTGACCTCAAAATGGATCTAGATGATGTATTTTCGCGAAAATGGGGAAGAAGATGAAGCTTTGGCATCAAAAATGGCTTTTGGGGGTTTAAATGGTAATTTTCGGGTAGCAGGCCGAACTGGCGCTTAGGCGCCGAATTCTGGCGCCTAGGCGCCAGACTCGCCTTTCACAAAATTTTTTTTAAAAATTTATTTTTCCACCAAAATTCATAAATTCAACTTCCAATTACTCATATCAGAGTAGGGCTTCAGTTTCTAACTTCCACAACATTTTTCAAAAATTTATAAAAATTAAATATTGAATCCACCAATCAAACATAAGGTTTTCAATCAAACTCACTAATTTCCATTTAAAATCTTCAATTTTGACTTAATACATTCCAGATAAGTACTACATTTGATTCAAGTTCCTAATACACACTCAATCATAACAAGTTTAAAGCAAATACAACACACATTGAACATGAAAGCAAATATACTAACAAACACAATCGATTCTCTAAATCGATACAACGAATCAACAAACCATAATAACTATCTCTTTACCAGAATATTCTAATCTTCACAAGAGAAATTGTGTATTCCACTTGGAAAGAAGACTGACGCTCTCGGCAAATCCGTAGCCATCTTTTCATCAATCTACTTGTTATTCGCATACATTTCAACTTGAGCATCTTGATAAGCCGCAATATGATCAAATTGAAGTTTCATTTGCCATTCTAGATGTTCAACTTGATGAAACATCTCATGAAGGCGATCTCCAATACTTTTAAAATCTTCTTCAAACTTATCAAAACGACTAGAAATTTTCTTTAAACTTACAACGATGAAACCATTGAAGTAGGGTTGAGGATCCCTTGAGACATTGTCCCTAGCCTCTTCTCCATGATTTCTCCTTTCCATTTCTTCAAAAATTTCTCAAATCTCACAAAAATGAAATGTAAGGGACGTAATTTTGATTGTTTGATGGTTAGGGAAGAAGATGGGTAGATTTAAAGGGGAAAATCGTGTGAAAAACTGAAAATATTTTGTTTTTTCACGACCCAGTAACTATGGCGCTTAGGCGCCGAATCTGGCGCCAAGGCACCGGACCTATTGATACATAGTTGATTCTGGCGCTTAGGCGCCGAATTCTGGCGCCTAGGTGCCAGAACTATGTTCAACTTCGTTTCGCCTAATCGTCAAATTTTCAAATTTTCGTTCTCCAAGATAGGTAAATGTTGACCTCATTTTTGATGAGGTCTTCTCTTTCCTTTTTAGTACTTAGGATCTAGCCTTAGGCTTTTTCTTTGACTATCTTAGAGGACTAGAAGTGGAACCCACCACTTAGAAATTCAAACCACTTCTAAACTCCCTGCAAACTCCACAAACTTGATTGTAAACCCCTAATCACCTAGAGGGTTGAAATCAAGTGTGAAAGTTTAAAGGATGAGTTCCTATAGGACTCTTTGGCCTTAGAGCGCCCTACAGGTGGCCTGGTCTGGTGAAGGGCTGACTTACACACACACTACACTTATACACTACACTTTCACACACCTCCTAAAACCACACCCATACCCAACTTGACCTCCTGACACATGGAGGTGATTCATATGGATGGACCTTAACCCCTAAGCCCCTGGCTAAGAGGGTTAGGAACAACATAGTGAATGCCTCAAATGAGTCCTCTCATGGCTCATTTAGGCTTAACATGGCTTCATGGCTCAACCAAAATTATTTCATTCCACTTACATTTACCCAATCTTCAATTTTCCAAATTTTCAATTTTTGACCGCGGGGACCCCACACCCGCCTAGCCCACCCAAAACCCTTGAAATTACCCAAAATTTGGAAAATTACCTAAATTACCAAAAATTCCCCAAAATCATTTCTAAACATTTCCCTCCACTCAAATTGATCATCCATAGCCAAAAATACCAAAAATTCCAAGAATACCCCCCAATACCCTCCAAATACCCAAAATGCCCCTCTTGACCCAAAAATCCAAAAATTCAGAAAATTCCCAGAAAATTCCATAAAATCCCAAATATTCTCAATTTCATTTTGTCCAACTACACCATGGGCAAATTTTGTCAATTTACCCCACTTTTGTCAAAATCCCCAATTTGACCCATTTTAACCCAAAATAAACCCAATATCAAACCAAACCTACCCAATTGATCCAAATTCTGGTCCAATTCAATTCTAAACTTCAATTAAACATCCCCAACACCATTCTAGACCAAATCCAAGTCCAATTTGATTGGCATTTGAATCCAATTTTACTTTTGACCTTAAAGCCCAATTTGGACCTATGACCCAAACTTAGCCCAAAGTAACCCAATTCAACTCCAATTAACCCCAAACCTTTTCTAAACCTTCCTTAACATCCCCACAAATAAAACACTAACATGATTTACCCAAAATTTAGACCCAAACCCCACTCAAATTCAACCCAAAACCAAAAAGCCCAATTTTGACCTAAACCCTAACCTAACCCAAATAAGCCCAAACCCCAAAATCAAAACCCAACCAAAGTCAAAACCTCTTTGAAACACTCCCATAAACATTTCCCAACATTAATTTTACATCAATTTCAACCCTAGCCCAACATTGGCCCTAATTAGCCCAATTTGACCTACATTGGCCCATGTACCAAATGAACCCAAATCCAACCCAATTCAAGCCCAAACCACCTCAAATTTATTCCAAATCACTCATGAAACATCCCTAAACCAAACCCAACAATTATTTGCCCCAAGCCTTTACCAAACTTTCATCCTAAAGTCCATTTTAAAATCCAAAAGCCCACTTCCCTAAACCATTTTAAAAGCCCATCTTCACTAAATTTTAAAGGCCCAAACTTCATGCTAAAGCCCATATGACATTCTTTTCATCACCCCATTAATTTATATCATCCCTTAAGTCCTAAATCAATCATCAAATAATCCTAAATTAGGCCTCATGCCAAAATCACCCATAAGTCCCAAAAATTCAAAACCTTCTTTCATGTAAATGATCAAGCTTTGTCCCAAGCCATAGGTGAGCCAAAGACAAGCCATGTACAAGCCATATGAAGCCATGGGATGTTTGACATGTGACAATGCCCAAAGTAGCAAGAGGAGGGCCCCCTTTCTTAAACCTTCATTAGGCTTTTTAACCCCTTCCATGTTACACACTAAACCATGATTAGCCACATCACTTTAGATGGGGACTTCACCACCCCTTTCTAGCTGATGCAAATGATCCTCTCTCAGCCCAAATCAGCCATGGGGAGGTGAACCTAACCCAAAATCATGGCTTGGACCAAATCAAGCCAAAATGGCCTCTCCCCCATACCATTTTAATCCAAGCCCTTTACACATGTCCATGGCCAATTGACTGCACAAACCTCCAGCCCTGACCCACCTGGACCTGAGGGTGACCCATGCCTGCCGGCCAGCCGCCTGGATAGCCGGAAAACACCACACCCGAGAGCTCACATGTGAGCCAACATTGAAATTCTCCCTCGTCGTGCTACCCCAAGTCCAGTCGGCCGCCATGGCTCGTTCTTCCCTGACCTAAGTAGCTGATCCCAAGCCCTAACTCCCCTTGGGATGCCCTCCAGCCTCTCCTATTTAAACCCCACCTCTCTCGGCCATGGAAGAGGTGCTGAACCAACCTTAAGGAAACTCTGCCAAAATCATTCCAGACTACTCCCCACACATAGAGAACTTGATCCCCACTGAAATCCCCCTGCCATTTCCTCTCGCGAGCTCAATTTCCGAGTTGAAATCCAAGCCCAAAACCGGGACACTTCTCCACAGCGTGAGCCAATCCCCAAATCGATTGGTCCTACACCTTCACCGGACCAAGAGAAGAAGTTTACCAGCAAAAGCCCCTTCTCCAGGCCACCCATCTGTTCCAGACTGCAAGCTTTGTAATCGGTTGTGGTCGAAATCATACATGGACAATTCACCAGACCAAGGGACTTCATCTGGAGCTTACTTGGACCCAATCAAAGGTGATACAACTCTCAGATTGAAGCTTCACTTCTCTGAGCAAAGGTATGGACTCACTCTTCTTCCCGAGCTTACAGAGATTCTCTATTTAATTTGAGTCAATTTCAAAACATGTTTACCGTATGGATGTGTTCGTCTCCTCAAGACGAATCCATAGAGCATAAGAACACGAAAATCAGTTGAGAATCGAGTGAGAAATTAGGGTTAGAAGGTTGACGGTCACGAGTGAACACCAGTCGTAGATGATGACTGGAAGCTTCGGATCGAGCGTGTATCGAGCGGACGGTCTGGATTGAGCGGACAGTGCGATGGTACGTGAACCGCGGGGCCCTGGAGCGCTGAGTCAGATGGTGGCGCCGAATCAGAGACGACACGCGGCGTTTCGGAGATGCCTAGGTTGAGCTGGCGCCGCGTCACTTAAGTAGGAAATCAGGGTATTTTTTATTTATTTAATTCCCTAAACTTCAAAAATGCATAACTTTGTGAAGGAAAATCAGAAAAATAAAATAAAAATACCCTCTTACACAGTGAATAAAGGAGAATAATGTGGAAAAGAAATCATTTAATTTCATCAAGTATTTTATTTTTAATTATTTATTTACTCTCTGCACTATTTCAATTCTCCATTCATGTATACAATTCACCATGGCATGAGACCATAGGGCTTTTGAAGCCTCTGAATTTGGGAACATTCCTTGAATTTTCCAAAGTCAGAGGCCACCCCTATGAAGAGTTATTGATTTTTCAATTCTAGGTCACTATTCTGAGTATTTTAATTCTAATAATTAGCATGTTGTGAAATAAATTCTAGAAAAATTTGGTGATGTTTCTTATGACTCGGAGGACCCTAGGAAAAATGGTTTTTGAGTTAACTCACTTGTAATAACCCTAATTGGCTTAAACACCCAAAATGGAGCTTTAATTAATTAGAGCTAATCATACATCAAATTGAGTTGAAATCAATTCTCCACTGACCTTAGGATCAGAGGAACCCACCATAAAAGTTTGAAGTCAATTGGACTTGGTTAGCTCTATCAAATGGGTTGATTAAGTCATTTAGCCAAACTTAAATTTTAAAAATTCATAACTTTCAAAATCCTTTTCAAAATTTCACCAAATTGGTTTTGGAGCCTCTCTGATATCAGGGGAATTTAAAAAAATTAAAATTTCAATTTTCTAAAAAAGTTGATTTTTTGCATTATTTTAATATTTTTTATAATTAAAAAATAATAAAAATCACAAAATTGATAAAATTCACCAAAATGTTACATTTTGAATTTTAATCATTTAGGAACAAACCCCATATTTTTCTTAAGTCTCTATGATGAGATATTAAATTTTAAAGCCCTAAGGTAATTTTAAAATTAAAAAAATGCATTTTCTAGCATTTCCACTAAAATAATTCTAATAAATCAAAGAAAAAGCAGAAAATTATAAAAATTGGTTCTCTAGTTTCCTTGATATCAAAGAGATTTTTAAAAAATATAAAATTCATTTTTCAACCTTTGTTTTATTTTTTAATTAATTAATACTCCAAAACTCAAAATAATTATAATAAAAATAATATAATTCAAAAAATCACCAAAATTGGTCCAAGTGGTCCTCTGGTCATTAGGAATGTCCCATGATTTTCTTAAGGACGGAAACTTTTCCTTGGTCATGTTATTAAATTTTCCTTGAAAATTCTTATTTTCTACCAAAAATAATTTTATAAATAAATTAAATACAGAAAAATCACATTTTCTCCTCTAATGTCTTGATTGACATATGAGTGAAGTTACATAAAAATTTCAAATTCATTTAAGCTCAATTTAGAGAGTTATGAAATTAGTAAGCATAAAGGGCAAAATGGTAATTAAAATTTTAACCTATAATTAAAAAAAAAATAGGTTTAATTAAAAGGGTGGGTAAAATATTTGATATTAAGTTGATTTTGGATGTTTGAAACTTAGGTATTTAAATGGTAGAAACCTACCAAATAATTTGAAAGTAATCAAAATAAACCTTAATTAAATAATTAATTAAATTTGAAAGAATAATGAAAAATTAGAATTATTAAAATAGGGATATTATTAGGAAGAAATTTATTCCTTAATCTAAGAATCCCTAAATTAATTACCTCAATAATATTCAATTCCTAATTAAAATGATAATCCAAATTCAAAACTTAAAATGCTTAATCATTAAATTAAAATAAAATTAAAACATTTAAATTAAATCCTTTTAAAAATTCAATTAAATTAATACTTTAACTATTAAAATTAAATCATCCCTAAAGCATAAAAAATAAAATATTAAATTAAAATTAAAAGAAAAATAATAAAATTAAATTAAAATTTAAAAAATAAAACCAAATTAAATTAAATTAAATTAAAATTAAAATTAAATCAAATTAAATTAAATTAAATTAAATCACATTAAATTAAATTAAATTAAAACATATTAAGTTAAATTAAATTAAATAAAAAAAATAAAATCAAGTTTAAATAAAATTAAAATTAAATTAAATTAAATTAAATTAAATTAAAATTAAAACTAAACCAAATTAAATTAAATTAAAATTAAATTAAATTAAATTGAATTAAATATAACATCACTTAAGACATAAAGAATTCAAAAATAAATCTAAAACAACTTGAACACTATTCCAAACTTAAACCATTAATTGAAATTAAATTAAAATAACAAATCACTTGAATATCGATTTACCCTCAAAAGCTCTTATTGTCATAACTCTTAAATGGAGTGTTAAGTGAAGTATTACTTCACTCATAGGATATTCAAATGTCCTAGTTCACTGAGCAAGATAACAAAATTTGAACTCTTGGATGATTGATTCATCGTATAATCAAATTCTCTTGGACTTAAAATAATCCTAGAAGTATTGAAAAGATGTTTAAGATTTGTCTTAAGCACTTCCTCAGTAAGATAGGATGTTTATAAGAACAATTGAACTTAATTGTTCTTTGATGAAGAAAATCGTCCTCAAACCAAGACACAAGAACCTAGACGTCATAGGAGATGACTAGCTATAGGATTAGGAATTTGGTAGAAAACCATAACCCTTCCCTTAGCTTTACTTAGGAACTTGCTTTAAATGCTTAAATATTCTAAATTGTGTTTAAGTGCAGCCTGGGATGACGGGAAGACCCTCCAGGTACGCTTTTATTTTATTGTAATTTACTTTCTTGCAATTTACTTTATTGCAAATGCACTTACTTTTCTTGCATGATAAACAACTGTTGCATGAAAACCCACACCTTTAGGATAGTCCCTAAAACTGAAACCAAAACTAAATTAAAAGTCATTACAAGATAAAATTCACCTTCACAACATTTCAAAATATAAAACAACTCAAAATTTAATCACAAACAGAACACAAAACTACAATTATAACTAAATTAAAATGTCTTGTTGGTTGATCGAGAATACCTCGGATGATGTAACCTACGTGTTGCTAACAAGATTTCCCACGGTCTAAATGAAAGTGTGGAACTCATTTAGTTGAGTTTAGCAAATTCATCTGGACTAAGTGAATCCGATAAAAATAACGATGCCGGAAGGATGGAACCGTGGGATCTTAACCGGTGTTGTTATAATCAACTTTAAGATTTGTTTTAATTAAAACATAAAAAACACTTGGGCTTTAGGATTTCTAAAACCAAACTCCTCTCTTCTCTTTTGATTACAATTTTCTAAAACTAAACCCTCTACAACAACAAGGAGCTCGGAGCATGGTGGGCAGCACGGCCATCGTCCTCAATAAAACCTGAGTCTACTTCAGCAAAACTTTCTTAGAATTAAATAATCAAGCCATAGGATTTCGAGGTAATTTTCCTAGTGCAACATAAATCCTCAATCTTTTTGTTAGGCATTTGCATTGCAAATTAAGCCCTAACCAACCCTAGGATCCCGAGGTAGTCGTCTGATACGACATAAACCCTCACATCTTCGAGGCTATTTGTATGATCATGTCATACGAATATAATTCCTAATTAATTAAAATTGGCAAGATCAAAACATTAAATAAACATTAGGACTTTCCTAAACTCAAGCCAGATAATAGGATAGTCGGGAAATTACCGAGGTTCTCTTCGAATCTGTAATTTCTCCTACCTTTCTTCCTTTGAATTCCCAAAATAAAATGTTCCAAACTTGATCCATTCCCTATTGAAATTCCAAAATTCAATCCCTTGAAAACTTAAACTTTGAAATTCTTGAGAGCGTAACTACGATTATTATGAGAGTTTTCTTAAGTGATTCCCGTCACTTAAGATGTAATTAACTATAGGGGCTTGCCCTTATAGGAATTTTAAGAACCCGAGTAATATAAACCCCGCCTAATTCATTTATATTAAGCGAGGGAATTTGTCGGCTTATAAAATTGGTTCGCAGACCAAACAGATGTCACAAATCTTCTAGTTTATTTAATCGAGCCCCATCACCAAACAGTGTGTCTATTCTTCGGGATAGATACACGGTTTGTGGTGCGGTGCTCGTTTATATAAACTATTAGGGATGTGAGATCAATTTGATTTCATTTCTTAAAATTATTTTCAAATTCAAATACTACTTTTCAAATTATTTATTTAAATTAAATTAAAAATTCGCCGACAACTTCTATTAGGCGACCCCCTTTTTAAAATAATACACATAACTCAAAAATATGCCGACAACTTCTGGCGACTCCGCTGGGGAAAATTCCTCTCTCCATTTTAATCAGATAGTTCTGCTTTCAAAAATCGGTAGTGTATCCATGTGCCTAGTGGATCAAACTACCCTTCTTTCCGTTGGAATACTATGTTCATTTCTACCTTGAACAAGTACAACCAACATTCTCTCAGATTTAGGAGCCACTGTTTAGACACCCCTAAACAGAGAGGTTCCGAGATCCTTTTACCTCATTTTTAAGGTGGGGTGGGCCCCCAATAGGTGTTAGTTTAGGAGCAGTCTTGCGGGTCGAGAAGTTTCTACAAGACTTTCTCTTCCTTTTCCAGTTCCTAATCAATTCCTTTTACCCTTCCTATAACTCTCCTTCTTTTAAAAATTCCCCTTCCTAACGAACAAATCCTTTCAAAAAAACAATTATCTTTTAATATCACAAATACACTAAGATAAACGGGAATGTGTTCGGACTCTTTCTTTTGCGTCATAAGTTTTACGACAAGAAGAAGCACGATTCGGGGACTAATACTTGGAATCTGCCCTGCGAAATGGAAGCCCCAAAGCCGATCTTCTCCTTCGTCGATGGATCGGACCCGGTCGTGTTCGAGGACGAAGCCGCTCGATAATGGAATCATTCGATTCGGACAAGGATTCGGGGACACCGAGCATCAAAATCCCCGACGTCACTCTCTTTTCACTCACAAAAAAAGTACCGGAAGCGAGAAGCCGTTGATTGAGTTTAACCTCGAGTCAACTCATGAATTCCCTCCTCTCGCAAAAGATTCCAACCGAGAGGAGTACTCGTTGTTCGCAAAAGGACCGTTGTTGCTACCCCCATCGGTCTAGTTGTCTCCGCACCTACCCGCACACGCCGGACTAAAGGGGAAGGAAATTCGGAAGCTGTGATGAACTTGTTGCCGTGGAGGGTACGGATCTTCCTGTAAAACCTTCCATTTTTGAAATCGGGTCCGGCTCGAGAATTCCATCAACGACACGGACTTAGAGAAGGAACGAAGTAGAAGGATTGCTAGAGTAGCCAGAGCTGCTGAAGTTGCTTTCCTGGAGGAAATCCCAGAACTGCCCGAGTATACACCGCTGCCTGAATACATACCACTTTTGGGAGGAAGTAGGTTCCATCCCCTCTCCGCCGCAGAGGATGAGGAGAATGTCCACAAGATTGCTTCCGCATTGCCTCAGCCCGCATATTACAATGACAACCGTAAGAAAAGGGCTAGAATTACGCCATTTACTCGACTGCAAACCCTGATAGAAAAGTTAACAAAGAAAGAAAAATGCCCTGTATCAGAAATTTTAAGAAGGATAGGGCAGGTGCCAGCCAAGTCCCGTCTTGGGCCGCGAGTAGAGCCTGTTATCGCTGCAGAAAAGCCAAATAAGAGAATGAAAGCAAGTCCACTTGTCGTTGTTTCAGGACTACAAATTAGGGAGGATACCACCTTCCATCATTTGACTGACAGACCATCTTGTCCTAGACCTTCTGCTGCAAGAAGGATGGTATGGCGTCCCACTACCGGACAATTAAGATTAAAACGACAACCTGAGAAGGAAAGTCTCGTCAGGAGACTTGAGTCCGAAGAAAGTGCTACCGTAATGAAGGGGACTCATGACAAGGAAACCCGACAGTTATCGCATGACAAGCCGCAAGGATGTACGAAGAGACCATTAGAAGATGCTATGGAAAAGCTAAGAGCCGATATTCGGCGATTAGCAAGAGAAAGAGAAGAAAAATTCGGAGATGAAGTCGACTCGTCGAGTTCATGGATGATGAATATGCGAGAAATTAACATGGTTGAAACACGAGCTTCGTCGGCTTCACAAGGTGCTCCTGCGGCCGCGAAGAGAGGAGCCGGAAGTGATGAGGATGCAGCTTCAAAAGAAAGATGATACGATCTCCCAAATGGCAAAGAGGATAGAAGAGATGGTTGCAGCCCTAACCACTCTCCAGAGTCAGGTTCAACCCCAAAGAGAAACACCCCCATAAGTTATTCACATTGTAGAAGGAGGAAATGAGATTACATCCGTCAACGGGGATGATCAGTTAAAAAAGGATGCAACACAAAGCATGATTCCAGAAAAGGATATCAAGAGCATGGTGGAACAGCAGGTGCGAGAATCCTTGGCACAATCAAAGAGCGGGACATCCATTCGGACGGGTAGATCTTACCCCGAAGAATTCGACGCTGTCTAATATCCGAAAGGCTTCGTACCACCTCTGTTCAAGACCTTTGATGGAACCGGAAACCCTCGACAGCATGTTGCTCATTTTCGTGCCAGTTGATGTAATGCCGGCGGAAGTGATGCTTTACTCTTCCGACAATTTGTCAGCAGCCTGTCAGGGATCGCCTTTGATTGGTATGCGTAATTACCAAACGGTTCGGTGAAGACATTTTCAGAATTGGAGAACCTCTTCATCAAGTAATTTACCGGAGCTCAGCACCACATCACTATAGGTGATTTAGTGGTAGAGAAGCAGAAGCCGAATGAAACTTTGGTGGATTACATACTTCGATGGAGGAATCTACGTATGAAGTGTGAGCCATAGCTACAAGAACAGCATGCAGTCGGCATTTTACTAAAAAGCATTCACGGCCCGATAGCACTTCTCCTCAAGGGATTTACTATTAAGACTTTCGAGAAGTTGTTAAGCAAGGCCGAAAGCTTGCAAGAGGAGGCGAAGCAATTAAGTTTCACCGACAAAACAGACAAACAACAGCCTGTGAAAACTTTTGAAAAGAAGTCCGGGATCGTCGCAACAGTCAATAAAGGCAAGCAGCCAATACAAATACGCGGAACGGCCGCAACAAACTCAACGAATTACCGAGCAACCTCGACCCGGCTACCAGTCATCTCAACAAGTATGAACAACCGCCTCGTCCACAACGTACGTTAAGGGAGCTTCGAGCGAGGAGTATCCGTTCAAGAATGAGGCGATGCCGAAAATGTTCCATAGTCGATGAAGACTCCAGATTTCCAATCGCCGAGCCTAAGAAACCAGAAGAAGTCGACAAGAAAGGTGATCCCAACTTTTGCCCTTACCACCGGATGCTTGGACACAAGACAGAAGATTGCATTACCTTCAAAAGTTGGCTCAACGACAATCTTCGAAAAGGGAATATAACGATCCCGAAGGAATACATGAAGGAACCCCAGAAAGGAGGTTCCGTCAATGTTATCTCGACGGATCTCATTGTTCCGATAGATCCCTATGCGACTGATGATGGATGGACTACCACCTGGACAAAATCTTCGAAGAAGATTTTGAATCGCATCCAAACCACTTCGGTGTGAGCCTCAATTCAGAGTTCGGAACCTGTCAAGTCTGCATTATCACTTGCGATAGAAAAACTACCTCAACAAGAGACGATTAAAGAAAAGAAGAAAATTGATGAAGAAGAAAAGACCGAGGCTCCTGAGGCTAGACTAGGATAGGATAGTTGTTTCCGATTCGGGGGAGAAATCCCTCGAACCTCTGACTCTGTATGATTATCTTCTCACTCCGGTGGGATCTTATAATGATAAGGGTTATGGCGTTGGCTACGTTTTGACTGTTTCTAACGATTACGTAACTAGCGACAACCAACCTAATCCGAACATCGATTCCGATACAAGTAACAATTCTCAAATCATACACAATCTCGACGGTCACAATGACAAAGAAGACATCCACCAAGGAGGCTACAAGAGTTCAACAAGCAATGAATCTATTTGCGAGTTTCGAGGAGCTCCGATCACGATAGAGTTAGAGCCTTAAGACTTGAAGCTAATCCAGAAGAACCTGTCATTCCGATTCAGGAGGAGACACCAGCAAACTCAATACCAGATTCAGAAGAAATCAAAGAAGTCAACTTAAGAAGTGGAAGAGTTCTACCTCCGAGAATGGGTCCAAAGGACAAAGGAAAGCAGACGGTTGTTCAGGAAGAACCAACCTCGGCAGAAGAAATACCCATTTGGGAAGAAATCGAGACACATGGAAATAAAGTAGATTACAACGTGCTAGCCCATCTTAGGAAACTACCGGCTAAACTGAGCATCTACGACGCTCCCATCTTATTAAAGGAGATGAGAGAAGCTCTGATCAAGGCCTTACTTGATCCAGAAATTTGCTTAGCTCAAATGACCGGAGATTCCTTAGATGAGGTTTTCTCGTTAAAGGAACAGCGAGGTGTTACCTTCAAGGACAGTGATCTATTACTTGGGACAGCCGATCACAACCGACCGTTGTACATTTCAGTCACAATCGGAAAGTTTACGCTCTCCAGAGTATTGGTGGATCCAAGAGCATCGATCAATATAATGAATCTTCGAACGCTAGCATACTTGGAAATTGATGCTCGCGAGCTCGAAGCGGACAAAATGTTATTAAGAGGATTCAACCAGAAAGGAGAAAGAGCCCTCGGATCGATAAAACTGCTAATGAAGACCGGTGACTTGGCAAAGACAACCGCAAAATTTCACATAATTGATTCAAAAACGTCATTCAACGCTCTACTGGGCCGACCATGGATACATGAAAATATGATGGTACCATCATCTCTACATCAGTGCATCAAATACTACGATGGAGGGAACAGAGTGCATCAAAGGTGACTTACAACCATTCTTCGTACATGAAATTGGAATCCATGAAGATGCGACTTATTACGCACCCCCGAAGAAAAAAATCTTCTCCAGAGATACTATAACGAATGAAGCAAAGAAAGTTCGGGACGACGAAGAACCTGAAGTTCTAGTCCAACAGTCACTCACCACTCCCTTACGGCGAGATGGTGAAGGTTTCTCCACAACTCGCATCCGAGGTCGAGGCCGGTGACGAGGTAGTGGCAGAGACATTAAGACAGTTGGACAGAGGAAACCAGCCATCAATGTTGATTGGGAAGATAGTTCTGAAGAAGAAAAAGAGATCAAGCAAGAAGCAGCGACAATAAGTCGGAAGAAGCCGCAATTCAAGATCTCTCTCGAAGATGAAAAGAACGAGGAATATAAATCGATGTACGAGAAGATTAACCACTAAGTACATACTATGACCCTGAACCCGATCCATTCTAATAAGATCGAGGGTATGGTGGTTAAAGAGGTACGTAGCGGCGGTGCAAAGCCCATCAAATTCTACCGTGGTGCTCCTTCCTCCAAAACTGAAAATAATGTATAATTTGAAGATGTTACTTCATCAGAAATAATGGAATTACCTTTTGAGTGGTACTCTCCCTGTGTTCAAAATTTAATTCAGCGTGGTTTCTTACCTCGATAATGGACAAAAGGTCAATCACAACATTTTGAAAATTTATGGAATAACTCCGGTCGTCCACCTAATTCAAAACATGGTCTCGGATTCGGCACATTAGGATCAGTTGACGATACTGAATTTTGCTTGGCTGTCACTTGCGAGTCTAATGAAAACTGCATGGAAACTACAGAAGAACTTGAAGATTTACAAATTGGAAACGCTCCACCAGAGTTCGAAGAAGAGATCAAATCTACAATAGATGAGTTAACAGAAGTTAACTTAGGTACTAGCGAAGAGCCTAGACCTACCTTTGTTAGCTCCTTACTAATTAAAGAAGACTCCGAATAAATAATCAAGTTATTAATGGAATTTAAAGACTGTTTTGCTTGGAGCTACGATGAGATGACAGGATTAGCTCCAGAGGTCGCAGTCCATAAGCTAGGAGTGGATCCTACTTCGTCCCGGTCGGACAAGGTCCCGTGAAGAATGCGTCTAGAAATCGAACAACAAGTCATAGCTGAAGTTAAAAAGCTAATAGACGCCAAATTTGTCCGTGAGGAACAATACCCGACTTGGTTAGCCAATGTGGTGCCAGTCAGGAAGAAGAATGGTCAGATCAGAATTTGTGTGGATTTCAGAGATTTAAACAAGGCATATCCAAAAGATGAATTCCCTCTACCAATCCCAGAATTAATGATCGACATTGCTTCAACACATGAAATATTCTCATTCATGGATGGATCTTCGGGATACAACCGAGATAAAAATGGCTCCGAGAAGATGAAAAACTTACAACATTCGAACGCCGATCGGAGTATATTGTTACACGAGTGATGCCATTCGGACCGAAGAACGCAAGAGCAACCTACCGGAGAGCGATGACAAGAATTTTTGATGATCTCATCCACAATCAAGTCGAATGCTACGTGGATGATGTGGTCATCAAAAGCAAAGTAAAGGAAAACCACCTGTATGATTTGAGAATTGTTTTCAAACAATTAAGACAATTTAACCTTAAGATGAATCCCTTAAAATGCGCATTCGGCGTCACCTCCGGGAAATTCTTAGGATTCATTGTCAGACATCGTGGAATTGAAATCGACCCGGAAAAGATTAAAGCTATCTTAGAAATGCCGCCTCCCAAAACCTTAAAACAACTACGATCTTTTCAAGGGAAGTTGGCATGTCTTCGACGCTTTATCTCAAACTTATCAGGTAGGTGTCAGCCTTTCTCGGCATTAGTTAAAAAGGACGCAAAATTTATTTGGGAAGAGAAATGCCAGAAGGCCTTTGAGGACATTAAACAATATTTAATGACACCTCCTATCTTAGCAGCCCCAGTCTCAAGTAGACCGTTGATACTTTATACCGCGGCTTTAAACGACTCACTCGGAGCCCTGTTAGCCCAGGCCAATGATGAGGGTAACGAAAATGCTCTTTACTACCTAAGTCGTCGATTACTTCCGACGGAAATAAAGTATCCCACAATTGAAAAGCACTGTTTGGCCCTGATCTTCGCCGCTCAAAAGCTCAGGCACTACATGCTTTCTCATAAGGTCAACCTGATCTCGAAATTTAATCCATTGCAATACTTGATGACCCGTCCAACGCTTTACGGCGGACTTGCCGTGTGGTCAATGATATTATTGTAATTCGATATAACTTTCGTGCCTCTTCGTGCCATAAAGGGACAAGTCCTAGCAGACTTCCTCGCGAGCACACCCTTTGCTGCGCGAATCTCCTCTCGATGACGACTTGCCGGATGAACAAATAATGAGCTTAGAAGGCCACGATGATCGACGTTGGGAATTATATTTCGACGGAGCATCTTCAGCACACAAAGACGAAGAATCGCAAGTGATAGTGCCCGTAAGGCGAGAATCGGACTAATCTTTATAACACCGGAGCGGGGGATGTTAAGATACTCCTACCACTTGACGAGCCGTGTACAAACAACGAAGCGAATACGAAGCTCTCGTAACGGGATCGGAATTAACTATTCAAATGGGGATAACAAACATCAACATCTACGGGGATTCGCAGTTAATCATTCAACAGATCGCCTGACAGTACAAAATTTTAAAGCCAAGACTCGAGCAATACTTCCAATATGCCATACAGTTGTTAGAACAGATTCCGAATGTGACAATCTACAAAATTCCCAGAAAAGAAAACGCTTTAGCAGATGCGTTAGCCCGCCTCGCAAAAGAATTTGCCTGCTTGCAAGATGAATCGATAGAAGTGTCGGTTCACGGACGTCGGAGTCCTATCACGGCTCGACATAGACACAATACACGGATCGGAAAAGAAAAAGAATCGATTGCGAGTAGTGACGGAAAACACGGAAGATTGGCGACGACCATTAATAGACTACACGCAAACAGGAAAACTACCGAGACGATAGGTCGTTAGGCCATCGAATCAAGAAAAGAACTCGTCCTACGCATTAATAAACAACACGTTATACGTAAGGTCTTTTGATCAAATGTGGCTAAGGTACCTAAGCGGGTCCGAGGCCCGTGAAATTGTTAAAGAGGTGCATTCGGGACTCCGTGGCGCTCACCGGTCGGGTCCGAAGATGAAGATGAAAATTAAAAGACTAGGGTACTATTGGCCCTCGATGATGACCGACTGCATGAAAATCGCCAAGAGCTGTCACCAATGCCAAGTGCATGGAGTGGTTCTACACCAACCTCCAAATGTGCTACATCTGACAATTGCGTCATGGCCATTTGAATGTTGGGGCACATATATAGTGGATCCAATAGAACCACCATATTTAAAAGGACATCGTTTCATTCTTGCGGCTACGGATTACTTTTCCAAGTGGGCAGAGGCAGTTCCACTTAGAGAAGTGAAAGCACACCACGTGCTACAGTTTTTCAAGAACCAAGTTGTCTACCATTTCGGAGTGCCGCGCAGGATCATCTCAGATAATGGATCAGCATTCAGAAGCACGCAAATCAATAATTTTGTCAGGAGACACGGAATCGACTGGCGGTATTCAACAATTTACTATCCAAGAGTAAACGGCCTGGCTGAGGCTTTTGATAAAACTCTCGTTCAAATTTTAAAGAAAACTTTGGACGATAATAAGAGAAATTGGCACGAGAAGTTATTAGAAGCCTTATGGGCCTACCGGACAACCTTCAGAACTCCTACGCAAGCTACACCTTATGCTCTAGTGTATGCGTCCGAGACAGTGTTACCCTTAGAGGTCCAGCTTCTTTCACTCAGAATTGCAGTTGCAAACAAAATCACGATAGAAGAGAATGCCAAATTACGACTAGAGGAATTGGAAAGCCTGGAAGGGAAAAGACTTGCGGCGCAGCAGAATTTAGAATTATACCAAGCTAAGATGGTTCAAGCCCATGACGGATCGGTCCACCTAAGAACCTTCAAAGTTGGTGACTTAGTTCTCGTTCTCAAGAGACCTATTCTTGCACACCGCAAGATAGGAGGAAAATTTGAACCCACTTGGGAAGGACCGTTGGTGGTTGAAGCAGTCTACTCAGGAGGCTCTTACCAGCTAGTGAATTGCCAAGGAGAACGACATATGCTTCCGTTCAACGGACGATACTTGAAGAAGTATTACACTACCTGATGTTTCGAAGGAATGAATTCTTCATCCCTAGAAGCACGGGCGAAGTAATTACTTATGACTGGGTCCAAACCCAAAATAATAAAAATTGTGCTAAAATAAATAAAATCATGATAATAAAATTTTTCTTGTTCTCTCTTCCAAATCAAAATCCTTTTTTCAATATTTTCCCACTTCATCCCTGTTGAATTTAAAAAATATATACAAAAGAAAACTCTGTCTCTAATAAAATTTTTCTTAATGTTCTTGTTCTTAGTACAGCCTCTGATCCTTTTCCTTGTCTTTTTGCAGGGAAATATCGAACGGGCGGTTGGTCCTGAACTTTAGAAATGGCGTAAGCCTTGCACTCGACGAAAAGAGGGTGAAAGATGGAGCGATAATAGAGATTGATTCAGACTTCGCACCGGCAGGCTCGCAATACAAGGAAAGTGACCGGGTTCCGATTGACCTGAGGAACCGCCCGGTCGGACGATGATGAAAGTGGGTGGCCCAAGCCACCAACCCGAGCAGTAAGAAAAGGAAAACAAACACCGAGGAGGACAAGAGAATCAAGTCCGTGGTCGCTACGGCGGAGGGCAGGCTTGTCGGCGCCGCGCCCACGAAGTCGGGAAGTACGAAGAGCTACTCTCACAGAGCAACTCGGCGAAGAAATAAAAATCGTCGTATCCGCAAGATGTTAACTAAACTAGCGACGGACCGAGCGCGACGAGGCGATCGCTACTACCGGTGCATATACTTCGAGGATACCGGTTCGCTAGGAACCCGAAGAAAGGAGGCCAGCCCCGAGGATAACGAAGAAACCAGGGAAATCTCAAGAAGATCAGAAGAATAAAGGCTACCACGCCACCAGATAAAGCCACCAGTAATGCATAACCTTGTTGCAAAAGCAACCCCGGAGGATGTCCCGAAGGAGACCATCCCCGAGGAGCCGAGGTATGTAGGAGAACGCGAAGGGATTGAGCCGCCTAAGAGAAAACACCTACTCAGAACCCCGGAGATGGATGCCAGGGAAAGGGAGAATTACAATACAATGTGGATGCTGCTACAACTTCGCAGAAGACAGGAAGGGAAACCCACCGGGGATACTCCGTCATGGCAAGGTAGATCCAATGCCATTAGTCATCAAAAGGATGGTAAAGAGAATGATAACATGGAGGGTACTGCCAGCGGATTGCATACCCAACGAGTTGCATCATTAACATTTACAAGAAGGGTGATCGCATACCCCCGCACATAGATCATCACGACTTTGTCGGACCTTTCGCACGGTTTCTTTTCGAACGAGTGTAATATCATGTTCGGATTCGACCTCCGGATAACGAGCCCGAGTGAGTTCCGAGGGCCGGTAAAGATACCATTACCGGTAGGTTTCGTCATGATACTAAAGGGGAACGGAGCGGATGTAGCTAAACATTGCATACCGGGAGTACCAATGAAGCGGATCTCGCTTACTTTCGAAGGATGGATGACGGAAAGCACCTTACCACTTCCAGCCGGAACCGGAGCTAGAGAGCCTGCGCGCCTTACGAGCTGTGAGTTACATGGAAAATATCACACCTCCAACGTATATCCATACGGCATCCTTGCCAAGGATGGCTTGGAAGGTGATGTTATTGACCATGTACCTCACTATTCAGACATGGATTTTTGACAAATGCCTTTTTGGATGGATCGACAAAGATCATACATGGTCCGTTTTGAGTCTACATGGATTGTATGAGATGTATTCCAGATCGAGTTGTATGATGTATCTTCAACATGATTGGAATGAAAGTGACCATGTCACATTTTGGCCTTCACCTCTTTTGTGCAAATTGACTGGGAAACGCCATTAAAGTTAACCGAACTTTGAACAAAGAACAGGAAAGAAACAAAAAGAATAAAAGAAAACTTTCCTTAAAAATCTAAAAAAAATGATAAACGCCAAATCCACATGAACATTAAATGAACAATAAAGCAAATTTGAATCGTTAAAGGACAAACAAAATGAATACAAATTTTAAATCAAATCTTAATCAAATTCAAATTCAACCTTCCAGATCTCAAATCAAATCTCAATCAGATTCAAACTCAATCTTCCAAATCTGAAATCCAATCCATTCGACTCTCTCCATTGTCTGGAATGGAAGCGGTTGATTCCATTGACACGGAGCCATGAAGTTTTTGATTCGAATCTGATGGCGAGGAATTGTATCCAATCTGAACCAGCAACTTTCGATCAACTCTTTTGAATGGGATATGTTACATCTACATATTCCCTCCTAATCTGTTTCTTTCCACAAAAATCTTTTACAACTTTCAAAAAATTCTCGAAACACCAAAATTCCACACTTTTCAAATCAACATTACAAATCTTTGCAAAATCAGTTACCATTCAAAGTCAAACATTTGGGGTTGAGGATTTTACATCCGAGACTGCATTGCTTTAGGATTCTTTCCCTATCGCAATGAAATACATTAAACTCAAACTTTTGGGGTCGAGGATTTTACATCCGAGACTGCATTGCTTTAGGATTCTTTCCCTATCGCAATGAAATACATCAAAAATCAAATTCTTGAGGTTGAGGATTTTACATCCGAGACTGCATTGCTTTAGGATTCTTTCCCTATAGCAATGAAATACATCGAACTCAGACTTTTGGGGTCGAGGATTTTACATCCGAGACTGCATTGCTTTAGGATTCTTTCCCTATCGCAATGAAATACATCAAAACTCAAATTCTTGGGGTTGAGGATTTTACATCCGAGATCGCATTGCTTTAGGATTCTTTCCCTATCGAATGAAATACATCAAACTCAAACTTTTGGGGTCGAGGATTTTACATCCGAGATCGCATTACTTTAGGATTCTTTCCCTATCGCAATGAAATACATCAAAACTCAAATTCTTGGGGTTGAGGATTTTACATCCGAGACTCGCATTGCTTTAGGATTCTTTCCCTATCGCAATGAAATACATCGAACTCAAACTTTTGGGGTTGAGGATTTTACATCTGACTCTGCATTGCTCTAGGATTCTTTCCCTATCACAATGAAATACATCAAAACTCAAATTCTTGGGGTTGAGGATTTTACATCCGAGACTGCATTGCTTTAGGATTCTTTCCCTATCGCAATGAAATACATCGAACTCAAACTTTTGGGGTTGAGGATTTTACATCCGAGACTGCATTGCTTTAGGATTCTTTCCCTATAGCAATGAAATACATCAAAACTCAAATTCTTGGGGTTGAGGATTTTACATCCGAGACTGCATTGCTTTAGGATTCTTTCCCTATCACAATGAAATACATCAAAACTCAAATTCTTGGGGTTGAGGATTTTACATCCGAGACTGCATTGCTTTAGGATTCTTTCCCCATCGCAATGAAATACATCGAACTCAAACTTTTGGGGTCGAGGATTTTACATCCGAGACTGCATTGCTTTAGGATTCTTTCCCTATCGCAATGAAATACATCAAAACTCAAACTTTTAGGGTTGAGGATTTTACATCCGATACTGCATTGCTTTAGGATCTTTCCCTATCGCAATGAAATACATTAAAGTCAAACTTTTGGGGTTGAGGATTTTACATCCGAGACTGCATTGCTTTAGGATTCTTTCCCTATCGCAATGAAATACATCGAACTCAAACTTTTGGGGTCGAGGATTTTACATCCGAGACTGCATTGCTTTAGGATTCTTTCCCTATAGCAATGAAATACATCAAAACTCAAATTCTTGGGGTTGAGGATTTTACATACGAGACTGCATTGCTTTAGGATTCTTTCCATATCACAATGAAATACATCAAAACTCAAATTCTTGGGGTTGAGGATTTTACATCCGAGACTCGCTTTGCTTTAGGATTTTTCCCCATCACAATGAAATACATCGAACTCGAACTTTTGGGGTCGAGGATTTTACATCCGAGACTCGCATTGCTTTAGGATTCTTTCCCTATCGCAATGAAATACATCAAAACTCAAACTTTTGGGGTTGAGGATTTTACATCCGATACTGCATTGCTTTAGGATCTTTCCCTATCGCAATGAAATACATTAAAGTCAAACTTTTGGGGTTGAGGATTTTACATCCGAGACTGCATTGCTTTAGGATTCTTTCCCTATCGCAATGAAATACATCAAAATCAAATTCTTGGGGTTGAGGATTGTACATCCGAAACTGCATTTCTTCAGGATTCTTTCCCTATCGCAATGAAATACATCAAAATCAAACTTTTGGGGTTGAGGATTTTACATCCGAGACTGCATTGCTTTAGGATTTTTTCCCTATCGCAATGAAATACATTAAAGTTAAACTTTTGGGGTTGAGGATTTTACATCCGAGACAGCATCGCTTTAGGATTCTTTTCCTACTGCAATGAAATACATCAAAATCAAACTCTTGAGGTTAAGGATTTTACATCCAATACCGCATTGCTCTGAGATCTCTCCTCATTGCAATGATTCAATCCGATCAATTCAATTTTCTTTTGAGGTTGAAGATGTCACATCTAAAACCACAAAATTCCATTTTTTTTCATTTCAAGTTCAAACCCTTCAAATTAATTTTGACAAACTTCAATCTAAATTGAAACTCAAACTAAAATCTGAGCTCACACATCAAAACTTAAACTAAAACAAAATGAAATCTAAATCGAAACTCCCCCAGATCATGCGATTTGGGATTCACCTCCTTTTCCTTTCCCCAGCGAGAGTTCAGGAATCTCCAATCTCAGAGATATACTTGACACTCCCCAGCGGAAATTCTTTAATCTCTGTCCTAAGTTTGTCACTTGGACATCTGTGTTGGTTTCGTTGATCTTTTCGGTCAATGCCAATACGCGCGGTGTGATTGGTTTGCACACCACACCTATTGGGGGTCCATTTGTTGACCTCATTTCTGATGAGGTCTTCTCTTTCCTCTTTAGTACTTAGGATCTAGCCTTAGGCTTTTCCTTTGACTATCTTAGAAGACTAGAAGTGGAACCCACCACTTAGAAATTCAAACCACTTCTAAACTCCCTGCAAACTCCACAAACTTGATTGTAAACCACTAATCACCTAGAGGGTTGAAATCGAGTGTGGAAGCTTAAAGGATGAGTTCTCATAGGACTCTTTGGCCTTAGGACCGCCTACAGGTGGCTCAGTGCAGTGAAGGGCTGACTTACACACACACTACACTTATACACTACACTTTAACACACCTCCTAAAACCACACCCATACCCAACTTGACCTCCTGACTCATGGAGGTGATTCATATGGATGGACCTTAACCCCTAAGCCCCCCTGGCTAAGAGGGTTAGGAACAACATAGTGAATGCCTCAAATGAGTCCTCTCATGGCTCATATAGGCTTAACATGGCTTCATGGCTTAACAAAAATGATTTCATTCCACTTACATTTACCCAATCTTCAATTTTCCAAATTTTCAATTTTTGACCCCGGGGACCCCACACCCGCCTAGCCTACCCAAAACCCTTGAAATTACCCAAAATTTGCAAAATTACCTAAATTACCCAAATGTCCCCAAAATCATTCCTAAACATTTCCCTCCACTCAAATTGATCATCCATAGCCAAAAATACCAAAAATTCCAAGAATACCCCTCAATACCCTCCAAATACCCAAAATGCCCCTCTTGACCCAAAAATCCAAAAATTCAGAAAATTCCCAGAAAATTTCAGAAAATCCCAAATATTCCCAATTTCATTTTGTCCAACTAAACCATGGGCCAATTTTATCAATTTACCCCACTTTTGTTAAAATCCCCAATTTGACCCATTTTAACCCAAAATAAACCCAATGTCAAACCAAACCTACCCAATTGACCCAAATTCTGGTCCAATTCAATTCTAAACTTCAATTAAACATCCTCAACACCAATCTATACCAAATCCAAGTCTAATTTGATTGGCATTTGAATCCAATTTCACTTTTGACCTTAAAGCCCAATTTGGACCCATGACCCAAACTTAGCCCAAACTAACCCAATTCAACTCCAATTAACCCCAAACCTTTTTTAAGCCTTCCTTAACATCACCACAAAAAAAACACTAACATGATTTACCCAAAATTTAGACCCAAACCCCACTCAAATTCAACCCAAAACCAAAAAGCCCAATTTTGACCTAAACCCTAACCTAACCCAAATAAGCCCAAACCCCAAAATCAAAACCCAACCAAAGTCAAAACCTCTTTGAAACACTCCCATAAACATTTCCCAACATTAATTTTACATCAATTTCAACCCTAGCCCAACATTGGCCCAAATTAGCCCAATTTGACCTACATTGGCCCATGTACCAAATGAACCCAAATCCAACCCAATTCAACTCCAAACCACCTCAAATTTATTCCAAATCACTCATGAATCATCCCTAAACCAAACCCAAAAATTATTTGGCCCAAGCCTTTACCAAACTTTCATCCTAAAGTCCATTTTAAATTCTAAAAGTCCACTTCCCTAAACCATTTTAAAAGCCCATCTTCACTAAATTTTAAAGGCCCAAACTTCAAGCTAAAGCCCATATGACATTCTTTTCATCGCCCCATTAATTGATATCATCCCTTAAGTCCTAAATCAATCATCAAATAATCCTAAATTAGGCCTCATGCCAAAATCACCCATAAGTCCCAAAAATTCAAAACCTTCTTTCATGTAAATGACCAAGCTTTGTCCCAAGCCATAGGTGAGCCAAAGACTAGCCATGTACAAGACATATGAAGCCATGGGATGTCTGACATGTGACCTTGCCCAAAGTAGCAAGAGGAGGGCCCCCTTTCTTAAACCTTCATTAGGCTTTTTAACCCCTTCCATGTTACACACTAAACCATGATTAGCCACATCACTTTAGATGGGGACTTCACCACCCCTTTCTAGCTGATGCAAATGATCCTCTCTCAGCCCAAATCAGCCATGGGGAGGTGAACCTAACCCAAAATCATAGCTTTAACCAAATCAAGCTAAAATGGCCTCTCCCCCATACCATTTTAATCCAAGCCCTTTACACATGTACATGGCCAATTGACTGCACAAACCTCCAGCCCTGACCCACCTGGACCTGAGGGTGACCCATGCTTGCCGGCCAGCCGCCTGGATCGCCGAAAAACACCACACCCAAGAGCTCACATGTGAGCCAACATTGAAATTCTCCCTTGCTGAGCTGCCCCAAGTCCAGTAGCTGCCATGGTTGCTCTTCCCTAGACCTAAGCAGCTGATCCCAAGCCCTAACTCCCCCTGGGAGGCCCTCCAGCCTCTCCTATTTAAACCCCACCTCTCTCGGCCATGGAAGAGGTGCTGAACCAACCTTAAGGAAACTCGCGCAAAATCATTCCGGACTACTCCCCACACATAGAGAACTTGATCCCCACTGAAATCCCCTGCCATTTCCTCTCTGCGAGCTCAATTTCGGAGTTGAAATCCAAGCCCAAAACCAGGATACTTCTCCACGGTGAGCCAATCCCCAAATTGATTGGTCCTACACCTTCACCAGACCAAGAGAAGAAGTTTACCAGCAAAAGCCCCTTCTCCAGGCCACCCATCTATTCCAGACTCCAAGCTTTGTAATCGGTTGTGGTCGAAATCATACCTGGACAATTCACCATACGAAGGGACTTCATCTGGAGCTTACTTGGACCCAATCGAAGGTGACACAACTCTCAGATCGAAGCTTCACTTCTCTGAGCAAAGGTATGGACTCACTCTTCTTCCCGAGCTTACAGAGATTCTCTATTTAATTTGAGTCGATTTTAATACATGTTTACTGTATGGATGTGTTCGTCTCCTCAAGACGAATCCATAGAGCATAAGAACACGAAAATCCGTTGAGAATCGAGTGAGAAATTAGGGTTAGAAGGTTGACGGTCACAGGTGCACACCAGTCGTAGACGATGACTGGAAGCGTCGGATCGAGCGTGTATCGAGCGGACGGTCTGGATTTAGCCGGACAGTGCGATTGTACGTGAACCGCGGGGCCCTGGAGAGTTGAGTCGGATGGCGGCTCCGAATCAGAAGACGACACGCGGCGTTTCGGAGATGCCTATGTTGAGCTGGCGCCACGTCACTTAAGTAGGAAATTAGGGTATTTTTTATTTATTTAATTCCCTAAACTTCAAAAATGCATAACTTTGTGTAGGAAAATCAGAAAAATAAAATAAAAATACCCTCTTGCTCAGTGAACAGAGGAGAATAATGTGGAAAAGAAATAATTTAATTTCATCAAGTATTTTATTTTTAATTATTTATTTACTCTCTGCACTATTTCAATTCTCCATGCATGTATACAATTCACCATGGCATGAGACCATAGGGCTTTTGAAGCCTCTGAATTTTGGAACATTCCTTGAATTTTCCAAAGTCAGAGGCCACTACTATGAAGAGTTATTGATTTTTCAACTCTAGGTCACTATTCTGAGTATTTTAATTCTAATAATTAGCATGTTGTGAAATAAATTCTAGGAAAATTTGGTGATGTTTCTTATGACCAGAGGACCCTAGGAAAAATGGTTTTTGAGTTGACTCACTTGTAATAACCCTAATTGGCTTAAACACCCAAAATGGAGCTTTAATTAATTAGAGCTAATCATACATCAAATTTACTTGAAATCAATTCTCCACTGACCTTTAGGATCAGAGGAACCCACCATAAAAGTTTGAAGTTAATTGGACTTGGTTAGCCCTTTCAAATGAGTTGATTAAGCCATTTAGCCAAACTTAAACTTTAAAAATTCATAAGTTTCAAAATCCTTTTCAAAATTTCACCAAATTGGTTTTGGAGCCTCTCTGATATCAGGGGAATTTAAGAAAATTAAAATTGCAATTTTCCAAAAAAGTTGATTTTTTGCATTATTTTAATATTTTTAATAATTAAAAAATAATAAAAATCACAAAAATGATAAAATTCACCAAAATGTTACATTTTAAATTTTAATCACTTAGGAACAAACCCCATATTTTTCTTAAGTCTCTATGATGAGATATTAAATTTTAAAGCCCTAAGGTAATTTTAAAATTAAAAAAATGCATTTTCTAGCATTTCCACTAAAATAATTCTAATAAATCAAAGAAAAATCAGAAAATTATAAAAATTAGTTCTCTGGTTTCCTTGATATCAGAGAGATTTTTGAAAAATATAAAATTCATTTTTCAACCTTTGTTTTATTTTTAAATTAATTAATACTTCAAAACTCAAAATAATTATAATAAAAATAATATAATTCAAAAAATCACCAAAATTGGTCCAAGTGGTCCTCTGGTCATTAGAAATGTCTCATAATTTTCTTAAGGATAGAAACTTTCGCTTGGTCATGTTATTAAATTTTCCTTGAAAATTCTTATTTTCCACCAAAAATAATTATATAAATAAATTAAATACAGAAAAATCACATTTTCTCCTCTAATGTCTTGATTGACATATGAGTGAAGTTACATAAAAATTTCAAATTCATTTAAGCTCAATTTAGTGAGTTATGGAATTAGTAAGCATAAAGGGCAAAATGGTAATTAAAATTTTAACCTATAATTAAAAAAATTTTAGGTTTAATTAAAAGGGTGGGTAAAATATTTGATATTAAGTTGATTTTGGATGTTTGAAACTTAGGTATTTAAAGGGTAGAAACCTACCAAATAATTTGAAAGTAATCAAAATAAACCTTAATTAAATAATTAATTAAATTTGGAAGAATAATGAAAAATTAGAATTATTAAAATAAGGGATATTATTAGGAAGAAATTTATTCTTTAATCTAAGAATCTCTAAATTAATTACCTCAATAATATTCAATTCCTAATTAAAATGATAATCCAAATTCAAAACTTAAAATGCTTAATCATTAAATTAAATTAAAATTAAAACATTTAAATTAAATCCTTTTAAAATTTCAATTAAATTAATACTTTAACAATTAAAATTAAATCATCCCTAAAGCATAAAAAATAAAATATTAAATTAAAATTAAAAGAAAAATAATAAAATTAGATTAAAATTAAAAAAAATAAAACCAAATTAAATTAAATTAAATTAAATTAAAATTAAATTAAATTAAATTAAATCACACTAAATTAAATTAAATTAAATTAAAACATATTAAGTTAAATTAAATTAAATAAAAAAATAAAATCAAGTTTAAATAAAATTAAAATTAAATTAAATTAAATTAAATTAAATTAAAATTAAAACTAAATCAAATTAAATTAAATTAAAATTAAATTAAATTAAATTGAATTAAATATAACATCACTTAAGACATAAATAATTCAAAAATAAATCTAAAACAACTTGAACACTATTCCAAACTTAAACCATTAATTGAAATTAAATTAAAATCACAAATCACTTGAATATCGATTTGCCCACAAAAGCTCTTATTGTCATAACTCCTAAATGGAGTGTTAAGTGAAGTATTACTTCACTCATACGATATTCAAATGTCCTAGTTCACTGAGCAAGATAACAAAACTTGAACTCCTAGATGATTGATTCATCGTATAATCAAATTCTCTTGGACATAAAATAATCCTAGAAGTATTGAAAAGATGTTTAAGATTCGTCTTAAGCACTTCCTCAGTACGATAGGATGTTTATAAGAACAATTGAACTTAATTGTTCTTTGATGAAGAAAATCGTCCTCAAACCAAGACACAAGAACCTAGACGTCATAGGAGATGACTAGCTATAGGATTAGGAATTTGGTAGAAAACCATAACCCTTCCCTTAGCTTACTTAGGAACTTGCTTTAAATGCTTAAATATTCTAAATTGTGTTTAAGTGCAGCCTGGGATGACGGGAAGACCCTCCAGGTACGCTTTTATTTTATTGTAATTTACTTTCTTGCAATTTACTTTATTGCAAATGCACTTACTTTTCTTGCATGATAAACAATAGTTGCATGAAAACCCACACCTTTAGGATAGTCCCTAAAACTGAAACCAAAACTAAATTAAAAATCATTACAAGATAAAATTCACCGTCACAACATTTCAAAATATAAAACAACTCAAAAATTAATCACAAACAGAACACAAAACTACAATTATAACTAAATTAAAACGTTTTGTTGGATGATCGGGAATACCTCGGATGATGTAACCTACGTGTTGCTAACGGGATTTCCCACGGTCTAAATGAAAGTGTGGAACTCATTTAGTTGAGTTTAGCAAATTCATCTCGGACTAAGTGAATCTGATAAAAATAACGATGCCGGAAGGATGGAACCGTGGGATCTTAACCGGTGTTGTTATAATCAACTTTAAGATTTGTTTTAATTAAAACATAAAAAACACTTGGACTTTAAGATTTCTAAAACCAAACTCCTCTCTTCTCTTTTGATTACAATTTTCTAAAACTAAACCCTCTGCAACAACAAGGAGCTCGGAGCATGGTGGGCAGCACGACCATCGTCATCAGCAAAACCTGAGTCTACTTCAGCAAAACTTTCTTAGAATTAAATAATCAAGCCATAGGATTTCGAGGTAGTTTTCCTAGTGCAACATAAATCCTCAATCTTTTTGTTAGGCATTTGCATTGCAAATTAAGCCCTAACCGACCCTGAGATCCCGAGGTAGTCGTCTGATACGACATAAACCCTCACATCTTCGAGGCTATTTGTATGATCATGTCATACGAATATAAGTCCTAATTAATTAAAATTGGCAAGATCAAAACATTAAATAAACATTAGGACTTTCCTAAACTCAAGCCAAACAATAGGATAGTCGGGAAATTACCGAGGTTCGCTTCGAATCTGTAATTTCTCCTACCTTTCTTCCTTTGAATTCCCAAAATAAAATGTTCCAAACTTGATCCATTCCCTATTGAAATTCCAAAATTCAATCCCTTAAAAACTTAAACTTTAAAATTCTTGAGAGCAGAACTACTGATTATTATCGAGAGTTTTCTTAAGTGATTCCCGTCACTTAAGATGTAATTAACTATAGGGGCTTGCCCATATAGGGAATTTTAAGAACCCGGGTAATATAAACCCTGCCTAATTCATTTATATTAAGCAGGGGATTTTGTCGGCTTATATAATTGGTTCGCAGACCAAACGGATGTCACAAATCTTCTAGTTTATTTAATCGAGCCCCATCACTAAACAGTGTGTCTATTCTTCGGGATAGATACAAGGTTTGTGGTGCGGTGCTCGTTTATATAAACTATTCGGGATGTGAGATCAGTTTGATTTCATTTCTTAAAATTTTCATATCTTAAAATTATTTTCAAAATCAAATACTACTTTTCAAATTATTTATTTAAATTAAATTAAAAATTCGCCGACAACTTCTGTTAGGCGACCCCCTTTTTAAAATAATACACATAACTCAAAAATATGCCGACAGTAAATTATAATTGTAAGAGTAATTTAGACTCGATAACTCACATTGTAAACTATCATAATGAAGGTTAACTTGATCTCCTTTTTACTCATATAGAGTGATCCTATTTTTAAATCTTACATACCTTAAAATAATTTTCAGCCTAAGTCAACCAAGACTTATGAGCATCAAATTTTTCTAAAGTAATATAAAATTAATCAAGATCGAGGCATAAGCTTACATTAAAACACAAAAACACAAGATAATAATGGGTTGCCTTCCTCAAAGTGCTTGGTTTAACGTTGTCAGCTTGACTTAAGTAAATCTTTAATCAGGTTGACTCAATTCATAAGCCTCTTTATAAATCTTCTTAATATCTCCCGAATAAGGCTTCAATCTTAATCCATTTACTTTAAAAAATTTTCCAGGTTTGGGAGCTTTAATATCCACAGCTCCTTAATGGTATACTTTCTCAACAAAATAAGGTCCAATCCATTTAGATCCTAATTTTCCAGGAAAAAGTCTTAAACAAAAATTAAACAGTAAAACTTTTTGTCCATGCTCAAAAATTTTTCCTGAAATTTTCTTATCATGCAACATCTTCATTTTCTCTTTATATATCCTCGCATTTTCATATGATTCGTTTCTAATTTCTTCCATCTCATTTAATTGCAAAAATCATTTTTCTCCTGCTTTATTCAAATTAAAATTAAACTTCTTTATCGCCTAATAAGCTTTATGTTCAAGTTCTACAGGTAAGTGACAATGTTTACCATAAATTAACCGGTAAGGTGACATTCCGATTGGTGTCTTATAAGTCGTTCTATAAGCCCATAATGCGAATCAAGTCTATCAACCCAATTAGTTCTTTTAGGATTAACAGTCTTTTCTAAAATTCTTTTAATTTCTCTATTTGATACTTCAGCCATTCCACTAGTTTGAGGGTGATAAGCAATTGCAATTCTATGTTTGATTCAAAATTTTTGAAGTAATGATTGAATTCTTATATTCCTAAAATGACTTCCACCATCAGTGATAATTACCTTAGGCATTCCAAATCTTGAAAATATCATTTTCTTTAAGAATTTTGAAACACTTTTGGAATCACAGTTTGGTAAAGCAACAGCTTCAATCCATTTTGAAACATAATCAACTGCTAATAAAATATAAATTTTTCTAGATGATGGAACAGATGGTCCCATAAAGTCTAATCCCCATATATCAAAAATTTCAACATCCAATATATAGTTTAACGGCATTTCATCTTTCCTAGATATATTTCCTATCCTTTGACATCGATCACATGTTTTCACATATTGTCTCACATCTTTAAATAAGGTAGGCCAATAAAATCCAGTAATTTAAAATTTTAAATGCGGTTTTATCTATGCCAAAGTGTCCTCCAAAATCGGAATCATGACATTTTTGAATAATAACAAAAGTTTCCTCATAAGGTATACATCTTCGAATCATAGAATCTTTACTAATTTTTAATAAATGAGGTTCTTCCCAAAAATAAGATTTAGCATCATATTTAAATTTCTTAATAAATTTGTTATCCAAGTCATAAGGTAAAATATTGCTAACTAAATAATTAACAATATCAGCATACCACGGTGTTTTGTATCTTTGAATAACATATAAAGATTCATCAAGAAATTTCTCATTTATATTTTCTTCCGAAATAATATCTTTTTTAATTCTAGACAAATGATCAGCAATTTGGTTTTCGTTCCTTTTCTATCTACTATTTGAAAATCAAATTCTTGTAGAAGTAAAACCCATCTTATAAGTCTAGGTTTAGAATCCTTCTTAGATATTAGATATTTAATAGCGAGAATGATCGAGTATGAACTATGCATTTAGTACCAAGAAGATAAGGTCTAAATTTATCAAAGGCATATACTATAGCTAGAAGCTCTTTCTCAGTGGTAGTGTAATTTCTTTGTGTTTTAGTGAGAGTTTTACTAGCATAATATACAACTTTGAAAACTTTCTCATATTTTTGTCCTAATACAGCTCCAATTGCAAAATCACTTGCATCACACATTAATTCAAAAGATTTATTCCAGTCGAGTGCAACAATGATAGGTGCGATTATTAATTTTTCTTTTAGAATATTAAAAGCATTAATACATTCTTCATTAAATTCAAATTGTGCATCTTTTTCTAATAAATGAGAAAGAGGTTTAGCAATTTTAGAAAAATCCTTTATATATCTTCTATAAAATCCAAGCATGACCTAGAAAACTTCTCACATCGATAATGATAGTAGGTGGTTGCAATTCAGCAATAATTTTCACTTTTGCTTGATCTACTTCCATCCCTTTCCTTGATACTTTGTGTCCAAGTACAATGCCTTCTGTGACCATGAATTGACATTTTTCCCAATTAAGAACTAAATTTGTTTCTTCGCATCTTTTCAGAACTTTGGCTATGTTTTCCAAACAAGATTCAAAAGAAGTTTCAAAGACTAAAAAATCGTCCATGAATATTTCAATTCCTTTGTCAATCAAATCACAAAATATTGAAATCATACATCTTTGAAAAGTTGCAGGTGCATTACATAAACCAAAAGGCATTCTTCTAAAAGTAAATGTTCCATAAGGACTTGTAAATGTTGTCTTTTCTTGGTCCTCAAGAGCAATAATTAATTGATGATAACTAGAATATCCATCTAGAAAACAGAAATATGAGTGTCCAGCTAATTTATCGAGCATTTGATCCAAGAAAGGTAAAGGAAAATGATCCTTTCTAGTGGCTTTATTTAGTTTCCTATAGTCAATACAAATTCGCCAACCAGTAACTTATCTTGTAGGAATAAGTTCATTTTTATCATTAACAATGACAGTTACTCCTCCTTTCTTCGGAACACAATGAATAGGACTTTCCCATTGACTATCCGAAATAGGATAAATAATACCAGCATCTAACCACTTAATAATTTCTTTTTTAACAACCTCTTTCATTATAGGATTTAATCTTCTTTGTGATTCTATAGTAGGTTTAAAATTTCCTTCCATTAAAATTCTATGCATGCAAATGGAAGGGCTTATTCCTTTTATATCAGCAATAGTCCAACCAAAAGCTTTCTTATAATTCTTTAACACACCTAGTAATTTTTCTTCTTGATCTTTACTCAGTTCAGAAGAAATAATAACAGGTAAAGTTAACGAATTTCTAAGAAAAGCATATTTTAAATGGGAAGGTAACATTTTTAATTCCAGTTCAGGTGCTTTTTTAATTGAGGGTAAAAGTATATCATTTTGAGTAATGTCTAAAGTTTCCCAATTATCTTTAATAAAATGAGTCTCTTCTTCTTCTACTATGTCATCTTCATCACTTAAAAATTCAAATTTTTCTTCATAAATAACTTTACATTTTTCTTGATAATGTTTTTCAATTAAATAATCAATTATATCCATTCCATAACATTTCTCTTTATCAGGGTACTTCATTGATTTAAGAACATTGAATTTAATTTCTTGATCATTGACTCTCATGGTTAATTCTCCTTTTTGCACATCAATCATAGCTCGTCCGGTAGCTAGAAAAGGTCTTCCTAAAATAATAGGTATCTTTTTATCTTCTTCCATATCAAGCACTATGAAATCTACAGGGAAGATAAATTTATCCACTTTAACAAGGACATCCTCTATAACTCCTTTAGGATAAGTGATAGATCTATCATCTAACTGAAGAGTTACAGTGGTGGGAGTAATATCTCCTAAATCCAATCTTCGATAGATAGAAAATGTCATGAGATTAATACTTGCTCCTAAATCACATAAAGCTTTTCCGCAAAATTTTTCTCCAATAGCACAGGGTATAGTGAAACTTCCAGGATCCTTAAGCTTTTCAAGTAATTTCTTTTGAATTATTGCACTGCATTCTTCACTTAATGCAACTGTTTCAAAAGCTTCAAATTTCATTTTTTGCTTAAAATATCCTTCATAAATTTTGCGTAAGTTGGCATTTGTTCCAAAGCTTCAGCAAAAAGGTATGTTAATAGTAAGTTTCTTAAAAATTTCAAAGAACTTAGAAAATTGATGATCAAGTTTCTGCTGTTTATGTCTTTAAGGAAAAGGTGGTGGTGGTTTTTCAACTTCCACATTAACAGGTATAACAGTCTGATCTGGACTACGAGAGAGAGTTTCTTTAGGTTTTTCAATCTCTTCAACCTCAATCTCTTTTTCAATTTCATTTTGCAATCTTTCTTTTAATTCCTTTCCACTTCTAAGTTGCACAGCTTTAACTTGTTCATGTTCTTTTCCAGTTTCCTTTGGATTGATTTCAACATTACTAGGAAGTGTTCCTACATGTCTATTATTAATTAAAGTAGCAATTTGCCCCATTTGATTTTCAATATTACGAATAGCAGTATTTTGATTTTGTAATTGATTATTCATTTGCATAATTAATTCTTCTATTGATAACTTTTTCTGTTGATTATTAAATCTAGGAGGTTTATAATTTGAATTAACTTGATTATTCCAATTTCCAGTAGGATGAGATTGATTATTACCCCATTGTTGTTGTGAATTATTCCAGTTAAAATTAGGATGATTTTTCCACCCAGGATTATAATAATTTGAATAAGGATTATTTTTACTTGCAATAGCTTGTAAAGTTTCAATAGTTTGAGAATCTTCAATATTAGCAAAGTTATTATGTGAAATATTAATTACAAAATTATCTAATTTCTTAGATATTGCTGCAACTTGTGAAGCTAAGATTGAAAAGGCTTCATTATCTTGAATACTAGCAATCTTTTTTGGGTTAATCCTTTCAGAAGGCCATTGAAAATTGTTATTAGTCATTTCTTCAATTAAAGTGTAAGCTTCTTCAAATGATTTAGACATTAAAGAACCTCCAGCAGCAGCATCAATAATTGATTTTAAAGATCCAATTAATCCATTGTAAAATGTTTGAATAATCAACTAATCAGGTAAAGCATGATGAGGACATTTTCTTAATAGTTCTTTAAATCTTTCCCAAGTTTCATATATTGTCTCCCCGTCAAATTGACTGAACGAAGTAATATCATTTCTTAATTTAGCAGTTTTAGAGGGAGAAAAATATTTAGCAAAGAATTTTTATGTCATTTCAGCCCATGTTTTAATAGAACCAGTCGCTAATGAGTTTAACCACATATTTGCTTTATCTCTTAAAGAAAAAGGAAAGAGTCTAAGTCTAATAGCATCATCAGAAACATTGTTATATTTAATGGTAGCACAAAGTTCTAAGAAACTAATAAGATGTAAATTTGGATCCTCATTTGGTGATCCACCAAATTGATTGTTTTGCACCATTTGAATAATAGACGGTTCAAGTTCAAAAGAATTAGCATCAACAGTGGGTATTTGAATACTATTATGAAGTTCATCAATTGTAGGGTT
The DNA here is from genome assembly GCA_022702705.1 of Papilionanthe hookeriana x Papilionanthe teres. Classification (NCBI taxonomy): domain Eukaryota; kingdom Viridiplantae; phylum Streptophyta; class Magnoliopsida; order Asparagales; family Orchidaceae; genus Papilionanthe; species Papilionanthe hookeriana x Papilionanthe teres. The sequence continues at coordinate 10,071,921 of CM040432.1, read as the reverse complement.
AGCATAATCCCTTAATGGTTTATAAACATTTTAATCATTAAGTTCAATTGGATTTTGTGAAGTAGCCATTTCTTGAAATTTTTGAATTTGTTTTCCCTTTTTAATTTTTCTAATTGTTCTTTCCAATTCAGAACCTAAAGGTATTAATCCTTCAGAACCAAATCTTCGCATAAAACAATAAATAAAATTTAACTATTTTATTTCTTTCTTCCTTTGATTTCTTCCCCGGCAACGGCGCCAAAAACTTGACCCGCACCGGCGCGCTTAACGCAGTAATGTTTGCTTTCAAAAGATAGCCAAAAAGCTTTGACTAGATTTATAAATAGCGGCTAGTGTATAAAATTAATATTATATAAGTAATATTTTTACACACTAGGGGTACTACGCAAGTATACGTATCGTTTCAAGTAATATAGGGTTCTTAAACAAAGACCCCAGTATCGATCCCACAGGGAAGATTTATAGAAATAAATTTTCTATAAAGCGAAAGTGAAATATAATAGTAAAAATATTTTTATTTTGATTATAAATTATTATTAATTTACTTCGATGCAATTTAAAGAAAACAATAATAAGAAAATGATTTTATAAACTCTATATAAAATAAACAACTTTCTTTCCTTCGCTTAATCTAAGATTTTTAAGATAATTTAATATTCGTTGGAGAATTTAATTTATGGTATTGTGCCAAATAGAAGCATTCCTATTCTTTACCCTTTGATCCAGGTGCAAAGAACATCGACTAATTTACGTAATAGGTCCGGATGTATTGCTTAGTAGAATGGGTTAATCTAGGCTCACACTTCTAGATGTCCAAGGGTGGCTATGGTCGGCCCTAATAGTGACCCTTTCCTAGTCTATAAATCAAATTATAAGAATTTAGTCTCGTCACTCTAAAAACTTATCAATTCTACACCCTTTAAATATTATCTTCCTATTTATTTGCACTTCACCATGAATAGCCCGCACATGGCCTTCGACTACCCAAGGATTCATGTGAAATTTACAAGTTAAGAGTTCTTCTCCTACAAGGTTTTTAAACTCTTCAACAGGTTTTAACAATTCAAACGGCCAATTTAAAAAGTAAAGTAAGATCAGATATTAATGTCATCTCAATGTTTTGAAAATATTTTAAATTTTAATTCTCCATCGAATCTTTATATTATCTTATCTATCTCTTCATAATTGAAGTAAGAAAGTAACTAACTACTCATAACACATTGAAAATAAATAACAAAACATGATAATTAAACTTTGAATCAAATGTAAAAATATACTTATCTCAAATATTTCTTCTACAGATCTTCTGATTCCTACTGACTCCACAGTGTAATGAACTCCAGATGCAATAACTTAAAAATAAACTCACTAAACTAAACAAAAGTGGCCCTAAATTTCTCTCTCTAATTCTCTCTAAGGATGAGAGATCTTAAAGTAGATAAGAGAAAGGGGTACAATGGGAGGGGCACATTTTCTGAAGAATTGGACATCTATTTATAGGCTTCAAGAGTTGCATTGAGGCACCTCTTCAAAACATGTCCACATTCAATGAATCTTCTAGAAGGTCGGTCTGGCGCCTAGGCGCCGGACACAACGTCCAGTTCTTCGCACCTCTTCACTTTGGCTCTCACCTCTTCGCGATTAAAATCATTTTGAAGCGTCCAAATGCAATGTATCACATGTCCTATTATGAAGGAACTACTGCCAGCCTTCTAGAATGTCCAATAACCACTCACTCCATCAAAATAACTGATCAAATGTTGTCAAAAACTTGACAGTTTTTGTATCGAGTCTGGCGCTTAGGCGCCAGTTTCTAGCGCCTAGGCGCCAGGCCATATTTTTTTATATTTTTTGGTATTTTGCTCCATTTTTGCTCATTTTTGCTCATTTTTCCTTCTTAGAGCTTTTTACATTACCTACATCCAAAAATACAAAAAATACCTTTCATTAAAGCATAATATCCTTAGAAATTAATAAGAATTAAGACATAAAGAAATAGGTATTTTTTTATAGATCATTAGCTCAAATTTCCCTGCCTACTACAGTGAGGCGATGAAAGAGCAACACTATGTCTTCAACCACGAAAGCCCATGGCCTTGCCAATTTATCTTGAGGTTCAGTCATTTGAGCATGATATAAATTGAGATTTTGTTGTGCTTGCAATCTAAGTCCCTCGAGGTTATCTAGCTCTTCCTAACTAAGTCAAATATTTTGATTGTTGTTAATATATATACTCACGATAACCCACCATGAAGGTAAACCAACCTCCAAAGGACTGCTTCAGACAAAAAGGTTAATGTGTATGAAGTAGAACAAGTGAGTGTATGATATGTCATACAATATGCCTATAAAGCTACCAAACCTTTTCATGTCATTTTTTTATGAGCATTCAATATTTTCTTTATAAGATTTACCAAAGTCCTATTAAAAGCTTAGACCAAGCCATTTTCTCTTAGGTAATATATATCAAAATATTGCCAATCAATTTGATGATAATGAGATTTTCTATTAATTTTGTAGTTTTTAAAGGCTAACCTATTATCTAAAATGATTCAGCATGACACCAAATTGAAACAAGAAATTATCCTTAATAAAGTGCAACACCTTATTGGCCTTTAGTTCTATTATAAAGATGACTCTGTGTATTTAGAATAATAATTGGTGACTTTAAGGATGAATTTATTTTCTTTTAGAGGATGGATGGTTGATATGCTCTATGATATTGACTCCCCAAGCCTCAAAAGGCCATGATGCCAAAGTGGGATGCATTGCATTTTGGGGTTAGTAAAGTGTTGGATTAATTACTTTACACGGGCGACATCGCTTGGTATATTCCAAGAAATTAAGGGTCATCAAAGGCCAGTAATTGTTAAACATCCTATTTTTTATTTTAATTTTTGGACCTGATTAAGGAGATTTATATAGGCCCTCAAGCACTTCAGTCTTGTTCTTTTTGGGTTCATCTACTAACACGATAGAACTTTATCTGCTAAAGTGAGGGTTAATGCATTGTATCATTCGTGATGGTAAACAAAATTGCGCTCTTGTGAATTTGAGCAACAAGGAGTGATCATTAGAGAGTATCCCTTTTGTCAAACATGTGGTAATGGCTTGACAACATATAACTTATTAGAAGTTGAAAGAACCATGCCTTCATCACCCGAAGGTATAACATCCAAGAAATTGAAATAGGTTGCTGACAAGACCCTCCTCACTTGGATCACCACTATTATAGGGCCCCTATTAGGACTTGATACCACTTTGACTAGCTCAGCAAGAACATTAACAAGCGTTCTTTTTATTTAGTTTTACCTACTATTTTTTATGCATTTTACCTATTATTCATATTTATTTATCACATATTTATGCTTGAGGAAGGTATTTTTCTCACGTTGTGCAAGAAGCAAGAGTTAAAAACGAATGATTTGAATGAAGAAAAATCAAGCAAAAAATGTTCGAAAGCAGTGTGACAATGCTTTAAAGGTGACATTCCCATGACACCTATCAAACATAGCTAACGTAACCATGTCGGAATTGGTGTAACCATGGGACATGGAGTAGTAGAGCAGCATGATCATGCCACAATTAGGCATGACGAAGCAGGCCTACAGTTTAGCGGCATGACCTTGATGGAAATGGAAGTGACCATGCGGACAAGTAGAAAAACACTTTAGGAAGGAAATTTGATGGCCCAAGCCTTGATTTATGGTATAATCAATTCTTAGGACTACTTGGAAGGGATTTTGCATTAGAGGATGTTTGGAGGCTGAAAGAAGAGAATTTGGGAGAGATTTTGAGGACTCTCTAGAAGGTTGTTTTCCTCCTTTGGTGGAAGCCTATAAGGTAGTTTTTATTTGCTTTATGAGTTATGAGAAGAAAAAGTGCTAAGTGATCCACCTAAAAATGTACTACATTTTACACTAAGTTTTATAATGATATTGCACTTTAAATGTATGTTTTCTTGTGTTTTTGGTTGTAGGTACATTAAATTGAAGAATTTGGAGTGATTGGAGCAAAAAGAATAAAAATGGACCAAAATGGAGCATACCGAAACAAAATGGGTCAAACTGGACAATTATGTCCCTGTGCTTGGCGCCTCACTACCAACAGTTGGCACATAGCCGCCAGGCAGTGGCACCTAACCACCAGAAATCAGCGCATATGACGCCAGTGACGGTTTTTTGCATAACTTCTAGAGAAACGTCAGATTTGGATGAATTTTAAAGCGTTACGAAGTACGTATCTTGGGGAATTTGTTAGAAATGATAAAATGGACTTTTTAGAAGGATATGAGGTGGTTAGAATGAGTTATTTTTGAAAAGATTTGTCTCTTGGAGTGAAAAGGCACTTAAGAGACCCTTTGGAAGATTCATTGAATGTGGACTCTTTTTGAGGAGACACTTAATCATCTCTTAGGAAATTATAATTAGGGCTTGGACCGAGTTTTGCTGATGGCGATGACCGTGCTGCCCACCATGCTCCGAGATCCTTGTTGTTGCAGAGGTTTAGTTTTAGAAGTCATAAATCAGGAGATGAGAGAAGTGTTTTGGTTTAGAGAAAATCTTAAAATCCAAGTGTTTTTTTAGTGTTTTAATTAAAACAAATCTTAAAGTTGTTTAAACAGAACCGATTAAGATCCCACGGTTCCGTCATCCCAGCACCGTTATTTTCATCGAATTCACTTAGTCTAGATTAATTTGCTAAACTCAACTGAATGAGTTCCACACTTTCATTTAGACCGTGGCAAATCCCATCAACAACACATGGGTTACATCATCCGAGGTATTCCTGATCATTCAACGAGACGTTTTAATTTAGTTACAATTGTAGTTTTGTTGTTCTGTTTGTGATTAAATTTTGAGTTGTTTTATATTTTAGAATGTTGTGGCGGTGAATTTTATCTTGCAATGACTTTTAATTTAGTTTTGGTTTCAGTTCAGGGACTACCCTAAAGGTTTTGGTTTCCATGCAACAGTTTTATTTATCATGCAAGAAAAGTAAAGTACAATGCATGTAAGTAAATTGCAATAAAATAAAAGCGTACCTGGAGGGTCTTCCCGTCATCCCAAGCTACACTTAAAACACATGTTAAGGCATTTAAATATTTCAACAAGTACCTAGGTCAAGCTAAGGGAAAGGGTTTTGGTTGTCTACCAATTTCCTAATCCTATAACTAGTCATCTCCTATGACGTCTAAGTTCTTGTGTTTTGTTTAAGGATGATTTTCTTCATCAAAGAACAATTAAATTCAGTTATTCTTCTAAAACATCCCGTCATATTGAGGAAGTGCTTAGGACAAGTCCTAAACATCTTTTCAATATTTTTGGAGTTGTTTTGAGTCCAAGTAAATTTAGTTATACAGGTGAATTAATCATCCAGGAGTTTAGTTAAACTTTGTATATTGCTCAGTGAACTTAAGTATTTGATTACCTGATGAATGAAGTGACATCTCACTTAATACTCTATTTAAGAGTTATAATAATTAAAGCCTTTAAGGGTAAGTTGGTTTATCGAGAATTTTAATCATAATTAATTAAAAGTTTGAATTAATGGTTCAAAGTGTTTTAATTTAATAATGAGAATTTAATTAATAATTTTAAGTTTGGAATACTGTTCAAATTATTTTAGATTTAATTCTTAATGATTTCATTTAGGTTTGTTGTTAAATGATTTTAATTCAATTTGATTTTAATTTAATTTTAATTTTAATTTAATTTTTATTTAATTTTAATTTAATTTTAATTTAATTTTAATTTAATTTTAATTTAATTTTTTTAATTTTAATTTGATTTAAATTTATTTAATTTTTAATTCAATTTAATTTTAATTTAATTTAATTTAATTTAATTTAATTTAATTTAATTTAATTTAATTTTAGTTTAATTTAATTTAATTTTAATTTAATTTAATTTAATTTAATTTTTATTTTAATTTAATTTAATTTAATTTAATTTAATTTAATTTAATTTAATTTAATTTAATTTAATTTAATTTAATTTAATTTAACTTAATTTAATTTAATTTTAATTTTAATTTAATTTTAATTTAATTTAATTTAATTTTTAATTTTAATTTAATTTAATTTTAGTTTTAATTTTAGTTTTAATTGTTAATTTTAATTACCAATTTAGATTATTATTTTAATTTTTAATTGTGAATTAAGTATTGTTAAAGTGATTTATTTAGGGATTTTTAAATTAAAGAATAAATATCCTCTTAATAATATCCTTATTTTAATGATCCAAATTTAAATATATTCTTTCCAAAATTTAAATTATTTAATTAATTAAAGTTTCAGTTTTGATATTTTCAAAATGTTTAGTGGGTTTCTACCCCTTAATTTTCCTAAGTTTCAATTATCCAAGAGAAAATTAAGATCAAATGTTTTACCTCCCCATTTTGATTAAACCTAAAGTTTTAATTAAGGGTTAAAATTTTTAATTATCTTTATGCCCTTTTAAGCTTATTTATTTCATAACTCACTAAATTGAGCTCAAATAAATTTGAAATTTTTATATCACCTCACTCATATGTCAATTAAGACATTAGAGGAGAAAATGTGATTTTTCTGAATTTAATTTATTTATATAATTATTTTTAGTAGAAAATAGGGGTTTTCAAAGAAAATTCAACAACATAACCAAGGAAAGGTTTCTATCCTTAAGAAAATTATGGAATGTTTTTAATGACCAGAAGACCACTTGGACCAATTTTGGTAATTTTTTGAATTATATTTTATTTATTTTAATTATTTTGAGTTTTAGAGTATTAATTAATTATAAAATTAAATTAAAGTTGAAAAATAGATTTTATATTTTCTTAAATCTCTCTGACCTCAAGGAGTTTAGAGAATTAAATTTTATAATTTTCTGATTTTTCTTTTACTTATTGGAATTATTTTAGGGAAAAAGGTTAAAAACTCATTTTTTAATATTAAAAATTACATTAAGCCTTTAAAATTTAATATCTTACCCTAGGGACTTAGGAAAAATATTTGGTTTGTTCTTAAGTGATTAGGAATCAAAATGTGACATTTTTATGATTTTTATTATGTTTTAATTATTAAAATATTAAAATATTATGAAAAATCAACCTTTTTAGAAAATTCCAATTTTAATTTTCCTGAACTCCCCTGATATTAGTATTTTTTAGAGTTATGAATTTTTAAAGTTCCATTTTGCTTATGAGGCTTAATTAATCTATTTGGTAGGGTTAATCAAGTCCAATTGATTTTAAATTTTTATGTGAAGTTTCTCAGATCTTAAAGATGAGTGGACAATTATTTTCAAGTCAATTTGATCTGTGGTTAACCCTAATTAATTCAAATTAAATTTAGGGGTTTAGACCAATTGAGGTTATTATGAATGAATTAACTCAAAAAATATTTTTCATAGGGTCCTCTGGTCCTAAGGAACATCACCAAATTTTCCTAGAATTTATTTCACAACATGTTAATTATTGGAATTAAAATACCTAAAACAGTGACATGAAATTGAAAATTCAATAACCTTTCACAGAGATAGCCTCTTACCTTAAAAAATTCAGGGAATGTTCCCAAGATCAGAGGCTTCAAAAGCCCTATGGTCTCCTGTCATGGTGAATTATCTATGGAAATGAAGAATCAAAATACTGAAAACAGTAAATAAATTATTAAAAATAAAATACTCATCCAATAAATTTGATTTCTTTTCCACATTATTCTCCTCTGTTCACAGAGCAAGAGGGTATTTTTATTTTATTTTTTTGATTTTTCTATGCAAAGAAATGGATTTTTGAAGTTCTGGGCATTTAAATAATTCAAAAATACCCTATTTATCTCTTATCCACACGGCGCCAGCGCAACATCGGCATCTCCGAAAGCCCACGCAGTGCATTCCCATTCGACGCCGCCATCCGACTCAGCTCTCTGGGGGCCCGCGGTTCACGTAACATTCCCTTGTCCAATGCAAAATGAACCGTCCGCTCGATACACGCGCGATCCAACGGCTCCTGGTCATCGTCTACGACTGGTGTGCACCCGTGACCGTCCACACTAAAACCTTAAGATCTCACTCGATTCTCAATGGATTTTCATGTTCTTAAGCTCTATGGATTCATCTTGAAGAGAAAAACACATATATACGATTTATAGGCTATGAAATTAACCCAAACAAAATGGAGAATCACTAGAAGCTCGGGAGGAAGAGTGAGTTCATACCTTTGCTCAGAGAAGTGAAGCTTCAATCTGAGACTTGTGTCACCTTCGATTGAGTCCAGGCAAGCTCCAGATGAAGTCTCTGGCTCTTGGGAATTGTCTAGGTATGAAAGTGACCAAGGCGATCACAAAGCTTGGAGGCTGGAAGAAATGGCTAGCCTGGTGAGGGGGCTTTTGCTGGGGAACTTCTCCTCTTTGTCTGGTGAAGGTGTAGGACCAATCAATTTGGAGATTGGCTCACTGTGGTGAAGTGTCCTGTTTTTTGGGTGGATTTTCAACTCAGAAATTGAGCTCACAGAGAGGATTTTAGGGCTGGATTTCAGTGGGGATCAAGTTCTCTATGTCTGGAGAGGGGTCTGGAATGATTTTGGCAGAGTTTTGGTAAGGTTTGGTTCAACTCCTCCTTTGGCTGAGAGGAGGTGGTGTTTAAATAGGCATGGCTGGAGGGCTCACCAGGGGGATTGATGGCTTGGATCAACTGCTTAGGGCAAGGGAAGAACAGCCATGGTGTTCAATTGGGCTGGGACAACTCAGCAAGGAGAAATTCAAAAATTGGCTCACATGGGTGCTCTCGGCCTGGTGGTTTCCAGCGGCTGTGGTGGCTGGCCGGCCAGGGTCAGGTCACCCTCAAGGTCAGGAGGACCAGTGCTGGAGGTTTGTGCAAGCAATTGTCCAATGCCAAGTGTAAAGGGTTGGATTTAAGTGGTAAAGGGAGAAGAGTGATTTTGGGTTCACATGTGTCAACCCATGTATTTGGGCTTGGTTCACCTCCCCATGGACTGATTTTGGGCCAAGGGGATCAGTTGGGTCAGTTGACATGGAGTGGTGAAGTCCCCATCAAAATAGTTTAAGTTAATTTTGGGTTATGGTGTTGCATTAAAGAGGTTAAAATGGCTTAAGGAAGGCTTAGGAAAGGACTCCCTCTTCTTGCCATTAATGGCTTGGTGACAAGTCAAACCCCCATGGCTTCATGTGGCTTGTCCATGGCTTGCATGTGGCTCCATTTGGCTCATCCTTGGCTTAGGAAAAGTGGATTCATTTATATGAAAAAGGAATTTGGAGATTTTTGCAATTTAGTGAAAAAATTAGATGATGCTTGATTTAGGTTGATTTTATGATTGATTTGGGACTTAGGAATTGATTCCAATTAAAGGGATGATGAGAAGGAATTGTCATGTGGGCTTTGGAATGGGTTTGGGCTTTTGGATTTCACTTTGGATGGGCTTTCAAGATGGTTTAGGGAGTGGGCTTTTAGATTTCAAAATAAATTTTAGGATGAAAATTTTGCAAAGGATTGGGTCCAATAAGTGTTGAATTTAATTTAGGAATGTTTCATGAATGATTTGGAATGAATTTGAAGTGATTTAGAGTTGAATTGGGTTGAATTTGGGTCTTTTTTGGTTATGGTCAAAATGGATCCAATTGGGCTAACTTGAGTTAAGGTTGGGCTAAAGTTTGATTTGATGTAAAATTAATGTTGAGAAATGTTCATGGGAGTGTCACAAAGAGTTTCCAACTTTGGTTGGGCTCTAATTTTGGGATTTGGGCCCATTTGGGTTAGGTTTGGGCTTAGGTCAATTTAAGGGATTTTGGTTTTGGGTTAGGTTTGGGTGGAGTTTAGGTTCACATGTTGGGTAAATCAAGTTAGTGTTTTGTTTATGGTGATGTTAGGAAGGCTTTGAAAAAGATTTTGGGCCAATTGGAGTTGAATTGGATGGGTTTGAGCTAGGTTTAGGTCATGGGCCAAAATTGTGCCTTAAGCTTCAAATTGAAATTGGGCTCAAATGTCAATTAAATTGGACTTGGATTTAGTCTAAATTGATATTGGGGATGTTTATTTGAATTTTAGAATTGAATTGGACCAAAATTGAGGTCAATTGGGGTGGTTTGGTTTGACATTAGGTTCACTTGGGTTTAAAATGGGCCAAATTGGGGGTTTTGGTAAAAGTGGGGTAAATTAGAAAAATTAGCCCATGGTGTAGTTGAACAAAATGAAATTGGGAATATTTGGGATTTTCTGGAATTTTTTAGGAATTTTCTGAATTTTTTAGATTTTTGGGCTAAGAAGAGCATTTTGGGTATTTGGAGGGTATTGGGGGGTACTTTTGGAATTTTTGGTTTTTTGGCTATGGATAATCATTTTGAATGGGGGGAAATGTTTAGGATTGATTTTGAGGAATTTTGGGTAATTTAGGTGATTTTGTAAATTTTAGGTTGTTTCAAGGGCTTTTGGTAGGTTTAGTAGGTGTAGGGCCCAGGGGTCAAAAATTGAAATTTTGGAAAAATGAATATTGATCAAATTTGAGTAAAATGGAATCACTTTGGTTGAGCCATGAAGCCATATTAAGCCCATATGAGCCATGAGAGGACTCATTTGAGGCATTCACTATGTTGTTCCTAACCCTCTTAGCGAGGGCTTAGGGGTTAAGGACCATCCATGTGAATTACCTACATGAGTCGGAAGTCAAGTTGGGTGAGAGTGTGGTTTTAGGACTTGGAATGTGTGTGAGAGTGTAGTGTATGTGCAAGTCAACCCTCACCGGACCGGGCCGCCTGGGGTATCCCTAAGGCCAAGAAGTCCTATAGGGAACTCATCCTTTAAACCTCCACATTTGATTTCAACCCTCTAGGTGATTAGGGGTCTACAATCAAGCTTGTGGGGTTTGGAGGGAGTCAAGAGGTGTTTAAACTTCTAAAGAGTGGGTTCCACTTATAGTCCTCTAAGACTAGTTAAAGGAAAAGCCTATGGCTAGATCCTAAGTACTAAAGAGAAGAGAAAAAGACCTCATCAAAAATGAGGTCAACAGTGAGAATTTAGTCCATATAATTGAGTGTAAATAAATAGGGAGATATACTTTAATGGGTGTAAAAATAGAGAACTTTAGAGTGACAGGCTAAAGCTCCTATTTTGGTTTGATATTTTAAGTTTTTATATAAGATGTTAGCCCCCACGTGGAGGGATAAGAGGGAACTCTAAAGTAAGAGCTAGTATCTTCCCTGCCTAATCTATCTTCAAGATTTCATAGAATCAGATTAACCTATGTTATTTATATAACCAAGTAAGGGTAAAGAATATAATTGCTCATATTTGTCACAATTTCTCTCACTACTTGTTTTACTTTTACAAATGTCACTAATTTTATTGCATGAGGAATGATACTTTTAATATATATAAGCCCCATATTCTGATTTCACTAAATATTTTAGTTTAGAAGTAGTATTGTAGTAATAATTATAGGATTTAATTAAAGCTGAACCTTTATCGACTTTCCAAGTTAGGGCATGTTGTTGTAGACTAGAACTTCTCTTGAAAGCTGCTGTGATTTATCGCGATCTCCATGGGATCGATTATTGGGGCTTAATTAGAATGCTCTATATTACTTGATAACGATACGTATACTTGTGTAAACTCCCTACTATTTAAAGAGATTTGAAATCTTAGTTTTCTTTGGAGTTAAATTTTTGGCACTGTTGTAAAGGAAGAAATTTAAATAAGAAAACTAAAGAATTAAACTCTTGTATATTGTAATCGGCGATCAAGTTTTAGGCGCCGTTTTAGAGATCACTGTACGGCTTATTTTTAGGTTGTGTGTTTTTATTTTGAAAAGGGGGTCGCCTAACAGAAGTTGTCGATGAATTTTTAATTTAGTTTAAATAAATAATTTTGAAAAGTAGTATTTGATTTTGAAAATAATTTTAAATTTGAAGGTTTTAAGATATAAGATTAAACCGATCTCACATCCCAAATAGTTTATATAAATGAGCACCGCACCACGAACCGTGTATCTATCCCTAAGGATAGACACACTGCTTGATGGTGAGGCTCGATTAAATAAACTAGAAGATTTGTGACATCCATTTGGTCTGCGAACGAATTTTATAAGCCGACAAATTCGTCTGCTTAATATGAAAGCATTAAACGAGGTTTATATTACACCGGGTTCTTTAAAATTCCCTATAAGGGCAAGCCCCTATAGTTAATTACATCTTAAGTGACGGGAATCACCTAAGAAAACTCTCGATAATAATCAATAATTCTGCTCTCAAGAATTTCGAAGTTTAAGTTTTCAAAGGATTGAATTTTGGAATTTCGATAGGGAATGGATCAAGTTTAGAACATTTTGTTTTGAGAATTCAAAGGACGAAAGGTAGGAGAAATTAAGGATTCGAAGTGAACTTCGGTAATTTCCCGACTATCCTATTGTTTGGCTTGGATTTAGGAAAGTCCTAATGTTTATTTAGTATTTCAATCTTGCCAATTTTAATTAATTAGGGCTTATATTTATATGACAGAATCATACAAATAGCCTTGAAGAAGTGAGGGTTTATGTCGTATCAGACGACTACCTCGGAATCCTAAGACCGGTTAGGGCTTAATTTACAAGGTAAATGCCTAACGAAGAGTTGAGGATTTATGTTGCACTAGTGCAAACTACCTCGAAGTCCTATGGCTTTATTATTTAATTCTAGGAAAGTTTCTTCGAAGTAGACTCGAGTTTTGCTGATGACGATGGCCGTCGCTGCCCACCATGCTCCGAGCTCCTTGTTGTTGCAGAGTTTTAGTTTTAGAAGTCATAGAGCAGGGGATGAGAAAAGTGTTTTGGTTTAGAGAAAATCTTAATTTCCAAGTGTTTTTTACATTTTAATTAAAACAAATCTTAAAGTTGATTATAACGACACCGGTTAAGATCCCACGGTTCCATCCTTCAGGCATCATTATTTTTATCAGATTCACTTAGTCCAGATGAATTTGCTAAACTCAACTGAATGAGTTTCACACTTTCATTTAGACCGTGGGAAATCCCGTTAGCAACACGTAGGTTACATCATCCGAGGTATTCCCGATCATCCAATCAGGACGTTTTAATTTAATTGTAATTGTAGTTTTGTGTTCTGTTTGTGATTAAATTTTGAGTTGTTTTATATTTTGAAATGTTGTGGCGGTGAATTTTATCTTGCAATGGCTTTTAACTTAGTTTTGGTTTCAGTTTTAGGGACTATCCTAAAGGTGTGGGTTTTCATGCAACAATTGTTTATCATGCAAGAAAAGTAAGTGTGATGCAATTAAAGAAATTGCAATAATGTAAATTGCAATAAAATAAAACCGTACCTGGAGGGTCTTCTCGTCATCCCAAGCTGCACTTAAAACACAATTAGGATATTTAAGCAAGTTCTTAGAGCTAAGGGAAGGGTTATGGTTTTCTACCAAATTCCTAATCCTATAGCTAGTCATTTCCTACGACGTCTAGGTTTTGTGTTTTGGTTTGAGGACGATTTTCTTCATCGAAGAACAATTGAGTTCAATCGTTCTTATAAATATCCTATCATATTGAGGAAGTGCTTAAGAAGAATCTTAAACATCTTTTCAATATTTCTAGGATTATTTTAAGTCCAAATGAATTCAATTACACAAATGAATTAATCGTCCGAGTTTTAGTTAAGTTTTGTTGTCATCTTATTCAGTGATCTAGGATGTTTGAATGTCCTATAAGTGAAATAACATTTCATTTAATATCCTGTCTAGGAGTTATGATAACTAAAGCTTTCGAGGGTAAATTGGTATTCAAATGGTTTGTGATTTAGTTTAATTTCAGTTAATTTGGAATAGTGTTCAAGTTATTTTAGATTTATTTTGAATTCTTTATGTCTTTGGTGATGTTATATGTAATTCAACTTAATTTAATTTAATTTAATTTAATTGAGTTTTAATTTAATTTAATTCAATTTAATTCAATTTAGTTTGATTTGATGTTAAATTAAATTAATTTGATTTGATTTAATTTTAATTTAATTTGATTTAATTTCCTTTAATTTAATTTAATTTAATTTAATTTTATTTTATTTTATTTTATTTTATTTAATTTAACTTAATTTAATTTGATTTTATTTATTTTATTTAATTTAATTTAATTTAATTCAATTTAATTTACTTAATTTAATTTAATTTTTAATTTAATTTTATTTTTAATTTTAATTGAAATTTCAAAAGAGTTTAATAATTTAATTTTAGTTTAATGATTAAGTCTTTTAATATTTTGAATTTGAGTTATCATTTTAATTAAGAATTGAATATTAATGAGATGATTAATTTAGGGATTTTAAAATTAAAGAATAAATCTCTTCCTAATAATATCCCTATTTTAATAATTCCAATTTTATTATTCTTCCAAATTTAATCAATTATTTAATTAATGTTTAATTATTTTAAATTGCTTAATGGATTTCTACCCTTTAATTATTTAAATTTCAATCATCCAAATCAGATTAGGATCAAATATTTTACTTATTAATTTTTTTATTAAACCTAAAGTTTTAATTAAGGATTAAAATTTTAATTACCACTTTACCCTTTAAGCTTAATAATTTCATAACTCACTAAATTGAACTCAAATGAACTTGAAATTTTTATGTGACTTCACTCATATGTCAATAAAGACACGAGAGGAGAAAATGTGATTTTTCTGTATTTAATTTATTTATATAATTATTTTTGGTAGAAAATAGAGATTTCAAAGGAAAATTTAATAACATGACCAAGGGAAAGTTTCTGTCCTTAAGAAAATTAGGGAACATTCCTAATGACCAGAGGACCACTTAGACCAATTTTGGTGATTTTTTGAATTAAGTTATTTTTATTATAATTATTTTAATTTTTGGAGTGTTAATTAATTTAAAAATAAAATAAATGTTGAAAAATGAATTTTATATTTTTCAAAAATCACTCTGATATCAAGGAAATCAGAAAATCAAATTTAGCAATTTTCTGATTTTTCTATGATTTATCATAATTATTTTAGTGAAAATGCTAGAAAATACATTTTTTTAATTTTAAAATTACCCTAGAGCTTTAAAATTTAATATCTCACTAAATAGACCTAAGAAAAATATGGGGTTTGTTCCTAAGTGATTAAAATTCAAAATGTGACATTTTTGTGAATTTTATTATTTTTGTGATTTTTATTATTTTTTAATTATTAAAAATATTAAAATAATATTAAAAATCAACTTTTTTAGAAAATTGAAATTTTAATTTTCTTAAATTCCCCTAATATCAGAGAGGCTCCAAAACCAATTTGGTGAATTTTTGAAAGATATTTTGAAAGTTATGAATTTTTAAAGTTTAAAATGGCTAAATGGCTTAATCAACCCAATTAGTAGGGCTAACCAAGTCCAATTGACCTCAAATTTTTATGGTGGGTTCCTCTAATCCTAAAGGTCAGTTGAGAATTGATTTGAGGTCAATTTGATGTATGGTTAGCTCTAATTAATTAGAGATCCATTTTAGGTGTTTAAGCCAATTAGGGTTGTTTTAAATGAACTAACTCAAAACCTATTTTTCCTAGGGTCCTCTGGTCATAAGGAACATCACCAAATTTTCCTAGAATTTATTTCACAACATGCTATTTATTGGAATTAAAATACTCAAAACAGTAACATGAATTTGAAAAATCAATAACTTTTCATAGGGATGGCCTCTGACTTTGGAAAATTCAGGGAATGTTCCCAAATTCAGAGGCTTCAAAAGCCCTATGGTCTCATGCCATATTGAATTGTATACATGCATGGAGAATTAAAAATATGCAGAGAGTAAATAAATTATTAAAAATAAAATACTTGATGAAATTAAATGATTTCTTTTCCACATTATTCTCCTCTGTTCACTCGAACAAGAGGGTATTTTTATTTTATTTTTCCGATTTTCCTACACAAAGTTATGAATTTTTGAAGTTTAGAGAATTAAATAAATAGAAAATACCCCTAATTTTCTATTTATCCACGCGGCGCCGCGTCATCCTCGGCATCTCCGAACGCACACGCGTCGCGCTCCCATTCGACACCGCTGCTTGAGTCGGCGGCCCGGGCCCCGCGGTTCTCGTACCGTCTCCTGGTCCGACGCCATCTGAGCCGTCCGTCTGCGCGTGTATTGAATGGACGGCATCCGTTCATCGTCCCCGAGCGTCCTCACCCGAGAGCCATCCACACTAAATCCCTAAGATCTCTCTCGATACTCCATGGATTTTCATGTTCTTATGCTCACATGGATTCGTCTTGAGAAGACGAACACATCCATACGAGTTTATGTGGGATGAAATTTACGCAATAGAAATGGAGAATGTTCGAAGCTCGGGAAGAAGAGTGAGGCCATACCTTTGCTCGGAGAAGTGTGGCTTCGATCCGAGGGTTGTTGCACCTTTGATTGGATCCCGGCAAGCTCCGGATGAAGTCTCCTGGTCGCAGTGAATCGCCTAGGTGGGATTTCGACCACGGCCGATCACAAAGCTTGGAGGCCGGAGCAACCGGGTGGCCCGGAGATGGGGCTTTTGCTTGGTGGACACCTTCCCTCGGTCCGGTGAAGGTGTAGAACCAATCAATTTGGGGATTGGCTCACTCGTGGAGAAGTGTCCCGGTTTTGGGCTTGGATTTCAACTCCGAAATTGAGCTCGCGGAGAAGAAATGGCGGGGGATTTCGGTGGGGATCAAGTGCTCGTGTATGGGGAGTAGTCCGGAACAATTTTGGCAGAGTTTCCTTAAGGTTTGTTTTAGCACCTCTCATGGCCGAGAGGAGTGGTGTTTAAATAGGAGAGGGTGGAGGGCCTCCCGGGAGAGTTAGGGCTTGGGATCGAGCTCGCTCTTGGCAAGAGAAGAACAGCTACAATGGCCACTAGGGATGGGGCGACTCAGCAGGGAGAATTCTAAAGTTGGCTCACATGTGAGCTCTCGGCCATGGTGTTTCCCGGCGGCCTGGTGGCCGGCCGGCCAGGCATGGGTCACCCTCGAGGTCGGGTGGGTCGGTGCGGGACTTGGTGCAAGCAATTGGCAAATGCCATGTGTAAAGAGCTTGGATTGAAATGGAATGGGGGAAGACCATTTTGGGTTCAAATGAGTCAACCCATGGTTTTGGGCTAGGTTCACCACCCAAGGCCCGGTCTTGGGCCGAAAAGGGTCACTTGGGTCGGCCAAGAGAGAATGGTGTGGTCTCCATCCATGATGAGGTGGCTAGGCATGGTTTAGTGTGTGACATGCTTAAGGTAAAAAAGGGTTTAAGAAGGATTAGGAAAGGGGCCCCTCCTTTTGCCATTAATGGCTTGATCACATGTCAAGCCTTCCATGGCTTCATGTGGCTTGTCCATTGCTTGCATGGCTCACCTTTGGCTTGGGAAAAGTGGAGTCAATTTCATGGAAATAGATTTTAGGAATTTTTGGTAATTTGATGGAAATTTGTATGAAACTTGATTTGGAATAATTTGATGGTGGATTTAGGACTTAGGGAATGGCTTTTATTAAGTGGATGGCAAGTGGAGATCTCATGTGGGCTTTAGGGTAGATTTTGGGCTTTTTTAAAATGGTTTTAGATGGGCTTTTAAGATGGTTTAGGAAAGTGGGCTTTTGAATTTTAAAATGGATTTTGGGATGAAATTTTGTAAAGAGGTTGGGCCAAATAATTGTTGGGTTTAGCTCATGGATGTGTCATGAGTGACTTGAAGCAAATTGGGGGTGATTTGGGTTTGGATTGGGTTGAATTTGGGTTCTTTTGTTGAATGGGCCAATATAGGTCCAAGTGGGCCAAGTTGGGCCAATGTTGGGCTAGGGTTGAAATTGATGTAAAATTAATGTTGAGAAATGTTTATGGGAGTTTTTCAAGGAGGTTTTGACTTTGGTTGGGCTTTGATTTTGGGGTTTGGGCTCATTTGGGTTAGGTTTGGGTTTAGGTCAAAATTGCGCCTTTTAGCTTTGGGTTGAATTTGAGTGGGGTTTGGGTCTAAATTTTAGGCAAATTATGTTAGTGTTTTGCTTGTGGGGATGCTAAGGAAGATTTAGAAAAAGATTTGGGGTTAATTGGAGTTGAATTGGGTGAGTTTGAGCTAAGTTTGGGTCATGGGTCCAAATTGGGCTTTAAGGCCAAAAGTGAAATTGGATCCAAATGTCAATCAAATTGGACTTGGATTTGGTCTAGATTGGTATTGGGAATGTTGAATTGAAGTTTAGAATTGAATTGGACCATAATTTGGGTCAATTGGGTAGGTTTGGCTTGATATTGGGTTCACTTTGGGTTAAAATGGGTCAAATTGGGGGTTTTGACAAAAGTAGGGTAAATTGACAAAATTGGCCCATGGTGTAGTTGGACAAAATGAAATTGGGAGGTATTTTTGGAATTTTCTGGGAATTTTCTGAATTTTTGGATTTTTGGGTCAAGGGGGGTATTTTGGGTATTTGGAGGGTATTGGGAGGTATTTTTGGAATTTTTGATATTTTTGGGTATGGATGATCAATTTGAGTGATGTGGAAATGTTTGGGATTGATTTTGGGTAATCTTGGGTAATTTAGGTGATTTTGAAAAATTTGGGTAATTTCAAGGGCTTTGGGTAGGTTAGGCGGGTGTAGGGTCCCGGGAGTCAAAAATTAAAAATTTGGAAAATTGAAGATTGGGTAAACTTGAGTGGAATGAAATCATTTTGGTTGAGCCATGAAGCCACATCAAGCCCACATGAGCTATGAAGGGACTCATTTGAGGCATCCACTATGTTGTTCCTAACCCTCTTGCCGATGGCTTAGGGGTTAAGGACCATCCATGTGAATCACCTACATGAGTCGGGAGGTCGAGTTAGGTATAGGTGTGTGAAAGTGTAGTGTATAAGTGTAGTGTGTGTGTAAGTCGGCCCCTTCACCGGACTGAGGCCACCGAGGGTAATCCTAAGGCCAAAGAGTCCTATAGGAACTCATCCTTTAAACTTCCACATTTGATTTCAACCCTCTAGGTGATTTGGGGTCTACAATCAAGTTTGTGGAGTTTGCAGGGAGTTAAGAAGTGGTTTGAATTTCTAAAATGTGGGTCCCAATTCTAGTCCTCTAAGATAGTCAAAGGAAAAGCCTAAGGCTAGATCCTAAGTACTAAAGAGAAGAAGAGAAGACCTCATCAAAAATGAGGTCAACAATCACAACGGTTGATCTTAACTTTAGGAGGATTTTACTTGAAGTCTTAATCTTAGACTTGGAAAATTGTAGTGTCGTAAATACTTTTTTTTGTGAAAAGTATTTTTTTGTATAAAAAGTGTTTTGAAGAAATTGTTTGTGTAAAAAACAAGGTGTTTGTGAAAATGTTTTCTTCTATTGAAATATTTTTTGTTTAACTGTTAATGTATTGTATGTTGTGTTATGTATGCAAACTAAAGGATCTGCAGGACTTGTACCTTATGATCCTGAGTTATAAATAAGAAAAAAATTAAACAACGAAAAGGACTTAACAAACTAGAAATAGAAATGGAAAACATTCAAAATAATAACTTGAAAATCATCATAAATTATTGAGGGATTATGCAAATATTACGACAGGTGAAATTCACTCAAGTATACAAATTCCTGTCGTAGAAGCTGACTTATTTGAACTAAATCCAGAGTGATTCAACTGGTGCAAAATAACCAATTTGGGGGAACTCCTTCGGAGGATCCCTATTTACACTTATCATATTTTTTAAAACTTTGTGCTACATTTCATTATAACAGCATGTCAGACGATGTGTTAGACTAAGACTTTTTTCCTTTCTCACTAAGGGATAAGGCTAAAATGTATTTATACTCATTAGCACCTCACTCTATTAAAAATTGGGATGAGTTAACTCAATAATTCCTAGCTAAGTATTTTCCACCTTCAAGAACTACTAAACTTAGAGATAATATTATCTCATTTTGTCAGTATGAAGGGGAATCAATATATGAAGCCTGGGAAAATTTTAAGGAACTCCTAAAAAAGTGTCCACACCATGCTCTGCCAGATTAGTTAATCATTCAAACATTTTACAATGGGTTAGTAGGATCCCTTGTACGGCTTATTTTTAGGTTAGTGTGTTGTATTTTTGAAAAGAGGTCGCCTACAGAAATTGTCGGCGAATTTTTAGATTTTAAATTTAATTTAAATATATATATATATAATTTAGAAAGTAGCATTTGATTTTGAAAATAATTTTGAATTTGAAAATTTTAAGATATGAACTCAAACTGATCTCACATCCCAAATAGTTTATATAAATGAGCGCCACATCAAAAGTTGTGTATCTATCCCGAAGAATAGACACACTACTTAATGATGGGGCTCGATTAAATAAACTAGAAGATTTGTGACATCCGTTTGGTCTGCGAACCAATTTTATAAGCCGACAAGTTCCCCTGCTTAATACAAAGAAATTAAGTAGTGTTTATATTACCTGGGTTCTTAAAATTCCCTATAAGGCCAAGCCCCTATAGTTAATTACATCTTAAATGACGGGAATCACTTAAGAAAAATCTCGATAATAATCAGTAATTCTGCTCTCAAGAATTTCAAAGTTTAAGTTTTCAAGGGATTGAATTTTGGAATTTCAATAGTGGAATGGATCAAGTTTGGAACATTTTGTTTTGGGAATTCAAAGGAAGAAAGGTAGGAGAAATTACGCATTCGAAGCGAACTTCGGTAATTTCTCGACTATCCTATTGTTTGGCTTGAATTTAGGAAAGTCCTAATGTTTATTTAATGTTTTGATCTTACCAATTTTAATTAATTAGGACTTATATTTGTATGACGCAGTCATGCAAACAGCCTCGAAGATGTGAGGGTTTATGTCGTACCGAACAATCACCTCAGAGTCCTAAGACCGGTTAGGGCTTAATTTACATGACATGATCATGCAAATGCCTAACGAAGAGTTGAGGATTTATGTTGCACTAGTGCAAACTACCTCGAACTCCTATGGCTTGGTTATTTAATTCTAAGAAAGTTTTGTCAAGTAGACTCGGGTTTTGCTGATGACGATGGCCGTGCCGCCCACCATGCCCCGAGCTCCTTGTTGTTGCAGAGGTTTAGTTTTAGAAGTCATAAATCAGTGAGATGAGAGAAGTGTTCTGGTTTAGAGAAGGTCTTAATTTCCAAGTGTTTTTTATGTTTTAATTAAAACAAATCTTAAAGTTGATTATAACAACACCGGTTAAGATCCCACTGTTCCATCCTTCCAAAGATCGTTATTTTTATCGGATTCACTTAGTACAGATGAATTTGCTAAACTCAACTAAATGAGTTCCACACTTTCATTTAGACCATGGGAAATCCCGTTAGCAACACGTAGGTTACATCATCTGAGGTATTCACGATCATCCAACAAGACGTTTTTATTTAGTTGTAGTTGTAGTTTTGTTGTTCTGTTTATGATTAAATTTTGAGTTGTTTTATATTTTGAAATGTTACGACGGTGAATATTATCTTGTAATGACTTTTAATTTAGTTTTGGTTTCAGTTTTAGGGACTATCCTAGAGGTGTGGGTTTTCATGCAACAGTTGTTTATCATGCAAGAAAAGTAAAGTGCATTTGCAATAAAGTAAATTGCAAGGAGGTAAATTGCAATAAAACAAAAGCATACCCGGAGGGTCTTCCCGTCATCTCAGGCTACACTTAAACACAATTTAGAATATTTAAGCATTTAAAGCAAGTTCCTAGTAAAGCTAAGGGAAGGGTTATGGTTTTCTACCAAGGTCCTACTCCTATAGCTAGTCATCTCCTATGACGTCTAGGTTCTTGTGTTTTGTTCGAGGACGATTTTCTTCATCAAAGAAAAATTAAGTTCAATTGTTCTTATAAATATCATATCATATTGAGGAAGTGCTTAAGACGAATCTTAAACATCTTTTCAATACCTCTAGGATTGTTTTAAGTCCAAGAGAATTTAATTGTATAAATGAATTAATCATCCAAGAGTTCAAGTTTTGTTATCTTGCTCAGTGAACTAGAACATTTGAATATCCTATGAGTGAAGTAATACTTCACTTAACACTCCGTTTAGGAGTTATGATAACAAGAGCTTTTGAGGGCAAATTAATGTTCAAGTGATTTGTGATTTAATTTAATTTCAATTAATGGGTTTAAGTTTGGAATAGTTGTTCAAGTTGTTTTAGATTTATTTTGAATTCTTTATGTCTTTGGTGATGTTATATTTAATTCAATTTAATTTAATTTAATTTAAGTTTAATTTAATTTGGTTTAGTTTTACTTTCAATTTAATTTTATTTAATTTAATTTAATTTTAATTTTATTTTAACTTGATTTTATTTTTTTATTTAATCTAATATGTTTTAATTTAATTTAATTTAATTTAATTTAATTTAATTTAATGTGATTTAATTTAATTTAATTTAATTTAATTTAAATTTTAATTTAATTCAATTTAATTTAATTTAATTTAAATTTCAATTTAATTTTATTTTAATTTTAATTTATATTTTTTATGCTTTAAGGATGATTTAATTTTAATTGTTAAAATATTAATTTAATTGAAATCTTAGAAGGATTTAATTTAAATGTTTTAACTTTAATTTAATTTAATGATTAAGTCTTTTAGCATTTTAAATCTTGAATTTGGATTATCATTTTAATTAGGAATTAAATATTATTGAGGTGATTAATTTGGGGATTCTTAAATTAAAGAACAAATCTTCTCCTAATAGTATCCCTATTTTAATAATTCCAATTTTTTTATTATTCTTCCAAGTTTAATTAATCATTTAATTAAGGTTTATTTTAATTATTTTCAAATTATTTGGTAGGTTTCTACCCTTTAATTGCCTAAGTTTCAAACATCCAAAATCAACTTAGTATCAAATATTTTACCCACCCTTTTAATTAAACCTAAAATTTTTAATTATAGGTTAAAATTTTAATTACCATTTTGCCCTTTAAACTTACTAATTTCATAACTCACTAAATTGAGCTTAAATGAATTTGAAATTTTTATGTGACTTCACTCATATGTCAATCAAGACATTAGAGGAGAAAATGTGAATTTTCTGTATTTAATTTATTTATGTAATAATTTTTGGTGGAAAATAGGGATTTTCAAGGAAAATTTAATAATTTGACCAAGGGAAAGTTTCTCTCCTTAAGAAAATTATGAGACATTCCTAATGACCAGAGGACCACTTGGACCAATTTTGGTGATTTTTTGAATTATATCATTTTTATTATAATTATTTTGAATTTTGGAGTATTAATTAATTTAAAAATAAAATAAAGGTTGAAAAATGAATTTTATATTTTTAAAAAATCTCTCTGATATCAAGAAAACTAGAGAACCAACTTTTATAATTTTCTAATTTTTCTTTGATTTATTAGAATTATTTTAGTGGAAATGCTAGAAAATACATTTTTTTATTTTAAAATTACCTTAGGGCTTTAAAATTTGATATCTCATCATAGAGACTTAAGAAAAATATGGAGTTTGTTCCTAAGTGATTAAAATTCAAAATGTGACATTTTGGTGAATTTTATTATTTTTGTGATTTTTATTATTTTTTAATTATTAAAAATATTAAAATAATGCAAAAAATTAACTTTTTTGGAAAATTGTAATTTTAATTTTCTTAAATTCCCCTGATATCAGAGAGGCTCCAAAACCAATTTGGTGAATTTTTGAGAAATATTTTGAAAGTTATGAATTTTTTATGTTTAGGTTTGGCTAAATGGCTTAATCAACCCATTTGATAGGGCTAACCAAGTCCAATTGACTCTAAACTTTTATGGTAGGTTACTCTGATCCTAAATGTCAGTGGAGAAATGATTTCAAGTCCATTTGATGTATGATTAGCTCTAATCAATTAAAGCTCAATTTTGGGTGTTTAAGCCAATTAGGGTTATTAAAAGTGAGTCAACTGAAAACCTATTTTCCCTAGGGTCCTCTGGTCATAAGAAACATCACCAAATTTTTCTAGAATTTATTACACAACATGCTAATTATTGGAATTAAAATACTCAGAATAGTGACCTATAATTGAAAAATCAATAACTCTTCATAGAAATGGCCTCTGACTTTGGAAAATTCAGGGAATGTCCCTAAATTCAGAGGCTTCAAAAGCCCTATGGTCTCATGCCATGGTGAATTGTATACATGCATGGAGAATTGAAAATGTGCAGAGAGTAAATAAATCATTAAAAATCAAATATTCAATGAAATTAAATGATTTCTTTTCCACATTATTCTCCTCTGTTCACTGAGCAAGAGAGTATTTTTATTTTATTTTTAGGATTTTCCTACACAAAGTTATGAATTTTCTAAGTTCTGGTAATTAAATAAATAGGAAATAGCCCTAATTTCCTACTTATCCACGCGGCGCCACGCCATCCTCGGCAGCTCCGAAAGGCCACGCGTCGTCTCCTGATTCGGCGCCGCCATCCGACTCAGCGCTCCAGGGACCCGCGGTTCATGTACCATCGCGCTGTCCGGCTCGATCCAGACCGTCCGCTCGATACACGCTCGATCCGACGGCTCCCAGTCATCGTCTACGACTGGTGTGCACCCGTGACCGTCAACCTTCTAACCCTAATTTCTCGCTCGATTCTCAACGGATTTTTGTGTTCTTATGCTCTATGGATTTGTCTTGAGGAGACGAACACATCCATACGGTAAACATGCATTGAAATTGATTCAAATTAAATGGAGAATCTCTCAGTAAGCTCGGGAAGAAGAGTGAGTCCATACCTTTGCTCGGAGAAGTGAAGCTTCGATCCGAGAGTTGTGTCACCTTCGATTGGGTCCAAGCAAGCCCCGAGATGAAGTCCCTCGGCACAGTGAATTGTCCAGGTATGATTTCGATCACAGCCGATTACAAAGCTTGGAGTCTAGAACAGATGGGTGGCCTGAAGAGGGGGCTTTCACTGGGGAACTCCTTCTCTTGGTCTTGTGCAGATGTGGGTGAGTTTAATTTGAATTTGGTGGAGGATTTGGGAATGTCCTATTCTGGCCTGAGAATTGAGCTCCAAAATTGAGCTCAGTTAGTGGGGATTAGGGCAAGAGAACAGTGGGTATCAAATGCTCTAAGTGTGGGGGAGAGTCTGGAGTGATTTTGGCAGAGTTTCCTTAAGGTTGGTTCAGCACCTCTTCATGGCCGAGAGGGGTGAGGTTTAAATAAGAGAGGCTGGAGGGCCTCCGGGGGAGTTAGGGACTGGAATCAGCTGCTCTTGGCAAGGGAAGAACAGCTACAATGGCCACTGGGCATGGGGCAACTCAGCAAGGGAGAATTTCAATGCTTGGCTCCTTCCAATGTCTCGGCCATGGTGTTTTCCGGCGACCCAAAGGCCGGCCGACGAGGCATGAGTCACCATCTTGACCGGGGTGGTCGGGGCTTGGCAATGGTGAAGTCAATTGGGTTTGGACATGTGTAAAGGAGTTGGATCAAAGTGGCATGGGGCGCATGGCTAGTTTGGCTTTAAATTGGTCAACCCATCCTTTTGGGCTAGGTGCACCACCCAAGACTTGGTTTAGGCTGAAGAGAAAGTGATTTGGCTCAGCTTGATTAGTGGGGTCAAGTCACAATCCAAGTACAATTAGGATTAAACATGGTTTAGGGGAGACATGGAAATGGTTAATCACCTTAAGGGAATATGGAAAGGATCTCCTCCTTTTGCCCAATGTGGTAAGGTCACATGTGAACAACTCACAAGGCTTGCATGTGGCTTAAGAGTGGCTTCATGGCTTTTATATGGCTTGAGAAAAGTGGGCTTGGTTTCATGAAAGTGGGTTTAAGGAATTTTGGTGTTTTAGTGGACAAATTTCATGAAGCTTGATTTGGAACTATTTGGTTATTGATTTTGGAACTTAGGAAGTGTTTTAAATTATGGGTATGATGAGAGAAATTTCATGTGGGCTTTTGGAATATGTTTTGGGCTTTTAAATTTGTTTTGGGTGGGTTCTTTAGGAAGGTTTAAGAAAATGGGCTTTTTAAGCTTGGAAATAAATTGGTGGATGGGAAATTTGTAAAAGTTTGGGCCAAATAATTGTTGGGTTTGGTTTAGGAATGTGCCATGAGTAATTTGAAACAAATTTGAGGTGGTTTGGGTTTGAATTGGGTTGAATTTGGGCTTTTTGGTAAAGTGGCCAATGGTAGGCCAAATTGGGTTAACTTGGGCTAATGTTGAGCTAATGTTGAAATTGGTGTAAAATTAATGTTGAGAAATGTTTTTAGGGCTTTTTTAAAGAGGTTTCAACTTTTGTTGGGGTTAGATCAAACCTATTTGGGTTAAGTTTGGGTTTAGGTCAAAATTGGGCTTTTTGGTTTTGGGTTGAGATTGAGTGGGGTTTGGGTCCAAATTTTGGGCAAATTATGTTAGTGTTTTGTTTGTGGGGATGTTAGCGAAGGTTTAGAAAAGATTTGGGGTTAATTGGAGTTGAATTGGGTTAGTTTGGGCTAAGTTTGGGTCATGGGTCCAAATTACGCTTTAAGTTCAAAAGTGAAATTGGATTCAAATGTCAATCAAATTGGGCTTGGATTTGGTCTAGATTGGTGTTGGGGATGTTGAATTGAAGTTTAGAATTGAATTGGACCAAAATTTGGGTCAATTGGGTAGGTTTGGTTTGACATTGGGTTCACTTTGGGTTAAAATGGGTCAAATTGGGGATTTTGACAAAAGTGGGGTAAATTGACAAAATTGGCCCATGGTGTAGTTGGACAAAATGAAATTGGGAATATTCGGGATTTTCTGGAATTTTCTGGAAATTTTCTGAATTTTTGGATTTTTGGATCAAGAGGGGCATTTTGGTAATTTGGAGGGTATTGGGGGTATTTTTTGGAATTTTGAGTATTTTGGGTAAAAAAATGGTCAATTTGAGTGGTGGGAGAATGTCTGAGATTGATTTTGAGGAATTTGGATGATTTTGGAGAATTTTGAAAATTTTGGGTAATTTCAAGGGTTTTGGGTAGGCTAGGCGGGTCCGGGGTCCCGGGGGTCAAAAATTGAAAATTTAGAAAATTGAAGATTGGGTAAATGTAAGTGGAATGAAATCATTTTGGTTGAGCCATGCCATATCAAGCCCACATGAGCCATGAAGGGACTCATTTGAGGCATTCACTATGTTGTTCCTAACCCTCTTAGCCAAGGGCTTAGGGGTTAAGGACCATCCATGTGAATCACCTTCATGAGTCAGGAGGTCAAGTTGGGTATAGGTGTGGTTTTAGGAGGTGTGTGAAAGTGTAGTGTATAAGTGTAGTGTGTGTGTAAGTCAGCCCTCACCGGACTAGGGCCACCTGGAAGCGGTCCTAAAGCCAAAGAGTCCTATAGGAACTCATCCTTTAAACTTCCACATTTGATTTCAACCCTCTAGGTGATTAGGGGTCTACAATCAATTTTGTGGAGTTTGCAGGGAGTTTAAGAAGTGGTTTGAATTTCTAGGTGGTGGGTCCCAATTCTAATCCTCTAGGATAGTCAAAGGAAAAGCCTAAGGCTAGATCCTAAGTACTGAAAAGAAGAAGAGAAGACCTCATCAAAAATGAGGTCAACATCCCTTAGGTTCATTATTGATGTTGTTGGTGGTGGTTCATTAATGTTAAGACCATGTGATAAAGTGTATGCTTTAATTGAAAGAATAGGTACAAATAAATATGAATGGCCCTCTGCAATAGTAAATCCTAACAAGGTAGATAGTGTTCATGATACAGATGTGATTTCAATTCTTGTATCTCAGGTTGCTACAATATCAAGGAAGTTGGACCAATTTGGAATGAACCAGCCTCAATTTACTCCAGTAATTGAGCAAAGTTTATTAAGGCATATGTTGATTCTAACTTATCATATGAGACTTTAAATACCATAAAAATTTTGTATTCTAACTTTTACAACCCAGGTTGGAAGAACTATTCTAAATTTAATGGAAATCATACTACTGGGGGTGGAAACCAACAATGGGAAATTAATCATGCAAATCTGAATGGAAGTTGGAATAATAAGCAAACTACAGAGCTTCATATCCACTGGACTCTAACAAAGATCAACAATTTGAGGATAAGAAGATGTCTATAGAAAAAGTGGTACTGTAAATGGGAAAGTAGTTACAAAGTCAAAATGTTCTGATTATAAACATAGAGTATAAACTGGGACAAATTGCTAACTCACTTAGCAATAAACCCAAGAAACACTTCCTAGCAACATTAAGATCATTCCTAAAGAGAACACTAATGAACAAGAGAAGCTATCCGATTAAGAAGTGGAAGAGAGATAGAGAATGTGGTTAGAAAAGAGAAAAAAGTTGTGAGAGAAACAAAAGTAACTAAAAGACCTAAAGAACATGATTCTAAGGATCTGGAAAAATTAGAATCTCCAACTAAAATCAATTTAGAAAGACCACCACCTCCATTTCCTCAAAGAATTAGACAGCATGAGTTGGATAAAAAATTTTAAAAATTCATGAAAGTATTTAAGAAGTTAACGATAAATATTCCTTTCGCTGATGCTTTGGAACAGATGCCAAGTTATGCAAAGTTTTTGAAGGAGATATTAAACAAGAAAAGGAAACTTGGGGATTACGAGACAGTTGCAAGGGCAACCAGAGTAAACATTGGATACATCGGGTCATCGATGTTAGACTAAGCGCTTCGTGGGAGTTAACCCATGGTTATCTTTATTATCTGTTTAGTGTGATTGTTGTTATGTTAGATTGGATAATAGTGAGATGTTGGACTTTGATCCTTGTTTGATGTGCAAGAGTTGTTTGGGTTAACATTGTGAGGTTATGCCTTGCTCTTGACTAAATTTGTACATGACTTAAGAAAGTAGCAAGCTGACGAGTCTATTACGACTTAGTTCTCAACTGGAGTTGAGTATTACCTTGAAGCATATAGAGTTTGGACTTGGACCTCTCCATGTCAACTATATTACTTCCTTTATCTGAATTTGTCTTAACTGAGTAAGGTCATGAACTTACTTAATGAACAACATCTAGATGAACTGCACTACTTTTATTTACCAGATTGTGCATACCTTTGACTTAGAGTAAACCTGAAATTGGAAACACATGAGTTTTATAATAGGGGAATTTTGGTCCAAGGGTGATAACCATTTAAAAAATTTTATAATACACCCATGTTATTAGTGTAGTTTCTTCCGTTAGAAATTGAAAGTAATGTGGGGAAATGTGAGTAGAAGGGAGATCAAATTAACCTCAGTTGTCGTTTGTTTATGAAATATGTGAGTCTATGTATTGGAGTTTGTGTGTTTATGTTTGTGAGTCAAGTTGAATGAGTCATTCGAGACAACAAAACTTATCTTAATATTATAAACTTGTTAGCATCTAGCAATTCCTTTATAAAGTTTGAAATGTGTTCATGTTTAATCTTCAGTTTGTACTTATTCTATAATTTAAAATTCTTTTATAGTGTTATGTCAAGCAAGTTTAGGCTAGATTTACTTTCTACTGAAATATTCTACCAAGTGCTATTTGTTGGTATTTGTAGGATGTTTAGTAAATTGTAAAACTGATATTTCCCTGCCGCATATTTTTGTACTTCATTGTTCACATCTTTAAGCTTATGTTTTGGGCGGGAGAAAAATGTTTCAAATTTAAACCTTACTTATTTTCAAAAGTACTACAAATAAATTTGCATTTTATTTCTAATGATTTTTTTTTATTTGGAGTCATCTTAAGAATGTTAGAATTTTTAGTATATAAATGGAGTAGAAAAACTTAGTTGATATTTTTAGTGAAAAGGTTAAACCTAGAGTTAAGGATATTTTGTGGAGAATATGGGAAAATGAATAACTATCTTTAGTAGGAAAAAATGTAATTTTGGAAAATTAGGGATTCTTAGAATTTTTATTTTCAAACATTTGAGGCTCTTTTGAAAAGTATTTAAAAAAAGTATACATCTCTTCAAGTAAAGGAAAGTAATAAGCTTTAACTTTAGAGGAGGATAATGGAATACAAAATTATTTAAGGACTTCACCAGATATAGTAATCCTCATATGTAAAAAAAAAGAGCAGAAAAGAAAAAAAATTGTGAGGAGAAGCTTGAGGAGAGGTCCTAATCAAAAATTGATTTCACTTGAGTCTTTCTAGAGTAAGGAACTTAGAACAATCCTAAGCTTGCTTTTTATACTTATATTAGTTAAATTATTTTTAATAGAGTTCTTAAGTCTAGAAAGTAAAGTTCATAGGATCCGAAGTTTGACAAATCTGCATTTTTTTGAATTAGATAGGAAAACAAATTCCCAAGTTTGATGATAAATATTTTAGACACAGGGCTAGTCTAATTCACTATAAGTTCTTCTAAGTTGAACTATCACATATTTAGAACAGAATTTTAGAAATTCTAAAGGATGACCCATTAACTCTGATCTACATATAATATTTTAAAAGCTTAGAATTACTTGAGGACAAGTAATGTTTAAGTTTGGGGGATTTTTATCCACCTTAAAATGTACTAATTTTTATACTAAATTTTATAATGATATTGCACTTTAAAGGTATGTTTTCTTTAAAGGTATGTTTTCTTGTGAACAAAAATGGACCAAAATGAAGCATACTAGATAAAAATAGGTTAAACTGGACACTTATGTATCTGTGCCTAGCGCCTAACCACCACCAGTTGGCACATAGCTGCCAAGTAGTGGCACCTAGTTGCCAAAAAAGGTGCATAACCGCCAGTGACAGCTTTTGCCATAAGTTCTAGAAGAAACGTCAGATTAGGAAGATTTTTGAAGTGTTGCAAAGTGTGTCTCTTGGGTTATCGTTAGAATTGATAAAATGAACTTTCTATAAGGATTTGAGACTGTTAAAAGGAGTTATTTTTGAAGATATATGTAAATATAAGTACCAGGACAATAATGAAGGACAAATGCTTAGCATGACTGAACTGTTTGATTAAACATAGTTATTGACTCTTCAATCGAACATTGGTTTATAAATGAGCAATTTTCACCATATATATCAAGTCCCACATCATAAAAATGGCCAGACGAGGGCCTAAATAAAATTTTAAATTGTATGTTTTGTTGTGCATAATAGTGTAGTGCAAACATATAATTGTGCCTTACGCTGCATAAATTGATTGAAAATTTAGTGGTGAATGTATACCAAAAAAATATCTCAGTTCAACCTTGGGTCAACCTGGCTGATTGGAAGAAATTAGTCTCATGAGTCAATTAGAATGAACCAAGCCAATCTTAAGGTACCCTTTGGAAGATTCATTGAATGTGGACTTTTTTTGATGGGACACTTAAGCCTCTCTTGGGACATTATAATTAGGGCTTGGAAAATCTTGAAGAAGAAAACTTAGAGACAAGAGAGGAACTATTAGAAGAGGAAAAAAAGGCTTGGAGGAGAAGTAGATAACTTGGGTGTGAGTCCCAAGTGGGGCGACAAGGTGAGAGAGAAAGTAAGAGAATGAGAGATTTCTTCTTTCCTTTTCACTTTTTTCTTGGAGAGGATTGTGAGGAGATTGCTTTTTCTATATAAGGAGAGTTTAATTTCCATCAAAGATAAGTATTTTCATTGTATTTTGATTTGAATCTAGTACTTTGTTTGTATGGTTTCAAAGTCTTATTAAATAAAAAATTCTTATTATTTCTCCATGTGTAGTGAGTAGTTTTCTTTACTCTTCCCCCATTAAAATGAATTAGTATGCATGTGTAGGATATAGAATTGAGTAGAGTGAGAATATATTGTGATAATTTTACTTTGTTGTTCATTTACATGTAAATTTGATAAACTTGCATGTTAAAGTTTATTGTTAGAGCATGTAAGAACCAATGCGGTATTGTCTCAGTCAACTATTGGTAAAAATTACATGAGATTATATGAGTGAAAATTTAGTCCATATAATTGAGTGCAAATAAATAGGAAGATATACTTTAATGGGTGTAAAATTAGAGAACTTTAGAGTGATTGGCTGAAGCCCCGAATTTGGTTTGATGTTTTAAGTTTTGTTATGAGATGTTAGCCCCCAGGTAGAGGGAGAAGATGGAACTCTAGAGTGAGAGCTAGTATCTTCCCTGCCTAACCCATCTTCTTGATTTCACAGCATCATATTAACCTATATTTTTTATAAAACCAAGTAAGGGTAAATAATATAATTGCTCCTATTTGTCATAATCTTTGTCACTACTTGTTTTACTTTTACAAATGTCACTAATTTCATTGCTTGAGGAAGGGTACTTTTAATATATATAAACCCCACTTTCTGATTTTCACTAATTATTTAAGTTTAGAAGTGGTATTGTAGTAATAATTGTAGGATATAATTAAAACCAAACCTTTATCGACCATCCAAGTTGGAGCATGTTATTGTAGACTAAAACTTGGTTTGAAAGCCGTTGTGATTTACCACAATCTCTGTGGGATCATTACTTGGGGCCTAATTAGAAAGCTATATATTACATGATAACGATACTTGCGTAAAATTCCTACTATTTAAAGACATAATTGAAATCTTACTTTGCTTTGGAGTCAAGTTTTTGGCACTGTTGTGAAGGAAGAAATTTAAACAAGAAAATTAAATAAATAACTCGTGTATATTGTAATAAGGGATCACTAAGCTTGCAAAGAACATAGTTTCTTGTAAGCTTTTCCTAATTATGTTGCTTGCGATGGATTTTCACATGATGTTTTCACTATGGTTTTCTCTATAATGAGCGGCTAAATTTTTCTTCATGTCTCTCTGATGTAGGGAGTGTTTGATGTATCATGGGTTTTTGATAATATTTTTTCATTAATCATTTTCTTTAGTGCTCTCATGATCTATGTTGTTGGTTAACCTCCGAACATAATTTACACCTACACTAGCCAACTAAAATGTTAAAATGTTTCATGAAACTACGACCTCTATCAGTTACGTTGTGGATGAAGGGTTAATCCTATAATTCTGGAAGGATAGATAAATTTCGGTGTAATTCTGTAATCTTTCTAGGGTTCAAAAAAAGTAATGCAGAATGTAAAAGGGAATGAGAAAGCCTCAATTTCATGGATTCTAGGCATAAGGAGTACTATGTGCCCGATTAACAACAATAACATAGGAGAACATTTAAAAAAAATCATGATTGCCACAATCCCTGAATCACAGAGGCACGAGCCTCATCTATCATGAAGGAACTCACAAACTTCTCACCCTACTTTTTGCTTTCATTCATTACGAGTGTTTTATTTTGTTATGAACTTAAGACATAAAAACCTCCTTCTAACAAATGCTAAGTTAGGTTAACTAAATCAGTAAACAAAAGATTTTTATGTGGAAGAAAATATTATAATTTCCCTTTGCGATTGATACACAGTACTCTTGAACAGCTTTCCTACTTGACACATGCACTTGCACTGTACGGCTGACGTACGTCTGATCCACTTAAAAAGTACCTATTTTTATGTCTTAGTTATGATTCAATTTTTAAGGATATTATGCTTTAATGAAAGGTATTTTTATGTTTTTGGATATATTTGATGAAAAAAAGAGTTCAAGAAGGAAAAAGGAGCAAAAAGGAGTAAAAATATAGCTAAAAAGCAAAGTTGCTAAAATTATAGGTCTGGCACCAAGGCGCCAGAATACGGCGCCTACGCGCCAGAATACGACTCCTAGGTGTCAATTCGATATTGAAGTAGTTAATATTTTTGACAACTTTGTGCAGTTATTTTGAAGGTGTTAAGCGGTTATCAGACATTCTAGAAGACTAGAAGTTACTCCTGATACATAGGACATGTGATACAATGCATCTGGACACAAGAAAACGTATTAATTGCGAAGAGGTGCTATCTAAATTGAAGGGGTGCGAAGATTTGGATACGGAGTCCGGCGCCTAGGCGCCAGTTCCTGGCTCTTAGGCGCCACAGTTACTTTCTAGAAGATTCCTTGAATTTGGACGAATTTTGAGAGGTGCCTTAAACAACCCCTGGTTATTTTTGAAGCTCTATAAATATGAGACACTTCTACATAAAAGAAAGCTCTCCCGCACCCGGAAATAGTTCTAGAGAACCCCCAATTATTCTTCTTAAGTATTTAGTGATTTTATTTTAGTTTATTTTATTCACTGTGAGTGTTACTACTCAATTCCTTGAGTAGTAAGTGAGAGTTTGTAAGAGTTGGTTCTATTGAAGTCTTGCACTTTGCATTGGAGTCAGTAGGAGTCAAAGGATCACTTGAAGGAACATTTCAGATAAGTATTTGTAACTTGGTTCAAAGTTTTATAAATATATTTTGTTGTGTGAATTCAATGTGTTCTGAGTAGTTGCTTTTCTTTCTCCTTTCAACCATGAAAAGATAATAAAGATAATTTGATTTCGATGGAGAACTTAAACTTAATTTTAAAAATTACTATGATGATATTCATACCTGATCTTAATTTACTTTTTAAACTGACCATTTGAATTGTTAAAATCTGTTGAAGAATTCTGAGACCTATCCGGAGATGAGTTCTTAACTAGTAGATATCACATGAATCCTTGGGTAATCGAAGGCCATGTGCGGGTTATTCAAGGTGAAGTGCAAATAAATAGGAAAATATTATTTATTGGGCATAGAATTAATTAGTTTTTAGAGTGACAGGCTAAATTCTATTAATTTAGATTATAGAAAGGGAACGGGTCACTAGTAGGGCCGACCATAGCCACCCTTGAACATCTAGAACTGTGAGTCTAGATTAACCCATTCTACTAATAATACATCTTAAACCAATCTATAGATTAGTCAATGTTCTTTATACTATCGAGCGAAGGTAAATAATAAGAATGCTTCTATTTGGCGCAATACCATAATTTTAAGTTCTCCATGAATAAAAGTTTTTCTAAAAAATCTTGGATTAGTTGAAAAGGAAAAAATTGTTTTATTTTGTACTTGCATCAACCTTTACTTTATTGCTACTTTACTTTCATCTAGTAAAAATTTCATAAAACTTAAAATCTGATTTTTAAAAAGAAATAAAAATTATAATTACTTTTAATTTGAAAATCTATTAATTTCTAAAATTAATCTTTCCTGTGGGATCGATAACCAGGACTCCAATAGAGCCTTGTATTACTGGATACGATACGTATATTTGCGTAGTACCTCTGGTGTGCAAAATATTTTCTAAAATTATATATTTATTTTTGCATACTTCCCTTTGAAATATAAATTAAAGGATAAATTGTAGGCATAATTACGGGTAGAGGTCATCAACAGTTATTGGTGCCGTTGCCGGGGTTGTGAAAGACAATTTTTAGATTTTTTAAATTAAAAATATTTTATTTACACTTTTATTTCTTTAAAAATACAAAAATATTTACAAAAACAAAAAAAAACTAAAAGGATTTTATTTTATTTTCAAATCTTTTATTTAATTTTTATGCATAGTTCTGAATCTAAAGGATTATTACCTTTTGATTCTGAATTAGAAAGAACTGTTAAAAGAATTAGAAAAGGAAAACAAAGTCAAAAATATCAAGAAATGGCTAACATACATAAAAATAATGAAAATCCAATACAAATTAATGAACAAAATGTTTATAAACCATTAAGGGATTATGCAAACCTTACAGCTGATGAACTTCATATTAGTATTCAAATGTCTGCTGTAGATTCTAATTCTTTTGAGCCTAAACCTTCTATTATTCAAATGGTTCAAAATAATCAATTTGGAGGAACACCAAATGAGGATCCAAACTTACATCTTGCTAATTTCTTAGAACTTTGTGCTACCTTTAAATATAATAATGTTTCTGATGATGTTGTTAGGCTTAGACTCTTTCATTTTTCCTTAAATAATAAAGCAAAGATGTGACTGAACTCATTAGCAACTGGTTCTATTAAAACTTGGTCAGATATGGCACAAAAATTCCTTGCTAAATATTTTCCTCCTTC
The DNA here is from genome assembly GCA_022702705.1 of Papilionanthe hookeriana x Papilionanthe teres. Taxonomy (NCBI): domain Eukaryota; kingdom Viridiplantae; phylum Streptophyta; class Magnoliopsida; order Asparagales; family Orchidaceae; genus Papilionanthe; species Papilionanthe hookeriana x Papilionanthe teres. The sequence continues at coordinate 10,036,123 of CM040432.1, read as the reverse complement.
TAAAACTGCTAAATTTAGAAATGATATTACTTCATTTATTCAATTTGATGGAGAAACAATTTAAGAAACATGGGAAAGCTTTAAAGAACTATTAAGAAAATGTCCTCATCATGCTTTACCAGATTGGTTAATTATTCAAACATTTTATAACGGACTTGTTGGATCACTTAGATCTATTATAGATGCTGCTGCTGGAGGTTCTTTAATGGCTAAGACATTTGATGAAGCTTATACCTTAATTGAAGAAATGGCTAACAATAATTTTCAATGGCCTTCTGAAAGGGTTAATCCTAAAAGAATGGTAAGTATTCAAGATAATGAAGCCTTCTCTATTTTAGCTTCACAAGTGGCTGCAATATCTAAGAAGTTGCATAATTTTGCTATTAACGTATTGCATGTAAGTAATGACAATTCTACAAATATTGATGATTCTCAAACAATGGAGACATTGCAAGATATTGCTAGTAAAACTAATAACCCTTATTCAAATTATTATAATCCAGGTTAGAAAAATCACCCTAATTTTAATTGGAATAATGGACATCTACAATGGGGTAATAATCAAGTTAATCCAACTGGGAATTGGAATAGTCAAGGAAATTCAAACTTTAGACCTACTTATCCTCCTGGTTTTAACAATCAACAGAAAAAGTTATCTTTAGCAGAATTGATCTTGTTACTAGGTAATCAGTTACAAAGTCAAAACACTGCTATTCAAAATATTGAGAATCAGATGGGACAAATTGCTAATTTAATTAGGTACATACCTCAAGAAACACTTCCTAGCAATGTCAAAATTAATCCAAAAGAAATTGTAAAAGACCATGAACAAGCAAAAGCTGTACAACTAAAAAGTGGAAAGGAATTAAAAAAGAAATTTCAGAATGAAATTGAAAGAGAGAGAGAGAGAGGTTGAAGAGATTGAAAAACCTTAAGAAACTCTTTCTCCAAGTAAAGATCATACGCTAATTCCTATTGAAGTGGAAGTTGAAAGACCACCACCACCTTTTTCTCCAAGACTAAAACAGAAGAAGCTTGACCATCAATTTTCTAAGTTCTTTGAGATTTTTAAGAAACATACCATCAACATTCCTTTTGCTGAAGCTTTGGAACAAATGTCGAGTTATGTAAAATTTATGAAGGATATTTTAAGCAAAAAAGGAAAATTTGAAGCTTATGAAACTGTTGTATTAAGTGAAGAATGTAGTGCAATAATTCAAAAGACAACCTCAGAAGCTTGAAGATCCTAGAAGTTTCTCTATATCATGGGCTATTGGAGAAAAATTTTCTGGAAAAGCCTTATGTGATTTAGGTTCAAGTATTAATCTCATGCCATTTTCTATCTTTCGAAGGTTAGATTTAGGAAAGATTTCTCCCACCACTGTAACCCTTCAGTTAGCTGATCGATCTATTACATATCCTAAAGGAGTTATAGAGGATGTCCTTGTTAAAGTGGATAAATTTATCTTTCATATGGATTTCATTGTACTGGATATGGAAGAAGATAAAGAAATACAAATTATTTTAGGGAGAACTTTTCTAGCTACCAGACGTGTTATGATTGATGTACAAAAAAGAGAATTAACAATGAGAGTTAATGATCAAGAGATAACATTTAATGTTCTAAAATAAATGAGGTATCCTGACAAATAAAAATGTTATCGAATGAATATTATTGATTATATAATTGAAAAGCATTATCAAGAAAAATGTAAAGTCATTTCTGAAGAAAAAAATGATGAATCTATGTTATATAATGTGTCATTAATTGAAGAAATTGAAGAAATGAATGAAGCAAATTTATTTGAAGAAACTCATTATATTCATGATAATTCAGAAATTATAAACACGACTAAAAATGATATACTTTTACCCTCAGTTGAAAAAGCCCCTGAACTGGAATTAAAAATGTTACCTGCACATTTAAAGTATGCATTTCTTAGAAATTCATTAACTTTACCTGTGATTATATCTTCAGAACTAAGCAAAGATCAAGAAGAAAAATTAATAGGAGTTCTGAAGAACTATGAGAAAGCTTTTGGTTGGACGATTGCAGATATAAGAGGAATAAGCCCTTCAATCTGTATTCATAAAATTTTAATGGAAGAAAATTGTAAACCTACTTTTGAACCTCAAAGAAGATTGAATCCAATTATGAAAGAGGTTGTTAAAAAAGAGATTTTAAAATGATTAGATGCTGGAATTATTTATCCTATTTCGGATAGTTAATGGGTAAGTCCTATTCATTGTGTTCTGAAGAAATGAGGAGTAACTGTCATTGTTAATGATAAAAGTGAATTAATCCCTACAAGACAACTTACTGGATGGCGAATTTGCATCGATTATCAAAAATTAAACAATGCCACAAGGAAGGATCATTTTTTTTACCTTTCTTGGATCAGATGCTGGATAAATTAGCTGGACACTCATATTTCTATTTTTTGGATGAATATTCTGGTTATCATCAATTACCCGTTGCTCCTGAGGACCAAGAGAAAACAACATTTACAAGTCCTTATGGAACATTTTCCTTCAGAAGAATGCCTTTCGGTTTATGTAATGTACCTACAACTTTTCAGAGATGTATGATGTCAATATTATGTGATCTAATTGAAAAAGGAATTGAAGTATTTATAGACGATTTTTTAGTATTTGGAACTTCTTTTGAGTCTTGCTTGGAAAATATAACAAAAGTTCTGAAAAGATGTGAAGAAACAAATTTGGTTCTAAATTGGGAAAAATTTAAGTTTATGGTCACAGAAGGAATTGTACTTGGACATAAAATTCCACAAAAAGGGATGGAAGTTGACCTCGATCCGCAGCAATGCACCAAAAACTTAGTTTACAATCGCCAAACAACGCAGTAATTTATGCTTTCAAAAATATGTTATAACCAATACTTTGACTCAAATAATAATAGCGGCTAGTGTATATAAATATAATTTTATGGAAAATATTTTACACACTAGAGGTACTACGCAAGTATACGTATCGTTTCAAGTAATATAGGGATTTAAATAAAGACCCCGGTATCGATCCCACGAGGAGGATTATAGATTTTTAAATATGTTGATTTTATTTTTATGTATTTCTTTTAAAGTTAAAATTTTGATATTTAACTTACTAGATGCAGAAATAAGCAGTAATAAAGTAATGATTGATGTAAATAATAATAAGCAAACAACTTTCTTCCTTTCAATTAATTCAAGACTTTTTAGATAATGCAATATTCATGGAGAATTTAAATTTATGGTATTGTGCCAAATAGAAGCATTCATATTCTTTACCTTCGCTCGATAGTATAAAGAACATTGGCTAATCTATAGATCGGGTTTGGATGTATTGTTAGTAGAATGGGTTAATCTAGGCTCACACTACTAGATGTCCAAGGGTGGCTATGGTCGGCCCTAGTAGTGACTCTTTCCTTCTCTATAAACCAAATTACAAGAATTTAGTCTGTCACTCTAAAAACTTATCAATTCTACGCCCATTAAATAATATCTTCCTATTTATTTGCACTTCACCTTGAATAACCCACGCAAGACCTTCGACTACCCAAGGATTCATGTGATATCTACTAGTTAAGAATTCATATCCTTTTAGGTCTCAAAACTCTTCAACAGATTTTAACAATTTAAATGGCCCATTTAAATAGTAAATTAAGATCCGGTATTAATATCATCACAATATTTAAAATATATTTAATTTTTAATTCTCCAATGAATTTTATATTATCTTATTTATCTTTTCACAATTAAAAGGAGAAAGTAAAGTAACTACTCAGAACACATTGAATTTAAACAACAAAACATATAAATAAAATTTTGAATCAAAATACAAATACTTATCTCAAGTGTTTCTCCAACTCAACCTCTGAATTCTTCTGACTCCCAAGCGAATAGACTTCAAAAGCACCGACTCTTCCAAACTCTAAATACAAACTCTAAATAAAATAAACTCAGTAATTTATGAAAGAAAATAAACTAAGATAGTGATCCTTAAATTATCTCTCTACTTCTCTCTCTGGAGGAATCTAGGTTAGGCTAGGCTTTCTAGGCTATGAGGGGTGTGGGGCATTTTTCTCTAAAGGAATGACCTCCTATTTATAGGCTTCAAGGGTTGCCTTAAGGCATCACTTCAAAATGTGTCCATGTTCAATGAATCTTCTAGAAGGTGTTTCTGGCGCCTAGGCGCCGGACTCTGCGTCCAGTTCTTCGCACCTCTTCACTTTGGATCGCACCTCTTCGCGATCCTAACCGTTTCCAAGCGTCCAAATACAATGTATCACATGTCCTATAATCCAGGAATAACTGCCAATCTTCTAGATGGTCCAATAACAGCTAACACTGTTAAAATAATCTCCCAAAGTTGTCAAAAATCTTGACAGCATTCTGTATCGAACTGGGGCTTAGGCGCCGGATGTTGGCTCCTAGACGCCAGGCCAATTATTTTGACAATTTTGCATTTTGGCTCCTTTTTGCTCCTTTTTGCTCCTTTTTGCTTCTTTTTCATCCTTTTTTCCTTCTTGAACTTTTTTGCATCACCTATATCCAAAAATACAAAAATACCTTTCATTAAGGCATAATATCCTTAAAATTTTGATAAAAATCAAGGCATAGAAATAGGTATTTTTTTCATGGATCAAAATCCCCCCAACTTAAATGTTACTTGTCCTCAAGTAACATTTTTTACTATATAAAATGTATAACATTTGGAATAAAAGGTAAATATTTAAGATTCCTTGTAATTTTTGATTTTATAAAGGCCTTAGTAAATCATTAACCAAATTTCACTAACTAAGTTTAATTTTAAGAATTTAAAGAATATTTAAGTACCAAATCATAAGACTTCAAAAATTTTTCATTCATTTCAAAAATAATTGCAGTTTATTATATTAAGATCACATAAATTATTTACAAGAAATAGATATTCATGAAAATATTTTTAATAAAGATACATGCATAAAAATTAAGTAAAATATGTAATCAGTTTTCTTTTTATAAGCTAATTCAAGTGAAGCCAATTTTTTATTAGGCATCTCCTCAAGCTTCTCCTCTCTTTTTTTTTTTACAATGAGGATTACTGTATCTAGATAGCCTGTTAATGGTTTTGAACTTCACTATCCTTAACTTATATTTTCAAACTTATACATTTTAACTTAATTACTATAACATGAATAGATTTCAAAAAGAATTTCAATCTTTTCTTTTTCAAGTTATAATTTTTGATTTCTTAATACTTCTCAAATTCAATTATCTCTACCATGAATAGAAAAATTTCTTAATATTACTCTTCTTTAAGTTGAATAATTCTATTCTTAAAATCAATCAAAGTTATTAAAATTTTAGTTAAGTCTACTAAATTATTTATAATTTCAAAAATTTATGTGATCTTAAATAGATTCTTCATTCCTTATGTTATGTTAATATATATTTTGTTAGAAAATATTAGTTCATTAAGGACAAATAAAATTAAAATTTGCATGTATTTTCCCTTCCCCCAAACTTAAGTTTTGGTATATCATGAAAAAAATTTTAAAGTATGAGAGAAATAAAAGCATAATTTTGAAAAGGAATTTTTATAAGTATGTAAAAATAGTATAAAAAGAAAAAATTTACTTCTACACATGCTTTTATGAATATCACTGAAATAATGAAGCATATATAAAAGTAAGCAGACTCCTTTTTTATATCAGTAGCTGAAATAAATGACTATACTACTCATAGTAACATAAAGAGAACAACATTACTAACTAATCAAGAGTACTAAAAAATAGGCTGAAACAGAAAAAAACATAAATTCATCCAAATTTCAGTCTTGAACAAAATACTCTAGAAATGCTCTAAAAACAGTCTCAACATCAAACAATCCACACAAAGTTTCATAAACAAATCTACACTAACAAACAACAAACTAAACAGTACTAACAAACAAGAAATAAACTAACAACAGAATCAACACATCTCAGAGGTAAATCAATCTACTAATCACTATCTGTAGCCTCATCATCGTCATCACCAAAAGAAAAATCCACATCCTTTGGATCAACATACGATGAAAATCTAGGACAGGTAGGAAAATGAACATCATGCTCACCCTTCAAGAATCTAACTAAAGATTATGAATACTCAGCATCATACTCATTCTTCCTTTGGGTATACTCAGATAAATGATCAATCGTCTTATTTATAGTATCTACTCTGCAGTGAGTTAGAAATAACTCATTCTGCTACTCCAAAAATTGATCATGCATCGATTCCCAGAATCTAGATGGTGGCTCAGCAGTAGAAGTAGAAGGTCTAGAAGTAGAAGCTCTACCTGGAGTAGGTACAGAAGTAGAAGGAGCAGTAGATCTCTTCCCGCATAGATGATTATAAATGCTAACACTCTTCTGCCCAATTGGCTTTGTAGTCTTCAACTTCTCCTCTGAAATATCCGCAGTAACTCCATTGCTCATGCATAAAGAATGAATCAAGTATGGGAATCCTAATCCCACAGAAGTGTTGGATCTAGCAATCGATTCCACAAAATCATAAATAATACTGCCAACATCTATCGGCTTTCTCTCCTGAATGCAGTAGTTCAGGATAGCTTGATCTCTGGTAACTTCGCTCAGGTGGTTGGAAGGTAGAAGTCTAGCAGAGATAAAATAATGTCAGGCCTTTGAAATACCATTTAGCTTAGAAGATTTAAAGTTTACCCGTTTGTCATTCCGGATCTTCCAAGCTCCAGTGCCATCAGTCAGATATGCTATAATCATCTTAAGACCTCCCTCAGATGGAGATAGACCAGAATAGTAGCACTCGATGGTAAGTGGCAGGCTGTAGAAAATATTGATCCGTTCCGGAGTGAATCCCGCTCCGACACCTCTAACGAAGACTTCGTAGTCTTCCACATCCAAAAAGTTGGCATAAAACTCGCGTACAATAGGAATAACAGAAACAGCAGTGAAATGACAGAATCATCGCCAGTTGTGTGTAACGATTGTGTTATCGATCATTTCACCAGGATTGTAAAAACTACGCTCCGAGATAAATTTTCTTGACATCGCAAATTCGTGATAAAGAAAATGCGTTGTCGCAGTCGCGAACTTGCTGCTGTCGAAATTTTCTCGTGCTTTTCCTCGCTTAGATTTAGGTGTCATCTAAACGTGAAAGAAAACACAAATAATTTTAGGAATCAAATATCTAAACTCTTTTTAAGCTTGAGAAACTTAAAATGAGTTTAAAAATCCATGGAGAATCTCTAAAAATCAAAATTTTTCTCCAAAATTTTGGTTTTTAGGAAAAATAGGAAAAACTATGGTAAAAATCAAAAATAAATGGATTAGAAAGTAGATCTGACCTCAAGATGAAGAAATCAAGTGATTTCGGGCTAAAAAACTTGACGTTTTGACCTTAATATGGATCTAGGGGGTGTATTTTCGCGAAAATGAGGAAGAAGATGAAGCTTAGGCGTCAACCATGGCTTTTGGGGTTTAAATCCTAATTTTCGGTAAGCAGGCCGAACCGGCGCCTAGGCGCCGAATTCTGGCGCCTAGGCGTCAGACTCGCCTTTCACAAAAATTACTTTAAAAATTTTATTTTCCACCAAAACTCATAAATTTAACTTCTAATTACTCATATGAGATTAGTGCTTCAGTTTCCAACTTTCAAAATATTTTCCAAAAAATTTTAAAAATTAAAAATTAAATCCACCAAATAAAGACAAGGTTTAAATAAAACTCTTCTAATTCCATTCATAATCTTCAATTTTGACTTAATACAATCAGATAAGTATAGTAATATGATTCAAGTCCTAAGAAACAATCAAACTACATAAGTTCAAAGCAAATACAACACACATTAAACAATAAAACAAACACACAAATGATACATTCGATTTACTAAATCGATAACACGACACACTAGATAAATTCTAGATCAAACTACATGACTAATCTACAGATTAGAAATTTCCATTCTCTTCACAATGAAAATTATTCAACCCACTTGGGAAGAACGCTAACGCCCTCGGAAAATCCGTAGTCATTTTCTCGTCGATCCAATTGTTCTTTGCATAAATTTCCACTTGAGCATCTTGATAACCTGCTAGATGATCAAATTGAAGCTTTATCTGCCATTCCAGATGTTCAATTTGATGATACATCTCATGGAGGCTGACACGCCTAAAATATAAACACTTTTTGCTATATCATTTTACTCATTTTTTGATGATATTACACTTTAAAGGAAGGTATTTTGTATGTTTTGTGGTTTTAGGTACAAGAAATGGTGATTGGAGCAAAAGGAAGCAAAACGGTGCAATTTGGAGCAAAAACGAGCAAGAAATGAAATTTTGCCCTAACACCTTTCGATAAGTCTTTTATGCTTAATCTCTTTTATACTTTTTTCATATTTTTGAATGATATTACACTTTAAATAAAGGTTGTTTTTATATTTATTTTGTAGGGTCATCTCTTACGAATGCAACGCAACTGAAACGGGGCGAAACGGAGCTAAAACAGGGCCAAACGGAGCGAAACGGTGGAGCTGCTCAGAGCCATCTCGCCGACGGCGAGATCGATCTTGCCGACGGCGAGATTTTCCCGAGACCACCAAAAAGTATCAGAAAAGCTCACCGACAGAGAGCTCAAACTCGCCGACAGCGGCCCGGACCACCACGAACCGACTTATGGCGGTTTTGGGCCAATATTCGATGTATTTGGACGCTTTTTCGAAGGGGTGTGTAAGGAAACTCTTGGGAATTCGTCCGAACTCTTTAAAAATGGCGAATATAGGTTAGAAAAAGAGAGATTACAGAAGATTAGAGAGGAAAAATTAGAGAAAAACTTAGAGGAATGTTTAGGATTCTTAGATTAAGAGTAGAAATGTAGATTTCTACCCTTTTGGAGAGATTGGAGAGGAGATTTTTGAGAGAATTTGTAAGGGATTGTACGAGCATTGTATGGATCGACGGGAGACTTTGTGGGAGAGATCTTCCTCTTTCTTTCAAAGGGAAAAAGCTAAGTATTGTTCTTCATTATCTTATGATTTTGTAAACATTTATGTAGTGGATTTGCTTTGTTTAAATGAAGTTTCCTTCGCGTTTTCTTCGTGCTTTGTGACATATTTCTCTTACTCTTTCTTCTTCTTTGGAAATAGTGGCATGAGATGATTATGCCATTATTTTCAATTTACTTTTCTTTTCTAATGAGTAGAATTCATGCTTAGGATTTTGTGATGCATGTTAGAAGTTAATTTAGATATAAATGTGATGGTTTTTACTTGCACTTCATTACATTGCAATTAAGGCTTGTTGTAATGTTAAAATTCATTGTGAAAACATACGATCTGAGAGGGCTATGATTTCTACAACTAAGTACGAACCACATTTAAATTCCATGAATGGTGAAGTTCATAGAAGTTGAATGCAAATAAATAGGGAAATAATATTAATCGGGCGCAGAATTGGAGATTTTAGAGTGACAGGCTAAAATCCTTAATTCGGTCCTATCGTTTGGGTGCTGAAGTGTAGATGTTAGCCCTCAGGCGAGGGGAACGTGGGAGCTCCGAAGTGGCAGCCGGTATTCTCCGGCCTAGCGCGTGATTCGATAACCAAGCATAGGATTAGTCGATGTTCTTTATGCTCGGACCAAAGGGTAAATAATAGGATTGCTCCTATTTGGCACATACAATATTAAATGCATCTCAATCCTATACATTATCTATTTCATTACATAAGAATAGTAGTTTTAAATATCTCAAAATTCTCCAAACCAATTCATCCAAAAAGGGTTATCTTTAGAATTATTATTTGCACTTAGTTATAATTACTATTACATTTAACACTTGCATTTATGAGTAGTTTTTAGATAAAACACAATTTTAATCGACATTCCAAACTAAGGACTATTAGTAGTAGACTAGAATTTGACAAAAGACCTCTTACTTCACTTCCTCGTGGGATCGATACTAGGGTTTTTAAAGAAAACTCTATATTACTTAAAACGATATGTATACTTGCGTAGTACCCCTAGTGTGTAAAATATTTTCTAATTTTTATATCATTTAAGACTTTGCACACTAGCCGCTATTTATAAATTGGGTCAAGTTTTTGGCTATCTTTTGGAAGTTAATTTACTGCGTAATTGCGGGTCGGGTCAAGTTCTTGGCGCCGTTGCCAGGGAAGCTTCGGTAAGAACTTTAGGAAAATTTTAGTTAAAGCAATTAATCTTAGATTTGGAAAACTGTAGTGTAGTAAAAACTATTTCTGTGTGAATTTTTTTTTTTTGTTGTATGAAACATTGTTGTGAAAAAAATTGTTTGTGTGAAAAATATAGTGTTCGTAAAAATATTTTGTTGTGTTGAATATATTTCGTCGTTTATTTGTTTAATTGTTAATATATTATTTTTTGTGTTACGTATGCGAAACAAAGGATCTGTAGGACTTGTGCCTTATGATCCCGAGTTTGAAGAAAATAAAAAAATAAAAATTCAGAAAGGACTCAAAAAACTAGAAGTGGAAATGGAAAACTTTCAAGATAATAAATTAGAAAATCATCATAAATTATTGAGGGATTGCATAAATCCTACGACAGATGAAATTCACTTAAGTATACAATACCCTGTCGTAGAAGCTGGCACATTTGAAATAAATTCTGAGATTATCCAACTGGTGCAGAACAATTAGTTTGGGGGAACTCCTTTGGAGGATCCCTATTTACATTTATCAAATTTTCTAGAACTTTGTGCTACATTTCATTATAATGGCATGTCAGACGATGCTGTTAGACTAAGGCTTTTTCCTTTCTCACTAAGGGATAAGGCTAAAATGTGGTTATACTCATTAGCATCTGGTTCTATTAAAAATTGGAGGCATTAACTGAGAAATTCCTAGCTAAATATTTTCCACCTTCAAGGACTACTAAACTTAGAAACGATATTATCTCATTTTGTCAATATGAAGAAGAATCAATATACGAAACCTGAGAAAGATTTAAGGAACTCCTAAAAATGTGTCCACATCATGCTCTGCCCGAGTGGTTAATCATTCAAACTTTTTATAATGGGTTAGTAAGATCCCTTAGGTCTATAATTGATGCTGCAGCTAGTGGATCATTAATTTCAAAATCATTTGATGAAGCGTATGCATTAATTGAAAAAATGGCTACAAATGAATTTCAATGGCCCTCTACAAGGGTAAATCATAAAAATGTAGCTAGTGTTCATGATACGGATATAATTACAATTCTTGCATCTCAGATTGCTGCAATATCAAGGAAGTTGGAACAATTTGGAATGAACCAACCTCAATTTACTCCTGTAAGAGAGGAAAGTTCATTAGAGCGTATAATTGATTCTAAATTATCATATGAGACTTTAAATACCATAAATAACTCGTACTCTAACTTTTACAACCCATGTTAGGAGAACCATCCTAAATTTAACTGGAATCCTACTACTGACGATGGAATCCAACAATGGGAAAATAATCATGCAAATCCTAATGAAAGTTGGAATAATCAGGGGAACACAAACTATAGACCTTCATATCCACCAGACTCTAACAATGATCAACAATTTGAGGGTAAGAAGATGTACTATGGAAGAAGTGGTATTGCAAATGGGGAACCGATTGCAAAGTCGAGATGCTTTGCGATTAGAAACATAGAGAATCAGTCGGGACAAATTGCTAATTCACTTAGCAATAGACAACAAGGAACACTTCTTAGCAACAATGAGATTAACCCTAAAGAGAACACTAATGAACAAATAGAAGCTGTCCAATTAAAAAATGGAAGAGAGATAGAGGACGTGGTTAGAAAAGAAAAAGTTGTTGTGAGAGAAATAAAGGAAACTAAAAGGCCTAAAGAACATGTTTCTAAGGATCTGGAAAAATTAATATCTCCAACTAAAATCAATTTGGAAAAACCACCACCTCCATTTCCTCAAAGACTTAGACAGCATGAATTGAATAAAAAATTTTCAGAGTTCGTGAAAGTATTTAAGAAGTTAACGATAAATATTCCTTTCACAGAAGCTTTGAAACATATGCCATGTTATGCAAAGTTTATAAAGGATATATTAAATAGGAAAAGAAAATTTGGGGATTACGAGACAGTTTCATTAAGTGAGGAGTGCAGCGCTATACTTCAGAAAAATTTTCCTTGAAAACTTAAAAATCCTTGTAGCTTTACAATTCCTTGTGCAATTGGAAAAAGATTATGTGGAAAAGCTTTATGTGATTTAGGAGGAAGCATTAATTTGATACCTCTATCTATATTTAAAAGGTTAGGTTCAATCAATATTTCTCCCACTACTGTAACCCTTATGTTAGTCGATCGATCTATCATTTATCCAAAAGGAGTTATAGAAGACGTGCTTGTTAAAGTGGATAAATTTATCTTTTCTTTGGACTTTATTGTATTAGATATAGAGGAAGATAAAGAAATTCCAATTATTTTAGGGAGACCTTTCCTTATTACTGGACATAGTTATGATAGATGTGCAAAAAGGAGAGTTGACTATGAATATTAATGACCATGAAGTCACTTTTGATGTATTAAAGACTATGAAATTTCCAGCTGAGAGAAAAGATGATGATTGTTTTTGGATGGATAAAATTGATTATCTAAGTAAAGAACATTTCCAAGAAAGTTTTGAGAGTAAGTTAACAAATGAGATTGAAATAGACTTTCATGATGAGTCAAAAATGTTATGTAAAGGAGACTGTATGTATGTTCAGGAGAGGTGTGAAATGATGGACGCTACCAAAAATAGTAAACTTTTAGTTCCATCTCTTGAAAAATCTCATGAACTTAAGATGGATGTACCCCATACAATTTTAAAGCCTATCTATTTAGGGAATTCATCTACACAACCAGTCTTAATATCTTTAGATGCGACTCAATCACAAGAAAAACACGAATTGAATGATGAACAAGATAAAATTATTGAACTAAGACTTGGAAGAGAATTTGAGGATATATTTCTAAAGAACTTTGAGTTAAGAAAAGAGGATAAGAATATTGAAAGACCATTGGAAGAAATTCCTAGGGAATTAGAAAAACATATTTCCTCAACTAAGATAGATCCTCCATCATTTAATAATTATAAAGGGGAAGAATTGGAAGATAACTTGAATCATAAGAGTGACATAAAAGAATTTGATCTTGAATGCTGAATTATTTAAAGAGAATCGATCCAAAATTTGGAAGATATTGAAGTATCTTATAAAGATCCATTTCTTATCAATTTCAAGGATAATATTAATATGCAATTTCAGAAAATCAATAGAAGAATATTGGATCTAGAAGGAAATATGAGGAACAATGATATAAATCCAACTGAAATTGAAGAGCTAAATGAAAAATTAAAATTTGAGGATTTTATAGAAATCCCTGGATCTAGAAATGATTGGGCGATTGATCGAGGATTGCTTAAATGGAATTTTGATCCAGGTGGAATCATATGTCGGGCTAATGACGTTAAACCAAGCGCTTTATGGGAGGCAACCCATAGTTATCAGTGTGTTTTGATTTAGTATGTTTTGAGAGTCATGATTGTTAGTGTTGTATGATGTTTGCTTTATAATGTATTGATAAGTTTGATTGATGATTGGTAGATGTTTAGATTGTTAGTAGTTTGATCTTTGTTTGTCTTGAGGGAGGTGATACCTTAACTTCTTATTATAGTTTCATCATAATTTGTTACTTCCTTTCTACAACTTTATTTTCATTAGGTAGGAGTCGCGAACCTATTTGATGAATACCATATGGATGATCTCACACTATCTTTATAACTATAAGAGGTGCTTAATTATAAAGATTAGGTGATGCCTGAGATTGGTGTCCGGAAACCAATTTATCAGGGGTAATCTTATCTTTGAGATTATAATCTATAATATCATTTGAAAGTACATAATTTACTAGTGTAGTGATTTCGTTAGAAATTGAAGGTAACATAGTGAGATTGGATGAGTTAAAGGATGAAATATCCTCATTTATCATTTGTGTTTGTATTTATTATATGTGTTTATATTTGTGTTACAACTTTATTTAGGTCTTGAAGAACATTTTATATTCCCTTGCTGATACCTGTTATGCTAGTTAGACTTTGGTTTAGTTAATTTCATTCTGGCATGATTAGTTTAGATTTACATTCTGCTGCATATTGTTATGTCCTAATGAATACTTGTAAATGATTTTGATAGACATTTGTGGTAGATAGAATTTTCTAAATTATTTTCTTCCTGCTTATATTTTCTGTACTAAATGCTATATATGTTAAAAATTAAGTTTAGGGGTAGGAAGAAAAATAAAATTTTGATATGAAAATACTTCCTTTTAGTGTAATTTTATTACAAGTATATTTTAGGCTAGATTTACTTTTTCCTGCAGTTATTTTATCCTGATTATACATGAATATGAATTTGATAGAATGTTGTAGTAGTAAGTATATTCAATCTTTACTTTTTCTTCCTGCTATATTTTATAAAATTAATTGCAAAATATTTTACTATTTAAGTTTGGGGGGAAGAAAAATATTAACTCTTATTTGTTCTCAATTGTTATATTTTCAAAAAAAATTATTAGCATAACTTCTGGCAATTGTACCTCGCTTGAGATAACTAAAACTTTTTATTTTAATTGAATATTATGGAAGGATTGGATGAAATTTTTTAGTAATGAAAGTTAATTTTATAAGGGTAAAATATTTGGTAGGAAAGAATTTGATTATAGTTAACTATTTAAAGTAAAGAAAACTGTATTTTTGAAATATTAAGAGACTTAAAGTATTATGTGTTAAGAAGAGATTGTGACTTTATGATGAATAATAAAGCTCATACATAATTATAAAGTAAGGATATGTTTTAAGTTTGAACTTTAGAAAGAGGAGAGTGAAGTTCAAAATCATTACAGGCTCTCCAGATACAGTAATCCTCATATTAAAAAAATAAATAAAGAAAAAAAAGAGAGTGAAAAAAAAGGGATTGAAAGTGATCCCGAAAGAAAGAAAAAAAAAGAAAAGAGAAAGAAAAAAATTTATGAGGAGAAACTTGAGGAGATACCTAATCAAAAAATTGGCTTCACTTGAGTCACTCTAAAGGGAGAACTTGATTTCATTTCTGAATTTATATTTAAAGTATTGGCCTACATTTTGATAAAGTTTGCATGAACTCCTTTTTCATATAGTCTTTCAAGGCATTCTTAATGTAACAAATTATGGTTTATCTTGAAATAAATAGAAAGTAGAATCCTTAGACTTGATTCTTTGAATATTCTTATACTTGTAGTGTTAACCTGAGTTACTAAATTTCTTTCTAAAAATCTAACCATTATATTATTTTAAATGAAAAATTTTAGTGTCTTACAGGTGAAAATTACATTGCCTTGAGTTATATTTTATGTAGTAAAAGTGTTACTTGAGGACAAGTAACAGTTAAGTTTGGGGGTATTTGACACGCCTAAAATATATACACTTTTTCCTATATCATTTTAATCATTTTTTGATGATATTACACTTTAAAGGAAGGTATTTTGTATATTTTGTGGTTTTAGGTACAAGAAATGGTGATAGGAGCAAAAGGAAGCAAAACGGTGCAATTTGGAGCAAAAAACGAGCAAGAAATGAAATTTTGCCCTAACACCTTTCGATAAGTCTTTTATGCTTAATCTCTTTTATACTTTTTGCATATTTTTGAATGAGATTACACTTTAAAGAAAGGTTATTTTTATATTTATTTTGTAGGGTTATCTCTTACGAATGCAACGCAACTGAAACGGGGCGAAACGGAGCTAAAACAGGGCCAAACGGAGCGAAACGGTGGAGTTGCTCAGAGCCATCTCGCCGACGGCGAGATCGATCTTGCCGACGGTGAGATTTTCCCGAGACCACCGAAAAGTGGTCGAAAAGCTCGCCGACAGTGGCCCGGACGACCACGAACCGACTTTTGGCGGTTTTGGGCTAATATTCGATGTATTTGGACGCTTTTTCGAAGGGGTGCATAAGGAAACTCTTGGGAATTCGTCCAAACTCTTTAAAAATGGCGAATATAGGTTAGAAAAAGAGAGATTAGAGAAGATTAGAGAGGAAAAATTAGAGAAAAACTTAGAGGAATGTTTAGGATTTTTAGATTAAGAGTAGAAATGTAGATTTCTACCCTTTTGGAGAGATTGGAGAGGAGATTTTTGAGAGAACTTGTAAGGGATTATACGAGCATTGCATGGATCGATGGGAGACTTTGTGGGAGAGATCTTCCTCTTTCTTTCAAAGGGAAAAAGCTAAGTATTGTTCTTCATTATCTTATGATTTTGTAAACATTTATGTAGTGGATTTGCTTTGTTTAAATGAAGTTTCCTTCGCGTTTTCTTCGTGCTTTGTGACGTATTTCTCTTACTCTTTCTTCTTCTTTGGAAATAGTGGCATGAGATGATTATGCCATTGTTTTCAATTTACTTTTCTTTTCTAATGAGTAGAATTCATGCTTAGGATTTTGTGATGCATGTTAGAAGTTAATTTAGATATAAATGTGATGGTTTTTACTTGCACTTTATTTACATTGCAATTAAGGCATGTTGTAATGTTAAAATTCATTGTGAAAACATACGATCTGAGAGGGCTATGCTTTCTACAACTAAGTACGAACCACATTTAAATTCCATGAATGGTGAAGTTCATAGAAGTTGAATGCAAATAAATAGGGAAATAATATTAATCGGGCGCAGAATTGGAGATTTTAGAGTGACAGGCTAAAATCCTTAATTCGGTCCTATCGTTTGGGTGCTGAAGTGTAAATGTTAGCCCTCAGGTGAGGGGAACGTGGGAGCTCCGAAGTGGCGGCCGGTATCCTCCCGACTAGCCGCAGATTCGGTAACCGAAGCATAGGATTAGTCGATGTTCTTTATGCACTAGACCAAAGGGTAAAGAATAGGATTGCTCCTTTTTGGCACATACAATATTAAATGCATCTCGATCCTATACATTATCTATTTCATTACATAAGAATAGTAGTTTTTAATATCTCAAAATTCTCCGAACCAATTCATCCAAAAAGGGTTATCTTTAGAATTATTATTTGCACTTAGTTATAATTACTATTACATTTAACACTTGCATTTAGGAGTAGTTTTTAGATAAAACACAATTTTAATCGACATTCCAAACTAAGGACTATTAGTAGTAGACTAGAATTTGACAAAAGACCTCTTACTTCACTTCCTCGTGGGATCGATACTAGGGTTTTTAAAGAAAACTCTATATTACTTGAAACGATACGTATACTTGCGTAGTACCCCTAGTGTGTAAAATATTTTCTACTTTTTATATCATTTAAGACTTTGCACACTAGCCGCTATTTATAAATCGGGTCAAGTTTTTGGCCATCTTTTGGAAGTTAATTTACTGCGTAATTGCGGGTCGGGTCAGAGGCGATCTCTAATACTTTTGAATTCTGCTTCAAATTTATCTATATGACTTGAAATTTTCTCCAAACTTACAGCGATAAAACCATTGAAGTAAGGTTAAGGATCCTTTGAACCTTTGTCTCTAGCCTCTTCTCCAAGATTTCTTCTCTCCATTTCTTCAAAAATTCTGTTTAATCTCTCAAGAATGAAGTGTATAGGTCATAACTTTGGTTGCTTAGGGATTGGGGATGAAGATGGGGTAATTTATAGGAGAAAATCGTGTGAAAAACTGAAATTTTCAATTTTTACACGATCCAGTAATTGTGGCACTTAGGCTCTAAATCTGGCGCCTAGGCTCCGGACCCATCGATACACAGTGTACTCTGGCACTTAGGCGCCGGATTCTGGTGCTTTCGACTCCGTTTCGTCTAACGTCAAATTTCAAAGTTTCGTTTTCCAAAATAGGTAAATTAGAATGGTAAGATCAATATAGACTCAGTAACATAAATTATAAACAATCATAATGAAGGTTAACTTGATCTCCTTTTTACTCACATATGAAATGGAGTGATCCAAAGTCTAAACTTTATATACTTCGAGATAATTTTTAGCTTAAGTCAATAAAGACTTGTTAGCATCCAATTTTCTAAAGTTATATAAAATTAGTCAAGACCGAGGCATAACCTTACATTAAAAATGTAAAAACAAAAAAAAATAACTAACTATGGGTTGCCTCCCACAAAGCTTTTGGCTTAACATCGTCAGCCCGACCTAATTAAGACTTTAATCAGGTTGACTCAATTCATAAGCCTCTTTATAAATCATTTTTATGTCTCCCAAATAAGGCTTCATTCTTAATCCGTTCACTTTAAATATTTTTTCTGTTTTGGGGTCTTTAATATCCACAGCTCCATAATGGTATACTTTCTCAATCATATATGGTCTCATCCATTTAGATCTTAATTTTCTAGGAAAAAGTCTTAAACGAGTATTAAATAATAATACTTCTTGTCCAGGCTCGAATATTTTTCCTGAAATCTTCTTATCAAGTAATGTCTTCATTTTCTCTTAATAAATCTTTGCATTTTCATATGACTCATTTCTTATTTCATCCATCTCATTTAATTGTAATAATCGTTTTTCTCCTACGGTATTCAAATCAAAATTAAACTCTTTTATCGCCCGATAAGCTTTATGTTCGAGTTCGACGAGGTAAGTGACAATGTTTACCATAAATTAAGCTGGTAAGGTGACATTCCGATTGGTGTCTTATAAGCTGTTCTATAAGCCCATAATACGGAATCAAGTCTATCAACCCAATCAGTTCTTTTAGGATTAACAATCTTCTCTAATATTCTTTTAATTTCTCTGTTTGAAACTTCAACCATTCCACTTGTTTGAGGGTGATATGCAGTTGCAATTCTGTGTTTGATTCCAAATTTTTCCAATAATGATTGAATTCTTATATTTTTGAAATGACTTCCCCCATCTGTGATAATTACCTTAGGCATTCCAATTCTTGAAAAAATCATTTTCTTTAAAAATTTCGAAACACTTTTGGAATCACAGTTAGGTAAAGTTATAGCTTCAATCCACTTTGAAACATAATCAACTGCTAATAAAATATGAATCTTTCCAGATGATGGTACAAATGTTCCCATAAAGTCTAAACCCCATATATCAAAAATTTCAACTTCCAATATATAGTTTAAAGGCATTTCATCTTTCCTAGATATATGTCTCATCCTTTGACATCGATCACATGTTTTAACATAATGTCTCACATCTTTGAATAAGGTAGGCCAATAAAATCCTGAATTTAAAATTTTAAATGCGAGTTTATCTACTCCAAAGTGTCCTCCAAATTCAGAATCATGACATTTTTGAATAATAGCAAAAGTTTCTTCATAAGGTACACATCTTCGAATTACATAATCTCTTTCTATTTTAAATAAATGAGGATCTTCCCAAATATAAGATTTAGCATCATTTTTAAATTTCTTAATATATTTGTTATTCAATCCATAAGGTAGAATATTGCTAACTAAATAGTTAACCATAACCGCATACCAAGGTGTTTGGCATCCTTGAATAACATATAAATGTTCATCAGGAAATTTCTCATTTATATTTTCTTCAGTAATAACATCATTCTTAATTCTAGATAAATGATCAGCAATTTGGTTATCAGTTCCTTTTCTATCCACTATTTGAAAATCAAATTCTTGTAGAAGTAAAACCCATTTTATCAGTCTTGGTTTAGCATTCTTTTTGACATTAAATATTTAATAGCAGAATGATCAGTATGAACTATGCATTTGGTGCCAAGAAGATAAGGTCTAAATTTATCAAAGACATAGACTATAGCTAAAAGCTCTTTCTCAGTAGTAGTGTAATTTCTTTGAGTTTCAGTAAGAGTTTTACTAGCATAATATATAACTTTGAAAATTTTCTCATATTTTTGTTCCAATGCAGCTCCAATTGCAAAATCACTTGCATTGCACATTAATTCAAAAGGTTTATTCCAATTAGGTGCAATAATTATAGGTGCAGTTATTAATTTTTCTTTTAAAATAATGAAAGCATTAACACAGTCTTCATTAAATTCAAATTTAGCTTCTTTTTCCAATAAATGACAAAGAGGTGTAGCAATTTTAGAAAAATCCTTTATATATCTTCTATAAAACCCAGCATGATCCAGAAAACTTCTCACATCTGTAACCGTAGTAGGTGGTTGCAATTCAACAATAATTTTCAATTTTGCTTGATAGACTTCCATCCCTTTTTGTGAAATTTTGGGACCAGTACAATGCCTTCTGTGACCATAAATTGACATTTTCCCAGTTAAGAACTAAGTTTGTTTCTTCACATCTTTTCAGAACTTTAGAAATATTTTCCAAGCAAGATTCAAAAGAAGTTCCAAAAACTGAAAAAATCATCCATAAATATTTCAATTCCTTTTTCAATCAAATCACAAAATATTGACATCATACATCTTTAAAAAGTTGCAAATGCATTGCATAAACCGAAAGACACTCTTCTAAAGGCAAATGTTCCATAAGAACTTGTAAATGTTGTTTTCTCTTGATCCTCAGAAGCGACAGGTAATTGATGATAACCAGAATATGCATCCAGAAAACAGAAATATGATTGTCCAACTAATTTATCTAGCATTTGATCCAAGAAAGGTAAAAGGAAAATGATCCTTTCTTGTGGCATTATTTAATTTCCGATAATCAATGCAAATTCGCCATCCAGTAATTTTTCTTGTAGGAATTAGTTCATTTTTATCATTGACAATGACAATTACTCCTCCTTTCTTTGGAACACAATGAATAGGACTTACCCATTGACTATCCAAAATAGGATAAATAATTCCAGCATCTAACCATTTTAAAAATTTTTTTAACAACCTCTTTCATGATAGGATTTAATCATTTTTATGTTCAATAAAAGGTTTAAAATCTTCTTCCATTAAAATTCTATGCATACAGATGGAATGGCTTATTCCTCTTATATCAGCAGTAGTCCAACCAAATGCTTTCTTATAATTCTTTAACGCTCCTATTAATTTCTCTTCTTGATCTAAACTTAGTTTAGAAGAAATAATAACAGATAAAGTTAATGAATTTCCAAGAAAAGCATACTTTAAATGTGCAGGTAACATTTTTAATTCCAGTTCAGGGGCTTTTTTAGTTGAGGGTGAAAGTATATCAGTTTGAGTTATGTCCAAAATTTCCCAGTTATCTTTAATATAATGAGTTTCTTTAGATAATTCTTCTTCTTTTAGTTATTCATTTCATCAATTAATAATTTAATTTTTTCTTCAAAAATGACTTTACATTTTTCTTGATAGTGTTTTTCAATTATATAATCAATAATATCCATTCGATAGCATTTTTCTTTATCAGGGTACTTCATTGATTTAAGAACATTGAATTTAATCTCTTGATAATTAACTCTCATGGTTAATTCTCCTTTTTGCACATCAATCATAGCTCGTCCGGTAGCTAGAAAAGGTCTCCCTAAAATAATTGGTATTTCTTTATCTTCTTCCATATCAAGTACAATGAAATCCAAAGGGAAAATAAATTTATCCACTTTAACAAGAACATCCTCTATAACTCCTTTAGGGTAAGTGATAGATCTTTCAGCTAACTGAAGGGTTACAGTGGTGGGAGTAATCTCTCCTAAATTCAACCTTCGAAAAATAGAAAATGGCATGAGATTAATACTTGCTCCTAAATCACATAAAGCTTTTCCACAAAATTTTTCTCTAATAACACAAGGTATAGTAAAACTTTCAGGATCTTTAAGTTTTTGAGGTAATTTCTTTTGAATTATTGCACTACATTCTTCACTTAATGCAACCATTTTAAAAGCTTCAAATTTTCATTTCTTACTTAAATATCCTTTATAAATTTTGCATAAGTTGGCATATGTTCTAAAGCTTCAGCAAAAGGTATGTTAATAGTAAGTTTCTTAAAAATTTCAAAGAACTTAGAAAATTGATGATCAAGCTTCTGCTGTATTAGTCTTTGAGGAAAATGTGGAGGTGGTTTTTCAACTTCCACATTAATAGGAATAAAAGTCTGATCTTGACTAGGAGAAGGAGTTTCTTTAGGTTTTTCAATCTCTTCAACCTCTATCTCATTTTCAATTTCATTCTGCATTCTTTCTTTTAATTCCTTTCCACTTCTAAGTTGTACAGCTTTAAAATGTTCATGTTCTTTTCCAGTTTCTTTTGGATTAATTTCAACATTACTAGGAAGTGTTCCTGAAGGTATGTAATTAATTAAATTAGCGATTTGTCCCATTTGATTCTCAATATTACGAATAGCAGTGTATTAGTTTTGTAATTGATTACTAAGTTGTAAAATTAATTCTTCTATAGATAACTTTTTCTGTTGATTATTAAATCTAGGTGGTTTAAAGTTTAAATTTATTTGATTGTTCCAATTTCCAGTTGGATGAGATTGATTATTACCCCATTATTGTTGTTGTGAATTATTTCAGTTAAAATTAGGGTGATTTTTTCATTCAGGATTATAATAATTTGAATAAGGGTTGTTTTTACTAGCAATAGCTTGTAAAGTTTCAATAGTTTGAGAATCTTCAATATTAGCATAGTTGATATGTGATGTATTGATAGCAAAATTATCTAATTTCTTAGATATTGCAGCCACTTGTGAAGCTAAAATAGAAAAGGCTTTGTTATCATGAATACTTGTCATTCTTTTAGGATTAATCCTTTCAGAAGGCCAATGAAAATTATTGTTAGCCATTTCTTCAACTAAAGTATAAGCTTCTTCAAATAATTTAGCCATTAAAGAACATCCAGCAGCAGCATCGATAATTGATTTTAGTGATCCAATAAGTCCGTTATAAAATGTTTGAATAATTAACCAATCAGGTAAAGCATGATGAGGATATTTTCTTAATAGTTCTTTAAATCTTTCCCAAGTTTCATAAATTGTCTCCCTGTCAAATTGACTAAATGAAGTGATATCATTTCTTAATTTAGCAGTTTTAGAAGGAGGAAAATATTTAGCAAGGAATTTTTGCCATTTCAGCCCATGTTTTAATAGAACCTGTGGCTAATGAGTTCAACCACATCTTTGCTTTATCTCTTAAAGAAAAAGGAAAGAGTCTAAGTCTAATAGCATCATCAGAAACATTTTTATATTTAAAGGTAGCACAAAGTTCTAAAAAATTAGGAAGGTGTAAATTTTGATCCTCATTTGGTGTTCCCCCAAATTGATTATTTTGAACCATTTGAATAATAGACAGTTTAAGCTCAAAAGAATTAGTATCTACGATAGGTATTTGAATACTATTATGAAGTTCATCAACTGTAGGGTTAGCATAATCCCTTAAAGGTTTGTAAACATTTTGTTCATTAATTTCAATTGGATTTTGTAAATTGTTATGTAACTTAGACATCTCTTGATAGTTTTGAATTTTTTTTCCTTTTTTAATTCTTCTAACAGTTCTTTCTAATTCAAAATCTAAAGGTAATAATCCTTCAAATCCAGAACTACGCATATAAAGTAAATAAAAGGTAAAATAACTAGAAATAAAATCTCTACATATATATATATATATATATATATATATATTTTTTTGTTTTTATAAATGTTTTTGTATTTTATATTTTTGACAATAAAAGAAATAAATAAAATAAAATATTTAAAATCTAAAAATTTTGCCTCCCCGGCAACGGCGCCAAAAACTTGACCTCGATCCGCAACAATGCACCAAAAATTTGGTTTGCAATCGCCAAACAACGTAGTAATTTATGTTTTCAAAAATATGTTATAGCCAATACTTTGACTCAAATAATAATAGCGTCTAGTGTATATAAATATAATTTTATGGAAAATATTTTACACACTAGAAGTACTACGCAAGTATACATATCGTTTCAAGTAATATAGGGCTTTAAATAAAGACCCCAGTATCGATCCCACGAGGAGGATTATAGATTTTTAAATATTTTGATTTTATTTTTCTGTATTTTTTTTAAAGTTAAAATTTTGATATTTAATTTACTATATGCAGAAATAAGCAATAATAAAGTAATGATTGATGTAAATAATAATAAGCAAACAAGTTTCTTCCTTTCAATTAATTCAAGACTTTTTAGATAATGTAATATTCGTGGAGAATTTAATTTTATGATATTGTGCCAAATAGAAGCATTCCTATATTTTACCTTCGCTCGATAGTATAAAGAACATTGGCTAATCTATAGATCATGTCAGGATGTATTGTTAGTAGAATGGGTTAATCTATGCTCACACTACTAGATGTCCATGGGTGGCTATGGTCGGCCCTACTAGTGACCCTTTCCTTCTCTGTAAACCAAATTATAAGAATTTAGTTTGTCACTCTAAAAACTTATCAATTCTACACCCATTAAATAATATCTTCTTATTTATTTGCACTTCACCTTGAATAACCCGTGCAAGGCCTTCGACTACCCAAGGATTCATGTGATATCTACTAGTTAAGAATTCATCTCCTTCTAGGTCTCAAAACTCTTCAAAAGATTTTAACAATTTAAATGACCAATTTAAATAGTAAATTAAGATCCGGTATTAATATCATCACAATATTTAAAATATATTTAATTTTTAATTCTCCAATGAATTTTATATTATCTTATTTATCTTTTCATAATTAAAAAGAGAAAGTAAAATAACTACTCAGAACACATTGAATTTAAACAACAAAACATATAAATAAAACTTTGAATAAAAATACAAATACTTATCTCAAGTGTTTCTCCAAATGAAACTCTGAATCCTTCTGACTCTCAAGTGAATAGACTTCAAAAGCACCGACTCTTCCAAACTCTCAATATAAACTCTAAATAAAATAAATTCACTAATTTATGAAAGAAAATAAAATAAGATAGTGGCCCTTAAATTATATCTCTACTTCTCTCTCTAGAGGAATCTAGGTTAGGCTAGGCTTTTTAGGCTATGAGGGGCGTGGGGTGTTTTTCTCTGAAGGAGTGGCCTCCTATTTATAGGCTTCAAGGGTTGTCTTAAGACACCTCTTCAAAATGTGTCCATGTTCAATGAATCTTCTAGAAGGTGTGTCTGGCGCCTAGACGCCGGACTCTGCGTCCAGTTCTTTGACTTCTTCACTTTGGATTGCACCTCTTTGCGATCCTAACCATTTCCAAGCGTCCAAATACAATGTATCACATGTCCTATAATCCAGGAATAATTGCCAATCTTCTAGATGGTCCAATAACCCCTAACATAGTCAAAATAACCACCTAAAGTCGTCAAAAATCTTGACAGCATTCTGTATCGAACTGGCTCTTAGGCGCCGGATTTTGGCGCCTAGGCGCCAGGCCAATTATTTTGACAATTTTGCATTTTGGCTCCATTTTAGCTCCTTTTTGCTCTTTTTCATCATTTTTCCTTCTTGAACATTTTTGCATCACCTATATCCAAAAACACAAAAATACCTTTCATTAAAGCATAATATCCTTAAAATTTTAATAAAAATCAAGGCATAAAAATAGGTATTTTTTCATGGATCAGAATTTGATCAGGCAAAAGTGAAAATTTTTGTTGAACATCAACCACCTACTACTGTTACTAATGTTAGAAGTTTTCTGGGTCATGCTGGATTTTATAGAAGATATATAAATGATTTTTCTAAGATTGCTAAACCTCTTTGTCATTTATTAGAAAATGAAGCTAAGTTTAAATTTAATGAAGATTTTCTGAATGCTTTCAATATTCTAAAAGAAAAATTAATTACTGCACCTGTCATTGTTACACTTAATTAGAGTAAACCTTTTGAATTAATGTGTGATGCAAGTGATTATGCAATTGGAGCTATATTGGGACAAAATATGAGAAAATTTTCAAAGTTATATATTATGCTAGCAAAACTCTTAATGAAACTCAAATAAATTACACTACTACTGAGAAAGAGCTCTTAGCAACAGTATATGCCTTTGATAAATTTAGACCTTATCTTGTTGGGACCAAATGTATCGCACATACTGATCATTCCTCTATTAAGTATTTAATGTCTAAAAAAGATGCTAAACCTAGATTGATAAGATGGGTTCTACTTTTACAAGAATTTGATTTTCAAACTGTGGACAGAAAAAGAGCTGACAACCAAATTGCTGATCATTTATCTAGAATTAAAAATGATAGTGAGAAGATTACCGAAGAAAACATAAATGAGAAATTTCCTCATGAACAATTATTTGTTATTCAGGGATTAAAAATGTCTTAGTATGCATATATAGTTAACTATTTGGTTAGTAATATTTTACCTTATGGATTTAATAGCAAATATATTAAGAAATTCAAGAATGATTCTAAATCATATATTTGGGAAGATCCTCATTTATTTAAACTAGGCGGAGATTCTATGATTCGAAGATGTGTACCTTATTAAGAAACTTTTGCAATTATTCAAAAATGTCACGATTCTGAATTTGGAGGACACTTTGGAGTGGATAAAACTGTGTTTAAAATTTTAAATTATGGATTTTATTGGCCTACATTATTCAAAGATGTTGGACATTATGTGAAAACTTGTGATCGATGTCAATGAATGGGGAATATATCCAAAAAAGATGAAATGCCTCTAAGCTATATATTAGAAATTGAGATTTTTTATGTATGGGGTTTAGACTTTATGGGACCTTTTATACCATCATCTAGAAAGATTTATATTTTATTAGCAGTTGATTATGTTTCAAAGTGGATTGAAGTTGTAGCTTTACCTAACTGTGATTCCAAAAATGTTTTGAATTTTTTAAAGAAAATGATTTTTACAAGATTTGGAATGCCGAGGGTAATTATCACAGATGGGAGAAGTCATTTCAGAAATGTAAGAATTCAATCATTACTGGAAAAATTCAGAATTAAACATAGAATTGTAACTACTTATCACCCACAAACAAGTGGAATGGTTGAAGTATCAAACAGATAAATTAAAAGAATATTAGAGAAGACTGTTAGTCCTAAAAGAACTGACTGGGTTGATAGACTTGATCTGCATTATGGGCTTATAGAACAGCTTATAAGACACCTATCGGAATGTTGCCTTATCGGTTAGTTTATGGTAAACATTGTCACTTACCTGTTGAACTGGAACATAAAGCTTACTGGGTGATAAAGGAGTTCAATTATGATTTGAATCTTATAGGAGAGAAACGACTGTTACAACTGAATGAAATGGAAGAGATAAGAAATGAGTCCTATGAAAATGCAAAGATTTATAAGGAAAAAATAAATAAATTGCATGATAAAAAGATTTCAAGAAAAATATTTGAGCCCAGACAAGAAGTATTATTATTTAACACTTGTTTAAGACTTTCTCCTGGAAAATTAAGATCTAAATGGATGGGACCATTTATAATTTCGGCTCCTAGGTATAGGTTCGTACATAAGCGCCAGACCATTTATAATTTCGGCTCCTAGAAAATGTACGAACCTGTAACTGGGGCTCTTAGGAGCCGAAATCTGGCACCTAGGCGCCGGACCATCTATACACAGTTATGCTGGCGCTTAGGTACCTAAGAGCCCCAGTTACAGGTTCGTACAAAAATAGAAAATCTTCAGTTTTTCACACCAATTCTTCCTATAAACTACCCTATCTTCGTCCTCAATCCCTAAGTAACCCTAATTTCGTCCAGTACAACTCATTTTGGATGAGAAAAGAGAAGTTTAGAAGCAATGGAGAGAGAAAATCATGGCAATGAGTTAAGAGATAAGTCTTCTAAAGATCCTCAACCTTATTTCAATGGTTGTATTGTTGTAATCTTGGAGAAATTATTCAGTCGTCTAGATAAGATTGAGGAGAAATTACTAAATGTTCGAAATCATTTACATGAGATGTATCACCAAATTGAGCACTTAGAATGGCAAACGAAGTTTCAATTCGATCATATGGCGGCCTTTCAAGATTCTCAAGTGAGGATTTATGCAAAGAACAAATGGATTGATGAGAAGATGGCTTTGGAATTTCCAAGGGCGTTAGTTTTCTACCCATGCGGGCCAAGCAATCTTCATTGCGAGAGGGATGGAAATTCAAAATTTGGAGAAGAATAGATCGTTGGTGTGTTTTAGGTGTGATCGAGTCGTGTTTTAGTGAGTCGAATATTTAGTTTGTGTGTTTTCTTTCATTGTTCAAAGTTTGTTGTTTGATTGTCAATTTGCTTTGAAATAGTGATATTTTTGTTGTTTATTAAGAGTTGAACCTTATTATAGTACTTTTCTGTAATTACTTGAGCTTGGAATGGAAAATTTTGAAATAGAATTGGAAGAGTTTGATTATATTTTGTGTTTGAATGTTGGATTTATTTTATCATTTAAATTGTTTGTGGAAATGTTTGGAAGATAGAAATTGGAGTAATACTCTCATTTGAGTAATTAGAAGTCAAATTTGTTAAGTTTTGGTGGAAAATACAATTTTTAAATAAAATTTTTGGGAATTTGAGTCTGGCGCCTAGGCGCCGGTTCGGCCTGAACCTGAAATTCGGGCTTTTAAACCCACTGACACCATTAACGACACCTAGGCTCCTTCTTCCTCTATTTTTCACGAAATGCATACCTAGGGATCCATTTTTAGGCCAGTTTTTCAAGTTTTTAAGTTTGGAATCACTCGATTTCTTCATCTCGAGGTCAGATCTACCTTCTAATCCATTTAATTTTTATTTTCACCATGGATTTTTCAACTTTTGAGCAAAACCGAAATTTTTTATTTTTGGAGTTTAATCCATGGATTTGAAGCTTTATTTAAGTTTTTAAAGCTTAAATAAGTTTATTCTTTTGATCCTTCAATTTATTTTGTGTTTTCTTTCTCTTACGTTTAGATGGCTCCAATGAATATGCTACTGCCGCAGCGCATTTTCATTACAATGAATATGCTACGATGAGAAAATTTATCTCAAAGAGGAGTTTCTACAATCCTGGTGGAATACAACAACAACAACAACAACAACAAAGCCTTAATCCCACTAAATGGGGTTGGCTACGTGAATCCTTTTTCTACATTGTGTCATATTTAGTGTCAAATTTTCATTTTAAGTCTAATAAATTAAGATCATTTTTTATGCAATAATCCCAAGTTTTCCTATGTCTACCTCTACCTTTCTTAACATAAGTTGTATCTAAAACATCCTCTCCTAATCGGATCATCAGGTGGTCGACATATTTATTATAAATTTCCACTTTGGCTCAATTAATCAAAATCCAATCTGGGTCATATTTATTATAAATCCAAATACTATGAAACAATTGCCACATATTTAAAAGCGCGTCTTTCCCATAATAACCATTCATATATCATCGCTACGCCATCAAGTCTCATTACTAATATGTATTCTATTCATAGATTCTGATAAATATTTAGAATAATATTCATAATGAAACTAATCATCTAATTTCATATAGGGATTAGCTCAATTAATGAATTCCAATTTGGCTCTGTCAATAACCAATCATTAAAGATTAGTAACTTCTCGCCTTTCAATTTCATCTTAATAATAAGAAAATTATTTCTTTTGTAAAGTACACGCCCAAAATAACTCACTGCCCTTGAAAATTTTTTGTTTCCATAAAAGGAGCTACATTTCTAATTTGATGACAACACTTATCTCATTACAAAATCACAAGCTTTTACAAAATCAAGAGGTTTATCACTTCGCAATTCTTCTCCCACTTAAAAACCATCAAAAATTTTCTCATCACCATCATGTTAGAAACTATGCACACTTTTAAGCTCCTCAAAATAAAAATCCTTACTTTCTTGTATATATGCTGTAATAGTCCATCCACATGTTTCCCAACATTAATTTTTTACACAATCTTCTATTTACATGGCATTCACAGTATTAATAAAATCATCGCCAATAATAATTCGGATTGCAACAATGACCATATTCAC
Source organism: Papilionanthe hookeriana x Papilionanthe teres (assembly GCA_022702705.1). NCBI lineage: Eukaryota > Viridiplantae > Streptophyta > Magnoliopsida > Asparagales > Orchidaceae > Papilionanthe > Papilionanthe hookeriana x Papilionanthe teres. Next base: position 10,006,302 of record CM040432.1, on the reverse strand, counting down.
CTAGACACTATTATAATTGAACACTTTCTTCACTGCAATCTCAACTCAATTTCTAGTGTACATTACTATAAATATTTGTCAATGACCATGATTTTTTTTCCCTTTCCATTTATTATCTAGTGAACACATGATATTTATTACTTTGTGAATGATAGTGTTCACTAATCTCTTATTTTCTAATTCATTGTCTCCAAATTTCATGTAGAAAATTTAATATTACTTCTATACAACAACAACAAAAACAACGAAGCCTTAATCCCACTAAGTAGGGTCGGCTACATGAATCCTTTTTCTCCATTGCGTCCTATTTAGCATCAAATTTTCGTTTAATACTAATAAATTAAGATCAATTTTTATGCAATAAGCCTAAGTTTTCCTAGGTCTACCTCTGCCTTTCTTAACATAAGTTGTATTTAAAACATCTACTCTCCTAAATGGATCATCAGGTGGTCGACGTTTAATGTGACCAAACTATCTAAGGTGACTCTCTCTTATTTTATATGTCACTGGTGCAACACCAACCCTATTACGGATATATTTGTTACACATTTTGTCTCTAAGTGTAAAGCCACTCATCCACCTAATCATTCTCATCTCGGCAACACTTAGCTGAACATTATGCTTCTCTTTTAAAGGCCAACATTCAGTACCATAGAGCATTGAAGGTCTCACCACCATCTTATGAAATTTTCCTTTCAGTCTAAGCGGTACTTTTTATCACACAATAAGCCGGACGCATTCCTCCACTTCAACCAACCAACCTGAATTCTACTATTAATATCCCCATCTATATCACCATCACTTTGAACAATGGACCCGAGGCATCTAAATCGTTCACACCTTTTAATAATTTGATCACCCAAAGTTACACTTCTATCACTAGACCTACTATTACTAAAATTACATTCCATGTATTCAGTTTTAGTTCTACTCAAACGAAGACCTTTAGACTCCAATGTAGACCTCCATAATTCGAGTTTTCTGAACTTTTTCTCTTGTCTTATCCACAAGGAGGATATCATCAGCAAAAAGCATACACCAAGGTACATCCTCTTGTAAATGCCTAGTAAGACCATCAATAAATAAAGTAAAAAGATATGGGCTTAAAGCCGATCCGTGATGTAAACCAACAGAAATAGTAAAATATTTGGTCAATCCTCCTTCGGTTCGAACACATGTAACAGCTCTAGCATACATATCTTTAATGACTTGAATATAAGTCATATCAACACCTTTCTTCTCAAGGACTCTCCGAAGAACATCTCTAGGAATCTTATCGTAAGCTTTTTCTAAATCAATAAAAATAAAATGTAGATCCTTCTTATTATCTCTATACTTCTCCATCAAACCTCTCAATAAATGTATAGCTTCCATGGTAGACTTGCCCGGCATAAATCCAAATTGATTATGAGAAACCTTTGTAATACGTCTTAACCTATGTTCAATTACCCTCTCCCATAATTTTAAAGTATGATACATCAATTTAATTCCTCTATAATTTGTACACTCTTGTGCATCTCCTTTATTCTTAAAAATGGGGACCAAAATGCTCTTTCTCCACTCCTCAGGCATCTTATCTACAATCCTGGTGGAATGACTGAAGAAAAGATCGTTGCACTGAACTGGCAACAATTCTGTTACTTCACTGCTATTGCTGTGATCCCTGTCGTCAGGGAATTTTATGTTAATTTTATGAATTCCGAAGATTACGAGATCTTCGTGATAAGAGTTGGAGTAGGATTTACTCCTGAAAGAATTAACATTTTCTACAGCTTGCCACCGATCATTGAGTGCTACTATTTTGGATTACCTCCATCTGAGGAAGATTTGGAGATGATTATTGCTTATTTGACTGATGGTACTGGAGCTTGGAAGATTTGGAACAAGAAACTGGTAAATTTTTCATCTTCTAAGTTAAATGGTGTTTCTAAGGCCTGACATTACTTTATTTCTGCTCGCCTCCTTCCATCCAACCATTTGAGTGATGTCACAAAGGACAGAGATATCCTTAACTACTGCATACAGGAGAGGAAGCCAATTGATGTCGGGAGTATTAATTATGATTCTGTAGAATCCACTGCTCGTTCCAGCACTTCTGTGGGATTGGGATTCCCATCTCTGATTTATTCTCTGTGCAAAAGTGCTCGAGTTGTTGCTGAGCTTTCAGAGGAGAAGCTCAAGTCTACCAAGCCCATTGGACGGGACAGTATTAGTATTTATGATCAAATTTGAGGTAAGAGTTCTACCGCACCCTCTAGTTCATTACCTACTTCAGATAGACCTTTGTTGACCTCATTTTTGATGAGGTCTTTTCTTTTCTCTCTCCTTAGTACTTAGGATCTAGCCATAGGTTTTCCCTATGACTATCCTAGAGGACTAGAAATGGGACCCACCACTTAGAAATTCAAACACTTCTTGGCTCCCTTCAAACCCACAAGTTTGATTGTAAACCCCTAAGCCACTTGGAGGGTTAAAATCAAATGTGGAGGTTTAAAGGATGAGTTTCCTATAGGACTCTTTGGCCTTAGGATTACCCTAGGTGGCTTGGTCTGGTGATGGTAAGCTTGCACACACCACACTCCCACACACACACATTCCAAACCCTAAAACTACCTTTAGCCAATTTGACTTCCCGACTCATGTAGGCAATTCATATGGATGGACCTTGACCCCTAGGCCCCTAGCTAAGAGGTTTAGGAACAACATATTAAGTGCCTAAAATGAGTCCTCTCATGGCTTTTGTGAGCTTAATATGGTTTCATGGCTCAACCAAAATGATTTCATTTCACTCACACTTAATTAATCTTCATTTTCCCAAAATTTTGATTTTTGACCCCCGGGACCCTAAACCCACCAAACCTACCAAATACCATTGAAATTACCCAAAATTTGCAAAATTGCCTAAATCACCCAAATTCCTAAAAACCAAACCTAAAAATTTCCCCCCACTCAAATTGATCATCCATGGCCAAATATATCAAAAATTCCAAAAATACCCCTCAATACCCTCCAAATACCCAAAATACCCTTTTAACCCAAAAATTCCAAAAATTTAGAAAATTCCCAAAAAATTCCAGAAAATCCCAAATATTCCCAATTTCATTTTATTTAACTACACCATAAGCTAATCTTGTCAATTTAACCCACTTTTACCAAAACCCCCAATTTGACTATTTTTAACTTTAAGTGGACCCGATGTCCCACCAAACCACTCCGATTGACCTCGATTTTGATCGAATTCAATTCTAAACTTTAATTCAATATCCCCAATACCTATTTAGACCAAATCCAAAGCTAATTTAACATGTGGATCCAATTTCAATTTGAAGCTTAAAGCCCAATTTTGGCGTCGACCTAAACTTAGCCTAAACCAACCCAACTTAACTCCAATTAGCCCCAAATCTTTTCCTAAGCCTTCCTAACAACCCCACAAACAAAACACTAACTTTATTTACCCAAAATTTGAACTTAAATTCCACCCAAACCTAACCCAAAACCAAAATCCCCTAAATTGGCCTAAATCCAAACCTAACCCAAACAGGCCCAAATCCCAAAATCAAAGCCCAACCAAAGTTGAAAACTCTTTGTCACACCCCCATAAACATTTTTCAACATTAATTTTACATCAAACCCAACATTTGCCTAACCTTAACCCAAGTTGGCCCAATTTGATCCATTTTGAACCCATTATCAAAAACGCTCAAATTGAACTCATTTCAACTCCAAATCACACCAAACCTTTTCCAAATCACTCATAACACATCCCTAAACTAAAAACAACATTTGAAAGGCCCAATCTTTACCAAAATTTTCATCCAACTTGATTTAAAATCTAAAAGCCCACTTTCCTAAAGACTTTAAAAGCCCATTTTTACCAAAGTTCAAAAAGCCCAAAATTTATTCTAAAGCCCATGTGAAATTCCCATCATCATCCTTTTAATTGAAATCATCCCTAAGTTCTAAATCACTAATCAAATAATTTCAAATCAAGCCTCATGCCAATTTTCCCTAAATCCATCAAAAATCCCAAAATCCATTTTCATGAAATTGAGCGAAGCCAAGGGCAAGCCATAGGCTAGCCATGAAGCCATCCTTAAGCCCCATGCCAGCCATGTGAGTGGTGTTCATGTGACCATACCATATTGGGAAAAAGGAGGGAGTCATTTAATGATTCCCTTAAGAGTGATTAAACCTTTTCATGCTTCCCCTAAACCATGCTTAAACTTAAATATGCTTAGATGGTGACTTATCCCCACTAAGCTAGCTGACTTACCTGACGTCCCCACAGCACCCAAAGCCCCTTGGTGGGTGTACAAAACCCAAATCCATGACTTGGACACATTTGAACCCAAAATAGCCCTCTCCCCATACCACTTAAATCAATTACTTTACACATGGCTAACCCCACATTGTTTGCACAAAACTCGACCCACGACTTCACTGAGCCGAGATGATGACTCATGCCGTCAGGACCACCCCCTAGGTCGCCGAAAAACACCATGGCCGAGAGCTTTATTTGGATTCGAAAATTTAAATTCACACAGTTGGTCGTCCCAACTCAATTTGACTCCATGTCTGTTCTTCCCTTGCATAGAGCGGTCGATCCCAAGCCCTAACCCCACGGGAAGCCCTCCGGCCGGCTCTATTTAAACTCCACCCCCTCTCGGCCAAAGAAGGTGATGAACCGGAAGCTTAACAAAACTCGCGCAAAATTGCTTCGGGACCTTCTCCTAACTCTAGAGCAATTGATTCCCGGTGTCCTTTGCCCTAATCCCCATTAACGGAGCTCGATTTCTCGGTCGAAAATCCACCCAAAAACCAGGACAACTCTGAAACCTCTATCAAAATCAAATTAAACTCACCCACACCTGCACAAGACCTAGAGAAGGAGCTCCCCAGTGAAAGCCCCCTCACCAGGCCAGCCATCCTCTCAATCGGCCAAGCTTTGAAATCGGCCTTGGTCACTTTCATACCTAGGCAATTCCCCAGAGCTAGAGACTTCATCCGGAGCTTCCTAATGGTGTAATCGAAGGTGCCACAACTCTCTGATTGAAGCTTCACTTCTCAGAGCCAATGTATGGACCCCTTCTTCCTCCCGAGCTTCCAGCGATTCTGTATTTTGCTTGGCTTAATTTCATAGCATATAAACAGTATGGATGTGTTCGTCTCCTCAAGACGAATTCATAGAGCCTAAGAACACAAAAATCAATTGAGAAATGAGAAAGATCTTAGGGTTTTAATGTGGACGGCTCACGGGACACACCAGTCGTAGACGATGACCAGGCGTCGTCTGATCGCGCGTGTATCGAATGGACGGTCCAGATTACACCGGATCGAAGGATGGAGCGAGACTGCGGGCCGCGTGGAATCTAAGTCCGATGGCGGCGTCGAATGGGAGCACGCCGCGTGGTCTTTCGGATCCGCCGAGGTTGAGTGAGCGCTGCATGAATAAGTAGATAAATATGATATTTTTTATTTATTTAATTACCCAGAAATTGAAAAATCCATAACTTTGCATAGAAAAATCAGAAAAATAAACTAAAAATACTCTCATGCTCAGTGAATAGAGGAGAATAATGTGGAAAAAATTGAGTTAATTTGATGAGTATTTTATTTCTAATTAATTATTTACTCGTTTCAATGTTTTAATTCTCCATTTGCATAGACAATTACTATAGCATGAGACCATAGTGCTTTTGTAGCCTCTGATCTTTGGAACATTCCCTGAATTTTCCAAGGTCAGAGGCCATCTCTACGGCAAGTTATTGATTTTCCAAGTTTTTGTGCCTGTTTTGATATTTTAATTCCAGTAATTAGCATGTTACTTAGAAAATTCTGGGAAATTTTGGAGAAGTATCTTAGGACCAGAGGACCCTAGGAAAATTATGGTTTGAGTTAATTCATTAAGAATAATCCTAATTAGCCTAAACACTCAAAACTTAATTTTAATTAATTTGGGTTAGCCATACATCAAAATCACTTAAAACTAATTCTCCACTAATCTTTAGGGTCAGAGGAGTCTCATATAAAAATTTGAAACCAATTGGAGGTGATTAGCCCCACTAAATGGACTAATTAAGTTATATGACCAGAATTAAACTTTAAAACTTCATAACTCTAAAAATACATTTCAAAAATTAACCAGAATGGTTTTGGGCTTCTCTAATGTTAGGGGAGTCTAAGAAAATTAAAATAAAAATTTTCTAAAAATTTTCATTTTTAATCATATTTTAATATTTTAATAATTAAAAATAATAAAAATCACAAAAATATTAAAAATGTCATATTTTAATTCCTAATCACTTAGGAATAAACCAAATATTTTTCTCAAGTCTCTAGTTTAAGATATTGAATTTTAAAGGCTTAAAACAATTTTTAATATTAGAAAAATGAATTTCCCTACATTTTCACTAAATTAATTCTAATAAATCAAAGAAAAATCAAAAAAATATAAAATTTGCTTCTCTAGACTCCTTGAGGTCAGAAAGACTTAAGAAAAATATAAAATCCATTTTTTAACTTTAATTTTATTTTATAATTAATTAACACTCCAAAATTCAAAATAATTATAATAAATAACAAATAATTCAAAAAATCACCAAAATTGGTTCAAATGGTCCTCTCGTCAGTAAGAACATCCCATAATTTTCCTAAGAATAGAAACCTTACCTTGGTCATTTTTTTGAATTTTTATTGAAAACCCATACTTTTCATTAAAATAAATATATAAATTAAATTAAATTCAGAAAAATCAAATTTTTTCCTCTAATGTTTTAATTGACCTGTGAGTGAAGTGACATAAAAATTTTAAGTTCATTTGAGCTTAATTTGATGAGTTATGAAATGAACAAGCTTAAAAGGGCATAATAGTAATTAAGAATTTTAACCCCTAATTAAAACTTTAGGTTTAATCAAAATGGAGGGTAAAATATATGATCTTAATTTTCTCTTAGATGATTGAAATTTTGGAAAATTAAAGGGTAGGAACCCATTAATCATTTCTAATAATCAAGAGAAAAATGAAACCTTAATTAATTAAATAATTTAAATTTTGGAAGATTAATTGAAATTTGAATTATTAAAATAGGGAGTATAACTTAGGGAGACTATAACCCTTTAATTTAAGATCCTTAAATAAATCACTTTAATAATATTCAACTCTTAAACAAATTCAAAAATGATAATTGAAATTAATAATTAAATAATTAAAAGGAAAATAAACCTTAATTAAATTAAAAGCTTAAAACATTAAGTAATTTAACAATCAAGTTAAAATAAGTTTAAAACATAAAGATTAATTTGAAAACACTTAAAACCAAATCTAAATCAAACTTGAAACATCAAAATCAACCTCAAAAATAATTCATAATTAAAAAGCAAACCAATTAAAAATTAACCTAAAATATTTCAATTAAATTAAAATTAAATCATTAAAATCTAAATTTAATAACCTAAACACCTCTTTCAACCCAAATTAATCTAATACATTGAGATCATTTAAAATGTAAAGATTTAATTAAATTAAAATAACTTGAACACTATTCCAAACTTAAAATTACTAAAATTTCATAACTAAATTAAACCACTTTAAATCATCAATTCCAATTTTAAATCATTAAAATCTTTAATAAACTGATTTGCCCCCTAAAGGCTTTCATTATTATAACTCTTAAGTAAAGCATCACGTGAAATGTCACTTTACTCATAGGATAACCAAACATCCTAATTCACTGAGCAAGAAACAAACTAAACTAAATTTTTAGATGATCAATTCACCAATACAATAAAACTCATTTGGACTCAAAATAATCCCAAAAATATTGAAAAGATATTTAGGACTCGTCCTAAATACTTCCTCAATATGATGGGGTGTTTTAGAAGAACAATCGAACTTAATTGTTCTTTGGTGAAGAAAATCATCCACAAAAACAAAAGAACCTAGAAGTCATAGGGATTGACTAGCAATAGGATTAGGATTTTGGAGACAACCAGAACCTTTTCTTAGCTTTACCTCGGTACTTGTTGCAAATATATAAATGCCTTAACATGTGTTTTAAGTGCATCTTGGAAATGATGAGAAGACCCTCCAGGTATGTTTTTATTTTATTGCAATTTATTTACTTACCTGCACTGCACTTTACTTTTCTTGCATGTTAAACAAGTATGTCACCCTGCATGAAAATTAAAACCTTTAGGATAGCCACAAAACTGAAACCCAAAACTAAATTAAAAGTCACACAAGATAAAATTCACCGCCACAACATTTGAAAAGATAAAACAACTAAAAATTTAATCACAAACAGAACAAAAAAACTACAATTACAACTAAATTAAAATGTCTCGTTGGATGATCGGGAATACCTCGGATGATGTAACCCACGTGTTGCTAACGGGATTTCCTACGGTCTAAATGAAAGTGTGGAAGTCATTCAGTTGAGTTTAGCAAATTCATCTGGACTAAGTAAATCCGATGAAAATAACGGTGTCGGGATGACGGAAACGTGGGATCTTAATTAGTTCTGTTTAGCCAACTTTAAGATTTGTTTTAATTAAAACATTAAAGATATTTGGACTTTAAGATTTCTCTAAACCAAAACACTTCTCTCATCTCCTGATTTTTTTCACTTTCTAAAACTAAACCTCTGCAACAACAAGGAGCTTGGAGCATATTGGGCAGCACGGCCATCGTCGTCAGCAAAACTGGAATCTATATCAGCAAAACCTTTCCTAGTTTTAAATAACCAAGCCATAGGATTTCGAGGTAGTTTGCTTAGTGTAACATAAATCCTCAACTTTTCGTTAGGCATTTACATAATTATGTTATGTAAATTAAGCCCTAACCGGTCTTAGGACTCTGAGATAGTCGTTTGGTACGACATAAACCCTCACATCTCTGAGGCTATTTGTATAATTGTGTCATACGAATATAAGTCCTAATTAATTAAAATTGGCAGGATTGAAACATTAAACATACTCTTAAATTGAAGCCAAAAAATAGGATAGTTCGGGAAGTTGCCAAGATTCTTCTTGGATCCTCGGCTTCTCTACTTCTCTTCCTTTGGACTCCTAAAATTAATTGTTCCAAATTTGAGCTAATCCCTTTTGAAATTTCCAAAATCCGATCCTTTGAAAACCTTAAACTTTGAAATTCTTGAGAGCAAAACCACTGATCATTATCGAGAGTTTTCTTAAATGATTCCTGTCATTTAAGATGTAATTAACTATAGGGGCTTGCCCTTATAGGGAACTTTAAGAATCCAGGTAATATAAACCCTGCTTAATTTCTTTATATTAAGCAGGGGAACTTGTCGGCTTATAAAATTGGTTCGCAGACCAAACGGATGTCACAAATCTTCTAATTTATTTAATTGAGCCCCATCGTCAAGCAGTGTGTTTGTCCTTCGAGATAGATACACGGTTTGTGATGTGGTGCTCGTTTATATAAATTATTTGGGATGTGAGATCGGTTTGATTTCATATCTTAAAATTTTCAAACTTAAAATTATTTTCAAAATCAAATGCTACTTTCCAAATTATATATATATTTAAATTAAATTTAAAAACTAAAATTCACTGAAAATTTCTGTAGGCGACCCCCTTTTCAAAATACAACACAAACCTAAAAAAATAAGTTGTACAACCTTCTACTTCTGGACCCTCTACTTCTGCTGCTGAGCCACCATCTAGGTTTTCGGAAAATATGCATGATAAATTTATAGAGCAGCAGAATATGTTACTTTTTACCCAGTGTAGAGTGGATACAATAGATATGAAAGTGGATCATCTTTCTGAGTACACCCAGAGGAAGAGTGATTTTGATGCAAAGTATTCTGAGACTCTTGTTAGATTCCTTAAGGGTGATCATTCATTTCAGTTCCCGACCTGCCCTCGATTCTAGCCATATGATTATCGCCAGAATAAAAATGTAGATTTTTCTTTTGATGATGATGAGGATGAGGAGACAGCTAGTGATGAGTAGATTTATAGGATTGAGTAGTTGTGTTATTTATGTTATGCTTTGTTAGTGTGTTAGTTTTGAATGTATGTGATGATTTGTTTTTATGTTTGATGCACTGTTGATGTTAGTGTACTTTTGATGTTTAGAGTGTATTGATTCTGAGACACTTACTGTTGTACTGATAATTGTTGGATTGTTAGAGTTTATTTCTGTAATCAAATGTTTTTTATTTTTGTTTTAGTACAGTGATCAGTACACATGTTTAGTTTAGTTATTTTTGTTTTAAATTATAAAAAAAAATTTTGAAGAAATTGATCCTGCTTACTAAATTTTTCTATATATGCTTAAACATTTCTTTTATATTCATAAAAAGCATGTGTAGAAATAAAATTTTCCTTTCTAGATTATTTTTCATATACTTAGAAAAATTCCTGGTGGAAATATGTTATTCTTTCTCTCATGCTTTAGAAATTTTCATGATTCATGTTTATACCAAAACTGAAGTTTGGGGGAATGAAAAATACTTTTAAATTTAAATATTATTTGTCCTTAATTACTAATATTTTCTTTAAAAATATTAACATAACATAATGAATGAAAAATTTATTTAAGATTACTTAAATTTTTGAATTTATAAATAATTTAGTAACTTAACTAAAATTTTAATAATTTTGATTGATTTTAAGAATAGAATTATTTAACTTAAAGAATAATAAGATTAAAAATTTTTCTATTTTTAGTAAAGAGAATTGTATTCATTTCAAATACTAAGGAATCAAGATTATTACTTGAAAAGGAAAAGATTAAAATAATTTTTGAAAAATACTTATTAAGAATGCCATATTTATTAAGTAAAAATGCATAAGTTTTTAAATATAAGTTAAGGATAGTGAAGTTCAAAATCATTAACAGACTATCCAGATATAGTAATCCTCACAAATTATCCTTAAAAAAAAGAAAAAAAAAGAGGAAAAAAAAGAAGAAGATGAAAAGAGCAAAAAAGAAGTGTGAGGAGAAGCTTGAGGAGATGTCGAATAAAAAATTGGCATCACTTGAATTATCTTATAGGAAGAAAACTAATTACATATTTAACTTAATTTTTATCTACAAGCATCCTTACTAGAAACGTTTTCATGAAAGTCTTTTTCTTGTAAATTATCTATGTGACCTTAATATGGTAAATTACAATTATTCTTGAAATAAATGAAAATTTTAAAGTCTTATGATTTCGTAGTTAAGTATTCTTTAAATTCTTAAAATTAACCTTAATCAGTGAAATTTGGTTAATGATTTACTAGAGAATTTATAAAACCAAAAATTACAAGGAATCTTAAATATTTAAAACTTCATTCCAGATGTTATACATTTTATGTAATAAAAAGGGTTACTTGAGGACAAGTAACATTTAAGTTTAGGGGGATTTGATCCACTTAAAAAGTACATATTTTTATGCCTAATTTATGATTCAATTTTTAAGAATATTATGCTTTAATGAAAGGTATTTTTATGTTTTTAGATATAGGTGATGAAAAAAAGAGTTTAAGAAATAAAAAGAAAATAAAATGAGCAAAAATAGAGCAAAAAAGGAAAGTTGCCAAAATTATAAGTCTGGCGCCTAGGCGCCAGAATCCGTCGCCTAGGCGCCAATTTGATACTAAAGCAGTTAAGATTTTTGACAACTTTGGACGGTTATTTTGACGGTGTTAAGCGGTTATCGGACCTTCAGAAGGCGGAAGTTACTCACGATACATAGGACATGTGATACGATGCATCTAGACACAGGAAAACGGTTTTAATCGCGAAGAGGTGCGATCCAAAAGTGAAGTGGTGCGAAGATTTGGTCACGGAGTCTGGCGCCTAGGCGCCACGGTTACTTTCTAGAATATTCATTGAATTTGGACAAATTTTGAAGAGCTGCCTTAAGCAACCACTGGTCATTTTTGAAGCTCTATAAATAGGAGACATTTCTACAGAAAAGAGAGCTCTCGTGCTCCCATAAATAGTTCTAGAGAGCCCCCAAATATTCTTCTTAAGTATTTAGTGAGTTTATTTTAGTTTATTTTATTTAGAGTGTTACTTCTCAATTCCTTGAGTAGTAAGTGAGAGTTTGTAAGAGTTGGCGATGTTGAAGTCTTGCACTTTGCATTGGAATTAGTAGGAGTCAAAGGATCACTTGAAGGAACATTTCAGCTAACTATTTATAACTTTGTTTAAAGTTTTATAAATATATTTTATTGTGTGAACTCAATGTGTTCTGAGTAGTTACTTTTCTTTCTCCTTTCAACCATGAAAAGATAATAAAGATAATTTGATTTCGTTGGAGAACTTAAACTTAATTTTAAAAAATTTTTCTGATGATATTCATACCTGATCTTAATTTTCTTTTTAAACTGGCCATTTGAATTGTTAAAATTTGTTGAAGAATTCTGAGACCTATCCGAAGATGAGTTATTGACTAGTAGATATCACATGAATCCTTGGGTAATCGAAGGCCATGTGCGGGTTATTCAAGGTGAAGTGCAAATAATAAGGAAAATATTATTTATTGGGCATAGAATTAATTAGTTTTTAGAGTGACAGACTAAATTCTATTAATTTGGTTTATAGAAAGGGAACGGGTCACTAGTAGGGCTAACCATAGCCACCCTTGGTCATCAAGAAGTGTGAGTCTAGATTAACCCATTCTATTAATAATACATCCAGAACCAATTTATAGATTAGCCAATGTTCTTTATACTATCGAGTGAAGGTAAAGAATAGGAATGCTTCTATTTGGCGCAATATCATAATTTCAAGTTCTCCACGAATGATAGTTTTCTGAAAAATCTTGGATTAGTTGAAAAGGAGAAAGTTGTTTTATTTTATACTTGCATCAACCTTTACTTTATTGCTACTTTACTTTCATCTAATAGAAATTTCATAAAACTTAAAATCTGATTTTTGAAAAGAAATAAAAATTATAATTACTTTTAATTTGAAAATCTATTAAATTCTAAAATTAATTTTTCCTGTGGGATCGATAACCAGGACTCCAATAGAGCCCTGTATTACTAGATACGATACGTATACTTGCGTAGTACCTCTGGTGTGCAAAATATTTTCTAAAATTATATATTTATTTTTGCATATTACCCTTTGAAATATAAATTAAAGGATAAATTGTAGGCATAGTTACGGGTCGAGGTCAATGTCCTGTCCTGTCCTTATAGGTTTTGGCGCATCAATTTTTTTGCAACTTTGCTGAGAAAAAGTGTTAATAATTGTTCCCGCTTATAGGAAAATTTTTAGTCTACGTTTGGTACTTTAATTCTCTTATTTTTTATTTTACTTTCTTTTTTACTTTTATTGTTTTGTCAATATTAATGTATGTTTTTTTTGTAGGTGCTAAAAAATGAAAAAACTGAAGTAAAAATTCAAAGAGCCAAAAGGAAAGAAAAAGAATTTTGATTTTAAATTATTTTCTATTTCTCTATTTTCTTTTGTGTATTATGTGTTCATTTGCATGCTAGTGAGTTGACTAACTTGTGTGGGTCAATGTCATTATTTGCTACATATTTTTTTATCCTTTTTTCGGTTATGGGAGCTGAGGCTGACCTTGGCCCTTTTGACCCAAAAATTGGTCATACCATTAGACTTCTTTAGAGGTCACACTTATTTTCTTAAACACCTATTGGGATGGCTAACCCTAACTCCCCTACCTTGAAATCACTTAGGGAGTATGCTAACCCATTTGTTGAAGAAATCCACATGAGTATAAACTATCCATCTATAGAAATCAATACTTTTTAACTATTACCCACCATAATTTAAATGGTTAAAAACAATCCATTTAGGGGAATTTCGACTGAACACCCCAACATTCACTTGGCCAATTTTTTGAACAATGTGCCACCTTCTAATATAACAATTTCCCTAATGGTGTTGTAAAACTAAGTCTATTTCTCTTTTCCTTGAGGGATAAAGCTAAGGTATGGCTAAACTCCCTTACCCCATGATCAATCATGACATTGAATGACTAAGCACAAAAATTCTTGCCAAATAATTTACTCCTTCCAAAATTGTAAAACTTATGAATTTCATTACCTCATTCACTCAAATAGATGGAGAATCCATTTATGAGTTTTCGGAGTGGTTCAAAGAATTACTTAGGAGGAGCCCACATAATGCCTTACATGATTGGCTGATAACAATTTACAATAGACCGATAGGTTCCCTGAGGTTCATAATAGATGTTGCTACAGAAGGATCCTTAATCTCTAAACCTTTTGATGAGGTCTACCAATTGATAAAAGAAATAGCAACCAATAATTTTCAATGGCTCACTAAACTAGTTACACCCTTGATGGTAGTCGATGTTAATGAATCCAATGTCTTAGCTATCTTGACCACCTAAATAGCTACAATTTTTTAAAAAAAAATTAGTCAATTTAGGGATGAATCTTATATGGACTACCAACCAATGATGGGTTAATTCAAGAACCGGTGATAGATCCTAGCATCTCATCGTAGAATCTGTGAATGTCATAAGAAAACATAGCTATGTCCCCTATTCCAAAAATTACAACCCATGCTCAAGAAACCAACCAAATTCCCCTTGAAATAACAAAAACCAACAATGAGGGATAAATTAAAACAACCATGTTAGTAGTTGGAAAAACTTAGTAAATAAATCCCAGAAACCACAATATCAACCAGGATTCCTGGGTAACTGCCAAACCCAAAAGATGTCACCTATTGAGGAGTAAGTGATACAGATGGGGAACACTAAGCAGAGTTAGAATTTAGCCATTAAACATCTAGAAACTCAATTAGGACAGTTGAAAATTTTGATGAACAATAGACCACAGAGAACTGCGCAATAATAATGAGGTAAATCCAAAAGACCAAAACTTGGAGTAGTGCAAAGTAGTAGGAATTAGGACCAAAGTAGAATAAGAAGCTATTTATTTAGATGAAAATACACCAGTGAGTCCTGCCTAAGGAAAAGTTTCCTCTGTCAATTTGATTGACCCAACTAAATCACTTCCACCTATGTTTGGTCAAAGGCTCAAAAACCTAATAAAGACCCTAGCAGTTTCACCATTCACTATGCCATAGGAACTGAATTTCAGGAACAAGAAAACTGTGACCTAGAAGCCAGTGTTAATCACATTCCTCTAAAAATTTTAAATCAACTTGGAAGAGGAGAATCAAGCCTGCAAAATTGAAAATTTAATTGGCTGATCAATCAGTGGCTCATCTCTTAGGCAGAGTTGAAAGCCTGCCTGTTATTATGGATATGTTTTCTTTCTAGGCTGGTTTTATAATTTTGGATTTAAAATTTGATAGATTGATGCATTTGATTATTTAGGGGACCATTTTTAACTACTTCCAGAGCCATTATTGATGTTGATCAAGGGAAGTTAATTTTGAGAGAGAGCAACAAAGCAGTACATTTTGTCTTAAAATATTCAAACCATCCTCAAGACTATAGAAATTGTCAAATTTAAAGATCTGAAACTATGGTTAGGGTGGTAAAAATCCAAGCTGGTAAGTCTAAATCTAAGGATGTTAGCTTGGAAGAGAATAAATGGCTATTGAATTTCTGACGTACTTCATTGATGACAATATTGCTCTACTAATAGGAGAAACTCAACCACTAAGCCTACATATGTTAAGAGAACATAGTAGCCTACTATTGGAACCACTAGTAATTTTCTGGCTAATCGTGAGAGGTTACTGCAAAGCCTCCATCACTAGGTTAATATGGATTGAATTTTTTGGGAAGAGACTAAGAAGATGACCCTATTGGGAACCTCAAGACAATCTAAACATAAAACGAACGATCAAGAACTTCTGAGATGGTGCTTGATTAGAGAGACCCAGTATCAATAGATGCTTAATATTTTGTCTGGATGACAATGTTAAACCAAGTGCTATCTTGGGAGAAACCCCAAGAATTATCTTATTTATTTTTGCTTTATTTATCACAGATTGTATTATAGTTAAATTGAAGGTCATGGTGCAGAAAAATTTTTGTCTCGTATCAGGGGCCAGAGTGATCATGCCATGATCTAACATGACCAATGCGACTATTGGCATGTCCACATCATGCCCAGTTGTTTTTGGGCAAGTCAATGGTTGGGAGGCGTGACCATGTTGCACCCTAGTGTGACCACTTTTCCTCGCATTAAAGTGCCAAAAATCCATTTCTTTCAGCATTTGTGCACTTCTTTCTTGCCAAGCACTGTCTCTCCTCCTCCTTAAGATCCAAAATCCTTAAGAAGCAAGCTCATTTTGTTAGATCCAACTCTCATTGAGTAAATCAGGGCAGTAGCTGTAGGTTGTGTTAAGTATCTTGCAACAGCTCCATTTTTCTCATTTTTTCCCATTGATTTTTTTTAAATCTCTCTATCGTCCTCAGAAAACCTTGCCAACATTG
This sequence comes from Papilionanthe hookeriana x Papilionanthe teres, assembly GCA_022702705.1. Lineage (NCBI taxonomy): Eukaryota > Viridiplantae > Streptophyta > Magnoliopsida > Asparagales > Orchidaceae > Papilionanthe > Papilionanthe hookeriana x Papilionanthe teres. The sequence continues at coordinate 9,989,923 of CM040432.1, read as the reverse complement.
ATGTTTCTTATTAATACTATGATTTTCACCCTCAATCTGTTATTCTGTGCCAAAATTTTCAATTTTATGGTCATATCTTCTTCTATCTGAGATCCTCTTACATTCCATGGAATGTCTCACTTAGTTGTACCTTGAATCTCATTGGCAATAATATTTTGCTTTCTTGGAAGTGAATAGTGATTCAGATTCACAAGTCATGGCCACAAAGTACAAAATTAGTAAGCTGGCTTGCATGAACCAGAAAATTTTATAGATCTCGTTCCAATTTTGTCATCGCTCTATCATCAGTCTCATTGATGTGACTAAAGAATTGAGCTATTTGAAACTTCTATATCTAGATAGGCATGGCCTTAGAGTTAAGGAGTGTATGTCACCGATCTATTGTTTGCCTCAACTGTGTCTAGTACTTGCCCTCTTGAAGCTAAAGGTTGGTCGGTTTTGCTTGGCATACAGTTTGTTGTTATATATAATTTCTCTAAATCAACTATTGAAACTGATTCTCTACTTGTCTATGAAATGCTAGCTAATGTCACACAGCCTCCTTGGATATTGATTTGCACTTGTAAGAGAATATGGCACATCATTAACTTGCACAAAATTAATTTTTGTATGAGTTTTACTCACAGGGAAGGCAATCAGCCTGTAGATTGACTAGCCAAGAAAGGTACTGTTGAAGTTTTTGTTGTGGTGCACCCCCTTATTCCTTTATGGCAACTACTTTTTGGTGACACTCTTGATGTTCCCTACGTCATACCCTAATTTGTACTAGTTTCTTTTAATCCCCTCTCCTCTGTACCTCTGCTTTCTAGCTGGTTTGATTCTTCATTGCATTATTTGTTTATTGGCTTTTCTATATGTTTTCCTTTTTTGTATCTTGCTTATATTCCTAATAATATTTGATGGATTTTGGCTCTTGGTTTATCTGTTTTTTTTTATTTACATGGAATTTATGTGCCTTGCTGGAGATACCGCTCTATGGTTGGATTCCTTCTATTGTTTTTGAGGTATGATGTGCAAGTTATTTTTATCGGTGAATAAATATGTTGTTTTTTCTCTGGCCACTTCACTTTCCTTCCTTTTGGTTATGGCTTCCTTTTCTCCACAACCTACTGTTGCTTCTATTTTTCTTCCCAACTATATATTTGGGTTCACCTTTTTTTTGGGTATACTTGTATGTACCTTTTTGAAGATGTTATTGTGTGAGTTGTAATGCAGGAGGTGGAACCCCTAGGGGTGTGTTTCTTGTATTTTATTCTCTCTTTGTAGAGGGGATCCACCCCCCACCCTCCTCACTTTGTACCTTATTTTTGAATTAATAGAATCAGAGCAAAATAATGGTCCTTCCCCAATATATATAACAAGAAATTTTACAGATAAAGAACAATAGTTTTTTCCTAAAAGAATTCAATATTACAAATAAATATTCTAAGTTAAAAAGTTCAGTTGCCTCCCCCTCAACGGCACTAAGACTTAACCTTACCCGCAAATATATAGTTAAATAATTCCTTTGCCAAAAACTTGATCCTATTTCTTAAGGTGCCTAGTGTGTAAAATGAATATGTTATGAAATTTATAATTTGATTTAAAGTTACAGACCAGGGGTTCTATGCAAGTATACGTATCGTTCAAGTAATATAGGGTTCTAATAGTGTCTCGATTATCAATCCCATAGGGAAGCTGTAACTCTTTATAATGACTTAATAAAACTCCTACTTAAACTAACAAATAATTATCTGGGGAATAAGGTCGAAAGTTTAGGTGTAAAAGAAGTAATTACTACCGATAAGTTGAGTTTAAAATCTAAAAAAATTTGCTAAGTGTATCTAAAACAACTAACTATATAAGAGCTCAAATTATGTGAAGAGTCTTCCTCCTTGCAACAAGTTTATAATCAGTGTAAGAATAAAAATTCTAATGGTTTAAACAAATTTTTGTGACAAATAGGAGCATAGCTATTCTTTACCCTCTTCCGAATTCATAAAAAACATTAGCTAACCTAAAGTTAAGTTTCAAAATCACAAGTTATGTTTGGTAGGTTCTAGCCTCTCACTTCCAGATTACCCACTATGCTTACTCTATAGGACTAACCGGTCCTAAGGTTCCAAACTCTAAATCAAATTAGTAATAATATAGCTTGTCACTCTAGAAACACTAATTTACACCCGTCAAATATTATCTCCCTATCTATTTGCACTAATCAATGGTTACCTTCTCACCCACTAGATTAATGTGATTCATACTAGTTGAGGAACACATAGCCCTCCTGAGTCTTTATGGATTCACAACAAGTTTTAACATACCAATTGGTCAGTTCGAATATGTAAATGAAGCATGAAGTAATAAATCATCACAAGTATGAAATAAGAAAATATTTAAACAGTTCTAGTCCTGCGCATTATTAATTCTCATCACAATGAGAAAGATAAGAAAACTACTCAAATTTCATAGGGATAACACAAAAAAACATGATTTATATTAAAACTCAAGTTACAAAACAAACTTAAACAAAGAATACAAAATACTTATCTCAAACTTTTTCCCAAGAAAATCCTTTGAAGTTTCCTTGATGAATCTTCAACACTCCTTAGAAGTTCCAAAATACAAACACAAAGACACACACACACACACACACACCAATCCCTCTTATCACCAACGACCACCCATTAGACTTGCTCAAGTCTTCTTTTAAATAAACCCTCCAAATCCACAAGAGTCACTTGTGGTGTCTTTTCAAAATCATTCTGAATTCATTGAATATAGGAGAAAGGCAGTTTTGGCACCTAGACGCCTAACTGTGGTGCATAGGCGCCACCCTTCTCGAAGATTTTTATAACTGACTGGAGCCTAGGCGCTAGATCTTGGTGTCATGGCATCCGGAGTTTCTATAGCCTGGCACCTTGGCGTTTGGGCGCCAGTTAAGATCTTAGAGAGGCATATACCGACTTCTACTTAAAGCAAGAAGTTATTCTAGTTCTCGAACAAATATATTAGTACTTTGAGATCAAAATATCTCTCACAAACATAAAGTTATATATCTCAAAGTGTTCACATCTCAACCATTCGGATTGCAAAGTTAAGAGATAAGGAAAATAAATAATAATACACACTAGTAATATACACGCACCCATAAACTTTATTAATAAGAGGCTCAAATGAATTATCTAAAAAAAAGATTATCTTCTCTATTCATTCAAGGCTTCTTCTTCAGACACAATTTGGGTATGATATAAAATAATTTATATTAAGGGTACAACCTAAAGTACACGTTGATTGTATATTAAGATTCATATTGCACAATATGTTAAATTTAAACTAATTTTTATCCATTGCTCTCAAATCAAGATATAATTAGAACTAATATAGGAAACTCAACATATAATATGATGTACAATATATAGTGAAAATAATTTCAATTTGGAATTACTCTAATTAAGAAATTTAAAATTATAGTTAATTGTGTGAAATAAAGTTGATCATATAACAATAATTAGGTGAAATTTGGATTAAATTAATTAATGAATATTTAATTATACTATTTAGTTTAACATGTATTTTCTATATCATATAGTATGATAAATTATGTCCAATTTGAATTAATTTCTTACGTGATTTTTTTTATTTCATATTCATATGTGTGTACTAATGTCTTTACAATCCACCATAGCACATATAAATATGAGTTAGAATATAAAATACATATTTATTGTCTTAGTAAACTCTAGAGTTATTTTGTTCAAGCTCTAACTCACACCTTGAGCTACGAGATTTCTTAGAGTCTAATAGTCTTTTTATAGTGTCCGTAATATCTAAATTTTTGTTTAGATAATCTAATGTATGAATCAAGTATTTCAGGTGCATTAAGTTTACTGAGTTGAGTGACTATTATATACTCACTTTGATCAATTTTGTCTACACATTAGCTAACCATTCAGATCTAATAATATTTTAATAAAAATTAATTATATATTGGATATTATACTATTATTGGATAAAATAACGTCAGAATATTATCATACAATAAATTTGGTTTAAAATCATCCTTTGGTTATAAATAGCCTCATTTCTCTATGCACTCAATCAAGCAAAATTTCTTGAAACATTTGAGTTTGTTTCTCTTCACTTGAAATATTTTTTTCACTGCTCTTAATTTATTTATCCTTTATACAAATCTTACTTTGGATGAAATAGTATTTGAGCATTATAGATTAAGTTTCATGTGGTTAAATTCTTCCATTGATAAAGTTAGCAAGCAAGATCTTTAATTTTAATATAGATCAACATACAAAATGAAATAAATATTAAGAAACATCAGTAAAAAAGTGAGTTTAATTATTTTAACTGAAAATTATAATAATATTCTTCACATAAGCCAAACTATAGATTTATGTTAATGTGAACAAAATTTACCCATAAAATTGTGTGTGTGTGTGTGTGTGTGTGTGTGTGTGTGTGTGTGTGTGTGTGTGTGTGTGTGTGTGTGTGTGTGTGTGTGTGTGTGTGTGTGTGTGTGTGTGTGTGTGTGTGTGTGTGTGTGTGTGTGTGTGTGTGTGTGTGTGTGTGTGTGTGTGTGTCTATATATATATTTATCAAAGTCATTTGGTTTAGTACAAGTCATATTTTATTTAAATTGGGTGTACTCCCCTGTGCAAGGAGGGATTATTGCATACGGATACCGCACACAAATTTATGTGTTGTGTCCGATCGGAACCCCATTCTAATTTTTTCAGTCCTGATCGGCACTGCATGCAAAATTTGCGTGCGGTGTCCGTACATATTAATTTTTCCTGTGGAAGGATTACTGCATATGAATACCACACACAAATTTACGTGAAAGAGTGCTTATGCTGTAAGCAATTTTTCAGATTTGAAGAAGTAAAGTTTGTTGGCAGACGTTGAATTTAGTGGATTTATGGGAGAGTCCTAGTGTAAAAATAAGCATAGTTGGTTGAATAAAAATAAGTGTCTGATATTTTCTCTACTTGCACTTTTTGGTATATTGGCATTTACTTGCAATTTTGAAGTTTTTCATTAATTAGTACTCTTACAAAATAACATTAAAATAATATTAATTATTTAATTAATAAAAAATAATTATCCATTTAAGTGCATCATCATGAAGCTTTCAGTGGGGTCTAAGGCACTTTGCAAAAGTAAGGTTTCCCATTTTGGTGGTGATCGTGGGAAATAATTGGCCTTATTTGATTTATATTTTCTGTCTATTTTTATGGAGAAATATTTACTTTTGAGCGTGTGTACTCCCCGGAATAACCTCCCAATAATCCGTTATTGTGGGGTTATTGAGATGTTATTGGGATATTAACTCCAATAACCTCTCAATAACTTCCACGGTTATGCTTTCATATTTTTTAGTATTATTCGGTGGTTTTGTGAGGTTATTGGAGGAATTAACCCCAATAACACCGACATAACCTCTCAATACCCTCCGAATAACTTTCATACACACGCAAAACTACGCTCATACTCCGTACGTAAATATTTCTCATTTTATGTTAGAAAAACTAGCCAATAAATAAATATGATACATTTTAATGCAAAATTTGAACAATCTTTTTTTTTTTTTTAATGACTTCAATAAAATTGCTTCCAATAAGCAAAAGGAAATCTAAAATTGACAAAACAGCTATAGAAGAACTCAAAAAATATATGGAAATAAATCATATCCAACAAATCGTCAAAATAATCTAAGCAAAAGTTAAGAATTTTCCCCCCTTTTCCTCAACCGCAAAATAACATTCATCAACCACCTCATTGAGAGAAACAGAGCCATCTATTCACAGAAAATCATTTAACGTAAAGAAAAATAGAACATCAAATCATCCAGAGTGTGCACTTCAAATTTCATCAACTAAAATAGCCGTATACATACACTGGGCCAAGTGGAACAAAAACTTCCATCGTCTTAGCGACCGATGGCTCATTGTTTTTCTCCTTCAAAAGCAACAATTTGGTGCTTTATTCAAGTTTTACAGAATTAATTAACATGACCGCTCAGACAGCCATAGACAATACACATACAAGTAACCTATACAGAGGCTATATGCATAGACTTAGATAAGATATCTTCACCAGCAGACTCGACAGAAGTTCTTTACATTGAAGGAAAACCAGGTATCAACAAACAGGAAGGAAATGGAATCACATTTGTTAGAAAAGAACAATGGGATCTACTCTCAGTTCATATTTGAAAGTGTAGTTTGTTTCTCACACCTCTTCATAAGACTTTCCTTCAACTTAATTATTGTGAGGCTGCCAAGTAATTTACAAGATAATGCATCCAGTATTTAATGAATTCTCAGGGTCACATAGAAGTGGTAGCCATGGACATACCTGCATCTGCCATGGGCATAACAGATGACCCAGAAGGATTGTGAAAGAGAAGGTGGGCGACAATCCGGTCAATAGGATTGGTGACTGCCTCGGAGTCTAGCAACCTCGAAAATCTGCAGAGACTTTTGCTATTAATTCGTAGTATGTGGCTGAATTCATGTTAAGGAGAATAATGAGAATGGGATTTCAGTTCATGGTTATTCATTGACATGTGCACTCCTTTTAAATCTGAGAAGTTATACCTGTTCTTGTTGTTTGATTCCTCATCTGTAGAAATCTTGTTTTCTTCCTTGTTGCTCTTGTTAGTGCTGCTTCTGTCACTATTTTTCTGCCTTTCCATGGCGCTTCTGGCTAGACGATACAAGCTATCACGAATGCTGAGCCTAACATTCATGTCCAACTGCAAAAGGGAACGTTACACATTTCAAATAATAATAATGATTATTATTGTGAAGGTGTCAAAATGATCCCCTGACTCCTTGTTGAGGTTCATTTTAGTCCTTGAGGTTAAAAGTGTCAAATTTGTCGAAGAATCTTTTAATAGGGTTAAAATATCCACCTTGGGACTATCCCAGCTATTATTAAAGGAATTTGGAGACTAATTTAACGCACTTTTATAGATTCTAGGACTAAAATGACCGCATGTAAATAGTCAATGGACAACTTTGGCACTTTACTCAATAATTATTAGACAACCAATATGGAACTATAGTTGCCAACCTTTCCCATGGCATCTAGTAGCTGATAATATATGGTTTCTTCTACGGAGCGACCGCCGAGCGAAGAAGAAATTTTCTGAGGCTGATCTTCGTCTGCTAGACTGCTAGCATCTGATGATGAAAGCTTTCGTGCATGCTCTTCCCCGACAGCAGTGCTTCTGGTAAGACCCTGATTCTGGTTTTTTTGCAAATAGGCCATTGAGGGAGCTTCATCAGCACCAGAAATTTGATGATTATATTGCTCTCGTTGCTTTTGAATGGCAAGCATAGCCTGCATTTGCTGCCTTCGTCTCAGTTTTTCAATCTTTTCTCGAGGGGTCATACCCAATGGTTTAGAAGCAGTTACGATGGGTTTTTGATGATTCGAGAAATCTAGATGAGCTTTAAAACCTCCAGGGATGGGCTTATGATGGTTCCCTGTTGGATGGATTTGTGGGGGAAATGGCATACCATGTAACTGATACGTGGGATATCCGTAATCTGTGAGCATGCCATGATGAGATGTGTTTGTTTGTTCCAAGGGTTGGGACTTAAATGTTGATAGAGGATTCACAGTTGAAGCTTGCAGTCTAGGACTTGATAATTGTTGGTTTTTATTATATAATATATTATTCACGGCTTGCGAAGATCCGCCTTTTCCTTTTTCTTCCTGCTTCTTCTTCTTAGTCCTAAGAGATTGATTTTCTACATCTACCTGCAAAATTGAGAAGAGTGGCACCGTGAGGTAATTTAAATTAACTGAAGCAATGTAGCTAATAAGACCATGTAAAAGAAGGTTAGAAGTAGAAAAGGAGGGGCAAGGAGTGGGAGGGAAACTGCTGCTTCATAGATTATGACAATTTTATTAGGCTGTTAGTTTAGCTGCAAAATGGTTGTAAAGATGAAAAGAGTGTAGGGAATATTAACTTTGTTTTTATTTTGCGGCATAACTGCTATAATATACTCTACATCAACCCAAATTTTAATTCATTTACTTCTCAAAGCCCCTGAAAAGTAAATGCAACAAATTGGTTGCATTTGCATTGAGAGGTTTTGTTTAAACCTTTGAGCTATTTGCACCAAATAATTCTAGAAAGAATAGATGCATGTAATGGTCCAACATTCACAGCTATAAGGATAGAACTAGCCGGTGCTCTTGGCAATTACCTGTTGTACAATCTATATCAGATCACGATAATGCAGTCCAATATTCAATCCTTAGGAATGAATGCTCAAAACGAAGGTCTTTCTAGCAATAAGAACAATGAACAAGTGCTATAATATCCACTTAGAAGTCAATGCCGTTCAAACTAATTGAAACAATAACGGCAATTGGAATTTTCCACACAATGTGCTGAAATGCTTCTTAACGGAAGAACTGTAATTGCTTCAACATGTTGATTGATCTTATTATACACATAAAATGAAGCAGAAATTATGCACAACTGGATATTAAGCTTCCCGGCAATCAAAAGGAAGCAAATCCATGTGAGTTGTGTTGGACTTAAAGAGTATGTAATTGAAATAAATAACTGAATTGAATTAGCAGAAATGTTAGTTATTTAGGTTGTAAATTAACAAATTACATCTGCTAAAGTGCAACCGCAATGTTGTGAAGGTAGTTGAGTGGAAGGATTAGGTTTAGTTGTTTGAGTGAAATGGTTTGATTATGTTTTGAGGTCTCGAAGAAAATCCCAATTATGATATTCCCTCAAGTTCTCCCCCTGAATTTCAGATTTGAGAATTAAGTGGCATCGAAGTTAAGCCAAACCTCGATAGAAAAAAAAAAAAAAAAGAAAGAAAAAATTGTTCAGAAACCTAACCAGTTCATACATAACATGGGCTTAAATAGGGTATTACAACCATTTACAAATGAAACCCTAAACTTCTTTAATATTCCCTTTTTTGCCAATAGGACTTTCAATAGGGTCCGGTTCTCAACACTCTCTCTCAAGATTGGCAAACGATATCCACTAGTCCCATCTTGTAACATAACCTAGACAAATCTAAGAAACTAACTCTTTTAGTGAGGTGGTCAGCGACTTGCTCTTCAGTGGCTATATACGGCTCTTGTGGCCCGTCATTCAGCCTTTCCTTGATGAAGAGTCTAATAATGCTCCTATAGCTCATGTAGCTCATGACTTTAGCGCCTTTAGCTCATGTTTGGTCCTATTGTCTTGCACCAGGTTGCTCGGAATATTGATTGTTGACTTGTTGTCACACCACAACTTCATTTAACTTCCTTGGTCCACCTTAAGCTTGATCGATAAGGCCCTCAACCACACCATCTCGACAACTCTAAAGGTCGGTCCTGTACTCTGCCTTTGTTGTTGAACTGGCTACTACATATTGTTTCGTGCTTTTCCAAGTGACCAAGTTTCCTCATATGAACAAGCAGTATCCTGAGGTGGAACTTCTGTCATCTGCACAACTTGCCCAGTCAACTCACAAACATCCTTAATTTCTACATGTCCATTCTTCCTGAGGAACAACCCCATCCCTGTCCGCTATTTAGATACCTCAGAATCAGATGGATTGCCTTAGATTATGCATGTAGCGGCTCACAACGCCCACTGCAAAAGAAAAATCGGGTTGAGTGTGACACAGATAGAACAAATGACCCACCAATCTCTGTTACCTATCACGATTAACTGGTTCTCCTGCCTCTACACTCAGCCTGGCCTTCTAGCCAATTGAAGAGACTACAGGTTTACACCCTAACATGCTTATTTTCATGAGTAGATTTAATACATAATTTCACTAAGACAAGACCATCCCCTCTAGTGTATGGGCTACTTCAATCACAAGAAAGTATCCGAGCTGTCCAAGTTCATTCACCTCATTCATTGCCCAATCTTATCGTTAGTTGGGCAAAACCTGCCCCATCATCGCAAGTGACAACAATGTCATCTACATACACAAGGATAGTGGTGTGACCAAGTTGTCGAAAGAACACCACATGGTCTGCATTGACTTGCTGATATCCCATGCACACCATAGCCTTTCTAAACTTGTCAAACTAGAGTCAAGGAGGCTGTTCCAAGATATACAATGACTTCCTGAGCCTACAAACCTTGCCTACTGTCTGAACTGTATTAAGTATTGATGATATGCACCTCTTCTAGTAACTCACAATGTAAAAATACATTCTTCACATCAAGTTTGTGTAACCTCCACCCACCACCAGAAAAATCATTGTCCTCACTGTGCTCATCATTACAACTGAGGCAAAGATTTGGCAATAGTCAATGTCATGTGTATGATTGTACCATTTTTCCACGAATCAAGCTTTGTACCGCACCACCTTCTCTTATGGAGTTTGCTTGACTATGAAAACCTACTTGCACCCAACTACTTTTTTCTCCACTAGTAGTAGCATTATCTCCCATATTTAATTTTTATCGAGAGCTCTAAACTCTTCATGTATATAGTCACTTTCCACTTGGAATCCTCTTTAGCACCCTGGCAACAGTGTTCAATGATGCAATGAATGCTTCATGTAAAGGTGATGTTAAAATATGAAATAAAGTCAGCAATGTCATGTTCCAACCCAAAACAATCAAGAGAATATCCTGCATTGTTGCGAGAGATCCTTCTTATAGTTGTGGGGTTAGAAAGAGGAATCCTATCACCTAGGGATTCTAAGTAGGAGGCAAATGGTGTGGGTGTCTCAAGAGTCGAAGAGAACTGGGGGACTTGCTGGCTTAAGTGACACTGTAGGCACTGTTCCCTCATTTTGCTTCATTCTCTGTGTAAACAGCCTTAGCTCAACTTCAGCCTGAATCACATCACCATTGAGTTCGCTCTTCTCATTTTTCAGTTCATCAACTGATTCATCTCACATCCCAAGACAAGACATTGCTCCAACATATACTACTCTCTCAGAATTGAAACTCACCCTCGTTTGGCTTATTTTTCCAATATTTGGTGAGTCACTGAAGGGTGAGGTCACTTCCTGGGTGTAGTACTGTTCAATTTCTCTAAATAACACGTTTATGCTTACAAACGGTCTCTTCTCTATTGAGCACCAACAGATATATTTGTTCTAGCAGAATAACCTACAAACACACATTTCACAGATCCATGCAAATGTGATATGTTAGAATATGAAATAAATATAGCAATGGCATGCTCTCACCCATAACTATCAGGAGGATATCTCACATTGCTGTGAGAGGCCTTTCTTAAAGTTGTGAGGATAGGAGAAAGATGAATCATATCAACTGGGGATTCTGAGTCAAAAGTGAACGGTCTAGGTGCTAAAGAGTTAGAGAAGACGAAAGACTTGCTGGCATAAGTGGCAGTGTGGGCATTGTTCACTCATCCGCTTCATTCTCCATGTATACATCCTTAGCTTACTTTTAGCCTGAATCCCATCACCTCTGGGTTCGCTGTCCTCATTTTCAGTTCCTCAACTAATTCATCCTGCATCACAAAACAAGGCATTGCTCCCACATGTACTACTCCCTCACAATTGCTACTCAGCTCATATCTCCAGGATCTGGTGAATCACTGAGGGGTCAGGTCAACTCTTGGGTGTAGTACTGCTCAAATTCTCTAAATGATACATCCATGCTCACACCGTTTCTTCTCTATCAAGCTCCAAGAAAAAAAACCGCTTTGGATAGCAGAATAATCTACAAACACACATTTCATAGCTCTGAGATTCATCTTTCCTATTGTTGGCCTATTATCCTTCCAAAATATACACATCCAAACACCTTCAATAGTTGGATCCTGCAATTAACTCCTTTCAATATCTGATACGGACACTTCCAATCCAACGCCCTCGAGGGCATCTTGTCGATCAATTCAACAGCTGTCAAAACTAACTGCCCCCATAAGTGCTTTGGGACTTTCATTGCGATCATCATGCGTCAAGTTACCTCTATAAGGTGTCTATTTTGCCTCTCTGATACTCTATTTTGGGCCAATGTGTGTGGACATATAGTTTAATATTGTATCCCAATGACTAACAAATATTCCTCAAATATTTTGTTGGTATACTATGTCCCATTGGCAGACCAGGATATCTTCACTATTGTATCATATTGAGTATGAATTGCCTTGTGAATGTCTTTAAAGCAAAAAAACACAACACCTTTATTTTTCATCAAATATAACCTACTTGATAAAACAATCAATAAAGGTCATAAAATACCAATAATCATTCATAGAACTTGTAGAACATGGTTCTCAAATATTAGAATATATCAAGTCAAAAATATTAGAACTTGTATTCCCAAAACTAATATAAGAGCTAGTAAGCTTATCAAACTCACAAGCATCACAAACAAGTTTTTATTTAGTCTTTTTATACAATGAAGTATAAAAATGACTCAACAAACTAAAACAAAAGTGTCTCATGCGTCTATAATGTAGCAGCAACACATCATCTACACTCCTAGATTCTCCTACTCCAGAACATCCTACCATGGATGTCAAAGTTGAGTCCATTCCCAGAGTCCAGGTATCAGAGTCATCTACCTACCACGTGTCAGTCCCAAATGTTTGGCTCGTTCATTGCTCTTGTAAGATCACCATAGGAATATAAAAAGAAACAACAGCCTAGTTGGAGAATAATAATAATAATGGATAAAAGATTCACTGAAACAAAAGAAGCATGCAAAACATTGGACAAAGTCATATAATTGGTACCCCTCACTATAACCTTACCGACAACAGGTTGTGTTGTACCATCAGTAGTCTAGATGCTCTTTAGCTCTGCTAAAGAAGCATAAGAAGAAACTCTCTAGCAGTAACTGTCACATGTTAAGATGCATTAGAGTCTACTATTCATTCGAATGATCCTGTGGTAGAAATAGTGGCAAAAGCATGTGTATTACAAGTACCATTATTAAAATGAGTGTAAGTGACAATGTTATCTTTTGACGACGACTGAATAAAAGCATCCTTAGCCCCATCTCCTGATGCTTTCTGCTTCTTATTCAACAACTCTAAATACTCATGATTCTCATCAGTAAAAACCACATCCGTCTCTCCCTCCCCAACAACCATCAGATTTGTCTGGTAGTCCTCTTTTCCTCCTTTCTGATCACCACGGTCATGATGATGGCCTCCACTTATCCACATTCACATTCACCTATTTCTCTCCTTAGACGGCTTACGACAGGTCTTGCTCATATGACTAACTTCACAACAATTATAGCACTTGCGAGTCTCTCTTTGGACATCTATCATACATGATCTCGAGGTAGCCGAAGCTGATTGCTCACTTGAAAATCCACTTCGGTCAGAGTACAGCTTCATGCAACTCTCCTCCTGTATCGTAGCAGCAATGGTCTCATCCAGTGAAAGGATAATCGCTTGAGATAGGAGGACTGACCTCCTCCAATCAATAGTCGAGTTCAGATAGGCAAGAGATTGCATTGTCATTATATGTATAAGGATCTCCACTTTCTTGCACTTTGAACTGCTACAACTTGAAATCGGTGAGAAGTGATCAAGATATGCCCACAGCAACTACAGATCTATGTCGTATTCCTAAATCACTCTATCACCCTATACCACAGCTTCTATTGCCCAATGAATGGAATACGCTTATGTGGTTTTCAATCCCAACATAATCCTCTTCAACTTTGCCTTAATGACCCTTACCTTTCGAATGTTATTTACTAAGAATACAATTTACGAAACCATCAAGTTGGTAGCTATGTGTAGATTAAGGCATGTGTGGTTCTCCACTTATCGCCCTCAGCACTGTCACTTTTTGGCTCAACCCCATCGAATATCACTCTATTTTCTTCTATGAGCCTCAATTCAACATGACCAATTCAGATGCATGGCCCGTCCACCAAGTTTCAGATCCACGGGATGGAAATATAGTTCACCTGTGTCGAAGCAAGTGTTGAGGTAGTGGCTCCCACCATGATGCTAGCTGCTTGGGTGAGCCCGCAAAAACCATCAGAACATCAAAATCTATCTTTCCTAGAGGCTCCAATTTTTTACCTCTTGCATTATCTCCGTCTTCTGACATTTTCAATCACAAGGATCCAAATCCAAATCACACATATCACATGCAAATTTGATACTTCGCGTCTGCACGTATCGCGTCGTGGCCTTCCTGTTAAGTCCGCCATCACGCTGTGTCCTCCCTAATTAGATATAATCGCAACTTTATCGTGGGGGTTCATGTGGTAATCGCGTTGTTGCCTTCCATGATAGCTCTAATCACGAATGTATCCCGATCGTGAATGGTTCACGCCATTAGTCGATCCAATCGTTGGCGTCTCGATTAGTCCCCTATGCAATTTTCTCACCTTCGTGCACTAAGTCGATGACTTCTCCAGCGAGCTCAAGTTGTGGGATCTCCGTACGCCAATTCCGATTCAACAAGCGCCAACTAGGGTTAGAGCTCTAATATCAAAAAAAGAAAGGATTGTTCAAAGACAATCTGTTCATTCATAACAAGGGCTTAAATAGGGTATCACAACGTTTTACAAATAAACCCCTAAACTTCTTCAATATTCTTGTTTTGCCAATAAGACCATAAACAAGGTCCAATTCTCAACAAAAGGCATATATTATTAAGGAAAAGCAAATAGGCGGTACAATCACACAACAAAAACTCACATTAGGGGTCAACCTATAAGTGGTGAAGATCGGCTAGAAGGTTGGAGAGCTAAGGCAAGTGGATGAAATGGGAGCATATATTATTACAGAAAAGAAAATAGACGGTTACAATCACACAAACTTGAAAAGAAAATTACAACAAACATGACACGAACTCACAATAGAGCTCAACCTATGGGTGGTGGAAATCGGCTAGGTGGTTGAGAAGCGAAGGTAGGTGGTTGAAATGGGTTAGGCATTTGGGAAATCCAAATGAGGGGATGGAATCGCATTGGCAGCAAAGCAGAGGGCTGGGACAGCAAACACAGCAAGTGTAGTGGCAAATAGAGAGGCAAAGCATGGTAGGAATAGCTGGAATAGTTAGGGGACAATAGGAAAACAACAGGTTTAATGTTTTTCAAATGATGACGAAAAAGGGACAAAGCGGCGGGACTTCAGGTCAGGAAGGAGCCACTATCCGGGGTTGGGGCAGCGAGCAAGAAGGATCGGAATGAGAAGACTGCAAAAAAAAAACATAGCAAAAGCTGTTGTCCTAGGGTGTTAACAATAAGGAAGGCAACGTGGAGCGACGGGGTGCGATAGAAGAAACATAAATCACCACCTTGAGAAAGTGATACAGCCGGAACACCACTCAACCGTTAAATATAGCCCACAAAGAGAAAAAGTGAACGTTGAAAGCTGTCCTGATAGAAATCTGAGCAAAAAAATAATCTAAAATATAAGAAATATGTAAAAATAGTCTTAGGGTAAAGAGGAGTGGGCCCTGCTCTAGATGATGGGGAAATTCACATAAAAGAATGGTCGACCAGCCCTCCTGGACTGGTCCAAGATTCCCTCGCACGCGAGATTTTGAGGCATTATAAAAGCATTGTATCAATGGTCGCAAAATAAATGTCTCTATTTCATTCCTTCGTCAACCTTGATTGTCGAATCTTTTGTCTTCTCGTAGTAGTCAAGTCAACCCTGTTGATAGTATTGAAAATATTGAAAGCTCCCGAGAAGTTAATCATGTAGGTATGGTCATTCTAAAACAAATCATGATAGAATAAGTATCCATCCACTTTTGACACAACGTGAGTAGGAGCTGCATAATAACCAAGATTCAAGAGTCCAATCCCTAACATGTTACAATTTGCTTCTTCCAATTCCCATACTCGACTGTTGCATCCGATAAACAGGTATGTGGAGATATCTGTGGTTAGATGCACCATTCTCACAAGAAACCACTCAAGAGAAACGCCTTATTTGACTTGACCTAGATCCCATTAGAAAATTTTTCTTCCCAGTTATGCTCCTAAGACTATTTTAAAATTGGTGGTTCATTCCTTATGTGTGAACATTTGATGATGGATGCAATGTTGAATTGAAACTAACATTTGAATAACTCCATGTAATCTTCTCGATATGACACAAAAGAGCCTTATTTCTGATAATTAGACATCCGTCAGTAGGGATAACTCAAGAAGGAGACTATCTAAAAAGTCTGGATTTCTGTTATCTGATGTTGTTGGGTGTTTGGTGTCATTTCTACTGACTTATGACCAACTTGGACCACCAATGTTAACTATTTGAGTCTCCATTATGCCCTCAATTGGAGCTATGTCTTCATCATCCACTGAAATCTGATCCTCCTCCTTTGTGTCCTTGCTCTCTTCTGCGTCGACTGTGTCAGTACTCATTTCTTTAACAACTCCACGCTCAGTGACATATTAACCTTCTGGTTGTGCAATCTACTTCAATATGCCCAAAGTTGTAGAACTTGAAACACTTCCTAGTTGGGATGGATTTGAGCATGCGGATTGGTTCCCTCTATTCTCCACTTTGAACGAGTGTCTCTTAGGCGGAGTCAGCTCGGATGATCCCCTAGATGTACTTTGATTGTAAGATCCTGAGCTTGAACTGTATATGTAAACCGCGGTGGTCGCTCGACGATGTGGTCTCTCAACTTCTAAAGCTAGGGTCTGAACATCCGGTGTGTAGTGAGTTGGTAGGAACTGGCACTGCATCTTTGTTTCATCTTAAGACCTGGTCGTAGTTTTATCATTACCCTCGCATTGGTGTAGTTACTTCGAATTTTACCACCAAAATAATGTTCTTCAGCTTGTTGGAGACTATTTTCACCATTTCCTCGATGAGACGTCCTGACACTTGAAGATGTATTCCAAAGTCCAGAGCGGCTCGATGAACTCGTTCGGATCCGTGTGATCCTTGAATTATGATAAATTTACATTTATTTTAAAATTATGATTTCTCAAATATTTAAAGTTACATCTTCAATGCAGAGATTCTTCATCCCTGAAATCCAAATGATGGAAGAGGTAGGTTCACTCCATCGCTTCGATCTAGCAAATCACGTAAGCTACAGGTGACCCATTCGGATTACCTCCTCTCGAAGGTGGTAAGCCTCGGTTGTAGTTAGCAAGTTTCACCTTCTATATCCTCCTTAAAAATCTCGAGGACACCACTTTGTGGATTTCTTGTAAACACCATTATGTCATTTCCCTCGATCAGGCTTCCAACGATTATTTCTTCGGAGGCATGGCTAGGTTTAGGGTGTGGGAAGGTAGAAGGAGGCATTGAGGGTTATCTAGGGTGAAAGAA
Source organism: Papilionanthe hookeriana x Papilionanthe teres (assembly GCA_022702705.1). Classification (NCBI taxonomy): domain Eukaryota; kingdom Viridiplantae; phylum Streptophyta; class Magnoliopsida; order Asparagales; family Orchidaceae; genus Papilionanthe; species Papilionanthe hookeriana x Papilionanthe teres. The sequence goes on along the minus strand of CM040432.1, from coordinate 9,972,683 downwards.
AAATTTTAGGTCGAGATAAGTTAGGTGTGGCGAATACTAGAAATCCTATGATAGGAATAGGGTTAGGCTAGCTCTAACACCAAATGATATCGGAGTTATAGCCCAACCACGATAGGAAAAACATATATTATTATTGAAAAGCAAATAGAAGGTTACAATCACAAATACTTGAAAGGTAAATTATAACAAACATGATACGAATTCAAAATAGGGTTTGACCTATGGGTTGTGGAGGTCAACTAGCAGTTGCGAGCGAAGGTAGGTGGTTGAAATGTGATACGGGTTGAGACAGCCAAAGGAGGGTCTGGAATCACGTTTGCAGTGAACCGAAGGGCTCGGATAGCAAGGCTGTAGGTGGGGTGGCAAACGGAGCTGTGAGGCACGATAGGAAAGACTAGAACAGCCAAGAGACAGCAGGAAAACATCAGGATTACTTTTTTCTGGATGACAGCAGTGAAGAGGCGAAGCAGGGGTAATGCAAGACATGTAGAACAACAAGGACTAGCAATCAGGTTGGGGAAGCGAGCAAGAAGGGTTTGGAATGGAAAGATGGCAGTAAAAAATAACAAAAGCTGCTACCCTGGGGGCCGGCTGCAGTAGGCAAGAATAATGTGGACCGACGGCATGTGATGGAAGGATAAATCACCACCTCAAGAGCGAGAAACATTTAGAGCACCACTTGGCCCTTGAATACAACCAACAAAGGAAGGAAGTGAATGTCAGAGGCTGCCTTGGTGGTATCTCCATATACACCTCTTCTAAAAACTCATCATGAAGAAATACATTCTTCACATTAAGTTGGTATAGCCTCCACCCACCATTCATTGCTAGAAAAACCAGTATTCTCACTGTGCTTATCCTTATAACTGGTGCAAAGGTTAATTCATAGTCATTGTCATATGTCTAACTGTACCCTTTTGTTACTAATCAAGCTTTGTACCGCTCCACCTTCCCTTTTGGAGTTTGCTTAACTGTGAAGATCCACTGGCATGCTAGTAGTGGCATTATCTTCTATGTTTGATTTTTATCGAGAGCTCTAAACTCTTCATGTAAAGTCACTCCCCACTTGAGATCCTTTTTAGCAACTATGGAGACAGTGTTCAATGATGCAACGAATGCTCTATGTAAAGGTAATATATTAGAATATGAAACAAAGTTAGCAATGTCATGTTCCCAGCCAAAACGATCGGTATAATATCATGCATTGCAGCTAGACGTCCTTTTTAAAGTTGTGGGGATAGAATGAGGAATCATATCACCTGGGGATTCTACGTAGGAGGTTGATGGTGTAAGTGTCTCAAGAGTTGGGGAGGACCGAGGGACTTCCTGGCATAAGTGGCACTACGGACAATGTTCCCTCATTTTACTACATTCTTTGTGTATACACCCTTAGCTCACCTTCAGCTCGAATCCCATCACCTCTGAATTTTCTCTTCTAATTTTTTAGTTACTAAACTGATTCATCTCACATCACAAGACAAGGCATTGCTCCCACGTGTACTACACTATAAAAATTGAAACTCACCCCCTGCTTGGCTCATATCACCAGTATCTGGTTAGTCACCAATGGCTGAGGTCACTTCCTAGGTGTAGTACGATTCAAATTCTCTAAATAACACTTCTATGCTCACAAACAACCTCTTCTCAATCAGGCTCCAACAAACATACCCATTCTAGCAGAATAACTTATAAACACATTTCACAGATCCATGTAAAGGTGACATGTTAAAATATGAAATAGATTTAGCAATGACATTTTTCCCGCCCATAAGTATCGGCAGGATATCTCGCATAGCTGCGAGAGGTCTTTCTTAAAGTTGTGGGGTTAGGAGAAAGAGGGATTAAATCACCTGGGGATTCTGAGTCGGAGGTGAATTGTCTGGGTGTCTCAAGGGTTGGAGAAGAGTGAGGGACTTGCTGGCATAAGTGGCACATCGAGCACTATTCCCTCATTTTATTTTATTCTCTGTGTATACACCCTTAACTTACTTTCAGCCTGAATCCCACAACCTCTAGGTTCGCCCTCCTCATTTTTTCGGCTCCTCAACTGATTCATCCCACATCATAAGACAAGGCATTGCTCCTTCTACTCTCTCACCATTGTTACTCAACCCCCTTGGCTCATATCTCTAGTATCTAGTGAGCCACTAAAAGGTATGGCCACCTCCTGGGTGTGATACTGTTCAAATTCTCTAAATGATACATCTATACTCACACAATCTCTTCTTTATTGGGTTCCAGCAGACATACTCCTTCTGGATAGTAAAAGAACCTACGAACACACATTTCATAGCTCTAAGATCCATCTTCCCTGCTGTTGGCCAATTATCCTTCACAATTTATACACATCCAAACATCTTCAATTAAAGGATACAACAATTATCTCCTTTCAACATCTGACAATGACACTTCCAATCTAACATCATTGACTGCATCCTATTGATCAATTGAGCAGCTACCAAAACTACCTGCCCCTATAAGTGTTTTGGGACATTCATTGTGATAATGCTTCAAGCTACCTCGAGAAGGTGTCTATTACGCCTTTCTTCTACTCTGTTTTGGACCAGTGTATGATGTATCTCATTGGCTGACAAATATTCCTCAAATATTTTGTCGGTATACTATGTCCCATTGTCAAACAGCAATACCTTCACTACAGTATCATATTAAGTATGAATTGCCTTTTGAAAGTCTTTAAAGCAAGCAAGCACATCACCTTTATTTTTCATCAAATATAACAAACATGAAAACAGCAATCGATAAAGGTCACAAAATATTGATAATCATTCATAGAACTTGTAGAATAAGGTCCCAAAACATTAGAAAATATCAAGTCAAAAATACTAAAACTTGTATTCTCAAAACTAATATAAGAGCTAGTAAGCTTATTAAACTCACAAGCATCACGAACAAGTATTTGTTTATTTGTCTTTCCATACACTGAAGTAAAAAAATGGTTCAATAAACTAAAAAGAAAAATGTTTCATGCGTCTGTGATACAGCAACAACACATCCTCGACACTCCTAGATTCTCCTTCTCCGGAACTTATACCATTGATGTGAAAGTTGAGTCCATTCCTTCGGTCCAAATATTTGAGTCCTATGCCACGTTTCAGTCTCAAATGTCTAGCCCGACCCTTTCTCTCGGAAGATCACCTTAGGAATATAAAAATAAACAATACGTTTTAGTTGAAGAATAATGATACTAATAGATAAAAGTTTCACTAAAACAAAAGAAGCATGCAAAACATTGGAAAAAGTCATATAATTGGTACCCCTCACTATACCCTTACCAACAAGCTGTGTTGTACCATCAATAGTTTGAATGCTCTCTAACTCTACTACAAGAGCATAAGAAGCATGTTGAGATGATTTAGAATCTACTATCCATTATGATAATGTTGTGGTGGAAATAGAGGCAAGAGCAAGTGTATCACAAATACTTTTATCAAATGAGCATAATTGATAATATTATCCTTTGATGAAGACGGGTTAGAGCATCCTCAACTTCTTCTGCTTCCTCTTCAACAATAACAAATACTCGTGATTCTCATTAATAGAAACCACACCTATCTCACCCTCCCCAGCTACCAACAGATTTGCACAGTAGCCCTCTTTTCCTCCTTTCTGACTACCTCAATCACAACTATGGCCTCGATCGTATCCACGTGAACCTATCACTCCCTTTAGGCGGCTTAGGACAGGACTTACTCCGATGCCTAACATCATTGCAATTGTAGTACTTGCAAGTTTCACTTTGGACATCTATCATACCTGAGCTAGAGCCAGCCAAAGCTGATTGCACACCCAAAAATCCACTTGGGTCAGAGTATAGCTTCATGCAACTCTCCTCCTGGATCATAACGGTAATGGTCTCATCCAGTGAAGGTATAGTTACTTGAGCTAGGAGGACTGATCTCCTTCATGTCGAGTTCAGATGTACAAGAAACTGCATAGCCATCATTTATATAAAGATTTCTACTTTCTAGCACTTTGAATCACCACAGCTTGAAAGAAACGATCAAGATTTGCCCACAGCCATTCCAGAACCATTTTGTATTCCTAAATCGATCTATCACTATCTCCAGCTGAATCTGGAACACTTTTATGTGGTTCTCACTCTCAACTTAAATCCTCTTCAAATTTTGCATTGATGTCCCTCACCTTTAGAATGTCGTTTACTGAGAATACAGTTGACAAAACCATCAAATTGAGTAGCCATGTGTAGATCAAGGCAAGTGCGGTTTTCTACTTATCCCCTCAGATATTATCACTTTTTTGCTTAACCCCCATCAGATATCCCTCTAGTTTCTTCCCTGAGCCTCCATCCAACATGACAAACTCAGATGTGTGGCCAGTCCATCAAGTTTCACATCCACGAAATGGAGATATAGTTTCACCTGCGTCGGAGCAAGTTATAAGGTGGTGGCTCCCATCAAGATGCTAACTCATTGGATGAACACGACAAAAACCTTTAGAACATCAGAATCTATCTTTCCTAAAGGCTCCAATTTTTTACCTCTTAAATTATCTCCGTCTTCTGACATCTTCAATCACAAGAATCCAAGTCCAGATAACATATATCACATGCAAATTTGATATTCCGTGTCTATACATATCACGACGTGGCCTCCCTGTCAAGTCTGCCATCACGATGTGTCTTCCTGGTTAGATATAATTGAGACTATTTCGCAAGGTTTGTTGCGACAATCCCATTGTTGCATTCCCAGTTAGCTCTAATCACAAATGTATCCCAATCGCGAGGGTTCACGCCGCTAGTCGATCCCATTGTTAGCATCGTAGTTAACTCCCCACGCGATTTCCTCACCTCAGCGCACTAAATTTAGTTGATGGCTTCTCCAACGAGCTCGAGTTCCCTGGTTTTCATACGCCGATTCCGATTCATCGAGCATCGACAAGAGTTAGGGCTCTAATACCAAAAAAAAGAATAATTCAAAAACATAATTTGTTCATTCAAAACATGGCTAAAATAAGGTACAACGTTTTACAAATAAATATCTAAACTTCTTCAATATTCTTGTTTTGCCAATAAGACCCTAAATAAGGTCCAATTCCCAGTAGAAAAGCATGTATTATTACAGAAAAGTAAATAAGCGGTCACAATTACATACACTTGAAAAGAAAATTACAATAAGCATGAAAAAACTCACATTAAGGCTCAACTTATAGGTGGTGGAGATCGACTAAGTGGTTGGGGAGCGAAGGTAGGTGGTTGAAATGGGAGCATATATTATTACATTAAAACAAATAGGTGGCTACAATCACATGTACTGGAAAAATAAATTATAACAAACACGACATAAACTCATTAGGTGGTCGAGATCGGCTAGGGTGTTAGGGAGCGAACGTAGGTGGTTGAAATAGGGTAGGGGTTGGGATAGCCAAAGGAGGGGCTGGAATCGCGTAGGCAGTAAAGCAGAGTGCTGGAACAGCAAAGGTAGCAGATGGAGTGGCGAGCGTAGAGGCGAGGTGTGGTAGGAAAAGCTAGAATAGTTAAGGGACAATAGGAAACAATAGGTTTAATGTATTTCAAATGACAACAGCAAAGGGACGAAGCGGCGGGACTTCAGGACAACAAGGGGCCACCGTCCGGGGTTGGGGCAGCAAGCAAGAACGGCTAGAATGAGAAGAATACAACAAAATAGCAAAAGTTGTTGTCCTAGGGGTGGCTACATCAGGGAAGGACAACGTTGGCGAGGTGCGATGGAGGAAGCATAAATCACCACCTCGAGAACAAGATATAGCCGGAACACCACTCAACACTTGAATACAACCCACAAATGAAAAAAGCGAATGTCGAAGGCTGTCCTGATAGAAATCTAAACTAAAAACTAACCTAAAATATAAGAAATACATAAGAATAGTCTTAGGGTAAAGAGGAGTGGGCCTTGCTCTAGATAATAGGAAAATTCACATAAAAAAATGGTCGACCAACCCTGCTGAACTGATCCAAGTTTCCCTCGCTCGCGAGAGTTTGCGGCATTATAACAGCGCTATAGCAATGGTCGCAAAATAAATGTCTCTGATTCATTCCTGTGTCAATCTACCGGGGTTAGGGGAGCTTCAGCCTTACTGTTGAATCTTGTTTCCTCGTAGTAGTCAAGTCAGCCCTGTTGACAGTAGTGAAAATTTTGAAAGCTCCCTAGAAGTCGATCATGTAAACGTTGTCATTCTAAAGCGCATCTTGATATAATAAGTATCCATCCACTTTTGACACAAATTGAGTAGGAGCTGCATAACGGCCTATATTCAAGAGCTCAATCCCAAATAAGTAAATTTATAATTTGCTTCTTCCAATCCCCACTCGACTGATGTATCTGATAAACAGTCACGTGGGGAGGAATCAACTATAGAATGAAATCCGTGGTTAACTGCAGCATTCTCATTAAAAACCACTCAAGAGAAACATCTAATTTGATAGGACCTGGATTCTATTGGAGAATTTTCTTCCCCATTAAGCACCTAAGACAATTTTAAAACATGTGGTTCATTCCTTATGTATGAACATTTGATGATGGGTGCAATGCTGAACTGAATCTAACATTTGAATAACCCTATTTAATCTTCCCGGCATGCCATAAAAGAGCCTTATTTCTAAAATGTTGGACCTCCCTCACTAGGGACAACTCAAGGAGACAATCTAAAATGTCGGGATTTCTCTTATCTGAGGTTTTTGGGTGTTTGGTGACGGTTCCATTGACTTGGGACCATCTCAAACCACCAATGTGACTTCTAAGAGTCTCCATTATGCTCTCATTTGGAGCTATGTGCTTTTCTCTCTCATCCATTGAAAATTGATCCTCCTCCTTTGTGTCCTCTCCTCTTCTGTGTCGGCTGTGTTAGTATTCATTTTTTAACTACTCCTTGCTCAGTGAAATATAACAACCCCTAGTTGTGCAATCTGCTTCAATATGCCCAAATTTATGGCACTTGAAACAATTCCTAATTAGGATGGATTCAAGCATGTGGATTGGTGCCCTCTGTTCTCCACTTTGAACTAGTGTCTCTCAGGCAACGTCAGCTTGGATGTTCCCCTAGGTGTATTTTGGTTGAAAGATTTTGAGGTTGAACCCCACCCTACCTGTAAAACATGGTGGTCGCTTGATGATATGATCTCTCAACTTCTGAAGCTAGGTTCTGAAGATCCGGTATGTACTTAGCTGGTAGCAACTGACACTGCATCTCTCGTTTCATCTTATGACTAGTTCGTAATTTTATTTTTTTCCCTCACATTGGCGTAAGAACTTTAAATTTTGCCACCAAAATAATGCTCTTCTTTAGCTTATTGGAGACTAGTTTTACCATTTCATCCGGTTGGACATCCTGACACTTGAAGACACATTCCAAAGTCCATAGTCACTCGATGACCTCGTCTGGATCTTTGTGGTCGTTGAATTATGATAAATCCACATTTATTTCGAAATTCTGACTTTTTAGACAATTTAGGTTACATCTTCAATGTATAGGTTCTTTATCCCTGGAATCCTCAAGATGGAAATGCTTCACTCCATTTTGATCTAGCAAGTCACCTTTATAGCTACAAGTGACCCATTCAGATTGCCTCCTCTCAAAAGTGGTAAGCCTCGCTTGTAGTTGGGATGGATTTAAGCCTCTCAGATTCCCTTACATATCCTCCCTAGAAATCGCTTTGACACCACTTTATGGATTTCACATAAACGGCATCGTGTCATTTCCCCTCGATCAGGCTTCCGACAATTATTTCTTTGGTGACATGGCTAGGTTTTGGATGGCGAAGGTGGAAGTAGGCATTGAGGGTGATGTAGGATGATAGGAAAATTTTAGGCGGAGATAAGTTTAGGTGTGGCCAATACTAGATATTCTTTCTAAAACAGGACTAGGGTTATGCTAGCTCTAATACCAAATGATACCAGAGTTATAACCCAAACCGTGATAGGAAAGCAAGATATTATTACTTAAAATCAAATAGATCATAATCATACACAATTGAAAGGTAAATTACAACAAACATAACACGAACTTAAAATATGGTTCGACACATGGCTGGAGGAGGTGGACTAGCGATTGGGGAGCGAAGGTAGGTGGCTAAAATGCGGGAGGGGTTGAGACAGCCAAACAAAGGGCTGGAATAGCGTTCGAAGTGAAGCGGAGGGCTCGGATAGCAAGGGCGGCAAGTGGGGTGGTGAGCGAAGCGGCGAGGCACGATAGGAAAGGGAGGAACAACAGAGGGACAGCAGGAAAACAACAGGTTTATTGTTTTTTCGGATGGCAACAGTTAAGGGGTGGCAGGACAGCAAGAACTAGCAAGAAGGGTTGGAATGTGAAGATCGCAGTGAAAAACATAAAAAACTACTATTATGGGGGCGGCTGCAACAAGGAAGGAGCGGCGAGTGCGATGGAATCAGAGCATTACTCGACCCTTGAATACAGCCAACAAAGGAAAAAAAAAAGTGAATGACGGAGGCTGTTTTGGTGGTATCTCCATATACACCTCTTTTAGTAACTCACCATGAAGAAATACATTCTTCACATAAAGTTAGTATAACCTCCACCCACCATTCACTGCTAGAAAAACCAATGTCCTTACTGTTCTCATCTTTACAACTAGTGCATAAGTTTCCTCATAGTCAATGTCATATGTCTGATTGTACCCTTTTGCACGAATGAAGCTTTGTACTGCTCCACCAAACTTTATGGAGTTTGCTTAACTTTAAAGATCCACTTGCACACCGCATGGAGTTGTATATTTTTTTGAGATTAGAAAGTAGCATTTATTGGTTGGAGCAACGGACGAATAAACAAGATATAGGAGTTAACCCAAACCACAATGCAATCATAATTTTATTGTTGAAATGTAAAGGGGATTACAAACAATGACATTTGAAAATAGGAAAACAATGACACAAACACAAAGACCTAGGGTGAGAATTGTAGGTAGCAGGATGCATGTCGTGATAACGAAAACAGAGGGTTGTAGGTGATAGAGAGGCTTAGCGATAGCGAGGAAAGGTGGTCCTGCAGCTAGATAACAAACCTGTGATTGTTGAGGTTGTGATAGCAAGAGGAAGTGGGTTTGGAAGGGGCGAAAGTAGGCCAATGGAATGTTAGAGAGTGCAGCAGCAAGAAGAGGAAGGCATGGAAGGGAAGAATATGATGAGATAATCAAGACTAGCAGAGAGAAAGATGCTGAGAGAAAAAAATTAAAGACGAAATTCGACCTACAAAAGATAAATAAGTTATATAATCTTAGGGTAAAGAGGAGCGGGCCCCACTCCAAATAGGGAACCATGTGGAAGGGAAGATCGCTCGATCCCTCTCCCACCTAAACTGAGCCATTTGATTGCGGCATTTGTTGCGCCCACGCGGGTCTTGGCACCTCTGTGCTGGGTATAGGTGCCCTCGCATCGACTCCCAGGGTTAGGGGAGCTTAGACTTCATCTTATGAAGTCGAAGCTTTTGATTCCTCGTAGCACAAAGTCAAATCTGCTACATTGAAAGTTGCAGAAATGTTATAATCCCATGGCATGTCGATCTTCTAGACGTTGTCATTTAATCTTTTGAGTATCTTGTCTGCCTTAGGATTGAGCTTTCCAAAGGATCCCACCAGAAAACTTTGTTCAACTTGATCAAAACTAGATCCACATCTGTCGATACGCACCTACTTCCCACAGTACATTGCCTCCCATCTGTTGCCCGCCCACCAATGTCGATGCCGCCTGTCGTCGTCCACCCACCACAGACGCCCGTTACTAACAGCTAGTCTTCGCCCATTGCTGCCTACCGCCCGCCGCTGCCACTCTCTATCGGTCACCGACATAAATTGCTACCTGTCAATAATACTTTATATTTTTTAAAATACATTATTTTCAATCTACCATAAACCAAACAAAAAAATATGAAACTATATGTTTATTTGATAGTGAATCAAACAACTCGAAAGTATTTCAACTAAGCATTACCTATTCTATTTACCAATTTCCATTATATGCATGTGTTGTTAAGTACTCTAGAAGGCAATTTTTGATGTAGATTTTTTATTGTTGACTTTGAGGTATTCTTCCTCTTTAGAGGCTGTATTCGACGAAGAGAAGGTACTCCGACTGTAACTCCTCATACATGGTGACCGTCTACAGGGTCCGGGTGGTGCTCCGGTTGTAACTCAACCACAAAAACACATTTATCCTTCTACAATCCCCTCTGGCCCCACTTCCATCAGCAGCAAACCATCCTATCTGCAGCTGTCCAGACCCCCTCATCCCTCTTCAAGGTGCTGCCCAGCATTCCTGTTATTGTCCAGATCATGTAATCACTCTTAAAATTCTTGCCCAGCATTCCGATTGCTACGCCATCCCCCTTCCAGCTACGCTCCAGACTATCGACGACCCCTCCTACCTGCAGCCCCTACTTCCAACCGCAGGTTTTCCAACTCCAAAGCCACAGCCACCCCGTTACCATCATGATCGACGCTCACCTCCAATCCTCTGAACTTGTCACCATCTAGAGAGGGTTGTTTCTGTCGTGTGATATTTCCTTTGTCTTATTTTTGCCTTGATTATTGTTATTTACTGTTTACATGTGTTATCGTTTTTTTCATGTTCGTAAGAGACTTGTTTGTATCCTTTCAAATTCAGCAACAATAATTTTGTTTTTCATGGTGGTTTGGGCGTCCTCCAATATCATTTGGTATTAGAGCTAGCCAAACCCTAGTCCTATTTTATGGTTCCCTAGCATTCACCCCCACCCAAGCCGCCACCACCAAAAGTTTTATGCCCTAAAAGCTTAGACGAATGAGGTGCCCAATCACAGTAGATTGAAAAAGAGCTTCCTCGGGCCGCGGTACTCTCTTCACCCCTTTCCTTTTTTTATTCCCTCCCTCTTCCATTCCTCTTTCATAATTCTCCTATTTTATTTCCTACATATTCTATGTCTTCCTTTTCTATTTTTTTCATTTCCTAAGCATTATCTGTTTTATTTAGAAATTCTCATTATATATATTTTTTCAATAAATCAGGCCCTAGGGCTTTGAGAATATATATATATATATGTGTATGTATATATATATATATATATATATATATATATATATATATATATATATATATATATATTTAAAAGAAGTCTTAGGGCCATTTTCATTAATATAAAGGGGTTACAAAAGAAGTAATAGGAGAGGGCCCAATGATGGAGCTCTACTCATAAAAAGCAAAAAACTCAAACAAACAGTAAAATAGATAGGACAAAAGAAAATCATGCAACTAAAACTTTCACGAGTTAACGAGATCGCGAGCGCCTTCATCTTCCATGGGTTATTATAGTGCGTTCGATAATCGAGCTTCTGAGTGATTCTCCATTACTGGGAGATACGAGGTGTCATCCATAAGATTCCAAGTAGCATAGTACTCAGACGCTTCGTCTTCGTCGGGAGGTATACACTCTCATCGTTCCTCCAAAAGAGTGAGGCGTCCGATTAAGAGGCTGCTATGCGGTTTTGGTTCCAATACTTGGGATTCTCCTAACCACTGAGCGGCTAGAACGACCAAGTGCTATTATCCAGAGTAGATCTTCCTCCGTAAAAATAGGCACGCTTTTCCGTCGTCCGATTATGAGTGTTTGTTTCATCACTATCTTCGGACATGTCGAGATGGGAGTCTGAACTCCCTCCATAGTAGTGGGAACTTGAAGTGGTAGTATAGCTGCTCCAGTAGAAGAAGGCTGAGATGTTGCCACGTCCTGCCTATCAGTAGCAACTACCTGATGTACCTCCAAGGGTCGATCCGTGTCACCCTGTTCTGAAACTAGGAAAGGCGGTATGTCCGTCGCAGGAATATGTGGGCCAGTAGCGTTTGTACGGGGAGGTTTTAGATTCAGATGTAGGTGGTAACACTGTTAGTGAGAGTGTCCAAACATACGGCAATAGGTGCAGTACAGAGGTACCTGTTCAAGTTCTGCTGATTGCCAAAATCCCTGATGTTGTGTGTCGATCAAAGCTCCTTCGGGAAGGGTAAAGTAATATCTCGTTCAATCGATGATTCTAGCCTCGAAGGTCTGGAACGGATGCTCTGTAGGCGGATCGGTGTGGAGTGGTGTTCGTATATCTTTGCGAAAGTGAAGAGAAGCTGCTTGATCATAAAGATGTACGCGCAAATGCGGGAAGCGTAGCCGCACCGGAATTATGGGAGGTTCGGTGCGATGGTTAAAATCCACCGTACATTTCGGCACCTTCATCACCGGATTCAATACTATCAGAAGAAGTCTTCGAGCAAACACTTAGGCATAATCTGCATCATCCGTTAATTGGATGAGAATGTGCCGGCCATTCGATCTTCTATCTTTCGAGCTGATCGAGCTTCATTTGCTCGAATTCCTTCCGGATCGGTTCAAATTTGAGAGATTACAGTAGAATTTACCCACTGAAACGGCCTGCGAGGTGCGGTAGGATAGAGATCTCTTCCTCTGTGAGAAAGATTGCAGGTTTGCCGTCTTTGTGGGATGCTTTTTTTAGAAACCCACTCTGGACACCTTGCTTGAAAGCATCATGGAACCTCTGCGGGAACATATTAGCACGTGGAGGGGCGCGGCGGAGTTTTCGCAGGCGAGGGCGGCGGCGGAGTTTTCGCAGGCGAGGGCGGCGGCGTAAGAAGGACCTGAGGCCATTGTTGACCGCAGAAGATGTGCAGTTGTCGGACTCGTGCGATCCTGGCGCACAGACGTCGCAGCAAACTTCGCGCGAACCTGCTAGGAGGTAGACGTCGCAGCAGATAGCCCGTGCTCGTGCGATCCTGGCGCGCAGACGTCGCAGCAGACAGCTTCGCGCGAGCCTGCGAGGACGTCGCAGCTGAGATCAACCGTGCTCGTGCGATCCTGCGCGGAAGACTACTGAGTGTCGTATCGTATCGAAGAAACAATGCAAACGATGGAGACGACTCGCCGAAACAAGGCGAAGTCACGCGAGACACCGTTGAGACCGCCGGGAAACGCCTCCACCACAATCAGAACAGCCATGGATACCAAACCCTAGCAGAGCTCTCGACCGCCGCCATACACATATATATATATATATATATAATTCTCATTATATATATATATGTGTGTGTGTGTGTGTGTGTGTGTTGTTGAGTGCTTTAGGAGGCATTTTTTATGAGTGTAGAATTTTGAGTGCTACCTATGATGTATTATTCCCCTCTAGGGGTTGTAACTGATGACGAGAAAGTGCTCCAACTGTAACTCTCTGAGGTAGTGACTGTCTCTAAAGATCCGGGTGATACTCTAGCTGCAGCTTAGACATTTGTCCTTCCACAACCCTCTCTGGCCCAACTTCTAACAGCCTCAAACCATCCTCTCTGTTACTGCCCAGACCCCGCCACCCTCTTCAGGTTGCTACCCAGTATTCTGACTGTTGTCAAGATCACGCCATCCATCTTAAGGTTACTGGCCAGCATTCCAGCTGCTGTCCATACCACACCATCCCCCTTTTGGCTGTTGCCCAGACTATCAGCGACCCCTCCTACCTCTTGCCCCTACTTTCAGCACCTGATTTTCCACTCCAGAGCCATAGCCACCCCACTGCTAGCATGACCGATGCTCACCTCATGCCCTCTGGACTTTTCGCCATCTGGAGAGGGTTGTTTCGTTCATGTGATATTTGCTCTATCTTGTTTCTACCTTCGTTATTGTTGTGTACTGCTTACATATGCTGTCGTTTATTTCCTGTTCGTAAGAGTCTTGTTTATACCATTTTGAATTAGTAATAATTATGTCTTTCATGATGGTTTGGGCTTCCTACAGTATCACTCTCAGCTCCATCTCAGATTTCACAGGTTAGAGGCTAATGGAAAATGAAAACAAAAAATGAGAAATCTTAATAACTTGAGTTATTTATACAACCATATTTAAAATTTTACTTACATTAATATATAACACAATATTGTATTAGAAAAAAAAAACCTATCAACCACACGGTCTCATCCCGTCATTGCATACCTATGAACATGGGCTTGGCAATGCGGTACTACTACAATAAACTGCTCCAGTGATTTTAATAAAACAATAAAAAATTAATTAAAATACAAACTAATTAAATAGCTTTTGTATATGTGAAAATTAATATATATTTCTGTATATAAAAATGTTTAGGATAATGCATAGAATTTGATAAAAATGATTTTGATGATTTTTGGAATGTGCGAAAATGAGGTATGATTTAGAAGTAAATTTCAACTTAGTTCTTTTCTTGCCACTTATAGGCATTACATAAACCCCGATTGGTCACAGAATTGAATGCCAGAAATGCACCAGAGAAATGACAATAAGCACAGGAAGTAAAAGATGCATTAAAAGCACGTATGTTGGATCCCTTCCCAAAAAAGCATTTTGAGTAGACCAAAACTCCCGAAACTGGAAGTCATAGTGTAGATTTAGGAAATACAACAAATAAAAAATAATTAGAAAGGAAACTAAATAATTTCTAACACAGCACCAAGAGAAAAGAAAGAATTAACGTAAAACGAAAATAATCTCTTAGCTTTGATTTTCAGCTGGAATCTTATTTCTATGTATTTCAATCACACTAGGAGAATGTAGTTGCCCTTTAACAACTGTAATTAGTTACAAAAAAATCTAACAAACTAACTGAATACAGATCATACAATTCAATTATTGATTTCAATTTGCATACTCTATTACTCTTACTGAACTTTAAAAAAAATTGTATCCACATGGGTTTTATCTCACCTGAGGCCCATCTAATTTGTTGGTAGCATAAGATCATACAATGATGAGGGACGTCAAAGCTGAATGAACCGAATGAGAGAAGTATATGTTTGAAGAATTCAATAATCAAATTAAACGTAGTTGATAATCAATCATTCTCTAATGTTAAATCAGCATTGAAGGTGATGAGATGGTAAGAACGGATTAAGAAAAAAGATCTTATATATATGACGTTTAGCTATTCGCAGTCATGGTGGTTAATGCCAAGATTTATTAAAAATTATTCAAATAATTTTGTATTAAGAGATCATAAAAACTTGAAAAGCAATCAAAATCCAGTTGGTATTTAAAAAAAAGACGATTGTAATGCAATGTTAGACCACTATGAACTACTTGTATTCCAATCAATAAATGATGTGAAAGCATAACTCATACCATATATATTTTTTCCTATCGAAACTACAAAATTCTCTGTCAATATCGAGAGATAATATGCAAATCAGAAAAGGTTAAAAACTGATCTCGAATAACGTCTGGCTGCAAATTTGAGAATATTCACTGTCAAGATATAAGCATGAGATGAGCAGTACACGTAAAAAAGAAGAATTTTAAAGATAAACTTGCCTTCCCCTTCTTCAAAGGATTCACTTCTACATTAGAATGTTCACCTAAATGATGAGAGGAATAGCCTTCTTCCCAAGCTTTATCTCTAGATATTGGAATATCCTGTATGCCAAATGAACAGAGTCCTCATTATTGCAGCAAAAAAATTCATTTACAGAATAAGCACTACTATTTTGTAAACATACAGGAACCGGAATAGATTGGGAATTGCAGCTAATTAACTCTGCAGATGCATTGAGAAAGGTATCATTGTTGTCAATCATTTCATCTCCAAATATTGAATCATGGTTTCTGTCAAATCATAAATAATTCGAACGTCAGATCAAGAAAAAAAGATTCAAGAAATTTTATGAAAAAAGTTGAGGAAATCATTACGTAAACATCTTATCAAGATCACCAAAGTCTTCAATGGCCCAATCATAGTCCATAAAATTGTCATTTTCTTTCTCATCATTCCCAAAAAAATCAGGCTCACCGTCCAGCTGCATCTCATTGCTGCTCAAGAGAATGGATGTTCGGCTTAAAGATGGCGAAGCCTTGTCACGAAGAATTCCACCAGAGTGTTTGTATTCTTCCATAAAACCCGCCATAGATTTCAGATCAACAGTATCAGCAAGGTCAGTCACCAATCCTGTTACAACAGAATCTTGAACAATTTCATCATTGAAGCATCCACCAAATGTCATGCCTAAGTTAGGCAAATCAGGCCATGAATCCATATCAATGCTTGCATCATTGAATTCCTGAATTGTGTTACTACTGGAGCCGTTTTTCACGTTACAAATGAGAAAATTATTTTTTGTTCCACAATCATCTTCCAATCTCTGGTTCTTGCTACACCTTTCAAACTTACTGAAACTATTTCCATCATGTTCCTTAGGTTGGGGCACAATATGGTCTTCTATTTCTTTATGCTCACCCCAAAATGTGTCACCAACCTGGAAAAGCATAAAATTTTTGGTAATAGATACTACTGTGTTATGAGATTAAAGCTGTAAAATTAAGATTTTTGCAAGGTAATAATGAAAAATGCCCTAAAAGGATTATACTCCAAAAATTTAACTTATACAAAAATAATCAAGAATCATTCCTTGACATTAATTACTGTTATGAATTACTGTAGCAGCTTTTTCTTTTCCCTTTTATTGTGCACTAGCCCTGATATTAAGTTTAAAGACATGACAATAAATGTTAAGAAATGTTTAAATTTAAACTTGAACACTAATTTCATTCCTCCATCAATCGTTTCGTGGAGTTGCAGCCATGAAACAAAGAGTGATGGGTTTCTAAAGGAAAAAACAGAAAGCAAATAGGAGGAAAAGAAGAAAAAAGGAGATGAAGAAAGTCAGGGTTTGAGATAAAAATTACACTTTTTTTTTTTTGTAATGTCTTCAATACAATGATTTAGATTTAGCATTGATAAGAAAATCGACATGCACGATAAATTATTTGGAGGTAAAAGGCTATTTTAAGGTTGAATTGATCTGACATTTGTTGAAATTTTGGAATAGAAAATTTTACTTATTTTTTATTGTTTACAATTGAAAGAAGTTTTGGGGTATTAGATTTGATATAGAGCATCATTATTAGAGTAATAAATGCAAATTCTAATATAGAAAATAATTTTTAAAATCTTTTAAATGCCATTTATATTTAAATTAGACTAACGAGTGAAATGTATTAGAAATTCCTCATATAGTAAAAAGCATGTTTATAGCTTAATACGCAAGTGTAAATTACCATACATCAATTTCGATGAGGTAAGCTCTCAATTAGATGTATTATTAGTATACAGATATTTTGTTAGTCGATGACACTTTAAATGAAGGTATCCAGTATTTGAAAATTACTCCTTTATATATACAATTAATGAGCATAGTTCAAAAATGAAATGCATATTTATTTAATTCTTCGATGATGAAAATATAATGAGCTAATGTAATGTCAGGAGATAAGTGGACAATGACAAATTTATAAAACCTATGCAGATTGGGCAAAAACATCTCCTATGAAGTAAAAAGACCATCAATCTAGTTTAATAGCAATATGAAGGGTGGTTTTACCTAGGCTCTATTGTACTTCATGATGTAATTTTCAAGCTAAGTTTATATCTCATGCTATGTATTGTGGGTTTACAACTCATTACTTTAAAATGGCCAGTAAACCTAGACAACCACATGACATTCTAAAGCTAAAATGATATTCAAGTTCAAGAAAAGGATCAAGCAAAATAATAACTTTATGTAATTAAATAATATGCAAATAATTAGATCATTGATTAACATAATGTAGCGAAAAGAAAAACATATGAAATTCTATTGCAATTTTTCTATACAAGTATATTAATGTAAATCCTTGTTTAATCAAAGTTTAATCTTGAATATTATAGTAATATAATAGTCAATTATGTTGAATTTTATAATTTTGTCTGGCCCTAATTAATATGCATGATGCTTATTTCTAAGTATTTGAGTTTTGTGTTAGATTTGTTTATGTTGCTGAGCCTCGTAGCAGACTAAATCATTATAATTGTTTTGCCCAAAAAAAGATAAAATGGAGACCTAATAAAAATCATATTCAATTCTAAAATCAATTTTTTGTCTTATAATTATTATAAAATAAAGGATTGTTGAGGTAATGTATCAAATGAAAATTTTATTTTGTACAAAAAAAATTATTTTGTTCTAGACATTTTATAAATTTATAAATCAAAGATTTTAGATTATTTTTGCTTATATTGAATGGTTTGACTCTATTGTATCTGTGTAAATTATAGTAATGCATTTTACGTTAGTACGGATGCATTTCTGTGACTGAGTACATCACTCACACTATTCTTGTTGGTAGAATATCATAATGGGTGAGGAAATAAGTTCAATCAACTAAGGGTGTGTTTGGAATAATTTTGATTGTATAAAATCTCACTTCAAAAGTTGTGTAAAATTAAAAGCTAGAGTTCCATAAGCAATTGTTCTATTTGAAAAATTCAATATTAAAAGTGTTGTTTATCGATAAAATTATGAAATATCCCTCTACTCATATTATATAAAATGTTTATTTACTTATTTATACTTTTTATAGCTTTATACAAAATTTTGATCTAATTTGCTCTCTCTCTCTCTCTCTCTCTCTCTCTCTCTCTCTCTATATATATATATATATATATATATATATAAATATAATTATTTATTTATAGTTAGAAACTATATTGGGAAATAATTTATTCCTTTTAGAAGTTGTGAGGATTAGATTAATTCCTTTGGATTAGATTGATTCCTTTCTTATTTTAGGATTTTCTATTTTAGGCTTCTTATTTTATGTTGTTTCCTCTATCACACAGTAATTATTATGAATTGATTAATTGGAGAAATAAGTATTATATATTTCTTTTCATGATATTTCCTTTTTCTTGTCTTTCTTATTCTAGAATTCATGTAAGGGTATTTAAACCCTCTTTCATATTAATAATATAATTTCGCAAAATTCTCAAAACATTTATGGTATAAGAGCCTTGAAATAAACTCTAGAGTTTCCTGCCACCAAAACTTTCTATTCCCTGCAGCCGACAATCTTTTTCGTGTTGCAGGCTCTTCCTCCTCTTCCTCTTTCTTATTTTTCAGCGAAAACTTCCTCTCCTTGCAGCCTTTCTCGCTGCTGGAATTTCCTCCTGCGGCCTTTCTCACCACTGAAATTCCCTTTTGCAGCCTTTCCTCCCATTGAAACTTCCTCAGACAACCTTTCCTATTGTCGAATTCTTCCCCTACAGTTTTTTCAGCCGCTAATCTCCCTCCTATCGACTAGCTCTCCTTCCAGGGACCTTTCTTCGGTGAGATCTACTCACAAGCCTCCAAGATCTACCACCCATGAAAGCTCACCTGCAAGCCTCCTCATGAGCAATTTTGGTAGCCTTCCTTCGTGGTTCCTACAAGCTATATAAAGTTTTTTTTTTCTCTTTTGTTTCCCTTGCAGAGCCATAACTGAAGGCCCATCTTAATATTTCTTCAGTTTCCATACTTCCTGTAGTAAGGATAGTCGTGTCTTCCTGCCTACGCTTGCGGCCTTAAAAAAGATAGTGGAAACGACAGCTCACCTGATCTACCCCTTCAGAAAAGAAGCAAAAGAATTAGAAGATAAAGGCAGGAGAAAACGGAAAAGGGTGGAGGGTGGTGGATCTCTATATTAAAGCCGAGACTGCAAACAGCGAGAGCATCGAGAAATGGCGGAAGCAGTGGAGGACCCTTGAGCATCTTCCTTCTCAGTTTGTTGGTGCACTCCTTACCTATACAGCAGCCGCATCTTTTTCCCATCTATCCTTGAAGTTTTCCATCTTTATGTCGAAATAGTTGACTTTCAGAGGGCACAACAACCTACAAGAATTGAATTTGCCAAGATGCTCAAGTCTCACAGATAATGATATTAAGCATTTATTATCCATTTCATGTTTGGAGAAGTTGTTTCGGAAACAGGATTGCCCATTGATAGAATGCTCCACTTCTCTTCCTTTGTAATTCTCCGTGTGTTGGACCTAGGAGGGATTCTGTCACTAATAAGGCATTATCATCATTAAATGTGCTAAAACTGTTTGAGCACTTGGATTTATGGGGCACTGAAATTTCCAACTTTGATGTTGCTACCATTAAAAGTTCCCTATGTTGAGTTTTTTGAATATAGCTTGAACAAAAGTTACAAAATTACCTTTTCTATTTATTGCTTGTTTAATCACGAGAACCTGCACAATTAATTATATAGTTGAAGGAGACAACAGTACCACTTCTCCTTTGTAAAATGAGATAGCTACTGGAAGGACTATTACTAATGCAGATCAGGTTTCTTCAATTTCCAATCAAGCTGCTAGAAATTCTTCAATCTTACTCAAACATTGGCAACTTAAACTTTTTAGTCTCCTTGATTAACCTGGAACATTTAAATCTTGATCATACTTAGATAACAGATGGTTTAATAGAGCAAGTAGCATCAGTTCGAGAGAAATTGAAATATTTAACTCTCAGCAGAAATTCCTCCTCACATTTTCCTACGGCAAGCCCACCTCCAAAGCTTTTTCCTCCTACAGGCTCTTTTTCAGGCCAGACCCAAGAGCTTTCCCAACATGTGCTCTTCTATTCTATAGGACATACCCTACACCATTCCCTACAGGTGTTCTTCCTTTTTATACCTGCAGTTCATGCCCTACAGCAAGTCAAACACAACTGTAGTCAACTAGAAGTCAAATTTTCCTTTAGGTTGTCTACTGCCTTACGAACTTTCTTGCAGCATCACCAGTAGAAGTCTTGCGCCAACATACAAACACCGCAAAAACTACAGTCAAAGACAACCGCTGTCAACTAAAAATATTCCTAAATGACATTGAGGTTGATTACCAAGTACGGAATGAAGACATCATGCTCTACCACAGAGAATCTTCCTCGCCCATTATTTAATATTATCAAATCAAAGTTGAACATGGTTGTCAATCATGTTTCAACTTAACGTAGAGTGTTAAAAGTTATATTAAGAAATAATTTATTTTTATTAGACGTTTTGAGGATTAGATTTATTTTTTTAGGTTAGATTTATTTTCTTTTCTACTATAGATTTATTTCCTTGCATTGAATACATTTTCTTTTCTATTTTAGACTTTCCTATTTTATGTCGTTTCCTTTATCACCAAGTAATTATTGAGAATTGATTTATTGGAGATGTTAGTATTATATCTTTCATTTCATGTTATTTCTTTTTACTTCTCTTTCTATTCTACAATTCATGTAAGGGTATTTATGCCCCCTCTTCATACCAATAATATAAATTCGTTAAATTATCAAAACTTTCATTTATATATACATGACAAATATAAAAGAACAACATTTTTAATTTTGAGATATGTAAATAAATAAGAATTCTTTGGTATGTGTGTAATGCCCCGAATTTATGGATGTCATGCTATGGAACAATGCGTAAATTTTTTCGATTTGCCATGGTTAAATTGGGAATGAAAAGAAAAAACAAACTGCGGAATGCTGAGTTCCTGCAAGCTTTGTGAAATCGCAAAAAATTATGATGCGGCGAACGCGTCGTTTCGACTGGAACATGCAATCAAATGTCTGAAACGTGATTTGTACCCAAAATGTAGTCCTAAAAGCCAAAACAAACAACCACTAAGGGTCCGTTTGTTTCAACTTTTCGGGGTGCGGCGCGTTACAACGCCGCAAATTTGTGGTAAATTACGGACGAAGTGGCTCGGATTCACGGCTAATTGCCGCGAAGTTCTGTGAAAGCGGAGCGCGGGATAACCCCCGCGGTCTCGACTTTCGCTCGACTTTGAGGCGTATCTTTCCTTTCGTTTCCCTCACTCGCTCCGCTGCGCTCCCCGCTCCGGAACTCCTTTTCTCCCCTCTTCGGAACTCTGGAACTCATAATGAGGGCAATATGATTCGCTTTCGCTTGATATTCGGAACTCCAGAACTCCAGAACTCTCCAATCGATTTGAATTCCAGAGATTCCCATGACACACAACAACTCGGGGTGCAGAAAAACTGTTGCTGATGCTTCTCGTGCTGACCAGTAAGAGATAGAGACGAGAAAAAAAAAACCGGTGATGCACTGCTACTTCCATCGAACCGCCGGCAAGTTTTATTCTTCCTCCTTCTCGTTAGGGTTTCAGTTGATTATTTCAGTTGGTACAACCTGCATGCTACTTTTCTCTTCCATGCCGCAGGATTGGTCTTTCCAGTTTCACATCGGAAGTGTGCATCAAAAGGATGGCACCATAAATTACATGTTAAGGGATCTACGAAATTAGATAAAATTGATTTTAATCATACTGGAGAAGCTAAGCGGGAGTCATCGAGATGCAAGGAGGTCGGCCAAGTCTATCTCTCGTAACTCTATCGTTGTTTTCTTCGTTTATTTTAATTTCGTACGCTAATCGAATTTTTATACATTTAAAATGTGATCACAATAATCCCTTTTTCATGTTAATTTAGGGGTTTTATTGAATATATTCTCTTTGGTGATGTCCACTATACACCGTAACTCGTTATCAAGGCAATGTCGGCTAATTGCTTACACAAAAACCTTAATTCATCGAGTGCATTGAATGCTCTTATTTTCTTGTGTTATACGCAACGAGATAAATGTGCGATTGGTTCTTCATAAGTTTGAAGCTCGGTGTTAGATAAATTCCTTTTTGCTGTTTGAAGCTTGAATGGCCTTTTGCTTTATTTTTTTATGATCACGAAAAATATAGTTTAAAGCTCATAAATAAACTTGATTAAAGCTTGGCTAAATGCTCGATATTGACCATTAAAATGCGAGAGATGAGCTCTCCGATGATGTGGATATAATTTGTTGCAAAAAACTTTAATAAATTGGATGTTTGTTCCATTTTTTGCATCACCCATCGAAGTCTTAACCATCACTAACATCAGTTGGATATTTAGTTAATACTTTTTATATGGTTTAAAGCACAATGTTCTAGCATTGAGCCTATATGCACTATCTTGTGGCATTCTATAGCTCATATGGAATCTCTGCTTGAATAAATTCTTAAAAAGATTTGTTAGTTTTTAAAAAAGTTAACAGGAAAAATCTGCATGTTTGAAAACTCTATTAAATTAAAATTTTATCTTTTAAGCTCAACAAACTTAACTTGACAAGGCTCATCTGTTTTTTCAAATTACATGTTCATTTAAAGCTCAACAATCTTGCATCGATACAAATCATTTATTTTGCTTAATGAGCTACTAATTAATAAGCTTAACAATCTCAATATAAATTGAACTACAGGTGAGCTCAAACCAAGTTCAAGCATCCATGATCTTAAATGAACTAGGCTTGAACACAATCATAAAAACTCGAATCGAGCTTGTGCCATGCTTGAGCTGTATTCTAATACACAAGCTCGAGCCCAAACAAGCTCCTAACTAGCTCAGTTTATTACCGGTCTTGTCTTGATGATCTTTGATGATTTTTCAAGATGAGCTCTGCTGATATAACATTTTTGGTTCTAGTACGGTTGTAGGACCAGCTGTTTATAACATAATGTTATCTTAAGTTTTAATGGCCAATAGAAATTGTAATTTTGACCTCATATTTTATCCGATAATATTTATTTGCTTTCCACATGAATTGTACAAAATGACAATTTTTACATGTCAAATAAGGTTAACTTGATATTTTCATATTAGACCTTATTCCCTACAAAGTTGCTCGGTCTTGGCAAAAGTTAGTACTTAGAATGAGACAAACTTTGGTAGAGAGGGATGAAGACCACTCGATACATTGATCATTCTTCAACACTAACTTTGTTTATACATTAGGTAGTAGGAGCTCGGAAATTTGAAACGGTTTTAATAAACGAGTGCGATCTGGTCATTTTTACGGAAAAGTGCTTCCTGCCATTGTTTTCCCATTCTATAGCCAAACAGACAATGAACACTGCTTCCTTCATATTGCTTCCCCGCATAGCTGCTTCAGCAACGTATTCTGCATACAGATTGGGCAAAAGCTGAGCTGCACCTCTACCAAACAGGCCCTAAATCACACCTGCCTCAATTACATACCATGTCAATTTAGGGAAAGGCCATCATGGGGCATTTAGGTAACATTGTAAACTTTAATATTCTCTTACAGTTTTCTTTTAAGAAAATCATTTATTTATTATTTAGATCAGTTGTTATTTAGGTGATTTTATTCGATAATTATTATAAGAAACAAAATTAATATATTTTATTTGTTTAAATTTTTAACTTAATTGAATAATAAATGAGTTGTTTATCTTGTTGAACTTTTAAGATCATTATATATTATGTTAAATTTTGTTTCAAGAAAAGTAAAAGACGTGATTGAAGCTAAATAACAAACAAGTCTATTTCAGTGACATTTTATTGTATAGCTACTGAAAAATAGAAGGATATTAAGTATCAAATAAAATTATGTTTTGTATAAGAGTTTTGATGTATATTAGATGCACTGTTTACATATAGATGAAAAATTTTGGAATAGTTCCACTTAATTTGGTTAGTTGAATTTACTAAACTTTGTGTGAATTGAAATAATTATTATATGATTTTTTTAATGTATTTAGGTGATTGGTAGATTTGTACACTTGAGTTGTTACTTTTGTTCAAATACAATGAGGATTGACCAAGTATTTTTCTATATCAATTAAATTACATCAATGTTTGGCTTTAAGCCCATAACTTTTTGCTTTGTTTATTAAAGAAATAATTACTCTAAAAAATTTTGTTCATTTCGTTAATCACATGGGCTCATATAGAGCCCTACAACATTTTTAGGAATAAATCACTAAACTTCCTCTATTTACAAATGGAATCATAAATTAGATACAAATCTCAACATTAATCAAGATGGGCAAAAGATATCATAAATTAAGCCCATCTTGTCACATAACATAGACAAATCTAATGTGTTAAGTCCCTTAGTGAGGCGATCAGCCACTTGCTCTTTAGTGCCTACATGAGTTAGCTCCAATAGTGTGTTATTCAGTTTCTTTGATGAAGAACATAACAATCTCCACATGTTAGGTTTTATTATGTTGCACCGGGTTGTTAGCAATGTTGATTACTGAGCACCACAAATTTATTTGAGCTCCTTGGTCCACCTTGAGCTCTACCAACAAGGCTCTCAACTACATCATCTCTGGCATTGTACTCTGTCTTTGTTGTTGACCTTGCTACAACCGATGGACTCTTGCACTTCCAAGAGACCAAGTTGCCCTCTACGAACATGCAGTATCACGATGTGGATCTCTTATCAGCACAGGTTGCCCAGTCAGAGTCACAACAGATGCCTACATGCACATTCTTCATAATGATCAACCCTTTCCCTAGTGCACTCTTAAGGTACCTCAGAATCCAATACACTGTATCCATATGGCCCTTCCTTAGATCATGCATGTTTGGCGTGTTTTATGCCTCTTCCTGATTTCTTAATTCTTATTGGCTAACTGAATGGTTGTTAGCCCATTTTTTTTCTGTATTCAGTATTTCATAGAAAGAACAGGCATGGTGATGGTAACATTTACAAGAGTACTTTTACACATGTTTTCTCCAAGTTTTTGAAATTCGGAAATTAGTTAATCTCCTTATGTAAACTAAATATAAAAAGCAAAGGTATGCATATACCCCAATCCTAATTTAATCATTTTTGTATCTTTTATATTTCAAACCAAATATTAATAGTACTTATAAAACTTTTATATATTCAAGATTTATTTTATTTAATAGTTTTAAAAAAAAAATTTGATGATGAAAGTCATCAAGATTCATGAATCAAGACTAGGGTAACTGATACTTCATGTAATTTTCATATTTGATATTTATAATTGTTAGTTATAAATTTAAATTTTATAATATGTAATTTGTAATTTATGAGTTGTGATTATACGTTTACAAATAATATTATTTCACCTTATAAGTTTAGAAATAGTTAATCTGGACCTCTGGGTCAGTTTAAAAAATTTATCTTACAGTGCTAATCTAGTTGAAGGCGAAATAAACCAATTCTTAAAGACTTCGACAAAATCATCCCATTGAATTGTGGAAGAGGTGTTAGATCAAATTTGTCTCTATGTTGTATTTACCACCACCTCTCAACCTCATCTTATAACATGAAAGTGGCTAACACCACTCTTGTTTTCCAGATAAATCATGTCACCCAAAATCTTCTCATTTTTTAATAGCCAAACTTTGGCAACAATAGTGTTACCAGCACACTTGAATGTAGGTATCTTGAATGTTTGAAAGATGTTCAAGTGTCGATCAGCTCCTACCCTACGTTTGGATCTGGGCCCTGTACTAGTGGATGATCTTTCAATAGCAATCATTTTGTTAAAAATTTGCGATATCAACTAAATAATGCTCTATCATTCAGTGGCTTTAGTTTTCTCATTTGCCATATTCTGCATATCATCTCGGTTGAGCTCGTACTTCTTACTCTGCAATTGGATTGGGAGACAGGACCTCAGTACTTTTAGTTTTTTTTCAAGCATATTCATCTGTATTAGTACAATTTATTATTCAAATACAATTTATCATATAATAGTTATATTGTCTATACATGATACCTCAAGTCATATGAGTTAACCGTATCCATTAACCTACAGTACTTGATCTCGTTCTTAATTCATATAAATCCAACACGCTTCCATCACTTTCTATCGCATCCCAACAGCCCCTAACCCTTAAGGTCACCTGCAGTGAGATAGCAGCTGTCAAACTAAGTCCTCACCAGTATTTATCTTGACCTGTAGAACCATGATCTAGTTTGTGATAAATTAGTCTAACTAAATCACAACAAATATACTTCATATATTTCATTTCATAATATATTCATATGTGTATACTTAAAAGTGTGTGTGTGTGTGTACAGAGCTGCAAAATCCAATTTAACAAAAGTGTGTATCCAAAAAGTCTATAAAAGCTCTCAAAATTATAAAATACAAAAGTTGTACAAATCACACTTGGCTACTCGCCATGATGCTCATTACCCTTCTTGAAAATCAACAACGTAAAGTGAGAAACAACAATCTCAACGATATAATCAAAACTCAAAAAAAAAATTATAGAAAAAAAATAATGTACATGCTCATGTGGAACTCGTGTACATGTCCACAACATATATGATATCATATTATAATTGTATAAAACATGTAAAAGAAAAGACATAATATAGGAAAACATAACTTATACAACATGCAATCTCCCTTGCATGTGTAATCATAAACATATTCATAAGTCATTAATTTAACCATAGTAATGTTACGTGTAATTGTATAGACCTCAAATATTTATGTCATGTCATATCATTAGGTTGTCACCTAGCCCGAAGGCTACATAACTATTAATTAAGGTTAGACCCCTCAACAAAACAATTATCAATATCCCCCGGTACCAACAGTTCTCTACATTTTGTTGTCATCTGATCTCAACAGTTCTCAAAGGTTCTTCTCTATCTGAATACCAAAAGTCGAGAATGCTCTTTATCATCCATACTTGCAATTATTCATGTAATAGCATATTTATAAGATCATTTATTAAATCATAAGCCCTGTAACAAAAACTAATCATATGCTTTTCATATATCATATGCATGAATCATAGTAAATGAATATCTGCAAACAATAATTTTATAAGCATATTCATCAGATTCATAACATGGCAAAATCAGAAGTATCGTAAATGACAAATCAATTTTATATTCATATAATCTATGCAGGTATTCATCTACAATATAAAAGAAATTTTAAATACAAGTGTTAACAATTAATCATATGGAAACATATAGAGAGTTATTCTGTTTAAGTTAGCACATAATTATTTCACTTGAATTGATCGAACAGTCCTACAACGAAGTTTTACAAGCTCTTATCGAGCTCTTGGTCTAGTTTAAACAACTTGGAATTCCTAATTTCATGAAATTTTGACTTATTATGTGATTAAACCCAAAATATAACTCATACAAATTCTTACCTCAAGCGGGCTTCGCTGTATAAGCTCTCCCTAAAAGCTTCTCCTTTCTTTATTTCCTCTCCTTAACTTTACTGATTTCTGGCTAAAGACCCATACGGAAACTCACCAATCAAGTTTTTAGTCTTCGACACGAGCTCATATCCAGCTACAAATGGAAATAAAAATGTGCATTGATTTATAACAAATATCAAACGAAAGCGTAAGGAAAGGAATGTCACAAATATCGTGGTAGCAGCATTTGTAATCACAGAATTTCCCCAAAATCCTAAACCTCGATCTGTGGTTCTCTATGGGTTGTTCTCCTTGCTTTTATCCGTGCCTGCTACAAGGATTGAGCTGCATAACCTTCTAAGGGAGCGAAACGGAGAGATAATAGAGGGAATGGGAGGAAATGCGGCACATAACATGAGCTTTGATAAACTCCTCCGTCTGATCGAATCAAGCTGACGCATGCGCAATAAGTGTGAAGAAGTTGGTAGAGAATAGTAATGGGATTAGGGTAAATAGTTAAGGGATTAATTAAGTTAGTTAAACTTATAACTTCATATGTTTATTTTTTTCTCATACATTAAAAATTCATGCATAGTGTTATACATCAAATTGATCGATTCGATGTGTAGAACATTATAAAATTGATTTGATCAAATTTTGAGAAATGCGAAATTTAAGATATACCTAAAATTTGCCAAAATTGGGTGTTACGTTTCGTTTGAGAAGATTTAAAAGTGAAAACATGAAGTGTAATTTTAGCAATAGAATATCTAGCGGCTAGGTTGTAACAGTGGTTGATCAAGTGATTAAAAGAATTTTTAAATATATCTTTTATATTGTTCAAAGTGATGGTGATATAAATGGGGATATTATTAGTAGAATTAAAGTTGGAAGGATGAAGTGGAGAAATGTACTAGACATACTGTTTGATAGAAAATCAATGCTAGGACTTCATAAGATGGTGAGACCTACATGCTTTATGAAACAAAATGTTGGCCTATAAAAGAGAAGCATAAAATTGAGTTATGTGCTGCAGAAAAGAGAATGCTCAGGTGGATCATTTATTTTACACTTAGAGACAAAATGCAAAAGGAATATATCCATGAAAGGGTTGGAGTAGCTCCAATTGCATACAAGATTAGAGAGAGTCACCTTAGATGGTTTGGTCACCTTAAATGTCGACCATCTAATGACCTATTACGTAGAGTAGATGTTTTAGATTTGACTTATGCCAAGAAAAGTAGAGGTAGACCTAAAAATACTTGGGCGTGTTGTATAAAAAATTATCTTATTTTTTTTAATTAAATGAAAATATGAAACTCAATAGGGCACAATGAAGAAAAAGATTCATATAGCTGACCACGCTTATTGTTGTTATTGTTGTTGTTGTTGTTGTTGTTGTTGTTGTTGTTGTTGTTGTTGTATTCAAGTGATTAAGTTAATCACTCATTCTTTTCCAATAATCGAGATAACATAATAGGTGTTCAAGATACATTCAATCAATCAGTTAAATCACATCAACCTATATTAAACCCGCTTTGATTTAGAGGTCATCATGTGGCATGACACAAGTCACCCACCTATAACAATTACTTTTAAAAGGTTTTAACTTGTGATTAGAAGGGAAATGATAGAGAAAAGAAGAGAGAGAGAGAGAGAGAGAGAGAGAGAGAGAGAGAGAGAGATAAAACTTAAGTTGAATATAGAAATATTTGTGTTAAAATAATCTAGGTAAGAGTATATATAACCCCATGAAATAAGAGTATAATATAGAAAATATCTAAGAAAAACCATATCCTACATATGGTCATATATGACTAATAGGGCCATCAAATCTTTGATTGGATGGTCTTGGTTAATCTCAAACTTAAGGTTTAAGGTGTGTACTTACTGACTATAACAAACATAGACCATCAATTTAATTATATAAATGATTCTTAGTTTGTCTCCTACCTCTTGCATGTGTTGATCACCATCCATTGATGGAGCTTAAGTTAGCTAATGATAGTAGTGCTTACTAGCTCACTCTCCAACAAAAGACTAAGACATGCCTCGTTTTATGGTCTCGTAATCTAATACATAAAAAGTAAATTAAACATATAATGTGTAATTTTAGCAAGCACAATATTGACAATTATTATTTATAAACATTAAAAATATGGTGCACTAGATTTATATAGATTGAATTCATAATTATATTTAGATAAATGTTCGTATTAATTTCAATCAATTTAATGAGCATTTATTTTATTTGGTTGCAGTTTTGTGGACATATTATTTAGTGACGATTACTGGGGATTAGTATTAAAATGCAAGGAAATAATTTTAAGGTGAGAATCAACAATTGAAATATGTTTGGGATTAATTAAGACATAAATTAAGCATTACCAAAACTTAAGTAAAATTTTAATTTAGAGGTCGTGCATTATAGATGGCGACCTCTAGGCGAACCTAAGAAATTTTACCACGAGATTGTCTCGTCAATCCAGTTGAGATAATCAAGTGCTAATTTAAGAAGCAAACAATTCCATAGAGCTATTGCTTGTTATTGTTAATTGTATAGTTATTTATTAAACATTGACATGTAAAATTGCATTTAGAAATCCTTGCATAAGATTGATACCTGAATATCTATAGATAGAGAAGAAGTTTAAATAAAAATTATTAATTTTACTAATTTTATTATATTTTTAAGCATATTTATTAAATGATTTTTTTGCAAGTACATTCATATAAATTATAAATGCATATGTAAAATGATCTTTGACAGGTAAAAGATTAAGAGAATGTCATGAGTATTATAATAGGCAGATTATTGTAATGATCACTAGTGCAAGTAAAGATGATAGAAATTATAGAATTCCTAACTCTTATTAATAGAGCAGAATTTTAAGTATTAAGGGGCTTGTTAATAATTGTTATTTTTGGAGATGGCCAATATTTATCAATGATTATTATACCGATGGGTTGGGTGACGATGAAAAGAAATGAATTAAATCAAAGTCTACACAAACACAAATAACATTTCTAAATAAGAAACATAATAAAAAATAAAATATAAGTAGATGTATACAAATGATTGTATAAGACATTGAATGAAATAGGTGCTAGTCATATTATGTTTGTTATTGTTATTGTTTTTATATCTTTACATATTTCCTATAATATACCAATTAAAGTATGTTTGTTCTTTACTATTAATGCTCCTATTAGTAAATTGACTAACATAAATTTTTTTTTTTTTGTTTGTTTGTTAAATTTTACTCTAGCACCAATAATGAAGTTTGTAGCTTACTCTAAAGACATTGCATTTCAGTGAGGGGTAAGGAGCAACAGAGCAGATAGTCTAGTGGTTTAATTTGTACATCTTTTGAGCTGTAAAAATTTGAGAATATTGTGAGGAATTTTGGGGCAAGTAAATTTCTATATTTCGTTATTTAATAGTTATGTGTATATTTTATAAATTAATTATCACACATCCCTGTGTTGTGAATATGAATGAAAATAAAAACAAAAAATATTAGATGAAATCATTTATGATGATTGAGTGAGGCTAATCTTTCATCCACTTGATCCTAATTCGTGCAAGTAAGAATGAGTGTTGGAGAAAATTAAGATTATCATCTACTTGAACCTTGGGGTGTTCAGCTGAGATATGACAAGATATGTTTGTATATGAATGCAGATGGATGTTGAACTACAAAAAATGTCAGTTGACATTATCTTCACACTTTCTCATATTTAATATTTTCTACGTTAAATTTTAAATCATATAATTGTCACCGTAATTTGAGATTGTAGTAGCTAAGTATACTGATGATCATATATTGAGTAAATCCATATCATTTATCAACTCTTGATAGTTCTCCCTAAAACTTAGGCATCTTATCCTATAGCAACAAAATTTATATGCATTTTTCTTATATTTTAAAGTCCTCATGGAAAATTACTTAGGTGAATAAAAAAGAGTCCCGCCTTGCCGGCTACCCCCAGCATAGGCATGATAAAAAAATTATTTTTATAAATTTAAGATCATGAGAGTTACTTGATATTATAGTCATGTTTTCACAAAATTCATTCATGAAACAATCTATCACTAGGTCCATCGGACGATTAATGGGGGGCCCTTGGGGGCACGACCCGTATGACTGTGTGAAGCTTGGCAACCAGTAAGGCTTTGATTCTCTCTATACTTTCAGGTCTTTTGTATTTCATCGTGAGTATTCATTTGCAGCCTACGGGATTTTTTTCATGAGGTCACTCTATAAGTGTCCATGTATTATTTTTTTCTTGAGCTTAAATCTATTCCTCAATTGTCTATTTCCATGTTGGAACCTTTAAAGCCTCTTAAGTTGACTTGAGAACTTGCCTACTATCAAGGTTTATCACAATAGCCCTGTAAAATGCTAGCAAGTTCCCATAAATTATATATCTTCCAACCGGATGGCCAGTGCACCCTCGAATATCTTTTCTATGTGTACTTGGTTGCTTGAAGACCCCAACTAGTGATGTAAAAGTCATGAATTAGCAATTCAAATCATTATGATTATCATATGCAAGAGAACTTATTTCTAGCTCTTGAAAATTCTAGTTCTGCATAGTGTCCTTTACATCTCTACATGCTCCATGGTCCTCCTTGTGGTATAGACATAAAACTCTGTATCATTGTTGTCATACTGAGGTAGAGTAGAGACAATTGTGATTATTTTTATGACATTTTGTTTCTTCAAGTGAGGCTAGTTGAGCGACGGGATTTTAATATCTTGAAAATAAATCTCAAATCTAATATTGTCTTAATTTCTAGTGAATTTCATATTTTGGAGAATACAATTTCTCCTAAAAAAATGCGACATACACAAAATTATATATTTTTCATGTGATTGAAGAATAGCAATTGTACTCATTTTTATTGGAGTAACCAAGAAAAATACATCTAAAGACTTGAGATTAAGTGTGACACGTTATTATTGCTGAAGTGAACAAAGGCAGAACAACCAAAAATCATAAATTGTAAGTCAAAAGAAAAGAGTGCATGTGTGGGTAGGATTCTATAAGACTATTATGAGAAATTTAAAATTTTAGGAATCAACCAAGCCTTTATACAAGCAATGAATGATGCGAAGATCTCCCTCAAGAAGAAAAAACACTTATAAGCTGGTAGAAAAGCCAAAAAATAAGAATATTATTAGCTCCAAATAGTTGTTCAAGCAGAAGGATGCAACCCTAAAGTGAAAGAGCCAAGATTCAAGCTAGCCTTGTAGCAAGAGGATTTTACAAAAAAAGGGGAGGTGCATACTATGCTAAAATTTCTCTTCATTGGTATCCATACGTTGCACAAATTGATATGCATCTTGAACAAATGGATGTTAAAATCTTATGCTAGCATGGAGAATTGGAAGAGACTATTAACACGATTAAGCCTAAGGATAAAATGATTGATGTTGGCTTTACTCTTGCTATTATGATTCCAATATGTACTTGAAATCTAAGGAGGCTAGTAGCACTATTTATCTTTTCCTTCATGTTGCTAATATGTTAGTATAAGTGCTAACTTAGTAGAAATCATAACACTGAAGAATTTGTCCAAGGTGGAGTTTGAAATGAAAGATCTTGGACTTACCAAGAAAATTCTTGGAATGCAAATCATCAAAACGATAGGGAGATGAAATTTGTTCGTCGCAGGACTCATACATTAAAAAGATTGTGAACGAGTGTGGGATATCAGTTTGTAAAACCTGTCTCTCTACATTAGCATAGCATTTTAAGTTGAGTGACAATCAAGCATTAAATGATGATTATGAAAGATCATGTGTGAAGTAAATTTTCTATCAAAATGTTCTGACCAGTGTCATATGTGATATGATCTATTGTAGGCCAGATTTGGCATAGTCACTCAATAGTATAAGCAGCTTCGTGGCTGGTCCAAGGAGACAACATTGGAAAGCTGCAAAATAGGAGTTGGCGCACTTGAATAGAACCATAACCTTGACATTGATTTATAAAAACTCTTATTCCATGGATGATGTTATAATTGGTTAGGTAGGTTCGAATTTTCCAAGATATTCTAAAAGTTAATGATAGCCTACTGGATAAGAATTTATGGTGCTCAAAAATACTATTAATTAGAAGGCAAATTTGAAGCTAGTTATAGCATTTTCTATGACTGAAGCTGAATACTTTGCTGCATCTGAAATAAAATAAATAATATGGTTGAAACTATTAATTTATAAATTATTTCAGCTAGTGATTTCTTCTGTGCCTGTGGTTTTTGATAATCAAGGTGAAATATTTCTCTTCAAGAATCATATTTATCATAAAATAACTAAGCAAATAGATGTAAAGCGTTGTTAATGGGGCTGTGGAGATTGTGAAAATTCCAACAAATGATAATGCATAGAAGCGTTGAAAAAAGTTCTTGTTTCCCCAAATTTTGGCATTACTTGTAGTTGTTGGGATAGCAAGTAAAAATCTTGAAGTTGGGTTCTAGTATCTTTTTGAAATAAAGAATCAACATAGAGATTTTCGTATTGGTCCTTTAATTTATTTCCTTTGGTAATTTTGTATATTTATTTTTAGTATTTTTCCATTGAAGGGTTATTTGTCTGAACTTTAGATTACACAAATACCTAGGGATATGGCCATAAATAGAACCCCCGGTACCTATATTCAAAGGAAATCAAATTCAATTCCCCATCCTTTAGAGTTCTTTCTTCTCTCCCTCCATCCACCTCTTTCGTATTTTGGGCTTCTCTGTGCTAGTCTGGGGGTTCTAGGAACAGTAACCTAAGGATAAGCAATATATGTGAAGACAGAAAAGCTGCGAATGGAGAATTGCTGTTGTGAATGGTTGTGGAAAGGAAGAATCCTGAATGCGACTGACCATAACCAAACAGAGAGATAATTGCTCTCCCGTTTAGAGGAGTATTGCAGGAGCCAATGGTTCCATTGATAGGGAAGAACTGCAGAAACAAGTTTCTAGCTGTAGACAAGAAACCCTAGAATTCATCCAAAGAAGCACTTATGATGCCAATGTGAAGCCATGTTGTGAAAGTCCTAACCAGAGAAGAATGTTATAGCTGAGCAAGGCTAGTATTCAGAAAAGACCACTTGTTGGAGATTCCATAAGCTTGTCAGTGAACTAAAGGTGTGGATTCTCTGTTATTTACTTATTTATTTATTTATTTATTTATAAGTTTATTAACATATAGAAGGATATTCTTCTTCTACAAAGATAATAAGTAATTAAAATTAAAAATACCAAATAATATGACAACTAGAACCAACTATCATTCCTTTCTACCCAATAACTAAGCTTGATTTGGGGAGAAATTTCCTTTGCTCTCATATAAGCAGTTATGTCAATATAATCTTCTGCATCATACCCGTATAGTGGATTTTAATAATTCAACTTGTGGATGTCAACAAAAAAGTATCAATATATCATATGAATATAAATTGCTAGATTGAAGGGATCCAGAAATTTTAACTTCCTCAAAACCTTTTAGTATATACCCATCTACCTACATGTTTTAAAATTGATAGACACCACTCATGCGGGTAAAATTCTATCTTCCAATAAATTCTTCCGTGAAAAGCTCTAATAACAAGAGCAGATAAAACGGCACAACCTTCCTGCAAAAATCCAAAAGGCCGCCCTTACTTGCTTAAGTGCCGAGCATAAATCCCGCTGAAAATTAGAAAAGAAGAACAGGGCAAACACTGAATCTAGATCGCAGAAGTTCAAGCTCAAGAACCCAAGCTTTCAACATCCAATACAAAATTATCTCCAAAACAGAAAACAATGCAAAAATTCAAACCGAACCAGCAGAAAAAGAACAAGAAATGCAAAACCTGATCCGGATCGTTCCAATTAATCATCTTGAAAACGTTGACAGATCTCCTGGCAGAAGAAGCTCAAACACTTGGAGTGATCTGCGAACGTCTTTACCATCTCAGTATCACAAGATTCCTCTGCAAGCCCCAAAACGCCCAAGTTCGTGTTGAGAAGTAGAAAGACTATATCTCAGCGGAGAAAGAGGGTCTAATTCATCTTCCTGCACGCACTGCAAATATAAGGACGGAGATTTCCACAGCCCTCACGCGAACCCGACTAAGCGAGAGATAAGAGAGGCCAGGGATGGGAAGGGTTTCTTCTCTTGTATGGACGAGCAAGAAACGGACACGTGTCCATCAGCATCTAAAGTCGTGGCTGGGAGGGTGGCTGATCAAATACTACGATTTTATTGGCCAAGACTAGATTTAATTTGCATTTCACATACATTTCATTTAACTTTTTCTCACAAATGTTCCCGTAGCCATCTGTGTAGCGTCCCGATGCGCTGCGGCGATTTTAATTTATGAGTCATTTTGACATCTTATTGGCAATTTTTTAGTTTTTTATTTTATTTATATTTTAATATTGAATGAAAATAAATTTAATATTCTAAATTTTAAGTTTTTTTCTTATTAAGAGTTTGCTTGGGATCTTTATCTTTATTTTTTTTTCTTTTATTTTTAAAACATATTATTTTAGTATGTTTTTGCATTTATTTTTCTAAAAAAGAATTCATTTTAGGAAGTAATTTTTTAAGTATTTTGTGTTTATTTAAAAATAACTATGTCTTAATCAAATATATCAAACTTATTTTATTTTGAATCAAAATAGAAATAAAAATTAAATAATAAAAAAAATATATCAACATATGTTATTGATTTTAGAAAAGAAAATTTATTATCTGTTGATTATGGGAAAGTCGGGGTCATATTTTACAAAAAATTAAAATATCATTATATTAGTTATTAATATTTTCATTTAATTAATTAAATTTAAATTATAATATATATATCACTTAAAATGGTACGCATCATATAGTATGATTAATTCAAAGTTTGAACATAAGAATTAATGAGCATTAATAAGGAATATTTGACTATGATAATAAAGTGTAGCAAATATTATAATACAATATTTTATAAGTAATGCAAGTTAATCTTATTTATTTATTCCTATGTTAGGATAAATTAAATATTATAATAATTATCATACTGTTTAGTTTGGATTTGTCCTACGAACAATACACAAAGAATAGAACTTATGATAGGATAGAGAAAATGAAAGTGAGAGGAGAGTGCACGATAATGAAAGAATTGTATAACCCTTATTCATAGAATAGTCCCTATTTATAGTCAAATTGGATACAATATGTATATTTACATGTTTACCTAGCTTTAACGGGACCGTTAGAAAGTATTTTGGGTATTTACATACATGTGTCTATGACTCAGCTACCGTATCGCTAGGTCGACTAAGATTAGCGGTCCTTGGTTTAACAAGGCTCGTTCATTTGACTACGTTCTGTTTGTGGCTGTTGATCGGCTCCTATTAATTTTTCATCATTCTGACTTGACTCAGTCAGCTTGAGTTTACTAGTCGGTTACTTTAGTTTGACTGTCAACTATCGACCCCTAGATGAGTTTTGTCGCTAATATGAGACTTAAGTTGTTGGACCGATAGTGAATCACCGTAATTTGATACGTAGCTCACCCCTTCAACAAAAAAGTCGTTCTAGATGTTTGCGGAGTATATCATGGTAAAACCTTGGCATCCTAATGAAGAGTCTCGGAGGTTCTTATCAAGTAGCTGACAACATTGAGGCGAGAATTGGGTTGAGGCCCTCTCTCGGCTTGATGGACTTTGGTAATTTGCTATAATGGTATCTGTTTCGTTGGCTTCATGCCTCAATAAAAGGGATCTGCACTTGATCAATCAAGTCGTTTGATCTTTCAATGATGAGACTTTTGATCTTCCTTCTGTGGGTAATACCCCACTTTCATTTATCTTAGTTCATTGGATTTCCTCGAGATTTATGCTAATACATTTCAGAAATATAATTTTAGTTTCTTGATTATCTCACCTTTTGAAAGTTAGAACAACGATGAGAATCAGAATATTAAATGTAATAATTATGTTTTTTTATTTTGTAATCAGTACTTAAAATATTGAACTCCTTGGATTTTCATGCTCATAGCTTCTATAAATATGGCGTGAATGACTCTTTTTTTATCAACATTTGAATTTTAATATGTGTCTCTCAGTCCGTCAACTTTGAGAGTGCACTCATGGCGCTTGTTAAGAAGTTCACTGATCCCCGAATATTTATGCTTACAATTTAGATATGAAATTATACTTTAATTATTTATAATATGGGATACTACACAAGTATACGTATCATTTATCAAGTAATATAGGACTTTTTGATTAAGCGTGAGATATCGAACCCACAAGGAAATGTCTAAAATTTTAAAGAAATAAAAAAAACAACTTTTTACTTTTTAAAATGATTTTGTAAAGTATGTTTTAAGATATAAAGTTTCTCACATTTGTTTTTGATATTTTCTGAATAAAAAGTAAAGTAAACCACTAAAATTAACACAACTATAAAATAGTATGAAAGCAAATGATAATAAAATATATTTTTCCTCTTTCAATGAATCAGTAATAATTATGGAATTTCGTTGTAGAAGTATTTATATATGTTGTGCCAAATAGAAGTAATTATATTCTTTACCCTTACTTGGTTCTATAAAGAACATTGGTTAATTTGAAGTTTTGAAATAAAGTAGATGGGTTAGGCAGGGAAGATACTAGCTCTCACAATAGAGTTCCCTCGATTCCCTCCACCTGGGGCTAACATCGCATAACAAAATTTAAAATATTAAACCAAATTAGGGGGCTTTAGCCAGTCACTCTAATGTGCACTAATTTTACTCCACATTAAAATCATATCTTCTTATTTATTTGCGCTAAACCATATGAACTATAATTCTCACACATACAATTGCATGTGATTCTTTCCAATTGTTGATTGAGACAATACCACATTGGTTCCTACATGTTCTCACAACAAATTTTAACATCTTAATTGCCTAAATCAAGAGGTGAATGAAGTGCATGGTAGTGAATTATCACAACTTCTTCCAATATTGAAATCCTGTACTTCACACAACTTCCTTCCATAATTTAATTACTTCATCATTTAAAAGGAAAAGATAAAGAAAACTACTGAGAACTCATGGAAAAAACACAATCACAACTTGATTTAAAAAGTAGAATTCATAGTGAAAACACAATAAGTCTTACTTTAAAACCAAATGTAAAACAAAGATAAATATTTATCTGAAAATCCTCTCTACAAGACTCTTGAAGTTCCTTTGAAACTTTGCTTTCTCTTTATAAGACATAATAGAGGTTGGCGCCCAATTCTGTTAACTCCAAATCTCTATTATACTCTTAATAAAAACTAGATAAAATTGATAATAAAAGTGGATGAAGTGGAAAGGTGTGCTTTAAATAACTCTTTAACATAAACATGACTCTTAACACTAATAACACCCTTTAAAAACAACCTTTTTTCTTATATTCAAGTCTTCTTTTTAAAAATTTTTAAAAGGCGCCTTGTTGTCTCTTCAAATCATGTTCAGATTCAATGTATCCACCAAAGAATGCATCCATCCATTCAAACTTGCCGCCAAAAGGAAGTTAAGGAAGTTTAAACCAAATGTTGCTTCAAACACCCTTTGAAAATGGCGCTAAATTTGAGTTAATTCATATTTTTAAACTGTGGCGCCTATGCGCCAAGGGTCTGGTGCTTAGGCGCTAGAGGACAAAATTTTTCATTCCTCAAATTTTGCTCCAAATTTGATCATCTTTTCATCACAGTCAGTCATTTTAATTATATCTACAAGAAAAACACAAATATTCCTTCCATTAAAGTGCAATATCATCAAAAATAGATATAAAAATATAATTGAAAACACTATATATTTTAGGTGTATCAAAATCCACCAAACTTAAAATATTACTTGTCCTCAAGTAACACTTAATCACATAAAAAATCTTAACATTCAAATTATTTAAATGAGTTTCTTTAGGAAGGTTTCAAAATTTTGCTTTAGAAATGAAATAGTCCAATTTAGAAAAAATTTTAGTAAATAAGACCAACTTAAAGTTTAGAAGGTTCTTAAGTAAAGGATAATGAAAAATATTAGTTCCTATCTAATTTAGAAATACTTGTAGATTTTTCAAAATATAGGATTCAAGCATTTCATCTTTCTCACTTAAAAATTTTCATTTAGAAATAATTTTACTTACTATATTATAACCTTAAGCTTTAGATTTTCTTAAAACTTATATTTTAAACTTTAGGTATTGAAACAATTTTTTATTAGGCCCTAAAATCCTCAAGCTTCTCCCTCCTTTTTAAATACTACTTTTCTTTCTTTTTTTTCTTTTTCTTTTTTTTCTTAATTTTTTTCTCTTTTCTTTTTTCTTTTCTCTTCTTTTTTTTATAAGGCAAGGATTACTGTATCTGGATAGGCATTTAATGATTTTGAATTCCACCACTTCATTTACAACAAAGGTCTAATATATATCCTTCACTTAAAAATCATAATAATAGTGTTGAAAATTATTTCTCAATAAAAGAAATTTAAGCTTTGAAAAATAAAAAGCCAAATCCTCTATTTATCCAAAAATATAACACTTCTTGATAAAGGTAGTTTAACTATATTTAACATGTCTTTACTAGGAAAATTTTAACTTTAAATTATTCATCATTACTTAAATTTTAACTAAGGTCTCTTACTCCTTTCTATATTCAAAATTTGCTTCCCTATTATAACTTCATATACATAATTATTTTCAATTAAAAATAAAATTTTATTTAAGTATTCTTGAGAACAAATAAAATTTTAGTTTTTGAAAATTTATTTTTAAATTCCCCCCAAACTTTAATTTTTAATTAGGATAAAACAATTAAACATAACAATGACACATGGGTAAGAATTAAAAAACTAGAATAACATGCTTACAGGAATCTTAATATCCTAAATATGCAAGTATAAAAATTTAAAAATAAGGAGTAAAAAATTGATCAAATTCAGCTTTTCAGTTTTTCATAAAATAGAAATTTCAAAATTTCAAAGGACTTCTACAATGGTGGAGGTTTTCAAAGCAAATACACACCAACTTAACATAACACAAATCACAACTTACTAGAAAATAAATGGTAGCAAATTTTGAAAAGTTTAAACATGTATATAAATAGTGGTTTCTAATAGTGTTCTAAAATTTTCTAATATTTATAGGAATTAAATTAGACACTACTAAAAACTTAAACACTATAAACACATAAAAACATTTACTACCATAAACACATCACATATTACAACATAAAACATTTGAATGTGCATAAAAGAAATAGTCTGACTATAATCTTCACACAACATCAGAGTTCACACCAAAATACATCACATTACATATAAGAACATCAAATAAAAA
This sequence comes from Papilionanthe hookeriana x Papilionanthe teres, assembly GCA_022702705.1. Taxonomy (NCBI): domain Eukaryota; kingdom Viridiplantae; phylum Streptophyta; class Magnoliopsida; order Asparagales; family Orchidaceae; genus Papilionanthe; species Papilionanthe hookeriana x Papilionanthe teres. The sequence goes on along the minus strand of CM040432.1, from coordinate 9,931,532 downwards.
CATCACAACACATAAGAAAATCACAACACAACATCACAAACTCAACATAACAATCCTAATCATCATCCTCATCATCATCATCTTCATTCCAATCTCTAGATGGCACATAAGGTATATAAAAATGATGAGGGGCATCTCAGCATTATGATCTCCTCTAATCACTATGTCCATGTACTACTAATAATCCTCATATTCATCATGTTTTACAATATACCTTTCAATATTTTCAATCTTACCGTCCATATCTCTAACATGCTCTCTGGTAAGACTCACTTTCTTCAAAATCTTCTCTAATAATCTAGTTTGTGAATTTCTGAAGGATGATGCATGTGCAGTAGAAGCACGAGAAGTAGAAGCAGTAGAAGTAGAAGCAATGGAAGCTCTAACAGATCCTCCTTTCCAGCCAAATACTGAATATATAGTGTAAGTGTTCACATTTACACTGGTAATAGGTCTAAGTGGCTGAAGAACCTCTTCCCATGTTTCAGACTTAACACCAAATTGCTCACAAAGTGAATAAATCAGAGAAAGAAATCTCATATCTGCTGTAGTAGCAGCTCTAACACAGTTCAAAATATAATAAAAAATAATAGCTCCAATATCTAAAGGCTTTCTCTGCTGAATACAATGGTTCACAACAGCTCTCTCGCTTGTATCTTCACTGACATGACTTGAAGGCAGAAGCTTAGATGAGATGAAGTAATGCTATGCCTTTGAAGTGGCATTTAACTTAGAGGCTTGAAAATTAACTCTTCTTCATTTGTAATCTTCCTCAAAACTCTTCCATCAGTAAGAAAGGCCATAATCTCATCAAACTCTCTCTCAGAAAAATGATAATTCACATAAAAAACATCACAGGAGGTAATTGTCGGCATATTTTTAGGTTGGTGTATTTTATTTTGAAAAGGGGGTCGCCTAACAGAAATTGTCGGCGACTTTTAAATTTAATTTAAATATATATATGATTTCGAAAGTAGTATTTTATTTTAAAAATAATTTTTTAAATTTGAAAATTTTAAGATATGAAATCAAACCGATCTCACATCCCAAATAGTTTACATAAACGAGCACCGCACCACAAACCGTGTATCTATCCCGAAGAATAGACACACTGATTGGTAATGGGGCTCAATTAAGTAAACTAGAAAGGTTTGTGACATACGTTTGGTTTGCGAACCAATTTTATATGCCGACAAGTTCCCCTGCTTAATATAAATGAATTAAGCAGGGTTTATATTACCTGGGTTCTTAAAATTCCCTATAAGGGCAAGCCCCTACAGTTAATTACATCTTAAGTGACGGGAATCACCTAAGAAAACTCTCGATAATAATCAGTAGTTCTGCTTTCAAGAATTTCAAAAGTTTAAGTTTTCAAGGGAATGAATTTTGGAATTTCAATAGAGAATAGATAAAATTTGGAACATTTTGTTTTGGGAATTCAAAGGAAGAAAAATAGGAGAAATTACAGATTCGAAGCGAACTTTGATAATTTCCCGACTATCCTATTGTTTGGCTTGAATTTAGCAAAGTCCTAATGTTTATTTAATGTTTTGATCTTGCCAATTTTTAATTAATTAGGACTTATATTCATATGATATGATCATACAAATAGCCTTGAAGATGTGAGGGTTTATGTCGTATCAAACGACTACCTCGGAGTCCTAAGACCGATTAGGGCTTAATTTACATGACATGATCATGCAAATGCCTAACGAAGAGTCAAGGATTTATGTTGCACTAAGCAAACTACCTCGAAATCCTATGGCTTAGTTATTTAATTCTTAGAAAGTTTTGCTGAAGCAGATTCAGGTTTTGCTGATGACGATGGTCGTGCTGCCCACCATGCTCCGAGCTCCTTATTGTTGTAGAGGTTTAGTTATAGAAGTCATAAATCAGGAGATGAGAAAAGTGTTTTGGTTTAAAGAAAATCTTAATTTCCAAGTGTTTTTTTTTGTTTTATTTAAAACAAATCTTAAAGTTGATTATAACAACACCGGTTAAGATCCCACGGTTCCATCCTTCCGGCATCGTTATTTTTATCGGATTCACTTAGTCCATATGAATTTGCTAAACTCAACTAAATGAGTTCCACACTTTCATTTAGACCGTGGGAAATCCCGTTAGCAACACGTAGGTTACATCATCCTAGGTATTCCCGATCATCAAACAAGATGTTTTAATTTAGTTGTAATTGTAGTTTTGTGTTCTGTTTGTGATTAAATTTTGAGTTGTTTTATATTTTGAAATATTATGGCGGTGAATTTTATCTTGCAATGACTTTTAATTTAGTTTTGGGTTTCAGTTTTAGGGGCTACCCTAAAAGTGTGGGTTTTCATGCAACAGTTGTTTATCATGCAAGAAAAGTAAGTGCGATGCGATTAAGTAAATTGCAATAAAGTAAATTGCAATAAAATAAAAACGTACCTGGAGGGTCTTCCCGTCATCCCAAGCTGCACTCAAACACAATTTAGAATATTTAAGCAAGTTCCTAGGTAAAACTAAGGGAAGGGTTATGGTTTTCTACCAAGTTCCTATTCCTATAGCTAGTCATCTCCTATGACGTCTAGGTTCTTGTGTTTTGGTTTGAGGACGATTTTCGTCATCGAAGAACAATTAAGTTTAGTTGTTCTTATAAACATCCTATCATATTGAAGAAGTGCTTAAGAAGAATCTTAAACATCTTTTCAATATTGCTAGAATTATTTTAAGTCCAAATGGATTTAATTATACAAATGAATTAATCATCAGAGAATTCAAGTTTTGTTTTTATCTTACTCAGTGAACTAGGACATTTGAATATCCTATGAGGGAAGTAACATTTCATTTAACGTTCTGTTTAGGAGTTATGACAACAAAAGCTTTCGAGTGCAAATTGATGTTCAAATGGTTTATGATTTAATTTAATTTCAATTATCGGGTTTAAATTTGGAATAGTGTTCAAGTTGCTTTATATTTATTTTTGAATTTCTTTATGTCTTAGGTGATGTTATTTTTTAATTCAATTTAATTTAACTTTAATTTAATTTAATTTAGTTTAGTTTCAATTTTAATTTAATTTAACTTGATTTTAATTTTAACTTGATTCTATTATTTAATTTAATTTAATTCAATTTAATTTGATATGATTTAATTTAATTTAATTTAATTTGATTTTAATTTAATTTGATTTAATTCAATTTAATTTAATTTAATTTAATTTAATTTAATTTAAATTTTAATTTAATTTGATTTAAATTAAATTAATTTAATTTGATTTAAATTAAATTAATTTAATTTAATTTAATTTAATTTAATTTAATTTAATTTAAATTTTAATTAAATTTTATTTTTAATTTTAATTTAATATTTTATTCTTTATGTTTTAAAGATGATTTAATTGTAATTGTTAAAGTATTAATTTAACTTAAATTTTAAAAGGGTTTAATTTAAATAATTTAACTTTAATTTAATTTAGTGATTAAGTCTTTTAGCATTTTAAATCTTAAATTTGGATTATCATTTTAATTAGGAATTAAATATTATTGAGATGATTAATTTAGGGATTCTTAAATTAAAGAACAAATCTCTTCCTAATAATATCCCTATTTTAATAATTCCAATTTTATTATTCTTCCAAATTTAATCAATTATTTAATTAAGGTTTATTTTAATTATTTTTAAATTGTTTAGTAGGTTTCTACCCTTTAATTATTTAAATTTCAATCATCCAAATCAGATTAGGATCAAATATTTTACTCTTTAATTTTATTAAGCCTAAAGTTTTAATTAAAGATTAAAATTTTTAATTACCATTTTGCCCTTCAAGCTTAATAATTTCATAAATCACTAAATTGAGCTTAAATGAACTTGAAATTTTTATGTGACTTCACTCATATGTCAATAAAGACATGAGAGGAGAAAATGTGATTTTTCTATATTTAATTTATTTATGTAATTATTTTTGGTGGAAAATAGAGATTTCTAAGGAAAATTTAATAATATGACCAAGGAAAATTTTCTGTCCTTGAGAAAATTATGGGACATTCCTAATGACCAGAGGACCACTTGGACTAATTTTGGTGATTTTTTGAATTATATTCTTTTTATTATAATTATTTTGAGTTTTGGAGTATTAATTAATTTAAAAATAAAATAAAGGTTGAAAAATGAATTTTATATTTTTTAAAAATCTCTCTAATATCAAAGAAATCAGAAAATCAATTTTTACAATTTTCTGATTTTTCTTTGATTTATTAGAATTATTTTAGTGGAAATGCTAAAAAATACATTTTTTAATTTTAAAATTACCTTAGGGCTTTAAAATTTAATATCTCATAAAATAGACCTAAGAAAAATATGGGGTTTGTTCTTAAGTGATTAAAATTCAAAATGTGACATTTTGGTGAATTTTATTATTTTTGTGATTTTTATTATTTTTTAATTATTAAAATATTAAAATAATACAAAAAATCAACTTTTTTAGAAAATTGAAATTTTAATTTTCTTAAATTCCCCTAATATCAGAGAGGCTCCAAAACCAATTTGGTGAATTTTTGAAAAGTATTTTGAAAGTTATGAATTTTTTAAAGTTTAAATTGGCTAAATGGCTTAATCAACTCATTTAGTAGGGCTAACCAAGTCCAATTGACTTCAAATTTTTATGGTAGGTTCCTCTGATCCTAAAGGTTAGTGGAGAATTGATTTCAAGTCAATTTGATGTATGATTAACTCTAATTAATTAGGGACCTATTTTGGGTGTTTAAGCCGATTAGGGTTATTCCAAGTGGATTAATTCAAAACCTATTTTTCCTAGGGTCCTCTAATCATAAGAAACATCACCAAATTTTCCTAGAATTTATTTCACAACATGCTAATTATTGGATTTAAAATACTCAAAACAGTAACATGAATTTGAAAAATCAATAACTTCTCATAGGGATGGCCTCTGACCTTGGAAAATTCAGGGAATATTCCCAAGTTCAGAGGCTTCAAAAGCCCTATGGTCTCATGCCATGGTAAATTTCCTATATGCATGGAGAATTAAAACAATACAGAGAGTAAATAAATTATTAAAAATAAAATACTTGATGAAATTAAATGATTTCTTTTCCACATTATTCTCCTACGTTCACTTTGAGCGAGAGGTATTTTTATTTTATTTTTCTGATTTTCCTACACAAAGTTATGCATTTTTGAAGTTTAGGGAATTAAATAAATAGAAAAATAACCTATTTTTCTACTTATCCATGCGGTGTCAGCTCAACCTCGGCAGCTCCGAACGCACACGCGTCATCTTCTGATTCGTCGCCGCCATCCAACTCTGCGCTCTGGGGGCCCGCTGTATCATTCCATCTCCTCATCCGGCGCGATCCTGGCCGTCCGTCCGCGCGTGTATTAGATGAACGGCATCTGTTCATCGTCCCCAAGCCTCCTAGCCCGAGAACCGTCCACACTAAATCCCTAATATCTCACTCAATACTTAACGAATTTTCGTGTTCTTGTGCTCTATGGATTCGTCTTGAAGAGACGAATACATATATACGGTGATCATGCATTGAAATTAAGGCATTTGAAATGGAGAATCTTCAGAAGCTCGGGATAAAGAGTTAGCTCATACCTTTGCTCAGAGAAGTGTGGCTTCAATCTGAGGGTTGTGTTACCTTCGATTGGATCCAAGCAAGGTCCGGATGAAGTCCCTTGGCACAGTGAATTGTCTAGGTATGATTTCGACCAAGCCCGATCACAAAGCTTGGAGTCCGGAATAGATGGGTGGCCCGGAGAGGGGGCTTTCTTTGGTGGACTTCTTCCCTTGGTCCGGTGAAGGTGTAGAATCAATCAATTTGGGGATTGATCCACTCGTGGAGAAGTGTCCTGGTTTTGGGTGGAATTTTGGCTGAGAAATTGGGCTCTGTTGGTGGGGATTAGGGCAAATTGTCACTGGGGATCAACTGCTCTAAGTATGGAGAGTGGTCTCGAGCAATTTTGGCAGGGTTTCGGTAAGGTCTGATTCAGCACCTTCTCATGGGCGAGAGAGGTGGGGTTTAAATAGGAGAGGCTGGAGGGCATCTCAGGGGAAGTTAGGGCTTGGGATCAGCTGCTTAGGTCAAGGGAAGAACAGCCATGGTGGCCATTGGGCATGGGGCAACTCAGCAAGGTGGAATTCCAAAGTTTGGCTCCTCCCAAGGTCTCGGCCATGGTGTTTTCCGGCGACCCAGGCGGTTGGCCGGCAGGCATGGGTCACCCTCAGGTCCAGGTGGGTCAGGGGTGGGGTTTAGTGTAGGCAATTGGCAAATGCCATGTGTCAAGAGCTTGGATTAGAATGGTATGAGAGAAGGCTTATTTTGGCTCAAATTGGTCAACCCATCCCTTTGGGCTAGGTGCACCACCCAATGCTTGGTTTATGCTGAAGGGAAAGTGATTTGGTTCAGCATAATCGGTAAGGTCAAGTCACCATCCAAGCACAATTAGGCATAAGCATGGTTAAGAGGAATCATGGGAGTGGTTAATCACCTTATGGGAATGTGGAAAGGACCTCCTCCTTTTGCCCAATGTGGTAAGGTAACATGTGAGCAACTCACATGGCTTGCATGTGGCTTAAGAGTGGCTTCATGGCTTGTCTTTGGCTTGGGGAAAAGCTTGGTCGATTTCATGAAAATGGATTTTAGAAATTTTGGTAATTTAGGGGTGATTTGATGGGATTTGGCATATGGCTTGATTTGGATTTATTTTATCATGGGTTTAGAACTTAGGAGATGGTTTCATTCAATGGATGATGATATAGGGTTGTCATGCGGGCTTTGGGCCTTTTGAAATTTAGTGAAGATGGGCTTTTAAAATGGTTTAGGGAAGTGGGATTTTGGATCTTAAAAAGGATTTTAGGATGGGATTTTGCAAAGGATTGAGTCCAATAAATGTTGAATTTAATTTAGGAATGTTTCATGAATGATTTGGAACAAATTTGAAGTGGTTTAGGCTTGAATTGGGTTGGATTTGGACACTTTTGGTAAATGGGCCAATGTAGGTAAAATTGGGCTAACTTGGGCCAATGTTGGGCTAGGGTTGAAATTGATGTAAAATAAATGTTGGGAAATGTTTATGGGAGTGTTTGAAAGAGGTTTTGGCTTTGGTTGGGTTTTGATTTTGGGTTTTGGGCTTATTTGGGTTAGGTTAGGTTTTAGGTCAAAATTGGGCCTTTTAGCTTTGGGTTGAATTTGAGTGGGGTTTGGGTCTAAATTTTGGGTAAATAATGTTAGTGTCTTGTTTGTGGGGATGTTAGGGAAGGTTTAGAAAAGGTTTGGGGTTAATTGAAGTTGAATTGGGTTAGTTTGGATTAGGTTTGGGTCATGGGTCCAAATTGGGCTTTAAGGTCCAAAATGAAATTGGATTCAAATGTCAATCAAATTGGACTTGGATTTGGTCTAGATTGATGTTGGGAATGATAAATTGAAGTTTAGAATTGAATTGGACCAGAATTTGGGTCAATTAGGTAGGTTTGGCTTGACATTGGGTTCACTTAGGGTTAAAATGGGTCAAATTGGGGGTTTTGACAAAAGTGGGGTAAATTGACAAAATTGGCCCATGGTGTAGTTGAACAAAATAAAATTGGGAATATTTGGGATTTTTTGGAATTTTCTGGGAATTTTCTGAATTTTTGGATTTTTGGGTCAAGAGGGGTATTTTGGGTATTTGGAGGGTATTGGGAGGTATTTTTGGAATTTTTCATATTTTGGCTATGGATGGTCAACTTGATTGGTGAGGAAATGTTCAAGGTTAATTTTGGGGAATTTTGAATGATATGGAAATTTTGAAAAATTTGGGTAATTTCAAGGGCTTTGGGTAGGCTAGGTGGGTGTAGGGTCCCGGGGGTCAAAAATTGAAAATTTGCAAAATTGAAGATTGGGTGAATGTAAGTGGAATGAAATCATTTTGGTTGAGCCATGAAGCCATATCAAGCCCACATGAGCCATGAAGGGACTCATTTGAGGCATTCATCTATGTTGTTCCTAACCCTCTTGCGCGAGGCTTAGGGGTTAAGGACTATCCATGTGAATCACCTTTATGAGTCAGGAGGTCAAGTTAGGCATGGGTGTGTTTTTAGGAGGTGTGTGAAAGTGTAGTGTATAAGTGTAGTGTGTGTGTAAGTCAGCCCTCACCAGACCAGGCCACCCAGGGCAATCCTAAGGCCAAAGAGTCCTATAGGAACTCATCCTTTAAACTTCCACATTTGGTTTCAACCCTCTAGGTGATTAGGGGTCTACAGTTAAGTTTGTGGAGTTTGCAGGGAGTTAAGAAGCGGTATGAATTTCTAAGTGGTGGGTCCCAATTCTAATGCTCTAAGATTAGTCAAAGGAAAAGCCCAAGGCTAGATCCTAAGTACTAAAAAGAAGAAGAGAAAACCTCATGAAAAATGAGGTCAACAGTAATCGGTAAAAGGTATTAATTACCGTAGGTGAAAAATCCACTTGTTGCCCCTTAACCATCACCAAATTGTCTTCTACCGCTGGCAAGTTAGCATATAACTCTCTCATCACAGAAATAACTGCAACAACGGAGACACAACAGTATCTTCCCCAATTCCTTCTAGCAATCATCTCCTGAATACCTCCTCCTGACTTGCTAAAAACTCATTCTGGAATCAACTTTTGCGATGCGAGTGCATCAAAGTAATGATTCTCTGCTCTAGAACTAAAAAATTTATCGGAATCAAATTCCGTTTTTTCTTTTGAGCGTTTTGACTTTGGAGCCATCTTTAAAAATTCATAAAAGGTCACCATAAATTCCAAATTTTAACTAAACTTATTAACTCAACTTCCAAAAGCAAACTCCATTAAATCCAAGCAATTTTTCATGCTTTTCCTCAAATTTTCACCATGAATAGTGATTTTCAATTTTTCATTAATGTACTCAAAATAGATAGTGAAAATAAAATATTTTTACTTAGGAGAAGTGATCATAGCTTAAGGAATTCAAATCCAACAAATTTTGAAGAAATCGGTTCTAAAATGATCCAATTTAGTGATGCCCTAGGCTCCTATTTTGCAAAATCTAGAGGTTGAAGGTGATGAGTTGGGCTGTCAAAAAAGCTCGTTATTCGCAAACAGTTTGTGTTTGGTTCGCTAAGAAGTTCGTGTTTGATTCGTTCGAAAAGTAAACGAGACGAACACGAATAATTTTTTTCGTTCGGTTTGTTAAACGAACCAAACACGAACAGTGGCACATTCATTCGTGTTTGGTTCAATATTGTTTGAAATATAAAATAATTTAGAATAATTATTTATTAAAAATCTATGAAATTTAAAAATAATTATATTATATATATTCTAAAAATTTAACAAATTTTAAAAAATTCAATTCTATAATTATAATATATAATAACTTAATAATAATAATATATCAATAATAAACTCGTATTAGACTATTAGTTATATAAATATTATATATTTAGATAAAATAAGTTATATAAGTAATATAATATAATAATATTTATATATATTAATAAATTTAATATATAGAAACTTAAAAGAGAAAACCCTAAGCCCTAAGTTTAACCTCTCATTTCTGTTTGACGCTTCACACTTCGGCTTTCCCCTCTCGGAAGATTCCAGCCGACTCTCCTTCTCTCACCTCAAAACCGTGAAACTCTGTCTCGTCAAGAGCTTAGGGTTGAATGTTTGTGTTCATTCTCTAATCTCTGCTTCTATTTTTCTTCCATAGAGTTGGCATTTGATCGACTACTCAGTATTCTTGCTTCAGTGTTCAATATTCTTGCTTGGTTGCTTGTAGGCCTACCGAGGCGTCATGTACTCATCTTTAAGTATATTTTCTTTAACATTTCAAATTTAACTTCATGTTTGCCCCTTCGGTTAAATTTTCATAAATTTTTTTTAGGCTTATTTCTTTGATTTTTTTCTGAGTGAAACCTAGGTTAAATGTAGATCTGTTTGTCTTCATATTGATTATAAATCTTTTTTTTGTGCACATTCTTGCTTGGTTGCTTGTAAGGTTACCAGTGAACCATATTTGAGTTTATTTTCTTTACTATTTCAGATTTATCTTCAGGTTGGGCTCATAACTTAATTTTTTTAAGTGAAACCTAGTTTTTAGAAGTTTTAGGAGTGAAATCTTGCTTATAAACATGGCATATTGCCTCTAGATCTGATTTGGATGTGAGCTCACTGATCTCTGCTCTCTTTACTCAGTCACTCATAATCAGAATCACATATGCAAGTTAGATTGATCCTCCAAATCTAATGGAGAATTTATGAATCTTTTCGGAGCTTTAAATAAAAGGTTGCTGGAAAATTTTTGGGTTACCTAATTTGATAAAAGGTTACTGACATTTTTTTTTATTCGTGAGCTTTTTTTTGTTGCAATCACATTCCTTTACCGAATCTCTCTTAATATTAGTTTATGTAAAATAAAGTTAGGAGTTTTTTTTTTTAATTTTCTATTTGGATATGTGAAAAACCACAAAGGTAGGAGAGTGGTTCCAAGAAGAAGTTTTGTTTGGCATTGTCTTTTTGGAAGATTTACATACATACCATTCAATATCTATTTGGCATTGTCCTTATTTGGCTATTACTAGATCCAGTGAAGTCATTTTAGGGGCTTGGGAGAGGTGCAGCAACTCCCAAAATTGGTGAGAGTGTTGTTTCCCTCTCTCCCCTCCCTGGTTTCGGTTGGGTTACACTTTTTAGCTAATTTCTGCAGGTTAACATTTACATAGGAAAGGGTTTATCATTTCTAAATATATTGCTCAGGCTTATAATGCTTGGGGTTTTATTTGCCATCGTCTTTTTTAAAGATTTACATACATGCCAGCAGTCTTAATGACATAATTACTTATTATATAATTGAGATGGGTGTCTTTATTTGGCTATTACTAGATCTAGGGAAGTCATTTCAGGGGCTTGTGAGAGATTTAACAACTCTCAAAATTGGTGAGAGGGTTGTTTCCCTCTCTCTCATCCCTAGTTCTGTTTGGTTGCACTTTTTAGCTGGTATCTTTTTTAAAAAATTGTATATGATCTTTCATATAGGTGGAAAAATGATGCCAATTTTAATCTTGAAAGAAGTCAGGTGATCTGGTTGTGGAATTTGAGTTTGAAATATACGTAGCTTGAAATTGATGTGTGAGCTTGACTTGTTGAGCTCAATGTGTTGCTCCATTATAATACATGTCATTCAATGTGCCGCTCCTATATGTGTTTCAAGCATATGAATGAATTCTGTTATTATTTTGTGTAGTCAATTAGCTGCTTTGGAGACAAACTTAGAACTGTTTTAAACTTAATTTTCGTACTGGAACTATCTTTATGCATTTCTTTTTTTTGGATAAAACTATCTGTAAGAGAGGATTGCAGAGCTGAGTTTAGTGCTCTGAAGTATCAAGTATGTGTGTATTAAGCTCCATATTCTCAGTTATATGGAATTAGACATTCTTTTTTTGTTCATATAATAAATATTCCTTTCGCTGAAGCTATGGAACAGATGCCAAGTTATGCAATGTTTATGAATGAGATATTAAACAAGAAAAGAAAACTTGGTGATTACGAGACAGTTGCTTTAAGTGAGGAGTGTAGCGCTATACTTCAGAAAAGTTTCCTCATAAACTTAAAGATCCTTATAGCTTTACAATTTCTTGTGTAATTAGAGAAAAATTATGTAGAAAAGCTTTATGTGATTTAGGAGTGAGCATTAATGTGATGCCTCTATCTATATTTAAAAGGTTAGGTTTAGCAAATATTTCTCCCACTACTGTAACCCTTCAATTAGCTGATCGATCTATCATTTATCCAAAAGGAGTTATAGAAGATGTGTTTGTTAAAGTTGATAATTTTATCTTTCCTTTGGACTTTATTGTATTACATATGGAGGAAGATAAAGATAATCCAATTATTTTTGGGAAACCTTTCCTTGTTACTGACAAGCTATGATAGATGTGCAAAAAGGATTGTTGACATTGAAAATTAATGACAAGTAATTTTTGATGTATTAAAGACTATGAAATATCCAACTGAGAGAAAAGATGATGATTATTTTAGATGGATGAAATTGATTATCTAAGTAAAGAACATTTCCAAAAGAGTTTTGAGAGTAAGTTAACATATGAGATCGAAATGGACTTTCACGATGAGTTGAAAACATTATTTAAAGAAGACTATAAGTATGTTTAGGAGAGATGTAAAATGATGGATGTTACCGAAAATAGTTAACTTTTAATTTCATCTGTTGAGAAATCTCATGAACTTAAGATGAATGTACCCCATACAATTTTAAAGCCTACATATTTAGGGAATTCATCTACACCAACAGTCTTTATATCTTCAGATTTGACTCAATCACAAGAAGAACTTAAATTGAATGATGAATATGATAAATTTATCGAATTAAAACTTAGAAGAAACTTTAAGGATATATTTCAAAAGAACTTTGAGTTGAGAAAAGCGGATAAGGATTTTGAAAGACCATTAGAAGATAACATGAGACAAAAGAATATCCTAGAAGAATTTGATCTAGAATCTGAATTATCTAGAGAGAATCCGATCCAAAATTTGGGAGATCTTGAAGTATCTTATAGAGATCCATTTCTTATAAGTTTCAAGGAAGACATTAATATGCAAATTGAGAAAGCCATTAGAATAATATTGGATCTAGAAAGAAATATTTGGAACAATGATATGAATCAATCTAAGAAGGAAGAGCTGAAAGAAAAATTACAATTTGAGGATGTTGTAGGAATCCCTGGATCTGAAAAAGATTGGGCGATTGATCAAGGATTACTTAAATTGAATTTTGATTCAGGAGGAATCATTTGTCGGGCTGGCAACATTAAACCTAGTGCATTATGGGAGGCAACCCATAGTTATCAGTGTGGTTTGATTTAGGGTGCTTGAGAGTTATGATTGTTAGTATTGTAGTGTGTTTGCGTGGATTGATCAGATTGATTGATGTTTGATGTGTAAGAGTAGTTTAGGTTAATTTTGTGAGGTTATGCCTTGGTCTTGACTAAATTTGTTTATGACTTCTGGTAGAAGCAGGCTAACGAGTCTGTTACGACTTAGTTCTCAACCGGAGCTGAGCATTACCTTGAAGCATGTAGAGTTTGGACTTAGACCACTCCATGTCAACTCTAATACTTCCTTTATCTGACTTTATCTTTACTGAGCAAGGTCATGATCTTACTTAGTGAACAACATCTAAATCAACTGCACTACTTTTATTTACCATATTGTGTATACCTTAGACTTAGAGTAAACCTTAAATTGGAAACACATGAGTTTTTATAATAGGGGAATTTTAGTCCAAGGTAGATAATCATAAAAAAAATTTCATAATACACCCATTTTATTAGTGTAGTTTCTTCCGTTAGAAATTGAATTTATTGAGGGGAAATGTGAGTAAAATGGAGATCAAACTAAACTCAGTTGTTGTTTGTTTATGAAATCTGTGAGTCTATGTATTGGAGTTTGTGTGTGTATGTTTGTGAGTCAAGTTGAACGAGTCATTGAAGACAACAATTTATCTTAATATTTTAAACTTGTTAGCATTCATCAATTCCTTTATAAAATTTAAAATGTGTTCCTGTTTAATCTTCAGTTTGTACATGTTTTACTATTTATAATTCCTTTATAGTGTTAGTCAAGCATGTTTAGGCTAGATTTACTTTCTACTGTAATATTCTACCATGTGTTATTTGTTGATATTTTTGTAGGATGTGTAGTAAATTGTATAAGTGATCTTTCCCTACCGCATATTTTTGTACTTTATTGTTAAACATGTTTGAGCTTAAGTTTGGGGGGAAAGAAAAATGTTTCAAATTTAAACCTTACTTGTTTTCAAAAATACTACAAATAAATTTGTATTTTATTTCTAATGATTATTGTTATGTGGATTCATCTTAAGAATGTTAGAATTTTAAGTATAGAAATGGAGTAGAAAAACTTAGTTGATATTTTTAGTGAAAAGGGTGAACCTAGAGTTAAGGATATTTAGTGGAGAATATGGGAAAATGAATAACTATCTTTAGTAGGAAGAAATGTATTTTTTGGAAAACTAAGGATTCTTAGAATTTTTATTTTCGAACATTTAAGGCTCTTTTAGAAAGTGATTAAAAAAATATGTATATCTTTTTAAGAAAGGAAAGTAATAAGTTTTAACTTTAGAGGAGGATAGTGGAATTCAAAATCATTTAAGGACTTCTTCAGATATATTAATCCTCACATAAAAAAAAGCAGAAAAAAATGGATCAAAAAGATCCTAAATAAAAAAAGAAGAAAAAAATGCGAGGATAAGCTTGAGGAGATGTCTTAATAAAAAATTGGTTTCTCTTGAGTCTTTCTATAGTAAAGAACTTAGAACAATCCTAAGCTTGCTTTTTATACATATATTAGTTAAATTATTTTTAAGAGAGTTCTTAAGTCGAGAATGTAAAGTTCATAGGATCCGAAGTTTGAAAAATCTACATATTTTTCTGAATCAGATAGGAAAACAAATTCCCAAGTTTAATGATAAATATTTTAGACCTGGGCTAGTCTAATTCACTAGAAGTTCTTCTAAGTTAAACTATCACATTTTTAGAACAAAATTTTAACAATTCTAAAAGGTGACCCATTAAATCTAATCTATAAAATTTATTTTAAAAGTGTAGTATTGCTTAAGGACAAGTAATATTTAAGTTTGAGGGATTTTGATACACCTAATAATGTACCACTTTTTATGCCATATTTTATAATGATATTGCACTTTAAAGGTATGTTTTCTTGTGTTTTTGGTTGCAGGTGCATAAAATTGAAGAATTTGGAGTAATTTGAGCAAAAGGAACAAAAAGGGACCAAAATGGAGCATACCGAAGCAAAACGGGTCAAACCGGAGCATACCGAGCTAAAACGGGTTGAATTGGACACTGGCGCTTAAGCGCCAACCCGATGGCGCTTAGGCGCCAGTGACGGTCTGAAGTTTTGTAAAGCTTATTTGAGGGGCATTCATTGGAAATGATAACTTGGAGTTTCTAGAAGAGTTGGGGTGGGCAGTTATGAGGAGTTATTATGGAAGGGATGTGTCTCTTAGAGTGAAAAAGCACTTAAGGCACCCTTTGGATGATTCATTGAATGTGGGCTCTTTTTGAAGAGACACTTAAGCATCTCTTGGAAAATTATAATTAAGGCTTACAAACTCTTGAAGAAGAAGATTGAGAGAAGGGAGAGGAACTATTAGAAGAGGAGAAGAAGGCCGAGAAGAAGAAGACTTGGGCGTGAGCCCCAAGTGGGGTGATAAGGTGAGAGAGAAAGAGAGAGTGTGAGAATTTCTTCTTTCCTTTTCACTTTGTTCTTGGAGAGGATTGCGAGGAGATTGCTTTTTCTATACAATGGGAGTTTGATTTTCATGTATTTTAATTGTATTTTGATTTGGATTTAGTAGTTTGTTTGTGTAGTTTTAAAGACTTGTGCAATGAAAAGTTCTTGTTATTTCTCCATGTATAGTGAGTAATTTTCTTTACTCTTTCCTCTTATAATGAATTAGTATGCATGTGTAGGATATAAAAATTGAGTAGAGTGAGATTATGTTGCGATGATTTTACTTTGTTCTTCATTTACATCTAAACTTGATCAACTTGCATGTTAAAATATGTTGTGAGAACATGTAAGAACTAATGCGGTATTGTCTCAGTCAACTATTGGTAAGAATCACATGAGATTATATGGGTGAGAATGTAGTCCATATGGTTGAGTGCAAATAAGTAGGGAGATATGCATGTTTAAGAGGTGTAAAATTACAGGACTTTAGGGTGAAAGAATAAATCCCCTAATTTGGTTTGATGTGAAAAGTTTTGTTATGAGATGTTAGCCCCCAGGTGGAGGGAGAAGAGGGAACTCTAGAGTGAGAGCTAGTATCTTCCATACATAACTGATGCAAACTTTTTATATTGCAATAACTTATGAACTTAAATTTATATATATTTATAATGATTTTTTAAATTCCAAACTTCAACGCAAGTATACATATCATATCAAGTAATACATGGCTCTAATGGAGTCCTGGTTATCGATCCCACTGGGAAGGCACGTTCCTTACAATAGATAATGTAATACTGGAATCCAATACTCAAATCGCAATTAAAGTTTAAGTTTACTTTTACTAACAACAAGCAGAAAACAGTAAAAATTAAGAAAACTACAATTACTTCTAAAATTTTTAAAACAGAATTAACTAACACACACACACTAAGCTTGTATTTGAAAGGTTTTGATATATATGAAAAGTATCTTTTCTCTTGCAACGAGAATATGATTTGTGAATGATATGGAATGATTATTTATTGTATTGTGCCAAATAGGAGCATAAATGTTTCTTTACTCTCAAAAGAGTACCCCCTCTTCCAAGTATGAAAAGAACATTGACATATCCTAAGTTTAGTCAATAAATCTAAGTCTAGGCTGGGAGGATACCGGCTGTCACTACGGAGCTCCCACTCACCCTTAACCTGAAGGCTAACCTTTGAGTTTAGTTACTAATCTTAGGACCAAATTAAGGATCTCAGCCTATCACCCTGAAATCTCCAATTTCAAGTCTATCAAAACACATTTCCCTATTTATTTGCACTCAATTCCCATGAACTACACTATTCATCCATGGACATTGAATGGATTCTTCATTATTGTTGTAGGACACTCAATCCTTTCAAAGTAAATGTACAACAATAGATTTTAACAATTCAATTGGCTGTCGGCATATTTTTAGGTTATGTGTATTATTTTAAAAAGGGGGTCGCCTAACAGAAATTGTCAGCGAATTTTAAATTTTAAATTTAATTTAAATATATATATAATTTGGAAAGTAGCATTTGATTTTGAAAATAACTTTAAGTTTGAAAATTTTAAGATATGAAATCAAACTGATCTCACATCCCGAATAGTTTACATAAACGAGCACAACATCACAAACTGTATATCTATCTCGAAGAATAGACACACTATTTGGTGATGGGGCTTGATTAAATAAACTAAAAGATTTGTGACATCCGTTTGGTCCGCGAACCAATTTTATAAGCCGACAAGTTCCCCGCTTAATATGAAAGCATTAAACGTGGTTTATATTACTCGGGTTCTTAAAATTCCCTATAAGGGCAAGCCCCTATAGTTAATTACATCTTAAGTGACGGGAATCACCTAAGAAAACTCTCGATAATAATCGGTAATTCGCTCTCAAGAATTTCAAAATTTAAGTTTTCAAAAGGATTGAATTTTGGAATTTCAATAGGGAATGGATCAAGTTTGGAACGTTTTTTTTAGAATTCAAAGGAAGAAAGGTAGGAGAAATTACGGATTCGAGCTGAACTTCGGTAATTTCCCGATTATCCTATTGTTTGGCTTGAATTTAGGAAAGTCCTAATGTTTATTTAATGTTTTGATCTTGCCAATTTTTATTAATTTGGACTTATATTCGTATGAGACAATCATACAAATAGCACTTGAAGATATGAGGGTTTATGTCGTACCGAACGACTACCTCGTAGTCTTAAGACCGGTTAGGGCTTAATTTACATGACATGATCATGCAAATGCCTAACGAAGAGGTCGAGGATTTATGTTACACTAGGCAAACTACCTCGAAGTCCTATGGTTCGGTTATTTAACTCTAAGAAAGTTTCTGCTGAGGTAGATCCGAGTTTCGCCGATGACGATGGTCGTGCTGCCCACCATGCTCCGAGCTCCTTGTTGTTGCAGGGGTTTAGTTTTAGAAGTCATAAATCCGGAGATGAGAGAAGTGTTCTGGTTTAGAGAAAATCTTAAAATCCAGGTGTTTTTTAATATTTTAATTAAACAAATCTTAAAGTTGATTATAACAACACGAGTTAAGATCCCACGGTTCCATCCTTCCGGCATCGTTATTTTTATCGGATTCACTTAGTCCAGGATGAATTTGCTAAACTCAATCGAATGAGTTCCACACTTTCATTTAGACCGTGGGAAATCCCGTTAAGCAACACGTAGGTTACATCATCCGAGGTATTCCCGATCATCCAACAAGACGTTTTAATTTAGTTGTAATTGTAGTTTTGTGTTCCGTTTGTGATTAAATTTTGAGTTGTTTTATATTTTGAAATGTTGTGGCGGTGAATTTTATCTTGCAATGACTTTTAATTTAGTTTTGGTTTCAGCTTTATGGACTATCCTAAAGGTGTGGGTTTTCATGCAATAGATTGTTTATCATGCAAGAAAAGTAAGTGCGATGCGATTAAATAAATTGCAATAAAGTAAATTGCAACAAAATAAAAGCGTACCCGGAGGGTCTTCCCGTCATCCCAAGCTACACTTAAACACAATTTAGAATATTTAAGCAAGTTCCTAGTAAAGCTAAGGGAAGGGTTATGGTTTTCTACCAAGTTCCTAATCCTATAGCTAGTCATTTCCTATGACATCTAGGTTCTTGTGTTTTGGTTTGAGGACGATTTTCTTCATCAAAGAACAATTAAATTCAATCGTTCTTATAAACATCCTATCATATTGAGGAAGTGCTTAAGACGAGTCTTAAACATCTTTTCAATACTGCTAGGATTGTTTTAAGTCCAAATGGATTTAATCAATCAAGTGAAGTGATCGTCCGAGGTTTAGTTAAGTTTTGTTGTTATCTTACTCAGTGAACTGGACATTTGAATATCCTATAAGTGAAGTAACATTTCATTTAACGTTCCGTTTAGGAGTTATGACAACGGAAGCTTTCGAGGGCAAATTGATGTTCAAATGGTTTGTGATTTAATTTAATTCCAGTTATCGGGTTTAAATTTGGAATAATGTTCAAGTTGCTTTATTTTGAATTTCATTATGTCTTAGGTGATGTCATTTTTAATTCAATTTAATTTAACTTCAACTTGATTTAGTTTAGTTTTAATTTTAATTTAATTTAATTTAATTTAATTTTAACTTGATTCTATTATCTAATCTAATTTAATTTAATTTAGTTTGATTTGATGTGAATTAACTTAATTTAATTTAACTTCGATTTAATTTAATTTGATTTAATTTAATTTAATTTAATTTAATTTAATTTAATTTAATTTAATTTGATATGTTTTAATTTAATTTTATTTATTTAATTTAATTTAATTTTAATTTAATTTAATTCAATTTAATTTAATTTAATTCAATTTAATTTAATTTGTTTAATTTAATTTAATTTTATTTTTAATTTTAATTTAATTGAAATTTTAAAAGAGTTTAATAATTTAACTTTAATTCAATTTAATGATTAAGTCTTTTAACATTTTAAATCTTAAATTTGAATTATCATTTTAATTAGAAATTAAATATTATTGAGATGATTAATTTAGGGATTCTTAAATTAAAGTACAAATCTCTTCCTATTAATATCCCTATTTTAATAATTCCAATTTTATTATTCTTCCCAAATTTAATCAATTATTTAATTAAAGTTTATTTTAATTATTTTCAAAATGTTTGGTAGGTTTCTACTCTCTAATTATTTAAATTTCAATCATCCAAATCAGATTAATATCAAATATTTTACTCTTTAATTTTATTAAACCTAAAGTTTTAATTAAGGGTTAAAATTTTAATTACCATTTTGCTCTTCAAGCTTAATAATTTCATAACTCACTAAATTGAGCTTAAATGAACTTGAAATTTTTATGTGACTTCACTCATATGTCAATAAAGACATGAGATGAGAAAATGTGATTTTTCTGTATTTAATGTATTTATGTAATTATTTTTGGTGGAAAATGGGGATTTCCAAGGAAAATTTAATAATATGACCAAGGGAAAGCTTCTACCCTTAAGAAAATTATGGGACATTCCTAATGACCAGAGGACCACTTGGACCAATTTTGGTGATTTTTTGAATTATATTATTTTTATTAGAATTATTTTGAGTTTTGGAGTATTAATTAATTTAAAAATAAAATAAAGGTTGAAAAATAAATTTTATATTTTTCAAAAATCTATCTGATATCAAGGAAATCAGATAATCAATTTTTACAATTTTCTGATTTTTTTTTATTTATTAGAATTATTTTAGTGGAAATGCTAAAAATACATTTTTTTTAATTTAAAATTACCTTAGGGCTTTAAAATTTAATATCTCATCAAATAGACCTAAGAAAAATATGGGGTTTGTTCCTAAGTGATTAAAATTCAAAATGTGACATTTTGGTGAATTTTATTATTTTTATGATTTTTATTATTTTTTATTATTAAAATATTAAAATAATACAAAAAATCAACTTTTTTAGAAAATTGAAAATTTAATTTTCTTAAATTCCCCTAATATCAGAGAGGCTCCAAAACCAATTTGGTGAATTTTTGAAAAGTATTTTTAAAGTTATAAATTTTTAAAATTTAAATTGGCTAAATGGCTTAATCAACCCATTTAGTAGGGCTAACCAAGTCCAATTGACTTCAAATTTTTATGGTGGGTTCCTCTGATCCTAAAGGTCAGTGGAGAATTGATTTCAAGTCAATTTGATGTATGATTAGCTCTAATTAATTAGGGACCTATTTTGGGTGTTTAGGCCAATTAGGGTTATTCCAAGTGAATTAATTCAAAAGCTATTTTTCCTAGGGTCCTTTGGTCATAAGAAACATCACCAATTTTTTCTAGAATTTATTTCACAACATGCTAATTATTAGATTTAAAATACTCAAAACAGCAAAATGAATTTGAAAAATCAATAACTTCTCATAGGGATGGCCTCTGACTTTGGAAAATTTAGGAAATGTTGCCAAATTCAGAGGCTTCAAAAGCCCTATGGTCTCATGCCATGGTGAATTTCCTATATGCATGGAGAATTAAAACAATGCAGAGGGTAAATAAATCATTAAAAATAAAATACTTGATGAAATTAAATGATTTCTTTTCCACATTATTCTCCTCTGTTCACTGAGCAAGAGGGTATTTTTATTTTATTTTTCTGATTTTTCTACACAAAGTTATGCATTTTTGAAGTTTAGGGAATTAAATAAATAAGAAAATACCCTAATTTTCTATTTAAGTGACGCGACGCCAGCTCAACCTCGGCAGCTCCGAACGCACACGCGTCGCCTTCTTATTCGGCGCCGCCATCCAACTCAGCGCTCCGGGGGCCCGCTGTATCGTTCCGTCTCCTCATCCGACGCGATCCTGGCCGTCCGTCCGCGCGTGTATGGAATGAACGGCATCCGTTCATCATCCCCAGCCGTTCTCACCCGAGAGCCGTCCACACTAAAACCCTAAGAACTCACTCATTTCTCAACGGATTTTCGTGTTCTTGTGCTCTATGGATTCGTCTTGAAGAGACGAATACATCTATATGGTGATCATGCATTGAAATTAAAGCATTTGAAATGGAGAATCTCCAGAAGCTCGGGAGGAGGAATTAGCTCATACCTTTGCTCAGAGAAGTGTGGCTTCAATCTGAGGGTTGTGTCACCTTCGATTGGATCCCAACAAGCTCCAGATGAAGTCTCCCGGTCCAGTGAATCGCCTGAGTATGATTTCAACCAAGCCCGATCACAAAGCTTGGAGTCCGGAACGGATGGGTGGCCTCGGAGAGGGGGCTTTTGCTGGTGGACTCCTTCCCTTGGTCCGGTGAAGGTGTAGGACCAATCAATTTGAGGATTGATCCACCGTGGAGAAGTGTCCCGGTTTTGGGTGGAATTTTGGCTGAGAAATTGGGCTCTGTTGGTGGGGATTAGAGGCAAATTGTCACCTGGGATCAACTGCTCTATGTATGGAGAGTGTTCGGAACAATTTTGGCGGGGTTTCGGTAAGATCCGGTTCGAGCACCTCTCATGGCCGAGAGGAGGTGAGGTTTAAATCAGGAGAGGGTGGAGTGCCTCTAGGGGGAGTTGGGGCTTGGGATCGAGCTGCTCTTGGCAAGATAAGAACAACTACGATGGCCACCTGGGATGGGGCAGCTCAAGCAGGTGAGAATTCCAAGTTTGGGCTCACATGTGAGCTCTCGGCCCAGCGGCTTTCGGCGGCGGTGGTGGCTGGCCGGCCGTGGTCGGGTCACCCTCGAGCTCGGGGAGGTCGGGTCTTGGCAATGGTGAAATCAATTGCAGTTGGCCATGTGTAAAGGTGTTGAATCAAAGTAGAAGGGGAGAGGGATCATTTTGGCTTAGTTTGGGTCATCCCATGGTTTTGGGCATGGTGCACCCTCCAAGGGGCTTTGGGTGCTGTGGAGAATCAGATAGGCTAGCTGAGATGGAGTGGTGAAGTCCCTATCAACTTGGTTTAAGTAAATCTTGGGTTTAGGTATTGCATAAAAAAGGGTTAAAATTGCTTAAGGGAGGGTTAGGAAAGGGGTTCCCCTTTTTACCATTAATGGCTTGATCACATGTCAAACCTTCCATGGCTTCATGTGGCTTGTTCATGGCTTGCATGGGGCTTCATGGCTCCATTTAGCTTGGGGCAAAGCTTAGTGAATTTCATGGAAGTAGATTTTAGGAATCTTGGCATTTTTGGTGGAAATTTGGATGAAGCTTGATTTGGAATGGTTTAATGATGATTTTGAAACTTAGGGGTGATATCAATTAAAGGTGTGATGAAAAGAAGTTGCCATGTCGGCTTTAGGGCCAATTTTAGGCTTTTGTATTTGGTGGAAATGGGCTTTTAGAATGGTTTAGGAAAGTGGGCCTTTAGGTTTGAAAGCAAATTGGTGGATGGAAATTTTGTGAAGGATTGGGCCAAACAAATGTTGGGTTTAGATCATGGATGTGTCATGAGTGATTTGAAGCAAGTTGGGAGTGATTTGGGTTTGAATTGGGTTGAATTTGGGCTTCTTTGGTGAATGGGCCAATATAGGTCAAATTGGGCTAACTTGGGCCAATGTTGGGCTAGGATTGAAATTGATGTAAAATAAATGTTGGGAAATGTTTATGGGAGTGTTTCAAAGAAGTTTTGACTTTGGTTGGGTTTTGATTTTGGGGTTTGGGCTTATTTGGGTTAGGTTTGGGTTTAGGTCAAAATTGGGCTTTTTGGCTTTGGGTTGAATTTGAGTGGGGTTTGGGTCTAAATTTTGTGTAAATCATGTTAGTGTTTTTTTTGTGGGGATGTTAGGGAAGGTTTAGAAAAGGTTTTGGGTTAATTGGAGTTAAATTGGTTTGGTTTGACATTGGGTTCACTTTGGGTTAAAAATGGGTCAAATTGGGGGTTTTAGAAAAAGTGGGGTAAATTAACAAAATTAGCCCATGGTGTAGTTTAACAAAATGAAATTGGTAATATTTGGGATTTTCTGGAATTTTCTGGGAATTTTTTAAATTTTTGGATTTTTTTTTTGGGTCAAGAGGGGTAGTTTGGGTATTTGGAGGGTATTGGGAGGTATTTTTGGAATTTTTGGTATTTTTGGGTATGGATGATCAATTTGAGTGGTGAGGAAATGTTCAAGGTTAATTTTGGGGAATTTTGGGTAATTTAGGTGATTTTGCAAATTTTGGGTAGTTTCAAGGGTTTTGGGTAGGCTAGGCGGGTGTAGGGTCCCGGGGGTCAAAAATTGAAAATTTGGAAAATTGAAGATTAGGTGAATGTAAGTGGAATAAAATCATTTTGGTTGAGTCATGAAGCCATATCAAGCCCACATGAGCCATGAGGGGACTCATTTGAGGCATCCACTATGTTGTTCCTAACCCTCTTAGCAAGGGCTTAGGGGTTAAGGACCATCCATGTGAATCACCTACATGAGTCGGGAGGTCGAGTCGGGTATGGGTGTGGTTCTAGGATGTGTGTGAAAGTGTAGTGTAGTGTATGTGTAAGTCAGCCCTTCACCAGACCAGGCCACCTGGGGTAGTCCTAAGGCGAAAGAGTCCTATAGAACTCATCCTTTAAACTTCCACATTCGATTTCAACCCTCTCGGTGATTAGGGGTCTACGATCAAGTTTGTGGAGTTTGCAGGGAGTTAAGAAGTGGTTTGAATCTTTAAGTGGTGGGCCCCAATTCTAATCCTCTAAGATAGTCAAAGGAAAAGCCTAAGGCTAGATCCTAAGTACTATAGAGAGAAGAGAAGACCTCATCAGAAATGAGGTCAACATTGGCCAGATCAGAAAGTAAATTCAAAATGAAAAACCATCATAATTTCTTCAATACTTTTAAAGCACTTTAAATTCACATCATCACATCATCACATCTCTATATAAGAAGAAAGACAAAGGAGACTACTCAGAATTCATAGAAGAAGACACAATAAAATTATATATAACAGAAAAGTCATACAAACCACAAAAGAACATACAACTTATTTCTTTATCTTCCCTAATGCAAATCCCTTGAAGTACATTTGAATCCTTTTCTCTCTTCTTTGCAACACTCAATTCCCTCTTTAGAATGGAAAGGAAGAAGCAATCTCTCACTTTACTCCTTCTCCTTCACTCCTCAGAGAAGAATCCCTCTCAAATCCTCACTTCTACTCTCTTCTCTTCCAAGCCCTAACTCTAAACACACTCAAGCCTCCTAAACTCTACACTTTCTTCATCCAAAAATAGTTACATATATGTTAGAAATGAAATCCTAAGAGTTTCCTTAAGCATCCCTTCAAAAAGTTGCTAAAACTCTTCAAATTTGAATTGCGCCGATATTGGGAGCCGATGATGCTCTATCGTCCCATTATTTTTTGGAGTTCTCGGGAAAATGGCGCCGGCGGCGCCAGAAGCTAGTTTTCTCCATTATGCTCCTTTCGCTCCAAATTCATTCCTTTTCGCTTCTTTTCACTCTAATCACCTAAAATCATCATACATACAACAAATCATGAAATGTACCTTTCTTTAAAGTGCAATATCACCAAAAATGGATAAAATTATATAGCAAAAACAGTATATATTTTTGGTGCATCAAAATCCCCAAAAACTATTACTTGTCATCAAGTAATCCTTTTACTACATAAATATATAACTCAAGGCAATGTAATTTTCACCTGTAAGTCACTAAAGTTTATCATTTAAAGGAATTTATTGGTGATACTTTTAGAAAGAAATTCAATAACTCAGGTCAACACTACATGTATAAGAATATTCGACAAAAAAGTCTAAGGGTTCTAGTCTTCTATTTATTTCAAGATAAACCATAATTTATCACATTAAGAGTTCCTTGAAAGACTGTGAAAAAGGAGTTCATTCAAACTTCATCAGAATGTAGGCCAATAATTTAAATATAAATTCGGAAATGAAATCTAGTTCTCCCTTTAGGGTGACTCAAGTAAAGCCAATTTTTGATTAGTCATCTCCTTAAGCTTCTCCTCATAAATATTTTTCTTCTTTTTCTTTTCTATTTCTTTTTTCTTTCTTTTTGTGATTGTTTTTCAATCCTTCTTTTCTTTTCTTTCCTTTTTCTCTTTTTTTAATGAGGATTACTATATCTGGATAGCCTTTAATGATTTTGAACTTCGCTCTCCTCTTTCTAAAGTTCCAACTTGAAACACCTCCTTACTTTATAATAAGGTATGAACTTTATTATTCATCATAAAGTCACAATCTCTTCTTAACACATAATACTTTAAGTCTCTTAACAATTCAAAAATATAGTTTTCTTTACTTCAAATAGTTAAGTATAATCAAATCCTTTCATACCAAATATCTTACCTTTATAAAATTAACATTTATTACTAAAAACTTTCATCCAATCCTTCTATAATATTCAACTAAAATAAAAAGTTTTAGTTATCAAAAGTGAGGTTCTACTACCAGAAGTTATGCTAATAATTTTTGAAAATATAATAATTGAGAATAAATAAGATTCAATATTTTTCTACCCTCCCCCAAACTTAAATTTTTCAATAAATTTGAAACAATAGAGAGTAAAAGAAACTAACATTTTTGTGATTGGATCTTGACATCTTCAAAAGCTATGTGGTATTAGTCAAAATTTACAACTAACTGGTATGAAACTGTTAGTAACAGTGATATAAAACTTTTAAACATTTAAAGGGTAAAGAGATAATAAATTTAAACATCTAAACATCTAACAAAACACCACAACTACTAAACAAACTATCACAGCACTACATAGTTCATTTAATAATTTCAACTTTTCATTATAACATAACAATACATTAATAGGTTTACACATCACATGGAAAGTAAATAACTACTACATCACAAAAATACAACACATAACAAGAAAAATAGAAACAAAAATAGACAAACTACCATTCTTCATCACCAGGTTCATCAGCAGGGTTAGCGGGATCAGGTTTATACGGTGTATAGCTGGGGCAAGTAGGGAATATCACATCAGTCTCTCCCCTCATGAATTTGACCTGGGCGTCATGATAGTCAATATCGAACTCAACTCTTCTTCTCATATAATCTTTATTCACATCACTTCTAGCCTTAAACACATCTATCCTACCATGGAGTCTATCCATACTAGCACTTTGTAATCTCAGCTGCTCCATAATATGGGACAAAAGTAGGGGGCTCAGACGTAGATGGAATGTCATAGCTCTTAGTAGGAATATCAGTACTCCTACTCTCATCTCGTGCTCCCACATGAGACTCATAAGTACGAATGATTGTCTTGGTAATGGGTCTCAGTGGAACTGTTGAACTCTACTCCAGACTGTACACACATGGCATGAACCAGGGCAGGATGCCCTAATCCTCTAGTGGTCTCTCCTCTAGCAATAAACTGAATGTTCTTGAAGACAATAGCTCCAATATCAATCTTCTTTATGTTCTGAATACAATAGTTCAAAATTGCTCTATCTCTTGTAACTTCACTATGGTGATAAGAAGGTAACAGTCTTGCAGAGATGAAATAATACCAAACTTTAGATGCAATGTTTAACTTGGAAGCAGGGAAGTTAATCATCTATTTTTGACTTGCTTTCCATTCCCTTTTTTTGTCTCTTAGAAAAGCAATCACTTCCTTTAAATTCTCTTCTCGGGTATCAAAATTTTCATATTCACATACAAAAGGTTCCCAAGTCTGATAAAATGCATTGATATGTTGAGGGGTGAATTCAACCATTTTTCCTCTAAGTAGCACATATTCAGTCTCAGTCCATGGCACATTTGCATAAAAATCTCTTACAACACCCAAAACAACATTTGCAGTAAAATATCAAAATCTTTCCCAGTTTCGCTCTACAATTAACCGTTCAATAGATCCACCAGGATTGTCAAAAGCTCGATCCTTAATACACTTTTTATTGTAAATGTAAGAATTAAAACAAAATTGCACCTTGACATTGACAAATCTTTCTTCATCATAATCAAAATTTCTCTTCTTGAGGCACTCATAATATATACAGTTTTTACTATCTAATTTTACCCATTTTTGGTGATATTGCACTTTAAAGAAATATATTTTTGATGGTTTGTTGCAGGTATGATGATTTTAGGTGATTAGAGTGAAAAAAAGTAAAAAGGAACCAATCCGAAGCAAAAAGGTGCAAAATGGTGGAAAAACTGTTCTGGCATCGCCGGCGCCAAAATGGGTGCCACCGATGCCCAAATCCAGAGTGCACAGAATTAATTAGCATGATAGAGCACCGCCGATGCCCTATCTGGTGCCGCAGTCGCTCGAAGTCGGTTCAATTCAAATTTGAAGATTTTTGGCGACTTTTTGAAGGGATGCCTATGGAAAGTCTTGGGAACTCGTCCCTATCTTATAAGTAACTGTTTTGGGATGGTAATGGTGTGCTTCTTCAGTGGTTTTAGAGTACTTTTAGTGAGAGTGAAGTGTTAGGGTTTAGGAGTAGAGAGTGTGGAGTGAGGATTTGAGAGGGATTTTTCTCTAAGGAGGGGAGGAGAAGAGGTAAAGCGAGAGATTGCTTCTTCCTTTCCATTCTAAAGAGAGAATCAAGTGTTGTAAAGAAGAAGAGAAGATGATTCAAATGAACTTCAAGGGAATTGCATAGGGGAAGAGAAAGAGATAAGTTGTATTTTCTTTTGTGGTTTGTATGACTTTTCTTTTATATATAAAATCCATGTTTTATTATATCTTCTCCATGAATTCTGAGTAGTTTCTTTGTCTTTCTTCTTGCATAAGAGATGTGATGATGGATTGATGTAGATTTGATGTGCTTTTAATGTGATGAAGAAATTGTGATGGTTTTTCATTTAAAACTTAATTTAATTTGGATCTGGCTGATTAAAATGTTAAAATATTTTTTTGAACATTAATTTTGAAAGGATTTAATATCCTACAATAATAATGAAAGATCCATTCAATTTCCATGGATGAATTGTATAGTTCATGGGAATTGAGTGCAAATAAATAGGAAATGTGTTTTGATGGACCTCAATGTGGAGGTTTAAGGGTGATAGGCTAAAATCCCCAAATTGGTTCTAAGATTAGTAACTAAATATTAAAGGTTAGCCTTCGAGCGAAGGGTGGGTGGGAGCTCCAAAGTGAGAGCTGGTTCCTTCCAGCCTAGCCTTAGAGTCAGTGACTAAACTTAGAATATGTCAATGTTCTTTTCTACTTGGAAGAGGGGGTTCTCTTTTAAGGGTAAAGAATCATCTATACTCCTATTTGGCACAATAATATAAATATTTGTTCCATATCAATCCACACATCATATTCTCCTTGCAAGAGGAAATATACTTTTCTTATATATCAAAAACCTTTCAAAAACTTAACTTAGTGTGTCTATTCGTTAATTATGTCCTTAAAGTTGTTAGAAGTATAAGTAGTTTAGTTAACTGTTACTGTTTTCTGCATAGTGTTAGTAGGAGTTTGTGTTAAACTTTAAGTGCTTTTTAAATATAGGTATTTAGTGCCATCTTACTTATCTTGGGATCGCTTTCTTAAAACTTCAAACTTCCCTATGTGATCGATAACCAGGACTCCATTAGAGCCCTGTATTACTTGATACAATACATATACTTGTGTTAAATGCTTAGACTTATCAAAATCATTAAAAATATATAAATTTGAGTTCATAAATTCTTGCAATATAAGTCCAGTGCATCAAGTTTTTGGTGCTATTGCCATGAAAGGTAACAGAGTTAAGAAAGAAAAGTAACTAACTAAGAAGTAAGTAGGAAGGTATTTATTAATAATATAATATAAAAAGAAGAAGAAAACCTTTATTTAGTAGTGTGTATTTGTGTGTTTGTTTATCTTTATTAAAGTATTTGAGTTTGTAGATGTGTAGTAGCGGATCTATAGGTTTAGTGCTTTACGATTCGGAGTTAGAGCGTACTGTCAAAAAAATTAGAAAAAAACAAAAACAAATTGAAAATTCTTGCAAAATGAAGAATATTCAAGATAATCAAAGAAATGAAATTGAAAATTTGCTAAGACCTTTAAGAGATTATGCTAATCTAACAACAGATGAAATTCACATAACTATTCAAAATCTTGATATTGCTGCTAATTCATTTGAACTTAAACCTACTATTATCCAAATGGTACCAAACAATCAATTTGCTGGAACACCTAATGAGGATCCAAATTTACATCTCGATAGTTTTTTAGAATTGTGTGCTACTTTTATATATGATGGAGGGTCTAGTGACTCTGTCAGACTTAGACTTTTTCCTTTTTCATTAAGGGATAAAGCTAAGGCGTGGTTAAATTCGTTAGCACCTGGATCTATTAGAACTTGGGGAGAATTATCTCAAAAGTTTCTATCAAAATATTTCCCTCCATCAAAGACTGCTAAACCAAGAAATGATATTACATCTTTTTGTCAGTTTGAAGGAGAGTCAATATATGAAGCTTGGGAGAGATTTAAAGATCTTATTAGGAAATGCCCACATCATGATTTACCAGATTGGTTAATAATTCAAATATTTTATAATGGATAAGTGAGATCATTAAGATCTATTATAGATGCTGCTGCTGGTGGATCATTAATGTCAAAACCTTTTGATGAAGCATACACATTAATTGAAGAAATGACTACTAATAATTTTCAATAGCCCTCTGAACGGGTAAATCCTAAGAGAGTAGCTAGTGTCTTCAGATATGATGACTATGGTAGTTTCTCAAATTGCAGTCCTTTCAAAGAAAATAGATCAATATGGAATGAATTATTCTCAACCACCCCCAATGTTCAGAAAAATTCATTTGGACAGATAACATAATCTCAAACACCTTACCAGACCTTAAATGTATTAATAGACCTAACAATCCTTATTCAAATTATTATAATCCTGGTTGGATGAATCACCCAAACTTCAATTGGAATAATAATAATGCTAATGTTAACCCGCATTGGGCTAACAATTCTATGAATCCAATTGGAAATTTGACCAATCAAGAAAATTCTAATTTTTGACCATCTTATCCCCCTGGATTCAATAGTAACCCACAATTTAAGGATAAGATGTTGTCTACTGAAGAAATGATTTTGAATATGAGAAATCAATTACAAGCTCAATGTGTTGCTATGAAGAATATTGAAAATCAATTAGGACATATTTTCACTGCACTTAATAATAGACCTTCTCGAACACTTCCATGTAATGTGGAGATCAATCCAAAAGATCAAAACAAGGAACAACTTAAGGCTATTCAATTAAGGAGTGGAAAAGAATTGGAAATTAAAGTGCAAAAAAAAGTTGAAATAGAAAAAGAGAAGGTGGAAATTGAAAAAGGTTCAAACAAGATTTATCCAGACTTGGATTATCCTCTTGAACCAATGAAGATAACTGTCAAAAAGCCACAACCTCCATTTCCTCAAAGATTAAAGAAATAAAGTAGAGATAACAGATTTGGAAAATTTTTGGAAATCCTTAAGAAATTAACGATTAATATTCCTTTTTTTTAAGCATTGGAACATATGCCTGACTTTGCTAAGTTTATGAATGATATTCTGAGAAAGAAAAGGAAGTTTACAGATCATGAAACTGTTGCACTTAGCAGAGAGTGTAGTGCAATAATTCAGAAGAAGCTTCCGGAAAAACTTAAAGACCATGGTAGTTTCACTATTCCGTGTGCTATAGGTGAAAATTTTTTTGGAAAAGCTTTATGTGATCTGGGAGCGAGTATTAATCTTATGCCCTTATCAACTTTCAAAAGGATGGAAATAAGAGAAATTTCTCTTACATCTGTGACTCTTCAGTTG
The DNA here is from genome assembly GCA_022702705.1 of Papilionanthe hookeriana x Papilionanthe teres. Classification (NCBI taxonomy): domain Eukaryota; kingdom Viridiplantae; phylum Streptophyta; class Magnoliopsida; order Asparagales; family Orchidaceae; genus Papilionanthe; species Papilionanthe hookeriana x Papilionanthe teres. The sequence continues at coordinate 9,900,543 of CM040432.1, read as the reverse complement.
GTCTATCATTCCATTACTTACCCTAAAGAAGTGGTGGAAGACGTGTTAGTGAAAGTGGATAAATTTATCTTTCCCATGGATTTTATTGTACTTGATATGGAGGAAGATAAAGAAATTCCAATCATTTTGGGAAGACCATTCCTTACTACTAGAAGAGTGGTAATTGATGTTCAAAAAGAAGAATTAACTATGAGAGTTAATGATCAAGAGGTGACCTTTAATATTTTAAAATCTATGAAGTATCCCTCAATGGAAAAAGATAATGAATGTTTTAGAATGGAGGTTTTTGATTACTTGAGAAACGATCATTTTGAAAATATATTTGAAAAAGAAGAAGAATATAAAAATATGTTTGAAGAAGAAAGTGAAGATGAAGAAAATTCAGATAATGAAAAGAATGAAGATTTGGAGTATGTTCAGGAGAGATTCGAAATATTAGACGAAATGGAAGGTGGAGATAAAAGCTCAATTCCATCTATCATAAAACCTCCTGAACTTGAAATAAAAATTCTCCCTAATCATTTAAAGTATATATTTTTAGGAGAATCATCTACTTTGCCTGTTATTATATCTTCAGAACTAAACAAATACCAAGAACATAAGTTGTTGGAAACTTTAAAAAAAACAAGAAAGCTTTTGGATGGACTTTGGCAGATATTAAAGGAGTTAGTCCTTCGATTTGTATGCATAGAATTTAATTAGATGAAGAACATAAACCGAGAGTTGATCCATAAAGGAGATTGAATTCTATAATGAAATAAGTAGTTAAGAAAGAGATTTTAAAATGGTCGGATGCTGGAATTATTTATTCTATTTCGGATAGTACATGGGTAAGTCCAATACATTGTGTACCGAAAAAGGGAGGAGTGACTGTTGAAGTGAATGAATGTAATGGAATTATACCCACAAGACAAATTAATGGATGGCGAATTTGTATTGACTATAGGAAATTAAATGCCACCACCAGAAAAGATCACTTTCCTCTTCCTTTTCTCGATCAATTGTTAGATAGACTTGCTGGACACAAGTACTACTATTTTCTGGATAGATATACTGGTTACCATCAAATACCTATTGCTCCTGAGGATCAAGAAAAGACAACATTTACTCGCCCTTATGGAACCATTGCTTTTGGAAGAATGCTTTTTGGACTGTGTAATGCACCTGCAACATTTTGAAGATGTATGATGTCTATCTTCAGTAGTATGATAGATAATGGAAAAGAAGTTTTTATGGATGATTTCTTTGTATTCGGGACTTCATTTGAAATTTGCTTGGAAAACTTAGCAAAAGTTTTGGAGCTTTGTGAGAAAACAAATCTAGTTCTGAATTGGGAGAAATGTCAATTTATGGTTGCATGATGAATATGCTTAGGCATAAAATATGTAAACATAGTATGGAGGTCGACCCTACTAAAATTAGAGTGATTCAGAAATCACTGCCACCTACTACTGTGAGAGAGGTGAGAAGTTTCTTAGGACACGTTGGATTTTACAGGCGATATATTAAAGATTTTTCTAAAATTACTAAACCTTTATGCCAACTTTTAGAAAATGCTAGAAAGTTTGATTTTAATGATGAATTCTTAAGATTTTTCGAATTATTAAAAGAAAAATTAATCACTGCACCTATAATTATTTCACCCAATTGGGAGAAACCATTTGAACTTATGTGTGATGCTAACGATTATGCAATCGGAGTAGCATTGGGGGAAAGACATGATAAAGTTTTCAAAGTCATTTACTATGCTAACAAAACTCTTAATGAGGCTCAAATTAATTATACCACAACTGAAAGAGAATTATTAGCTATAGTGTTTACCTTTGAAAAATTTAGACCTTATTTAATTGGATCTAAAAGTATTGTGCATACAGACCATTCAACTATCAAATATCTAATGCGAAAGAAGGATGCGAAACCTAGGCTTATTAGATGGATACTTCTTCTGTAAGAATTTGATTTTATGATAGTTGATAGGAAGGGAGATGATAATCAAATAGCTGATCATCTATCCAGAATAGACAATGAAAAATTATCTGAATTGAAAATGAAATTACTAAAATTTTCCTTGATGAGCAACTCTATACTATTATGGGATATAATTTGCTTTGGTATGCTGATATTGTGAATTATATTATAAGTGATATTGTACCACCTGATTTAACAAGGCAACAACAAAAGAAGTTTAAATATGATGCAAAATTCTATTTTTGGGATGAGCCCTATCTATATAAATAGTGTAAGGATCTGATTTTTAGGAAATGTGTGCCACAAGAAGGAAAAACTTTGATTATTCAACGATGACATGATTCTGAATTTGGAGGTCATTTTGGTGTTGATAAAACTGCTTTTAAAATTTTACAATCTGGATTTTATTGACCTACTCTTTTCAGAGATGTTTATAGATATATTAGATCATGTGATCGATGCTAGAGAGTAGGTAATATTTCTAGAAGAAATGAAATGCCTCTAAATTATAATTTGGAAGTTAAAATTTTTGATGTATGGGTATTAGATTTTATGGGACCATTTACTCCTTCATTTGGAAATCTATATATATTGGTTGCTATTGATTATGTCTCAAAATGGATTGAAGCTGCTGCTTTACCTAGATGTGATGCTCGGAGTGTTTCAAAATTTTTAAATAAAAATATTTTTACAAGATATGAAATGCCGAGAGTGATCATAACTGATGGTGGATCCCATTTCAGGAATAATCAAATTAAGAGATTAATTGAGAAATATAATATTATTCATAGAATCTCTACTGCTTATCATCCCCAGACTAGTGGTTTAGCAGAAGTGTCTAATTGTGAAATTAAAAGAATTTTGGAGAAAATAATGGATAATCATAAATTAGATTGGTCTGCACGATTAGATACTGCTTTATGGGCTTATAGAACTGCTTCTAAAACCCCTATTGGAATGTCTCCTTATAGACTAGTGTTTGGTAAGACTTGTCATTTACTAGTTAATTTGGAGCATAAAGCATATTGGGCAATAAAAGAGTTAAATTTTAATTTGAAAAATGTTGGAGAGAAAAGATTTATACAATTGAATGAATTGGAAGAGATTAGAAATGCATCTTATCAAAATGATATGATCTATAAAGAGAAAAGGAAATTATGGCATGATCGGAAGATATTGAAAAATAACTTGGAAAATGGACAAAAAGTTTTATTATACAATGCAAGATTGAAATTATTTCCTCGAAAGCTCATGTCTAGATGGTTAGGACCTTTTATAGTTGTGAAAGTTCATTCTTTTGGAGCCATTGATATTAAAGATCCTAATACTGGAAACATTTTTAAAGTTAATGGGCATCAATTAAAGCCTTACTTTGACGGGTTTCAACCTAATTTTAAAGAGGTTTTAATGTTAAGTCATCTCGATTAGATGAATGGTTTGTCGGGCTGACGATGTTAAACCAAGTGCTTTATGAGAGGCAACCCATATGTATCTTTGTTGTGTGTTTGCTTGTTTATTGTAGTTGTACCTTTTTAGATAGTTATTTTTGAATCCTAATTACTCCTAAATAATTAAAAAAATTGATAAATGATGTATCGAATCGAGATATTGGAATATTTTGGATCAAACGAAGTTCGGTGAGAATTTTGACCACTGGTACCGCCGGTGCCCTATCATTTCTGCCATACTGAACTTGACTGTTTGAGTGCCGCCGGTGCCCTATCGAGCACCACCGATGCCCAAAATCTGTCTGACGGTTTTTATGTTTCAAAATGCGAGTTTTGGTGGTTTTTGGCAGGATCTTCGTCCTTATAACTCCCCAAACTCTATTTTTGACTTCTTAACTCCAGAAAAACGAAAACAACCTATCCTAATTCGTATCCTATGGATTCCTTTCCCAAGGAAACCCCTCGATTTCATGTTTTCAACCTAAGGAAGCTTATAAGTGTTGAAGCGCAGTGTTTGTTCAACAAATTATTGATGAAAAGAAGGATTATCAAGGAATGAGGCTTCATAAATCGAGGTATGGATAATCCTAATTGAAGAAATTATTAAAGAAAGACGTTGGGAAGTGCTTTGCTACACTACCGCTGCAGTTGTTGTTCCCATCGTGAAAGAGTTTTATGCAAATCTTCAAGAGATCAATCAAGGGTTCGTATTTGTGTGTGGTAGATTTGTGCAATTCACTCCTGCACGAATCAACGATCTTTTTATGATCGAGAACATACCTATTTGCCATTATTCTAATTTCAATGCCACTAAGGATAATATGAATGATGTTTATCGATATCTGATTGATGAGAATGAAGAATGGGAAGTTAGAGAGAATGGATACATGAGTTTCCCATCTGCTTCTCTCAATCCAATATCAAAGCAGTGGCATTACTTTATTTCGACAAAGTTATTTCCAACATTGAAGATTAACAAGGTAACCAAGGAAAGTGCCATTTTGAATTTCTGTATTCAAACTCGAAGGCCGGTTGACATTGGTAATATTATTGTGAGATCAGTACTTGGATTAATTGTGCATGGCTCCAAATATGAGCTTGGTCACCCATCCACCATATTTCTGTTATGTAGTCAGGCACAGGTTCCTTATGAAAGTTGGGAAAAAGTTCTTCTTCCATGGAGGCCTATTGATCTAACTAATCCCTATGACTACCAGAAAGTTGGAGATGAAGATGACATGAATTTACTCGTTGATCAACCAACGCAGAATTCACAGCAAATTCAACCCTATTTTCCTGAAGGTTCCAGGATGATATTACAGTAGATCAAACAATTGGAGAAAGAGGTACAAAATGTTATGAATGCGATCAACAACATTTCTGATTTATTTGTTCATATAGATTGGAGAATGAAAGATCAATTCGATCACACTGGTCGAATTGAGATGAGCTTGATCAATCTAATAAAGAAGAATGTGGTGATTGCTGAAGAATCATCTTATGAATTTCCATTTTGTCCATTCTATAAGTTGTTTGTGAATCAGCAATCAATTGGAGACATTAGAGGAGAGAATAGTTCTGAAGTTGTTTGTGCATCATCAATCAATTGGATTCTACTTATGTATGTTATGTGTTTAGTTTGCTTTACTTAGTTATGTTTGGTTTGTGTAGTATTTGCTTTGCTTTGAACTTGGATTTGGATGTGTTTACTTTCATTGTGTGCTTAGATCTTAGTACTTTCCTATCATATAGTACTTGTTACACTAAACATCTAAGAATAGTTGGTTTGAATGAACATATTTAGTGTTTTTGATGTAACTTGGATTTTATATATATAAGATTGTTGTGTGTTGTTTGTGTGAAAATTGCGTTAATTGTTGCTTATGGGATGATGTAAATGCTTATTGAAGTGTTAAACATCATTGTGGACGTCGAAACCATCGAAATAACAAAAAAATTTTCTAACCCAGAAAATATTTTGGACTGGCGCCGCCGGGCGCTGCGGCACCCAAATCCAAAGAGTTTGGCCATTTATTTTAAATAGAGCGCCGTCGGCGCCCTATCGAGCGTCGCCGGCACCCTATCGAGTATCGCCAGCGCCCGAATCCAAAAAAGGTCTAAAACCCTCGATTTCGCGATTTTTGATCTGGGACCCGCAAAATTTTTCCATTTCCTTCATCTTCCTCCTCAATTTTCACGATTTTGAAGATCTAGGGCTTGCTAGATCTCTGATTTAAGGAGTTTTCAAGGCTATTCGACACCGGATTTGCACTTCTCTTGGTAAGAGCTTCATTTTAAGTTAAAATTTTTGGATTTTCACCATGGAAATCTTTCACATTGCCTATGGTGGAATTTTTGGAGTTTTAAAGAGATTTTGAGATTTCCATGATGAAATTTGCTCTTACTTTCTTAGAATAGTGTTTGAAGTTGTTACATTGTGAATTTAGGATTTATTGGAATTTGTTTTTGCAAATTTTAGAAATTCACATGGCTCCAAGAGAGAAGAGGAAATTGGATTTTGATGAGGAGTGGTTTGTCAACGTCAAAGCCCAATTTCTCTATAAATCTATCCTTCACAACAAGAAGTGTATCCAGGATAGAGCTTTTGATTGTCCTGGCAGATCTGTAGAAAAATTAATTGTAGAGCAAAATTGGGAGCGATTTTGTTATTTCATTGCGAATGCCGTTATGTGAGTTGTTAGAGAATTCTATTCTAACATACCCTGGACTGAGACTGAGTATGTGCTTGTTAGAGGAAAGATGGTTGAGTTTACTCCTCAGTGCATCAATGCTTTCTATCAAACTCGGGAACTATTCATATGTGAGTACTAAAAGTCTAAAAGTTTGACACTGGAAGGGAGAATATGAGAGAAGTGATTGTTTTTCTGACTGACGGGCGAGGAGAATGGAAAGTAAGTTAAAAACAGTTGATAAATTTCTCCGCCTCCACTTTGGATGTTGCTTCAAAAATCTGGCATTATTTCATTTCTGCAAGATTATTACCATCTTATCACCACAACGAAGTACTAGAGATAGAGTGATTCTGAACTACTGTATACAAAAGATGAAAAAGATTGATATTGGAGCTATTATTTACAAGAATATTCAGACGATTGTAGAGGCGAGACAACTGGAGGATTAGGACATCCTGCCTTTGTTCATGCCCTCTGTGTTCAGTCTGGAGTGGAGTTCAGTAGTTCTGAAGAAGTGGCTATAACGTTGAGACCTATTTTAAAGAATATTATCCGTACTTATGAATCTCATGTGGGAGCCAGAGTTGAGCATAGGAGTACTGATATTCCTACTACTAGTTATGATGTTCCATCTACTTCTGAGCTGCCTACCTTATCTGATATTATGGAGCAGCTGGGATTACAGAGTGCTAGTGTGGATAGACTCCATAATCAGATGGATGTATTTGAGGCAAGGAGTGATGTGAATGAAGATTATCTACAGAGGAGAGTTGAGTTTGATATGGCTCATTATGATGCTCAGGTTAGATTTATGAGGGGTGAGTCCGATGTGATATTTCCAACTTGCCCCAGCTATACACCATATAGACCTGACCCTGCTGATGACCCTGCTGCTGATCCTATTGATGGAGACTGGTACAATGTAGTGGATATTTACTTAATCTATTTTGTTGTACTGATGTGATGTAGTGGATATTTACTTTTCATGTGATGTGTAACCCTGTGTTGTACTGTGTGATGTAGTGTTATTTACTTTTCATGTTGAACTGTTAGCTGTACTATTAGTAGTGTGATGGTTTATTTTATGTTATAGTGTTCTTTTAGATGTTTAGATGTTTAATGTTAATTTCTCTTTACCCATGCAAATATTTAAAATTGTTATATCACTGCTACTAATTGTTTCATACATGTTAGTTGTAAATTTTGATTAATATCAGGTAGCTGTTGAAGATTTCAGAATCTCAGCATAGAAAGGTTAGTTTTCTTTTACTCTCAACTATTTTAAATTTATTGAAAAATTTAAGTTTGGGGGAGGGTAGAGAAATGCTAAACTTTTATTTGTTCTCAAATTATTATATTTTAAAAAATTATTAGCATAACTTTTGGCTGTTAAACCTCATTGTAAGATAACTAAAACTTTTCATTTCAGTTGAATATTATGGAAGGATAGGATGAAAATTTTTAGTGATAAAGGCTGATTTTATAGAAGTAAGATATTTGGTATGAATGGATTTGATTATAGTCAACTATTTAAAGTAAAGAAAACTGTATTTTTGAAATTTTAGGGGACTTAAAGTACTGTGTGTTAAGAAGAGATTGTAACTTTATGATGTATAATAAAGCTTGTACTTAACTATAAAGCAAGGAGGTGACTTCAGTTTGAACTTTAGAAAGAGGAGAGTGAAGTTCAAAATCATTAAAGGCTATCCAGATATAGTAATGCTCAGAAAAAAAGGAGAAAAAGAGAAAAGAAAAGAATGATTGAAAAACAATCCCGAAAAGAAAGAAAAGAAAAGAAAAGTAAAATGTTTTTGAGGAGAAGCTTGAGGAGATGACTAATAAAAAATTGGTTTCACTTGAATCACCTTAAAGGGAGAGCTTGATTTCATTTCTGAATTTATGTTTAAAGTACTAGCCTACATTCTAATGAAGTTCGCATGAACTCCTTTTTCACAGTCTTTTAAAGCACTCTTAATGTAACAAATTATGGTTCATCTTGAAATAAATAGAAGACTAGAACTCTTAGACTTAATTACTGAAAATTCTAACCACTATATACTTTTGAATGAAAAATTTTAGTCTCTTACAATTGATAACGACATTACCTAGAGTTTTATGTAGTAAAAGGATTACTTTAGGACAAGTAATAGTTTAAGTTTGGGGATTCTGATGCACTGAAAACATATACGGTTTTTGCCATCAAATTTTACTCATTTTTAGTGATTTATTGCAGGTATGATGATTTTAGGTGATTGGAGTGAAAAGAAGCAAAATGGATTGAATCCGGAGTAAAAAGGAGGAAAATGGTGGAAAAAGTATTCTGGCGCCGCCGGCGCCCAAATCCAGAGAGCACAGAATTAATTGTCACAATAGAGCACCGCCGACGCCCTATCTGGCGCCGCCGGGGCCTGAAGTCAGTTCAATTCAAATTTGAAGAGTTTTGGCGACTTTTTGAAGGGATGCCTATGGAAACTCTTGGGAATTCGTCCCTATGTTATAAGTAACTGTTCTTGGACAAAAATAGTGTGCTTCTTCAATGATTTTAGAGTAGTTTTAGTGAGAGTGAAGTGTTAGGGTTTAGGAGTAGAGAGTGTAGAGTGAGGATTTGAGAGGGATTTTTCTCTAAGGAGGGGGAGGAGAAGAGGTAAAGTGAGAGATTGCTTCTTCCTTTCCATTCTAAAGAGAGAATCAAGTGTTGTAAAGAAAAAGAGAAGAGGATTCAAAGGAACTTCAAGAGAATTGCATAGGGTAAGAGAAAGAGATAAGTTGTATTTTCTTTTGTGGTTTGTATGACTTTTCTTTTATATATAAAATCCATGTTTTATTATATCTTCTCCATGAATTGTGAGTAGTTTCCTTGTCTTTCTTCTTGCATAAGAGATGTGATGATGGATTTATGTGGATTTGATTTGTTTTTAATGTGATGAAGAAATTGTGATGGTTTTTCATTTAGAACTTAATTTACTTTCGATATGACCAATTGAAATGTTAAAATATGTTGTTGAACATTAAGTTTCAAAGGATTTAATGTCCTACAACAATAATGAAAGATCCATTCAATTTCCATGGATGAATTGCGTAGTTCATGGGAATTGAGTGCAAATAAATAGAGAAATATGTTTTGATGGACTTCAATGTGGATATTTTAGGGTGACAGGCTGAAATCCTCAAATTGGTTCTAAGATTAGTAACTAAATATCAAAGGTTAGCCATCGGGTGAAGGGTGAGTGGGAGCTCCAAAGTGAGAGCCAGTATCCTCCCAGCCTAGCCTTAGAGTTAGTGATTAATCTTAGAATATGTCAATGTTCTTTTCTACATAGAAGTGGGGGTACTCTTTTAAGGGTAAAGAATCATATCTGCCCCTATTTGGCATAATAATATAAATATTTGTTACATATCAATCCACATATCATATTCTCCTTACAAGAGGAAAGATACTTTTCTTATATATCAAAAACCTTTCAAAAACATAACTTAGTGTGTCTATTAGTTAATTTTGTCCTTAAAGTTGTTAGAAGTATTTGTAGTTTAGTTAACTGTTATTGTTCTCTGCATAGTGTTAGTAGGAGTTTGTGTTAAACTTTAAGTGCTATTTAAATATAGGAATTTAGTGCCATCTTACTTATCTTGGGATTGCTTTCTTAAAACTACGAACTTCCCTGTATTACTTGATACGATATGTATATCTGCATTGAATGCTTGGACTTATCAAAATCATTAAAAATATATAAATTTGAGTTCATAAATTCTTGCAATATAAGTCCCGTGCATCACTTCCCTTTACTCATCCTTGGAGCCATGTGAATTTCTAAAAATTGCAAGAAAATTCTATTAAATTCCATATCCACAATGTAACAAACTCCAAATACTATTCTAAATAATTAAGAGAAAATTTCATCATAGGAAATCCCAAAACTTCTTCAAAAATCCCAAAATTCCAATCTAAGCAATGTGTTCCTATTGTGAAAATAAAAAATTTTTAACTCAAAGTGAAGCTCTTACCAAGAGAAGTGTAGATCCGGTCTCGAAAAGCCTTGAAATCACTTTAAATCCAAGATCTAGCAAGCCCTAGGTCTTCAAATTCACAAAAATGAAGGAGGAAGACGAAAGCAATGGCAAACAATCGCGGGTCCCAGGGTCAAAATAATGAAATAAATGGGTTTTGGCCTTTTTCTGTACGCGGGCGCCGACGACGATCTATTTTTTTAAATTGGCCAAAATCTTTAGAATTTGGCACTGGCAACGCCCATTCTAGCGCCGGCGGCGCCAGTGCAAAAATTTTTCCGAGTCTGAAATTTTTTTCATAATTTCAATCGTTTCATCCTCCACAATGACATTTAAATTCTTCATTAATCATCTATTTCATCACACAAGCAATAACTTACACAATTATTAACAAAAACACAAAACATCACTTCTATATATATAATCCACATTACAACATAAACACCAATATGTTCATCAAATCAAACCAACAACTCTTAGATTTTTAGTGTTGCAAGTACACTACGATGAGCAAACACTAAAATCTAAGCACACACAATGAAATCAAGCATAGAAAATCCAAGTGCAAACTACAAAGCAAAGCAAAGCAAAGCAAATACTAAACAGACTCAACAAAATTAAGCAAAGTAAAGCAAACAAACATCAAACATAAGTAGAATCCAGTAGTCACTCCTCATCGGTCTCCGAACTATCTTCCTCTCTAATATCTCCAATAGATTACTGATGCACGGACAAATTGTAGAAGGGAGGAAATGGGAATTTATCAGATGAATCCTCAGCACTCGAAACATTCTTCTTTATCAGATTGATCAAGCCCATCTCAATCCGACCAGTGTGATCAAATTGTTACTTCATCCTCCAGTCTATGTGATCAAATAAGTCAGAAATATTATTAATGGCATTTAAAATATTTTGTACATCTTTTTCCAAATGCTTGATTCTCTTCAGTATCGCTCTGGAATTTTCAGGAAAGTAAGGCTGAATGGGTTGTGAAGTCTGAGTTGGTTGATCAGCAAGCAGATTCATATCATCTTCATCTCCTCTTGTTTGGTAGTTATAAAGATTAATTGCATCAATAGGCCTCTAGAGAAGAAGAACCTTATCCCAACTCTCATACGGAACTTGTGATTGACTACACAACAGAAATATGGTGGACGGGTGTCCAAGCCCATATTTTGATCCATGAACTATCAATCTGAAAACTGATTTCACAATTATATTTCCAATATCAATCGGCCTTCCTGTTTGAATACATAAATTCAAAATAGCACTTTCCTTGGTTACTTTACTAATCTTTAAGGTTGGAAATAACTTTGCTGAAATAAATAATGCCACAGCTTTGACATCGGATTTAAAGATGCAGATGGGAAACTAATATATTAAGGCCCTGTTTGGAAGGCAAAATTCGCGGTGCGGCGCTTCACCGCACCGCGAATTTGCGGTAAAAATGTTTGCGAACACCATGCAGCGCGGCGACCTGCCGCGAAGCGGCATCGAAAGCGGACCGCGTGATATACCCCGCAGCCCCGACTTTCAACCAGCTTTGTGGAATTCTTTTCCTGCGTTGCCCTCGCCCCGCTGCTCTCCCCGAACTCGTCTCTCGCCCCGCTGCTCTCCCCGAACTCGTCTCTGCCCTAGCGAGCCGACTGCTCTCCTTCTTCCTCGACCAAGAGACCTTCGAATCTAAGGTAACCTACCTTCGATCTACCATTCTGTATCGCGCCCCGGTCCCCCGCGCCTTGTATATGGCGATTTTGGTTGGGCTCTGCTGGATTTGCTTCCCTCTTTTTCTGTCCCGATCTACATATGCTTTTGTTTTAACCTACATATTCTTAAGTTTTATGCTTATGTTCCCTATTGTGTCCCTCTTCTGCTGTCACTCTTCTTCTGTCCGATCTACATAGCAGTGCAGTGTGTATTTGTGTGTGTTTTTCTTTTAGTTCATGTGCTAAGGGGGACTTCGGGCCGTTAATTATTTCGGGGAGACTTGAGGGGGACTTCGGGTCGTTAATTCTTTAAGAATGCGAAGGTTCCTTCATCCTTCATACTTCGTTCTTCGTTCTTCTTCTTTTATGAAATAGGAAGATTTAAATGCAGTGCTTCCTTGGTTACAAAGTTGGGGAATTTACTTCCTTGTTTAGAATAAGAATGTTATTAGTTTAAAATGGAATTGTGTGTGTGTTTGCAGTAGTATTGCAGTTGTTTGTGTGTATATGTGTGTGTTTGCAGTGAAGTGCATTGCAGCTGCGGTGTGTGGAATTGTGCAGGTGCTAAGTGCATTGCAAAGGCAAGCGAATGTGTGTTTCGAAGTGCAAGTGCGTGTTGTGTGTGTTTGCAGTGCAGTGGAGTATTTGTAGTGCAGTGCAGAATTATGTGTAGTGCAGTGCAGTGCAGTGCAGAATTGTGTGTATGTGTGTGTGTTTGAAGTGCAATGCAGTATTTGTAGTGAAATTGTGTGTGTGTTTGCAGTGCAGTGCAGTATTTGTAGTGCAGAGGCAAGGTCGTGCTGTGTGTGTTTGCAGAATTGTGTGTATATGTGGATGTGTTTGAAGTGCACTGCAGTATTGTGTATTTGTTGAATTTGGAAGGTGCCTTCTTCCCTTTTGTCATGCTTCGCTTTGTTGTTCACGTCCCCTTTAAGCACTTGAATTGGGATTGTGCGAGGCAAAGGTGCATTGTGTGGAATTGTGTGTGTTTGTGCAGTAGTGCAGTGCATGAGTGTGTGTAGTGCGCAAAGGCAAGTGCGAATTATGTGTGTTTATGTGTCTTCGAAGTGCACTGCAATATTTGGAAGGTTTAAAGGTGCCTTTTTCCCTTTTCTGTTTCTTGTTTGTTGAATTTGGAAGGTGCCTTCTTCCTTTTGCATCGCTTCGTTTTGTTGTTCACGTCCCCTTTAGCACTTGAATCGGGATTGTGCAAGGTAGTGGATCGTGGGGAATTGTGTGCGTTTCAGTGCAAGTGTGAGCTTCGTAATTGTGTGTAGTGCAAGGTGCAGTGCAGTGCAGTGTGTGTTTGAAGTGCACTGCAGCATTTGTAGTGAAATTGTGCAGTGAAGTGCAGTGTGTGTTTGAAGTGCAGTGCAGTGCTGTGTGTGTTTGCAGTGCAGTGGAGTATTTGTAGTGCAGTGCCGAATTGTGTGTAGTGCAGTGCAGTGCAGTGCATAATTGTGTGTGTTTCTGTGGGTTTGAAGTGCACTGCAGTATTTGTAGTGAAATTGTGCAGTGCAGTGCAGTGTTGTGTAGTGTAGTGCAGTGCAGAATTGTGTAGTGCAATGTAGTGCAGTGTTGTGTAGTGCAGTGTAAAAGCTATGTAAATGTTTAGAAGGGGTTGGCTGTTTAGAATCTATTTGTAAAAGCTATGTAAATGTTCAAAAGTTTCATTAATGAAAATATAATACTCTTTTCTCGTGGATGTAAGTCAATTTGACCGAACCACATAAATTTCTGTGTTTCTTTGGCTTCATAGCATTTTCAATTTATTATTTCGCATTTGAAAGCATATTAGTCCAGTCATGCATATGTTTGTTGAACTATTTCATAGTTAAAGATATTGCTAACTTGTCTCCTATTAATAGTATGGCAAATAAGAACAAAGAAGTTGCCACTCCTGCACTTTGGGAGAAGGACATAAAATTAATTTTCTGCGAACTATGCATAGCGGAAGTCGAAAAGGCAATAGACCAAACTCTTTCTTCAGCAAGGAAGGCTGGCAAAACATAGTAACAAATTTTAGGGAGGTGACAGGCAGGGATTACGAGAGGCTACAACTTAAAAATAAATGGGACCAACTAAAGAAAGAATGGAAACTTTGGAAGGACCTAAAACAAGGATCGATCGGCTTGGCCGGGATCCGTCGAAGCGAACTATTGTCGCTACGGAAGAATGGTGGACTGAAAGGCTAGTGGTAAGACATTATTGAATTAGTTTTGGTTATGTTTTGCAGTTTTATTGCACAACTTCTAATAAAAATTATTTATTCTTACAGATTTTTCCTACGTCGAGGAAGTTCAAAATAGCTGGGATAGAACCAAAATTCGAGGAGAAACTCGATAGAATGTTTGGTGGGACAGTAGCCACAGGGAAATACGCAGCTGCACCTAGCCAAACAATGATTGAAACAACCCCTGAAGAGGTTGCCGTAGAACTTTCAAACGATTCAGCAGAACTCCACATATATGATCAAACTGAAATGCAATCTACAAACCGTACGAAGCTGCTCTGGATCGATAAGAAGAGGAAAAGTACTGTTGCAAGTATGAAAGATCAGCTATCATTACTTGTGGAATCAACAAATGATGCTCCACATAGAGTTCAAAAAAACGACGTCCAGCAAGTTGTTAGGCTTCTAAAGGAACACCCTGACATTATAGGGAATCGTGATCTTTTCTTCTTTGCTATCGACCTCCTCCGGGACTCTCTCCACCGAAACTTCTTCATTGTAGTTGATAGAGAGCTACGATTAGAATACATACGCTATTATTATGACCGTCGCACCATGTGATCTGACATGGAACTGTTGATTTTTTTTCATCTATCATTGTTGCTGTTAGCGATGTTGTTTGGACAAGTTCAATTTGAATGTTGGAATGTTTGAGTTATTTCCTTTCTTAATATAGTTCATTCATTTGCTTTGCTAAGTTAGTTGTTGATTTCTATGGAGAGTAACCTGTTTTTTTTAAAAGGTGCAGTTTATACCGTCATGAATCCTGAGGAGGTCCGACGCCGTAGGAGAAATGCAGCGATAATTATAATGCTGCAATACTATAATACGTACGTCGATAGTGAACCTTGCTACACTTCATCTCAGGTTGGAGAAAAATGGATGGGTGAAATGATTTCAGGACACCCAATGAGATTTCGTAACATCTTCTGAATGTCACATGATGTTTTCAGAGATCTTCTATTTGACCTAAGAACATCTCATGGACTTCATGGGTCTTATAGGACAACAGATCGTGAAGTATTGGGCATCACACTTTTCATACAGTCACAGAACGAGTCAATGCAGGGAGCCATGGAACGCTTCCAGCATTTGTCCGTTGGAAACAATTAGCAGATATTTCTCAGTTGGTTTGGCTTCTCTAGTCAGTTTAGCAAATGATATACTAAAACCAACTGATCCAACTTTTGCAAGGATCCCGACAGAGATTCTTAAAGATGAACGATATATGCCATATTTCAAGGTACAAATGTTTACTAGAACAATTTTTTTATGGAATGGATTGCATATTGAAATGATTACTTTTTTCTTAAGGATTGCATCGGCGCAATAGATGGAACGCACGTTCATGCTATAGTGTCGGATAACGAGAAAGTTGCTTTTATCTGCCGTTCTGGGAGGACAACTCAAAATATAATGGTTGTTAGTGATTTCAACATGTGCTTTACATTTGCATTGGTCGGATGGGAGGGCAGCGCACATGACAGTAGACTCTTTAAAATTGCAACAAAAAAGCTGGACTACAATTTTCCTCACCCACCGCACGGTAAGGTCATTTGTAATATAAAAAGTTGATGTTTTTGGTCATGTACCTTACTATATTTTCTATCATTACAGGCAAGTATTATTTGGTAGATGATGGCTATCCCATGCAGAGGGGGTATCTTAAACCCTATCC
Organism: Papilionanthe hookeriana x Papilionanthe teres; assembly: GCA_022702705.1. Lineage (NCBI taxonomy): Eukaryota > Viridiplantae > Streptophyta > Magnoliopsida > Asparagales > Orchidaceae > Papilionanthe > Papilionanthe hookeriana x Papilionanthe teres. Next base: position 9,884,812 of record CM040432.1, on the reverse strand, counting down.
TGATACAAGATATCATATTCCAGATTTTAAAAGAGCTAGTAATCGCACAAGAACTAGAAATGAGTTGTTGAATAAGAGACATTCATCCTTGTGAGGCGTTATTGAGAGAACATTCGGAGTTTGGAAGAAGAAGTGGGTCATTCTTCGGGATATGCCGGTTTATCCGTTCCCCAAACAGGTGAAGATAGTGTTGGCAACTATGGCCCTGCATAACTATATCAGGAGGCATCCAACTCGAGCTGATATTGATTTTGACGAGGTTGCTACAGTCGATGGTTTAGAGGACCGCATTGAACCGTCTCAACCACAGGAAGAGAACATAGTGCACCAATCTGTACAAAAGAAGGGGAGGGTGCAAACGAAATGACAGCACTTCGAGAAGACATTACTCGATTGTTAGTTGGAGAGTGATTTTGTTGAGCAGTGCAATGTATGTCTTTTACACTCTTTCTGAGCACTTTACTTCACATTATTTACAATTCTACACTCTAGCTTTCGATTCTTTTCATTTTGTTCGACCATTTGATACTCAAATTAATTAAGCTGCATATGTGCTTGCATTTCAGGTAAACATGAGCTCTAGCACGTCGGCTACCTCTCGCCGATTACTATGTCACTGTGGGCTGCAGACATCTCTTTTGGCATCATGTCAGCTGCATAGCTTTCGCCGAAAGTTTTATGCCTGTCCTCGGAACAATCCAGATCAGTGCGGTTTCTTCCGATGGTAGATAGTTTACCATATTCTCACGAGTCCGACGCTAGGGAGTGTACGACCACAACGAAATACGGAGTGACACGGGAGTTACAGCTTCTGAAAACTAAAGTGAACATTATTATATTGCTAGTTATTGTTGGAATAGTCCTTCAGTTTTTTTTCACTCTACTGCTGCTACCACGTGCTTGAGAGGAATATATGTTTTCTGTAGAACTATATGACTATTTTGAGATTTGCAATCGCTCTCTTGCTGTGTTTTCGTTTCAGATCTTGTGTAGACTTATGATTTAATATCAAAAATTATTAATGCTTTTAATATATATAAATACCTAAACAATTTGAAAGTAAAAGAGTACTTTTAAAATATGTAGATATATTATTTAGTTTCATATTTTTTAAAGATCGTAAATGTTATATTAATTTGAACAATCTATTTAAAATATAAAATTTTTAGGAGATATATATATTTTATTAAAATTAAGATATAATCAAGCTCGTAAATATTTTATCTATATAATCTAGATATAATAATCACTCTCCAACTCTATATAGTGAATTATCGTATCGAATCAATAATTCACTATATAATCTACATATAATAAAGCTAGAAAATATATATTAAAAATATAAAAATAAAAAATCTAATTTAAATTTATTAGTTTGTATATTTAAAATATAAATTTTTTAAAAAATTCATTTGCAAATACCGTATACTACATAAATATATCAAAATTTTAAAATGCTTTTAATAAACATTGGCAAATCTGGTCATTTTATCACTCGCAATGTTTTCCCACAAATTGCAATCAAACAGACAACGACTTTCCCTGACCGCTTCACAGGCAAAGACAACTAGCAGCTGCAAAGTCGGAAGACTGCAGTCGTAACCAAACGGACTCCTAATTGTCTCTTACTTCCCAATCATCATTTTCATCCATCAAATAACGATAAACATCATTCATATTATTTCTTGTCGCATTAAAATTGGAATAGTGGCAAATAGGTACATTCTTAATCATTAAGAGATCATTAATTCTCGCAGGAGTGAATTGCACAAAGATGAATCCCTGGTTGATCCCGTGAAGATTAGCATAGAATTCCTTCACAACCAAAAAGACTACGGCAGCAGTTGTGTAACATAGCATTTCCCAACGTCTTTCCTTTATTATCTCTTCAACTCTTTTAGTAGGATTATCCATACCTCGATTAATAAAGCCTCTTTCTTTGATAATCCTCCTCTTCATCATCACTTTTGTTGAAGAATCGTTGTGCCTCAAAACTGATAAACTTTCATTGGTTGAAAATGCGAGATCGAGGGGTTTCTATGGAGTAGGAATCCATGGGATGCGAATTGGGAAAGAAAGTTTTCGTTTTTCTAGAGTTTGAAAGTTTAAAATGGAGTTTAGGGAGTTATAAGGAAGAAGATCCTGCTCAAAACCGCCAAAAACTGCATTTTGAAACTCTAAAAATCGTCAACAGGTTTTGTACGTCGGCGGTGCTCAAACTTGAAGTTCAGCACACATCTCTGTAATTGAATGCCGGCGGCGCCCATTTTAGTGCCGACAACGCCAGTGGTCAAAAATTTCACCGAACTTCGTTTGGTCTAAAATATTCCAATATCTCAATTCTATCCAATATTTATCAATTCTTAAAAGTATTTAGGAATGATAAGGATTCCAAAATAACGATCGAAAAGCACAACTACAACAAACAAGCAAACACACCACAAAGATACATATGGGTTGCCTCTTATAAAGTGCTTGATTTAACGTCATCACCTTGACAAACCATTCAGTTAATCGAGATTACTCAGTATTAAAACCACTTTGAAGTCAGGTTGAAACCTATCAAAGTAAGGCTTTAATCGATGCCCATTAACCTTGAAAATCTTTCCATTATTAGGATCCTCAAAATCAACAGCTCCAAAAGAATGAACTTTTACAACTGTAAAAGGTCCCGACCATCTAGACTTGAGCTTTCCAAAAATAATTTCAATCTTGTGTTGTATAAGAAAACTTTCTGTCCATGTTCCATTTTATTTTTCAATATCTTTCGATCATGCCACAATTTCATTCTCTCTTTATAGATCTTGTAATTGTGATAAGGTGCATTTCTAATTTTTCCAATTCATTCTATTGCATAAATCTCTTCTCTCCAGCATTTTTCAAATTAAAATTCAACTCTTTTATCACCCAATATGCATTATGCTCCAATTCAACTGGTAAATGGCAAGTCTTACCAAACACTAGTCTGTAAGGAGACATTCTAATAGGGGTCTTAAAAGCAGTCCTTTAGGCTCATAACGTTGTATCTAATAACGCAGACCAATCTAATTTGTGATTATCCACAGTTTTCTCAAAAATTCTTTTTATTTAACGATTAGACATTTCTGCTAAACCACTAGTCTTGGGATGATAAGCAGTACAGATTCTATGAATACTATTATATTTCTCAATCAATCTCTTAATTTGTTTATTCCTGAAATGGGATCAACCATCAGTTATAATCACTCTTGGCATTCCATATCTCGCAAATATATTTTTCTTTAAAAATTTTGAAACACTCCGAGCATCACATCTAGGTAAAACAATAGCTTCAATGCATTTTGAGACATAATCAATTACAACCAGTATATAGAAATTCCCAAATGAAGGAGTAAATGGTCCCATAAAATCTAATCCCAATACATCAAAAATTTCAACTTCAAAATTATAATTTAGAGGCAATTCATTTCTTCTAGAGATATTACCTACTCTCTAACATCGATCACATGATTTAATATAGTTGTATACATCCTTAAAAAGAGTAGGCCAATAAAATCCATATTGTAAAATCTTAAAAGCAGTTTTATCAACACCGAAATGACTACCAAATTCAGAATCATGACATCGTTGAATAATTAAATTAGATTCTTCCTGTGGCACACATCTCCTAATAATCAGATCCTTACACTATTTTTATAGATAAGACTCATCCCAAAAATAAAATCTTGCATCATATTTAAATTTCTTTTATTGTTGCCTTGTTAAATCAAGTGGTACAATATCACTCACAATATAATTCACAATATCAGCATACCAAGGCAAATTTCTTCCCATAATAGTATAAAGTTGTTCATCAGGGAAAGTTTCTGTAACTTCCTCCTTAAATTAAGATAATTTATCATATTCTAATCTCGATAAATGATCAGCTATTTGGTTATCAGATCCCTTCCTATCAACTATCATAAAACAAATTCTTGCAGAAGAAGTATCCATCTAATCATTCTAGGTTTGGCATCTTTCTTTTGCATTAAATATTTGATAGTTGAATGGTCTGTATGCACAATACTTTTAAAAGCAAATACTATAGCTAATAACTCTCTTTCAATAGTGGTATAATTAATCTGAGCTTCACTAAGAGTTTTACTGGCATAGTAATTGACTTTGAAAACTTTATCATGCCTCTGCCCCAATGCTACTCCGATTGCATAATTACTTACATCACACATAAGTTCAAATGGTTTCTCCCAATCAGATGAAACAATTATAAGTGCAGTGATTAATTTCTCTTTCAATAATTCAAAAGCACACAAACATTCATCATTAAAATAAAATTTCTATCATTTTCTAGAAGTCAACACAAAAGTTTAGAAATTTTAGAAAAATATTTAATATATCGCCTGTAAAATCCAGTGTGTCCTAAGAAACTCCTCACCTCTCTCACGATAGTGGGTGGTGGCAATCTCTTAATCACTCGAATTTTAGTAGGGTCGATCTCCATACCAAATTCAGAAATTTTATGCCCAAGCACAATGCCTCGTGCAACCATAAATTAACATTTATCCCAATTAAGAACTAAATTTGTTTTCTCGCAAAGCTCCAAAAATTTTGCTAGAACCGAAGGGATAGAACACCAACGCCCTTGGAAATTCCAAAGTCGTCTTTTCATCGATCCACTTGTTCTTCGCGTACATTTCTACTTGAACGTCATGATAGGCTGTCATATGATCATATTGAAGTTTGGTTTGCCATTCCAAGTGTTCGTATTGGTGGTACATCTCATGGAGACGATTACCAATACTTTGAAGTTTTGCTTCAATCTTCTCCAATCGACTAAACAATTTCTCCATACTAACAGCAATAAAACCATTAAAATAAGGCTGAGGATCTTTAGGAGATTTGTCTCTTACCTCTTTTCCATGATTTCTTCTATCCATTGCCTCCAAATTCTTCTTAACTCCTCCAAAATGGATTGCTCTGGTCGAAATTAAGGTTTCTATGGGATTGGGGATGAAGATAAGGCTATATAAAGAGATTTCGTGTGAAAAACTGAAAAATTTCGGTTTTTACACAATCTGTAACTGTGGCGCTTAGGCGCGGGAATCTGGCGCCTAGGCGCCGGATCATCGATACACAAGCCATTTTGGCACTTAGGCGCCAACTTTTGGTGCCTAGGCACCGGAACATCGATTGACTCCAATTTGCCTATCGTCAATTTTTTGCAAGTTTCGGTCGTAAAAATAAGTCTAACAAATGGGTATGATCAACACACAAACACAATTACGATAAATTTAAATCACAAATGAAGGTTAACTTGATCACCTTTTTACTCACATTTGATATGGAGTGGTCCAAGTCCAAATTCTATATCCTTCAAGATAATGTTTAGCTTAAGCCAATACAGACTTGTTAGCCTTCAATTTTCATAAGTTATATACAAATTTAGTCAAGACCAAGGCATAACCTTACAACAATAATTAAACTCACACTAATAAATAGGGTTGCCTCCCACAAATCACTTGGTTTAACATCGTCAGCCCGACCTAATTAATTGAATTAATCGGGTAGACTTAGCTCATAAGCCTCTTTGTTATTTAATTTCATTTCTCCCATATACGGCTTCAGTCTTAATCCATTAACTTTAAATAATTTTCCAGTTTTGGGATCTTTAATATCCACAGCTCCATAAGAGTCTACTTTCTCAATTATAAATGGTCTCATCCATTTAGATTTTAATTTTCCAAGAAAAAATTTTAAACGAGCATTAAATAAAAATACTTCTTATCCAGGCTCGAATATTTTCCTTGAAATCTTTTTGTCATGAAATTTCTTCATTCTTTCCTTATAAATTCTTGCATTTTCATAAGAATCATTTCTTAACTCTTCCATTTCATTCAGTTGTAATAATCATTTTTCACCTGCAGTTTCTTCATTCTTTCCTTATAAATTCTTGCATTTTCATAAGAATCATTTCTTAACTCTTCCATTTCATTCAGTTGTAATAATCATTTTTCTCCTGCAGTATTCAAATTATAATTGAACTCCTTTATCGCCCAATAAGCTTTATGTTCCAGTTCAACAGGTAAGTGACAATGTTTACCATAAATTAACTAATGAGATGACATTCCGATAGGTGTCTTATAAGCTGTTCTATAAGCCCATAATGCAGAATCAAGTATATCAACCCAGTCAGTTCTTTTAGGATTAACAGTCTTCTCTAATATACTTTTAATTTCTCTGTTTGATACTTCAGCCTTTTCACTTGTTCGAGGATGATAAGCAGTTACAATTTATGTTTAATTCTAAATTTCTCCAGCAATGATTGAATTCTTATATTTCTGAAATGAATTCCCCTATCTGTGATAATTATACTGGGCATTCCAAATCTTGTAAAAAACATTTTCTTTAAAAATTTTGAAACACTTTTGGAATCACAGTTAGGTAAACCTACAGCTTCAATCCACTTTGAAATGTAATCAACTGCTAATAAAATATAAATTTTTCCAGATGATGGTATGAAAGGTCCCATAAAGTCTAAACCCCATACATAAAAAATTTTGATTTCTAATATAAAGTTTAGAGGAATTTCATCTTTTCTGGATATATTTCCATTCTTTGACATCGATCACAAGTTTTCACATAATGTTCAACATCTTTAAATAAGGTAGGCCAATAAAATCCAGAATTTAAAATTTTAAATGCGCTTTTATCTATTCCAAAGTGTCCTCCAAATTCAAAATCGTGACATTTTTGAATTATTGCAAAAGTTTCTTCATATAGTACACATCTTCGAATCACAGAATCTTTTCCTATTTTAAATAAATGAGGATCTTTCCAAATATATGATTTACAATCATTCTTGAATTTCTTAATATATTTTTTATTCATCTCATAAGGTAAAATATTTCTTACCAAATAGTTAACTATATCAGCATACCAGGGCATTTGCAATCCTTGAATGACATATAACTGTTCATCAGGGAATTTCTCATTTATATTTTCTTCATAATTTTTTTCTTTATTATTTTTAATTCTTGATAAATGATCAGCAATTTGGTTGTCAGTTCATTTTCTGTTTACTATTTCAAAATCAAATTCTTGTAAAAGTAAAACCCATCTGATCAATCTAGGTTTAGCATCTTTTTAGACAATAAATATTTAATTACAGAATGATTAGTATGTACGATACATTTCATTCCAAGAAGATATGGTCTAAATTTATCAAAGGCATACACTATTGCTAACAGCTCTTTTCCAGTAGTAGTGTAATTTATTTGAGTTTCATTTAAAGTTTTGCTAGCATAAAATATAACTTTTAAAATTTTCTCATATTTTTATCCTAATACAACTCTGATTGCATAATCACTTGCATCACACATTAATTCAAAAGGTTTATTCCAATCAGGTGCAACAATGACGAGAGCGATGATTAATTTTTCTTTTAAAATATTGAACGCATTCAGACAATCTTCATTAAATTCAAATTTAGCTTCTTTTTCTAATAAATGGCAAAGAGGTTTAGCAATTGTAGGAAAATCCTTTATATATCTCCTATAAAATCCAACATGACCCAAAAAACTTCTCACATCAGTAATGGTAGTAGGTGGTTGAAGTTTAGCAACAATTTTCACTTTTGCCTTATCAACTTCCATCCCTATTTGTGAAACTTTATGTCCAAGTACAATTCTTTCTGTGACCATAAATTGACATTTTTCCCAGTTTAGAACTAAATTTGTTTCTTCACATCTCTTCAAAACTTTCATTATATTTTCCAAGCAAGATTCAAAAGAAGTTCCAAAAACTGAAAAATTGTCCATAAATACTTCAATTCCTTTATCAATCAAAACACAGAATATTGACATCATAGATCTTTGAAAAGTTGCAGGTGCCTTGTAAAGGAAAATGATCCTTTATAGTGGCATTGTTTAATTTTTGATAGTCAATACAAATTCGCCAACCAGAAACTTGTCTTGTTGAGATTAATTTATTTTTTTCATTAACAGTGACAGTTACTCCTCCTTTCTTCAGAACACAATGAATAGGACTTACACATTGACTATCCAAAATAGGATAAATAATTCTGGCATCTAACCATTTTAAAGCCTCTTTCTTAACAACCTCTTTCATAATTGAGTTTAATCTTCTTTAGGGTTCAATAGTGGGTTTAAAATTTTCTTCCATTAAAATCCTATGCATATAGATTGAAGGGCTTATTCCTTTTATATCTGCAATAGTCCAACCAAAAGTTTTCTTATAATTCTTCGAACTCCTATTAATTTTTCTCGTCGATCTTCGCTTAATTTTCAAGATATAATTACAGGTAAAGTTAATGAATTTCCAAGAAATGCATACTTTAAATGTGCAGGTAACATTTTTAATTCCAGTTCAGGGGCTTTTTCAGTTAAGGGTAAAAGTATATCATTTTTAGTTGCGTCTAAAATTTCCTAATTTTCATGAATATAATGAGTTTCTTCAGATAAATTTTCTTCATTTAATTTTTCAATTTCTTCATTTAATGACTCATTATATAACATATATTATTTATTTTTATCATCAGAAATGACCTTACATTTTTCTTGATAATGCTTTTCAATTATATAATCAAAAATATCCATCCGATAGCATTTTTCTTTATCAGGATACCTCATTGATTTTAGAACATTAATGTTATCTCTTGATCATTAACTCTCATCGTTAATTCTTCTTTTTGCACATCAATCGTAGCTCGTCCGGTAGCTAGAAAAGGTCTCCCTAAAATGATAGGTATTTATTTATCTTCTTCCATATCTAGGACAATGAAATCCACAGAGAAGATAAATTTATCTACCTTAACAAGAACATCCTCTGGAACTCCTTTAGGATAAGTGATCGATCGATCAACTAACTGAAGAGTTATAGTGATAGGAGAAATCTCACCTAAATCTAACCTTCAAAAGATTAAAAATGGCATGGGATTAATACTAGCTCATAAATCACACAAGGCTTTTCCACAAAATTTTTCTCCAATAGCACATGGTATAGTGAAACTTCTAGGATCTATAAGTTTCTGAGGTAATTTCTTCTGAATTATTGCACTACATTCTTCACTTAATGCAATAGTTTTATAAGCTTCAAATTTTCTCTTCTTGCTTAAAATATCCTTCATAAATTTTGCATAGCTTGGAATTTGCTCCAAAGCTTCAGCAAAAGGTATGTTGATGGTAAGTTGCTTAAAATTTTCAAAGAACTTAGAAAATTTATAGTCAAGCTTCTGTTGTTTTAGTCTTTGAGGAAAAGGTGGTGGTGGTCTTTCAACTTCCACTTCAATAGGTACTACAGTCTGATCTTTACTTGGAGAAAGGGTATCTTTAGGTTTTTCAATCTCTTCAACTTCTTTCTCTTTTTCAATCTCATTCCGTGTTTTCTCTTTTAATTCCTTTCCACTTCTGAGTTGTACAGCTTTTGTTTGTTCATTTTCTTTTCCAGATTCTTTAGGATTAATTTCAACATTGCTAGGCAGTGTTCCTTGAGGTCTGTAATTAATGAAATTAGCAATTTGACCCATCTGATTCTCAATATTACGAATAAAAGTGTTTTGACTTTGTAGCTGATTGCTTAGTTGCAAGATCAATTCTTCTACAGACAATTTTTTCTGTTGATTGTTATAACCAGGAGGGTAAGTTGGTATATAGCTTGAATTTCCTTGATTGTTGCAATTTAGATTAATTTGATTATTATTCAATTTTTGATACCCATTACTCCAATTAAAATTAGGATGATTTTTCCAACCAGGATTATAATAATTAGAATAAGGGTTATTAGTTTTACTAGCAATAGCTTGCAAAGTTTCCATTGTTTGAGAATCATCAGATTTTGCAGAATTATCATTACTTACATGTGATATGTTAATAGGTAAATTTTTTAATTTCTTAGATAACGTAGCCACTTGTGAAGCTAAAATAGAAAATGCTTCATTATCTTGAATACTGGCCATTCTTTTAGGATTAACCCTTTCAGAAGGCCATTGAAAATTATTATTAGTCATTTCTTCAATTAAAGTGTAGGCTTCTTCAAATGTCTTAGTCATTAAAGAACCACCAGCAGCAGCATCTATAATAGATCTAAGAGATCCAATAAGTTCATTATAAAATGTTTGAATGATTAGCCAATCTGGTAAAGTATGATGAGGACATTTTCTTAATAGTTCTTTAAATCTTTCCCAAGCTTCATAAATTGTTTCTCCATCAAATTGCGTAAATGAAGTAATATCATTTCTTAATTTAGCAGTTTTAAAAGGTGGAAAATATTTAGCAAGGAATTTTTGTGTCATATCTGACCAAGTTTTAATAGAATAAGTTGCTAATGAATTAAGCCACGTCTTTGTTTTATCTTTTAAGGAAAAAGGAAAGAGTCTAAGCCTAATAGTATCATCAGAAACGTTATTATATTTAAAGGTAGCACAAAGTTCTAAAAAAACTAGCAAGGTGTAAATTTGGATCCTCATTAGGTGTTCCTCCAAATTGATTATTTAGAACCATTTGAATAATAGAAGGCTTAAGCTCAAAAGAATTAGCATCTACAGCTGGCATTTAAATACAAACATAAAGTTCATCAGTTGTAGGGTTTGCATATTCCCTTAATGGTTTATAAATATTTTGTTCATTAATTTCGATTGGATTTTGATTATTGTTATGTAAGTTAGCCATTTCTTGATGTTTTGAAATTTGTTTTCCTTTTTTAATTCTTTTAATTTTTCTTTCTAATTCAGAATCGAAATGTAGTAATCCTTCAGATCCAGAACTACGCATAGAATTAAAAATATTTTTGATTTGGTTTTGTTTTGTTTTTATGTTTTTTTATTCTTATCTTTTTATCTTTTTTTTTACTTTTTATTCTATTCTATACCCGGTAACGGCGCCAAAAACTTGATGCGATGCGACTTTATATATGCTTTTAAAAACAAAAATTTGATACCACTTTTTAGAATATTTAATTCCTGGCAAATGGCTTCAAAAACTTGATGTGCGATGTTTACTTTTACTTATGAATTTATATTTAGATTATATAATAATTATTGTAAAAGTCACAATTTTAAACGCAAGTATATGTATCGTTCAAGTAATACAGGGCTCTAGTGGAGTCCTGGTTATCGATCCCACTGGTATAGTGTTTTATAAAAAGTAAGAAATGTAAGAAATATTTTGGAATTTTTCAAATTAAAAGTAATTTATGTAGGTATATAATTTTTTTTTTATTTTTCGAATTTAATTTACTAACAATTTTTACTATAAGCTTAAAAGCAGCAAGCAGTAATAAAGTCAAGTAAGCAGTAATTAAAATTCAATGCAAGTATAAAAATGACTTTCTCCTTTTCAACTAATCCAAGATTTTTAGAATAATTATCTTTTGTAGGGAATTTAGATTATGGTATTGTGCCAAATAGAAGCATTCTTATTCTTTACCCTTTGGTCCAGGTGCAAAGAACATTGACTAATCTATAAATCGGTTCATATTGTTTTATTAGTAGAATGGGTTAATCTAGGCTCACACTACTAGATGTCCAAGGGTGGCTATGGTTAGCCCTACTAGTGACCCGTTCCCTTTCTATAAACCAAATTATTAGAGTTTAGTCTGTCACTCTAAAAACTAATGAATTCTACGCCCAATAAATAATATCTTCCTATTTATTTGCACTTAACCTTGAATAACCCGCATAAAGCCTTCGATTACATAAGGATTCATGTGATATCTACTAGTTAAGAATTTATCTCGGGATAGGTCTCAAAATTCTTCAACGGGTTTTAACAATTTAAATGTCAATTTTAAAAGTAAACTAAGATCAGGTATTAATATCATCATAATGTTTTAAATATTTTAAATTTAATTAATTTATTATATTTTCATAGTTGAAAGGAGAAAGATAACTAACTACTCAGAACACATTGAAATCACACAACAAAACATATTTATAAAACTTTGAACCAAAGTACAAATACTTATCTGAAGTGTTCCTTCAATTGATCCGCTGACTTCTACTGACTCCAAAGCAATGATGAAAGACTCCAATAGCAACAACACACAATAAATACTCAAAATAAACTCAATAATACAAAGTAAAGTGGCTCCCTAAGTATAAAGGAGACTAAAAAAACTAAGAAGGGCTAAAGATGCAAGAAGGGGTGAAAGAGACTATAGGGTGCGATTTTCTCTGTAGAATGGGCTCCTATTTATAGAGCTCTGAATTTAACCAGGGGTTGCTTAAGGTACCTCTTCAAAATTCATCCAAATTTAATGCATCTTCTAGAAGGTAACTATCGCGCCTAGGCGTCGGGATCTAGCGCCTAGGAGCCAGACTCCGTGACCAGGTCTTCGCACCTCTTCGCACCTCTTCACCTCTTCGTGATTAAAACTGTTTCCTTGTGTCCAAATGCATTGTATCACATGTCCTATATATTAGGAGTAACTTTCAGTCTTCTAAAAGCTCCAATAACCGCTTAACTCCGTCAAAATAACTCCCTAAAATCATCAAAAAATCTTAACAGCATCTCTATCGAGCTGGCGCTCAGGCACCGGATTCTAGCGCCTAGGAGCTAGGCCAATAATTCCAATATTTTGCTCCATAAGCTCCATTTTGCTCCATTTTGCTCCTTTTTCCTTCTTTTTCTTTCTCAAACTCTTTTTTAATCATCTACATCCAAAAACATGAAAATACCTCTCATTAAAGCATAATATCCTTAAGAATTGAATCATAAATAAGGAATAAAAATGGATATTTTTTAGGTAGATCACTTCCCTCATCAGTTATGATTACTCTTGGTATTCCAAATCTGCAAAATATATTCTTCATCAAAAACTTTGCAACACTTTGAGCATCACATCAAGGTAAAGCAATAGTTTCAATCCATTTTAAAACATAGTCTACTGCCATCAAAATATAAACATTTCTGAAAGATGGTGTAAATGGTCCCATAAAATATAATTCCCAAACATCAAATATTTCAACTTCCAACATATAATTAAGGGGCATCTCATTTCTCCTAGAAATATTGCCTACACGCTGACATATATCATAATTTTTAATATAATCATTCACATCCTTAAAAATTGTAGGCCAATAAAATCCAGATTGTAAGATTTAATATACATTTTTATCACTTCTAAAATGTCCCCCATAATCAGAATCATAAAATTTTTGAATAATTTTATAAGTCTCTTCCAAAGTTACACATCTTCGAATTATAAGATCCTTTCCTTGTTTATATAAAAATGAGTAATCTCAAATATAAGTCTTAGCATCAGATAGAAATTTTTTATTTTCTTGATATGTCAAACCAAAGGGTAAAATATCTCTGAAAATAAAATTTACTATGTCTGCATACCACGGAATACGCCACTCATTAATAGTGAACAATTTTTCATCAGGAAAATGTTCATTAATTTCTTCAACATCACAGAGAGATTTTTCAATTTCAAGCCTGGACAAATGATCAGCAATTTGATTTTCATAACCTTTTCTATCTACTATCTCAAAGTCAAATTCTTGCAAAAGAAGAATCCATCTTATCAGTCTCGGTTTTGCATCTTTTTTCTTCATTAAGTATTTGATAGCAGAATGATTTGTATGCACAACACATTTAGTTCCAATTAAATATGATCTAAATTTATCAAAGGCAAATACTATAGCAAATAACTCTTTCTCAGTAGTGGTATAATTAATTTGAGTTTCATTAAGAGTTTTACTAGCCTAATAAATAACTTTGAAAATCTTATCATATTTCTGACCCAAAACAGCACCAATAGCATAATCACTAGCATCACGCATTAATTCAAAAGGTTTTTCCCAACTTGGTGAAATTATTACAGGTGTAGTGATTAATTTTTCTTTTAATGTTTCAAAGGCTTTGAATCAATCATCATCAAAATTAAAAATTGCATCCTTTTCCAGTAAACGACATAAAGGTTTTGTAATGTTTGAAAAGTCTTTGATGTAATGCCTGTAGAATCCAGCATGTCCTTAAAACTTCTAATTCCCTTACATTGGTTGGGCAAGGTAAATTAGATATAACTTGAATTTTTAAAGGATCTACCTCCAAACCTTTTTCTGAAATCTGATGTCTCAAAACAATTCCTCCTGCTACCATAAATAGGCATTTTTCCCAGTTAAGGACCAAATTAGTTTCTTCACATCATTTTAGAACCTTAAATAAATGTTCTAAACATGATTCAAATGAAATTTCAAACACTAAAAAGTCATCCATAAAAACTTCAATCACAAAAAATAGCCATCATACATCACTGAAATGTAGCAGGAGCATTACATAAACCAAAGGGCATTCTTCTAAAAGCAAACGTACCATAAGGTTTGGTAAACATGGTTTTCTCTTAATCCTCAGGATCAATTTGAATTTGGTGGTAACCAATATATCCATCTAGAAAACAAAAGTATTTATGCCCAGCCAGTCTATCCAACATTTGATCCAGAAATGGGAGAGGAAAGTGATCTTTCCTTGTGGTAAGATTTAATTTTTGAAAATTAATACATATTTGTCACCCTGTAACTTGTCTTGTTAGTATTATTTCATTCTTTTCATTAACAGTCACAGTCACTCCTCCTTTCTTAGGAACACAGTAAATAGGACTAAGAGATGCACTATCTGAAATAGGGTACATAATTCTAGCATCCAACCATTTTAAAATTCTTTTCTTAACAATGTCTTTCATGATAAGATTTAATCTCTTTTGGGAATCAGCCCACAATTTGCAATTATCTTCTATAAGAATTATGTGCATGCAAATTGAAGGACTGATTCCTTTAATATCAGTAATTGTCCATCCAAAGGCTTTCTTGTGCTTCTTCAAAATTTCAAGCAAACTCTCTTCTTCTTTTTCAGTTAATTAAGAGGAAATTATAACTAGCAAGGTTGAGGATTCACCTAGAAAAACATACTTCAAATTATCAGGAAGCATTTTTAACTCAAGTTCAGGAGGTTTTTCAATTGATGGATCATAAGATTCATCTTTTTCAGTCAAATCCAACAATTCAAAACTTTCACAAACATACTTTAAATCTTCCTCTTGAAAATCTTCAGAATCAAGTAACTCCTCTTCTTGCTTATGTTCCAATTCTTCTCTTTCAGATTTCTCTTCCTAAGTTGACTTGAAATGACATTCACTCAAATATTTGATAACATCCATTCTATAACAATCATATTCTTTACCTTTAGTAGGATATTTCATCGATTTTGAAATATTAAATGTAACAGTCTGATCATTAACCCTCATTATTAATTCCCCTTTTTGTACATCTATCATGGCTCGGCCTGTAGCTAGGAAAGGTCTTCATAAAATTATAGGTATCTCTTTATGTTCCTCCATATCTAACACAATGAAATCAACAGGAAAAATAAATTGATCCACTTTAACCAAAACATCTTCTATAACTCCTTTAGGATATGTGATCAAACGATCTGCTAATTGCAGAGTTACAGTAGTTGGGGTTATTTCTCTTAGTCACAGTCTTTTGAATATTGATAGAGACACAAGGTTAATGCTTGCACCCAAATCACATAAAGCTTTTCCATAGAATCTATCTCCTATTGCATATGAAATTGTGAAACTACCAGGATCTTTAAGCATTTTAGGAAGCTTTTTCTGAATTATTGCACTGCACTCCCCGCTAAGTGCAACAGTCTCATTATCTTCAAACTTCCTTTTCTTGTTAAGAATATCCTTCATAAATTTTGCATAGCTTGGCATTTATTCTAAGGCTTCGGCAAATGGAATATTAATAGTATGCTTCTTAAACATCTCCAAGAATTTTGACAATTGCTTATCCAACTTTTGTTGAAGAAGTCTCTGAGGAAATAGAGGTGATGGTTTTTCTAAATCAACCTTAGGTGGAGAAACAGGTCTTTCCAAACCTTTCGGAGCGTCCTCTTTTGGTTCTTCAATCTCTTCTTTCTCTACTTCAGTTTCTTTTTGAACTCTATCTTCCAATTCTCTTCCACTTATCAGTTGAATTGCTTTAACTTGTTCTTTATTCCATTCTCTTGGATTTACTTCAGTATTACTTGGAAGCATTCCTTCGGATCTATTACTTAAGGCATTTGCAATTTGCCCCAATTGATTTTTAATATTTCTGATGGTTTCTCCTTGAATTTGTTATTGATTTCCCATATTTGACACCACTTCTTCAATAGACAACTTCATCTCCTTTAATTGTACAACATTGTTATAACCTGAAGGATAAGTTAATCTAGTATTATTATTATTATTTACTTGGTTGTTTCAATTCCTCAATGGGTTTACTTGGTGTTTCCCCCATTGTTGATTCACACCACCCTGATTATTGGTATTCCAGTTAAAATTTGGATGATTCTTCCAACTTGGGTTATAATAATTGTAATATGGGTTGTTATGCTTAATTATAGCATTTACAGTTTCTGATGAAGAATAAGAATCAACCATTAGGCCTAATGAATTTTCTTTAATCATGGAATGTGGCTGAGAAAAATTCATCCCAAATTGGTCTATCTTCCTTGAAACAGCAGCAACTTGATTTGCTAACATTGTAAAAGCATCATTTTCAAAAACACTGGCTACCTTTTTAGGATTAACCTTTCAGAAGGCCATTGAAAATTATTAGTAGTCATTTCTTCAATTAAAGCATAAGCATCAGAAAATGGTTTAGTCATTAATGATTCACTAGCAGCAGCATCGATGATCGATCTAAGAGATCCAACTAATCCATTATAAAAAGTTTGAATTATTAACCAATCTGGTGTCGAATGATGTGGACATTTCCTGAGGAGATCTTTAAATCTTTCCCATGCTTCATATATTGATTCCCATTCAAACTAACAAAAAGATGTAATATCATTTCTCAACTTAGCAGTCTTAGATGGTGGAAAATATTTAGCAAGGAATTTTTGTGACAGTTCACCCCAAGTTCTAATTGATCCAAGTGCTAACGAATGTAACCATATTTTAGCTTTATTCCTTAGTGAGAAAGGAAAAAGTTTAATTCTAATAGCATCATCCGAAATACCATCATATTTAAAAGTAGCACAAACTCTAGAAAATTAGCAAGATGCAAATTAGGATCTTCAGTTGTTGCTCCCCCAAACTGACTATTAGACACCATTTGGATAATTGCAGGTTTAAGCTTAAAAGAATTAGCAGCTACATCAGGGTTTTGAATACTACAACGAAGTTCATCCACTGTAGGGTTAACATAATCTCTTAAAGGTCTTAATTCTTGATGGATGCCAACATTTTGATCTTGATGATTTTTCATTTCTTGAATATTTTTATATTTTTCTGTATTTTAATTTTTTTAATTTTTCTGATAGTTCTTTCTAATTCAGAATCGTAAGGCACAAGTCCCTTAGAACCTGAACTACGCATAAAATAATAAAACAAAATAAAACACAACACACTAACAAAAACAAAGAAAAGTAAACATTTAAAATTTCTTAATTTTCTTTAAAATGTAATTTTAATTAATTTCTTTCCCCGACAACGGTGCCAAATACTTGATCCCCGATAAATATATGTGAGCCAAAAACTTGACTCCGCACTATAAATATATGTGCGCCAAATACTTGGTCGGCTGTTAAATATATGTGCTGATGATTTAGATATGAAAATTATGATTTTATAATATGGGATTTTACACAAGTATACGTATCGTTTATCAAGTAATATAGGAATTTCTGATTAAGCCCCGAGATATCGAACCCACAGGGAAAGTGATAAATCTTTAAAGAAATAAGAAAATTATCTTTTTACATTTTTAATTGGCTTTTGAAAGTATGTTTTGATATTGAAAAGTTTAATAGTTGATTTCACTCTTTAAATTTTCTTATAAAAATCAAATAAGAAATTAAAATGATAATAACTGTAAACACGGTATAAAAAACACTATTAACTAAAATTGGTATGAAAAACATTATTAACTAAAATTGGTATGAAAAACACTATTAACTAAAATTGGTATGAAAATACTATTAACTAAAATATCTTTTTCTTTCTTTTATAAAGCAACAATAATTATGAAAGTATTGTTGTGGAATTATTTAAATTTGTTGTAAAAAATAGAAGCAAATGTTTTCTTTACCCTTACTTGGTTTTATAAAGAACATTGGTTAATTTGAAATTTTATCATTTTGAACATAGTTAGGCAGGGAAGATACCAGCTCTCACTCTAAAGTTCCCTCGATTCTCTCCACCTGTGGGCTAACTTCTCATAACAAAATTCAAAACTTCAAACAAAATTAGGGGCTTTTAGCCTGTCACACTAATAATCCTCTAATTTTATTCACCTTTTTAAAACATCTTCTATTATATTACATTCAGTTATATGAACTACAATTTTCACCCAGATAATTGCATGTGATTCTTTCTAACTTTTATGAGATAATACCACATTGGATCTTACATAATATCACCACAAATTTTACATCTTAACAGGCTAAATTAAGAAGTAAACAAAGTTTATAGAATCAATTTTTACAACTTCTTCCAACTTTAAACACATATACTTTCCACAACAATTCTTCATGAATTACGTACTTCTTCACTTAAGAAAGAAAAAGATAAAGTAAACTACTCAGAATGCATTGATAAAATACAAAAACACATTGATTTGAAATTAAAAACCATAAGAAAAACAACAAATAAAAACAAGTATTAATTAAAAACTAAATATAAGAATAAAAGTAAACACTTATCTGAAAATTCTCTCTACAAGGCTTAGGAAGTTCCTCTGAAACTTTGACTCTTCACTAAACTACTCCTCAGAGCAAGTCTCCCAACTCTGATGACTTAGAATACAGACTTCAGAGTTCAATAAAAACTAAACTAAACTAAAGGAAAGAAAAGTTGTGGAAAGAAGAAAGCTTCAATCCTATCCATTTCTCTTTTCTACTCTCTACTCCTACTCCTAATTAAAATTAAAATAAAAACTCTAAAAAATTACAATGGAACAACCCTTCAAAATGTAAAGGAAGAGCTCCTTAATTTTTCCTAAGACTCTCTTTTTATATAAAACCAAAAGGTGTGTTAGTGTCTCTTCAAAATGTGTCCTGATTCGATGTATCCACCAAAGAATGCACCCCTTCATTCAAACTTGCCGCCCAAAGGAAGTTATGATAGTTACCACCAAGATTTGCATCCCATCCCCTTCGAAAATGGCACAAATTCAAATTAAACTAGATCTTTAATTGTGGCGGCTAAGTGCCGGCCCAGCGGCTCTTAGCCGCCAGTGCCCAAATTTTCATTTTTCATTTTTTTTGCTCCAAATTTGATCCAATTTTGCTCCAAATTTGATCCAATTTTGCTCCAAATTTGATCCAATTTTGCTCCTTTTGTCATAATCACTCATTTTCATCATACATGCAAGAAAAACACTAAATACCTTCCATTAAAGTGCAATATCATCAAAAATAGGTATAAAAATGTGCATAAAAAATACTATATAATTTAAGTGTATCATTGACCTCACTTTTGTGAGGATCATTTATAAATCATCTTGAGAAAGGAAGATTACCAATATTGACCTCATAAACCTTACCAATAGTTACTAAACCCTAATGTCTAGGGTAAAACCCTAATCAAGCCTTTTTAACCTGAATCTTAATGACAACCTAAAATGATCAAATCAGCAATGATAGACCCTGATCAGATTAACTCTTGATCTAAATGGTCAAACTTCGGTCAAAATAGACCTATTGACCATTATAATGACCAACAGGTCAACTTTTGACCTAAATGGTCAAACTTTGGTCAAAATGGACCTATTGACCATCATATTGACCAAAAGGTCAACGCTTGACCTAAATGGTCAAACATTGGTCAAAATAGACCTATTGACCACCACATTGACCAAACTGGTCAACCCTTGACCCAAAAGGTCAAATTAGGTCAAAATGGTTAATCCATGACCTAATAACCACCACATTAACCAAACCAGTCAACCCTTGACCCAAATGGTCAAATAAGGTCAAAATAGTTAATCAATGACCCAATGACCACACCATTGACCAAAATACTCAACGTTGAGCTAAATGGTCAAATTAGGTCAAAATGGTCAATTCATGACCCAATGACCACCCCATTGACCAAGCTGGTCAACCCTTGACCCAAATGGTCAAATTAGGTCAAAATGGTCAATACATGACCAAATGACCACCCCATTGACCAAAGTGGTCAACCCTTGATCCAAATGGTTAAATTAGGTCAAAATGGTCAATCCATGACCCAATGACCACCCCATTGACCAAACTGGTCAACCCTTGACCCAAATGGTCAAATTAGGTCAAAATGGTCAATCCATAACCCAATGAACACCACATTGACCAAACTGGTCAATCTTTGACCCAAATGGTCAAATTAGGTCAAAATGGTCAATCCATGACCCAATGATAACCACATTGACCAAACTAGTCAACCCTTGACCCAAATGGTCAAATTAGGTCAAAATGGCCAATCCATGACCTAATGACCACCCCCATTGACCAAACTGGTTAACCCTTGACCCAAATGGTCAAATTAGGTCAAAATGGTCAATCCACGACCCAATGACCATCACATTAACCAAACTGGTCAACCATTGACCCATATGGTTAAATTTGGTCAAAATGGTCAATCCATTACCCAATGACCACCCCATTGACCAAATGGTCAACCCTTAATCCACATGGTCAAATTTGGTCAAAATGGTCAATCTATGACACGATGACCACCACATTGACCAAACTGGTCAACCCTTAACCCAAATGGTTAAATTAGGTTAAAATGGTCAGTCCATGATCCAATGACCACCACATTAACCAAATTGGTTAACCCTTGACCAATATGGTTAAATTATGTCAAAATGGTCATTCCATGACCCAATGGCCACCTCATTGACCAAAATGGTCAACCCTTGAACCAAATTGTCAAATTTGGTCAAAATGGTCAATTCATGATCCAATGATCACCCCGTTGACCAAATTGGTCAACGCTTGACCCAAATGATCAAATTAAGTCAAAATGGTCAATCTATGATCCAATAACCACCCCATTAACCAAACCGGTCAACCCTTGACCCAAATGGTCAAATTAGGATAAAATGGTCAATCCATGACCTAATGACCACCCCCATTGACCAAACTGGTCAACCCTTGACCTAAATGGTCAAATTAGGTCAAAATCATCAATCCATGATCCAATGGACACCACATTGACCAAACTGGTCAACCCTTGACCAAATGGTCAAATTAGGTCAAAATAGTCAATTCATGACCCAATGACCACTATATTGACCCAAGGCCAACCCCATTGACCACCAAGTCAACCGAAACACCAAATTTGTCAAATTTAACTCATTTTATCGATTTAAGACATTAAAATGATTAAACTTGATCAGTTGGTTAACCCTAGTCATACATAGGTCCCATTACCAAAATTAATGATCCCATGATTAAATAATCATTACAAGGTTAAGTAAATCACCTAGGTCAATCCTGGACCTAGACCGATCACCCATTAGTCACCCATGACCAATGCAACTCATCATAACATGGTTAACACAATAACTAACCCATTCTTAACTAAAGGTTAAAAATCCATCATAGAATCATCATGAAAGGAATAGTGAGGTGTCATTCCCTCATGAATTTTTGAAATAAGGATGAGGAGAGGTCATCACTCACCTTCATTCTTCTCCAATGAAAGAAAAACTCCTCTAAATCTTATCTTACACATGAATAGGGCCATCACGAGCAAGACATCAAAAATAAGAAAGATGAGGGATATGTGTCCTCTCCTCCTTTAATTTATTAAATGTTTTAAGAATCATATGGGAGTGGTTGATTCAGGACATCCTTATGCAGCCTTATCCACCTCCTAAACCTTCCAATGGGGGGAAGCCAAAATGAAAGTCCAAATGGAGCCTTAATGGAAGCTCATCATGGCAAGCTTGATAAATCCATCAATGGCTATCCTCAAGCTCAAAATTTATCCTCATAAAATCATGGAATGGATAACCTTCTCCTCCAAGTAAGCTAATCCATATCCAAGCCCCTCCATAGTCCATCCATGGCTATAAATAAGTATAACCCGAGAGCTCCAAGAAAGAGGAGAGACACATATACAATCCCTAAAACCTAAAACACTCAAGACCAAAATTGTTCCTCATACCATGAGCAATTGATTCCCCATAAAATCAAGCTCTGAAATCCATCACACTCCTCCAATTTCTCCACCTAAAACAAGACAATTTTCAGGTTTGAAATGAAGTTTTTCAAAACTTCAAATTAACTCCTTTAAAAGCTTCCTAGAGCCCTACGAAGACAAGCCCAATCAAAATTGACCCTTCCCATAGGCTCTAACCCACTGTTCCACTTTCATTTTCTAAGTTGTGGCTCACTCTAGTTGATTCATATCTAGCCCTAATTTCATCTCAAATTGAGTTAAGTACAAGCTCTTTGACATTAAGACGAAGTTGTATAACCAATCCTATTGAAGTTTCATCCACTCAGACCAAGGTTTGGCTCGTTAGACTCAAACCAAGCTTAGGTTTGGTACTTTGTGAAACAAACCAATTCACAACCCTAACATCACCGTATGAATGGGCTCTTCATCTTCAGATGAAGCTATAGGAACAAAAATCTCTCGAATCCACAAGAATCGAGCGAGATTTTGTCCCTAAACCATGAATGGATTGCGGGTTTAGACCAGAGGAAGGAGATGAACGGATGGAGTCCATTTCCGTGTTTTGAAAATGGACTGCTCTGATTTAATCTCAGCTGATCTGCTGTTCTGAATCTCGTAGTTGATCAGACGCGTTTTGACACATCCGAGGACACGGCCTCCTCTGATAGTTATGGGTTAATAAGGATTTAATTAAATCTAGATTAACCTTAAACTAATAAAAAATCCATATCTTGATAAATAAAAATGACAAAAATATAATAAAAATACTCCTGAACTCAGGACAATGAAAGGAATAATGTGGAAAGGAAATCATTAATTTAGGAGTTATATATAATTTTTTAAATAGTTAAGTACTCTCTGGAGTAATTTAATTATTAAAATTTATTTATAAACAGAAAAATATGAAAATTTTAGGGATCAACCTTTAAGTTCTTATGAACATCCTCTGATTTTTCTAAGGCTAGGAAAATTCCCTAGGGTAAGATTTCTTAATTTCTATTAAACTTTGTAATTATTTTTCAAAAATAATTATGAAAATTAGAAAATTGAAAATTGAAAATAAAATTGGCTAAGGAATTTAGGGAGATGGACATAAACCCTAAAATGACAAAACTTTAGCCCCTTGCAAATTTAAAAATGACATTTTGCCTTTTAGGGTTAAAAAATTACATAATATTTAAAACCCTAGAATCCCTTAAAACTCAAATCTTCACCATACTTAGCTCATTCCATATTGGACTGTTAATTTTGAGTCTAACTTCAAATAGACTCAAAACAAACCCTAATTAGGTCTAAGTCACCAATTATACCTATTTAAACCATATTCAACCTTAATTAAATTAGGTTTAACATAAATCAAACCTTAATTAGGTCTAAGACACCCATTAGACATAATTATACCATAATAAACCTTATTTAAATTAGGTTTAATACAAATCAAATCCTAATTAGCTCTAAGACACCAATTAGACCTAATTAAATCAAGTTAAGCCTTAACCATATTAGGTTTAACTTGATAAACCTAGTTCTAAGACATTAATTAGACCTAATTAAATCAAGTTAAGCTTTAATCACATTAGGTTTAACTTAATAAACCCAAATTAGGTCTAATCTATCATTAGGCCTAATTAAACCTATTAAACCTCAATCAAATTAGGTTTAATACAATCTAAACTTAATTAGGTCTAACCCAACAATAGACTTAATTAACCTCAATTAAACCTTATCTAAATTAGGTTTAATTAACCTTAACATAATTAGACTTAACTATAATTAAGTATATTTAAACAATTAAACCTTACCTAAATTAAGTTTAATTAAGCTTAACCTAATTAGACTTAACCACACTTAAGTCTAATTAATCAATTAGACATTTCCCAAATTAGGTTTAATTAACCTTAACCTAATTAGACTTAACCACAACTAAATCTAATTAATCAATTAAACCTTACCCAAATTAGGTTTAACTAACATTAACCTAATAAGACTTAACCACAATTAAGTCTAATTAATCAATTAAACCTTACTTAAATTAGGTTTAATTATCTTTAACCTAATTAGAGTTAATCATAATTAAGGGTCTGTATAGGGCAGCTGCAGCTTATCCAGCTTATCCAGATAAGCAGCTTATCTTGATAAGTCGCTGATCGCCAATCGATCCGGATAAGCGATCGATCTGTTTGGTTTGTGCGTTTGGAAAACATTATGTTTACGGATAAATGACCATTACGCCCTCGTGCATATATTATTATTTAATTTTGTAATTTTATATAAAATAAATAAATGCTTTATTATATAGTTAATACTAATTAATAAATAAATTATATAGTTGTAGGCATAAATGATCCATGAAAAAATACCTATTTTTATGCCTTGATTTTTATCAATTTCTAAGGATATTATGCTTTAATGAAAGGTATTTTTGTATTTTTGGATGTAGGTGATGTAAAAAGGTCCAAAAAAGGAAAAAGGGTGAAAAAGGAGCAAAAATGGAGCAAAATACAAGAATTATAAAAAAATATGGCCTGGCGCCTACGCGCCAGACTCGATACAGAAACTGTCAAGTTTTTGACGACTTTTGGACAGTTATTTTGATGGAGTAAGCGGTTATTGGACATTCTAAAAGACTGGCAATTGTTCCTTGATAATAGGACATGTGATACATTGCATTTGGACGCTCCAAAATGGTTTTAATCGTGAAGAGGTGCGAGCTAAAGTGAAGAGGTGCGAAGAACTGGACGCGGTGTCCGGCGCCTAGTGCCTGATAGACCTTCTAGAAGATTCATTGAATGTGGACATGTTTTGAAGAGGTGCCTCAAGCAACCCTTGAAGCCTATAAATAGGAGTTCACTCCTTCATAAAAACGTGCCCCCATTGTATTCCTTATCTCTTAGCCACTTTAGGATCTCTCATCCTTAGAGAGAGAAATAGAGAGAGAAATTTAGGGCCACTTTTATTTAGTTTAGTGAGTTTATTTTCAAGTTGTTGCATCTGGAGTTCATTACACTGTGGAGTCAGTAGGAATCAGAAGATCTGTAGAAGGAATATTTGAAATAAGTATTTTATTTTTGATTTAAAATTTATTTATTATGTTTTGTTGTTTATATTCAATGTGTTCTGAGTAGTTAGTTTACTTTCTTCCTTCAATTATGAAAAGATAAATAAGATAATATAAAATTCGATGGAGAATTGAAAATCAAAATATTTTCAAAACATTGTGATGATATTAATACCTGATCTTACTTTACTTTTTTAATTGGCCATTTAAATTGTTAAAACCTGTTGAAGAGTTTTGTGACCTAGAAGGAGAAGAACTCTTAACTTTTAGATGTCACATGAATCCTTCGGTAGTCGAAGGCCATGCGCGGGCTATTCAAGGTGAAGTGCAAATAAATAGGAAGATAAGATTTAAAGGGCGTAGAATTGATAAGTTTTTAGAGTGATAGACTAAATTCTTATAATTTGATTGATAGATAAGGAAAGGGTCACTAGTAGGGCCGACCATAACCACCCTTGGACATCTAGCAGTGTGAGCCTAGATTAATCCATTCTACTAACAATACATCCGGACCTGATCTGTAGATTAGCCAATGTTCTTTGCGCATGGATCAAAGGGTAAAGAATAGAAATGCTTCTATTTGGCACAATACCATAAAATAGATTTTCCAATGAATATTAAATTATCTTTAAAATCTTGGATTAATTGAAAGGAAGAAAGTTGTTTGTTTTATATTGTTTTCACAAAATCATTTTCTTATTATTGTTTTCTTTACTCGCATCTAGTAAATTAAAAGTAATTTATAGTTAGATTAAAATACAAAAAGATTTTGAAATACAATATTTAAAAATTTATTACCATTTTTTCCCCGTGGGATCGATGTCGGGGTATTTGTTTCAAAGCCCTTTATTACTTGAAACGATACGTATACTTGCGTAGTACCCAAAAAGTATATAAAATATTTTCTTTTAAAATTATATTTTGCTATATAAACATATATTTAAAAAGTATTAATCCCAAACGGCCTAGCATTCAGTAGCAATAAAGTTTTATTTAATGCTATTGTCGTAAATTAAAATTTGGTACACATCTATATAGCAAGTTATTCCGGGTCAAGTGTTTCGAGCCTTTGCCAGAAATTAAGTTTTCTAGCAGTGGTAACAAATTCTTGTATTTGGAAATACAAAAATCGGGTCAAGTTTTTGGCAACGTTGCCGGGGAATTCAAGGTACAATTTATAGATTTTTAAATATTATATTTCCAAAAACATAATATATATATATATAATATAAAAATAAAATAAAAAAAATTTTTCCTTGCTTTATTTTTTTTATGCGTAGTTTTGGTTCTGAAGGATTAATACCTTTAGATTCTGAACTAGAAAGAACAATTAGAAAAATTAAAAAGGGAAAACAAATTCAAAAATTTTAAGAAATGACTACTTTACAAAATCCAATTGAACTTAATGATCAAAATATTTATAAACCATTAAGGGATTATGCTAACCCTACAGTTGATGAACTTCATAGTAGTATTCAAATACCCACTGTTGATGCTAATTCTTTTGAACTTAAACCGTCTATTATTCAAATGGTGTAAAACAATTAATTTGGTGGAACACCAAATGAGGATCCAAATTTACACCTTGTTAGTTTTTTTAGAACTTTGTGTTACCTTTAAATATAACAATGTTTCTGATGATGCTATTAGACTTAGACTATTTCCCTTTTCCTTAAGAGATAAAGCAAAGATGTGGTTAAACTCATTAGCAACTGGTTCTATTAAAACACGGGCTGAAATGACACAAAAATTCCTTGATAAATATTTTCCTCCTTCTAAAACTGTTAAATTAAGAAATGATATTACTTCGTTTAGTCAATTTGACGGGAGACAATATATGAAACTTGGGAAAGATTTAAAGAACTATTAAGAAAATGTCCTCATCATACTTTACCTGATTGGTTCATTATTCAAACATTTTACAATGGATTAATTGGATCATTAAAATCAATTATTGATGCTGCTGCTGGAGGTTCTTTAATGTCTAAATCATTTGAAGAAGCTTACACTTTAATTGAAGAAATGGCTAATAACAATTTTCAATGGCCTTCCGAAAGGATTAATCTTAAAAAGATGGCAAGTATTCATGATAATGAAGCATTTTCTATCCTAGCTTCACAAGTAGCAGCAATGTCTAAAAAATTAGATAATTTTGCAATTAATATTTCACATAATAACTCTGCTAATATTGAAGATTCTCAAACTATTGAAACTTTACAAGCTATTGCAAGTAAAAATAATCCTTATTCAAATTATTATAATCCTAGGTGGAAAAATCATCCTAATTTTAACTGGAATAATTCACAACAACAATGGGGTAATAATCAATCTCATCCCACTGGAAATTGGAATAATCAAGTTAATCCCAATTATAAACCTCCTGGATTTAATAATCAACAGAAAAAGTTATATCAATAGAAGAATTAATTTTACAAATGAATAATCAATTACAAAATCAAAATACTGATATTCGTAATATCGAAAATCAAATAGGGCAAATTGTTACTTTAATTAATAACAGACCTGTAGGAACACTTCCAAGTAATGTTGAAATCAATCCAAAGGAAATTGGAAAAGAACATGAACATGTTAAGGCTGTGCAACTTAGAAGTGGAAAGGAATTAAAAGAAAGAATGCAGAATGAAATTGAAAAGGAGATTGAAGTTGAAGAGATTGAAAAACCTAAAGAAACTCTCTCTCCTAATCAAGATCAGACTGTTATACCTATTACTGTGGAAGTTGAAAAACCACCACCACCTTTTCCTCAAAGACTTAAATAATAGAAACTTGATCATCAATTTTCTAAGTTCTTTGAAATTTTTAAGAAACTTACTATTAACATACCTTTTGTTGAAGCTTTGGAACAAATGCCAACTTATGCAAAATTTATGAAGGATATTTTAAGCAAGAAACGAAAATTTGAAGCTTTTGAAACTGTTGCATTAAGTGAAGAATGCAGTGCAATAATTCAAAAGAAATTACTTGAAAAGCTTAAGGATCCTGGAAGTTTCACTATACCCTGTGCTATTGGAGAAAAATTTTGTGGAAAATCTTTATGTGATTTAGGAGCAAGTATTAATCTTATGCCATTTTCTATCTTTCGAAGATTGGATTTAGGAGAGATTACTCCCACCACCGTAACCCTTCAGTTAGCTGATAGATCTATCACCTATCCTAAAGGAGTTATAGAGGATGTCCTTGTTAAAGTGGATAAATTTATCTTCCCTGAGATTTCATCGTACTTGATATGGAAGAAGATAAAGAGATACCTATTATTTTAGGGAGACCATTTCTAACTTCCAGACGAGCTATGATTGATGTGCAAACGGGAGAATTAACCATGAGAGTTAATGATCAAGAAATTAAATTCAATGTTCTTAAATCAATGAAGTACCCTGATAAATAGAAATGTTATCGAATGGATATAATTGATTATTTAATTGAGAAACATTATCAAGAAAAATGTAAAGTCATTTCTGAAGAAAAATTTGAATTTTTAACTGATGAAAATGAAGAAGTAAAAGAAGAAGAGACTCATTTTATTAAAGATAACTGGGAAACTTTAGACATAACTCAAAATGATATACTTTTACCATCAATTAAAAAGCCCCTGAACTGGAATTAAAAATGTTACCTTCACATTTAATATGCGTTTCTTGGAAATTCGTTAACTTTACCTATTATTATTTCTTCTGAACTGAGTAAAGATCAAGGAAAAAAATTACTAGGCGTGTTAAAGAATTATAAGAAAGCTTTTGGTTGGACTATTGTTGATATAAGAGGAATAAGCCTTCCATTTGTATGCATAGAGTTTTAATGGAAGAAAATTTTAAACCTACTATTGAACCACAAAGAAGATTAAATCCTATCATGAAAGAGGTTGTTAAAAAAGAAATTGTTAAGTGGTTAGATGCTGGTATTATTTATCCTATTTCGGATAGTCAATGAGTAAGTCCTATTCATTGTGTTCCAAAGAAAAGAGGTGTAACTGTCATTCTTAATGATAAAAATGAAATAATTCCTACAAGACAAGTTACGGGATGGTGAATTTGTATTGATTATAGGAAATTAAATAACGCTACTAGAAAGGATCATTTTCCTTTACCTTTCTTGGATCAAATGCTCAATAAATTAGTTGGACACCCATATTTCTATTTTCTGGATAGATATTTTGGTTATCATCAATTACTTATTACTCCTGAGGACCAAGAGAAAACAACATTTACAAGTCCTTATGGAACCTTTGCTTTTAGAAGAATGCCTTTTGGTTTATGTAATGCACCTGCAACTTTTCAAAGATGTATGATGTCAATATTTTGTGATTTTATTGACAAAGGAATTGAAATATTCATGGACGATTTTTTAGTTTTTGGAACTTCTTTTGAATCTTGTTTGGAAAACATTTCCAAAGTTCTAAAAAGATGAGAAGAAACAAACTTAGTTCTTAACTGGGAAAAATGTCACTTCATGGTCACAGAATGTATTGTATTTGGTCACAAAGTTTCACAAAAAGGGATGGAAGTAGATCAAGCGAAAGTGAAAGTTATTGCTGAATTGCAACCACCTACTACCATTATCGATGTGAGAAGTTTTCTAGGTCATGCTGGATTTTATAGAAGATACATAAAGGATTTTTCTAAAATTGCTAAACCTCTTTGTCATTTATTGGAAAAAGATGCGAAATTTGAATTTAACAAAGAATGTATTAATTCTTTTAATATTCTAAAAAAAAACTAATAACTGCACCTCTCATTATTGCACCTAATTAGAATAAATCTTTTGAATTAATGTGTGATGCAAGTGATTTTGCAATTGGAGCTGTATTAGGATAAAAATATGAAAAGGTTTTCAAAGTTGTATATTATGCTAGTAAAACTCTCACTGAAACACAAAGAAATTACACTACCACTGAGAAGGAGCTTCTAGCTATAGTATATGCCTTTGATAAATTTAGACCTTATCTTCTTGGTACTAAATGCATAGTTCATACTGATCATTCTACTATTAAATATCTAATATCTAGAAGGATTCTAAACCTAGACTGGTAAGATGGATTTTACTTCTACAAGAATTTGATTTTCAAATAGTAGATAGAAAAGGAACTGAAAACTAAATTGCTGATCATTTGTCTAGAATTAAAAAAATGATATTATTTCTAAAGAAAATATAAATGAGAAATTTCCCGATGAATCTTTATATGTTATTCAAGGATGCAAAACACCTTGGTATGTTGATATTGTTAACTATTTAGTTAGCAATATTTTACCTTATGAATTGGATAACAAATTTATTAAGAAATTTAAATCTGATGCTAAATCTTATATTTGGGAAGATCCTCATTTATTTAAAATTGGAAGAGATTCTATAATTCGAAGATGTGTGCCTTATGAGGAAACTTTTGTTATTATTCAAAAATGTCATGATTCCAATTTTGGAGGACACTTTGGCATAGATAAAATTGCATTTAAAATTTTAAATTTTGGATTTTATTGGCCTACCTTATTTAAAGATGTGAGACATTATGTGAGACATTATGTGAAAACATATGATCGATGTCAAAGGATGGGAAATATATCTAGGAAGGATGAAATGCCTTTAAACTATATATTGGAAGTTGAAATTTTTGATATATGGGGTTTAGACTTTATGGGACCATTTGTTCCATCATCCGGAAAAACTTATATTTTATTAGCAAGTCGATTATGTTTCAAAGTGGAATGAAGTCGTTGATTTACCAAACCGTGATTCCAAAAGTGTTTCTAAATTCTTAAAGAAAATGATATTTTCAAGATTTGGAATGCCTAAGGTAATTATCACTGATGGTGGAAGTCATCTCAGGAATGTAAGAATTCAATCATTACTACAAAAATTTGAAATCAAACATAGAATTGCAACTGCTTATCACCCACAAACAAGTGGAATGGCTGAAGTATCAAACAGAGAAATTAAAAGAATTTTAGAAAAGACTGTTAATCCTAAAAGAACTGATTGGGTTGATAGACTTGATTCTGCATTATGGGCTTATAGAACAGACTTATAAGACACCAATCGGAATGTCACCTTACCGGTTAATTTATGGTAAACATTGTCACTTACCTGTTGAACTTGAACATAAAGCTTATTGGGCGATAAAGGAGTTTAATTTTAATTTGAATGAAGTAGGAGAAAAGAGATTATTGCAATTGAATGAGATGGAAGAGATAAGAAATGAATCATATGAAAATTCAAGGATTTATAAAGAGAAAATGAAGATATTACATGATAAGAAAATTTCAGGAAAAATTTTTGAGCCTGCACGAGAAGTATTACTGTTTAATTCTCGTTTAAAACTTTTTCCTGGAAAATTAAGATCTAAAAGGATTGGACCCTATATAATTGTGAAAGTATACCATTATGGAGCTGTGGATATTAAAGACCCCAAAACAAGAAAAATTTTTAAAATAAATGGATTAAGATTGAAGCCTTATTTGGGAGATATTAAAATGATTTATAAAGAGTCTTATGAATTGAGTCAACCTGATTAAAGATTTACTTAAGTCGGGATGACGACTTTAAACCAAGCGCTTTATGGGAGGCAACCCATAATAATCTTTTGTTTTGAGTGTTTTTATGTTTTTAATGTAAGGTTATGCCTTGATCTTGACTAATTTTATATTACTTTAGAAAAATTTGATGCTTATAAGTCTTTGTTGACTTAAGCCGAAGATTATTTTGAAGTATGTAAGATTTAGAAATTGGATCACTCTATTCTAAATATGAGTAAAAAGGAGATCAAGTTAACCTTCATTATGATTGCTTATAATTTGTGCTATTAAGTCTAGATTACTCTTACCAGTATAATTTACCTATCTTGGAGAACGAAACTTTGAAATTTGACGATTAGGTGAAACGGAGTTGAACATAGTTCCGGCACCTAGGCGCCAAGATTCGGTGCCTAAGCGCCCGAGTTAAACTATGTGTCAATAGGTCCAGCGCCTAGGTGCCAGATTTGGCGCCTAAGCGCCACGGTTACTGGGTCGTGCAAAAACAAAAAATTTCAGTTTTTCACATGATTTTCATCTTTAAATCAACCCATCTTCATCCCTAACCATCAAGCAATCAAAGTTACGTCCATTACACTTCATTCTTGAGAGATTTGAGAAATTTTTGAAGAAATGGAAGGAAGAAATCATGGAGAAGAGGCTAGGGACAAGGTCTCAAAGGATCCTCAACCCTACTTCAATGGTTTCATCACGGTGAGTTTAGAGAAAATTTCTAGTCATTTGGATAAGTTTGAAACGGAGTTTAAAAGCATTAGAGATCGCCTTCATGAGATGTTTCATCAGATTGAACATCTAGAATGGCAGATGAAACTTTAATTTGATCATTTTGCGGCTTATCAAGATGCTCAAGTTGAAATGTATGCGAAGAACAAGTGGATTGACGAAAAGACGGCTACTGATTTCCCGAGAGCGTTAGTGTTCTTTCCAAGCGGAATACACAATTTCCCTTGTGAAGATTAGAGTATTCTAGTAATGAGATCGTTATTATCTGGTTTGTTGAGTCGTTGTATCGATGTAGTGAATCGATTGTGTTTGTTTGTGTATTTGCTTTCATGTTCAATGTGTGTTGTTTTTGCTTAAAAATTGTTGTGTTTGATTGTGTAATAGGAACTTGAATCAAGTATGATACTTATCTGGAATATATTGAGCCAATATTGAAGATTATAAATGGAATTTAGTGAAGTTTGATTTAAACTTTATGTTTGATTGGTGGAATTAATATTTAATTTTTAAAATTTTTGGAAAATGTTTTGGAAGTTAGAAACCGAAGCCCTACTCTAATGTGAGTAATTGGAAGTTGAATTTATGAATTTTGGTGGAAAATTAAATTTAAAAATAATTTTTTGTGAAAGGCGAGTCTGGCGCCTAGGCGCCAGAATTCGGCGCCTAAGCGCCTGTTCGACCTATACCCGAAAAATTCCTTAAATACTCCTAAAAGCCATTATCAACGCCTAAGCCTTCTTCTTCCTCCTTTTTTCACAAAAATCAACTTTTAGAATCCATTTTGAGGCCAAAACATCAAGGATTTGGGTGCGAAACCACTCGATTTCTTTGTCTCAAGGTCAGATCTACACTTTAAACCATTTATTTTCGATTTTCACTATAGATTTCCCTAGGTTTCGCAAAGAACCGAAATTTTGAAAAAAAATTTTGATTTTTAGTGATTCCTTTGGATTTTTAAACTTATTTTAAATTTTCTAAACTTAAAAAGAGTTTAAATTTTTTACTCCTAAATTTGTTCTTGTTTTCTTTCACGTTTAGATGGTTCTGAAATCTAAACGCGGGAAGGCACGAGACAACTTTGATAACAGCAAATTTTCTACTGCATCTGCGCATTTTCGATTCCACAAATTTGCGACGTCGAGGATGTTCATTTCAGAATGAAGTTTCTATCATCCGGGGGAGATGATTGAAAACACTATCGTTGCGCACAATTGGCAACGATTCTGTTATTTCACTGCTGTTGTTGTTATCCCTATAGTTCGAGAGTTTTATGCAAATTTTGCTGGATGCCGAAGATTATGAAGTTTTTGTTAGAGGTGTCGGAGTAGGATTTACTCCTGAAAGAATCAATGTATTTTATGACCTACCACCTACTATAGAGTGCCACTATTCTAGATTATCTCCATCTGAGGGAGATTTGGATATGATCATTGCTTATTTGACTGACGGTACTGGATCTTGGAAGATCAGGAATGGAAAAAGGGTAAACTTCAAATCCTCCAAGTTAAATGGTATTTCTAAAGCATGGCACTATTTTATTTCTGTAAGATTGTTACCTTCCAACCACCTGAGTGAAGTGACTAGAGATCGAGCGATCTTAAACTACTGCATTCGAGAAAGGAAGCCTATTGATGTCGGCAGTATTATTTATGATTCTGTGGATTCTACTGTGAGATCCAGCACTTCTGTTGGATTGGGATTCCCATCTCTGATTTATTCATTGTGTATTAGCAATGGACTCACTGCAGATATTTCAGAGGGAAGGTTGAAGACTACTAAGCCAATTGGTCATGAGAGCATTAGCATATATGATCGTCTTCGAGGGAAGAGATCGATTACTCCTTCTGCACCTACTCTAGGTAGACCTTCTACTTCCCGCCTTCTACTTCTGCTGAGCCACCATCGCATTTCTGGGAGTCAATGCATGATCAGTTTATAGAGCAGCAGCAGGAGTTATTTCAAACTCACTGCAGGGTTGATACTATTGATAGGAAACTTGATCATTTATCTGATTATACCTAGAGGAAGAGTAGCTATGATGCTGAGTATAATGAAGCCCTCGTCAGATTTCTGAAGGGTGAGCATGATGTTAGTTTCCCTACTTTTCCTAGTTTCACACCATTTGTTGATCCTAAGGATGTTGAGTTTTCCTTTAGTGACGATGATGATGATGAGGCTACAGCCAGTGACAAGTAGTTGATAGATCTCTATGTTGTGCTACTTTGTTGTTAGTTTGGTTTGTTGGTTTGTTTGATGTTTGATGTATGTTGATTTGTTATGTGCCTGTGTGGATTGATTAGTGTTAAGATTCTGTTGTTAGAATATTCTTAGTATATTGTGTTTGAGACTGAGATTAGAGTTAATTTATGATATGTTTATTTCTACCTACTGTTTAGTAATTAGTAATTTTGCTCTGCTTTTATTTTGTTTTAAATTTAGTATAATCATAAAAATTAGCCTGCTTACTTTTTATACCTGCTTCAATTTTATCTTTATTATTCATAAAAGCATGAGTAGAAGTAAATTTTCCTTTTTTAAGATCGCTTTTACATACTTAAAAAAAATTTCCTTTTTAAAATTATGATTTTCTTTCTCTCATACTTTTAAATTTTCATGGTATACCAAAACTTAAGTTTGGGGGAAGGGAAAATACATTCAAATTTAAATTTTCTTTGTCCTTAAAGAGCTAATATTTTTTTAAAATAAAAACTTTTTAACATAACTTAAGGAATGAAGAATCTAATTAAGATCACTTTTATTTTTGAAATTATAAACAATTTAGTGAACTTAACTAAAATTTTAATAACTTTGATTGATTTTAAGAATAGAATTATTTAACTTAAAGAAGAATAAGATTAAGGAATTTTTATATTCATGGTCGAAATAATGGAATTTTAGAAGTACTAAGTAATAAAAAATTATCACTTGAAAAAGAAAAGATTGAAAATCTTTTAGAATTTTTATTCATGTTATAATAATTAAGTGGAAATGTATAAGTTTTGAAAATATAAGTTAAGGATAGTGAAGTTCAAAATCATTAACAAGCTATCCAGATATAGTAATCCTCTCTATATAAAAAAAAAAGAGAAGAGAGGAGAAGCTTGAGGAAATGCCTAATAAAAATTGGCTTCACTTGAATTATCTTATAGAAGGAAAACTAATTACATATTTTACTTAATTTTTATGCATGAATCTTTATTTAGGAAAGGTTTTTCAAGAAGATCTTTTTCTTGTAAATAATCTATGAGATCTTAATATAATAAACTTCTATTATTTTCAAAATGGATTAAAAATTTGAATTCTTATGATTTGGTAGTTGAATATTCTTTAAATTCTTAAAATTAAACCTAGTTAGTGAAATTGGGTTAATAATTTACTAAAAACTTTATAAAATTAAAAATTATAAGGAATCTTAAATATTTATCTTTTATTCCAAAGGTTATACATTTTATATAGTAAAAAGGGTTACTCGAGGACAAGTAACATTTAAGTTTGGGAGATTTTGATCCATGAAAAAAAATACCTATTTTTATGCCTTGATTTTTATCAATTTCTAAGGATATTATGCTTTAATGAAAGGTATTTTTGTGTTTTTGGATGTAGGTGATGTAAAAAGGTCCAAAAAAGAAAAAAAGGGTGAAAAAGGAGCAAAAAGGAGCAAAAATGAAGCAGAATACAAGAATTATAGAAAAATATAGCCTGGCGCCTACGCGCCAGACTCGATACAGAAACTGTCAAATTTTTGACAACTTTTGGACGGTTATTTTGACGGAGTAAGCGGTTATTGGACATTCTAGAAGACTGACAGTTGTTCCTTGATAATAAGACATGTGATACATTGCATTTGGATGCTCCAAAACGGTTTTAATCTCGAAGAGGTGCGAGCTAAAGTGAAGAAGTGTGAAGAACTGGACGCGGTGTCCGGCGCCTAGGCGCCAGATTCCGGCTCCTAGGCGCCAGACAGACCTTCTATAAGATTCATTGAATGTGGACATGTTTTGAAGAGGTGCTTCAAGGCAACCCTTGAAGCCTATAAATAGGAGTCCACTCCTTCAGAAAAACGTGCCCCCATTGTATCCCCTAGCTCTTAGCCACTTTAGGATCTCTCATCCTTAAAGAGAGAAATAGAGAGAGAGAGAGAGATTTAAGGCCACTTTTATTTAGTTTAGTGAGTTTATTTTCAAGTTGTTGCATCTGGAGTTCATTACACTGTGGAGTCAGTAAGAATCAGAAGATCTCTAGAAGGAATATTTGAGATAAGCATTTTATTTTTGATTCAAAATTTATTTGTTAAGTTTTGTTGTTTATATTCAATGTGTTCTGAGTAGTTAGTTTACTTTCTTCCTTCAATTATGAAAAGATAAATAAGATAATATAAAATTCGATGGAGAATTGAAAATCAAAATATTTTCAAAACATTGTGATGATATTAATACCCGATCTTACTTTACTTTTTAAATTGGCCATTTAATTGTTAAAACCTGTTGAAGAGTTTTGAGACCTAGAAGGAGAAGAACTCTTAACTTGTAGATGTCACATGAATCCTTGGGTAGTCGAAGGCCATGTGCGGGCTATTCAAGGTGAAGTGCAAATAAATAGAAAGATAAGATTTAAAGGGCGTAGAATTGATAAGTTTTTAGAGTGAAAACTAAATTCTTATAATTTGATTTATAGAAAAGGAAAGGGTCACTAGTAAGGCCGACCATAGCCACCCTTGGACATCTAGTAGTGTGAGCCTAGATTAACCCATTCTTCTAACAATACATCCGGACCTGATATGTAGATTAGCCAATGTTCTTTGCGCCTGGATCAAAAGGTAAAGAATAGGAATGCTTCTATTTGGCACAATACCATAAAATAGATTTTCCAATGAATATTAAATTATCTTAAAAATCTTGGATTAATTGAAAGGAAGAAAGTTGTTTGTTTTATATTGTTTTCACAAAATCATTTTCTTATTATTGTTTTCTTTACCTGCATCTAGTAAATTAAAAGTAATTTATAGTTAGATTAAAATACAAAAAGATTTTGAAATACAATATTTAAAAATTTATTACCATTTTTTCCCCGTGGGATCAATACTGGGGTCTTTGTTTCAAAGCCCTTTATTACTTGAAACGATACGTATACTTGTTTAGTACCCAAAAAGTATATAAAATATTTTCCTTTAAAATTATATTTTGTTATATAAACATATATTTAAAAAGTATTAATCGCTAACGGCCTAGCATTCAGTAGCAATCAAATTTTATTTAATGCTATTACCGTAAATTAAAATTTGGTACACATCTATATAGCTAGTTATTCCGGGTCAAGTGTTTCGAGTCTTTGCCAGAAATTAAATTTTGTAGCAGTGGTAACAAATTCTTGTATTTGGAAATACAAAAATCGAGTCAATAAACATCAAATTTACATTCACGAATTTTTTTATTGTGTGATAAATTTACCTATTATTTATTTAAATCATATAATTTACTCAAATAATAAATAATAATGAATAAATAAATTAGCTTCTTCCTCCTCTCGCTCAGTGCTCCGATTCTTAGCTAAGCTCGCCGGATAATTGCCATGGAAGCTCGATTAGCTGTTTGCTAAGCTCGCCGGATAATTGCCATGGAAGCTCGATTAGCTGTTTGCTAAGCTCACTGGATAATTGTGATCTTATCGCTAAGCTTGCCTTCCATCGCTAATTACGATCTTATCGCTATGGCTTCGATGATGAAGGCGAGGATTTAGGGTTTTTGGGCAGAGCCGATGGAGGCAAGAGACGAAGGGGGAAGGAAGAGGAAGGAAGAAGAGTCACCAGAGAGGAAGGAAGGACGATTCGAACCGAACGTGGGGGAAGGAAGAAGAGGCACCGGATACGGAGACGGGAGATGGGAGACGGGAACGGGGCACGCGAAGAGGAAGGAAGATTCGCACCAGGCACCTCGGTGATCGAATGCGAAACTTGGGTCACGGGCTAATTTCTCCCGCATACGCGATGAAATACGCGGCTCGCGGGAGTTCCCCGCGGGCAGTGTGCAATACAAAAAATAAAACGCTGTTTTTAAATAATTTGTGATAAGTGCAAACCAAACGATGCGGATGCGTTTTTAAAAACGCCCCCGCACATATAAGCTGCCCCAAACGGGCACTAAGTCTAATTAATCAGTTAAACCTTACCCAAATCAGGTTTAATTAACCTTAACCTAATTAGACTCAACCATAATTAAGTCTAATTAATCAATTAAACCATACATAAATTAGGTTTAATTATCCTTAATCTAATTAGACATAACAACAACTAAGTCTAAGTAATCAATTAAACATTACCTAAATTAGGCTTAATTAACTTTAACCTAATTAGACTAAACTACAACTAAGTCTAATTAATTAATTAAACCTTAACTAAATTATGTTTAATTAACCTTAACCTAAGTAGACTTAACCATAATTAAGTCTAATTAATCAATTAATCCTTACCTAAATTAGGTTTAATTATCTCTAACCAATTAGACTTAACCACAATTAAGTCTAATTAATCAATTAAACCTTATCCAAAGTAGGTTTAATTAACCTTAATATATACTTAGGTTCAACCCAACTTGAACCTAAGTCAAATTTAAACCTTTTATGTTCAACATACATTGAACCTAACCTGAACCTATACTTAGGTTCACATAACTTGAATCTAAGTCAAACTTAAACCTTTTAGGTTTAACATACATTGAACCTAACCAAAACTTATACTTAAGTTCAACCCAACTTGAATCTAAGTAGGTTCAACATACATTGAAGCTAACCTAAACCTATATTGAGGTTCAACCCAACTTGAATCTAAGTCAAACTTAAACCTTTTAGGTTCAACATACATTTAACCTAACCTAAACCTATACTTAGGTTCAACCCAACTTCAATCTAAGTCAAACTTAAACCTTTTAGGTTCAACATACATTGAACCTAACCCTGAGCTATACTCAGGTTCAAGCTAACTTGAACCTAAGTCAAACATAAACCTTTTAGGTTCAACATACATTGAACCTAACCCTAACCTATACGCAGGTTGAACCCAACTTAAACTTAAGTCCAATTTAATCCTTTTAGGTTCAAAATACATAGAACCTAACCTTAATCTATACTTAGGTTCAACCCAACTTGAACCTAAGTCAAATTTAAACCATTTAGGATCAACATACATTAAACATATATTTAAGTTCAACCTAACTTGAACTTAAATCTTTTAGGTTCAACCTACATTGAATCCAACTTAAACTTAGGTCCAATCTACATTAAACCTAACTCAAATTAAAAGTAGGTTCAACCTAACTCGAGCCTAATCCAAATTTAACTCAGGTTCAACCTACATTGGACCTAACTCAAACTTAACTTAGGGTTAATCTACATTGAACCTAACTCAAGCCAAACTTAAGTTTAACGCAACCTGAACTTGATCCAAACTTAACTTAGGTTCAAACCACATTGAACTTAAACCAAACCTTTAACTTAATATAAACCCAAAGTTGAAATTAAGTCAAAACCCTTAACTTAGATTCAATCCACATTGAACCTAAATCAAACCTTTAACTTAAGATCGACCCAAAGTTAAACTTAAGTTAGACATCAACCTTAGGTTCAACCTACATTGAACTTAAACTCAAATCCAAATTGAATCAAACCTAACCAAATGTTTAGGCCCAACTGACATCAGGACTTAAAACCCTAAACCTAACCTACATTAGACTTAACCAAATTCCTTCAGGTCCAACCAATATTGGGACTTAAACATTAAGGCTAATTTACATTTATACTTAATCAAATTTCATAAAACCTTTAGATTCAATAAACATTGAATCCAAATTTCTAAATCTAATTCATAGTAGATTTAACTCAAAAACCTTTAGATTCAAACAACACTGAATCTAAATTCCCAAGTCTAATTTACATTAGACTTAATTAAAAAACCTTTAGATTCAATAAACATTGAATCTAAATACCTAAATCTAATTCATATTAGATTGAACTCAAAAACCTTTAGATTCAAACGACAATGAATCTAAATTCCCAAGTCTAATTTATATTAGACTTAATTCAAAACCTTTAGGTTCAAAGGACATCGAATCTAAAATTCCTAAAATTAATTCATATTACAAATCATTAGATTCAAATGACACTGAATCTAAAATTCCCAAGATCTTACATACATTGGATCTGAATAAACTTAACTCTTTTCTTTAGGTCTAAATTACATACAAATCAAAACTGGCATATAAAAATCAATCAAAATAACATATGGAAAAATTTTAAATGGTTAATAAATCATAAACAACCTAAAATTTTCCAACCTAAAATCTGAAAAGACATTAAGACTTAATTGAAACTTTAATGAACAAAGATCTCAAAATGCAACTTGAACCCCAGTGTTCTTGATTTACAAAGATTTTTTTGGACAATGTAATCATGGTTCTTGATAGGAGTCTTCCGGTCCTGGTTTTGGACTAAGTAGATCAAGGCATCTGATGACCCTGGGACGACGGAGCCATGGACATCTTGACTGGGTTATCTAAAAAATTAAAACTTAATTAAATAAATCAATAAATTAATAAATAAATTGACATTATTTCATTTGTAAAAAATCATCCTGACACTGTTTTCTTGCAGGTTGAAAATAAATTCCACCTTAGATTTACTTTGCATGTTATTAAGGTGTGCTAACTCTGTTTTGCAGGACGACATTTTGAAGACGGGTCAAACGACAACAAAACAAAATCAAAATCAAAACAACATCAAAACGACATTGACAAAACAAAACAAAACAACATTAACAAAACAACATTGAAAAATAAAAATAAAACGACAAACAACAAAACAAAACCTAAACTTTTAGGATAATCACAAACCTAAACATTTAGGATAGCCACCAAACAAATAACAAACTACAAGACAAAACAACAATAAAATGTCAAACAACAAAAAATATATATATATATATATATATATATATATATATATATATATATATATATATATATATATAATCGACACGACAAATGACATTGACAAAACCAAACTTTTAGGGTAGTACATAACATTTAGAAACATGGCATTTCTTTCTTTATTCTTGAAATTTCTTAGAAAATAAGTTTTAACATTAATAAAAACCTTTCTTAGATAATCTTAATTATCTAAGATGTAATTAACTATAGGAGCTTGCTCCTATATGAGTTTTAAGGACTCAGGATAGGTATCACACCTAAAAAATCTCTGGTTATCAAAATTTTACATAAGATCCTCCTTATATAAAAATTTCTAGAATAAGGCATTCTAGAATCCCTTTTTGTAAGGATTATCACTGATATTTCTCATTCTACTGTTTTCTACTTTATCAGCCCTTAATTTCTTCAAATTTTTTAACAACCAATGATCATTTACATGATCTAAAGAAATAAGATTTCTTGAAGATTAAGGCTTCATTTGGCGCAGCTATTTTCGCACGGCGCGGTCCTGGAGCGCAGAGAAGAGTTGTTTGGCGCGCGACTTTGTGGCGGGAGGAAAGAGAAGCTGGCAAAAAGCAGACCGCGGGATAAACCAGCGGCCCCAGCTTTCTCATGTGAAATTGCCCCTGGAGCCCCTAAGTCACGTCGTTCTTTCCTTCCCGCGCTATCGACTTCACTCCTTCTTCTTCCCGCGCCACGTTTACTTCGCTCTTTCTTCTTCACCGCGCGACGTCCAGGAATCCTTTATACTCCATCTCGCCATATCGGTCACTGTTATTGTGCCCTGTGCCCGCGTATCGTGAAGCCGCCCCTGCCCCAGCATTTGATGAATCTTCTGCCTAGCGTCTTGTCTCACTTCCCCGTCGGTCAGCTGTTCCCGATCGTCTCGCGAAGCATAACTCCCCTAGCGAAGCCTCCTGACCCCTGCACTCCTTCCACCATCACTAAAAGGTAAAGCATCAAGTTTAGATATGTTTTACATTTAGATGTAGATTCTGGTAGGAATTTGCACCTTCTTGATCTGAAGATTGTAGTTGTAGATTCTGGCAAGGGAGATTAGCCAATTAATCAATTAATGCATATGTTACCCACTTTTTAATGTTCACAGAAATAGCAACGACACCAAAAACTTGATCCCGCTTAATATATATTTAATTTTATGATGGAATGTATAATGTGGATTCTATGCAAGTATACGTATCGTATCAAGTAATACAGGGCTCTAGTGGAGTTCAAGTAATAATGTGGATTCTACGCAAGTATACGTATTGTATACGTATCTAAGATTTCTAGCTCGCTATTTATTTCAGGAAAGACTATATTAACAAGAGTAATTTACTTAAGATATTTAGATGATAGGAAGTTCAAGAAAACACTATTTAGTAAAATACTAATCCAAATATATAAGTTTAGAAATATATTTGAGTTTTAACCTTTAGGTTGATTCT
Organism: Papilionanthe hookeriana x Papilionanthe teres; assembly: GCA_022702705.1. Taxonomy (NCBI): domain Eukaryota; kingdom Viridiplantae; phylum Streptophyta; class Magnoliopsida; order Asparagales; family Orchidaceae; genus Papilionanthe; species Papilionanthe hookeriana x Papilionanthe teres. The sequence goes on along the minus strand of CM040432.1, from coordinate 9,841,914 downwards.
ATTGAAGCCAATTTTTTATAAGGCATCTCCTCAAGCTTCTCCTCACTTATGTATTTTTCTTTTCTTTTCTCTTTTTTTTTTCTTTTTGGATTGATTTTCAATCCTTCTCTTTTCTTTTTCAAGTGAGGATTACTATATCTGGATAGCCTGTTAATAATTTTGAACTTCAACTTTCTCTTCCTAAATTTGAAACTTAAAATATTTCTTTGCTTATATGTATTTTGTAGCCTTTACTTCATTGAGTTTCAATCTCTTCTTTTTCACCTAAATTCTTAAGAATTTCAATTTTAGAATTTAATTTCCCTAACTTTAAATAGTTTACTATATTCTTATTCCTTTTAACCAAATATCTTATTCTATTAAATTAATTTGGATTTCTAGAAATATTCTATTCAACTTTCTATAATAATTATATAAATTAATTCAAGTTACTGAATTAAAAATTATTACAGAAAATCAAATAATAATATTTTTTTAAAACATAGAAATTGAGAACAACTTAATAATTAAATTTGTATTTTTCCTCCCCCAAACTTAAATTTTTCTATCTATTTCTAAATGGTGAAAAAGAAAATATACAATGAATCATACCTTTGAGCTTTAGGTATTTCTTTTCCTTGAAATTTTTGCAGGCTTTTTCATCATTTAAAGAACATGTACTGTTAGTATTCTTCCATATATATAGTATTTAAAAGAGAGTGCTGGGTAAAAAATTTTTTAAATAAGTATAAAAACACAAACAGATTAAAACTTAATCTACTATTACACATCCAATAAATCAAGTTACTAAAACAATCTAAAATTAAAGTTCACAATTTATAAAACTTAAACAACAGATTTAAAGAAAAACTAACATACTACTTTAAAGAGAATTTGCATACTAATTTAACATATATAAAAAGTCTAACATAACAGCTTAAGCAATTTAAAACAAACACACCAACTCCACAGTCCACAGAAAGTACATAATAATTACACACAAAGTAATAATGTTCTTAAAATAAGAATTAATCTAAACAAACCAAATAAAGTCTCTAATCTTCAACATCAAAATCCCAAACTATATCATCTCCCTGATCTCCAGGCTGAGAAGGCTGAGCAGGCTGATACTGTGTGTAGCGGGGGCACTCAGGAAAGACAACATCTAATTCACCTCTCCTATAACGACGTTCAGCCTCATAATATGCTATTTCGTATTTTGAATGTTGCTGGAGATATTCACTATCATAATCATGTCTTCTCTTCAAGCCTCCAATCCTTTAATCAATATGCTCCAGTTTTTCTTATATTTTCTCAAAACTTTTCCGCTGTAAAGTCATCTCATTCATCAAATCTTGAAGGGTAGGAGTACTATGGGGAGGTGTGTCATAACTAGTAGAGGGAATATCTCTACTTGAAGAAGGTACATAGTTCCTTGTCCCAGATCTTCATCCTTCGTGGGATTCATATTTCTTAATATTAGCCAGAGTAATGGGTTTCATAGGCTCAACCCATTTCTCATTATCTCTTGCCTCTACCCCGCATAATCGGTGCAAGCAGCATGATAAGACTAGGATGTCCTAGTCCTCCTCCACTTTCACTTCTTGAGGTGGCTAATATATTCTTATAAATTACACTTCCCACATTAATACTTTTTTGGTTATGAATACAGAAATTCATAACTGCTCTATCTCTTGTTACCTCACTATGGTGGTAAGTAGGTAACAAAGTAGAACAAATAAAATAGTGTCAGGCTTTATATGATGCATTTAACATAGAAAGAGGGAAGTTTACCCGTTCTCGCTGCTTTATCTTCCAAACTCCTTTCCCGTCAGTGAGAAAGTCGATCACCTCTTCCAAAGTGGTCCTTCCATAGTTCCAAATGTATCATACTCACTAGTGTATGTGTCACGTACCTCGTAATAAGCATTTATTCTTGCAGCAGCCGAATTCCACAAAAAATCCTCTAACCTTAATCGGTGCATCTTTCACTCGTGTCGAGTTTGCATAAAATTCCTTTACCACTTCTACATCGGCTCTGTGGGTCATGAAACAGAAATTTTCCCATCCTCTTTCTTTAATTATTCGCTCAACCTCTCCTCCAGGACTTTTGAAAACTCGATCTTGAATGCATGTTATGGCTTGAATATTGTGAAAATATCTTGATTGTGCCCTTGCATTTATGAATCGGGTTTTGTCGTAATCCAACCTTCACTTTTGTCGTGGAGCCATTTTTTATCAAGGGGAGATGAAATCTGGTGTCAAAAAGTGTTGAAATCGCCTCAAATCCAAGATCTCACAAGCCCTAGGTCGATTTTTTTGAAGTTTTGAGGAAGGGGATGATGAATAGTGTTTGTTGACTGGTCAAATATAGGACATTTTGCGATCTCGCTATCGATGAGATTTTTCTTGCCGTCGGCGAGCTTATTAATTTACCAAGGCCAAAGTTTCAATAAAATCTCGCCGTCGGCGAGATCGTTCTCGCTGTCAGCGGGATAATTCTCGCCGTCGGCGAGCTCCAAAAATTTTAAATATTTAAAATTCTTTAATCATTTTTAACCTCGATTTGGCCCTAATTAATCTTCCGATCACTTAATTTGATAATTTAGTATGAAGATTAGATACTTATACTCACAAAAAATTTACACAAACAATATAACTTTATATATGAAATCCATAATACTTACAAACTTCAGACTTTTAAACACTAACACTTTAGACTTAAATACTTCAAACTCTAATAAATACTCAGCATTGCAATCCACACCACAACACTCTAAATGCTGAGACATAACAAATACATATAATTTCATCAAATCTGAGATGAACAAATTTAAAGTTTAAATCATAGTAAAACCTAAATCCAAATCAACACATATATACACAAAAATATAACATAAGATAGAAATCTTTACTACTCCTCAGTGTCTGAACTAACATCCTCTCTGATATTCTCGATGTGACGCAGGTGCACAAATAGATTGTAGAAAGGCCTGAAAGGGAATTCTGCAGTAGATTTTTCATCAATCCACCCTTTTTGTCTCAGTAAATGAATAAAACTGGCCTCCAGATGTCCAATATGATCAAAGTGCTCCTTCATCCTCCAGTCAATGTGATCAAATATATCAGAGATATTATCGATGGAATTCATCACGTTTTGCAACTCTTTTTCTAATCCTTTAATCTTTTTCAGAATGAAATTTGTTTTATCAGTAAAGGGCTTCACTAAAAGATTGTTCTGTGATGCTCTATCAGAAATAATGGTAATCTCATCATTGTTATCCAAAGTTGGAAACATATCCGTAGGATCGAGTGGTTTCCATGGCAAAAGTACATTTTCCCATGCCTCATAAGAAACTTGGTACTGACTGCATAAAGCAAATATAGTCGATGGGTGTCCAAGTCCAAGAACTGACCCATGAACAATCAATCCCAATGCAGACTTTACTATAATTGATCCAACATTGATAGGTAGTCCAATTGGAATACAGTAATTTAATATAGGCATTCCTTTGAAACCTTATTTACCCTCATAGTGGGTAATAATTTTGATGAGATAAAGAAATGTCAATGCTTTGAGACAGGGTTAAGAAGTGATGCAGAGAAACTGACATACCCGTCTTCGTGCAACTCCCAATCATCAGGTTCGTCGGTCAGGTATCTATAAATCTCGTTCATATTGTATCTTGAAGGAACAAAGTTTGAATAATGACAGACAGGGGTATTCTCTATAGAAAATAATTCATTTACCCTTGAAGGAGTAAATGTTACCCATCTTCCTCTGACGTAGACACTTCCATTGTTGATCGCATGTAGATTACAGTAAAACTCTTTAACTACAGGAATAACTACAGCGGATGTCGTATAGCAAAATACTTCCCAATGCCGCTACACGATCATTTCTTAAATTTTTGTGGTGGAATTTTCTACTCCTCTGTTGACAAATCCCCTTTCTTTAATAAGTCGCTTCTTCATCAAAACTTTGTTGAAAATACGCTGTGCCTCCGAACTGACGAATTTTCTTCTGTTGAAAACTCCAGTTTTTGTGGTTTCTAAGAGTTTGGTGGTCATTTCGGATTGAAAGGAATGATCTCTAGTCGTTTCTTAGGAAGAAAACAGTGTAAAAATGAATTTGGTATGGTTTTCTACAAAGAAATGGCTTTAGAACCGTCCAAAATCGGACATAAAACTTAAGAAACCAATTTTTCAACTGCTTCGCCGTCGGCGAGAAGTTTTTCGTCGTCAGCAAGTTAGTTATAAAACTGATTTAAAGATATGGCACGCGATCTTGCTGTCGGCAGGCTCGGGCTCACTGTAGGCGAGTTTCAGTAAAATTTCCCAATTTTGCTCTGGTCCGAATAATTTCTGATCTCATCATATAGGTTTGAATTTGTGATGATTCTAATTAATAAATTGAATATTAAGATTTATTAATATTACAGACTCACTAATTTGTATATAATTAAAATAAAAGACTACTATGGGTTGCCTCCCATAAAGCGCTTGGTTTAACGTCGTCAGCCCGACCTAATTTCAGTTAGTAATCAGGTCGACTAAGCATTAAAACCTCTTTAAAATTTGGTCTTCTACCTTCGAAATATGGTTTTAATCTATGTCCGTTTACCTTAAATCTATGTCCTGTTTTTGGATCTTCAATTTCTATAGTTCCATATGAAAATATTTGAGTTATAGTGAAAGGTCCTAACCATCGAGATTTCAATTTCCCAGGAAATAATTTCAATCTAGTATTATATAGCAAAACTTCTTGTCCTGGTTCAAAATTTCTCTGATTAATCTTCCGATCATGCCATAATTTCATCCTTTCTTTATAAATCCTATCATTATCATATGATTCATTCCTTAATTCTTCTAATTCATTTAATTGCAACAATCTCTTCTCACCAGCTTCTTTCATATTATAATTAAATTCTTTAATCGCCCAATATGCTTTATGTTCTAATTCAACTGGTAAGTGGCAAGTTTTTTCATATATAAGCCTGTAAGGAGTCATTCCAATCGGAGTTTTATAAGCAGTCCTGTATGCCCATAATGCAGTGTCTAGTCTTATAGACCAGTCCAATCTATTAGGGTTTACAGACTTTTCTAAAATACGCTTAATCTCTCGATTAGAAACTTCAGCTAATCCACTAGTTTGTGGATGATAAGCAGTTGATATCTTATGAATAATATTATATTTTTCTACTAGTTTGTGAATATATTTATTTCTAAAATAAGTTCCTCCATCTATGATAATCACTCTCAGCATTCTAAATCTAGTAAAAATATTTTTCATTAAAAATTTTGAAACACTTTTAGCATCACACCTAGGTAAAGCTTGCGCTTCAATCCATTTGGAAACATAATCAACAGCTATTAATATATATGAGTTTCCAAATGAAGGAATAAAAGGTCCCATGAAATCTAATCCCCAAACATCAAAAATTTCAACTTTTAATATAAAATTCAGAGGCATTTCATTTTTTCTTGATATATTTCCTACTCTTTGGCATTTATCGCAGGTTTTTATATATCTGTATACATCTCTAAATAGAGTAGGCCAGTAGAATCCAGATTGTAGAATTTTATACGCAGTTTTATCTGTCCCAAAATGTCCTCCAAAATCAGAATCATGACATTTTTGAATAATTGGTTCAGTTTCTTCATAAGGCATGCATCTTCTAATAATTAGATCCTTACATTGCTTATATAAGTATGGTTCATCCCAAAAGTATGTTTTAGTATCATGAATGAATTTTTTCTGTTGTTGCAAAGTTAACATAGGTGGTAAAATGTCACTTACAATATAATTTACTATATCAGCATACCATGGTATTTTCCACTCATTTATATTATAAAGTTGTTCATCTGGAAAAATGTCTATAATTTCATTATCAGTATCATATAATTCATGATATTCTAATCTTGATAAATGATCAGAATTTGATTATCAGTTCCCTTTTTATTAACGATCTCAAAATCAAATTCTTGCATTAATAATATCCATCTAATTAATCTTGGTTTAGAATCCTTTTTTTGCATTAAATACTTTATAGCAGAGTGATCAGTATGCACAATACATTTAGTTCCTATTAGATAAGGCCGAAATTTATTAAAAGCATATACAACTGCTAATAATTCTCTTTCAGTAACTGTATAATTTATTTCAGCATCATTTAGAGTTTTACTAGCATAATATATAACTTTGAAAATCTTATCATATCTTTGCCCAAGAACTACTCCTATAGCATAATCACTAGCATCACACATAAGCTCAAATGGTTTCTCCCAATTAGGTGAAACTATTATAGGTGCTGTAATTAATTTATCTTTTAATAATTCGAAAGCATTCAGGCATTCAGTTGTAAATTCAAATTTCTTGTCCTTTTCAAGAAGTTGGCATAGAGGTTTAGTAATTTTTGAAAAATCTTTTATATAACGTCTGTAGAATCCAGCATGTCCAAGAAAACTTCTTACCCCTTTCACCGTAGTTGGAGGTGGTAATTTAGCTATAACTTGAATTTTGTTAGGGTCTACTTCCATGCCCTTTTCCGAAATTTTATGCCCTAATACAATGCCGCCTGCAACCATAAATTGACATTTCTCCCAATTAAGAACTAAATTAGTTTTCTCACATACTTCAAATACTTTTTCAAGATGATTTAAGCATGTGTCAAATGATGTTCCAAATACAGAGAAATCATCCATAAATACTTCTATTCCATTATCAATTAATTTACTAAATATAGACATCATACATCTCTGGAATGTTGCAGGTGCATTACATAATCCAAAAGGCATCCTTCGAAAAGTGAAAGTTCCATAAGGACTAGTAAATGTATTTTTCTCTTGATCCTCAGGAGCAATTTGTATTTGATGATAACCGGTGTATCCATCTAAGAAACAAAAATACTTATGTCCGGCTAATCTATCTAACATCTGGTCTAGAAATGGTAAAGGGAAGTGATCTTTCCTGGTGGCTGCGTTTAATTTTCTATAATCAATACATATTCGTCATCCAGTAACTTGTCTTATAGGGATAAGATCATTATTTTCATTAGCTTTTACGCTCACAACTCCTTTCTTAGGCACACAGTGAATTGGGCTTACCCAAGCACTGTCAGAAATAGGATATATAATACCATTATCTAACCATTTTAAAATTTCTTTCTTGACTACTTCTTTCATTATCGGGTTTAATCTCCTTTGGGGATCTACTTTAGGCTTATGTTCATTATCTAAAATAATTCTGTGCATACAGATTAAAGGACTAATTCATTTAATATCTGCTAAAGTCCAACCAAAAATTTTCTTATATTTTTTTAAGGTATCTAAAAGTTTTTGTTCTTGAGATTCATTTAATTCAGATAAAATAATAACTGGTAGAGTTGAAGAATTACCTAAGTAAGCATATTTCAAATGATTAGGTAACATTTTAAACTCAAGTTCAGTAGGTTTAATAATCGATGGAACTATATTTTTTTCAGTGTTTTCTGTATTATCCAAAAATTCAAATTTCTCTTGAATATAATCTAGTTCTTCATTTATATTGGCTTTTTCAATTAATTCAGTATTTTCTTTTTCTAATTTTTTTTCATAATATTCCTTAAAATGTTCTTTTTGTAAATGATCGAGTACTTCCATTCAAAAACACTCATCATCTTTTTCAAGCGCAGGATATTTCATTGATTTAGCAATATTAAAAGTTACTTTTTGGTCATTTACTCTCATAGTTAATTCTCCTTTTTAAACATCAATCATAGCTTTCCTAGTGGCTAAAAATGGTCTTCCTAAGATGATAGGAATTTCTTTATCTTCTTCCATATCTAAAACAATAAAATCTACAGGGAAGATAAATTTATCCACTTTTACTAAAACATCTTCAATAACTCCCTTAGGATATGTAACAGAACGATCAGCTAACTGAAGGGTTACTGAAGTAGGTGAAATTTCTCCCAATCTTAATCTCTTAAAAATTGATAGAGGCATTAGATTGATGCTTTCTCCTAAGTCACACAAAGTTTTTCCATAAAATTTTTCTCCAATAGAGCAGGGTATAGTGAAACTACCAGGATCTTTAAATTTTTTCAGGAAGCTTTTTCTGAATAATAGCACTACACTCTTCACTAAGTGCGACCGTTTCATTATCGGTAAATTTTCTTTTTTTATTTAGAATATCTTTCATGAATTTTACATAGTTTGGCATCTGTTCTAAAGCTTCTACGAAAGGAATATTTATTGTTAATTTCTTCAGAATTTCAAGTAATTTAGCAAATTGTTTATCTTTTTTATGTTGATTTAGTCATTGAGGAAATGGTTGTGAAGGTTTTTCAACAGAAATTTTCATTGGTATTAAAGGATTTTCTAAGTTTGGATCTTGTTGATTCTTTTCCTTTTCGATTTCCACTTCCTCTTTTTGACTTTTAAGTTCTTTCTGAATTCGAGGTTCTAATTCTTTTCCACTTCATAATTGTATCGCTTTAATTTGTTCATTTCCTTTATCTTTGGGATTTATTTCCACATTACTAGGAAATGTTCTAGGTATTCTATTATTAAACGCGGTAGCGATATGTCCAAATTGAGTTTCAATATTTTTAATAGCTGTTCCTTTATTTTGTAATTGGTTTCCTTGTATTTGTAATTGATTTCCTTGATTTTGTAAATGTTGACCCATATTTAATATTAATTCTTCTATAGATAATTTCTTATCTTTAAATTGAGGGTTATTATTACTAAATCCAAGTGGATAACTAGGTTTATAATTAGAATTTCCTTGGTTAGAGGATTTCCTAATGGTTGTGTTATGTTGTTCATCCATGGTTGATTAGTTGTATTATTATTCCAATTAAAATTAGGATGATTTTTCCATCCAGGATTATAATAATTCGCATAAGGATTATTGGGTCTGTTATTAATAGCATTCATAGTTTCATATGAAGGTTGAGATTCTATAAGTTGTTTAGATGAGTTTTCTTCTAATATAGTTGGAGAGTAATTCATTCCAAAATGATCTAATTTTTTATATATAGCAGCGATTTGCGAAGCTAACATAGATATTGCATCATTTTCATGAATACTGGTTATCTTTTTCGGATTCATTTTATCAGCAGGCCATTGAAAATTATTGGTAGTCATTTCTTTGATTAGTGCATAGGCTTCATCAAATGGTTTTGACATTAATGATCTTCCGACGAGCTGAGCATCGATGATTGATCTAAGAGATCCTACTAATCCATTATAGAAAGTTTGAATAATTAATCAATACGGTAACGCATGATGTGGGCATTTCCTAAGAAGTTCTTTAAATCTCTCCCAAGCTTCATATATTGATTCTCCATCAAACGGACTAAAAGAAGTTATATCATTTCTAAGCTTAGCAGTTTTAGATGGTGGAAAATATTTGGATAGAAATTTTTGTTATAACTCTCCCCAAGTTTTAATAGATCCAGGTGCTAACGAATTTAACCACATTTTAGCCTTATCCCTTAAAGAAAACGGAAAAAGTCTAAGTCTAATAACATCGTTAGATACTCCTTCATATTTGAAAGTAGCACATAGTTCTAAAAAACTAGCAAGATGTAAATTAGGATCTTCGAGTAGGTGAACCACTAAATTGATTGTTTTGTAACATTTGGATAATTGCAGGTTTAAGTTCAAATGAGTTAGCAGCTACATCAGGGTTTTGAATAGTTAAATGAATTTCATCTAATGTAGGGTTGGCATAATCTCTTAATGGTCTCTGTTGATTGATATTTTCATTTTTAGGAATATTCACCATTTGTGTTAAATTTATAATTTCTTTTTTTTGTTTTTTAATTCTTTTAATTGTACGCTCTAATTCTGAATCGTAAGGTATTAAATTTTCGTTTCCAAATTTACGCATACAATTTTGTAAAACAAATTTTAAAATAGTTCGTTGCTCTAATACATAATTTCTTTCTTCCCCGGCAACGGCGCCAAAAACTTGACCCACTTTTTAATGTTTACAAAAATAGCAACGACACCAAAAACTTGATCCTGCTTAATATATATTTAATTTTATGATGAAATGTATAATGTGGATTCTACTCAAATATATGTATCGTATCAAGTAATACAGGGCTCTAGTGGAGTCCTGGTTATCGATCCCACAGGGAAGTTTTAAAAGATTTGTAACAGCTAAATTTAAAGGATTTACTTACTAAGATAGTATACGGAATTTGGAATACTTAACTAAAGCGATCTAAAGTAAACTAATGCTTTAAATAAAGTTGATTTAAAGATTTTTTTAGAAAAAGTATCATTCCCCTTGTTTTTAGAAACTTAAGTGAATGATGAATTCAAATAGATTTTTTTTATTGTATTGTGACAAATAGGAGCATTCCTATTCTTTACCCTTTGGTCCAGGTGCAAAGAACATTGGCTAGTCCTTTGCTTGATTACTAAATCTGTGGCTAGGCTGGGAGGATACCGGCTGCCACTGCAGAGCTCCCACGTTCCCCTCACCTGAGGGCTAACATTTACACTTCAGCTCTCAAATAATAGGACCAAATTGAACATTTTAGTCTGTCACACTAAAATGTCCAATTCTACGTCTGATAAATAATATTTCCCTATTTATTTGCACCCTCCTTTCAAGGCTTTTGACTTCCCTGAATATTGGATGTAATCTTTACTATAGTAGATAATTTAACATATTTTAGCAATTCAATTGGCCAGATTGAAAGTAAATTAAGTTTTAAGTAAAAGATTATCACAATTTATTTTAATATATTAGGCACTTCTATTTAATTTCATCAATTCACATATTTTCATAAACAATGAAAAAGACTAAGAAAACTACTCAGAATGCATGGGAATTAAACAAAGCATGAATTTCATTTAAAGTTAACAACAATAAACAAAGATACTTATCTCAATTTCCTCCCCAAACAGACTCCTTGAAGTTCCTTTGACTTTTCCTTCTAGTACAACACACTTCTTAACTCACTACTTACACTTACTCACACTAAACTTCAACTTAGACTCAAAAGCACACTAATAGAATACTCTAAGACTCTTAAAATAGACACACAACATACTAAAATTCGTCCTCTATTTATAGAGGTAGACAAAGGTCCAAGGGGTACTTAAGCACCTCTTCAAAAAGCGTCCAGGTTCAATGTATCTGGCATTTTGAACTGTCTCGCCGTCAGCGGGGCTTCTAGAAGGTCTTCAAACCGCGCGATCTCACTGTCGGCGGGCTCGGGCTCGCTGTCGGCGAGGTAGTTGCAAACCTTTAAGAAATTCTCTTCATAATCTCGCCATCGGCGGGCTCGATTTTGCCGTAGGCGACTTAGTTCATTTTGCATGTATTTCTTCCTTTTTGATCCAAATTTGCTCTATTTTATGCTTTTTTCTTCCATCACTTATAAATCTTCGTTCCTGCAATAAAATAAAGAAAATACATTTCTTTAAAGTGCAATTTCATAAAAAATAGGTATGAATTTCTTAACATATTTTTCTATGATCAATATGTTATGAAGCGGTGCTAAAAATTTTGAGTTCTGAAGCAGCGTATGTGCAAGTGATTGTTTAATATAGTCATTTGAGATTGTTGGGATGCAAAGTGGTGCTAAAAAATATGAATCCTAAAGCATTCTACAAACAAGTGGTCATTTGATTTGATATTCACTTAGTATATAGTCATATCATATTAAATGTTCATGCAGTTGTTTTCAATTTGCTCTCAAGAATATGAATCTTGAATCAATCTACGAACGAGAATTGATTCCTAGCACGAAGGTTCTGATTGCAAATGAGCATCTTTAAATTATCCCAGTTTCATATGAAGCTAAATTTCTAGTTCACAGTTGGAAAATTTCTGGTGTGTAATACAATTCATTTAGGACATTCAGTGCTCATTTCTTTTCTCAATTTACAGCTTTAATCATGGTTCATGTTATTATTTACATTGTTCTTCTAAAGAGATAAATTTTGAAACCTGAAATAAATGCTTATCCAGATTATGTTTCTCTACAAAACTATTATCACATGGCACTTGCATTTATTTAATATTCCTACTTTGAATTGAGATGTTCTGAAATCTCAATGTGTGCTTCTTATCCAGATGATGTTTCTCCTATAACCAAAAATATTATCACAGCTTTGAGGTGGATCTTTAATCTTATGTGTCCTTAGTTCAATCAACAATTAAAAAAAATATTGATTTTCATATTGGATGGCTTTTATAAAAAAAGTTCTTTTTTCCTTTTTATATCATATTGAGATACCATGAAATATTGTTTAAAACTTTCATGCAGACATTTATAGGGTTGTTCATGTACCAACTTTGAACACTGATACAGAACTCACTTGCAAAATTAGTGAGAGAGAGAGAGGCAAATAAGTTTGCCCACGTTGATATATATCTACTTTTTATCAAAAAAATGTATTGTTAGTAGTGATCTCACTTTTCTTTGTTATATTCATTATAGATCATGCAAACTTACATCGACACATTCATAGTTATTTAAGTAGATCAAGAACAAACTTCCATCTAAAAGTAATAATACAAAACAAAAACATTTTAGATTTCTCAATTTTTTTTACCTCAAATTCCTTGCCAAAAATCTTTTAAATATTGTTAGCTCTTCCTTCAAGTTTGCTTCTATTGTTTGTAAACACAAGACTTTGCTTCTATTGTTTGTGATGGATTATACACTTTTGACATTATATTAATGGAAGGTTTGCATACATATCATTTAATTCCTTTGTATTTACATCTCTAATGCAAACTTTAATGTGTATTTTTATACACACCACCTTATGTTGTTCCCGATGTTATTTATTCTATCATCTTTCTAATGTCTAACTGTATTTAGTGTTGTGTTTCTTGACTTTATTCTATGATAGTATTAACATGAACACTAAACCTAGAGAGGTTGCTACACCTGCATTGTGGGAAAAAATATCAAAATAATATTTTGTGATATCTGCATTAAAGAAATTGATCGGGAACGACCTGTTTCAGTAAGGAAGGTTGGGAAAATATTGTCAGGAATTTCAAAAAAAGCACTGGTAGGGATTCTAAGAGGGTGCAACTAAAAAACAAGTGGGACCAACTGAAGAAGGACTGAAAATTTTGGAAGGACCTAAAAAGAGGATTTACGGGTCTCCGTTGGGATCCAGTGAAATGAACAGTTGCTGCACCTAAGGAATGGTGGACTGAAAGACTTACGGTGAGCATTGCTATTTAATTTAATTGTTCTTTCAATATATAGTTTATTCTTAATTGGATGTTTATCAATTTCAATATAGGTGGTGCCCACTGCAAAGAAGTTTAAGCTATCTGGAATTGAGCCTGAATTCGAGGAGAAACTTGATCGCATGTTCAAGGGGGTGGTTGCAACGGGAAACTTCACATGTAACCCGAGTGAGGCAGGGTTCTCTAGCAATGCCGTGAATTTGGGAACCCCTGGAGATTCAATTGATTCCATCGACGTCCCTAGCCTGAATCAGAACGAATTTGAAACCACTTTTCGTTCAAAATGTTCGATGGTTGATAAACGAAATTCTAGTGCTTCTTTACTCAGAAAAGAGTTATCCGAGGCAGTTTCTTGTTTCAAAGCGGAATGTCAAACTTCAAATTCTACCACTATTGAGGAGGCACTTGAAATTCTAAACACTACGGCCGAAATTTATATGGATGAAGATTTATACCTGTTTGTAATAGAACTGATTGAGGATCCAGTTCGTAGAGATCTTTTTGTTAAGATGTCGGCTTCCCGCAGAGTGGGATATATTCGGCGTTTTCGCAATTGATTGAACATTTGAGATGTTTTATAATTTTCGTGACAACAACATTTATGGTGCACTACTTTTCTTTTTCTTCCCTAGAGTTATATGTGTGAATTATGATTTACCTTTCCAATTTCATGCAAACTACATTGTAGCTTTCAAACTTCATGTAGTCTTCTCCTTTTCTAATTTCTTGCAAACTAGGTTGTACCTTTCTAATTTCATGCAAACTTCGGCTTAATTTCATGCAAACTTTATTGTGCCTTTCTAATTTGAATTCTAAAAATCTCTTGGAACTAGTACCAGTCACCATGGATGCAAATAGAAGAAGACAAATATCGATCCAAATGGATTCACGCAGAAGAAAGCGTAGAGGGATGTTTTTGACTATAATGTGTACAATGTACGAGTACTACAACTCATACATTGATCGATCGCCATGCATGCCATCTTCTTATTTTGGTGACAAATGGGTTGGAGAGTTACTTGCGGGGCACCCTACAAGATTCAGTAATATGTTTCAGATGAGCCAGACAGTATTTATCAATCTTCTGGAATTACTAGTAGGAGCTCATGGACTTAATGGATCTTTGAGAACCTCTGCACTAGAGGTGCTCGCAATAACACTGTTCGTATTATCTCAAAATCAGTCTATGCGAGGAGCGATGGAGCGATTTTAGCACTCCTCCGAAACAATAAGCAGATATTTCTCAATCAGATTGAACGCACTTGTTAGCCTATCCTCTCATATCATCAGACCCTCAGATTATAAGTTCGAGTGGACACCCACTGAAATATCACACGATGCGTGATATATACCTTTTCTTAAGGTATTTTTCTTAGATGTGATATAGTTAATTTATTTAAAGTCAAATCTAACATTAACTCAATCAGGACTGTATCAGTGCAATTGATGGAATACATGTTGACGGACGTATCTCAAATAATGACAAGGTCGCATTTATCGGTCGTTGTAGAAGCCCTACCCAAAATGTAATGGTCGTCTGTGACTTTAACATGTGCTTTACTTTTGTTATGGCTAGTTGGGAAGGCAGCGCACATGACAGTCGAGTTTTTAAATCTGCGACACGGGATCCTAATAAGAACTTCCACATCCACCTGCAGGTACACTCGGGAATGACATCATTGTATCCGTAAAACGAATCTCAATACTAATTGTTCTTTTCATCAGGGAAATACTACTTGGTCGATGTTGGTTACCCATTGCAGCGAGGGTATTTAAAGCCATTTCCCGATACAAGATATCACATTCCAAACTTCGCACGTGCAAGTAACGTTACACGAGGCAGAAAGGAAATGTTTAATAAACGACATTCTTCGTTATGTGGTATCATTGAGAGGACGTTTGGTGTGTGGAAAAAAATGGGTGATACTGCATGATATGCTTCCTTACAGGTTCTCGAAGCAGGTGCAAATTGTGCTTGCTACAATGACTCTCCACAATTACATTAGGAGACATAATTCTTGTAGTGATATCGACGTCCGTTTGGCGGAAGAGGATCAAGAACATGTGCCCGCAAAAGTATTTGAGTATCGTGTAGGTCATTCTTTGCTACAATAAGATAATGAGGCTTCCACTAACTGTACCATAGACGGTAAAGGTGTTGGCGAGATGGCAGGGTTGAGGGAACGAATTACTGATGAGATAGTGGGCGTATAATTAGATATGTACTGAAAGATTAGTTTTTTGAATTTAATTTGAACTATGATTTTTTTAGAATTTTATTTGAACTAATATTTTCTACAAACATACAATTTTATTTTGTTCTAGAATGGTATATATACAAATATATATTACTTTGTTTAAATGAAGGAGGGATCACAAACATAACACTTAAAATTTTATGTAGGAACCGTTCTTCATGCTCAGAAATTTGACAATGATTTTTCTTTTAAGTTTTTTCAGGTGAATGATTTCCACCTTTCAACATGGTTCATTTTCAATTAAGAGAACTTCTGCATAGTGACAAATTATTGACAAATTAGAATTCTTTCAATCACTCATTTTAACTTAATCAACAATGGTTGCATCTCTCTTTGAACTCAATTTTCAGATTATTTTGTGCCTTCTTCCTGTAAACACTACAGAAAGAGATAAATATAAGCTGGTAAAAACTGAATAAGGAGATGGATGTATGAGGTGTGCAAATAAGGACTAGGATATCATGCTTTTCTAAGAAATACATACAAAACGTTACACTTTATATATATTAGAGGTACAGGGAGCAGGTTGAATATTTACCCAGAGGTAATTGAGAACTTGCAGCCCAGTGTCATCCATTTATAGTAGATGAATGGTCTAGATTGGCTGCTGTTGTAAGGAAATCTGTTGTTTTTGTTATAACAGATTTTTTATAGTTGTGACTCCCATGCCCTTAAAATGCCAAATGCTTCTCCTATCATGTGGATCTAGATTATTTAGTATTGCTTATAGTGATATGCTGGAACATTTTTTAAATTTGCAAGCTTTCTTTGTTGGTCTATGGACTATTGGTTTTGGTCTTTGTCAGTAGAAATACTGAATGAATGAATGGCGTGGGTGGTATGTATGTAAAAATATCACCATTTTAATTTTTGAGAGGTGAAATGGCGTGGGTGGTATGTTTGCAAATCGATTCAGAAATCTGACTTAGGTGGGAATGTGCTTGAAAATCTTAAACCATACAGAAATCTGAAGAGCTTGTCCATATTTCATAGAAGGGTGTAAGCTCTGCAAAATGGATGTACAATGCAGATTTGATCTCCAGTCTGTAGTGCATCAGTCTGAACTGGTGCTCATTTCTAAGATAGTTCTCTGTTAAGTTCTAAAATATGTGGTTCATCTCCTTTCTCTGCCCCCATTTCTAAGATACTTCTCTGATTCTTAGAATTACGCAAGAAGTTTAGCCTTCTTTCAGATAGATATTTTTAGAACAAATCAATTCGTGCACTGATTTGACATACAAATTTTCATTTCTGCTCAAAGTTAGCTGATTGGTCATATTAAATTTTGGTGTTTTTGTTTCTGCTTTGCACAGTTTGATGTTTTATATTCAGTAACTTGGCTGTGCAATTTGGCTATATTTATCATTTTGCACTGCAATAGTGTGCTCACTGAAGCCTTGTTGTTTCTGAAACTTATTGACATAGTTTCCATCTTATAGCTAATGGTATGTATTAGGCTATCGACATTGCACTTCTCTTTTGTATGTTGTATTTCCATGAAAAAGGCTTACTAACTTTTTTCATTTAGTGGTGGAAGTCGTTATGAAGCTATTTTTAGGCTAATTTTTCTGTTATTTTATTGCTGCAGTGGTCGTGAGTTAATACTATCAATTGAACATGTCCATAACTTCAGGGTGTTTCCTGTAATATAATAATAATTCTTTATCTTCCTCCTTGCATTTAAGTGGAATATGAACTTCATATATTTAAGTACATAGATAGTAAACTATTTATATCATGTTAAATGTTAGCAAGATTTACATACATACCATTCGAATCTATTTTCATATAGTCATTTTTTTATACAGTTTTTACGATTATTTGAAGCTGATCAAGTGATGAAAACACTGCAACAATCTGATGGATTTATCATTTTGTGATGTTTATTGAATTTAAGTCTCCGAGGATCTTTTTATACTGAGTTTTTTAAATCTTTTTTTTTTTTTGAGAAAATGAAGAAATGACATATGGGATATGATGATGAATTAATTGGTCCATGTTTCTGAGTGCATTGTGACTGAGAATCTTTATTTTGATTTCTAATCCCGTTGATAAACAATCTACTTATATCGTCATGAAATACATTGTTGATCAAAAGGTTTGTTGCCCAACTCCAAGATGGAAGAAAAGGCCGTCTTTCTGTATTGCATTGTTATTTATTTCAACTGTTTTCATAGATGTCATGTTCTTCCATTGATTGTTAAGCTTAGGAATTCTCATCCCATGTCTCCTATCATGGTAGCTAGAACTTCAACAATGAGTTCATTTGCCACCTTAACAGGCTTCAAACTTTTAGGAAGTGTGTACTCATTTTATAATGGTTTGTTGTATGTTGTGTTTATAGTTCTCTTGTTTGAGTGAAATAGTAGAACTGGTAGGGATTGTTTATAGAACTCCTTAAACATTTCTTGGGAACTCTCAACCACACTCATGCTTGCCTTGAGTGCTTATTCCGTAAACTGGAGGTGGGATTTCAAAACTTGTTTATGCAATGCATCTCATTTATAAAAATGGTAAGAACTTGCATCTTCCCAATGTTTCTTGCCACCACACAAAATAAATTTGATAAATTAAGAAATAAATTTAAATAAACTTTAATAATAATAATATATATTATTTAAAATATATAAAAATTTGGTGCTCTATTTTTTCTTTTGTTGAAATAGGAAAATATGAGCTCAAGGAATCAGGCACGTCTCGACGATTGTTCTGCCACTATGGCCTGCAGGCTTCACAACTGATATTGCTTCGGCAACACAACTATGGAAGAAAATTCTATAGTTGTCCTCGAGCCATCGCAGAACAATGTCGCTTCTTCCGTTGGGCAGATAGTTCGGAAGATTCTCATGAAGACGGTGATAGGGAATGGGCAACATCACTTGAGGAAAGTCTAGCACGGGAGCTGCACCGTGTCAATGTTAAGAATAATGTGATAATCTTGTTAATTATCATTGTAATTGTTCTGGAATTTTTTTTGCTCTCTTGATACTGGTGAGCAAGTCATCCTAGGGTGATTATATTGTATGTTGTCGAGTTTATGAGGCTTAACTGCCAAAATGTTTTGAAACCTTAAATTTTGTTGGAGGCAGTTGACTGTTATATTTCTTGAACTCATAATTTGTTGATGAAAGGAACAAGTATTGCAATGGCTTCAAAGTATTTAACAATAAGCATAGATGATTCAATATATTTCACAAACCCTAGTCTTCTACAATATTATGTAGTAGTTGAATTTATTCCATAACGAATCTAATATTAAAATTCTCCTAAAAAATATAGTTTATGTGTTACAAATGTAAATACATAAGAATCTATTTTATATGTCCAATAATCTAAATAAAATATTTTTAGCACAGTCTGTTCTGTTTAGAAATAAATTTTTGCTGCTAAAGTTACGAGAATGTGGTGCTTAAATTTATTTTCTAAACATTTTTACAATACAGGGGCAGGATGGTCATTTTTCCGAAACAATCGCTCCACAATTGTTTTCGTAGCAGTGCACCAAACAGACATACCAACTTCCCGCAAGTAGCTTTCAGAGCAACACGATACAGTGAAAAGCTAAGAAGCTGCAGCTGCACCAAACAGAGCCTAAAGCGATATGATAGATAAACTGAGTGGCAAATCCCTCAAATAACGATAATGGCATTTCTCACCTCACATCGACACGTGAGAATCTCGGTGCCAACGGGCCGGCGACGAGCCGGGATCCCAAACTCCGGATGCCACCAAACATTAGAAATATAACTTTTTAACTTGTCAAAAGGGAAATACACTATCATATTTTATACCTTTGAGAAAGTATGGGCTTAAATTTATGATACTCTAGCAAGGGCATTGGGTATTCAGGATTATGAACCCAAAATCACTTTTATATATTTTATTTGCTTATATTCTTATCTTATTTCAATTATACAGTTGACCTCATAATGCTCAAGGCTTAATGTGAAGTATTTTAAAATAATATGTGGCAAGAGCTAAAAAGTTGCAGTTTGGTGGGGTTGTGTTTGGGGGTTTGGAATGGGTAGGGTTGCCATACAGGTTGAAATGGAGTGTCAGGTAATTTTTATGTATGTGTGCATCAGTATGCATTCAAATGAGTGTGTGTTATGTGTGCACTTATCTCATATATATGTCATGATTGTTGTGTTTGGAGTTAAAATTTATATGCCTTTCCTATACATGTATATTGGTTGTGTCAAGTCCACACCACCTCCCATAAAATCAATCTTTGTATTGGTTGTGAAGTTCTCTCACTTTTACCTCTCTATTTATTAGTAATGGAACTTTATGCTTTTTATTGTCTTATGGAGTTTGTGATTGCTTTCAGGAAAGAAGAGCTTCGGCAACTAAGGGACATCTCGTAGAATGCTATGCTACTGCGGACTAGAGACTTCCTTTTCGAGGTCACGACAGATTCACAACTACGGTCAATACTTTTACAGATGCCCCCAGAGATTCGCAAAACAGTGTGACTTCTTTCGCTGGGCTGACGGTCAGGTGCATTCCACTACTGGAAGTGATCGCAGATTGATAACATTATTGAAGGACAGTTTAAAAGGAGAGATCCATCGCTTTCATGTTAAAGACAATATCATCATAAGTATGTGGCTGGTGTATGGGGTATTTTTAAGAATCCGTTCATGGATTGACCTCACACTAGTATTGCAAATGAGAACATAGTTTATGATGTTTTACCTTCAATGATTAATGAAACTTCTCAAATATAAAACTGTGCTCACAAATTTTGAGTTGTTCATATAAAGTATGATTTACTTATGTTATTAGGCCATGAGTTGAAAGAAATATCATGAACAAAAGATGTAACGAATAAAAAATTATCTATTAGAAAGATAAATTGCGAAATTTTGTCTATGAATTTCATGAATTGAGATTTTTTTCCTTTTCCCTTATCACTTTCGGTATTCACAGTTAAGTTAGTTGGGCATCTGAATTATTGAACTGCTTCAAAGTGAAATTCTACTTCATAAGTATCTAAAATATCGTTATCACAGTTTTGTTTTAAACAGTTTTACCATACATGGCAAAGACTCTAAAGAAGATTTCACATACTTGTACTAAATGTAGACAACAAATTTCTCCACGAAGCATTTTCCTCAACAGAAGCCTTACTGAAAGAATTACAATGTAATAAAAGTTGAATAGTGCATATGCAGCTAAAACGAAGCCTTAGTTATTCCAATACCCTCATTAACCGGCAGTTCAATAATGCGATAAGTTCATCCTGGAAGGGTCAAAAAATATGGATGTTCATATCATAAAATTTTTATATTATATCATATAATTTCGCTAATCCTATTTTCTCAATGTTTCTCTTTGTAAGAAAAAAGTCTTTAAAGAAAACAGTGGAATATGATAAAAATTTAAATCTTTAAGACGATTGAAACAAATTAATTACAGCAAATATTATTAATAATTAAATTAAAAAAAAGTGCAAAGCTTCTGCTGAAACCTGAACAAATTGGAAGAACAAGGGCACGGCATTTTCTCTTCTTTCCTCGCTCGCTCTCGTTAATCGATCTTAATTCCTATAAAAGTGTTTGTTTGATTCTTTTTTTTTTCGTTGGGAAAGATCTTCGCTCCTTGTCATTTACCATGGAAGGTACGGAATTCCTGCTCCCGCATTTGGATTTCTCAAGTAATATTTCGGATTATCGGTTTTGATAGCAAGCAATGTTTTTATTTCAATGTTTTCCATTTCAATTGTTTCCCTGGTTTTCATTATCTATGAACTGAAGTTTGGGATCAAAAATTTGTAAGGCGATTAGTTTTTTTCAATTCCCACATTATTTTGATTGGAATTAATGGGCTTCGCTTGAAAAGCGATCGAAATTTGTGACCAAGAAACTCTTCATCGATACCTGCTGCCCTGCTCTATTTGGGACATGAAGTGGGAGCTCTGGGACAAATATCATCATTTTTCTTATTGACTGGGTTTTTGATTTAATAATTCTGAGGAAAATGGTATACTGGAAATTGATAAGAAAGATGTGAGAATCATGCCCCCAAGAAATTACTTTCTTTGCCCATTATAGAACATTCCCCCCTCTTCTTTTTGAGAAATAACATTTGTTTGTTTATATGATTCATATGATAATGGATATATGAGTTATAATCAGCATAATATCTTTTTGGGAATTCCAAACAATTTATGCTCAAATGTATGGGTATCTTTTTTTTTTCTAATAGGATTCATAATAGTTCCAATGGGATTTCATAGACCATTTATTGATGCAATAAAAAGCAAAAAAAGAAGGCTTTAAAGAGAGCCTCCTATGATAGGTTGGGCATCTTTGATGAGATGCCCCATTTGTTGTATTGATTACAATGCCATAAGTTTGGTAATATACTTCATGCAATGTTTGAGGCTATAATATAAGGTCTTGACTATTGAGTTTATGTCATGTAATTATTGTGTGAGACTACTAATAATATCCCTTATTATTATTATTATTATTATTATTATTATTATTATTACTACTACTACTGCTGCTGCTATTATCATTATTATTATATTCTTTTGTATGCATTGTAAAGTTTATGTTCCACAACTTTGAATGTAATTGTTACTATTGAATAGGTTGCTAGCAAAACGAGGTTTGCCAGCTTCATTTCTTCTGCTTTTCACTTGAGCTTCTATACTGATAGATTTTTAGATAGAAGATAGTGTTTATTGTTAACTAAGGCCTTTTTTTTTTGTAGATTGGAACTATTATATATTATGTACTGCAATGTAAGATGCTTATGTTTGGATATGATTGTTGAGTTTTATTTGTATGTGTTTAATCATTTTTTATTCATTATTTTATGTAATTTTTCTTTATTCTTCTTTCAATTAATGTAACTTAGTAACTTGATGATGGATAAAGGAGGGGCTTTTTTTACCATGCTCTTTTGGTATTTGTTACTTCTACTTGCTCCTAGTTTTAAGGCTTTCTTTCTCTTTCTTTCTATTTCATGCCTTCTTTCGAGGCGTTCATTTCTTCTTCTAATCCAATTGTTCTCCTTATCTCTCCTCTTATTCCTTCATGACAGATACATTTATCAACAATCAATGTTTCTTAGCCCTCTATGATCTTTAGTCTTGTTATTCTACTCTACATCAATTAATTTTAAAGAAACATTAATGATTTTATTTTTTTCTTATTTTTTTGGAATGGCTCAAACCTTATAACTCTACTTTAGAGACCAAAGGCAACATCACTCAACCAAGTGGATAGCTGTTACCTTCTTTTTTTTACATTTTCATGATAATTACAAGTGGATGGTGGTTATCCACTATGGTCTTTTACTCTTGTGTGAGGTGTGTGTGGCTTTGCAAGAGGAGAGGAAGAAGAGAAGATTTAGTCTTGCAGGCTTAAATTGGGTTCTATTCTTCTAACTTAGCATAGTCTTGAACTGTATTTTAATATTTTTTGTGTTTACTTTTATTGAATGTGTATAGAAACTAAGTACATTTTCTTTGATTAAGTCTTTTACCTTGGATTTTTATGTATTTTGCTTGTCGGTTCGAAATAACAATGAATGTTTTGTTGTTTTGTTAACCTTAATCATAATTTAAATATGTTTTGGTCAAGTGTGTTTTAAAATCAGCTGTCATCTAACAATTTTTTATATAAAACAAATGGAATAGTAGGGTTAACATGCAATTTTTTGAAAACATAGGATTGCTTTTGGGAAATTGTAATCTCTTTTAGAAATAGTGACCATGAAGCCTTTTATATAACTTAAGATTGGAATATCCCTAAAATGTAATATAAAGAATAAATGTTTCTTAAGTCTAAATGGAGATTAAGAAATAATTTTGTCTTTGACTGATAACTACCTGAAGGAACCTAGCACAAAATTGCATAAACTTTAGGTATTGAAAACTTTGAAGAATCTTTTTCATTAAAAAATATCCCTTTTAAAACTTTAAATTTAGAGTTCATGTAGCTGGATAAAACTTTGATTTTATAAAAAGTAGTACTTAATTCAATTTAATCTCGACCATCGTGGGAACAATCTCATATTTATCACTTTATTACTTGAGATAGCAAGTGGACTTGTGTACACCATACAATAGTCAATAGGTTAATCTTAACGTGTAGCAATTTGATAAATAATCTCAGATAGGATTTCCTATAACCTCTTCTATATATGTTAGTATCATTGAGTGCCACTCAACAAATAATCTCAGATCTGTCAAAAATCCTTAATGAATTTCTCACGACATCGTCTATACAAGTTAACAACATCAAGTGACACTTTGACAAACAACTTTAGATAGATCAAACATCTTTAATGAATTTCTTACAACATCTTTTATACATGTTGTGGAGTAACACTCCAAAAAATAATTTTGTATATATTAAATATCCTTGATGAATTTCTTATAACCTCTTATGTATAGGTTAACATTATTGAGTAACACTCTAGCAAACATCTTTTGATAGGTTAAACATCTTTAGTGGATTTCTTAAGATCTATTCTTCATAATTAACATTATTGAGTAACACTCTGATGAATAATCTCGAATAAATAAAAAATCCTTAGTTAATTTTTTACAACGTTTATATAAATTAACATCATCGGGTGACGCTTTGATAAATTAACTTAGATAGGTTAAGCTTTCTTAATGGATTTTTTATGAACTCTTATACATATATGTTAAAGTTGTCAAGTAACACTTTGAAAAATAGCTTAAGTTAGATCAATGTTCTTCGTGTATTTTTATGACCTAATTTAAAGGTTAATATCATTGATTAACACTTAAACAAAACATCTCAAATAGGGTGAACATCCTTGATGGAATTCTTACACTCTTATGTATAAATTAATGTTGTCTAGTAATACTCTAATAAATAATCTTTGATAGGTCAAACATTTCTATTAGAATTCTTACAATTTCTTTTGTATAGATTAACATCATTGAGTGACACTTCGACAAATCACGTTAGTTAGGTCAAATAATTTTTTTTTGAATTTTTTACAAGCTCTTTTGTAGATATTAACATCATCGAGTAACACTCAGATGAATAAACTCAAATATGTCAAACCGTCTTAGTAGATTTTTTATTATATTTTTTGTACATTTTAACTCTTTTGAGTAACACTTTGATAGACCACCTCAGATAGGTCAAATATCCTTGATAAATTTCTTATGATATCTTATGTGCATATTAATATTATCGAATAATATTTTGAGAAATAAGTTTGGAAAGGTCAAACATCATTAATAGATTTCTTACAACCTTTTCTATATATGTATACATCATTAAATATCACTCCAACAAAAAATCAATGATGGGCCAAAATCTTTGATGGTATCCTAATGACATCTCTTATACATGGTAACATCATATAACTCTCCGACAAATAATCTCAAATAGGGAAAATATTATTGATAGATTTCTTACAATCTTTTATGTAAACATAATATCATCAAGTAATACTTTGATAAATAAAATTAAATAGATCAAACATGATTGATGGATTTCTTTTGACCCGCCACACATGAGTTAATATTAATAGACAACTCCATAATCAAATTAATTTTACTAATTACATCCAATATAGTTAGGCTGCTACTTGTCCTACATCGTTAGATCATTGTTATTTTTATGTTTTCATCCAATAATAGAAGGCTCTTAGTTCACCAATCACCTCGCAAGATCTAGACTTAAAAAACTTGATCAAAAGCGACTCTAGAGATCTAAATAACACTTAGGCTTTAATGTTTAATAACCTTTAGAATTTCAATGTATGACTAATGACATCGTTAGATTACCATCACCATTGATGCCAATATCCAACACCATCAAACTACCACTACTTCAATCCATCATCATATTGTTATTAATCGACCATCACAAACACTGCTATTTGGTAATACATTAAGACTACAAATATCGTTAGATTATCATCATCAAGCTACCATCATTTGGCCATCATTTTTTAACAAAATTCAACCATTGATGCTCATTGATCTAGTCGCATGTCAAAATTAATGTCAATTCTCACCAACATCATCGTTTATCATCATCCTTAAAGCAGATGTATGCCACTGGTACTCAACTTTGTAAATTTATAACATTGACATATATCACGGCTTATCAAGCTAGTGCATGCTAACAATGAGTGCCATTTATTTATAGTATCACTAGAAGGCACAGACAAGAAGAAACATTTATGAGAAGATAATGGAGGATGGGATTCACAATTGAAAAACCTCAAGGGGTAAGTGATAGATAGAGTTTCCATTCACTCCCCTATAAGACACATCTATGAGAAAACCTTAATACTAATAGTGGATTGAGTGAGTCTACATTGAAAATACTCCATAATATCAAGTGGTTGATAGTGTTTCCAATCAAAATCTTAAAAGGCTCAAAAGCCTTAAAATGTACAATTTTTTTACTTATTTAAAAAAAAAAGATGACTTAAGCCTTAAAAAACTTTGAAATCATTATGCTCATATTTGGAGGCAATATCGCAACTAATACGTTAGATGTCTATGAAGACTTACATTTTCAAGACATAAAATGAATTTCTTTTCTGGGGGATCAAGATACTTGAAGATCAAAAGTTCATCAATTATCAATATCTTAAACTTCAATTGAGTTTATACATTTCAAAGAACTCTTGTCTTAAAATAATATACAGAGCTAGTGAATTTACATAAGATCCTAACGCTCTACAGCAATATCTTGAGATCTTCTCAAGCCTTCAAAATTCTCCTCAGCTTCCAATAGTTTGTAAGAAAAAGAAAACATATATCTTAACTGTAATTCTTTTTAATGTCATCATATACAACACTTATATATTCCAATAAGTAAATTCTTTTTTCTAAAAGCTATTGATATCAATGTCAACATCATGTTGAAAATCCTATTTATCTAATTAGCATGATCAATAACTCTTCCAAGGGAAGATCAAAAGCTTATTACATGAATTACAGGTCATAATTGTCTCTAAATCTCTCTCATTTATGAATAACAATAGTCTAAAGATAAATAGGCATCAATAGCTTGGAGATGAGCATGCAACAATAGTTTGTTGGTGAACAAACGACATCAATTTGATGACAAAGCCTTTATCCAAATGTGTTTATTCCACCATTTTTTAATATTAAATGCTCAATATTAGTATTTCCAAAACTTAATAAGCATCTATGAATAGATTCAGATAATTTAAAATTTTAATTATTCTTGTTCCAATCGACATGTGAATTTATAAAATATCCAAAATCATGATTGGGACTTTTTAATGATTGACTACATATTTTTGAATAATACAAGCATGGAAGTTTGAAAATAAGGTCAGCTAATTGTCACCAAGAAATTTATATGATATGGCAAAAATCTTAATGCATTTTGGGGTAAGAGATCTTTCAAGTTTGAATTCAAGATCATCTAAACTCTGATTTAAAAAAGATTATAGTTAAACTAAGCAACTCAATAATAAAAGCTTAATGATATTGAAAATGACTCAGTCGAAGTTCAAATAAGCCAAAATCAAACATTTGAAGTGTGTTAAAGGTTTTGGGGCATTAATTGGGGGTCAAACAAACTCTAAATTTTGTATGCTTATAATTAAATTTGAGCGAGTCGATGATAGGAATCCAATCATCCCAAGGCCATCTAATTCTAAAGCCATTAAGACTTCTAAATGTTGAATAAATATATTATGATTGAATGAATCAATATTGGCCATTTGATGAAGCGTTTTAAGAGGTTGGTCATATTTATTAAATTAATTACCCCACTTAATAGCTATAAATTTGTACATATTTTTCACATGAAGAGAGAAAGGAGAAGATAAGAATGAGCTGACAATTGAAGCATAAATTATGAACAAAAGTGTAGGTGAATGATCACTAACCATTAACGACCATCAACAACGATTGTTAAAACCAACAATAATTGTTTTAGCCACCAACAACTACTTTGTAGCCACCAATTATATCTGTTGCAGCTCAACTATGGTTGTTGTAGCAGAACTTTTATTAAGTAGTCATGATTATCGATTTTTGTAATCTCATCTTCTCTAATTTGAGAGAAGAGTGGACTTCTATACTTTTAATTACATGGTGAATTACTTTGATTAGGAAAAACCATTGTTGGTCTCAAGCTATATGTGAAAAGTGGAGGGTTGCGTGAGGTAGTCAACATCCAATATAAAACTTGTCGAAAAAATCATGACATGAATCTTTTTTATCATTGTAGAAGTGTTAGAGCGTCCCCTAGAAGTGATACGCTTGTATATTCTGAATACAGTGAAAAGAGTGCAAGGGTTGCTACACCGGCACTTGAATGTAGTGTGAAATAAGCAAGAGTTTTAAACTTTGGTATTCAGGTAAGGAGATTGATAACTTAGGTTTTAAACTTTGGTATTCAGGTAAGAGTCACACTAGAAATGGTGTAAGTGTAATTATAGATAAAGGTTTGGAAGATAATGTTATAAATATCAATAGAGTTGGTGATCAAATTATAGCCCTTAAGATTATTATAGATACTAAGATTTTTAATATTATAAGTGCTTATGCTCCTCAAATATGTTTAGATATAGGTACTGAAGATAAATTTGAATAACTTAGAAGACTTAATAGAAATGATACCTTTTGAAGAAAGAGTTTTTATTGGAGGAGATTTAAATAGACATGTCGGTAGAATGAGAGAAGATTTCAGAAATATTCATGGTGGCTACGGATTTGGAGTGATCAATGATGAAGGTAGAGCCATATTAGATTTTGCTTTAGCGTATGATTTTTTCATTACTAATACTTTGTTCAAGAAATGAGATGAGCATCTTATTACTTATAAGAATGGATCTAATAAAACTCAAATTGATTATTTTCTTATGAGAAGAAGAGATCGTAGTGATTGTAAAGATTGTAAGGTTATTCCAAGTGAGAATTTATGTACCAAATATCGATTATTAGTTCTAGATTTTAAGATGGAAGTCTTAAAATAAAGATTACTAGGATTTATCATCTTAGAATTAGATGGAGTACCTAAAAGACACATAAAATTTGTTTTATGAGTAAAATTCAAAGATTTTAAAATTTGGGATGTTCATGAAGAATCACGTGTTATGTGGGATAAAGTAACAAACACTATTAAACAAGTGACAAAAGATGTACTTGGAGAATCAAAATAAAAAATTTCTATCAATAAAAATATTTGATGGTGGAATAATAATGTGCAAGAAAAAATATAATATAAGAAGTTATCTTATAAAAATTAGTTTAAATGTATAAGCTTAGAGAACTGGGAAAATATCAAACGACCCATAGGGAGTCTAAAAAAATAATATGTGACGGTAAAAATTCTGTTTTTAGTGATATTTGTGATAGATTAGATACTAAGGAGGGTGAAAAATATATGTATAAACTAGTCAAACAAAAAAAAAAGAAAAGTAAATATTTAACTTAAGTGTATTTAAGATGAAATTAAAAAGTGTTTTTCTTAGATAAAGTTATTCAACATAGGTGAGTGAGTTATTTTGATAAATTTTTAATGAAGTTTCTGAAAATACGATCGACCTTAATGATCTTAATATCATTAATAATAATAAAGCGCTTCATTTTTACCGCCGCATTAGTAAAAAAGAAGTTGAGGAGGCTTTAAAGAAAACCAAGATTGGAAAGTCTGTAGGACCTGATGATTATCCCATTTGAATTGTGGAAATATTTAGGAGATTTGGGAGTTTCTTGGCTTACTAAACTCTTTAATATTATTTTAAAAACTAAAATGATGCCTGAGGAGTGGAGGAAGTGTATTTTGGTTCCCATTTTTAAGAATAAAGAGGATGCACAAGAGTGTGCAAATTATAGAGGAATTAAGTTGATGTGTTAAACTTTAAAATTATGGGAGAGGGTTATTGAACATAGGTAAGACGTATTACTAATATATTTATGGATTTCTGCCGAACAGGTCTACTATGGAAGCTATACATTTATTGAGAGGTTTGATGGAGAAGTTCAGAGATAATAAGGAGGATCTATATTTTATTTTTATTGATTTAGAAAAAGGTTAAGATAAGATTCCAAGAGATATCTTTTGGAGAGTTCTTGAGAAGAAAGGTGTTGATATGACTTATATTTAAGTCATTAAAGATATGTATACTAGAGCTGTTGCTTGTGCTTGAACTGAAGGAGAATTGATCATATTTTCCTATTTCTGTTGAATTACATCAGGGATCAGCTTTAAGCCCATATCTTTTTGCTTTAGTTATGGTTGGTCTTACTGGACATTTAATAGAGGATGTACCTAGGTGTATGCTTTTTGCTGATGATATCCTTCTTGTGGATAAGACGAGATAGAAAACCCAGAAAAAACTTGAACTATGGAGTTCTAAATTGGAGTCTAAAGGTCTTCGTTTGAGTAGGACTAAAACTGAATACATGGAATGTAATTTTAGTAATAGTAGCTCTAGTGATAGAAGTGTAACTTTGGGTGATCAAATTATTAAAAAGTGTGATCGATTTAGATATCTCGGGTCTATTGTTCAAAGCGATGGTGATATAGATGGGGATGTTAATAGTTGAATTCAAGTTGGTTGGTTGAAATGGAGGATTGCTTCGGGCCTTTTGTGTGATAGAAATGTACCGCTTAGACTGAAAGGAAAATTCTATAAGATGGTGAAACCTGCAATGCTTTATGGCATTGAGTGTTGGCCTTTAAAAGAGAAGCATAATACTAAGTTAAGTGTTGCCGAGATGAGAATGATTAGGTGGATGAGTGGCTTTATACTTAGGGACAAAATGCGAAATGAATATATTCATGATAGGGTTGGTGTAGGTCCAGTGACAAACAAAATTAGATAGGATCGTCTTAGATGGTTTGATCACATTAAACGTCAACCATCTGATGATCAGATTAGGGGAGTAAATGTTTTAGACTTTACTTATGTTAAGAAAGGCAGAGGTCGACCTAGGAAGACTTGAGCATATTGTATAAAAAGTAATCTTAATTTATTAGAATTAAATGAAGATATGATACTAAATAGGACACAATGGAGAAAAAGGATTCATGTAGCCGACCCCACTTAGTGGGATTAAGGCTTTGTTGTTGTTGTTATCGTTGTTGGGTGTTCTATGTAAATCTAATTATCTAATGTATTTCTATTTGTGTGTCCTAGAAAATTATACTGAGCTAAGACAAATTTTTTTGCCACTGAAAATGTTCTATTATACAACAATCTCCAAATAATGTCATACAACCAAATTTCAAAATACTAATGGACTAATTGGTTTGCGGAAAAAGGGAATGTAGTATAATCAAAATGTATTTTATTTAAAATATTTTAGAGTTGTTTGGTTCGGTATAAGAAAATGTAGGAATTTATGTTTCTATTTTTGGTTTGAAGAAAAATAAAATTAATGAGAAACACAGTTAGCGGTGACGGTGACAGGCAATGACGGTGATGGTGGAAATGAGGTTTGTAATTACAGGTATTTGAACATTGCCCGATCTGTTGAAATCCAAATACTAGAAGTTTAAACTAAAATGTCGATTCTA
Organism: Papilionanthe hookeriana x Papilionanthe teres; assembly: GCA_022702705.1. Lineage (NCBI taxonomy): Eukaryota > Viridiplantae > Streptophyta > Magnoliopsida > Asparagales > Orchidaceae > Papilionanthe > Papilionanthe hookeriana x Papilionanthe teres. The sequence continues at coordinate 9,810,931 of CM040432.1, read as the reverse complement.
AACTCACCAAAGGCTTACATTGCATTCCATTCTCATCCAACATTACACTAAAATTGTAAAAATCTCTGCATTCTGTCTAATTTATAAACATACCAAATCACCTCTTTAGTGCAACTCTTAACCACCTCTGAAAATCTTGCATCTCAACGACTTCCAAATCCTAAATTACTTTCAATAGGTTTTCTTATATCCTCTCATGTGAAATAAGATTAATCCCATTCATATTCCACTTATGGTTCAAGTGTCTACACCTTTAACAATATAATTCTAACAACTTTTAATCACCTCCATAACTTTCATTTTCTGATTTACTTATTACCGCAAGTTATGTTATATATACTTCTAGAAATAGTATCACTTTAACTACTTGTTATATCCATAGCTTTCCTATGTCACTATATCCATTGTCTTGTCCTATTACCTTCTATCACCCTCATAGACTTAATGCATCCTCACTTGTTACCTAAGTTGTATCATTTTTACAACAACAACAACAACAACAACAACAACAAAGCCTTAATCCCACTAAGTGGGGTCGGCTACATGAATCCTTTTTCTCCAATGCGTCCTATTTAGTGTCAAATTTTTGTTTAATTCTAATAAATTAAGATTATTTTTTATGCAATAAGCCTAAGTTTTCCTAGGTCTACCTTTGCCTTTCTTAGCATAAGTTGTATTTAAAACATCTACTCTCCTAATCAGATCATCAGGCGGTCGATGTGTAATCTGACCAAACCATCTAAGGCGACTCTCTCTAATTTTATCCGTCACTGGTGCAACACCAACCCTATTACGGATATTTTCATTTCGCATCTAAGTTGTATCATTTTTAATTTAAATAAAATTTGTATCAAATTTTAATTTAAATAAAAGATTGTTTTGGTTGTCCTCAATCATCTTCATAACCTTCATGCATCATTTCTCCCATCAATAAGGAGGAATGTAACAACCCTTCTCAACTGCCTTCCATCATTATTTTGCTCATCTCCTATATATGTCATCATGTTTGCCTTGCAGAAGAGACCTGTTTGGGCGTCAACCTTATTATGCCGATAATATCAAAGACTAGGCACACTTTCAACTTCAATTTGTATTGACATTTTCTCCAAGTTTAGGAAATGGAAGCCTTTAACAACTCATATCTATTATTAAGACTAGCAATTTCAATAAGAGTGAATCTCATAATTTTTATAAAGATATTATCCATAAAATGTACGCCATTTTATTGTATTTTACTTATATGTGGGTTATTGTTTGTTGATATAGGCTATTGATTTCCCTTTTTTTATCGATTGAAACTTCAGAGTGCATCTATCATAGAATCTCTGTGAAATATTTATTTGAAAAATGATAAAAATGATACTGCTCCAATTTTTATACAACCTTCTTTAAAAATGAATAATTCTCTCTTTAATACACAAAGTATTTATCCTAATTCAAGAGCTGATATTTTGCAAACCCAGGCCAATAGCCTCACAGCCTCTGCAATCCATCACCATTGAAGCTTATCCATCTAATATATATTTAGACTATTTACACTCAGACCACTCAGTTAGCCTCATGCTCTCATTAACTGGAAGTTCAATATTGCCACAAGCTCATCCAAAGTATTGGAAATATAGATGTTCATATCATAAAATTTTAATATTACATTATATAATTTCGCTAATCCTATTTTGTTAATATTTCTCTTTGTAAGAATAAAGTAAGTGGAAGATATTAAAAAATGTAAACCTTTGAAAAGGATTGAAAGAAATTAATTAACAACAAATAGTTAAATTAAAAAAAAAAGGTGCAAAGCTCCTGTTGAAACCTGAACAAATTGGAAGAACAAGGGCATGACATTTTCTTTTTGTTCCTCTCTCTATCTCTAGTTAATCGCTCTTAATTTCCATAAAATTGTTTGTTTGATTTTTTAATTTTTCCATAAAAAAGGATTTTCACTTTTCGTCTTCTACCATGGAAGGTATGGAATTCCTGCTCCTGCATTTAGATTTCTCTGTTAATATTTGGGATTATCGATTTAAATATCAAGCAATGTTTTATCTTCAATATGTTTTCCATTTCCGTTGTTTCCTAGCTGTCATTGTTTATGCGCTGAACTTTCGCATCATAAATTTATAAGCCAGTGGGTTATTTTCAGTTTTTGCATTTTTTAATTGAAATTCACTTCCGCTTGAAACATGATCAAAATTTATGACCTTGAAACTCTTTATTGATACCTGCTGCTCTGCTTTATTTGGGCATGCAAACCCACAACAAACTGAAGACTTCTTTTTTTTTTGTTTTCTTTTAAGCAGGTTTTGTTTTAACAAATAGATAGGCAGAAAAATTTGGTTACTCGTACTTCTGCTCACAGGGTAGCTTTCTTGTTAAGAAAATGGATAGTTCACATTTCCTTTTCGTTGTTAATTTTGGGCCCTTTTATTTTATAGTAATGCAAATGCACAGTTCAAGGGAGATGTAGTGAGAGCTTTGGGAGAAATATCATTATTTCTGATATTGGGGACAAGGTTTTTGATGTGATGATTCTGAGGAAAATGATACTAGAAATTGACAAGAAAGTTGTGAAGGTCATACCCAAAAGAAGCTACTTTCTTAGGCCATTATAGAACATTCCCCCTCTTCTCTTAAAGAAATAACCTTATATGTTTGTTTATATGATTCATATAATATTGGATATATAAGTTATAATCATCACAATTTTTTTCGGGAAATCTAAACGATTTATTGCTCAAAGGAAGTGCAATTTTTATGGTTACCTTTTTATTTTTTCTAATAGGATTCTTGGTAGTTCTAATGAGATTTTGGAGACCACTTATTGTGCAATTAAAAGCAAAAGAAATACTTTAAAGAGAGCCTTCTAGACATGTTGATACCGGAGTTAACCCATAAACACTGCAAAACTTAGATGCTGAAAACTTCAAAGAAAGGAATTACACGAATGTTCTTAAAACATGAAAACGAAGAACACAAGCACAAACAAGCCCTTAGGATGAGAACAGAGGGGCAAATCTGACTGGACAACATGAGGGTCTAGATCTGAGGGTTTGCGACAGTAGGAGAGGGCAACTAAAAGGGATGCTGGCAACTGGTGGAGTTATAGGAAGGTGGGTGGCAATATCTAGGGTGCAGGAATGTTGGTTGCAGGTGTTGGTTGTAGGTGTTGGAGCCTCTGACAGGGTATGGGAAGTGGGTGGCAACAACAATGGGGTTTGACAGGACTAGCAATATCGGTAGTAGGGTGCGTATGGGAAGCGCACGGCAACAACAACAGATAGAGAGAGGGATCGACGGTCACCCTAGCAAGGAGGAGGGCGCATGGGTGGAACAACAATAAGAGGAGTAGGATGAGACGCGGAGTTGGTCGAGGTCATCACCACCATGGAGCACGATACAATCAGAGCAACACTTGTCCTCAGATACAACCTTAACAGGGAGAAGAATGCCTAGAGGCAAAAACCTGAAATCTGCAACTAAAACCCTAGACAACAACACATTTATAATAGGATAAATAAGAGAAGGGGGAAGGATGAGGCGCAGGGTAGGTCTAGGTCATCACCACTTTGGAACAGGATATAATCAGAGCACCACCTGTCATCAGATACAGCCTTACTAGGGAGAAGAATTCTTAGAGGCAAAAACGTGAAACCAACTAAAACCCTAGACAACAACACATTTATAATAGTAGAAATAAAAGAAGGGGGAAGAGCGGTAATTCACACCCATTTGAAAGCTGGCGGGTCCAACCTACCTTCTGGGCTGACACACCCAGGCTGAACCGGTCAGTTCATACAACACTTAGCCCTGCGTTAGTCTCCCGGTTCAGTCAGTACCTAGCCCTACATTAATCTCCTAAGGTAGAGGGAGCTTCGACTTCATTCGTTGAAGCTTCTGGGTCCTTGTAGTACGGTGTCAAATGCGTAAAATTGAACATAGCAAAATATTATAGCCTCCTGATATGCCGATCTTGTAAGTATTGTAATTCGGCTTTCGGAGTTTTCTGAGAGTTCCATCTGCATGGGGCTTGAGTTTTTGGAATGCTCTCACTAGGAATCTTTTTTTTTTCTTAATTTGATCCACACTAGAGAACTTCTTTAAAGTCACCTTTTTCCTTGTCTTGTTTGCCTGTGCCAGGTACTTGTGATTCTGCTTAGTGTTCTCTATTCGAACTTCCTCATGGAGTTTATGGATTTAGTGCACAGACTCCTCATCCTCACTAATCTCTGTCGTCGGTAGAAGCGATATTAATTCCAGTGGAGTGAGCGGGTTGTGCCCGTACACGATCTCAAATGGAGTGCGATCGGTGGTTTGACTTATGAATCTGTCGTACACAAACTCGGCTTCAGTGAGAATCAAATCCAATTGCTTGATACTTTTTCCAAGGATGCATCTCAGTGGATTTCCAAAGCTCTTGTTTACTACCCTCGTCTAACCGTTCATCTGAGAGTCAGTTACTGAACTAAATTTAAGCTTAATGCCTATTTTTCTCCACAGAGTCCCCCAAAGTGGCTCAAAAATTTGACTTTCTTGTTTGAAGTGATGGTCCTCGTGCAGTCTCATACTTTTTGTGAAATATTAGTTGGTGATATGCGATGCATTCAGTGTTCTGTGGCAGAGAACGAAATGTGTCATCTTCAAGAATCAATCCACCACGACCATGATTGAATCCTTATTCTGTTGTATCCTCAGAAGTCCCACCATAAAATCCATGCTAATCTGCATTCTACCCCCGGAGTTTTGCCATATGATAATTCCTGCATTATCTGACGTGTCACTCGACTTCTCTCACTAGTTGGAGCCACGAACAAGTACGAGATCTTTGTCCCTATCAAAATGTATTGCTAGGCATCCACTGTGGCCCTCTTGAACAATAGATTTCCTTAGCAAATATCCAAGAATGCACAATTAGTTGTGGTAGAACAAGTAACCATCAGCTCTATAGTACTACCCAATGGACTTTTCTTAACACTGCTCCCAGATTTTCCGAAAATCCTTGTCGGCCTCATATAGCTCATTTACTATCTCAAAGCCTAGGACTCGCGCCTGCATCATATTGATCAGTAAGTGACGACAGCTCAGCTCATCTGCTACATGTAGGGCTAAAGTCAAAATGCCTCATTGTTTGCGAACAGTTCATATCCGACTAGTTAAGTAGCTCGTGTTCGATTCATTCGCTAAGCAAATGAGTTAAACACAAATAATTTTTTTGTGCTTAATATATAAACGAGCCTAACAAGAACAATGATTTATTTATTCGTGTTCACGAAAGAATTAAATTATATATATATATATATATAACTGATGTGTATTATTTTTAAATAATTTAAATGACTATAAGGATATATGGATTTATAATCAATTAAAATTATTAATTAAAGAAATAAAATAAATAATATTAAATTCTATTTAAATGAATATTTTAAGATAAATAATAAGTTTTAAAATTCTCCCTTACTCTTAACATCCTGCAATAGCTTGACTAAGGATGGCAAAACGGCTAGTTGTTAATGAATAGCTCGTTTTTGGTTCATTAAGCAAATGAGCCGAACATGAAATTTTTTTTTTTTTTTTGCATTTGGTATACAAATGAGCTAAACACTTACAATGGTATTTGTTAACAAGCCGACCACGAGCCGAGCCTGAACTCACTCATACTCGGTTCGTTTACACACCCCTAGCTACATGATTCTGACTCCCTGCCTTGTGCTTAAGTACGAATTGGATAGACACCAAGAACTCCACCCAAGTTACATGTCGGCCCTTCAATTTACATTGTTTTTTCAAGAATTTCAAGATTTTGTGGTTCAGGAACAACATGAACTCGCTTATTAGAAGATAATAACTCCAGTGCTCAAGAGCTCTCACGATAGCATAAAACTTCTTCTCGTATGTCGAGCATTGCCTCTTGGGCTCATTCAGTTTGTTATTGAAAAAGGCAAAGGAGTTACCTCCTTCACTTAGCACCGTTCTCTCTTCATCCTCGAAGCATCACTCTACTTCGAACGATTGGTCGAAGTCTAGTAGTGCCAAGACTGATGCCTAAGTCATCTTCTCCTTGAGTGCATTGAAACTATTCCGAGCCGCCTCTGTCAATTGAAATTTGTCTCCCTTCAAAAGATCCTTCAGAGGGGTGGTGACGGTACTGAAACTCCCGATGAATCGTATGTAAAATGATGCTATTCCTTGAAACCGCCCAACTCGGTGAACGACTGCAGTGCGATCTAACTCACAATGGCCTCAATTTCTGTCGGATCCATCTGATATAACCAAAAAAAAAAAAAAAAACTGGTCTATTATGAAGTGACACTTCTTTGGATAAACATATACATTTCTCTGTGTGCAATACCTCGATCACCACCCTAAGGTGTTGTAAGTGCTTCTCAGCTTGGTTGTACAATAGAATGTCATCAAAATAGACTAAAAATTTTCCAATTTGAGCCCGAAATGCTTGATTCATCAATCTCATAAAATTGTTAAGCGCGTTTGACAAGCCGAAGTTCATAAATGTCCACTCGTATAAAGATTCTTGTGTATTGAAAGTAATCTTCTACTCATCTCCCGACCTCCAGATCTGGTGATACCCACCGCATAAGTCGATGTTAGAAAAAATTGTAGCTCCATGTAACTGGTTCAAGAGATTGTCCAGGAGTGGTATGAAAAATCGGTACTTGATGGTAATCTTGTTGATGGTCTTGCTATCAATGCACATTGGTCACAAACTATCCTTCTTAAGTACCATTAGGACAGGGACAACACACGGACTGGTACTCTCTCTGATCAACCCTCTCGCGAAGAGATTCTATATCTGTCGTTGCAACTTATACTTCGGAAGTCTCAATCTATAGGCAGGCGGATTTGGGCAACATTGATCCTGGAAGGAGACCTATGACGTGTTGAATGTCTTTCAGTGGCGGTAATCCCTCTAGAAGACCATCAATCATCACATCCTTGAAGTCTTGTAGTAGTGGATGTATTGGTGTTGGTATCTGACTCTTCTCCTCATATTCCTTTAGTAAGACTAATGCCAGTGCCACTGGAGCATCCCATACTAACCACCTTGAAGGTGGTCCTTGGGACTAATACTTCATCTGTGTCGCCTACACTTTTCGCATCCTTAACAAGTAACAACACGATATGTTTCCCATCCTTTTTAAATAAGTATCCTTGAAATCTTCATGCTTAGTCTTGCTGTTGAACTGTCACGGCCTCTCTAACAAAATATGACATGCGTCCATCAAAACCACATTGCACCACACTTGATTTTGCAACTGACCCCCAATTGAAAATTTGATCAAGCACTGCGGATTCACGTGTATCTCATTTCCCTTCTTCAACTAGGTAAGGGAGTAGGATTGGGGATGTTTGTGTGTGCCAACTCCAATTTCTTCACCATTAACCTCATAAAAATGTTGAGCGTGTTTAACATGCCAAATCACTTTCAGTTGCAACCACCTAATAGTTCACATGTCGATTAGGATGTCTGGCATTCCATCAATAATTATTTTCCCTTTCCAGGTCTCAACTCCTCCAACTCACTATATTCTAGAATAACTACTGTTCATTCAACTGGATATGCTCTCACGGGGTTAGTTGGAATTACTGGTGTCTTCCCCATTGGCTGGAAATTGAAAATCCTCTTTGAAATTTTCATTTTATCCTCGATTACTGTTTATTTTTTCAATTGCTCCTTGATTAGTGAAGCAGGTCATTCTCCTAATTTTGCAATCTGATGCAATCTGCTCAAATTCGTAGAACTTAAAACACTTTCTTATCGGGATGAATTTGGAAATGTTGATTGGTTCTACTTGTTCTTTACTCTAGGCTAGTGTCTCCTTAGGCGGGGTCGACTTGATTGCTCTGTTCGGTATGCTCATGTTGCTTGATCTCATTTTTGAACTCTATTTGTAAGATGTGGTGGTCATCCGGTGATGTTATAGCTGGTGAGGCCTTACACACATCTTGCCTATAACGCGCGAGTAGGTATTTTCCTTTTTATTTTAGACTAGATAGTAATTTCACTCTTCTCTTCTCATAGACTAGATAGTAATTTCACTCTTCTCTTCTCGCTGTCTAAGAATCTTTATGTTCGCCCACCATTGAGATGGACTTTTTCTTAATTTGTTTGCAGCTAGTTTGATCATTTCGTCCGGTGGGATGTCTTAACACTCAAAGATGTTCCAAGATTCGGATCATTCGATGAACTCATTCAGATCCATGTGGCTGTCGAAATGTGACAAATCCATTTTTATTTCAAAATTCCGACTCCTTGAATATTTCATACCAAATCCTCGGGGGTAGTTGTTTTTCATCTTGGTGATCGAATGAAATTTGTGTGATCCCTTTAAGACAGTGAGTCTCTATTTCAGTTGGAGGGTTTTCCTCTGAATATCATCCCTAGAAATCTCTTGGACACCTCTTTGTGAATTTCTGATAAAAGACATCGTTTCTTTTCCCCTTCATCATTCCGACTGTTATCTCCTTGGTGGCATTATTAGGATTTTGGTTTTGGTCGGTGAAAGAATGTGTATTGGGTGATGTAGGATGGGAGGGAAAAATTTGGGCTAGAGATAAAGCTGGGTATAGGTCAATGCTAGAAATCTTAGGTTATGACTAGGGTTACACTAGATCTAATACCAAATGATACCGGAGTTAACCTAAACAACAATATGATAATTTAATATTATAGATGAATTCAACATAGGGAAATACAATCTCACAACGAAAATAGAAATAGCAACATACACGACACAACAGACTCAAATTAGGGTGAATCTCAGGGTGGCGGTGGTAATTGACGAGGGTTTGATTCTCGGGAGAGGTAGCAAAGAGTGGATGGAGGGTTGGAATGCATGCGACAGCAATAGTATGTGTTGGTAACCCTGAGAGGGAGGTGCAAAGCTGTAGGAACAACAAATGCGGTAGTTGTCCTAGGCGATGATAGCAAGAGAGAAGGGGCTGAGCATCGGGGAAACTGCGGGGAATGGTTGTCCTGGATTGCAACAGCAAGGGAGGAGGACGAAGGAAGTGAAGGGGAGGAGTTGCAGCAGTGAAAGCAAGCTGGAATGAGAGAAATGGATGGCTTGGCAGCTGGAACAACAAAAAATAGTCAGGAACGTAAATATATAATAATAATATAAATAGCAATGGCCCACTAGAACTGGTCGATTCCACAACACTAAGAAAACCTGATTGGTTCAGTCCAGGTGAGCACTCAGACGCCAGCTTGGTTGCTGGAAATTTTGCGTCCCACTCAGGCACGGGAGACACCCTCATCACCCTCAATCTCCGGCATATTCAAATTCCAACCCATATTACTAATAACTTTATTCCTTGCCTCTCTTACTATTTATAAATAACAAAAAAATTTCTAAGGCACTCCACTCTCATTTTCCACTTCAACCAACTAGTTTTATCTAATCCTCCTTACTGTCCATGTAAATTTGAACTTATAACTAACTTCACTGAAGTTAATAAACAAATTCCATTCTTTCTCTAAAGACCCAATATCTTTCTCGACCACTTGTATCCAAATTCAAATGTAACCTAATCGTTAAACTCTTAATGACCTCCTCTGTCGAGAGAGAAAATGATCGGTACCTTCTTATGCCTATCTGAACGCAATACAACTCATGCCCCCATCCCCCTTCTCTTTGACTTCTTCATTGATAACTGGCATATGTCAAGTCCCTTGATCGAACCTTAAACCACGACAACATTTCCTCAAGTTCTTGCCTGGAGAAGGTAATATGACTGGAAATTCCCGTTTTATCTGCAGTGAATAAGGAACAACTCCAAAGCAGTGAAACGGTCCAAAAGATACCGAGGGAGTTCAGTGATAAGGTTAGGACGTGAAAATAAAGACAGAATTTATGGTAGATTGGTTTTTGGCATCACTATTTGTCCATGCCATCCTCCAGGTAATTCTTAAAAATCAGGACTACTGGCAGCAAGACATTGTTCTGGATGTGCCAAACAATAGTAAGAACCAAGACTGCTGGTTTTTCAAGATACTAAAATCTGCTTGACAACTTTCTGCTGCAAGTTCTGCAAGCTGCCCATGAAATTTTAAATGGTAATTTCCATACATACCACACAACTCTTATGTATTCTAAAATCTAACACCTAAACAATCATATTTACATGCGTACCACTCAAATCTTTAACATCAATTCAAGAATACCACAATTGCTATCTTTTTAAGAGTAAAATACACATTTTCATGCCTAGGTTTATGAAACCAAAGTGTTGTTATGTGTAAATATCACACATTGGGTGTTACATATGGAAAATACATATGATCTATGTGATGTATGTAAATTTCCCAATTTTAAATTATGAAATACTATTGTCCCTCAACTAACTCAACTTAACCATGTCAAACACTGTGCATGAAGGCCCAAGCTTTCAGAGCTGTATTAATGTTCTTAAAAATTGGTGACAGAGACATTAGCTGATATAGTCGGTGATAACATTGTTCCTCCCCTTCATATCCTTCTTGTCGATATGGATTTTGCATGTCTCCTCTTAGTCAATTTAAATTTTTTATTTTGTCTTCTTTACGATAAATTTCACTAGTTTTCTTGTCTTCAAGGGCAACCAATTGATTGTCTCCAGCAACATTTCAATTCTCTAAGATAGAGCTCTTTACAGCCCCATGAAATTGATGCGATGTGAGGTTCTTATTTCTGACGATGCTGTTGATTCATATATTGTGCCGATATAATCATACTTAGTCCATTATTTATGTCATTTGTTCTTTCTCGTCACTTTGTCAATTATTATGCGTGAAATAGTTATTATTTTAGATATACTCATCTTTTTTTTGGCTTTTAGTCGGGTTAGAATGTCCACGCACTTATAACTGCTATTAAAATAATAAGCCTTTTGATTTAATTCAAACTTGATGGTTGATATTGGAATAATGAAAGTTCCTTTTTTTTAAATCCCTGTTTAGGACTTAATTCCCCCCTATCGTTGCTAAACGTCAGATTCTCTCTCTCTCTCTCTCTTTACATATCTCTAGACTACCTCCATTCTAGGCATTCATTCATTTCCTCCTCTCAATATATTCTTTTTTATATTCTATCCTCCTCTATATAATATTCCTTCTCTTCTTAGTTATAAAAGATATTTATGTCCTACCTCACTCATTATCATTAGGTGTAACTTATTTTACCACGTATGACACGTTGATTTAGACTAAGGGTCTGTTTGGGCCAGCTGCAGCTGCCACAGGATGCTGCTGCGAAGAAACTGCAATGGATAAGTTGGCTGTCTGCTTGTTTTTTGCAGTTTAAAAACAGCTGTAGCTGCAGTTATTTTTGGATAAATAACCATTCTGCTCCTGTATAGTAATGTTGTCTGCAACATAACTGTCATACCGATTTATTTTATACTTTAGACGCAAAAATCCAGTGCAGAAAATTATAAAACAATAGATAAAACATCTCACTTAACAGTGATATCATGATTATTAAAATTAAGAAAACAAAATATTAAAATAACAGTTAATAATATGATAATATTATTTTTTTAAATGTACACGACGTATGTAACGAGCTAAACCGTCATCCGGGGATACTCTCCATGCTCGATCACTTTCAACGGTGGAATCTTCTGGCCTATCTGCCCACAAAAAACTCAATTATCTATAATTCTTCCTGGGCGCCTCTAAAATTGTATCCCGTAGCTATGTGGCTAACGTGAAGTTAGCTAGTAACTATTAAGCCCACAATAGTAGTGCAATTCTCGAGAGTTATCAGAATCCTCGAGCTCATTTTTCTTGCATGTTTTAAAAGACATCCCATTAGACAACATAAATAAAAATTGATAACAGAAGTAATTAATTATAGTTTTATGTTGTTGTGAAGTCATAGAAAAGTCGGTATATAAAACAACAAAATTTTTCACTGCAAGAAGACAACAAACCTTATAAAAAATTGGTTCTTGGTTGTCTTTAACCCACGTAATACCAAGCTCGTGTGTTTGTGTATCACTAAAATAGGCCGTCCAGAAAAACCTCAAGAAATCGTAGCTTCAAAAAAAAAGAGAAACTTGGTTGCCTTCATTAGGGTTTTACATGTGACACCAACCAATAGGGATAAACAGACCATCCAGAAGAACTTATATGATCAAAAGTCTCATCATAGACCTCTAAAACTCACCAAAACAGAAACAAAAAAAATGCAAAAGGAAAAAAAACTTAAAAATAACATAAAAAATCAAAATAATCAATATCAAATACAAAAAGAATAGAAATAAACATGAACTGATAAAATACAAATACAATAGACGGTGAAACTCTTCAACAAACATTAAAATTAATAATATGATAAAAAGTCAAATCACCCTTCAACTATCACATCTGGAATTTGTTTCCTCAACTCTATCATCTCGCTTGCACATTCTCTGTCTTTAGTACAGGTCTCAGGAATAGAATTAGGAGAGTATCCTAGTCTCAAGCGAACCTGTGAGTGGATGTGAGAAGTTGTATTTTTTATTCCGTATTACAGCTTCGAAAATTCGACTGTCATGTGCACTGCTCTCTCAACTGGTCATGACAAATGTGACACATGTTGAAGTCGCATATCACCATAATATTCTGCATCGGAGACCCACAATAGCCGATGAATGCGATCTTCTCATTATTTAGAGCATGTGCATCAATATGTGTTTATCGATTGCTCCAATATAATTCTAGAAAAATAACGAAGGGTTACGTAATTATGATATTTATTTGAAAATTGAATAGAATAAATAAAAGAAATTAGCTTAAAGTATGACATATGCCGCACATCGTGTGCTATTTTTGTGAGGGTTCATTCAATTGTAGGATTGGTTGGTTTTATGACTTGTGAAATAAAATTTACATTTGCAATCAATTCTATTAAGTAGTATTTGCAATTTGTTTCGGAGGAGTGTTAAATCGTTTCATAGCTCCTCGCATTGATTCATTCTGTGATAATTTGTATGTAGAGGGTTATTGCCAACACCTATTGCGAAGTCATTCTGGATGAGTCATGAAGTCCATGATTTTTATATAGTTCCTTCAACAGATCGTTGAATACCGCTTGTGTCATGCAGAACATATTGCTAAATCTCGTTGGGTGGCCTGCAAACAACTCCCCAACCCATTTGTCGCCAGCATATGAGGATGTCATGCAAGGGGAGTGTTCTATGTACGAGTTTTAATATTCGTACATCAAGCATACAACAGCTGCAAGTCTCCTTCCACGTCTCTCTAGTTGCATCCATGTATTTTGGTATCGAAGTGGCTAACACATAAGCATCAATGAATTAGTTACAATTATATAAGGTTACGAAGAAAACCAACACAAGCAAATAACGTTACAAAAGTAAATAGAAAACATAATGAAAAATGAAAATCTTACAAGCGCCATGTCCAAAACAAATGAAAAGTTATAAACAAATAGAAATGACCCACGTGATTGTAAATAAAAAATGTCTCTCAAATGCCCATGCTCTCATAAAAATATCGTAGGTAAGTTACCCTATGGTCATCGGGCATCGCCATGAAAAACTCTTTCTGGGTCGAATTTTCAAGGAACTTCATAGAAAATAAATACAACGAGATGTCTTCAAAAAATTTCTGGAGTTGTATTTAGGATTTGCACAATTTGTTGAACAAAAGTTGCTTGAGATGTGCTGTGGTTATTGCTTCATGAAGCCACCAACTGTGATATCTGGGTTCTAAGAAAAACAACTCCCATTCTCTTTATATTGTCAACCTGAGGACACTTAGAGTGACTCGTGGACTCAAGTTCATGAAAGTCCCGGCTGGGGCTTTTAGTGGAATCACTTGTTTGATTAGCTCCCACATTTTCGGGGATTTCACTAAGCTCCGCCTCACTAGGTGCACATGCATTATTGTCCGTTGCTACAACACCCCCAAACATGCGATCTAACTTCTCCTCCAACTCAGGATTGATTCCACTGTATTTAAATTTTTTTTGAAGCAGACATCACCTACAAATTCATATAACATGTAGTTGAATTTTAAAAACAAATTAAAAATTGACCGAAATATGGGACATTTCATAATTGCTCGCCGCAAGTCTCTCTGCCCATCACTCAGAAACATCAATCTTTTGCTTCACTAGATCCACCCAAACTTGTTGATCATCGTTTTAATTCGTTCCAGATTTTTCAATTCTTATTTAACTGATCTCACTGATTTATTAGTTGTATCCTATCATACTCTTTGTCTGTATTTTTTTTGAATTTTTTAATAATATTTTGTCAACCTTCCTTATTGAAATAGGTTGTCGGTCTATTTTCCAGATCGAAAAGGTCGCAAAATATTAATTTTATGTCTTTATCCTACGTTGCAGATGAACTAGCCTCATTTGTATTAATCATTGTATTACTCGCATAAAAAAACTAATTAATAAATAGGAATGCCACAATAAGTAAAAAAAATCAGAATGTCAAAATATCATCACCACGACCTCCACTCCAACTTCTCTGCACATCGACGCATCAAGACACCAACACATTAACAACACCATAAACAAATAGGGTACCCGAAACATTGCTACCAACAAATCAAGTGCCATCATTCAGCCATTTCTCAATATCTCACTCAAACATCCAAGCTAAAGATAAAATATCACCCCATATTTTGCATAATGGGCGCTCGAAACATATAAGGAACTCAAAACTTGAAACATACAGGGCACTCGAAAAATTGCTATCAACAAATCAAACACCCTCCTTCAACCATTTCTCAAATGCTCACTGAAATACCAAAGGTAAAGATTAAACCCCATTCCACCAGCCACACATTCGTAGCAACCGATTTCCAAATAAAAAAGAGAATGCCACAAATCGTAAAATCCAAATTTCCACTTCAAACCGCAAATGAGAAAGTTGCAATACGTAAAGAAAAAGTCATTCCATCAAAAAACTTAGGTGATACTGTAGGATGACGAAGAGCACGATAAACATAAGAGAGAGCTAGAGATCGGAGGGAAGAGAGAGAGTAGGGAGCCAACCCATTGCCACCCGAGATCGAAGGGAATGGGGGAAAGGACAAAGCCAACCCGTTGCCATTGGAGAGGGGCCGTGATAGAGAGAGACGAGGGAAGAAGAAATGCGAGGCGATCGAGATAGACGAGAGCAGCTGAGGTTGCGAGGTTATTTCAGTAATAGGGACGAGAGAAAATGTTTGTCGTAGTCTCTAATCCACAACCCCCATTTAATGTGAATTATTTAGATAAGGTGTCGCGTTGTAGTTTCCAAACACTTCGGTCCGTGTCTTCAAACTGCACCGCAGTGAAAAAACAACCCCCAATGGGGCCTAATGTATTTTATATTTCTCCTGACTATGCAATTTTTCCATCCCCGCTCACAAAATGTTTACTTTTCATAGCTTTGGTTCAACTTTGGTTATCCTGTGTAAAATGGTACTATGTTAGGCTCACAATTCTGTTAAACTAATGTCTTGAGTTTTACATGCCATTTAATCATGAGGATAAAAATTTTACCTTAGCGCCTTAATAGCTTACAATTGTTCTATTATTCTCATTGAGTTTATAATTTCACTATTTCTAAATACAGAGGATGGTCTACCTAGTTCGCACATGAACCATAGAAGTAATATGTTCTATGCTCCAACATTATTTCAGGGCCCCACATAGCTATGGAGCAGGAACGGGAGACAAATTCTCATGAAAAACGAAAGAGAAAACTGAAGACTCCAGCACAAGTTGAGGCACTAGAGAAATTTTATAATGGTACAGCTGCTGTATTTTCGTGGTAGAGTGCATTGGAGAAAATAAAGAGAACATCCTTAAAAAATGTCATTAATAATTTTCTTAATTAATTATATTTTTTTTCTTTTTCCAGAGCACAAGTACCCTACCGAGGTAATGAAATTGGAATTTGCTGAGAAAATAGGTCTCTCTGAAAAGCAGGTTTCTGGATGGTTTTGCCACAGAAGACTGAAAGATAAAAAGACTTTGCAAGGAGAAATTTATACAAATGGACAACAAAATCTCTCCAATAGTGCTCTACATGATCGCATTAGTGGGGTTAAACAAGAATCTTGTAGTAGTACCAAACAGGTGGATAGAAATCTTGATTTTAAAGAAGTGGAAAGTAAAATGTATTATGGCTATAGATCTTGTTCGGATGTACTTGCATATCAAACCAGCAATAAGCATCCTCGTATTGGAATTAACCATGTTGCAGAAGATAGATCTTCAGGTTGTAGTTCAGCATCTCAAGGTAGCTATTTACAAAGCCATGAGAACCGTTACGTTGTTCAAGCTTCTGGTTACAAACTTTGTAATGATAATGGCATCTTGATGAGCAACAAAAACAGAGTCATGAAGAGTAATGAAAATATGGTGAATCCCAGGCATTCATTTATGCGAGTTGAGAATGATACTCCAGCTATTTCTGCACTTAAGTGGAAACTTGGAAGTTGTTACCGTGAAGATGGTCCTCTTCTTGGCTTTGAATTTGATCCCATGCCTCCCAGTGCATTTGACTCGCCAGCTCGGGATTCAAAATTCGGTAATACTTGAAACTCCTTTTTTTTCTGCTGCAGCATTATATTTTACTTTTTCTTGGGTCTTCTGACACTTATTACATCTTTATCTGCATTAAAGTTTATCCTCAAGTGAACTCAATCTTTGATTTATCATGCCCTTCCAATGTTCTCCATGGTGATTATTAAGGAGCGTCTAGTATAAAAGCAAGAAGTCACTGAATGCATACCAAGTTTGGTATTTTTTTGTGAGGTTTTTGTTAAATCTGTCATATTCTTTTGGAAAGTCAATCTTATACTAAGCATAAAGAAATTTACAGTGTCATATTCTTTTTTTTAATAATAAATACAAATTGCTCTTTATGCATCTTATTATACCGTGTTCCTCTATGAATGGTAGGGAAAAAATTTGCGTGCGTAAAGCGTACGCAGTGCGGAGCACTGCGTACTTCCAGCAGGTTACATGGAGGTTATTCAGAGGGTATTGGGGGGTATTTCCGTGTTTTATCTCCTGTATACCTGCCTTTAACCTCTTTGTAACCTCCTTATTTTTGCAGGTTACACATAGATTACATGAAGGTTATACATACGTGGCCGCCTTCTATTGGATAATGGACGTAGCGCTGCGTACGCTTTACGTACGCAAATTTTTCTCGAATGGTAGAGGAAAACCACATATTTAAATATTTATATTTTGTCCTTCCATAGGTGACTAACAAATGCACAACCTGAAAACAATTGGCAACATGCAGCTTCAATTAGGCTCTACCTTTTACCCTTATACTCTTCCCTGTTCAACTTTGATCTACATGACAGAAATATCATATTTGTTGTCCTAAGATATTTAGGTTTCACTAAGAGCTACTCGCTAGTAACTTTTAAATTTTAGCACAAGAAAACTTCATTCAAGAAGCCTTGTATGCCATGCATTTAGAAGTATAGATAAGGTCTTCATTTGAAGCATATGATAGTTATGTCCCTATTATAGCATTTACATACTTTGTATGATCCTTCTAGTGATGCTTGTTGACTCTGAAATAAATGCAGTTCCACTCTCTCATCTCGGCATAACTAGTGTGGATATCACTGTTCTGTTCATGTACCTGCACTGTCTTCCTTTGTTATACTGTTCTCAACCTTTATAAGGATTTTGCAAACTGATGTCTAAATTATATGTGCTAATTGATATATTTTTATCCAACTTACTAGTTTATTAATTTTTTGTTTTCATTCTTCATCGTTCAGAACCCTACTATGTTGGAGACTCTATGCAACAAGAGGCTTCTAGCTTCTATCGGAGTACCAATGAGCATAGGGTAATTCCTTACTTTTTATTTCCGTTCTCTCCAGGTGTTTCCCGTGCATGCCCCATTCTTTATTATAATTGCAACTTGAGCATGAACATGCTGGGATCTTGTTTGGCTTAGTTTGTTTATCCAGCTATGTAAGAACCAGCTGTAGTTCGTTAATGAGCTTGTTAAAGGAGGAAAACCTGTATATTTTTAAATGTGCCTGTACCTATATACAGGCATACAAAAAACTCCAAAAGAAGGAAACAAATAGAGATCAATATCTCGAATAATTTGACATAAAAGCGTATCTCCTAATATGATACTCATATCTGTCACGACCTAGTTTGATAGCTCAGCGTTAACTAAGTCAAGAACTGCGATCGGACGATATTTTCATCTCTTTTAGTTTTCACTGATTTTCATAACTTCCAAGTTATAAAAGAGTCACTAAGAGCACAAAATACTTTACATAGAAATGAAATCATCCAAAATGAACAACATAGTTTACAGTAAAGCATTTCAAACCAACACACAATAATATAATTACTCATAAGTAAACAGTACAATAACCACAACCAGAACATAATACTTATCAGTATTAGTCCTCATCCTGTAAACTAAATATCTCCTGTCAGACAGATCGATCTATAATTTTTTCTGAAAGAAATAATTATATTCAATAGCAGAATTTTCTACCACTTAGCAACTAAAATGCTATGCACGAATGTTCCAAAGATATGCAATTTATTGATAAATTAAACTATAAGCATTTATTTTTTTAATATAATACTTCTTATTTCAATTTAAGTATTTTCCCTTTTTAACCTTCATAAGAAGTCATATCAAGATTACATTCATGCACGAAAGGATTCTAAAAATTGTACCTGTAGGTATACTCAAAATTCTACACCCGAAGGTGCACCTTTATCATTTTCATCTTCTTTTTTGTGCACGAGTGCATTGCATCCCCTGTTAGTACTATTTGAGAGTCATCTTGAATAACTTAAGCCTTTACATTTCATTTTTCTTTTTAACAATTTTCTTTTAAAGTCATTGAATAATCATTTTCCTTTTTAATCATTTCATTTCAATGATTCTTTTAACTTGTAACGTGCATATAATTAAAAAAACAGGTGTCTGAAGCAATAAGACAAGTCTTTATTTACTGAAACATCAATTTAATGTATATAAGAAAATAATAATTTACCTGAAGCCTGGATGTCTCTCTCTTTTCCTTGAATTCTTCTTTACAATTTCTTAATTAACGCTCGTTGCACCTTTAATCACTAATTTACATTTATTATATTTATGTATGCTTAATAACATCTTAATTACTTGAACAAAACATCTTATATAAATAAAATATCCAATTTCATACCTTGCTAAAATTTGCTTGGATCGATATTTCTTCCCTCCAAAACTTTCCACTTATGATATATGATTTTTATTCATAAAATTTTAATGTTAATATAACAACGTATTTAATTAATTTAATTTGTACTATTTAAAAAATTAAATCCTAACATAACTTATTATTACAAAGGCTTAACTTCTTCATGCTAAGTCCACTACTTTTCTGTAATCCTTCACACGGAGTTGCTTGAATAAGGCTTCCCTGCTCGTATATCTTACTCACGCAAAGCTGCGAGCAACAATTCTCTTCTTCCCCTTCAATGTTGGTCGGTTTTCCTCCTTCACACGTCGACACAAGACTTGCACACAACGTGATGTCTTTCCTTCTTCCTTCGACTAGGGTTCGCACAACACACTTTCCTAAGCTCGATATTGGTGTCAGATGCGAAGCTCCTTGGTGTATACTCCACCTTCGCGCAGGAGGCGTGCATGGCTCACCTCCAAGGTACGACATGCTTCTTCCTCTTCCCTAGGCTGCCCGGCTAGGGTTTCCTCTTTGACTTTGCTTATGAGCCTCCTTCGCTTTTTCCTCTTATTCCTTCTCCTTTCTTGCCTTGTTAAGGCATTCCTCCTTATTGTCATTTCTTCCTTCTCCCTTCAAAGACTCCCACTCGCTGTCTCAATTTTGTTTGGTTTAAATAGGGACAAATGACACACAAGTTCAACGGTAACGACATTTATCACACTGTCGATTCAGTTACTACTATTATTATTTATTATTTATTTTATTTCTTTAAAATTTTAATTAGTACAATATATCACAAGAAATTTATCCAACAAATGCATCTTCATTCCCTTGTATATATATATATATATCATTCAAGCTTTTATATTAGTGAGAGAATGGTAGGTAGTTTTAAAACTTTAGTAAAGATTGTCACTTGTTCTGAATTGAAAATAGGAATAATAATTTTTTTGGGACAACAAAACATCCCAAATGAAGTAATAATCTATTTCAATATGTTTTAATACATTCATTGAAAATAAAACTATTAGTAATTTATTGGGCAACATGATTTTTGTAATACAAAGTCATTAGTTGAGTTAATTAGACTCTTAAAAAAAATTATCTACATAATTTTGCATATATAATGATTCGTAGCTTTATATTCAGCTTCAGTGTTGGATCTTGTCAAAAATTGATATATTATTTGGTTTTTCAAATGACCAAATTAACCTTAACCTAGATAAAATATCTTGAGGTTAACTTCTTAGCTTCAATTAAGCCAATATAATCAACATCAAAGAATGCATTAACATTTAATGTTCAATGTGTGTACAACAACCTGCTTATAAGGGATCTCTTGATATATCTGAGGATTTAAAATTTTTTCTGACGCGGGGCGGGAGGACCGACCGATCCTCCCTCAAGGGAGGGGGCTTCCTTCCTTCCTTTTTCTCCCCTTCAAGCCCCCTCTCCCTCCCTCTTCCCTCCATTCCTTTTTCTCCTCTTCCCTTTCTGTTCTTTTTTCTTTCTTTCCTTCCTTACCATCCTAGACCGTTTGTTAATTTTAAACATTTCCTAGAACTAAGTTATGATTTTATTCTCCTTCTTATTTTAGTGTTTCCTAATTTGGTCAAGTCTCTTTATAAATAGGATTTGAGGTGCCTAAGGTTAGGGGGTCTTATTTATGATATCTGAATTCAGGTTTTATTCTAGAATTATTCCTTTGAGGGCTGTATCCGACGTCGAGGAAGTGCTCCAACTGTCCCTCGTTTGAGGTAGTAATCTTCTCCAAGGGTCCGAGTGATGCTCCGGCTGTATCTTGACCCCGCCGAGATATTTATCTATCCTTCCACCGTTGCTATCCACCTGCTTCACAACCTTACGTTAGCCCTGCTGCACCATCCAGATTACCTCTTGCATCTAGCAAGCCACTGTCCTCTACTTTTCCGCTGTTATCAGCTCACCTTCCAGCTCTACAGCAGGCCGCCTCCACTCCTGTCTTCTGCCCAGCAACCGTTGACTGCTTCACAACCTATCAGACTACCTTAGACTTGTCCCAGCTCCCCTGCAGAACGCTGCCCAGTTTCCTCCTGCATTCAGCTGAGCGCTGTTCGCTACCTTCCCGCCTTCAACAGGCTGTCATCCTCTTTCCAACAAGTTGTAGCCTTCCGCTCTGCCTCTAGGAAGCCTCAATCTTCTGCCGCAATGGATTTTAGCTGCTAATAGCGCTCTCTACCTCATCTAGCTGCGGTTCGATGCCTTCTATCCTCACTGATTTCTTGCCAATCCCTTCCATAGCAGAAAGTACTTCTTCGGCCTTCACCGCAGCCACCGGCCTTGCACCATCACCTCTCCGGCCTTCACCGCAGCCACTGGCCTTGCACCATCGCCCGGACTCCCGCCTCATTAAGCTTGTTGTGTCTTCTTTTGTCGAGTTTTTATTTATAATCCTTTGTTTTACACTTTTTTTATGATTAGTCTTTCTTTCGATCCTTCGCTCTAACCTTGTTCAAGTTCTTAATAAAATTATAGTTTGGGGTAACTCCAGTATCATTTGGTATCAGAATTAACACTAGTCCCATTTTAGAGTTTCTAGCATCTGCACCTACCCAATCCACCACACCAAAATTTATTCTTTCTTTTGTTTATTTGATCTTTTCCTTTCTTCTACAAAACCCAAACCGTGATACATGCCGCCAAAGAGATCTATGCTCGAGCCTAATCAAGATGAGATACGGCAAGAGCTCTGCCGTCCTCAACAAAGGCTTATGGATATTGAAGAGAAAATCCAGTGAGAGGTTACCCTCAATTGTGATTTGGAAGATCGAATGGAAGAACTTGAAAATATGTAGATGAAAGTGGGAAACACAGCACCAGTTCCTACCAACTTATTCCCTCCAAAAGTTGCAGGATCTAGCTTCCAAAAAGGATATACCGTATCACTAAGCAACTGTATCATCAAAGTGTGCCAACATAACATGAGAGAAACAACTTGGAGGGACGTGACAAAGTAATGATGAATTTGATTTCTGAACTTTTTTCAAACAAGTTCTTTTGCTATACTCTTAGAGAATACAATGGAGGTGCCCATTTTTGTGCTCTGCAAGCTTTGAATAGTTTATTTTTTGGGAGGTTGGAATGTCCCCCGTTGCTCTTACCTCGGAATAGTTTTTCTTTTGTTGTTTTGAGGCCGTTGACCTTTACTTGTATATTTTGAACTTTTTATTTTAATTCAATATGCACACCTTTCAAGAAGAGGAGAGATCGTATGACCAAGCGATCTCCCTTGCTACTATCCAATGAAACTAATCCACAAGTCTGTCATAGCTTGAAAATGTTACAAGTGCCACAAGTTTGGGCATGTGGAATCGGAATGCACAACCAGGGAAGAGATCTCTAGTTGTGCATTCTGATTCCACTGAGCATGGTATTGTTGAATAATTAAGCAATGACAGTTGACAGAAGAGAAGATGAAGACTTATGGAAGAATTCTCCTCTTGCAGCTAGCAAGGAAGAGATAAGTTCTAGTTGACCCCTTGATAGAGATTCTAGCTGAGGTAATGGTAACCATTCTGGAAGGCAAAGACCTTAATATAATGAGCATTCAAAGAAAGTATGAAACTGTGATACCTCAAGATACCAGTTCACAAAAATTGAGAGGAGTAATAACAGGACTGACATTGGCGTTCCAAAAGGAGCACGATCTTGAGGACCTACATTAGTTATAGGGTCACCACAGACGATAGAAATACAACTTTTTCAGTTGGATAAGCCTCATCTTGAGTTATCCCTAGCGGGAGGTCCAACATGTCCAAAGAGAGTCATTTTGTGCCATGTTAGGAATGTCATGTGGAGTTATTCAGAGGTTATTTCCTGTTTTGCATGATACCCCTCTTCAAATGTATAGACAGGAGAGATGAACCATAGTTTTGCAATGGACCCATGAAGTTTGATGGGGAAGAAAATTCTTTAATATGATCCAGGTCCTGTCACTGAAGAACATGTCTCTCCTGAATGGTTGCTAATAGGAGGGGCACGGCCTGACATATATCTCATCCCATAATTGATTTCTCCATATCTGTTTGTTTATCAATTACAGTCCATTGGGTACGAAAAGTAGAAGGAGAAGATCTCAAATTTTAGAGCTCGAGAGTTATATTACGATAACCCACTTCTATATGCAGCTCCCGCTCAGGATGTGCCAAAAGAGGACGGATACCAATTCTACCAGAATGTGTTGTGGAATGATAACGTTGACATTATTGACTTACCAGGGGACTACAACATTTCAGTCACATTCAACGTTGCGGATTTGACTTCGTAATTTGAGGATCTAAAAGCCTTGATAGTTGAGGTCGAAGGTTCCCCAACCCTTGGAGATTGACGCAGGCTCGGACCGGAGGACTGACGGGTCCTCTCTATTCCATCCTTTCCTTTTTCTCCCCTTCTCTTTCTTTCCTTTTTTCTTTATTTTCTTTTTTTTTCTCTTTCCTTTCTTACCTTCCTAGGCCCTTTCTAATTTTAAAGCATTTCCTAAAATTAAATTTTGATTTTTATTCTCCTTCTAATTGTAAATCAAAACAGAAATCTGATTTTATTTCCTTTCTTTTTTAAAAGTCCTAAAATATGATTTTATTCTCCTTTTTATTTGTGTTTCCTAATTGGGTCAAGTTTATTTATAAATATGATTTGAGGTGCCTAGGGTTAGGGGGTCTTGTTTGTGATAGCTGAATTAAGGTTTTATCATAGAGATTTTCATTTGAGGGTTGTATCCAACGTCGAGGAAGTGCTATGACTATCCCTCGCTCCACAATCCTACGACATTCCCGCTGCACCATTCAGACTGCCTTCTGCATCCAGCAGGCCATTATTCTCTATTATTCTGCTGCAGTTAGCTCACCTCGCAACCCAATAGCTGGCCGCCACCACTCCTGATCTTTACCAGCAATTGTCGGCTTCTTCTCAGCCTGCCGAACCTGTGGTCCTGCACACCGCTGCCTGATCCACTTTAAAAATTACCTATTTTTAGTGTAGATTTCATGCTAACTTTATGCACATTTTTAAAGATATTACACTTTAAAGGAAGGAATTTTGCATATTTTTATTTTCAAATATAAAAATATGATTTTAGAGAAAATCAAACAAAAACTATGCAATTTTGAGCCAAAATAAGTAAGGAAGAAAATTCTAACTTAGCACATATTGATGTCTTTCTATGCTTAATATTTTTTATATTTCTCACAGGTATTTGAATGAAATTATACTTTTAAGAATGATTGTTTTTATGTCTATCTTGTAGGTGAAGATGTTAGGAACGCAACACAACTGAAATGGGGCGAAATGGAGTTAAAACGGAGCCAAACGGAGCAAAACAGTGGAGCTGCGCACAGGGTGGCGCCTAGGCGCCAGTGATGACGAGAAAACGGCACCTAGGCACCAGAATCAAGGCCTAAGAGCCAGAATCATCCAAAAACGGTTATTGGACTGATTTTTGACAACTTTGGGAGTTATTTTGACGGTGTTAAGTAGTTTCTAGACCTTATAGAAGACTGGAAGTTACTCCTAATATATAGAAAATATGATACAATGTATCTGGACATATTGGAACGTTTTTAATCGCAAAAAGGTGCGACCCAAAGTGAAGGGGTGCGAAGACTTGGCCACAGGAGTCTGGCGCCTTGGCGCTAGATCCCGGCGCCTAGGCGCCAGAGTCGGTTTCTAGAAAATTCAATGTGGACTACTTTTGAAGAGGTGCCTTAAGCAACCCCTGACCATTTTCAGAGCTCTATAAATAGGAGACATTTCTATAGAAAAAGGGCCTCTCTCTTTCCTCTCTCTCTCTCTCTTCTCCTTTAGTCATTTTAGAGTCATTTTAGAGTCATGAAGATGTAGATTTCTACATCTTATGGAAAGATTGGTGAGAGATTTTGAGAAATTTATGTAAGGGATGTACGAGCGGCGCATGGATCGGTGGAAGACTTTGGTTGAGAGATTTTCTTCTTTCCTTCAGAGGGAAAAAACTAAGTATTGTGTTCTTCATTCTCTTGTTATTGTTGTAAACAATTTCTAGTGAATTTTCTTTGTTTTAAACCGAGTTTTCTGTCGTGATTTATTCATGCTTCGTAAGTGATTTTCTTTACTCTTTCTTTTAATATGAAGTAGTGGCATGTGTAGGAAGATTATTTTTATGATAGAATTATCTATTAAATGCTTCTAGGTGACAGATAGTTGCATAAATATAATAGAATACTAATGAATTAAGTTCCTTGTTGGCACTTAGTTTATTACATAATTCTATCAATTCTTTTACTTCTTATGTCATTATTTTCATTTACTTTTTTTTTGTAATGAAATAGATGCATGTTTAGAAATTAAGATTTGCTTATATATTCTCTTATTAAATTATGGTGATGATATTCATATCGGATCTTCATTTACTTTACAAATTGATCACTTGTATTGTTAAAACACTGTCGAAGAATTTTGAGACCTATCCAGGAGATGAGTTTTTAACTAGTAGATATCACATGAATCCTTGGGTAATCGAAGACTTCATGCGGGTTATTCATAGTGAAGTGCGAATAAATAGGGAGATATTGCTTATTGGGCGCGAGAATTGATTAGGTTTTAGAGTGACGGACTAAATTCTAATAATTTGGTGCTATAGAAAGGAACAGTCACTCAGTAGGGCCGACTATACCACCTTGGACATCTAGTAGTGTGAGTCTAGATTAACTCATTCTACTAATAAAATAACTTGAACCGATCTATAGATTAGTCAATGTTCTTTACACCGACCAAATGGTAAAGAATAAGATTGCTTCTATTTGGCACTACTACATAAAATTCTAAGCATCTCTTTCCTACACATTATCTATGTAATTGCAAGAGAAAGGTAGTCTTTAACATCTCAGAATTCTCCAAACCAATTTATCCATAAGTTGTCTTTTTTTTTTAAGAACTTTATTTAGTATTAGTTATTAGAAAACTCATTTTAATCGACATTCCAAATTTAGGCCTTATAGAAATAGACTGGAATTAGCCTAAAGGATTGCTTACCTCACTTCTCGCAGTGATCGATGCTGGGGTTATAAAAGAAAACTCTATATTACTTGAAACGATATGTATACTTGCGTAGTACTCTAGTGTAAAATATTTTCTAAAATTTTACAACATTTTGATTTTATACACTAGCCGCTATTTAAAAATTGGGTCAAGTTTTTGGTTATCTTTTGGAAGCAAAAATTCCTGCGTTATTGCGGGTCGGGTTACTGCCTAACTTCATCCTGCATCCAGCAGACCGCTGTCCTTTACCTTCCTGCCTTCAATAGATTGTCATCCTCCTTCTAGCAAGCCGCAGCCCTCCGCCCTGCCTCGAACGGGCCTCAATCTTTTGGCCCGACGGATTCCAAACGCCGACAATGCTCTCTACCTCCTCCAGCTGCAGTTCGATGCCTCTAATCCTCATTTATTTGCTGCCCATCCCTTCCACAACAGCGAGACTACTTTTTGGCCTTCACTACAGCCACCAGCCTTGCACCACTGCTCGGACTCCCCACTCATCAAGCTTGTTGAGTCTCTTTTGTCGAGTCTTTATTTATAATCCTTTGTTTTATACTTTTTTTTTTGTTTTTTATTTGTAGTGTTTCTTTCTTTTGAGTCTCGGTGTAACCTCATTTAAGTCCTTAAAAAAATTATGTTATGAGACGTTGTGTGGGTTAACTCTGGTTTCATTTTCTCTCTTTGTTTCTATTCAAATTTTTGCAAGAGTCATGTTGCTAAATTAACGAGTTAGATGTGTAGACTAGAGAATGTAAGATGGATTAAATTTTCAACAATCTATGAGAAGTGTCATTGAAGATTTTCTCATAACTGTTGGATTTTAGTGGGTCAAAGGAGCATTAATTGGTCTACAATCTAAAAGCATTGTTTCTTTCGAAAGATAAGTTGCAAGACTCCTTTTAGACAGGGAGACTTCATGTTGTTGTAGGTGAATTTGATCCCTAAAAAATATTTTGGTGGAACTGGCCTTTCTTTGTTTTAAAATTAGGGCTAGATGAAGTATGTTGAACAAAGAGTAATTTATAGTACTGCTTAGAAGGCCAGCTTCAGTAAAGGCCTTGCAAAAAATTTGTTAAGCTAGGTGTGAGGACTTTGTTTTAAGCCATAAAGGCTTTATTAAGTTACATATTTTAACCTTCACCTAAGCAACATGCCTTATTGATTGCTTCTTATCCAAAATTTCAATGAGATTTTATTGCAAAAAGGAATTATTTATGCCGATCTGTAAGGGAGGGCAAGTCTAATCTGTAGCAATAGACAATAAAAGATGAAATGAGTTGAGACTAGCAATAGTGCCGGCATTAAGGTGGCCAATCATGTAAATTCAAGTACACATTTTGGACTGGATGAGCCATCTAGCAATTAAATAGCTATTAAGATAAAATATGATAGTGACAACGATGTGCAATAGGCTTAATCCCAGGATGCGAGGCAATATATCTCATATATTTGGATATAAGAGGGCTTGCATTTTAATTTTGATTGCCTATTTTTAGTGAAGATCTTGTGTCACTTGTTAGTATATCCTATGTATAGAAATAGAGAATAAAGTTAAGGCAAAATGTGAAAAACTAGCGAAATGTTGATTTAAGGTCAGATAAGGATTGAGTGGGATGCTTAGTGATCTATTTTTATCTCTCTAAAAGGAGAGGTGTATTAAGTCGGTTTTATAGTTATTATTAGTTGAACCAGTTGTTTTTAGTTTTAAAATCCATAAAATCAAAGCAACAATACTATTTTCTAAACTAATCATTTCAGTTCAGTTTTGACAACCAAAATTAACAATATTTCTTAAGTTAAATTGTCAAAGATTTGTTGTCATCACATAATTCTTATATGAAGACCTTAGTATAGTTAATAGAATTAGTTATTGAACTCTTAAAATCCCAGTTGGACGCAATAGTGAATGATAAATTTTTATTCAATTGTCAGAATAACATGTATGATATATAGTAAATCTAGTATAATTTAATTTAAAAATTGGTAAATTTACAAAAGTAAAATAATCAAACTAAAAATCAAGCAAACTAATAAGTTTGTCTCAGTTTTATTTTTTTGATTTTATCTATATAATATATACTCCTACTTCGAAAAGCAATTGACAATGAAGTTTAGAAAGTTTTGTCAGAAAGCGAATGCTTGGCAGATTTAAATAAAACTTCTTTTGCTAATTACAAAAAGATTACAAGGTCGTTCTGCATACACCTGTAAGGGTTGGGGAAAAAGGGAGAGAAGCAATAGTTTGAAAGGAATAAGGGAAGAAGTTGGTGTGGCAGAAGTTGTTGACGAAAAATACAATTAAATTCATGGAAGGTACATTTGCTTAGATAGATCTTTGATTGATGTTAGGGTGAAATTATTGCAACCTTTTTTTATGTACAAGAGTTCCCCAGACGATACATATACTCACCAGAGGAGAGTGCTTCTCACTAACTCAACAGAAATTAATAGATGCTACCAAAAATTATGACTAAGAGAAAATGTGGTTTCCTTTATATAAATGATAGAGGAGGTGATATAAGTATTGTAAATGGGATATAATTAATATGATAGCATATATCTAAATTCTGTCCTCTCAATAAATATTAACGTTCTTATGGAACATCATTATCAGGTCAATATCTAGACAATAGTGAAGCTTTTACTTGAATATGCATAAAAATATGAATTTTAATGAAGAATTATATTACCATGCAATATGAATGAAATTGGACCATAATGAATTATAAAGCATTATCATTGTAAAGAATTTTACTTAAAATTGTGAAATAAACTTTTATTTCTAGATAGAAACATTTGAATACATACATTAGTTATGATCTACATTCGAGCAAACTTATGAAGAAGAAAATGATAATTAGTAAAAGTGACAACTAAAACATTCGGTGTGTCAAATCATGACTCGAACCTCATGTTAAAATGAAAAGTTAAGATATGATATTATGAGTTGTCAAATAATGGAGATATATGCCTGATGATGTTTATCAACTTCACAAGCATTATATTCAATTTTTGAAGAGCGTATTGAGGTGAAATGCCAAAGTGAATGTGATGATGGGTGATCTAGATGATGGTAATATTGAAAAATATTTATGGTGGGCTAAAAGTCATTGTCTATAAAGTTGTAAAGTTTATAAGAGTGGGCTTCAAAAATTTTGACACCCCTGGACTCTTTGCATTGTGTTTGTTGGGAGTTTTGAGGGTCAAATTTTTAGAAGGATTATGGAATAGTAGATAAGACACTACTCAGAGATTTGACTCTCATTTTGTAAGGATTTTCTTATCTAGGGTTCGAGTTTTCTCATAAGCGCAAGCTCTTATGGTTAACTAACCCTCCCAATTATGGGAGAACACTT
The DNA here is from genome assembly GCA_022702705.1 of Papilionanthe hookeriana x Papilionanthe teres. Taxonomy (NCBI): domain Eukaryota; kingdom Viridiplantae; phylum Streptophyta; class Magnoliopsida; order Asparagales; family Orchidaceae; genus Papilionanthe; species Papilionanthe hookeriana x Papilionanthe teres. Next base: position 9,781,345 of record CM040432.1, on the reverse strand, counting down.
TCAATTAATGCTAATCATTAAACAATGAATATTTAACAAAATGTAATAGCAGACATACAATTTAAGTTGTAAAATTATCAGTAGGAGTTTAATCAGATGATGAGAGAAATGATGATGAACCCGATCAAAATTCAGATGGTTCCGACATTCCAATCTTCGTGGTTCTTAATCTATTTATTCAGAGGAGGTAGCTGACCCAAGTTGGCTAAAAGACTCTTGTTAACAATTATGAGTTACTTCGTATAAAGAATCTTTGAAATTGAAGTGGATTTTTGTTTAAGAGGATAAATTTAAGTTGATTTTAATTGACAAAAGGGTGCGTCAATCAATTGTACTCTTATGATACACAACTCAAAGGGTAAAAAATCATCAGAGAACATACAAGCTGCGGTCGTGACTACAGTATAATAGTGTAATTTGGTGACAACCACTCGGTCAAAGGATTTTGGTTGTAACTACTATTTTATGGTTCTATTTTGCGGTAAAATTATGCAGACGGAAAAATCCGATCACGTTCTAACTGACATGCAATTTTTTTGATTGTGAGTATTGATGCACTCAATATGACATTAGACATTTGTGAGCTGAGGTCAATCAAAAGTTTGTCGCTCTCGACAAACTATTGCGGAAGGTGGATAGAGTTTGCTTTAAAATTTTAAGTAATTAATTAATTTTAACTTGAGTATTGGTTTGAAAACTTAGATTGAATATTAGTTTGAAATTAAGCCCTCCATTTGAGATTTTCAATCAACACGACCATCATCAGAGAAAGTTCATTTGAAATTCATCAATTTTGTTGTCCTTATAAATTTGTCCTGTCAACTCCAGTCCCAATAAGGAGGATCTGATTAGGTAATCTAAACACAGTCATTGTCGGTCCCAAGCCCGAATGTGAGAAGTGGAGGGTTGTGTTAGGTAGTCGACAGCCAGCGTAAAACTTGTCGAAAAAATAATGAAGGGCCGCTACACCGCCGCCGGGGTGTAGTGTCAAATAAGCAAGGGTTCCCACATTACGAACGAATGCGGGTAAAAAAGTTAGTCCATGAAACTATTATTAGGATAAGATCTTTGAATATAGGTACTCTTAATGGTTAATTAATAGAATTAGTTGATATTATGATTCATAGAAAGATTAATATCTTATGTATTCAAGAAACAAAATGGGTTGGAGAAAAGGCTAAGGAGATTGATAACTTAGGTTTTAAACTTAGGTATTCTGGTAGAAGTCGCACTAGAAATCGTATAGGTGTAATTATAGATAAGAGTTTGAAAGATAATGTTGTAAAAATTAATAGAGTTGGAGATAAAATTATAGTCTTTAAGATTATTGTTGACACCAAAATTTTTAATATTATAATTGCTTATGCTCCTCAATTAGGTTTAGATATAGCGTTTAAAGAGAAATCTTGGAATGACTTAGAAGACTTAATACAAATGATACCTCTCGAAAAAAGAATTTTTGTTGGAGTAGATTTAAATGGACATATTGGTAATGTTGTAGAAGATTTCAAAAATATTCATAGTGGCTACGGTTTGGAGTGATTAGAAGGTAGAGTCATTTTAGATTTTGCTTTAGCGTATGATTTTGTTATTACTAATACTTTATTAAAGAAAAGAGATGAACATCTTATTACTTATAAGAATAAATCTAATAGAACACAAATTGATTATTTCCTTATGAGAAGAAGAGATCGTCGAGATTGTAAAGATTGTAAGGTCATTCCAAGTGAGATTTTTAAGTACCCAACATCAATGAAGAGATGTAATATAAAAAATACAAAACTTAATCATCGTAGAATTAGATGGGGGAACCTAAAAGACACAAATAAGATTACTTTTATGAGTAAGATTCAAGATTTCAAAATTTAGGATGTTCATGTAGAAACAAATGTTATGTGGGATAAAGTAACAAACACTATTAAATAAATAGCAAAAGATATACTTGAAGAATCAAAAGAAAAAATTTTTGTAAATAAAAATAGTTGGTGGTAAAATAATAATGTGCAAGAAAAGATTAAATATAAGAAGTTAGGTTATAAAAATTAGTTTAAATGTGAAATTTAGAGAACTGGGATAAATATCAAACGACCCGTAGTGAGTCTAAAAGATTAATTTGTGACAGTAAAAATTCCGCTTTTAGTGATCTTTATAATAGATTAGATACCAATGAATGTGAAAAATATATGTATAAACTATCTAAACAAAGAGAACGGAAAAGTAAAGATTTAACTCAAGTTAAGTGTATTAAAGATGAAAATCAAAAAGTATTTTTCTTAGAAAAAGATATTCAACATAGGTGGGTGAGTTATTTTGATAAACTTTTTAATGAAGTTTCTGAAAATACGATCGACCTTAGTAATCTTAATATCGTTAATAATAATAAGACGTTTCATTTTTACCGTCACATTAGTAAAAAAGAAGTTGAGGAAGCTTTAAAGAAAACCAAGTTTGGAAAGTCTGTAGGACCTGATGATATCCCAATAGAAGTGTGGAAATATTTAGGAGATTTAGGAGTTTTTTGGCTTAGCAAACTCTTTAATATTATTTTAAAAACTAAAAAGATGCCTGAGGAGTGGAGGAAGAGTATATTGGTCCCCATTTTTAGGAATAAAGGGGATGCACAAGAGTGTGCAAATTATAGAGGAATTAAGTTGATGTGTCATACTTTAAAAATTATAGGAGAGGGTAACTAAACATACGTTAAGACGTATTACAAATATTTCTAATAATCAATTTATGTCGGGCAGGTCTACTATAGAAGCTATACATTTATTGAGGGGTTTGATGAAGAAGTTCAAAGATAATAAGGAGGATCTACATTTGATTTTTATTGATTTAGAAAAAGCTTATGATAAGGCTCCAAGAGATATCCTTTGGAGGGTTCTTCAGAAGAAAGGTGTTGATATGACTTATATTCAAGTCATTAAAGATATGTTACATATGTATACTAAAGCTGTTACTTGTGTTCGAACTGAAGGAGGATTGACAAAATATTTTCCTATTTCTGTTGTACAATCTTGATGATCTCCTTCTCAGAAGAAAATAATCAATTTGTGTTTTATTAGATCCATTATTATAAGTAATAAGATGATCATCTCTTTTCTTGAATAAAGTATTAATAATAACCAAATCATACGCTAAAGCAAAATCTAATATGTCTCTACTTCTTTATTAATAACTCCATAATCGTAGCCACCATGAATACTTTTGAAATCTTCTATCGCTACCGACATGTCCATTTAAATCACCTTCAATAAAAATTCTTTCTTCAAGAGGTATGAAGTGTATTAAGTCTTTCAAGTCATTATAGAAATTATCTTTAGAGCCTATATCTAATATACTTGAGGAGCATAAGCACTTATATTATAAAAAATCTTAGTATCAATAATAATCTTAATTGCTATAGTTCTATCTCCAACTCTATTAATGTTTATAACATTATCTTTTAAACTCTTATCTATAATTACACCTACACTATTTTTACCAGAATACCAAAATTTTAAAACCTAAGTTATCAATTTCTTTAGCTTTTTCTCCAACCCATTTAGTTTCTTGAATACATAAGATATTTATCTTTCTATGAATCATAATATCAACTAATTTCAATAATTTACCATTGAGAGTACCTTTATTCCTTGATCATATCCTAATACTAGGATCATTGACTAACTTCTTTACCCGCATCCATCCGTAATGTGGGGACCCTTGCTTATGTGACGCTACACCCAGGCGCCGGTGTAGTGGCCCTTGCACACTTTCCACTATATTCAGGCCATACAGCGCGTCGCTTACATGGGACGCCCGAGCACTTACACAATGATCAAAAGGATTCAAGTCATGATTTTTGATAAGTTTTACGCTGGCTGTCAACTACCTAACGCAACCCTCTACTTTTCACATCCGAGCTTGGGAACGGCAATGACAGTGTTATGATTAGTTTATCCACAATGAGAAAATAAAAATAAAAATTTTCCTCCACGCTTACAAGCACAGCCACCACCACCACTTTGATGTCTTATAGTATGAGCAAACTAAATAAAGGCCAATGTGGAGGGTATTAAAAGCTCAATGACTCATAGAATATGGGAGAGATTTGCAATATTGGGAATGGTGAAATCTCGTCACCTATGATTATCATAGCCTTTGAAGTGGAGTAAATCCATGAGAGAAACTTGGCAATAAGAAATTTACCATTCTGTTTTCTCAAAATGGTTAGAATCAATTGGAAAGTGTTGACATTGAATAAGCTTATCCCACTTACCATGCAGGCTATTTTTGTATTCTTGGATTGGAAGATTATTTGTAAGTTTGCGTTAAGAGTATATAATATGGATGTATTGCTTTCCTAAAGATTAAGAAGAGCATAGAAAATCTCATATTGCTTTAATATTTCTTAAAGTATGATGTGGAGCAATGGAAGGTTCACTACTGTTAAACATCCATGTAAAAACTATGTAATAATATAGTTTTCAATTAGAGAATTTGGTGGTGTCTATACAAGCTTGAGGGGGAAAATTGGATGACTAATTTTAACGCCAAAGCTGATAAGAAACTGGAAGCCCTTGACTAAAGAAGATACTTTTTTTAAAAAATTGATTTTTTGTACTAATTATAGAAGTGTTTTGTGTCAGTAAGAGAAATTTGAGAATTCATGACTTCATAAAGAAGATGATGCAGAGAAGATTGAGTTGAAAAATCACGTTCAAAGGCGTGCCTTCGCGTGGGCAGCAAGAGGGCATGGCGTGGGTAGAGAGCATCTTGGGGTGTAGATAAATGCTATGATGAGTCGTTGGCTGTGACAAAATGGCCTTGCAATTTTGGTTTCAGTATGTGTGCACCTAAATGATGATGTGAGTGGAAGTAGGATGTGCATGAAAAGCATAGTGTTAAAGTTGAAAGTTAGAGTAGCTTCAGTAGTGCTAGAAAGGTGGAGGGTTTCCAGTTTTAGGTAATTCAGTGGGCTGCATGACGAGTTTGAGTGGATGAGAGTTGTGCTGGCGTTACTTGAGGGTATCAGAGACCGGAGCCATGAGCGACAGCGAGAATGATAGTGTGGATTGAGGGTATGGACTATGGAGCATTAGTAGGGCCGTGTATGTGGGCAAGTACAAATAGTAACAATTAAAGGAGAGTGATATTCCCATTAATGTGACAAAAATATCTCTCCTACTATGATTTATATATTTTACAATATGATTACCTACATAATTCATCAACAATACTGTTGCAAAATCATCTTCATTTTTGTTGGTTTATTTTTATGTCAAACATCAATTAAACAGCAAAAAGATGAATGCATCGACTATTTTTACTTGATGGTTGTGATTGCTTTAAAAATGTTTGTGATTTTTGTTTAACTTCTTTGATCGTCTTACATTATATGTTGGGCATTACTTCTAAATAAACTTCAATTACTTTCAATAGTAAAATAAAAAAGAATAAAAAATGCAATGTTAAGATCCATATCGAGCTCTTGTGAGTCAAAGTTCAGCTCGTTTGCTAAACAAGCCGAATATATATTTTTGTTTCAATCTCAGTGGGTCTGTAGAGATATTACTTACTAGCTGAACAAAATGCATTTTAGTATGCTGTAATAAAGTTGCTGTTAAAGGTCTTAATTCTTTTATCAAGGATTTTTGCCAAAATTGATTAATCTGATGCAATGTAGTATTTACGTGGACAATTAAAATATTTTACAAGTGCTCTTCTGGAGGCTTACTATGTAAATCAGAAGCACAGAACCAAATTGTGTGTTATTTTAAAGGACCAATTGTCTACTCTCTTTTGGCGTTAAAAACTCCCAGATAATACTATGAATTAATTTACTTGTATTTTAAGATATAATGTGGATTACTCCTTTCAGTTGCATTTAGTACAACTTCATGCCTCTTTTTATTAAAGTTTATACCAATTAGGTCTTATGTTGTATTCATTTTTATTTTTTATTTTTTTGCTGATGTGTTCTATGTTAGACTAAAGTGCTGGGGGACTAAAATGATGTTTTGTAATATTTTGCACTTCTTTCAGGTGTATGATAAATACAATAATGAGAAGCCTGGCTGCAAAGCTTATCAAGAACAAAGAAACTCCAAAATAGCAAAGCCAGGATTTATTGATTTCAATGAAATCAACAACTTACAGGCAACACAGAACGCTATCTCCAATCATGTTCAATATCAGGCCAATGCCATTAATGAGACTGAGAAATCTATGAATCGTACTTCTTGTTTCAATGTCGGAAATAATTTGAGACGCTTCAAGGCAAAAACTGAAGGGAGATATGATAGTAGAGATGGTTACAATTTCCATCAAAATTCTCGGAACTCTAATATCAGAACTTTTTCTCCTTACCTTGACTATGATACTCAAGTTTCCCAGGGAGAATACTTTGATTCTAAGTCGTTCATAGCAGCGCCAAAGAAATATGATTCCATTAGCTCAGAATGCTGGCGTCAGCCTGAAAAAGTTTTAAAGGTTTCCATTTTACTTTGTCATGTTTCGAAGTTGAATTCTGGGATTCTCATTGATCTGTTTTACGGATTTGATGTACATTTTGCAGGATAATATCAGAAAGGATAGCATTAAAAAAAGTCATTCTGCGTATAATCCAGATATGCTTATAAATAAAGTGAGTAAAGTGCGAGAAAATCCTAAATTTATATTCTATATCATCTATTCTGATCTCCATTGCTATGCAGACTGCTAGGAAAGTGAAAGGTGTAGAACTTTGGCAGCAACAGTGTGCCGTTAAAGATTTAGAGAAGCCTGCACGTCATGTACCATTTAAAAGGTGTGTTTTTATTTTGATCTTCAATTTATTTTGTGAACTATTTTTTTCTCGTAATAGTAGGTCTAGTGACAGAAGTGTAACTTTGGGTGATCAAATTATTAAAAGGTGTGAACGATTTAGATATCTCGGGTCCATTGTTCAAAGCGATGGTGATATTGATGGGGATGTTAATAGTAGAATTCAGGTTGGTTGGTTGAGGTGGAGGAATGCGTCCGGCCTTTTGTGTGATAGAAAAGTACCGCTTAGACTGAAAGGAAAATTTTATAAGATAGTGGTGAGACCTTCAATGCTCTATGGTGCTGAATGCTGGCCTTTAAAAGAGAAACATAATGTTAAGTTAAGTGTTGCCGAGATGAGAATGATTAGGTGGATGAGTGGTTTTACACTTAGAGACAAATTGTGAAATGAATATATCCGTAATAGGGTTGGAGTTGCACTAGTGACGGATAAAATTAGAGAGAGTCGCCTTAGATGGTTTGGTCACATTAAATGTCGACCACCTGATGATCCGATTAGGAGAGTAGATGTTTTAAATACAACTTATGTTAAGAAAGACAGAGGCAGACCTAGGAAAGCTTGGGCTTATTGCATGAAAAATGATCTTAATTTATTAGAATTAAACGAAAATTTGACACTAAATAGGATGCAATGGAGAAAAAGGATTCATGTAGCCGACCCCACTTAGTGGGATTAAGGCTTTGTTGTTGTGTTGTGTTGTATTTTTTTCTCGTACTTTCCTATCATGATTGATATTTTATGGAATTGATCTTTAGTCTAAAATGTGCATTTTTCAAACTACGAACAATACATAGTTTTTCTTGTTAGATTATTCCAATCTCCCACCATTTTCTAATGCTGACAAGGTTTAGGGGCTGTTTGGTAGCAGGATTTAAGAAGGATATAACCTCAAACCGGCAAAATAGCAAAATGGCAACTTTCAATCTTCCTTTTTTCCTCCATTTTGCCTAATATCCTGGATTTAATAAATTTTGTTGGAAGGCAAATCTATGAGATTTACACAAACAGAAGCATAAATCTCATGAATAAATTAAAATGGCACCCAACAAAATATCGTTTTGACACTTTGTTCTTCCAAGAATAATTAAAAAAGTGGGTACCACCCTCTCTCTTTTTAATTTACATATGTAACACCTAAATTTTACCTTTTATATTTATACCAAACCTTTCATATGACATCGAAGTCCTACTATTTTAAATTTTACAAAGCAAAATACCCCTTTTTAGGCAATATGGCATATATGTAAAAGCTGATGTTTGTGTTATATATATATATATATATATATATATATATATATATATATATATATATATATATATATATTAAAATTAATCTGTTTTAAGGCAGTAACATTGCATGGCTTGACCGTTCAGGCATCATTTGGACGTGGAATCCAATCTCCAACGAGATGTTTCAGGAGGCACCTCATCATCCTTGGACTGAGTGAGACTTTTTTCACGGGATTCCCAATGAAGGATTCTGTAACTTTGGAATCCAAAGTGTGTACAGAGAGATGCGTCTTACCCTTCATGTGCGCCATGGCACATCAACCAACTAACAATTAACAGAAATATAATTATGCTGCTTTTGGATAGTTGCAGTCACTGTTGTATAGATCTTCTCTCTCTCTCTCCCTCTCTCGCAGTCACTGTTGTATAGGGGTTCTCTCTCTCTCTTTCTCTCTCTCTCTCTCTCTCTGTATTTGTCTATGTTGCTTTTACCACATATGTTGATGCACATAGTTGTCTACTCAAGTGGTTGATTTTTGTGTGTTTTATAGTCTTGTAAAAGAGTTTACTAACCTTTTGGTTCTTGTAAAATTTTTAGGTGCGTCTCAAATTTGAACGCTGAATATGGCCTTTGTATAATTTGTTTGCCAGGGCAATTTTAAGGAGGAAACGATTTGGATGAGTTATATATATATATATATATATATATATATATATATATATATATATATATATATATATATATATATATATATATATTCGAAAATAAATAGTTTGGTATTGTGAAATTATCTTGCAAATGGTTTACATTTAATTCTTCAAGCCAAACGATGAAATGATTAAAATTCATGTATTTATTATTATTTTTTTAATGCTTGTAATCACATAACCTCTAGATAACCGGAAATGAACTTAAATGACATAATTAAAAATAATTTCAGCATTTACTTTGGGTGATCTCTTTGGCAATATATATATATATATATATATATATATATATATATATATATATGCCGTCAGCAGTGCGTATGAAGGTTTCGGGAGCTCTGCGGGGGTTTCGCCATGGCGATTCCAGGTGATATCTTTTCCTCGGCTTCGTCGAGCACGACGAGAAGGCCGCTCATCTTCTTCTTGCACGACGACTAAGGCCGGCTTCATCTTCGTCGTCTGCCGTCTGTCGTTTCATCCAGCTGCGCCGTTCGGAGCGTCTGTCGTTTCCTCCGTCGTCTCGCACGAGGACTACGCTCCAGAGCGTCTTCGTGACTGCGACTTCCTCTTCGCTTCGCTCCGGGACGACGGTGTTAGGGCTGGCTTCTGTCAGGTGAACTGCTCTCTGCTAGGTAAGGCCGCTCCTCGTCGCCTCCTCTGCGCTTATTTTCAGCGTCTCCTCTCTGCGTGCACTGCTTTCTTTGCACCTGTGATCCTAAACAATGGAATGCAACCCTCCCTTGGGGGGGGGAGTTACTTATGCCTCTGTTGTGGCTTCTTCTCCATCTTGTGGTAAGGGAGTTTTTCCACAGAGCTTCCATGATGCTGCTTATGGGATACCCAACGCTGATAGTCAGTTTATTAAGCCAATCAGTAAGAAGAATGGGAAGCACGCAAATTTTTTCATCGAGGAGGAGATAAACACTTTGGTGCACGAGTTCAAATTCACTTTGGTTGGAAAATTTCAGTTTGGTCATCCTAAAATGGAGATTATCAGAAAGGTGTTTGAAAATCTGAAACTTTTTGGCTCGTGGAAAGTGGGACTGTTTGATGGCAGGCATGTGATTATCCAATTAAGTTTGGAAGATGATTATGCTAGGGTATTCTCCATGAAAGTTATTACAATTGATGGAAAATTGATGAAGATATTGAAATGGTCACCTGAATTTGACCCTTCTCTTGAACCTCCTATTGCCCCCATCTGGTTTAATTTGCCTGAACTACAACTGCACTTTTATGAGAAGTATACACTTTATAATATTGGGCTAGCTTGGGCTAGCCTTGGGCAAACCTCTACTTGTTGATGATCCAACCACTGAAGTTACCAGACCTTCAGGTGCTAGAATGTTAATTCAAAGAGATGTCACTCTACCAGAAGTGAAATAATTGTGGCTTGGGACTCGCACATCAATGGATATTGGCAACCAATTGTGATGGAGAAGAGGCCTTACTATTGTTTACACCGCAAAATGTTTGGTCACTCTATGGACGGAGTGCTACGGAGTTGAAGCTAGAGCGAGGGAAAAACCTCCAGTTGTTGTGGCCCCCTCGACCTAGTTGTTGATTATGTCCCGACTATCCCTCCTATTTCCATTAAGCACGGCCTCCGGTTGGACTCCGCCTTTTGGCACTCTGTCGAAAAGGATGGTCTTATTGTTAATGGGAATGCTGATACTGTTGGTAATCTTGGTACAGATCCTGCTGATATTGATTTGTTGGACACCCCCACTTGTCTTCCCTCTGTTGAACCTTATTCGTCTACTGCGGAACCTCTTCATGGTAACGCTCCAGCAGATGGTTCTAGTGAACCCTTACCTGTGTCACCTTTGGAACCAGGATAACATGCTTTATCAGAGTCAGCACCTCTACCTACACAAATAATTCTTCCACCAAGTACTTCATATCCAGATCCCATTTTGTTGCCTTCCTCTCCTAGCTCTGAACCTGTGTGTTTTGAAAATGTTGCTACTGACTTTGTTGAAGGGTGGGTTGTTTACCATTCCAAAAAGAAAAAAACTACCTCTAGAATTGAGGAACCTGTCTTCTGAGAACATAATTTAACCCCAGGCTACTTCTGAAGAACAGCATGTATCTTTCATTCCTAGACTCACTAGGAGTGGAAAGACTTCTAATGATTAACATGTTGTCTTTGGAATATTAGGGAGACTTGCCTGTAGGCTCCCTTAATAGATTGGTGAATCTTAACGGGAATCATAAATTTTGGGCCTTTGCTCTCTTGGAACCTATGGTTCGATATAACGAGCACAAGAATTACCGATAAATTTCCTCGATTTAACTTTGTTACCAACTCGTTCCAACAAAGTTTGGTTTTCGACGAGAGAAGAAATGATAGTGATTTGTTTTATTAGACCACCCTCAGTTCCTTCACATCCATTTTCACATGTTTATGCTGGGTGCAACCAAGCTGATAGAGATGATCTCTGAAACTCATTACATCAGATCAGCAGCAGTATGTCTGAAATGTGGATAGTTGGTGGGGACTTCAACTGTATAGCTAACCCCAGTGTAAAGAAAGGAGGAAGGACACCTGATATCAGGAAAATGACTGATTTTTCCAATAATATTTCAGATGCTAGACTTTTTGATTTGGGTTATGAAGGATCATATTATACTTGGAAGAGAGGCAGGATTTAGGAAAGGCTAGATAGATTCTTGGCTAATCAAGAGTGGATTAACTTCTTTACCTCAACTAATGTGACCCATCTCCCCAGGGCTGGATCAGATCGAGTCCCCATGCAGTTAAGTTGTCGTTCCAGAGCTTTCTTAGTAAAGCCCATTTCAGATATTTGAATGTATGGGCTTCTCACTCTACCTTCCATAGTGTTGTTCAATCTTCTTGGCTGGAACCCTTCCCCTATACATTTAACAATCCTATTGTTAAATTGAAGATGCTACAAAAAAGATTAGCTAAGAAGCTGCAGGATTGGAATTGGAAGGTGTTTGACAACATTCATTCACAAGTTTCTGCTGCTGAGGAAATTGTGAATCAGTTAGAGCAGGCTAACTTGGAAGGTAGTTTTAATGACAATGATTTAATGGTGGCTAATCAGCAGCTCTTGGCAGCTATAAATATTGAAGAACAATTCTTGAAACAGAAAGCTGCATGTCAGTGGTTTGCAGAGGGGGACAGAAACTCTAAATATTACCACGCTGTCATAAATTATAAGAGAAAACTAAATGCAATAACTAAAATTAAAAGGGACGGGGGCGATTGGTTGACTAGTACCCAAGCTATTGCCAATTCTGCTGTACCATTTTTTCATCAGTTGTTTAACCTTGGCCCTCAAATCGGTCCTCTACTTCAAACTGAGATCTTACCCAAACTGAAAATCAGTTTTGATGGTACTACTCTATCTGCTCCACTTGAGGAAGATGAAATAAAAAATGCTCTTTTCTCCTTGGATCCATAAAAAACGAGTCGGACTCGATGGATATCTGCTTGGATTCTATCGAAGGCTTGGGGAGACTATCGAGTTAGATCTTACTTTGGCTATCCGGTGTTTCTTTCGTGGTACGGAATTACCCAAGTACTTCACTGCTACCACAATTATTCTCATTCCTAAGGAAAATAACAAATCTACATGGAAGGACTTTAGGCCAATCAGTCTAACCACAGTGTTTTCTAAGGTCATCAGTAGAATTATTGTTTCCAGAATGCAACCTTTGCTGGATGATTTAATCTCACACAACCAATCTGCTTTTGTCCAAGGGAGAAGCATTACTGACAATGTTCTATTGGCACAGGAATTACTGTTGGAGATTGACAGGCCTTGTAGAGGATCTAATCTTATCATTAAATTGGACATTGCTAAAGCATATGATATAATAAACTGGGATTTTGTTCTACAGACTCTTAAAGCTAGGAACTTCCCTGAGGATTTCTGTTTACTTATCAAAAGGTGGCTTCACAATTCTCATTATAACATTTTAATCAATGGAGAGTGTCATGGCTTCTTTACTGCTTCCAGGGGCATTAAGCAAGGGGATCCTTTGTCCCCTTACATTTTCATACTAGCTTTTGATTATCTGTCAAGGTTGATTAACCATTCACAGCAGCAGTCACCCTATCTGAGATATCTGCACATATTAAACTATATTGTCTCTCATCTTGCATATGCAGATAATGTCATTTTGTTCACTATTGGGAGCAAAACTGCTATTAGGAAGGTTATGAAATTGTTGGACTATTTCCAGAATGCTTCTGGACTTTCATTCAATAAATCTAAATGCCAACTCCTTCCTAGCAACAACCTGCCACCTAACCAGGTTAACTGGATTAAAGATCTCACTGGTTTCTCCACTAATACTTATCCTCTCAAGTATTTAGGATTCCCTTTGATCAAGGGCAGGGGGAAGCAATCCCACTTTGATGAGGTGGTGAAAAAAGTGACCTCCAAGATCCAATGCTGGACCACTTCATTTCTGTCTAATGGGGAAAGATTGACCCTCCTCAAATCGGTTCTCACTACTTACCCCTGTTGACCTCAATTTTGGTGAGGTCTTTTGCTTCTCTCTTTAGTACTTAGGATCTAGCCTTAGGCTTTTCCTTTGACTAATCTTAGAGGACTAGAAATGGAACCCACCATTTAGAAATTCAAACTACTTCTCAAGTCCCTGCAAACCCCACAAGCTTGATTGTAGACCCCTAATCACCTAGAGGGTTAAAATCGAATGTGAAGGTTTAAAGGATGAGTTCCTATGGGACTTTTTGGCCTTAGGAATACCCCGGATGGCTCGGTGCAGTAAGGGTTGACTTGCACATACACTACACTCTCACACACATTCCAAGTCCTAAAACCACACTCTTACCCAACTTGACTTCCGAGTCATGTAGGTAATTCATATGGATGGTCCTTAACCCCAAGCTCCACGACTAAGAGGGTTAAGAACAACATAGTGAATGCCTCAAATGAGTCCTCTCATGGCTCATATGGGCTTGATATGGCTTCATGGCTCAACCAAAGTGATTCTATTTCACTCGCACTTGATCAATCTTCCTTTTTCAAAATTTCAATTTTTGACCCCCGGGGCCCCAGACCCACCAAACCTACCGATACCCTTGAAATGACCCAAAAATTGCAAAGTTACCTAAATTACCCAAGATCCCTCAAAATCAACCCTAAACACTGCCCACCACTCAAATTGACCATCTTTGGCCAAAAATACCAAAATTTCCAAAAAATACCCCTAACCCCCTCTAAAATTACTAAAATACCCTTTTACCCCAAAAATTCAAAAATTCTACAAATTCCCAGAAAATTCCAGAAAATCCTAAATATTTCCAATTTCATTTTGTTTAACTACACCATGGGCCAATTTTGCCAATTTACCCCACTTTTACCAAAACACCAATTTGACCCATTTCTAACCCAAGTGAACCCAATGTCAAACCAAACCACCCCAATTAACCTCAATTTTGGTCCAATTCAATTTTAAACTTCAATTCAATACCCCCAATATCAATTTAGACCAAATCCAACTCCAATATGATTGACATTTGGGCCCAATTTCAATTTGAAGCCTAAGGCCCAATTTTGGCCCAAGACCTAAACCTAGCCCAAACCAACCCATCTCAACTCCAATTGGCCCCAAAACTTTTCTAAAGCCTTCCTAACATCCCCAAAAACAAAAAAACTAACTTGATTTGCCCAAAATTTGAACCTAAATTCCACCCAAACCTAACCCAAAAACCAAAATCCCTTAAATTAACCTAAGCCCAAACCTAACCCAAATGGGCCCAAATCCCAAAATTAGAGCCCAAACAAAGTTGAAAACTCTTTGTAACACTCCCATAAACATTTTTCAACATTAATTTTACATCAAATCCAACATTAGCCCAATTTGGCCCACCTTGGCCCTTTACCAAAAAAAATCCCAAATTCAATCAAATTCTACTCGAAATCACACCAAATTGATTCCAAACCACTCATGATACATCCCTAAACCAATTGCAACATTTATTTGGCACAATCCTTTACAAAATTTTCATCCTAAATTTACTTTAAATCCAAAATCCCACTTCCTTAAACCACTTTAAAAACCCATCCAAAATGATTTCAAAAAGCCCAAAATCAATCCAAAGTCTACATGACACTTTCATCTCATCATCCATTTAATTAAATCATTCCCTATGTTTCAAATTCATTATTGAATTTTTCTAAACTAAGCCATGTGCCAAATTACCCCTAAATACCAAAAATCCTTAAAATCCTTTTTCATGAAACAAGCCAACCTTTTCCAAGCCAAATGTAAGCCAAAGGTGAGCCATTTACAAGCCATATGAAGCCATGAGAGTTTTGACACCTCACCATGTCATTTATGGAAAATGGAGGGGCCCCTTTCTTAAACATTCCTCAAGCTTTTTAACCTCATCCATGATACACACTAAACCATGCTTAGCCACCTCACCATGGATGGAGACTTCTCCACTCCAATTCAGCTGAGCCAAATGATTCCCTTCAGCCCAAATCAGGCCTTGGTTCGTGCACCAAACCTAAATCCATGCATTTGACCAAAGCAAGCCCAAAATGAGCCCTTCCCCCTTCCACTTTGATTCAACTCCTTTACACTTGGCATTTGCCAATTGAACTCACAAACCTCAAGCACTGACCTCCCTGACCCTGAGAGTGACCCATGCACGGCCGGCCGGCCACCACGGCCACGGAAATCACCAGGCCGAGAGGCTTAATTTGAATCAAAAATTCAATTTGAATTAGCTGACTTGTCCCAACCTAAATGGCCATTGCAGCTGTTTTTCCCTTGCCCTGAGCAGTGGATCCAAGCCATTATACCCCCCTGGGAGACCCTCTAGCCACCTTTGTTTAAACCCACTCACCTCTCGGCCAAACAAGGTGATGAACCAGACCTTAAGGAAACTCTGCCAAAATTTCTCCAGGATCTTCTCCTAACCTAGAGCAGTTGATCCCCAGTGCTCTTTTGCCCTAAACCCCATTAACAGAGCTCAATTTCTGAGTTGAAAATCCACCCAAAAAACAGGACACTTTACTACAATGAGCCAATCTTTAAATTAATTGACCCTACACCTTCACCAGACCAAGAGGAGAAGTTCCCCAGCAAAAGCCCCCTCACCAGACCAGCCATTGCTTCCAGCCTCCAAGCTTTGTGATCGGCCTTGGTCACTTTTATATTTAGACAATTCCCCAGAGCCAGAGACTTCATCTGGAGCTTGCTTGGACTCAATCGAAGGTGACACAACCCTCATATCGAAGCTTCACTTCTCTGAGCAAAGGTATGAACTCACTCTTCCTCCCAAGCTTCCAGCAATTCTCCATTTTGTTTGGGTTAATTTCATAGCTTATAAATCATATGGATGTGTTTGTCTCTTCAAGACGAATCCATAGAGTATAAGAACTCGAAAATCCATTGAGAATCGAGAGAGATATTAGGGGTTGAGTGTGGACGGTCACAGGTGCACACCAGTCGTAGACGATGACCAGGAGTCGTTGGATCGCGCGTGTATCGAGCGGACGGTCGAAATCAAGCCGGACAGCGCAATGATACGTCAACCGCGGGTCCCTGGAGCGCTGAGTCAGATGGCGGCGCCGAATCACAGAGCAACGCGTGGGCTTTCGATCCGCCGTAGGTTGACGCGACGCCGAGTCGGATAAGTAGGAAATTAGGATATTTTTGAATTATTTAAATACCAGAACTTCAAAAATTCATACCTTTACATAGAAAAATCACAAAAATAAAATAAAAATACCCTCTTGCTCTGTGAACAGAGGAAAATAATGTGGAAAAGAAATCAAGTTAATTGGATGAGTATTTTATTTTTAATAATTTATTTACTCTTTCTAATGTTTTTATTCTCCATTTGCATAGACAATTCACCATGGCATGAGACCATAGGGCTTTTGAAGCCTATGATTTTGGGAACATTCTCTGAATTTTTCAAGGTCAGAGGCTATCTCTGTGAAGAGTTATTGATTTTTCAAGTTCATGTCACTATTTTAGGTATTTTAATTTCAATAATTAGCATGTTGTAAAATAAATTCTAGGAAAATTTGGTGATGTTTCTTAGGACCAGGGAAGCTCATGAAAAGTATATTTTGAGTTAATTCATTCATAATAATCCTAATTCGCCTAAACTCACAATTGAATTTGAATTAATTAGGGTTAACCACACACCAAATTGACTTGAAAATAATTCTCCATTGTTCTTTAGGGTCAGAGGAACTTCACATAAAATTTTGAAATCAATTGGACTTGATTAACCCCACCAAATGGATTGATTAGCCTCATAAGCAAAATGGAACTTTAAAAATTCATAATTCCTAAAATACTTTTCAAAAATTCACAAAAATGATTTTGGAGTTTCTCTGATATCAGAGAAGTTCAGGAAAATTAAAATTGGAATTTTTTTTAAAAGGTTGATTTTTCACAATATTTTAATATTTTAATAATTAAAAAAATAATAAAAATTACAAAAATATTAAAAATCACAAAAATGTCACATTTTGACTCGTAATCACTTAGGAACAAACCAAATATTTTTCCTAAGTCCCTAGGACTTGAATTTTAAAGGCTTAATGTAATTTTTAATATTAAAAAATGACTTTCCAACCTTTTCACTAAAATAATTCTAATAAATCAAAGAAAAATCAGAAAATTATAAAATTTGTTTCTCTGGACTCCTTGAGGTCAGGGAAATTTAAGAAAAATATAAAATCTATTTTTTAATTTTTATTTTATTTTAAAGTTAATTAATACTCTAAAACTCAAAATAAATATAATAAATAAAATATAATTCAAAAAATCACAAAAATTGGTCCAAGTGGTTCTCTGGTCATTAAAAACATCCCATAATTTTCTTAAGGATAAAAACTTTACCTTGGTCATGTTGTTAAATTTTCTTTGATAACCCCTATTTTCTACTAAAAATGATTATATAAATAATTTAAAGCCAGAAAAATCACATTTTCTCCTCTAATGTCTTAATTGACATTTGAGTGAGGTGACATAAAAATTTCAAAGAAATAAATAAGCCTAAAAGGGCATAAAGGTAATTAAAAATTTTAACCCTTAATTAAAACTTTAGGTTTAATCAAAAAGGGGGGGGGTAAAATATTTGATTTTTAACTTTCTCTTGGATGATTGAAACTTAGGGAAATTAAAGGGTAGAAACCCATTAAACACTTTGAAAATATCAAAATGAAACTCTAATTAATTAAATAATTTTAATTTTGGAAAGAATATATTTAAAATTTGGATTATTAAAATAGGGATATTATTAAGAGGATATTTATTCTTTAATTTAACAATCCCTAAATAAGTCACTTCAATAATATTTAGTTCTTAATTAAAAATTAAAATAATAATCCAAATTAAATAAAAATTAAAAGAAGATAACCCTTAAATGAATTAATGCTTAAAATGTTAAATGATCCAATAATTAAAATCAAATTTAAAATCTTTGAGTTAAATTAAATTAAATTAAATTAAGTCAAGTCAAAGTCTAAATTAAATTAAATTAAATTTAAAATATTAAAACTAAAATTAAATTAAATTAAATTTAAATTAAATTAAATTAAATTAAAATTAGATTAAATTAAATTAAAATTAAATTAAAATTAAATTAAAAATTAAATTAAATTAAATTAAATTAAATTAAATCAAATTAAATTAAAATCAAATCAAATTAAATTAAATTAAATTAAAATCACTTAACAACAAACCTAAATGAAATCATTAAGAATTAAATCAAAATATATTAATAATTTCAACACCTCTTTCCATCTAAGTAGATTTAAAACAGAAACATCAATCTGAAATACTAAGATAATTGAAAGTGTAAAGATTTAAATTAAATCTAAAATAATTTGAACACTATTCCAAACTTAAAATTATTAATTAAAACCTCATAATTAAATTAAATCACTTTAAATCATTAACTCAAACTTTAAATTAAGAATGATTAAAATTCTTAATAAACCAACTTGCCCTTAAAGGCTTTAATTATTATAACTCTTAAATAAAGTATTAAATGAGATGTCACTTCATTCATCAGGTAATCAAATACCCAACTTCACTGAGCAAGAGATAATGTTTAACTAAACTCCTGGATGATTAATTCACCAATACAATAAAATTTATTTGAACTCAAAATAATCCCAGAAGTATTAAAAAGATGTTTAAGATTCGTCTTAAACACTTCCTCGATATGACGGGATGTTTTAGAAGGACAATTGAATTTAGTTGTTCTTTGATGAAGAAAATCATCCTTAAACCAAACCAATAACCTAGACGTCATAGGAGATGACTAGCAATAGAATTAGGAATTTGGTAGACAACCAAAACCCTTCCCTTTGCTTTACCTAGGTACTTGTTGAAATATTTAAATGCTCTAACATGTGTTTTAAGTGCAGCTTGGGATGACGGGAAGACCCTCCGAGTACGCTTTTATTTTATTGCAATTTACTTTATTGCAATTTACTTACATGCACTGTATTTTACTTTTCTTGCATGATAAATAAGATTGTTGCATGAAAACCAAAACCTTTAGGATAGTCCCTGAACTGAAATCAAAACTAAATTAAAAGTCATTGCAAGATAAAATTCACCACCACAACATTCCAAAATAAAAAACAACTCAAAATTTAATCACAAGCAGAATAACAAAACTACAATTGTAACTAAATTAAAACGTCTCGTTGAATGATAGAGAATACCTCGAATGATGTAACCCACGTGTTGCTAACGGGATTTCCCACGATTTAAATGAAAGTGTGGAACTCATTCAGTTGAGTTTAGCAAATTCATCTGGACTAAGTGAATTCGATGAAAATAACAGTGTCGGGATGACAGAACTGTGGGATCTTAATCGGTTCTGTTTAAACAACTTTAAGATTTGTTTTAATTAAAATATTAAAAACACTTGAATTTTAAGATTTTCTCTAAACCAAAACACTTCTCTCATCTCCTGATTTATGACTTCTACAACTAAACCTCTGCAACAACAAGAAGCTCGGAGGGTGGTGGGCAGCACGACCATCCTCATCAACAAAACTCGGATCAACTTCAGCAAAAATTTCTTAGAATTAAATAACCAAGCCATAGGATTTTGAGGTAATTTGCCTGGTGCGACATAAATTCTCAACTTCTCGTTAGACATTTGCATAATCATGTTATGCAAATTAAGCCCTAACCAGTCTTAGGACTCCGAGGTAGTCGTTCGGTACGACATAAACCCTCAAATCTTCCAGGCTATTTGTATGATCATGTCGTACGAATATAAGTCCTAATTAACTAAAATTGGCAGGATTATAATATTAAACATACTCTTAAATTGAAGCCAAACAATAGGATAGTTTGGGAAGTTGCCAAGATTCTTCTTGGATCCTCAACTTCTCCTACTTCTCTTCCTTCAGATTTTTAAAATAAACTGTTCCGAATTTGAGCTAATCCCTATTGAAATTTCCAAAATTCAATCCTTTGAAACCTTAAACTTTGAAATTCTTGAGAACAAAACCACTGATCATTATCGAGATTTTTCTTAAATGATTCCCATCATTTAAGATGTAATTAACTATAGGGGCTTGCCCTTATAGGGAACTTTAAGAACCCAGGTAATATAAACCATGCTTAATTCATTTATATTAGGCAGGGGAACTTGTCGGCTTATAAAATTGGTTCGTAGACTAAACAGATGTCATAAATCTTCTAGTTTATTTAATCAAGCCCCATTGTCAAGCAGTGTGTTTTTCCTTTGAGATAGATACACAGTTTGTGGTGTGGTGCTCGTTTATATGAACTATTTGGGATGTGAGATCGGTTTGATTTCATATCTTAACTTAAAATTATTTTCAAAATCAAATGCTACCTTTCAAATTATATATATATATATTTAAATTAAATTTAAAATTTAAAATGCGCCGACAATTTCTGTAGGCGACCCCCTTTTCAAAAATACAACACTTAACCTAAAAATATGCCGACAACCTCCTGTACATCCTTCAAATGATCAAGTTAAAAAAGAATACTGAAAGAATGTTGGAAGTGTCATTCAACAAGTTCTTATGGGCTGGTCAACACAAACAACATCACTGGACTTCTTGGAACAAGATCTGTCATCCTACTGCCTCTGGTGGACTAGGTTTTAAAAATTTAGCACACATGAGCCATATCTTCTACTGTAAGCAATGGGTTAGATTCAGACAGCAATGTTCTCTATGGGCAAGATTTATGAAAAGTAAATATTGTCCCATTTTTCATCCATCACTTGTGAATCCTAAATTGGGGGACTCTAGAAACTGGAAAGCTCTTCTCCAGGTTAAAGAGGCTACTGAAGCTCTTTTCATTTGGGATGTGGGTGAAGGCCAAATCAATTTTTGGCTTGACAACTGGTTGGAGAATCATTCATTGAAGGAATATCAACCTATTAACTCTAGTATAATTAATGTATCTGACTGCTGGGTACATGATAAGTGGAAACTCTCCAAGATTAGTGAGGTTAATTCCCCCCAAATTGTTAAAAGTATTTCAAATATCCTTATCAATCCTTCTACTCCTGATAGACTTATTACCAAAAATGGCTCCCATCAAAGTCTGTCCAAGTTTATTTATCACTCTCACTACCAATGGTAATCTACTGATTAGGGAAAAAGTATTTGGAAAGCTAACATAACTCCATCCATGGCCTTCTTCTACTGGAGGTTGTTTAGAAAATTTCTTCCTACTGATGACATTTTAAAACTTAAAGGTATCAGAGGACCTTCCAGATGTCATCTATGCCACTCTGCTGAGGAAAGTCTTATACACCTGATGTTGCATTGTGAAGTCTCTAGAAGTGTTTGGGCTGCTGTACTTACAGGAGAACAACTGCTGGATCTTCTTACCAATTGGTCAAATTTTAATGACTGCTGGGATTCTTGGAAACATCACTAAAAAAACATACTCCTTTCATTATCTTCTGGTTTATCTGGGTGGCCAGGAATGCTACCAAGTACCAAACCCTTCCTGTTAGCTCTCATAAGATAAGCTTACACTGTCAGTCTTTTATCAGAAAGTTGAATGGTTCATTGATCACAGAAAAATACATTGAGAAATTCTTATCTATTTTTGATGAAATTGCACTTTAAAGAAAGGTATTTTCTTTATTTTACTGCAGGAATGAAGATTTATAAGTGATGGAAGCAAAAAGCATGAAATGGAGCGAATTTGGATCAAAAAGGAAGAAATTCATGCAAATTGAACTAAGCCGCCGACGGCGAGATCGAGGCCGCCGACGACGAGATCATGAGGAGAATTTCTGAAGAAATTATAACTACCTCGCCGACAGCGAGCCCGAGCCCGCCGACAGTGAGATCGCACTGTTTGAAGACCTTCTAGAAGCGCCGCTGACGGCAAAGTCATTTCCCGCCGATGGCGAGACAGTTCAAAATGCAAATACATTGAACCTGGACTCTTTTTAAAGAGGTGTTTAAGCATCCCTTGGACCTTTGCCTACCTCTATAAATAGAGGACGAATTTTAGTCTTTTGTGTGTCTGGTGTGTGTCTTAAGTGTGTCTGTTGTTTGTCATTAGTGAGTTTCTTGAGTTTATTTGTATTTGAGTGCTATTTAATTAGAAGTTTGCTGTACTAGAAGGAAAAGTCAAAGGAACTTCGAGAGTGCATTTGGGGAGGAAATTAAGATAAGTATCTTTGTTTATTGTTGTTGTTAACTTTAAATGAAATACATGCTTTGTTTTATTCCCATACATTCTGAGTAGTTTTCTTAGTCTTTCTCCTTGTTTATGAAAATTATGTGAATTGATGAAATTAAATAGAAGTACCTAATATATTAAAATAAATTGTGATAATTTTTACTTAAAATTCAATTTACTTTCGATACGGTCGATTGAGTTGTTAAAATATGTTGAATTATCAACTATAGTAAAAATTACATCCAATATTCGGGGAAGTCGAAAACCTTGGAAGGAGGGTGCAAATAAATAGGGAAATATTAATTATTGGACGTAGAATTGGACATTTTAGTGTGACGGACTAAAATATTCAATTTGGTCCTATTGTTTGAGAGGCGAAGTGTAGATGTTAGCCCTCGAGTGAGGGGAACGTGGGAGCTACGAAGTGGCGGCCGGTATCCTCCCGGCCTAGCCGCGGATTCGGTAATCAAAAATAGGATTAGTCGATGTTCTTTGAACTCGGACCAAAGGGTAAAGAATATGAATGCTCTATTTGTCGCGATACAATTCAAAGATTTTATTTAAATTCGTCATTCACTTAATTTTCTAAAAATAAGGAGAAGGATACTTTTTACGAATTATTTAAATCAACTTTATTTCGAAGCATTAGTTTACTTTAGTTTGCTTTAGTTACTTTTAAATTTATGTTTACTTTATTAGTAAGTAATTCCTTTAAATTTAGGCTGATACAAATCATTAAAAACTTCCCTGTGGGATCGATAACTCGAGGACTCCACTAGAGCCCTGTATTACTTGATACGATACGTATACTTGCGTAGAATCCACATTATACATTTCATCATAAAATCATATATATATATATATTAAAGTGGGATCAAGTTTTTGGTACTGTTACTATAAACTTAATTTGCAAACATATTAAAAGTGGGTCAAGTTTTTGGCGCCATTGTCGGGGATGTAAAGAAATTATTTACTAGAGTAACGGACTATTTTATTTTGTAAAATTGTATGCGTAAATTTGGAAACGAAAATTTAATACCTTACGATTCAGAATTAGAGCGTAAAATTAAAAGAATTAGAAAACAAAAAAGAGAAATTATAAATTTAACACAAATGACAAATATTTCTGAAAATGAAAATATCAATCAACCAAGACCATTACGAGATTGTGCCAACCCTACATTAGATGAAATTCATTTAACTATTCAAAACCCTGACGTAGCTGCTAATTCATTTGAACTTAAACCTGCAATTATCCAAATGGTACAAAACAACAATTTAGTGGTTCACTTACTGAAGATGCTAATTTACAACTTGCTAGTTTTTTAGAACTTTGTGCTACTTTCAAATATGAAGGAGTATCTAACGATGCTATTAGACTTAGACTTTTTCCTTTTTCTTTAAGGGATAAGGCTAAAATGTGGTTAAATTTGTTAGCACCTAGATCTATTAAAACTTGGGGAGAGTTATCACAAAAATTTCTATCCAAATATTTTCTACCATCTAAAGCTTGCTAAGCTTAGAAATGATATAACTTCTTTTAGTCGAGTTTGATGGAGAATCAATATATGAAGCTTGGGAGAGATTTAAAGAACTTCTTAGGAAATGCCCGCATCATGAGTTACCAGATTGGTTAATTATTCAAACTTTCTATAATGGATTAGTAGGATCTTTAAGATCAATCATCGATGTTGCTGCTGGAGGATCATTAATGTCAAAACCATTTGATGACCCCTATGCACTAATCGAAGAAATGACAACCAATAATTTTCAATGGCCTGCTGATAGAATGAATCCGAAAAAGATAGCCAGTATTCATGAAAATGATACAATATCTATGTTAGCTTCACATATCGCTTTTATATCTAAAAAATTAGATCATTTTGGAATGAATTACTCTCCAACTATACAACAACAACAACAACAAAGCCTTAATCCCACTAAGTGGGGTCGGCTACATGAATCCTTTTTCTCCATTGCGTCCTATTTAGTGTCAAATTTTCGTTTAATTCTAATAAATTAAGATCATTTTTTATGCGATAAGCCCAAGTTTTCCTAGGTACGCCTCTGCCTTTCTTAACATAAGTTGTATTTAAAACATCTACTCTCCTAATCGGATCATCGGGTGGTCGACGTTTAATGTGATCGAGCCATCTAAGGCGACTCTCTCTAATTTTATCGATCACCTGGTGCAACTCCGACCCTATTATGAATATATTCATTTCGCATTTTGTCTCCAAGTGTAAAGCCACTCATCCACCTAATCATTCTCATCTCGGCAACACTTAACTTAACATTATGCTTCTCTTTTAAAGGCCAACATTCAGCACCATTAAGCATTGAAGGTCTTACCACCATCTTATAAAGTTTTTCTTCAGTCTAAGTGGTACTTTTCTATCACACGATAAGTCGGACGCATTCCTCCACTTGACCAACCAACTTCGAATTCTCTTATTAACATCCCCGTCTATATCACCATCGCTTTGAACAAAGGACCCGAGATATCTAAATCGTTCACACCTTTTAATAATTTGATCACCCAAAGTTACACTTACGTCACTAGACCTACTATTACTAAAATTACATTCCATGTATTCGGTTTTAGTTCTACTCGAACGAAGACCTTTAGACTCCAATGTACACCTCCATAATTTAAGCTTTTCCTGGACTTTTTCTCTTGTCTTATCCACAAGGAGGATATAATCGGCAAAAAGCATACACCGAGTACATCCTCTTGTAAATGCCCGAGTAAGACCATCCATAAATAAAGCAAAAAGATATGGGCTTAAAACCGATCCTTGATGTAAACCAACGAGAGATAGTAAAATACTTGGTCGATCCTCCTTGAGTTCGAACACATGTAACGGCTCTAGCATACATATCTTTAATGACTTGAATATAAGTCATATCAACACCTTTCTTCTCGAGGACTCTCTAAAGAACATCTCACAGGAACCTTATCGTAAGCTTTTTCTAAATCGATAAAAATCAAATGTAGATCCTCCTTATTATCTCTGTACTTCTCCATCAAACCTCTCGATAAATGAATAGCTTCGATGGTAGACACACTCGACATAAATCCAATTGATTATGAGAAATCTTCGTAATACGTCTTAACCTATGTTCGATTACCCTCTCCCATAATTTTAAAGTATGACACATCAATTTAATTCCTCTATAATTTGCACACTCTTGTGCATCTCCTTTATTCTTAAAAATGGGGACCAAAATGCTCTTTCTCCACTCCTCAGGCATCCTTTTAGTTTTTAAAATAATATTAAAAAGTTTAGTAAGCCAGGAAACCCCCAAATCACCTAAACATTTCCACACTTCAATTGGGATATCATCAGGTCCTACAGTCTTTCCCCCCTTCGTTTTCTTTAAAGCCTCATCAACTTCTTTTTTACTAATACGAAGATAAAAATGAAAAGTTTTATTATTATTAACGATATTAAGATCACTAAGGTCGATCGTACTTTCAGCATCATCATTAAAAAGTTTATCAAAATAACTCACCCACCTATGTTGAATATCTTTTTCTAAGAAAAGCACTTTTTGATTTTCATCTTTAATACACTTTACTTGAGTTAAATCTTTACTTTTCTTTTCTCTTTGTTTGGCTAGTTTATACATATATTTTTCACCTTCCTTAGTATCTAAACATGTTACAAAGATCACTAAAAGCAGAATTTTTAGCGTCACAGATTATTCTTTTACACTCCCTGCGGGCCGTTTTATATTTTTCTCAGTTCTCTACGCTTTTACATTTAAACCAATTCTTATAACATAACTTCTTATATTTTATCTTTTCTTGCACATTATTATTCCACCACCAACTATTTTTATTTATAGAAACTTTTTCTTTTGATTCTCCAAGTACATCTTTAGTTACTTGTTTAATAGTATTAGTTAATTTTTCCCACATAACATTCGCGTCTTCATGAACATCCCAAATATTTAAATCTTGAATTTTACTCATAAAAATAATTTTATTTGTGTCTTTTAGGTGCCCCCATCTTATTCTACGATGTTGAATCCTAGTATTCTTTATTTTACAACTCTTTATCTTAAAATCTAGAACTAATAATCGATATTGGGTACTTAATTGCTCACTTGGAATGACCTTACAATCCTTATAATCTCGATGATCTCTTCTTCTCATAAGAAAATAATCAATTTGTGTTTTATTAGATCCATTCTTATAAGTAATAAGATGCTCATCTCTTTTCTTGAATAAAGTATTAGTAATAATCATATCAAACGCTAAAGCAAAATCTAAAACGGCTCTACCTTCTTCATTAATCGCTCCATAACCGTAGCCACCATGAATATTTCTGAAATCTTCTACCACTCTACCGACATGTCCATTTAAATCTCCTTGATAAAAATTTTTTCTTCGAGGGATATCAAGTGTATTAAGTCTTCTAAATTATTCCAGAATTTATCTTTAGAGCCTATATCTAAACTAACTTGAGGAGGATAAGCACTTATAATATTAAAAATCTTAGTATCAATAATAATCTTAAGTGCTATAATTCTATCTCCAACTCTATTAATTTTAACAACATTATCTTTCAAACTCTTATCTATAATTACACCTACACCATTTCTAGTACGACTCTTACAAGAATATGTCGGCATATTTTTTAGGTTGTGTGTTTTATTTTGAAAAGGGGTCGCCTAACAGAAATTGTGCGGCGAATTTTTAATTTAGTTTAAATAAATAATTTGAAAAGTAGTATTTGATTTTTGAAAATAATTTTAAATTTGAAGATTTTAAGATATGAAATCAACTGATCTCACATCCCAAATAGTTTATATAAACGAGCACCGCACCACAAACCGTGTATCTATCCCGAAGAATAGACACACTTTGCTCGACGATGGGGCTCGATTAAATAAACTAGAAGATTTGTGACATCCGTTTGGTCCGCGAACCGATTTTATAAGCCGACAAATTCCACCGCTTAATATGAAAGCATTAAGCGGAGTTTATATTACACAGGTTCTTTAAAATTCCACTATAAGGGCAAGCCCCTATAGTTAATTACATCTTAAGTGACGAGAATCACCTAAGAAAACTCTCTATAATAATCAATAATTCTGCTCTCAAGAATTTCAAAGTTTAAGTTTTCAAAGGATTGAATTTTGGAATTTCAATAGGGAATGGATCAAATTTGGAACATTTTGTTTTGGGAATTCAAAGGAAGAAAGGTAGGAGAAATTACGGATTCGAAGCGAACTTCGGTAATTTCCCGACTATCCTATTGTTTGGCTTGAGTTTAGGAAAGTCCTAATATTTATTTAAATGTTTTGATCTTGCCAATTTTAATTAATTAGGGCTTATATTTGTATGACACAATCATACAAATAGCCTCGAAGATGTGAGGGTTTATTGTCGTACCAGACGACTACCTCGAAATCCTAAGACAGGTTAGGGCTTAATTTGCAATGCAAATGCCTAACGAAGAGTTGAGGATTTATGTTGCACTAGGCAAACTACCTCGAAGTCCTATGGCTTTGTTATTTAATTCTAGGAAAGTTTCGTTGAAGTAGATTCGGGTTTTTGCGATGACGATGGCCGTGTCGCCCACCATGCTCCAAGCTCCTTGTTGTTGCGAGAGGTTTTAGTTTTAGAAGTCATAAATCAGGGGATGAGAAAAGTATTTTGGTTTAGAGAAAATCTTAATTTCCAAGTGTTTTTTATGTTTTAATTAAAACAAATCTTAAAGTTGATTATAATGACACCGGTTAAGATCCCACGGTTCCATCCTTCCGACATCATTATTTTTATCGGATTCACTTAGTCCGAGATGAATTTGCTAAACTCAACTAGATGAGTTCCACACTTTCATTTAGACCGTGGGAAATCCCGTTAGCAACACGTAGGTTACATCATCCGAGGTATTCCCGATCATCCAACAGGACATTTTAATTTAATTGTAATTGTAGTTTTGTGTTCGTTTGTGATTAAATTTTGAGTTGTTTTATATTTTGAAATGTTGTGGCGGTGAATTTTATCTTGCAATGACTTTTAACTTAGTTTTGGTTTCAGTTTTAGGGACTATCCTAAAGGTGTGGGTTTTCATGCAACAGTTGTTTATCATGCAAGAAAAGTAAGTGCGATGCAATTAATAAAATTGCAATAATGTAAATTGCAAGAAAGTAAATTGCAATAAAATAAAAGCGTACCTGGAGGGTCTTCCCGTCATTCCAAGCTGCACTTAAAACACAATTAGAATATTTAAGCAAGTTCCTAGGTAAAGCTAAGGGAAGGGTTATGGTTTTCTACCAAATTCCTAATCCTATAGCTAGTCATTTCCTATGACGTCTAGGTTCTTTGTATTTTGGTTTGAGGACGATTTTCTTCATCAAAGAACAATTAAGTCCAATTGTTCTTATAAATGTCCTATCATATTGAGGAAGTGCTTAAGAATAATCTTAAACATCTTTTCAATATTTCTAGGATTGTTTTAAGTCCAAATGAATTTAATTATACAAATGAATTAATCGTCCGAGAATTCAAGTTTTGTTGTTATCTTGCTTCAGATGATCTAGGACATTTGAATATCCTATAGGTGAAGTAACATTTCATTTAATGTTCGTTTAGGAGTTATAATAACCAAAGCTTTCGAGGGCAAATTGGTGTTCAAATGATTTAATTTAAGTTAATGGGTTTAAATTTGGAATAGTGTTCAAGTTATTTTAGATTTATTTTGAATTCTTTATGTCTTTGGTGATGTTATATTTAATTCAACTTAATTTAATTTAATTTAATTTAATCTTTAATTTAATTTAATTCAATTTAATTCAATTTATTTTGATTTGATGTTACATTAAATTAATTTGATTTGATTTAATTTTAATTTAATTTGATTTAATTTAATTTAATTTGATTTAATTTAATTCATTTAATTTAATTTGTTTATTTAATTTAATTTAATTTAATTTCATTTAATTTAATTCAACTTTTAATTTTAATTTAATTTAATTTAATTTAATCCAATTTAATTTACTTAATTTAATTTAATTTTTAATTTAATTTTATTTTTTTAATTTTAATTAAAATTTTTAAAAGAGTTTAATAATTTGATTTTAGTTTAATGATTAAGTCTTTTTATACTTTAAATTTGAGTTATCATTTTAATTAAGAATTAAACATTAATGAAATGATTAATTTAGGGATTTTTAAATTAAAGAACAAATCTCTTCCTAATAATATCCCTATTTTAATAATTCCAATTTTATTATTCTTCCAAATTTAATCAATTATTTAATTAAGGTTTAATCATTTTAAATTGCTTAATGGGTTTCTACCCTTTAATTATTTAAATTTCAATCATCCAAATCAGATTAGGATCAAATATTTTACTTGTTAATTTTATTAAACCTAAAGTTTTAATTAAGGGTTAAAATTTTAATTACCATTTTGCCCTTCAAGCTTAATAATTTCATAACTCACTAAATTGAGCTTAAATGAACTTGAAATTTTTATGTGACTTCACTCATATGTCAATAAAGACATGAGAGGAGAAAATGTGATTTTTCTGTATTTAATTTATTTATATAATTATTTTTGGTAGAAAATAGAGATTTCCAAGGAAAATTTAATAACATGACCAAGGGAAAGTTTCTGTCCTTAAGAAAATTAGGGGACATTCCTAATGACCAGAGGACCACTTGGATCAATTTTGGTGATTTTTTGAATTATATTATTTTTATTATAATTATTTTAAGTTTTGGAGTGTTAATTAATTTAAAAATAAAATAAATGTTGAAAAATGAATTTTATATTTTTCAAAAATCTCTCTAATATCAAGGAAATCAGAGAAGCAAATTTTGCAATTTTTTGATTTTTCTTTGATTTATTAGAATTATTTTAGTGAAAATGCTAGAAAATACATTTTTTAATTTTAAAATTACCCTAGAGCTTTAAAATTTAATATCTCACTAAATAGACCTAAGAAAAATATGGGGTTTGTTCCTAAGTGATTAAAATTCAAAATGTGACATTTTGGTGAATTTTATTATTTTTGTGATTTTTATTATTTTTTTAATTATTAAAATATTAAAATAATATTAAAAATCAACTTTTTTAGAAAATTGAAATTTTAATTTTCTTAAATTCCCCTGATATCAGAGAGGCTCCAAAACCAATTTGGTGAATTTTTAAAAAGTATTTTGAAAGTTATGAATTTTTAAAGTTTAAAATGATTAAGTGGCTTAATCAACCCAATTAGTGGGGTTAACCAAGCCCAATTGACCTCAAATTTTTATGGTGGGTTCCTATAATCCTAAAGGTCAGTGGAGAATTGATTTGAAGTCAATTTAATGTATGGTTAGCTCTAATTAATTAGAGACCTATTTTGAGTGTTTAAGCCAATTAGAGTTGTTTTAAATGAACTAACTCAAAACCTATTTTTACAGGGTTCTCTCGGTCATAAGGAATATCACCAAATTTTCCTAGAATTTATTTCACAACATGCTATTTATTGGAATTAAAATACTCAAAACAGTAACATGAATTTGAAAAATCAATAACTCTTCATAGGGATGGCCTCGACTTTGGAAAATTCGGGGAATGTTCCCAAATTCGGAGGCTTCAAAAGCCCTATGGTCTCATGCCATGGTGAATTGTATACATGCATGGAGAATTGAAATAGTGCAGAGAGTAAATAAATTATAAAAAATAAAATACTTGATGAAATTAAATGATTTCTTTTCCACATTATTTTCCTCTGTTCACTGAGCAAGAGGGTATTTTTATTTTATTTTTCTGATTTTTCTACACAAAGTTATGAATTTTTGAAGTTTAGGGAATTAAATAAATCAGAAAAATCCCTAATTTTCTATTTATCCACGCGGCGCCGCGTCGACCTCGGCAGCTCCGAAACGCCGCGTGGCGCGCTCCCATTTGACGCCGCCATCTGAGTCGGCGCTCCGGGGCCCGTTGTATTGCTCCGTCTTCCGATCCGACGCGATCCGAGCGCGTCCGTCCGCGCGTGTATTAAATGGACGGCATCCGTTCATCGTCCCCAAGTGTCCTCACCCGAGAGCCGTCCACACTAAATCCACTAATATCTCACTCGATACTCGATGGATTTTTATGTTCTTATGCTCTATGGATTCGTCTTGAAGAGACGAACACATCTATACGGTTATCATGCATTGAAATTAAAGCATTTGAGATGAAGAATCTCCAGAAGCTCGGGATGAAGAATTAACTCATACCTTTGCTGAGAGAAGTGTGGCTTCGATCTGAGAGTTGTTGCACCTTCGATTGGATCCTAGCAAGCTCCAGATGAAGTGTCTTGGTCTGGTGAATTGTCTAGGTGTGATTTCGACCAAGCCCGATCACAAAGCTTGGAGGAGTGGAGCAATTGGGTGGCATCGGAGATGGGGCTTTTGTCGGTGGACACCTTCCCTTGGTCCGGTGAAGGTGTAGAACCAATCAATTTGGGGATTGGCTCAGCTGTGGAGAAGTGTCCTGGTTTTGGGCCCAGATTTCGACTACGGAAATTGAGCTCGCGGAGAAGAAATGGCGGGGGGATCTCGGTGGGGATCAAGTGCTCGCGTGTATGGGGAGTAGTACGGAACAATTTTGGCGAGTTTCCTTAAGGTTTGTTTCGGCACCTCTCATGGCCGAGAGGGGTGGTGTTTAAATAGGAGAGGGTGGAGGGCCTCCCGGGGAGAGTTAGGGCTTGGGATCGAGCCTGCTCTTGGCAAGAGAAGAACGGCTCCGATGGCCGCGGGGATGGGGCGGCTCGGCAGGTGAGAATTCCAAGTTGGGCTCACATGTGAGCTCTCGGCCATGGTGTTTTCCGGCGGCACGGTGGCCGGCCGGCCGAGCATGGGTCACCCTCGAGGTCGGGTGGGTCGGGGCGGGATTTGGTGCGAAGCAATTGGCAAATGCCATGTGTAAAGAGCTTGGATTGAAATGGAATGAGGGGAGACCATTTTGGGTTCAAATGAGTCAACCCATGGTTTTGGGCTAGGTTCACCACCCAAGGCTCGGTCTTGGGCTGAAAAGGGTCACTTGGGTCGGCCAAGAGAGAATGGTGTGGTCTCCATCCATGATGAGGTGGCTAAGCATGGTTTAGTGTGTGACATGCTTAAGGTAAAAAAGGGTTTAAGGAGGATTAGGAAAGGGGCCCCTCCTTTTGCCATTAATGGCTTGATCACATGTCGAAGCCTTCCATGGCTTCATGTGGCTTGTCCATGGCTTGCATGGCTCACCTTTGGCTTGGGAAAAGTGGAGTCAATTTCATGGAAATAGATTTTAGGAATTTTTTGGTAATTTGATGGAAATTTGTATGAAACTTGATTTGGAATAATTTGATGGTGAATTTAGGACTTAGGGAATGGCTTTTATTAAGTGGATGGCAAGTGGAGATGTCATGTGGGCTTTGGATGAATTTGGGCTTTTGCATTTGAAGGAAGTGGGCTTTTAGGAAAGTTTAAGGGAAATGGGCTTTTTTGATTTTAGGATGGGCATTTGGGTAAAGATTTTGTGAAGAACTTTGTCAAATAAATGTCATAATTGGTTTAGGGATGTTCTATGAAGGGCTTGGAGTTAATTTGGTGTGATTTGGAGTTTGAATTGGGTTGAATTTGGATTTATTTGGTAAGTGGGCCTATGTAGGTCAAATTGGGCTAACTTGGGCCAATGTTGGGCTAGGGTTGAAATTGATGTAAAATTAATGTTGAGAAATGTTTATGGGAGTGTTTCAAAGAGGTTTTGACTTTGGTTGGGTTTTGATTTTGGGGTTTGGGCTCATTTGGGTTAGGTTTGAGTTTAGGTCAAAAATGGGCCTTTTAGCTTTGGGTTGAATTTGAGTGGGGTTTGGGTCTAAATTTTGGGCAAATCATGTTAGTGTTTTGTTTGTGGGAATATTAAGGAAGATTTAGAAAAGATTTGGGGTTAATTGGAGTTGAATTGGGTGAGTTTGGGTTAAGTTTAGGTCATGGGTCCAAATTGGGCTTTAAGGCCAAAAGTGAAATTGGATCCAAATGTCAATCAAATTGGACTTGGATTTGGTCTATATTGGAATTGGGAATGTTGAATTGAAGTTTAGAACTGAATTGGACCATAATTTGGGTCAATTGGGTAGGTTTGGTTTGACATTGGGTTCACTTAGGGTTAAAATGGGTCAAATTAGGGGTTTTGACAAAAGTAGGGTAAATTGACAAAATTGGCCCATGGTGTAGTTTGAAAAAATGAAATTGGGAATATTTGGGATTGTCTGGAATTTTCTGGGAATTTTCTGAATTTTTGGATTTTTGGGTCAAGAGGGGTATTTTGGGTATTTGGAGGGTATTGGGAGGTATTTTTGGAATTTTTGGTATTTTTGGGTATGGATGATCAATTTGAGTAATGTGGAAATGTTTGGGAATGATTTTGGAGGATTTTGGGTAATTTGGGAAATTTTGAAAAATTTGGGTAATTTCAAGGGTTTTGGGTAGGCTAAGCGGGTGTAGGGTCCCGGGGGTCAAAAATTGAAAATTTGGGAAATTGAAGATTGGGTGGATGTAAGTGGAGTGAAATCATTTTGGTTGAGCCATGACGCCATATCAAGCCCACATGAGCCATGAAGGGACTCATTTGAGGCATTCACTTATGTTGTTCCTAACTCTCTTAGCCAAGGGCTTAGGGGTTAAGGACCATCCATGTGAATCACCTACATGAGTCGGGAGGTCAAGTTAGGTATAGGTGTGTGAAAGTGTAGTGTATAGGTGTAGTGTGTGTGTAAGTCAGCCCCTTTCACTGGACCGGGCCACCTGGGGCGATCCTAAGGCCAAAGAGTCCTATAGGAACTCATCCTTTAAACTTCCACATTTGATTTCAACCCTCTAGGTGATTAGGGGTCTATAGTCAAGTTTGTGGAGTTTGAAGGGAGTTTAGAAGTGGTTTGAGTTTCTAAAAGGTGGGTCCCAATTCTAGTCCTCTAAGATAGTCAAAGGAAAAGCCTAAGGCTAGATCCTAAGCACTAAAAAGAAGAAGAGAAGACCTCATCGAAAATGAGGTCGACGGAATACCATAGTTTAAAACCTAAGTTATCAATCTCCTTAGCTTTTTCTCCAACCCATTTAGTTTCTTGAATACATAGGATATTTATCTTTCTATGGATCATAATATCAACCAATTCCATTAGTTTACCATTGAGAGAACCTATAATCCAAGATCCTATCCTAATACTAGTATCATGGACTAACTTCTTTACCCGCATGCGTCCGTAATGTGGGAACCCTTGCTTACTTGACACTACACCCGGGCGCCGGTGTAGCGGCCCTTGCACACTTTCCACTGTATTCAGGCCATACAACGCGTCGCTTCCATGGGACGCCCTAGCATTTACACAATGATCAAAAGGATTCATGTCATGATTTTTTTCGACAAGTTTTATGCTGGCTGTCGACTACCTAACGCAACCTTCCACTTTTCACATCCGGGCTTGGGACCGGCAACGGCAGTGTTAATTACTCTCCAACTATATTAGAAGAAAATTCATCTGGTCAACTTATAGAATCCCAATCTCAATATGAAACTATAAATGCAATTAATAACATACCCAATAATCCGTATGCGAATTATTATAATCCTGGATGGAAAAATCATCCTAATTTTAATTGGAATAATAACACAACTAATCAACCATGGATGAATAACATAACACAACCATTAGGAATTCCTTCTAATCAAGGAAATTCTAATTATAAACCTAATTATCCACCTGGATTTAATAATAATAACCCACAATTTAAAGATAAGAAATTATCAATAGAAGAATTAATATTAAATATGGGTCAACATTTACAAAATCAAGGAAATCAATTACAAATACAAGGTAATCAATTACAAAATCAATGAACAGCTATTAAAAATATTGAAACTCAACTTGGACATATAGCTACCGCACTTAATAATAGAATACCTGGAACATTTCCTAGTAATGTGGAAATAAATCCCAAAGACAAAGGAAATGAATAAATTAAAGCGATACAATTATGAAGTGGAAAAGAATTAGAACCTCAAATTACAAAAAAACTTGAAAGTTAAAAAGAGGAAGTGGAAATCGAAAAGGAAAAGAATCAACAAGATTTAAATTTAGAAAATCCTTTAATACCAATGAAAATTTCTGTGGAAAAACCTCCACCACCATTTCCTCAACGACTAATTCAACATAAAAAAGATAAATAATTTGC
This sequence comes from Papilionanthe hookeriana x Papilionanthe teres, assembly GCA_022702705.1. Lineage (NCBI taxonomy): Eukaryota > Viridiplantae > Streptophyta > Magnoliopsida > Asparagales > Orchidaceae > Papilionanthe > Papilionanthe hookeriana x Papilionanthe teres. The sequence goes on along the minus strand of CM040432.1, from coordinate 9,745,713 downwards.
TAAAGTCCTTGAAATTTTGAAGAAATTAACGATAAATATTCCTTTCGTAGAAGCTTTAGAACAGATGCCAAACTATGTAAAATTCATGAAAGATATTCTAAATAAAAAAAGAAAATTTACCGATAATGAAATGGTCTCACTTAGTGAAGAGTGTAGTGCTATTATTCAGAAAAAATTTCCTGAAAAACTAAAAGATCTCGGTAGTTTCACTATACCACGCGCTATTGGAGAAAAATTCTATGGAAAAGCTTTGTGTGACTTAGGAGCAAGCATCAATCTAATGCCTCTATCAATTTTTAAAAGATTAGGATTGGGAGAAATTTCACCTACTTCGATAACTCTTCGATTAGTCGATCGTTACGTTACATATCCTAAGGGAGTTATTGAAGATGTATTAGTAAAAGTGGACAAATTTATCTTCCCTGTAGATTTTATTGTCTTAGATATGAAAGAAGATAAAGAAATTCCTATCATTTTAGGAAGACCATTTTTAGCCACTGGAAAAGCTATGATTGATGTTCAGAAAGGAGAATTAACTATGAGAGTAAATGACCAAAAAGTTACCTTTAATATTGCTAAATCAATGAAATATCCTACACTAGAAAAAGATGATGAGTGTTTTCGAATGGAAGTACTTAATCATTTACAAAAAGAATATTTTAAGGAATATTATGAAGAAAAATTAGAAAAAGAAAATACTGAATAAATTGAAAAAGCTGATATAAAGGAAGAACTAGATTATATTCAAGAGAAATTTGAATTTTTGGATAACTCAGAAAACACTAAAAAAATATAGTTTCATAGATTATTAAACCTCCTGAACTTGAATTAAAAATGTTACCTAATCATTTAAAATATGCTTCCTTAGGTAATTCTTCAACTATACCAATTATTATTTCATCCGAATTAAATGAATCTCAAGAACAAAAACTTTTAGATACTTTAAAAAAATATAAGAAAATTTTTTGTTGGACTTTAGCAGATATTAAAGGAATTAGTCCTTCAATCTGTATGCACAGAATTATTTTAGATAATGAACATAAGCCTAAAGCAGATCCGTAAAGGAGATTAAATACAATAATGGAAGAAGTAGTTAAAAAGGAAATTTTAAAATGGTTAGATAATGGTATTATATATCCTTTTTCTGACAGTGCTTGGGTATGCCCAATCCACTGTGTACCTAAGAAAGGAGGAGTGACCGTCAAAGCTAATGAAAATAATAATCTTATCCCTATAAGACAAGTTATTGTATGGCGAATATGTATTGATTATAGAAAATTAAACACAGCCACCAGGAAAGATCACTTCCCTTTACCATTTCTAGACCAGATGTTAGATAGATTAGCCGAACATAAATATTTTTGTTTCTTAGATGGATATACCAGTTATCATCAAATACAAATTTCTCCTGAGGATCAAGAGAAAACTACATTTACTAGTCCTTATGGAACTTTCGCTTTTCGAAGGATGCCTTTTGGATTATGTAATGCACCTACAACATTCCAGAGATGTATGATGTCTATATTTAGTAAATTAATTGATAATGGAATAGAAGTATTTAAGGATGAATTCTCTGTATTTGGAACAACATTTGACACATGCTTAAATCATCTTGAAAAAGTATTTGAAGTATGTGAGAAAACTAATTTGGTTCTTAATTGGAAAAAATGTCAATTTATGGTTACAGGCGGCATCGTATTAGGGCATAAAATTTTGGAAAAAGGCATGGAAGTAGACCCTGCAAAAATTCAAGTTATAGCTAAATTACCACCTCCAACTACGGTCAAAGGGGTAAGAAGTTTTCTTGGACATGCTGGATTCTAAAGACGTTATATTAAAGATTTTTCAAAAATAACTAAACCTCTATGCCAACTTCTTGAAAAGGACAAGAAATTTTAATTTACAACTGAATGCCTGAATGCTTTCGAATTATTAAAAGATAAATTAATTACAACACCTATAATAGTTTCACCTAATTGGGAAAAACCATTTGAGCTTATGTGTGATGCTAGTGATTATGCTTTATAGGAGCAGTTCTTGGCGAAAGATATGATAAGATTTTCAAAGTTATATACTTATGCTTAGTAAAACTTTAAATGATGCTTGAAATAAATTATACAATTATCGAAAGAGAATTATTAGCGGTTGTATATGCTTTTAATAAATTTAGGCATTATCTAATAGGAACTAAATGTATTGTACATACTGATCATTCTGCTATAAAGTATTTAATGCAAAAGAAAGATTCTAAACCAAGATTAATTAGATGGATATTATTAATGCAAGAATTTGATTTTGAGATCATTAACAAAAAGGGAACTGATAATCAAATTGCGGATCATTTATCAAGATTAGAAAATCATGAATTATCCGATATTGATAATGAAATTTTAAACGATTTTCCTGATGAACAACTTTATAATATAAATGAGTGGAAAATACCTTGGTATGCTTGATATAGTAAATTATATTGTAAGTGACATTTTACCACCTATGTTAACTTTGCAACAACAAAAAAAATTCATTCATGATACTAAAACATACATTTGGGATGAACCTTACTTATATAAGCAATGTAAGGATCTAATTATTAGAAGATGCGTGCCTTATGAAGAAACTGAATCAATCATTCAAAAATGTCATGACTCTGATTTTGGAGGACATTTTGGGACAAATAAAACTGCGTATAAAATTCTACGATACGGATTCTATCGGCCTACTCTATTTAGGGATGTATATAGATATATAAAAACTTGCTATAAATGCCAAAGAGTAGGAAACATATCGAGAAAAATGAAATGCCTACGAATTTTATATTAGAAGTTGAAATTTTTGATGTTTGGGGATTAGATTTCATGGGACCTTTTATTCCTTCATTTGGAAACTCATATATATTAGTAGTCGTTGATTATGTTTCCAAATGGATCGAAGCACAAGCTTTACCTAGGTGTGATGCTAAAAGTGTTTCAAAATTTTTAATGAAAAATATTTTTACTAGATTTGGAATGCCAAGAGTGATTATCACTGACGTAGGAACTCATTTTAGAAACAAATGTATTTACAAACTAGTAGAAAAATATAATATTATGCATAAAATATCAACTGCTTATCATCCACAAACTAGTGGATTAGCTGAAGTTTCTAATCGAGAGATTAAGCGTATATTAGAAAAATCTATAAACCCTAATAGATTAGATCGAGTCTATAAGACTAGACATCTGCATTATAGGCATACGGAATTTGCTTATAAAACTCCGATTGGAATGACTCCTTATAGGCTTATATATGGAAAAACTTGCCACTACCGAGTTGAATTAGAACATAAAGCATATTAGGCGATTAAAAAATTTAATTATAATATGAAAGAAGCTCGGTGAGAAGAGATTGTTGCAATTAAATGAATTGGAAGAATTAAGAAATGAATCATATAATAATGATAGAATTTATAAAGAAAGAATGAAATTATGGCATGTTCGGAAGATTAATCGGAGAAATTTTGAACCGAGGACAAGAAGTTTCTGCTATATAATACTAGATTGAAATTATTTCTCGGGAAATTGAAATCTCGATGGTTAGGACCTTTGACATAACTCGGATATTTTCATATGGAACTATAGAAATTGAAGATCCAAAAATAGGACATAGATTTAAGGTAAATGGACATAGATTAAAACCATATTTCGAAGGTAGAAGACCAAATTTTAAAGAGGTTTTAATGCTTAGTCAACTTCGATTACTAAGCGAAATTAGGTCGAGCGACGACGTTAAACCAAGCGCTTTATAGGAGGCAACCCATAGTAGTATTTTATTTTAAATTATCTACAAATTAGTGAGCCCATATTATTAAAACTAATCTTCTTACTCGAATTTTTAATTAGAATCAACACAGAATTCGAACCTATATGATGAGATCAGAAAATATTCAGACCAGAGCAAAATTGGACGATTTTTACGAATCTCGCCGACAGCGAGCCCGAGCCCACTGACAGCGAGATCGTGTGTCATGACTTAAGACAGTTTTATAACTAGCTCGCCGACAGCGAGAAACTTCCCGCCGACGGCGAGGCAGTTGAAATTTTGGTTTCTTAAGAATTTTCGTGCGGTTTTGGACAAATCTAAGCCATTTCTTCGTAGGAAATTATCCCAAATCCAATTTTACACTATTTTCTTCCTTAGAAACGACTAGAGACCAATCCTTTCTATCCGAAATGGCCACCAAACTCTTAGAAACCACAAAAATTGAAGTTTTCAACCGAAGAAAATTCGTCAGTTCAGAAGCGCAGCGTATCTTCAACAAAGGCTTGATGAAGAAAAGACTTATTAAAGAAAGAGGATTTGTCAACAGAGGAGTAGAGAATTCTACCACAAAAATCGAAGAAATGATCGCACAGCGACATTAGGAGGTATTTTGTTCTACGACATCCGCTGTAGTTATTCCAGTAGTTAAAGAGTTTTACTCTAATTTACATGTGATCAACAATGGAAATGTCTACGTTAGAGGAAGATGGGTAACATTTACTCCTTCAAGGGTAAATGAATTATTTTCTATAGAGAATACCTCTGTTTGACATTATTCCAACTTTGTGCCTTCAAGATACAATATGAACGAGATGTATAGATACCTGACCGACGAACCTGATGATTGGGAGTTACGCGATGACGGGTATGTAACTTTTTTTGCATCACTTCTTAACCCTGTCTCGAAGCACTGGAATTTCTTTATATCATCAAAATTATTACCTACCATGAGAGTAAATAAAGTTTCAAAGGAATGCGCTATTTTAAACTACTGTATTCGAATTGGATTACCTATCGATGTCGGATCGATAATAGTAAAGTACGCATTGGGATTGATTGTGCATGGGTCAGTGCATGGACTTGGACACCCATCGACTATATTTGCTTTATGCAGTCAGTACCAAGTTTCTTATGAGGCTTGCGAAAAAGTACTTTTACCATGAAAACCACTCGATCCTACGGATTAGTTTCCAACTTTGGATAACAATGATGAGATTACAATTATTTCTGACAAAGCATCACAGAACAATCCTTTAGCAAGGCCCCTTACTGATAAAACTAATTTCATTCTGAAGAAGATTAAAGGATTGGAGAAAGAATTGCAAAATGTGATGAATTCTATCGACAATATCTCGATATGTTTGATCGCATTGATTTGGAGGATGAAGGAGCACTTTGATCATCTTGGACATCTAGAGGCTAGTTTTATTCATTTACTAAGACAAAGGATGGATTAATGAAGAATCTCTGCAAAATTCTCTTTCAGGCCTTTCTACAATTTATTTGTGCACCTGCGTCGCATCGGGAATATCAGAGAAGATGATAGTTCAGACTCTGAAGAGTAGGAAAAATTTCTATGTTTATTTCATATATTTGTTTATATATGTGTTAATTTGGATTTAGGTTTTATTATGAGTCGAACTTTGATTTGATCATCTCAGAATTGATGAGATTTTATGTAATTGTTATGTCTCAGCATTTAGAGTGTTGTGGTGTGGATTGCGATGCTGAGTATTATGGATTTGAACATTTAAGTTAAGTATGTTGTTAAGTTGTTAGTGTGAAATTGTAAGTTTCATGGATTTCATATATAAATTTATATTGTTTATGTTGTGTGAACTTTTTGTGAATATAAATATCTAATCTTCATACTATTATTAAATTAAGTGATCGGAAGATTGATTAAAGGCAAATCGAGGTTGAAAATGATTGACGAATTTCAAAAATTTAAATTTTTTGGGATCTCGCCAACAGCGAGAATTTTCTTGCCGACAGCGAGAAAACCCGCTGACAGGGAGACCGAGCTCTCCAACGGCGAGTTTTTCCCGAAAGTTTTGCCTTATCAAATTAATTAGCTCGCTGACGGTGAGAAAAATCTCGCCGACAACAAGATCCCGAAAAGACCTATATTTGACCGTCAACCGACACTATTCATCATCCCCTTCCTCAAAACTTCAAAAGAACCGACCTATGGCTTGAGACCTATGGCTTGAGAGATCTCGGATTTGAGGCAATTTCAACACTTTTTGACACCGGATTTCATCTTCCCTTGGTAAGAGCTTCACTCCTATGCAAAAATTTTTGATTTTCACCATGGATTTCTTCTACATTGGGGAATTTTGAAAAAATCCGAAATGTGGAGAAAATACTTGGAAGAATTTCATGGAAATTAATTTAAATGGATTTTAGATGTTGTAGGAAGCCTTCTTAGTAATATTTTGGAGTTTAGTTAAAATTTTTGCAAATTTCACAGATCCATAAATGGCTCCACGACAAAAGCGACGGATAGATTATGACGAAACTCGATTCATAAATGCAAGAGCACAAACTCAATATTTTCAAAATATCCAATCAAGAAAATGCATTCAAGATCGAGTTTTCAAGAATCCAGGAGGAGAAGTTGAGCGAATAATTAGGGAGCGAGGATGGGAAAATTTCTGTTTCGTGACCAATGAGCCATTGTGGAAGTGGTAAAGGAATTTTATACGAACTTAACACGATGAAGATGCACCGGTTAAGGTTAGAGGATTTTTGTAGAATTCAATGCCTTTAGAATAAACGCTTATTATGAAGTACGAGAGACCTACCAGCGAGTATGAAACTTTTGGGACTATGGAAGGACCACTGGAAGAGGTGATCGACTTTCTCACTGATGGGAAAGGAGTCTGGTGTCGGCATTATTTTTAGATTGTGTGTTTTATTTTGAAAAGGGGGTCGCCTAACATAAATTGTCGGCGAATTTTTAATTTAATTTAAATAAATAATTTGAAAAGTAGTATTTGATTTTAAAAATAATTTTAAATTTGAAAATTTTAAGATATGAAATCAAACTGATCTCACATCCCGAATAGTTTATATAAACGAGCACCGCACCACAAACTGTATATCTATCCCGTAGAGTAGACATACTGCTTGATGATGGGGCTCGGTTAAATAAACTAGAAGATTTGTGAGATCCGTTTGGTCTACGAACCAATTTTATAAGCCGACAAGTTCCCCTGCTTAATATAAATGAATTAAGCAGGGTTTATATTACCTGGGTTCTTAAAGTTCCCTATAAGAGCAAGCCCCTATAGTTAATTACATCTTAAATGAATTTAAGAAAAAACTCGATAATGATCAGTAGTTCTGCTCTCAAGAATTTCAAAGTTTAAGTTTTCAAAGGATTGAATTTTGGAATTTCAATAGGGAATGGATCAAATTTGGAACATTTTATTTTGGGAATCCAAAAGAAGAAAGGTAGGAGAAGTTAAGGATCCAAGAAGAATCTTGACAACTTCCCGAACTATCCTATTGTTTGGCTTGAATTTAGGAAAGTCTTAATATTTATTTAATGTTTTGATCTTGCCAATTTTAATTAATTTGAACTTATATTTGTATGATAAAATCATACAAATAGCCTGGAAGATGTGAGGGTTTATGTCGTATCGGACGACTACCTTGGAATCCTAAAACCGGTTAGGGCTTAATTTGCAATGCAAATGCACAACAAGGTTGAGGATTTATGTTGCGCTAGACGAGCTACCTCGAAGTCCTATGGCTTAGTTATTTAATTCTTAAGAAAGTTTTTTTGAAGCTGGATTCGGGTTTCTGTGATGACGATGGTCGTGCTTGCCACTATGCTCCAGAGCTCCTTGTTGTTGCAAAGGTTTAGTTTTAGAAGTCATAAATCGAGGAGATGAGAAAGGTGTTTTGGTTTAGAGAAATTCTTAATTTCCAAGTGTTTTTCATGTTTTAATTACAACAAATCTTAAAGTTGATTATAACGACACCGGTTAAGATCCCACGGTTCCATCCTTCCGGCATCGTTATTTTAATCGGATTCACTTAGTCCAGATGAATTTGCTAAACTCAACTAAATGAGTTCCATACTTTCATTTAGACCGTGGGAAATCTCATTAGCAACACATAGGTTACATCATCCGAGGTATTCCCGATCATCCAATAAGACGTTTTAATTTAGTTGTAATTGCAGTTTTGTGTTTTGTTTGTGATTAAATTTTGAGTTGTTTTATATTTTGAAATGTTGTGGCGGTGAATTTTATCTTGCAATGACTTTTAATTTAGTTTGGGTTTCGGTTTTAGGGACTATCCTAAAAGTATGGGTTTTCATGCAACAATTGTTTTTTATGCAAGAAAAGTAAGTGCGATGCGATTAAATAAATTGCAATAAAGTAAATTGCAACAAAATAAAAGCGTACCTGGAGGGTCTTCCCGTCATCCTAAGCTGCACTCAAACACAATTTAGAATATTTAAGCATTTAGAACAAGTTCCAGGTAAAACTAAGGGAAGGGTTATGGTTTTATACAGAATTCCTAATCTTGTAGTTAGTCATCTCCTATGACGTCTAGGTTCTTGTGTTTTGGTTTAAGGACGATTTTCTTCATCAAAGAACAATTAAGTTCATTTGTTCTCATAAACATCCTATCATATTGAGAAAGTGTTTAAGAAGAATATTAAACATCTTTTCAATATTGCTAGAATTGTTTTAAGTCCAAATGAATTTAATCATACAAATGAATTAATCGTCCAGAATTCGAGTTTTGTTGTTACCTTACTTCGATGAACTAGGACATTTGAATGTCACTATGAGGGAAATAACATTTCACTTAACGTTCTATTTAAGAGTTATGACAACAAAAGCTTTTGAGAGCAAATTGATGTTCGAATGGTTTGTGATTTAATTTAATTTCAGTTAACAGGTTTAAATTTGGAATAGTGTTCAAGTTGCTTTATATTTATTTTTGAATTTCTTTATGTCATAGGTGATGTTATTTTAATTCAATTTAATTTAACTTTAATTTAATTTAATTTGGTTTAGTTTTAATTTTAATTTAATTTAATTTGATTTTAATTTTAACTTGATTCTATTATTTAATTTAATTTAATTCAATTTAATTTGATTTGATATGATTTAATTTAATTTAATTTGATTTGATTTAATTTAATTTAATTTGATTTAATTTAATTTAATTTAATTTAATTTAATTTAATTTAATTTAATTTAATTTAATTTAATTTAATTTAATTTAATTTAATTTGATTTAATTTAATATGTTTTAATTTAATTTAATTTAATTTAATTTAATTTAATTTTTAATTTTAATTTAATATTTTATTTTTTATGTTTTAAAGATGATTTAATTGTAATTGTTAAAGTATTAATTTAATTGAAATTTTAAAAGGGTTTAATTTAAATAATTTAACTTTAATTTAATTTAATGATTAAGTCTTTTAGCATTTTAAATCTTAAATTTGGATTATCATTTTAATTAGGAATTAAATATTATTGAGATGATTAATTTAGGGATTCTTAAATTAAAGAACAAATCTCTTCCTAATAATATCCCTATTTTTGATGAAATTGCACTTTAAAGAAAGGTATTTTCTTTATTTTACTGCAGGAATGAAGATTTATAAGTGATGGAAGCAAAAAGCATGAAATGGAGTGAATTTGGATCAAAAAGGAAGAAATTCATGCAAATTGAACTAAGTCGCCGACGGCGAGATCATGAGGAGAATTTCTGTAGGAATTATAACAACCTCGCCGACAGCGAGCCCGAGCCCACCGACAGTGAGATCGCGCGGTTTGAAGACCTTCTAGAAGCCCCGCTGAAGGCGAGGTCGTTTCCCGCCGACTGCGAGATAGTTCAAAATGCAAATACATTGAACCTGGACGCTTTTTGAAGAGGTGTTTAAGCATCCCTTGGACTTTTGCCTACCTCTATAAATATAAAATGAATTTTAGTCTTTTGTGTGTCTGGTGTGTGTCTTAAGTGTATCTGTTGTTTGTCATTAGTGATTTTCTTGAGTTTATTTGTATTTGAGTGCTATTTAGTGAGTTAGAAGTTTGCTGTACTAGAAGGAAAAGTCAAAGGAACTTCAAGGAGTCTGCTTGGGGAGGAAATTAAGATAAGTATCTTTGTTTATTATTGTTTTTAACTTTAAATGAAATCCATGCTTTGTTTTATTCCCATGCATTATGAGTAGTTTTCTTAGTCTTTCTCCTTGTTTATGAAAATTATGTGAATTGATGAAATTAAATAGAAGTACCTAATATATTAAAATAAATTGTGATAATTTTTACTTAAAACTTAATTTACTTTCAATCTGGCAATTGAGTTGTTAAAATATGTTAAATTATCAACTATAGTAAAAATTACATCCAATATTCGGGGAAGTCAAAAACCTTGGAAGGAGGGTGCAAATAAATAGGGAAATATTAATTATCGGACGTATAATTGGACATTTTAGTGTGACGGACTAAAATATTCAATTTAGTCCTATTGTTTGAGAGCCGAAGTGTAGATGTTAGCCCTCGAGTGAGGGAACGTGGGAGCTCAAGTGGCGACCGGTATCCTCCCAGACTAGCCGCAGATTCAGTAATCAAACATAGGATTAGTCAATGTTCTTTGCACCTGGACCAAAGGGTAAAGAATAGGAATGCTCCTATTTGTCATAATACAATTCAAAAATTCTAAATTAGATTCATCATTCACTTAATTTTCTAAAAAATAAGGAGAATTATACTTTTTCTGAATTATTTAAATCAACTTTATTTCAAGCATTAGTTTACTTTAGTTTGCTTTAATTACTTTAAATTTCTGTTTACTTTATTAGTAAGTAATTCCTTTAAATTTAGCTTATACAAATCTGTTAAAAACTTCCCTGTGTGATCGATAACCAGGACTCCACTAGAGCCCTGTATTACTTGATACGATACGTATACTTGCGTAGAATGCACATTATACATTCCATCATAAAATCATATATATATTAAAGCGGGATCAAGTTTTTGGTACCGTTACTATAAATTTAATTTGCAAACATATTAAAAGTGGGTCATTCATCTTCTATTTCACCTGAGAGAGTAAACCCTCCTGCTGTCTAGTTAGTTTTTTGGAGGGCCCCTTCACAGCATTGGGTGAAACTAAACACTGATGGAAGTTACTCTAGTAGCAGGGCAAGCATTGGTGGCCTTTGCAGGAACATTTAATGGCATTATTTATGGTACTTTGCTGCTCCTGTTGAAGCTGAAACTGTAGCTGTCTTTTGGGGGCTGAAATTAGCTTTGGCTCTAAACCTGAACAATATACATGTGGAACTGGATTGTTTACAACTCTTACACATCCTTCAACTGAAGACCTCCCCCCATGGTATCTGATCTATTGGATGAAAAAAATTCAGCATCTGGCGGTTTCTACTCAGATCATCTGGTCTTATGTTCCTAGGGAAGGCAACAAACCAGCTCACCACCTTGCATATGAAGCTTCTTCCTCTCTATTACTTACTTGTCATAACATACCATCCTCCTCTTTGTCTTTTTTGCTGAATGGGGATTGTTTGGACATACCCCATCTTAGATGTAACCTTTCTTTTTTATCAATAAAATTGCCTTTTTAAATATATATATATATATATATATGTACATATATGTATATGTGCATATATATATATATACATATATGTACATATATGTCATCGTTCCCGATCCGCTAGGGTTTCGCCTCACGGCGAATCCTGGCGCTATCTCGATTAGATTTTCCCATCTTTCTCTCTCGATCGGATTTTCTCGTCTTCGACGATCTAGTGGAGGACGAGCGGCTTCGTTGCTGGTGGAGGAGCTCACATCTTTATCGTCTATTTTCACCCGGTGGAATCGATTCTGCTGTAACATGCAGCGTCTGCGTCAAAGTCGTGCTGCTTCTGCGTCGTGCGGCTTCTGTCTCGTGCGGCGTCCTACTGTGCGGGAGGGTGACTTGCTCAACTTCTTTGGAGCTCGCACTTCTTCAGGCGCCGACCTTCTCGACAGCAGTGCCGGCTCTACTCCCTCCTGCAGCTCCCTCCTGTAGACCTGTGTGACTTGCACAACTGAAATATGGCCTCGGGCCGTTCATAAGCCGAAGCCCTCGCCGACAATAACACCTCTCGTGCCCTCTCCCATTCCAACATTTTCCCGTAGAGATATCTGTCGGCGAATTTTTAATTTAATTTAAATAAATAATTTGAAAAGTAGTATTTGATTTTGAAAATAATTTTAAATTTGAAAATTTTAAGATATGAAATCAAGCTGATCTCACATCCCAAATAGTTTATATAAACAAGCACCGCACCACAAACCGTGTATCTATCCCGAAGAATGAGACACCGCTGTCGATAATGTGGCTCGATTAAATAAACTAGAAGATTTGTGACATCCGTTTGGTCCGCGAACCAATTTTATAAGTCGACAAGTTCCCCGCTTAATGCAAAGAAATTAAGTAGGGTTTATATTACTCGGTGCTTAAAATTCCTATAAGGGCAAGCCCCATAGTTAATTACATCTTAAGTGACAGGAATCACTTAAGAAAACTCTCGATAATAATCGATGGATTCGCTCTCAAGAATCTCAAAGTTTAAGTTTTCAAGGGATTGAATTTTAGAATTTCAATAGGGAATGGATCAAGTTTGGAACACTTTGTTTCAGGAATTCAAAGGAAGAAAGGTAGGAGAAATTACAGATTTGAAGCGAACTTCGGTAATTTTCCTGATATCCTATTTTTTGGCATGAATTTAGGAAAGTCCTAATATTTATTTAATGTTTTGATCTTGCCAATTTTAATCAATTAGGACTTATATTTGTATGATGTGATCTCACAAATGGCCTCGAAGATGTTAGGGTTTATGTCGTATCGGACGACTTCCTCGGAATCCTAAGACTGGTTAGGGCTTAATTTGCAATGCAAATGCCTAACAAAAAGATTGAGGATTTATGTTGCACTAGGCAAGCTACCTTGAAATCTTATGGCTTGATTATTTAATTCTAAGAAAGTTTTGCTGAAGTAGACTCAGGTTATTGCTGATGACGATGGCCGTGCTGCCCACCATGCTCCGAGCTCCTTGTTGTTGCAGAGGGTTTAGTTTTAGAAGATTGTAATCAAAAGAGAAGAGAAGAGTTTGGTTTTAGAAATCTTAAAATCCAAGTGTTCTTTATGTTTTAATTAAAACAAATCTTAAAATTGATTATAACAACACCGATTAAGATCCCACGGTTCCATCCTTCCGGCATCGTTATTTTTATCGGATTCACTTAGTCCAGATGAATTTGCTAAACTTAACTAAATGAGTTCCACACTTTCATTTAGATCGTGGGAAATCCGTTAGCAACACGTAGGTTACATCATCCGAGGTATTCCCGATCATCCAACAAGATGTTTTAATTTAGTTGTAGTTGTATTTTTGTTGTTTTGTTTGTGATTAAATTTTGAGTTGTTTTATATTTTGAAATGTTGTGGCGGTGAATTTTATCTTGCAACGACTTTTAATTAGTTTTGGTTTTGGTTTTAGGGGCTATCCTAAAGGTGTGGGTTTTCATGCAACAATTGTTTATCATGCAAGAAAAGTAAGTGCATTTGCAATAAGGTAAATTGCAAGAAGGTAAATTGCAATAAAATAAAAGCGTACCTGGAGGGTCTTCCTGTCATCCCATGCTGCACTTAAACACAATTTAGAATATTTAAGCATTTAAAGCAAGTTCCTAGGTAAAGCTAAGGGAAGGGTTATGGTTTTCTACCAAGTTCCTAATCCTATAGCCAGTCATCTCCTATGACGTCTAGGTTCTTGTGTTTTGGTTTGAGGACGATTTTCTTCATCAAAGAACAATTAAGTTCAATTGTTCTTATAAACATCCTATCATGTTGAGGAAGTGCTTAAGACGAATTTTAAACATCTTTTCAATACCTCTAGGATTATTTTAAGTTCAAGAGAATTTAATTATACAATGAATCAATCATCCAGGAGTTCAAGTTTTGTTATCTTGCTCAGTGAACTAGGACATTTGAATATCCTATGAGTGAAGTAACACTTCACTTAACACTCTGTTTAGGACTTATGACAACAAGAGCTTTTTAGGGCAAATCGATGTTCAAGTGATTTGTGATTCGACTTAATTTTAATTAATGAGTTTAAGTTTAGAATAGTGTTCAAGTTGTTTTAGATTTATTTTTGAATTCTTTATGTCTTAACTGATGTTGTATTTAATTCAATTTAATTTAATTTAATTTTAATTTAATTTAATTTAGTTTAGTTTTAGTTTTAATTTTATTTATTTAATTTAATTTTAATTTTATTTTAACTTGATTTTATTTTTTAATTTAATTTAATTTAATTTAATATGTTTTAATTTAATTTAATTTAATGTGATTTAATTTAATTTAATTTAATTTAATTTGAATTTTAATTTAATTTAATTTAATTTAATTTGAATTTTAATTTAATTTAAATTTAAATTTGGTTTTATTATTATTTTTTAATTTAATTTTAATTTTAATTTAATTTAATTTTTTTATTTTAATTTAATATTTTATTCTTTATGCTTTAAGGATGATTTAATTTTAATTATTAAAGTATTAATTTAATTGAAATTTTAAAAGGATTTAATTTAAATGTTTTAATTTTAATTTAATTTAATGATTAAGTCTTTTAGCATTTTAAATTTTGAATTTGGATTATCATTTTAATTAGGAATTAAATATTATTGAGGTGATCAATTTAGGGATTCTTAGATTAAAGAATAAATTTCTTCCTAATAATATCCCTATTTTAATAATTCCAATTTTTTTTATTATTCTTCCAAATTTAATTAATTAATTGATTAAGGTTTACTTTAATTAATCTTAAAAATGATTGATGGGTCTCTACCCTTTAATTATTTAAATTTCAATCATCCAAATCAGATTAGGATCAAATATTTTACTCTCTCATTTTATTAAGCCTAAAGTTTTAATTAAGGGTTAAAATTTTAATTACCATTTTGCCCTTCAAGCTTAATAATTCCATAACTCACTAAATTGAGCTTAAATGAATTTAAAATTTTTATGTGGCTTCACTCACATGTCAATTAAGACATTAGAGGAGAAAATGTGATTTTTCTGTATTTAATTTATTTATATAATTATTTTTGGTGGAAAATAAGAATTTTCAAGGAAAATTTAATAACATGTCCAAGGGAAAGTTTCTGTCCTTAAGAAAATTATGGGACATTCCTAATGACTAGAGGACCACTTGGACCAATTTTGGTAATTTTTTTGAATTATATTATTTTTATTATAATTATTTTGAGTTTTGGAGTATTAATTAATTTAAAAATAAAATAAAGGTTGAAAAATGAATTTTATATTTTTCAAAAATCTCTCTGATATCAAGAAAACCAGAGAACCAATTTTTATAATTTTTTGATTTTTCTTTGATTTATTAGAATTATTTTAGAGGAAATGCTAGAAAATACTTTTTTTTAATTTTAAAATTACCTTAGGGCTTTAAAATTTAATATCTCATCATAGTGACTTAAGAAAAATATAGGGTTTATTTCTAAATGATTAAAATTCAAAATGTGACATTTTGGTGAATTTTATTATTTTTGTGATTTTTATTATTTTTTAATTATTAAAAATATTAAAATAATGTAAAAAATCAACTTTTTTGGAAAATTACAATTTTAATTTTCATAAATTCCCCTGATATCAGAGAGGCGCCAAAACCAATTTGGTGAATTTTTGAGAAATATTTTGAAAGTTATGAATTTTTGAAGTTTAAGTTTGGCTAAATGGCTTAATCAACCCATTTGATAGGGCTAACCAAGTCCAATTGACTTCAAACTTTTATGGTGGGTTCCTCTAATCCTAAAGGTCAGTGAAGAATTGATTTCAAGTCAATTTAATATATGATTAGCTCTAATTAATTAAAGTTCCATTTTGGGTGTTTAAGCCAATTAGGGTTATTCCAAGTGAATTAACTCAAAACCTATTTTCCCTAGGGTCCCGTGGTCATAAGAAACCTCTCCAAATTTTCCTAGAATTTATTTCACAACATGCTAATTATTAGAATTAAAATACTCAGAATAATGACCTAGAATTGGAAAATCAATAACTCTTCATAGGGATGGCCTCTGACTTTCAAAAATTCAGGGAATGTCCCCAAATCCAGAGGCTTCAAAAGCCCTATGGTCTCATGCCATGGTGAATTGTATACATGCATGGAGAATTGAAAATGTGCAGAGAGTAAATAAATAATTAAAAATAAAATACTTGGTGAAATTAAATGATTTCTTTCCATATTATTCTTCTCTGTTCACTGAGCAAGAGGGTATTTTTATTTTATTTTTCTGATTTTCCTACACAAAGTTATGCATTTTTGAAGTTTAGAGAATTAAATAAATCAAAAATACCATAATTTCCTACTTATCAACGCAGCGCCACGCCATCCTCGACAGCTCCGAAAGGCCACGCGTCGTCTTCTGATTCGGCGCTGCCATCCGACTCAGAGCTCCAGGGCCCCGCGGTTCACATACCATCGTGCTGTCTGGCTCAATCCAGACCGTCCGTTCGATACACGCTCGATCCGACGGCTCCCAGTCATCGTCTACGACTGGTGTGCACCCGTGACCGTCAACCTTCTAACCCTAATTTCTCACTCGATTCTCAACGGATTTTCGTGTTCTTATGCTCTATGGATTCGTCTTGAGGAGACGAACACATCCATATGGTAAACATGTATTGAAATTGACTCAAATTAAATAGAGAATCTCTGTAAGCTCGGGAAGAAGAGTGAGTCCATACCTTTGCTCAGAGAAGTGAAGCTTCGATCTGAGAGTTGTGTCACCTTCGATTGGGTCCAAGCAAGCTCCAGATGAAGTCCCTCGGGTCGGTGAATTGTCCGGGTATGATTTCGACCACGACCCGATTACAAAGCCCGGAGTCCGGAACAGATGGGTGGCCTGGAGAGGGGGATTTCACTGGGGAACTCCTTCTCTTGACCTTGTCCAGGTGTGGGTGAGTTTAATTTGAATTTTGTGGAGAGTTGGGAGATGTCATGTTTTTGGGTGGAATTTTGGCTGAGAAATTGGGCTCTGTTTGTGGGGATTAGGGCAAATTGTCACTGGGGATCAACTGCTCTAAGTGTGGAGAATGGTCTGGAACAATTTTGGCAGGGTTTCAGTAAGGTCTGGTTTAGCACCTCCCATGGCCGAGAGGAGGTGAGGTTTAAATAGGAGAGGGTGGAGGGCCTCCCAGGGGGGTTTAAGGTCTGGGATCAGCTGCTTAGGTCAAGGGAAGAACATCCATGGTGGCCATTGGGCATGGGGCAGCTCAGCAAGGAAGAATTGAATTTTTGGCTCCTCCCAAGGTCTCGGCCATGGTGTTTTCCGGCGGCTCGGTGGTCGGCCGGCCGTGCACCGGTCACCATCTTGACCGGGGAGGTCGGGGCCTGGCAATGGTGAAGTCAATTGGGTTTGGACATGTGTAAAGGAGTTGGATCAAAATGGCATGGGGGCATGGCTATTTTGGCTCTAAATGGGTCAACCCATCCTTTTGGGCTAGGTGCACCACCCAAGGCTTTGTTTAGGCTGAAGAGAAAGTGATTTTGATCAGCTTGATTAGTGGGGTCAAGTCACAATCCAAGTATAATTAGGATTAAACATGGTTTAGGGGAGACATGGAAATGGTTAATCACCTTAAGGGAATGTGGAAAGGATCTCCTCCTTTTGCCCAATGTGGTAAGGTCACATGTGAACAACTCACATGGCTTGCATGTGGCTTAAGAGTGGCTTCATGGCTCACCTTTGGCTTGGGAAAAGTTTGGTCGATTTCATGAAAAAGGTTTTTAAAAATTTTGGTAATTTAGGGGCGATTTGATGGGATTTGGCATATGTCTTGATTTGGATTTATTTCATCATGGATTTAGAACTTAGGAGATGGTTTTATCAAATGGATGATAATAGAGGATTGTCATGTGGGCTTTGGGCCTTTTGAAATTATTTTTGATGGGCTTTTAGGAAGGATAAGGGGATGGGCCTTTAGGTTTAAGAATGAACTCATGGATGGGAATTTTGTAGAAGTTTGGGCCAAATAATTGTTGGGTTTGGTTTAGGGGTATGTCATGAATGATTTGAAATGAGTTTGGAGTGATTTGGGTTTGAATGGGGTTGGATTTGGGCCTCTTTGGTAAATGAGCCAATGTAGGTCAAATTGGGCTAACTTGGGTCAATGTTGGGCTGGGGTTGAAATTGATGTAAAATTAATGTTGAGAAATGTTTATGGGAGTGTCTCAAAGAGGTTTTGACTTTGGTTGGGTTTTGATTTTGGGGTTTGGGCTTATTTGGGTTAGGTTTGGGTTTAGGTCAAAATTGGGCCTTTTAGCTTTGGGTTGAATTTGAGTGGGGTTTGGGTCTAAATTTTGGGCAAATCATGTTAGTGTTTTATTTTTGGGGATGTTAAGGAAGGTTTAGAAAAGGTTTGAGGTTAATTGGAGTTGAATTGGGTTAGTTTGGGCTAAGTTTGGGTCATGGGTCCAAATTGGGCTTTAAGGTCAAAAGTGAAATTGGATTCAAATGCCAATCAAATTGGACTTGGATTTGGTCTAGATTGGTGTTGAGGATGTTTAATTGAAGTTTAGAATTGAATTGGACTAGAATTTGGGTCAATTGGGTAGGTTTGGTTTGACATTGGGTTTATTTTGGGTTAAAATGGGTCAAATTGGGGATTTTGACAAAAGTGGGGTATATTGACAAAATTGGCCCATGGTGTAGTTGAACAAAATGAAATTGGGAATATTTGAGATTTTCTGGAATTTTCTGGGAATTTTCTGAATTTTTGGATTTTTGGGATAAGAGGGGCATTTTGGGTATTTGGATAGTATTGGGAGGTATTTTTGGAATTTTGGGTATTTTTTACTATGAATGATCAATTTGAGTAATGTGGGAATGTTTGGGATTGGTCTTGAGGAATTTTGGATGATTTGGAGATTTTTTGGAAAATTTGGGTAATTTCAAGGGTTTTGGGTAGGCTAGGCGGGTGTAGGGTCCCCGGGGTCAAAAATTGAAAATTTAGAAGATTGAAGATTGGGTAAATGTAAGTGGAATGAAATTATTTTGGGTTGAGCCATGAAGCCATATCAAGCCTACATGAGCCATGAAGGGACTCATTTGAGGCATTCACTATGTTGTTCCCACCCTCTTGCCTAGATGGCTTGGGGGTTAAGGACCATCCATGTGAATCACCTCCATGAGTCGGGGAGGTCAAGTTGGGTATGGGTGTGGTTTTAGGAGGTGTGTAAAAGTATAGTGTATGAGTGTAGTGTGTGTGTAAGTCGGCCCTTCACCATACCGAGCCACCCAGGGCAGTCCTAAGGCCAAAGAGTCCTATAGGAACTCATCCTTTAAACTTCCACATTTGATTTCAACCCTCTAGGTGATTAGGGGTTTACAATCAAGTTTGTGGAGTTTGCAGAGAGTTAAGAGGTGTTTTTTTTGAAATTCTAAAAGGTGGGTTCCACTTCTTGTCCTCTAAGATAGTCAAAGGAAAAACCTAAGGCTAGATCCTAAGTACTAAAGAGAGAAGAGAAGACCTCATCAAAAAATGAGGTCAACAATATCACGATGCTTTTGCGCAAGGCGATGAAACTGGGCTTCTCAATAAGGCTTCTTGCAAAGATGGAAAACCTGCAATTTTTCTTACAGAGGATGAGATCTCCACTCTAGCTGTTCGCTGTCGACTGTTTCTTGTAGGCAAGTTCTTATACAGCAATCTTAAACTTGAACTGATTCGAAATGAATTTGAGCAAATGAAGTTGAATGGAAGTTGGAAGATTGGTAGATTGGATGGGCGGCACGTTCTCATCCAATTAACCGATGATGGAGACTACACCCAAGTGTTTGCTAGAAGACTCCTTTGAATTGACAATCGGGTGATGAAGGTGCTAAAATGGACGGTGTATTTCGAACATCGTACTGAGCCTCCCATCATCCATGTTTGGTTGTGCTTCCCAGATATGCAGGTACACCTTTACGATCAAGAGCTTCTATTCACCTTCGCAAAGATCCATGGCACACCACTCCAAACCGACCCCCCTACAGAGCATGTTTGGTTGTGCTTCCCAGATATGCAGGTACACCTTTACGATCAAGAGCTTCTATTCACCTTCGCAAAGATCCATGGCACACCACTCCAAACCGACCCCCCTACAGAGCATATGACTCGCCCTTCTGAGGCTAGAATACTGATAGAACGAGACATCACGCTACATTTTCCGAGAGAGATGGATTGGCACACAACATTAGGGATTTTGGCAACCAGCAAAACTAGAACAGGTACCTCTTTACTGTACCCACTGCCGTATGTTTGGTCACTCCCCCCATCAGTGTTACCACTTGCATCCGAACCTCAAACCTCCACATGCAAATACTACTGGACAACACATTCCTGCAAAGGGTATACCGCCTTCCTCATCGTCAGTGATACCCACTACTGTTCCAAAACAGGTTGAGAAGGATCTCCCCTTAGAGGAGCATCATGTAGTTGCCGCTGCTAGACAGGATGAGGTCATCTGTCTGCCTTCTTCTTCTGAAGCAGCTACACTATCACCTCAGGTACCCACTACTATAGAGGTAGATCAGACCATGTCTGAAGATAGGGAAGAAACAAACACTAATATTTTGATGACAGAAAAGGTACCAACTACTATTGAGGAAGAACTACTGCCTCATAGTAGCTTGGTTGGTCAACCCGCTCAATGGGTAGGAGATTCCCAAGTATTGGAACCTATCACAGCAACAGTCTTTCCCACTTCGGATCAGACTGTCAAGTCTACTGAAGAAGAATGACAAGTGTATACCTCCCGGAGGAAGAAGAAAGCTGGGGTTACTATCCCCCTTGGAAACTTAATGGATGATATTTTGGTCTCCCCTGGTAATGGAGAAGCCCTTCAGAGTGTGATTTATGGATGCACTACAAGAAATAGGGGTAGAGGGAAGCCTTGGTGACCCCGTCCTCTCTAGTTTGTTTGTTTCTTTTTGTTCAAACATTTGTATTGCTCTGTTTGAGCCTGATTTTCTTTGTTGTTTCTTATGAGTCCAGCTCAATTTTTTGGGCCCTCTCATAATACTTACTTTGTACCCATCTTTATTTCAATGAAATAGGTCATACGGCCCTTCTTATATATATAGGGGGGAAAAAGCTCTTGTGGCTCCCTACGTGTTAATAAATGAAAAATTAGTACAAAAGAGGGAGGGTAGGTGGATCCCCACTAAAAAAACACCAAAAAAATACATTGACACCCCCTAGGGGTTCCACCACCACATTACAACTCACACAAAAGAAATCTCCAAAAGGTACAAAGAAAATGTAAATATTAAAAATAAAGCGTGTAGTGGATTACAGCAGCACATCCATGTCATCCCAAAAAGAGGTGGATCCATTAGCAAGATTAACTCATGTAAAGAGACGTAGAGAGAGCATGGAAACTAAAGAGAAGCAGAGAAAAGGATGAGGTACACCCTCCCATTTCAAGCAGCCAAAAAAAAAACTGACCCCTGCAAAAGAGGTTATACAACATAGGGTTAATCCTAATTGCATCAGAAGTAATGACTAGATAAGAAGTAACCAGCATTCAGTATGGGAGGAGGGGAAATGCCAATATTAATATTTTCATAGCCCTGCTTAGAAAGCCAATCAGCTGGCTTATTTCCTTTCTTACAATAAAGGAATATTGCATAGTTAAGGGATGAGTGGCCAGAAGACCTTCGAATCTTCTCATTAAGCAAATCAGGGTCTACGGTGGATCCATGGCATAAGTTACAATATTGTAAAGGAGCAGCGGGTCCATTTCAATAATAAGAGAAGAGAATTTAAAAGCTATAGCAACCTGCAGGGCTAAGAAAAGAGCTCAAGCCTCAGCTTCAAGAGGAGAGAAAGCATAAATGGGGGAAGTGAAGAAAAGAGAACATTTTCCCAAATAGCTTGATATAAGAAAGTAACAGGGACAGGGAGTCAAGATTTATATGTAGTATATAGTTATATTTAAAGGGAAATTTACATAAATACTAATAGTGCTTCTTTTATGATATATTATAAGTGGCATTGAAGTAAATATGCATGTTCAGGGATTAGATTTGTAGATGCAAAAGAAAGAATTGTGGTATGTATGTAAATGTATTTTTATAAAATTAACTTTTACTAGTCATAGGTGCCAGCAGGAGGCACAAATGTTAGGAGTTATCCCAAAGTGAAGTCTTAGGAGCTGTTTGGCTGCAGTCAAAATTTAGCATAGAAGGATTAATTTATCAAATTTTGAGGTAGTTAAATTCGAAACATTATTTAATATTATAGAGAGTTAATTCAAATTAATTTTATATAAACTCTTACAAAACTTATTTCAAGCTTTAAATTTATTTAAAAAAAATAGAATTTTATTATTATTTGTTGATAATGTAATTTTAAAGGATTATGATTTAAATTTTTAATAATTTTAACGTATTAATAACTAATGAGTAAAAAAACCGTACAAACACCACAGCCTTACTATTGTTAAATCTCTCCTGTTTATTAATAATAACATTTCCACTACACCGATAGAAGAGATGATTACAGGAGTCTCAGTAAAAAACACATCAAAAAGTGAACTAAGAGAAGTAGACTGAACGCTGCACACCGATAATCCTTGCGGTTGATCATTCGAAGGAAAAATATTTAGGTATAGAGTACGCACGCAGTTCTGCATGCTTACTCCTTAGAATAACCTCCCTATAACCTAGTTATTGGTGGTTATTAAGAGGTTATTGGGGGTATTAACTCCAATAAACTTTCAATAACCTCCCATAACCCCAATAACACCCACATAACCCTCTAAAACTCTCAGACATGCAGAACTGCATGCGTACTCCGTACCTAAATATTTCTCTATCTGATGGGACTTCATCCAGAATTAACGAAATCATATCTCAACTATATCAGCAAAACAAAGGGCCTAAGTTGAAGCGAACATCATTGTAAATAGCAGTAGTGCCAGTAAACACAAAGCTTTCACATAACAAATAGGTAGATAGTTCCATCCAATAAATATATAGTTCAGTTTATATAATCGCATATAACAGAGAGTAATAGTAAGATAGCTAAGCACGAGAAAAATCTACCAAAAAAAGAGTAATTGGAGAATTTTGTACGAGCATCCACAACTGTAAAAATCTGGTATGTTCTCTGCAGCGGATTTTAAATTTATGCAATTGCTAGTGCTGGAAAGATTTTTAGTAGCGATTTTAAATATATTTATGCATTTTTAAATATTTTTAGCAATATATTTGTAAAGTGTCTTTAAATAAGTTTTTTTAGTAGATCCAACAAACTAATTTCAACAATACAAAAAAAAAAAAAAAACTTAAAATCTAATGGAGTTCAGAAATATGATCAGTCCCAAATAGTAATATCTGAACATCATCATAAGCTCAAACAAAACAATAAAAGCCAACAACATGAGGAATTAGCCCCATCATCTATAAAACAGCTTCACTAAAATATTTAGATTAATTAGATATAATAATAATGAAGAGTGTTTATGTACTTACTAGATAATTCTTATGTATTTATATATCTGATATTTACATTTATCACACCTAACCCTGGTGTTATAAATCTATGCATGAAGATATGTATTTCATTTTTAAAAAGATGTTAAAAATGATAGTTTTAGATTCGAGTCTTATGCATATACATATGAGTGTTGAATGTTAAATACATAAGAAGCAACGGAATATTTCTGCCATCCAAGCTAACCTCTATACATTGTTATTGTTCTTTGTTTTTTATATCTTTTTTAATTTTTTAATTTTTTCTTATTTATTTATTTATTTATTATTATTTTTTATTTAAGGTCTCCATCCTTTGAGAAAATATTACATCAGGACTCCGCACACGTAGAGCTACATGCGGAATCCAATAAAATCGTGCCACGTGGCGCGTGACAAAAAAGAAAAAAAAATTGTCCGGTAATGTAAGGAATATTTCCTGTGTTATTTCGAGTTATTTAAGTGTTATTTTCACGTGTTATTGGTGTGATTGTATTATTATAACACCGGGAATATTCTCATATCAGAATAATACCTGAATAACACACAATAACACTTGAATAACACAATAGCAAGTGAATAATGTGGAATAACACGGAGGGAATATTCCACCCGTGTTATTCCGCGTTATTCAGATATTATTGATGTGTTATTCAAGTGTTATTGATGTGTTATTCAAGTGTTATTGATGTGTTATTCAAATGTTATTGATATTTTATTGTATTATTATAACACCGAGAATGTTCTCAGAACAGAATAATACATGAATGACATAATAACACCTGAATAACACACAATAACACGTGAATAACGAGGAAAAACACGGAGGGGGCAAATTTTTTTCTTTTCTGCCACGCGCCACGTGGCGCGATTTGACTGGACTCCGTACGTAGCTCTACATACGGAGTCCTAATGTAAAATTTTCTCCCATCCTTTGTTTTTGCATGTTTTTCTTTGTCAAATCTCTAGATCTGCTAATCCTTGATTTAGTAAATCTGAGATTTTTAATCCAAAATAGAGGCAAATCAAGATTTAAGAATCTATAAAATTTATACATCACCTTTTGGCAGAATATATGATAAATCCGACGAAAATATCACTTGAACAGACCCTTAACGCTTGTCACTTTTCTCGGAAGTCGCTTGGGCATCTTGCATGTTATTGCAAAGTTTTGACTAACATGCATATATTTTGTCCAGAAAAATCTAAAACATTATATAATTTTTACTTTCGTCTACTAAGATAAAGAATATGCATAAGGTAGGCTTGGCAAATTTGACTGTTTGATTTTAATTTGAGCTTTGAACACTTACATGTGCTTACTAGTGTACTACCTCCTGCAGAGTAACAGATAATTACCGCCAACTAATTTTAATGGACTCACCTTTCATTACCGATAATCTATCATAGTATACATATATATATATATATATATATATACCTTATTTTGCATTAGGAATCATATAAACAACATACCCTTTCAAAAAGTTTCTTAAGATTGTGCAACTTCAATTAAATCATTTCTTTATCCAAACACCCAAATTGCCTTTCAAATAGAACAGAAGAATAAGAAAAAGAGACCCCAGAAAACGAAAATAACCTGAAGAACTCGGCAGTTCAGATGCAAACTTTCTGAATATTTCACAATTGCAATAAACTTGAAATTGGAAAGTCCTCTATTACAAATGACAAATAAATTGAGCAACATGTACAGAGCCCAAAAGCTTTTTTCCATACTGAAAGGTTGAAGTTATATAAAAAAAAGTATAACAGATAAAAAAGTATGACAGAATAGAGATCGCTTGGCGAGGCGGCGAACGAGCTTCATGAAATGTTAGAACCCATAGCAAAACAGATGCTTCAAGATCTGATATTTTCCACTTAGCTTAAGCAGCGCCAATTCATAATTATGTACAAAACAAAGTCCAACTTGTATGTGCAGAGAATAAAGAAGATGGCCAGCCGCTGAAAGCACAAAATTGCGCAGAAAAGGTCTCGTTAAAATAATAATAATAACAATAAGAGGCGTTTACATGCATACCACACAATTCTTATATACTTCCTAAACTTTCATTTTCATATTTATAACACACTCAAATCTTTTATCACATATAGTAATCTTTAAAAAGTGAAACACATCAATTTAAGCATAGGTGAATGTATCAAAGTTTAGATTTTAGGTATGTAAATACGTAGGAATTGTTGTATGTAAAGCTTTCATTAATGTAGGAACTGAGCTTGGAGGGTTATGCATTGCAGGCTTGACCAGATAAAAGTTGCATCACTAGTTCAACGTAAAGAGATTAGTGAACAAAGTGATTCGTTTACTTGTTTTCCTAAGCCATGTCATGTTTGTCAATTTATTAATATTATTTGTAAGGCTCTGTTTTCTTCATCATTCATATTTATCATTAAGTTTTTTGTTGTTAGATTATAGAAACAAATGTGGTAATTAGAGCAATTGATTATGAAATAAAGATATGATCTTCTTTAATATACCAAATTTGAAATCCAAATAAATATATCAAATAACTTCAATTGGAACTTATATAGTACTGCCCTTCCAATTCTTTATCACACTTCTTTTTTCACCATCTTCAGCCAATCAACTTAATTATTTTTAGCCAACCTGATTGACTAAATTCTACATAAGTGAACATGCCCGTTAGAAGAACCCTCCCAATCAGGCCCGTAAACAAAGTAAACTTGAATGAAACGGCGAGTCCAAGTCTTGTTCATGTTCTGCTCGTTTAAGTGTATTTTATTATTATTTTTATTATTATTTTTTTAACGTATTCGGCTCGTGTTCAAAACGAAAAAATCATGTTTATCCTCTTTTATACAATTAAACAGTAATGATAACATTCATATTCGCGATCTGGGACTAAAATACAGGTAATGAGGCGCGGCATATCTTTATGACGTCAAAATGTGCAGGCTAGATACTGAGGCCCTTGGGCATTTTTTAGGGCATTTACATGCATACCACCTTATGTTATATATTTATATGTGATCTAAATGGCAGGCAGTAAGGGTGAGGGTGAGGGTGAGGGTGAGGGTGGGGTGAGGGTGAGGTTTTTGGGGCATTTACATACATAACACCCATCTTTTATGTATTTACATATCGAAATACACGTGCATATACATACATACCACCCAATTCTTATATATTTACATATCTAACACCTAAATTTTATTTTTTTCTATTTTTATAAATCAAGTCTGTGATATCAAATCAAATATACTAGTAATTTAACTTTTAAATGTTATTTATTTATTATTTAATTAATTCAAACTAAGATGAGCAGAAAAAGATCGAACAAAAGTTTGTTCGTGTTCGACTCATTTATAAATCGAGCTCAAAAATGTTATTGCCATTCAACTCGTTCACTTAATGAATTGAATACAAGTTGTTCACAAACGAAGAGATTTTTTGATAACCCTACTCCCAATTAAGGAGCCAAATGGCAAAACCATCATCTATTCAATCTTGCAAAACATCAAGCAAATCCATTCAGTTATAATTATCAATGGGTCTGAAGAAAGGCATTTAGAGAACTGTTTATGAATGGTATAATATTATTGAGGATCTATAACAAGTCTTCTATCAATATAAATGATGATGTGTTCTCCTCTTTCACATCTTCTTCAATAGGGTTAATTGAATAGAATGAATTTCCAATTTATCAATTCCACTTAAGGAAACAATTAACTTTACATTTATACCTTCGATGATATATTTTTCCAAAAGTACAAATTTGTCAGTTCAACAAATACAATTGACGAACTCCAACTCTTCCTCCGATAGCATTTTAACTCCTAGCAACACAAGTCTTATTAACCCAGAGAAATTAGTTCAACGTGTTACAGCCTAGCCCGGGCCTGGAGTTTACCAAGACGGGAAACAAACAATCGGAGAGTGAAATTAATTCATTTTCAATAACAAACATTTGAGAGAGCAACTACAAACTAAAATTAAAACAATTATAAATTTATCTTAGGTCAGGTTCATAACGTCTTCTATAAATATTACCTCTTTTATTAGTCATCATTCAATCAATAAATTAAACCTAAAATATTAGTTTAAAACAAGAATGAACTAGTCAAAACCTGTGAATACTCACACTCTTAGACTACAATAGCATAATGAAAAAGAAAAAAATATTTATGTCTTATAAATTTTTAATAATCAGTATAAAACATTTGAGAGTTTATGAATATGATCACTCACAATATTTGATGATATATTCAAGATATTCTACTATATCGATAACATGTCTATATTATTTTATATATATACAACCATCATAGGAGCATTGTCTAAAAATTATACTTGTTAAGCTACTTCAATATTTTCTTTAATCATTTGCGTGCACGGGCATCTTAACATTCCCCTGCTAATATTATAAAATGGTGACTCCATCATGATCAAATATATAAATACAATAAATCTATGCAGTTCATAGCATTCACAATTTCATAACAATACATGATATTTATTACTGTAATGCATAAAACATTTCATGATGTGAGACTGCAAGTATTCATATCGAAATGATCGACAAAATTTAAGCATAAAAGAAATCAATTTCATTAATCAAGCATGAATGAGGCAAAAATGATATTATAATTTAAGAATGAGTACTCACCTTTAATGTCGCAGCTTTCTTCTTTTACCCTCCAAACTGAATTTCAACACCTTAAATCATGTTTAATTAAACATATTATTAGTACTTTATTACACTATGTATATTAGATTCATTAAATAAAATAAATAAATCCTAACATTTACCTCAGTTATCTCTATCTTTTTACACAAATATTAAGCTCTAACTCCCCCTAATTCGAAACTTAATAGCTTCAATCTTACTTAGTTAATTAAAACTCAATACATAAAACTTTATATAAGTGAACATACCCGTTAATAGAACTTTATATATATTATATTTTCATTAAATAACATAGTTAAAAAATTAAAACTCACCTTTATTTCTTTAGTCACACACGTGCTACACCCTAACACACGAGCCACCTCTTTCCTCTCTTTCCTCTTCTCCAGTGTCTCTTCTTCATTGCTAAGGCTCGAGTTATCTTCTCCCGCACGCAGACGATGTAGCCTGCAAGCCTTCGATTTCGACTTCCGAGCACGGCTCTTCCCCCTTCGCCGGCATTAGCTTATTGCTACCTTCATCTGCACAAATCGTACATAGAGATCGCCCAATTCTTTCTTCCTGCGCTGTCATCAACGTCTTTACTCAGTCAAGAGAACAAAACTTGCCCAAGATGGACATCAATTATCTTCCTTCGGAGCCCTCGACATTCCAATGCAATCGAATCTCCAGTAAGATAAACACACGATATCTCCTCCCGTTATCGATCTCTCTACTCTCATTCTCTCTGTCTCTCTCATCGCTTTTCAATTCATCCTCTCTAGTTCGAATGAAATATTCGAAAAACCCAATCGAGACGATGATTGGTTCAAATCGTCACGATTAAAATAAAAGTTAATTTTCTTTTATTTCTTATTTTATTTTATTTTATTTCATTTTTTTATTGGTTATTAGAATCTTCCCTCAACAAAATTTCATCATCAAAATTTGCAAATCTACTACAAACCTCAAATCACATTTCATTAGAACTTTAGATCTCACTCACTAAGACGAAAACTAAATACAATAAAATCAAAGGTCTGATATGAGAAAACTAAACTAACATTCCCCCATCAACTAAAACATGATAACATTATATCTAAATAAGGTCACATAACAACAACACACTTACCCTAATAAAGACATACACTAGAATGACACTTCTATTACATGCAATAAAACATGAAACTCATCAATTCCTGGTAGCATCAATATCAATAGTAGTTCTTCAGGCTCTCTACTAGTAAAGAAATAAACTCAAGGTCGAACTAGCTATCTTGATTGAACTTGAGAAGATGTTGAAAATGAAGACTCTATCCTTTTCTGAATAGTTGTATTCTGTGAGGAAGTTCGACCTAATTTTTGTTCTTCGTTTATTTTATGGCCAAGTGATGTACAATATCTAATTATGTGACCAAGCTGGCGACACTAATAATATGTATGAGAGTCCATCAAACATTCAATTTAATGATGTTTTCCACGTTTAGCATGGTGAGTACAGTATCACGAGAAGTGTTACTATTAAATCCATCAGAATTGAATTTGGGCTTCTTCACATCGAATCACTCGTATTAATCCACACGCTCTCCTTCATCAATACTCTCTATTGTGCTTATTTTTATACTTCTGAGAGAGTTGATAATCAATTTCCACTCATCTAGCCTGCTCTACCCATATGAGTAATCATCAATTCTCAATGACACTAACGGTTGTCTAATAGAATCTTTTAATCTATAAAGAAATTTGTAATGTTTTTATCTTGCAACAATGATCAATTGTGGCTTATACCTTAATAGTGCAGTGAATTTTATATTGTATTGCATGACTGACTTCTTTCCATGCACCAACGTAATGTATTTGTCCCGCATCTACCCTCAAGTGGATAGAGATACAACAACTTCATAAAAAATTCCACAAAATTCTCCTAACTTACCATCATATTGGGTGCATCCCCCAGTCTATCCTGAGGATACCGATGCCATCACATTTCAGTCCTCCATCCAACACATATGTTGTTAAAGGTACTCTTCTTTCACCAGGGCATGTTATGTTATCTATTATCTTCTCAATTTGCATCAAACAATTCTTCACTTCAATGGGATTTTCAGATCCCTTAAACAAACGTGGACGCGGATATTGAAATATTTTCAAATATTTAACCACAATAATAGTCTCACCCTCATTAGACTGCAGTTTGGACTCCTGAATCAACTGGGTCATGGTTGCCATCATCTTCATCAAGACATTTTATATTCACATTTATAGTAGATGACACTTCTTCAGTTTCTACTGCATTCCTCTCTTCCTGAATCTTGGGTGCATATATTTACCTGAATTAACATAATTACTTAATTAGAATGAACTTAATTTTAAATCATATTATTATTAATTACTTTGTAATTGTCATATTAACTTTTTTATCAATATTTTATTAATTAATCATAAACCTTTTTCTAATACCACTTTTTTCACGACTCGGATTGAGGCTTGAAATTAAGCAAGACAAGATCAGCTTATGAACGTTGGAAAGTATATTTTTTCATATTGATTTTCTATAACTAACATTTTAATAATAAAATAACCACTACAAATTAAAATTGAAGAAATTATAAAATTAACTTACGTAAGGTTTTTTGTGTCTTCTATAAACTTTGCATCTTCTATTGTTCATTCTTCAATCAACAAACAATACTTGAAATGTTAGTTTAAAATAATAGTGAGCTAGCCAAAGCTAGTGAATACTCACACTTTTAGACTATAGTAACATAATGAAAAAAGATAATATGCATATGAGTTAAGTTTTTAGGGATATTTACATACAGAGCACCAAAAACATTGCAATTTACAAATCAAGGGCCCAAGTGATTTATGAACTATATAACCGATTCATTTACACGTGCCACAATCAAACCATTATGAATTTGATAAAAAAGAAAAATACGAGTTGGGTTTTTATCACGACCATTGATATTTGAGTGAGAATTTGAAAAATGGTGTTAGATTTGTAAATAACAACGTTTTGGGTGCCCTGTATGTAATCGCCCCAAGTTTTTAATAAAGCAGCATAAAACATTTGATAGTTTATTCATATGATCATTCACGATATTTCATAATATTCAAGTTATTTTACTATATCGATAACAAGTATATATAATTTATATCTATACAATCGTCACAAAAGCACCATCAAAAAGTGCTTCAAAAAATCATACTAGTTATGATACTTCAATATCAATATTTTTTAGTTCGAGCTCGTAAGCCGACTCCTACCTTTATGAGACAAGCTCAAGCTCAAGCTCGATCTCATAATTTGGTAAACGAGCCGAGCTCAATAAGAGCATGGCTTAAGGTCTACTCAACTCATTTACAATCGCCAGTACCATAAAAGAGAGATTCCATCATAGTCAAGCATACACGTACAACCAATCTGTATAGTTTATATTATTCATAAGTTCATATCACTCAATATTTAATATTTATTATTATAATACATAAAATATTAAATAATGTGAGACTATAAGTACCAATATCGAAATGACTGATAAAATTTATAAATACAAGATATCAATTTCATTAGTCAAGCTTGAATAACAATTTATATAACTGATTCTGAAGAGATACAAAAATAATATTATAACTTAAGAATATTACTCAACTTTAATGTCACAACTTTCTTCTTTTCCCCTCCAAACTGAGCTTCTATATCTTAAACATTTTGTTTAATTAAACCTATTATTAATATTTTATTACATGATATGTGTATTAATTTCATTAATTAAAATAAATAAACCATAACATTTACTTCAATTATCTCGATCTATTTGCGCAAATTTGACCTGTAACTCCTTGTAATTCGGGACTTAATGGCTTTGATCCTGATTTCACATGAACTTATATTTAACATCAAATAATAAACTTATATATATATATTAAAAAGCTCAAGGGCAAATATATATTAGAAAAGAAAGGTACAGATAAGTCAAATGTGAGGGCCCAAACTGGAACCCAAAGCACTCGGTATACAACACATATCAAGGTCCCAAAAAAATATATGTATACTTAAAAAGCAAAAGAAAACCTAGATAAGTAAACTTTACTCCAAAAGTCTCCAAACACTTGGAGAATCAAACATAGAAGAGCTTGAGGATCGACCCAATGTATCCTTACCTCTTACCTCTGGTTCTAGGTAAGGAGCTAGCTAACAAATGCTTAAATCTATTGCCATTACCTGAAACAACTGAAGTATTATTCATTAAATTCATGAGTTCTAGTAGACATCTATTCTTCTTCTTCTACCTGGATGTGTAAACCTTCCATTTCTCATCCGAAGATTGGCTCATTTGATTAGTGTCTTGGTCAAAAGACCGTCGGGCATGTGTAGAGTGTTGCACATCATGAGCCCTTGTGCCTGAATAACAGTAACAGCTTGCTCGATCTGATGAGGTGATGGGGCCGCAGTAGAGAGCTCACGTAAGGTAGAATGTTAAAGTTGTAGCTGGGGCACACATGGGTTGGACACTCCACGAGATTGCCAACCGTTACATCAATGATAGGTTATAGAGTAGGTGAAATATGACAAGTCTCGTCGGTCACCACCAACAGAGGTTCTACAGGAGGACTCAAAGGACATGCATCTTGAGCATTATGAGGAGGCTGAGTAGTTGAAATATTGCCCACGAGGGTACTAGAACCTACGGCAACGTTGGCCAGTGGACTAGATGGTACCATTACCACATGTGAGTGGGGTCAGAGTTATCCTTGTGATGAACAATAGGATTAAAACGGGGGGGGGGGGGGGTCTCTAAATCTGGCTGAACACATTGTGTTTTTGGTTTTAGATTGGGGTGTAGGTGGTGTCATTGAGAGTTGGAGTGACCGAACATGCAGTGAGAGCAATACATAGAAAAAGACTTAATAACTACTCTTTGCCAATATCCTTAGTGTTGTCAGCCTAACCACATTTATTCAGGAGAGAATAATGTGATGTCTCTTACAATAAGCACTCTGGCTTCTGAAGGACGTGAAAGATTAAAAATAGCAATATTCGTTTTGAGTGGCTTACCATATATTGAAGCAATAGAGTACAACACTTGAGTGAAATAATGAAATTTCAAACCTAGGAGGCGAATCCAGACTGGTATGGCTAGTGGTTCCGTCTATGGGTCAAAATCTACAATCCATTTCAAAATTTTCATTGTTCTGTTATTAATCCAAACTAGCCTTCTCGCACATAAGCGTGTGTAATCCTCTTCATTGTTAGGTTGAATAAGGATATGCCTCCCATCTAAAAATCCAATTTTTGACTCCCCAAAAGGTGCATAAGCTCAAATTCCTTACGAATCAACTACATTTTGGAATGGCCATAAAGGAATTTCCCGACCAAATTCAAAGGACATGAGGAAGCAAGCTGATTACATTCGGCTTTAGTAAAGAAGATGGTTGATTTCTCGTTCTTCCTACCAGCTTTCTTGAGGTAACAGAACTCGTCGCCCTCCAACAACACAAAAGAAGGCGGGAAAATACATGATTTAAGTTCAACCCGAAGCCATCACCGGAAAAGAGGCGAGGCGTTAGGAGCAGTGGAGAGTGCAGTCGAGGTTAGGGCAAACACCAGCACGACGAAGGAACGAAGCAAACGAAATTTAAGGGTCAATCCCTTCTTCAAGATCGACTATATAGACATATAAATGTAATTTTGATTAAGATAATTATAAATTAAAACATAACTTTATTCCTTTGTCTGCACGCTCACTAGACCCTTATGCACGAGTCACCTCCTTCCTTTTTCTCTTCTCTTCTTGATGCTTTTTCTCCTTTCTCTTCTTCTTTGCCCAGAACAAAGCCACAAGAAGCTTCTTCCTGTTCGAGAACGACGATGCATGCGAGATTTTCTTCTCCTCCTTTCTTTGCATGCGAGCATGTAGGGTCTCTTCTCTTTCAATGGTTCTCAGAGTTCTCCTCTCTCGCACGCAAAGGATGATACGTGCAAGCCTTCAACTTCGGCCCTTGAGCATGGCTCTTACCCCTTCACCAGCTCCAGCTAGCTGATGTCTTAATTTGTACAAATCGAACGCAAAGACTACTCAATTCTTTCTTCTTGCACTCAGCTTAGACGTCTTCACTTTGTCGAGAGAGCAAACATTTGCCCTAGACGAACGTCAATCATCTTCCTCCTTCATGTCAGAGCCTTCGACGTTCCATATGAAATCGAATCTCCATTCAGGCAACCACACTTCTTTTCTTTTCCTCATTTTCAATCTCTCTGACTCTCCTTTTACCTTCTTCTCTATGTTCCTCTCTCGATCGCTCTTCAATTCATCCCCTTCGGTTTGAATGAAATGTTCAATATCTGAGAAGAGCCCAATCGAGATGACGATTGGTTCGAATCATCAAGGCTGAAATTATAATCCAGTTTTTATTTTATTTATTTATTTATTTTTACTGGTTATTACACAATGTAAGTGCCCTATATTCATAATCATTATTTATTTTTCATATCTATTGTGATATATGTGATTGTACTTAAAGAGTAATTATATAAGTTAATATAGTCAATATTATTTAGGAGCATTTATATACATACCACCAAATTTCTATGCATTTACATATCTAACACCAAACTTTATTTTTTAAAATTTATACCACCCAAATCTTTCGTATCACATAAAAAATTATCACTATTTTAACTTTAAAGAAATGAAACAAACATTTCAAAGCATAGGTAATGTGGTATATATGCATAAATTAAAGTTTGTGTTAGATATGTAAATCCATAAAAATTGGGTGATATGTATTTAAATCTACAAGCTATTTAATATGTTAGGTTTTTAACTCCCTAATCGACACTCATCATTATCTACTTTCATCGTTCCACTCTTCAAAAATTAGATAAGAGCAGAAGTTCTTTTATCCAAAGAGTGCTTCATTAAACAAAAAAAAAAAAGTGTTTTGCTTTCAAGGTTTCAAGAGACATAAAACCTTCTCCTCTCTATACTCTTTCTGTTCTTGCACACCATATGCTCTTGACACATTTTCTCATACTTTCCAACAACCTTTGTCATCACATCTGAACTAAATCGTGAAATTGTACATATATAAGTTTTTTTTTGGAATTAGTCATTTTACTTATTTTCATATTCATCATTATAGTTACACATACAGATTTCTTCCTCTTAACTTTAATAGTCATAACCACTTAACCACCACTCCTTCGTTATAACTTATAACAAACTTAAAAAGAAAATGTAAGAAAAAAATCATTCAAACTTTAGACAACAAATATAATAATAATAAATGAATTTTTTATATTAAAATTCGGAAAATAATGTTAAAAAAATGAGTAGACAAATTTCAATTCATATTCGAGTCCAAGATTCAAATCAAACGCTAAATTGGTTGCTAGTATCCTACCACTTCTTGCCTTCTTGCACAATATCCTGCATAATCATCTCTACAACATGCTTAATAAAATCCTTGATAATTTCTCCATTAAAATCTCCAAACTCCCTAATTATCTTCTATTCAAATTCCATTTTAAATCAGAACCCATATTGCAATTAGAAAAAGTTAAATTTAAAGGTTGAATTCATATGCTCATGCTAGTTAATATCAACCTTTTACCATAATATTCTCCAAACAACAAAACCTAGTCAAACGAATCCACATAATCAGATACAGCACAACCTATTTAACCTAATCCAACACGAACCATACAACCAACGCAGTCAACCTAGCCGGCCAAGCCCAACCATGCACCAAATGAAAAAATTAAACATTTTTATGTTAGTCTCAAGACGTAAGAGGCTCAATTCAAATTAATTTAATATCATGTAGGTAGCTTAGGTTTTAATGTGTTGCATTTTTTCTCATTTTCTTTGCTCGCTTATTCGTTAATGTCCATTAGATAATAGTTATATTGTTAAATATATAATCAGTGAGTCATAAATAAGTGTTGATCACAAGAATAAAGATATATCTTTTCAATGGAATCTACTTTAGAGATCAATTCATTCCTCTTACTTCATTCTATTTCTTTATCTCCGAGACTCGTACATTTATAGCAATATTTCTACTCTTCTTCTCAATCTATTCTTTATACGTATCTCCCATTTTCCACTATATTAGATTATTCTCTATCATAAGCCTCACTTCATTGCCCAGTCTTCAACACATAGTATTAACAGAAAATTATTGAATTAAATAAGTTATTTTAGAAACTAAGTTGTGTGTTTTAAATTTTAATAGCTGATGAAACAGCCTCTTCTCTTATCTGCAATCTTTTTAGTCTCAATTCAAATGCCAAAAAAATGAATTCCCAAAACTTTCACATAATCCATTGAAAAATCAATCAACATTGTAAACTCCTATACATTTTGTAAGTTAAATTACTCATAAGAGTTATCTTAATATTTGTAGTATTGTTATCACTATTAAATCAAAAGCCTTCTTCAGCTACTCAATTAACCACCACTACATTAGGATAATCGCCAAAAAATTACACAAATGGTTTAAAAAGGAGAAAACCCAGAAAAATTAATCATTTTCATAAAAAAGAAACAAAATGAAAAAAAAGAAATCGATGAAGTTATAATTAATTTTTATTTCCACTTATGTCAAATTTGAATTCTAAATTCAAATAGATCTTAAAAACTAGTTGCAACTATCGTATCAACTCTTCCCACACAAGCAAACATTCCATCTAAATTCACTACAATATCCTCCCTATACATCCAAAATTCCCTCTGCAATATCTTCAAAAATTTCTTAACCAAAGCTGTCAAATCTATTATCCATTTGAATTTAAAAAATCTGGGATTCTAAGTTTCAGCCTCGTCACCTTCCATTTTCTTTTACCATAACTTTCTACGACTAGCTTGACTACCTAAACAGGTTTACCCCAAACCAATTGACCAAACACAGCCCAACCGAACTAACTCAATTGGTCAAACCTAACCCATCCATAAGCCCAAATGGAAAAAAATGGCAAAAAACAAAAACGAAAAAAAATCGTTTAAAAAGCCTACATCTTTCAGTTTTATTAAATAAGAAGATTAATTCAAACTAGTTTCTCACCCTCTATCACTATCACCAAAGATATATTTCTAGAGATTATACAAGTTCAATATTTTTCAAAGATGGCTTTGTTCTCGTCATTCATATTTGTATGATGAATTTCACATTGACTACCTCTAGTTTGGGTTACGATTTCTCTTTCATCCATCCTCTTGGATGAATTACATTACTTAAATGAGAAAATAAAAAAACTTCTAGTCTTCCC
Source organism: Papilionanthe hookeriana x Papilionanthe teres (assembly GCA_022702705.1). Taxonomy (NCBI): domain Eukaryota; kingdom Viridiplantae; phylum Streptophyta; class Magnoliopsida; order Asparagales; family Orchidaceae; genus Papilionanthe; species Papilionanthe hookeriana x Papilionanthe teres. The sequence continues at coordinate 9,708,397 of CM040432.1, read as the reverse complement.
CCAGTAGCATTTCAGCTCTTCATGGTAGAAACGTAGATTATATACAACCAAGGAAATTGATTCAATGTAAATCCTCTACTTCGATTCTCAGTTACAAGTCATTATGTTAGTTCGTTTGATCAGAAATATCTATTTTGTCATATTATGTCATACATCTTATTTGTCAATTTGTTATTATCCACAAGATTATAACTACTATTACATATAATAAGCCAGGGGCTATATTTAGAATGGTTTAATACAAGAGTAAAGACTGTTTCTAATTGGCATCCTTAATGGGATTCCATAATCCCTAATTCCCCTATCATAAATTCTACATGTATCTTTTTAGCCTAGCCTCCCTCCCCTTAGTGCGTTCATTTACTCTGATTCTCAATCTCTTCTCTCTTTACCTGCCTGAATCTATCATTATACTAGATTCTTCTCTTTTAAAGGTATCAGAAGTCTAACACGATCTTTGATTTTGTTATCATGCTCTTCATTAAGATGTCAAAAATAAATACATTTTAAACCTTCCAACCTGATTTCCATGGTTAGGTTCAGTTAAAGCAATTGGATTAAGCGTGTTGTTATTTCTATTACTGAAGTTTGCATTCCTATGGAGCAACTAAAATTTAACTTTTAAATGATATTGAAGAGTGGTTTGATGCGGCCCCTTTCTAATGAATAGATATTAATTCCAATGACTTATTGTCTAGTTCCTGTAGCTGAAGGCCATCTATCAAGCTTATATAACCCATGTGGCTCTTATTTTAATGTAGTATAGTTCCTGAAGCTCAAAAATACCTAGCTGGTTCTAGTAACCAATGTAACTCCATTAAAGGACACTTTCACTAATGTTCTTGTATATCTGCATGGGTATTGCGGGATTGCTGTTGGGAGATTAACGGCGGTTCCTGTACCTGTGCAAGTATTGTGTGAGATTTCTAATAGGATTCATCTGAGACTTGCACTTGACTCGTGCATTTTTATGCCAATTCGAAATAACACTCAGCCCATCGCAAAGACACGATCACAATTTGTTCTACATAAGTGTGAGATTTCTAATAGGATTCATCTGAGACTTGCACTTGACTCGTGCATTTTTATGCCAATTCGAAATAACACTCAGCCCATCGCAAAGACACGATCACAATTTGTTCTACATAATACTATACATGAGTGCAAGAAGCGACTTCATAAGTGGCAAGGGAAAAAAATTTGATGCATAACAGTAGAAAGTTTAGTAAATTTAAAATAAATAGAAATATTTAATGTATGGAAGTTCCCTTCCTTTTTCTTTGAAGATGTTTTTTGGCTTTTTAGAAATCGTTTCATTTTTCATTTTGCTAATCTTCTTCGCCTTTTAGACATGGAGAATGACATGAACATTCTAAAATTATGTTATACAAACAAGCAAGACTCATCAATCATCAAACAATTGCTATGAACCAAAAGACAGCGCTGGCTAATTTTATCAACTCATTCATCTAACAAAATTAACAAAATTAATCATGAAGCAGCCAAAAAGATTGATAAATGTTAATGAACAAATAAAATGTCAACATAGTCCCTTGACAATTTAGAACTGGTCATTTTAATCCGTGTCAATAAAATACCAAATTAGTTCCCATACTCTTATAATATGATCTGAAATAGTTCAGAGAGAGAACAATTTTAGCCCCCAATAAAGGAGTCTGAACCATGACAGGAATGACCCCCAACAAAAAATAAGAGGACCATTTTGACACTTTTCTCTTTAATGAATAGTTTAAAATTGACATGATGTCTAAATAAGATGAACAGAGGGTACCAAACTGGCAACTCATACGAAGTTTTATCTATTTAAATATATTTGACATTTGACTAATACAAATGAACAGACAACCTCTGTGCTTTCCAGCAAGGCTGAACACAAATGAGCAAATTCTACAGAATGTTAAACTGCAGAATTCACTGCATGAATCGAGCAAATAAATGACAAATGGTAAAAGATTTCTCAGATGGCAACATACCTTTCAAGTCTTAACAGGGGTCCGCACAAAATTAAGATGGGCCAAATAGTTGCTCTCAGCAAAGTCATGGAATGTACGAGCAGCCCTAGTACCTTCAGGACGGGCCTTCAAAATATCCTGCCCCAGCACCGGCCAGGACGGACTATCACCCTAAAGGAAAAAAAATCATATAACTATCATGTACAAATTCAAAATTAATTTTATTATAAAATATTACATAAACAAATATGAATATTTAAATATAAAATATGACAATTTATAAAAATTATATAATATATGTAAATTTATGAAGAATAAAACTCTCTAATTTATCATTAAGCACATAACTAATATATATAGCTCAGACTAAAGAAAAGAAATAAAACACAAAATAGATAATTAAAGGAGGATAAGTTCTCCACTCAAATGTAACAGCAGACCCACAGTTCCCAAAATCATGTGGATAGAAACTCTTTCCCCTCAAGTTAGGTGCATATGTCATACATTCCAAACTTGCTGTTGAAATCACGAAAGTGGTGCCAAGAAAGAGCTTTGATAAAAATGTCAACAAATCTGATACTGAGTTGGGATATAGCTTAATTGAACGACCTCTCCATTAATCTTCTCAGAGATGAAGTATCTATCAATCTCTATATGTTTAGTTCAATCATTGTATCGTGAATTATTTAAAATATAGATGGTTAATTGACTATCACTAAACAACTTCATAGTTTTTTGGTTCTCCATGTGAAGTTCCACCAGTAGTTTCTTTAGCCACATCTCTTCGTAAATCACGAGGGCCAGGACACATTACTCGGATTTTACACTGCATCTTCTCACAACAATTTATTTTTTACTTCTCCAAATAACAAGGTTACCTCATATAAATGAACAATAACCCTAGATAGATCTTTTATTAGTCAGTCTCTTGCCCCGCTTGAATCAGTTTAAATTTCAATGTCAAGGTTTTCAGTTTTCTTAAATATTAATCCACGTCTTGGAGTAATTTTTAGGAGCATCATGATTTAATGGACCACTTCAAAATGATCTTCCTTTGGATCATTCATATGTTGGATCACTACAACCGCAAGAAAAAGCAGTGTCAGGTCTTGTAACTGACAGATAAATTAGTTTCCCCACTAGTCTTTGATATCTCAATTTTTCAACTAGGGTGTTATCATCTCCTTTTAATGCTTGTCGATTGAGATTCATGAAAATATTTGTTGGTTTGTCTCCCAACGTTGTTGTCTCCTTTATTAAGTTAAGAATATGATTGCTTTGGGATATGACAATGCCTTCTTTGGATATAGCTATTTCAAATTTCAGGAAGTATCTTAAAGTTTCAAGATATTTGATCTCAAACTCAGAATTTTATGACAGTGTTCGGAGATTTGTTAAAATTTACCACTCTGTCGTGCATCATGTTTATGAGATAAGTGGATGCTAGAATTGCATCCCCTCGTAATTGTTTGGGTACATTGTTAGTGAATAGAATTGAATGAGCCATTTCAAGAAGAAGGTTGTTCTCTCTCTCAGTCACAACATTTTATTGGCGTGTCAATACAAAAACTTATAAGAATGACGTCATTGTTGAATTGATAAGGGCCAAGACTGAAGTTATAGCAAACTTTTGCATTATCAATATTTGATTTTTGCTCTAAAATTGAGTTAGAATCATGTTGCGGAAAGTTTCAAATAGGTTGTCAATTTCAGATTTCTCCTTCGTGAGAAGTGTCCAAGTAGTTATGGTGTGATCCAAAAATGAAGGTGATAAACCCCCTAGACCCATTTATATTTTTTATTTTTGAGAACTCCCAGGTATCACTATGAACCATAAAGAATGGATGTTTTGGTTTGCATTTCAGATTTGGGTACACTTCTTGAGTATGTTTAGTAAGTTGGCAAACTATACACTAATAAAAACTAGGCTTCTTATTGATAAACAAATGTGAATCCAAATTTTCAATATAATGGAAGTTAGGATGTCAAAGAAGGAAATATTATAATTTAATTTGGCTCTTTTGAGAAATAGACTCAGATAGAAGACTTGACTCGAAAGGATTTTGAATGATGATATGATCCTTTTGAAGTGAGAGTCCTAGTAAGGAAATAAAGTCAATGATACATTTCAACAATGTCAATCACCTTCCTCGAGTCCATCACTTGAAATTTACATAAATTAGGCTAGAATTTAGTAACACAATTCATGTCATGAATAATTTTACTGATAGACAGTAAATTGCAATTCGTGAACATAAATAACAGATTGAAGAATAAGATTCTTTATGAGTTTCACACTTCCTCTCATTTCACAGATGAAAAGAGTCATCTGAGATTCTAATCGTAGCATGGTGCTTGCACGAATGGACGGATTGGAAAACAATATCACCTATCATGTGATCAAATGCTTTAGAGTCTACTATCTAACGCTAATTCTTCCTATTGAGCGCAATAACAACACTAGTAGAAAGCTCAGAATATTGTCTCAAAAATCTTTTGAGAGCTTCAAGTTGTTCACTACTGAATGAATTATGCTCATAAGATTTGTCTTCCTTTGATGTAGTATTTGTCTGATCTTTTCGTCACTTTTAACTTTGTTGGGCTTCCAGTCTGCAAGCTTTCCATAAAGTTTCCAACCCTTCTACTTCAAATTGCTAAGATTCTTGTGATATTCACACAACTGTATATTCCTCTCTGATGTTGTCCTGAGATGATTTGTGAGTGCATAAAGCCGAGTTCTGAACATTTGAAGTGGTAGAATTACCTGCCGTCACGACTACTTGGTCTATTACCTTTGTATTTCAGCAAAAACTTAATGAATTGAGGGAAGAGGTTTGGATCCCATGATCCTTCCTCTAACTTCATCTAGTACCTTGTTGAGTCCGAAAAGGAACATAAAGAATCTCTTATGTTCAAATGCTTTTGGTTACATACATATCTAGTTGGAGCCAATATTTGGAGAATTTATTGAAGTATTGAGAAACATTCAATTTATCATGTTGCAGGTCATGTAATCTAGTTTCAATATCAAACAACTCAGATGTATTGTCAACACTTGAATAGGTTTTCCTTGCAGCATCCTAAATTTCTTTTATGGTTTTGAGCATAAGTATTTTCCAATTTTCGTGATCATGGAATTGACAAGCCATGACATGACCATGGGACCTTCAATCTTCCATATCCGATGTTTGGGATCAGTAATTGGAGCACTTGTTTGCCTAACATGCTCCGAAGACATAAAATAGGTATTCATCTTAGATCCTAAATACAAATCAAGTGCTAGGACGTGAGGAGAATCACATAATATGGCCTTGATTTGAATGAAACATCAACAACAACAACAAACCTTTATCCCACTAAGTGGGGCTTTTTATGAAACATCAAGAAGGCAAATAACTGTTAATGTTTAGACTAACCTATTGTTGTCAGGACTGTTATTATGAGTTTGGTGATTATAATTTCTTAAACCCTTCCAATAGTCTGTTCCACCTGCAACACCATCACTTATTTTTTGTTCAAATATTTTTTTCCTGAGTTTGTATCCTTCACCTTTAGGGTGTGTGTGTTAAGCTTGGGGTTAGGAAGGGAGTGTGATCGGAAAACAAAAGATTAAAAGAATATGTTCTGTGAGCATGTGAATCTGTGATACCAATACATAAATGTAAAACTTGAAAAACCTTGCGATGATGATTATGTAAATATGATATAAAAACTAGTCCCTTTAAATTGCTACAAAAGATTAAAAGAGTATGTTCTATGAGCATGTGAATCTGTGATACCAATACATAAATGTAAAAGTTGGAAAACCTTGCGATGATGATAATGTAAATATGATATAAAAACTAGTCCCTTTAAATTGCTACATTGTATGAATGAAAGAATCTGCAGCATAAGTACATACAAGAAATTGCTACATTTCAGTGCTGTAAATTTTAGCTTTTGAACAAGACTTTGATTTAATTACCTTGAATCTATTATTATATGCATATATATAGATACATACATACATACATATATATATATATAATGTAGAATGTTTGGACACTATGGAAAAGTGCTACAGATCTCATCCTGAGTTGAGACCCTACAGAATTGCTCAGCAAGAGAAGGTTAACCATCCTCCAACTGATCAGACTGATAAGACAAACCCCCCTCCACCTCAGGACCAGGATTATCAGGAAATCCCCTCTTCCAGATATGGCAAAACTGCTTTGATTCTCCTTGTGAATGGTCCTTGTGATGAGGATGTCACTGTAATTGTACCCCAGGTTGACCTCACTTTTGTCGAGGATTAGTTTTCCTCCTAGGATTTAGGGTTCTAGCTTTAGGAGCTTCCCCGACGATCTTAGATTCCTGGCAATGGGCCTACCTCGTTTTAGAATGCTTGAAGCCATTTCGTCACTCTTTTGGAATCTCGGACGAAATTCAGTACCTCTAGCTCATAGCAGGTTGGAATTCGTGTTAGGAATCCAAATTGAATCCCTATATGACCACCGGATCTTAGGACAGCCTCATGCACATTTCTTGCACCACCGAGCACAAATTCCTCGATCCTCGGCCTCGACGCTTTCAATCCTCCGCGATGGATCAGACTGAAGTCAGAATGCCAGAACGATCGACGTCAAGGTCAGAGTTTCAGAAAATGCCGGATTTGACGCACTTTCGACGCGACCGTCGACGAGGTTGTCCGAACGACCTCGGATGACGAAACGGACTTCGCCGATGCGTCTGGATCGACGTTTTCACCTGAAATTGGTATTTAATTTGCGACGATCGCCTGTCGGAGAAAAAATTGTGATTTTGGGCTTAATTTTAATAAAATTAATAATATAAATATGTTTTAAACCTATTTAACCTACCCCAGCCCTAAACACCCGCCTCTCCCGCTCAGTTGACTTGGCCCGTCCCGCACGAGCACGAGAAAAGCTTCCTAGGCCTTCTCCCGCGCTCGAGCATGGCATCTCTTTGCGGTCGTTACCTTCTCGAGCCGCACGTCGTTCTGCCCCATCCCTGCTCGAGTGTTATCTCTGCGAGATGGTCATCTCGTGTGACCCCGCGCGGTCTTGTCCCCTACTCGACTCTTACCCTTGCTGCCGAGCCTCGGCTCTTAGCTGCGACACTTTGTCGCCATCTCCCATACCTTTCCCCACTTGCATCCATCTCTGCAGGTAAGGAGCGGCTTTCCTTTCCCTCCTCTGCCTATAAAGGCCCCGTTTTAGGATGAATTTAGGGTTGGCTGATTTCTCTTGGAGGTGAGGAGTTGGTGTTGGATTGGAGCCCGATTTTCTTTGCTCTTCTTGTGCACTCTACACTACTGGTACTCTTTTCTCCCCCTTTTCTCCTTCTCGGTTTGGCCCAAGGGGCCCGTGGCCCTGCTTTTGGTTCGGCTTTACTTGCTTACGGTTCGGCTGGACGTTTATGTGTTATGAAATGGCTTGTTTGATTGCTTAAAATGGTGTTTTCTACACTAACTGGTACTCTTTTCTCCCCCTTTTCTCCTCGGTTTGGCCCAGGGGGCCCATGGCCCTGCTTTTGGTTCGGCTTTACCTGCTTACGGTTTGGCTGGACGTTTATGTGTTATGAAATGACTTGTTTGATTGCTTAAAATGGTGTTTTCTTACCTCCTCTGCATAGTGGCATGCTAGCATGATCTTGTGTAGATGTTTGGGAGCACTTTATTGATTAAAGCATGAGTAGGGATAAAAGAAATTTAAGCATGTTCTAGGGTTAGATTTGAGCACTAGTTTAAACTTGTTACATACATGTATACTATGAGAGGGGTTCTCTTCTCTTCCTCTTGCCATTTAGAGTAATTCAAAAGCATGAAATGTGATGTCAAGGCAAGATTATTAATCTCTTTTTAATATGTTGGGGTATGTGTTATGGAGCCCCTTTTCTTACTTTCTTTGTAGCATGAGTTATGGAGGAACTTGTTTAGCTTTCTAATATGCATGTGGAGGGGCTCACCTCTTGCTCCTTATGGTTTTCCTTTATCAAAGTTATATGCTAGAGGGAAGTTTTAATTCAGTTTGGGGAAGCCCCATGTATGTTCTCATGATAAGCATGTGATGATTCTATACTTTGAATGCATAGAAGTTTGATTTTTGAGCCCCTTGTACCTTAGCTCTTTATAAAAGCATGATTAAATGAGTTTGGAAGGTTTTCTAAGCCTTTTTCTTGTTGGCAAGCATATGGTAATTTTATGAATTGATGTAGAAAAGGCATGAGATGTTATTGTAGTCCAAATTTGGGCCTCTTTCTAAGTTTTTAGGCCAAGCCTATGTTTAAACATATCTGTATTCCATTTATTGAGCTTTTGAGGAAAGCTTTCTTTAGCTTTATGTCGGGCTTGGGTTCAATCATGGTTGGGCTTGTCTTTGACTTTACGTGGCTTGGTTTTATTGGTTTTGCTGTGCTATTTGTTTTAGCTTTATCTAAGATTTGGTTTTAGCCCTGTGAGGCTTGGTTCTTTTTCTTTCTGTTGGCCCTGCTGTATCCGTGTTGTGGCTCGACTTTGGGCTTGTTTTTTCAGCTTTAATGTGGCACTGGTTTTAATTTTACATGGGCTCGGATTGGCCCCCTTTGGCACCCTTTTACTTGGGTTCTATGTAGGGATTGTTGTAATTCAGAGCTGGGTCCTTTTTGACCTTTACGTGGGCTCGATTTCTGCTCCTTTGGTATCTTCTATTTTGGATTTGTGTTGGAGCTGCCGCAGCTTAGTGTGGGCCTGTCTCTGGCTTTGTTGTGGCTCGGGTTGAGGCCTGATCTGGCTCGGTTTTGTTTTCTGCTGCTCCTGCAGCCGTCCCCTTTGGCATTTGATTTGAGGACTGGTTCTGTTTTTCTGTTTTCTGCTGCCTAGCAGCCGTCCTCGGGGCACTTTGGGGCTCGGTTGTGGTTCTTGTTGTTCCTATAGCTCCCCTCTTTACAGTTTTTGTTGGGCTCGGGTTCATGCTTTGTTTAGGCTTTGTACGGGTTGAACTTTGTGTTTATCTAGTGGACTTATTTTTCATGCACTTGTGAGGAATTGGAGTTAGTGTGAGAGGTTTGTAGGAGCTTGGCCGTGAGCCTCATAGTGGTGGTTTGTGGCATGGGGGCTTTACTTCTTGATATTCCTTTGCTGCAGCTGTGGCCGTGAGTCCCTTCTCCCGTTTGTAGCCTTGACCGAGAGCCTTGGTGGAGAGATTGATGCGGTGGTGGTCTTGCCTCTTGTTATACTTGTCTATGGAGTTGATTGAATGGATTTGGAAGTGTTTTCTGATTTTACTTGTGGGAGAGAGATTGAGCACGATACTTGAGGCTTCCCTTAGATGCTTTATTTGGTGGAGTTGGTGCTAATTTGGAGGTTTGTAGGCTCGTACATTCACTCTCTTATGTATTGGAAGTTTACTGATTTTCCTATTGCTATAGTCTTGGTCCCGAGCCTGTAGGTGGACCTATTGAGGGAATTTGTATTTCAGGAATTGAAAATTAATTTGAAATTTGGAAAATCTGAATTTTATTACGGGCCTGGAGATTCTAGTAGTGGGTTTCCCCCGAGTCATTTTTCTTTCCCGTTTGATTTACGAGGTTTTAAAAGGTCTTCAGATTTCACTTTTTTTTTTGTTTTGTCTGAATGCAAAGGACACCCTTCTTGGGATCGATCCAATTATACCAGAGTAAGAAAATGATATCCTCGGGATTGATTCAAGGACCTCAGGCTTTGCTTTCAGTACTCTACTCTTACTTGTTTTAGGGGGCGTTTTAGATTAATCCTCCTCCCGTTTTGGCCCTTCTCGGATTTGGAGGCGGGTTAATCTCATTTCTTTCCCCTTCCCATTGATTGACATGTTTTCCCCGCTTCACTCAGAGTTGGTTTTGTTTTGTTTTGTTTTGTTTTGGGGCAGTGACGGCGATGATGCTAAAGGCACACCAATGGTAGAGTAGAATGATATCCCATTCTACGACACCAGGACTCGTTCCAGGGCCCCGGTGAACTGTAGGATGACGGTATCATTCGCCGCTATAAGGCTAGTGGGGCACCCGTACCTTCTTAGGATTGTTAGTGATCTTGCACCCAAAGAAATGATCGACTCGTGGACAATCCCATTGATACAAACTCTTTTTTGTATGTCTGAAATCCACGTGCATGTTAAAATACAAATTTTAAAAACTATATTATAAATTTGGTTGTCCACTTGTTGATTATCAGTCTTGGGTTAAGGAACACTCTCTTGAGTTAGGTTCAGTAGGACACCCTTCTAGCTGAGTGGCATGTTTTATACACTCGGGTGACCGAGTAGCCTTTGACGACCCTTCGAGTAGTACGACACAGTTCTGAGCCTAGCCCCGACCCGAGTGCTTACGGTTTTTTCTCAGATTTTTCGTATGGTTTTTTGGATAAAGCACTCATGGTCCTTTTTTTTAGGATTTTCCCGAGGTTTTGATGACTTTACTCTGTCTTTGTTACTCATTTTCTCGAGTTTTCTGCCGTAAGTCATTCGCCGTCTTTTCTTGAGATTTCTAGACGACATTTTCTATTTTCTATTTGGCTTTCGCTTGCATGACGCACTTCAGCTTGCTACAATAGCGGATCTCCCAGGTATACAGGTTTGTTTACATTTACAGCGTATTATTTTTCATACTCACTACTGCTCCTTTTTAGTACGTCGTACCATATTCTACTGCATGCTTTACTTTTCTTCGTGCCTACTCCTGCTTAGTGTAAGATATACCTGCTTTACTGCTTTCTTTTACTACTATTTCTGTCACTGCAGCACACACTCACGTTTGCAACAGTAATAATAATAATAATAATAATAAGCGAAATGAAGTAATTTGCATGCTCACTTTAACCCAAACTTTAAATCTAAACTATGATCTTGCTACGACGTGGAGTCTGGAGCGCGCTGGGCAGCACGACAATCTTCAACAGCAAAACATGTGTCGACATCAACAAAACCATTCCTTAGTCTAAATAACAAGTCATAAGACTTCGAGGTAGTCCGTCTAGTGCGACATAAATCCCCACCTGTTCTTTTAGGCCTTTGCAAAACCTTGTTGTGCAATATAAGCCCTAACTCGCTTAGGATTCCAAGGTCGTCGTCTGATACGGCGTAAATCCTCACTTATAACAAGTCATGATTTAGGTCGTAACGGACGACAACCTCGAAATCCTAAAACGAGTTGAGGCTTACATTATACAGCAGAGCTATACAAAGGCCCAACAAAAGGTTGAGGATTTATGCCACAATAGGCGAGCGACCTCGAAATCCTATGGGTTGTTGCTTAATCACTAAGGAATGGTTTAGCTGGTGAAGACATGTTTTGCTGTTGAAGATGGACGTCTTGCCATCGCTACCAGACTTCAGCTCTTGCCGTAAAGATGTTAAGTTTTACAGGTAGCAAGTCACAATATCAAATTAGGTGGCTTTATGGTTGAGTTCTCCTAAACATCCTATGCAAATATGTTTAAAGTTGTACAGTGTATAGCAGGGTATATAGCACAAGAAAACAGTAAAGCATGCAGTAGAGCATGGTACAACGTGCTAAAAAGAACAACGACGAGTACTAAAAAGTAACATGTATGTAAATATAAACAAACTTGTATACCTGGGAGATCCGTTATTTTCTTAAATGCAGCAGACTGGAATGCATAATGAAATGAAAGCCAAGCAGAAAAAAAAAACATCATCCAGAAAACCCGAAAAAGGACGGTGAATGACCACGGTAGAAAACTCGGAGAAAATAAACAAAAATCAAAATAAAATCATCAAAACCTCGGGAAAGTCCAGGAAAAAGGACGAGTGTTTCATCGAAATCATACGAAAAATCTAAAGAAAACTGCAAGCACTCGGGTCAGGGCTAGGCTCAGAAACTGTGTAGTAATGCTCGACGGTCATTGAAGGCTACTCGGTCACCCGAGTGTATAGAGTCCGCTACTCAGCTAGAATGTGTCCTACTAAACCTAACTCAGGAGGGTGTTCCTTGAACCAAAACTGATAATCAACAAGTGGACAATCAAGTTTTATAAAATGGTTTGAAATTTATATTTTTAGCATGCACGTGGATTTCAGGCATGCAAAAGAGAGTTTGTATCAATATTTGGTTGTAGTGAAAATATATATTTTTGTTGTGAATATAATATCCATTTTTATCAGATTTTTAAAAATTAAGGTTGTCTACGAGTCGATCACTTCGTCGGGTGTAGGATCACTAACCATCCTAAGAAGGTATGGGTGCCCTGCTTGCCTTATAGCGGTGAATGATACCGTCATCCTATGGTTCACCGAGGCCCTGGAATGGGTCCTAGTGTCGTAGGATGGGATATCATTCCACTCTCCTACTGGTGTGTCTTTATCATCAACACCGTCACTGCCCAAAACAAAACAAAACCAACTCCGAGTGAAGCGGGGAAAACATGTCAGTCAACGGGAAGGGGAAGGAAAGGAGATTAGCCCACCTCCAAATCCGATAAGGGTCAAAGCGGAAGGAGGGTTAATCTAAAACGCCCCTAAAACAAGTAAGAGTAAAACACTGAAAAACAACGCCCAAGATCTTGAATCAATCCCGATGACATCATTTTCTCAAATTTTATAATTGGATCGACCCAAAGAGGGTGTCACTTCCATTCGGCTCAAAAAAAACTTTTAAAAAAAATGAAATCTGAAAATCTTTTAAAACCTCGTAAATTAAACAGGAAAGAAACGACTCGGGGAACACCTCTACTAAAATCTCCAAACTCGTGCTAAAATCCAGATTTTCCAACTCCCAATTCAATTGATAGCTTTTAAAACGTAGATCTCCCAATAGGACAATACAAAGGCTCATGGCCAAGGCATCAGTAAAAGGAAGGTCATCCCAACACCAAGCTTTCAATACATAAGAAAGTGAATGGACAAGCTCCTTTAAAAATCCAGTTCAACTCCAATTTCATCAAATAAAGCATAGTAAGGCTATTCCAAATATGGTGCTCAATTCCTCCCCACAAGCAAACCAATGGGAGCTCCAAATCCTCACAAACAACTCACGGGTAAGGGTAGCAAGAGGTAAGGCCACCATGATTTAAATCATCACATTAAGGCTCACAAGCAAGGCACAAACAGGAGGGGTTAACTCACGGCCAAGGCCACAACAGGGGCCAACAAGTGGCTCACGGCCAGGGTACAAACAGGAGGGGGTAACTCACGGCCAAGGCCACAACAGGGGCCAATAAGTGGCTCACGGCCAGGGTAGAAAAAGGGGAAACAATCCCAGTATAAGATTTATAAAAGGATCGCCAGAAAGCTGTAACTACAGCCCAACATGAAGTCACAACAGGAAAACACTACAGGAGTGAAACCCAGCCAAGACAAGGTTCAAACCCGAGCCAAGTATGAAGCCAAAACAAACCCAGCACAAAGCTTAAGCAGGAAATCACTACAGGAGTGAAACCGAGCCAACAAAGGGCTCAAACCCGAGCCAACATAAGACCCAAAATCAAGCCATGACAAAGCTGAAATCAATTTCGGCACAAACCCAAAATTTAGACCATAGCGAGACTAAAGCCGAACCAACATTAGACCTAGAATCAAGCCATGAATACGTCTTTTAAAACATTAAAATGAGAACAAGTATAACCTATCAAAGCAGGCTCTCGGATAGGGGCTAGAGCAAGCCAACCAAGCCTCCAAGTGAGGTTAAAATGAGCCACGATAAGATTGAAACCAAACCAAGCATGAGACTAAAATGAAGACCTCAACATATTCAATATATCAAAATATAGAGCCGCCATATCTTTCAAATAGGAACAAGCATAGAACTTTCCCAACATCAAAGTAAACTTCTCCCTAACATGCTTTTTTTTTTAGTAAGGAAAAGCTAGAAAGAGCAAGAGATGAGCCCCCACATGCATGTTAAAAAGCTAAGTAAATCTTTCCATTGCCAAGCCAAAGTAGGCAAGGAACCTCATAATACACATCTCAACGTGCTTGCAAGAGGAGCCAACTTGTGCCTCAAGATCATGCTTTCAATATATCAAAAATAAGAGACTAATGAATGCATGTAATTCTCACTTCTAACATGTATATTTTTTTTTTGAAACAAATAAAACTTAAAGCATTGAAACCAAACCTTCCATATGCTTGCAAGAGGGGTTAACTTTTTCCTTGAAATTATGTTTTCATGCTTTTGAATTGCTCTAAATAGCGAGATGAAGAGAAAAGAGCCCACCTCATAGTATATATATGATCATTTTAAACAAGTGCTCAAACCTATCCCTAAAACATGCTTAAATCTCTATTCTTACTCATGCTTCAAGCAATAAAACATCCCCAAATTTAAATATAACAACCTACTAACATGCCACTAGGGAGGGGGAGCAAGGAATCATCATTTAAGCAGCTAAATAAATCATTCCATGGCACAAAAGTGCTCAGCCGAAACAGTAAACAGGGAGAGTCAAACCAACAGCAGGAGACACGGGTTCCCTAGGCCAAACCGAGAAGAAGAGGGGGGAAAGAAGGTCACCAGTCAATGTAGAGCACACAAGAGAAGCAAAAGCTCAAGCTCCAATCCAACAGCACTTCCCCTCTTCCAAGAAGAAATTCGGGCCCGCTAAATGTCACCCCAAATGGGGTTTTTATAGGCAGAGAAGGGAAGGGAGTGCCGCTCCTTACCTGCAGGGATGGACGCAAGTGGAGGGAGGTACGGGAAATGGCGACAAAGTGCCGCAGGAAGGAGCAGAGGCTCAGCAGCAGGGTACGCAGAGATAGGGTTCGAACAGGGATAAGATCGTGCGGGAAATGCCGCAACATAACATTCACGCAGAGATAACACTCGAACAGGGATGGGAGCAACTTCGTTGGAGTCGAGGAGGAGACGGCCGCAAAGAGGCGCCCCGCTCGAGAGCTGGAGAAGGCTCGAGGAAGCTTCCTTCGTGCTCGTGGGAGAGGACGAATGCCGATCTAACGGGAGAAAAGAAACTAGGGCTGAGGCTATTAATTTATAAATATATAAATATTATTATTATTATAATTATATTTTAAGCCCTAATTCACAACTTCTGCCCCGACAGGCCATCGTCGCAAAGTTAACGTCCATTTTAGGTAAAATCGACGTTCCAGACGCATCGACGCAGTCTGTTTCGTCATCCGAGGTCGTCTGGGCAACCTCGTCGACGGTCGAGTCAAAATCGCATCGAAATTGGGTCTCGTCACAGATTTTGACTCGAGTTCGATCGATCAGAATGGTGCAGGTTGTCGCAAAAAGGGGTTTAGAAAAGGCTCGAAGTGATTTCAAATCGGCTCGGGGGAAAAGTGAGCGACGGCGAGCGAACTGGCTCCAGAACGACGCCCGGGGTCAACCCTAAAGTCAGGCAGTCCTATGGGGACTCCTCTCGAGCTACCACATATCGATCCTACCTGCTACATGCTAGAGATCAGAATCAGTATGTGGAGCTACAAGTTGAGCAAAGAGGGGTTCAAAATTTCTAAGGGCAAGGATTCCGCTTCTAGTCTTCTAGGAATAGTCGGCAGGGAAGTCCTACGGCTAGACCCTAGGTTACTAAAGAGGGAAAACTAAACCTTGACCAAAAGTGAGGTCAACAAGCATTAAAGATCAATTATAGATGTGGGCTAACCCATGCCAAAATGGGTTTTGGAGGACCTATATTAAAAGGATTGAACAACTAATATAACATTTTACGCATGACCATCTTGTCAATAAAGATCGGAGAGGGATTGTGTGCACAATCTTCCCCGTCCAAGATAGGTTTCTTATAGTAATGCATATGGAAGATAAGATAGTTAAATAAAAATTTATATGATTTGGACAAGTGCTTTGAAGGGCAAATATGCATTAGCAAAGCTAGTGATAAAAAAAAAAAAAAAATTAGAACGAATAAAAGTAAAATGGATTTAAAAATTAGCATAACCCAAACTCTCTGCAACAGATGTATAAATAAAGTAATGTGGCTTCAAAAAGCTGACCCTAAGTTGTTGGGATATGGTAAATGAATATGACGATGATATGATAACCAACATAAGTTTCACCTCTAAAATAGCTACCACAAACAAAAATAGATTTCCATCCAACAGAATTCAGTTGCTTACTTTTCTAACCTATTCCGACCTCTGAGACTTTCTAACAAAGCTAAAAATTTTATAGATCATGTTATGTCAAATATTCATATTTGGTTAACAATTATTCAAACTAGATTCCTAAAAAAATAACAAGATCTCTACACCATTAATTCTAATTTATCAAGAAATTTGAGATCGAACTAGCTGGAAACTTGAGCTAATAGTTCAATACTATGCAAAGAAAGAAAAGAATGACCAGAAATTCAACGTGGAAACCAACCAGCTATAGCAAAAAGGAAGTTACTTGATGTATAGTTTAGATTGTCCTAATCTATAGCGCACAAAAAAAAAAATTTCATACCTGCAAAAAGTCTAACATCTGCTCTTCAATTGTACCACGCATTGCAAGTGTTTCTACATGAATAGGGCGAGTAGCCCCCATTCGATGAGCACGACTAATGACCTGTTCCTCCATGCTGACAGAAGTACAAAAATGAAAAAAGATCAATTATTTGGATAAGAAAGAATTTTATCAAAATCTTTCAGTTGAGTTAGCTACGAAACATAAGATAAAAGCATATGCATGCAAATTTACAAAAAAAAAAATGCTCGGATTAGTAGCAATGATATCACAAAACCTACGATCTCTACACTTCTTAAGAATAATTTATAGACAATATTTAAAATTTAAAAGAAAAGTAACAATTCTATGCCCATAGAAAAAGAAAGAACTTCAGATAGCAAGTTCAAGGAAAATAGTTTAGCACATTTGGGCTTCATTACATATATATATATATATATATATATATATATATATATATATATATATATATATATATATATATTTTTTTTTTTTGTTGAGATAAAAGCAGCTCAGACTCCCTACAAGTTGATATATATATATATATATATGTTGCTGTAAAACCCCACCTTCTATCCCATATGGGCTCCATCAAGAATACATGTGTAACAAAGCTCAAATCAAGGCCTAAGGCAGCACTCCCATCCATTAGAAGAACCGTGCAGTTCGCATCATATTGAAACATCTTCAAAGATTTCATCTGCACAAACACGTAGGAACATCTTATATTCCACAGATGTTGATGGCTATTAAGTTAATAGTTGAATACCTTATTGAAGGAATGAAGAGGACTGTACATTTTACCATATAGGATGCCAGCAATGGTTAACTGATAAGAGAAAATAAGCAAAAATACTATTATGACAATGGTTTACACAATGTGGTATATATTAAAGCAAGTGATTCACAGTAACTTACCTGCTGCTCAATAACATGTATGTGCTCAAGGAATTGAGAAAACACAATAACTTTCAAAGGTAATGCTTTATGGGAATCACAGTTTCGCCTTGTAATCTCCTGGTGGGTTGATATCTCTGAATGGGTATTGGGAAGGCTAGCAAGCTTTTCATTATTGTAAATCCTATCTACACAGCAGTGCATTTGCAAGTTAGATTCCAGTAAATCCTTCAACTTATTAATCAAGTACGCCACCTTGCTACTAGAAGTTGATTCCCAATCAGGATCCCAATCATCCTGCAAAAAGATAACAAATAGAAAGATTCTTCGAGGAGAATGAAGACAAATCAATGTGGTGTATACCTGCTTGTATGAAGGTTGCAGCTCAATGAGATCTTTAGGAACAGGCCACTTGGGATTTGGATTTTCTGGACGTTTTAATACCTCAGGAGACTGCATTTCATAGCGGTAGTTACAACCAGGATAAGTACATTGTTCACTGTCTAGAGCAACACAATCAAGGCATAAGAGATGCCTACATGGTGTAATAATAGGCAAACGGCACCAATCCTTGCACCTAAAGTAGTTCATATATGCTGTATCAGACTGCAGGAATGCGGCACAAGTAAGACGATACATTCAAAATGTTCAAATTACCTGAAACAGCTACATCCATCCAGAAGTGCGATCTTTATAAATATATAGTCATCTGAAAAAGGATCTAAGCCTTGCTGCACTAGTATGTCCATGGTTTCCTGAATATCTTGACCAGCATCGGTCACTTTAATATGACCGGCCACACAACAAGAAAGTCTAACATTCTTTATCGTGCTACTACGAAACTTCCATTGTTTAGGGTTCAAAAGTGACTCAACATGAGAAGGATCATTCCAGTCAGCCATTAAAATGTTGCGCCTGACAGTAAGTACAAGTTCATTGTAGCTCTTTGAATGTTCTGCAGTGAAATCTAAAAATGTTACTTTCTTGATGCAAGGTGGAATACTCTTCAAATCAGTTTTCCTTGCACTTATCATGATTCTTTCAAGTAGCTGCAACAAACATGCACGTCCCTCCACCATATATGCTTCAAAAGGCCTAAGGATGGCAGCCTCCCATGATTTGTGATCTAGTCCATAGGCTTCTTCATGAAGAAATTTGAGCATGGGATGTAACTGTGCCAACTGACTGCTTGGGGTATTTGGAGTTGGAGTACCAGTCAAAATCCAACGATTTGAGGCATGCAAGGAGATGGACATTTGAAACTTGTTTGTTAAACTGAGACTTGAACCAAGAGTGTGGCCTTCATCTAATATTACCCTAAGCCAATGTACTTGCATTAGTACGCTCTTCTTATGAGGGCTCCACTCAGAACTGAATCGGTTAAAAGTTGTTATAACCACATCATAATCCCATGCAAGATTGGGAGCACCTGGCTTACTGTTATCATTCCAGACATAAACATGTAGTTGACCAGGAGAAACATGCTTTTCAATTTGGGTTTTCCAGTGTTCAACTAAATTTGTGGGAACAACAATCAAAGTTGCACCAGACAGATACAGCCTGCATAAGTCCAAGGGTTTGGAGAGAGCAGTCTTAAGGGCAGTTGAATCAAATATCAAATTTTCAAGCGTGGGTGGATAAAACCACTTAGTTTGTTGTCTGTGAGGTTTTGCCACTAGACCAAATGCTTGAAATATCTCATGGTAAGAATAAGATTGTTTGCCAAAAACTGTTGAATAGTCTAGATGTGGAGATGTTATGCCAACATTTTCCATCTTTAAAAGTTGATACGTGGAAAGATTAGCAAGCCAGGTAAGAGCCTTCTTTGCTTTAAAATCAAGCAACATAAGATGGTCATTTAAAACACTAGTAAAAAATAAGACATTTTCTTCTTTCCCTGGTTTGTTTCCTTTGGTATAAAAACCAGGTAAATATGTAATTTTTCTTTTGCAGTCCCAAGGTTCTTCAGGAACAGCACAACTTTGATGGGATGGATCAATATTCATGCTACAAAACCATGCAGCTTTTGTATCGAGATATTGTCTATTTGTCAGTTTCCTCCACTTTCTACAAGCATCACACTGAACCCAGGTCTCACCGGAATCAGGAATATTATCTCTCTTATGCTTTTTGTGAGATGAACTTGTTAACAATGCATCTTGATCTGTAATTCTAGTGACATTTGATGTGTCAATGCAGCTAATCAGGTTATCCATACCATTTTTGTTTTGGTCAACATCAGCATTTTTTTGATACGTGTACATAAGATCCCGTTTAAGAAGGTTCAAATTTCTAGTTGATCTAGTAGCACATTTTAGTGGTGTAGAGTAGGTACTAGATGATGAGGTACTCAACTTCATAACTGAAGCAGCTTTCGATGCGACAGATATCTCACAATGTAACGGTCTACCTTGCTTTAGTGAAGGAGGCATTGTGGTTGCAGGGGAGCCAAGATCAGATGATAACTTGCTTGAACAATCCTTCCCTCCTTGACCATTTCGATCCATGAATCTTTTCCATGTTGATTGGTGGTACGTAGTAGTCAAGTTATTAGAACCAAGTTCATAATAGCCACATCTTCGGTCCAATTTATGCATGCACCATCTTACATCTACACCATCAGGTGGATCAGGCAATGTACCATATGTTTTCAAAATAAGAGAAAGTGCAGTTACAGTCTTTCCAAGTCCAGGTTCATCGCAAAACAATCCTCCCCGAAAATCACTAATGGTGGGTGCTGCACCAGTTGATATTTCTCCTGAAACAGCATTGATATAGAATAAAAAACCATCTACTGTTGAAAACCTCATGTACAGAGGATGAGACATAAATTCAGGTTTGCGTTCACGTTCTAACATCCACTCAACTGCTGCCTCTTGATGTGGAAATAGCTTAAGCTTCATGCATGGTGTCATAGATGATGCTAAGCATCTCAAGTGATGGCAAGTAGCGGAAATCCTAACAACATCAATGGGATGAAGTAAAGACAATACCTTATACAACACATCATCAGTAAGATCCCAGATTCCAGGACTTGCAGATGTGTTCTCAGGTTCAATTCTAGTATTGGGAATCATATTATCCCTCCCTGCACTAGGCAAACACTTAAAAATCTCATGAAGATCAAACAGTCGGTTACAACCAGATGATAATGTATTGTGTATTTCACAACCAAAAACATGACAATTAGATATACTCCAAATGCCTTCATCATCTGCATCAGGATAATCCCGATTTTTATGATTAGAGGAAAGCAATGGACTTCTGGCTTCCCAATTGCAACTGTAAATATTAAGTCGCAGTTATAATCAGTAGGAAGCTTATCAGCTAAACACGTAGATAATCAAATGCTTGCAGGAGGAAAATAAGGAAAAAAAATCAAATTTAGTTTCTAATTGTAGACTCAATAAACCACTTAAATCACATGTCTTAGAGATGCACTAAAAGTCACTAAAAATGGCAGTTCTCTGAAGGTATGCTACAGCCAAACTGGCAAAAGGCGGCATAGCTAAACATAATGTTGGCTAAAATTAGAACTATTATAATGCAGATAACCATCCACCTAAATCGGTAGGCTAATTTTGGATCGATGTGAGATTATATCTTGCATCATGCAAAGTTATCAAGAATCTTTGTGGATCATAAATACTATTTTCAAAGAAACAATGCAGCATGGATGTGCAGAAATGTTAAATGTGAAAGCAATTTATGATCCTAGTGTATATTTACTTGTTACATAAGAGTTCAAGGTTGGGCTTTAAGGGTTCAAAATAGTAAAACGTGTGTTTTCTTGGTAAAAAAAATCCTAGATGTGGATTTAAAACATGAACATGGATACATAATGACATCAATTTATATTGAATTCTGTATGATCTTAAATCCTTGTTGCATCAATTTATAACATAGCTGAAGATAATCAGCATAGTTTCCCTCAAGAATGCATAGTCCAATATCCCCACATTTCTTTAGATTAAATATCTTCTTAATGCATTGAAACAATACTTACTCACAATGGTCTCAGTGAAACCCTCCCACGTCATCCAATAGAAATCATAATCACTAAAATTACTGTTTTTCAATTCACTCCTTAATCTTTAGAATTATTCCAATGCTGATATTAAGACATGACAGGGTACTATAGATGCCTCTATGATGTCTCACATATATAGACAATATTAACATAAAATTAGTTGACTATAACTCGCTCACTTCATTCAATGTTCTCACATCCACCTGGGCCTCCAGCAATGAAAGAGAATTAGCATTGACGAGGATCCAAGTTTTATCCAAGTAAAGATGTACCAATGATCCTTCCATCAGTAGTAAGATACAGCTCATTCATATTCCTAGCTATACTAGCAAGATCTTAGTGGATTATAACTCCCTCACTTATACAATGTCATATCCATTCAGGCCTCCAACATTGAAAGGAAAACTTGCATTTACTAGGATCTAGGCTTTATCCAAGAAAAGGCCCACTTTTCTTTAACATGGTTTAGAAAAAGGTTATAAGATCACATTAAATACACCTCCAGGCAGCAGACACATGGGAAGTGAAATTAGCTTATAAAAACACCGGTAAGCTTGCCCCAAAAAAGAGATTTATGCAACAAATATAGAAGTGATACGTCATCAATAAATTTCCAACATCCAGCACTAATCTCAAGGTATGACACATATCTCGAGGTAAAATGTTTAGACTTTGATTAAAAGTCATCTAGAAATCTGATTTCAATAAACTTATAATCAAATTAACCGGCTCTATTAGAGAGACCCAAAGGTATCAAAATCAATCCAATCTTAATCAAATTAATGCCAGATCAAGCTGC
Source organism: Papilionanthe hookeriana x Papilionanthe teres (assembly GCA_022702705.1). Taxonomy (NCBI): domain Eukaryota; kingdom Viridiplantae; phylum Streptophyta; class Magnoliopsida; order Asparagales; family Orchidaceae; genus Papilionanthe; species Papilionanthe hookeriana x Papilionanthe teres. Next base: position 9,686,301 of record CM040432.1, on the reverse strand, counting down.
TATTTCTTACGCATAATTAGAAGGTCAAATGCATTCTGAATATAAAATACTTAAAATCAAATTGAGCATCTCAGCAAGACAAATTTAGTTAGCACAAGATAGCTCAATTCTAACATTATTAAGATGCTAAAATGCCTATTGAACATTTTCTGGTCAAGGGGATCTGTCCGTGTCGTCTAATCAAGAGTGATTTGAATTTCTTCCTTATTGCAACCTGGACTGTATAAATAGAGCCCAACCTCATCATGAGAAGGGGAGCTAGATCCTGGGCAAGCGCCGCCGCCGCATCTAGCCGCTACCACTGCTTCTGGCCACCACTGCCCACCGTTAGCCTCATGCACCTTCAGCCGCCAAGAACCGTCAACTACCTTCAACCTCTCGCTTTTGCAGTCAACGGCCGACGTCGTCCGACCAACTCCGGCCTCCCCACCCTCCAGCCAACTCCAACCTTCGTCGTTGTCCAGCCAACTCTGGTCATTGTCATCTCCAGCCAATTCCGACCAAAGCCACCTTTGGTCACTGCCGCTGCATCCACCTTCTGTCGTCGCCGCCGCTGCCGGCCGTCATCACCGATCATCAGTCTCCACTTGCTCCTATAGTGAAATCCCTTGTGAAGTTACAATGTACAATGTAAAACCCCAGTGTGCACTAAAAAGTAACAATGCAACCCACATACAGTGGAGCGACGACTTTCTTTGAACTCTTAAAGCTCCCTTCATGTAGCTCACGACTCTGGCACCTACAACCTACGGACATCATCGCAACTCACCGTTACAGCCTACGTGGTCCATAACTCATACAGCTCATGACTCTGGCGCCGCCGGCCAACGGATGTCATCACAGCTCACCACTATGGCCTACGTGGTTCACAGCTTGTGTAGCTCCCGATTCCGGCTCCTGAGGCCTACGGACATAATCACAACTTACCACTACGGCCTAAGTGACCAACTATGAACTACGTGGTCCACAGCTCATGCAACTCCCAACTCCAACCGTTGCAGCCTACGAACATAATCACACTTCATCGCTAAGGCCTATGTGACCAACTACGACCTACGTGGTCCACAGTTCATGCAACTCCCGAATTTGGGTCTCGCAGTATACAAACGTCATCACAGCCAACAATTACACCTATGTGACCAACTGCAGCATATGTGATTCACAGTTTAGTACAACTTCGACTTCAGTCCCTGCTGCCTATGGACATCAATGCAACTCATCATTATGGCCCGTTTCACCAACCGTGGCCTACATGACATCTCCCGAAGCTTCCTACTACGGCCTCTGTGGTCAAACGACACTTTTGAAGCATTCATATATAGCCCACATGGCCAATTACTACCATAACTTTCAATTACAACCTATACGACAAACTGACACTGCGACCACTGTCTACAACATCATGACGGACTATTGTCTCCATAGTAATCAACTATGGCTCTTACAACCTACTGTCATCGAGGACTACATTTATCACAATCAGACAGCGACTCTTATCGATGAACCATTATTGTACATTTATGATGATCAACTTTGTAACTTCATCTTCTGTAATTTAGAAGAAGAGTGAACTTGTGCGCTCATCATTTATAGGAGATTATTTCAACTGTGTTAAGTCTCATGGTTTATCCTCATTTCAGAATTTTTCACGTTAAAATCAATGTCCCATTATGTTTACTTATCTTTTATATTTGACTGTGTATTGAGTCTCGTACAACGTTAAGATGTTAAATAATAATCCTTCCACCACGGACTTTCTAGCACGTATCAATTTGGCATCATCTATGGGAAACGAAGTCCCGTTTGACGCCGTCTTTAAGATTGTGACCCTGAGCTCCCTACTTCATCTCCCGATGATATACATTATAAAAGTGGCGAAAGAAACTCCTTTGCACCTCTGAAGCATCTTTCGATGTAAGGGGCAACTTTATTATATTGAAAAATCATTCACATCGTCCTGAGCACGATTGTAGTGGGGTAGTCTTCGCGCATCTCATTCAGAAACAAGTATATAGAAGAATTTTCAGGTTGAGGGGCAACCTTTACTGCTGTCTTGAAAAGTCGTTCACATTCACGTACCAGGCATGACTGTGGCGGGATAGTCATCCTACATTTCATGTAGACATCAAGTCTTTAAGAACTGCTTCAGACTGAGAGTCAATTTCACAAATAACGCTTTATCAACAACCCCGCACCATATTGAGGTTCTTCCTCAACCGTATCAGGAAGCTGATCTCTTTGAAGTTTATAATATCGGCTGCTTTACAAACTTGTGTGAAAAACAATCTCGTTTGGGGACAACAATTCAAAAGAAGCAATTAACAAGTTGACAATAATCAATCTTGACTACGACTGCAATCATGTATCCAAAAAAATACAGTCATTGTTATCTGTACGTTGGTCTCAAAAAATGCAGAGCATCTCTGACACCTCATTTTAGGCTTAATCGATCTCAGGGAAACTCGATTTGACTTGTTCCATTACATACTAGGACATCAAGTAGAAACTTCGTCTAATAGCCTCAGATAGGTCAAAAAACCTTGATGGATATCCTTCAACCTCTTCCATGACAAGTTATGATCCCCAATCATATTCTCATCAACTACAACATCAAATAGGTCAACAATCCTTAGTGAATTTCATATAACTTTGTTGATCATAAGTAAATGGCCGCCAAACAAATGCTCTTGTTATACAACCTAGGACGGGTCTCACGTCCGTAATGAATTATCCTTTCGACTCTGCTCCACCACAAGTTAAAATCGTCGAGCATCTTCTATTATACAACCTAGGAAGGGTCTTACAACCTTAATGGATTCTCTTTTCGACTCTGTTTTACACAAGTTAACGTCGTCAAGCATCTTCAGTAATGCGATCTAAGATGGGTTTCATATCATTAGTGGATTCACTTTCAACTTTACTCCAACACATATTAACGCCATCGAGCATCTCCGACAATACAACCTTGGATACGGCTCAAATCCTTCGTGGATTTCAACAAACTTCTTCTACTACAAGTTGTGGTCATCGAGAAATTGTGCTCTGGCTAATCAACCTAAGAAAAGTCAAACATTCTGAACAAAAACCCATAATAGGGCAAAATCATCTAAACAACGACGGCTCGAAAGGAAAGTCAAAAGCAACCTCATAAGCAACGTCAGAATATTTATTGCATCAAACAAAATAAAGACGTATAGATAAACACAATACCACTTTATACAAATGTCACATCAGGCGACTAAAAAACTACAAAGGCCAACACATGCTGGTACAAAGGCTACAACAACTCAGCTCATCTTCAATTGATGTCGGCTTCGCCTTATAAATTATGGTACATCTGTTAATTTTTAGAGGGACGAGATTCCTCTGAAAGCGCGGAAGTAATGCGAAAAAAGATCCCGGATGCCCTGCTTGGCAGGGTCAGGGGCAACTTCTTCACGACAGCAATAAAGAAGATCACAAAAGAACCCAAATGTCCAGTTGGGCAGGTCAGGTACAATTTCGGCTTCTTTATAGCATCCTAAATGAAGATCGCAAAAGAATATCCCAAATTTTCTATTTGGCATAGTCGGTGACAACTTTTTTCTTCACAGCAGCGCAAACGAAGATCTCTAATGTCCATTTGGGTACTGTTGGGGATAACTTCCGGGATAAATTTCTGCTTCACAATAGCATAAAAGAAGATATCGGACGTCCTACAGGCCAAGGTCGAGGACAACTTTCGAGACGACATTTTACTTCTTCAAAGTAGTACCAAAGAAGATGATGAAAAAATTATCTTGAAAGTCTTGTTGGGCATAATCGTTGACTTTCTAGAAAGAAGATCGCAAAAGAAGATCCTGGAGGTCTTGCTGGGCAGAGCCGATGATAACATTTGAGATGACTTTCTCCTGCTTCCTCACAAAAGATCTAAAAAATAGATCACAAGTCACCTGTTATGCAAGAATGAGACAACTTCTTTCTCCCCCTCTTCATCCTTTGGTTGGCCAATTTATAGGTTAGAGAAAGAAGTAAAAATGAAAAATATATTTTGAGGAATCTAAATTTTAAAATAAATATAATTTTCCTTTTTTGAATAAGATTAAAAGGAAAAAAAAATCCCTTATGTTTTCTTCATTCATTATCAAATTTAAATATGTTTTAATTTCTTCTCAAATCAGCCCTTAATATATATATTGAACACACACGCGTATACATATTTTTTCAAAATAAATATTGTTCAAAGAATTAAAAACCACATGAATTTCGACTGAAAAGTTCAAATGTTTACTTACATATCATGTAGTTCTTAAATATTTATATTTCTAGCACCAAAAATTGTATATATACATGCATAGCACTCAAATCTTTAGTATTACAATAATAATATCATTAAAATATAAAGTGCTCCCAATTTTAATATTTTCGGACGACGAAGATGGACCGTATCCTAAAATAAGAGGCAATGATGCGTCATCAATAAATATCCAACATTAAACACGAATCTCGAGACATGAGATGAATCTTCGAAACAATTCATTGAACAAGAAACATTCAAACTTACATTAAAAGTCACCCAGAACTCTGATTTTAGCAAGCTTAAAATCAAACTGACTATCTTAATGAGACGGACACAACTGTACCAAAATCGATCTAATTCAAGTCAAATCAAGTCCAGATCAAACTGTTAAATTACTTTTAGAATCTTTCCAAGCATCATTGAAAGGTCGAATGTATTTTGAATATGGCATGTTTATATTCAAATCAAGCGTATCGGCAAAACAAATCCAATGAGTCCAACATTGCTCAATTCTAACATGATTAAGCCTCTAAAATGTCAATCAAACGTCGTTCAATCAAGAGGATTTCTCTATGTCATCCGATCAAGCATGGTTTAAATTCCTTCCTTATTCACAACCTAAAAACTATAAATAGAGCCCTAACCCTCTGCCCCATCCAACCATTGTCGTCGCTTCCTGCCACTTCCGCCCACCGTCGGCCTCCTGCACCTACAGTCACCATCGACTGTCAACCGTCGTCGGCCGATGGCTAGCCTCTGCTTCTGCAGCCGTCAGTCAACGCCATCCAGCCAACTATGGCCTTCGCCACCATCCGGCCAACTATGGTTGTCGCCGCCTCCCTTTAGCTCCCGTCGTTGATGCCTCCCACCAACTTTGGTTGTCATCGCCTCTGGTACCTACGGCCTCCGCCGCCTCTGACAACCGCAACCTCTTGCCAACTCCGACGGCCATTGCCATCGTCGGCCACTGTCAACAATCATCGGTCTTTGTCTACTCCTTCCAACGAAGTTTCTTGTGAAGTCACAACGTGCACTACAAAGCTTTGGCATACATTACAAAGTAACAAAGCACTCCACTTACAATAGAACGACACCCCTAGAGTATATACCTCAAATACGACGACTTTCTCCAGACTCTTAAAGTTCCTTCCGTATAGCTCCCGAGTCCTGCACCTGCAACCTGCGGACATCATCGCAACTCACCACTACGGCTTATGTGACCAACTACGGCCTATATCGTCCACAGCTCATATAGCTCCCGACTCTAGCCCCCGCGGCTTGCGGATGTCATCACAGCTCACCACTACGGCTTACGTGACCAACTACAGTCTACATGGTTCACAGCTCGTGCAGTTTCTAACTTTGGCCCCCACGGCCTATGGACATAATCACAACTCACTGTTATGACCTATGTGACCAACTACAACCTACATGATTCATAACTCATGCAGCTCTTAACTTCGACCCTCGAAATTATTGGATATCAAGACAACTCACCACAATGGCCTACGTAACTAATTACAATATACATGGTTCACGTCTAGTGCAGCTCCCGACTCAGGCCCCAGTGACCTTTGGACGTCGTCACAACCTACATGATTCATAACTCATGCAGCTCTTAACTTCGACCCTCGAAATTTTCGGATCTCAAGACAACTCACCACAATGGCCTACCTAACTAATTACAATATACATGGTTCACGTCTAGTGCAGCTCCCGACTCAGGCCCCAGTGACCTTTGGATGTCGTCACAGCTTACCACTACAGTCTAGGTGACCAACTGCAGCCTATATGAATCACAGTTATTGCATTTGCCAACTTCGGCCCCTACAGTCTACGGACGTCATTGAAATTCACCACTACGACGCATGTGACCAATTGTAACCTAAGTGACTCACACTCCCTACAGCTTCCTACTACGGCCTCTGTGACTAAACGATGCCCCTAAAGCAACAATCTATAGTATGCCCTTTAACGATAGCTTATATGACAAGCTGGCACTACGAACATCGTCTAAACATTCATAACAGACTACTACATCGCAATCGTCCACAGCCCTTGCATCCTACTATTATCGAGAACTACATTCATCAAAGTTAGACTCTAGCTAGTATCGATGAGCACTAATATAAATTTATAATGATCAACTTTGTAAGTCCATCTTCTCTAATTCAAGAGAAGAGTGGACATGTGCACTAAGCATTCATAGTGGATTATTTCAACTAAACTAGGCTCCATTGCTTTTTCTACTTTCAGAGTTTTTCACATAAAAATCGATGTATCTCATCATGTTTATTTCTCTTTGAATATTTGAGTTTATGTTGGAGTCTTATACAATGCTAAGATCCTAAATAATCATTATGTTATTGCGGACCTTCCAGCACGCATCAAGAAGAAAGCTGCAATTTTAAGGATAATATTATATATATTTCAAAAAATTCGAATGCATGGATCTTAAAGCATTAAATTTACCACTAAAATTAGCATTGACTGTAATTTTATCGACATGTCACTTGCCATAGCGCACACACACACACTCCTCCCCAACCCCACAGCCCGGCAACTCTAAACACCACCCCCAACGCATACCCAACACATTTGTCATGCGGCCGTCTACAATTGCATTTGCATGCGCATAAGCAAGCCAGGCTCGATAGGTGAATGACCTCGTGTCGGTCGCAATGCCTTAACGAACATTGCTTGTCGGGTTGAAACCAGAAGCATTGCGAGTTAAGACATCGGGATTGACACGAGTATGACTATGCTAAGAATCCAATAGATCTAACTCCTGTCACCATGCATGTTACGGACCCGCACTTAATGGCTCTTATTTTTAGATTAAAATAAATATATTTTCTCTACTTATCATATCTGCAATAATTTTAAAATTATATGAATAGCAAACTAGGCCATATGTGAGGTCAACTTCTCTTTCAAAATCCACTTTGGGTGACACCTTTTAGATCCCTTGGATTTTTGGAGCAGCGCCGGTAAAACAACTCCATCAAAGTCATACTTTACCTGGAGACTGACCCTGCACTTAGATGTTGTTTAGGACTCTTCTCGTTAGATGGTGTGCTACGCTAGGATTTGGGATGCTAGGTAATATTTTGGACGCCTCTGGCAATTGTTCTGTGATGTGTTGCTTTGTGCTAGCCATGCGTCATCTTCTTGTTTTTGGTGTGTCAGTGTGCTTGATTAACATGGTAGTATAGTAGGGTGTTCTTTTGCAGAGTGTCGTGCTTACATACATACTCACACAGGTGTTGCTATGGGGGATTAAGTAATGATTTATAATCCTTTCTAGCAAGTATTAGTTAGCTCTCCCGATTATAAGGTACGACCTATTTTGCATTGCATGGCTTTCCACACTAACAATGATTTTCATGCAGATCGAGTCTTTTATTTTCTCTTTTCAAATATATTTGATAGAGTCATAGGTTGTTTGTATCAGAAAAAATGTACGAGCACGGTTTCGAGGTGGATGACCCACCGAACCATGTTACGGGGATCATGAGCAACAGCTCGTGTCTCATACCTTATGTCCAAAGTTTCTACATTCTTGCACATGCAGAGTCCAGCCTCTTTTCCCACTTTCCTGAGATATTGCCTACTCAGCAACATTTTAAGCCTCTTTTATATATTTTGGATTGTTTTCCTTTGAGAGTATCTCGCATGCCTGGATTGTCCTTTATTGTTTATTTTTGTGCATCGGGGATTCTACGAAAAATATAATTTAGGCTCAATAGGGACCATAAAATTATAAATTTATTACATAAAAATCCTAATAAAAGATTCAAGATAAATTAAAATTTATGATTAAAATATTTAGGACTTTAAAATCTGTATTTCACTTTCCAGCATGACCTTCTGGCCGGTTTTAAAATGATTTGCATTGCATGGATATCACCCAAGTCATATAATAGGGCCTAAACAATAACTAAGGACTGCTCTAGGTAATATCATTCATATTTACATGTCCCGAAGAGAAGTCATCGCGCTTCTTCAATCCAACTGGCCCAGCATACATTTTTCTACAAAGGAGGTTGTCAAGTGCGCCTAGGTTGTTAGAAGGTTCCCCAACCCAGACAAGGTGCGGTTTCCAGCTTTGTAGTTGAACTTCTCTCTTTTTCTTTCCTGATACATCCTCACCAATTTGACAGGTATAAATCTCACCACTTGGAGCTCCAGTTTGTACTCATAGGATAGAGTTTCACTCATTTGACCTTAAGGCTACCGAGATTCCCCTTGGATGACCCAATTCATGGATTGCTGGCCAGGGATCTCAGGATATGTTGAGTTGACTACCTTCACGACTAGGTAGACTTGGGATCTTAGTGGCTTGGGATGACGGATTAATGGTACCCTGACCCGGTTACCTCTACCTTCTAGGATTACTCTGACTACCCCTGCTGAGCCTTGTCGCTCCTTGATTTCGTTGGTATCATCTTAACGACCAAATACAGATGAACTGTCACCCGTTTGAGATATGATGATTTGTTCTCCGCCTTTATAACCCGAACATGCTTTGACGTTGGGATATCCCCGTTAAGATAATTATGGTTATTCTATAAGCTTTGTCTGTTGATGAGTCGCTGCCCATTTGAAATGTGAGAGACTCGCTCCCTGCCCAATGGCTTAGCACAAGTTTTGAAGCATCGAATCTTTCCAATACGGAATAAACACTCCTTTGACGACTCATTTCCCCATATTCACGTTAATACAAGCGAAACTCCTTTTATCAAAAGTATTTTTAGGTATCTCCAAGATATAATTAACCAAGTGAGATACAACTCTTTTAGAGTGATCTTGACCCCAAAACACACCTACACCTCACTCTCTGCTTATGGGTAGCCTACATAGGTATTCTTTCGCGGATATTGATCAAATGTGCCTGTGCACAATCTTGTTTAGGCGGAAATACTTGACATATACTTGCAAGGTCTATTGAACATATGCTCTCTACATTTTATTTTTCCTCTTGTCTGTCGTTTACGTCGTATGTCCGCCTTTTCCAGTCCCTCTCTTCTTCAGGTCATTCATATGACCCAAAAAAAAGATTTATTCGGAGAAGAAAAGTATACGACTATCGACAGTCTGACGACCCCTTCAAAAATAAAAGAGAAAAAACGAACGGAAACAAATTCTGGTGACTCCGCTGGGGACTAATTTTCCTCTCATTTGATTAAGTGGTTTCTTTTTCATACATCTGTAGTGTCTCATTTCTTTCTTTAGCAGGTATAATCAACTACTCTCTTGATTTTGGAGTCATCTATTTAATCATCCTTAAATAGAGAAGTTTTGAAATATCTAAATTCTAAAGTGGGTTGGACCTCCAATAAGATTGTAGGTTACAACAGATGAGCGAAATTGATTGAAGTGAGTGTGTTGTGAAATTGATCTCCTCAATTTTTGGACTGGGTTCTATATTTCATATTCGCTTCATTCCTCTTTAGAGTCTAATTTGTTAACAAGTTAGGCTAAAATCTTATTCGTGAAATCCCTTCATCAAAATTCCAAACAAAACAAAATTCATTGAATCTCGAAAACAAAACTCAAAACTTTCGGAACAAAAAAAAAATGGAGCATTAAGATCTAAAACAAAATAAAACTCCAAATTCATAACAAAACAAAAATTCCAATTCCAAAAGAAAAGATCGCCGAGCTCGGAAGATAAAACAAGACTCAAAAATCTACAAAACAAAACACAATAAAAAATTTTAAATTCACAATAAAATTAAAATAAAAAATTTTAGAGGGATAAAATTTCGAAAAAAATGCCCAGTCTAACAGACGAGACGCGAAGTACTTTGTTTCTTTGAGAATCTTCACAACCAATATGGAGCATTTAACCGACTTTGGCAGATACTCTAATATTTGCAAATGAAATGTCTTCTAGGTCAACTTGCTTAATTGTGCGCTGATTGAGCATGCCTATAAGTGAAAGTGTCATATTACAAGGATCAACAATCAAGTTTCAGACTGGCTTTAGTGAAATTAAAATAATTCTTTGAAATAATACCCTTCACGATAATGAAACCAGACACCAAAAACGTCGCAGAACTGTCAGCTGGATTCGATCTAATGACAGCTCGGGAACTCCTATCGCTAGATAGTCCTAAAAGAAGAAGGATCAGTTGTTGTCAAGTAATACAATAAAGTCAATTAATGTTTGTCTCATTACTTTCTACTATGCTCTGCCAAAGATGAAGTGCTCTCAAGAGATGTGGGCAGTAAATACGAAAAAGGGATATAAAAGAAATAACGGGAAAAGACCAAAAGGTATAAAGTTAAAGAACGTCTTGTTATAACTCAAAGAGAGGTTGAAAAACTCTTCAATAACTCGCATATGAGATCAAAGTCGGGGACGAGGATGAGATAGAGGAAATCAGATCATTGAAAAAGAGAAAAAAAACTATGGAGATCGTTGAGTCCTGAAGGAGACTGTCACCGACAAGGAGATTAGACTTTCCAAGACCTCTTCCCTATTAAAGGTTAGTAGGTTTCATCTTTTGACTACTACCGTTGGTGAAAAGAAACATCAGCAGGATCATTGTTAGTTGGTCCCAACCCTCCAAACACAAAAAATAAGGATGTTCAGAGTTCGTTCAATGCTCAAAAAACTCCCTCAAAAATGAGAGATGTTTTGTTACTCAGATTCACCAGATAAACATCAAAAGAAGGAAAAATTAAAAAAAAAAACAGAAACTAGCTCAGACGTTCAGAGTTTATCAGAAGAGCAATCAAGAAAGAAGAGATTCGAGATAAAGATTTTGATATTTAAATAAGATTATGATCCAATGGGAGAATAAAATTAATGACCTGATAACTAAGTCCTTCAATTTAAAGAACTATAACCTGATTCTAAGTAAATTTCAAAATAAAATAGTGTGACTAATATATGAGTTATTGACAAAGGAAATTTTATCTTTTAATTCTCTATCAAATGGTTGGGTTCTGACTTTTGAATGAACAATGATATCTCAGAATTCATACTAAAAATATTTGAGAGTTTAGGCATTCAAAATCCTTAAAATGCGCTCCACCAGATACAGTAATTCATAGTGAAAAAATGGAGAAAGAAAAAAAAGGATGAACATAAATTATGTGAAAATCTTGATTAAAAAAAATAAAAAAAACAAAAACTGAAAATAGTCTCCCTGAGAAGAAGCTTAAGATGAGCATAAAATCAAAAATTGGTGTCTGAGCCCTCCCCTAATTAATAAAACTTAGAAAACTTTCTTAAGAAAATTCTTATGATATTATATTCAAGAAAAGAGTTGAGCGATATTGAATTCTTTGGTTGGTTAATAACCGGCTATCTTTGAGAAATAAAAATATTTTAATCACATGGTTAAATGTTTTGAAAACTCTTTTGGCCCTGAAAGAAGTGAATTAAAGTAAAGGGTTGTGTTATTGGAAATTAATAAAAATTCAACCTTGAAGTCATATTTTCATGCCCAAAAAATTCCTCCTCAATTTCAATTTAAGGACGTCAAAGTATGCTTTCGAGACAATATGAATAATATGTACAAAGTTGATGTTAAAGAAATAATATCTACTACAACAAAACTACAAAGTTGCAACCTCTTGAACCGAGATATCCTTAGAAATAACACATTTTTATGTGTACTTGAAAGAATATAGTCCTGATAGTACCTTAAAGATGAGTTACTTTCACATATGCTCCTGGTCAATAGACATTATCTCAAGAAGCACTATGAATCGTGATGTTTTCACATATGCTCTTTGTCAATAAACATTATCTAAAAAAATACTATGCATCGTGATGTTTCAAAAATAAAATCTCGTTTTTAGAAGCATTGATGTCGCGCTTATCTGGAACTGGGTCCAAATCATAAATAAAAAGCAATGCAATAAACAAACTCACAACTTAAATCAAATTGAATAAAAAAACACCAAATCAAAACAAATCAAAACGAAATAAAAAATAAAGGAAATGAAATAAAACAAATAAAGAATATAAAACAAGTGAAGAAAATAAAATAAGAAAACAATTAGTTTAAATATATATATATTTGAAAACCAGTTAGGTAAGGAGTAAGTAACACGGATGGCCTATACCTAACACAAACATAAAACTAGAAAATAAAAATGAAAGAAAATGAAACCAAAACAATCAAAATCAAAAGTCAAACTCAAATTTCAACATGGCTAGGTTGAGTCTTCTCAATATATCACTAACTTTGTCTTTTCCTTGGGCCAAAGTTTTCCTCCGCAGAAACTCTGGGTCATCTGTCCTCTGTGGAGGAGTTTAGCTGACTCTCTCTATATAGAGCAGCACTCTTCTTAGTCATTCGTCTCATGTGGATGAGATTTGGCTGGTTCTATTGATATGAAACTGCATCTCTTTCCATGCAGACATTTCTTCGATCAGCTCTTGAGTTAGATGCTAGTCCCTTGGCATTCCTTCTCAATCTGATTCATTCCTACAGATATTTTCCACAACTTCCACATATTTCAAAAACTAAATTTCCATAAATTCCACAAATTTTATAACTCTCCCATGAGTTTTCATAAATTTCCACATTTCCATAAACTTCCACAATTCCATAAATTCCACAAATTTCCACAAATTTCCACATTTCCGTAAATTCCTTAAATTTTTACAATTCCATACATTTTCCACAATTATAAAATTCTGAGGATAGGAGAAAGACCCCCCTTAAATAGATGTTAAGGCTTTCCTCCCTAATGTAACAAAATTCAAATTCTAAGGATAGGAGTAAGACCCCCGTAAATGGATGATAAGGCTTTTGATTCCTCCGTTACCTCTTAAGTTGGATGTAAAGCCCCCTTAAATTGATGTTAAGATTTTCCTTTATAATGTAGCAAAATTCAATTTCCGAAGATAGGAGCAAGACGCCCTTAAATAGATGTTAAGGCCTATGATTCTTTCGTTACCTCTTAGGTCGGATGCGAGACCCCCTTAAATGGATGTTAAAGCTTCCTTCCTAGTATAACAGATATTCAAATTCTGAGGATAAATGTAAGACCCCCTTAAATGGATGTTAAGACTTCTGATTCATTCGCTACCTCTTAGAATTGATGTAAGGCCTCCTTGAATGAAAGACAGTTTTCTTTCCTCATGTAACAAACATACCTTCGTCACCTCTTAGGATTGATGTAAAACTTCATTAAATGGAAGATGGTTTTCTTTCCTAACGTGACAGATATTCTTTTGTTAGATCTTGTGTTAGATGTAAAGCCTCGTTAAATGAAATACGTTTTTTTCTTTCCCAACGTGACAAACATATCTTCGTTGCCTCTTAGATTAGATGTAAAGCCTTCTTAAAAAGAAGACAGTTTTCTTTCCCAATGTGACAGACATACCTTCGTTACCTCTTAGGACTGATGTAAAACCTACTTAAATGGAAGACATTCTTCTTTCCTAACGCAACATACATTTCTTCGTTGCCTTTTGGGTAAGGTGTAAAACCTCCTCAAATGGATGATGATTTTCTTTCCCAATATGACACATTTTCTCCGACCAAGTTAGATGTGAGACTCTGAGTTTTCCTGCTTGACCTGGTTTTCGAATCAAATTAATTCGCCAAACTATCAAATTCTCAGAAAGAAAAAAAATTCTCGACAATTTCCTCTCTCCAAATCTCAAAGAATAAAAAGGAGCTTACAACTAAAATTTTGTCTATAAAATTAGCATTGAGCGTAAGTTTATCAACATGTCACGTAACACAGCGCGCGCGCACACACACACACACTTAGACATTCAAATTCTAATGATAGATGTAAAGACCCCCTTAAATGGATGTTAAGGCTTCAGATTCATTCGTTAGACCTCATTAATTGTAAGACGATTTTTTTTCCTAACATAACAGACATACCTTCGTCACCTCTAAGGATTGATGTAAAACCTCCATAAATGGAAGACGATTTTCTTTCCTAACGTGATAAACATTCTTTCATTACATCCTGGGTTATATGTAAAGCCTCCTTAAATGGAAGACGGTTTTATTTCCCAACGTGACTGACATACCTTCGTTACCACTTGGGTTAGATGTAAAGCCTCTTTAAATGGAAGACGGTTTTCTATCAAAATATGACAGACATACCTTTGTTACCTCATAGGACTGATGTAAAACCTCATTAAATGGAAGAAAGATTTATTTTTTAATGTAACATACGTTCTTTCGTTACCTTTTGGGTTAGATGTAAAACCTTCTTAAGTAGAGGATAGTTTTCTTTCCCAATGTGACAGACATTTTCTCCGACCAAGTTGGATGTGAGTCTCTGTGTTTTTGTGCCTAACCTAGTTTTCCAATCAAACTAATTCACCAAACTATCAAAATCTCAGAAAATAAAAAAAAAATCTCGACAATTTCCACAGTCTAAATCTCAAAACAAAAAAAGGAAAGCTTGAAGATAAAATTTTGTCTGTAATTATATCGACATGTCACATGCAACAGCGCACACGCACGCGCGCGCACACACACACAAATCCCCCCGCATCAACAAGGCAAACACGGAGTGAATGATTTTCGTTTTCCACCAGAAAGGGGACGCACCTCACATGCTTGAACAACGAAGCAGCTAAAGAACCCGACTTAGGGAACTGCCACCCGCTCCAAACATCAATCGGCAAATAAACATCCACCAATATCAACGCTCTCGCATCCCCAAATTTCCGTGATGAAACCTTCAGAACCCTCGCTTGGATATTCAAGCACTTCTTCACCGTGAGCGTTTGCAGCAGATGAACGATGCTCCTGCACCCTTCCAACCCCCGTCGCTTCCTCTTCAGCCCCGCTCCAGTGCAGCCGCCAACATTACATGCAGAGCTCTCCTCCAGCCCCATCTCTTGAGGTGCATTAGCTTCGGAAACAGGAAACAGCAAGATGTCATCGTCAGTTCTGAATCCGACATTGGCGCCATCAGCAAAAAGGGAGCAAGGAACGCAGGCAGGTAGGGCTCGCGACTGTTGGGCAACTGAAAGAACAACGCGAAGGAATCCGCAAAGCTTGTAACCGCTTATGGAATCGTCGAGCTCGCTGTCCGCCATGGCAGTGGCGGTTATGATAGTGGACTAGGGTTTCGAGGTTCGGATAAATTAGGGTTTTTATGCCATTGAAAAAGCGAAGCGAATGTTGCCGTTACATTGAGAAGCAAATCGAAGAAATTACCGAGGGCTGAGAGAGAAAGAGAGAGGAAGGAGCCGGCGAAGGGTAGGAGCTGACCAGGACTTTGGTCGCAAGGGCTGTAAATCAACCACTGCGCACGATGACAAGTGGAACTACCCAATTAAAATTCGATCATATTTATTTAAATTCATTGTTAATAAATAAATATGAACGTATTTAAAATTTCTCATAGTTAAATGAACTAAGTATAAATATAATCCATCTTATTTATTTATATTCATAACAAAACATATTTGTTGTTTAATAAATAATTTATTAAATAATCAATATTAAATTTCATGATAGTATTTAATATAATATATACTATTTAATTAAAATTCGGTTAACTATAACTTATTAAATTATATATTTAAAAATAATATTATTATAACAAGAATATTATAAAATTAACAATTAATTATATATTTATTTTATTAATACATATTTATTTAACTAATATTTTGAGTGGTTTGATTTAGTTTCAAAACAATATTTTGATTATTGATTTTTAAAACTTCAAAATTTAATTTTTATTTATTGATTTTGATATGTCCCGTAACAATCATTTTGATCCAAACAAATCTTAATGCACATTTGGAATAAAAGATTTAAAAATTAAAATTTGGAAATGCATGTACTCTAATTTATGATGAAATGAGATGTCTCAGTGAATCAAATCAAATCACACTAAAATTGATCAATCTAAGTCCAAGTGAGTCGAAATAATGCTCTTCCAAAGTATAAAAAGAAGCTATGAAATATTATTTAGCGGATCAAATGATCTTTAAATATGACAAGCTTATAATCCAATAGAACGTCTCAAAGAGAAGAATCCAATGAATCTTAGATCAATTAATTTTAACATTATTAAGGCATCCAAATTCTCATAAAGTTATATATGATCAAAAGAATCACTCTGAGTAGTTTGATGAAGTTGTCGAATGTAGATATAGAGGATGTTATTTCCAGAAGTGGACCACTCTCTTCGTGAAATGGGGATAGGCACGTGAAGAGATTACTAAAGGGAGCTACAATCTCTTAAGAATTCTCAAGCTCCACCACAGTTGGGCCAATATCATGTGTCATCATCATTGCCACCTAACCACCGACATCGAGCCACCACCGTCCATTTTGAACAATTGATGATGGGTCATCACTGCCATACCACAACAGCAGTGTCAGGCTGTAGCCACCATTGTCTAGTCGTCATTGTTGAACTACTGATGTTGAGCCAGCACCACTATGACGAACCACTTTCATCAAGTTGTCATCACCATCAGATCACCAAAACTCAACCGAAGTAGTGTCATCGTCGTCATTATCAGACTACCATTGGTAAACCATCGTCATCATGCCAGAACAGTTTCTTTAAATTGCAACCACCATAAAACCATCATCATTGAATAGATATCGAGCAATCACTACCACCATTAGACAATAATAATCAAGGTAACCCTAATACCATCATTGAAACACTATTACAATCATCGGTCGTCGACTTTTAACTACCCCAATGCCGAAACACCGATGTCTGATAACCACTAATGTTGTGGTACACCGTTATCATCATTAGATCACCATCTCGTCTTTCTTTATGATGGAATACCTCTACTCAGCCATTGTCACCATCATGATAAACCGTCAATGTTGAACCACCATAATTTTACCAATGATTTTATTATCATCAACACCACCTACCCTCCACCACCATCAAATCACTATCACCTAGCTAACACCCTTCGATTCCCACCTTAATCGGTAAATTGCCATCGTCTGATAAAAGGCATTATCTCCATTGTTATCATTACAATATCACAATCTCTGAGTCATTATAGCCTCTAGATCACTGCCACTCGACCGACACAAGATGGACAACTATTGCCTCAAAAATGCAAAAACTATCGATGTTCTAGTTGTCATTATCATAGCTAAACCAGTACCGTCTTCACTCGATCACTATTCCTAACCACAATTGTTTGAGCACCGTCACCCAACAAGTGATTTTTTCTATTGTTGACCATCATAGACCTTGAAAGATTTCTATCTAAATAATAAGATACGACTTTCAAAGAATAATATACTATTTTGAAGAATAAAAATATTACCTTAGAATGGATCTAATCACTCTGATGATGAAAATCTTTGTGATTTATGGATCCGCAAAACCAGAGATTTTCTCTTACCTTTCGAGTCTATGATAAATTTTATTTATTCTGAGTCTGATATCTCTATGAGGGGGCTCTATCATAGTTAATTTCATCTCAAAAATTGCTTCTAAGAACCCTCTTAATTAAATAAATATCTGTTAAATAATGAATATTGAAGGCTTTAGATGAAAGTGTAGGCTTATATCGAGGATGACTTCACTTGAGCTTTAATTTGTTCTTACCTTTACGGTTAAGCCCAATAGTTGAAAGTCGAAGTGATGGTACAGAGCTTGAATTTAAAGGTTAGGTTTGAGGGATAAATTTAGAGTTGGATTGAGATGAATTGGGTCTTATTTAAATAAGTTTAAATTTGATTTAAATCAGATTGAAGTTGATTCTAATTGGGTAGGGTCAGGTTGAAGTGATTTTGTTATAATTGAGTTTAGACACATCCTAGTCTAAATGATGGAAAAGGGTTAAAAGACTTACAGATGGAGGTTGTCGGTCGCCATTTTAGAATGTGTCGGTCGTCAGAATAGCAATCCTATCGATTATTTTAATTTAACATATGTATATAAATATAATTTTATTAGTTTTAAAAAAACATTTTGAATTTTGAAAAGTGAGACTCAATTGATCTCATATGATAGGTAGTTTAAGTAATCGAGCCTAACACCACGAGCAATACACTATCTCGAGAGATAGGGATACTACTCCGTAGTAGGCTCAGTTATATAAACTATGCGATTTATGACATCCATTTGGTTTGTGAACCTTTATGATGGCTGACAGGTTCCCCTACTTAATATTAAAGATTAAGCAAAGTTTATTTTAAGTTGAATTCTTAAAATTTTCTATAAGGGCAAGCTCCTATAGTTAATTATAGCTTAGATAACTAAAGTCACCTAAGAAAACTATCGATTTAGATCAGAGGTATTGTCTTCATGAACTTCAATGTTTGGGGCTTCCAAGGCCGAACATAGGAAATTTTAAATGGAAAAGGATCAAAATAAAAGTAGTTATCATGGAATCCAAAGGAGGAAAGGTATGACATGTCACGGGTCCTGAGAAGAACCTCGGTGACCTCCCAAACTATCTTATAGTTTGACTTTGATTTCGAAGAGATATTATTAAATGTTTCATCATGCCAATTTTCTTATGTAGGGCTTACATTTGCATGATATCGGTCATACAAATAGCCTAGAAGATATGAGGGCTTACGTCGTATCGAACGACGACTTCTGAATCCTAAAACGAGTTAGGACTTGTATTGCAAAATATGGTTGCACAAAGGCCTAAAAGATAAGTTGAGGATTTACGTCGTGCTAGAAGGAATACCTCGAAGTCCTATGGATTATCGTTTAAACTAAATAAATGTTTGTTTTTGTAGACTCGTTTTCTCTCTCGAAGATATCTCTATGCATGTCCTCATCGTGTTGTCCACGGAGTTTGCTCCAAGCTCCTTGTTAAGGTAGAAGTCTGATGTGCCTAAAAATGTACTACTTTTCATGCAATATTTTATAATGATATTGCACTTTAAAGGTATGTTTTCTTGTGTTTTTGGTTGTAGGTACAACAAATTGAAGAATTTGGAGTGAATGGAGCAAAAGGAACAAAAATGGACCAAAATGGAGCATACCGGAGCAAAATGGGTCAAACCGGGGTATGCCGAAGCCATGGGAGCTGAAATGGGCACTTAAATACCGACGTTAGGCATTTAAGCGCCAAACATGGCGTTTAGGTGCCACCAGAGGGCGGCTAAACGCCCAAAATCAGTGCTTAGGCGCTAATGACAGTTTTTAGCATATCTTCTAGAATATACATCGGATTTGGACAATTTTTGAATAGTTGCTTCGTGTGTCTCTTGGGGAATTTGTTGGAAATGACAAAGTGGACTTTAGATAAGGATTTGGGGTAGTTATAAGGAGTTATTATTGAAGAGACACTTGAGGCACCCTTTGGAAGATTCATTGAATATGGACACTTTTGAAGAGACACTTAAGCATCTCTTGGGAATTTATAAATAAGGCTTGGAAATATTTTTAAAACTATATTTAAACTCTTGAAATAATTAGAAGAGGAGAAGAATACTTAGAGAAGAAGAAGAAGGCATGGGAGAGAGTCCAAAGGGGGCGACAAGGTGAGAGAAAAAGAGAGAGAATGAGAGATTTCTTCTCTTCTTTTCAATTTGTTCTTAGAGAGGATTGTAAGGAGATTGCTTTTGTTATACATGGAGAGTCTGATTTATGTCAAAAATAAGTATTTTCCTTGTATTTTGAGTTGAATCTAGTACTTTGTTTGCATAGTTTTTAAGTCTTGTTTAATGAAAAGTTCTTGTTGTTTCTCCATGTGTAGTGAGTGGTTTTTCTTACACTTCCCTCTTACAATGAATTAGTATGCATGTGTAGAATATAGAATTTATTAGAGTGAGAATATGTTATGATGATTTTACTCTGTTCTTCATTTATATGTAAACTTAATCAACTTGCATGTTAAAATCTGTTGTAAGAACATGTAATATCCGTGATGGAGTTGTCTCAATCAACTGTGGTAGATTCACATGAGATTATATAGATGAGAATGTAATTCATATAATTGAGTGCAAATAAATAGGGAGATAAACTTTGAAAGGTGTAAAATTAGAGGACTTTAGAGTGATAAGCTAAAGCCCTATAATTTGGTCTATTATTTTAGATTTTGATGCGAGATGTTAGCCTCCAGGTGGAGGGATAAGAGGGAACTTTATAATGAGAACTAATATCTTCTCTGCCTAGCCCGTCTTCAAAACTATTCAAACTTTAGATTAACCGATGTTTTTATAGCATCTCTAGTAAGGGTAAAGAATATAATTGCTCTTATTTGTCATAATCTCTCTCGCTACTTGTTTTACTTTTACACATGTCACTAATTTCATTGTATGAGGAAGAGTACTTTTAATATATCAAAACCCACTTTCTGATTTTCACTAAGTATTTTAGTTTAAGATTAGAAGTAGTATTGTAGTGATAATTGTAGGATATAATCAAAACCAAACCTTTATCGAACTTCTAAGCTATGAGGTGTTATTGTAGACTAGAATTTCTCTTGAAAGCCACCTTGATTAACCTCGATCTCCGTGGGATCGATCTTCGGGGCCTAATCAGAAAGCTCTGTATTACTTGATAATGATGCGTATACTTGCATAGAATTTCATGTTTAAAGATATAACTAAAAACTTACTTTGCTTAGGATCAAGTTTTTGGCACCGTTGCTGGGGATTAAAATCTTCAAGTAGTGGTCTCAACTTCATAAATTCTTACATATGTTACCTGACTGGAGCTGCGCCGTTTGCCGTGGATCGCAAAGGTTGATCTTGACTTTTAAGAGAATTTTTTGAAGTATTTAGGCTTAGACTTGGATAATAATAGTGTCGTAAATAATGTTTTTGTTTGAAAAGTATTTTTTGTATGAAAAAATATCGTGAAAACCGTTTGTGTGAAAATCAAGGTATTTCCAAAATGTTTTTGCTTGTCAATATATTTTTTGTTTTATTTGTTTGATTGTTAATGTATTATTTGTTGTATTCCGTATGCTAAATAAAGGATATGAAGGACTTGTACCTTATGATCCCAAGTTAGAAAAAAGGAAAAATAAAAAACTGAGAGGACTTGAAAAAGTAGAAATGGAAATGCAAAACATAGAAAATAATAACTTCAAAAATCATCATAAATCATTGAGTAACTATGCAAATCCTATGACAGGTGAAATTCACTCAAGTATACAAACTCATGCCGTAGAAGCTGACTCGTTTGAGCTTAATCCAACAATTATCCATCTAGTGCAGAACAACTAGTTTGGGGGAACTCTTTTAGAAGATCCCTATTTACACTTATCAAGTATTCTAGAATTTTGTGTTACATTTCGTTATAATAGCATGTCAAATGATGTTGTTAGATTAAGACTTTTTTCCTTTCTCTCACTAAGAGATGAGGCTAAAATGTGGCTATACTCATTAGCACCGGCTCTATTAAAATCGGGAGGAGCTAACTCGGTAAATTCCTACTATGCATTTTACATCTGGCCGACTACTAAACTGTAAAAGATATTATCTCTCTTTTTTTCAAAAGATAAGAGGAATCCTCAATATACGAAACCTGAAAAGATTTAAGAAACTCCTAAGAAAGTGTCCAACAAGCTATGCCCGATTAGTTAATCATTCAAACTTTTTATAATGGGTTAGTAGGACCCCTTAGGTCCATTATTGATGTTGTTGGTGGTGGTTCATTAATGTTAAAACCATTTGATAAAGCATATGCATTAATTGAAGAAATGACTACAAATGAGTTTTAATGGCCCTCTGCAAGGGTAAATCCTATAAAGGTAGCTAGTGTTAAGATATATGAGATGTAATTTTCGCATCTCGTGTTGCCGCAATATTAAGGAAGCCGAACCACCTTGGGAATGAACCAACCTCAATTTACCTATTGGCAGGAAAGTCTATTAGAACATGTGATTAATTTTGTCCTATCATATGAGACTTTAAATACCATAAACAACTCGTATTCTAACTTTACAACCGAAGTTAGAAGAACCATCCTAATTTTAACCGGAATCATACCACCGAGGGTAGAAACTGAAGAATAGGAAAACAATTATGCAAATCCTAATGGAAGTTGAATAACCTAGGGGAAATAAAAGTATAGTCCTTCATATCCATTGACTCTAACAATGATAAAAAAATTTGAGGATAAGAAGATGTCTATATATAAGAAGTGGTATTGTAAATGAGAAGCTAGGCTGCAAAGTTATAATGCTTTGATTAGAAACATGAGAATTAACTGATAGTTGTTAATTCACTTAGTAATAGACCTCAAGGAACACTTCCTAACAACACTAAGATCAACCTTGAAGAGAACAATGATGAATAAGTAGAAGTCGTCCAATTAAAAGTGGAAGATGTATTGTAGGATGCGGTTAGAAAAAAGAAAGAAGTCAGAGAGAAATAAAGGAAACTAAAAGATCTGAAGAACATGTTTCTATGGATATGGAAATTCAATTTAGAAAGACCATCACCTCCATTTCCTCAAAGACTTAAACAACTTGAGTTGGATAAACAATTTTCAAGTTCATAAGGGTACTTAAGAAGTTAACGATAAATATTCATTTCTCTGAAGCTTTAGAATGTATTTATGCCAAGTTATGCAAAGTTTATAAATGATATATTAAACAAGAAAAGGAAATTTAGGGATTATGAGACAGTTTCATCAAGTGAGGAGGAAGCGCTATCCTTCGGTAAAAAGTTTCCTCGAAAACTTAAAGATCTCAGAATAACAATTTCTTGTGCACTGGAGAAATATTATGTAAAAATGTTTTATGTGATTTAAGAGCGATATTAATGTGATGCCTCTATCTATATTTAGAAGGTTAGGCTTAGCTGATTTTTCTCCTACTACTGTAACCCTTCATTAGCCGATCGATCTATCATTTATACAAAAGGGATTATAGAAGACTCGTTGTTAAAATGGATAAATTTATCTTTCTTATGTACTTTATTGTACAGATACGGAGGAAGATGCTAAAAAAATCTAATTATTTTGAGGAGACATTTCTTGTTATTGGACAAGCTATGATAGATGCACAAAAAGGAGAGTTTACCATGAATATTAATGACCAGAAGTCAATTTCATGTGTTAAAGACTATGAAATATCCAAATGAGAGAAAAGATGATGATTGTCTGGATGGATGAAATTGATTATCTAAGTAAAGACCAATTCAAGAAAGTTTTGAGAGTAAGTTAACAGATGAAATCTAAATAGACTTTTCATGATGAGTTGAAAACGTTGTTTAAAGAAGATCGTATGTATGTTCAAGAGAGGTGTGAAATGATGGATCATACCAAAAATAAGAAACTTTTAATTCAATCTATTGAAAAATCTCATGAACTTAAACATCGATGTGCCCTGTAAAATTTTAAAGCCTACCTTAGGGAATTCATCTACACCACCAGTCTTTATATCTTCATATTCGACTCAATCACAAGAAGAACTCGAATTTAATGATGAAATTAAGAAAGATCTCATAAGAAAGAGCATTCAAAATCACCGAATGGCATATTCTGTGGTATATAGAAAATAAATGACATTCTGATGTTTGGTTAACCATAGTAAATATTGGATGCATCAGGTCGTCGATGTTAGACCAAGCTCTTCGTTGCAGGCTACCAATGGTTATCTTTTATATCTATTTGGGCCTGATTTCTGTTATGTCGATTGTATAATAAGTGAGATGTTGGACTTTTGATTGTGTTTGATGTGTAAGAGTGGATTGGATTAATGTTGTTGGGTAATTCCTTCGTCATGACTAGATTTGTAAATGACTTCGGTAGCAAAGAGTCGCGAGTCCGTTACGACTTAATTCTCAATCGGAAGCCGAGCATTACCAAGCATGCCGAGCCTGACTCGACCACCTGTCAACTCTATTACTTCCTTATCTAACTTTGTATTCTTTGAGTAAGGTCATTAACTTACCTGAACAATATCCGGAGGTACCGTACCTATTTTTATTTACCAGATTGTATACCTTAGACTTAGAATAACCTTGAAATTGGCAACACATGAGGGAATTTTTGTCCATGGGTGATAACCATATAAAATCTTATAATACACCCACGTTTTTATTGTAGTTTCTTATGATAGAAATTGAAAATAAGGTGGTGAAATGTAAGTGTAGTGAGATCGAACTAACCTGGGCCGTTGTTTATTTATGAATCTCGCGAGTCTATGTATCGAGCTCGTGTGTTCATATTTGTGAGTCAAGTTGAATGACTCATTGGATATGACAAAACTTATTCGAATATTTTAAACTTGCTAAAACATTTAGTAATTCCTTTATAAAGTTTAAAATGTGTTCCCGTTTAATTTTCGCCGTACATGTTCTACTATTTAAATGCCTTTATAGTGTTATGTCAAGAATGTTAGGATAGATTTACTTTTACTGCAATGTTCTACTATATGATATTTTTTGATTTTTT
This sequence comes from Papilionanthe hookeriana x Papilionanthe teres, assembly GCA_022702705.1. NCBI lineage: Eukaryota > Viridiplantae > Streptophyta > Magnoliopsida > Asparagales > Orchidaceae > Papilionanthe > Papilionanthe hookeriana x Papilionanthe teres. Next base: position 9,661,706 of record CM040432.1, on the reverse strand, counting down.
TTAAGGATGTGTAGTAAATTGTAAAAGTGATCTTTGGCCGTCGAATATTTTTTGTGCTTCATTTTTAAGCACATGTTCGAGCTTAAGTCTGGGGGGTAAAGAAAGTGTTTCAAATTTAAACCTACTTGTTTTCAAAAGTAATAAAATAAATTTGTATTTAATTTCTATAGATTATTGTTATGGAGTCACCTTAAGGATGTTAGAATTTTAAGTATATAAATGGAGTAGGAATACTTAGCTGATATTTTTAGTGAAACGGGTGAACCTGTGAGTTAAGGATATTTAAGTATTTAACTCGGGAAAATGAATAACTATCTTTAGGAAGTGACCGTCTGACTTTATATATGCAAGAATGTATGAACTCAAATTTATATATGTTTATAATGATTTTGTAAAGTCCGAACACTCAACGCAATTATACGTATTGTATCAAGTAATATTGTGGCTCTAATGGAATCCTGGATATCGATCCCACAGGAAGTTCAAGTATAAGAAAGTGTTTCACAAGATATATAATATAGCACCGAAACCGATACTTCTCAATTGCACTTAAAATTTACTACTTACTTCTACTACCACAATGCAGTAAAAATGAATAATTAATTTAAACTACACTTACTTCTAACAAATTTAAAAATAAAATTAACTAAGATACACACAAAACTATATATTTGAAAGGTTTTTTTCGATATATGAGAAAAGTATCTTTTCTCTTGCAACGAGAATGTGATGCGGGATTGACATGGAATAATTATCTAAGTTATTATGGCCGAATAGGAGCATAGATGATTCTTTACCCATAGAAGAGTACCCTCCTCTAAGAATGAAAAGAATATCACATATCCTAAGTTTAGTTACTAAATCTAAGGTTAGGCCGGGAGGATAACGCCGTCACTTCGAAGCTCCTCACTTACCCTCACCCGAAGGCTAACCTTGATATTTAGTTACTAATCTGTAACCAATTTGGGATTTTCAGCCCGTCACCCCGAAATCTCCATATCAAGATCAAAACACATTTTCCTATTTATTCGCACTCAATTCCCATGAACTACGCAAATCGTCCATGAAAATTGAATGGATCTTTCATTATTGCCAGAGGACATTAAATTCTTTCGTAATTAATGTTCAACAACATATCTTTTAATATTTCAATTGGCCAAATCGAAAAGTAAACTAAGTTGGAAATGAAAAACCATCACAATTTCTTCAATACATTAAAAACACATCAAATCCACATCAATCCATCACCACATATTTATGTAAGAAGAAAGACAAATGAGACTACTCGAATTCATGAAGAAGATATAATAAAACATGGATATTATATATATAAGAAAAGTCATAAAAACCACAAAAGAAAATACAACTTATCTCTTTCTTCCTGGCTGCACCTATCAAGTTCCTTTCAATCATTTTCTCTCTTCTTTACAACACTTCGATTATCTCTTTAGAATGGAAAGGAAGAAGCAATCTCTCACTTTACTTCTTCTCCTTCACTCCTTAGAGAAGAATTCTCCTCAAATCCTCACTTACACACTCTTTCCTAAACCCTAACACTTAACACACAATAAAACTACACTAAAACCACTAAAGAAGCACACCATTTTCATCCAAAAACAGTTACTTATAAGATAGGGACGAAATCCCAAGAGTTTCCATAGGCATCACTTCAAAAAGTCGCCAAAACTCTTCAAATTTAAATTCCACCGATTTCGGGCGCCCGCCGGCGCTCTTGCTGACTTCATTTTCGTGAGGTCTTTTTCTCTCCTCTTAGTGCTTAGGATCTAGCCATAGGAATTTTTCTGATTGTCATAGAAGACTAGAAGTGGAACCAACCATTTAGAAATTCAAACCAATTGTTTACTCTCTTTGGAATCTTACAGATGGTCATAAACCGGTTACCAAAGGCTCTGGGACTAATGTGTAAGAAAACAAGGATGAATTCCTATAGGAGAGAGTGAAAGAACACACGCACATGCCTGCCTTAGGACTGCCCTGGGTGGCCTGGTCTTGGTGAGGTCTAGCTGGCACACACCGCACTCCTACACCCATCCTAAACCTTGAACCATCCCTACCCAAGCTTCGACTCCCGGTCCACGGAGCACTCATTCTCAAGCAAGCCCAAACCCCTGGGCCTCGCTAAGAGGGTTAAAGAACAATATATGAGATGTTCAAATGAAATGTCTTCTTGGTTCATGGCTCACTCTAAGCTTCTTCAATCCCTCAACCTTAACCTGATTCCAACTTTGCCAAAATTTGTTTTACATTTGGTCCTTAAGTCTATCTAAAATTACCTCAATTGCCCATACAACCACCAAACTCTCTAAAATTTATAAAAAATTACCCCAAATTCCAAAAATCCCTTAAAAATCATTTTAAACAATTCCCACCTCTTAAATCTACCAAAATACCCCAATACCCTCCAAATAACCTCCAAATACCCTAAATACCCTTTGGGCCCAAAAATTCCAAAAATTCCAAAAATTCCCAAAATTTTAAAAAATCCTAAATATTCCCATTTTCATTTTGTCCAACTTTACCATAACCTAATTTTTTTGCCAATTTAATCCAATATTATTAAAATCCCTAATTTGACCCATTTTTTAACCTAAATCGACCCAATGTCAAACCAAATTAACCCATTTGACCTCCATTTTGCCCAATTTAAATTCTAAATTTTAATTCAACATCCCTAATGTCAATCCAAACTAAATCCAAGCCCAAATTGATTCACATTTGAGTTCAATTTCATTTGAAATTCAAAATCCTCAATTTCGCTAATTTAAATTCAAAATCCCCAATTGCAATTTAATGTCAACCAATTCTACCCAAATTTCAATCCTAAACCTTCCATGGCACTCACATGAAACCCATGAAACATCCAATTATCCCAATTTGGCCTAAGCTTAGCCTAACCACTTGAAATCCAAGAATACCTCTTTAACCAAAATCGGACACATGCCCTAAATCTACTAAATTGACCGACCTAAGCCTAAAGTTCTTCCCAATTGATGTTGGGAACTCTTCAATACATCCCCCTAAACCATATGAAACTTTCAATTAGGTCTAAACCTAACTTAAACCAACTTGGACCCAAGTTGACCCAACCTTGCCCAAATTAACCAAGATCTTAAAAGCCATCAAATCGACCTATCATTTCAACTTAAACCTCTCCATGTCTTCATGAAAGTTCTTCATGGAAATCATTACACAATGTTGCTCAAGACACTTGAACCCAAAATAAACCCAAACCCAAGTTAGCCCAACTTAAACCCAAGTGAGCCAATTTGAACCCGTGACCTAACCTAACCAATTTGAACCAAATGTGGCTAACCAACTCTTCCACAGCCACCATTTGAACCCCAGAGCCACCCTAGATCCACCTACACCAAGCTATGAGCTATAGACCAAGGGTCCCCCATTTTAAGGGATCTCTTCCCTTAAGTGGATAAATCCTCTTTGCTCTACCCCAAAACCTCCCCACAATCGATTAATCACAATTAAACCTTCCCCTAGCTCACCTGACCTGAGGCCCCTCCCTTGTCTCGCCGGCCGGCCTAGTCGCCCGAGGGAACCAAAACCGAGAGCCACCTCCAAGCTAAATAGACCTAAACTCCACCAATTGGCCACCAACCCAAATTTCCACCGGAGCCTCTCTCGCCCTCTACCTAAGTACCGAATCAAAACCCTCACCGAGCCCTAGCTCAGCCATATGGCCCTACCTATATAAACACCATTTCTGCCGCAGATGGCCGTTGAATGTGTTGAAATTTTCTCACAGAAACCCTTCCACTTATTCCCGCAGCTCCCAACCAAGAGAAGCTCACCCCCCACCGTTTCTCCTTCCCAATTCCCACCGTTCGAGCTCAATTTCAGAGCTCAATCTCAGCCTGTGAAAATGACATCCCCGAAATCTCCACGTAAAACCAAATTAAATCACCTGGACAACTTTCACTTCGAGGTAGAGAAGAAGTTCCCGCGGAAAGCTCCCTCACCAGGCCAACCATTTGTTCTATCATCAAGAGCTCCAAATCGGACTTGGACGAAGTCATACCTGTAGACGATTCACTAAGCAGCTGAGGCTTCATCCGTTGGCTTCTCCAGCCTCCAACAATCGTACCGAGCAACTCTGATCGGGCTTCACTTATTAGAGCAAAGGTATTGGACTCTCCTTTCCCCGAGCTTCCATGAATTCTCCATTTTGTTCTTCTTGATTTCAATGCGTGTTATCCATATGGATAGACTCCTCTAGAAGCTAGACGAGCATGTAGACCAAACCACACTTCGAGCCTGTTAAGTATCGAGCAAGATATTAGGTCTAAGGTGGATGATTCTCGGCTCACACCCGCTGGGATGATGACGCGGGGCCGTTGGATGGTGTGTGTAGTTCTATGAACGACCCAAACATCACGCCGGATTAGGAGATGGGGCGAGATCGCTTGATCTCGAAGGTGGCGTTTCGAGGTGGATGGCATCACCAAATCGAAGAAGATGCAGAGCTTTGGAGCGGGGCTCGTAGGTTGCCGTGGCGTCGTTGTCACTTAAGTATGAAATTACCTATTTTTTGAATTAATTAAATACCTAGAACTTTAAAATCCATATCTTTGCATAGAAAAATTATAAAAATAATTTAAAAATACCTCTTACCAAAGGAATCCGAGGAGAAAAATGTGAAAAAGAATTAAATTATTTTTGTTGAAATATTTCATTTTTAATTAATTAAACACTGAACTGAGTATTTTGATTCTTCACTCACATACACAATTCACCATGGCATGAGACCATAAGGCTTTTTAGAAGTTTCGAACTTGGGAACATTCCCCGAATTTTCCAAGGTCGAGGCTATGTCTATGGCAAGTTATCTATTTTTCAAATTTTTATGCTTGTTTTGGTGTTTTAATTCTAATAATTAGCATAGTGTTTGAAAATTTTAAGAAAATTAGGATAGGTTCCCTATGACCAGAGGAACTCAAGGAAATTATTTCATGAATTAAAACATTAAAACAAAACCTAATTCTGCTAATTAACCTAAAATCAACCTTTGAATTAATTAAGGCAAACTAAAAATCAAAATAACTTAAAAATCATTCTTCACGGTTCCATAGAATAATAGGAATCCCCACAAAAAGTTTGAAACTAATTGAAAATGCTTTAGCCCACTAAATGGATTTGCTAATTAACTTAACCATTTTGAAAATTAAAAAATTCATAAACACAAAATATATTTAAAAAATTCACCAAATCGATTTTGAGCCTCTGCATCGAGGAGTCTAAGAAACTTAAATTGAATTTTCCTAAAAACTTCATTTATAACCTAATTTTGGATATTTTAATAATTAAAAATTATAAAAATCATAAAAATACTAAAATTCATAAAAATGTCATATTTGGTCCCCTAATAACTTATGAACCAACCAAATAATTTTCCTAAGTCCCAAAATAAAGATGTTGAATTTTAAAGGCTTAAGGCAATTTTTTTTAATATTAAATGAATTTTCCAATATTTTCACTAAAATAATTCTTAAAAACTCAAAGAAAAATACAAAAATATAAAATTTGTTTATCTAAGTTCCTTGGGATCGTAGAGGTTTAAGAAAATACAAAACTTAATTTTCAACTTTAATTTTATTTTATATTTAATTCATAGCTCAAAACTTAAAATAATTATAATAAATAAAATATAATTCAAAAAATCACCAAAATTGGTTCAACTGTCCTCCGTCAGTAGGAACCTCCCATAATTTTTTAAGGACAAAAACTTCTTCGGTCATGTTGTTTAATTCCCTACTGAAACTTATTTTTCCATTAAATAATTATATAAATTAAATTAAAAATTGAAAAATAACATTTTTCTTCTTTAATGTCTTAATTGAAATGTGGGTGAGGTGACATAAAAAATTCAAGTTCATTCGAGTTTCGATTTGATGAATTATGAGATGAATAAGCTTAAGAGGGCATTAAGGTAATTAAAATGCTTTAACCTTAATTAATCTTTAGGATCCTAACTTTATTTTGGATGATTGAAACATAGGGAATTTAAGTGGTAGAAACTTATTAATCCACCTTAAACATTAAAGAAGAAACATTAATTAAATCACATGAAATTTGGAAGATTAATTAATTAAAAGCTTCAATTATTAAGGTTAAGGGATGTTGAATGTAGGAAGATTCTAACTCTTTTAAATTGAGGCCCTAATCAATAGTTTGATCAAATATTATTTAATTATCAATTAATTGAACTCAAAGATGACAATTGAAACTAATAAAGAAAAGATAATCTAAAAATTTTTATAATTAAACTAAAAGCTTGAAACACTAAAATCAATTCAAATTAAGAAAAATCAAATTAAAACAAACTTAGAATGTTAAGACTAATTTGAAGTTGTTTGAAACTTAAATTAAAACAAATTTAAAACATTAAAGTTAATTTAGAACAATTTATAATTAAAAGATTATAATCAAAATTAAACGCTTAAAATATTCAAAATGAACCTAAAATTTAAGACTATTTGAAATAGTAAAATTTAACTAGATTAAATAATTTGAACACTTTTCCAACTTAAAATGATTAAAAACACCTAAAAGATCAACTAAAATTTCATAACTAAATCACTTTAAACCATCAACTCAAACTTTAAATTAAGAATGGTTAAAATCTTTAATGAACTAATTTGGCCCTAAAGGCTTTCATTATCATAATTCTTAAATGAAGCATTAAATGAAAAATGCCACCTTTACTCATAAGGATAATCAAACATCCTAATTCACTCGAGCAAGAGTCAAAATTCAAAACTAAACCTAGGTGATTGATTCGTCACCACAATGAAACTAATTGAACTTAAAATAATCCCTTTAACCGTTTAAGAAGATGTTCGAATTCAATTCCGAGCACTTCTCTAACTCGATGGGCTGTTTTAAAAAGAACAATGAGACCTCTTTGTTCTTTCGTGTGAAGAAAATCATCCTTAACAAAACACAATAACCTAGACGTCATAGAAATTGACTAGCAATAGGATTAGGATTTTGGTAGACCGCTAGAACCTTCCCTTAGTTTTACCTGTGTGCTTGTCAAGTAAAAATACATAAATGTCTTAACATGTGTTTTTGCGTGTGTGAAAATGACGGGAGTGCCCACTAGGTATGCAATTAAGTTTATTACAATTTACATTTAGCAATTTATTAAATGTCTTACTTTCCTGTACTTATAAATGCATGAAAAACAAACCCAACATGTTTAAACAACCGAAAATTTAATCACCAACAAAAAAAATAAAACTATAATTACTACTAAATTAAACTTCGTTGGATGATCGGGAATCCCTGATGCCGTAACCCACGTGTTACACGAGATTCCACGATCTAAGTGAAAGTATGAAACTCATTCGTTTAGCTAATTCATTTGAATTTCAAGTGAATCCGAGAAAAAATAATCATGTCGGGATGACGAAACCGTGGGATCAATCGGTTCGCTAATCAACTTTAAGATTTGTTTTAATTAAAACATTAAGTCATCTCAATTTTCAAACCTTCTATACCAAAACACTTCTCTCATCTCTTGATTGCCACTTTCTAAAACTAAATCTCTCGCAACAAGAAGGAGCTGAGCACAGCCAAAGCGCACGACCATCATCATCGCAAAAATCAGTGGCCTTTACCGCCCTTAACCTTTTCCTTAGTTTAAATAACCAAGCCATAGGATTTCGAGGTTGTTTGCCTAGTGCAACATAAATTCTCAACTTTTTCGTTAGACATTTGCATAATCATGTTATGCAAATTAAGCCATAACCGGCTCCAGACTCGAGGCGGTCAGTTGTGTGACATAAACCCTCACATCTTCGAGACCATTTGCATGATTATGTCATACAATCTAAGTCCTAATTAACTAAAATTGGCAGGATTAAAAAGACAATAAACTTCAAATTGAAGCCAAACAATAAGAAGTCGGGAAGTCATCGAAGTTCACTTCGAGATATCCCCTACTTTCCCTTGGACTCTTAAAAATAAGCTGATCCAAATTTGAGTTATTCCCTATTGAAATCTCCAAAATTCAATTGTTTGAAAACCTTAAACTTTGAAATTCTTGAGAGTAAAATCACTCGATCATTATCGAGAGTTTTTTTAAATGATTCCCGTCATTTAAGATGTAATTAACTATGTGGGCTTTCCCCTTATAGGAAACTTTAAGAACCTAGGTAATATAAACCATGCTTAATTCCTTTATATTAAGCATGAGAACTTGCCTAAGCTTATAAAATTGGTTTGCGTACCTCAAACGAATGTCACAAATCTTAGTTTATTTAGTCGAGCCCCATCATCAAGCAAAGCAATGTCTATTCCTCTAGATAGATACACTATTATGATGGCCTGCTCGTTTATATAAATTATTTGGGATGTGAGATCGGTTTGATTTCATATCTTAAAATTTTCAAACTTAAAAATTATTTCAAAAAATCAAATGTTACTTTTCAAATTAAATTATATATATATATATTTAAATTAAATTTAAAATCTAAAATTCACCGACACTTCGTAGCGACCCCTTTTCAAAACACTTAACCGAAAAATATGCCGACAAGCCTCTATCCTCGCCAATATTTTCGGAGTCTCTAGGATTTTAAGTGCCGGCGGCGCTAGAACATGTTTTCCACCTTTTTTGCTCCGAATTCCTTCCTTTTTTGCTTCATTTCACTCAATCACATATAATCATCATACCGCAACAAATAATGAAAATAGCTTTCTTTAAAGTGCAATATCACCAAAAATGGGTAAAATATAGCAAAAAAAAATCGTATATATTTTGGTGCATCAAAAAATCCCCCAAAAATTTTACTATTACTTGTCCTCAAGTAATCCTTTTACTACATAAAATTATAACTCTAGCAATGTATTTTTCAACTCGGTAGGACACAAAAATTTTTCATTCAAAAGATTATACCGGTTAGATTTTCGTAAAAGAAATTGCAACTCGTGTCAACACTACAGGTAAGAAAATTCAGCAATCAAGTATATGGTGTTCTAGTTCTATTTATTTAAAAAGATGAACCATACTATCACATTAAGAGTTGCCCAAAGATCATGAAAGGAGTTCATTTAAACTTTATTAGAATGTCATTAATACTTTAAACATAAATTCAGAAATGAAATCAGTTTTCCCTTTAGGTGACTCAAGTGAAGCCCATTTTTGATTAGAAATCTCCCCAAGCTTCTCCTCATAAATATTTTTCTTCTTTTCTTTTCTTTCCTTTTTCTTCTTTTTTTCGCTTTTCGATTGTTTTTCAATCCTTCTTTCTTTCTTTCTTTTCTTTCTTTTTAATGAAGATTATTATATCTGAATATCCTTTAATGATTTTGAACTTCTCGCTTTCCTTTCTAAAGTTTAAACTTCGAGACACCTCCTTACTTTATGGGGCTTAAGTACAAGATTTATTATTCATCATAAAGTCACAATCTCTTCTTAACACACAATACTTTAAGTCCCTTAACATTTCAAAAATACAGTTTTCTTTACTTTAAATAGTTAACTATAATCAAATCCTTTCATACCAAATATCTTACTTCTATAAAATTAACCTTTATTACTTAAAATTTCCATCCAATCCTTCCATAATATTCAACTGAAATAAAAAGTTTTAGTTACTCACAAAGCGAGGTTCGACTAATGTGGTTATGCTAATAATTTTTAAAATATAATAATTGAGAACAATTAAAAGTTAATATTTCTTTACCCTCCCCCAAACTTAAATTTTTAAGAATTGGAAACAACAGAGTAAAAGAAAAACTAACCCTTCGTGCAAGGGATCTTAAAATCTTCAACAAACCTATCCGGGTATTAGCTAAAAAATTTACAACTAAGAGGACATAAAACAATTAGTAGTAGTGATATAACAATTTTAAATATTTGCATGGGTAAAGAGAAATTAACTTTAAACATCTAAACATCCAACAAAACACTATAACGTGAAACACCCATCACAAGATTTCACACAAATTAAAGAACAATTTTAATGTTTCAGACAACATAACAAGACAATCAACAAAATGGTTACACATAACATGAAAAATAAATAACTACTATATCTCAAATAAAGACAACATAACAAAGGTTACACATCACATGAAAATAAATATCTACTACATTTATAACAAGACAACACAACACAACAAGAACAAACGTAAATACAAACAAACACCCACCAATCTCCAACACCAGGATCGCCAGGTCATCACAGGGTCAGGTCTATATGGTGTATAACCGGGGCAAGTAGGAAATATCACATCGACTCCCCCTCATAAATCCTCGACCTAAGCATCATAATCGAACTCAACTCTCCTCTCACATAATCTTCATTCACATCACTCCTCGCCTCAAATACATCCATTGCACTGCGGGAGCTCATCCACACCAGCACCTCCGTAATCCTACCTGCTCCATAACAGCAGCATAAGGCAGGCGTCTCGCATGTAGATGGAACATCATAACTAGTAGTAGGAATATTAGTACTCCTACGCTTAACTCGGGCTCCCACATGAGACTCGTAAGTATGGATAATAGTATTTGTAATTGGTCTCAATGGTATAGCCACTTCTTCGTAACTAACAACTCCACTCGTACTGAACACACAAAGGCATGAACTAAAGAAGGATGCCCTAGGACCACTAGGGATCTCACCTCTAGTAATTGTCTAAATTTTCAGATAATAACTCTAATATCAATCTTTTTCATCTTCTGAATACAAATGAGTTCATAATCGCTCTATCCCTTGTAACTTCACCGTGGTGATAAGATGGTAATAGTCTCCGCAGATAAAATAATGCCAAACTTTTGAAGCAACATTCAATGTGGAAGCTGGGAAATTAATTTATCGTTTTATCTACTTTCCATTCTCCTCGCCCGTCACGTAAAAGCAATCACTTCTTTCATATTCTCCCCCGAGTGTCAAAGTTTTTTCGTATTCACAAACAAATGGTTCCCGAGTCCGGAGAAAGCATTACGCCGAGGAGTAAACTCAACCATTTTCTTCTAACTAACACATACTCGGCCTCAAATTCAGTATATTTGAATGTAAATCTCTAACAACTCCCATAACAAGATTCCCGCAAAATAACAAAATCATTCGCCTTTACTTCCGCAATTAACTGTCGCATACATCCACCAAGACTATTAAAAGCTCGATCCCGGATACACTTCTTATTGTAGAGGTAAGAGCGTTTAAATTGGGCTTTGATATTAACGAATTTCTCCTCATCAAAATCCAATTTCCTTCCCTTTACTCAACCTCGGAGCCATGTAAATTGCCACATCAACCATTAATTTAGGAATTGGTGAAGGGAATTCATCTTTTTGAACATGCTTTATTCAAGTCCCCGAAGTCTATGCACTCTTATCCGACCATTTTTCTTTAACCCACACCACATCGTTAACCATGTCACATGATTTTCCCGTATGAAGTCAAGTTTCTATCGATTTTTAAATTCTCCCGCGATGACTTGCTGCTCTATTTCAACATCAGCATTTTCTTGGAGCTTGTTTAACAGATTGTGATTTGATTTATCCCAAGTTTGTGATTCCAAGACTTCTGAAATAAAACTTGTATCTCGTCATAAGTCCAAGCAACCGCCTTTCAGATTTTCTGTCAACAATTGAATTATGTCTTTTTCTTCCTCATCATTAAGGAATGAACTAATGAAAGTTATTTCAGATTTTCATTAGTTCCTAAATTTACTTCTTTTAATTCATTAATTATTGATTTGATTTCTTCTTCCAATTGAGGAGCATCTTCGATTTGGAAGAGATCGTATATCATGTCGAATTGTGTTCTTCATCAGATTGCCTAGGCAAAATTTCGTATCATCTAATGGTTCCAGAAAGTACGAAACTTGGCACACCTTCTTTGAAATTAGGATTTTGTTTGTTATTATTCCACATTTGTTCAATAAAATGTGATTGTTTCAAAGACCATTGTTTCGAGCTTCAAACTATTTTGAATAAATTTTTGTGCCCAAAGAGAGTGCAAATCAAAAGGAATTTTCATTGATTTTGGAAGAGTTTCATCTTTTATTTTTACATCAGTTTCGTACTAGAAGAAGTAGAGCCAAGTCTAAACTTAATCGTTTTTTTTGTCATTACTATAGACCTCTTTGACTACTAAATTCTCAATCTGCAAGATTGGAGTTAAATAGTCATAGGTCGTATATAATGATTGATTTTATCATACATAGATTCAATTTTTTTTTCTTTGTTTTCTTCTTCTAGAGGTATTAATCGAGGTTCCATTAAAACCATCGATGTCGTTTCTTCTTCAAGTCCAGGTGGATTTCTGACTTCAAATTTGCTTTTTTCTATCAGAATAATTAGATTCTTTCTTTCCCCGTTTCGCCCTCGGCCTCTGCCTCGAGTATAAGTCTCAAGGGAATTAGTTTCATTTGTCTTTGAAGAAAATGATCTTTTTTCATTTATTTTCTTTTCTTTGTCTTTTCTTTCATATCCACCATTGTCTCGTGGAGAATATTACATTGTTCATAAAAGAATATGCCGTATCTTCATGTATACCAATTTCATGGATTGAAATGGTTGCAAATCTCCATAATACGACATTCTTGTCCTTTTCTAGATATTTTATGAATTGATGCAAAGAAGGACCATTTTATATTCATGAAGCAATGGTCTCGCTAAGTAAGGCATTAAAAGAGGTATCAAAATCAAAGATATGAAATTTTGCCTTTCGTTGTTAAGTCGGCTATCTTTAGGAGCAATGTTATTGATCCAAGAGCTCGTTCTCCTTGCCGATTAAAACCTCGTAACATCATCGTATCTCTTAATAGTTGGGATGCGTCAATATCTAAATACGGAAGAGTTTTCAAATTCATAATGTTAATCGAGGCATTTCCGTCAATAAGGACTCTCAAAAGTATCATATCAATTTTGTTACCGTGATATATAATGGACGATTATGTTCGCTTGTTCCGAGCAACTAGTCATTATCGAGAAGGTAATTTTCATTGATTCTTCCAATGGACAAATTTCATTTTGAGTACATTTAGCAAGTTGAGCTAAGCAAATGTCCGGATCTAAAAGGGCTTTTACTTCAACACCTCTCATTTCTTTGGAAAGCATAAGAGCATCATAGATGCTTAATTTTACCGGTAACTTCCTTAAATGAGCTAGTATGTTACAGTCCACTTTGTTAGAAGATCATCCTTATCTCTTCTTGTGGAGTTGAGGATGTTTTGGAGGAAATGATTTCTCCGATGTAATTGCTATTCTTCTTTCCTCATGGAGCCACTCAGAGGTAGAACTTTTTCACTTCTCAAATTAATTTCACTATTTCTTCAAGTTGATTATTAGATTCTTTTATCTCCGAGTCCGAAGATTCCAATTCTATGGACATTGGAGTTCCTTGTAATTGGTAGTGTAGCAATGTCATTCTCATCTTTATCATTGTCAGATTTTTCATCATTTTTTTTGTATTATTTTGTTGTTGTTAGATTGACCAAGATCATATACGATTTGAGTATTGTCTACAGGATTAGGATTTGAATGATCATTTTCAGAAGAATCACCCAAAATAGACAGAATGTAAGCAAAACTGGACTTATTATTATTCACAATAGAAGCAAAAAAGAAGTCATACAAAATCATCGGTTCAAGGATTTTTCGTCCTTCATCCGATATAACTATCCTAATAGAAGATGAGGAAACATAAGAACAAAAGGGTACAAAAGGAAAAATCCCTTCATCTGGAAGACTTCTAATCCCTTTCAGTTCTTTATTTTTCTTTTTCTTTTCTTTCTTGGGAGGCTTTGTAACTTGATATTTAGTAAGGATCTCCTCAGAAGATTTACCTCGAACAATGCTGTCTTTGTTCTTACTTTTGGAATTAAATTTTTTCGTTCAAATCATATTGACTGAATCTTTTTCAGGTTCTTTCAAATATTCTTTCAGAATTACTATATTTCCTTCTTTAAATTTGTGCTCTAACCAGACTTTGAAGACGAAACATTCTTCAATTTTATGTCTATGATAAGGACAATAATTGGGATTGTCCTTTATATCAGCTTCTGCTGGCCTTTTAGCTTCTTGTAGCTTAAATTCTGGTACTTTAAGCAGGCTATGAAATATTTTGCTGATAGCCTCAGTTTTAAATGAATATTCTTTATTCATTCTTTCAGCCATCATTTTCTTATCTGCCGGTACTGGAATTGGTTGTTGAAGTTGTAGTTGAGAAGAGCAGGATTGTAATGATGATTGGTTTTGTCGTTATTGTTTCTCTTGTTCGGGTTGAATCTGCATCACTTATTTACCTTTTTCTACAACATTTCCCGGTCTCTTTTCAAATATCTTGACAGTCTTTGTCTTTTCAGTCTTTTCCATTGCACTCATGTGTTTAGTTTCTTCTTGAAGATTGGTAGCTTTACTGAGCAATTTTTCAAAAGTTTTTATTATAAATCCTTTAAGCATAAATGCGATAGGACCATGGATATTCTTATGTAAGATTTCAACAGTGTGTTGTTCTTGAAGTTGTGGTTCACATTTCATGCTGAGATTTCTCCAGCGTCAAAATGTGATCCACTAAGCTTTCTCTTATTTTCTGTTTTTCAACTACTAGATCACCAACTATAGTGTGATGTTAAGCTCCAACAAATCATTGTATGAAGAGACTTTCAAGCTCTACAAAAGTTTTAACAGATCCATTAGGAAGTTCTGCATACCAGTCAAAGGCAACTCCCGTGAGACTATTAACAAATTGTCGGAATAAAACTGCGTTGCTTCCCCACGCATTACAACAGCTTTCTTTGAAATGTGCTAAATGTTGTCGTGTATTACCTGTTCCATCAAACATTTTAAAGACAGGAGGAACAATACCTTTAGGGAATTGGATAGAATCAAATTCCTCTGGATATGGTCTACCCTTTGGAATTAATGATCCAGCTTTTACCTGAGCCATTGTTTCTTTTACCTTTTGTTCCACAAGTTGTGTGATATCTTTTTGTGGAATTCCACTATGAGGGGAATCCTTTTTCTTTTGAGTTCTTTCTTCAACATCTATTGACTCTCCTTTATCTTCTAAAATGTGGACAGCCTCTGGCCTAACTATTTTAATGGTCGGTGATGGATTTGTTGGTGGATTTTGTAAAGCTGCTACCAACTCTTCCATTTTCTGCTCATGGCGACTGATTTGTTCGTCTAGCTGTCATATGATTTCTAGTAATTCATTTGTTGTATTTTCTTCATTCAACTCTCATGCTAAAGAAGTAGATCGTGTTTCTACCATATTAATGCTAGCAACATTTTCATTCGAACTATCAGAAGTATCTTTCTTTCCTCACATGAAGAATTGTTTGATATCATTTTTTTAACTTTTTCAGTCTTTCTTCAAATGATTTTGTAAGATATTCTTTATGAGTTCCTTCTTGTGAACTGTCTGCAGGAGTACTCATATCATTTAAATTTCGTTCAGACAATCTTTGTTTCCATTCATTGTCTTTTAGTATGGGACGAGACCCTCTAGGCGGTGTATCATCATATGGATAATCTGCATTTTGTAACATATGAACAAAGTCTGTCATTTTAGTGGATGTATCTTCCACTTCTAACATTAGTTTGTCATATTTGTCTTTGTCTTTTGTAATTATCACATCCTTTACTCTTGGCCCTAGTCAGAATTTTACTGGCACTCAAGTATATTGATTTTATGTTGGAGATTGACAACCTGTTTCTTCATAAACAGAGTTTTCTATTGCTAGAATTCTCCTTTTCATGGTTTTAGAGACTGCACATCCTCTTTTGTCCAACAATCGGGAAATTGAACATTTATCTTTTCGTGCTAATCTTTTCGTGCTAATCTTATATTACTGAATGTATAGCATGAATTGAGGGAGAACTCTTAGGTTGGAGAAAATTATCAGTATATTCAACAGGAATTGGAATATACCAATTTTCTTCTGAAAAGGAAGGGTTTCCAAAAATACTTTGCTCAAATTCAGGTGTTTCAAAATTATCATTTTCATTCCACCTTTTCTTTCTTTTAAGCGGTTGAGTCTTGTTTTTATGAATATTTTTGGAACAAGATCCAACTTCATATGTGGATGATGGTGGAATATCATCATCCTCGTCATATATTTGTTTTCCTTTGCTGTCAATTTTTCTTTTCATTTCTTCAAGAGTATAAGACTCTTCTGGTGTATACTCAGGTAAGTCTTCTGTAAAATTCAGAAAGTCTTCATAAGGTGGCAGATCAAATTCTTCAAAAAGGTTGTATATCAGTTTGATATGGGTTATCTAATGTAAATTATGTTTCACTAAACAATCCATAATCATTTTGATGAAAGGAAAGCTCTTCCTCTGTTGATATATCGAAGTCTTGAAAATAAGAAAAGATTGAATTCGGAAAATCCATTGCAACTTTTTTGAAATTTCAAGAAAAATGAATATTATTGACTTGTTTATAAACTGGGAATTTATTTTAAAATTTTGTAGTTCTTGTTTGTCAAAGAATGAAATGTCAAATGAAAACAAATGATAATAAAAGATGAGAAGAAAGAATCTCTCCAGCGAAGTCACCACTCTCTTGATGGCGATGTCGGAATCTCCTCCCGTGTCGGATTCGATCTGAATCGCTATCAATTCCTGCATCATGTCAATGTCAAGGAGTCGCCACTCTGTTTTAGTATTGCCCTAATCTTATTTCTATAAATCCTATAAAGGAATTAAGAAATTTTAGGGCTAGTATAAAACAGAGAAAAAGAAAGATGTTTATGATAATCCTTAAAGAAGATTCTAGAATGCCATATCCTAGAGTTTCTATATAAGAAAAATCACTAAGTGTTAACCAGAGATTTTTAGATATGATGGGTTCTTTAATTCTCCTATAGAAGCAAGCTTCTATAGTTAATTACACCTTAGACAAATTGTAATTGTCTAAGAAAACTTTTGCTTAATGTTGATCATTTATTTTTTTAGAAATATTTGTTTTTAGGGAAAGATGTACCCACTATCAATCCCAAATGTCATTTTGTCATGTCGGTTTTATGTCATTTTTGTTGTCTGTTGAAAGTTTTAGGTTTTGTGGCCAACCTAAAAGTTTTGGTTTTGTCATTGCTGTTTTGTTTTGTTTTGTCAATGTCATTGTTTGGTTTTGTTTTGTCAATGTCATTGTTTGGTTTTGTTTTGTCAATGTAGTTGTTTTGTTTTATTTTGTTGTTCGTCTCATTTCCACAATGTCGTCCTGCAAAACAGATTTAGCACACCCTATAACATGCAAAGGAAATCTAAATGAAACTTGTCTTCATCCTGCAAAGAAAACATTGTCAGAAATGATATCATGAAATGTTCATTTTCTCAGAATTTATAGGATGTCCAAGTTTGATTTAGCATGTCTTAAATGTCGGTTTATGTAGAATAATGGCAATTGAGTTTGGTTTGAAGTGTCAATTAATGTCATTTAATACCGGTATTTATTGAATGTCAAATTAATGTCAAATTTTGTTAAGTTTTATTTGGAATGTCTGATTTATGTCGGTTATGTCGATTTTTGTTTGAAATGTCAAGTTTATGTCAATTTGATTTTCGTTTGAAATGTCAAATTTATGTCCATTATGTCGATATCTGTTTGAAATGTCAAATTTATGTCAATTATGTTGATTTGAGTTTAAGATGTCTAATTTATGTTGATTATGTCAATTTTTGTTCGATTTTGTTGATTTATGTTTGATGTCGGATTAAGTTTGAGGTGGGTCAAACTTAAGTTTTGACTTAAATTTAAATTAAGTTTAATACTTAAATTTCAAGTTCAAGTTCATTAACTTAAGTTCATGTCTGTTTGAACTTAAGTTAGAATTTAAAGTTAGATTTAATGTAGATTGAATTAACTTGAGTTCATGTCTGTTTGAACTTAAGTTAGATTCAATGTAGATTAAATCTAATTAACTTGAGTTCATGTCTGTTTGAACTTAAGTTAAGAGTTAGGTCTAATTAGAATAGACCTAATTAAGTTTTAAGCCTTGTTTAAATAGTACTTAAAGGTTAATTAAGTCTAACTAAATAAGACTTAATTAGAATTATTGATCATCTAAATCCTTTTTAGGTAAGGTTTAAGTTTTAATTAAGTCTACTTTGATTTAACCAGGATTTATTTGAGTAAGGTTTAAACATTAATTAAGCCTGGTTAGTCAGACTTAATTTAGTTAAACCTTAGCTAATTAAGTCTAGTGTATTAATCTTAATTAGGGTTTATGCCTGGTTTATAATTCATTAAACCTTAGTTGAGTAAGGTTTAATGATTTAATCAAGTCTAATGTGATAGACTTAGTTGAAGTTTAGGTTTGATTAAACCTTAGTTAGTTAAGGTTTAATGGTTTAATTAAGTCTAATATGGTAGACTTAATTAGAATTTAAGTTTGATTAAACCTTAGTTGGTTAAGGTTTAATGGTTTAATTAAGTCTAATGTGGTAGACTTAATTATGGTTTAAGTTTGATAAAACCTTAGTTGGTTAAGTTTTAATAGTTTAATTAAGTCTAATGCGGTAGACTTAATTATGGTTTAAGTTTGATTAAACCTTAGTTGGTTAAGGTTTAATATTTAATTAAGCCTAATGTGGTATACTTAATTATGGTTTATGTTTGATTATACCTTAGTTGGTTAAGGTTTAATGGTTTAATTAAGCCTAATGTAGTAGACTTATTATGGTTTAAGTTTGATTAAACCTTAGTTGGTTAAGGTTTAATAGTTTAATTAAGCCTAATGTGGTAGACTTAATTATGGTTTATGGTTTGATTAAACCTTAGTTGGTTAAGGTTTAATAGTTTAATTAAGTCTAATGTGGTAGACTTAATTATGGTTTAAGTTTGATTAAACATTCGTTAGTTAAGGTTTAATTGTTTAATTAAGCCTAATGTGGTAGACTTAATTAGAGTTTAGATTGGATTAAACCTTAGTTAGTTAAGCTTTAATGATTTAATTAAGTCTAATGTGGTAGACTTAATTAGGATTTAAGTTGGATTTGGGTTTGAGTTAAGTTAAGTTCAAGTTAGGTTGAACCTAGACTTAAGGTTGACTTAAGTTCAATATGGATTGGACTCAGGTTAGATTTTAGTTTGAGTAAAGTTAGGTTCAAGTTAGGTTGAACTTAGACTTAAGGTTAACTTAAGTTCAATATGGGTTGAACTCAAGTTAGATTTAAGTTCGAGTTAACTTAGGTTCAAGTTAGGTTGAACCTAGAATTAAGGTTGAATTGAGTTCAATATGGGTTGAACTCAAGTTTGATTTAAGTTAGGTTCAAGTTAGGTTGAACCTAAACTTAAGGTTAACTTAAGTTCAATGTGGGTTGAACTCAAGTTAAGGTTTAAGTTTGAGTTAAGTTAGGTTCGAGTTAGGTTGAACCTAGACTTATGGTTGACCTAAGTTCAATATGGGTTGAACTCAAGTTATATTTAAGTTTGATTTAAGTTAGGTTCAAATTAGGTTGAAACTAGACTTAAGGTTAACTTAAGTTCAATGTAGGTTGAACTCAAGTTAAAGTTTAAGTTCGAGTTAAGTTAGGTTCAAGTTAGGTTGAACCTAGACTTAAGGTTAACTTAAGTTCAATATGGGTTGAACCTAAGTTAAAGGTTGAACTTGGGCTCAAGTTGGGTTGAACCAAAGTTAGAGGTTAAACTTGGGTTCAAGTTGGGTTGAACCTATGTTAAGGGGTTTTTTTGGTTTGAGTTTGACTAAACCTTAATTGGTTAATGTTTAACAGATTAATTAAGTCTAATGTGGTAGACTTAATTATGATTTAAGTTTGATTTTTATTTGATTTTAGGATGGATTAAACCTAATTAGGGTTTAAGTTTAATTAAGTCTAATTTAGTTAAGACTTAATGGTTTAATTAAGTCTAATGAATTAGACCCAATTAGGATTTATGTTTGATTAAGTCTAATTAAAGGTTTAATTAGGTTTAATGGGTTTGACCTAATTAGGGTTTAAGTTTAATTAAGTCTAATTTAGTTAAGACTTAATGGTTTAATTAGGTCTAATGGATTAGACCTGATTAGGATTTAGGTTTGATTAAGTCTAATTTAATTAAGACTTAATGATTTAATTAGATCTAATGGGTTAGACCTAATTAGGGTTTAGGTTTGATTAAGTCTAATTTAGTTAAGACTTAATGGTTTAATTAGGTCTAATGGGTTAGACCTACTTAGGTTTAGGTTTTGATTAAGTCTAATTTAGTTAAGACTTAATGGTTTAATTAGGTCTAGTGGGTTAGACCTAATTAGGGTTTAGATTTGATAAAGTCTAATTTAGTTAAGACTTAATGGTTTAATTAGGTCTAATGGGTTAGACCTAATTAGGTTTAGGTATGCCTTAAACCTAATGTTTAAGAATGTTAATTAAGTTTAATATGTCCTTAAACTTAATTTAAGTTTGGTTTTATATTAAAACTAATTTAGTTAAGGTTTAATGGGTTAATTAAGATTAATATGTCCTTAAACTTAATTGAAGTCTTGATTTTTGTATTAAACCTAATTTAGTTAAGGTTTAATGAGTTCATTAAGTTTAATATGTCCTTAAACTTAATTAAAGTCTTGATTTTGTTTTAAACCTAATTTAGTTAAGGTTTAATGGGTTGATTAAGTTTAATATGTCCTTAAACTTAATTAAAGTCTTGAATTTGTATTAAACCTAATCTAGTTAAGGTTTAATGGATTGATTAAGTTTAAATATGTCCTTAAACTTGATTAAAGTCTTGAATTTGTATTAAACCTAATCTAGTTAAGGTTTAATGGGTTAATTAAGTTTAATATGTCCTTAAACTTGATTAAAGTCTTGATTTTGTATTTAACCCTAGGGTTTAATGATTTTGATTAGGCTTAAGTTGTCTTTGAACCTAATAAATGTTTGTTTTGAGTTCATTTGAGTTTGGATTCATCATTTGCTTAGTCCATTATGAAATGGATTAAGGAAAGGTTTTGAAATATTAATTTTATAGTTAAAAATGTCTTTTAGATTGATTTGATAGCTTGAGAATTGTTGTTTTAGGATTGTTATATGTCACCCTAATATTCTCAATCATTTTGGATTTTAATTTTCCAATTTTTCAAATTTTATAATTATTTTTGGAAATAATTATAAAATATCATGGAAATTAGAAAATCATATTCTAGAGAGCTATCCTAGCCTTAGAAAAATCAGGAGATGTGTCTAAGGACTTAAAGGTTCTTCCTTAAAAATTTGACATTTTTCTGATTTGTAAATAATTTTTAATAATTAAAATACCCTAGAGAGTAGTTAATTATTTAAAAATTAAATACTGAGAATAAAATTATGATTTTGGTCTTATTATTTTCTTCTCTTCAAGAGCTTTCGAGAGGTATTTTTATTTTATTTTTATGAGCTCTAGATCAAAAGATATGAATTTTTGAAGAGTTTAAGGATTTTCTGAATTAAAAATGGCCCAGAAAAATCCACGGCGCGCCACGCATCCTCGTACTATCGAAGAAGCGGGAGGATCCAGTGTGCAGCGCGGAACAGCGGACACGGGAAGCGTAGATCAGCGTCATCCGTTCCAAAACATGGGAACATATGGCGGAGATAAATCCTTAAAAAATTCTAAAATATTCGAACCATCCAACTTCAAAGCTCAATATCTCACTTATTTCTCAACGAAATTGAATGACTTTTGAACCTATGGAATCATCTAGTGGTATAGATTATATCTATACGGTGATGATACATTTCTAGGCTAGTTTAATTCATGATTTTTTGATTATATGCATTATTTTGGAGAAAATAAATCCATACTTTGGCCACAAGTTTGTCGAGCTTGATCAGACCTGATGGTCAGCTTCTAGGACTCCCAAAGAAGATCTTTGTCACTTCAATTTGGTTTTGTAGCTAGCATTGGAGAGCAATTTTGGTAAAGTGGCTAGTTTGAGTTGATTTTGAATTTTGGCCAAATTAGCTTGATTGGGCTAATCCTATGACTTGATTTTGGTTGAAATAGGTTGTTGAGGTCCTTAGGAAGACGTTTTGTGTTGGGAGCCAAGGGATTTGGTCAGCCTATAGGTTTCTATGGATTTTTTCTTCTCTCTTCAAAATTTCGGCCAAGGGGGCCTTTTATAGCCATTGATGACCATGTTTCAACCTTGGTTAGCTTAAGATTTGATCATGGTATGGTTAGAGCTGTAGAGTACAACCTCCCCCATGTAATCCAAGCATCATCTCTTTGTTTCTCATGAGAATTTTGCCACCTAAGCAAGTGCACATTTCATGGCAATCATGGATCCAAATTGTCATGATAAGCTCTTGATCTCTTTGTTGCCATTCCATTGGCTAAGTGGGAGGTTAATGGTGACTCAAATGGTTGAGACCCTCTCATTGCAACACCTCATTTAATATTTCATGGGGTGGTGACACATTAGCTCCCCTCCTTAATATTTTTATAAAATATTATGATGAGCTTAAACATGGTGTGGAGGATGTTTAAAGCTTTGTCTTCTTACCATTGGGTGGTTAGGGAGGTGGCTAAACTTATCTCACCATGGCAAGACACCTCACTTTGTAAAGGGAGTGAGTCATACTTTAAATCACCATGATTTTGCCACCTCACCTTCATGTCATTATGCCCCTTTACCATGGTTAAATATGAGCCATCCATGGGTCATGTGTGAGGTCATAAAGGAGTTTTAGAATTTTTAGAAAACCATATGTCATAGGTTTTAAAAATTCCATTAATACCCCTCTTAATTTAATTTTCATTTTAATTAATTATGTCATTAATTAAATGTTGGAAATTATTTTATTAATCAATTATTAATTGGAAATAATTCCAAATTAATTATTTGATTAATATTCACGTCATTAAAGATGAATTTTGTCTCTTCTCATGACTTTTCAATTTAATTTTTACTTTAATTTATTATGTCATTAATTAAAATTTGAAAATTAAATCATTGGTTAATTAATTATGTAAAAAAAATTTTGGAATTAATTATTTGATTAATTCCATCATTTTTAATTAATTTGTGCACTTATGGCTTTTGAATTTAATTTTTCATTTTAATTAATTATGTCATTAATTAAAATTTTAATAATTAAATCATTAGCCAATTAATTAGTCAAAATAATTTTGAGATTAATTATTTGATTAATTTTGTCATTTTTATTTCATTTTGGTGCATTTTGTCATTTTATAACTTTTGATTTAATTTTCATTTTAATTAATTATGTTATTTGATTAATTAAAATATTTAAAAATTAAATTATTAGTCAATTTCATTTAATTAATCAAAATAATTTTAAAATTAATTATTTGATTAATTTTGTCATTTTGGAGTTTTAAATATGTCATTGGGTGAATATTTGGTCAAAATTTGACCATTTTGACCAAAGGTGACTTTTTAGGTCAAAATGTTGACCTATTGGGTCAACAGGGTTGGTCATTGGGACAGGATTGACCATTTTGACCAAAGTTGACTTTTTATGTCAAAAGGTTGACCTATGGGGTCAACAGAGTTGGTCATTGGGTCAGGATTGACCATTTTGACCAAAGTTGACTTTTTAAGTCAAAAGGTTGACTTATGGGGTCAACAGGGTTGGTCATTGGGTCTGAATTGACCAATTTGACCAAAGTTGACTTTTTAAGTCAAAAGGTTGACCTATGGGGTCAACAGTATTGCTCATTGAGTCAGGATTGAACATTTTGACTAAAGTTGACTTTTTAGGTCAAAAGGTTGACCTATGGGGTCAATAGGGTTGGTCATTGGGTCAGGATTGACTATTTTGACCAAAGTTGACTTTTTAGGTCAAGGGTTGACCTATAGGGTCAACAGGGTTGATCATTGGGTCTAGATTGACCATTTTGACCGAAGTTGACTTTTTAGGTCAAAAGGTTGACCTTATGGTCTGGATTGACCATTTTGACCAAAGTTGACTTTTTAGGTCAAGAGGTTGACCTATTGGGTCAACAGTGTTGGTCATCGGGTCTGGATTGACCATTTTAACCAAAGTTGACTTTTTAGGTAAAAAAGTTGACCTATGGGGTCAACAGGGTTGGTCATTGGGTCTGGATTGACCATTTTGACCAAAGTTGACTTTTTAGGTCAAAAAGTTAAGCTATTAAAAAAATAAGGTCAACAAACGTCAAAGCCCAATTTTGCTATAACTCTATCCTTCACAACAAGAAGTGTATCCAGGATCGAGCTTTTGATAGTCCTGGCGGATCTGTAGAACAATTAATTGCAGATTTTGTTATTTCACTGCGAATGCTGTTATGGGAGTTGTTATAGATATATATTCTAACATACCCTGGACTGAGACTGAGTATGTGCTTGTTAGAGGAAAGATGGTTGAGTTTACTCCTCAGCGCATCAATGCTTTCTATTAGACTCGGGAACCATTCGTGTGTCAATACGAAAACTTTGACACGGGAAGAGAGAATATGAGAGAAGTGATTGCTTTTCTTACTGACGGGCTAGAAGAATGGAAAGTAAGTCAAAAACAGTTGATAAATTTCTCCACCTCCACTTTGAATGTTGCTTCAAAAGTCTGGCATTATTTCATTTCTGCAAGATTATTACCGTCTTATCACCACAACGAAGTTACTAGAGATAGAGCGATTCTGAGCTACTGTATACAGAAGATGAAAAAGATTGATATTGGAGCTATTATTTACAAGAATATTCAGACGATTGCTATAGGCGAGACGATTGGAGGATTAGGACATCCTGCCTTAGTTCATGCCCTCTGTGTTCATTCTGGAGTGGCGTTCAGTAGTTCTGAAGAAGTGGTTATACTGTTGAGACCTATTACAAAGAATATTAGTCGTACTTATGAGTCTCATGTAGTAGCCAGAGTTGAGCATAGGAGTACTGATATTCCTACTACTAGTTTTGATGTTCCATCTACTTCTGAGCCGCCTACCTTATATGATATTATGGAGCAGCTGAGACTACAGAGTTCTAGTATGGATAGACTCCATGGTCGGATGGATGTATTTGAGGCGAGGAGTAATGTGAATGAAGATTATCTGCAGAGGAGAGTTGAGTTTGATATTGCTTATTATGAGGCTCAGTTCAGATTTATGAGGGGGGAGTCCGATGTGATATTTCCTACTGGCCCCAGCTATACACCATATAGACCTGATCCTGCTGATGACCCTGCTACTGATCCTGTTGATGGAGACTGTTAGATTGTTTGTTTTATTTCTGTTGTTCTTAGTCTGTTGTGTTGTACTGATGTGATGTAGTGGATATCTACTCTTCATGTGATATGTAGCCTTGTGTTGTACTGTTGTGATGAAGTGTTATTTATTTTTTATGTTATACTGTTGTGTTGTACTGAGACATTAAAACTGTTGGTTGTACTGTTAGTAGTGTGATAGTTTGTTTCATGTTATAGTGTTATGTTGGATGTTTAGATTTTTAATGTTAATTTCTCTTTACCCATGCAAATATTTAAAATTATTATATCACTACTACTAATTGTTTCATGCCTGCTAGTTGTGAATTTTGATTAATATCAGATAGATGTTGAAGATTTCAAGATCCCAGCACAGAGAGGTTAGTTTTCTTCTACTCTGAACTGTTTCAAATTTACTGAAAAATTTAAGTTTGTGGGAGGGTAGAGAAATACTAGCTTTTATTTGTTCTCAATTATTATATTTTCAAAAATTATTAGCATAACTTATGGCAGTTGAACCTCATTATAAGATAACTAAAACTTTTATTTCAATTGAATATTATGGAAGGATAAGATGAAAATTTTTAGTGAGAAAGGTTAATTTTATAGAAGTAAGATATTTGGTATGAAAGGATTTGATTATAGACAACTATTTAAACTATTTAAAGTAAAGAAAACTGTATTTTTGAAATGTTAAGGGACTTAAAGTATTGTGTGTTAAGAAGAGATTGTAACTTTGTCATGAATAATAAAGCTTGTACTTAACTATAAAGTAAGGAGGTGACTTAAGTTTGAACTTTAGAAAGAGGCGAGTGAAGTTCAAAATCGTTAAACGCTATCCACATATAGTAATCCTCAGAAAAAAAAAGAGAAAAAGAGAAAAGAAAAGAAGGATTGAAAAACAATCCCAAAAAGAAAGAAAAGAAAGAAAGAAAATAAAAGAAAAATGCTTATGAGGAGAAGCTTGAGGAGATGCCTAATAAAAAATTGGCTTAACTTGAATCACCTTAAAGGGATAGCTTGATTTCATTTCTGAATTTATGTTTAAAGTACTAGCCTACATTCTAATGAAGTTCACATGAACTCCTTTTTCACATAGTATTTTAAAGCACTTTAATGTAACAAATTATGGTTCATCTTGGAATAAATAGAAGACTAGAACTCTTAGACTTAATTACTGAATATTCTTATACCTGTAATGTTGACCTGAGTTACTAAACTTTTTATGAAAATTTAACCACTATATTATTTTGAATGAAAAATTTTAGTCTCTTACAATTGAAAAGTACGTTGCACAGAGTTATATTTTATGTAGTAAAAGGATTACTTGAGGACAAGTAATAGTTTAAGTTTGGGGCATTCTGATACACTGAAAATATATACGGTTTTTGCTATCTAATTTTACCTATTTTTGGTGATATTGCACTTTAAAGAAAGGTATTTTTCACGATTTGTTTCAGGTACGATGATTTTAGGTGATTGGAGTGAAAAGAAGCAAAAGGAACAAATCCGGAGCAAAAAGGAGCAAAATGGTGGAAAAAGTGTTCTGGTGACGCTGGCGCCCAAATCCAGAGAGCACAGAATTAAATGGCACAATAGAACACCGCTGGCGCCCTATCTGGCACCGTCGGCGCTCGAAGTCGGTTCAATTCAAATTTAAAGAGTTTTGGCGACTTTTTGAAGGGATGCCTATGAAAACTCTTGGGAATTTGTCTTTATCTTATAAGTAACTGTTTTGGACGAAAATGGTGTGCTTCTTTAGTGGTTTTAGAGTAGTTTTAGTGAGAGTGAAGTGTTAGGGTTTAGGAGTAGAGAGTGTAGAGTGAGGATTTGAGAGGGATTTTTCTCTAAGGACGGGAGGAGAAGAGGTAAAGTGAGAGATTGCTTCTTCTTTTCCATTCTAAAGAAAGAATCAAGTGTTGTAAAGAAGAAGAGAAGAGGATTCAAAGGAACTTCAAGGGAATTGCATAGGGGAAGAGAAAGAGATAAGTTGTATTTTCTTTTGTGGTTTGTATGACTTTTCTTTTATATATAAAATCCATATTTTATTATATCTTCTCCATGAATTCTGAGTAGTTTCATTGTCCTTCTTCTTGCATAAGAGATGTGATGATGGATTGATGTGGATTTGATGTGCTTTTAATGTGATGAAGAAAATGTGATGGCTTTTCATTTAGAACTTAGTTTACTTTCGATCTGGCCAATTGAGATGTTAAAATATGTTGTTAAACATTAAGTTTGAAAAGATTTAATGTCCTACAATAATAATGAAAGATCCATTCAAATTCCATGGATGAATTGTGTAGTTCATGGGAATTGAGTGCAAATAAATAGGGAAATGTGTTTTGATGGACTTTAATGTGGAGATTTCAGGGTGACAGGCTGAAATCCCCAAATTGGTTCTAAGCATAGTAACTAAATATCAAAGGTTAGCCTTCGGGTGAAGGGTGAGTGGGAGCTCCGAAGTAAGAGCCGGTATCCTCCGAGCCTAGCCTTAGAGCTAGTGACTAAACTTAGAATATGTCAATGTTCTTTTCTACTTAGAAGAGGGGGTACTCTTTTAAGAGCAAAGAATCATCTATGCTCCTATTTGGCACAATAATATAAATATTTGTTCCATATTAATCCACACATCATATTCTAATTTGCAAGAGGAAAGATAATTTTATTATATATCAAAAACCTTTCAAAAACTTAATTTAGTGTCTATTAGTTAATTTTGTCCTTAAAGTTGTTAGAAGTATTTGTAGTTTAGTTAACTGTTGCTGTTTTCTGCATAGAGTTAGTTGGAGTTTATGTTAAAATTTAAGTGCTATTTAAATATAGGATTTTAGTGCCATCTTACTTATCTTAGGATCGATTTCTTAAAACTTTGAACTTCCTTGTGGGATCGATAACCAGGACTCCATTAGAGCCTTGTATTACTTGATACGATACGTATACTTGCGTTGAATGCTTGAACTTATCAAAATCATTAAAAATATATAATTTGAGTTCATAATTCTTGCAATATAAGTCCTGTGCATCAAGATGTGATGATAGATTGATGTGGATTTAATGTGCTTTTAATGTATTGAAGAAATTGTGATGGTTTTTCATTTCGAACTTAATTTACTTTTTGATTTGGCCAATTGAAATGTTAAAATGTGTTGTTGAACATTAATTCTGAAAGGATTTTATGTTCTATAACAATAATAAAGAATCCATTCAATTTCCATGGATGAATTGCGTAGTTCATGGAAATTAAGTGCAAATAAATAGGAAAATGTGTTTTGATGGACTTCAATTTAAAGATTTCAGGGTGACAGGCTGAGATCCCTAAATTGGTTTTAAGATTAGTAACTAAACTCAAAGGTTAGCCTTCAGGTGAAGGGTGAGTGGGAGCTCCGTAGTGAGAGCCGGTATCCTCCCAGCCTAGCCTTAGACTTAGTGACTAAACTTAGGATATGTCAATGTTCTTTTCATGCTTAGAAGAGGGGGTACTCTTTTAAGGGTAAAGAAACATATATGCTCCTATTTGGCACAATAACATAGATATTTGATTCATATCATCAACACATCACATTCTTATTGCAAGAGGAAAGAAACTTTTCTCATATATCAAAAACCTTTCAAATACATAGTTTAGTGTGTCTGTTAGTTAATTCTGTTTTCAAAGTTATTAAAAGTAATTGTAGTTTGTTTAATTGTTACTGTTTTCTGCATAGTGGTAGTATAAATAAGTATTAAATTTTAAGTGCAATTTGAGTATCGGATTTCAGTGCTATATTATATATTGTGAAACACTTTCTTCTACTTCGTACTTCCCTGTGGGATCGATAACCAACACTCCATTAGAGCCCTGTTTTACTTGATACGATGCGTATACTTGCGTTGAGTGCTTGTACTTTACAAAATCATTATAATATATATAAATTTGAGTTCATAAATTCTTGCATATACATAAGTCCGCATCAAGTTTTTGGCACCGTTGTCGAGGAAGGTAACAAAGTAACTAATTAAGTAAAAAAAAGGAAGGAAGTATAAACATTATTTATTGATAATATAGTAATAGTAAACCTTTACTTTGTAGTGTGTAATTATGTGTTTGTTTACTTTTTAAAAGTATTTGTGTGATTGTATATGCGTAGTAGTGGATCTATAAGTTTAGTGCCTTACGATTCGAAGTTAGAGCGTACTATCAGAAAAATTAGAAAACAAAAAAAACAAATTGAAAATCCTTGTGAAATGGCGAATAATCAAGATAACCAGAGAAATCATCTTGGCAATTTGCCAAGTCCTTTAAGAGATTATGCTAACCAAACAGCAGACGAAATTCACATAACTATTCAAAATCTTGATGTTGCTGCTAATTCATTTGAACTTAAACCTGCTATTATCTAAATGGTACAAAATAATCAATTCAGAGGAACACCTAATGAGGATCCAAATTTACATCTCGCTAGTTTCTTAGAACTGTGTGCTACTTTTAAATATGACAGAGTGTCTAGTAACGTATCGTCAGACTTAGACTTTTTCCTTTTTCATTAAGGGATAAAGCTAAGGCATGGTTAAATTCCTTAGCACTTGGATCTATTAGAAATTGGGGAGAATTATCTCAACGGTTCAAATCAAAATCAAATTTTAGAGGTTGAGGATTTTACATTCGATACTGCATTACTTTAGGATCTTTCCCTATCGCAATGGTTCAAATCAAAATCAAATTTTAGAGGTTGATGTTTTTACATCCTATACCGCATAGTTTTAGGATCTTTCCCTATCGCAATGGTTCAAATCAGTCTTTGTATTTTGTCAACAATTGAATTATGTCTTTTGCTTCCTCAACATTAAGGAATGAACTAATGAAAGTTGGTTTCGGATTTTCATTAGTTCCTAAATTTACTTCTTTTAATTCATTAATTATTGATTTGATTTCTTCTTCCAATTATGGAGGAGCAACTTCGATTGGAAGATCAGATATCATTTCGGAATTGTGTTCTTCATTGACGACTAGACAAAATTTCGTATCATCTAATGGTTCCAGAGTACCAAACCCAACACCTTCTTTGGAATTAGGATTCTGTTTGTTATTATTCCACATTTGTTCAATAAAATGTGATTGTTTCAAAGACCATTGTTTGAGCTTTAAACTATTTTTAATAAATTTTTGTGCCCAAAGAGAGTGCAAATCAAAAGGAATTTTCATGGATTTTGGAAGAGTTTCATCTTCTATTTTTACATCAGTTTCAGTACTAGAAGAAATAGAGCCAAGTCTAAACTTAATTGGCTTTTTGTCATTACTAAGACCTCTTTGACTACTAAATTCTCAATCTTGGCAGTAGAGATTGGAGTTAGAGTCATAGAATGTATATAATGATTGATTTTATCATACATAGGTTCAAATTGGTTTTCTTTGTTTTCTTCTTCTAGAGGTATTTTGAAATGAGGTTCCATTAAAACCATCGATGTTGTTTCTTCTTCAATGTACAGGTGGATTTTGAATTTGAATGGTTTCTTCATTATAACAATTAGATCTTCTTTCCCTCGTCCTCGTCCTCGGCCTCGGCCTCGAGTATAAGTCTGAAGGGAATTAGTTTCATTTGTCTTTGAAGAAAAATGATCTTTTTCTTTTATTTTATTTTCTTTATCTTTTTCTTTCATATCCACCATTGTCTCTATAGAGAATATTGTTTTCTTAGTGCGTAATATGCTGCATCTTCATGTATACCGATTTCATGGATTGAAAATGGTTGTACTATAGACCTCGAACAATGCTGTCTTTGTTATTACTTTTGGAATTAAATTTTTCCGCTGAAATCATATTGACTGAACCTTTGTCAGGTTCTTTCAAATATTCTTTCGGAATTACTATATTTCCTTCTTTAAAGTTGTGCTCTAACCAGTCTTTGAAGATGAAACATTCTTCAATTTTATGTCCGAGCATTCTATGATAAGGTCAATAATTGGGATTGTCCTTTATATCAGCTTCTGCTGGCCTTTTAGCTTCTGGTAGCTTAAATTCTGGTACTTTAAGCAGGCTACGAAATATTTTGCTGACAGCCTCAGTTTTAAATGAATATTCTTTATTCATTCTTTCAGCCATCGTTTTCTTATCTGCCGGTACTGGAATTGGTTGTTGAAGTTGTAGTTGAGAAGAGGAGGATTGTAATGATGATTGGTTTTGTCGTTATTGTTTCTCTTGTTTGGGTTGAATTTGCATCACTTGTTTACCTTTTTCTATAACATTTCCCGGTCTCTTTTCAAATATCTTGACAGTCTTTGTCTTTTTAGTCTTTTCCATTACACTCATCTGTTTAGCTTCTTCTTGAAGATTGGTAGCTTTACTAAGCAATTTTTTAAAGGTTTTTATTATAAATCCTTTAAGCATAAATGCGATAGGACCATGGATATTCTTATGTAATTTCAACAGTGTGTTGTTCTTGAAGTTGTGGTTCACATTTCATGCTGAGATTTCTCCAGCGTAAAATGTGATCCACTAAGCTTTCTCTTGTTTTCTGTTTTTCCACTACTAGATCGCCAACTATAGTGTGATATTAAGCTCCAACAAATCATTGTATGAAGAGACTTTTAAACTCTACAAAAGTTTTAACAGATCCATTAGGAAGTTCTGCATACCAATCAAAGGCAACTCCCGTGAGACTGTTAACAAATTGTCAGAATACCACATTACAACAGCTTGCTCTGAAATGTGCTAAATGTTGTCGGGTATTACCTGTTCCATCAAACATTTTAAAGAAAGGAGGAACAAAAACCTTTAGGGAATTGGATAAAATCAAATTCCTCTGGATACGGTCTACCCTTTGGAATTAATGATCCAGCTTTTACTTGAGCCATTGGTTCTTTTACCTTTTGTTCCACAAGTTGTGTGATATCATTTTCTGGAATTCCACTATGAGGGGAATCCTTTTTCTTTTGAGTTCTTTCTTCAACATCTATTGGCTCTCCTTTATCTTCTAAAATGTGGACAGCCTCTGACCTAACAATTTTAATGGTCAGTGATGGATTTGTTGGTGGATTTTGCAAAGCTGCTACCAACTCTTCCATTTTCTGCTCATGACGACTTATTTGTTCGTCTCACTGTCGTATGATTGCTAGTAATTAATTTGTTGTATTTTCTTCATTCAACTCTCATGCTAAAGAACTAGATTGTTTTTCTACCATATTAATGCTAGCAACATTTTCATTCGAACTATCAGAAGTATCTTTCTTTCCTCACATGAAGACTTGTTTGATATCATTTTTTTAACTTTTTAAATCTTTCTTCAAATGATTTTGTAAGATATTCTTTATGAGTTCCTTCTTGTGAACTGTCTGCAGGAGTACTCATATCATTTGAATTTCGTTCAGACGATCTTTGTTTCCATTCATTGTCTTTTAGTATGGGACAAGACCCTCTAGGCGGTGTATCATCATATGGATAATCTGCATTTTGTAACATATGAACAAAGTCTGTCATTTTAGTGGATGTATCTTCCACTTCTAACATTAGTTTGTCATATTTGTCTTTGTCATTTGTAATTATCACATCCTTTACTCTTGGCCCTAGTCGGAATTTTACTGGCACTCAAGTATATTGATTTTCTGTTGGAGATTGACAACCTGTTTCTTCATAAACAGAGTTTTCTATTGCTAGAATTCTCCTTTTCATGGTTTTAGAGACTGCACATCATCTTTTTTCCAACAATCGGGAAATTGAACATTTATCTTTTCGTGCTAATCTTTTAAATACTGAATGTATAGCATGAATTGAGGGAGAACTCTTAGGTTAAAGAAAATTATCAGTATATTCAACAGGAGTTGGAATATACTGATTTTCTTCTGAAAAGGAAGGGTTTCCAAAAACACTTTGCTCAAATTCAGGTGTTTCAAAATTATCATTTTCATTCCACCTTTTCTTTCTTTTAAGCGGTCGAGTCTTGTTTTTTTGAATATTTTTGGAACAAGATCCAACTTCATATGTGGATGATGGTGGAATATCATCATCCTCATCATAGATTTGTTTTCCTTTGCTGTCAATTTTTCTTTTCATTTCTTTAAGAGTATAAGACTCTTCCGGTGTATACTCAGGTAAGTCTTCCGTAAAATTCAGAAAGTCTTCATAAGGTGGCAGATCAAATTCTTTAAAAAGGTTGTATATCAGTTTGATATGGGTTATCTAATGTAAATTCTGTTTCCCTAAACAATCCATAATCATTCTAATAAAAGGAAAGATCTTCATCTATTGATATATTGAAGTCTTGAAAATAAGAAAAGATTGAATTCGGAGAATCCATTGCAACTTTTCTGAAATTTCAAGAAAAATGAATATTATTAACTTGTTTATATAAACTGGGAATTTATTTTAAAATTTTGTAGTTCTTGTTTGTCAAAGAATGAAATGATGGGTTCTTTAATTCTCCTATAGAAGAAAGCTTCTATAGTTAATTACACCTTAGGTAATTTGTAATTGTCTAAGAAAACTTTTGCTTAATGTTGATCATTTGTTATTTAGAAATTATTGTTTTTAGGGAAAGATGTACCCACCATCAATCCCAAATGTCATTTTGTCATGTCGGTTTTATGTCATTTTTGTTCTCTGTTGAAAGTTTTAGGTTTTGTGGCCAAACAAAAAGTTTTGGATTTGTCATTGCTGTTTTGTTTTGTTTTGTCAATGTCATTCTTGGTTTTGTTTTGTCAATGTCATTGTTTGGTTTTGTTTTGTCAATGTAGTTGTTTTGTTTTATTTTGTTGTTCGTCTCATTTCCAGAATGTCGTCCTGCAAAACAGAGTTAGCACACCCTATAACATGCAAAGGAAATCTAAATGAAACTTGTCTTCATCCTGCAAAGAAAACATTATCAGAAATAATATCATGAAATGTTCATTGTCTCAGAATTTGTAGGATGTCCAAGTTTGATTTAGCATGTCTTAAATGTCAGCTTATGTAGAATCATAACGATTGAGTTTGGTTTAAAATGTCAATTAATGTCATTTAATACTGATCTATAAAAAATACCTATTTCTTTATGTCTTAATTCTTATTAATTTCTAAGGATATTATGCTTTAATGAAAGGTATTTTTTGTGTTTTTGGATGTAGGTAATGTAAAAAGGTCAAAAAAGGAAAAAGGAGCAAAAAGGAGTAAAAATGGAGCAAAATACAAAAAGTATAAAAAATTCTGGCCGGGCGCCTAGGCGCCAGAAGCTGGCGCCTAAGCGCCAGACTCGATACAAAAACTGTCAAGTTTTTGACAACGTTTGATCAGTTATTTTGACGGAGTGAGCGGTTATTGGACATTCTAGAAGACTGACAGTTGTTCCTTGATAATAGGACATGTGATACATTGCATTTGGATTCTCCAAAATGGTTTTAAACGCGAAGAGATGCGAGCCAAAGTGAAGAGGTGCGAAGAACTGGACGCAGTGTCCGACGCCTAGGTGCCAGATTCCGGCGCCTAGGCGCCAGACCGACCTTCTAGAAGATTCATTGAATGTAGACATATTGTGAAGAGGTGCCTCAAGGCAACCCTTGAAGCCTATAAATAGGGGTCCATTTCTTCAGAAAACGTGCCCCTCCCATTGTAACCCTTTCTCTTATCCACTTTAGGATCTCTCATCCTTAGAGAGAGAAATAGAGAGAAATTTAGGGCAACTTTTGTTTAGTTTAGTGAGTTTATTTTCAAGTTGTTGCATACTGGAGTTCATTACACTTGTGGAGTCGGTAGGAATCGGAAGATCCGTAAAAGAAATATTTGAGATAAGTATTTTTATATTTGATTTAAAGTTTAATTATCATGTTTTGCTATTTATTTTCAATGTGTTCTGAGTAGTTAGTTTACTTTCTTCCTTCAATTATGAAGAGATAAATAAGATAATATAAAGATTCGATGGAGAATTGAAATTCAAAATATTTTCAAAACATTGTGATGACATTAATACCTGATCTTACGTTACTTTTTAAATTGGCCTTTTGAATTGTTAAAACCTGTTGAAGAGTTTTGAGACATTGAAGGAGAAGAACTCTTAACTTGTAAATGTCACATGAATCCTTGGGTAGTCAAAGGCCATGTGTGGGCTATTCATGGTGAAGTGCAAATAAATAGGAAGATAAGATTTAAAGGGCGTAGAATTGATAAGTTTTTAGAGTGACAGACTAAATTCTTTTAATTTGATTTATAGATTAGGAAAGGGTCACTAGTAGGGCCGACCATAGCCACCCTTGGACATCTAGAAGTGTGAGCCTAGATTAACCCATTCTACTAACAATACATCCGGACCTATTCTGAAAATTAGCCAATGTTCTTTGCGCCTGGATCAAAGGGTAAAGAATAGGAATGCTTCTATTTGGCACAATATTATAAATCAAATTCTCCAACGAATATTAAATTATCTTAAAAATCTTAGATTAATTGAAGGAAAGAAAGTTGTTTGTTTTATATAGGTTTCATAAAATCATTTTCTTATTATTTTTTTCTTTATTTGCATCTAGTAAATTAATAGTAATTTATAATTAAATTAAAAGATAAAATAAAAATATTTTTTTAATTTATTTTATTTAT
Source organism: Papilionanthe hookeriana x Papilionanthe teres (assembly GCA_022702705.1). NCBI lineage: Eukaryota > Viridiplantae > Streptophyta > Magnoliopsida > Asparagales > Orchidaceae > Papilionanthe > Papilionanthe hookeriana x Papilionanthe teres. The sequence goes on along the minus strand of CM040432.1, from coordinate 9,626,007 downwards.
TTATTTTATTTTATTTTATTTTATTTTTTTTAGTTAGAAAATTTATCACTATAATTCTTCTCCGTGGGATCGATATCGGGGTCTTTGTTTCAAAACCCTATATTACTTGAAACGATACATATACTTGCGTAGTACCCCTAGTGTGTAAAAATATTTTCTAAATTTACATCATATTAATTTTATACACTAGCCGCTATTTATAAATTGAGTCAAAGTTTTTGGCTATCTTTTGAAAGCAAACATTACTGCGTTATTTGCGGTCGGGTCAAATACCAGTATTTATTGAATGTCGAATTAATGTCGAATTTTGTTAAGTTTTATTTGGAATGTCAGATCTATGTCGGTTATATCGATTTTTGTTTGAAGTGTCAAATTTATGTCGATTTGATTTTCGTTTGAAATGTCAAATTTATGTCAATTATGTCGATATCTGTTTGAAATGTCAAATTTATGTCAATTATGTTGATTTGAGTTTAAGATGTCTAATTTATGTTGATTATGTCAATTTTTGTTCGATTTTGTTGATTTATGTTTGATGTCGGATTAAGTTTTAGGTGGGTCAAACTTATGTTTTGACTTAAAATCAAATTAAGTTTAATACTTAAATTTCAAGTTCAAGTTCATTAACTTAAGTTCATTTCTGTTTGAACTTAAGTTAGAATTTAAAGTTAGATTTAATGTAGAATGAATTAACTTGAGTTCATGTCTGTTTGAACTTAAGTTAGATTCAATGTAGATTAAATCTATTTAACTTGAGTTTATGTTTGTTTGAACTGAAGTTAAGAGTTAGGTCTAATTAGAATAGACCTAATTAAGTTTTAAGCCTTGTTTAAATAGTACTTAAAGGTTAATTAAGTCTAACTAAATAAGACTTAATTAGAATTATTGACCATCTAAGTCCTTTTTACGTAAGGTTTAAGTTTTAATTAAGTCTACTTTAATTTAACCAGGATTTATTTGAGTAAGGTTTAAACATTAATTAAGCCTGGTTAGTCAGACTTAATTTAGTTAAGCCTTAGCTAATTAAGTCTAGTGTATTAGTCTTAATTAGGTTTTCTGCCTGGTTTATAATTGATTAAACCTTAGTTGAGTAAGGTTTAATGATTTAATCAAGTCTAATGTGATAGACTTAATTAAAGATTAGGATTGATTAAACCTTAATTAGTTAAGGTTTAATGGTTTAATTAAGTCTAATATGGTAGACTTAATTAGAGTTTAAGTTTGATTAAACCTTAGTTGGTTAAGGTTTAATGGTTTAATTAAGTCTAATGTGGTAGACTTAATTATGGTTTAAGTTTGATTAAACCTTAGTTGGTTAAGTTTTAATAGTTTAAACAAGTCTAATGCGGTAGACTTAATTATGTTTTAAGTTTGATTAAACCTTAATTGGTTAAGGTTAATGGTTTAATTAAGCCTAATGTGGTATACTTAATTATGGTTTATGTTTGATTAAACCTTAGTTGGTTAAGGTTTAATAGTTTAATTAAGCCTAATGTAGTAGACTTAATTATGGTTTAAGTTTGATTAAACCTTAGTTGAATAAGGTTTAATAGTTTAATTAAGCCTAATGTGGTAGACTTAATTATGGTTTATGGTTTGATTAAACCTTAGTTGGTTAAGGTTTAATAGTTTAATTAAGTCTAATGTGGTAGACTTAATTATGGTTTAAGTTTGATTAAACCTTCGTTAGTTAAGGTTTAATAGTTTAATTAAGCCTAATGTGGTAGACTTAATTAGAGTTTAGATTGGATTAAACCTTAGTTAGTTAAGGTTTAATGATTTAATTAAGTCTAATGTGGTAGACTTAATTAGGATTTAAGTTGGATTTGGGTTTGAGTTAAGTTAAGTTCAAGTTAGGTTGAACCTAGAATTAAGGTTGACTTAAGTTCAATATGGATTAGACTCAGGTTAGATTTAAGTTTGAGTTAAGTTAGGTTCAAGTTAGGTTGAACCTAGACTTAAGGTTAACTTAAGTTCAATATGGGTTGAACTCAAGTTAAATTTAAGTTCGAGTTAAGTTAGGTTGAACCTAGACTTAAAGTTGAATTGAGTTCAATATGGGTTGAACTCAAGTTAGATTTAAGTTTGATTTAAGTTAGGTTCAAGTTAGGTTAAACCTAAACTTAAGGTTAATGACCCGACCCGCAATAACGCAGTAATTTTTGTATCCAAAAGATGGCCAAAAACTTGACCCAATTTATAAATGGCGGCTAGTGTATAAAATTAAAATGTTGTAAAATTTTAGAAAATATTTTACACACTAGGGGTACTACGCAAGTATACGTATCGTTTCAAGTAATATAAGGTTTTCTTTTATAACCCCAGTATCGATCCCACAAAGAAGCGAGGTAAGCAATCCTTTAGGCTAATTCTAGTATATTTTTATAAGGCCTAAATTTGGAATGTCGATTAAAATGAGTTTTCTAATAACTAATCCTAAATTAAATTCTTAAATAAAAAGATAACTTATGGATAAATTGGTTTGGAGAAATTCGAGATGTTAAAAATTACCTTTCTCTTGCAATTACATAGATAATGTGCAAGAAAGATATGCTTAGAATTAATATAGTAGTGCCAAATAGAAACATTCCTATTCTTTACCCTTTGGTCCAGGCATAAAGAACATTGGCTAATCTATAGATCGGTTCAGGATGTTTTTATAGTAGAATGGGTTAATCTAGGCTCACTGTACTAGATATCCAAGGGTGGCTATGGTCGGCCCTACCAGTGACCCGTTCCCTTTCTATAGATCAAATTATTAGAATTTAGTCTGTCACTCTAAAAACTAATCAATTCTGCGCCCAATAAACAATATCTCCCTATTTATTTGCACTTCACCTTGAATAACCCGCACAAGGCCTTCGACTACCCAAGGATTCATGTGATATCTACTAGTTAAGAATTCATCTCCTTCTAGGTCTCAAAATTCTTCAACAGAGTTTTAACAATACAAGTGATCAATTTGTAAAGTAAATGAAGATCCGGTATGAATATCATCACCATAATTTAATAAGAGAATATCTAAGCAAATCTTAATTCCTAAACATGCATATATTTCATTACAAAATAAAAGTAAATGAAAATAATGTCATAAGAAGTAAAAGAATTGATAGAACTATATAATAAATTAAGTGTCAACAAGAAACTTATTTCCTTAGGATTCTATTATATTTATGCAACTATCTGTCACCTAGAAGCATCTAATAGATAATTCTATCATAAAAATGATTTTCCTACGCATGCCACTACTTCATATTAAAAGAAAGAGTAAAGGAAATCACTTATGAAACATGGATAATTCACGACAGAAAACTTGGTTTAAAACAAAGAAAATCCACTAGAAAGTGTTTACAACAATTACAAGAGAATGAAGAACACAATACTTAGCTTTTTCCTTCTGAAAGAAAGAAGAAGATCTCTCCACCAAAAGTTTCCCACTGATCCATGCTACGCTCGTACATCCCTTACATAAATATCTCAAAATCCCTCACCAATCTCTCCATAAGATGTAAAAATCTACATCTTCATAACTCTAAATGACTAAAATGACTAAGGGGAAAGAAAGAGACAATTGGGTGCGATTTTTTCTGAAGGAGTACCCTCTTATTTATAGGCTTCAAGGGTTGCCTCAAGGCACCTCTTCAAAATGTGTCCACATTCAATGAATCTTCTAGAAGGTGTCTCTGGTGCCTAGGCACCGGAATCTGGCGCCTAGGAGCCGGACACCGCGTCCAGTTCTTCGCACCTCTTCGTGATTTAAACTGCTCCAATGTGTCTAGATTCATTGTATCACATGTCCTATATATTAGGAATAACTTCCAGGCTTCTAGAAGGTCTAGAAACTACTTAACACCGTCAAAATAACTCCCAAAGTTGTCAAAATCCCGTCCAATAACCGTTTCTGGATGATTCTGGCGCCTAGGCGCCACCCTGTGCGCAGCTCTACGATTTTGCTCTGTTTGGCTTCGTTTCAACTCCGTTTCGCCCCATTTTAGTTACGTTACGTTCCTAACATCTTCACCTACAAGATAGACATAAAAACAACATTTCTCAAAAGTATAATTTCATCTAAAAACATGTGAGAAATATGAAAGATAGTAAGCATAGAAAGATATATTGATATGTGCTAAGTCAGAAGTTTCTTTCTTGCTCATTTTGGCTCAAAATTGCATAGTTTTTGCTTTATTTTCTATAAAATCATATTTTTATACTTGAAGATAAAAATATGCAAAATCACTTCCTTTATAGTGTAATATACAAATATGCATAAACTGGGCATGAATTGAACACTAAAAATAGGTACTTTTGTTTCATGGATCAAAATCCCCCAAACTTAAACGTTACTTGTCCTCAAGTAACACTATAATCATTAAAACCACATAAGCAAATCATGTGTATGAGTTTCTTTAGGAGTTTCTAAAATTTTGTTCTAGAAATATAGTAGTCCAATTTAGAAAAAATTTTAGTAAATGAGACCAATTTAAAGTTTAGAAATCTCTTAGATGAAAGAGTATGAAAATATGTGTTGCTATCTAATTCAGAAATGCTTGTAAAATTTTCAAAATATAGGGGTTAGGCATTTTATTTTCTTTACTTAAAAATCTTTATTAAAAATAATTATACTAACTATATTATATTTTAAAGCTTAAGATTTTCTCAAATCTTATACTTTAAAAAGCTCAGGTGTGGAACCAAATTTTGATTAGGCCTTTTAATCCTCAAGCTTCTCCTTCCTTTTTCACATAATATACTCTTTTTTTCTTTTATTTTTCTTTTTCTTTTTATTTTCCTTTTCTTTCTTTCTTTTTTTTTTTATTAGGCAAGGATTACTATATCTGGATAGGCCTTTAATAATTTTGAATTCCACCCTTCCTTTCCTAAAGCATAATGTAGATATATATCTTTTACTTAGAAATATAATAACAGTTTTAAAAATTATTTTTCAATAAAAGAAATTTAAATATTGAAAACAAAAGTCTAGTCCTTCTATTTTTCTAAAAATACAACTTTTCTTACTAAAGATGGTTACAAAATATTTATCATTTCTTCACTAAGAAAAATTAACTTTAAATTTTTCATCACTACTATAAATTTTAACTAAATTCTCTTAATCATTTCTATATTTAAAATTTTATTTCCCTAATATAACTTCATACACATAATTATTTTTCAATCAAAATCAAATTTATTTATAGCAGTTTTGAGGACAAATAAAATTTAAGTTTTTGAAAATTGTTTTTCATTCCCCCCAAACTTGAATTTTTTAAAATATTTTGCAATTAATTCCATAAAATGTATGAGGAAGAAAAATAAAAGTTAAATCTACTAACTACTACAACATCCTATCAAATTTAAACACATGCATAATCAGGATAGAATGATTGCAGGAGAAGGTAAATCTAGCCTAAAACATGCGTACAATAATATTAAACTAAAAAGAAAGTATACTAACTTTAAAATATATTTTTCTTCCTACTCCTAAACTTGAATTTGAATATGTATGGCATTTAGTACAGAAAATATAAGCAGGAAGAAAAATAGTTCAGAAATTCTATCTACCACAATTGTCTATCAATAACATCTACATGTATTCATCAGGACAAAATATATTGCAACATAAAGTAAATCTAAACTAACATGCTAGAATAAAATTAAATTAAAGAAAGGTTAAATAAGCATGACAAACATCGGCATGGCAAAATGTATTTAAGTGTTCTTCAAATCTCTAAATTATTGTAACACAAACACAAATACAAACACACAAACTAAAATATCTAGACTTGCAGATTCATACACAAATATCAATTGAAGTTAATTTGATCTCCTTTTCTACTCACATTTTCCCTCCTTACTTTCAATTTCTAACGGAAGAAACTACACTAATAACGTGGGTGTATTAATAAAAGTAGTGCAGTTCATCTATATTTTGTTTACTAAATAAGTTCGCAACCTTACTCAGTGAAAACAAAGTCAGTTAAAGGAAGTAACAGAGTTGACATGGAGTGGTCCAAGTCTAAACTCTACATGCTTTAAGGTAATGCTCAGCTCCGATTGATAACTGAGTTATAACAGACTCGTCAGCCTACTACTACCAGAAGTCATATACAAATTTAGTCAAGACCAAGGCGTAACCTCACAAATCTAATCTATTCTGCACTAAAGAAAACACAAAACAACACATAAACAATCATGACTCGCAAGCACACTAAATCAAAGCACACTGATAACTATGGGTTGCCTCCCATATAACACTTGGTTTTAACGTCGCGGGCCCGATAAATGATTCCACCTGGATCAAAATTCCAATTAAGTAATCCTCGATCAATCGCCCAATCATTTCTAGATCCAGGGATTTCTATAAAATCCTCAAATTTTAATTTTTCATTTAGATCTTCATATTCAGTTTGATTTATATAAGTGTTCATCATATTTCTTTCTAGATCCAATATTCTTCTATTGATTTGATGAATTTTCATATTAATATCATCCTTGAAATTTATAAGAAATGGATCTTTATAAGATACTTCAATATCTTCCAAATTTTGGATCGGATTCTCTTTAGATAATTCAGATTCAGGATTAAATTCTTCTATATTACTCTTCTGTTTTAAATTATCTTCCAATTCTTTCCCTTTATAATTATTAAATGATGGAGGATCTATCTTAGTTGAGGAAATAGGTTTTTCTAATTCCTTAGGAATTTCTTCCAATGGTCTTCCAATATCCTTATCCTCTTTTCTCAACTCAAAGTTCTTTTGAAATATATCCTCAAATTCTCTTCCAAGTCTTAGTTCAATAATTTTATCATGTTCATCATTCAATTCAGGTTTTTCTTGTGATCGAGTCGAATCCAAAGATATAAAGACTGGTTGTGTTGATGAATTCCCTAAATAGGTAGGCTTTAAAATTGTATGAGGTACATCCATCTTAAGTTCATGAGATTTTTAAACAGATGGAATTAAAAGTTTACTATTTTCGATAACGTCCATCATTTCGCACCTCTCTTGAACATACATACAGTCTTCTTTAAATAACATTTTTGAATCATCATGAAAATCCATTCCGACCTCATCTGTTATCTTACTCTCAGAACTTTCTTGGAAATGGTTTTTATTTAGATAATCAATTTCTTCCATCCAAAAACAATCATCAATTTTCTCAGCTGGATGTTTCATAGTCTTTAATACATCAAAAATTACTTCTTGGTCATTAATATTCATAGTCAACTTTCCTTTTTGCACCTCTATCATAGCTTGTCCAGTAACAAGGAAAGGTCTCCCTAAAATAATTGGAATTTCTTTATCTTCCTCCATATCTAATACAATAAAGTTCACAGGAAAGATAAACTTATCCACTTTAACAAGCACGTCTTCTATAACTCCTTTTGGATAAATGATAGATCGATCAACTAACATAAGGGTTACAGTAGTGGGAGAAATATCGACTAAACCTATCCTTCTAAATATAGATAGAGGCATCACATTAATGATCACTCCTAAATCACATAAAGCTTTTCCACATAATATTTTTCCAATTGCACAAGGAATTGTAAAGCTACAAGGATCGTTATGTTTCCGAGGAAAATTTTTCTGAAGTATAGTGCTGCACTCCTCATTTAGTGCAACTGTCTCATAATCCCCAAATTTCCTTTTATTGTTTAATATCTCCTTCATAAACTTTACATAACTTGGCATTTGTTCCAAAGCTTCAGTGAAAGGAATATTTACCGTTAACTTCTTAAATATTTTCATGAACTTTGAAAATTTCTTATTCAACTCATGCTGTCTAAGTCTTTGAGGAAATGGAGGTGGTGGTCTTTCTAAATTGATTTTAGTTGGAGATATTAATTTTTCTAGATCCTTAGAAACAAGTACTTTAGGTCTTTTAGTTTCCTTTGTGTCTCTCACAACTTCTTTCTCTTTTTTAACCACTTCCTCTATCTCTCTTCCACTTTTTAAATGGACATCTTCTACTTGTTCATCAGTGTTCTCTTTAGGGTTGATCTCAATGTTGCTAGGAAGTGTTCTTTGGGGTCTATTGCTAAGTGAATTAGTAATTTGTCCCAGTTGATTCTCTATATTTTTAATCGCAAGCATTTTGACTTCTGCAATCTGGTTTCCCATTTGCAATACCACTTCTTCCATAGACATCTTCTTATCCTCAAATTGTTGATCATTGTTAGAGTCCGGTGGATATGAAGGTCTATAGTTTGTGTTCCCCTGATTATTCTAACTTCCATTAGGATTCACATGATTATTTCCCATTTTTGGTTTCCACCATCAGTAGTATGATTCCAGTTAAATTTAGGATGGTTCTCCCAACACGGGTTGTAAAAGTTAGAATATGGGTTGTTTATGGTATTTAAAGTTTCATATGATAAGTTAGAATCAATCATATTCCCTAATGAACTTTCCTCACTTACTAGAGTAAATTGAAGCTGGTTCATTCCAAATTGGTCCAACTTCCTTGATATTGCGGCAACCTGAGATGCAAGAATTGTAATCACATCTGTATCATGAACACTAGCTACATTTTTATGATTTACCCTTGTAGCGGGCCATTGAAATTCATTTGTAGCCATTTTTTCAATTAATGCATATGCTTCATCAAATGGTTTTGACATTAATGATCCACCAGCAGTAGCATCAATTATAGACTTAAGGGATCCTACTAACCCATTGTAAAAAGTTTTAATGATTAACCAATTAGGCAGAGCATGGTGTGGACACTTTCTTAGGAGTTCCTTAAATCTTTCCCAGGCTTCGTATATTGATTCCTCTTCATATTGACAAAATCAGATAATATCATTTCTAAGTTTAGTAGTCCTTGAAGGTGGAAAATACTTAGCTAGGAATTTCTGAGTTAATTCCTTCCATTTTTTAATAGAGCCAGGTGCTAATGAGTATAACCATATTTTAGCCTTATCCCTTAGTGAGAAAGGAAAAAGCCTTAGCCTAACAGCATCATCTGACATACCGTTATAACGAAATATAGCACAAAGTTCTAGAAAACTAGATAAGTGTAAATAGGGATCCTCCAAAGGAGTTCCCCCAAACTGGTTGTTCTGCATAAGTTGGATAATCTCAGGATTTATTTCAAATGAGTCAGCTTCTACGACAGGGTTTTGTATACTTGAGTGAATTTCATCTGTCGTAGGATTTTCATAATCCCTTAATGAAGTATGATGATTTTCTAAGTTATTATCTTGAAAGTTTTCCACTTCCATTTCTAGTTTTTCGAGTCCCTTCTGTTTTTTTTTTTTAATTTTTTCCATTTTTCTAACTCGGGATCATAAGGCACAAGTCCTTCAGATCCTTTGTTTCGCATACAGAGCACAACAAATAGTATATTAACAATTAAACAAATAATAGATAAAATATATTCAACACAACAAAACATTTTCACGAACACCTTATTTTTCACACAAACAGTTTTTCCGAAACTACAATTTTCCAAGTCTAAACCTAATTATTTCAACTAAAATTCTCCTAAAGTTCTTACCGAAGCTTCCCCGACAACGGCGCCAAAAACTAGACCCGACCCGCAATAACGCAGTAATTTTTGTATCCAAAAGATGGCCAAAAACTTGACCCAATTTATAAATAGCGGCTAGTGTATAAAATTAAAATGTTGTAAAATTTTAGAAAATATTTTACACACTAGGGGTACTACGCAAGTATACGTATCGTTTCAAGTAATATAAGGTTTTCTTTTATAACCCCAGTATCGATCCCACAGAGAAGCGAGGTAAGCAATCCTTTAAGCTAATTCTAGTCTATTTCTATAAGGCCTAAATTTGGAATGTCGATTAAAATGAGTATTCTAATAACTAATCCTAAATTAAATTCTTAAATAAAAAGATAACTTATGGATAAATTGGTTTGGAGAAATTCGAGATATTAAAAATTACTTTTCTCTTGCAATTACATAGATAATGTGTGAGAAAGATAAGCTTAGAATTAATATAGTAGTGCCAAATAGAAGAATTCCTATTCTTTACCCTTTGGTCCAGGCATAAAGAAAATTGGCTAATCTATAGATCGGTTCAGGATGTTTTATTAGTAGAATGGGTTAATCGAGGCTCACACTACTAGATGTCAAAGGGTGGCTATGGTCGGCCCTACCAGTGACCCGTTCCCTTTCTATAGATCAAATTATTAGAATTTAGTCTGTCACTCTAAAAACTAATCAATTCTGCGCCCAATAAATAATATCTCCCTATTTATTTGCACTTCACCTTGAATAACCCTCACAAGGCCTTCGACTACCCAAGGATTCATGTGATATCTACTAGTTAAGAATTCATCTCCTTCTAGGTCTCAGAATTATTCAACAGGTTTTAACAATACAAGTGATCAATTTGTAAAGTAAATGAAGATCCGGTATGAATATCATCACCATAATTTAATAAGAGAATATCTTTGAAAATCTTAATTCCTAAACATGCATCTATTTCTTTACAAAATAAAAGTAAATGAAAATAATGGCATAAGAAGTAAAGAAATTGATAGAACTATATAATAAGTTAAGTGTCAACAAGGAACTTATTTCCTTAGTATTCTATTATATTTATGCAACTGTCTGTCACTTAGAAGCAACTAATAGATAATTCTATCATAAAATTGATTTTTCTACGCATGCCAGTACTTCATATTAAAAGAAAGAGTAAAGGAAATCACTTATGAAACATGGATAATTCACGACAGAAAACTTGGTTTAAAACAAAGAAAATCCTCTAGAAAGTGTTTATAACAATTACAAGGGAATGAAGAACACAATACTTAGCTTTTTCCTTCTGAATGAAAGAAGAAGATCTCTCCACCAAAGTTTCCCACTGATCCATGCGACGCTCGTACATCCCTTACATAAATATCTCAAAATCCCTCACCAATCTCTCCATAAAAATGTAAAAATCTACATCTTCATAACTCTAAATGACTAAAATGACTAAGGGGAAAGAAAGAGACTATTGGGTCAGGCGATTTTTTCTGAAGGAGTACCCTCCTATTTATAGGCTTCAAGGGTTTCCTCAAGGCACCTCTTCAAAATGTGTCCACATTCAATGAATCTTCTAGAAGGTGTCTCTGGCGCCTAGGCGCCGGACACCGTGTCCAGTTCTTCGCACCTCTTCATGATTTAAACTGCTCCAATGTGTCTAGATTCATTGTATCACATGTCATATATATTAGGAATAACTTCCAAGCTTCTAAAAGGTCTAAAAACTACTTAACACCTTCAAAATAACTCCCAAAGTTGTCAAAATTCCGTCCAATAACCGTTTCTGGATGATTTTGGCGCCTAGGCTCCACCCTGTACGCAGCTCTACGGTTTTGCTCCATTTGGCTTCGTTTCAACTCTGTTTCACCCCATTTCAGTTGCGTTGCATTCCTAACATCTTCGCCTACAAGATAGACATAAAAACAACCTTTCTCAAAAGTATAATTTTGTCCAAAAACATGTGAGAAATATGAAAGATAGTAAGCATAGAAAGACATATTGATATGTGTTAAGTCAGAAGTTTCTTTCTTGCTCATTTTGGCTCAAAATTGCAAAGTTTTTGCTTCATTTTCTATAAAATCATATTTTTATGCTTGAAGACAAAAATATGCAAAATTACTTCCTTTATAGTGTAATATCATTAAAAATATGCATAAAGTGGGCATGAATTGAACACTAAAAATTGGTACTTTTTTTTCATGGATCAGTTAACTTAAGTTCAATGTGGGTTGAACTCAAGTTAAGGTTTAAGTTTGAGTTAAGTTAGGTTCAAGTTAGGTTGATCCTAGACTTATGGTTGACTTAAGTTCAATATGGGTTGAACTCAAGTTATATTTAAGTTTGATTTAAGTTAGGTTCAAATTAGGTTGAAACTAGACTTAAGGTTAACTTAAGTTCGATGTGAGTTGAACTCGAGTTAAAGTTTAAGTTCGAGTTAAGTTAGGTTCAAGTTAGGTTGAACCTAGACTTAAGGTTAACTTAAGTTCAATATGGGTTGAACCTAAGTTAAAGGTTGAACTTGGGCTCAAGTTGGGTTGAACCTAAGTTAGAGGTTAAACTTGAGTTTAAGTTGGGTTGAACCTAAGTTAAGGGTTTTTTTTTTGTTTGAGTTTGACTAAACCTTAATTGGTTAATGTTTAATAGATTAATTAAGTCTAATGTGGTAGACTTAATTATGATTTAAATTTGATTTTTATTTGATTTTAGGACGGATTAAACCTAATCAGGGTTTAAGTTTAATTAAGTCTAATTTAGTAAAGACTTAATGGTTTAATTAGGTCTAATGGATTAGACCCAATTAGGATTTAGGTTTGATTAAGTCTAATTAATGGTTTAATTAGGTCTAATGGGTTAGACCTAATTAGGGTTTAAGTTTAATTAAGTCTAATTTAGTTAAGACTTAATGGTTTAATCAGGTCTAATGGATTAGACCTGATTAAGATTTAGGTTTGATTAAGTCTAATTTAATTAATACTTAATGATTTAATTAGATCTAATGGGTTAGACCTAATTAGGGTTTATGTTTGATTAAGTCTAATTTAGTTAAGACTTAATAGTTTAATTAGGTCTAATGAGTTAGACCTACTTAGGTTTAGGTTTTGATTAAGTCTAATTTAGTTAAGACTTATTGGTTTAATTAGGTCTAGTGGGTTAGACCTAATTAGGATTTAGATTTGATTAAGTCTAATTTAGTTAAGACTTAATGGTTTAATTAGGTCTAATGGGTTAGACCTAAGTAGGCTTAGGTATGCCTTAAACCTAATGTTTAAGAATGCTAATTAAGTTTAATATGTCCTTAAACTTAATTTAAGTTTGTTTTTATATTAAAACTAATTTATTTAAGGTTACATGGGTTAATTAAGTTTAATATGTCCTTAAACTTAATTGAAGTCTTGATTTTTGTATTAAACCTAATTTAGTTAAGGTTTAATGGGTTCATTAAGTTTAATATGTCCTTAAACTTAATTAAAGTCTTGATTTTGTATTAAACCTAATTTAGTTAAGGTTTAATGGGTTGATTAAGTTTAATATGTCCTTAAACTTAATTAAAGTCTTTAATTTGTATTAAACCTAATCTAGTTAAGGTTTAATGGATTGATTAACTTTAAATATGTCCTTAAACTTGATTAAAGTCTTGATTTTGTATTAAACCTAATTTAGTTAAGGTTTAATGGGTTAATTAAGTTTAATATGTTCTTAAACTTAATTAAATTCTTGATTTTGTATTAAACCTAATCTAGTTAAGGTTTAATGGGTTAATTAAGTTTAATATGTCCTTAAACTTGATTAAAGTCTTGATTTTGTATTAAACCCTAGGGTTTAATGATTTGATTAGGCTTAAGTTGTCTTTGAACCTAATAAATGTTTTTTTTGAGTTCATTTGAGTTTGGATTCATCATTTGCTTAGTCCATTATGAAATGGATTAAGGAAAGGTTTTGAAATATTAATTTTATAATTAAAAATGTCTTTTAGATTGATTTGATAGCTTGAGAATTGTTGTTTTAGGATTGTTATCTGTCACCCTAATATTCTCAATCATTTTGAATTTTAATTTTCCAATTTTCCAAATTTTATAATTATTTTTGGAAATAATTACAAAATATCATGAAAATTAGAAAATCATATCCTAGAGAGCTATCCTAGCCTTAGAAAAATCAGGAGATGTGTCTAAGGACTTAAAGGTTCTTCCCTAAAAATTTGTCATTTCTCTGATTTGTAAATAATTTTTAATAATTAAAATACTCCAGAGAGTAGTTAATTATTTAAAAATTAAATACTGAGAATAAAATTATGATTTTGGTCTCATAATTTTCTTCTCTTCAAGAGCTTTCAAGAGGTATTTTTATTTTATTTTATGAGCTCTGGATCAAAAGATATGAATTTTTGAAGAGTTTAAGGATTTTCTGAATTAAAATGGTCCAGAAAAATCCACGGCGTGCCACGCGTCCTTGTACTGTCGAAGAAGCGGGAGGATCCAGTGTGCAGCGCGGAACAACAGACATGGGAAGCGTAGATCAGCTCGTCCGTTCCAAAACACGGGAACATATGGCGGAGATAAATCCCCAAAAAATGCAAAAATATTCGAACCGTCTAACTTCAAAGCTCAATATCTCACTCATTTCTCAACAAAATTGAATGACTTTTGAACCTATGAAATCATCTAGTCGTATAGATTATATCTATATGGTGATGATGCATTTCTAGGCTAGTTTAATTCATGATTTTTTGATTATATGCATTATTTTGGAAAAAATAAATCCATACTTCGGCCACAAGTTTTTTGAGCTTGATCAGACCTGATGGTCAGCTTCTAGGACTCCCAAAGAAGATCTTTGTCACTTCAATTTGGTTTTGTAGCTAGCCTTGGAGAGCAATTTTGGTAAAGTGGCCAGTTTGAGTTGATTTTGGATTTTGGCCAAATTGGCTTGATTGGGCTAATCCTATGGCTTGATTTTTGTTGTAATAGGTTGTTGAGGTACTTAGGAAGACTTTTTGTGTTGGGAGCCAAGGGATTTGGGCAGCCTATAGGTTTCTATGGATTTTTTCTTCTCTCTTCAAAATTTCGGCCAAGGGGGCCTTTTATAGCCATGGATGGCTATGTTTCAACCTTGGTTAGCTTAGGATTTGATCATGGTATGGTTAGAGCTGTAAAGTACAGCCTCCCCCATGTAATCCAAGCATCACCTCTTTGTTTCCCATGAGAATTTTTCCACCTAAGCAAGTGCACATTTCATGGCAATCATGGATCCAAATTGTCATGATAAGCTCTTGATCTCTTTGTTGCCATTCCATTGGCTAAGTGGGAGGTTAATGATGACTCAAATGGTTGAGACCCTCTTCTTGCAACACCTCATTTAACATTTCATGGGGTGCATTAGCTCCCCTCCTTAATATTTTATAAAATATTATGATGAGCTTAAACATGGTGTGGAGGATGGTTAAAGGTTTGTCTTCTTCCCATTGGGTGGTTAGGGAGGTGGCTAAACTTATCTCACCATGGCAAGACACCTCACTTTGTAAAGGGGGTGAGTCATACTTTAAATCACCATGATTTTGCCACCTCACCTTCATGTCATTATGCCCCTTTACCATGGTTAAATATGAGTCATCCATGGGTCATGTGTGATGTAATAAAGGAGTTTTAGAATTTTTAGAAAACCATATGTCATAGGTTTTAAAAATTCCATTAATACCCTTCATGATTTAATTTTCATTTTAATTAATTATGTCATTAATTAAATGTTGGAAATTATTTTATTAATCAATTATTAATTGGAAATAATTCCAAACTAATTATTTGATTAATATTCATGTCATTAAAATTGAATTTTGTCTCTTTTCTTGACTTTTCAATTTAATTTTCACTTTAATTAATTATGTCATTAATTAAGATTTGAAAATTAAATCATTGGTTAATTAATTATGTAAAAAAAATTTTGGAATTAATTATTTGATTAATTCCATCATATTTAATTAATTTGTGCACTTTATGACTTTTGAATTTAATTTTTCATTTTAATTAATTATGTCATTAATTAAAATTTTAATAATTAAATCATTAGCCAATTAATTAGTCAAAATAATTTTGAGATTAATTATTTGATTAATTTTGTCATTTTTATTTCATTTTGGTGCATTTTGTCATTTTATTACTTTTCATTTAATTTTCATTTTAATTAATTATGTCATTTGATTAATTAAAATATTTAAAAATTAAATTATTAGTTAATTTCATTTAATTAATTAAAATAATTTAAAATTAATTATTTGATTAATTTTGTCATTTTGGTGTTTTAAACATGTCATTGGGTGAATATTTGGTCAAAATTTGACCATTTTGACCAAAAGTGACTTTTTAGGTCAAAAGGTTGACCTATTGGGTCAACAGGGTTGGTCATTGGGACAGGATTGACCATTTTGACCAAAGTTGACTTTTTATGTCAAAAGGTTGACCTATGGGGTCAACAGAGTTGGTCATTGGGTCAGGATTGGCCATTTTGACCAAAGTTGACTTTTTAAGTCAAAAGGTTGACTTATGGGGTCAACAAGGTTGATCATTGGGTTTGAATTGACCATTTTGACCAAAGTTGACTTTTTAGGTCAAAAGGTTGACTTATGGGGTCAATAGTGTTGTTCATTGGGTCTGGATTGACCATTTTGACTAAAGTTGACTTTTTAGGTCAAAAGGTTGACCTATGGGGTCAACAGGGTTGGTCATTGGGTCAGGATTGACTATTTTGACCAAAGTTGACTTTTAGGTCAAGGGTTGACCTATAGGGTCAACAGGGTTGGTCATTGGGTCTAGATTGACCATTTTGACCAAAGTTGATTTTTTAGGTCAAAAGGTTGACCTTATGGGGTCAACAGTGTTGGTCATTGGGTCTGGATTAACCATTTTGACCAAAGTTGACTTTTTAGGTCAAGAGGTTGACCTATTAGGTCAACAGTGTTGGTCATTGGGTCTGGATTGACCATTTTAACTAAAGTTGACTTTTTAGGTCAAAAAGTTGACCTATGGGGTCAACAGGGTTGGTCATTTGGTCTGGATTGATCATTTTGACCAAAGTTGACTTTTTAGGTCAAAAAGTTAAGCTATTATAAAAATGAGGTCAACAAACGTCAAAGCCCAATTTCGCTATAACTCTATCCTTCACAACAAGAAGTGTATCCAGGATCGAGCTTTTGATAGTCCTGGCGGATCTGTAGAACAATTAATTGCAGAGCGAAACTGGGAGCGATTTTGTTATTTCACTGTGAATGCTGTTATGGGAGTTGTTATAGAATTATATTCTAACATACCCTGGACTGAGACTGAGTATGTGCTTGTTAGAGGAAAGATGGTTGAGTTTACTCCTCAGTGCATCAATGCTTTCTATCAGACTCGGGAACCATTCGTGTGTGAATATGAAAGTGTCGGCATATTTTTAGGTTAGTGTGTTGTATTTTAAAAAGGGGGTCGCCTACAGAAATTGTCGGCGAATTTTAGATTTTTAAATTTAATTTAGATATATATAATTTAGAAAGTAGCATTTGATTTTGAAAATAATTTTAAATTTGAAAATTTTAAGATATGAAATCAAGCCGATCTCACATCCCAAATAGTTTATATAATGAGCGCCGCACCACAAACCGTGTATCTATCCCGAAGAATAGACACACTTGCTTGATGATGGGGCTCGATTAAATAAACTAAAAGATTTGTGACATCCGTTTGGTGCGCGAACCATTTTATTTGCCGACAAGTTCCCACGCTTAATATGAAAAACATTAAACGGGGTTTATATTATCCGGGTTCTTAAAATTCCCTATAAGGGCAAGCCCCTATAGTTAATTACATCTTAAGTGACGGGAATCACCTAAGAAAACTCTCGATAATAATCGGTAGTTACGCTCTCAAGAATTTCAAAGTTTAAGTTTTAAAGGGATTGAATTTTAGAATTTCAATAGGGAATGGATCAAGTTTGGAACATTTTATTTTGGGAATTCAAAGGAAGAAAGGTAGGAGAAATCACAGATTCGAAGCGAACTTCGGTAATTTCCCGACTATCCTATCGTTTGGCTTGAATTTAGGAAAGTCCTAATGTTTATTTAACGTTTTGATCTTGCCAATTTTAATTAATTAGGACTTATATTCGTATGACATGATCATACAAATAGCCTCGAAGATGTGAGGGTTTATGTCGTATCGGACCACTACCTCGGAAATCCTAAGACTGGTTAGGGCTTAATTTGCAATGCAAATGCCTAACAAAAAGATTGAGGATTTATGTTGCACTAGGCAAACTACCTCGAAGTCCTATGGTTTGGTTATTTAATTCTAAGAAAATTTTGCTAAAGTAGACTCAGGTTTTGCTGATGACGATGACCGTGCTGTCCACCATGCTCCGAGCTTCTTGTTGTTGCAGAGGGTTTAGTTTTAGAAGATTGTAATCAAAAGAGAAGGGAGAAGTTTGGTTTTAGAAATCTTAAAGTCCAAGTGTTTTTTATGTTTTAATTAAAACAAATCTTAAAGTTGATTATAACAACACCGGTTAAGATCCCACGGTTCCATCCTTCCGGCATCATTATTTTTATCGGATTCACTTAGTCCAGATGAATTTGCTAAACTCAACTAAATGAGTTCCACACTTTCATTTATACCGTGGGAAATCCCGTTAGCAACACGTATGTTACATCATCCGAGGTATTCCCGATCATCCAACAAGACGTTTTAATTTAGTTGTAATTGTAGTTTTGTATTCTGTTTGTGATTAAATTTTGAGTTGCTTTA
Source organism: Papilionanthe hookeriana x Papilionanthe teres (assembly GCA_022702705.1). Classification (NCBI taxonomy): domain Eukaryota; kingdom Viridiplantae; phylum Streptophyta; class Magnoliopsida; order Asparagales; family Orchidaceae; genus Papilionanthe; species Papilionanthe hookeriana x Papilionanthe teres. The sequence continues at coordinate 9,607,738 of CM040432.1, read as the reverse complement.
TATTTTGAAATGTTGTGGCGGTGAATTTTATCTTGTAATGACTTTTAATTTAGTTTTGGTTTCAGTTTTAGGGACTATCCTAAAGGTGTCGGTTTTCATGCAACAGTTGTTTATCATGCAAGAAAAGTAAGCGCATTTGCAATAAGGTAAATTGCAAGAAGGTAAATTGCAATAAAATAAAAGCGTACCTGGAGGGTCTTCCCGTCATCCGGCATCGCACTTAAACACAATTTAGAATATTTAAGCATTTAAAGCAAGTTCCTAGGTAAAGCTAAGGGAAGGGTTATGGTTTTCTACCAAGTTCCTAATCCTATAGCTAGTCATCTCCTATGATGTCTAGGTTCTTATGTTATAAACATCCTATCGTATTGAGGAAGTGCTTGAGACGAATCTTAAACATCTTTTCAATACTTCTAGGATTATTTTAAGTCCAAGAGAATTTAATTATACAATGAATCAATCATCCAGGAGTTCAAGTTTTGTTATCTTGCTCAGTGAACTAGGACATTTGAATATCCTACGAGTGAAATAATACTTCACTTAACACTCCATTTAGGAGTTATGACAATAAGAACTTTTGAGGGCAAATCGATATTCAAGTGATTTGTGATTCGACTTAATTTTAATTAATGGGTTTAAATTTGGAATAGTGTTCGAGTTGTTTTAGATTTACTTTTGAATTCTTTATGTCTTAAGTGATGTTATATTTAATTCAATTTAATTTAATTTTAATTTAATTTAATTTGGTTTAGTTTTACTTTCAATTTAATTTAATTTAATTTAATTAAGTTTAATATATTTTAATTTAATTTAATATAATATATTTTAATTTAATTTAATTGAATTTAGTTTAATTTAATTTAATTGAATTTAGTTTAATTTAATTTAATTTAATTTTAAATTTAATTTAATTCAATTTAATTTAATTTAATTTAAATTTTAATTTAATTTTATTTTAATTTTAATTTAATATTTTATTTTTTTTATGCTTTAAGGATGATTTAATTTTAATTGTTAAAATACTAATTTAATTGAAATCTTAGAAGGATTTAATTTAAATGTTTTAACTTTTTAATTTAATTTAATGATTAAGTCATTTAGCATTTTGAATCTTGAATTTGGATTATCATTTTAATTAGGAATTAAATATTATTGAGGTGATTAATTTAGGGATTCTTAAATTAAAGAACAAATCTCCTCCTAATAGTATCCCTATTTTAATAATTCTAATTTTTTTTATTATTCTTCCAAGTTTAAACAATTATTTAATTAAGGTTTATTTTAATTACTTTCAAATTATTTGGTAGGTTTCTACCCTTTAATTACCTAAGTTTCAAACATCCAAAATCAACTTAGTATCAAATATTTTACCCACCCTTTTAATTAAACCTAAAATTTTTTTATTATAGGTTAAAATTTTAATTACTATTTTGCCCTTTAAACTTACTAATTTCATAACTCACTAAATTGAGCTTAAATGAATTTGAAATTTTTATGTGACTTCACTCATATGTCAATCAAGACATTAGAGGAGAAAATGTGATTTTTCTGTATTTAATTTATTTATATAATTATTTTTGGTGGAAAATAAGAATTTTCAAGGAAAATTTAATAACATGACCAAGGGAAAGTTTACTGTCCTTAAGAAAATTATGTGACATTCCTAATGACCAGAGGACCATTTGGACCAATTTTGGTGATTTTTTTGAATTATATTATTTTTATTATAATTATTTTGAGTTTTGGAGTATTAATTAATTTAAAAATAAAATAAAGGTTGAAAAATAAATTTTATATTTTTCAAAAATCTCTTTGATATCAAGGAAACCAGAGAACCAATTTTTATAATTTTCTGATTTTTCTTTGATTTATTAGAATTATTTTAGTGGAAATGCTAGAAAATACATTTTCTTTAATTTTAAAATTACCTTAGGGCTTTAAAATTTAATATCTCATCATAGAGACTTAAGAAAAATATGGGGTTTATTCCTAAATGATTAAAATTCAAAATGTGACATTTTGGTGAATTTTATTATTTTTGTGATTTTTATTATTTTTTAATTATTAAAAATATTAAAATAATGTAAAAAATCAACTTTTTTGGAAAATTACAATTTTATTTTTCTTAAATTCCTCTAATATCAGAGAGGCTTCAAAACCAATTTGGTGAATTTTTAAAAAGTATTTTGAAAGTTATGAATTTTCAAAGTTTAAGTTTGGCTAAATGGCTTAAGCAACCCATTTGATAGGGCTAACCAAGTTTAATTGACTTCAAACTTTTATGGTGGGTTCCCCTGATCCTAAAGGTCAGTGGAGAATTGATTTCAAGTCAATTTGATGTATGATTAGCTCTAATTAATTAAAGCTCCATTTTGGGTGTTTAAGCCAATTAGGGTTATTACAAGTGAGTTAACTCAAAAATCATTTTCCCTAGGGTCCTCTGGTCATAAGAAATATCACCAAATTTTCCTAGAATTTATTTCACAACATGCTAATTATTAGAATTAAAATACTCAGAATAGTGACCTAGAGTTGAAAAATCAATAACTCTTCATAGGGGTGGCCTCTAACTTTGGAAAATTCAGGGAATGTTTCCAAATCCAGAGGCTTCAAAAGCCCTATGGTCTCATGCCATGGTGAATTGTATACATGCATGGAGAATTGAAATAGTACAGAGAGTAAATAAATAATTAAAAATAAAATACTTGATGAAATTAAATGATTTCTTTTCCACATTATTCTCCTCTGTTCACTGAGCAAGAGGGTATTTTTATTTTATTTTTCTGATTTTCCTACACAGAGTTATGCATTTTTGAAGTTTAGGGAATTAAATAAATAAGAAAATCCCCATTTTTCTACTTAAGTGACGCGGCGCCAGCTCAAACTCGGCAGCTTCGAACGCACACACGTCGTCTTCTGATTCGGCGCCGCCATCCGACTCAGCGCTCCAGGGCCCCGCGGTTCACGGACCATCGCGTTGTCCGGCTCAATACAGACCGTCCGCTCGATACACGCTTGATCCGACGGCTCCCAGTCATCGTCTACGACTGGTGTGCACCCGTGACCGTCAACCTTCTAACCCTAATTTCTCACTCGATTCTCAACGGATTTTCGTGTTCTTATGCTCTATGGATTCGTCTTGAGGAGATGAACACATCCATACGGTAAACATGTATTGAAATTAACTCAAATTAAATAGACAATCTCTGTAAGCTCGGGAAGAAGAATGAGTCCATACCTTTGCTCAGAGAAGTGTGGCTTCAATCTGAGGGTTGTGTCACCTTCAATTGGGTCCAAGCAAGCTCCAGATGAAGTCCCTTGGGCTGGTGAATTGTTCAGGTATGATTTTGACCACAACCGATTACAAAGCTTGGAGTCTGGAACAGATGGGTGGCCTGGAGAGGGGGCTTTCACTGGGGAACTCCTTCTCTTGACCTTGTGCAGGTGTGGGTGAGTTTAATTTGAATTTGGTGGAGAGTTGAGAGATGTCCTATTTTTGGGTGGAGTTTTTGCTGAGAAATTGGGCTCTGTTGGTGGGGATTAGGGCAAATTGTCACTGGGGATCAAGCTGCTCTAAGTGTGGAGAGTGGTGCGGAGCAATTTTGGCGGGGTTTCGAGTAAGGTCCGGTTCAGCACCTCTCATGGCCGAGAGGAGGTGAGGTTTAAATAGGAGAGGGTGGAGGGCCTCCCGGGGGGTTTAAGGCTTGGGATCGTTGCTTAGGTCGAGGAAGAACAACCATGGTGGCCATTGGGCATGGGGCGGCTCAACGAGGAGAATTGAATTTTTGGCTTCTCCGAGGTCTCGACCATGGTGTTTTCCGGCGGCACGGAGGCTGGCCGGCCAGGGTCAGGTCACCCTCAAGGTCAGGGAGGTCAGTGGCGGGGCTTAGTGCAGTCAATTGGCCATGGACATGTGTAAAGGAGTTGAATTGAAATGGAATGGGGGGAAGGCTATTTTGGGTTCAAATGAGTCAACCCATGGTTTTGGGCTAGGTTCACCACCCAAGGCCTGGTTTTGGGCTGAAAAGAGTCACTTGGGTCAGCCAAAGAAAATGGTGTGGTCTCCATCCATGGTGAGGTGGCTAAGCATGGTTTAGTGTGGGACATGCTTAAGGTAAAAGAGGGTTTAAGAGGGTTTAAGAAAGGGATCCCCTCTCTTGCCATTAATGGTTTGGTGAGGTGGAAAGTAGATTCCATGGCTCTCATGGCTCCCATGGGACTCATGCATGGCTTCATGGCTCCATTTGGCTTGGAAAAGTTAAGTCAACTTTCATGGAGAAGGATTTTGTGAATTTTGGTATTTAGGGGTGATTTGGCATGAGGCTTGATTTGGAATCATTTGATGATTGATTTAGGACTTAAGGGATGATATCAATTAATGGGGTGATGAAAAGAATGTCATATGGGCTTTAGCATGAAGTTTGGGCCTTTGAAATTTAGTGAAAATGAGCTTTTAAAATGGTTTAAGGAAGTGGGCTTTTGGATTTTAAAATGGATTTTAGGATGAAAGTTTGGTAAAGGCTTGGGCCAAATAATTGTTGGGTTTGGTTTAGGGGTATGTCATGAATGATTTGAAATGAGTTTGGAGTGATTTGGGTTTGAATGGGGTTAGATTTGGACCTCTTTGGTAAATGGGCCAATGTAGGTCAAATTGGGCTAACTTGGGCCAATGTTGGGCTAGGGTTGAAATTGATGTAAAATTAATGTTGGGAAATATTTATGGGAGTGTTTCAAAGAGGTTTTGGCTTTGGTTGGGTTTTGATTTTGGGGTTTGGGCTTATTTGGGTTAGGTTTAGGTTTAGGTCAAAATTGGGCCTTTTAGCTTTGGGTTGAATTTGAGTGGGGTTTGGGTCTAAAGTTTGGGTAAATCATGTTAGTGTTTTGTTTGTGGGGATGTTAAGGATGGTTTAGAAAAGGTTTGGGGTTAATTGGAGTTGAATTGGGTTAGTTTGGGCTAAGTTTGGGTCATGGGTCCAAATTGGGCTTTAAGGTCAAAAGTGAAATTGTATTCAAATGCCAATCAAATTGGACTTGGATTTGGTCTAGATTGGTGTTGGGGATGTTTAATTGAAGTTTAGAATTGAATTGGACCAGAATTTGGGTCAATTGGGTAGGTTTGGTTTGACATTGGGTTCATTTTGGGTTAAAATGGGTCAAATTGGGTATTTTGACAAAATTGGGGTAAATTGACAAAATTGGCCCATGGTGTAGTTGGATAAAATGAAATTGGGAATATTTGGGATTTTCTGGAATTTTCTAGGATTTTTATGAATTTTTGGATTTTTGGGTCAAGAGGGGCATTTTGGTAATTTGGAGGGTATTGGGGGGTATTTTTTGGAATTTTGAGTATTTTGGGTAAAAATGATCAATTTGAGTAATGTGGGAATGTTTGGGATTGGTTTTGAGGAATTTTGGGTATTTGGAGATTTTTTGAAAAATTTGGGTAATTTCAAGGGTTTTGGGTAGGCCTGGCGGGTGTAAGGTCCCGGGGGTCAAAAATTAAAAATTTAGAAAATTGAAGATTGGGTAAATGTAAGTGGAATGAAATCATTTTGGTTGAGCCATGAAGCCATATCAAACCCACATGAGCCATGAAGGGACTCATTTGAGGCATTCATTATGTTGTTCCTAACCCTCTTAGCCGAGGGCTTAGGGGTTAAGGACCATCCATGTGAATCACCTTCATGAGTCAGGAGGTCAAGTTGGGTATGGGTGTGGTTTTAGGAGGTGTGTGAAAATATAGTGTATGAGTGTAGTGTGTGTGTAAGTCAGCCCTCACCAGACCAGGCCACCCAGGGCAGTCCTAAGGCTAAAGAGTCCTATAGGAACTCATCCTTTAAACTTCCATATTTGATTTCAACCCTCTAGGTGATTAGGGGTCTACAATCAAGTTTGTGGAGTTTGCAGGGAGTTAAGAAGTGGTTTGAATTTCTAGGTGGTGGGTCCCAATTCTAATCCTCTAGGCTAGTCGAAGGAAAAGCCTGAGGCTAGATCCTAAGTACTAAAGAGAAGAAGAAGACCTCATCGAAAATGAGGTCAACAAATGGACCCCCGATAGGTGGGGTGTGCTATCCGAGCACACCGCGCGTATTGGTGTTGACCGAGCGATTAACAAAACCAACACAAATGTCCAAGTGACAAACTTGGGACGAGTAGAAGAGTTTCCGTCGGGGAGTGTCGAGTATATCTCCGAGACTGGAGATTCCCGAACTCTCGTCGGGGAAAGGAAAAGGAGGTGAATCCCAAATCACATGATCTGGGGGAATTTCGATTTAGATTTCATTTTGTTTAAGTTTTAATGTGTGAGCTCAGATTTTAGTTTGAGTTTCAATTTAGATTGAAGTTTGTCAAAATTAATTTGAAGGGATTTGAACTTGAAATGAAAATTGGAATTTTGTGGTTTTAGATGTAACATCTTCAACCTCAAAAATTTGAATTGATTGGATTGAACCATTACAATGAGGAGAGATCTCAGAGCAATGCGTTATTGGATGTAAAATCCTTAACCTCAAGAGTTTGATTTTGATGTATTTCATTGCGATAGGGAAAGAACCTAAAGCAATGCAGTATCGGATGTAAAATCCTCAACCCAAAAGTTTGATTTTGATGTATTTCATTGCGATAGGGGAAGAATCCTAAAGCAATGCAGTCTCGGATGTAAAATCCTCAACCCCAAAAGTTTGATTGCGATGTATTTCATTGCGATAGGGAAAGAATCCTAAAGCAATGCAGTCTCGGATCCTAAAGCAATGCAGTCTCGGATGTAAAATCCTCAACCCCAAAAGTTTGATTTTGATGTATTTCATTGTGATAGGGAAAGAATCCTAAAGCAATGAAGTCTCGGATGTAAAATCTTCAACCCCAAAAGTTTGATTTCGATGTATTTCATTGCGATAGGGAAAGAATCCTAAAGCAATGCAGTCTCGGATGTAAAATCCTCAACCCCAAAAGTTTGATTTTGATGAATTTCATTGCGATAGGGAAAGAATCCTAAAGCAATGCAGTCTCGGATGTAAAATCCTCAACCCCAAAAGTTTGATTTTGATGTATTTCATTGCGATAGGAAAGAATCCTAAAGCAATGCGATCTCGGATGTAAAATCCTCAACCCCAAAAGTTTGATTTTGATGTATTTCATTGCGATAGGGGAAGAATCCTAAAGCAATGCAGTCTCGGATGTAAAATCCTCAACCCCAAAAGTTTAATTTCGATGTATTTCATTGCGATAGGGAAAGAATCCTAAAGCAATGCAGTCTCGGATGTAAAATCCTCAACCCCAAAAGTTTGATTTTGATGTATTTCGTTGCGATAGGGAAAGAATCCTAAAGCAATGCAGTCTCGTATGTAAAATCCTCAACCCCAAAAGTTTGATTTTGATGTATTTCATTGCGATAGAGAAAGAATCCTAAAGCAATGTAGTCTCGGATGTAAAATCCTCAACCCCAAAAGTTTGATTTTGATGTATTTCATTGCGATAGGGAAAGAATCCTAAAGCAATGCAGTCTTGGATGTAAAATCCTCAACCCCAAAAGTTTGATTTTGAATGGTAATTGATTTTGCAAAGATTTGTAATGTTGATTTGAAAAGTGTGGAATTTTGGTGTTTCGAGAATTTCATGAGAGTTGTAAAAGATTTTTGTGGAAAGAAACAGATTAGGAGGGAATATGTAGATGTTACATATCCCATTCAAAAGAGTTGATCGAAAGTTGTCTGGTTTGGATTGGATACAATTCCTCGCCATCAGATCCGAATCGAAAACCTCATGGCTCCATGTCAATGGAATCAACCGCTTCCATCCCAGACAAGGGAGAGAGTCGAACGGATTGGATTTCAGATTTGGAATGTTGAGTTTGAATTTGATTGAGATTTGATTTGAAATCTGGAAGGTTGAATTTGAATTTGATTGAGATTTGATTTGAAATCTAGAAGGTTGAATTTGAATTTGATTGAGATTTGATTTGAAATCTGGAAGGTTGAATTTGAATTTGATTGAGATTTGATTTGATATCTGGAAAGTTGAATTTGAATTTGATTGAGATTTGATTTGAAATATGAAAAGTTGAATTTGAATTTGATTGAGATTTGATTTAAAATCTGGAAGGTTGAATTTGAATTTGATTGAGATTTGATTTGAAATCTGGAAGGTTGAATTTGAATTTGATTGAGATTTGATTTGAAATCTGGAAGGTTGAATTTGAATTTGATTGAGATTTGATTTGAAATCTGGAAGGTTGAATTTGAATTTGATTGAGATTTGATTTAAAATTTGTGTTCATTTTGTTTGTCCTTTAACGATTCAAATTTGCTTTATCATTCATTTAATGTTCATGTGAATTTGGCGTTCATCATTTTTTTAGATTTTTAAGGAAAGTTTTCTTTTATTCTTTTTGTTTCTTTTCTGTTCTTTGTTCAAAGTTCATTTAACTTTAATGGCGTTTCCCAGTCAATTTGCACAAAAGAGGTGAAGGCCAAAATGTGACATGGTCACTTTCATTCCAATCATGTTGAAGATACATCATACAACTCGATCTGGAATACATCTCATACAATCCATGTAGACTCAAAACGGACTATGTATGATCTTTGTTGATCCATCCAGAAAGGCATCTGTCAGAAATCCATGTCTGAATAGTGAAGTACATGGTCAATAACATCACCTTCCAAGCCATCCTTGGCAAGGATGTCGTATGGATGTGCGTTGGAGGTGTGATATTTTCCATGCAACTCACAGCTCGTAAGGCCGGAGGCTCTCTAGCTCGGGTCCGGTCGGAAGTGGTAAGGTGCTTTCCTGTCATCCATCCTTCGAAAGTAACCGAGATCCGCTTCATTGGTACTCCCGGTATGCAATGTTTAGCGACATCCGCTCCGTTGCCCTTTAGTATCATGATGGAAACTACCGGTAATGGTATCTTTGTCGGCCCTCGGAACTCACACGGGCTCGCTATCCGGAGGTCGGATCCGAACATGATATTACATTCGTTCGTAAAAGAAACTGTGCGAAAGGTCGACAAAGTCGTGGTGATCTATGTGCGGGGGTTTGCGGTCACCCCGCTTGTAAATGTTAATGATGCAAACTGTTGGGTATGCAATCTACTGGCAGTACCCTCCATCTTTTCATTCTCTTTACCATCCTTTTGATGACCAATGGCATTGGATTTACCTTGCCATGATGGAGTATTCCCGGTGGGTTTCCCTTTCTGTCTTCTGCGAAGTTGTAGCAGCATCCACATTATATTGTAATTCTCCCTTTCCCTGGCATCCATCTCCGGGGTTCTGAGTAAGTGTTTTCTCTTAGGCGGCCTGCTCGACCCATCCTTTTCAAATCCCGAATGCAGTTCACGATTTGTTGTTGTTCGTATTCTGAGAACACGTCTGTATGTAGCTCGAGGCCTTCTAGTATATTGATCCTCCTGCCTTTAATTCTTTTGAAGTATTCAAAAGTTTGCTTCTCGACATTCTGCATTCTTTCTAGCTCGTATTTTGGAATAATCTGCAAATGGCAAGGCCTGGTGACGTACTGTGGGATATATGGCTCAATCCCTTCGCGTTCTCCTGCATACCTCGGTTCCTCAGGGATGGTCTCCATCGGGACATCCTCCGGGGTTGCTTCTGCAACAAGGTTATGCATTACTGGTGGCTTTATCTGGTGGCGTGGTAGCCTTCCTTCTTCTGATCTTCTTGAGATTTCCCTGGTTTCTTCTGTTATCTTCGGAGCTGGCCTCCTTTCTTCAGGTTCCTGGCGAACCGGTATCCTTGAAGTATATGCACTGGTAGTAGCGATTGCTTCGTCGCGTTAGTCCGCTGCTAGTTTAGTTAACATCTTGCGGATACGGTGATTTTTATTTCTTCGCTGAGTTACTGTGAGAGTAGCTCTTCGTACTTCCTGAATCTCTGTGGGCGCGGCGCTGACAAGCCTGCCCTCTGTTGTAGCGACTACAGACTTGATTCTCTTGTCCTCCTCAGTGTTTGTTTTCCTTTTCTTGCTGCCGGGTTGGTGGCTTGGGCCACCTACTTTCATCACTGTCTAATTGGGCAGTTCCTCTCGGTCAACTGGGACCCAGATCACTTTCCTCGTATTGCGAGCTCGTCGGTGCGAAGTACGAGTCAATCTCATTATCGCTCCATCTTTCACCTTCTTTTCGTCGAGTGCAAGGCTTACGCCATTTCTAAAGTTCAGGACCAACCGCCCGTTGGACATTTCCCTGCGAAAAGACAAGGAAAAGGATCAGGGGCTGTACTAAGAACAAGAACATTAAGAAAAAGTTTATGAGAGATAGAGTTTTCTTTTGTATTATTTTTTTTATTATTCCATAGGAATGAAGTGGGAAAAGATCGGGGAAAAGATTTTGATTTGGAAGAGAGAACAAGGAAAACTTTATTATCATGATTTTATTTATTTTAGCACATTTTTTTATTATTTTTGGGTTCGGACCCAGTCATAAGTAATTACTTCGCCCGTGCTTCTAGGGATGAAGAATTCATTCCTTCGAAACATCGAGTAGCGTAATACTTCTTCAAGTATCGTCCGTTGATCAGAAGCATATGTCTTTCTCCTTGGCAATTCACAAGCTGGTAGGAGCCTCCTGAGTAGACTACCTCAACTACAAACGGTCCTTCCCAAGTGGGTTCAAATTTTCCTCCTATCTTGCGGTGTGCAAGAATAGGTCTCTTGAGAACTAGAACTAAGTCACCAACTTTGAAGGTTCTTGGGCAGACCAATCTGTCATGGGCTTGAACCATCTTAGCTTGGTATAGTTCTAAATCCTGTCGCGTTGCAAGTCTTTTCCCTTCCGGGCTTTCCAATTCCTCTAGTCGTAATTTGGCATTCTCTTCCGTCGTGATTTTGTTTGCAGCTGCAATTACGAGTGAAGGAAGGCTTGGACCTCTAAGGGTAACACCGCCTCGGACCCATGCACTAGAGCGTAAGGTGTAGCTTGAGTAGGAGTACTGAAGGTTATTCGATAGGCCCATAAGGCTTCTAATAACTTCTCGTGCCAATTTCTCTTATTATCGTCCAAAATTTTCTTTAAAATTTGAACGAGAGTTTTATTAAAAGCCTCAGCCAGGCCGTTTGCTCTTGGATAATAAATTGTTGAATACCGCCAGTCGATTCCATGTCTCCTGACAAAATTGTTGATTTGCGTGCTTCTGAATGCTACCCATTATACGAGATGATCTCGCACGGCACTCCGAAACTGTAGACAACTTGGTTCTTGAAAAGCTGTAGCACGTGGTGTGCTTTCACTTCTACGAGTGGAATTGCCTGCGCCACTTGGAAAAGTAATGCTGTAGCCGCAAGAATGAAACGATGTCCTTTTGAAGATGGTGGTTCTATTGGACCCACTATATCTGTGCCCCAACATTCAAATGGACATGACGCAATTGTCGGATGTAGCACATTTGGAGGTTGGTGTAGAACCACTCCGTGCACTTGGCATTGGTGACAGCTCTTGGCGATTTTCATGCGATCGGTCATCATCGAGGGCCAGTAGTACCTAGTCTTTTAATTTTCATTTTCATCTTCGGACCCGTGGTGAGCGACACAGAGTCCTGAATGCACCTCTTTAACAATTTCACAGGCCTCGGACCCGCTTAGGCACCTTAGCCACATTTGATCGAAAGACCTCCTGTATAACGTGTTGTTTATTAATGCATAGGACAAAGTTCTTTTCTTGATCTGATGGGCTAACGACCTATCGTCTGGTAGTTTTCCTGTTTGCAGGTAGTCTACTAATAGCTGTCGCCAATCTTCCGTGTTTTCTGTCACTGCTTCGCAGTCGATTCTTTTCTTTTTTCGATTTGTGTATTGTGTCTATGTCGAGCTGTGATACGACCTGACGTCCATGAACTGACACTTCCACTGATTCATCTGCAAGCAGGTAAATTCTTTTGCGAGGCGGGCTAAAGCATCTGCTAAAGCGTTTTCTTTTCTGGGAATTTTGTAGATCGTCACATTCAGAATCTGTTCTAACAACTGTATGGCATACTGGAAGTATTGCTCGAGTCTTAGTTTTAAAATTCCGTCATCGTCCGGCGATCCGTTGAATGATTAACTGCGAATCCCCGTAGATGTTGATGTTTGTTATCCCCATTTGAATAGTTAATTCCGATCCCGTTATGAGAGCTTCATATTACGCTTCGTTGTTTGTACACGGCTCGCTAAGTGGTAGGAGTATCTTAACATCCCCCGCTCCGGTGTTATAAAGATTAGTCGATTCTCCGCCTTACTGAGCACTATCACATGCGATTATTCGTCTTTGTGTGCTGAAGATGCTCCGTCGAAATATAATTCCCAACGTCGATCATCGGGGTCTTCTAAGCTCATTATTTGTTCATCCGGCAAGTCGTCATTGAGAGGAGATTCTGCCAGGCAAAGGGTGTCTTTGCGAGGAAGTCTGCTAGGACTTGTCCCTTTACGGCACGAAGAGGCACGAAAGTTATATTGAATTGCAATAATATCATTGACTACCTGACAAGTCTGCCAGAAAGCGTTGGACGGGTCATCAAGTATTGCAATGGATTAAATTTCGAGATCAGGTTGACCTTATGAGAAAGCATGTAGTGCCTGAGCTTTTGAGCGGCGAAGATCGAGGCCGAGCGAGTGCTTTTCAATTGTGGGATACTTTATTTCCGTCGGAAGTAAATGACGGCTTAAGTAGTAAAGAGCATTTTCTTTACCCTCATCATTGACCTGGGCTAACAGGGCTCCGAGAGAGTCGTCTAAAGCCGCGGTATAAAGTATCAACGGTCTACCCGAGGCCAGGGCTGCTAAGACGGGAGGTGTCATTAAATATTATTTAATGTCCTCGAAGGCCTTCCGGCATTTCTCTTCCCAAATAAATTTGGCGTCCTTTTTAACTAATGCCGAGAAAGGTCGACACCTACCCGACAAGTTCGAGATAAAGCGTCGAAGATATGCTAGCTTCCCTTGAAAAGATCGTAGTTGTTTTAAGGTTCGGGAGGCGGCATTTCTAAGATAGCTTTAATCTTTTCCGGGTCGATTTCAATTCCACGATGTCGGACAACGAATCCTAAGAATTTCCCGGAGGTGACGCCGAAGGCGCATTTTAAGGGATTCATCTTAAGGTTAAATTGTCTTAATCATTCGAAAACAATTCTCAAATCATATAGGTGGTTTTCCTTTACTTTGCTTTTGATGACCACATCATCCACGTAGCATTCGACTTGATTGTGGATGAGATCATAAAAAATTCTTGTCATTGCTCTCTAATAGGTTGCTCTTGCGTTCTTCAGTCTGAATGGCATCACTGTGTAGCAATATACTCCGATCGGCGTTCTGAATGCTGTAAGTTTTTCATCTTACGGAGCCATTTTTATCCGGTTGTATCCCGAAGATCCATCCATGAATGAGAATATTTCATGTGTTGAAGCAATGTCGATCATTAATTCGGGATCGGTAGAGGAAATTCATCTTTTGGACATGCCTTGTTTAAGTCTCTGAAATCCACACAAATTCTGATCTGACCATTCTTCTTCCTGACTGGTACCACATTGGCTAACCAAGTCGGGTATTGTTCTTCACGGACAAATTTGGCGTCTATTAGCTTTTTAACTTCAGTTATGACTTGTTGTTCGATTTCTAGACGCATTCTTCTGGGACCTTGTCTTGTCCGATCGGAACGAAGTAGGATCCACTCTAGCTTATGGACTGCGACCTCTGGAGCTAATCCTGGCATCTCATCGTAGCTCCAAGAAAAACAATCTTTAAATTCCATTAATAACTTGATTATTTCTTCGGAGTCTTCTTTATTGAGTAGGGAGCTAACAAAGGTAGGTCTAGGCTCTTCGTTAGTACCTAAGTTAACTTCTGTTAATTCATCTATTGTAGATTTAATCTCTTCTTCGAACTCTGGTGGAGCGTTTCCAATTTGTAAATCTTCAAATTCTTCTGTAGTTTCAGTGCGGTTTTCATTAGACTCGCAAGTGACAACCATGCAAAATTCAGTATCGTCAACTGATCCTACAGTGCCGAATCCGAGAACATGCCATGAATTGGGTGGACGACCGGAGTTATTCCATAAATTTTCAAAATTTTGTGATTGACCTTTTGTCCATTGTCGAGGTAAGAAACCACGCTGAATTAAATTTTGGACACAGGGAGAGTACCACTCGAAAGGCAATTCCATTAATTCGATGAAGTAGCATCTTCAAATTGTACATTATTTTCGGTTTTGGAGGAAGGAGCACCACGGTAGATTTTGATGGGCTTTGCACCGCCGCTACGTACCTCTTTGACCACCATACCCTCGATCTTATTAGAATGGATCGGGGTCAGGGTCATAGTATGTACATAGTGGTTAATCTTCTCGTACATCGATTTATATTCCTCGTTCTTTTCATCTTCGAGAGAGATCTCGAATTGCGGCTTCTTCCGACTTATTGTCGTTGCTTCTTGCTTGATCTCTTTTTCTTCTTCAGAATTGTCTTCCCAATCAACATTGATGGCTGGTTTCCTCTATTCAACTGTCTTAATGTCTCTGCCACGACCTCGTCCCCGGCCTCGACCTCGGATGCGAGTTGTGGAGAAACCTTCACCATCTCACCGTAAGGGAGTGGTGAGTGACTGTCTGACTAGAACTTCAGGTTCTTCATTGTCTCGAATTTCTTTTGCTTCATTTGGCACGATGTTTCTGGAGAAGATTGTTTTCTTCGGAGTTGCATAATAAGCTGCATCTTCATGGATTCCAATCTCATGTACGGAGAAAGGTTGCAAATCACCTTTAATGCACTGTTCTCCTCCTTCATAGTATTTTATGCACTGATGCAGAGACGATGGTACCATCCGGTTTTCATGGATCCACGGTCGGCCCAGTAGAGCGTTGAACGATGTCTCAGAGTTAATTATGTGGAATTTTGCGGTTATCTTTGCTAAGTCACCTGTCTTCATCAATAGTGTTATTGATCCAAGGGCTCTTTCTCCTTTCTGGTCGAATCCTCTTAGTAACATCTTGTCCGCTTCAAGCTCGCGAGCATCAATTTCCAAGTATGCTTAGCGTCCGAAGATTCATTATGTTGATCGATGCTCCCGGATCCACCAATACTGCGGAGAGCGTAAACTTTCCGATTGTAATCGAAATGTACAACGGTCGGTT
Source organism: Papilionanthe hookeriana x Papilionanthe teres (assembly GCA_022702705.1). NCBI lineage: Eukaryota > Viridiplantae > Streptophyta > Magnoliopsida > Asparagales > Orchidaceae > Papilionanthe > Papilionanthe hookeriana x Papilionanthe teres. The sequence continues at coordinate 9,592,626 of CM040432.1, read as the reverse complement.
GTGATCGGCCGTCCCAAGTAGTAGATCATCGTCCGTGAAGGTAACACCTCGTCTGTTCCTTTAACGAGCAAACCTCGTCTAAGGAATCTCCGGCCATCCGAGCTAAACAAATCTCTCGGATCGAAGTAAGGCCTTGATCGAGCTTCCTCATCTCTTTTGATAAGATGAGAGCGTCGTAGATGCTCGGCTTGGCTGGTAGTTTCCTAAGATGGGCTAGCACGTTATAGTCCACTTTGTTACCATGTGTCTCAGTTTCTTCCCGAATGGGCAATTCTTCTATTGGGGTTTTGACCTCATTTTTGATGAGGTCTTCTCTTCTTCTCTTTAGTACTTAGGATCTAGCCTTAGGCTTTTCCTTTGACTATCCTAGAGGATTAGAATTGGGACCCACCACTTAGAAATTCAAACCACTTCTTAACTCCCTGCAAACTCCACAAACTTGATTATAGAGCCCTAATCACCTAGAGGGTTGAAATTAAATGTGGAAGTCTAAAGGAGGAGTTCCTATAGGATTCTTTGGCCTTAGGACTGCCCTGGGTGGCCTGGTCTGGTGAAGGGGCTGACTTACACACACACTACACCTATACACTACACTTTCACACACCTCTTAAAAACACACCCATACCCAATTTGACCTCCTGACTCATGAAGGTGATTCACATGGATGGTCCTTAACCCCTAAGCCCTCGGCTAAGAGGTTAGGAACAACATAGTGGATGCCTCAAATGAGTCCCTTCATGGCTCATGTGGACTTGATATGGCTTCATGGCTCAACCAAAATGATTTCATTCCACTTACATTCACCCAAGCTTCAATTTTCCAAATTTTCAATTTTTTGACCCCCAGGACCCTACACCCACATAGCCTACCCAAAACCCTTAAAATTACCCAAATTTTTCAAAAATCTCCAAAATACCCCAAAATCCTCAAGACTAATCCCAAACATTGCCTCACCAATCAAATTGATCATTCATACCCAAAAACACCAAAAATTCCAAAAATACCTCCCAATACCCTCCAAATACCCAAAATGCCCCTCTTAGCCAAAAAATCCAAAAATTCAGAAAATTCCCAAAAAATTCCAGAAAATCCCAAATATTCCCAATTTCATTTTGTTCAACTACACCATGGGCCAATTTTGTCAATTTACCCCACTTTTATCAAAACCCCCAATTTGACCCATTTTAACCCAAAATGAACCCAATGTCAAACCAAACCTACCCAATTGACTCAAATTCTGGTCCAATTCAATTCTAAACTTCAATTCAACATCCCCAACACCAATCTAGACCAAATCCAAGTCTAATTGGATTGACATTTGGATCCAATTTCACTTTTGGCCTTAAAGCCCATTTTGGACCCATGACCCAAACTTAGCCCAAACTCACCCAATTCAACTCCAATTAACCCCAAATCTTTTCTAAAACTTCCTTAACATCCCCATAAACAAAAAACTAACATTATTTACCCAAAATTTAGACCCAAACCTCACTCAAATTCAACCCAAAATCAAAAGGCCCAATTTTGACCTAAACCTAAACCTAGCCCAAATAGACCCAAACCCCAAAATCAAAACCCAACCAAAGCCAAAACCTCTTTGAAACACTCCCATAAACATTTCCCAACATTTATTTTACATCAATTTCAACCCTAGCCCAACATTGGCCCAAGTTAGCCCAATTTGACCTATATTGGCCCATGTACCAAATGAACTCAAATCCAACCCAATTCAAGCCCAAACCACCTCAAATTTATTTCAAATCATTCATGACACATACCTAAACCAAAATCAACAATTATTTGGCCAAACCTCTTTACAAAACTTCATCCATAAATTCATTTTTATACTTAAAGGCCCATTCCTTAAATCATTTTAAAAGCCCATCTCTTACCACATCCAAAGGCCCAAAATTGGTCCCAAAGCCCATATGACATTTCCCCTCATCATACTTTCAATTAAACTCAATACCTAAATCCTAAATTCATCATTGGATTATTCCAAAATTAAACCTCATGACAACTCCCACCAAAATGCCAAAAGTCACAAAATCCATTTCCATGAAATTGAACCAACTTTTCCACTAAGCCACATGGAGCCATGCATGAGCCATTCACAAGCCATAGGAAGCCATGAAAGTTTGGCATGTGACCATGCCATTAATGGTAAAAGGAGGGGCTCCTTTCCTAACCTTTCATTAAGCCTTTTTAACCTTATCCATGACACACACTAAACCATGTTTAGCCACCTCATCATGGATAGAGACCACACCATCCTCTCTTGGCTGACCCAACTGATCCTCTCAGCCCAAAATCAGGCCATGGGGAGGTGCACCCAACCCAAACCAATGGGTTGACCAAATTGAAGCCAAAATGACCCCTTCCCCATTCCATTTTAATTCAGCCCCTTTACACATGGCAAGTGCCAATTGCTTGCACCAAGCCCCAGCCCTGACCCACCTGACCTTGAGGGTGACCCATGCCTGGCCGGCCAGCCACCACAGCCGCCGGAAACCACCAGGCCGAGAGCTCACATGTGAGCCCAAACTTGGAATTCTCACCTGCTGAGCTGCCTCATGCCCAATGGCCACCATGGCTGTTCTTCACATGCCAAGAGTAGCTGATCCCAGCCCTCAACTCCCCCTGGGAGGCCCTCCAGCCTCTCCTATTTAAACCCCTCACCCTCTCGGCCAAATGAGGTGCTGAACCAAACCTTAAGGAAACTCTGCCAAAATCATCCCAAATCACTCTCCACACATAGAGCACTTGATCCCCACTGAATTCCAGCCCGATTCCCTCCAGTGAGCCCAATTTTGAGCTCAAACTTCACCCAAAAACCAGGACACTTCTTCACAGTGAGCCAATCCCCAAATCGATTGGTCCTACACCTTCACCGGACCAAGAGGAGAAGTTTCCCACCGAAAGCCCCATCTCTGAGCCACCCGGCTTGCTCCGGCCTCCAAGCTTTGTGATCGGGCTGTGGTCACTTTCATAGCTAGACAATTCACTGAGCCGAGGGACTTCATCCGGAGCTTACTTGGACCCAATCGAAGGTGACACAACTCTCGGATTGAAGCTTCACTTCTCCGAGCAAAGGTATGAACTCCCTCTTTCGCCCGAGCTTCGGTCAATTCTCCATTTTGATTGGCTTGATTTCATAGCATGTTCACCGTATGGATGTGTTCGTCTCTTCAAGACGAATCCATAGAGCATAAGAACACGAAAATCCGTTGAGAATCGAGTGAGTTCTTAGGGTTAGAGTGTGGACGGTCACGGGATCACACCAGTCGTAGACGATGACCAGGAACCGTCGGATCGCGCGTGTATTGGATGGACGGCTTGGATTGCGTCGGACCGGCAGATGGTACGTGAACCGCGGGGCCCCGGAGAGCCGAGTCAGATGGCGGCGCCGAACCAGGGAGCGACGCGTGTCGATTCGGAGCCGCCGAGGTTGAGTCCGCACCGCGTGGATAAGTAGATAAATAGGGTATTTAATGTATTTATTAAATATCAGAAACTTTGAAAATTCATATCTTTAGGTAGAAAAATCACAAAAATAAAATAAAAATACCCTCTTGCTCAGTGAACAGAGGAGAATAATGTGGAAAAGAAATTAATTAATTTTGTCCAAGTACTTTATTTTTAATTAATTATTTACTCTTTGCATTGTTTTAATTCTCCATGCATTCATACAATTCACCATGGCATGAGACCATAGGGCTTTTGAAGCCTCCGAACTTGGGAACATTCCCCGAATTTTTCAAGGTCAGAGGCCATCTCTGTGAAAAGTTATTAATTTTTCAAATGCATGTTGCTGTTTTGAGTATTTTAATTCCAAAAATTAGCATGTTGTGAAATAAATTCTAGGAAAATTTGGTGATGTTCCTTATGACCTAGGAAAAATAGGACTTGAGTTAATTCACTCAGATTAACCCTAATTGGCCTAAATACCCAAAATTGAAATTTAATTAATTAGAGTTAACCATAGATCAAATTGACTTGAAATCAATTCTCCACCGACCTTTAGGATCGGAGGAACCCACCATAAAAGTTTGAAGTCAATTGGGTTTGGTTAACCCTATCAAATGGGTTGATTAAGCCATTTAGCCAACTTAAACTTTGAAAATTCATAACTTTCAAAATACTTTTCAAAAATTCATCAAATTGGTTTTGAAGCCTCTCTCGATATCGGGGAATTCAAGAAAATTAAAATTGCAATTTTCTAAAAAAGTTGATTTTTTATCATTATTTTAATATTTTAATAATTAAAAAATAATAAAAATTACAAAAATAATAAAATTCACCAAAATGTCATATTTTGAATTCTAACCACTTAGGAACAAACCCCATATTTTTCTTATGTCTCTAGGTTGAGATATTAAATTTTAAAGCCTTGGGGTAATTTTTAAAATTAAAAAATACATTTTCTAGCATTTCCACTAAAATAATTCCAGTAAATTAAGGAAAAATCAGAAAATTGCAAAATTTGGTTCTCTGGAATCCTTGATATCAGAGAGAATTTTAAAAATTATAAAATTCATTTTCAACTTATATTCTATTTTTAAATTAATTAATACTCCAGAACTTAAAATAATTTTAATAAAGAAAATTTAATTCAAAAAATCACAAAAATTGGTCCAAGTGGTCCTCTGGTCATTAGAAATGTCCCATAATTTTCTTAAGGACAGAAACTTTCCCTTGGTCATATTATTAAATTTTCTTTGGAAATCCTTATTTTCCACCAAAAATAATTACATAAATAAATTAAATACAGAAAAATCACATTTTCTCCTCTAATGTCTTTATTGACATATGAGTGAGGTCACATAAAAATTTCAAATTCATTTGAACTCAATTTAGTGAGTTATGAAATTATTAAGCTTGAAGGGCAAAATGGTAATTAAAATTTTAACCCTTAATTAAAACTTTAGGCTTAATAAAATTAAAGAGTAAAATATTTGATCTTAATCTGATTTGGATGATTGAAATTTAAATAAGTAAAGGCTAGAAACTTATTAAACAATTTAACAATAATTGAAATGAACTTTAATTAAAATAATTAATTAAATTTGGAACAATAATAAAATTAGAATTATTAAAATAGGGATGTTATTAGGAAGAAATTTGTTCTTTAATTTAAGAATCCCTAAATTAATCATCTCAATAATATTTAATTCCTAATTAAAATGATAATCCAAGTTTAAGATTTAAAATGCTTAAAAACTTAATCATTAAATTAAATTAAAGTTAAATTATTTAAAGCAAACCCTTTTAAAATAAAATATTAAATTAAAATTAAAAAAAAAATTAAATTAAATTAAATTAAATTAAAACACATTAAATTAAATTAAGTTAAATTAAATTAAATTAAATTAAATCAAATTAAAAATTAAATTAAATTAAACTAAATTAAATTAAACTAAATTAAATTAAATTAAATTAAATTAAATTAAATTAAATTAAACTAAATTAAATTAAATTAAATTAAATTAAATTAAATTAAATCACATTAAATTAAATTAAATTAAATCAAATTAAATTAAATTAAATTAAATCATGTTACATTAAATTAACTTAAATTAAATTAAATTAAATTAAACCACATTAAATTAAATTAAGTTAAGTTAAATTGAATTAAATTAAATATAATATCACCTAAGTCATAAAGAATTCAAAATAAATTTAAAATAACTTGAACACTATTCCAAACTTAAATCATTAATTTGAACTTAAATATGAATCACAAATCATTAAATATCATTTTGCCCTTATGAGCTTTTACTATTATAACTCCTAAATGGAGTATCAAGTGAAATGTCACTTCACTCATAAGGATATTCAAACATCCTAATTCACTCGAGCAAGAAATAAAACTTAACTTAAACACCCTGGATGATTAATTCACACTGCGCAATAGAATTCATTTGGACTTAGGACAATTCCGAAATATTGAAAAGATGTTTAAGATTCGTCTTAAACACTTCCTCAATATGATGGAATGTCCTTAAGAACAAATTGAGCTTAGTTGTTCTTTGGTGAAGAAAATCATCCTTAAAACCAAAATTGAAGACTTAGACGTCATAGGAATGACTAGCTATAGGATTAGGATTTTGGTAGAAAACCATAACCTTTCCCTTAGCTTTACCTAGGAAATTGCTATAAATGCTTAAATGCTCTAAATTGTATTTTAAGTGCAGCTTGGGATGACGGGAAGACCCTCCGGGTACGCTTTTATTTTATTGCAATTTATCTTACCGCAATTCATTTACTCGTATTGCACTTTACCTTTCTTGCATGATAAACAACAGTTGCATGAAAACCTACACCTTTAGGACGAAACCAAAACCGAAACACATAACTAAATTAAAAGACACTACAAGATAAAATTCACCGCCACAACATTTCAAAATATAAGGCAACTCAAAATTTAATCACAAACGAAACAACAAAACTACAACTACAACTAAATTAAAACGCCTCATTGAATGATCGGGAATACCTCGGATGATGTAACCCACGTGTTGCTAACGGGATTTCCCACGGTCTAAATGAAAGTGCGGAACTCATTTAGTTGAGTTTAGCAAATTCATCTGGACTAAGTGAATTCGATGAAAATAACGGTGTCGGGATGACGGAACCGTGGGATCTTAATCGGTTCGTTTAATCAACTCTAAGACTCGTTTTAATTAAAATATTAAAGACACATGGAAATTAAGACTTTCTCTAAAACCAAACACTTCTCTCATCTCTCGATTTATGACTTCTAAAACTAAACCTCTGCAACAACAAGGAGCTCGGAGCATGGTGGGCAGCACGACCATCATCATCGACAAAACCCGAGTCTACTTCAACAAAACTTTCCTTAGAATTAAATAACCAAGCCGTAGGACTTCGAGGTAGTTTGCCTAGTGCAACATAAATCCTCAACTCTTCGTTAGGCATTTGCATGATCATATCATGTAAATTAAGCCCTAACCGGTCTTAGGACTTCGAGGTAGTCGTTCGGTACGACATAAACCCTCACATCTTCGAGGCTATTTGTATGATTTTATCATACAAATATAAGTCCTAATTAATTAAAATCGGCAAGATCAAAATATTAAATAAACATTAGGACTCTCATAAATTCAAACCAAACAATAGGATAGTCGGGAAATTACCGAAGTTCGCTTCAAATCTGTGATTTCTCCTACCTTTCTTCCTTTGAATTCCCAAAACAAAATGTTCCAAATTTGACCCATCCCCTATTGAAATTCCAAAATTCAATCCCTTGAAAACTTAAACCTTGAAATTCTTGAGAGCAGAACCACTGATCATTATCGAGAGTTTTCTTAAATGATTCACTTCATTTAAGATGTAATTAACTATAGGGGCTTGCCCTTATAGGGAACTTTAAGAACCCAGGTAATATAAACCCCGCTTAAATCATTTATATTAAGCGAGGGAACTTGTCGGCTTATAAAATTGTTTCGCGGACCAAACGGACGTCACAAATCTTCTAGTTTATTTAATCGAGCCCCATCATCAAGCGATGTGTCTATTCTCCGGGATAGATATACAGTTTGTGGTGCGGTGCTCGTTTATATAGACTTTTCGGGATGTGAGATCAGTTTGATTTCATATCTTAAAATTTTCAAATTTAAAATTATTTTAAAAATAAAATACTACTTTTCGAATTATTTATTTAAATTAAATTAAAAATTCACCGACAATTTCTGTAGGCGACCTCTTTTCAAAAATACAACACAACAACCTAAAAATAAGCCGCACAATTTCTGGCGACTCCGCTGGGGATTAGTTCGTCTCTCCATTTTGATCAAATAGTTCTGCTTTCAAAAATCGGTAGTGTATCCATGTCCCTAATGGATCAAACTACCCTTCTTTCCGTTGGAATATTATGTTCATTTCTACCTTGAACGAGTATGGCCAACATTCTCTCGGATTTAGGAGCCACTTGTTTAGACATCCCTAAACGGAGAGGTTCCGAGATCCTTTTACCTCATTTCTGAGGTGGGGTGGACCCCCAATAGGTGTTAGTTTAGGAGTGATCCTTCGAGTCGAGAAGTCTTACATAAGACTTTCTTTTCCTTTCCAACTTTGAATCAAATTCACTACCTTCTCTACACCTTTGAACATTCCGTTCTAAATAAACAAACCCTCTAATGAATGACTCTTTTAACAAATATACATGAACAAGAATGTGTTCGGACTCTTTTAGATTCCTTTCTTTTCGTCCTGATGAGAAGAAGCATAACTTGTGACTGACAATCAGAATCTACCTTGCAGAAATGGAAGCCCCAAAACTGATTTTCTCCTTCACCAATGGACTGGACTTCGCTGTTTACAAGGATGAGCTGCCCGACAATGGGATCATCCGGTTTGGACAAGGATTCGAAAACACAAATGTCAAAATCGCTGATATTACTCTCTTCGCACTGATGGACAAAGTGTCAGAAACTGAGAAGCCCATGATTGAGTTCAATCTTAAGTCAACTCAAGAATTTCCTCCTCTGCAAAGGGTTCCAGCTGAGAGGAGTACCGCTGTCCATAGAAGGACTGTTATCTCTACCCCCACTGGTCTAGTCGTCTCTGCACCTACCCCGGCTCCCGCCAACCGAAGGGGAAGGAAGTTCAAATTTGTAACGAGCATGTTACCGTGGAGGGTACGGATTTCCGTGCAAGACCTTCTATTTTTGAAATTGGGTCCAGCTCAAGGGTTCCACCCCTAACACGGACTCAGAGGAGAAACAGAGGCAGGAAGATTGCCAGGAAGCGCCGTAGCCGCCGAAGTCGCTTTCCTAGAAGAAACTCCCGAGTACACACCACTACCTGAATACATACCATTGTCTGAGTATACACCCCTTTTGGAAGGAAGTAGATTCCATTCCCTTTCCGACGCAGCTGACGAGGAAAATGTCCGCAGGATTGCCTCTACATTACCTCGGCCCGCATACTATAACGACAACAGAAAGAAAAGGGCAAGGATTACACCATTTGCCCGACTACGGATCGTGATCGAGAAATTAGCAAAGAAAGAAAGATGCCCTGTATCGAAAATTTTAAGAAGGATAGGGCGGGTGCCAGCCAAATCCCATCTTGGGCCGCAAGTAGAATCTGTTATCGCTGCAGAAGAGCCAAATAAGAAGATGAAGGCTAGTCCACCTGTTGTTGTTTCAGGTTTACAGATCAGGGAGGATACCACCTTCCAGCATTCAGCCGACTGCACCATCCGGTCCCCAGGCCTTCTACCGCTAGAAGGATGGTATGGCGTCCCACTACCGGCCAATTAAGACTGAAACAACGACCAGAAAAGGAAAGTCTCGTCAGGAGACTTGAGTCCGAGGAAAGTGCTACCGCAGTAAAGGGGACTCGTGAGAAGGAAACCCGACAGTTATCACATGACAACTGCAAGGATGTACGTAAAAGACCTCAGAAGATGCTATGGAAAAGTTAAGAACCGATATTCGGCGACTAGCAAGGGAAAGAGAAGAGAAATTCGGAGATGAAGTTGACTCGTCGTAGTTCATGGATGATGAATATGCGAAATTAACATGGTTGAGACACGAGCTTCGTCGGCTTCACAAGGTGCTCCCGCATCGCCGAAAGAGAGGAGCCGGAAGTAATGAGGAGGCAGCTTCAAGAGAAAGATGATACGATCGCCCAAATGGCGAAAAGGATGGAAGAGATGGCCGTAGCCCTAGCCACTCTCCGCAGTCAAGTTCAACCCCAAAGAGAAACACCCCGGAAGTTATTCACATTGTAGACGGAGGAAAGGAGATTACATCCGTCAACGGGGATGATCAATTAAAGAAGGATACAACACAAAGTATGATTCCGGAAAAGGATATCAAGAGCTTGGTGGAACGAAGAAAGTGAGAAGCCTTGGCACAATCAAAGAGCGGGACATCCATTCGGACGGGTAGACCTTACCCCGAAGAATTCGACGCCGTCCAATATCCGAAAGGCTTCGTACCACCTCTCGTTCAAGACCTTTGATGGAACCGGAAACCCTCGGCAGCATGTTGCACATTTTCGTGCCGATTGTTGCAATGCCGGCGGAAGTGATGCTTTACTCTTCCGACAATTTGTCGCTGCACTCGTCGGGAATCGCCTTTGATTGGTATGCGGAATTACCGAACGGTTCGGTGAAGACATTTTCAGAATTAGAGAACCTCTTCATCAAGCGATTTGCCGGAGCTTAGCACCACATCACTATAGGTGATTTAGTGGTAGAGAAACAGAAGCCGAATGAAACCTTGGTGGACTACATACTTCGATGGAGGAACCTAAGTATGAAGTGTGAGCCACAGTTACAAGAATAGCATGCAGTCGGCATTTTACTAAAAAGCATCCATGGCCCGATAGGACTTCTGCTCAAGGGATTTACTATTAAGACTTTCGAGAAGTTGTTAAGCAAGGCCGGAAGCTTGCAAGAGGAGGCGAAGCAATTAAGTTTCACCGATAAAGCGGACAAACGAAGCCCGTGAAAACTTTTGAAAAGAAGTCCGGAATCGTCGCAACAGCCGATAAAGGCAAGCAACCGATACAAATATCGTCGAACGGCCGCAACGAACCTCAACGAATTACCAAGCAACCCCGACCCAGCCTATCGGTCATCTCAACAAGTATGAACAACCGCCTCGTCCACAACGGACGTTTAGGGAGTTCCCGAGCAGTGGAGTATCCGTTCAAGAATGAGGCAAAGTGCCGAAAATGTTCCGCAACTCGATGAAGACTCCAGCATTTCCAACCGCCAGAGCCTAAAAGACCAGAAGAAGTCGACAAGAAAGGTGATCCCAACTTTTGCCCTTACCACCGGATGCTTGGGCACAAGATAGAAGATTGTATTACCTTCAAGAGTTGGCTCAACGACAATCTTCGGAAAGGGAATATAACGATCCCGAAAGAATACATGAAGGAACCCCGAAAGGAGGTTCCGTCAATGTTATCTCGACGGATTTCATTGTTCCGATAGATCCCTATGCGACTGATGATGGATGGACTACCGCTTGGACAAAGTCTTCGAAGAAGTTTTTAGATCACATCCAAACCGCTTCGGTGCAAGCTTCAATTCAAAGTTCGAAAACTGTCAAGTCGGCGCTATCACTTGCGATAGAAGAACCACCTCAACAAGAGACAATTGAAGAAAAGAAGAAAACCGACGAAGAAGAGAAGACCGAGGCACCTAAGGCTGGACTAGGGGCCGCTTATCCTAGGATAGTTATTTCCGATTCGGGGAGAAATCCCTCGAACCTCTCGACTCGTATGATTATATGCCCACTCCGGTGGGATCTTATAATGATGAGGGTTATGGCGTTGGCTACGTTTTCGATCGTTTCTAACGATTACGTAACTAGCGACAATCAACCTAATCCGGACGTCGATTCCGATACAAATAACAATTCTCAAATCATACACAATCTCGACGATCACAATGATGAAGAAGACATCCACCGAGAAGGCTACGAGAGTTCAACAAGCAACGAATCTATTTGCGAGTTTCGAGGAGCTCCAATCACAATAGAGTTAGAGCCTTCGTACTCCGAAGCTAATCCCGAAGAACTCGTCGTCCCGATTCGGGAGGAGACACCAAGCAAACTCAATGCTAATTTAGAAGAAATCACAGAAGTCAACTTAAGAAGTGGAAGAGTTCTACCTCCGAGAATGGGTCCAAAGGACAAAGGAAAGCAGGTGGTTGTTCAGGAAGAATCAACCCCGGCAGAAGAAATACCCATTCGAGAAGAAAACGAGGCACATGAAAACAAAGTGGACTACAACGTGCTAGCCCATCTTAGGAAACTACCGGCCAACCGAGCATCTACGACGCTCTCATCTTATCAAAGGAGATGAGAGAAGCTCGATCAAGGCCTTACTTGATCCGAAATTTGCTTAGCTCAAATGGCCGGAGAGTCCTTAGATGAGGTTTGCTCGTTAAAGGAACAAGCCGAGGTGTTACCTTCACGGACAATGATCTATTACTTGGGACGCAGACCACAACCGACCATTGTACATTTCAGCTACAATCGGGAAGTTTACGCTCTCGCGAGTATTGGTGGATCCAGGAGCATCAATCAATATAATGAATCTCCGAACGCTAGCATACTTGGAAATTGATGCTCGCGAACTCGAAGCGGACAAAATGTTATTAAGAGGATTCAACCGTAAAGGAGAAAGAGCCCTCGGATCAATAACACTGCTAATGAAGACCGGTGACTTAGCAAAGACAACCACGAAATTTCACATAATTGATTCAGAAACGTCGTTCAACGCTCTACTGGGCCGACCGTGGATACATGAAAATAGGATGGTACCATCATCTCTACATCAATGCATCAAGTACTACGATGGAGGGGAACAGTGCATTAAAGGTGACTTACAACCGTTCTCCATACATGAAATTGGAATCCATGAAGATGCAGCTTATTATGCACCTCCGAAGAAAACAATCTTCTCCAGAGATACCATAACAAATGAAGCAAAGGAAATTTGGGACGACGAAGAACCTGAAATTCTAGTCCAACAGCCACTCACCACTCCCTTACGGCGAGATGGTGAAGGTTTCTCCACAACTCGCATCCGAGGTCGAGGCCGGGGACGAGGTCGTGGCGAGACGTTAGGACGATCGGACGGAGGAAACCAGCCATCAATGTTGATTGGGAAGATAGTTCCGAAGAAGAAAAAGAAATCAAACAAGAAGCAACGACAATAAGTCGAAAGAAGCCGCAATTCGAATCCTCTTGAAGATGAAAGAAATGAAGAATATAAATCGATGTACGAGAAGATTAACCACTATGTACATACTATGACCCTGACCCCGATCCATTCTAGTAAGATCGAGGGTATGGAGGTCAAAGAGGTACGTAGCGGTGGTGCAAAGCCAATCAAATTCTACCGTGGTACTCCTTCCTCCAAAACCGAAAATAATGTACAATTTGAAGATGCTACTTCATCGAATTAATGGAATTACCTTTTCGAGTGGTACTCTCCCTGTGTTCAAAATTTAATTCAACGTGGTTTTTTACCTCGACAATGGACAAAAGGTCAATCACAACGTTTTGAAAATTTATGGAATAACTCCGGCCGTCCACCCAATGCAAAACATGGTCTCGGATTCGGCACAGTAGGATCAGTTGACGATACTGAATTTTGCATGGTTGTCACTTGCGAGTCTAATGAAAACTGCATGGAAACTACGAAGAACTCGAAGATTTATAAATTGGAGATGCTCCACCGTAGTTCGAAGAAGAGATCAAATCTACAATAGACGAGTTAACTGGAAGTTAACTTAGGTACTAGCGAAGAACCTAGACCTACCTTTGTTAGCTCCTTACTCAATAAAGAAGATTCCGAAGAAATAATTAAGTTATTAATGGAATTTAAAGATTGTTTTGCTTGGAGCTACGATGATATGCCGAGTTTAGCTCCGCAGGTCGCAATCCATAAGCTAGGGGTGGATCCCGCTTCGTTCCGCCGTACAAGCTCCCGAAGAATGCGTCTAGAAATAGAACAACAAGTCATAGCTGAAGTTAAAAAGCTAATAGACGCTAAATTTGTCCGTGAAGAACAATACCCGACTTGGTTAGCCAATGTAGTACCGATCAGGAAGAAGAATGGTCGGATCGAATTTGTGTGGATTTCGTAGATTTAAACAAGGCATGTCCAAAAGATGAATTCCCTCTACCGATCCCATAATTAATGATCGACATTGCTTCGACACATGAAATATTCTCATTCATGGATGGATCTTCAGGATACAACCAGATAAAAATGGCTCCAGAAGATGAAAAACTTACAACATTCAGAACGCCGATCGGAGTATATTGCTACACATTGATGCCATTCGGACTGAAGAACGCAGGAGCAACCTACCAAAGAGCGATGACAAGAATTTTTGATGATCTCATCCACAATCAAGTCGAATGCTACGTGGATGATGTGGTCATCAAAAGCAAAATAAAGGAAAACCACCTGTATGATTTTAGAATTGTTTTCAAACGATTAAGACAATTTAACCTTAAGATGAATCCCTTAAAATGCGCCTTCGGCGTCACCTCCGGGAAATTCTTAGGATTCGTTGTCCGACATCGTGGAATTGAAATCGATCCGGAAAGATTAAAGCTATCTTAGAAATGCCACCTCCCGTAACCTTAAAACAACTACGATCTTTTCAAGGGAAGTTGGCATATCTTCGACGCTTTATCTCAAACTTGTCGGTAGGTGTCGGCCTTTCTCGGCATTAGTTAAAAAGGACGCCAAATTTATTTGGGAAGAGAAATGCCGAGAGCCTTCGAGGACATTAAACAATATTTAATGACACCTCCCGTCTTAGTAGCCCTCGGCCTCGTGTAGACCGCTAATACTTTATACCGCGGCTTTAGACGACACTCTCGGAGCCCCGTTAGCCTGTGTCAATGATGAGGGTAAAGAAAATGCTCTTTACTACCTAAGCCGTCGTTTACTGCCGACGGAAATAAGGTATCCCGCAATTGAAAAGCATTGTTTGGCCCTGATCTTCGCTGCTCAAAAGCTCAGGCATTACATGCTTTCTCATAAGGTCAACCTGATCTCGAAATTTAATCCATTGCAATACTTGATGACCCGTCCAACGCTTTCCGGCAGACTTGCCGGATGGTCAATGATATTATTGCAATTCGATATAACTTTCGTGCCTCTTCGTGCCGTAAAAGGACAAGTCCTAGCAGACTTCCTCGCAGCACACCCATTGCCGGCAGAATCGCCTCTCAATGACGATTTGCCAGATGAACAAATAATGAGCTTAGAAGACCCTGATGATCGACGTTGGGAATTGTATTTCGACGGAGCATCTTCAAGCACACAAAGACGAAGAATCACAAGTGATAAGTGTCCTGCAAGGCGTGGATCGGACTAATCTTTATAACACCGGAGCGGGGGATGTTAAGATACTCCTACCACTTGACGAGCCGTGTACAAATAACGAAGCGAATACGAAGCCCTCATAACAGGACCGGAATTAACTATTCAAATGGGTATAACGGACATCAACATCTACGGGGATTCGCAGTTAATCATTCAACGGATCGCGGACAATACAGAATTTTAAAACCGAGACTCGAGCAATACTTCCAAGATGCCATACAACTGTTGGAACGGATTCCAAATGTGACAATCTACAAAATTCCTAAAAGAAAACGCTTTAGCGGATGCGCTAGCTCGTCTCGCAAAAGAATTTGCCTCGTTTGCAAGATGAATCGTTGGAAGAGTCGGCTCACGTGACGTCAGTCCTATCACGACTCGACATAGACACAATACACAAATCGGAAAAAGAAGAAGAATCAATTGCAACGAAGTGATGTAAAAACACGTAAGATCGGCGACAACCATTAATAGACTACCCGCAAACGAGAAAACTACCGGACGATAGGTCGTTAGCCTCATCGTATCAAGAAAAGAACTCCGTCCTACGCATTAATAAACAACACATTATACGAAGGTCTTTTGATCAAATGTGGCTAAGGTGCCTAAGCGGGTCCGAGGCTCGTGAAATTGTTAAAGAGGTGCATTCAGGACTCGCGGCGCTCACCACCGGGTCCGAAGATAAAAATGAAAATTAAAAGACTAGGGTACTACCGGCCCTCGATGATGACCGATCGCATGAAAATCGCCAAGAGCCGTCACCGATGCCGAGTGCACGGAGTGGTTCTACACCAACCTCCAAACGTGCTACATCCGACAATTGCATCGTGGCCATTCGAATGTTGGGGCACGGATATAGTGGGTCCAATAGAACCGCCATCTTCGAAAGGACATCGCTTCATTCTTGCGGCTACAGATTACTTTTCAAAGTGGGCAGAGGCAGTTCCACTTAGAGAAGTAAAAGCACACCACGTGCTACAATTTTTCAAGAACCAAGTTGTTTACCGTTTCGGAGTGCCGCGCAGATCATCTCGGATAATCGGTCAGCATTCGAAGCACGCAAATCAACAATTTTGTCAGGAGACACGGAATCGACTGGCGATACTCAACAATTTACTACCCAAGAGCAAACGGCCTGGCTGAGGCTTTTAATAAAACTCTTGTTCAAATTTTAAAGAAAACTTTAGACGACAATAAGAGAAATTGGCATGAGAAGTTATTAGAAGCCTTATGGGCCTACCGGACAACCTTCAGAACTCCTACTCAAGCTACACCTTACGCTCTGGTATATGGGTCCGAGGCAGTGTTACCCTTAGAGGTCCAGCTTCCTTCACTCAGAATTGCAGTTGCAAACAAAATCACGACAGAAGAGAATGCCAAATTGCGACTAGAAGAATTGGAAAGCCTGGAAGGGAAAAGACTTGCAGCGCAGCAGAATTTAGAACTATACCAAGCTAAGATGGTTCAAGCCCATGACAGACTAGTCCGCCCAAGAACCTTCAAAGTTGGTGACTTAGTTCTCGTTCTCAAGAGACCTATCCTTGCACACCGCAAGATAGGAGGAAAATTTGAACCCACTTGGGAAGGACCGTTCGTGATTGAGGCGGCTTACTCGAGAGGCTCCTACCAGCCTAGTGAATCGCCAAGGAGAACGACATATGCTTCCGATCAATGGACGATACTTGAAAAAGTATTACGCTACTCGATGTTTCGAAGGAATGAATTTTCCATCCCTAGAAGCACGGGTGAAGTAATTACTTATGACTGGGTCCGAACCCAAAATAATAAAAAATGTGCTAGAGTAAATAAAATCATGATAATAAAGTTTTCTTTGTTCTCTCTCTTCCAAATCAAAATCTCTTTCCTGATCTTTTCCTACTTCATTCCTGTTGAATTTAAAAATATAAAAATAAAAAAAAACTGTCTTTAATAAACATTTTCTTAATGTTCTTGTTCTTAGTATGTCCCCCGATCCTTTTCCTTGTCTTTTCGCAGGGAAATGTCGAACGGGCGGTTGGTCCCGAACTTTAGAAATGGCGTAAGCCTTGCACTCGATGAAAAGAGGGTGAAAGATGGAGCGATAATAGAGATCGACTCGTACTTCGCACCAGCAGGCCCGCAATACGAGGAAAGTGACCGTGTCCCGATTGACCGAGAGGAACTCGCCTACTCGACAAGAATGAAAGTGGGTGGCCGAAGCCACCAATCCAAGCAAGAAGAAAAGAAAAACAAACACCGAAGAGGACAAGAGAATCAAGTCTGTAGTCGCTACAGCAGAGGGCAGGCTTGTCAGCGCCGCGCCCACATAAACTCAGGAAATACGAAGAGCTACTCTCACAGCAACTCAACGAAGAAACAAAAATCGCCGTATCCGCAAGATGTTAACTAAATTAGCAGCGGACCAGCGACGACGAGGCAATTGCTACTGCCGAGACGTACACTTCAAGGACACCGGTTCACCAGAAACCGAAGAAAGGAGGCCAGCTCCGAGGATGACGAAGAAACCGAGAGAAATCTCAAGAAGAACGAAGAAAGAAGGCTACTACGCCACCGGATGAAGCCACCGTAATGCATGACCTTGTTGCGAAGCAACCCCGAGGATGTCCCGACGGACATCATCCCCGAGGAGCCGAGGTATGTAGGAGAACGTGAAGGGATTGAGCCATATATCCCACAAGACGTCACCAGTGCCTCGCCATTTGCAAATTATCCCGTAATACGAGCTAGAAAGAATACGTAATGTCCAGAAGAAAACTTTTGAATACTTCGAGAGAATCGAGGCAGGAGGATCAATATACTGAAGGCCTCGAGTTACATACGTACGTATTCTCGTAATACGAACAACAACAAATCGTGGACCGCATCCGGATTTGAAAAAGATGGGTCGAGCGGTGTCGCTTAAGAGAAAACACATACTCGTAACCCCGGAGATGGATGCCGTGGAAGGGGAGAATTACAATACAATGTGGATGCCGCTACAACTTCGCGAAGACAGAAGGAAAACCCACCGTGGATACTCCGTCATGGCCGGTGGATCTAATGCCCTTAGTCATTAAAAGGATGGTAAAAAGAATGATAACATGGAGGTACCGCCAGCAGATTGCATACCCAACAGCTTGCATCATTAACATTTACAAGAAGGGTGACCGCATTCCCCAGCACATAGATCATCACGACTTTGTCGACCTTTCGCACGGTTTCTTTTCGAATGAGTGTAATATCATGTTTGGATCCGACCTCCGGATAGCAGGCCCGAGTGAGTTCCGAGGGCCGGTAAAGATACCATTGCTGGTAGGTTCCGTCATGATACCGAAGGGCAACGGAGCGGATGTCGCTAAACATTGCATACCGGGAGTACCGGTGAAGCGGATCTCGGTTACTTTCGAAGGATGGACGACAGGAAACCACCTTACCACTTCCAGCCAGACCCGGAGCTAGAGAGCCTCCGACCTTACGAGCTGTGAGTTACATGGAAAATATCACACCTTCAACGTACATCCATACGACATCCTCGCCAAGGATGGCTTGGAAGGTGATGTTATTGACCATGTACCTCACTATTCAGACATGGATTTTTGACAGATACCTTTTTGGATGGATCGACAAAGATCATACATAGTCCGTTTTGAGTCTACATGGATTGTATGAGATATATTCCGCATCGAGTTGTATGATGTATCTTCAACATGATTGGAATGAAAGTGACCATGTCACATTTTTGGCCTTCACCTCTTTTGTGCAAATTGACTGGGAAACGCCATTAAAGTTAAACGAACTTCGAACAAAGAACAAAAAAAATATATAAAATATAAATAATAAATGAGAATTATTTTTCCTTAAAAATCCAAACATAAAAATAACTTCAAAATCCACGTGAACGCTAAATAAAATTCACATGAACATTAAATACACAGCTAAAAATTTTTGGAAAGTTAAAGGACAAACAGAATGAAAATGAATCTCAAATCGGATCCCACTCTAAATTCATCCTTTCAAACATTTCAAATCAACTCAAAATCGAAATTTATTTCAAGAAGCTTTGAAATTCTCTGTCGGGACAACTCTTCCTCACAAGAGACCCACACTTCAATTTCAGAACCCTAAACCTTTTTTTTTTCGTCACATCGAAATCATTTCGACTTTTGTGGCCTACCTTTCTTCCTGTATGGAGATCGACTAGGTCCATTGACACGGAGCCATGATCTTCCTCTGATTTGGTTCTGATGGCATGAGACTGGGTCCCTCTTCACACAAATAAACTTCCGAGATTGGAACCTCGTTCCAATTCTCATTAAATTTCCGAGATTGGAATCCATTTCCAATTCTCATTAAATTTCCGAGATTGGAATCTATTTCCAATTCTCATTAAACTTCTGAGATTGGAATCCATTTCCAATTCTCTTTAAACTTTCGAGATTGGAACCGCGTTCCAATTCTCATTAAACTTTCGAGATTGGAATCCATTTCCAATTCTCATTAAACCTTCGAGATTGGAATCCATTTCCAATTCTCATTAAACTTTCGAGATTGGAACCTCGTTCCAATTCTCTTTAAACTTCCGAGATTGGAATCCATTTCCAATTCTCATTAAACTTCCAAGATTGGAACCTCGTTCCAATTCTCATTAAACTTCCGAGATTGGAATCCATTTCCAATTCTCATTAAACTTCCGAGATTGGAATCCATTTCCAATTCTCATTAAATTTCTGAGATTGGAATCCATTTCCAATTCTCATTAAACTTCTGAGATTGGAATCCATTTCCAATTCTCTTTAAACTTTCGAGATTGGAACCTCGTTCCAATTCTCTTTAAACCTTCGAGATTGGAACTAGTTTCCAATTCTCATTAAACCTTTGAGATTGGAACCAGTTTCCAATTCTCATTAAACCTTTGAGATTGGAACCAGTTTCCAATTCTCTTAGACCTTTGAGATTGGAACCAGTTTCCAATTCTCTTTAGACCTTTGAGATTGGAACCAGTTTCCATTTCTCTTTAGACCTTTGAGATTGGAACCAGTTTCCATTTCTCTTTAGACCTTGAGATTGGAACCAGTTTCCATTTCTCATTAAACCTTTGAGATCGAAACCAGTTTCCATTTCTCTTTAGACCTTTGAGATTGGAACCAGTTTCCATTTCTCTTTAAACCTTCGAGATTGGAACCAGTTTCCGATTCTCTTTAAACCTTCGAGATTGGAACCAGTTTCCAATTCTCATTAAACCTTTGAGATTGGAACCAGTTTCCAATTCTCTTTAGACCTTTGAGATTGGAACCAGTTTCCAATTCTCTTTAGACCTTTGAGATTGGAACCAGTTTCCAATTCTCATTAAACCTTTGAGATTGGAACCAATTTCCAATTCTCTTTAGACCTTTGAGATTGGAACCAGTTTCCAATTCTCATTAAACCTTTGAGATTGGAACCAGTTTCCAATTCTCTTTAGACCTTCGAGATTGGAACCAGTTTCCAATTCTCTTTAGACCTTCGAGATTGGAACCGGTTCCATTTCTCTTTAGACCTTGAGATTGGAACCAGTTTCCATTTCTCATTAAACCTTTGAGATCGGAACCAGTTTCCATTTCTCTTTAGACCTTTGAGATTGGAACCAGTTTCCATTTCTCTTTAAACCTTCGAGACTAGAACCCGATTCCAGTTCTCTTTAAACTTTCGAGATCAGTACCTAAATTCTGATTCTCATCCCCTTCAATCAACACTTAAACTCCGATTCTCATTCTGCGGCTGGTACCCCGATTCCAGTTTTCTCCACAATCCCGGATTGGAACCTCGTTTCGAATCCAAACTTCAGATCCAAATTTCCTCAAATTGATTTTAAACCAAACTTCAATCTAAATTGAAACTCAAAATCTAAACTTACACATCAAAACTTAAACTAAAACAAAAAAAAAATCTAAATCGAAATTCCCCCAGATCATGTGATTTGGGACTTACCTCCTTTTCCTTTCCCCAGCGAGAGTTCAGGAATCTCCAGTCTCAGAGATATACTTGACACTCCCCAGTGAAAACTCTTCTACTTCGTCCTAAGTTTGTCACTTGGACATCTGTGTTGGTTTTGTTGATCTTTTCGGTCAACGCCAATACGTGCGGTGTGCTTGGTTAGCACACCACACCTATTGGGGGTCCATTTGTTGACCTCATTTTTGATGAGGTCTTCTCTTCTTCTCTTTAGTACTTAGGATCTAGCCTTAGGCTTTTCCTTCGACTATCCTAGAGGATTAGAATTGGGACCCACCACTTAGAAATTCAAACCACTTCTTAACTCCCCGCAAACTCCACAAACTTGATTATAGACCCCTAATCACCGAGAGGGTTGAAATTAAATGTGGAAGTCTAAAGGATGAGTTCCCATAGGATTCTTTGGCCTTAGGACTGCCCTGGGTGGCTTGGTCTGGTGAAGGGGCTGACTTACACACACACTACACCTATACACTACACTTTCACACACCTCTTAAAAACACACCCATACCCAATTTGACCTCCTGACTCATGAAGGTGATTCACATGGATGGTCCTTAACCCCTAAGCCCTTGGCTAAGAGGGTTAGGAACAACATAGTGGATGCCTCAAATGAGTCCCTTCATGGCTCATGTGGGCTTGATATGGCTTCATGTCTCAACCAAAATGATTTCATTCCACTTACATTCACCCAAGCTTCAATTTTCCAAATTTTCAATTTTTTGACCCCCAGGACCCTACACCCACCTAGCCTACCCAAAACCCTTAAAATTACCCAAAATTTTCAAAAATCTCCAAATCACCCAAAAATCCTCAAGACCAATCCCAAACATTGCCTCACCAATCAAATTGATCATTCATACCCAAAAACACCAAAAATTCCAAAAATACCTCCCAATACCCTCCAAATACCCAAAATGCCCCTCTTAGCCAAAAATCCAAAAATTCAGAAAATTCCCAGAAAATTCCAAAAAATCCCAAATATTCCCAATTTCATTTTGTTCAACTACACCATGGGCCAATTTTGTCAATTTACCCCACTTTTATCAAAACCCCCAATTTGACCCATTTTAACCCAAAATGAACCCAATGTCAAACCAAACCTACCCAATTGACTCAAATTCTGGTCCAATTCAATTCTAAACTTCAATTCAACATCCCCAACACCAATCTAGACCAAATCCAAGTCCAATTGGATTGACATTTGGATCCAATTTCACTTTTGGCCTTAAAGCCCAATTTGGACCCATGACCCAAACTTAGCCCAAACTTACCCAATTCAACTCCAATTAACCCCAAATCTTTTCTAAACCTTCCTTAACATCCCCATAAACAAAAAACTAACATGATTTGCCCAAAATTTAGACCCAAACCTCACTCAAATTCAACCCAAAATCAAAAGGCCCAATTTTGACCTAAACCTAAACCTAGCCCAAATAGACCCAAACCCCAAAATCAAAACCCAACCAAAGCCAAA
Organism: Papilionanthe hookeriana x Papilionanthe teres; assembly: GCA_022702705.1. Classification (NCBI taxonomy): domain Eukaryota; kingdom Viridiplantae; phylum Streptophyta; class Magnoliopsida; order Asparagales; family Orchidaceae; genus Papilionanthe; species Papilionanthe hookeriana x Papilionanthe teres. The sequence continues at coordinate 9,570,287 of CM040432.1, read as the reverse complement.
ACCTCTTTGAAACACTCCCATAAACATTTCCCAACATTTATTTTACATCAATTTCAACCCTAGCCCAACATTGGCCCAAGTTTGCCCAATTTGACCTATATTGGCCCATGTACCAAATGAACTCAAATCCAACCCAATTCAAGCCCAAACCACCTCAAATTTATTTCAAATCATTCATGACACATCCCTAAACCAAACTCAACAATTATTTGGCCCAACCTCTTTACAAAACTTCCATCCATAAATTCATTTTTAAACTTAAAGGCCCATTCCTTAAATCATTTTAAAAGCCCATCTCTTACCACATCCAAAGGCCCAAAATTGGTCCCAAAGCCCATATGACATTTCCCCTCATCATACTTTCAATTAAACTCAATACCTAAATCCTAAATATATCATTGGATTATTCCAAAATTAAACCTCATGACAACTCCCACCAAAATGCCAAAAGTCACAAAATCCATTTCCATGAAATTGAACCATCTTTTTAACCTTATCCATGACACACACTAAACCATGTTTAGCCACCTCATCATGGATAGAGACCACACCATCCTCTCTTGGCTGACCCAAGTGATCCTCTCAGCCCAAAATCAGGCCATGGGGAGGTGCACCCAACCCAAACCAATGGGTTGACCAAATTGAAGCCAAAATGACCCCTTCCCCATTCCATTTTAATTCGAGCCCCTTTACACATGGCAAGTGTCAATTGCTTGCACCAAGCCCCAGCCCCGACCCACCCGACCTCGAGGGTGACCCATGCCCGGCCGGCCACCACCACAGCCGCCGGAAACCACTGTGCCAAGAGCTCACATGTGAGCCCAAACTTGGAATTCTCACTCGCCGAGCCGCCTCATGCCCAATGTCCACCACGGCTGTTCTTCACATGCCAAGAGCAGGCGATCCCGACCTCAACTCCCCCGGGAGGCCCTCCAGCCTCTCCTATTTAAACCCCTCACCCTCTCGGCCAAATGAGGTGCCGAACCAAACCTTAAGGAAACTCGCCAAAATCATCCCAAATCACTCTCCACACATGAGAGCACTTGATCCCCACCGAATTCCAGCCCAATTCCCTCCAAGCTGAGCCCAATTTTGAGCTCAAACTTCAGCCCAAAAAACCAGGACACTTCTTCACAGTGAGCCAATCCCCAAATTGATTTGTCCTACACCTTCATTGGACCAAGAGGAGAAGTTTCCCACTGAAAGCCCCATCTCTAGGCCACCCAGTTGCTCCAGCCTCCAAGCTTTGTGATCGGCTGTGGTCACTTTCATAGCTAGACAATTCACCGTGCCAAGGACTTCATCTGAGCTTACTTGGACCCAATCGAAGGTGACACAACTCTCGGATCGAAGCTTCACTTCTCCGAGCAAAGGTATGAACTCCCTCTTCGCCCGAGCTTCGACCAATTCTCCATTTTGATTGGCTTGATTTCATAGCATGTTCACCGTATGGATGTGTTCGTCTCTTCAAGACGAATCCATAGCAGCATAAGAACACGAAAATCCGTCGAGAATCGAGTCGGTTCTTAGTGGTTAGAGTGTGGACGGTCACGGGATCACACCGGCCGTAGACGATGACCGAGAACCGTCGGATCACGCGTGTATTGGATGGACGGCTTGGATTGCGTCGGACCGGCAGATAAGTACGTGAACCGCGGGGCCCCGGACAGCTCGAGTCGGATGGCGGCGCCGAACCGTGGAGCGACGCGTGTCGATTCGGAGCCGCCGAGGCCGAGTCGCGCCGCGTGGATAAGTAGATAAATAGGGTATTTAATGTATTTATTAAATATCGAAACTTTGAAAATTCATATCTTTGTGTAGAAAAATCACAAAAATAAAATAAAAATACCCTCTTGCTCGAGTGAACGAGAGGAGAATAATGTGGAAAAGAAATTAATTAATTTTGTCCAAGTACTTTATTTTTAATTAATTATTTACTCTATGCATTGTTTTAATTCTCCATGCATTCATACAATTCACCATGGCATGAGACCATAGGGCTTTTGAAGCCTCCGAACTTGGGAACATTCCCCGAATTTTTCAAGGTCGGAGGCCATCTCCGTGAAAAGTTATTGATTTTTCAAATGCATGTTGTTGTTTTGAGTATTTTAATTCCAAAAATTAGCATGTTGTGAAATAAATTCTAGGAAAATTTGGTGATGTTCCTTATGACCAGAGAACCCTAGGAAAAATAGGACTCGAGTTAATTCACTCGGATTAACCTTAATCGGGCTAAATACCCAAAATTGAAATTTAATTAATTAGAGTTAACCATAGATCAAATTGACTTGAAATAAATTTTCCACCGACCTTTAGGATCAGAGGAACCCACCATAAAAGTTTGAAGTCAATTGGGTTTGGTTAACCCTATCAAATGGGTTGATTAAGCCATTTAGCTCAACTTAAACTTTGAAAATTCATAACTTTCAAAATACTTTTCAAAAATTCACCAAATTGGTTTTGAAGCCTCTCTGATATCAGGGGAATTCAAGAAAATTAAAATTGCAATTTTCTAAAAAGTTGATTTTTTATCATTATTTTAATATTTTAATAATTAAAAAATAATAAAAAATTACAAAAATAATAAAATTCACCAAAATGTCATATTTTGAATTCTAACCACTTAGGAACAAACCCCATATTTTTCTTATGTCTCTAGGTTGAGATATTAAATTTTAAAGCCTTGGGGTAATTTTTAAAATTAAAAAATACATTTTCTAGCATTTCCACTAAAATAATTCCAGTAAATTAAGGAAAAATCAGAAAATTGTAAAATTTGGTTCTCTGGAATCCTTGATATTAGAGAGAATTTTACAAATTATAAAATTCATTTTTCAACTTATATTCTATTTTTAAATTAATTAATACTCCAGAACTTAAAATAATTTTAATAAAGAAAATTTAATTCAAAAAATCACAAAAATTGGTCCAAGTGGTCCTCTAGTCATTAGGAATGTCCCATAATTTTCTTAAGGACAGAAACTTTCCCTTGGTCATATTATTAAATTTTCTTTGGAAATCCTTATTTTCCACCAAAAATAATTACATAAATAAATTAAATACAGAAAAATCACATTTTCTCCTCTAATGTCTTTATTGAGATATGAGTGAGGTCACATAAAAATTTCAAATTTATTTGAGCTCAATTTAGTGAGTTATGAAATTATTAAGCTTGAAGGGCAAAATGGTAATTAAAATTTTAACCCTTAATTAAAACTTTAGGCTTAATAAAATTAAAGAGTAAAATATTTGATCTTAATCTGATTTTGATGATTAAAATTTAAATAAGTAAAGGGTAGAAACTTATTAAACAATTTAACAATAATTGAAATGAACTTTAATTAAAATAATTAATTAAATTTGGAAGAATAATAAAATTAGAATTATTAAAATAGGGATGTTATTAGGAAGAAATTTGTTCTTTAATTTAAGAATCCCTAAATTAATCATCTCAATAATATTTAATTCCTAATTAAAATGATAATCCAAGTTTAAGATTTAAAATGCTAAAAAACTTAATCATTAAATTAAATTAAAGTTAAATTATTTAAAGCAAACCCTTTTAAATTAAAATATTAAATTAAAATTAAAAAAAATTAAATTAAATTAAATTAAATTAAAACACATTAAATTAAATTAAGTTAAATTAAATTAAATTAAATTAAATCAAATTAAAAATTAAATTAAATTAAACTAAATTAAATTAAACTAAATTAAATTAAATTAAATTAAATTAAATTAAATTAAACTAAATTAAATTAAATTAAATTAAATTAAATTAAATTAAATCACATTAAATTAAATTAAATTAAATCAAATTAAATTAAATTAAATTAAATCATGTTACATTAAATTAACTTAAATTAAATTAAATTAAATTAAACCACATTAAATTAAATTAAGTTAAGTTAAATTGAATTAAATTAAATATAATATCACCTAAGTCATAAAGAATTCAAAATAAATTTAAAATAACTTGAACACTATTCCAAACTTAAATCATTAATTTGAACTTAAATATGAATCACAAATCATTAAATATCATTTTGCCCTTAGGAGCTTTTACTATTATAACTCCTAAATGGAGTATCAAGTGAAATGTCACTTCACTCATAAGGATATTCAAACATCCTAATTCACTCGAGCAAGAAATAAAACTTAACTTAAACACCCTGGATGATTAATTCACCTGCGCAATAGAATTCATTTGGACTTAGGACAATTCCCGAAATATTGAAAAGATGTTTAAGATTCGTCTTAAACACTTCCTCAATATGATGGAATGTCCTTAAGAACAAATTGAGCTTAGTTATTCTTTGGTGAAGAAATCATCCTTAAAACCAAAATTGAAGACTTAGACGTCATAGGAATGGCTAGCTATAGGATTAGGATTTTGGTAGAAAACCATAACCTTTCCCTTAGCTTTACCTAGGAAATTGCTATAAATGCTTAAATGCTCTAAATTGTATTTTAAGTGCAGCTTGGGATGACGGGAAGACCCTCCAGGTACGCTTTTATTTTATTGCAATTTATCTTACTGCAATTCATTTACTCGTATTGCACTTTACCTTTCTTGCATGATAAACAACAGTTGCATGAAACCTACACCTTTAGGACAGAAACCAAAACTGAAACCCATAACTAAATTAAAAGATACTACAAGATAAAATTCACTGCCACAACATTTCAAAATATAAGGCAACTCAAAATTTAATCACAAACAGAACAACAAAACTACAACTACAACTAAATTAAAACGCCTCATTGAATGATCGGGAATACCTTGGATGATGTAACCCACGTGTTGCTAACGGGATTTCCCAAGGTCTAAATGAAAGTGCGGAACTCATTTAGTTGAGTTTAGCAAATTCATCTGGACTAAGTGAATTCGATGAAAATAACGGTGCCGGGATGACGGAACCGTGGGATCTTAATCGGTTCTGTTTAATCAACTCTAAGACCTCTTTTAATTAAAATATTAAAGACACATGGAAATTAAGACTTTCTCTAAAACCAAACACTTCTCTCATCTCCCGATTTATGACTTCTAAAACTAAACCTCCGCAACAACAAGGAGCTCGGAGCATGGTGGGCAGAGCACGGCCATCGTCATCGACAAAACCCGAGTCTACTTCAAAGAAAACTTTCCTTAGAATTAAATAACCAAGCCGTAGGACTTCGAGGTAGTTTGCCTAGTGCAACATAAATCCTCAACTCTTCGTTAGGCATTTGCATGATCATATCATGTAAATTAAGCCACTAACCAGTCTTAGGACTCCGAGGTAGTCGTTCGGTACGACATAAACCCTCACATCTTCGAGGCTATTTGTATGATTTTATCATACAAATATAAGTCCTAATTAATTAAAATCGGCAAGATCAAAATATTAAATAAACATTAGGACTCTCCTAAATTCAAACCAAACAATAGGATAGTCGGGAAATTACCGAAGTTCGCTTCGAATCTGTGATTTCTCCTACCTTTCTTCCTTTGAATTCCCAAAACAAAATGTTCCAAATTTGACCCATCCCCTATTGAAATTCCAAAATTCAATCCCTTGAAAACTTAAACCTTGAAATTCTTGAGAGCAGAACCACTCGATCATTATCGAGAGTTTTCTTAAATGATTCACTTCATTTAAGATGTAATTAACTATGGGGGCTTGCCCTTATAGGGAACTTTAAGAACCTAGGTAATATAAACCTCGCTTAATTCATTTATATTAAGCGGGGGAACTCTATCGGCTTATAAAATTGGTTCGCGGACCAAACGGACGTCACAAATCTTCTAGTTTATTTAATCGAGCCCCATCATCAAGCAAGTGTGTCTATTCTCCGGGATAGATATACGGCTTGTGGTGCGGTGCTCGTTTATATAGACTTTTCGGGATGTGAGATCGGTTTGATTTCATATCTTAAAATTTTCAAATTTAAAATTATTTTCAAAATAAAATACTACTTTTCGAATTATTTATTTAAATTAAATTAAAAATTCGTCGACAATTTCTGTAGGCGACCTCTTTTCAAAAATACAACACAACAACCTAAAAATAAGCCGCACATGGGGTTGATTCTTCCTGAATAACCACCTGCTTTCCTTTGTCTTTTGGACCCATTCTCAGAGGTAGAACCTTTCTGCTCCTTAAGTTGACTTCTGTGATTTCTTCTGAGTATGGTACTGAGTTTACAGGTGTCTCCTTTTGAATCGGTATGACAGGTTCTTCTGGAGTTGCTTCGGAATCTGAAAGCTCTAACTCTATTGTGATTGGAGTTCCTTGGAATTCACAAATAGATTCATTTCTTGTTGAACTTTCGTAGCCTTCTCGGTGAATGTCTTCTTTGTCATCATGATTGTCGAGGTCGTGTATGATTTGAGAATTGTTATTGGTATCGGAATCGAGATCTGGATTAGATTGGTTGTCGTTAGTTACGTAATCGTTAGAAACAGTCAAAACGTAGCCAACACCATAACTCTTATCATTATAAGATCCCTCGGAGCGAGCAAATAATCATACAGAGTCAGAGGTTCGAGGAATTTTTCCCCCGAATCGGAAACAACCACCTAGGATAAGCATCCCCTAGTCTAGCCTTAGGAGCCTCGGTCCTTTCTTCTTCTACGGTCTCCTTCTTTTCTATGATCTTTTCTTCCTGGGGCGGATCTTCAATTGCAAGCGATAGCGCCGGCTTGACAGGTTTCGAACTCTGAGTTGAAGCATGCGCCGAAGCGGTTTGGATGCGATCCAAAATCTTCTTCGAAGACTTTGTCCAGGCGGTAGTCCATCCATCATCAGTCGCATAGGGATCTATCGGGACAATGAGATCTGTCGAGATAACATTGACGGAACCTCCTTTCTGGGGTTCCTTCATGTATTCCTTCGGGATCGTTATATTCCCTTTTCGAAGATTGTCGTTGAGCCAACTTTTGAAGGTAATACAATCTTCTATCTTGTGCCCAAACATCCGGTGGTAAGGGAAAAAGTTGGGATCACCTTTCTTGTCGACTTCTTCGGTCTCTTAGGTTACGGCGGTTGGAAATGCGGAGTCTTCATCGACTCGCGGAACATTTTGACCTTGCCTCATTCTTGAACGGATACTCCTCGCTCGAAGCTCCCTTAACGTACGTTGTGGACGAGGCGGTTGTTCATCTTGTTGAGATGACCGATAAGCTGGGTCGGGGTTGCTCGGTGATTCCGTTGAATTTCTTTGCGGCCGTTCGACGATGTTGTATTGGTCGCTTGCCTTTATCGGCTAGCTGCGACGATCCCGGACTTCTTTTCAAAAGTTTTCACGGGCTTCTGTTTGTCTGTTTTGTCGGTGAAACTTAATTGTTTCCCCTCCTCTTGCAAGCTTCCGGCCTTGCTTAACAACTTCTTGAAAGTCTTAATAGTAAATCCCTTGAGGAGAAGTGCTATCGGGCCATGAATGCTCTTAAGTAAAATGCCGATCGCATGCTGTTCTTGTAGCTGTGGCTCACACTTCATACTTAGATTCCTCCATCGAAGTATGTAGTCCACCAAAGTTTCATTCGGCTTCTGCTTCTCTACCACTAAATCACCTATAGTGATGTGGTGCTGAGCTCCGGCAAATCGTTTGATGAAGAGGTTCTCTAATTCTGAAAATGTCTTCACCGAACCGTTCGGTAGTTCCGCATACCAATCAAAGGCGATCCCTGACGAGTCGTCGACAAATTGTCGGAAGAGTAAAGCATCACTTCCATCGGCATTGCAACAAGCGGCACGAAAATGTGCAACATCGTCGTCGAGGGTTTCCGGTTCCATCAAAGGTCTTGAACGGAGGTGGTACGAAGCCTTTCGGATATTGGACGACGTCGAATTCTTCGGGGTAAGGTCTGCCCGTCCGAATGGATGTCCCGCTCTTTGATTGTGCCAAGGCTTCTCGCACTTTCTTCGTTCCACCATGCTCTTGATATCCTTTTCGGAATCATGCTTTGTGTTGCATCCTTTTTTAATTTATCATCCCCGTTGACGGATGTAATCTCCTTTCCTCCGTCTACAATGTGAATAACTTCCGGGGTGTTTCTCTTTGGGGTTGAACTCGACTGCGGAGAGTGGCTAGAGGCTGCGGCCATCTCTTCCATCCTTTTTGCCATTTGGGCGATCATATCATCTTTCTCTTGAAGCTGCATCCTCATCACTTCGGCTCCTCTCTTTCGCGTGCTGCGAGGAGCACCTTGTGAAGCCGACGAAGCTTGTGTTTCAACCATGTTAATTTCTCGCATATTCATCATCCATGAACTACGACGAGTCGACTTCATCTCCAAATTTTTCTTCTCTTTCTCTTGCTAATCGCCGAATATCGGTTCTTAGCTTTTCCATAGCATCTTCTAGTGGTCTTTTCCGCACATCCTTGCGGTTGTCATGCGATAACTCGTCGGGTTTCCTTCTCATGAGCCCCCTTCACTGCGGTAGCACTTTCTTCGGACTCGAGTCTCTCGACGAGACTTTCCTTCTCGGAGTTGTTGTTTTAATCTTAATTGTCCGGTAGTGGGACGCCATACCATCCTTCTAGCGGCGGAAGGTGCTAGGACCGGATGGTCCATCGACCAAATGCTTGAAGGTGGTATCCTCCCTAATTTGTAGTCCTGAAACAATGACAGGTGGACTAGCTTTCATTCTCTTATTTGGCTTTTCCGCAGCGATAGCAGGTTCTACTCGCGGCCCAAGACGAGATTTGGCCGGCACCCGCCCTATCCTTCTTAAAATCTCTGACACAGGGCATTTTTCTTTCTTTGCTAACTTTTCTATCAGGTTTTGCAGTCGAGCAAATGGCGTAATTCTAGCCCTTTTCTTACGACTGTCATTGTAATATGCAGGCTGAGGCAACGCGGAAGCAATCTTGCGGATATTTTCCTCATCCTCTGCGGCGGAGAGGGGATGGAACCTACTTCCTCCCAAAAGTGGTATGTATTCAAGCAGCGGTGTATACTCGGGCGAGTTACGGGATTTCCTCCAGGAAAGCAACTTCGGCGGCTACGGCTTCTCTAGCAATCTTTCTACTTCTGTTCCTCCTCTGAGTCCGTGTCAGTGATGGAATTCTCGAGCTGGACCCGATTTCGAAAACGGAAGGTCTCACAGGAAGATCTGTACCCTCCACGGGTTCATCACAGTTCTGAATTTCCTTCCCCTTTAGTTTGGCAGAAGCCGGGGTAGGTACGGAGACAACTAGACCAGTGGGGGTAGCAACAACAGTCCTTCTCGAACAACAGTACTCCTCTCAGTTGGAATCTTTTGCAGAGGAGGGAATTCATGAGTTGACTTGAGGTTAAACTCAATCAACAGCTTCTCAATTTTCGGTACTTTGTTTGTGAGTGAAAAGAGAGTGACGCCGGGGATTTTGATGTCGGTATCCCTGAATCCTTGTCCGAATCGAATGATTCCATTATCGAGCGATTCGTCCTCGAACACGACCGAGTCCGGTTCATTGACGAAGGAGAAGATCGGTTTTGGGGCTTCCATTTCGCAGGGCGATTCCAAGTGTTAGTCCCGAATCGTGCTTCTTCTTGTCGTAAAACTTATGACGCAAAAGAAAGAGTCCGAACACATTTTCGTTTATCTTAGTGTATTTGTGGTATTAAAAGAAAATTTATTTAGATAATTGTTTTTCTAAAAGATTTGTTCGTTAAGACAGAGAATTATCAAAAGAAGGAGAGTTGTAGGAATGGTAAAGGAATTGATTAGGAACTGGAAGAGAAAGTCTTGTAGAAACTTCTCGACCCGCAAGACCGCTCCTAAACTAATACCTATTGGGGGTCCACCCCACCTCCGAAATGAGGTAAAAGGATCTCGGAACCTCTCTGTTTAGGGGTGTCTAAACAGTGGCTCCTAAATCCGAGAGAATGTTGGCTATACTTGTTCAAGGTAAAAATGAACATAGTATTCCAACGGAAAGAAGGGTAGTTTGATCCATTTAGGGACATGGATACACTACCGATTTTTGAAAGCAGAACTATCTGATTAAAAATGGAGAGAGGAATTTTCCCCAGCGGAGTCGCCAGAAGTTGTCGGCATATTTTTAGGTTAGTGTGTTGTATTTTAAAAAGGGGGTCGCCTACAGAAATTGTCGGCGAATTTTAGATTTTTAAATTTAATTTAGATATATATAATTTAGAAAGTAGCATTTGATTTTGAAAATAATTTTAAATTTGAAAATTTTAAGATATGAAATCAAGCCGATCTCACATCCCAAATAGTTTATATAATGAGCGCCGCACCACAAACCGTGTATCTATCCCGAAGAATAGACACACTGCTTGATGATGGGGCTCGATTAAATAAACTAAAAGATTTGTGACATCCGTTTGGTTTGCGAACCATTTTATTTGCCGACAAGTTCCCCTGCTTAATATGAAAAACATTAAACAGGGTTTATATTATCTGGGTTCTTAAAATTCCCTATAAGGGCAAGCCCCTATAGTTAATTACATCTTAAGTGACGGGAATCACCTAAGAAACTCTCGATAATAATCAGTAGTTCTGCTCTCAAGAATTTCAAAGTTTAAGTTTTCAAGGGATTGAATTTTAGAATTTCAATAGGGAATGGATCAAGTTTGGAACATTTTATTTTGGGAATTCAAAGGAAGAAAGGTAGGAGAAATCACAGATTCGAAGCGAACTTCGGTAATTTCCCGATTATCCTATCGTTTGGCTTGAATTTAGGAAAGTCCTAATGTATATTTAACGTTTTGATCTTGCCAATTTTAATTAATTAGGACTTATATTCGTATGACATGATCATACAAATAGCCTCGAAGATGTGAGGGTTTATGTCGTATCGGACGACTACCTCAGAAATCCTAAGACTGGTTAGGGCTTAATTTGCAATGCAAATGCCTAACAAAAAGATTGAGGATTTATGTTGCACTAGGCAAACTACCTCAAAGTCCTATGGTTTGGTTATTTAATTCTAAGAAAATTTTGCTGAAGTAGACTCAGGTTTTGCTGATGACGATGGCCGTGCTGTCCACCATGCTATGAGCTTCTTGTTGTTGCAGAGGGTTTAGTTTTAGAAGATTGTAATCAAAAGAGAAGGGAGAAGTTTGGTTTTAAAAATCTTAAAGTCCAAGTGTTTTTTATGTTTTAATTAAAACAAATCTTAAAGTTGATTATAACAACACCGGTTAAGATCCCACGGTTCCATCCTTCCGGCATCATTATTTTTATCGGATTCACTTAGTCCGGATGAATTTGCTAAACTCAACTAAATGAGTTCCACACTTTCATTTAGACCGTGGGAAATCCCGTTAGCAACACGTAGGTTACATCATCCGAGGTATTCCCGATCATCCAACAAGACATTTTAATTTAGTTGTAATTGTAGTTTTGTATTCTGTTTGTGATTAAATTTTGAGTTGCTTTATATTTTGAAATGTTGTGGCAGTGAATTTTATCTTGTAATGACTTTTAATTTAGTTTTGGTTTCAGTTTTAGGGACTATCCTAAAGGTGTGGGTTTTCATGCAACGATTGTTTATCATGCAAGAAAAGTAAGTGCATTTGCAATAAGGTAAATTGCAAGAAGGTAAATTGCAATAAAATAAAAGCGTACCTGGAGGGTCTTCCCGTCATCCCAGACTGCACTTAAACACAATTTAGAATATTTAAGCATTTAAAGCAAGTTCCTAGGTAAAGCTAAGGGAAGGGTTATGGTTTTCTACCAAGTTCCTAATCCTATAGCTAGTCATCTCCTATGATGTCTAGGTTCTTATGTTATAAACATCCTATCGTATTGAGGAAGTGCTTGAGACGAATCTTAAACATCTTTTCAATACTTCTAGGATTATTTTAAGTCCAAGAGAATTTAATTATACAATGAATCAATCATCCAGGAGTTCAAGTTTTGTTATCTTGCTCGAGTGAATCTAGGACATTTGAATATCCTACGAGTGAAATAATACTTCACTTAACACTCCATTTAGGAGTTATGACAATAAGAGCTTTTGAGGGCAAATCGATATTCAAGTGATTTGTGATTCGACTTAATTTTAATTAATGGGTTTAAATTTGGAATAGTGTTCAAGTTGTTTTAGATTTACTTTTGAATTCTTTATGTCTTAAGTGATGTTATATTTAATTCAATTTAATTTAATTTTAATTTAATTTAATTTGGTTTAGTTTTACTTTCAATTTAATTTTATTTAATTTAATTTAGTTTAATATATTTTAATTTAATTTAATTTAATATGTTTTAATTTAATTTAATTGAATTTAGTTTAATTTAATTTAATTTAATTTAATTTAATTTAATTTAAATTTTAATTTAATTTAATTTAATTTAATTTAATTTAAATTTTAATTTAATTTAATTTTATTTTAATTTAATATTTTATTTTTTTATGCTTTAAGGATGATTTAATTTTAATTGTTAAAATATTAATTTAATTGAAATCTTAGAAGGATTTAATTTAAATGTTTTAACTTTTTAATTTAATTTAATGATTAAGTCTTTTAGCATTTTGAATCTTGAATTTGGATTATCATTTTAATTAGGAATTAAATATTATTGAGGTGATTAATTTAGGGATTCTTAAATTAAAGAACAAATCTCCTCCTAATAGTATCCCTATTTTAATAATTCTAATTTTTTTTATTATTCTTCCAAGTTTAAACAATTATTTAATTAAGGTTTATTTTAATTACTTTCAAATTATTTGGTAGGTTTCTACCCTTTAATTACCTAAGTTTCAAACATCCAAAATCAACTTAGTATCAAATATTTTACCCACCCTTTTAATTAAACCTAAAATTTTTTTATTATAGGTTAAAATTTTAATTACTATTTTGCCCTTTAAACTTACTAATTTCATAACTCACTAAATTGAGCTTAAATGAATTTGAAATTTTTATGTGACTTCACTCATATGTCAATCAAGACATTAGAGGAGAAAATGTGATTTTTCTGTATTTAATTTATTTATATAATTATTTTTGGTGGAAAATAAGAATTTTTGAGGAAAATTTAATAAAATGACCAAGGGAAAGTTTCTGTCCTTAAGAAAATTATGGGACATTCCTAATGACTAGAGGACCACTTGGACCAATTTTGGTGATTTTTTTGAATTATATTATTTTTATTATAATTATTTTGAGTTTTAGAGTATTAATTAATTTAAAAATAAAATAAAGGTTGAAAAATAAATTTTATATTTTTCAAAAATCTCTCTGATATCAAGGAAACCAGAGAACCAATTTTTATAATTTTTTGATTTTTCTTTGATTTATTAGAATTATTTTAGTGGAAATGCTAGAAAATACATTTTCTTTAATTTTAAAATTACCTTAGGGCTTTAAAATTTAATATCTCATCATAGAGACTTAAGAAAAATATGGGGTTTGTTCCTAAATAATTAAAATTCAAAATGTGACATTTTGGTGAATTTTATTATTTTTGTGATTTTTATTATTTTTTAATTATTAAAAATATTAAAATAATGTAAAAAAATCAACTTTTTTGGAAAATTGCAATTTTATTTTTCTTAAATTCCCCTAATATTAGAGAGGCTTCAAAACCAATTTGGTGAATTTTTGAAAAGTATTTTGAAAGTTATGAATTTTGAAAGTTTAAGTTTGGCTAAATGGCTTAAGCAACCTATTTGATAGGGCTAACCAAGTCCAATTGACTTCAAACTTTTATGGTGGGTTCCCCTGATCCTAAAGGTTAGTGGAGAATTGATTTCAAGTCAATTTGATGTATGATCAGCTCTAATTAATTAAAGCTCCATTTTGGGTGTTTAAGCCATTTAGGGTTATTACAAGTGAGTTAACTCAAAAATCATTTTCCCTAGGGTCCTCTGGTCATAAGAAACATCACCAAATTTTTCTAGAATTTATTTCACAACATGCTAATTATTAGAATTAAAATACTCAGAATAGTGACCTAGAGTTGAAAAATCAATAACTTTTCATAGGAGTGGCCTCTAACTTTGGAAAATTCAGGGAATGTTCCCAAATTCGGAGGCTTCAAAAGCCACTATGGTCTCATGCCATGGTGAATTGTATACATGCATGGAGAATTGAAATAGTACGGAGAGTAAATAAATAATTAAAAATAAAATACTTAATGAAATTAAATGATTTCTTTTCCACATTATTCTCCTCTCGTTCATCTGAGCGAGAGGGTATTTTTATTTTATTTTTCTGATTTTCCTACATAGAGTTATGCATTTTTGAAGTTTAGGGAATTAAATAAATAAGAAAATCCCTATTTTTCTACTTAAGTGACGCGGCGCCAGCTCAAACTCGGCAGCTTCGAACGCACACGCGTAGTCTTCTGATTCGGCGCCGCCATCCGACTCAGCGCTCCAGGGCCCCGCGGTTCACGGACCATCACACTGTCTGGCTCAATCCAGACCGTCCGCTCGATACACGCTCGATCCGACGGCTCCCAGTCATCGTCTACGACTGGTGTGCACCCGTGACCGTCAACCTTCTAACCCTAATTTCTCACTCGATTCTCAGCGGATTTTCGTGTTCTTATGCTCTATGGATTCGTCTTGAGGAGACGAACACATCCATACGGTAAACATGTATTGAAATTAACTCAAATTAAATAGAGAATCTCTGTAAGCTCGGGAAGAAGAGTGAGTCCATACCTTTGCTCAGAGAAGTGTGGCTTCGATCTGAGGGTTGTGTCACCTTCGATTGGGTCCAAGCAAGCTCCAGATGAAGTCCCTTGGGCTGGTGAATTGTCCAGGTATGATTTTGACCACAGTCGATTACAAATCTTGGAGTGGAACAGATGGGTGGCCTGGAGAGGGGGCTTTCACTGGGGAACTCCTTCTCTTGACCTTGTGCAGGTGTGGGTGAGTTTAATTTGAATTTGGTGGAGAGTTGAGAGATGTCCTGTTTTTGGGTGGAGTTTTGGCTGAGAAATTGGGCTCTGTTGGTGGGGATTAGGGCAAATTGTCATCTGGGGATCAGCTCGCTCTAAGTGTGGAGAGTGGTACGGAGCAATTTTGGCGGGGTTTTAGTAAGGTACGGTTCGGCACCTCTCATGGCCGAGAGGAGGTGAGGTTTAAATAGGAGAGGGTGGAGGGCCTCCCGGGGGGTTTAAGGCTTGGGATCAGCTGCTTAGGTCAAGGAAGAACCGCCATGGTGGCCATTGGGCATGGGGCGGCTCGACGAGGAGAATTGAATTTTTGGCTTCTCCCGAGGTCTCGGCCATGGTGTTTTCCGGTGGCACAGTGGCCGGCCGGCCAGGGTCGAGTCACCCTCGAGGTCGGGGAGGTCGGGTGCAGGGCTTAGTGCGATCGATTGGCCATGGACATGTGTAAAGGAGTTGAATTGAAATGGAATGGGGGAAGGCTATTTTGGGTTCAAATGAGTCAACCCATGGTTTTGGGCTAGGTTCACCACCCAAGGCCTGGTTTTGGGCTGAAAAGAGTCACTTGGGTCAGCCAAGAGAAAATGGTGTGGTCTCCATCCATGGTGAGGTGGCTAAGCATGGTTTAGTGTGGGACATGCTTAAGGTAAAAGAGGGTTTAAGAGGGTTTAAGAAAGGGATCCCCTCTCTTTCCATTAATGGTTTGGTGAGGTGGAAAGTAGATTCCATGGCTCTCATGGCTCCCATGGGACTCATGCATGGCTTCATGGCTCCATTTGGCTTGGAAAAGTTAAGTCGACTTTCATGGAGAAGGATTTTGTGAATTTTGGTATTTAGGGGTGATTTGGCATGAGGCTTGATTTGGAATCATTTGATGATTGATTTAGGACTTAAGGGATGATATCAATTAATGGGGTGATGAAAAGAATGCCATATGGGCTTTAGCATGAAGTTTGGGCCTTTGAATTTTAGTGAAGATGGGCTTTTAAAATGGTTTAAGGAAGTGGGCTTTTGGATTTTAAAATGGATTTTAGGATGAAATTTTGGTAAAGGCTTGGGCCAAATAATTGTTGGGTTTGGTTTAGGGGTATGTCATGAATGATTTGAAATGAGTTTGGAGTGATTTGGGTTTGAATGGGGTTGGATTTGGACCTCTTTGGTAAATGGGCCAATGTAGGTCAAATTGGGCTAACTTGGGCCAATGTTGGGCTAGGGTTGAAATTGATGTAAAATTAATGTTGGGAAATGTTTATGGGAGTGTTTCAAAGAGGTTTTGGCTTTGGTTGGGTTTTGATTTTGGGGTTTGGGCTTATTTGGGTTAGGTTTGGGTTTAGGTCGAAATTGGGCCTTTTAGCTTTGGGTTGAATTTGAGTGGGGTTTGGGTCTAAATTTTGGGTAAATCATGTTAGTGTTTTGTTTGTGGGGATGTTAAGGAAGGTTTAGAAAAGGTTTGGGGTTAATTGGAGTTGAATTGGGTTAGTTTGGGCTAAGTTTGGGTCATGGGTCCAAATTGGGCTTTAAGGTCAAAAGTGAAATTGGATTCAAATGCCAATCAAATTGGACTTTGATTTAATCTAGATTGGTGTTGGGGATGTTGAATTGAAGTTTAGAATTGAATTGGACCAGAATTTGGGTCAATTGGGTAGGTTTGGTTTGACATTGGGTTCATTTTGGGTTAAAATGGGTCAAATTGAGGATTTTGACAAAAGTGGGGTAAATTGACAAAATTGGCCCATGGTGTAGTTGGACAAAATGAAATTGAGAATATTTGGGATTTTTCAGAATTTTCTAGGATTTTTCTGAATTTTTGGATTTTTGGGTCAAGAGGGGCATTTTGGTAATTTGGAGGGTATTGGGGGTATTTTTTGGAATTTTGAGTATTTTGGGTAAAAATGATCAATTTGAGTAATGTGGGAATGTTTGGGATTGGTTTTGAGGAATTTTGGGTATTTGGAGATTTTTTGAAAAATTTGGGTAATTTCAAGGGTTTTGGGTAGGCTAGGCGGGTGTAAGGTCCCGGGGGTCAAAAATTGAAAATTTAGAAAATTGAAGATTGGGTAAATGTAAGTAGAATGAAATCATTTTGGTTGAGCCATGAAGCCATATCAAGCCCACATGAGCCATGAAGGGACTCATTTGAGGCATTCATTATGTTGTTTCTAACCCTCTTAGCCAAGGGCTTAGGGGTTAAGGACCATCCATGTGTATCACCTTCATGAGTCAGGAGGTCAAGTTGGGTATGGGTGTGGTTTTAGGAGGTGTGTGAAAATATAGTGTATGAGTGTAGTGTGTGTGTAAGTCAGCCCTCACCAGATCAGGCCACCCAGGGCAGTCCTAAGGCCAAAGAGTCCTATAGGAACTCATCCTTTAAACTTCCATATTTGATTTCAACCCTCTAGGTGATTAGGGGTCTACAATCAAGTTTGTGGAGTTTGCAGGGAGTTAAGTGGTTTGAATTTCTAGGTGGTGGGTCCCAATTCTAATCCTCTAGGATAGTCAAAGGAAAAGCCTAAGGCTAGATCCTAAGTACTAAAGAGAGAAAAGAAGACCTCATCAAAAATGAGGTCAACAGAAAGCTTTGACACTGGAAGGGAGAATATGAGAGAAGTGATTGCTTTTCTGACTGACGGGCGAGGAGAATGGAAAGTAAGTAAAAAACAGTTGATAAATTTCTCCACCTCCACTTTGAATGTTGCTTCAAAAGTCTGGCATTATTTCATTTATGCAAGATTATTACCGTCTTATCACCACAGCGAAGTTACTAGAGATAGAGCGATTCTGAACTACTATATACAAAAGATGAAAAAGATTGATATTGGAGCTATTATTTACAAGAATATTCAGACGATTGCTAGAGGCGAGACGACTGGAGGATTAGGACATCCTGCCTTAGTTCATGCCCTCTGTGTTCATTCTGCAGTGGAGTTCAGTAGTTCTGAAGAAGTGGCTATACTGTTGAAACCTATTACAAAGAATATTATTCGTACTTATGAGTCTCATGTAGTAGCCAGAGTTGAGTGTAGGAGTACTGATATTCCTACTACAATTTTTGATGTTCCATCTACTTCTGAGCCGCCTACCTTATCTGATATTATGGAGCAGCTGAGACTAAAGAGTTCTAGTATGGATAGACTCCATGGTCGGATGGATGTATTTGAGGCGAGGAGTGATGTGAATGAAGATTATCTGCAGAGGAGAGTTGAGTTTGATATTTCTTATTATGATGCTCAGTTCAGATTTATGAGGGCGGAGCCCGATGTGATATTTCCTACTTGCCCCAGCTATACACCATATAGACCTGATCCTACTGATGACCCTGCTACTGATCCTGGTGATGGAGACTAGTAGATTGTTTGCTTTATTTCTGTTGTTCTTAGTCTGTTGTGTTGTAGTGATGTGATGTAGTGGATATCTACTTTTCATGTGATATGTAGCCCTGTATTGTACTGTTGTGATGAAGTGTTATTTACTTTTTATGTTGTACTGTTGTGTTGTACTGAAACATTAAAACTGTTGGTTGTACTGTTAGTAGTGTGATAGTTTGTTTCATGTTATAGTGTTATGTTGGTTGTTTAGATGTTTAATGTTAATTTCTCTTTACCCATGCAAATATTTAAAATTATTATATCACTGCTACTAATTGTTTCATGCCTGCTAGTTATGAATTTTGATTAATACCAGTTAGATGTTGAAGATTTCAAGATCCCAGCACAGAGAGGTTAGTTTTCTTCTACTCTGAACTGTTTCAAATTTACTAAAAAATTTAAGTTTGTGGGAGGGTAGAGAAATACTAACTTTTATTTGTTCTCAATTATTATATTTTCAAAAATTATTAGCATAACTTATGGCAGTTGAACCTCATTATAAGATAACTAAAACTTTTTATTTCAATTGAATATTATGGAAGGATAAGATGAAAATTTTTAGTGAGAAAGGTTAATTTTATAGAAGTAAGATATTTGGTATGAAAGGATTTGATTATAGTCAACTATTTAAAGTAAAGAAAACTGTATTTTTGAAATGTTAAGGGACTTAAAGTATTGTGTGTTAAGAAAAGATTGTAACTTTGTCATGAATAATAAAGCTTGTACTTAACTATAAAGTAAGGAGGTGACTTAAGTTTGAACTTTAGAAAGAGGAGAGTGAAGTTCAAAATCATTAAAGGCTATCCAGATATAGTAATCCTCAGAAAAAAAAAAGAGAAAAAGAGAAAAGAAAAGAAGGATTGAAAAACAATCCCAAAAAGAAAAAAAAGAAAGAAAAGAAAAGAAAAGAAAAGAAAAATGCTTATGAGGAGAAGCTTGAGGAGATGCCTAATCAAAAATTGGCTTCACTTGAATCACCTTAAAGGGAGAGCTTGATTTCATTTCTGAATTTATGTTTAAAGTACTAGCCTATATTCTAATGAAGTTCGCATGAACTCCTTTTTCACATAGTATTTTAAAGCACTTTTAATGTAACAAGTTATGGTTCATCTTGGAATAAATAGAAGACTATAACTCTTAGACTTAATTACTGAATATTCTTATACCTATAATGTTGACCTGAGTTACTAAACTTTTTCTGAAAATCTAACCACTATATTATTTTGAATGAAAAATTTTAGTCTCTTACAATTGAAAAGTACGTTGCCTAGAGTTATATTTTATGTAGTAAAAGGATTACTTGAGGACAAGTAATAGTTTAAGTTTGGGGCATTCTGATGCACTGAAAATATATACGGTTTTTGCTATCTAATTTTACCCATTTTTGGTGATATTGCACTTTAAAGAAAGGTATTTTTCACGATTTGTTGCAGGTATGATGATTTTAGGTGATTGGAGTGAAAAGAAGCAAAAGTAACAAATCTGGAGCAAAAAGGAGCAAAATGGTGGAAAAAGTGTTCTGGTGACGCCGGCGCCCAAATCCAGAGAGCACAGAATTAAATGGCACAATAGAGCACCGCCGGCGCCCTATCTGGCACCGCCGGCGCTCGAAGTCGGTTCAATTCAAATTTAAAGAGTTTTGGCGACTTTTTGAAGGGATGCCTATGGAAACTCTTGGGAATTTGTCTTTATCTTATAAGTAACTATTTTTGGACGAAAATGGTGTGCTTCTTTAGTGGTTTTAGAGTAGTTTTAGTGAGAGTGAAGTGTTAGGGTTTAGGAGTAGAGAGTGTAGAGTGAGGATTTGAGATGGATTTTTCTCTAAGGAGGGGAGGAGAAGAGGTAAAGTGAGAGATTGCTTCTTCCTTTCCATTCTAAAGAAAGAATCAAGTGTTGTAAAGAAGAAGAAAAAAGGATTCAAAGGAACTTCAAGGGAATTGCATAGGGGAAGAGAAAGAGATAAGTTGTATTTTCTTTTGTGGTTTGTATAACTTTTCTTTTATATATAAAATCCATATTTTATTATATCTTCTCCATGAATTCTGAGTAGTTTCATTGTCCTTCTTCTTGCATAAGAGATGCGATGATGGATTGATGTGGATTTGATGTGCTTTTAATGTGATGAAGAAAATGTGATGGTTTTTCATTTAGAACTTAATTTACTTTCGATCTGGCCAATTGAGATGTTAAAATATGTTGTTAAACATTAAGTTTGAAAAGATTTAATGTCCTACAATAATAATGAAAGATCCATTCAAATTCCATGGATGAATTGTGTAGTTCATGGGAATTGAGTGCAAATAAATAGGGAAATGTGTTTTGATGGACTTTAATGTGGAGATTTCAGGGTGACAGGCTGAAATCCCCAAATTGGTTCTAAGATTAGTAACTAAATATCAAAGGTTAGCCTTCGGGTGAAGGGTGAGTGGGAGCTCCGAAGTGAGAGCCGGTATCCTCCCAGCCTAGCCTTAGAGTTAGTGACTAAACTTAGAATATGTCAATATTCTTTTCTACTTAGAAGAGGGAGTACTCTTTTAAGGGCAAAGAATCATCTATGCTCCTATTTGGCACAATAATATAAATATTTGTTCCATATTAATCCACACATCATATTCTCATTTGCAAGAGGAAAGATACTTTTATTATATATCAAAAACCTTTCAAAAACTTAATTTAGTGTCTATTAGTTAATTTTGTCCTTAAAGTTGTTAGAAGTATTTGTAGTTTAGTTAACTGTTACTGTTTTCTGCATAGAGTTAGTAGGAGTTTGTGTTAAAATTTAAGTGCTATTTAAATATAGGATTTTAGTGCCATCTTACTTATCTTGGGATCGATTTCTTAAAACTTTGAACTTCCTTGTGGGATCGATAACCAGGACTCCATTAGAGCCTTGTATTACTTGATACGATACGTATACTTGCATTGAATGCTTGAACTTATCAAAATCATTAAAAATATATAAATTTGAGTTCATAAATTCTTGCAATATAAGTCCCGTGCATCGAGATGTGATGATCGATTGATGTGGATTTGATGTGCTTTTAATGTATTGAAGAAATTATGATGGTTTTTCATTTCAAACTTAATTTACTTTTCGTTTTGGCCAATTAAAATGTTAAAATGTGTTGTTGAACATTAATTCTGAAAGGATTTAATGTTCTACAACAATAATGAAGAATCCATTCAATTTCCATGGATGAATTGCGTAGTTCATGGAAATTAAGTGCAAATAAATAGGAAAATGTGTTTTGATGGACTTCAATTTGGAGATTTCAGGGTGACAGGCTGGGATCCCCAAATTGGTTCTAAGATTAGTAACTAAACTCGAAGGTTAGCCTTCAGGTGAAGGGTGAGTGGGAGCTCCGTAGTGAGAGCCGGTATCCTCCCAGCCTAGCCTTAGACTTAGTGACTAAAGTTAGGATGTCAATGTTCTTTTCATGCTTAGAAGAGGAGGTACTCTTTTAAGGGTAAAGAAACATATATGCTCCTATTTGGCACAATAACATAGATATTTGATTCATATCATCCACACATCACATTCTCATTGCAAGAGGAAAGATACTTTTCTCATATATCAAAAACATTTCAAATACATAGTTTAGTGTGTCTGTTAGTTAATTCTATTTTCAAAGTTATTAAAAGTAGTTGTAGTTTGATTAATTGTTACTGTTTTCTGCATAGTGGTAGTAGAAATAAATATTAAATTTTAAGTGTAATTTGAGTATCAGATTTCAGTGCTATATTATATATTGTGAAACACTTTCTTCTACTTCGTACTTCCCTGTGAGATCGATAACCAAGACTCCATTAGAGCCCTGTATTCCTTTATACAATGCGTATACTTGCGTTGAGTGCTTGTACTTTACAAAATCATTATAATATATATAAATTTGAGTTCATAAATTCTTGCATATACATAAGTCCGTATCAAGTTTTTGGCACCGTTGTCGAGGAAGGTAACGAAGTAACTAATTAAGTAAAAAAAGGAAGGAAGTATAAACGGTATTTATTGATAATATAGTAATAGAAAACCTTTACTTTGTAGTGTGTAATTGTGTGTTTGTTTACTTTTTAAAAGTATTTGTGTGATTGTATATGCGTAGTAGTGGATCTATAAGTTTAGTGCCTTACGATTCGAAGTTAGAGCGTACTATCAAAAAAATTAGAAAACAACAAAAACATATTGAAAATCCTTGTGAAATGGCGAATAATCAAGATAACCAGAGAAATCATCTTGGAAATTTGCCAAGACCTTTAAGAGATTATGCTAACCAAACAACAGACGAAATTCACATAACTATTCAAAATCTTGATGTTGCTGCTAATTCATTTGAACTTAAACTTGCTATTATCCAAATGGTACAAAATAATCAATTCGGAGGAACACCTAATGAGGATCCAAATTTACATCTCGCTAGTTTTTTAGAACTGTGTGCTACTTTTAAATATGACAGAGTGTCTAGTAACGCTGTCAGACTTAGACTTTTTCCTTTTCATTAAGGGATAAAGCTAAGGCATGGTTAAATTCCTTAGCACCTGGATCTATTAGAAATTGGGGAGAATTATCTCAACGGTTCAAATCAAAATCAAATTTTAGAGGTTGAGGATTTTACATCTGATACCGCATTGCTTTAGGATCTTTCCTTATCGCAATGGTTCAAATCAAAATCAAATTTTAGAGGTTGATGTTTTTACATCCAATACCGCCTTGTTTTAGGATCTTTCCCTATCATAATGGTTTAAATCAAATCGAATTTTAGAGGTTGAGGATTTTACAACCGATACGCATTGCTTTAGGATCTTTCTCTATCGCAAAGGTTCAAATCAAAATCAAATTTTTGAGCTTGAGGATCCCAGCATCTGATACTGCATTGTTTTAGGATCTTTCCCTATTGCAATGGTTCAAATCAAAAATCAAATTTTAGAGGTTAAGGATTTTACATCCGATACCACATTGCTTTAGGAATCCTTCCTATCACAATGGTTCAAATTTAAAATTTCAAATTTTAGAAGTTGAGGATCCCTGCATCCGATACCGCATTGCTTTGAAATGGCTCCTGTTAAATTTTAGAGGTCGAGGATCCCAACATCTAATACCACATTACTTTGCAATGATCTCCTTTCAATTTTAGAGGTTGAGGATTTTACATCCGATAACACATTGCATTAGGATCTTTCCCTATCACAATGATTCAAATTAAAATCAAGTTTTAGAGGTTAAGGATCCCAGCGTCCGATACCGCATTGCTTTAAGATTTTTCCCTATCGCAATGGTTCAAATCAAAATCAAATTTTAAAGGCTGAGGATTTTACATCTGAAACTGCATTGCTTTAGGATTCCTTCCTATCACAATGGTTCAAATTCAAAAATTCAAATTTTAGAGGTTGAGGATCCCAACATCCGATACCAAATTGCTTTAGGATCTTTCCCTATTGCAATGGTTCAAATTGAAAGTCAAATTTTAGAGGTTGAGGATTTTACATCCGAAACAACATTGCTTTAGGATTCCTTCCTATAGCAATGGTTCAAATTCAAAATTTCAAATTTTAGAGGTTAAAGATTGACCCAAGGAAAAAATGTTAAGATTTCATGCCTATTTTATACTGATTTTGATGATATTGCACCTTAAAGAAGAGTAATTTTTGTGTTTTTCTGTAGGTATGAAGATTTAAGGATGATGGAGCGAAAATATGTAAAAAGGAGCAAATTTGGAGCAAAAAGGACTAAATTTTGAAAAATTTGGCCTACGGTGCCGACGGCGAGGTCGATGGCGCCGACGACGTGATTTTTTCGAGAGTTCAGAATATATTACAAGGGAGGCCGCCGACGGCAGAGGTCAAGGCCGCCGACAGTGGGGTCAGTTTAAGGCACTATTTCTAGCAGGCCACCGACGGCGGAGCTCGAGGCCGCCAATGGTGGGATCGATGGCTCTTTCACAAAATACGTCGAATGTGGACGATTTTTGAAGGGATGCCTGGAAAACCCTAGGAGACTCTTCAACAACTTTAAAAATAACCATTTTAGGGAAAAAATGTCCTTTTGGAGTCCTCTAAAAGTCACTAAGAGTCTGCAAAAAGTAATATTAGAGTTTTCTAATAGTTACTTAGTGTCCAATAGAGAGTCCACTAGTGTCCATTGTTATTAGTGAGTGTTAAATAGTGAGTTCAAATAGAGATTGTGAGGAATTCTTTGAAGGATTGTAAGAGTGGAAGGGAAGTGAGAGATCTCTTCTGCATTGCCGTTTCGAAGGAGAATTCCGCATACTATAAAGAAAGGAAGAGATTCAAAGGAACTTCAAGGAGTTTGTTTGAGGAGGAATTTAAGATAAGTTGTGTTTATTTACTTTAGTTTGTAAAACATAACTTTTATATATGAAATCCAAGTTTTATTGCATCCTCTCCTTGAAATCTTAGTAGTTGTTATATCTTTCTCCTAGTTTTGATATTTTTGTGGAATGATAAATAGAATTAGTGTGCTATAAAAGTTTAAAGAAGTTGTGATAATCTTTTACTTAGATCTTAATTTACTTTCAATCTAGCCAATTGAATAATTAAAATCTGTTGAGTTTAATAACTATAGTAATTATTACATTTGAGATTCAGGGAGGTTAAAGTCCTTGGAAGGAGGGTGCAAATAAATAGGGAAATAATATTCATTGGGCGTAGAATTGGAGATTTTAGAGTGACAGACTAAAATCCTCAATTAGGTCATATCGTTTGGGTGCTGAAGTGTAGATGTTAGCCCTCAGGCGAGGGGAACGTAGGAGATCCGAAGTGAGAGCCGGTATCCTCCCAGCCTAGCCACAGATTCAGTAACCAAGCGTAGGATTAGTCAATGTTCTTTATGCTTGGACCAAAGGATAAAGAATAAGTATGCTCCTATTTGGCACAACACAGTATAAAACTAATTCTAATTATCTATTCACTTAAATATCTTAACAAAGGAGAAAGATTCTTGCTTATATATTTGAACTTTACTTTAGTAGACTTAGTTAATTGTTAGTAGATCTAATTTAATTTAAACTTTATATTATTGGCGATTGCATATTAGTGACAGATAGACAATTTCAATTTAGTTGTGATTCTGAATTGATTTCTATAATTCTAGTCTATAGCCTATAAAATATTCCCTGTGAGATCGATATTCAGGACTCCACTAGAGCCCTGTATTACTTAAGCGATACATATACTTGCGTTTAAAGGTAACTCTGCGATTAAAGATTATAATATATAATTGTTACAAAAATTAAAATTACGCTCCAAGTCAATTTGGCGCTATTGCTGAGGATTTAGATCTTCTAGTAGTGGTGTCGAATTCTCATATTTTTAAGTATATTAAAAATCGCGGTCAAGTTTTTGGCGCCGTTGCCGAGGAATATAAAATAATTAGAGTAACAGACAATTTAGGAATATAAAAAAACTTTTTAATAGAATTGCAACTTATTTAGTTAACTGTTTTGCTGTGTACTGATTTCGATTGTATGCATAAATTTGGTTCTGAAAATCTTATACCCTACGATTCAGAATTAGAACGCACTGTTAGAAGAATTAGAAAACTGTGAAAAGAACCTAAAAATTCTGAAACAATGGAAAACAACGTAAACAACCAAAGAATAGAAAATGAACATCAATCTAGACCACCAAGAGAATACGCTAACCCTACATTATATGAAATTCACTTAACTATCCAAAATCTTGATGTAGCTGCTAATTCATTTGAGCTTAAACCTGCAATTATCCAAATGGTACAAAACAATCAATTTGGTGGAACTTCAAATGAAGATCCTAATTTACATCTAACAAGTTTCTTAGAACTTTGTTTGCTACTTTAAAGTACAACAGGTTCTGATGATGCTGTCAGACTTAGACTTTTCCTTTTTCGCTAAGGGATAAGGCTAAGGCTTGGTTAAATTCGTTAGCACCTGGATCTATTAGAACTTGGGGAGAATTTTCACAAAAATTCTTATCGAAATATTTTCCACCATCTAAGACTACTAAGCTTAGAAACGATGTCACATCTTTCAGTCAGTATGAGGGAGAATTGATATATAAATCTTGGGAAAGATTTAAAGAACTTCTTAGGAAATGTCCATATCATGCTTTGCCAGATTGGTTAATTATTCAAACATTTTATAATGGATTAGTAGGATCTCTTAGATCTATAATTGACGCTGCTGCTGGTGGATCACTAATGTCTAAATCTCTTGAAGAAGCCTATGCGTTGATAGATGAAATGGCTACCAATAATTTTCAATGGCCTGCTGAAAGGGTAAATCCTAAGAGAGTAGCCAGTATTCATGATTCTGATGCTTTAATTATGATAATTTCTCAAATTGCTGCTCTTTCAAAGAAAATAGAGCAGTACAGAATGAATCGTTCTCAAACACCAATGTTAGAAGAAAATTCATTATGACAAATTTTAGATGCTCAATCTTCATATGAAACTATAAATTTAATAAATAATAGACAAAATAACCCTTATTCAAACTATTATAATCAAAGTTGGAAAAATCATCCAAACTTTTATTGGAATAACCAAGGTAATGCAAATCCTGTTAATCCTCAGTGGGGGAATAATCCTGTAAACCCATTAGGAAATATAAACAATCAGGGTAATTCTAATTATAGAACTTCTAATCCACCAGATTTTTATAATAATTCACAATTTAAGGAGAAGAAGTTATTTATGGATGAATTACTTTTGAATATGGGTACTCAATTACAAAGTTAAGGAGCTGCTATTAAAAACATAGAAAACCAATTGGGGGCAAATTACTACTGCATTAAGTAATAGAGCTGTTGGAAGTTTACCTAGCAATGTTGAAGTAAATCCTAAATATCAAGGAAAAGAACAAATTAAGGCTATTCAATTGAGAAGTGGAAAAGAGTTGAAAACAAGAGTTCAAAAAGAAACTGTAGTTGAAAAGGAAAAAAGAAGAAACTGAAGGAGAAAACGAAAGTTTATATCCTGATTTTCCTCTGAAACCTATGAAAATTACTATTGAAAAACCTCCACCACCATTTCCTCGAAGACTAAATCAACAAGATAAACAAAAAAGATTAGCTAAATTCTTAGACATTTTGAAAAAAATATAAATAAATATTCCTTTTGTTGAAGCTTTGGAACAAATGTCTGATTATGTTAAATTTAAAAAGAGGAAGTTACTAGATTATGAGACTGTTGCACTCAGTGAAGAATGTAGTGCAATAATTCAAAGAAAGCTTCCTGAAAAACTTAAAGATCCTGGTAGTTTCAATATCCCGTGTGCTATTGGTGAAAAATTTTATGCGTGAGCATTATGTGATTTGGGAGCTAGCATAAATTTGATGCCTCTATCAACTTTTAAAAGGTTAGGAATTGGAGAGATTGTACCAACTTCTGTAACTCTACGATTAGTCGATCGATCTATTACACATCCTAAGGGAGTTGTAGAAGATGTTCTGGTCAAGGTTGATAAGTTTATCTTTCCTGTGGACTTTATCATTTTAGATATGGAAGACGATAAAGAAATACCAATCATTTTAGAAAGACCATTCCTAGCTACAGGAAAAGCCATGATAGATGTTCAAAAAGGAGAATTGATAATGAGAGTAAATGATCAAGAAGTAACCTTTAACATCTTACAGTCAATGAAATATCCTTCAATAGAAAAAGTTGATGAATGTTTCAGAATGGATATATGTGATTATCTGAAAAGAGAATATTTCAAGAAAAATTATGAAGAAAAAGAAGATATATAAAAAGATAATTATGATGAAAATAAAAGCAAAGAAGCTGATTATATTCAAGAGAAATTTGAAATGCTCAATTCAATAACACCAGAAAACGAAACATTAATTTCATCTGTTGTAAAACCCCCTGAACTTGAATTAATAAATCTTCTAAATCATTTGAAGTATGTATTTTTAGGAGAGTTTTTAACATTACCAGTAATTGTATTTTCAGACTTAAATGAAATTCAAGAACAAAAATTAATGGACACATTAAAAAAATACAAAAAAACTTTTGGTTGGACTTTAGTTGATATTAAAGGAATTAGTCCTTCAATTTGTATGCACAAAATTTTATTAAATGAAGAACATAAACCAAGAATTGACCCACAATGGAGACTGAATCCTATTATGAAATATGTAGTTAAAAAAGATATTTTAAAATGGTTAGATGTTGGAATTATATATCCTATTTTGGATCGTACTTGGGTGAGTCCAATTCATTGTGTTCCTAAGAAAGGAGGAGTAAATATTGAAGCAAATGAAAATAATGAATTAATACCTATTAGACAAGTTTCTGGTTGGCATATTTGTATTGACTATTAAAAATTAAATGCCGCCACCCGAAAAAATCACTTTCCTCTTCATTTTCTAGACCAAAAGTTGGATAGACTTGCTGGATACAAGTACTACTGCTTTCTGGATGGATATACTGGTTACTATCAAATACCTATTACTCCTGAGGATCAAAAGAAAACAACATTTACTAGTCCTTATGGAGATTTTGCTTTTCGAAGAATGCCTTTCGGACTATGTAATGCACCTGCAACATTCTTGAGATGTATGATGTCTATGTTTAGTAAATTAATTGATAATGGAATAGAAGTATTTGTAGATTATTTCTCTGTGTTTGGAACATCATTTGACGCATGCTTAAATCATCTTGAAATAGTTTTGGAACTATGCGAAAGAACTAACTTAGTTCTGAATTGGGAGAAATGTCAATTTATGGTTGTAGGAGGAATTGTATAAGGGCATAAAATTTCAGAAAATGGCATGGAAGTAGACCCTGCAAAAATTCAAGTAATAGCTAAAATACCACCTCCTACTACAGTGAGAGGGGTAAGAAGTTTTCTTGGATGTGCTGGTTTCTACAGGTGCTATATTAATGATTTTTCAAAAATTACCAAACCTCTATGCCAACTTTTAGAAAAAGATAAGAAATTTGAATTTACCGAAGACTACTTAAATGTCTTTGAGTTATTAAAGGAAAAACTAATCAAAATACCTGTAATAGTTTCACCTGATTAGGAGAAACCATTTGAATTAATGCGTGATGCTAGTGATTATGCTATTGGAGCTGTTCTTGGTTAAAGAAATGATAAAATTTTTAAGGTTATATACTATGCTAGTAGAACTCTTAACGATGTTTAAATTAACTACACAATTACTGAAAAAGATTTGTTGGCTATTGTGTATGCTTTTGATAAATTTAGATCATATTTAATTGGAACTAAATGTATTGTGCATATTGATCACTCTGCTATTAAATATCTAATGAAAAAGAAGGATACTAAACCTAGATTAATTAGATGGTTACTTTTAATGCAAGAATTTGATTTTGTGGTGATTGATAGAAAATGAACTGGTAATCAAATTGCTGATCATTTTTCGAGACTAGAATATCATGAATCATCTAATACCGACAATGAAATTACAGACAGTTTTCCTGATGAAAAACTTTATAATATAAATGAGTGGAAAATACCTTGGTATGCTG
Source organism: Papilionanthe hookeriana x Papilionanthe teres (assembly GCA_022702705.1). Classification (NCBI taxonomy): domain Eukaryota; kingdom Viridiplantae; phylum Streptophyta; class Magnoliopsida; order Asparagales; family Orchidaceae; genus Papilionanthe; species Papilionanthe hookeriana x Papilionanthe teres. The sequence goes on along the minus strand of CM040432.1, from coordinate 9,540,594 downwards.
ATATTGTTAACTATATAGTAAGCGATATTTTTCCACCTATGCTAACTCTGCAGTAACAGAAAAAATTCATTCATGATGTAAAAGCATATTTTTCGGATGAACCATATTTATATAAGCAATGTAACGATCTTATTATTAGGAGATGTGTGCCTTATGAAGAAACTGAATAGATTATTCAAAAATGCCACGATTCTGAATTTAGAGGACATTTTGGCATTGACAAAACTGCGCATAAAATTTTGCAAGCTGGATTTTATTGGCCTACTCTTTTTAGAGATGTTTACAGATATATCAAAACTTGTGATAGATGCCAATGAGTAGGTAATATATCTAGAAGAAATGAAATGTCTCTGAATTTCATGTTAGAAGTGGAGATTTTTTATGTTTGGGGATTAGATTTCATGGGACCATTTATTCCTTCATTTGGGAACTTATATATTTTAATTGCAGTTGATTATGTATCAAAGCGGATTGAAGCACAAGCTTTACCTCTTTGTGATGCTAAAAGTGTTTCAAGATTCTTAATGAAAAACATTTTCACAAGATACAAAATGCCGAGAGTGATTATCACTGATGAAGGATCCCATTTTAGGAATAAATACATTCAAAGATTGGCAAAAAAAACTAATATTGTTCATAAATTCTCTACTGCCTATAATCCGTAAATTAGTGGTTTAGCTAAAGTTTCTAATCGTTAGATTTAAAGAAATTTTAGAAAAGACTGTAAATCCTAGTAGAGTAGATTAGTCTACAAGACTAGATACTACATTATGGGCATACATGACTGCTTATAAAACTCCTATTGGTATGACTCCTTACAGACTTATATATGGAAAAACTTGTCACTTACTAGTAGAATTGGAGCATAAAGCAAATTGGGTGATTAAAAAAGTCAACTATAATTTGAAAAATGTTGGTAAGAAGAGATTGTTGCAATTGAATGAATTAGAAGAATTAAGAAATGAATCTTACGATAACGACAAAATTTATAAGGAAAAACTGAAGTTAATGCATGATCGGAAGATTAGCCAAAAGAAATTTGAACCAGGGCAAGAAGTTTTGCTTTATAATACAAGTTTAAAATTATTTCCGGGGAAATTGAAGTCTCGTTGGTTAGGACCTTTTACTGTGACTCAGGTTTACACTTATAGAGCTGTGAAATTGAAGATCAGAAGACTGGGAATAGATTTAAAGTAAATGGACATAGATTAAAACCATATTTTTTGGGTAAAAGACCAAATTTTAAAGAGGTTTTAATGCTCAGTCAACCTGAATAACACCTGAATTGGTCGGGCTGACGACGTTAAACCAAGCTATTTATGGGAGGCAACCCATAGTTATCTTTATTTGTTGTGTGTTTGTTTGATTTTGTTATTTAGTTTGTAGTAATATTGAATTCTACTACTTGTATTTGACCTTTGATTGTCATGAATTTGGATCCATAGAGAAAATTTGGAACGTATTTGACCACGACGTAAAAGTGCAAATTTTTTCCCAGGGCATCGACGGCGCGTTCAAGGCTGCTGTGCGGCTTATTTTTAGGTTGTGTGTTTTGTTTTGAAAAGGGGGGTCGCCTACAGAAATTTTCGGCGAATTTTTTATATTTTAAATTTAATTTAAATATATAGTTTAAAAGATAACATTTGATTTTGAAAATAATTTTAAGTTTAAAAGTTTTAAGATATGAAATCAAATCGATCTCACATCCCAAATAGTTTATGTAAACGAGCACCGCACCACAAACCGTGTATCTATCCCGAAGAATAGACACACTGCTTGATGATGGGGCTCGATTAAATAAACTATGAGATTTGTGACATCCGTTTGGTCTGCGAACCAATTTTATAAGCCGATAAATTCCCCTGTTTAATATGAAAACATTAAACAGGGTTTATATTACCTGGGTTCTTAAAATTCCCTATAAGGGCAAGCCCTATAGTTAATTACATCTTAAGTGATGGGAATCACCTAAGAAAACTCTCGATAATAATCAGTAGTTCTGCTCTCAAGAATTTCAAAGTTCAAGTTTTCAAGGGATTGAATTTTGGAATTTCAATAGGGAATGGATCAAATTTGGAACATTTTATTTTGGGGATTCAAAGGAAGAAAGGTAGGAGAAATTACAGATTCGAAGCGAACTTCGGTAATTTCCGACTATCCTATTGTTTGGCTTGAATTTAGGAAAGTCCTAATGTTTATTTAATGTTTTGATCTTGCCAATTTTAATTAATTAGGACTTATATTTGTATGATAAAATCATACAAATAACCTTGAAGATGTGAGGGTTTATGTCGTACCGAACGATCACCTCGGAGTCCTAAGACCGGTTAGGGCTTAATTTACATGATACGATCATGCAAATGCCTAACGAAGAGTTGAGGATTTATGTTGCACTAGGCAAGCTACCTCGAAGTTCTATGGCTTGGTTATTTAATTCTAAGAAAGGTTTTGCTGAAGTAGACTCAGGTTTTGCTGATGACGATGGCTGTGCTGCCCACCATGCTCCGAGCTCCTTGTTGTTGCAGAGGTTTAGTTTTAGAAGTCATAAATCAGGAGATGAGAGAAGTGTTCGGTTTAGAGAAAATCTTAAAATCCAGGTGTTTTTTAATATTTTAATTAAACAAATCTTAAAGTTGATTATAACAACACCGGTTAAGATCCCACTGGTTCCATCCTTCCGGCATTGTTATTTTTATCGGATTCACTTAGTCCGGATGAATTTGCTAAACTCAACTGAATGAGTTCCACACTTTCATTTAGACCGTGGGAAATCCCGTTAGCAACACGTAGGTTACATCATCCGAGGTATTCCCGATCATCCAACAAGACGTTTTAATTTAGTTGTAGTTGTAGTTTTGTTGTTCGTTTGTGATTAAATTTTGAGTTGTTTTATATTTTGAAATGTTGTGGCGGTGAATTTTATCTTGTAATGACTTTTAATTTAGTTTTGGTTTCAGTTTTAGGAACTATCCTAAAGGTGTGGGTTTTCATGCAACAGTTGTTTATCATGCAAGAAAAGTAAGTGCGATGCGATTACATAAATTACAATAAGGTAAATTGCAATAAAATAAAAGCGTACCTGGAGGGTCTTCCCGTCATCCCAAGCTGCACTTAAAGCGCAAATAGAATTATTAAGCATTTAAAGCAAGTTCCTAGGTAAAGCTAAGGGAAGGGTTATGGTTTTCTACCAAGTTCCTAATCCTATAGCTAGTCATCTCCTATGACGTCTAGATTCTTGTATTTTGGTTTGAGGACGATTTTCTTCATCAAAGAACAATTAAGTTCAATTGTTCTTATAAATATCCTATCATATCGAGGAAGTGCTTAAGACGAGTCTTAAACATCTTTTCAACATTTCTAGGATTATTTTAAGTCCAAGAGAATTTAATTATACAAATGAATTAATCGTTCGGGAGTTTAAGTTTGTTATCTTGCTCGATGAACTAGGACATTTGAATATCCTATAAGTGAAGTAACACTTCACTTAATGCTCCGTTAGGAGTTATGACAACAAAAGCTTTCGAGGGCAAATGGATGTTCAAGTGGTTCATGATTTAATTTCAGTTAATGGATTTAAGTTTGGAATAGTGTTCAAGTTGTTTTAGATTTATTTTTGAATTTTTTATGTCTTAGGTGATGTTATACTTAATTTAATTTAATTTGATGTAATTTAATTTAATGTGGTTTAATTTAATTTAATTTAAGTTAATTTAATATAATATGATTTAATTTAATTTAATTTAATTTGATTTAATTTAATTTAATTTAATTTAATTTAATTTTTTACTTTTAATTTAATATTTTATTTTAAAAGGGTTTAATTTAAATAATTTAACTTTAATTTAATTTAATGATTAAGTCTTTTAGCATTTTAAATCTTAAGTTTGAATTATCATTTTAATTAGGAATTAACTATTATTGAGATGATTAATTTAGGGATTCTTAAATTAAAGAATAAATCTCTTCCTAATGACATCCCTATTTTAATAATTCCAATTTTATTATTCTTCTAAATTTAATTAATTATTTTATTAAGGTTTATTTTAATTATTTTTAAATTGTTTAATAGGTTTCTACCCTTTAATTATTAAATTTCAATCATCCAAGTCAGATTAGGATCAAATATTTTACTCTTTAATTTTATTAAACCTAAAGTTTTAATTAAGGGTTAAAATTTTAATTACCATTTTGCCCTTCAAGCTTAATAATTTCATAACTCACTAAATGGAGCTTAAATGAACTTGAAATTTTTATGTGACTTCACTCATATGTCAATAAAGACAGGAGAGGAGAAAATGTGATTTTTCTGTATTTAATTTATTTATGTAATTATTTTTGGTGGAAAATAGGGATTTCCAAGGAAAATTCAATAACATGACCAAGGGAAAGTTTCTGTCTTTAAGAAAATTATGGGACATTTCTAATGACCAGAGGACCACTTGGACCAATTTTGGTGATTTTTTGAATTATATTATTTTTATTATAATTATTTTGAGTTTTGGAGTATTAATTAATTTAAAAATAAAATAAAGTTTGAAAAATGAATTTTATATTTTTCAAAAATCTCTCTGATATCAAAGAAATCAGAGAATTAATTTTTATAATTTTCTGATTTTTCTTTGATTTATTAGAATTATTTTAGTGGAAATCCTAGAAAATACATTTTTTAATTTTAAAATTACCTTAGGGCTTTAAAATTTAATATCTCATCATAGAGACTTAAGAAAAATATGGGGTTTGTTCCTAAGTGACTAAAATTCAAAATGTGACATTTTGGTGAATTTTATTATTTTTGTGATTTTTATTATTTTATTAATTATTAAAATATTAAAATAATACAAAAAATCAAATTTTTTAGAAAATTGAAATTTTAATTTTCTTAAATTCCTCTAATATCAGAGAGGCTCCAAAACCAATTTGGTGAATTTTTGAAAAGTATTTTGAAAGTTATGAATTTTTAAAGTTTAAATTGGCTAAATGGCTTAATCAACCCATTTAGTAGGGCTAACCAAGTCCAATTGGCTTCAAATTTTTATGGTGGGTTCCTCTAATCCTAAAGGTCAGTGGAGAATTGATTTCAAGTCAATTTGGTGTATGATTAGCTCTAATTAGATAAAGAGCTGTTTTGGGTGTTTAAGCCAATTAGGGTAATTTCAAGTGGATTAATTCAAAACCTATTTTTCCTAGGGTCCTCTGGTCATAAGAAACATCACCAAATTTTCCTAGAATTTATTTCACAACATGCTAATTATTGGATTTAAAATACTCAAAATAGTGACATGAATTTGAAAAAACAATAACTTCTCATAGGGATGGCCTCTGACTTTGGAAAATTCAGGGAATGTTCCCAAATTCAGAGGCTTCAAAAGCCCTATGGTCTCATGCCATGGTGAATTTCCTATATGCATGGAGAATTAAAACAATGCAGACAGTAAATAAATCATTAAAAATAAAATACTTGATGAAATTAAATGATTTCTTTTCCACATTATTCTCCTCCGTTCACTGAGCAAGAGAGTATTTTTATTTTATTTTTCTGATTTTTCTACACAAAGTTATGCATTTTTGAAGTTTAGGGAATTAAATAAATAAGAAAAAACCCTAATTTTCTACTTATCCACGCTGCGCCGCGTCAACCTAGGCATCTCCGAAGTACCACGCGGCGTCTTCTGATTCGGCGCCGCCATCCGACTCAGCGATCCAGGGCCCCGCGGGTCACGTACCAATGCGCTGTCCGACTCAATCCAGACCGTCCACTCGATACACGCTCGATCCGACGGCTCATGGTCATCGTCTACGACTGGTGTGCACCCGTGACCGTCAACCTTCTAACCCTAATTTCTCACTCGATTCTCAACGGATTTTCGTGTTCTTATGCTCTATGGATTCGTCTTGAGGAGACGAACACATCCATATGGTAAACATGTATTTAAATTGACTCAAATTAAATGGAGAATCTCCGTAAGCTCGGGAAGAAGAGTGAGTCCATGCCTTTGCTCGCAGAAGTGAAGCTTCGATCCGAGAGTTGTGTCACCTTCGATTGGGTCCAAGCAAGCTCCAGATGAAGTCCCTTGGCCTGGTGAATTGTCTAGCTATGAAAGTGACCACGCCCGATCACAAAGCTTGGAGGCCGGGACAATTGGGTGGCCCGGAGATGGGGCTTTCAGTGGAAACTTCTCCTCTTGGTCCGGTGAAGGTGTAGGACCGATCAATTTGGGGATTGATCCACCGTGGAGAAGTGTCCTGGTTTTGTGTTGAAGTTTGAGCTCAAAATTGAGCTCAGCTGGAGGGAATTGGGGCTGGAATTCAGTGGGGATCAAGTGCTTTATGTGTGGAGAGTGATCTGGAATGATTTTGGCAGAGTTTCCTTAAGGTTTTGGTTCAACACCTCTCATGGCCGAGAGGAGGTGAGGTTTAAATAGGAGAGGGTGGAGGGCCTCCCAGGGGGAGTTAGGGCTTGGGATCAGCTACTTAGGTCAAGGGCGGAACGGCCATGGTGGCCACTGGGCATGGGGCAACTCCAGCAAGGTGGAATTCCAAAGTTCGGCTCCTCCCAAGGTCTCGGCCATGGTGTTTTCCGGCGACCTAGTGCGGCCGGCCGGCAGGCATGGGTCACCCTCGTGTCCAGGTGGGTCAGGGTTGGAGGTTTGTTCAATCAATTGGCCATGGACATGTGTAAAGGGTTTGGATTGAAATGGTATGGGGGAGAGGCCATTTTGGCTTGATTTGGGTCAACCCATCCTTTTGGGCTAGGTGCACCTCCCCATGGCTAGTTTGGGCTGAAGAGAAAGTGGTTTAGGTCAGCTTGATTAGTGGGGAAAGGTCACCATCCAAGTACAATTAAGATCAAACATGGTTTAGTGGAGTCATGGAAGTGGCTAATCACCTTAAGGGAATATGGAAAGGACCCCCTCCATTTGCCCAAGATAGCATGGTGACATGTAAAGGGCTTTCATGGCTTCCATGTGGCTCATGCATGGCTTCATGGCTTGCCTTTGGCTTGGAAAAAGCTAAGTCAACTTTCATGAAAGAGGTTTTTATGAATTTTGGTAATTTAGGAGTGATTTGATGGAATTTGGCACATGGCTTGATTTGGAACCATTTGATGATTAATTTGAACTTAGGGATGATTTTAATTAAGGGTATGATGAGAAGAATTTGTCATATGGGCTTTAGCATGAAGTTTGGGCTTTTAGGAAGGTTTAAGAAAATGGGCTTTTGGTTTGAAAATAAATTTATGGATGGGAATTTTGTGAAGGATTGGGCCAAACAAATGTTGGGTTTGGTTTAGGGATATGTCATGAGTGATTTGAAGCAAGTTGGGAGTGATTTGGGTTTGAATTGGGTTGAATTTGGGCTTCCTTGGTGAATGGGCCAATATAGGTCAAATTGGGCTAACTTGGGCCAATGTTGGGCTAGGGTTGAAATTGATGTAAAATAAATGTTTGGAAATGTTTATGGGAGTGTTTCAAAGAGGTTTTGGCTTTGGTTGGGTTTTGATTTTGGGGTTTGGGCCTATTTGGGCTAGGTTTAGGTTTAGGTCAAAATTGGGCCTTTTAGCTTTGGGTTGAATTTGAGTGGGGTTTGGGTCTAAATTTTGGGCAAATCATGTTAGTTTTTTGTTTGTGGGGATGTTAGGGAAGGTTTAAAAAAAGATTTGGAGTTAATTGGAGTTGAATTGGGTTAGTTTGTGTTAGGTTTGGGTCATGGGTCCAAATTGGGCTTTAAGGCCAAAAGTGAAATTGGATCCAAATGCCAATCAAATTGGGCTTGGATTTGGTCTAGATTGGTGTTGGGGATGTTGAATTAAAGTTTAGAATTGAATTGGACTAGAATTTGGGTCAATTGGGTAGGTTTGGTTTGACATTGGGTTCACTTTGGGTTAAAAATGGGTCAAATTGGGGATTTTGACAAAAGTGGGGTAAATTGATAAAATTGGCCCATGGTGTAGTTGTACAAAATGAAATTGGAAATATTTGGGATTTTCTGGAATTTTCTGGGAATTTTCTGAATTTTTGGATTTTTTGGCTAAGAGGGGCATTTTGGGTATTTGGAGGGTATTGAGAGGTATTTTTGGAATTTTTGGTACTTTTGACTATGAATGATCAATTTGAGTAATGTGGGAATGTTTGGGATTGTTTTTTTTTTTGAGGAATTTTGGGTGATTTGGAAATTTTGAGAAATTTGGGTAATTTCAAGGGTTTTGGGTAGGCTAGGCGGGTGTAGGGTCCCGGGGGTCAAAAATTGAAAATTTGGAAAATTGAAAATTTGGAAAATTGAAGCTTGGGTGAATGTAAGTGGAATGAAATCATTTTTGTTGAGCCATGAAGCCATATCAAGCCCACATGAGTCATGAAGGGACTCATTTGAGGCACCCACTATGTTGTTCCTAACCCTCTTAGCCAAGGGCTTAGGGGTTAAGGACCATCCATGTGAATTACCTTTATGAGTTAGGAGGTCAAGTTGGGTGTGGGTGTGGTTTTAGGAAGTGTGTGAAAGTGTAGTGTATAGGTGTAGTGTGTGTAAATCAGGCCTTCACTGCACCGAGCCACCCGTGAGCGGTCCTAAGGCCAAAGAGTCCTATAGGAACTCATCCTTTAAACTTCCACATTTGGTTCCAACCCTCTAGGTGATTAGGGGTCTACAATCAAGTTTGTGGAGTTTGCGAGGAATTAAGAAGTGGTTTGAATTTCTAAATGGTGGGTCCCAATTCTAATCCTCTAGGATAGTCAAAGGAAAAGCCTAAGGCTAGATCCTAAGTACTACAAAGAAGAAGAGAATATCTCATCAAAAATGAGGTCAACAGCTGCCGACAGCGAGATCGGCGAGTGGGCAGTTTTTTGAGTTCGAAATGTCTGATTTTGGCGGTTTTTAGATAGTTTGCCCCTTATAAACTCCCATGGACGGTTCCTAAACACTCTAACTCCCAAAAACGAATGGAAACCACTTTCAATTCCTCTCTAATGGCCTCCAATTCAGTAGATTACCCTTGTTTTGAAATTTACAACTGGAGAAAGTTTGTCAGTGATACACCTAAAATATATAGTATTTTTATGCACATTTTTATACCTATTTTTAATGATATTGTACTTTAATGGAAGGTAATTTGTGTTTTCTTACAGGTATGATGAAAATGGATGGTCATGATGAAAGGAGCAAAATTGGATCAAATTTGAAGCAAAAAATGAAAAATCAAAATTTTGGCACTGGTGGCTAAGCGCCGCTGGGACGGCGCTTAGCCGCCACAGTTAAAAATTGAAATTCAAATGAATTTGGCGCAAATTTCAAAGGGGATGGGATGCAACTCTTGGTGGTAACTACCATAACTTCCTTTGGGCGGCAAGTTTGAATGAAAGGGTGCGTTCCTTGGTAGATACATTGAATCTAGACACATTTTGAAGAGACACCAAGGAACCTTTTGGTTTACTATTTAAAGAGAGTCTTAGGAAAGATTAGGAGACTCTTCCTTTACATTTTGAAGGGTTCTTTCTTTCTTTCTTTTGTTCTTCCACTGCATTATAAGAGTTTTTATTTTAGAGTAGGAGTAGAGAGTAGAAAGGAGAAAAGGGTCAGAGTGAAGTCTTCTTCTTCCCACTTCTTTTCTTTCTCTTAGTTTAGTTTTTATTGAAGTCTGAAGTCTATATTCTGAGTCATCGGAGTTGGGAGACTTGCTCTGAGGAGTAGTTTAGCGAAGAGTCAAAGTTTCAGAGGAACTTCCTTAGTCTTGTGGAGAGGATTTTCAGATAAGTGTTTAATTTTAATCTTTATATTAATACTTGCTTTAGTATGTTATTTTTCTTATTGTTTTTAATTTCAAATCAATGTGTTTTTGTATTTTCTCAATGCATTCTGAGTAATTTACTTTATCTTTTTCTTTCTTAAATAGAGAAGTAATTAATTTACAAATAATTGTTGTGGAAAGTATAAGTGTTTAAAAGTTGGAAGAAGTTGTGTAGATTGATACTAAAAACTTTGTTTACTTCTTAATTTGGCCTGTTAAGTTGTAGAATTTCTTGAGATTATGTAAGATCCAATGCGGTATTGTCTCATAAAAGTTAGTAAGAATCACATGCAATTATATGGGTGAGAATTGTAGTCCATATAATTGAATGTAATATTATAAGATATTTTTATAAAAGGGAGTAAAATTAGAGGATTTTAGAGTGATAGGCTAAAACCCTTTAATTTGGTTTGAAGTTTTGAGTTTTGTTATGAGAAGTTAGCTCCCAGGTGGTGGGAATCGAGGGAACTCTAAAGTGAGAGACTCGTATCTTCCCTACCTAACCATGTTCAAAATCATAAAAATTTCAAATTAACCTATGTTCTTTATAGAACCAAGTAAGGGTAAAGAACACATTTAATTCTATCTATCACAACAAATTTGAATACTTCCACAACAATACTTTAAGAATTATTACTACTTCATAAAAGAAAAGAAAAAGATATTCTAGTTAATAGTATTTTACATCTAGTGTTATTAGTTATTATAATTTTAATTTCTTGCTTAACCATTTAAGGAAAGTTCAAAAGATAAATCAACTTTCAAAACTTTTCAAAATCAAGACACACTTTTTCAAAAATAATTAAAGAAAGTAAAAAGATAATTTTCTGATTCCTTTAAAGATTTTACATTTTCCCTATGAGTTCGATATCTCGGGACTTAATCAGAAAGTCCTATATTACTTGAAAAACGATATGTATACTTGCGTAGTATCCCATATTATAAAATCATAATTTTCATATCTAAATCATCAGCGCATATATTCCTAGTGGCCCAAGTTTTTGGCACTGTTTGCCAGGAATCAAGTTTTTAGTGTCGTTACATTTACAAGACAATATCAAGTTTTCGGCCGCAGTTGCATTTATTGGGGATCAAGTTTTTGGTGCCGTTGCCGGGGAAAATAAATTAAATTGCATTTTAAAGCGAATTAAGAAATTTTAAATTTTTTGCTTTGCTTTGTTTTTGTTAGTGTGTTGTGTTTTTTTTTTTGTTTTATTGTTGTATGCGTACTTCTGGTTCTGAAGGACTTGTGCCTTACGATTCTGAATTAGAAAGAACTATCAGAAAAATAAAAAAATTAAAAATACAGAAAAAGATAAAAATATTCAAGAAATGGCAAATCATCAAAATCAAAATGTTGGCATCCATCAAGAATTAAGACTTTTAAGAGATTATGTTAACCCTACAGTAGATGAACTTCGTGCTAGTATTCAAAACCCTGCTGTAGCTGCTAATTCTTTTGAGCTTAAACATGCTGTTATCCAAATGTTGTCTAATAATCAATTTGGGGGAGCAACAACTGAAGATCCTAATTTGCATCTTACTAGTTTTCTAGAGTTGTGTGCTACTTTTAAGTATAATGGTGTTTCGGATGATGTTATTAGACTTAGACTTTTTCCTTTCTCACTAAGGGATAAAGCTAAAATATGGTTACATTCGTTAGCACCTGGATCAATAAGAACTTGGGGTGAATTGTCACAAAAATTCCTTGCTAAATATTTTCCACCATCTAAGACTGCTAAGTTAAGAAATGATATAACATCTTTTTGTCAGTTTGAAGGGAACTTAATATAGGAAGCATGGGAAGATTTAAAGATCTCCTCAGGAAATGTCCACATCATGCGATACCAGATTAGTTAATAATTCAAACTTTTTATAATGGATTAGTTAGATCTCTTAGATCAATCATCGATGCTGCTGCCGGTGGATCATTAATGTCTAAACCATTTTCTGATGCTTATGCTTTAATTGAAGAAATGGCTACTAATAATTTTTAATGGCCTTCTGAAAGGTTAAATCCTAAAAAGGTAGCTAGTGTTTATGAAAATGATGCTTTTACAATATTAGCAAATCAAGTTGCTACTGTATCAAGGAAGATAGACCAATTTCGGATGAAATTTTCTCAACCAAATCTCATGATTGAAGAAAAATTCATTAGGTCAAATGGTTGATTCTTATCCTTCACCAGAAACTGTGAATGCTATAATCAAACCTAACAATCCATATTCCAATTATTATAACCCAGGTTGGAAGAATCATCCAAATTTTAACTGGAATAACAATAATTAGGGTGGTATTAATCAACAATGGGGGAACACCTAAGTAAACCCATTGGGGAATTGGAACAACCAAGGTAATAATAATAATAGATTAACTTATCCTTCAGGTTATAACAATGCTTTACAAAATAAGGAGAAGAAGTTGTCTATGGAAGAAGTAGTATCACATATGGGAAATCAATTACAAATTCAAGGAGCAACCATCAGAAATATTGAAAATCAATTGGGACAAATTGCAAATGCCATAAGTAATAGATCCCAAGGAATGCTTCCAAGTAATATTGAAGTGAATCCAAGAGAAAAGAATAAAGAACAAGTGAAAGCAATTCAACTGAGAATTGGAAAAGAATTGGAAGGTAGAGTTCAAAAAGAAACTGAAGTAGAGAAAGAAGAAATTGAAGACCTAAAGAGGACGCTCCAAAAGGTTTTGAAAGACCTATTTCTCCACCTAAGGTTGATTTAGAAAAAACCACCACCTCCGTTTCCTCAGAGACTTCGTCAAAAAAAGTTGGATAAGAAATTTTCAAAATACTTGGAGATATTAAAGAAGCTTACCATCAATATTCCATTTGCTGAAGCCCTAGAACAAATGCCAAGCTATGCGAAATTTATGAAGGATATTCTTAATAAAAAGAAAAAGTTTGAAGAAAATGAGACTATTGAACTTAGTGAGGAGTGCAGTGCGATAATTTAGAAAAAGCTTCCTGAAAAACTTAAAGATCCTGATAGTTTCACAATTCCATGTGCAATTGGAGAAAGATTCTGTGGAAAAGCTTTATGTGATTTGGGTGCAAGCATTAAACTTATGCCTCTATCAATATTTAAAAGATTGGGACTAGGAGAAATAACCCCAACTACTGTAACTTTGCAATTAGCAGATCGTTCGATCACATATCCTAAAGGAGTTATAGAAGATATTTTGGTAAAAGTGGATCAATTTATTTTTCCTGTGGATTTCATTATGTTAGATATGGAGGAAGATAAAGAGATACCCATAATTTTGGGGAGACCTTTTCTAGCTACGAGCGAGCCATGATAGTCTGTGCAAAAAGGGAATTAACGATAAGGGTTAATGATCGATCATTACATTTAATATTTCAAAATTGATGAAATATCCTGCTAGAGGTAAATAAGATGAGTGTTATAGGATGGATCTTATTGAATATTTAAGTGAATGTCATTTAAAATCAACTTATGAAGAGAAAGCTGAAAGAGAAGAATTTGTATATAAGCAAGAAGAGGAGTTATTTGATTCTGAAGATTTTCAAGAGGAAGATTTATAAAGTATGTTCGTGAAAGTTTTGAAGTGTTGGATATGACTGAGAAAGATAAATCTTATGGTCCATTAATTGAAAAACCTCCTGAACTTGAGCTAAAAATGCTTCATGATCATTTGAAGTATGTTTTTCTAGGTGAATCCTCAACCTTGTCTATTATAATTTCCTCACAATTAACTGAAAAAGAAGAAGAGAGTTTACTTGAAATTTTGAAGAAGCACAAGAAAGCCTTTGGATGGACAATTGCTGATATTAAAGGAACCATTCCTTCAACTTGTATGCACAGAATTCTTATGGAAAATAATTGCAAACCGTGGGCTGATCCCCAAAGGAGATTAAATCCTATCATGAAAGACGTTGTTAAGAAAGAAATTCTAAAATGGTTGGATGCTGGAATTATCTACCCTATTTCAGATAGTGCATGGGTTAGTCTTATTCACTGTGTTCCTAAGAAAGGAGGAGTAACTCTGACTGTTAATGAAAAGAATGAAATGATACCAACAAGACAAGTTACAGGGTGGCGAATATGCATTGATTATAGAAATTTAAACCTTGCCACAAGGAAAGATCATTTTCCACTCCCTTTTCTAGATCAAATGTTGGATAAACTGGCTGGGCATAAATACTTTTGTTTTCTGGATGGATATACTGGTTACCACTAAATTTAAATTGCTCCTGAGGATCAAGAGAAAACTACGTTTACTAGTCCTTATGGAACGTTTGCTTTTAGAAGAATGTCCTTTGGTTTATGTAATGCCCCTGCTACATTTCAGAGATGTATGATGGCTATTTTTTGTGATTTAATTGAAAAAGGGATTGAAGTTTTTATGAATGACTTTTCAGTTTTTGGAATTTCGTTTGAATCATGTTTAGAACATCTATCTAAAGTTCTAAAATGCTTTGAAGAAACTAATTTGGTCCTTAATTGGGAAAAATGCCAATTTATGGTAGCAGGAGGAATTGTTTTGGGGCATCAGATTTCAGAAAAAGGTTTGGGGGGTAGATCCTGCAAAAATTCAAGTTATATCTAATTTACATTGCCCAACCAATGTAAGGGGAATTAGAAGTTTTTTAGGACATGCTGGATTCTACAGGCGTTACATCAAAGACTTTTTAAAGATTACAAAACCTTTATGTCGTTTACTGGAAAAGGATGCAATTTTTTATTTTGATGATGATTGTCGTAAAGCCTTTGAAACATTAAAAGAAAAATTAATCACTGCACCTGTAATAATTTCACCAAATTGGGAAAAACCTTTTGAATTAATGTGTGATGCTAGTGATTATGCTATTGGTGCTGTTTTGGGTCAGAAATATGATAAATTTTCAAAGTAATTTATTATGCTAGTAAAACTTTTAATAAAGCTCAAATTAATTATACCACTATGAGAAAGAGTTATTATCTATAGTATTTGCCTTTGATAAATTTCGATCATATTTAATTGGAACTAAATGTGTTTTGCATACTGATCATTCTGCTATTAAATACTTAATGAAGAAAAATGATGCAAAACCAAGATTGGTAAGATGGATTCTTCTTTTGCAAGAATTTGATTTTGAGATAGTAGATAAGAAGGGTTCTGATAATCAAATTGATGATCATTTGTCTAGGCTAGAAATTAAAAAATCTCTCTGTGATATTGAAGAAGATAATGAACGTTTTCTTGATGAAAATCTGTTCACTGTTAAAGAATTGCGTGTTCCGTGGTATGCATACACAGTAAACTTTATTTTTAGTAATATTATACCCTATGGTTTGACAAATCATGAAAAGAAGAAATTTCTGTCTGATGCTAAGACTTATTTTTAGGATGACCCATTTTTATATAAACAAGGAAAGGATCTTATAATTCGAAGAAACTTATGAAATTATTCAAAAATATCATGATTCTGATTATGGGGGACATTTTGGAAGTGATAAAACTGCATATAAAATATTATAATCAGGATTATATTGGCGTACAATTTTTAAGGATGTGAATGTTTATATTAAAAAGTTTGATAGATGTCAGCGTGTAGGCAATATTTCTAGAAGAAACAAGATGCCCCTTGATCCAAGAAAAAAATACCTATTTTTATGCCTTGATTTTTATTAAATTTTAAGGATATTATGCTTTAATGAAAGGTCTTTTTGTGTTTTTGGATGTAGGTGATGCAAAAATGTTCAAGAAGGAGAAAAATATGAAAAAGGAGCAAAAGGAGCAAAAAGGAGCAAAAATAGAGCCAAAATGCAAAATTGTCGAAATTACTGGCCTGGCGCATAGGCGCCAGAGTCCGACGCCTAAGCGCCAGCTCGATACAGAAAACTGTTAAGTTTTTGATGACTTTTGGGCGGTTATTTTAATGGTGTGAGCGGTTATTGGACCTTCTAGAAGACTGGCAGTTGTTCCTGGTTTATAGGACATGTGATACAATGTATTTGGACGCTTCAACATGGTTTTAATTGTGAAGAGGTGCGATCCAAAGTGAAGAGGTGCGAAGAACTGGACGCGGTGTACGACGCCTAGGCGCCAGACTCCGGCACCTAGGCGCCAGACACACCTTCTAGAAGATTCATTGAATTTGGACACATTTTGAAGAGGTGCCTTGAGGTAACCCTTGAAAACTATAAATAGGAGGGTACTCCTTCAGAGAAAAAAGCCCAACCTAGAGAGAAAATTAGAGAGATAATATTAGGGCCACCTTTTTACTTTCCTTCATAAATTAGTGAGTTTATTTTAGAGTTTGTATTTAGAGTTTGAAAGAGTTGGTGCATCTGGAATTCATTACGCTGTGGAGTCAGTAGGAATCAGAAGTTCAGTAGGAGAAACATCTAAGATAAGTATTTTTATTTTGATTCAAATTTTATTATTATGTTTTGTTATTTAATTTCAATGTGTTCTGAGTAGTTACTTTACTTTCTCCTTTCAATTATGAAAAGATAAATAAGATAATACAAAATTCGTCGGAGAATTAAAAATCATATATTTTCAAAATAATGTGATGATATTAATACTGGTTCTTAATTTACTATTTAAATTGGTCATTTAAGTTGTTAAAACCTGTTGAAGAGTTTTGAGACCTAGAAGGAGATGAATTCTTAACTTGTAGATATCACATGAATCCTCGGGTAGTCGAAGGCCTTGTGCGGGTTATTCAAGGTGAAGTGCAAATAAATAGGTAGATATTATATATTGGGCATATAATTGATAAGTTTTTAGAGTGACAGACTAAATTCTTATGTTTTGGTTTATAGACTAATAGGGCCTACCATAGCCACCCTTGGGCATCTAGTAGTGTGAGCCTAGATTAACCCATTATACTAACAATACATCCGGATCTGATCTATAGGCTAGCCAATGTTCTTTATACTATCGAGCAAAGATAAAGAATAGGAATGCTTCTATTTGACACAATACCATAAATTTATATTCTCCATAAATATTATTATTATCATAGAAAATCTTGGATTAATTGAAAGGTTCTTATTGCTATTTACATCAATCATTTTATTTATGCTTTTTTATTGCATCTAGTAAATTAAAGATATTTTATTTTTGACTATAAAAGAAATACTTTAAAATAAAAATATTTAAAGATCTATAACTCTCTCGTCGTGGGAACGATACTGGGGTCTTTGTCTCAAAGCCCTATATTACTTGATACGATACGTATACTTGCATAGTACCCCTAGTGTGTAAAATATTTTCCATAAAATTATATTTATATACACTAGCCGCTATTATTATTTATAACATATATTTTTGAAAGCATTAATTAGTACGTTGATCTTCAGAGGACTTCGGGTCAAGTTTTTGGCGCCGTTGCCAGAGAAGAAGATTTTAGTACGCATATATTTATATCGGGTCAAGTTTTTGACGCCGTTGCCAGGGAGAGCAGAGGCAAATTTTTAGATTTTAAGTATTTTTATTTTATTCATTTTTCTTTATTGTAAAAAAAATAAAAAAAATAAATATATAATATAAAAAAACATATAAATAATATAATATTTATTTTAATTCTGGCTAATTTACTTTTTATGTGTAGTTCTGGACCTGAAGAATTATTACCTTTAGATTCTGAATTTGAAAGAACTGTTAGAAGAATTAAAAAGGAAAACAAATTCAAAAATTTCAAGAAATGGCTAATTTACATAACTTACAAAATCCAATTGAAATTAATGATCAAAATGTTTATAAACCATTAAGGGATTATGCTAACCCTACAGTTGATGAACTTCATAGTAGTATTCAAATACTCACTGTAGATGCTAATTCTTTTGAGCTTAAACCATCTATTATTCAAATAGTTCAAAACAATCAATTTGGTGGAACACTAAATGAGGATCCAAATTTACACCTTGCTAGTTTTTTAGAACTTTGTGCTACCTTTAAATATAATAATGTTTTTGATGATGCTATTAGGCTTAGACTCTTTCCTTTTTCTTTAAGAGATAAAGCAAAGATGTGGTTGAACTCATTAGCAACTAGTTCTATTAAAACATGAGTCGAAATGGCACAAAAATTCCTTGCTAAATATTTTCCTCCTTCTAAAACTGCTAAATTAAGAAATGATATTACTTCATTTAGTCAATTTGACCGGGAGACAATTTATGAAACTTGGGAAAGATTTAAAGAACTATTAAGAAAATGTCATCATCATGCTTTACCTGATTGGTTAATTATTCAAACATTTTATAATGGATTAATTGGATCTTTAAAATCAATTATTGATGCTCATTCTTGGAGGTTCTTTAATGTCTAAATCATTTGAAGAAACTTACACTTTAATTGAAGAAATGGCTAACAATAATTTTCAATGGCCTTCTGAAAGGATTAATCCTAAAAGAATGGCAAGTCTTCATGATAATGAAGCCTTTTCTATTTTAGCTTCTCAAGTAGCAGCAATGTCTAAGAACTTAGATAGTTTTGTTATTAATATATCACATAATAACTCTGCTAATATTGAAGATTCTCAAACTATTGAAACTTTACAAGCTATTGCTAGTAAAAATAATTATTATTCAAATTATTATAATCTTGAATGGAAAAATCATCCTAATTTTAAATGGAATAATTCACAACAATGGGGTAATAATCAATCTCATCCCACTGGAAATTGGAATAATCAAGTTAATTCAAACTATAAACCACCTGGATTTAACAATCAACAGAAAAAGTTATCAATAGAAGAATTAATTTTACAACTAAGTAATCAATTACAAAATCAAAACACTGCTATTTGTAATATTGAGAATCAAATGGGACAAATCGCTAATTTAATTAATTATAGACCCTTAGGAACACTTCCTAGTAATGTTGAAATCAATCCAAAAGAAACTGGAAAAGAACATGAACATGTTAAAGCTGTACAACTTAGAAGTTGAAAGGAATTAAAAGAAAGAATGCAGAATGAAATTGAAAAAGAGATTGAGGTTGAAGAGATTGAAAAATCTAAAAAACTCCATCTCCTAATAAAGACCAAACTGATATTTCTATTAATATGGAAGTTGTAGGAAGTTGAAAAACCACCACCACCTTTTCCTCAAAGACTTAAACAACAGAAGCTTGATCATCAAATTTCTAAGTTCTTTGAAATTTTTAAGAAACTTACTACAAACATACATTTTGCTGAAGCTTTGGAACAGATGCCAACTTATGCATAATTTATGAAGGATATTTTAAGTAAGAAACAAAGATTTGAAGCTTTTGAAACTGTTGCATTAAGTGAAGAATGTAGTGCAATAATTCAAAAGAAATTACCTCAAAAACTTAAAGATCCTGTAAGTTTTACTAAACCTTGTGCTATTGGAAAAAAGTTTTGTGGAAAAGCTTTATGTGATTTAGGAGCAAGTATTAATCTCATGCCATTTTCTATTTTTCGAAGGTTGAATTTAGGAGAGATTACTCCCACCACTGTAACCCTTCGAGTTAGGCGATAGATCTATCACTTACCCTAAAGGAGTTATAGAGGATGTTCTTGTTAAAGTAGATAAATTTATCTTCCCTGTAGATTTCATTGTACTTGATATGGAAGAAGATAAAGCAATACCTATTATTTTAGGGAGACCTTTTCTAGCGACCGGACGAGCTATGATTGATGTGCAAAAAGGAGAATTAACCATGAGAGTTAATGATGAAGAGATTAAATTTAATGTCCTTAAATCAATGAAGTACCCTGACAAAGAAAAATGTTATCAAATGGATATAATTGATTATTTAATTGAGAAACATTATCAAGAAAAATGTAAAGTCATTTCTGAAGAAAATTTTGAATTATTAACCAATGAAGATGAAAAACTAAAAGAAGAAGAAACTCATTATATTATTGATAATTGGGAAACTTTGGACATAACTCAAAATGATATACTTTTACCCTCAATTAAAAAAGCCCCTGAACTGGAATTAAAAATGTTACCTTCACATTTAAAGTATGCATTTCTGGAAAATTCATTAACTTTACCTGTTATTATTTCTTCTGAGCTAAGTAAAGATCAAGAAGAAAAATTGATAGAAGTGTTAAAGAATTATAAGAAAGCATTTGGTTGGACAATTGTCGACATAAGAGAAATAAGCTCGTCCATTTGTATGCATAGAATTTTAATGGAAGAAAATTTTAAACCTACTATCGAACCGCAAAGAAGATTAAATCCTATCATGAAAGAGGTTGTTAAAAAAGAAATTGTTAAATGGTTAGATGCTTGGTATTATTTATCCTATTTCGGATAGCCAATGGGTAAGTCCTATTCATTGTGTTCCAAAGAAAGGAGGAGTAACTCTCATTGTCAATGATAAAAATGAACTAATTCCTACAAGACAAGTTACTGGATGGCGAATTTACATTGATTATAGGAAATTAAATGATGCCACTAGAAAGAATCATTTTACTTTACCTTTCTTGGATCAAATGCTTGATAAATTAGCTGGACACTCATATTTCTGTTTTCTAGATGGATATTCTGGTTATCATCAATTACCTGTCTCTTCTGAGGACCAAGAGAAAACAACATTTACAAGTCCTTATGGAAGATTTGTCTTTAGAAGAATGCCTTTTGATTTATGTAATGCACCTGCAACTTTTCAAGGATGTATGATGTCAATATTTTGTGATTTGATTGACAAAGGAATTGAAATATTCATGGACGATTTTTCTATTTTTAGAACTTCTTTTGAATCTTGTTTGGAAAATATTTCCAAAATTCTAAAAAGATGTGAAGAAAAAAACTTAGTTCTTAACTGGGAAAAATGTCAATTTATGGTCACAGAAGGCATTGTACTTGGTCACAATATATCACAAAAAGGGATGGAAGTAGATCAAGCAAAAGTGAAAATTATTGTTGAATTACAACCACCTACTACTGTTACTGATGTGAGAAGTTTTCTAGGCCATGCTAGATTTTATAGAAGATATATAAAGGATTTTTCTAAAATTGCTAAACTGCTTTGTCATTTATTGGAAAAAGACGCTAAATTTGAATTTAACAAAGACTGTGTTAATGCTTTTAATATTTTAAAAGAAAAATTAATAACTGCACCTATCATTGTTGCACCTAATTGGAATAAATCTTTTGAATTAATGTGTGATGCAAGTGATTTTGCAATTGGAGCTGTATTGGAACAAAAATATGAGAAAATTTTTAAAGTTATATATTATGCTAGTTAAACTCTCACTGAAACACAAAGAAATTACACTACTACTAAGAAAGAGCTTCTAGCTATAGTATATGCCTTTGATAAATTTAGACCTTATCTTCTTGGTACTAAATGCATAGTTCATACTGATCATTCCACTATTAAATATCTAATGTCAAAAAAGGATGCTAAACCTAGACTAATAAGATGTGTTTTACTTCTACAAGAATTTGATTTTCAAATAGTGGATAGAAAAGGAACTGACAACCAAATTGCTGATCATTTGTCTAGAATTAGGAATGATGTTATTACTGAAGAAAACATAAATGAGAAATTTCCTGATGAACATTTATATGTTATTCAAGGATGCCAAACATCTTGGTATGCAGATATAGTTAACTATTTAGTTAGCAATATTCTACCTTATGGATTGGATAAAAAATTTATTAAGAAATTTAAAAATGATGCTAAATATTATATTTGGGAAGATCCTCATTTAATTAAATTAGGAAGAGATTTTATAATTCGAAGATGCATACCTTATGATGAAACTTTTGCTATTATTCAAAAATGTCATGATTCCGATTTTGGAGGACACTTTGGAGTAGACAAAACTGCATTTAAAATTTTAAATTCAGGATTTTATTGGCCTACCTTATTCAGAGATGTGAGACATTATGTTAAAACATGTGATCGATGTCAAAGGATGGGAAATATATCCAAGAAAGATGAAATGCCTTTAAACTATATATTGGAAGTTGAAATTTTTGATATATGGGGTTTAGACTTTATGTGACCATTTGTACCATCATCTGAAAAAATTTATATTTTATTAGTAGTTGATTATGTTTCAAAGTGGATTGAAGCTGTAGCTTTACCTAACTGTGACTCCAAAAGTGTATCTAAATTTTTAAAGAAGATGATTTTTTCAAGATTTGGAATGCCTAAGGTAATTATCACGGATGGTGGAAGTCATTTTAGAAATATAAGAATTCAATCATTACTGCAAAAATTTGGAATCAAACATAAAATTGCAACTGCTTATCACCCACAAACAAGTAGAATGGCTGAAGTATCAAACAAAGAAATTAGAAGAATTTTAGAGAAGACTGTTAATCCTAAAAGAACTGATTGGGTTGATAGACTTGATTCTGCATTATGGGCTTATAAAAAACTTATAAGACACCAATCAGAATGTCACCATACCGGTTAGTTTTTGGTAAACACTGTCACTTACCTGTTGAACTTGAACATAAAGCTTATTGAGTGATAAAAGAGTTTAATTCTGATTTGAATACTGCAAGAGAAAAATGATTATTGCAATTAAATGAGATGGATGAAATAAGAAATGAATCATATGATAATGCAAAAAATTATAAAGAGAAAATGAAGATATTACATGATAAAAAGATTTCAGGAAAAATATTTGAGCCTGGACAAGAAGTATTACTATTTAATACTCGTTTAAAACTTTTTCCTGGAAAATTGAGATCAAAATGAATGGGACCATATATAATTGAAAAAGAATACCAATATGGAGCTGTGGATATTAAAGACCCCAAAACGGGAAAAATTTTTAAAGTTAATGGATTAAGATTGAAGCCTTATTTGGGATACATTAAAAAGATTTATAAAGAGGCTTATGAATTGAGTCAACCTAATTAAAGAATTACTTAGGTCGGGCTGACGACGTTAAACCAAGCACTTTATGGGAGGCAACCCATAGATTTTATTTTTAGTGTGTTTTTACATTTTTAATGTAAGGTTATGCCTTGGTCTTGACTAATTTTATATAACTTCATAAAATTAAAAATTATCTTGAAGTATATAAAGTTTGGACTTTGGATTACTCCATGTCATATGTGAGTAAAAAGAAGATCAAGTTAACCTTCATTGAGATTATGTATAATTGTGTTACTGAGTCTATATTGATCTTACCATTATAATTTACCTATTTTTGGAGAACGAAACTTTAAAATTTGACGTTAGGCAAAACGGAGTTGAACATGGTTCCGACACCTAGGCGACAGAATTCAGCGCCTAAGCGTTAGAATAAGTTGTGTGTTGATGGGTCCGGCGCCTAGGCGCCAGATTTGACACTGAAGCGCCACGGTTACTGGGTCGTGTAAAAACAAAAAATTTTCAGTTTTTCACATGATTTTCACCTTTAAATTAACCCATCTTCGTCCCCAATCCCTAAGCAATCAATATTTCGACCCTTACACTTCATTCATGAGAGATTAGCGAGTATTTTTGAAGAAATGGAGAGGAGAAATCTTGGAGAAGTGGCTAGAGACAAAGGTCCAAAAGATCCTCAACCGTACTTCAATGGTTTCATCGCTGTAAGTTTGGAGAAAATTTCTAGTCGTCTTGATAAATTTGAAGCGGATTTCAAGAGTATTGGAGATCGTCTTCATGAGTTGTATCATCAGATTGAACATCTGGAATGGCAAGCAAAACTCCAATTTGATCATCTAGCGGCTTATCAAGATGCTCAAGTTGAAATGTATGTGAAGAACAAATGGATTGATGAGAAGATGGCTACGGATTTTCTGAGAGCATTAGTGTTCTTCCTAAGTGGGCTGAATAGTTTTCCTTTCCAAGATAATGGAAATTAGATAGTGATTTGGTGAGATCGTGATTTATCTAGTGAGTCATTGAATCGATTTAGTGAATCAATTTTGTTTGTTTGTGTATTTTCTTTCATGTTCAATGTGTGTTGTATTTGTTTTCGAATTGTGTTGTTTGATTGAGTGTTAGGACTTGAATCATTATATTATACTTATCTGAAGTGTATTGAGCCAATATTGAAGATTATAAATGGAAATGAGAGGAGTTTGATTTAAACCTTGTGTTTGATTGGTGGATTTAATATTTAATTTTTAAAATTTTTTGGAAAATGTTTTGGAAGTTGGAAACTGAAGCCCTACTCTAATATGAGTAATTGGAAGTTGAAACTATGAATTTTGGTGGAAAATAAAATTTTTAGAGTGATTTTTGTGAAAGGCGAGTCTGGCGCCTAGGTGCCAGAATTCGGCGCCTAAGCGTCGGTTCGGCCTGCTTAAACAAAAATTAACATATAAACCCCATTAGCCATGGATGACGCCTAAACTTCATCTCCTTCCCCATTTTCGCGAAAATACACCTCTTAGATCCATTTTGAGCTCCAAACATCAAGTATTTGGGCGCGAAATCACTTGATTTCTTCGTCTCGAGGTCAGATCTACACTCTAATCCATTTATTTTCGATTTTCACCATAGTTTTTCCTATGTTTTACTAAAAACCGAAACTTTGAGAAAATTTTTGATTTTTAGGTATTCTATTTGGATTTTTAAACTTATTTTAAGTTTCCTAAACTTAAAAAGAGTTTAAATATTTAATTCCTAAATTTGTTCTTGTTTTCTTTCACGTTTAGATGGCACCGAAATCTAAGCGAGCGAAGGGACGAGAAAATTTTGACAGTAGCAAGTTTGCGACTGCGGTAATGCTTTTTCGATATCACAAATTTGCGACGTCGAGAAAGTTTATCTCGAAGCAAATCTTTTACAATCTGGGTGAATTGATCAAGAATACAATTGTTGTGCACAACTGGCAACGATTCTGTTATTTCACTGCTGTTGCTGTTATTCCAGTCATTCGCGAATTTTTTGCTAACTTTTTAGATGTGGAAAACTACGATGTCTTCGTTAGAGGTGTCGGAGTTGGATTTACTCCGGAGAGGATCAATGTGTTTTATGGACTGCCACCTACCATTGAGTGCCACTATTCTAGATTATCTCCATCTGAGGGAGATCTTGAGATGATCATTGCTTATTTGACTAACGGCACTGGAGCCTGGAAGATCCGGAATGAAAAACGGGTAAATTTTAAATCTTCTAAGTTAAATGGTATTTCCGAGGCATGGCATCACTTTATTTCTGCTAGACTTCTACCTTCCCACCACCTGAGCGAAGTCACTAGAGATCGTGCTATCTTAAACTATTGCATTCAGGAGAGGAAGCTGATAGATGTTGGCAGTATCATTTATGATTCTGTGGAGTCTACTGCTAGATCCAGCACTTCTGTGGGACTGGGATTCCCATCTTTGATCTATTCTTTATGTGTTAGCAATGGAGTTACTGTTGATATTTCTGAGGAGAAGCTGAAAACTACCAAACCAATTGGGCAGGAGAGTGTTAGCATATAAGATCGTCTTCGAGGGAAGAGATCGACCGCTCCTACTTCTGTACCCACTTTAGGTAGACCTTCTACTTCTACTGCTGAGCCACCATCTAGTTTTTGGGAATCGATGCATGATCAGTTTATAGAGCAGCAGCATGAGTTATTTCAAACTCACTGCAGAATTGATTCTATTGATAAGAAAATTAATCATTTATCTGAGTATACCCAAAGGAAGAGTAGTTACGATGCTGAGTATGATGAAGCTCTCGTTAGATTCCTGAAGGGAGAGCATGATGTTCAGTTTCCTACCTTTCCTAGATTCTAACCATATGTTGATCCTAAGGATGTTGAGTTTTCTTTTGGTGATGATGACAATGATGAGGCTACAGACATTGATTAGTAGCCTGATTTACCTCTAAGATGTGCTAAGTCTGTTGTTAGTTTAGTTTGTTTGCTAGTATTGATTGTTGTTTGGTGTTTGCTTGTTTAGATTTGTTTATGTACTTTGTGTGGATTGTTTGATGTTGAGACTATTGTTAGAGTATTTTTAATGTATTGTGTTTAAGATTGAAATTTGGATGAATTTATGTTTATTTCTGTTTCAGCCTACTATTTAGTAGTTAGTATTATTGTTTTATTTCTGTTATTATAAGTAGTATAGTCATTTAATTTAATTACTAATAAGCCTGCTTACTTTTATACCTGCTTCATTATTTCAGTATTATTCATAAAAGCATGTGTAGAAGTAGATTTTTCTTTCTAGAATTTTTTTTACATACTTATAAAAATTCCTTTTTAAAATTATGTTTTCCTTTCTCTCATACTTTAAAAAATTTTCATGATAGACCAAAACTTAAGTTTGGGGGAAAGAGAAAATACATTCAAATTTAAATTTTTTTTGTCCTTAAAGAACTAATATTTTCTTAAAATAAAAATTTTAAGATAACATGAGGAATGAAGAATCTATTTAAGATCACTTAAATTTTTGAAATTATAAATAATTTAGTGAACTTAACCAAAAATTTTAATAACTTTGATTGATTTTAAGAATAGAATTATTCAACTTAAAGAAGAATAAGATTAAGAAATTTTTCTATTCATAGTAGAGATAATTGAATTTTAGAAGTATTAAGAAATCAAAAATTATAACTTAAGAAAGAATAGATTGAAATTCTTTTTGAAATCTATTTATGTTATAATAATTAAGTGAAAATGTATAAGTTTGAAAAGATAAGTTAAGGATAGTGAAGTTCAAAACTATTAACAGGCTATCCAGATACAGTAATCCTCTCTCTTTAAAAAAAAAAAGAAAGAAAGAAGAGAAAAAAAAGAAAAGATAGCAAAGAGAAAAAGAGAGGAGAAGCTTGAGGAAATGCCTAATTAAAAATTGGCTTCACTTGAATTAACTTATAAAAAGAAAACTAATTACACATATTACTTAATTTTTATGCATGTATTTTTATTAAAAAATAATTTCATGAAGATCCTTTTCTTGTGAATAATTTATGTGACCTTAATATAATAAACTACAATTATTTTCGAAGTGAATGAAAAATTTTTGAAGTCTTATGATTTGGTAGTTAGAATATTCATCAAATTCTTAAAATTAAACTTAGTGAAATTTGGTTAATGATTTACTAAAGCCTTTATAAGATCAAAAATCATAAGGAATCTTAAATATTTACCTTTTATTCCAAATGTTATACATTTATATAGTAAAAAGGGTTACTTGAGGACAAGTAACGTTTAAGTTTGGGGGATTTTGATCCAAGAAAAAAATACCTATTTTTATGCCTTGATTTTTATTAAATTTTAAGGATATTATGCTTTAATGAAAGGTATTTTTGTGTTTTTGGATGTAGGTAATGCAAAAATGTTCAAAATGGAGAAAAATATGAAAAGGAGCAAAAAGGAGCAAAAAGGAGCAAAAATAGAGCCAAAATGCAAAATTGTCAAAATTACTGGCCTGGCGCCTAAGCGCCAGCTCGATACAGAAAACTGTTAAGTTTTTGATGACTTTTGGGCGGTTATTTTGACGGTGTGAGCAGTTATTGGACCTTCTAGAAGACTGGCAGTTGTTCTTGATTTATAGGACATGTGATACAATGTATTTGGACGCTTCAAAACGGTTTTAATCGCGAAGAGGTGTGATCTAACTTGAAGAGGTGCGAAGAACTGTACGCGGTGTTCGGCGCCGAGGCGCCAGATTCCGGCGCCTAGGCGCCAAACACACATTCTAGAAGATTCATTGAATTTGGACACATTTTGAAGAGGTGCCTTGAGGCAACCCTTGAAAACTATAAATAGGAGGGTACTCCTTCAGAGAAAAATGCCCAACCTAGAGAGAGAATTAGAGAGATAGTATTAGGACCACCTTTTTTACTTTCCTTCATAAACTAGTGAGTTTAATTTAGAGTTTGTATTTAGAGTTTGAAAAAGTTGGTGCATCTGGAGTTCATTACGCTGTGGAGTCAGTAGGAATCAGAAGTTCAGTAGGAGAAACATCTAAGATAAGTATTTTTATTTTGATTCAAAGTTTATTTATTATGTTTTGTTATTTAATTTCAATGTGTTCTGAGTAGTTACTTTACTTTCTCCTTTCAATTATGAAAAGATAATACAAAATTCATCGGAGAATTAAAAATCATATATTTTCAAAACATTGTGATGATATTAATACTGATGTTTAATTTACTATTTAAATTGGCCATTTAAATTGTTAAAACCTGTTGAAGAGTTTTGAGACCTAGAAGTAGACGAATTCTTAACTTGTAGATATCACATGAATCCTTGGGTAGTCGAAGGCCTTGTGCGGGTTATTCAAGGTGAAGTGCAAATAAATAGGAAGATATTATATATTGGGCATAGAATTGATAAGTTTTTAGTGTGACAGACTAAATTCTTATGATTTGGTTTATAGAAAAGGAAAGGGTCACTAGTAGGGCCGACCATAGCCACCCTTGGACATCTAGTAGTGTGAGCCTAGATTAACCCATTCTACTAACAATACATCCGGACCTGATCTATAGGCTAGCCAATGCTCTTTATACTATCGAGCGAAGATAAAGAATAGGAATGCTTCTATTTGGCACAATACCATAAATTTATATTCTCCACGAATATTATTATTATCTTAGAAAATCTTGGATTAATTGAAAGGGAGAAATTTGCTTTCTTATTGCTATTTACATCAATCATTTTATTTCTGCTTTATTATTGCATCTAGTAAATTAAAGATATTTTATTTTTGACTATAAAAGAAGTACTTTAAAATAAAAATATTTAAAGATCTATAACTCTCTCCTTGTGGGAACGATACTGGGGTTTTTGTTTCAAAGCCCTATATTACTTGATACAATACGTATACTTGCGTAGTTCCCCTAGTGTGTAAAATATTTTCCATAAAATTATATTTATATATACTAGCCGCTATTATTATTTATAACATATATTTTTGAAAGCATTAATTAGTACGTTGATCTTTGGAGGACTTCGGGTCAAGTTTTTGGCACCGTTGCCAGGGAAGAAGATTTTAGTACGCATATATTTATATCGGGTCACCCCTCAATTATATGTTGGAAGTTGAATTATTTAATGTTTGGGGACTAGATTTTGTGGGACCATTTACACCATCTTTCGGAAATGTTTATATTTTGATAGCAGTAGACTATGTTTCCAGATGGATTGAAGCTATTGCTTTTCCTCGATGTGATGCTCAAAGTGTTGCAAATTTTTTAGAAAAGAATATATTTTACAGATTTGGAATACCAAGAGTAATCATAACTGATGAGGGAAGTCATTTTAGAAATGTGATTATTGGGAAGTTAGCAAAGAAATATCATATTAATCATCGCATTGTTACTGCTTATCATCCACAGACAAGTAGTTTGGTTGAATTATCCAATTATGAAATTAAAAGAATATTGGAAAAAACTGTTAATCCTAATAGAAAGGATTGGTCAATTAAACTGAATTATGCTTTGTGGGCCTATAGGACTGCTTATAGAACACTTATAGGAATGTCCCCAGATTTTTGGAAAAGCTTGTCATTTACCTTTTGAACTTGAGCATAAAGCATATTGGGCTATTAAAGAGTTAAACTATAATTTGAAAGATGCTGCTGAAAAGAGATTATAGCAATTGAATGAGCTTGAAGAAATAAGGAATGAATCCTATCAAAATGCTAAGATTTATAAGGAAAAAATGAAGTTATGGCATGATCGGAAAATTCTTACCAAAAATCTTGTACCAGGACAACAAGTTTTGTTGTATAATGCAAGATTAAGAATATTTTTTGGAAAACTTAAGTCCAGGTGGATGGGTCCTGTTATTTTGATAAAAGTTTATTCTTATGGAGATGTAGATATTCAAGATCCTAAGACTAGAAAAATATTTAAAGTTAACGGACATAGACTAAAATCATATTTTTCAGTCAATAAATCTAAATCTGATGAGAATTTGAAGTTGGGTCACTTTGAATGAGTTCTGGGTATGTCAGGCTGCAGACATTAAAACAAGCGCTTTGTGGGAGGCAGCCCATATTTATCGGTGTGCTTTGCTTTATGTTTGTTTTGTGTGTTTTGTTTGCTTTGTTTGGTTTGTTTTTATGTTTTTAGTGGTAGTAATTTAGAATTTTTAAACTTAAGTATGAGTTTATTTGACCTTAATTGATGATTAAGAGAAGTCAGAATGAAAATTTGGACACTTAGCGGACCTGTGCTAAATTGTGAACTGGCGGCTAAGCGCCGACTAGTTGGCGCTTAGGCGCCAAAGTTATAAAAAACGTGAAAAATGTGGTTCTAGAAGCCTAGATCGTGGGGGAGAAGTTTTGGGAGTTATTTAGGAGTTTCTAAACGTCTTGGGGAATGTTATAGCATTACCCAAGTTTATAAAAAGGATCTGACTTAAGAGAAACACTTGCCCCAAGTCCTATTTTCATTTCTGAAGATCTAAGAAGAGAATTTTGAGTGCATCATGTCTTCCTGGGAGAACGATATGAAGAAGAAGCAAGATTCTGAAAAAAGTAAGTTCATTAGTGATATTGCTAAAGACTTATTTAATGGATATCTCGCTGTTAGTATTCAAGGTATTGCATAAATGATTGCAAAAATTGAAGCCCGAGTGACTTCGATGGAAGCAAAGATCAATGAAACTAACCTGCATTTGGATCACATGGGATGGCAACTCAAGATGCAATTCAATCATTCAAGGTATGTGGAAGAAATAGATAAGGCGATGTTTGTAAAGAACAAATGGATTGAAGAAGATGATGTAAGAATGAACAATGATCGCCCGTTCTATCAAATTTATATTCCAGAAGGGTCAAATGAGAATAATAGTGGTCCTGGATATATTCCGCCTAATGGAGAATGGAATTAAGAGTGCTTTCTTTTGTTTTGTTTAGTGTTCTTATGTGTTATGTTAGTGTTCTTGTGTGTTATGTTTGGTGTGTTTAGTGTTTTTAAATATTAACTATGCCTGATGATGTGATAGTTACATTTTAGAGATGTATACTTATCAGTTTGAGATTAAAGTCTCTTGTATTTTGAGAATTTCATCCTTTATAATTGGATAGAAATTCTAGTATTGTATTAAATGTTATGTTTGTTTTAATATAAGTTTGTGTTTTTGTGAAATTAGTGTGGAATCAATGGTTATTTAACTTTGATTTGGAGTATTGGAAGATTTGTGGGGAGAAATAATTATTCTGGAGTAATTAAGGGTAATTAACAAAGTGATTTAGTGCATATACCATTATTGTGAATATTTGGGTATTGGCGGCTAAGCGCCAGAGTGCTGGCGCTTACGTGCCAGATTTCACGGCTAAGCGCCGAAAGTTCGCGCTTAGGCGCCAGTTCACTAAAAATTGGTTCCCGAAAGTTAAAAACCTGAAAATTGCCATTTTCAACCGCCCCATCTTCTTCAACCTTCGTTTACCGCGAAAGAGGAGCCTAGGGTATCATTTTGTGGATCATTTAAGAGCCGATCTC
This sequence comes from Papilionanthe hookeriana x Papilionanthe teres, assembly GCA_022702705.1. Classification (NCBI taxonomy): domain Eukaryota; kingdom Viridiplantae; phylum Streptophyta; class Magnoliopsida; order Asparagales; family Orchidaceae; genus Papilionanthe; species Papilionanthe hookeriana x Papilionanthe teres. Next base: position 9,509,495 of record CM040432.1, on the reverse strand, counting down.
AACAAAAATTGTTAGATTTGAATCCCTTGAGGTAAGAGCATTACTCCTAAGTAAAAATTTTTTATTTTCACCATGTATTTTGAGTACATTATGGAAAATCTTAAAATCACTATTCATGGTGAAAATTTAAGGAAAAACTTGAGAAATTGCTTGGATTTAGTGAAAATATCTTTTGGAAGATTATTTAGCAAATTTAGTTTGATTTTGGAATTTATGGTGAAAATTTTCGTGAATTTTTAGAGATGGCTCCAACGTCAAAGCATGCACGAGAAAAGACGAAGTTAGATTCTGACAAATTTGTTAGTATAAGGGCTGAGGAACGATACGTCGATGCATTGCAGTCAAGTAAGTTGATTCCTGAGCGTGTGTTTAGTAAGCCAGGATTGAAGATATGATTGCTAGAAGAAACTGGGAGAATTACTGTTGCTTCTCCGCTATTGCTGTTGTTTCTGTGGTTAGAGAATTTTATGCAAATTTACCTGCTGCGAAGAGAATCAAGTGATGGTTAGAAGGCAGGAGGTCAACTTTTCTTCTGGTGCAATCAATACGTTTTATGGACTACCTCCTGACATGTTCTATTTTTATTCTAACTATCATCCTTCGGAAGGAGAATTAGATGAGATCAAGAAATTTCTGACTGATGGAAGAGGATTATGGAAAATAACAAATGATAGAAGAGTGAACTTTCCTGCTTCCAAATTGAATGCCATTTCTAAGGCGTGCCATTATTTTATCTCATCTAAATTGTTACCTTCGAGTCACACTAGTGAAGTAACGAGAGAAAGAGTTGTGTTGAACCATTTTATTCAACAAGGGAAGCCTATTAACATTGCAAGTATAATTTAAGATTATGTTTTGAATTGTGCTAGATCAACCACTACTGCAGGTATGGTATTTCCTTCCTTGATTCATTCACTATGTGAACGATCTGGAGTGAAGTTTGAAACCTAGGAAGAGGTACTTCAACCATTGAGACCAATTACTAGTGTAAATGTTGGTGCTTACACTGTACATTCAAAGTTTGGTTGGAGAGGAGGATTTGGTAGGGCTTCTACTACTTCTGCTTCTGCTGCATCTACGTATCGTGCTTCTACTTCACGTTCATCATCATCTACTAATTTGCAGACTAGTTTATTAAGAAAAATTTTGAAAAAAGTGAGTCTTACTCGAGAGCATATGAAAGATATGGATGGTAAGCTGGATAATGTTTAAAGATATATTGTAAAACATGATGAATATGAGGAGAATTATCATCAATATGTAGATAGACTGATTAGAGGTGATCAGAGTGCTGAGATGCCCCCTCATCCATTCTACTTATGTGCCATCCAGGGATTGGAACGAGCAAGATGATGATGATGATGAGGATGATGGTAGATTTGTGTTATTTGTTTTTGTTGTGGTGTTGTTATTGATGTATGTTTGGTTAGTTAGTATTTTTTTTTATAATTATGTGTGATGTGAACCTTGATAGTATGCAGATTGTAGTTGTACTATTTTTCTGTTATGCATACTCAGATGTATTGATGTTGTTGTGTTGTTGTTTTATATGTTGCTTTGTGGTAGTGTGTGAAATAGTAAATTTTTTTTATGTGTTGCTTTGTGGTAGTGTGTGAAATAGTAAATTTTTTTTATGTGTAGGTTATGTCAGTGTTTTTAGTAGTGTGTACTTTAATTCAAGAACTGTTAGGAGATTATAAACCACTATTAGGAACTTCTACTTAGGAAACTACATATTTAAAAATTTTTAAATTCAACAACTATATGTTATTTGTATCAGTGTGTTATTTTAGTTGGTGTGTATTTGCTTTGAAAACCTCCACTACTGTAGAAGTCTTTTTGAAATTTTTACTTTTCTATGTATAAAAAAAATATGTTCTGAAAAACTAAATTTGATTTCATTTTGCTCTTGTTATTTAAATTGTTATACTTGCATATTAGGATATTAAATATTCCAGCAAGCATGATATGTCAGTTTTTTTTTCTCACCCATATATCATTTCTTATGCTTAAATGTTTTATCATAATTAAAAAATTAAAGTTTGGGGGGGATTTATTTTTTAAAAAACAAAGATTTTCAAAAACCTAAAATTTTATTTGATTCTCAAGAATACTTAAAATAAATCTTATTTTTGATTGAGAACAATTATGTACATGAAGTTATATTAGGGGAAAAAAATTTTGAATATAGAAATGAATAAAAGAATTTAGTTAAAATTTATAGTAATCATGAAAACTTAGATTTAAAATTTTCTTAATGAAGAGGTATTAAATAAAGTTAAACTATCTTTAGTAAGAAGTTTTGTATTTTTGGATAAATAGAAGATTTAACTTTTATTCTTAAAAGCTTAAATTTCTTTTATTGAAGAATAATTTTTAAATACTATTATTATGATTTTTAAGTAAAAGATGTATATTTGACCTTTATTTTAAATAGAAGGGTGGAATTCAAAATTATTAAAGGCCTATCTAGAAATAATAATCCTTGCCTTATAAAATAAAAAAAAGAGAAAAAGTGAAAAATAGTATATGAAAAGGGAGGAGAAGCTTGAGGATTTAAGGGCCTAATCAAAAATTGATTTCATACCTAAAGTTTAAGATTTAAGTTCTGAGAAAATTTAAACCTTAAAGTTATAATATAGTAAGTAAAATTATTATCAAATAAAGAATTTTAAGTGAGAAAAATAAGTGTTTGAGTCATATATTTTGAAGAATCTACAAATATTTCTGAAATAGATAGAAACTTATATTTGTCATTTTCCTTTACTAAAGAACTTTCTAAACTTTAAGTTGGTTTTAACTACTGAAATTTTTTCTAAATTGGACTATTCCAGTTCTAGAACAAAATTTTGTTATCTTCCTAAGAAACTCATTACATAATTTGCATGCTAAAATGTTTTATGAGATTAACTGTCACTTAAGGACAAGTAACATTTTAAGTTTGGGGGATTTTGATACACCTAAAATATTTAGTATTTTTATGAACATTTTTATACCTATTTTTAATGATATTGCACTTTAATGGAATGTATTTTGTGTTTTTCTTGCGGGTATGATGAAAATGGCGCTTAGCTGCCACAGTTAAAAATCAAAATTCAAATGAATTTGGTGCAAATTTCAAAGGGGATGGGATGCAACTCTTGGTGGTAACTACCATAACTTCCTTTGGGCGGCAAGTTTTAATGAAGGGGTGCGTTCCTTGGTAGATATATTGAATCTAGACACATTTTGAAGAGACACCAAGGCACCTTTTGGTTTACTATTTAAAGAGAGTCTTAGGAAAGATTAGGGGACTCTTCCTTTGCATTTTGAAGGGTTCTTTCTTTCTTTCTTTTGTTCTTCTACTGCATTTTAAGAGTTTTTATTTTATAGTAGGAGTAGAGAATAGAAAGGAGAAAAGGGTCGGAGTGAAGTCTTCTTCTTCCCACTTCTTTTCTTTCTTTTAGTTTAGTTTTTATTGAAGTCTAAAGTCTGAAGTCTGTATTCTGAGTCATCGGAGTTGGGAGACTTGCTATTAGGAGTAGTTTAGAGAAGAGTCAAAGTTTCAGAGGAACTTCCTTAGTCTTGTGGAGAGGATTTTCAGATAAGTGTTTACTTTTAATCTTTATATTAATACTTGCTTTAGTTTGTTATTTTTCTTATTGTTTTTAACTTCAAATCAATGTGTTTTTGTATTTTCTCAATGCATTCTGAGTAGTTTACTTTATCTTTTTCTTTCTTAAATGGAGAAGTAATTAATTTACAATGAATTGTTGTGGAAAGTATAAGTGTTTAAAAGTTAGAAGAAGTTGTGAAGATTGATTCTAAAAACTTTGTTTACTTCTTAATTTGGCCTGTTAAGTTGTAGAATTTCTTGAGATTATGTAAGATCCAATGTGGTATTGTCTCAAATTTCAAAACTTTTCAAAATCAAGACATACTTTTTCAAAAACAATTAAAGAAAGTAAAAAGATAATTTTCTGATTCCTTTAAAGATTTTACATATTCCCTATGGGTTTGATATCAGAAAGTCCTATATTACTTGATAAATGATACGTATACTTGCGTAGTATCCCATATTATAAAATCATAATTTTCATATCTAAATCATCAGCACATATATTTCTAGCGGCCCAAGTTGTTGGCGTTGTTTGCCGGGAATCAAGTTTTTAGCGTCGTTACATTTACAGGACAGTATCAAGTTTTCGGTTGCAGTTGCATTTATCGGGGATTAGTTAGTGCCGAGGCACAGCGACTTTTCAACAAGGTGATGTCCAAGAGAAGGCTAATCAAGGAAAGAGGATTTGTCAATCGAGGATTAAGTAATTCTTCGTCACCAATTGAAGAAATGATCGTGAGGCGAAGATGGGAAGTGCTTTGTTATACTACCATAGTAGTCGTTCTAGTGGTTAAGGAATTCTACGCCAATTTACATGGAATCAACCAAGGAAGCGTCTATGTGTGAGGTAGGTGGATAACATTCAATTCTGGAAGAAATAATGAGTTATATATGCTTGAGAATGTTCCTGTCTGCCATTATTCAAATTTCGTGCCGACGAGAGACAATATGAATGAAATATACCAATATTTGACAGACGAAACTGATGACTGGGATGTTAGAGAAAACGGGTACGTTAATTTTTCTACAATGCTTTTAAATCCCGTTTCAAAAGATTAGCACTTTTTCATATCTGCGATGTTATTGCCGACATTGAAAATCAGCAAAGTCACAAAATAAAGTGCAATTTTGAACTACCGCTTTCAAATGGGATGGCCCATCGATATAGGATCTATTATTGTGAAGTCTGTGTTTTGCCTGATCGTTCAAGATCATCTCAAGGGCTTGGACATCCTTCCACAATTTTCTCAATATGCAATTTGTTTCAAGTTTTGTACGAGATTTGGGAGAAAATACTGCTACACTGGAAACCTTTAGACCCAACTCGTATATTCCCAACCAATGATGAGGAGAATGACACGAGCGTGATCATGGATCAAGCATCGCAGAATTCTGTTCCTATTCAACCTCTAGTAGCAGACAAGTGACTCACTTTTGATATTTATACTTACAAAAATATGATCCCGCTCAAAATGTATTTACACTGATGATTCTTTTATGAAAATTATGATTTATAATGTGGATACTACACAAGTATATGTATCATTATCAAGTAATAAAGGGCTCTAATGGAATCCAAGATATCGATCCCACAGGGAAGTTAGAGAATTTCAAAGACAAATTAAAGTAGACTTATTTACTAAGCTAGTATACGGAAATTAAGAACACTTATACTAAAACTATTGCTAAAAAAGGTTTAAATGTAAGATTCTAATTTAGAAAAGCATCTTTCTCCTTGTTGAGAGAATTAAGTGAATGATGAATTAAAGTAGTTTAGAGTTTGTATTGTGCCAAATAGGGGCATTCCTATTCTTTACCCTTTGGTCCAGTTGCAAAGAACATTGACTAGTCCTTTGTTTGATTACTGAATCTGCGGCTAGGCTGGGAGGATACCGGCTGCCACTTCGGAGCTCCCACGTTCCCCTCTCCTAAGGGCTAACATCTACACTTCAGCTCTCAAACAATAGGACTGAATTGAATATTTTAGTTTTTCATACTAAAATGTCCAATTCTACGCCAGATAGTTAATATTTCCCTATTTATTTGCACCCTCCTTCCAAGGATTTTGACTTCCTTGAATCTCAGATGTAATCTTTACTATAGTTGATAATTCAACATATGTTAACAAATCAATTGGATAAATTGAAAGTAAATTAAGTTTTAAGTAAAAGATTATCACAATTTTTATTTAATAATTTTAGGCACAGTTACTTTGATTCGTCACTTCACAAAATCTCAACAACAAGGAAAAAGACTAAGGAAACTACTCAGAAAGCATGGGAAAAATAACACAAAGCATGGATTTCATTAAAGTTAACAAACAATAACAAATATACTTATCTCAATTCTTCTCCCCAAGCAGACTCCTTGAAGTTCCTTTGACTCTTCCATCTAGTACAGCACACTTAATTAAACTCACTAAGACTCTCTGATTTACACTCCAATACAAATGAACACTAATTGACTTTAAAACGACACCAAAAAATGACACACTAAAGCGACATAAATCGTCTCTATTTATAGAAGGAGTCAAATCTTCAAAGGTTGCTTAAGCACCTCTTCAAAAAGTATCCAGGTTCATTGTATCTGGCTCTTTTCAACTGTCTCGCTGTCGGCGGGCTCAATCTCACCGTCGGCGGGCTTCTTGAAGGTGGGCTAACCGCGCCGATCTCGCTGTCGGCGGGCTCGATCTCGCCGTCGGCGGCCTCTTTATAATATATTTAAAAATTCTCTGGAAAATCTCGCCGTCGGCGGGATAGTTCATTTTTCATCAAATTGAGTCCTTTTTTTTCCAAATCTGCTTCTTTTATACTTTTTGCTTTCAGTACTTATAATTCTTCATTCCTGCAGTAAAACAAAGAAAATACCTTTCTTTAAAGTGCAATTTCATATAAAATTGGTATGAAATTTTTAATACATTTTCTAGTGATCAAATTCCCCCAAACTTAAGTATTACTTGTCCTCAAGTAATTTTTATACTTAATAAAAGTAAATGATTATTTGTAATAAAACTTTTAATTCAAAAAAACTATGAATTAAATTTTAATAAATGCTATAGTAAAGTTTAATAGAAATATTTTTAGATAATTATATTAACTCTATAGATATAAGGCTATCTAGTCATCAAGCTTAAGATTTCTAGTCTTCTATTTATTTCAAGAATAACTATATTTGTAATATTAAATTACTTAAGATATTCAGTTGATAGAAATTCATGAAAACACTACTCAGTAAAATACTAATCCATAAATATAACTTTAGAAATATAACTGAGTTTACCCTTTAGGTTGATCCGAATGAAGCCAATTTTTGATAAGGCATCTCCTCAAGCTTCTCCTCACTTATATTTATTATTTTATTTTTCTTTTCAGGGATTGATTTTCAATTCTTCTTTTTCTTTTCCAAGTGAGGATTACTGTATCTGGATAGTCTGTTAATGATTTTGAACTTCATTTTCCTCTTTCCTAAATTTGAAACTTGAAATATTTCCTTACCATATATGTATTTTATAGTTTTTACTTCATAGGGTTTTAATCTCTTCTTTCTCAATTAAATACTTAAGAATTTCATATTTTAAAATATAGTTTTCCTTACTTTAAATAGTTGACTATATTCTTATTCTTTTATACCAACTATCTTAATCTACAAAATTAGTTTAATTACTAGAAATATTTTATTCAACTTTCTTATAATAATTAAATAAATTAATTCTAGTTTACTGAACTAATGTTACTACAGAAAATCATTTTTATAATATTTTTTTTTTGAAAATATAAAATGAGAATAATTTAATAATTAAATTTATGTTTTTCCCTCCCCCAAACTTAAGTTTTTCTATCTAATCATATAGGGTGAAAAAGAAATAAATTGTAATATTTAAATCATACCTTCGAGCTTTAGGTATTTCTCTTTTTGAAATTTGCACGTTTTCTTCATTACTTACTTGACCTGTACTGTTAGTATCTTTTTAGACATATAATATTTAAGAAAAATTGTTGGGTAAAGAAATTTTTGAAATAAGTACAAAATACTAACACAACTTATATTTAATCTACTGCTAAACATACAATTGCTATTCTATTTAGAAATTACAATTACAGTTTGAAATATAAAAATAAACTAACTAATTTTAACAAAAAAATTCCACAATTTAATATTACATCACAATCAGTTCATAAACTAAACATCCATTTTAAAGTTCCACGGAAATCACATAAATAATCAACCAACATAACAGTTAAAGTTCATAATTAAAACAACTTAAACAAATAAAAATAAACATCAAATCTAAAATCTAATCTCCTAAATCAAAATCCCAAGCCACGTCATCGCCTCCTTGATCTGTAGGTGGAGTAGGCTGATATTGAATGTATCGAGGGCACTCAAGCAATACAACATCGAGTTCTCCTCTCCTGTAGCGACTCTCAGCATCGTAATAAGCTCTCTCATAATCAGAGTGTCTCTGGAGATACTCACTGTCATAATCATGTCGCCTCTCCAAACCTCCAATCCTGTGATCAATATGCTCCAATTTCTCTTCTATCTTCTCAAAACTCTTTCTCTGCCGAGTCATCTCATTCATCGGATCATGAAGGGTAGGGAAGCCGTAAGTAGGAGGGTCATAACTTGTAGAGGGAATATCTCTACTCGAAGAAGGTACATAACTCCTTGTTCCAGATCTCCATCCTTCTTGGGATTCATAGGTTTTAATACTAGCCGGAGTAATGAGTTTCATAGGCTCCACCCATTCCTCATCATCTCTAGCCTCTATCCCAGATAATTGGTAGAGTGCATAAATCAGACCAGGGTGTCCTAGTCCTCCTCCGCTCTCACTTCTAGCAGTGGCTAGTATATTCTTGTAAATTACATTTCCCACATTAATACTCTTCTGATTCTGAATACAGAAATTCAGAATTGCTCTATCCCTTGTTACCTCACTATGGTGATATGTGGGTAACAGAGTAGAACAGATAAAATAATGCCATGCTTTAGACAACGCATTCAACATAGAGAGAGGAAAATTTACCCTTTCTCGCTGCTTGATCTTCCATACTCCTTTCCCGTCAGTGAGAAAGTCTATCACTTCTTCCATTGGTCCTTCCATAGTACCAAAAGTATCATACTCACTGGTGTGTAAGTCTCATACTTCATAAAACGAACTCATTCTAGCAGCACTGAAATCAACTAAAAATCCTCTTACCTTGATTGGTGCATCTTCTATCACTGTCAGATTGGCATAGAATTCTTTAACTACTTCAATTGTAGCTCTATTTGTGGTATAACAGAAGTTCTCTCATTCTCTTTCCTTGATTATTCATTCCACTTCTCCTCCTGGATTTTTAAAAACTCGATCTTGAATGCATTTCCTGGCTTGAATGTTGTGATAATATCTTGACTGTGCCCTTGCATTCAAAAATCGGTTTTCGTCGTAATCCAATCGTCTTCTTTGTCGCGGAGCCATTTTTTTTTCGATCTATGAAATTCACAAAAATCTTAACTAATCTCCAAAATAGTACTAAAATGGCTTCCTAATGTTACTAAAATCAATCTAAATCAAATTTCGTGAATTTCTTCCAAGTCTTTTCTTCACATTTCAAAATTTTCCCAAAATCCTCAATGTAGAAGAAATTCGTGGTGAAAATAAAAAATTTTTACATAGGAGTAAAGCTCTTACCATGGGAAGATGAAATCCAGCGTTAAAATGTCTTGAAATCGATCCAAATCCCAGATCTATCAAGCCCTAGGTTGGTTTTTTGAAGTTTTGAGGAAGGGGATGATGAATAGTGTCGGTTGACCGGTCAAAATATAGTACATTTCATGATCTCGCTGTCGGCGAGAAATTTCTCGCCGTCGGTGAGCTAATTAATTCACCAAGGCCAAAGTTTTGGGAAAATCTCACCGTCAGTGGGGTCGATCTCGCCGTCGGTGGGATTTCCGAATTTTCAAAAATTTTTATTTTTTCAATTATGTTCAATTTAATTAAGCCTTGTTCTAATGTTCAGTCACTTAATTTGATATATTTTTCTAAGATTATATAATCTACTGACTCATATAAGGTTTACACAACACAAACATTATAACTTTTATAAATGAAATCCATGAACTTACAAACTTCAAATACCACAAAACTAACAATTGACTTAGCAAATTAACCAAAACACATCTAACTCGGCATTGCAATCCATACCACAATACTCTAAATGCTGAGACTAAACAAACAACATACAATCTCATATAAACAGATATTAACTTCATAAAATCCAAATTATATTAAAAACTAAGTTCAAATCAACACACATAAATAAAATAAGGATAAATCTCTGCTACTCATTGGAATCTGAACTAACTTCTTCCCTGATATTCTCAACAGATCGTAGGTGCACAAACAGATTTTAGAAAGGCCTGAAGGAGAATTCTTCAGTAGAATCTTCTTCAATCCATCCCTTTTGTCTCAACAGTCGTATGAAACTTGCCTCCAAATGTCCTGAATGATCGAAATGCTCCTTCATTCTTCAGTCTATGTGATCGAATAAGTAAGAGATATTATCAATAGAATTCATCACATTCTGTAATTCCTTCTCCAATCCTTTAATTTTTCGTAGAATCAGGTTAGTTCTATCAGTCAAAGGCCTGATTAAAGGATTGTTTTGAGATGTTTGATCAGAGATAATTGTTATATCATCATTGTTATCCAAAGTAGGAAACATATCCGTCGGATCTAATGGTTTCCAGGGTAACAACAATTTTTCCCAAGCTTCGTAGGAAACTTGGTACTGACTACATAAAGCAAAAATTGTTGATGGGTGTCCGAGTCCATAAATCGATCCATTCACAATTAATCCTGATGCAGACTTCACAATGATAGATCCAACATTGATAGGTAATCCAAATTGAATACAGTAATTTAAAATTGCATATTCCTTCGAGACTTTGTTTACCCTCATAGTGGGTAATAACTTCGATGAAATAAAGAAATGCCAATACTTTGAGACGGGGTTAAGAAGTGATGCAGAAAAACTTACATACCCTTCTTCTCGTATTTCCCAGTCATCAAGTTCATCGGTCAGATATCGATATATCTTGTTCAAGTTGTATCTTGTCGGAACAAAATTTAAATAGTGGCAAACAGGGGTATTTTCAATCGAGTATAATTCATTGATTCGAGAAGGAGTGAAAGTTACCCATACGCACTCTTACGTATACACTTCCATTATAGATCGCATGCGGATTAGAGTAGAATTCCTTGACTATCGGAATGACAACGACGAGATGTTGTGTAGCATAATACCTCCCAATGTCGTTGAACAATCATTTCTTCAATTGTTGTCGTTGAATTCTCTACTCCTCTGTTTACGAATCCTCTTTCTTTAATTAGTCGCTTCTTCATCAAAACTTTGTTGAATAGTCGCTGAGCCTCAGAACTGACGAACTTTCGTCAGTTAAACACTCCGAATTTCGTGGTTTCTAAAGGGTTGGAGGCCATTATGGATTGTTTTGGAGGTGCTCTATTCGTTTCTAGTGAAGGAATGGTGTAAATAATGAGTTCTAAACGTTTTGTAGTGAATATTATAGGTTAGAACCGCCCAAAACTGCAAAATAACTCTTAAAAACCACTTTTTAACTATCTCATCGTCGACAGTAACGATCTCGCCGTCGGCGAGCTAGTTAATACTTTAAACTGAATTTGGGCACGCCGGTCATGTTGTCGGCGGGATCGATCTCGCCGTCAGTGAGATTAAGTAAATTGCCCAATTTTCGCTCAGGTCCGAATATTTTCTGATTTCTTCGTATAGATTCAAATTTGTGATGATTTTAAAAAGTAAAATGAGTAGTAGAATTTATTCTATATTTTAATTTTCAATAACATTAGTAAATAGATCATAATTAATAACTACTATGGGTTGCCTTCCATAAAGCGCTTGGTTTAGCGTCGTCAGCCCGACCTAATTTAGTTAGTAATCAGGTTGACCGAGCATTAAAACCTCTTTAAAATTTGGTCTTCTCCCTTTAAAATAAGGTTTTAATGCGTGTTCGTTTACTTTAAATCTATGCCCAGCTTTTGGATCTTCAATTTCTATAGTTCCGTATGAAAATATTTGAGTTATAATGAAAGGCCCTAACCATCGAGATTTCAATTTCCTAGAAAATAATTTCAATCTTGTATTATAAAACAAAACTTCTTGTCCTGGCTCAAAATTCTTCAGGTTAATCTTCGATCATGCCATAATTTCATTTTTTCTTTATAAATTCTATCATTATGATAAGATTCATTTCTTAATTCTTCTAATTCATTCATTTGCAATAATCTCTTCTCACCAGCTTCTTTCAAATTATACTTAAATTCTTTAATTGCCCAATAAGCTTTATGTTCTAATTCAACTGGTAAGTGGCAAGTATTTCCATAAATAAGCCTGTAAGGTGTCATTCCAATCGGAGTTTTATAAGCAGTCCTGTATACCCATAATGCAGTGTCTAGTCTTATAGACCAATCTAATCTATTAGGGTTTACAGTCTTTTCTAAAATACGTTTAATTTCTCGATTAGAAACTTCAGCTAAACTACTGGTTTGTGGATGATAAGCAGTTGATATCTTATGAATAATGTTAAATTTTTCTACTAGTTTGTGAATATATTTATTTCTAAAATGAGATCCTCCGTCAGTGACAATCACTCTCGTCATTCTAAATCTAGTAAAAATATTTTTCATTAGAAACTTTGAAACACTCTTAACATCACATCGAGGTAAAGCTTGTGCTTCAATCCATTTAGAAACATAATCAACAGCAACTAATATATATGAGTTTCCAAATGAAGGAACAAATGGTCCCATAAAATCTAATCTCCAAACATAAAAAATCTCAACTTCTAATATAAAATTTAGAGGCATTTCATTTCTTCTAGATATATTACCTAGTCGTTGGCATTTGTCGCAAGTTATCTTTAAACATCTCTAAAAAGAGTAGGCCAATAAAATCCAGATTGTAAAATTTATAAGCAGTTTTATCTGTTCCAAAATGTCTTCCAAAATCAGAATCATGACATTTCTGAATGATTTGTTTTGTTTCTTCATAATGCATGCTTCTTCTAATTATAAGATCCTTACATTGCTTTTATAAATATGGTTCATCCCAAAAATATGTTTTAGCATCATGAATGAATTTTTTCTGTTGTTGCAAAGTTAACATAGGTGGTAAAATATCACTTACAATATAATTTACTATATCAGCATACCATGGTATTTTCCACTCATTTATATTATATAGTTGTTCGTCAGGAAAACTGTCAGTAATTTCATTATCAGTGTCGGATAATTCATTATATTCTAGCCTTGATAAATGATCCGCAATTTGATTATCGGTTCCCTTTTTGTTAATGATTTCAAAATCAAATTCTTGCATTAGTAATATCCATCTAATTAATCTTGGTTTGGAATCTTTCTTTTGCATTAGATATTTAATAGCAGAGTGATCAGTATACATAATACATTTAGTTCCAATTTGATAAGGCCTAAATTTATCAAAAGCATAAACAATTGCTAATAGCTCTTTTTTAGTAACTGTATAATTCATTTCAGCATTATTAAGAGTTTTACTAGCATAATATATAACTTTGAAAATTTTATCATATCTTTGCCCAAGTACTGCTCCTATAGCATAATCACTAGTATCACACATAAGTTCAAATGAGTATACATAATACATTTAGTTCCAATTTGATAAGGCCTAAATTTATCAAAAGCATAACAATTGCTAATAGCTCTTTTTTAGTAACTATATAATTCATTTCAGCATTATTAAGAGTTTTACTAGCATAATATATAACTTTGAAAATTTTATCATATCTTTGCCCAAGTACTGCTCTTATAGCATAATCACTAGTATCACACATAAGTTCAAATGGTTTCTCCCAATCAGGTGAAACTATTATAGGTGTTGTGTTTAATTTATCTTTTAATAATTCAAAAGCATTTAGGCAATCAATTGTGAATTCAAATTTCTTGTCCTTTTCTAAAAGTTGGCATAGAGGTTTAGTAATTTTTGAAAATTCTTTTATGTAGCGTCTGTAGAATCCAGCATGTCCAAGAAAATTTCTTACCCCTTTTACTATAGTTGGAGGTGGTAATTTAGCTATAACTTGAATTTTTGCAGGGTCTACTTCCATGCCATTTTCCAAAATTTTATGCTCTAATACAATTCCTCCTGCAACCATAAATTGACATTTCTCCCAATTTAGAACTAAGTTTTCTCACATACCTCTAATACTTTTTCAAGATGATTCAAGCATGCATCAAATGACGTTCCAAATACAGAGAAATCATCCATAAATACCTCTATTCCATCATCAATTAATTTACTAAATATAGACATCATACATCTCTGGAATGTTGCAGGTGCATTACATAATCCAAAAGGCATTCTTCGAAAAGCAAATGTTCCATAAGGACTAATAAATGTAGTTTTCTCTTGATCCTCAGGAGCAATAGGTATCTGATGATAACCGGTATATCCATCTAAAAAACAAAAATATTTATGTCCAGCTAATCTATCCAACATTTGGTCTATAAATGGTAATGGGAAGTGATCTTTCCTGGTGGCTGCATTTAATTTTTTATAGTCAATACATATACTCCATCCAGTAACTTGTCTTATAGGTATTAAATCATTATTTTCATTAGCTTTATCGGTCACTCCTCCTTTCTTAGGAACATAGTGAATTGTGCTTACCCAAGCACTGTCCGAAATAGGATATATAATACCATTATCTAACCATTTTAATGTTTCTTTCTTGACTACTTCTTTCATTATTGGGTTTAATCTCTTTTGGGGATCTACTCTTGGCTTATGTTCATTATCTAAAATAATTCTGTGCATACAGATTGAAGGACTAATTCTTTTAATATATGCTAAAGTCCAACCAAAAGTTTTCTTATATTTTTTTTAATGTGTTTAACAGTTTTTGTTCCTGTGATTCATTCAATTCAGCTGATATAATAACTGGTAGGGTTGAATAGTTGCCTAAGTAAGCATATTTTAAATGATTAGGTAAAATTTTTAATTCGAGTTCAGGAGGTCTAATAATTGACGGAACTATATTTTTTATAACGTTTTCAGTATTATCCAACATTTCAAATTTTTCATGTATATAATCCAGTTTTTCATTATCTGCTTCTTCAATTAATTCAATATTTTCTTTTTCTAACTTTTCTTCATAATATTCTTTAAAATGTTCATTGCAAATGTTCAAGTATTTCCATTCGAAAACATTCATCATCTTTTTCTAAAGCCGGATATTTTATTGATTTTGCTATGTTAAAAGTTACTTTTTGATCGTTTACTCTCATAGTCAATTCTCCTTTGTGAACATCAATCATAGCTTTTCCAGTGGCTAAAAAGGGTCTTCATAATATTATGGGAATTTATTTATCTTCTTCCATATCTAGAACAATAAAATCAACCGTGAAGATAAATTTATCCACTTTTACTAACACATCTTCAATAACTCCCTTAGGATAAGTCACAAAACGATCAGCTAACTGAAGAGTTACTGAAGTAGGTGAAATTTCTCCTAATTCTAATCTTTTAAAAATTGATAGAGGCATTAGATTGATGCTTGCTCCAAAGACACACAAAGCTTTTCCATAAAATTTTTCTCTAATAGCGCAAGGTATAGTGAAACTACCAGGATCTTTTAATTTTTCAGAAGGCTTTTTCTAAATAATTGCACTACACTCTTCGCTAAGTGCAACAGTTTCATTATCTGTGAATTTTTTTTTATTTAAAATATCTTTCATAAATTTTACATAATTAGGCATTTGTTCTAATGCTTCTACAAAAGGAATATTTACCGTTAATTTTTTTAAAATTTCAAGGAATTTAGCAAATTGCTTATCTTTTTTATGTTGCTTTAGTCGTTGAGAAAATGGTGGTGGTGGTTTTTCTATAGATATTTTCATAGGGATCAATGGATATTCTAAGTTTTGATCTTGTTGATCCTTTTCTTTTTCGATTTCCACTTCCTCATTTTTACTTTCTGTTTCTTTCTGAATTTTAGTTTCTAACTCTTTTCCACTTCGTAGTTGTATCACTTTAATTTGTTCTTTTCCTTGGTCTTTAGGATTTATTTCCACATTACTAGGAAAAGTTTCAGGAATTCTATTGTTAAGCACGGTAGCGATATGTCCGAGTTGAGTTTCAATATTTTTAATTGTTGTTCCTTGATTTTGTAATTGATTTCCTTGAATTTGTAATTGATTTCCTTGATTTTGCAAGTGCTGACCCATACTTAATATTAATTCTTCTATAGATAACTTCTTATCTTTAAATTGAGTGTTATTAAATCCAAGTGGATAAGAAGGTTTATAATTCATATTTCCTTGATTAGGTGGATTTCCTATAGAGTTGTTCATCCATTGTTGATTAGTTGTATTGTTATTCCAATTAAAATTTGGATGATTCTTCCAACCAGGATTATAATAATTCGCATAAGGATTATTGATTCTATTATTAATAGCATTTATAGTTTCATAAGGAGATTAAGAATCTATAATTTGTCCAGATGAGTTTTCTTCTAATATAGTAGAAGAATAATTCATTCCAAAATGATCTATTTTGTTTTGATATAGCAGCAATTTGAGAAGCTAACATAGATATTGCATCATTTTCATGAACACTAGCTATCTTTTTAGGGTTTATCCTTTTAGCAGGTCATTAAAAATTATTAGTAGCCATTTCTTCAATTAACGCATAGGCTTCATCAAATGGTTTTTACATTAATGAACCTCCAGCAGCAGCATCAATGATTGATCTAAGAGATCCTACTAATCCATTGTAAAAAGTTTGTATAATTAACCAATCTGGTAATGCATAATGTGGGCATTTCCTAAGAAGTTCTTTAAATCTCTCTCAAGCTTTATATATGGATTCTCTATCAACCTGACCAAAAGATGTTATATCATTTCTAAGTTTTGCAGTTTTCGAAGGAGGAAAATATTTGGATAGAAATTTTTGTGATAATTCTCCCCAAGTTTTAATAGATCCAGGTGCTAATGAATTTAACCACATCTTAGCCTTATCCCTTAAAGAAAAAGGAAAAAGCCTAAGTCTAATAGCATCATTAGATACTCCTTCATATTTAAAAGTAGCACATAGTTCCAAAAAACTAGCAAGATGTAAATTAGGATCTTCATTAAGTGAACCACTAAATTGATTATTACGTACCATTTGGATAATTGCAGGTTTAAGTTCGAATGAGTTAGCAGCTACATCAGGGTTTTGAATAGTTAGGTGAATTTCATCTAATGTAGGGTTGGCATAATCTCTTAAAGCTCTTTGTTGGTTTATATTTTCAATTTCTGGATTATTTGTCATTTTTGTTAAATTTAAAATTTCTTTTTTTTGTTTTCTGATTTTTTTAATAGTGCGCTCTAATTCTGAATCGTAAGGTATTAAATTTTCGTTTCTAAATTTGCACATACAATTTTTAAATAAAATTTAAAATAGTCTGTTAATCTTAGTAATTACTTCTAATAATTCTATTAATTACCTTAATAAATACTTTACTTCCCCGGCAACAGTGCCAAAAACTTGACCCACTTTTGATATTTATACTTACAAAAATATGTTATTGATATTGGCAACGACACCAAAAACTTGATCCCGCACCAAATGTATTTACACTGATGATTCTTTTATGAAAATTATGATTTATAATGTGGATACTACGCAAGTATACGTATCATTATCAAGTAATAAAGGGTTCTAATGGAGTCCAAGATATCGATCCCACAGGGAAGTTAGAGAATTTCAAAGACAAATTAAAGTAGACTTACTAAGCTAGTATACGGAAAATAAGAATACTTATACTAAAACTATTGCTCAAAAAGGTTTAAATGTAAGATTCTAATTTAGAAAAGCATCTTTCTCCTTGTTGACAGAATTAAGTGAATGATGAATTAAAGTAGTTTAGAGTTTGTATTGTGCCAAATAGGGGCATTCCTATTCTTTACCCTTTGGTCCAGGTGCAAAGAAGATTGACTAGTCCTATGTTTGATTACTGAATCTGCGGCTAGACTGGGGAGGATACCGGCTGCCACTTCAGAGCTCCCACGTTCCCCTCGCCTGAGGGCTAACATCTACACTTCAGCTCTCAAACAATAGGACCGAATTGAATATTTTAGTATGTCACACTAAAATGTCCAATTCTACACCCGATAGTTAATATTTCCCTATTTATTTGCACCCTCCTTCCAAGGCTTTTGACTTCCTTGAATCTCGGATATAATCTTTACTATAGTTGATAATTCAACATATGTTAATAAATCAATTGGCCAAATTGAAAGTAAATTAAGTTTTAAGTAAAAGATTATCACAATTTTTATTTAATAATTTTAGGCACAATTACTTTGATTCGTCACTTCACATAATCTCAAAAACAAGGAAAAAGACTAAGGAAACTACTCAGAAAGCATGGGAAAAATAACACAAAGCATGGATTTCATTAAAGTTAACAAACAATAACAAATATACTTATCTCAATTCTTCTCCCCAAGCAAACTCCTTGAAGTTCCTTTGACTCTTCCTTCCAGTACAGCACACTTAATTAAACTCACTAAGACTCTCTGATTTACACTCCAACACAAATGAACACTAATTGACATTAAAACGACACCAAAAGACACCAAAAAATGACACACTAAAGGGACAAAAATCTTCTCTATTTATAGAAGGAGTCAAATCTTCAAAGGTTGCTTAAGCACCTCTTCAAAAAGCATCCAGGTTCATTGTAACTGGCTCTTTTCAACTGTCTCGCCGTCGGCGGGCTCGATCTCACCGTCGGCGAGCTTCTAGAAGGTGGGCTAACCGCACCGATCTCGCTGTCGGCGGGCTCGATCTCGCCGTTGGCAGGCTCTTTATAATATATTCAAAAATTCTCTAGAAAATCTCACCGCCGGCGGCCTTGATCTCGCCATCGGCGGCCTTGATCTCGCCATCGGCGGCCTTGATCTCGCCGTCGGCGGGATAGTTCATTTTTCATTTTTCATCAAATTGAGTCCTTTTTGCTCAAAATCCGCTTCTTTTGTACTTTTTTCTTTCAGTACTTATAATTTTTCATTCGTGCAATAAAATAAAGAAAATACCTTTCTTTAAAGTGCAATTTCATATAAAATTGGTATGAAATTCTTAATACATTTTCTAGTGATCAACAAGACACCGATGATCTTACACCGAATCAAGAATATGGAGAAGCAGGTACAAAATTTAATGAGTACAGTTAACAATATGTCTGATTTCTTTGATCATATCGATTGGAGGATGAAAGAACATTTTGATCATACTGGGCAATTTGAAGCTAGTCTGATACGCTTAATGAAGAAGATGGGATGGATTGATGAAGATTCAACTGGAGAATTCCCATTTCAACCTTTTATAACCTGTTTGTCCATGTTCAGGCAATGGGTAATATCAGAGGAGAAACCAGTACAGATTCTGAAGAGTAGTAGAATTGATTTGTGATCTACCTAAAAAAAATACCCATTTTATGCCTTATTTATGACTTAATTCTTAAGGATATTATGCTTTAATGAAAGGTATTTTCATGTTTTTGGATGTAGATGATTAAAAAGAAGTCCAAGAAAGAAAAAGAAGGAAAAAAAGAACAAAATGGAGCAAAATTTTGGAATTATTGGCCTGGCACTAGGCGCCAGAATCCAACGCCTAAGCACCAGTGCGATACAGACGCTATCAAGATTTTTGACGACTTTGGGCAGTTATTTTGACGGTGTTAAGCAGTTATTGGAGCTTCTAGAAGATTGGAAGTTACTCTTAATATATAGGGCATGTGATACAATGTATTTGGACATAAGGAAATGGTCTGGATAGCAAAGAGGTGTGACCCAAAGTAAAGAGGAGCGAACGACCTGGTCACGGAGTCCGACGCCTAGGCGCCAGATCCCGGCTCCTAGGCGCGACAGTTACGTTCTAAAAGATACATTGAATTTGGATGAATTTTGAAGAGGTTCCTTAAGCAACCCCTGGTCAAATTCAGAGCTCAATAAATAGGAGCCCATTCTACAGAAAAAATGCCACCCCTAGCACCACACCCCCCCCCCTCTTATTGCTTATACCTTTTAGTCTCTTCCATACTTAGTGTGCCACTTTTTTTTTATATAGTGAGTTTATTTTGAGTGTTTATTGTGTGTTATTACTGTTGGAGTCTTTCATCATTGCTTTGGAGTCAGTAGAAGTCAGCGAAACACTTGAAGGAACACTTCATATAAGTATTTGTACTTTGGTTCAAAGTTTTATAAATATATTTTGTTGTGTTATTTCAATGTGTTTTGAGTAGTTAGTTAACTTTCTCCATTCAACTATGAAAAGAATATAAATTAATTAAATTTTGTAGGAAAATTATATTTAAAATATTTTAAAACATTGTGATGATATTAATACATTATCTTAGTTTACTTTTTAAATTGGCCATTTAAATTGTTAAAACATGTTGAAGAATTTTGAGACCTATCCGGAGATAAATTCTTAACTAGTAGATATCACATGAATCTTTAGGTATTCGCAGGCTATACGCGGATTATTTAAAGTGAAGTGCAAATAAATAGGAAGATAAATATTATTGGGCGTAAAATTAATTAGTTTTTAGAGTGACAGACTAAATTCTAATAATTTGGTTTATAGAAAGGTAATGGGTTACTGGTAGGGTCGACCATAGCCACCCTTGGACATTTAGTAGTGTGAGCCTAGATTAACCCATTCTACTAATAACACATCCGGAGCCTGTCTATAGATTAGTCAATGTTCTTTGCACCTGGACCAAAGGGTAAAGAATAGGAATGCTTCTATTTGGCACAATACCATAATCTAAATTTCCTTCAAAAAGATAATTAGTTTATAATTCTTGGATTAGTTGAAAAGGGAGAAAGTCGTGTTTATACTTGCATTGAATTTTAATTACTACTTTGCTTACTGCTTACTTGGTTTTAGTAAAAATTGTTAGTAAATTAAATTTATATATATATATATATATATATATAAAGGGTACTTATAAATTGCATTTAAGTTAAAAATTCAAAAATATTTCTTACTTTTTATAAATTCACTATCCATGTGGGATCGATAACCAGGACTCCACTAGAGCCCTGTATTACTTGAACGATACGTATACTTGCGTTTAAAATTGTGACTTTTACCATAATTATAATAAAATCTAAATATAAAAGTATAAAAGTAAACCTTGCACATCAAGTTTTTAATGCCATTTGCCAGAAATTAAATATTCTAAAAAGTGGTATCAAATTCTTATTTTTTAAGGCATATATAAAGTCGCATCGCATCAAGTTTTTGGCGCCGTTACCAGGGATAGAACAGAATATAAAAAGAAAAAATAAAAAATTAAATATAAAATATAAAATATAAATAAATAAAACAAAAATATTTTAAATTTTATTCGTTGTTCTGGATCTGAAGGATTACTACCTTTTGATTCTGAATTAGAAAGAACAATTAAAAGAATTCAAAAAGGAAAACAATTTTCAAAACATCAAGAAATGGCTAACTTACATAACAATAATCAAAATTTAATTGAAATTAATGAACAAAATATTTATAAACCATTAAGGGAATATGTAAACCCTACAGCTGATGAACTTCATGTTAGTATTCAAATTCCAGCTGTAGATGCTAATTGTTTTGAGCTTAAACCTTCTATTATTCAAATGGTTCAAAATAATCAACTTCGATGAACACCCAATGAGGATCCAAATTTAAATCTTGCTAGTTTTTTAGAACTTTATGCTACCTTTAAATATAATAATATTTCTGATGATGCTATCAGGCTTAGACTTTTTCTTTTTTCCTTAAAAGATAAAGCAAAGATGTGGCTTAATTCATTAGCAACTTGTTCTATTAAAACATGGGCAAATATGGCACAAAAATTCATTGCTAAATATTTTCCTCCATCCAAAACTGCTAAATTGAGAAATGACATTACTTCCTTTATGCAATTTGATGGAGAAACAATTTATGAAGCTTGGGAAAGATTTAAAAAACTATTAAAAAAATGTTCTCATCATGCTTTACCAGATTGGTTAATTATTCAAACATTTTATAATGGACTTATTGGATCACTTAGATCTATTATTGATGCTACTGCTGGTGGTTCTTTAATGGCTAAGACATTTGAAGAAGCCTACACTTTAATTGGAGAAATGGCAAACAACAATTTTCAATGGCCTTCTGAAAGGGTTAATCCTAAAATAATGGCCAGTATTCATGATAATGAAGCCTTTTCTATTTTAGCTTCACAAGTGGCTGCGATATTTAAGAAATTAGATAATTTTACTATTAATATATTGCATGTAAGTAATGATAACTCTGCAAATTCTAATGATTCTCAAACAATGGAAACTTTGCAAGCTATTGCTAGTAAAACTAATAACCCTTATTCTAATTATTATAATCCTGGTTGGAAAAATCATCCTAATTTTAATTGGAATAATGGACATCAAGCTTATCCAAATTGGAACAATCAAGGAAATTCAAACTATAGACCAACTTATCATCTTGGTTATAACAATCAACAGAAAAAGTTTTCTGTAGAAGAATTAATCTTGCAACTAAGCAATCAGCTACAATATTAAAACACTGTTATTCATAATATTGAGAATCAGATGGGTCGAATTGCCAATTTCATTAATTACATACCTCAAGGAACAGTGCCTAGCAATGTGAAATTAATCCTTAACGATCTGGAAAAGAACATGAACAAGCAAAAGCTGTACAGCTCAGAAGTGTAAAGGAATTAAAAGAGAAAACACGGAATGAGATTGAAAAAGAGAAAGAAGTTGAAGAGATTGAAAAACCTAAAGATACAATTTCTCCAAGTAAAGATCAGATTGTTGTACCTATTGAAGTGGAAGTTGAAAGACCACCACCACCTTTTCCTCAAAGACTTAAACAGCAGAAGCTTGATCATCAATTTTCTAAGTTCTTTGAAATTTTTAAGAAACTTACCATCAACATTCATTTTGTTGAAGCTTTAGAGCAAATGCCAAGCTATGCAAAATTTATGAAGGATATTTTAAGCAAGAAGAGAAAATTTGAAGCTAATGAAACTGTTGCATTAAGTGAAGAATGTAGTGCAATAATTTAGAAGAAATTCCTCAGAAACTTAAAGATCCTAGAAGTTTCACTATACCTTGTGCTATTGGAGAAAAATTCTGTGGAAAGCCTTATGTGATTTAGGAGCTAGTATTAATCTCATGCCATTTTCAATTTTTCGAAGGTTAGATTTAGGAGAGATTTCTCCTACCACTGTAACCCTTCAGTTAGCTAATCGATCGATCACTTATCCTAAAGGAGTTATAGAGGATGTTCTTGTTAAGGTAGATAAATTTATCTTCCCTGTGGATTTCATTGTTCTAGATATGGAAGAAGATAAAGAAATACCTATCATTTTAGGGAGACCTTTTCTAGCTACCGGTAGAGCTATGATTGATGTGCGAAAAGGAGAATTAACGATCAGAGTTAATGATCATGAGATAACATTCAATGTTCTGAAATCATTGAGGTATCCTGAAAAAGAAAAATGTTATCTGATGGATATTTTTGATTATATAAATGAAAAGCATTATTAAGAAAAATGTAAGGTCATTTCTGATGATAAAGAATCTATGTTATATAATGAGTCATTAAATGAATAAAATATATATGAAGAAACTAATTATATTCATGAAAATTGGGAAATTTTAGACACAACGAAAAATAATATATTTTTACCCCCAATTGAAAGAGCCCCTGAAATGGAATTAAAAATGTTACCTGCACATTTAAAGTATGCATTTATTGGAAATTCATTAACTTTACCTGTAATTATATCTTCAGAATTAAGCAAAGATTAAGAGAAAAAATTAATAGGAGTTCTAAAGAATTATAAAAAAGCATTTGATTGGACTATTGCAGATATAAAAGGGATAAGCCCTTCAATCTGTATGCATAGGATTTTAATGGAAGAATATTATAAACCCACTATTTAAGCTCAAAGAAGATTAAATCCAATTATGAAATGATTAGATGCTGGAATTATTTATCCTATTTCGGATAGCCAATGGGTGAGTCCTATTCATTGTGTTCCGAAGAAAGGAGGAGTAACTGTCATTGATTATGATAAAAATGAATTAATCCCAATATGATAAGTTACTGGATGGCGTATTTGCATTGACTATCAAAAATTAAACAACGCCACTAGAAAGGATCATTTTCCTTTACCTTTCTTGGATCAAATGTTAGATAAACTAGCTGGACACTCATATTTCTATTTTCTGGATGGATATTCTGGTTATCATTAATTAACTGTTGCTCCTGAGGATAAAAAAAAGACAACATTTACAAGTCCTTATGGAACATTTGCCTTTAGAAGAATGTCTTTCGGTTTATGCAATGCACCTGCAACTTTTCAAAGATGTATGATGTCAATATTCTGTGATTGATTGATAAAGGAATTGAAATATTTATGGACAATTTTTCAGTTTTTGGAACTTCTTTTGAATCTTGCTTGGAAAATATAACCAAAGTTTTGAAGAGATGTGAAGAAACAAATTTACTTCTAAATTGGGAAAAATGTCAATTTATGGTCACAGTAGGCATTGTACTTGGACATAAAGTTTCACAAATAGAAATGGAAGTTGATCAAGCAAAAGTAAAAATCATTGCTGAGCTTCAACCACCTACTACCGTTACTGATGTGAGAAGTTTTCTGGGTCATGCTGGATTTTATAGGAGATATTTAAAGGATTTTTTAAAAATTGCTAAACCTCTTTGCCATTTATTGGAAAAAGAAGCTAAATTTGAATTTAATAAAGATTGTCTGAATGCGTTCAATATTCTGAAAAAAAAAGTTAATCACTACACCTGTCATTGTTGCACCTCATTGGAATAAACCTTTTGAATTAATCTGAGATGGAAGTGATTATGTAATCAGAGCTTTATTAGGACAAAAATATGAAAAAAATTTCAAAGTTATATACTATGCTAGCAAAAGTCTTACTGAAACTCAAATAAATTACACTACTACTGAAAAAGAGCTTTTAGCAATAGTATATGCCTTTGATAAATTTAGACCGTATCTTCTTGGAACAAAAAGTATTATGCATACTGATCATTCTGCTATTAAGTATTTAATATCTAAAAATGAAGCTAAACCTAGATTGATCAGATGGGTTTTACTTTTACAAGAATTTGACTTTGAAATTGTAAACAGAAAAGGAACAGACAACCAAATTGCTGATCATTCATCAAGAATAAAAAATAATAATGAGAAGAATTATGAAGAAAATATAAATGAGAAATTTCCGGATGAGCAATTATATGTCATTCAAGTATTACAAATGCCTTGGTATGCAGATATAGTTAAGTATTTGGTTAACAATATTTTACCTTATGGGATGAATAGTAAATACATTAAGAAATTCAAGAATAATTGTAAATCATATATTTGGGAAGATTATCATTTATTTAAAATAGGAAGAGATTCTGTGATTCGAAGATGTGTACCATATGAAGAAACTTTTGTAATTATTCAAAAATGTCACAATTCTGAATTTGGAGGACACTTTGGAGTTGATAAAACTGAATTTAAAATTTTAAATTCTGGATTTTATTAGCCTACTTTATTTAAAGATGTTGGACATTATGTGAAAACTTGTGATCAATGTCAAAGAATGGGAAATATATCCAGAAAAGATGAAATGCCTCTAAACTTTATATTAGAAATCGAAATTTTCGTTGTATGGGGTTTAGACTTTATGGAACTTTTCGTACCATCATCTGGTAAGATTTATATTTTATTAGCAGTTGATTATGTTTCAAAGTGGATCGAAGCTGTAGCTTTACCTAACTGTGATTCCAAAAGTGTTTCAAAATTTTTAAAGAAAATGATTTTTACAAGATTTGGAATGCCCAGGATAATTATCACAAATGGGGGAAGTCATTTCAGAAATATAAGAATTCAATCATTGCTGGAAAAATTCAGAATTAAACATAGAGTTGCAACTGCTTATCATCCTCAAATAAGTGGATTGGTTGAAGTATCAAACAGAGAAATCAAAAGAATATTAGAAAAGACTGTTAAACCTAAAAGAACTGACTAGGTTGATAGACTTGATTCTGCATTATGGGCTTATAGAACAACTTATAAGACACTTATCAGAATGTCACCTTAGCAATTGATTTATGGTAAACATTGTCACTTACCTGTTGAACTTGAACATAAAGCTTATTGGGCGACAAAGGAGTTCAATTATAATTTGAATACTGCAGGAGAGAAAAGATTATTACAACTGAATGAAATGGAAGAGATAAGAAATGAGTCTTATGAAAATGCAAGAATTTATAAGGAAAAATGAAGAAATTGCATGACAAAATGATTTCAAAGAAAATTTTCGAGCCTGGACAAGAAGTATTATTATTTAATGCTCATTTAAAACTTTTCCCTGGAAAATTAAAATCCAAATGGATGGGACCATTTATAATTGAGAAAGCATACCCTTATGGAGCTATGTATATTGAAGATCCTAAAACTGAAAAAATTATTTAAAGTTAACGGATTAAGACTGAAGCCTTATATGGGAGAAATGAAATTGAATTACAAAGAGGCTTATGAGCTGAGCCTACCCAATTAATTTAATTAATTAGGTCGAGCTGACGACGTTAAACCAAGCACTTTGTGGGAGGCAACCCATATTTATTAGTGTGAGTTTAATTATTGCTGCAAGGTTATGCCTTGGTTTTGACTAAATTTTTATATAACTTCTAGAAATAGAAGGCTAACAAGTCTGTATTGACTTAAGCTAAACATTTTCTTGAAGTATATAGAATTTGGACTTGGACCACTCCATGTCAAATGAGAGTAAAAAGGAGATAAAGATAACCTTCGTTTGTGATTGTTAGTGATTTAAATTTTTTGTAATTGTGTTTGTATGTTAACCATACCTGTTTATTAGACCTATTTTTACGACCGAAACTTGCAAAATTTGATGATAGGAGAATCGAAGTCGATCGAGGTTCCGGCGCCTAGATGCCAAAAGTTGGTGCCTAAGCACTAGAATGGCCTGCATATCGATCATCCGGCGCCTAGGTGCCAGATTCCGGCGCCTAGGCGCCAGATTCTGGCGCCTAAGCGCAACGGTTATAGATCGTGGAAAAACCAAAATTCTTCAGTTTTTCACACGAATTCTCTTTATATATAACATGATCTTCGTCCCCAATCCCATAGAAACACTAATTTCGACTAGAGCAATGCATGTTGGAGGAATTAAGAAGGATTTGGAGGCAATGGATAGAGGAAATCATGAAAATGAGGTAAGAGACAAATCTCCTAAAGATCCTCAGCCTTATTTTAATGGTTTTGATGTTGTTAGTATGGAGAAAATGTTTAGTCGATTGGATAAGATTTAAGCAGAACTTCTAGGTATTGGTAATCATCTCCATCAGATGTACCACCAATACGAACACTTAGAATGGCAAACTAAACTTCAACATGATCATATGGCTGCCTATCATGACGCTCAAATAGAAATGTATGCGAAGAATAAGTGGATCGATGAAAAGACGGCTTTGGAATTTCCAAGGGTGTTGGTATTCTATCCCTTTGGTCCTAGCGAACTTCATTGCGAAAGAGATGGTAATTGAAGATTGGTGTTAAATAGATCCTTTATGTGTTTTAGATATGATTGAGTCTTGTGTTAGTGTGTTGAATATCGAATTTGTGTATTTGCTTAATTGTTCAATGTGTGTTGTTGGATTTGAATGTTTGCTTTTAATATGTTATTGTTTGTGTTATTTATAAAACTATAAACCTTGATAAAATCTTGTACTGAAAGTTATTGAATTTGGAATGGAAATTAGGGATTAGAATTGAAGAATTTGGATACATTTTTGTGGATCTATACTATCATTTTAAATTGATCGTGAAAATATTTGGAGGATATAAATTGGATTAATACTCTCATAAGAGTAATTAGGAATCAAATTTGATAAGATTTGGTGGAAAATATTTAATTTAAATCAAATTTTTGGAAGGCGAGTTTGGCACCTAGGCTCCAGAATTCGGTGCCTAGGCGCCAGTTCGGCCTGAACCCGAAAACTCATCTTCTTAAACCCCCCCGCCACACCATTTTTGATGCCTAGGCTTCCTTCTCCACAGTTTTTCATGAAAATACCCCCTAGAGACCCCATTTAAAGCTGGATTTTCAAGTTTTTGAGCTTGAAACCACCCAATTTCTTCATCTCGAGGTCAGATCTACATTCTAAACTCAAATTTTTTTAATTTTTACCATGGATTTTGGTCTCATTGAGAAAAACTGAAATTTTGAGAAAATTTTTTATTTTTATGGTTAAATCCACTAATTTTTAAGCTCTTTCAAGTTTGAAAAGCTTAAATTAGTTTATTTTCCTAGATTCGTTGAATTATTTTGCATTTTTATTTCAAGTTTAGATGGCACCCAAATCTAAGCGAGGAAAGGAACGGGAAAATTTTGATTGTAGTAAGTTCGTCACCGCTGCTGCACACTTCCGTTACAATGATTTTGCTACGACTCGGAAATTTATCTCGGAGCGAAGTTTTTATAATCCTAGAGGAAGAATTGAAGAAACTATCGTTGCGCTCAACTGGCAATGATTCTGCTATTTCACTGTTGTTGTCGTTATCCCGGTTATTAGAGAGTTTTATGTTAATTTTGTGGATGCTTAAGAATACGAGATTTTCGTTCGAGGAGTTGGAGTAGGATTCACTCCTGAACGCATCAATATTTTTTATGGCCTACAGCCAAATATTGAGTATTATTACTCAAGATTATCTCCATCTGAGGGAGATTTGGATATGATCATTGCCTACCTGACTGATAGTACTGGAGCCTGGAAGATTCATAATGGAAAAGAGTAAATTTTTCATCTTCTAAGCTTAATGGTGTTTCAAAGTCATGGAACTACTTTATTTCTGCTCATCTCCTTCCATCCAATCATTTGAGTGAGGTTACCAAGGATAGAGCTATCCTCAACTACTGCATTCAAGAGAGGAAGCCTATTGATGTAAGAAACATTATTTATGATTTTGTAGAGGCTACTGCACTTTCTAGCACTTCTATTGGACTTGGTTTTCCATTTCTGATCTATTCTATATGTCAAAGTGCTGGAATAGTTGCTGAGCTTTCTGAGGAAAAGCTCAAATCGACAAAGCCTATAGGAAGAGAAAGCGTCAGTATTTATGATCGACTGCGAGGTAAGAGTTCTACTGCACCTTCTGGTTCATTACCTACTTCAGGTAGAGCTTCTACTTCTAGACCATCAACTTCTGCTGAGCCACCATCTGCTCTTTGGGAAACCATGCATGATTAGTTTATAGAGCAGCAGCATGAGTTATTCTTAACTCATTGTAGAGTAGATACGATAGATAAGAAGATTGATCATCTTTCTGAGTATACACAAAGAAAAAGTGATTACGATGCTGACTATTCTGAGTCTTTAGTGAGATTTCTAAAGGGCGAATGCGATGTTCAGTTCCCTACTTGTCCCAGATTTTCACCATATGTTGATCCAAAGAATATGGAGTTTTATTTTTGTGATGACGATGATGAAGTTACAGACAGTGATTAGTAGCTGAACTTACCTCTAGAGATTGTTGATTTTATTTTTAGTGTGTTTCTTGTTTCTTGTGCTGTTTAGTGTGATGTTAGTTGTTAATGTTTATGTGAATTTTTTTATGTTAAAACACTTTTTAGATTATCTGATGTGTGCTTAAAACTGCAATGTGAATGAATTTTTATAAAAGTTTATTTCTGTTTCAGCCTATTGTTAGTTTTCATGAATAGCTAGTAAATTTGCATGTTCTAAAATTTAAAATAAAAAAAAAATTTTAGAAATTAACTCCTGCTCTGCAGAACTTTTCTATATATGCTTAATCATTTCTGTTATATTCATATTAAAGCATGTGTAGAAGTAGAAGTTAGTTTTTCCTTACTACATCATTATTGTACTTAGATTAATTCCTGTTTATTTCTTTCTCTCATGCTTTATAAAATTTTATGATTCATATTTATACTAAAGCTGAATTTTGGGGGAAGGGAAAACATTTATCAAATTTAAATATTATTTGTCCTTAAAAAACTAATATTTTCTTTAAAAATATATTAACATAAATTAAGGAATGAAAAATCTGTTTAAGATTACCAAAAATTTTGAATTTATAAATAATTTAGAAAACTTAACTATTCAAAAATTTTGATTGATTTTAAGAATAGAATTATTTAATTTAAAGAATAATAAGATCAAAATTTTTCTAATTATAGTAAAGAAAATTGTATTTTTGAAATACTAAGGAATCAATATTATTGCTTGAAAAAGAAAAAATTGAAATGAGTTTTGAAAAATAATAATTTATAAAAAATGTCATATTTATTAAGTAAGAATGTATAAGTTTTTGAAAATAAGTTAAAGATAGTGAAGTTCAAAATCATTAACAGGCTATCCAAAAATAGTAATCGTCACTTGTTAAAAAAAAAGAGAAAAAGAAAAGAAGAAAGTGAGGAGAAGCTTGAGGAAAATGCCTAATCAAAAATTGGCTTCACTTGAATTATCTTATAGGAAGAAAACTAATAACATTTTTAATTTAATTTCTATGTACATATATTTTACTAGAAAAATATTTCATGAAAATCTTTTTCTTGTAAATATTCTATGTGACCTTAATATGATAAACTATAATTATTCTTGAAATAAATAAGAAATTGGAAGTCTTATGATTTGATAGTTAAATGTTCTTTAAATTCTTAAAATTAAACTTAATTAGTGAAATTTGGTTAATGGTTTGCTAAAGCATTTATAAAACTAAAAATCATAAGGAATCTTAAATATTTTAACTTCATTCCAAATGTTATCCATTTTATGTAATTAAAAGGGTTACTTGAGGACAAGTAACATTTAAGTTTGGGGGAATTTGATCTACCTTAAAAAAAACCCATTTTATGCCTTATTTATGAAATAATTCTTAAGGATATTATGCTTTAATGAAAGGTATTTTCATGTTTTTGAATGTAGATGATTAAAAAGAAGTCTAAGGAAGAAAAAGAAGGATAAAGGAGCAAAAAGGAGCAAAATTTTGGAATTATTGGCCTGGCGCCTAGGCGCCAGAATCCGGCGCCTATGAGCCAGTTCGATACAGACGCTGTCAAGATTTTTAACGACTTTGGGCAGTTATTTTGTTGGTGTTAAGCGGTTATTGGAGCTTCTAGAAGACTGGAAGTTACTCCTAATATATAGGGCATGTGATACAATGTATTTGGACACAAGGAAATGGTATGGATCGTGAAGAGGTGCGACCCAAAGTGAAGAGGTGTGGACGACTTGGTCACGGAGTCCGGCGCCTAGGCGCTAGATTCTAGCGCCTAGGCGCGACAGTTACCTTATAGAAGATACATTGAATTTGGATGAATTTTGAAGAGGTGCCTTAAGCAACCCCTGGTCAAATTCAGAGCTCTATAAATAGGAGCCTATCCTATAGAAAAAACGCCACCCTTAGTACCACAACCCCCCTCTTATTACCTATACCTTTTAGTCTCTTCCATACTTAGTGTGCCACTTTATTTTGTATCTAGTGAGTTTATTTTGAGTGTTTATTGTGTGTTATTACTGTTGGAGTCTTTCATCATTACTTTGGAGTCAGTATAAGTCAGCGGATCACTTGAAGGAACACTTCAGATAAGTATTTGTACTTTGGTTCAAAGTTTTATAAATATGTTTTGTTGTGTTATTTCAATGTGTTCTGAGTAGTTAGTTACCTTTCTCCTTTCAACTATGAAAAAAATATAAATTAATTAAATTTTGTAGGAAAATTATATTTAAAATATTTTAAAACATTTTGATGATATTAATACATGATCTTAGTTTACTTTTAAATTGGCCATTTAAATTGTTAAAACCTGTTGAAGAATTTTGATACCTATCCGGAGATAAATTCTTAACTAGTATATCACATGAATCTTTAGGTAATCGCAGGCTATACACGGATTATTTAAAGTGAAGTGCAAATAAATAGGAAGATAAAATTTATTGGGCATAAAATTAATTAGTTTTCAGAGTGACAGACTAAATTTTAATAATATGGTTTATAGAAAGGTAATGGGTCACTGGTAGGGCCGACCATAACCACCCTTGGACATCTAGTAGTGTGAGCCTAGATTTACCCATTCTATTAATAACACATCTGGAGCCTGTCTATAGATTAGACAATGTTCTTTGCACCTGGACCAAAGGGTAAAGAATAGGAATGCTTCTATTTGGCACAATACCATAATCTAAATTTCCTTTAAAAAGATAATTAATTTATAAATCTTGGATTAGTTGAAAAGGGAGAAAGTCGTTTTTATACTTGCATTGAATTTTAATTACTGCTTTGCTTACTGCTTACTTGCTTTTAGTAAAAATTGTTAGAAAATTAAATTTATATATATATGTATATATATATATATATATGTATATATATATATATATATATATATATATATATATATATATATATATATATATATTTAAAGGAAAACATTCATTAATGAGAAAATATTAGGTACATCTAATGAAAGGGAGGTGAAGAGAGTCCCCAAAAGTAACTGCCTTAAAGGCTTAGCGAGCAAAAAGGAAAAGATTACATTATGGTTGGAGGCAGAAGTCTTTGCTAACCAATTGGCAGGTTGATTCCCTTCCCTATGAATGTGAGACCATTTGATGTTTAGATGTTGTGATAATAGTAAAATTTTTCTATATAAATAAACCATATTCCATGGGGAGTGACTTCACCCAACATCATTTTTATAACTTGTTGAGAATCGATTCAATCCAAATCGATTTTGATTTAAGGTCGTAGCTGTTTTAATGGCCCGGAGAACAACGAATCATCTCGACTTCCAGTGCGAAGAGGAGAATAGAGGAGATTGAAAGAACCAAAGCAATTTCCCAACATGAATCCCGCACACGACACCAATCCCAGCAGCAGTGAGAGGTGAAGCTTCCATCCACATTAATTTTAATCCAAGGTCGTGAAGGCGATACTCAGTGCACTAAGGAGACTTTTCGAGTAGGGGTTGAAGAGTTAGCAGCAGATTTGCTGATAAAATTGAAACAGATTAGCCATGACAGTTTTAGGAGGGTAAGGTTTATCCTCAAACTTGGCCTGATTTCTAGCCACCCAAACAAACCAGTTGATAACAAGAGGAACACAACCCCATTTCTGATTTTTCCAATCATTCCAGCAAGTATCAATGGAGACCCAATGATGTCTTAGATGCAATAGGTTTAATAGATGTAACACATCCTCCCAAAGCTGTAAGGTAAAAGGACAATGAAGAAATAGATGGTCCAAAGTTTCTTCCTCAGATTTACATAACCAACATCTTGAAGCTGTTCTCAACCCTTTTAGTTTGAGAATATCATCTAATGGGAGAAAACTGTGTGCTAATCTCCAATTAAAGAAGGACATGGAAGGGGAGATTTTTGGAGACCAAATAAAATTGCCCCAACTGTTAACAGTCCAGAGATTGAAATAGTTATGAAGAAAATTATTCACTGATTATGAAGGGGGGTGTTTAATCAAAAGTTTATCGGGTTTGCCTGTGTCAATGGGGATAGCCAAAATTTGTTGTACAATCTCTTCATCAACCACATCTTTTAGTGCCTCAACATTCCAATTGTCCTGCAGCCTGAAATCGAAATCTTAGTATGATAATTGGTATCGGGTAAGGTAGAAAGAGGACCATCGAGGAGCCGGTTATCCATCCGAAACCGATTTGTCCAACGACTAACCTCCCAAAGCAAGCATAGCTTATTAGCAAATTCTCCGATCTTTATGCAGACTTTTCCAATGCTTTCGAGTCACCAATTTTGGGTTGAACTAGATCCGGATGCACCCTTTTACGTATTTAGCTTTAAGGAACCGAGCCCATATTGTATCCTGTTGTCTAAATTTAAACCATTGTTTACGATAGAAAATCCGATTCATTTGCTCGAAAACTTTTAAAACCCAGATCCCAGACTATGGTAGGTTTGCAAAGCTTATTCCACACAGCCCAATGGGGTTGTTTATACTCGTCCCTCCCACAAAAATTTGTTAAACATGGACTCCGACCTTATTTGTGTACTTCTCTTCATTCTCACCATTTGCATTGTATATAAAGGGAAGGTAGATAAGATGCTTTTTAATAAGGTTAATCTGCCTCCATTTGAAAGAAAGTCATTAGTCCAACAGTTTATAGTGGAAGAAATCTTATTAACCACCTCATCATATTGAGTTTGCTTCTTCCTACCTTTTATCAATTGCACCCCAAGTACTTAAAAGGTAAGCCAGCTGAGTTGAATCCAGTTGTAGCTTTAATCCAGTTATGATGTTTGTAGTTCTTCCCTGCCAGGAATTGGCATTTCTGTTTGTTTAGTTCCAGACCAGAGACTTGAGAGAAATGATCCAGGCACTGCATAGTTTTTCTAATGGAAAGCTTGCTGCCATTAGTAAATAGAATAATGTCATCAGCATAAGCCAAATGGCTAATGACCTGGGCAGAACTATGTTTGTAACATAAGTGGTGAGCATTACCCTGAGCTGAATTAAGGAGTCTGGATAGGTAATCAAAAGCCAATATAAAAATTGTAGGGGACAAAGGGTCACCTTGTTTAATGCCCCTACCAGCAGAAAAGAAGCCCTGCTCTCTCCATTAACCAACACACTATAAAAAGAGTTGGATAGCCACTTTTGAATAAGGTTGCAGAAGGAAGGGGTGAATCCTCTAGCCTTGAGAACCGCATCAATGAAGGACCAGACTGATAGAGTCATATGCTTTTTTGAGATCAAGTTTCAGAATCAGATTGTGTCCTCTACATGGTTTATCCAAATCCAGAAGTAATTCCTATGCTAACAGACAATTATCAGCAATATTCCTTCCCTGTACAAATGCAGACTGGTTAGCACTGATAAGTTTGTCTAAATGAGCTTGAATTCTACTAACCAAAATCTTACTAATAATTTTAGTAAGAGTGTTAGTAAGACAAATAGTTCGAAATCGGTCCAAGAGGACTTCTTTTGATCTTTAGGGATAAGAACAATACAAGATGCAGCAAAATATTTGGGTAACTCACCACCAGAGAAAAAAGCTTGGACAGCATGGCAGAGATCAGCACCAACAATATCCCAAGATTTTAAGTAGAAGGTGGCACTAAAACCATCCGGCCCTGCAGTCTTGTTCCCATCAATACTTTTTAGAGCTGATAAAATTTCCTTCACATCAGGTAAAAGAGTTAGTTGAAGTTGAGAAGCATAAGCAATGTCAGTGTTGAACACATCAGGTAAGAACAAGGAGGGGTTAGTAAGTCGAGCAACCATTCGAGTCTGAAAATACTTCACTGCACTTTGAGCAATGAGATTAGGATCATTAATTCTTCTACCATCAGGATCTTTAATACTAAGAATAGATTTTATTTGTCTTCTGTATTTAATCAAAGCATGGAAAAATTTTGTATTTCTATCACCAAAAAGTTTTTTATTAATAGAGGTTTTCTGCTACAAAAACATCTCCTCTCTATCCAAAGCTTGAGTCAACTGATTCTGAGCATTTATCAACTCTTGGCCATTATCTCGTCCCAGGTCCTGAGTAGCTTCAAGTAATTGGACTTTGTTATCAGCCTCCCTGACCTATTGAAATATATTTCCAAAGCATTGCTTATTCCATTGTCTTAGATGATATGCCACATTCTTTTGTAACCTCCACAGCTTTATAATAGCATTATTATCAGAAGCAATTGGAATAGTCCAACCAGCCTTAACCACCTCAAGAAAGGAAGGATGATCAGTCCAAACATTTAAAAATCTGAAAGGGGAAGAAATTGTTCTTGGGAAAAAGGATATCTTAATTAATAGGGGGGAATGATCGGAGGTAGTTCCGTGCAAATGATGAACTTGGGTAATAGGAAAGGAATGCATCCAACGAGTCATTAGCAAGGAATCTATCTATTCTCTCCAGCAGATTGCCTCTCTTCCGAGTAAAAGGAGTGCCAAGGAAACCCGGATCAAACTGACCTAAGCTTTAGTATATATATATATATATATATATATATATATATATATATATATATATATATATATATATATATATATATTAGCAAAACAAAAATTCATTCATTCACATTGAAGTTAAGTACATCGGATAAAAGGGGAATTCTAAGAGTCCCCCAAAAGTAAAAGCCTTAGTGGCTCAAAAGGTGTTACATAAAAGTGATATTGTTAGTAGAGGCAGCATTTTTAGCTAACCAGTTAGCAGGCTGGTTTGCCTCCCTATAAGTGTGAGTCCATTTACTTTGTATAAAATCTGAGCATGTAGGGAAAGTCCTGATGAAGTACACCAAATTCCAAGGGGGGCAGCAATGCCATTCATAATGTCAATAACCTTTTGAGAATCAGATTCCATCCATACATGAGATAGTTTAAGAGCTTTGGCAGTGGCTAATGCCCAGAATGCTGCCCATAGTTCAGATTCCAAGGCTGAGGAGGAGACAAGGGGAGACTGAAAAAACCATAAGAGGTGGCCAAGCATCGTTCCTGCAGACTGCACCCATACCAGCAGCTGAATTAGTGAAACTCCCATCAATATTAATTTTTATCCAAGGTTGAGGAGGTGATGACCAATGTAGCAGGACAACCTTTCTCTTAGGTGAGGTAAATAAAAGTGGATATTTGTTGATATAGCTGCAACAATTGGCCACAGTAGACTGAGTAGATACTGAATTACCCTTGTATTTAGCAGAGTTCCTAGCCATCCAGAGAAACCACCAAATAACTAGTGGAATGAAGAACTCCTTCAGCAGCCTCCAATCCTCCTAGCATGTTTCCACATCAGTCCAATCATAGCTTTGATTTCTTATCTGTAGTTGGGACAGCACATCAGTCCAAACCTGTTTGGTAAAGGAGCAGTGAAGGAACACATGATTATAGGTCTCCTCTTGGGAATTGCAAAGCCAGCATTTTGAAGCAGATTTGAGACCTTTGAGCTTCATGATATCATCTAGTGGCAGAAATTTATGAAACGGTCTCCAACAGAAGAAGGACATGGAGGGGGAAAGGTGCTTATGCCAAATCTTTTCACCCCAAGCAGTAGTATGCCAATCAAAAAAAGCTTGGTGAATGGCCCCATTTAGAGAGAGAGTATTAGCACATTTAATGTGGAGTTTATCAGGTCTGGTATCATCAATAGGTATAGCCAGGATCTTTTGAACAGTATCCTCATCTACAACATCCCTCAGTGAATCAGCATTCTAATGGCTCTGGTTCCAAAATTCTGCAACAGTGAGGTGAGGGTCAACTTGTGAAGAGCAAGGAATTTGCCCATCAGGCAGCCAATTGTCAAGGAAGAAGTGAACCTTGCCAGCACCAATTTCCCAGGATATGAAATGATTTGCAGACTCCCTGGCCTTCAGCAACTTTTTCCAGTGCTTGGAGTCTCCCAATTTGGCTTGAACAGCATTTGCATGTAATTTCTTACAATATTTTTCCTTGAGGAATCTGGCCCACATAGTATCTTGTTTCATAAATTTGATCCATTACTTACAATGAAATAGATGGCTCATTTGCTTAAAGCTTTTGAATCCCAGCCCTTCAGCTTTAGTTGGTTTGCAAATTTTATTCCACACAGTCCAATGAGGTTGTTTGTATTGTCCATCTCAGAGAAATTTGTTGAAAAGAGTTTCTCACATTTTCTGTGAGCTCCTTTTCATATTAACCATTTGCATTGTGTAAAGTGGAAATGTAGATAGGATACTCTTGAGTAAAGTCAGTCTACCTCCATTGGATAAGAATTTGTTTGTCCAGCAAGTAATAGAAGAAGATATCTTATTAATGACCTCATCATATTGTGATTGTCTCCTTCTACCTTTGGTTAGTTGGACCCCCAAATATTTAAGGGGAAGGACAAGCAACGAGTGAACCCGGTCAAATCCTTTAACCAAATGGTATGCTTGTAGTTCTTGCCTGCCAAAAACTGGCACTTCTTCTCATTTAAGTTCAGTCCAGCCACGTTGGATATGTGCTCCATTATTAGTAGTATTTTCCTCACTGCTTGCTTACTGCCATTTGTAAAAGAATAGCATCATCTGCATATGCCAGATGACTGATTATATGGGAGGCACTGTGTTTATAATGCAGATAAGGATATCTTTGACGAGCAGCATTAAGAACTCTGGAGAAATAATCAAAGACCAGAATAAAGATTGTGGGTGATAATGGGTCACCTTGCTTCAAACCCCTCCCAGCAGTGAAGAACCCATTGCTCTTCCCATTTACAAGAACACTATACCAAGCTCCGTAAATCCATCTCGAATAAGATTACAGAAAGCAGGGTGAAATCCTCTAGCTTTAAGAACTTGTTCAACAAAATGCCAACTGATGGAGTCATAAGCCTTTCTCAAATCTAATTTAAAGATGAGATTATGACCTCTACAACCCTTATCAAGATCCAGGAGCAATTCCTGAGCCAGTAAACAGTTATTAGTGATATTCCTACCTTGCACAAAAGCTAACTGGTTAGGACTAATGAGTTGATTAAGGTGAGGTTGTAGCCTTTTAACAATTATCTTGCTGATGATTTTGGTGAAGGTGCTGGTAAGGCTTATAGGTCGGAAATCAGACCAATTTGATTTTTGGTTATCCTTGGGTATCGAATGATGTCGGTAGCTGCAAAATACCTGGGAATATCTGTTCCAGCAAAGAAAGCCTGAACAGCATTAATCACATCAGGGCCCACAATATCCCAAGCTGTTAAATAAAAAGTAGAAGTGAAACCATCAGGACCTGCAGTTTTATTTTCATCAAGACTCTTAAGAGCAGCAAGGATTTCAGCTTCATCAGGTAACATGGTAAGATTTAGTTGTTGTACATAATGGACATCTTCACTGAAAACTTCAGGATTGAAAGAGTTAGGACAAGAGGGTTGGGCAGCAAATTGTGAAGTAAAATACCTCACAGCACTTTGTGAGATTAAATGGGGGTCAGAGATCCAATTCGCCATCAATCTCTTTGATTTTGAGAATAGCATTTATCTCGCCTTTTGTATTTAATCATAAGCATGGAAAAACTTTGTATTTCGTCTCCATAGAGATATTTATTGACGGCAGCTTTTTGTTTCAAGAAGAGTTCTTCCCTTTACGAAGCAAGTAGCAAATGGTTTTGTGCATTGATCAATTCCTCGTGTGTGAGCCTTACCCGGATCTTGTACGACTGCCAACTCTTGAACTCTTGTATCAACTTCTTCCACTCGCTGAAAGACATTACCAAAACACTCGTTTATTCCTTCATCTTAGATGATCGACCACGATTTCGAAGTTTCCAGAGTTTAGCCATATAATTAGTACCAGTATTGTGTGGAATGATCCAGGCAGATTTAACCACCTCCAGGAAATTGGGATGCAAAGTCCAGGCATTAAAAAATCTAAAGTTGGAAGGACCAGTACTATGGCAAAAAGAAATCTGAATTAAGAGTGGGGATTGATCAGATGTAGTTCTGTGTAGACGCTGAATCTCTGTAATAGGAAAAGTGTTCATCCATGAGTCATTAAATAGCATTCTGTCAAGCCTTTCCAGTAGATTTCCTCTCTGCCAGGTGAAAGGAGAACCAATGAAACCCAGGTCAAAAAGACTCGTTCGGTGATATTTTGAGAGAAGGTGAGCATGGATCGAAGATCCGGGGTTCTACCCCCAACTTCTCACTTGGATCTCTTATACAATTAAAATCTCCACCTACTAACCAATTAGTATTAATACTGGTACTCAAACTACTCAACTCAGACCAAAGGGCACTTCTATCATGAGGGGAGCTTCCAGCAAAAACAAAGGTGCAAAAACCA
Organism: Papilionanthe hookeriana x Papilionanthe teres; assembly: GCA_022702705.1. NCBI lineage: Eukaryota > Viridiplantae > Streptophyta > Magnoliopsida > Asparagales > Orchidaceae > Papilionanthe > Papilionanthe hookeriana x Papilionanthe teres. The sequence continues at coordinate 9,469,967 of CM040432.1, read as the reverse complement.
GAAAACTGATCAGAACCAAACTGCAGGTGCAAGAATTGATAGTTGTCAACAATTATAGAGCATTTCAATTCCATTCTACTGAATAACCATATCTTGTTATTACAATTAGTGTGGAAGTAATAGCCAGGGAATTTTTTTGTGAACTTTTGGATATTATTCTTAACCATAGGTTCTAAGAGTGCAATCAGCCACAACTTGTGATTCCTGTTAAGATGGGAGATTCTATTAAGGGTGCCAGGACTAGCCACACCCCTAACATTCCAGCATAAGAAATTAATCATGATGGAGAGCTTTACCTGCCCTAGTGAGCCTAGGGCGCAGAGTCATCAAACCCAATTATGTTTGATGGAGATAAGTTTTGCAGTTCCAAAATTTCCTTCCTTCTTCTTCTGCTTTTCTGTACAGACCATGTTTCCTCCACATTTGTTGCCATACCAGCTAAGACAAGAGGTACCTCATTGGCAGGGTCAGATGGAGTAATAAAGGTGTCACCAGCTGCTGAGCTAAGGGGTAGGGATTCCCTAATATCCTGACCATTCAAGATTGGTGTTAAATCATCATCTTCAGATGGATCTCTAATATCAATTGCTTAGGGTTCCAACTGAATTGCTGGTGGGATTGGTTCAGTAATTAAATTAGAGATTGGAGCCTGAGCTTTAGCAACCACCTGTTGCTGAACAATTTCCAGATTCTGCTTAGGAGCTTGATTAGACTGAATTGTGACTGTACCCACATGTTCAACATTCAGAGCACCTATTGAAGTGCCTGTATTTTGTTTGTGTGCCTGATTAGAGTTAAGTGTCCCAGGGGCATCTTGGTCTGCTTGATTTTTACCTTTGACATTATAAGGTCTTAATTCTGGATGGATTCTAAAGCATTGCTCCATTGTATGGCCAAATATGTGACAGTGTTTACAATAAAGGGGTTGATACTCCATCACAATAGGCTGCCAATACCCATTGTTAGCAGTCCCCAGCCAAACTCCATCCAAGTAAAGTTGTGTGATGTCCCTTTCTACTAAAAATCTGGCCTTAGAGATTCTTGTGACATTGCGTAAGGTATATCTAACTTTAAAGGTCTACCCATGGAATCAGCAATGTCATAGATGATTTTATGAGTATTGAAAGGTAACTTCAGGTTTGGGAGGCTGAACCAAACAGGAACAATTGGTGGTTCCTTTGAAGGATCAAAATCCAAAGTTCACTTGATTAGTTTCATAGGCTTACCATCAATCATAATCACCTTTTTAGAGAAAATTTGGGCATAGTCTTCCTCCAAAGAAAGTTGCAGCATGATGTGTCTACTATCAAAGACACCTATTTTCCAACTTCCCAAAAGTTTAAAATCATTCACTGCTTTCCTAAGAATGTCAAGCTTGGGGGGTCCAAACTGAAATTTACTCACCAATGTGAAGATCAAGGCAAGTTTACCAGCATTTTTAGTGCAGCGTCTGATGAACTCACATTCAGCTTTGCCTTCAATGGCATCATGGTATAGCTGAGGAAAGACCAGTTTATCTCCCAAAGTGGTACCCCCTTCCTTCCTTACTATAACTTTAGCAAAAGTTCCTCTTCCCACAAAGTTGGGGTCCGATTTAGTGAGATCTGTAGCCATACCCAATGTAACAGTAACAACCTCCAAAATTCAAAAAGAGCAAACCCGGAAACAGCCAAATGGCTTCCCAAGTCAATAAAATTGAAAAGGAAAGGAAATAAAACACTTGCAGCCACCAAAACAGTCTCCACCTCCACCAAGAAGCTACAACACCAACGAATCCAGATTATCCAATCCATGGAAAACCTAGCAGAGCTCCTTCAGCCGCCAACATCTTTTTTTTATATGTATATATATATATATATATATATATATATATATATATATATATATATATATATATATATATATATAAGGGTACTTATAAATTGCATTTAATTTAAAATTTCAATAATATTTCTTATATTTCTTGCTTTTTATAAATTCACTATCCCTGTGGGATCGATAACCAGGACTCCACTATAGCCCTGTATTACTTGAACGATACGTATACTTGCGTTTCAAATTGTGACTTTTACCATAATTATATTAAAATCTAAATATCAATGTATAAAAGTAAACCTCGCACATCAAGTTTTTGAAGCTTTTTGTCAGGAATTAAATATTCTAAAAAGTGGTATTAAATTCTTATATTTTATGGCATATATAAAGTCGTATCGCATCAATTTGCTTATTTTTTTCTTTATGTTGTGTTTGATTTGAAATTTGTTTATGTGTTTTCTTTTGTAGTTTGCTTTTTAATCTCCGTATAGATGAGATAATGATTGAAATATTTGTTCTCAGCGTTTGGAGTGTTGTGGCTTGGATTACGACGCTGATTAGATGGATTTAGGTTGAGAAAATACATGTTTTTTGTGTGTTATGTATTGTGGATTATAAATACTTGGATTTAATATACAAATGTGAAGTTTTATTGTGCGTATATTTATTTGTGTTAATACATCACTTAATCACTTAAAATATATGATTAAAATGATCGAACGGATGACGACGATGCTTAAAATTGATCGAAATCGCAAAAATTTGAAAAATGATCAAAATTTAAGAATCTCGCCGACGATGCGCTCGAGACTGCCGACGGCGTGATTTTCCAAAGGGTAATGAATTTAATTCAATAGAGCCCGCTGACAGTGCGAACGACCCTGCCGACGAAGAGATCATGAATATTACCTTTTAACCGCGATTTTGACCGGTCAAATGTCACTATTCATCATATTCTTCCCCGTTTTACCTAAAAATTTGACCTATGGCTTGATAGATCTCGGATTTGGAGAGATTTCAACAAATTCTAACACTAAATTTCATCTTCCCTTGGTAAGAGCTTCACTCCTATGTAAAAATTTTTTATTTTCAATATGAATTTCTTCCACATTAAGAAATTTTGGGAAATTTGAAAATGTGGAGAAAATACTTGGAAGGAATTCATGGAACTTGATTTAGATTGCTTTAAACCCCCTTTAGAAGCCATTGTATTATTATTTTGGAGATTAGTTTGGATTTTTGTGATTTTGATATATCAAACAATGGCTTCAAGATAAAAGAGAAGACTCGAATATGACGAGACTTGATTTATAAACGCGAAGGCACAATCGAGATATACTTCAATCTTTCAAAGTAAGAAGCGCATCCAAGATCGAGTTTTCGAAAATCCTGGAGGAGAGGTGGAACGAGTTATCAGCGAGAGAGGATGGGAGAACTTTTGCTACACAACAAACAAAGCTGTTGTCAAAGTTGTTAGAGAATTTTACTCTAATGTGACTCAACTTGAGGACGAGCCTGTCCAAGTAAGGGAATTTTCTGTTGACTTTAATGCTAATCGTATTAACTCTTTTTACGAGCTTCAAGATTATTTTTCTAGCGAGTATGAAACATTTGGAACAATGGAGGGTCAGTTGAATGATGTTATTAACTTTCTCACTGATGGGAAAGGCATTTGAAAAATTAAAAATCGTGAATGGATTAAATTTCCATCGTCCATGATGAATGCCACTGCTAAGGCATGACATTATTTGATTTGTTCGACTCTGCTACCCACCTACCATCATAGTGAAGTCTCGAGAGACAGAGCTGTTCTGAATTTCTATATTCATAACAACAGAAGCATTATTGTGGGGAGAATAATTTATAAGAATATTATGGCCACTACAAAGAGTGAGACAAGTGGATATTTAGGGCATCCTGACCTAATTTATGCATTTTGTCAATTATCTGGAGTTGAAGCAAGAGATGATGAGTAATGGGTGTATCCGATGAAACCCATTAGTAAAGTGAATATAAAGACTTATGAATCCCATGAGGAATGTAGATCAGGGAGTAGGAGCAAGGCATCTTCTACTAGTAGAGACATTCTTTCTACTAGCTATGACCCTCCTACCTCTAGTCCCCCTACCTTATATGATTTGATGAATACCATGACCCTACAGAGAAAAGGTTTTGAGCAGCTAGATGAAAAATTAAAAAGAATTGATCACAGGATTGAAGGATTGGAGAGAAGACATGATCACGATAGTGAGTATCTTCAGAGGCACTCTGATTTTAAGATGGCTTATTATGATGCTCAGGCTAGGTACTAGAGAGGAAAGCCTGATATGATTTTTCCAGAATGCCCCCGGTATACTCAGTATCAGCCCAATCCTCTTGCTGACCAGGGTGATGAAGATATTGCATGGGATTTTGATTAAGATTTATGATAATGATGTGATGTATTTGTTCGTTTTAGTTTTGTTGTTGTACTTTGATTTTTAATTGTATTCTGTGGACTATGCTTTGTTTATGGATATGTGTTTAGTTTTACAGTTTGCATTTTCATTTCTAGATATTTGTGATGGTAATTATAATTGTTAACTGAATAGTCTAAAATAGTAAACTGTTTGTTCTGTGTTGTGAAATGCATATGTCCTGTGTACTGTAGTTAATTGTTGTTTTATATTTTATATACTTGTTTTGAAATTTCATTACCCCAGCAAATTTTCTAAATTGTTATATGTGTAGAAAATTTTTAAAATATTACAGGTCAGTTGAAGTTAGAAATTTTGAAAAGAACCTGCAAATTTCAAAAAGACAAAAATGCCTAAATTGCAAAGGTATGAATTTTATATTTAGAAATTTTTCTTTCCACCCTGTATTATTTCTATTATAGAAAAATTTAGGTTTGAGGGAGGGGAGAAAAATATTAACTATTATATGTTCTCAAATAACATATTTTCAAAAATTATAATATGATTTTTGTGATAAAATTTAATTCAGATAACTATGTTTTGATTTTATCTAAATATTATAGAAAATTCAAAGAATTTTTTTTGGAAATGAAAATTAATTTTGTAGGTTAAGATATTTAGTATAAGAGGATAAGACTATAGTTAACTATTTAAAGTAAGGAAAACTATATTTTGAAATATTAAGATTCTTAGGAATTTAGTTGAGAAAGAAAATATTGGGATTCAATAATGTAAAAACTATGAAGTACATAAAAGGTAAAAAATGTCTGAAAGTTTCAAATTTAGGAAAAGAAGAGTGAAGTTCAAAATTATTAAAAGGCTATCCAGATATAGTAATCCTCACTTAAAAAAGAAAAAGAAAGAAAAAGAAAAGGATTGAAAAACAATCCCTGAAAAGAAAAGAAAAATATATATTATTGAAAAACAATCCAAATGAAAGAAAAGTAAGTGAGGAGAAGCTTGAGGAGATGTCTTATCAAAAATTGGCTTCACTTGGATTAACCTAAAGGAAAAACTAAAAGCATTTTTGAACTTATATTTATGACTAGTTTATTTACTTAATAGTATCCTCATGAAGTTCCTATCTTCTGAATATTCTAAGTGAATTGATAATGCAATATATAATCATTCTTGAAATGAATAGAAGAGTATAACTATTAGACTTGATGAATAGATAGCCTTATACCAGCAGAATTAATCTAATTACTTGAAAATCTTTCTAAGAATTTTTGCTATAATATTTATTTAAATCAAAATTATAGTATTTTTGAATTAAAACTTTACCACAATAAATCATAACTTTTATGCAGCCTTAAAGATTATTTGAGGACAAGTAATAGTTAAGTTTGGGAAATTTTTACCCAAGGAAAAAATGTTAAGATTTTCATGTCTATTTTATACTGATTTTGATGATATTGCACTTTAAAGAAGGGTATTTTTGGTATTTTTCTGTAAGTATGAATATTTAAGGATGATGGAGCGAAAATATGCAAAAAGGAGTGAATTTGGAACAAAAAGGACTAAATTATGAAAAATTTAACTTAGAGTGCCAACAGCAAGGTTGATGGCACCGACGGCGTGATTTTCCCGAGAGTTTAGAATATATTACAAGGGAGGCCGCCGACAGCGGAGGTCAAGGCCACCGACAGCGGGGTCAGTTTAAGGCACTATTTCTAGAAGGCCGCCAATGGTTGGATTGATGGTTCTTTCACAAAATACGTTGAATGTGGACGATTTTTGAAGGGATGCCTAGAAAACCCTTGGAGACTCTTCAACAACTTTAAAAATAACCATTTTAGGCTGAAAAAAAGTCCTTTTGGAGTCCTCTAAAAGTCACTAAGAGTCTATGAAAAGTACTATTAGAGTTTTCTAATAGTTACTTAGTGTCCAATAGAGAGTCCACTAGTGTCCATTGTTATTAGTGAGTGTTAAATAGTGAGTTCAAATAGAGATTGTGAGGAATTCTTCGAAGGATTGTAAGAGTGGAAGGGAAGTGAGAGATCTTTTCTGCATTGCAGTTTCGAAGGAGAATTCTGCATACTATAAAGAAAGGAAGAGATTCAGAGGAACTTCAAGGAGTTTACTTGAGGAGGAATTTAAGATAAATTCTGTTTATTTACTTTAGTTTGTAGAACTTAACTTTTATATATGATTTGCATCCTCTCCATGAATTCTGAGTAGTTTTTCTATCTTTCTCCTAGTTTTGATATTTTTGTGGAATGATAAATAGAATTAGTGTGTTATAAAAGTTTATAGAAGTTGTGATAATCTTTTACTTAGATCTTAATTTACTTTCAATCTGGTCAATTGAATAGTTAAAATCTATTGAGTTTAACAACTATAGTAATGATTACATCCGAGATTCAGGGAGGTCAAAATCCTTGGAAGGAGGGTACAAATAAATAGGGAAATAATATTCATCGGGCGTAGAATTGAAGATTTTAGAGTGACAAGATAGAATTTTCAATTTGGTCCTATCGTTTAGGTGCTCAAGTGTAGATGTCAGCCCTCAGGCGAGGGGAACGTGGGAGCTCTGAAGTGAGAGCCTCCCAGCCTAGCCGCAGATTCAGTAACCAAGCATAGGATTAGTCAATGTTCTTTATGTCTGGACCAAAGGGTAAAGAATAGGTATGCTCCTATTTGGTACAACACAGTTTAAAACTAATTCTAGTTATCTATTCACTTAAATATCTTAACAAAGGAGAAAGATTCTTGCTTATATATTTGAACTTTACTTTAGTAGACTTAGTTAATTATTAGTAGAAATAGTTTAATTTAAACTTTATATTATTGTCGATTGCGTATTAGTGACAGATAGACAATTTCAATTTAGTTGTGATTTCGAAGTGATTTCTATAATCCTAGTCTGTAGCCTCTAAAATATTCCTTGTGGGATCGATATCCAGGACTCCACTAGAGCCCTGTATTACTTAAGCGATACGTATACTTGCGTTTAAAGGTAACTCTACGATTAAAGATTATAATATATAATTGTTACAAAAATTAAAATTACACTCCAAGTCAATTTGGCGCTACTGCTGAGGACTTAGATCTTCTAGTAGTGGTGTCGAATTCTCATATTTTTAAGTATATTAAAAATCGCGGTCAAGGATCCCAGCATCCGATACTGCGTTGCTTTGGAATGGCTCTTGTTAAATTTTAGAGGTTGAGGATTCCAGCATCCGATACCGTATTGCTTTGCAATGATCTCCTTTCAAGTTTTAGAGGTAGAGGATCACAACATCCAACACCGCATTGATTTAGGATCCTTTCCTATCGCAATGGTTCAATTCAAAAAAAAATAGGGAGAATCAAGTTCTAGAGGTTGAGGATCACAGCATCCGACACCGCATTGCTTTAAGATCTTTTCCTATCGCAATGGTTCAAGTTAAAGTTCTCATTGTAGAACATCAATTCTTGAGGCTGGAGTCAAACTTCCAGTTCTCAAATCAATTCTCGGGGCTGGAGCCGAACTTCCAGTTCTCAAATCAATTCTCAAGGCTGGAGCTGAACTTCCAGTTCTCATTTCAATTCTGAGACTGGAGCCAAACTTTCATCTCTCATTCCAATTCAATCAATTCATATTACCAAATTCAAATTTTTCTCGCGAACTTTTGCAGAATGGAATTATTTGAAACCTCAAATTCAGATTCAAAATCAACATTTTCAACTCACACATAAACTAAACCAAAATTTCCAAACTCCAAATTCAAAATAAAATTTCAAAATTTAAATTCAAAACAAAATTTCAAACTTTAAATTCCAAACTCCAAATCTTTAACTCAAATCTTGAAATTTTCAATCTTAAGCTCTAAATCAAATTGGACTGTGTCCCCCTTCAGAATGTGGAATTTGAATTCTTTGCTTCATTTTGAAGGATTTCACATTTCCTCCCCAGTGAGAGTCCGGTAGACTTCTATAATGAAAATCCACCAGATACTCCCCAACGGGAACTTTCTTCGCTCTCTTCGTTTATTCTGAGAGAGTTGTTTTGACGTCTGTGTTGGTTCAGTTGATCTTTTCGGTTAACGCCAATACGCGCGGTGTGCTCCTTTTGCACACCACACCTATTGGGGGTCCAATTGTTGATCTCATTTTTGGTGAGGTCTGATCTCTCTCTCCTAAGTGCTTAGGATCTGGCTATAGGTTTTCCCTTTGACTATTCTAGAGGACTAGAAATTGGACCCACTACTTAGAAATTTAAACACTTCTTAGCTCTTCTTGAACCCCACACAGATGACCATAAACCTTCAAGTCCCTTTGTAAGGTTAAAAGTCAAATGTGGAGGTTCAAGGATGAGTTCCAATAGGATTCTTTGGCCGTAGGATTACCCTGGGTAGTCTGGTCTTGGTCAGGTTAACCTGCACCCACCACACTCTCACGCACATTCCAAACATTAAAACCACTCTTATCCAACTTGGCTTCCTGACTCATGTAGGAAACTCATATGGATGGACCTTAACCCTTAATCCCCTTGCTAAGAGGGTTAGGAACAACATATTAAGTGCTTAAAATGAGTCCTCTCATGGCTATTGTGAGCTTAACATGGCTTCATGGCTCAACTAATATGGTTTCATTTTACTCACATCTAATCAATCTTCATTTTTTCCAAAATTTCAATTTTTGACCCCCCGGCCTTGAAACTCAAAACTTCACGGTCACCTGGGCTCTCAAAAAAAAAATCATTCCAGAGCGTTCCTCTCATCAAACTGAGAAGTTTGACTGTAAACATGCCAGGCTTCCGAGCTACCTTTGGGACCCTTGCGGCCAAAATAGCTGATACTTAAAAAATGCTTCGGGATTCATAAAACCTTCGACATAAATAAAAATGACCCCAGACACTTTTTTTTTACTCCAAACTTCTTTCTAAACCACCTCGAGCCTTTAGTTCAGCCTTTTGACCACTTACCTCCAAACCCCCTAAAATTACCAAAATACATTTCATAACCAAAAAATTCAAAAATTCCAAAAAATCCCAAAAAATCTCAAAAATTCCAAAATATTCTCCACATCAATTTCTTCAACTACCACATACCCAATTTCGTCAATTTAACCCAATTTGATCAAAAATTTCAAATTTGCCCTTAAAGCTCAAAATTGACCTAGTTGACCCAATTCACCCAAACTAAGCCCAATGTCACTCAATTTTCCCGAAATAAATTCTAAAACCATTCATAACATACCCATGAACAAAATTTAACATTCAATTGCCCCCAATTTGATCCCAAAATCCACAACCAAACCCAAAAAGCCCAATATTGACCCAAAAGCCCAAAAATTCTTCAAATTAAATCCCATCATCCATTAAAATGCCCCAAGAAAATTTTAAATCGAATTTTAACATGTTATTATTCAATTTCAATTAATTTCAAGTCATTTTGATCATGGCATGATTAATTTCAAAAATAAAAAATCATCTTGTGCATGTTAAAGGCCCATCTCCTTTAGCACTTTCAAAAGCTCATTTCTTGGAACTTTGAAAAGCCCAAATTTTCAATCAAAGCCCATATGACATTCCTCTTCATCATACATTCAATTAAAATCACTCCTAAGTTCCAACTTCATCATTTAAATTTTCCAAATCAAGCATCTTGATAATTTTCACCAAAAATCCAAAATATTTCAAAATCCCCTTTCATGATAGCTCCCAAGCCAAAGGTGAGCCATGGAGGAGCCATGTGCAAGCCATGAAGCTTGATGACAAGCCACATGAAGCCATGTAAGACCTTTCCACCTCACCAGGCCATTAATTGCAAGGGAGGGGACCTCTTTCCAAACTCATGCTTGAAGCCTTTTAACCCTTTTATACTTCACTCTAACCCAAGCTTAGCCACATCATCATGGATGGTGACCTCTCCCTACAAATCAAGCTAAATCAAGGGAGCTTTTCTCAACCCAAATCAGACCATGGAAAGGTGTACCAAGCCCAACCCCATGCTTTGACCAATTTGAACCCAAGCTCCTCTATTTAAGCTCCATTCATGGCCAAAAAGAAGAAAAGAGAAAGATTACCTTGGGGAGACTTTGCCAAATTGTTCCCAAAGCTTCTCCAAGCACTCCTAAGCTTAACCCAACCATTTCCAATTGAGGCCTCACCTCTTGAACGAAGGTATCGAATTTTTTCCCTCCAACCGAGCTTATTTTAATTTTCTGTAAATCTTTACTTGCTTTAAGTGCATCATCACCTTATAGATATGTTCCTCTAGTTTAGATGATCATTTAAAAAAGAATTTCACTTAACTTTATTGAGAAATGAGTGAGATATCAAGGTTTGAAGGTGGACGGTTTTGGGTGAATAGCAATTGGAGAGAGGAGCAGCAGCCGTCCGATCGCGCATGTATCAGACGGACGGATGCGACGAAGTCAGATGCAACTCGGTCCATGAATGCGCTGCCAGCTAAACGCGCCAACCATTAGGAGCGCGACACGTGGCGATTGAGCGGGAAATGGATTTTTTATCTATTTTTGACATAAAACTTCAAAAAATCATAACCTTTCATAGAAAACTCCATAAAATAAAATAAAAATATCGTCTTGCTCACTGAAATTAAAAGAATAATGTGAAAGTGATTTCATATTTATTTGACGCATATTTGATTTTTAATTAATTAAATGGTGTTTTCAAACTTTTAATTCTTCATGCATGTAGGAGCTTCACCATAACTTTATGTTATTCTATGCATCATGGTGGATCTTTCCTAATTTTTCCAAAGTCAGAGAAGATCTTCATAATGAGATATCTATTTTTCAATATTATGCATCTATTTTGCTATAATAATTATAGAAATTATCATGTTTCTTCGAAAAATCTAGAAAAATTAGGGTGTGTTTCCTGTGACCAGAGTTACAATAGAAAATTATCTCATGATTTATTTCAATCAAACAAACTATAATTTGGCCAAAGCCTCAAAATTAAATTTTAATTAATTATGAGTAACCACACATCAAAATCACATGAAATCAACTCTCCACTGTAACTTAGGATAAGACGAATCTCACATAAAAATTTCAATTCAATTGGAATTAATTTGACCCATTAAATGAATTAATTAAGGGACATGGTCATTTTGCACATTAAAAAACTCATAAAACCCAAAATACATTTCAAAAATTCCTCAAATTAATTTTGAGAGTTCTCTGTGATCAGAGGAGTTCAGGAAAAATAAAATTGTATTTTTATAAAAATTTGATTCTTAATCATTTTTTAAATATTTTAATAATTAAAAATTATAAAAATCATAAAAATATAAAAATGCACCAAAATGTCACATTTGGTATCCTAATCACTTGGGAACTATTAAAATATTTTTTTCTAATTCTCTAAGTTAATATATTAATTTTTAAATGCCTAGGGTAATTTTTAACTAATTCTAATAAATCAAATAAAAAATAGAAAAATATAAAATTTACTTTTCTGGGTTCCCTGACCTCAGAGAGATTTTTGAAAAATATAAAACTTAATTTTTCACTTTTAAAATATTTTATATCTAATTAATACTCTGAAACTTGAAATAATTATTATAATTAAATTAAAATTCAACAAATCACCAAACTTGGTCTAAGTACTCCTCCGGTCTAGGGTCACTTCCAGTAAAAATTTCAAAGGCATAGGTCTTTCCTTGATCAAGTTATTGATTTTTCATTAAAAATCTCATTTTTGCATTAAAATAAATATATAAATTAAATTAAATTTAGAAAAATTACATTTTATTCTCTGATATTTTAATTGACCCATGAGCAGGGTGAAATAAAAATTTTAAAGTTATTTGAGTTATATTTAATGAATTATGAAGTGAACAAGCCTAAAGGGCAAAATGGTAATTATTGAAATTTAGCCTTAATTAATATTTAGGCTTAATTATGTGTAATGGGCAATAAACGATCCTAACTAATCTCCTTAGATGATTGAAACATAGAGAATTAAAGGGTAGAAACCCATTTATCACTTTTTTCAACATTAAAAAAAAGAATTATAATTTCCTTAATTAAAAATTTGGAAGTTAGCTAAAAGAGAAGATATCAGGTGAAGGGATTTAATCTTGGGAGATATTAATTTATTAATCTTAACCTCTAACCAATGATAGAGATCAAATGTCACTTAATCTTAATTTAAAGACTCATTAATGAAAAATAAGATAAATTAAATAATCAAATCAAAATAATTTTTAAGATAATTAAATTAAAAATAACTTTAAAATAATATAATTAATTAAATTAAAAATAATTTTAAAATAATCTAATTAATTAAATTAAAAAATTTCAAAATAAAATAATTAATTGAATTAAAATAAAATTAAAAATGTTAAATTAAATCAAAAAAATAATTTTAAAATGACATAATTAATTAAAAACAATTTAAATTAAATATAATTAAATTAAAACAATTTTAAAATAATTTAATCAACTTTAAGTCAAAATTAAATTAATATAACTAAAATAAAATCAAACTAAAATCAACACAATTAAATTAAATATAACTAGAATTAAAGTTAAAACAATTTTAAAATAACTAAGTTAACTTTTGAAATGACATAATCAAATTGAAATAACATAAGAAAATCACAATTAAATTAAGATATTATAATTAATTTGAAACAGTCTTAAAACATTAACCCAACCTTAAAAAAATGAGTTAAATGTGTTAATGAACTAATTTGCCCCTAAAGGCTTCCACCCACATAATTCTTAAGTGAAATGTCAAGTGAATGTCACCTCACTTAAGGGATAATAAAAAAATCTAAGTTCTTTGAGCAAGAGGAAAACATTTCTAACAAACTTAAAACAACTCGAGTGATTGATTCATCATTACAATGAAACTAAATGAACTTGAAAGATAATCCTGAAAGCATTTAGGAAGATGTTCAGGGCTTAAGTCTCAAGCACTACCCTAATCTGATGAGATGTCTTAAAAGAACAATTTGACTTCATTGTTCTTTGATGAATAAAATCATCCTTAAAACAACTAGGACTTCAACTTAGATGTCATAGGACTTGGTGAACAACTAAGGTTTCAACCTGGACGTCCTAGGACTTGGTGAGCAACTAGGATCTGAACTTAGACATCATAGGGTTGGTAGATAACCAGAACCTTCCCTTAGCTTTACCTAGGTGTTTTCTTTTAAATATTTAAATGCCCTAACATGTGTTTCAAGTGCAGTTAGAAATGATAAGAAGGCCTGCCAGGTACGCTTTTATTTTATTGCAATTTACTTACCTGTGCTTTACTTTACTTTCCTTTCCTGCAAGCTTGAATGTTAAACAATAATGTCACCCTGCATGAAAACTAAAACCCTTATAATAGCCACAATACTGAAACCAAAACTATACTAAAAATCACAATAAGATAAAATTCACCGCCACAACATTCAAAATATAAAACAACTTAAAATTTAATCACAAGCAAAACAACAAAACTACAATTACAACTAAAATAAATCGTCTCGTTGGATGATCGGGAATCCCTTGGATGATGTAACCCATGTGTTGCTAACGAGATTTTCCACAGTCTAAATGAAAGTGTAGAACTCATTCATTTGAGTTTAGCAAATTCATTTGGACTAAGTGAATCCAATGAAAATAGTGGTGTCGGGATGATGGAACTGTAGGATCTTAACCGGTTCTGCTTAACCAACTTTAAGGTTTCCCTTAATAAAACTTAAGACATTTTATTTGAAACTCAACCTCTAAACTATGGCACTTCTCTCATCTCTTGATTGTCACTTCTCAAACTAAATCCTCTGCAACAACAAGGAGCTCGGAGCAAGCGCGGTGAGCAGCACAGCCATCTTCGTCAGTTTAATTCTTTCCTTAGAAATAAACAACCAAGCCATAGGATTTCGAGATAGTTTTCCTAGTGCAACATAAACCCTTATTTTATCTCTTTAGGCATTTACATAATCATGTTATGCAATTTAAGCCTTAACTCGTCTTAGGACTCCAAGATAGTCGTTTGATACGACATAAACCCTCACATCTTCGAGGCTATTTGTATGATTATACCATACAAGTATAAGTCCTAAATAATAAAACCTGCAAGAAGAAACATTAAATAGCATCTCCTCAAAATTAAAGCCAAACAATAAGTTAATGGGAAGTCATCGAAGTTCGCTTCGAATCTGTGACATCCCCGACTTCTCTTCCTTTGGATTTCAAAAAATAACTGTTCTAAATTTGATCCATTCCTTATTGAAAATTCCAAAATCTAATTGTTTGAAAATCTTAAACTTTGAAATCCTTGAAAGCAAACCTTTGATCTTTATCGAGAGTTTTCTCAAGTGTCTTCAAACATTTATGATGTAATTAACTATAGGGGCTTGCCCTTATAGGGAACTTTAAGAACCCAGGTAATATAAACTCTGCTTAATTCCTTTATATTATGAAGGGGAACTTGTCGGCTTATAAAATTGGTTCACAAACCAAACGGATGTCATAAAATTACTAGTTTATTTAATCGAGCTTTATTTTCAAGTGATGTGTCTACTCTTCGGAATAGATATGTTACTTGTGATGGGATACTCGTTTATTTAAACCATTAATAACATGAGATTAGTTTGGTCTCATATTTTCAAAAATAAAATGCTACTTTCTAAATTTTATATATATATATATATATATATATATATATATATATATATATATATATATATATATATATATAAATTAAACTTAAAATCTAAAATTCACCGACAACTTCTGTAGGCAACCCCCATTTCAAAACACATTACCTATAAATATGCTGATAATGTGCTAGTAAATGTAGTTTTTTTATTGATCCTCAGGAGCAATAAGTATTTGGTGATAACCGATATATCTATCAAAAAAATAATAGTACTTGTGCTCAGCTAGTCTATCTAATGTTTGATCCAGAAAGGGTAGAGGAAAGTGAACTTTCCTAGTGGCAACATTTAATTTTCTATAATCAATACAAATTCGCTAACCAGTGACTTGTCTTGTTTGTATAATTTCATCTCATTCTTTCACATCAACTGTCACTCCTTTCTTAGAGATACAATGAATTTGACTTACCCAAGTACTGTTTGAAATAGGATAAATAATTCCAGCATCAAGCCATTTTAAAATTTCTTTTTTACTACTTCATTCATCATTGGATTTAATCTCCTTTGCGGATCAACTCTAGGTTTATGTTGTTCATCCAACAAAATTCTATGCATACAGATCGAAGGACAGATTCCTTTAATATCAGCTAATGTCCAACCAAAAGCCTTCTTGTATCTTTTTAATGTTTCAAATAATTTTGGTTCTTGATATTCATTCAAATATAAGGATACAATGGCCAGTATAGTAGATAATTTTCTTAAAAACATATATTTCAAATGATTCATAAGATTTTCATTTCAAGTTTAGGAGGTTTTAAGATAGATGGAATTAAACTTTTATCATCTCTTTCTATAGTGTCCAACATTTCAAATCTTTCTTGAACATAATCTAGATTTTCATTCTTCATCTCATCAAAATTATCTTCTATTTCATTATCATCCTCACATTTCTAATCTTGATATTCTATTTTTTCTTCAAACATCTCTTTAAAATGATCATCTCACAAATAATCACAGATTTTCATTCTAAAGCATTCACCATCCTTTTCTGTTGAGGGATATTTCATTGATTTCAAAATATTAAATTGCACCACTTGATCATTAAATCTCATAGTTAATTCTCCTTTTTTAACATCAATCATAGCTCTTCCAGAAGCAGGGAATGATCTTCCCAAAATAATAAGAATTTTCTTTATCTTCCTTCATATCTAAGACAATAAAATCCATATGAAAGATAAATTTGTCTACCTTAACTAATACATCTTCCACAAATCCTTTAGGATAAGTGATAGAACAATCAGTTAACTAAAGAGTTACAGAAGTATGTGAATTTCTTTTATTCCTAATCTTTTGAAAGTTGATAAAGGAATTAACTTAATACTGGCTCCTAAATCACATAAGGTTCTTCCGAAAAAATTTTCACATATAGCATAAGGAATAGTGAAACTACCATAATCTTAAAGCTTTTTGGGAAGCTTTTTCTGAATAATTGCACTACACTCTCCGCTAAGTGCAACAGTCTCATGATCTATGAACTTCCTTTTCTTTTTAATAATTTCCTTTATAAACTTTGCATAATCAGACGTCTGTTCCAAGGCTCCAATAAAAGGAATATTTACAGTTAATTTCTTAAGGATCTTTAAAAATTTTGTAAATCCATTATCCCTATTTTGTTTTTTAAATTATTGAGGAAATGGAGGTGGTGGTTTTTCTACAGTAATTTTTATTTTTTCAAGTGGATATTCTAAGTTTGGATAAATTTTGTTATTCCCTTTTTCGATTTCTACCTTCTCTTTCTCAGTTTCAATTTCTTTTTGCACTCTCAATTCTAATTATTTTCCACTACTTAAATGTATAGCCTTTTCTTGCTCTTTATGTTGATCTTTTGGATTAATCTCAACATTGCTAGGAAGAGTTCCTGAAAGTCTATTATTAAGCGCAGTAAAAATATGTCCTAATTGATTTTTAATATTTTTAATTGATACTCCCTGAGTTTGTAATTGCTTACCTTGCGTTTGTAATTGATTACCCATATTTAAGTTTAATTCTTCCATCTAAAATTTCTTTTTCTTAAATTGTGGGTTACTATTAAAACCTAGAGGATAAGAAGGTCAATAGTTTGTGTTTTCCAGGTTGTTTAAATTACCTACTAGGTTCACTGGATTGTTCCCCCATTGTGGGTTAACAACAGCATTATTATTATTATTCCAATTTAAGTTTGGGTGGTTCTTCCAACCGTGATTACAAAAATTTGAATAAGGATTTTTGGGTCTATTATTTATAGCATTGAAGGTCTCATAGGATGTTTGAGATTATATTATCTGTCCTAATGAATTTTCCTCTAACATTGGGGGTGTTTGAGAATAGTTCATTCCGTATTGATCTATTTTTTTAAAGGGCAGCAATTTGAGAGACTATCATAGTTATAGCATCAGAATCATGAATACTAGCAACTCTCTTAGGATTTACCAGTTCAAAGGGCCATTGGAAATTATTAGTAGCCCTCTCTTCTATTAAAGAGTATGCTTCATCAAAAGGTTTTGACATTATCGATCCACCTGCAGCAGCATCAATAATTGATTAAAGCGATCCAACTAATCCATTATAAAATGTTTGAATTATTAACCAATTTGGTAAAGCATGATATGAGCATTTCCTGAGAAGATCATTAAATCTTTCCCAAGCTTCATAAATGGATTCCCTTTCAAACTAACCAAATGATGTAATATCATTTTTAAGCTTAACAATTTTCTATGGAGGAAAATATTTTGATAAATTTTTTGTGAAAGTTCTCCCCAAGTTCTAATAGACACTCCGTCATATTTAAATGTAGCACACAATTTAAGAAAACTAGCAAGATGCAAGTTAGGATCTTCATTAAGTGTTCCTTCAAATTGATTATTTTGTACCATTTGGATTATAACATATTTAAGCTCAGATGATTTAGCAGCTACATCAGGATTTTGGATAGTTCAGTGAATTTTATCTGCTATTGGGTTAGCATAATCTCTTAAAGGTCTTGGTATATGTTCATTTTGATTATTTTGATTTTTCGTCATTTTGTGAGGATTTTCAGATTTTTTGTTGTTTTCAAATTTTTCTAACAGTACGCTCTAATTCTAAATCATAAGGCACGAAACCTATAGATCAATACTATGCATATTAAATCACACTAAACACACTAAAAAGTAAGCAAGCACACACAATTGCAAAGTATAAAGTAAAGGTTTTCAAATACTACAAATTTGATAGTTACCGTTTTATACTTCCCCGACAACGGCGCCAAAAACTTGACCATTGCTGCTATAAGTGTAAATTTTCAAAAGGTAGTTTCAATTCATTTTCATATAATATCAATTTAATAATTAAGAGGCCACTCGTATACGCAAGTATACGTATCTTTTAAGTAATACATGGCTCTAGTGGAGTCCTGGTTATCATTCCCACGAGGAAGTTTGGAACAATTCAAAGTGTAATTTAACAATGAAATCCAATACTCAATTCACAATGCAAGTTCAGGCAATATTTAAGTTGCTAATGTAATGATTGCTATAAGTAAAGTTAACTAAAATTACTTTCTAAATTAACTAACACAGACTAAGTTTTGTATTGAAAGGTTTAAATATGGAAAAACATCTTTCCCCTTACAATGATATTATGATGAGTGAATGATATAGATTGATAAAGTTTTGTATTATACAAAATAGGAGCATTTATATTCTTTACCCCCTTCAAAGTACCCCCTCTTCATAGTTATTTAAAGAAAATTGGCAAATCATAGACTTAGTCCCTAAATCCATGGTTAGGCTGGGAGGATACTGGCTCTCACTTCAGTGCTCCCACTTTCCTTCACCTGAAGGCTAACCCTAACTTAGTTATCAAACACTAGGACCGAATTGGGGATTTCAGCTTGTCACCCTAGCATCTCTAATTCGATGACCATGAAATTATATTTCCCTATTTATTTGCACTTAACCCCCATCAACTATGTAACTCATTCAGGGCAACACCTCTAATATTCCAACACAGAAAATTTATCATTGAGAGATGGTTTTCCCTTTCCCCTAGTCTTGGGGTAGAGGGGTGAAGTAGAAATTTGTTGTGTAGGTTCCAATGGCTGGTCACTCATCAAGCTAGAAATTTCTATTTAATTTCTCCTTCTTTTACTTTTTTTTTTAGTTTTCCATTCCTCTGTTGACCTCATTTTTGAGGTCTTTCATTTCCTTTTCCTGAGATCCTAGGATCTAGCCTTAGGATTTCTTTATTTTGGACTCTCTTAGAGGACTAGACCGAGACCCACCATATTTAGAAATTCGAGCCATTTCTTTACTCCTTGAAGTTTCATATGGACGGCTCTAAATCCTCGACAGCTAGTTGAGTCGATTAAAAGCCGACATATTGAAACTCTTGTCGAGTTCCTATAAGGATTTGAAAAAATCATAGGTGGACCCCACTGCGCACGACGTTTGACTTTTTGCCACGAGCAATATGTTTGACTATGGTTCTCGCTTAGGCAAAGACCGGTCATTAATTTGCTCGATAAGTGGCTCCGGTCGGGTCAAAATAAATTCATTTTTGCCACGTTGCGCAAATTTAATTTAAATTGACTCGACAGTCGGTGAACTTGTCTGAATGGCCTCGGATGACGAAATGGACCGCGCCGATGCGTCCGGAACGTCGATTTTAGCCGGGAAGGACATATAACTTGATAGGGTTTCAAATTGACTCGATTTGCGTGCAAAGTCGATGAATTTAAATAAAATAATAATAATAATAAATATTTCTTTTATATGATAATATATATTAAACTTATATATTAATCTTACGACTCGCGGGCGCTGTTCACCGTCTCTTATCTCACACACATGGTTTGCTTTTTCCCTTCCCGTGCCCTAACCGGACCTCGCCGCATTCTTCTTCGGTGACGACTGAATTCGAGAAACTTCCTAGCCGGTTTCCTGGTCATCTCCCCCTTCTCCGACCACAACCGACATTCACTGCCGGTTATAATCGCGTCGGCCGTACCTCCTAACTGTTTCTCCCCACCCAAATAAGTCGGGTAACCCTCTTTTTTACGAACATTGGCTGGCTTTCTTGCTTTCCGTGGGATTCTCTTCACCACTTTGTTTCTTACCGTCGGTAAGTCTTCCTCTTCGATCGGCTATAAATAGCCCCGATGAAAAGAATTTGGGTGACGTTTGTTTTTTCTCGTGTGCGACTTGAGGAATTTCTGTTTTGCGAATCTTGGATTTTCTTTTAGGACCTTTTGCAAGTAAGCCTTCCTTTTCTTCTTCATCATCATTTTCTTCTTCTTCTGCTTTTTCTTCTTCCTCTTTAATGATTAATGCGATATATATTCATTAATTATAAATAAAGAGAATGCCTCTTTTTCTTACTTGCTCTTATACTTATGAATTGAAAAGAGATATCTCCATTAAAGATTCTTTTCATTTCAATAATTTAATTGTTTTAGTAGGAGGCTGTGAATTTGTTCTTTATAACTTCAGTCATCTTCTATATTGAATCTCAGAAAAGTAGTTGAGATTTTTTTTGTTTATATACGACACATAGTTGTGAAATCGATGGCACTTGGCTGCTGAAACTTATTATAGTTGCTATAAACTAACATATATATAGCAATTGGAAAAATACTTCGTCATTGCTGATCCGATTCTTGCATTTTCTTTCTGGAATATACGGATTCTAATCATTGTCTTATTTAATGGAGAGAAGAAAAGGGGATTCATCAAGAAATGGTTAACCATATATTTAGTGGCAGAAGTCCTATTTCTTTATTCCTTTGCTTATGGAATCTTTCATGTTTCATATTTGTTCGATCTTTAGGGAAACCAGAAAACGCTTCTTATTGATGCACTTGATCATTTGGCTATGGGCCATTGTTAAACCTGTTTGTAGGCATGTCATTTGTAATTCTCCTTTATAAAAGTTGCATGTTGAGATAAAATTCAAATTTAATTGAAAGGAACCCCATGTTTGCTCTCATGATAAATGAATAGAGGCTTTATATTTTAGTATGTTAAGCATGTGGAAATGTTCATATTAGCTTCATGGTAGGTGTGGCTTTAATTCTTTCATAATTCATTTGAAAATTTGGTTGGTTTAACTTAAAATTCACTTGAAAGGCTATCTTAATATGTGGGTACATGCTATTCTTATTTCAATGTCTTAAGAGACTTCTCTTGGCTTTATTAGGGAGCTCAGTGGATGAGATTTATTTCTTATGCAAGAGATTTGTTCTGATATTCTGAATTCATATTTATATTCGGTTTTTGCTGAAATCTCACTATGTTCTCTGTCTCGAGTTCAATTTTAGCTGGATTTTTGACCTCGTATGGCTCGGGTTTTAATTGGTACTCGTTGCATCCCTCGTTTTAATTGAAAACTGGCCCTGTTCTAGCCCAGCCATAGCTCAGGTTCTATCCTATATGGGCTTGGGTTGGCTCCTTTAGTTCCCTTTTACTTTGGCTTTGGATGGGGGGTGTTCTAACTTGATTCTTTGCTGGTTTCTAGCCCAGCTATGACTCGGGTTTGATCTTATTTAGGCTTGACTTGAAGCCTTGGTGCCCTGGGTTTAATTTAGTGTTGGGGGGCTGTTTTAGCTTAGAGTCGGTCCGATTCCCCGACCACATGGCAGTTTGTTAGCTTGATTTTCGGTCTTGTGAGGGCTCAATCCTTGACCTTGTGCTTGGTGTGGATTCTTTGATTTGCCTTACTGAAGCTAAATTTTAAAATTGGATATTTAAGGGACCTTGGCTCCATGTACATCAGTATGATTGAAAACCGTTGGATGAGTTTTTTTTTTACTGTTTCCATTGTTATCACAATTTATGTATTCAGGGAGTTTTATTTTACTGAAATGAAAAAAAAATGATTTAAATCTATAATTCCTTAGTATTTATATATTCAAATCTTCAGATTCTTGAATATTTACATATCAAACACCCTAACCTAAACTTTGAAATTCTGGATTTTGGCTATTCTTTTGGAGTCTCTTTAATCTCCTATTTTAAATATAAAGCTAAAGTTGGGTTTCAACTCAGGTTTTGGAGATTGACCATATTGTATAAATTGTGGCTTGATTTTTGCTCTGATTTGAAAGTTATGGTTTCAATTATTTCCTAGCTATAAATAAAGTAATTGCAGTCACTTTAATCTCTTTATTTTGGTCTATTAAAGCTAACCTTTCTAAAACTTGGGAAGTTAAGCTTATTCAAAAAAAAAAAAAATCAATCAAATATGTTTAATGTTAGGAAGTAGAATGGTTATAAGATTAGGAAATTTATTTCCTGTGTTTACATTATGATGGCTTGGGTTTGCCCCTATTGTGAATGCCAATGTTCCGTTTCAGATAGGAAATGTTGATATATTTCAGTTGGCTGATGGTTTGCCAAACACCAAAATCTTGAAAGCTCAAAATTTTCTTCAGGCTGGTTTGTTGAAACCCGATTTTCCGGATTTGGATACTTAAAATTGCGGCATTACAGAAATTAATTTCATCTTCTTGTGTTCTTAGTCCGCTCGAAACGAAATTCGGAGATTAATGGAAATTTCAAGTGGTTATTTATGGATTTGGTTTTTCGGAACCGTGCATTGGGAAACTTTGGAATATTCTTTGCTTTAATTTGTTGAAGCGTAACTTTAAAAAAAAAGAAAAAAAATTCTTTTTGAGAGTCGATGTTAGAATAACTTACTTCGAGGCTAAATTAAAGGAATGTTTCAACAACAATCCTTACTTTAGTTAGTTGAAATGATATATTGGAGATACATTGGTTTTCTTTATTATGGATTGCAGCCTTTTGTAAAGCTTTATTGTTGATAAACATATGAAATTTCAAAGTGGGTGTATAAGTTGGAAATGCGGGGTACAGGCAATGATGCACAGACTAATAATCATGCTTTTATAGCTGAAATAAAATAAAATCAATACTCAGAGATAGATGCCCATTTTACTTTGAGTTAGGTAGTTCTAATCCCTACCTTTAAGAAATTTGTGAACCGATAACAGATACTACGACACCAGATATTACACTGGTTCAGTAACAGATACTTCGACAACAGATGCTACACCACACCCGTACGATAAATAACACCACGTTTGCACGACAATAAACACTGCACCTGCACGACAACAGATACTACATCAACACATCAAATCAAATGCCATACACATAGCACAACACCTATCATATCACATCACACACATCACAACAAACACATATCGCATCGAATACATACAGCACATTAAATGTCACACATAAATACTACACATAGCACATCATACACAATACATTTAGTACATCAAATACATAACACACAAACACATAACATATCAAACATCACATAAACACCATATATTAACCATTACACATGCACATCAAACATTGAATATCACATACACATACCACATATCAAATATTACATATACACACAAACATCACACATTCAACGTCACATATAAACACAACACATTAAACATCACACATACATACCACTTATCAAATATCACACACATACATACCACACATTAAATACCACATACACATTACACACTATACACTACATATTACACATCACACCTCACACACCAGATACTACACATCAGATTTTACACTCATAAGAATTCAGATACTACAATCACAGGTGCTACACTTTCAAAATTCAGATACTACAAACTGGTTCACTAATTAATTAAGTGGTAGGGATTAGGATTGCCTACTCTAAGGTGATTTGCTGGTGACTTTATTTGGGATTGATACAGACTTCAATACTTCGGGTCACCTGTGGGATCGAGATAGAAAAAGAAGTCTATAGACTGAGCCTATCCTCAAATAGAATTCTTATTCCCCTACTTTAATCTTTTATATATTTATAACTAAACTTGATTATACAGATACTTGTAGTTATTAGCTTGTTTTTGGGGCATCGACGAAGTTGGCCAGGTACACTTTTTTTTTTACTGTACAGCTCATTTACTTTCTTTACTATACATATTGTCGTGCATTCCTTTACTTTTCATTATTGTACCTATTTACTCATATTCATGCTTTTAATTATTACTTCTCTTGCATACCTGTACATACCCTTAAGGTAGGTCATTTAGGGCATGGTTGTTTCTTTTTTTTATTATACATGTTTACTTTAATTATTCCCTTGCATATACCCTTAGGATAGGCCGTTCGAGGCATGTTCTTCTCTTTCCTATCTTTATCCTTTCTCGGGACGAGACGACAGAGGACGAATGAAGGAACTTCGATCGGACTTTCGTAGATATAAATAACATCTATAGGGCGTTGAGGTTGTCGTTTGATACGATATAAACCCTCACACTATCTTTTAGGACTTAGTACGATCGTACATCGTACGATATAAGTCCTAAACTGTTTAGGATTCCGAGGTTGTCATCTGGCACGACATAAATCCTCTCATATTTTTGGGTCATTTACATATGACATGTAGGTATAAATCCCAAAACATCTAAATAATTTGCAAGATTGAAATATAAACACAACTTCACTTTCAAAGATGTCTAGCCCAACTATAAGATAGTTTGAGATATCACTGAAGCTCTTTCAGTAACTTCGACGTCTCCTACTCTTCACTTCTTTGGACTCTAAAAATAACTGTTCCGTATTGAACCATTCCCATTGATTTTCCTACTACCAATCGTGAAAACTTAAATGTTGATATTCTTGAAGACAAAGCCCATGATCCATATCGAGAGTTTTCTTAGGTGACTTCGGTTATTTAAGATGTAATTAACTATAGGGGCTTGCCTCTATAGGGAATTAAGAACCCAGATTAATCTAGACCCTATCTAATCTTCGTATTAGATAAGGGAATTTGTCGGCTATAAAACTCGCAGACCAAAATAGAGTCATAAACTTTTAATTTTAGATAGTTAAGCCTACTAACAAGTGGTACGCTCATCTTTTGGGATGATGTGTCACTTGTGGTATCGTGCTCAACTATTTAAACTATTTGATATGAGATCTATCTGGTCTCGTTATTTTCAAAATAAAATAATATATCACCATTTTCAAAATCAAAATAAAATACTTTACATATTACATTAAATTTAAATTTTAAAATTTTATTTTCAAAATAATAAGAAAAAAAATTAGCTGACATCCTCATGCATGGCTTCAGTCAAGTTGGTGATTATTGGGTCAGCAGTGTCCACCTTCCCAGCTGAAGCCTGTTCTTTAACTAGTGGCCCAATTGCATCCTCCTGACAAGAAGGTTTGGTGGTGACTTCAGTTCCCTTCTCATAGGCTGGATGAACCTCTAATTATCCCACACCTCTTTCCTTATATAAGGATTTGAAGGTTAGGTCAGAATTGTTCTTTGTTGGGTTATAGTGAATCTCCTAGGGGTGGACTGAGTTGAGGTTCCCTAACTCTGAGAGAGTAGTGGTAGTCTTACTAGCCACAATGGGAGGTACCATAAGTTCATCAGATAATGTTGTGCCAGAAGGAGGTACAACATTTAAAGCCTGTTTCTTCATAGTGGTAGTCTTACTAGACACAAAGGGAGGTGTCATAATGTCATCAGATAAGGTACCAGAAGGAGTTACAACATTTAAAGCCAGTTTCTTCTTTGTAGGAGGATGTAGCCTGTAGCAAGACTCCTGTAGATGACCAAACATTCAGAATTGGCAATAAGAAGGCTTGTGCTCCACCACAATATCCTGCCAAAAACCTTCCTCATTATTCCCAATCCAGACTCTCTTCAAGTCAGGGAGAGTGACATCTCTTTCTACCTGGACTCTAGCTCCAGCTGGCCTAGCCATGTCAAAGGTTGGAAGATCAACCTTTAAAGGAATGCCAAGAGATCGACTGATGTTAAATAAGGCATTGATTTCATAAAACTGAATGGGTAGCTCAAAAAATTTAAACCACATTGGAATAATGGGGGGTTCCTTGGTGGGATCTAAGTCAGGGGTCCACTTTATGAGTTTCATGGGAGGGCCATCTATTGACAGAGCTTGCTTAGCAAAAATCCTAGCATAATCCTCCTCATTTGAAAGCCTGATTAATAATTTCCTGCCATCCATAAGGCCAAGTCTCCAATTGCCAGTGAGTTGAAGTTCATTAAAGTATTTTCTAACTAGTTCCATTTTGGGGTGTCCATACTGGAACTTCCCAGTTAAAGTAAATTTTTGAGCATTGTTGAGAGTTTTCAATTCTTGAGAGTTAAATATGATTGCTAGTTGTCCCTCTTTCACACCATGTGGTCGGATAAAAGGACAGTCCCTCTTCCCTGTGGCAGCATCATGAAAGGCTTGTGGAAAAACAAGATGCTCAAAGCTTTTCAGTGGAGCCAGACCCTTACCCACAGCGCCAACATAGGTAGCTTAGCCCACTGTGAGTTAGTCTCCACATCTATGAGGAAAGCTGCAGCCATGGTTTCCCAGATAGGAAGGTTTCAGGAACCCACCAAGCACTCCAGGCAGGATCCAAAGCAGAACACTCAACCAAGAGAGCACAGTAGAAGCACTTCCCACCGCCAAAAGCAATGGAACAGTAACTCCCAAATTCAAAAGTGAAAAACCCGGGAAACCTTAGGAAGCAAGAAGGGACCTTCTGACCAACAGTAGAACAACCTTACTTGAGTACCAAACCTCACTACCAACAACAGTGCGCCACCCAGGACCGCCGTGCGCCGCCAGAGGGAAGCCATTAGAATCCAAACCCCAACAAAGCAAACCAGGAAGAAGGCGCCATTATATATATATATATAGCCGCAAAAACATATTTTTTTTTACCACAAAAAAAGATAAATTTTATTAAGTAAAGGTGGTTTTATTACATCTGACATGAGGAATGGTTAATAAATCCCCATGCAAAAGAGCTCTAAGAACAGAAAAGGAAGAAGATAGAAACTCTGAAGAAGAGCTGGAGTTACAAACTATTTCCTTACTAGAAGTAGCTCTCTTGGCCAACCAATTTGCAGGTTGATTCCCCTCTCTATGAACATGACTCCAAATAATAGTTAACTTAGAGGATAACTTTAAGATCATATTAAACCAAATAAGAATATTCCAAGGGACAGCAACTTTATTCAATAACATCTGCACCAAAAGCAATGAATCCATCTCCATGTGAATGAAATTTTGATTATTAATGAAGGCAGCTTTAAGACCCCAGTAAGCAGCAATTATTTCAATTTCAAGACTATTCTCGCCATAATTGGAGCAGATAGAAACCAAATACAATTACCCTGATAATTCCTGCAAATTGCCCCAATTCCAGCACCCAAAGAAGAATGGCTTCCATCAGTATTTATTTTAATCCAAGGAGCCTTTGGCAATCTCTAAATAACAAGTTTGACTTTGTTAATAACTGAATTATGTTGGGAATTAAGTATTTTCCTAGCCTTATGAATATAAGTTAGACAATTTCTGGTAATATGCTGAAAAGAACATTCCTTGCTATTAAAAATAGCATCATTCCTCTCCATCCAGATAAACCAAAAGATAATAAGAGGGATAAAATAATCAGGAGAATCTTTCCAATCTTGCCAACATAAATCAATGCTAATCCATGAAAAACATTTAGAAGACAGTCCAAGAATATCCAAAATAGATTTCCATACATCTTGAACAATACAGCACCTTATAAATATGTGAGAAATTGATTCTTCATTAGAATGGCAGAAATGACAAATAGAAGGTCCTCGAATGCCCTTTAATTTTAAAATATCATCTGTTGGAAGAAACTTCCTAAAAAGTCTCCAACAGAAAAACGACATGGAAGGTGTTAAAATTTTGTTCCAAAGCTTCTTCCCCCAATCATTAGTAGAGCAGGTTTCTCTAAAAAGAAACTTAGACAAGCTTTGATTTGGTGGAATTTTAGTTACTAATCTATCTCTTTTGGCTGGGTGAATAGGAATATTCAGAATTTTCTTTTGAGTTGCATAATCAACACATCTACTAAGCTTATTGATATCCCATTCTGAATTGGTCCAACAATTAGCTACTTTCTGAATGGAATGATTAGCATAATGTTCAAACAAAGAATCATTAAAAAACCACTTATCCCTCCAAAAGTGAATTTGCCCATCCCCAAGCTCCCAAACAAAAAGTTGTTCAGCATCATCTCTAATTTTCAGTAATTGCTTCCAGTTTATTGAGTCTCCAGCCTTCACCTGAACTTGAGTGGGATGAATATTATGACAGTACTTTCCATGCATAAACTTAGACCATAAGGAAATCTTTTCTCTAAAGTTAATCCACTGTTTACAGTAAAAGGAAAAACTAATTTGTTGAAAACTTTTAAAACCTAAGCCACCACTAGCAATAGGTTTACAAACTTTATCCCCAATTGGTCCAATGCATTTGTTTATGATGACCTTCCCAAAGAAATTTGTTGAAGATAATTGAAAGTAATTTTTGTGTGCTTTTTTTCATCTTGACCAATTGTAGTATATAGAGAGGATAAGATGTTAAAATACTCTTGAGAAGGGTAATTCGACCACCATTTGACAAAAATGAATTTGTCCAACATTGAATTTGAGCAGAAATTCTATTTACCACTTCATCATAATGAGAATGTCTTAGTCTACCTTTGATTAAAGGAAATCCCAAATACTTGAAAGGATATTTGGCTTCCTTAAAACCAGTGAAATCAGCAATCCACATCTTAGAGTTAGCATTGATGTTAGAACTGGGTCAAAAATGACATTTGGACTTGTTGAAAGTCATACCAGAAACATCTTCAAAATCAGCCAAAGCCTTCATTAAGCATCTTATGGAAGTTTTACTACCATTCCAGAAAACAATGACATCATCAGCAAAAGCCAGATGAGTTGAGTAGATCTGTGTTGAAACTGAGTATAAGGATGAGTGATCTGAACATTATTGATGAGCTTGGAGAGGTAGTCAAATGCCAATATAAAGATATAAGGAGAAAGGGGGTCTCCTTGTTTAATGCCTCTACCTGCTTGAAAAAACCCTTTGCTCTCTCCATTAATGAAAACACTGTAATAATTATTACTTAGCCACCTTGAAATAATTCCACAGCAATCGAAGCTGAACCCTTTAGCGAGAAAGTACTTTAAGAATAAAGGACCAACTTATAGTATCAAAGGCTTTAGAAAGATCCAGGTTTAAGAATCGGATTAGAACCTCTACAAGGCTTATCAATATCGGTGAGCAATTCTTGAGCCAATAAAATATTTTCACTTATACTTCTTCCTTTGACAAAAGCAGATTGATTTTTTGAGATCAATGTATCCATAAAAGGCTGAATTCTGGTCACAAGAATCTTGCTTATAATTTTTGAAAAAGTTGAAGTGATGTTGATAGGCCTGAAGTCATGCCAACACTCTTTCTTTTTATCCTTTGGTATAAGAATAATAGAAGAGGAGACAAAATACTTAGGAAGGTCCACTCCTTGGAAAAAATACTTAACAGCCTCAAGAACATCCAACCTAATAATTTGCCAAAATTTCTTGTAGAAATCGGGAGTAAATCCATCAGGTCCTGCTGTCCTGTTACTATCCAGTGAATTAATAGCAGCTAATACTTCATCTTCTTTTGATAATCTGGATAGTTGACAGTCCTTAGCCAACTGTAATTAAGTATGCATAAGATTATTAAAGAGGACATTTGAGTTGGTATCATGATAAGAGAATAGAGTCTTAAAATATTTAACTGCATCATCCCAATTTCCTGAGAAGTAGAAAGCCAGATATTATTTATAGATTAATTCTCAGAATAGTATTAATGGATCTTCTATGTTTAATTATAGCATGGAAAAATTTTGAATTCCTATCACCATGTAGGAAATGATTAACTGAAGCCTTCTGTTGAAGAAAAAGCTCTTCTTGTAATATAGTAGAATTCAGAATCTCATTAGCCTCCATCAGATCATTTTCAGTTTTTCTTCCATCTTCCACTTCAAGTTTTACCTGAGCCACCATAGTTTCAGCTTTCTGAATATTTTGTGTAAGATGCCCAAAATCAGTACAATTCCAACTGGTTAAAGCCTTAGCAACAAATTTATGAAGTTGCCATAACTTCAACAATGGATTAGTAGCAGAATAATGATTAGGAAGATTCCAATGATTCTTAACAACTTGATAACAACTAGGATTAGAAGACCATACATTTAAGTATCTGAAACCAGTATGTTTTGTATTAGTAAAATGAGAGAATTGAACCAGTAAAGGAGCATGATCAGAACCAAGTCTTGCTAGATGCTTAACCTTAGAAAGGTTAAACATATCTCGCCAGAGTTGATTAGCAAAAATTCTGTCCAATCTTTCATAGAGAGAACCTCTTCTCCAAGTAAATGGAGAACCTTCAAACCCAATATCAAATAGCTTAGCAGAACTAACTTGATTAGTAAAATTTAGCATATCTTGTAGATTAGGATTCCTTCCTCCTTTCTTCTCACTAGGATGTAAAATACAATTAAAATCACCACCAACAATCCAGCCTTCATCCATATTCTGACCAATAATCTTCAATTGAGACCAAAGTTCAGATCTACCAGCAATAGTAGAAGAAGCATAAACAAAAGTGGCAAAGCCTTTAAATTGATCAAGTTCAAAGTGCAAATGTAAAAATTGAGGATGATCAATAAGAATATCAATTCTCAACTCCTTTCTACTAAGAAGCCAGATCTTATTAGTAGAATTAAAAACAAAAGAAAATCTAGAAAACTTTCTTAAGAATCTGTCAAAATTCTTTTTCACCCAAAATTTATGAGCCCTGTTGAGACTGAGAATTCTGTTAAGAGAGCCAGGGTTAGCTACTCCCCTAACATTCCAGCACAAAAATTTAATCATGGGTAGATCTACTTCCTCTAGTAAGCCTAGAAAAAGTATTAGTAGTAGAAGGGATTATATTAGTCAAAGATAATTGCTTTAATTCTTTTTTCTTCTTAGATTTTTGCACCATCCAATCATCCTTCAATTCAATATTGACAACATTCAGTTGATCTGAAGAACTAGTATCCTTATCCTGTGAAGAATTCTGGAAAATAGGATAATTAATGATAGTAGGTGAAACTTCCCTTGTCTGATAAAGAGATAAATCTGTTCTATTAGCAGCATCAACCTCTTTCACTTCTTCATGAAAAGAACCATCAGAATTTAAATTACCAGCAACTTCTGGAGCAGCATCAAATCCCTTATCAGAAACTAGCTGAATAGCATCAACAATAGTTCCAGGAACAGCTGAATCCAGTTCCTTGACTAACTCAATATTAGCATTTGTATTAGAACCAGTATTAGGTGCACAATCAACAAGAGGATTCTCAACAGAAGCAATTGGGTGAGGAACATCTGCAGAAACTGGATCAATGGAACAATTATTCTGGAAAGGTACATTAATCAATAACTCAGCAGATTCAGTAACAGCAGTGGAATCTTTAATCTCATCTGGAGTTAACTTAACTACAGCAGGAATTTCATTAACTTTATCAGGAATAATAATGGCAAGAGCAAGATTCTTTCCTCTTAGCACATCAGCAGCAACCCCGTTCTTATATTTAGGTGGCATAAGATTAGGATGAACTCTATAACAACCTTCCTTAGTATGACCAAACATTTTACAATGATTGCAATAGAATGGTCTTTGTTCCATTATAATAGGTTGCCAATACCCATTATGTGGTGAACCCAGCCAAATTTCATCAACATCTTGAAGAGTAATATCTCTTTCAACAAGGATTCTTGCCATGGAAGGTCTAGACAGATTAAAAGTAGATAAGTCTAATTTAAGTGGTTTCCCCAAGGCAGTACCAATTGCATAAAGAACTTGATGATTAAAGAACTGCAGTTTAAGATTAGGAATTTTAAACCAAACAGGAATGATAGGTGCTTCCTGATTAGAATCAAAATCAGGAGACCATTTCAAGATTTTCATGTAAATACCCTCTATCATAAGAAACTTCTTGGAAAATAAATTGGCATAATCTTCTTCATTTGATAGCTTAATCATAATATGCCTACCATCAAAAAGACCAACTTTCCAATTACCAATAAGCTTCAAATCTTCAAAGAATTTCCTAATTCTTTCCATTTTGGGATGTCCATATTGAAATTTCCCAACAAGTGTAAACTTATGCACATCAACCAAGGAAGCCAGTTCATCATCAGAAAAAATCAAAGCAGGTTTCCCTCCTTTCTTGATAATCGGCTTGATGAATGAACATCCACTTTTACCAGAAGCTGCATCATGGTAGAGTTGAGGAAAGACTAGTTTATCAGAATTATCAATCAAATTAGAGCCCACTACATCCACAAAAGAAGCCTTTCCGTGTAAATTTTGCACTGCCATCCAGAACAAAAAACCAGAACAAAAACAAGAACTCCAGAAACCAGAAAGAAAGAATTCAAAAGAAATTGAATTCACCCGGGAACAAGAAATCAAAAAAACAAGTAAATGAATCAATCCTTAACGGAGCAAGGATTGAAAACACAAAGCAGAAGAAATTTGAACTTTAAGAACCCACCATAATTTTCGGAGTCGTGTCGAATTGCAGATTATAGCCGCAAAAACATATATATATATATATATATATATATATATATATATATATATATATATATTATTTTCTCTCCAAATTCATTCCTTTTCACTTCTTTTTTGCTCCATTTGACTAAAATCATCATAAATGCAACAAAACATGAAGAATATCTTCCATTAAAGTACAACATCACTAAAAATGAGTATTAAATATATATAAAAAATCAAATATATTTTTGGTACATCACATACTAGCCTCAAAAATAAAACTGGGTCAAGTTTTTAGCCATGAAATTAAATATCTGTGTAACTACAGGTCGAATCAAGTATTTGGTGCCACCGTAGGAGACTAAATTTGAAGTAAATATACATTAAAAAAATGCACACATCTAGGGGCGATCAAGTTTTTTGCATCGTTGTCGGGGAAGCAGTGGTATGAACTTTAGGAGAATTTTTTGTTAAACCTTTAAGACTTAGATTTGAAAAATATAATGTTAGTATCTAGTGTATTTAATTATTGTGTGTTTATTTTAAAGAAAAAGCCATAATACCAAAAATTTTCGAGTGCAAAAAGTACTGGATATATGTCCTATTAGTTAAGTCTTTAGATTTGTATGCATAGTTCAGCAGCTACATATCTTGGATCATATGACTCGGATCTAAGGAGAACTTTTAAGAGGATTAGAAAAACCCCACGGAGAAAATTAGAGAGCAATTAAAATATGTATAACCTTGGGATTTGTCGGGGCTGACGACGTTAAACCAAGCACTTTAGGGGAGGCAACCAATTGTTATCTTTGTTAGTGTGTTTATTCGTTGTAATTGTTTGAAGTATGATATGTTTGTTTTTGTGTGGATTGATCAGTTTGATTGATGTTGGTGGATTTTCGGATTATTAGTATATTGATTTGATCTTTATGTGTAATTGTAGATTGATCAGTTTGATTGATGTTGGTGGATGTTTGAATTGTTTGTGGATTGATCTAGCCTTTGTGTGTGTCATGAGGAAGATGATTCCTTAACTTCTTATTAAGGCTAGACTTGTCCTTGCTCTCTTGTAGTATTTGGATTGATGATTCTACCACGACTCGGGTCTCAACTATATTTGAGTTTTATAGGAGACATCTTGAGTTTGGACAGAGACACTCCCATCTAAATTTTATTACTTTCTTTCTCTGACATTTTTTTCATTTGGTAAGATTCATAAACCTATTTGATGAGCAACATGATGATGATCATACAGTTTTGTTATAATTGTTAGAGGTGTTTAATTAAAGGGATAAAGTGACGCCTAAGGTTAGTGCTCGCGAGCCAATATATCAGAGATAATCGTGTCCATGAGATTAGACTTGATAAAAGCATTTAAAAGTACCCAATTTATAAGTGTAGCGATTCTGTTAGAAATTAGAAGTAAGGTAGTGAGATGCGATAAGTTAAAGAAATAATTAACCTTATTTATCTAATATGTTTGTCTTTGTGTTTGTGTTACAAAAGTATAGAGGACTCGGAGTACACTTAAATATATATTCTTATGTTGATACCTATCATGCTTGTTACCTTTCTTTATTTCAAATTTTATTCTAGTATGTTTAGTTTAGATTTACTTCTATTGGAAGTTGTTCTGTCCTGATGAATACTTGTAGATATTTTTATAGACATTTTAGTAGATATAATTTCTGAGCTATTTTCTTCCTGCTTATATTTTATGTACTGAATGTTATATATATTAAAAGCCAAGTTTGCGGGGAAGAAGAAAAATATTAAAAGTTAGAATACTTCCCTTTTACTTTAATATTATTGCAATCATGTTTTAGGCCATATTTACTTTCTTCTATCATTTTATTCTAATTATACATGTATATAAATTTGATAGAATGTTGTAGTAGCAAGAAAATTCCGTTTTTACTTTTTCTTTCTGCTACATTTTATGGAATTGATTTTAAAATATTTAAAAATTCAAGTTTTGTGGGGAGGAAGAAAAATAAAATTTAAAATTAAGCTTATCCTAAAAGATACTACAAATAGATTTTATTTGAGAAATGATTTTTGTTATGTGGAGTTATCTTAACATTAGTAAAATTTTAATTATAAAAATGCAAAAGGAAAACTTAGTAAGGACTTTAGTAATAAGGATGAAACTAAAGTTAAGATGTTTAGTAGAAAATAATAGGGAAATAATTTTATTATTTATAGTTGGAAAATTTGTATTTTTGAAAAATTTTGGATTGTTAGAATAATAACTTTTTAAAAATTTTATGCTTGAGGATTACGACCTAATTAAAAATTAATTAAACTTGAATTTTTTTAAGAAAAAAACTTTGGATCAATCCTAAGCTTAGTTTTAGAAAGTATTAGTAAAATTATTTTTTTTTAGAAGTCATAAATTTGTATACTATTTAATCGATACGTATACTTGTGTGGTTACAGATGCATTAACATTTCAGGTGTATCACGTCGCAGTCGGGTCATTGTCAGTTCCCTAATATTTTCTTGCATTCTTGTAATATTATTTTATGTTGTTTAAGAGCAGAGAAAATTTTGTAAAATATAGCTGAATGGTTGAAACATTTCAACCATGCTAGGTTTTGTGGTTTTTTCCCTTTTATAATTTTCACATAAAAACCAACGGTATCCCATCTATCAGTTGTTTTGTTTCTGTGTGTGTGTTAGATTTTCATATAGTACTAAAAGGTTAATATAGCCTTATCGCCGTGAGTTCTTCCAGGATGCAATAGTTTTGATTTTATTTCTCGGTCAATTGATGAAATCAAATAAATAAATAAAAAACTTACATTTTTGAAATTAAATAGAGGATTCATCAAATTAAATTGATATTATACATATAAGATATATAATTTATGATATTTGGCCATAACCAAGCTTCAACTAACAACTAAAATTTGGATTGCTCATAATCAAACTTTTTAAATTGAATTAATTTTGATTCAGTTGATTTGATTTTATTAAATTTTTTGTTGGTTTTATTTTTCAGGTTTTTAATTTTTAATTCCTACTACAATTAATTTAACCCATTTTAAAAAAATGATCTATCCAAATTTAATGAATTCTCACACGTACATATTTGACCCTTTTTTTTTATTATTTTATTTAACCTACAGGTGACCGTTGGTGTTTAGGGGTGTAAACGAACCGAGCACGAACGAACAAAGCTAGTGTTCGTGTTCGAAATGTTCGAACACATCACTGTTCGTGTTTGGTTCGTTTAACAAACCGAACAAAAAAAGATTGTTCGTGTTCGTCTCGTTTGCTTATCGAACGAATCGAACACAAACTTCCTGGCGAACCGAACACGAATTGTTCGCGAACGAGTTTTTTTTACAGCCCTAGCTTTGATAGCATACTTCCTCAAAATGAAGCAAATTGATCAGGTATTTCGTACACATCAGGTAATCCACACTTCCTCAAAATGAAACAAACCGAATAAGGCGTTTAGGGTTTTGTTTAGAATTTTATTTTAATATATAGTACAGTATATTAATTATAATATTATAATATTTATATTCATATAATTAATACTATAATATTATTATTGTTTTTAATAATTTATCATATATTATAATTTATAGAAGTTTAATTATTTAAAATATGATAAATTTTTATAATATTTAATTATTTTTAAAATATCATAAATTTTTTATACATAATTATTTTAACTTATTTTATATTTCGAATAATAACGAACCGAACACGAACGAACACATAACTATTCGTGTTTGGTTCGTTTAACAAACCGAACGAAAAAAAATGTTCATGTTCGTCTCGTTTGCTTATCGAACAAATCGAACACAAACTTCTTGGTGAACCGAACAAAAACTGTTCGCAAACAACGAGCTTTTTTGATAGCCCTATTGGTGTTGCAGGCAGCTAAAATGTAAACAGAGAACAATTGAAGGTTTAGACAATGTGGGGAGATGTAACTAGGCTTGTAGCATTACCCGTATTATCTCTTTATTGTATATTACAATGGATTATTCTCTTTGTACATGTGACTTTTATTTATTGTAAATTACAGTGGATTATCAATTGTTACTCTCAACTTGAGATTTGATTAAAAAATTAGATGAAATTAATAGGTATTTTATTATTTATCTAAAAGAAATGAATTTATTAGCTAAATTTATGATAAGAAAATAATATTAAGTATTCTAAACAAATTAATCACTCTTTTAGCCCAATAAATTGATTGAAGTTTAAAAATCTAATTTAATATTATAACTTTTACATGTGTCAACTAAATATATTGTTCCAACATGCAAAATATGTTGAACATTTCATAAGAATGTGGTTTATTTTAATAGAAGTTCTATTTTGTATTTTGGTTAGATTGCTAGGTCAAATTTATGTTCAGTCTAACTCATTTTTGTTCTTTTGGATATTTTTGGGTGGATTGTAATGTGGTTGAGGAACCCTACTATGAATGTGTTTTGCACTTAAGTTTGGGCTTTAGTTTGGGGATCCTCACCCAACACAAATTTCATACTTTGTTTTGTAATTAACACGTGGGGAGCCGTATAACGTTCCTTTCCCCCAAAAGATATATATATATATATATATATATATATATATATATATATATATATATATATATTGCATAACTTTGGAATAAAACTAAATTTAAAGATAAGAATACTTTATTTTTTAAATGATGTTGATAAGATTTAATTGAAACTATAGATAAATGAAAATATATTTGTAGGAATATTCAATAAAACTTTAGCATCCAATCACTTTATGATGCAAAAAACAGTATTTGTACGTGATAGTTGAGAAATTTATATTGATAATATACTTTCTCAAAATAGTAATAAATAATGAGTGAGCAAATAATAAAATTGATGTTATGACCTTTTTGAAGTTATTTTGTTTCAAAATATGTTGGCGCCATAACTCATTCACTTTATATTTTGAGCAAGAGAATATTGAAAATTTACTAAAAAAGGTACTTCATTCTTTGAACCATGATAACATGAAGTTCAAGGTAAACATAGTTTTTATCATTTTTCTATGGACGACGGTTTCATTGCAGAATGTCTGTGATTGTGATAATAGAAGTTATTTTCAAATTGGCACGCAACCGGCAGTTGGTTAGTTACGTCAATGTCATTCTACTTCATCTCGAGCAACATAATAGCTCTAATATATCTAGTCTGTACATAAATTCGACACCCACAAGAATAAATAAAAATGAGATATTTCAATATTTCAATAAGCATAGAAGCACCATAAATTTACTTTTATTTTTCAAATAATGATTTTTAATTTCTCATTAGATTACTGCGACTTATTAAAATAAATATTGTGAGTGTGCCAATACAACAAATAAGTGTAGGCTCGAATTTGAGGTTCCATCTAACCTAATTTTTGAAAGCTGCAGCCGGATGGATGGTCAATTTAAAAAAAAAAAAAAAAATTAGTGATAACTTAAAATTGACTACAATAACGAAAAGTATTAGTTATCCCAAATATAGCCAATCAAATGATATCTACAAATGATTATGTTCAGCATTAACAGATAATACAAGAGTGAGATGAAAATATTAATTTTGGTTATTCTTTAGAAGATGCGTCGTCATTATAGAAATACTATACTCTATATGAGTTGGTGGAAGATAAGTTCCAAATAAGGTTGAACTACAATTTATATTATATTATTGTCCAATAAGAATAATGTAAATAATAAGATAATTTATCAAATAAGAGTAGATATGTTGTTATTTGCATCATCATGACATCCCTATAGTTATTGTTCTAAGTAATGACATGCATCATATAAGAAAAATCTTGTTGGGACATGAAGAATCTCAATTACATCTACACTGTAGGCATGCACTCATTTCAATATAGATCGAAAACATAATTTGAGGTTGGAATCTTTTCAAAACCTCATTCAAACTTTATTTTAAGAGAATTTTTAACCTAGGATTTTCTTAGTGTCTCCATCCTTTACTAACCTGACAAAATTGCTAGTAGTGGAAGGGATAATGAATGCATTATAGTCTACTTAATAAAAGGTGTTCCAAAACCAACTTTTCCAATAGATGGTAAAAAGGGATCACATAAGAGGACCTACTAAAAGCTTTGAAATGGTGGTGATCTAAAGGCTTGATGAAGGCTCTAAACATGCTTTGAGATAGCCACAAGCGAAGGTGCTTTGATGAGAGGAGCAACATTTAAATTAAAAAAATTGTGAAAAACTAGAGGAAATGCCTCTCATTCTTTAAATAAAAGGATGATTCAGCTAAAATATTTTGTTTGAGCATATTTATTTAAAAGAAAATAAAAATAACACATATCAAAACAATCACATTATATGACATTCGATCAACTATCTTATTTTATGATGTTGTTACATTATAACCTATAAATAAATAAAAAAATCTAAGGAAATCACATAAAATATATGCTAGGCTGTTGACTTTTATATGGATATATTACTTTCTCAAAATAGTAACAAATAATAAGCGAGTAAATAGTAACATTGATGATACGACCTTTATGATGTAATTTTTTTTTTAAATATGTTGGCGTCACAACTCATTCACTTCATCTTTTGAGGAGTAACTTTGTAAATTTAATAGAAAAGAACACTTAATTCTTTGAACCATGATAACATGAAATACATGGGAAACATAGTTTTTATCAATACTAGATTGGAGAAATTTATATAGATATATTCACTTTCTAAAAATAGTAACAGATAATGAGTGAACAAACAATTACATTAATGCTACGACCTTTTTGAAGTATTTTAGTTTGAAAATATATTGGCATCAGAACTCATTCACTTCATATTTCGAGCAAGAAAATAATAAAAATTTAGTAGAAAAAAATACTTCATTCTTTGAACTATGATAATATGAAGTTCACGATAAACATAGTTTTTATCATTTTTCTATGGACGGTGGATCCATTGCAATGAATGCCCGTGATGATGAAATTACACAAGTTGTTTTCAAATTGGCATGCAACAAGCAATTGGTTATGTTTCATTTTGCTTTCTCTCAAGCAACAAAATGATGCTAATATGACAACACTGCACATAAATTCAACATCCAAAAGAATAAAGAGCTATGAGATATTTTAATAAGTATAGGATCACCATAAGTTCACTTTTACTTCTAAAAAATGATTATTATATTCTCAAGAGATCGATGCAATTTATTAAAACAAATATAGTGAGTGTATCACGAAAGCAAGTGATAGGCTTGAGACTGAAGTCCATCCGATACAAATTTTGAACGTTACAATATAATGGATAGTCAATTTAAGGGAAAAAAAATAGTGAAAGTGATAGTTTCTTAAAATTGTTAACACTATCAAAAAGTATTAGTTATCCAAATTATAGCCAATCAAATAATATCAACAAATGATTATGTTCAGTGTTGACGGACAACACAAAAGTGAGATAAAAATATTAACTTTGATTTTGCTTTAGAGGATGTGGCCTCATTTTAGAAATATTGAAATTTGGATGAGTTAGCGGAAGATAAGATCCAAATAAGGTGGAACTACAATTGATATTATATTATTGGTCAATAGGAATAATATAAGAAATAAGATAATTTATCTGATAAGAGTGTATATATAGTTATTTGCATCATCATGATCATCATATAGTTGTCCTTAGTGATTACACGCATCATACAAGAAATATCTAAGTGGGACATGAAGACTCAAGTACATCTACTCTGCAGGCTTGCACTCATTTCAATATAGTTCAAACACTTGATGTGAGATTTGAACATCTTCAGAACACTATAGGAAATATATTTTAAGAATATTTTTTAACCGAGGATTTTCTTAGTGTCTCCATCCTTTAATAACCTAAGAGAATTGCTAGTGTTAGAAGAGATAATGAATGCATTATAGCCAATTAATAAAAGGTGTAACAAAACTAACTTTTCCATTTGATGTTAGAAGGGATCACATAAGAGAACTTACTAAAGGCTTTGAAATGGAGTTGATCTAATGACTTTGATAAAGACTATTTAATCATGCTTTGACACAGCCACAAGCGAAGATGATGAACGGAGCAATATTCAAATTCAATAATTTGTGAATATCTGAGGGAATGTCTCTCGTTTTTTAAATGAAAATATATGTTCACCTAAAATATTTTTTTCGGCATTTTTATTTAAAGAAAATAAAAATAGCACATATCAAAACAATCATATAGTAAGACATTAGATCACCTCTCTTATCTTAATACTGTTATTACAATATAACCAATAAAAAACTCAAAGAAAATATAAGAAAATCACATAAAATATAATGCTAGGCTGTTGAAGTTTATATAGACATATAACTTTATCAAAATAGTATAAATAATGAGTGAGCAAATAGTAACATTGATGATACGAGCTTTGTGAAGTAATTTTGTCTCAAAATATGTTGGCATCACAACTCATTTACTTCATATTTCGAGCAAGACACAATTGAAATTTTAACGGAAAAGAATGTTTCACTCTTTGAACTATGATAACATGAAGCTCACGGCAAACATAGTTTTTATCAATGCTAGACTCGAGAAATTTATATAAATATATTTACTTTCTAAACATAGTAACAAATAATGAGTGAAAAAATAGTAACATTGATGCTACGACCTTTTTGAACTTATTTTATTTCAAAATATGTTGGCGTCAGAACTCATTCACTTCATATTCCGAGCAAGACAACATTGAAAATTTAGAAGAAACGAATACTTCATCTTTGAACTATAATAATATGAAGTTCACGACAAACATAGTTTTCATTTTTCTATGGACGACGGATTCATTGCAATATACGTTTGTGAGAATGAAATTACAGAACCTATTTTCAATTTGGCATCTAACAAGCAGTTCGTTATTTAGGCTAAAGTCATTATCCTTCCTCTCAAGCAATAAAAAGATGCTAATATAACAAATCTGTACATAGATTCAACATCTACAACAATAAAGAACTATGAGATATTTCAAAAAGTATAGAAGCACCATAAATTTACTTTTAATTTTCAAATAATGATATTACATTCTCATGAGGTTGCTGCAATTTATTAAACAAATGTAGTGAGTGTGCCAAGGTAACAACTAAGTGATAGGCTTGAAATTGAAGTTCTTGAAAGCTACAACACAATGGATAATCAATTAAAAAAAAAATTGTGATAGTAATAGTTTCTTAGAAATTGATGACACTAATAAAAAGTATCAATTATCCCAAGTATAGCCAATCAAATGATATCAACAAATTATTATTTTCTTAATTGACAAACAACACAAAGGCGAGATGAAAATATTAACTTCGATTATTCTTTAGAGCATGCAGCCTCACTTTGGAAATACTATAATCTGGATGAGTTTGTGGAATAAAAGTTCCAAATAAGGTGGAACTGCAATTTATATTATACTATTGGTGCATCATCATTATCATCCATATAATTCTCCTTAGTGATTACATGCATCATATAAGAAATATTTCGGTGGACATTAACAATCTCAAGTACATCTACTCTGCAGGCATGCACTCATTTTAATAAAGTTCAAACAATTAATGAGAGGTTTGAACCTCTTCAGAAGCCCCTTTGAAATTTATTTTAAGAGTATTTTTTAACCTAGGATTTTCTTAATGTCTCTATCCTTTAATAACCTAAAAGAACTGCTAGCGTTAGAAAGGATGATGAATACATTATAGTGTAATTAATAAAAGGTGTACCAAAACTAACTCTTCCAATAGATGTTAAAAGGGAACTTACTAAAGGCTTTGAAATGGAGTTGATCTAAAGGCTTTAATAAAAGGCTCTATTCAAATATGCTTTGAGACAGCCACAAGCAAAGATGCTTAGATTTGAGGAGTAATATTCAAATTCAAATATTTGTGAAAACTCATAAGGAAATGTCTCTCATTTTTTAAATACGATAGATTCATCTAAAATATTTTTTTGGGCATATTTATTTAAAAGAAAATAAACACATCCAAATAATCAAATAAACACATCCAAATAATCACATTATAAGACATTATATCAACTCTCTTATTTTATGATGATATTACATTATAACCTATAAAAAAAGTCGAAAAAAAATCTAAGAGAGTTACATAAAATATAATGCCAGAAGATTGCTGATGTTCTGTAAGCATTCGATAAAAAAAATTGATAGCTTAAACCCTAAAAGTTATGAATGGAAGATGATGAATAGACTTGTGATGTTATGGTAATGAGAACTGTCATTTGATGGCCAGTAGTGGGCAAAAAAGAAAAAAAAACATTGGAGAGCAGTTAGTATACTAACTAAAATCTTCTCCATCATCTTTACAACCATTGTCATCAATTATTAGTTTATTGCAAAGAAGAGATTAAGTTTTCAACCAAAAAACAAAGTTCTAACATCTCACCTTTCATATGTTTTGGTTAACAAAATTTTTGTGCTTGGATTTGTAGAGGATTTGAGTATCCAATGGTTATTGACATCCCACGTAGAGAAAAGAATAATGCCCAGACCAAATAATTCACTTTATCATATGTCTATACGTGGATAACAAAATTCATTAAAGTTTTTAAGCAGCATTTACATTCATACCACACAATTCATTACTTATCAAACACCTAAATAACAATTCATATTTACATGCATAACGCTCAATTATTTAACATGGCATCAAAAAAATCATCACTGCATCTTTAAAAGTGAAATACAAATTTTCATGCAGTTTTATGCCACCAATATCGACAACACTTTAAAATGTTTGTTAAATATAATATAACATTATGTGTGTGTGTGCAAGTATATATATATATATATATAAAGGTCAAATTCCGTCACAAATACTAGCAAGTGCCTCATGAATCAGAGCAGCCGTTACCTCATTTTCTGTGCAAACTACAGTTTTGGTCTCGTTTGTTTCAATCACAGCCTTCTCAGACACTCTGATGCGCACAGGCTGAGTATCATTATATGAACCGGCAACCTTATTCTCAATAGAGCAATCTATTCCCTTCTCTTTTAAAGCTACCAGCAGACGAGCAGCATCTACGGAACCCCATAAAAGTATTCTCAAACTGGGAAGATAGATTGGCTTCTTCGGAGAGACTAAGAAATACTTCCCCCTGCTTAGAACAAGCTTCCCTCTCAGCCTAGCAATGGCCATTTCTTTCGAATATAATCTTCGGGGTTGTAGCTGAAACGCAAGGTCCGTTGCTAAACGTCCTTCGAAATCGTTTTGCAGACTCGGAACCCGTAGAGTTGAGTTTACACAGTAAAATAAGAGTGAAAATGAACTGTTGTGTTGAGAATTACAAAGTGGCCTTAAATCTTCAGGGAACTGTAATGGAATGAAAAAGGAGATTACGTATTGGAAGAGTTGGATTGGATGTCAGTAATAGAAGGAAGATGAATGGTTGAATGAATGGATGATACAAGCTAAGAAATACCAGAACAAGCTTTGGCTGGAGGAAGCTTAGCAGAGGAAAAATTTTGTGCTTCCTGCAAAATAGGT
The DNA here is from genome assembly GCA_022702705.1 of Papilionanthe hookeriana x Papilionanthe teres. Lineage (NCBI taxonomy): Eukaryota > Viridiplantae > Streptophyta > Magnoliopsida > Asparagales > Orchidaceae > Papilionanthe > Papilionanthe hookeriana x Papilionanthe teres. Next base: position 9,426,147 of record CM040432.1, on the reverse strand, counting down.
ATAAAAGTTTGAGGTGTAAGAACCCAGAATATATTATTTATGTATTTAATAAGTATTAGACATAGGGGCATTTACATACATACCACCTAAGTCTTATGTAATCCAAAACAAAAACCTTACTTTTTAGGTTAATACCACCCAAAATTTTCAGAATATACCACTACTTTAACTTTTACAAAGTGAAATACACATTTTTAATGCACTAGTAAGGTGATATTTATGTAAAAAATAAAGTTTAGGTGTTATATATGTAAATACATAAGAACTAAGTGGCAAGTATGTAAATCTTCCAAAAGTAATAAAGAAAAGTATTCTAGGCATGACATTTTCATTTGATGAAATCTGAAATTTTTGGTAAATACATAAGAACTAAGTGGCAAGTATGTAAATCTTCCAAAAGTAATAAAGAAAAGTGTTCTAGGCATGACATTTTCATTTGATGAAATTTGAAATTTTTTGAAAATATTAAAAACTAATTTAATTTAGAAAAGTTGGTTTAGAAAAACTAAAAGTTTAATTTATATAAACAGTGTGTGTTGTGCGTAGATGTTTTAAATACAACTTATGTTAAGAAAGACAGAGGTAGACCTAGGAAAACTTGGGCTTATTGCATAAAAAATGATCTTAATTTATTAGAATTAAACGAAAATTTGACACTAAATAGGACGCAATGGAGAAAAAGGATTCATGTAGCCGACCCCACTTAGTGGGATTAAGGCTTTGTTGTTGTTGTAGTGAGTGTTGTGTGTGCACACACATTTTACCGTGCCATAATAATAAGTGTGTAACAAATTGCATATAATGATATGTTTCACATTAATTAGAGACTCGAGAATGATAATTTATATATGTGACATCTTTAGATCAGAAATAGATTTTATTATTCCCCTCACTTGGCATAAGTAGTTTAAATTCTCGTACCATAAAGATGTGCTCTTCTTTAATTTGATAACAGCTAGTTTTAACTTTCTGTTAAGTAGAATGTCATTGTACTAAAAAATTATATTAATGCGACTGTCAAGATCCGACCAAAATCCTAGCTTCTCCTCTAATATTCTATATGTCAAATCGTCGGGTTATTATTTCATAGCTAGAATTTCCAAATGGAAGTGACTCACTTCCTCCGCTCAATTTGGAGAGTCATTGTTATGGCTATGAGTGACCTCATCAGATTGTTTCCTCTCAAAAGTAACAAACCTCTATTGTAGTTGAAGCATTGCATGTCTTTCATAGGGAGCACCATAACACCCTGTTTAGGTTTCCTCTTGGGTATGACATTATATTCTTCCAATGAAAGTTCTAATGGAAAAATAAAATTTGAAGTTTACAATTAGGGTTAAGGGTTAAGGCTAAGGCCAGGGCAAGGTTTAGAGCGACGTGGGTGATGTGGGAAAAAATTTTTGGTGGAGGTGTGAGGTTATGTTCTATGTATTCTTGAATTAGGTGTAGGAAGGATAAATCTATATAAATTTAGGGTTTGTCGGGCTTTGATATCAGATGATACCATTCTAGAGTTCATGGATGGTGTTTAGTTAGCAGGTCTTGCAGGGAGATGGTTGGAGAATAGCAAAGGAATGATAATACAAGGTCAACGATATGTCAAAGGGGATAGTGCTTTCGTTGGTTGTCTTTGTAGAGGGAAAAACAAAACAACGATATATAGACAGTGAGGAAAATCCACCACCCCCACAAAAGGAAAATATACAACACTTCAAAGAGCATATAACATAAAATAAAATCTCCAAAACAAAAACACAATAGAGAAATTCTCTCCAATAGAAAAAAATAATAATAGAGAAATAAAGAAAAAGCAAATAGGCCTGAAAAGACAAAACTCAAACTAAATTTGATAATCATACTAGAAATTGTCGGTGTGATAATTCAGTACTCATCGTACATCAATTCTGTGAAAGACAGAATCCCACATTACAGGATCGAGTCTGCAATTACGTGACAAGATCGAGATAAGAATTTCTAAGAAGCTTCCCTTAGTGGCTCCTTCATAGAACTCCTATGCTTCCACACCATTCAGACCTACACCTCCAATTGCCCAGCATCCCCATTCCTTTGCTAATACTATTTATAGACTTTAATGATTTAAGAGCTTATTCTTCCACTTCAAAGAGCCATTTTTCTTTATTTTCTCATCAAGATCCAATAACACCACCTCATAAGCATCCATCCACTTATCTTAACCAATCTACTTTATAGCTTATTAGGACTCTTTATTTTTCTTTATAATTGCCAACTTATTGAGCGTCCTAGAACGGAGATTATCCATAATTTTTTAACTTATTTACAATTGATTAGTGGCCACACAATTGGTTTTATTCACCTTATTATTATTGAACTGCCTTTATACGTATGCTACACCACAAGGCCTTTATTTGAAGAACCTACTATTTTGATGGTTTTTCAACAGATATGACAAAATGGCCACACCATTTTTATCTTTCTAAGAAATCACCTAGCACCTTAGTTCGGATTTTATTCTCTACATTGCTTACATTATTTTAACCAATCTACTTTATATTCCTTGATTCTATATTTGCAAGCATTTTTCACAAGAATCATCTTTCAAAGTCTTTTGTGATCGTTGTTACGACCTAGCCTGATAACTCCGAATTAACAGTGTGAAAACTGTGGTCAAACATATTAACCCATTTTTAAAAACTATAATAGCTTCTAATAATAAAAAAATCCACTAAAAACTACACAATACACTAAATTGTAATCAAATCCAACCAAAATATCAAAGTCTGAAAGTAAAACAATATCACAATCCAGCCAATAACAGTACAACCTCAATCTGAAATAAACAATACAAGAAATTAGAATCATAACAAACAACATACTACCTAGTATTAGTAAACTTCCTTCTATGAATCAAATCCCTAATGTCAATAATAACATTATAGTATTTTACAAAAAACTTGTACTCGTAGGTACCCTCAAAATTTTACACCTAAAGATATACTTTTATCATTTTCATTTTCTTTTTTGTGCATGGGTACAATAGAACCCCTAGCTAGTACCATAAGGGAGTACATCATAATTGACTTGATCTTTTACATTTCACTTCCTTTTTTATTTTATCCAAATCAATGAATAACTATTTACCCTTTCCCATTTCATTCATTTTCATTTTAAAGATTCTTTAACTTTCAATATGCATAAGTTCAGAAAGTATTTTTAAGACAATGATACAAGTGTTTTTTAAATAAAACATTAATTCAATACACATAAGAAAGCAATTACTCACCTGGACCCTCAAATGCCTCTCTTTCCCTTGAATTCCCTTTTCATATTCTTTAATTAACAATCATTGCACATTTAATCATTGATTTAAATTCATTATATTAATATCTACTTAATAACATCTTTATTAATTAAAGAAAAAATTCTTATACATATAGATAAGTAAAACACTCAAATTCTTATCTTCTTAAAATTTGCTCAGATCGATATTTCTTCCCACCAAAACCTTCCACTTATGATACCTGGCTTGAATTCATTAAATTTTGATGTTGATATCATAACATATTTAATTAATTTAATTTATATTATTTAAAAACATAAACCTTAACATACCTTTATTAGTGACTCGGTCCAAATCTTCCTTTAGCTCGCACACAGGCTTGGCTTCCTCTCCCGTATGCTAGGGCCACTCCTTTTCTCTAATTCTTCAAATGGAGCTGCTCGACTATGGCTTCCCTGTTTGTATATCTCTTTCACGTAAAGTCGCAAGTAGCCCTTCTCTTCTTCACCTTCGTTCAACTAGAGTAAAACTTCTCCCGCACAAGAGTTGCTCCAACCCACAAACTAGGGCTTCATTGGGGCTGAATCTCCACTTCACACACGAAGCCGCTCGCCTCGCCGTCTCCTTTCTTCCTTAGCCTAGGTTGCGCATGCAAGGTAAGCATCTTCTCCTTCTATGGTCTCAACACTTCTTGCGCACATCAAAGTGCTACCCTTCTTTGCATGGAAATCTCATAAAGGTTTTTTCTCCACCGGTTGGCTAGGGCACAAACACTAGCCTTACTCTTCTTCCTTATCCTTCACTGTAGCCTCTTCCTCTTCTTCCTCTATCTCTCGCTTTCTTTGTTTGTTTGGTCTGAATGGCACGGGCGACTCTAAAGGCGCAATTGTAGAGACACTTATCCCTTACTATCTATTTAAGTTTTAGTATTTTTATTTATTATTATTATTATTATTTATTCTTTACACAGATATTACAATCATAGTCTTCATTGAATCTGGCATTAGTTTTTAATTAGAAAAGGTGTGGATTGGTTTATTGGTTTATGAATATTAGCAGACTTGAATTTTAAGAAATATTTTGGTATAATTCCTTGGAATGCATCGAAGTCATATCCAACAGAAACAATCAAAGGACCAAATGTGATCCTCTAACACTTTGGAGGCAACTCCTCTATCAAATCATGTCTATAATCAAAACTTCTTTTAAATTTCCTCACGGATTTGAGGCTCATGCCTACAATTGTTACCAATCTAGTGGCGACCACATCTACAACTACAGGTATAACCAATAATCCTACTCCACTTCTTACAGAAAACCTAGCCTCCCTCCAATTTGTGAACACAACAATGATCAAGATGCCCTGCACGCTTAAGATCCAATTGAGAACATAAAGAATGTTAAATCTCTGGTTGATAAGAGGCTTTATATATATATACCTTTCGTATTCTTGCATTAATCCATTCTCATTACAACAAAATCAAATTTTAAAAATATCCTTCTCCAAATTATTATTAGGCTTCCAAAATCTTGAATTTAAATTTAAATAGCTAATTTTCACAAAAAAAAAGACTTAATTGTTGATTAATTTTCAAATTTTAGAGTTTATAAATATTTATTTATTATTATAAAATTTGGTAAAATAATTGACCAATTTTATTACATATAATATTATAAACTCAAAAAAACAAAAGTTTTAATTTTATTTATTGCCAACTTTAACTTTCTAAAGTAGATTAGCATTATTTTTATATAATCATTTCCATTATAAAAAAAATTAGCTACATACAATAATATTTTTAACTTTTACAGTCATCATATTGGTTCCCTTGTAAATTTCAGCAAGGACAACATTCTTACCACAGTTATGCTTTTACCAGGTAAAGAAGTAATTCTGAAATGTATGCCTAAAAATGGATATTATATGTAGCAACAAATAAAATAAATTTGAACTTACTGAATCCCAGAAATAAATGAACATTCGAGAACCCTCATCAAAACCGTCTTGAATGGTAACAGCGCTACTTCAGCATCTATCCCTTGCTTCATGTTTGAAATTTGTTTAAAATGCAGCATATATGTAAATGAGAAACAACCTCAAGAAAAACAGTCTAAATTTAGTGGAGCTTGCACAAACAGAAAGCAAACTACGTTTACAGTGAAAATACCTGCAGAATAAGCAAACACCTGGAATCCGCATGCCAACGGCTGAGTAGATGAATAGCAGGGCCCAGCCTAAGAGACCAATGAGGCGTGAACACTATGCATGGCTCTTGCCATGCCAATCTAACAAAAATTCAGTTTGGGATGAGAACATTTTATTGGGGCATTTACACACATACCGCACAATTCTTATGTATTTACATACCTAACACCTAAATTTATATTTTGCATATACACCACCCAAATCATTCATATCACATAAAAAATACCACTAATTTAACTTCAAAAAAAAATGCATCTTTGAATACGTAGATAAGATGACATATATGTAAAAATTGAAGTTTAGATGTTATATATGAAAAAGTATAGGAATTAAGTGGTATGTATGTAAATATTCCTTTTTTTGCGAAAAAGGTGAAAAATAAATGTCACTTTAAACATGCAAACTAAAACCGAACTAGAAAAAACCAACATATTATGTCAGCAGATAAATTCGAGGGGGTCGTGACTTTTTGTTGATGGTTAAGATCCCCATCAATAACGCAATAAAAATATATAGCTTTAACTCTAAAAGTAAGTTCTCAATAAAATCTCATTCCTTCACATAATTGATTATAGTTATCTTATTGCTACTATATTACACTTTTTTTTCAAAAAATATTAATGGATAATAATCTTAGTTTATATCCACTGAATTAAAATATCATGCATTGATCATTGTTTTATTAATCATAAGCCTCTTATCTTTTGAAAAACTAACTACATTGCTCCAATTCTGAGAGACATTAATATTGGTCTCATATAATAATACCCTTAAAATTTTTTATTAACATAATTATAAAAAATAAGTTCTCTGTTTACGAAACTTGAGAGGCAGGTGTGGTCACTCGAACTCCTGCTACGCATGGGAAGACTTATACGAGAGAATATTCTCACGTCCCTTACTTGAAAACAAGAGAGACAGAACCAGAGAAATCCAAAAGGAGCGAGAGAAAGCCAGAGGGAGAGAGAGATAGAGAGCGTGAGAAACTGAGAAAAAATGAAGAAAATAAAGCCACAAAAAGAAGAAAGAAGGAAAAAGGGGGAGTGGAAAGGTGCGCTCATCTTTCATGCATAGTCGGCGGTCCAAAGTGCAACGAGCTAAGAGGAGTTGAAGGGTGGGAGATCGAGTGACAATCTTTACAGTTGCTCGAACTAGCTTCAGCAAGAGCAGCCGAAAGAATAAATAAGCCTTCCCCATCGTCTGTTTGCTATCCGAGAGAGGAAAAGATCAAAACTTTATGTGCCTTACCGGAGCAACCAGGAGGGGGGATCGTGTGGCTTGCATGGTCATACGATTGCACCTTATATGCTTAATTTGCAGAAATACGGCAAGACAATGAGGAATGGAAAGAATTGCGAGCTCAAGTAAGATGAAAGTTAATTTATGAAATTTAATTACAAATAAACACAGTTAATTTCAAATAATTTTACAAATGACAATGACTTAATATTGCTAAAACATATGAAGGAACTTTGGTGAGAAAGCTAAAGCAAGAAAAAAGGACTCTATTGTGGAGAAGAATTTCAAGCATGAAGTTCAATTTGAATAATTTATAAATTCTTGGATGGACAATCATACTACATAACATACACAAAGGCAAGTGACTTGCTTGTCCAGCACAGTTGTACGAAGTAGAACGACCACGCAGGGGGGACAAGCAATGGTCTATGCATTACAAACTCAGCATAGGTGAGGTGACCAAACATGCATAGACAACACGCTATAGTAAAGTCATACACTAGACTAATGTTAGGTGAGCTACTCTCCTCGAATATGAAGGGCAAACTTTTGTCACGATCATATGGTGATACATACCATGACGAGTGTGCCAAATGTGCAAATATGCATGTGTGCAAATGTCAACCAAATCAAAAAAGTATGCCCAAATGATATTAGGTTTGGTTGCACAGTGTGCATGCCACCCAAGGAGGAATTACACTTCGCCCGTAAGGCAACCAAACTTCCAAGCAAATGACAATCACAAGCAGAATGAGAGATGTCATGCAAAAGATAGGCATGCACGATGTGGTACATGCCATTTGAGTGCACAATGCAGCACACAAACGGATCGACTAGGATCCTTATGCAAGGATTCAACCATGATCCTTATAGAAAATCGACTAAATTCGTTAACAGTGTCATATGTCGACAAAACGAACATGACAAAATAATATGAAATATATTTTCATCAATGTGAAATTCATACATGTAATTTTACAAATAGATGGTATTTAGACATCAAAATATAATTTTTTTTATGACTTTAAAAATTTTGGCAGCAGGCCAAGATGAATTTTCATACATTTACACATTAGGCATCAAGCCAAAAATCTATTTTTACATTCCTTAGAAGATTGAGCTTTAAGCCAATGCAAAAGTAGATTTTCAGGACTTTAAAAATTTAGGCGTTGAGCCAATGCAATTCATGCACTAAAATTTACACATGCTAGCATATACTTTTCATGCCATGTTTAAACATCACATTTATGTGCTAAGATATAAATGCATATTAGGATGAGCTTAATCATACTCAAAATAAAACCATTTCCCTTAACAGCCTCACTAGGATCCTAAGGTTTAGATGAAGTCGTAGCTACCATACCATCTGTTACGCGACGTAATAGAGAGTCTACCTCTAATTGCTTAGAGAGAAGAGAAGGACTTTTCCTCGAGAGAAAACCTTCACAAGAATGAAGGTTTCCTCTGTGAACATAGCCTTCACGATCTATGGAACGATAATAAAAAAGATTCTTCGTTCACTAGATCAAAATGACTCCACCTATTCACTAAAAGTGGATGTCGTCAGGAGATCACGAGATTATCGTAATCCTGACTGCTGGATTTATTGAACTAAGTCTTTTAGATAGGATCACTCAAGGATCAAAGGAGAAGAAACAATCGAAAAACTTCCTACCACAGGGTTTCCTCTAAAACAGAACTTAGCCTAGTATCTTTAATACCATATCTAAAGGCTTTGCTAGAGAAAAAAAGAAATATGAGTTCAAGAAGTTTTCACCCACGTGATGTTTGCAGATAGGTGCTCTCGGCTTGTTCTTGCTCTTTTCACCGCAAGGATGAAGGTAGCTCCTCCTTGCAAAAGAGCTTCTCCAATAACCTTCAATCTCACATTCACGTTAAGAAGTTATATGGGTAGATGAGGAGAAGAGAAGAAGAATATATTAGGTGAAGTGAAAAAAGAAAAGAGGAAGAAGGTAAAGGTTTCTCACCAAGAGGTATTTTAGCTCTCTCGAGTACTCTAGCAAATGAATTTCAGATCCTTACTCCCCTGAACTAGTCATATATTGGAGGCTTTTTCCATCAACTTGCATTAAAAAAGATCAACGTTTTCCATGTCAAGTCACCCTATTGATTGTTGGAGATGTGGGCAGCAAACAACAGCTTCTTGTTGGACCATCCTATCTATCTCATGCATAATGTGATGATAGGAGATCAAATTGAAAGTTTGTTCCAAATTTTCGACTGGCTAGAATGCAAATGGGACGCATGTACGCCACTATCGGCGGCTGAAACGACTTGGGGGTTTTTGAAAATTACCTTTTTGTTGTTGGGATTTAAAACTTAATTTAATATATATATATATATATATATATATATATATATATATATATATATATTGATTTTTGAAAGTAAAATTTTAAATTTTAAAATATGAGAATGAGAATGGACGGATCTCATTCGTTTAGCAGTTTGAATGAACGAGCGTAATATCGCAAGTAACGCATCTATTCCGAAGAACGTACACCCTACTCGACGATATCGCTCGATCAAATAAACTACGTAATTTATGACATTCGTTCTAGTTCGCGAACCTTTATGTGATCTGATAAATTCCCTATTTAATAAAAAGAATTAAATAGGGTTTATATTACCTGGTTCATAAAGCTCCCTATAGTAGCAGTTCTCTATAAATAATTACCCCTCAAACGACCGAAATCACCTGAGAGAACTCTCGATTTAGATCGTGGCTTCTACCTTCATGAATTCAAGGTAGGTTTTCAACGAATCATGGTAGTAGAAATCCAATAAGTGAAAGGCGCAAATGTAGAACATTTATTTTCCGGAGTTAAAGAAAGAGAGGTAGAGGGATGTCGCTGGATCTCGAGGAGAACTCGACGACTTCCCGTACTATCCTACGTTGGTGCTTTAAATTTTGAAAATGAATTTACTTAAGTTTCAATCCTGCCAATTAATTATAGGGATTACATCTGCATAATATCCGATTATGCAAACAACCTGGAAGATAGGAGGATTTACGTCGTATCGGACGACGACCTCGAAATCCTAAGCGAGTTAGGGCTTATATCGCACTAGCAAGTGCTATGCAAAGTGCCTAAAGGAACGGTAAGGATTTATGTCGCACTAGGCGGACTACCTCGAAGTCCTATAACTCGTTGCTTAGCACTAAGGAATGAGTTTGCACGATGCCGACACGAGTTCTATTGTTGACGGTGGCCGTGCTGCCCTCAAAGACATGCTCTGTGCTCCACGTTGTAGCAAGGTTGCAGTTTAGATTTAGGTTAAAGTGAACATGCAAATTGCTTCATTTCATTTATTATTATTATTATCATTTTTTATTGCAAGTGTGAGTGTGTCTGCAGTGACATGAGCAGTAGTAAAAAGAAGGTAGGAAACATGTACACATGAACATGCTGTAGTGAATAACAGGAAGCAGGCATCACAAGCAAGCTATGCTAAGTATGCTATAGTAAACATGCTACACTAAGCAGGAGTACATGCTACAGGAAATAAAACATGTTATATCGACAGGAATATGCGCTGTAACAAATAAAACATGTTGACTAACATGAGTGCGCAGTCGTAAAAGAAACATGCTACGCTAGCAGTATATATCGTCGAAAAGTAGAGAGCAGTAACGCAAGAATAAAAAGAAGTAACGGTCTAGCAGCTGTACCGTAGCGCTGACGATTACCCGCGTGTATTGTTACTCGTTTATTATTATCACTTTTATCTCCCGGCAGAAAGGCGTCGAGATCGAAACAAAAACGAGAGTGAACGTAGTAAGGAAACCCGACTAAGTACGCTACCATATGTGCAGAAAAAGCGAAATACAGAATCCGGGAATAAATCCAAAAAGAAAAAGGCGAAAGAAAGAAAAAAAGAAAACCCGAAAGAAAGGCGAAATAAAGGAAAGAAAATAGAGAAAAGAGAAGGAATCCTGTAGAAACCTCGAATAAAATCACGAACGAAAACAAAACAAACTCGTAGCGAAAACCACAAAAACACCAAAAGAAGACACTCACAGATGTCCCGCTAAACTCACGGCGAACCGTAAGAAAGCCATGGGGCATCTGAAAAGGACCGTAAAGATGGTGGTGTTAAGGACTCAGTAGCCGCGCCGTATTTCCCACCTCGGCATCGACTACTGTACCAACTTTCTGCGAACGCAGCCTCTAACCCGACTCGAGTAAGCCGACCGTGGACCTTGTAAGTTTTCACACATTTCATTTCGGATTTGCATGCAAGCAAGAAGTTCGCAGTGCAAGTAGGTTGTGTTGTGGTGAGGTAAAACTTTTGTATTTTTCAAATGTATGTATTTCTTGTATTTAAAATATTTTTTGGTCCATGTGCAGACTACCTCTAATCGACTAAGATCGCTAACATCCTGTAGACAACTGGCCAGTGAGAAACCCCGATGACAGCGAATAGTGCCGTGATTCCCGCTCTACTCTCTCCGCAGTCTTCGAGTCGCGCACCATTCTATAATTTTCTCGTAACTTTCTCTTATGCAATTTTATCGTTGTCCCCACCACACTTACAAGCACTGCTGATGATCTCACACATATACATCTAAAGGGGCTATATGTGCACACCTACACGTCCCCTGTAGGTGAGGACATCGAACCAAGAAGCAAGGAGAAAATCAAGGGATGAGGGAACAAGGAAAGAAAATAGGGGAAAGCAACCCACCAAACACAACTCTCGTAAAAGAGGTGAGCTGATTTCCAATAACAATCAAAGCAAGTGAATCACCCTAGACTCCCGACCGTCCTTACACGACCTACAAAGGCCTAAAGTAACACCGACGCTCCCGGAGAGGATGAGGACTAGACTCCTAGGAAAACACCCCTTTTCCCGATTAACGACAGTAAAGAGAACAAACTTAAAATCACCGACAGGGTCTCTAGACTCTAGACCACTACTCGGGGTTCCTCCAAACTCCAAATGCTTGCTAGAAAAGGCTAGACTCAACTAGGGAAAAACAATCCTGTAAAGCTGACACGAGATTCCAATACAAAAGCTAAAACTGCGCTCTCAAATGTCGCAGGTATAAATTCAACTCTTCAAAGCAATCAAACAATGAAATGCAAGTCCGACAATAATTAAAGCATAGACCTGACATAAAAGAAACCCGAGCCATGTAGAAATCGTAAAAAGGGAGGCTACAGGAACAGCAAGAACTAAAGCCGAGCCCCCACCTGTCAGCAAAAGTCACAGAAACCGAGCCCCCATATCAAGTGCTAAGGGGATAGCTGCAGGAACAACAAAACACAAAACCGAGCCCCCACATCAAGTGCAAGGAGCAGACTGCAAGAACAAAGAACACACAAAACCGAGCCCCCACATCAACCGCAGAAGGGGAGCTGCAAGGCAGCAGAGATACAAAACCGAGCCCCCATATCAAGTGCGAAGGAGCAGTACGCAAGAGCAAAGAAACACAAAACCGAAAACCGAGCCCCCATGTCAAGTGCAAGGAGAGTACCGCAAGACGAGCGAGAATAACCAAAACCGAGCCCCAAAATGCCACAGAGTGGCCGCTGCGACGAGAAACGTAACAAAAACCAAGTACCCAAATCAGATGCTAAAGGGGACAGTCGCAGGAGCAGCAAGGTCACCAAGCCGAGCCCCAAAAATGTCACAGGGGTAGCTGCTAAGCAGCAGAAAACAGAACAAAAACCAGTCCCCAAATCTAATACCAAAGGGGACAGCCATAAGACCTCAAAACAAGCTCTCGGGTAGAAGCTAAAACAAGCAAAACCGAGCTTCCCAAATGAAACCAAAACGAATCCTTTAAAGCATTCGAGCAAAGACGAGTATAACACATTAAGATGGGCTCTCGGTAGGGCTAAAATGAGCCAAATGAGGCTTCGCAAAACCCCCAAAATCCAACCCAATGTAAAGAATAAATCCGAGCTACCAAATCAAGCATGAGGCTGAAACAAACATCTCCACACATTCGATATAGCAAAGCATAGAACCATTATGTACTTAACATGAGAACGAATGTGAGAGCTTCCAAATTAAATTAAAATTTCTACATAGCATGCAATTTTGATGAAGAAAGCCATAAGGAGCAAAGCCAAGCCCCAAACATACATATTAAAAAGCTAAGCAAGCTCTTCCATAACTCATGCCAAACGAGAGTAAGGGGCTTCATAATGCATAGCCCAACATGCTAATAAGAGAGGCCAATACCTTGCCTCAAGAACATACTTTTCATGCTTTAGAGAATAGAAAAGAAAGAGAGAAAAGTTCCCAGCATGGCAAATCTGATTTCCTCAAGTAAATGACTAACAATTCACATTAGAACATGCTCAAAACTTCTATTCCTATTCATGCTTCCATCAACAAAGTGCTCCCAAACATCCACACAACATCACACTAGCATGCCACTATGTAGAGGAGGTAAGAAACCACCATTTTAAGCAATTAAACAAGTCATTTCATAACACACAAACATCCAAACTCGAAACTATAAGCGGTGTAAAGCCGAACCAAAAGCAAGGCAACGGGCACCCCGGCCAAACCGAGAAGGAGAAAAGGGGAGAAGAGAGTACCAGTAGAATGCACAAGAAGAGCAAAGAAAATTGGGCTCCAATCCAACACCAAATCCTCACGTCCAAGAGAAATCAGCCAACCCTAAATCCAACTCAAACGGGGCCTTTATAGGCAGAGGAGAGGAAGGAAAGCCACTCCCTACCTGCAGAGATGGATGCAAGTGGAGGAAGGTCAGGGAGATGGCGACAAAGTGTCGCAGCCAAGAGCCGAGGCTCGGCAGCAGGAGCATGAGTCGAGCAAGAGACAAGGCCGCGCGGGAGGATCACGCGAGTGACCATCGCGCAGGGATCACACTCGAGCAGGGATGGGGGGATAACCGCGTGCGGCTCGAGGAGGTAACGACCACAAGGAGGTACCATGCTCGAGCGCGGGAGAAAGCCCAGGAAGCTTCCCTCACACTCGTGCGGGAAGGGCGAGTGTAACCGAGGGGTGAGGCGTGTGATTAGGGCTGGGGTAGGTTAAATAGGTTTAAAATATATAAATATTATTAATTTTATTAAAATCAAGCCCGAAATCACAATTTTCGCCCCGACAGGCCATCGACGCAAACTAAATATCAATTTTAGGTAAAAACGACGTTCTGGACGCATCGGCGAAGTCTGTTTCGCCATCCGAGGTCGTTCGGACAACCTCGTCGACGGTCGAGTCGAAAGTGCGTCAAATCCGGCATTTTCTGAAATTCTGACTTTGACGTCGATCATCCTGGCATTCTGACTTCGGTCTTGATTCGCCGCGGAGTGATTGAAAGCGTCGAGGCTGTGGCTCGAGGAATTTGTGCTCGGTAGTGCAAGAGACGTGCACGAGGCTATCCTATGGTCCGGTGGCCCTATAGGAACTCAATTTGAACTCCTAACGTCAATTCCAACCTGCTATGAGCTAGAGGTACAGAATTTCTTCCGGGATTCCAAAAGAGTGACGAAGTGGCTTCAAGCAATCTAAAACGAGGTAGGCCCATTGCTAGGAGTCTAAGATCGTCAGAGAAGCTCCTAAAGCTAGAACCCTAAATCCTATGAGGAAAACTAAACCTCGACAAAAACGAGGTCAACAAATGGACCCCCAATAGGTGTGGTGTGCCGGACAAGCACACCGCGCGTATTGGTGTTGACCGAAAAGGATCAACAAACCAACACAAAGCTGCCTAAGTAAAATACTTAGGACAGAACGTAGAAAAGGAAAAGAGAGTGAGTTATTTCCGCTGGGGAAATAAGAGGTAATTTTCAACTTAAGAGTTGCAACTTTAATTTTCAATCTTCAATTTTAATTTTATGCAGAGAAAAGAGTAGGGCGAAGGCCCACCCAAATGCATTTATATGCTGAGAAGGATATAGGGCTGAGCCAACTTCAAATGTGCATGCTGAGAAAGAATAGGACGGAGCCTATGCAAAATGCAAAGTACTTCAATTTCAATTGCAATTTCAATTTTAATTTTGTGCTGAGAAAGGAGTGGGGTGAAGGACTACCCTGAATGCAGAGAATATACAGAGAAGGGAGTAGGGCAGAAGCCTATCCCAAATGCTAAGACTGTTTTGATTTCAATTTCAATTTCAATTTTGATTTTGTGCTGAGAGGGTTGAATGTCGAGATTGCGGAGAAAAGAGTAAGACCGCGCATATCCTAATGCAGAGACCGCCGAGGAGGGAGTAGGGCGGAAGCCTCATCCCGAGTGCCGAGAACTCGGCAGAATATCGCCGAGATGGGAGTACGGCGGAAGCCTATCCCGAATGCTAAGATTGCTGAGAATGCTGAGAATGCTGAGAATATGCTGAGAAATGCAGAGAATATGCTGAGAAATGCAGAGAATTGCTGAGAACTACTGAGAGCTGCTGAGAATGCTGAGAATGATGAGAATTGCTGAGAATTGCTGAGAACTGCTGAGAATTGCGACACCCAGGGTGGCTGTAGACGAGTTGCAGCTGCAGCCAGCAAGAGACGGGATCTCTGGCTGGAAACGAGGAAAGGAAGGTTGGGTGGCTATGGGTGGAAGCAAGAGAAGAAGAGGTGGGAGGGCTGGTGGCTGGAAAATAGAGAAGCGCAGTTGGGTAGCTAGAGACTAGAAGCATGAGAAGAGAGGTATGTGAAGGTAATCACCAACTCAAAGTACTATAACACATATCCTCGGATACAGTCCTGACAAATGAAAATGCCTAGAGGCAAAATTCAGGAAGAAAAAAAGAAAAAAAGTTGAACCCTAAAACAACAAGCAACATTTTTATAATAACCAAGAGGGGGGCTGTGGGTGGCGGAGCGACAGCCCCTGTCTTAAGAACCAGTCGATCCACCCTCCCTGTTGGACCGGTACATACCTGCTGTCGAACCGACTAGTTTAGCCTAAGTAAGATTCGCATCATTAAAATATTGATTAGTTAAATCTATCACCTAGGTATCAATTCATGATTAGTTAAATCTATCATCTAGGTATCAAATCATCTTATACTAATGTTGATTGACAATTGCAAATATCATACCTGCTAAAATTATATAACATATACTCAATCTTTGTCCTATTAACTGTAGGCTATTTATTTCCTCAATTCTCCATTGTTCTAACTTTCCACTAATTTTGATAGAGATTTTGTAAATTAGAACTATCTTATCTACAAAAAATATACACCAACATTCTTTGCTTTGAATATATTTTCTTATCATCTTCAAAATCAATACATAAAAACATTGAAATAATATTAATCCTTCAAGCAATTCAACTAAAATTAGAAACTCTTTCAATGCTCCATAATTACTTCTAATACTAATCAAAATTTTATAAATATATCTATTATAAAAAAGGCTCCAACATTATAATAACTTCCCCAAGTAGCAAACTAAAGTTCAAAAGGCAGCTTCTAGAATCTTTTAAAAGATGATCTACAAACCATCCAAAGGTCCTCACAATGACGCGTGAGCGAGATCACTTGCACTCCCCAACATCGGAGGATCAGTCACAAGACGGAAACTTCAGTCCCGTGAGTCATCTAGTGGCAATTTTCCAACCAGATTATTGTCGGGGTATGGAGCCCTTAGTTTGCTATATTTGTATTTATAATTAAGGTTTAGTTTATATTTTAGTATAAACATATTATTTTAAAACCTAGTGGATACTTTTGCTTTTCCTCATGTTATATGGAGACTTCTCTCCCTATTTCTATAATTTTGAGAGTTGTATCCAATGACTTCAAGTATCCCTTACCAGAGCCCCACAAGACCCAATTGATGTCAAGGTTGTGAATAAACTAATATCAAGTATTTGTTAACCGTTTTGAGATTGGGTAGTAGTTATCACCAAATCAAGATGAGATCAAAGGAGTGGAAGACGGATTTTAAGACACAAGATGGGATTGTATGAGCGGACAATAATGCCCTTTGGGCTGTTCAATGCACCAAACACTTTAATATGACTGATGAATTAGATTTTCAGAGCTTTCATTAAGAAATTTGCAATTATGTATTTTGAGAAGATATTGGTATATAGTCAGTTGTTCAGAAGAGAAATATTTGAAGCACTTACAACATGTTTTTGGAGTTCTACAGACAGCAATTGTAAGGTCAACTAAAGATGCGTCACTTTCTCACACCACCGACATTTTTCTAATTTCTATTGAGTCGGCTGACGGTATTGAATGGACCTATGACCCAGACCCCAGTCATTTACTGAAGTACGGTAGTTTCATGAATTGACATTTTTAAACAGGATATCTATCACGAACTTCAGCTCTATAACAACCACCTTGATGGGGCTTTTCAAGTCAAATTGATTCAATTGGTCAAACGAAGCTCAAACTAGCATTGAAGCCTTTCAAAAACAGCTTA
This sequence comes from Papilionanthe hookeriana x Papilionanthe teres, assembly GCA_022702705.1. NCBI lineage: Eukaryota > Viridiplantae > Streptophyta > Magnoliopsida > Asparagales > Orchidaceae > Papilionanthe > Papilionanthe hookeriana x Papilionanthe teres. The sequence continues at coordinate 9,409,060 of CM040432.1, read as the reverse complement.
CTCGGGCCCTTACTCTTGCCCTTGCAGACTTCAAACAGGTATTCAAGGTTAAATTTGATGCCTATAATATGAGAATTGGAGTTATAATGAGTCAAAGTGGACACCTCATTGCATTCTTCAGTAAGAAATTGAACAATTCCAAGAGAAAGTATTCCACATATGATAAGAAGTTATATGTAATAATGAGAGTCCCCAACCATTTGAGTCAATAATTGTTGGCAAACAAGTTCACTCTTTACACAGATCACAAAACCTTGGAGTTTCAAAAAAGTTATAGCAAGCTTAAGAAGATACATGCTTCCTGGTGGAATTCTTATCTTCATTCCATTGTATGCTTAAACACAAGGTAGAGAGTCAATAAAATAGTTGATGCATTGAACTGTCGTCACTTGTTGACCACTAGCATGCAATCAAAGTATACTGGATTTGAAATTTTAAAAGATACATATTCCACTAAAAAAATTTTCAGAAGATTTGTGATTGTTGCTAGGACATGCCATATGGACAATTCTATATATTAAATGGCTACTTATTCTACCAAAATAAATCGTGCATTCCTACGACTTCACTTAGAGAAAAAAAGAGTTATAGGTGTGTCATAATGAAGGCATGATGGGACACTTAGATAGAGATAAAAATTTTCCTAGTAAAAGAGAATTTCTATTGGCCAAGGTCTGTATGAAATATGAAAAGACATGTCAGACAGTGCATGTTATGTAATTTAACAAAAACTCGAGAATATAATATAGGCCTATACACACACCTTCCCGTTCTAGAAGCACCTTAGAAAGATGTGACCATGAATTTTGTGGTGTGTTTACCATGGGCACAACAGAGTAAAAATTCTATTATAGTAGATTGCTTCTCCATGATAGCACATTTTATTCTGTCACAAGATGATGGACGTCGTGCATTGCAGACTTATGATTTGGAGAAACAGTTTGACTACATGACGTACCTAGTGCCATTACTTAAGAAAGTAAAATTTTTCAGTCACTTTAAAGGACTCTATGGGATAAACTAGATACAAATCTCTAGCTCAGTTCAATAGCAAACCCATAGACGAATGGTCTAGTTAGAGGTGGTGAACCGCAATTTACGAACCCTCATGTGTTTTGTGAGAATGAAGTGGGATTTGATTTTTCCGCAAGTTGAGTTTGCCTACAACCGTTCCACTGTTCATAGGTCACAACTAATTTGATATTGTATACGAGCAAAATTCTCACTCCATTAGAGTTAGTGTCGATACTTTCTACGGAGCTTATCATGGATGCAAATGTTAAACTCGAGAAAATTCAAACCTTATGCGAGCAAGTGAAGACAAATTGCTAAGCAAATGCTAAAATATTATAAGAACAAACAAATCCAAAAAAGTTCAGGTTTTAAAGAATGTGACTTGATATGGATTAGGTTGAAAAAGGGATAGTATCATGCATGCTCATTTGGAAAACTTATACCTAGAGTTGGTAGTCTGGAAAACTTATACCTAGAGTTGGTGGTCAATTTAGAATTTTCCAGAGGATTAATAAAAACTCTTATAAAACTGATCTGTCGGGAGACTATAATATTTCTACTATATTTTACATTGTTGACTTGTCACCATATTAAGAAAATCCAGATTTTTCAACAGTAGGTGAAGCCTACCTACCAAAGGAGAGTAATGCGTAACCGAGATCACACAAACTCTAGTACCATGGAATCAGATGCGGGATGGAACTCCCATCCTAGAAGTTATGTAATAGGAATTTTCTCGTATGTCTATTACAGTCGGGCCTTCTGGGGCCCTATTTATGATATTTTGATTTCTAATTATGTTTTAATTCATGTTTTAACATAAATATATTAGTTTGAACCTAGTGCGGACTTTTGTTTTTGGTTTATGTTATTTGGAGGCTTTTCTCCCGATATTTTCTGATTTGGAAAATTATAGCCTAATTTTCTTCAAGTGAATATGTATCTTGATGAGAACAATCGATGGAACCTCCCCAAGTCCACATGCCATCATCCAAGCCGTCAACCCTTCACTCCTTTGTTATCCTTCCTCACAAACATCAACCAATTAGTTATTCCACCCTTCCAAACTCCATAAACGTCACATATTCCCATTGTTTCCCTTTCCCCAACTGCTAGATCCACTTCTTAAACACCATCTAGAAACACTAAGGGTCCTGTTTGGGTCAGCAGCAGTTTATTGAATAATTTGTTGATAAACTGATTAAAAATAATCTGTTGATAAATTAGATGCGGTAGCTATTATAAATTTTTATTTTTATTTTTGGGAAAAGTTAGACCGTAGCCTGATAGCTGTCACCGCACCTAGAAAGGTGCGGTGTGAAAACGTTGTTTTCAGTGTTTAAAAAACGCACAAGCTGCCAAAACGCAGTTTACCCAAACAGACCTGGTACGTTTTTCAAAACACCACTGCACCAAATAAACTAACCCAAACAAGCCCTAAAATGGTGTCACACAAGTTCATAGTGTTTCCCCAGAAAACTAAAATTACTATAAAGAACTCTTCAAAATAGTCTAGAACTAGACATTGTTAGGAAAATCTAAAAAGTTTCCAAGATACACAAATAATAATTCAAAAGAAGAGCATCATAAAATTCAAACACTAAATGCAATTTCAAGGGTATTGAAAGAAATATGAGGCATAAAATAAGAGAAAATAAAAACAAAAAAGGGAATTAAAACATTTCTCTTTGGTGAGCAAAGATTTTCCATACAATTCTCCTATTATATTTAGTTTTTTTTTTCTAGCTTGTTTCAAAAATTCTAGTTTGGTTGAATTTGAATTTGACATTAGCATGTGTTTCCATATTTCTTTCATTAGTATTGGTTATAAAAATGGATGATTTTCTATTCATAATATTAATAAGATTCTTAGTTCTAAACACCAAGTTGTCCACTTCTTTTTTCCTTTTCTCTTAATTAGCTCTCTCTTCCTCTCTCCTTTTTTTTTCTCTAAAAGAGATTGCAAGAGAGCATTCAATGGTCTTAATCAAAAGAAAATTAAGAGAAAAATCAAAACGAAAAATAATATAGATGAAACATATGAGCATAAGACATTGAAGGTTCAATAGATTAATTTTTCCATCTCTCTATTTATTAGATATTTATAGATTAGCTACATTACAAGCACTCACCATCACCTTCATTTCAACTTGGTCAAGCATTCAACATTAGTGGTTTTGTGTGAATCCAAACAATACCAAGTTGGTAATCTAGGCATTACTATCCACTGATTAACCCAGCCTTATCTTATGTAGGTTGAGTTGAAATTACTATTGAATCAATCCTATTGTGGGATCCTTGACTCTAAGAGTAACAAATAAATCAGCCCAAGAACACACCCTTGCAGCCCCATTAAATAAGAAGGTTTGATACTAGCTAAAAGTAATGAATCTGATACGATTCAGAGCAAAAAATCAACATGATTCTCCACAAAAATTAGGGCAAAATAAATTTATTATTTCAACAATTCAAATAAATCAATGAGAATGCATAGATAAGCACCTACGATTCGAGAGGTAGGCGATCTCTATCAATTCCTACAATTTGGGAGGTAGGAAATCTCTTCTAAAACCTAAACCTAAGACTAACAACTCAATCTCATGCATATCCCTAACCCTAGACAAAAAGCCTATTTATACCCAAACAATAACAATAATAAAAGACTAAATTTCCCTTAGGCTTACAAAAGAAAAATTTGCCCTTAAGCTAGGAGCCCTCGTAGCAATCCTCTATCCCTAAAAGACACATTGTCTTCAATGAGGGAAAAAATGAGTGTTCCTCCTCCCCCACAGCTGTTTCTATTTCTTTATTCTCTACGTCCTCGTCCTGCACTATGATAACTTGTAATCTTTGATCCTTGCAACAGTGTCCTGTGGTAAGCTTCTCATCACACCGAAAACATAACACATTGGCTCGCTTCTCCCGAATTTATATCTCTGTAAGGCGCTTGAGTCTCACACCCAGTCGTGGTCCGTTATTTGTCCTGTGCAGCCTCCATTTGGACTTCCATTGTTTGAACTTTTAGCATCATCGTGGTTGTAGCAGTTCCATACGATACTCTATCTGTGGTGTTCCTGCTAGCTTTTTTAATCTGATTCTTGTCTTCCACAATCTGTGCTAGCTCCATCTCCATTAATCTCCACGATCTTAGTAGTTGGAGTGCTGCTCGTACGTGGAGCATTAAGCCCTTCATAAAATTCCCCTCCAGTTCTACTTCAGATCCCCCACAGTCGCCCCAACAAGAGTTCAAATCTCTCCTTATATTCTATGACCGTCCCCACTTGAGTCAATGCATAGAATTTCTTATGTAGGTCTCCTTTCTGGATGACTCGAAAATGTTCCAATAAACAATCCTTAAATTCATCACACGAACGAATGGGATATCTAGCCTCCCTCCAATAAAACCAGGCTAAAGCATTCCCCTCTAAACACATCCCTGCCACCATGAGTTTCTCATCCTCATCTAACATATTCACCGCGAAGTATCGCTCTGCCCGATACATCCACCCATATGCATCCTCATCCATAAAGATCAACATCTTCAACTCCCTAACTCTAACATCTCCGCCCCAACTTCCTCTTTCTCCGTTGTTTACCGCCATGTATCATGGGTAAAACTCCTTCCCTCAACCGTAGTCATATCCTATCCCTGCTTTACTCCCTTTTTTTTCGTGCTCCTTCATACCTCTGACATAATCCCTTCTCCCTGTTTTAGCCTAATCGCCTTCATCAGAATCTCTAATCCACCCCTAATCGGATCCCTTTGAAGAGGTTAGTAATGGTAAATGTTTTCCTCATATTCCTCACCTTCGATCTCGTTTCCTTTTGATCTTGCTACAGATTCAACCATCAACCTTTGGCTAGGGTTTGCAAATTGAGTTTTCAGCAAGTTCTTGGATTGCATCTCAATGAACCTCTTTAGCATCTCTTGAATTTCTCCCATGCTCTCGAATCGATCCTCTAGTCGGTTTTCCATAGAAGAGAACCTCCCTCTATGGTGACAAATATTTCTTTCATCACAAATTTTATTTGACTAGATCTCTCTCTCCAATTTATTTTCCATATCACCTACTTTCTTTGTTGCCATTATTCCAAGAAAAATTTATGATCATAAAAGACGGAATTTTCAGTACACTGAAATGTCGTAAATGATTTCCAAATAATCTAAATCACATCCAGTGCTGCAAAAATGAGATGTAGCAAATGAATCTGAAGGACCTATGTTCTGAGATAAGCCACTAAAAATTCCATAATTTATGAGTTAGTATAGTAAAAAAATGATGGGTTTGGCCACTCTGCACGCCATGATCTTGTCGTTGCATACAAGCTACATGAATCACTCATTGCATTGCATGAGGCACACTGCAATGATTTGTGTAGTTCATTGCTTTCCTTCATGTCGAAGCAAACGCTGCGATCACGGGGACGCGAGTGAAAGACGAGATCCTTTCCCACACGAAGATCATCACCTGTCATTTCCTTCCCATTGAGCTCTGACTCTCTGCGATTCTGGCGCTGCCTTCCCAGGTAGCTCTGAACGCGACTCTATCGGGTCTCTGTACGCCGACTTAAACCACACGAGATCATCGATTTGAAGCATTCCCTGTGTGTAGCACATGGAGCATCTGTTCTTAGTAAGTCTTGATCCCTTCATCGCGTTGCCCGCAACTGTATGCAAAGACATCGGATCAATCAGCTCTATAGCTAAAATCGTCGCCAGGTAAGTCGCTCGTCGATCGATCCTCTCTTATGTCGATCTAATTCCCATAATTTTGAGCTCAGGTGCCAATTTGACACAATTCGAAGCAAAAATCAACATGATTCACCATAGAAATTAGGGCAAAACAGATTCTTATTTCAATAATTCAAACAACTCAATGAGATAAAAGATAAGCACCTACCATTCGCGAGGTGGTCGGTCTCTCCCAATTCCTACAATTTGAAAAGGAAGAATTCTCTCCAAAAGCCTAAACCTAAAACTCATAACTCAATCTCATGCAAAAAAATTCCATAATTTATGTGTTAGTATAGTCAAAAAATGACGGGTTTGGCCACTCTTGAACGCCATGATCTTGTCGTTGCATACCAGCTACATGAATTGCTCATTGCATCGCACGAGGGACACTGCAATCCCGCTGCACCCTGCAAACCTTGATTTGTGTAGTTTGTTGCTTTCCTTCATGTCGAAGCGGACGCTGCGATCACGGGGACGCGAGTGAAAGACGAGATCCTTTCCCACATGAAGATCATCTCCCGTCATTTCCTTCCCATTGAGCTCTGATTCTCTGCGATCCTGGCGCTGCCTTCCCAGGTAGCTCTGAAAACGACTCTATCAGGTCTCAGTACGCCGACTTAAACCGCACGAGATCGTCGATTTGAAGCCTTCCCTGTGTGTAGCACATGGAGCATCTGTTCTTAGTAAGTCTTGATCCCTTCATCGCGTTGCCCGCGACTATATGCGAAGTCATCGGATAAATTAGCTCTATAGCTAAAATCGTTGCCAGGTAAGTCGCTCGTCGATCGATCCTCTCTTATGTCGATCTAATTCCAATAATTTTGAGCTCTGGTGCCAATTTGATACAATGAAGCAAAAATCAACATGATTCACCATAGAAATTAGGGCAAAACAGATTTCTTATTTCAATAATTCAAACAACTCAATGAGATAAAAGATAAGCACCTACCATTCGAGAGGTGGGCGGTCTCTCCCAATTCCTACAATTTGAGAAGGAAGAAATCTCTCCAAAAACCTAAACCTAAAATTCATAACTCAATCTCATGCATATCCCTAATCCTAAACATAAGAAGCCTATTTATAGCCAAATAATAATAATTAAAAAAAAAAAACTAAATTGCCCTTGGGCTTACAAAAGACAAATTTCCCCTTAGGCTAGGAGCCCTTGTAACAGAATCTAAAACATATTAAAAAATTTGGCATTAACTCAAGCGCACACCAAACTTCTTTAATATTCACCAAACAAAATTTTATGGCACTAGATCATGTCTTCTCATGTTCAATAAAAATCGCATCGAATTTTATTCTTTACTCTTAAATATATTTTTACTAATTTCCCAGCACAAAAAAGGGTTTCCACAGTTGTCGTCCCAACATGAAATTTTAAAATTGATATATAACTTCGATATCTCTATAATTATTGTAGTATTGAACATTTCCTTTGTCCCTAAATATTGACATTGAAATTGTTTCTACACACATCTTCGAGGACTTTAAATGTTAACAGAACAAAATTGCTAACCAAATCACAACAATATCCCTCATAACCTTCTAATCTTAATAGGAACCTCATCTAAATGTTAATAAAAATAAATAAATCGCTAACCAATTCACAACAATATCCCTCGTAACCTTCCAATCTTAATAAGAACCTCATCTAGAGTCCTAAACCTAGTATTTTAACTTTAAGCATCTTTTTTAGAGCCAGAACTACTTAACTTTATTATCTATAAAGTCATAATATACCTCATTATTTAATTCATTGTCCTCTTGATTTTCTATTTTTTAATATGAAATTATTCTCTCAATTTCTAAAGCATCTAACGTGATCACAATCATTGGGTCTCTTATCTCTTAACTTCTCCTTTCCTTAACAAGCTATTTTACTATCAAAAGTTATAACTTTTGAAATGTTCGGTATCCAATTTACAACGCTTCAAGATTACCTATAATCATTAGAAAATATGGGTACCATTTATCTTTTTCCACTTTTAAAACAACATTTTTATTCCTTAATTGCATTTTGTATCGATTCACTCCACCATTTACCTTATTAATATAGTTTTGGCGGAATTTACATATATAACACTTAAACCTATCAAGTTTACATATCTCCCACCCAAATTTCATTATTTACATATATAGCCTCTCAGTTAACAACAATAACCAGCTTGTTGGATCCCACCAGATATCAATGTCAACGCCTTCTTTGACAAGTGGGTGCTCTGCAGGCTTTATAATAAGAAAATGGCTGATAGCAGATGCAAAAGAATATCAATAAATCTCAACCTTTTGAAAAGACCATGGATTCATGGAGGTAGTGGAGGATACTAGATCGGAAACCTTTAGAATCCTAGGGTCGGAAGTGAGACTCTTTGCCAAGTTTGATGCTCTAGGCCTACAATATGTGGAGGGCAGATGGGACAGCAGGGAGCTTTAATGGGATGGAACAGCGGCCTAAGTAAAAGGGTAATGATTGGTTCCTAGCCTTGAAAGATGAACTGAAAGCCAGAGCCAGACGAAGAAGGGCTGCTGAGGGTTGCACGAGGCCAAGTCACAAACAAGTTACAGTCTGTGTGGATGCTTTTGCTAGGTGAGAGATCTTCAACAGAAGGTGAGGGCATGGCTCACAAGCATTTGGACTCGTGGATGGCAAAGTCGGTGATGGAATGATAGATGGAGGCATTCAGAGATTTAACGGGAGATGCTACTTGTCTTTGTAAATAATAAAGTGTGTTGAGATATGTATATTTGATAGTTTTAGGTTCTATATAAGTAAATCCCCCAAAATTTTTTCCTAGATGTTTCTAGAAGTTCACCAACAATCTTCTTAAGAGACTCAGTCATGTCGGCTCAATTAAAAATTCCAATTTATCTTTCTCAGTAACATTTCTTAATAATTTCTCACCTTTCAAATCCCATCTTCTCATCCTATTGTAATTATTTATTTTAATATTTTTTTTATAAATCTATAGTATCCATAAATATTACTCATGCTGCACAGCCAGAATTTCAACATATTTGAAACATATAAACCTATAAAAATAGTTGACAAAACAAGAATCTAAAACATAAAATACATAGTAAACGCAAAACGCATTTTAAAAAGTCATTTGCTTTACCTTTCAAAATCAAATGCATGTAAAAAAGAAAGGTAGTTACGGTTTCCCATTGACACTTGTTCCCAAAAGTTCACAACATAGGTCAATTTCTCATTCACAAACTAATTCTTGGAAAGCAAACAATCAATCTCGCTTAATCCACCTTACCCAACATATTTTTATGTAATCAAATTATTTAACTAAGATACGGCTCAAGTAATAAGCATAGCAGAGGTCATTCAGGTAAAACTTTCGGAAAGTACGTTCGTTATATCAACATATGTAAAATTTAGAAGATCAGAAAACTTACAGTAAATCTGATGAGTAAAGCAAAGGGAACACGTGAAGCTTTTTCTCTTTTATCAGCTCAGCATGACCAAATAAAGGCTGACCGCAGAATAGCTATAAAATGATACCCAAAAGAGGCATACATAAAATTTAACAAGCTAGCCATAAATCAGAGAGCAAATTGGGAGTAGTAGCAGGAGTATAAACCTTTTGTTGGCGTTTTTTACAAAGCCATTCTGGAATAGCATTAGCAAATGCCAGTGTCTGCTCCGCAGTTGTGGAGACTATAAATATAGGTATCTGATTCAATTAAATGGTTATACTGAGCAACTAAAACATAGAAATAATCAAAAACCAAAAGAAATTTTATAAGAGATGTATGCGAAAAGGCTAAAAGCTAATCCTATAGTAGTAACATGAAAATTCATTCGTTGAATAAATTATAAAGGGTTGCCTCAAAATTTTGAATGAAAGCAAGATAAATTGAGTTTCAGCTTCTATTTACACATTCAAAATAAAAACTACATTATGATTTGTATGTACTGGTCGCTTCCAGGAAGAAGCTCTGCGTAGGGTTCGAGCATTAGAATAGGAGAGCAGGGCACGAATGGTGCTTCCGTGTACGAAGGGAATAAAGGAGGCAAGGGCTGTGGGTTTGCTATCGTGGGTAAGACCGAACTGAACTGATGCTTTATAAGGTTAGGGTTCGTTTTTTATTTGGAATTTGTTTTATATTTAATTGAATAATATTAATTATTGTTTTTGAATTTAAAAATCAGAATTAGAAAGTATAGAAGCATGAAAAATTTAGTTTAGATCGAAGAAAGTTGGCGGCAGTGAAGGCAAAAAGGTTCAGCATTCTATTTATACAAGTTATTTTACTTCATCACTTAAAATTAAATAATACTAAATATCATGAATTGATATTAAATTATACTAAACAATATGAACTAATATTAGTACTGGATAAGCGATCGAATTAAAGATAAAAGGGAGATCGATGTCGGATTGTGCTAAATAAAAAAAGATGGGGATGTAAGATTATTATTTATTTGGTAATCATTTTACGTATTAATATTAGAATACTATGAAATATAATCAAGTGAGAAAATTTAAGCTGTAAAAGAAGAAGTTATAGGAATTGAAAGGATCATTTTTTAAGATGAAATCAAGGTGAGAACTCTTACTTTGAAGTTATAATAATTTTTGTTTCTTATAAATTGAATTCAATGAAGGTTATTATAACCTAATGGCACCATTTTATTGTGATTTATACGCTCTTTAAATGTTGATCATATCATTGTGAAGAATATATATTTTAAAAATACTAATATTATGCATTATTAACACGGTCATTGCCGAGTCCAAGTCCTAGATGCGAAAAGTGGAGGGTTCTGTTAGGCTTTTAACAACCAATGTAAAATTTTATTTAAAGATTATGACATGAATCATTTAAATCATTGTATAAATGCTAGGGTCTGCCCTGAAGTAGCGGACTATATAACCTGAGTAGTGAAAAAGTGTGCAAGAGCCATTATAGCGGCGCCCGAGTCTAATGTTAGATGAGCAAGGATTACCACATTATGGGCATATGTGAGTAAAGAATTTAAGTCATAAAACTAATATTATGAAACTAAATTGGAGTATAGTAACTCTTACAAGTTAATGAATTTAATAGATATTATGGTCATAGGAAGATAAATATCTTATGCATTCAAGAAACCAAAAAACTAAACGAGATTGATAGTTTTAAGTTTCTGATTTTGATATTCTGGTAGAATTTTGATGCGGGGCTCATGGGCGACCGGCTAGGCGCAGTTCCAGCCCTGCTAGGCTGGCCAATCCTCTTAGAGGGGGAGCGGTCCCACCACCCCCTCATTCCTCCCATTTCCTTTATTTTTTCTCTCTTACTTATCTTTACTTTCTTCCTCTTCTTTCTTTCCTTTCTAGGCCTTTTCCTAATATAAATCTTTTCCTAAAAGCCTAAATTCTGAATTTATGCTCCTTCATTAATTTAAGTCTTTTCCTAACATATGAAATCTAATTTTTATTCTCCTTTCCTATTTTAAATGCATTTTCAAAAATCTGAAATCTGATTTTTATTCTCCTTATTTTAAATGTTTTCTAAGATATGTCATGTCTCTTTACAAACAGGATGAGATGTGCTTTGAGTTAGGGGCCTATTTTATGAATCTGAATTCAATTTTGTTTGAGTATTTTTCCTCTTGAGGACTGTATTTGGCGATAAGGTAGTGCTCCGACTGCCCCTTGTCTGAGGTGGTTATCATCTTCACGGATCCGAGTGGTGCTCCGGCTGTAACTCGACCCCGCCGAGATATTTATCTCTTCGTCCATCCTCCTGACTGATGTCCTACTTCTTCCACAGTAGCCCCAACTCTCCGGCCTTCACCGCAGCAGCCAATCCAACCTCCAACGATGTTTCGATACCGAGATATTAGTAAAACAGAAGTTGAAGAGGCCTTAAAGGAAATGAAGGGTGGAAAATCAGTATAATCTGACAATATCTTTATAAAAGTGTAAAAATATTTAGAAAAATTGGAATTTCCTTGGCTTACTAAACTTTTAAAATTATTTTAAAAACTAAAAAAAATACAAGAGTAGAAGAGTATTTTGATCCATATTTTTAAGAATAATGGGGAAGCACGAGTGTGTAAAAATTATAGAGTAATCATGTTAATGTGTCATACATGAAAATTATGGGAAAGAGCAATTGAACATAAGTGAAGACGTGATACAAAAATTTCTCAAAATTAGTTTGGTTTTATGTCAAGTAAGTCTACTATAGAAGCTATACATTTATTGAGAGTTTTGATGGAGAAGTGTAAGTAAAATCTATATATGAATTTTATTGATTTAGAAAAAGTTTATGATAAAATTTCAAGAGAAATTTTTTGGAGAGTTCTAGAAAATAAATTTGTTGATATGAATTATATTCAAGTCATTAAAGATATGTACACTAGAGTTGTTACTGATATTCGAATAGAAGGATTGACTATGTATTTTCCTATTTCATTTGGATTACATCAGAGATTGGCTTTAAGCCCATAACTTTTTTATTTAATTATGGGTGCTCTTACTGGACAATTACAGAAGGATGTACCTTGGTGTATGTTTTTCGCTGATGATATCCTCCTTGTGGATAAGACTAGAGAAAGAGTACAGAAAAAACTTGAACTATAAAGGTCAACTTTTGACTTTAAATGTTTTCGTTTGAGTAAATCTAAAATTGAAAATATTGAATGTAATTTTAGTAGTAGTAAATCCAGTGGTGGGGTTGTAGAAAAGGGTGATAAATTCATTAAAAAGAGTGAACATATTAGATATCTCGAGTCTATTATTCAAAGAGATGGTGATATAAATGGGGATGTGACTAATGGAATTTAAGTTGGACGGTTGAAGTGCAGCAATACATAACTCCAATTGTGTGATAGAGAAGTACTGCTTAAAAGAAAATTTTATATAATGGTGGTGAGACCTACAATGCTTTATGGTGCAAAATGTTGGCCTATAACAGAGAAGAACAAAACTAAGTTAAGTGTTGTTGAGATGAGAATGCTTTGTTGGATGAGTGGCTTTACAATTAGAGATAAATTGCAAAATGAATATATCCGTGAAAGGGTTGGTGTAGCTCCAATGACAGAAAACGTTAAAGAGAGCTGTCTTAAATGGTTTGGTCACATTAAACGTCGACCATCTAATGATATAATTAGAAGAGTTGGTGTTTTAGAATCGACTTATGGTAAGAAATGTAGAGATGGACTTAAAAAAAATTAAGCTTATACAAAAATGATCATAATTTGTTAGAATTAAATGAAAATATGACACTCAATAGAACATAATGGAGAAAAATGATTCATGTAGCCAACCCCACTTGGTGATATAAATGTTTGTTGTTGTTATGTTATGCATTATTTAAAGGTAGGATTGAATGAAAAGAACATATAAATGATATGAACTGTATAGATTGATTGTATGTGCATATTTGATTATAATGGAATTCGCTCATTTCTAGTACTAACGAGAGAACGGTAAGAAACTCATGCGCGTGAATGGAAAAAGATATAGATATTGAACTATAAATGATACAATTTTTTATGGCACTCTTGTAAAGGTTTAAATATAAAATGATATGAAAATGATATAATATAAAATAAGAAATGATTTGAAATATCTTGATCGATCATATACATAAATATAAGTTATAAAATGTTTTTATGTTTTATTAAAAATTTAACTAAAATTCATATTGTTTCTTTTTTGTTACATTACGGTGATTTAGAAGTAGATGTACTCACTGAACTTTTTAGGTCATTATTTTATATCAGCAATACATATTTAATTATTTGATTAAAAGATGAACAATAAAAGATAAAATGTATATAGAAGACGTGAACCTAAGTTAAAGTAAATTTTTATTGTATTATTTTAATTTATTTTCTTTAGTGGCTCTTTCATTTCATTTGGATAACTATTAGTCATAGAAAATGAAAATAGAAAATATGATTATCATCAACCGGCCGTCTATTCCTGCTTTAGTTAATTCCAAGCCCTGGTCCAAGTATTCATAAAAGTGACATCAGAGGCACAAGGTTTAGAAATAAGTAATACAATCTTGATGAAATAATCAATAGGATAATCACAATGAATCTAATAATAATAATTAAAATTTTAAGTTAACTTTAAATAAATAATTATTTTAATTCAGACAAACGGATGAACCCAAGATTATAGAAGAGAGTATTGTGGTTTGAAATCAGCAAGTACTGCCTATTATACCTGTGACAATAGTACCATGACCCAGATGATGGCGATGAAAATTGATCTAAGAGTCTAGATCACAGCCAAATGAAAGTGATAGGGTTGTTATAGATAAGTATTTAAGGATATTTCAAGATCCAAATCAACCTTTATGCAATGGATTGAAGTGGAGGATTAAGTGACGTGAATAGAAAGATATTATATAACATTGCATGTCCGGATAAAATAAAGAAACTGTTAGCTACATTTGTGCTAAATTAAGAAGCTGAAAGGTCATGGCGTAGGCAGCAGCATCAAGACAAGCTAGAGGGCATACTAACCATGATGATAATTTGGGAGAATTTTATAGAGCTTTCCAAAAATTGGCTTATACCCTTATCCGCTCAAAGAAAATGGAGGATAAGTTCATCAAGTCAATGTAAACAGATAAGACAATTACACAGTATGAAGCAAAATTCACTGCATTGTCAAGGTATGTACCACAATTGATAGCCACTACATAAGAGGTGCTACAGATTTCTTTCTGAACTAAAAGATTCGATCAGGCACCCATCGGTGGCATTGAGGATTGATTCTTACTCAGTGTAAGTGGAGCGAGCTAACGAAAATTTACTTGGGGTGGAAAATTCCTTACTTCATTATTCACAAATAGGGTACATATATATAAGGAAAACAATCCATCCTTATTTCTAAACTTACTAAACATATCTCACTTAAATTAGGAAAGGAAATAATTCTGAATAAAGAAATAGGAAAGACACAACGGGTAGGAAATAAACCAATTAAAGGTTTCCTAAGATATCAAAATTAAATCCTCCAAGATTTGGATGTGGTAGTCGGCCCACATGAGAGAGGTAAATATGGAAAGGACCAAACCTTCTCAGCTTTCCACAATCCCCTCAAGCTGGGTCGTAAATGTTGTAGAGACCGAGCTTGGTATTGAATTTTGATCAGATGCTTAAAAGAAAAATATTGGTGAAGACATCAATAACTTGTTAATGTGTCGAAATGTAGCTTAGCTGCATAACTCCCCCTATTGACTTTTTAGAGATGAAGTGTTTATAACTGCAATGTGTTTGGTCCTGTAATGATGCACAGGATTCTTGGCAATATTGACAGTTGTTTGACCATTACAACATCTGCATATGCCTATTGGAATGACATCTTAGTTCCTTTAACAATTTTTGAACCCAAATGCCTTCATAGATCCCCAAGACAAGTACTCTATAGTTTGATTTTACATTGATTCTGGAGCAATGGCTTGTTCTCCTCTATGTAATCAGATTTTGTTCAAATATATGAGCAATAATCTGTGGTGAAGATTTTATCAGTGAGTTCTCCCACCCAATTAGCATCAAAGTAGACTTCCACTTCTCTATTTTTTGTTTTCTAAAAAAGTCATCCATAATTAAGATTCTTCTTGAGAAATTTCAAAATCTTATATATATCCAAATGCTCTTTATTTGGGTTATTAATGTGTTGGCTCACAATACTAACAGAGTATGCAATATCTAGCCTAGTATGTAACAGATGATTTTTCTATTAATCTTTGGTATCTTCCCTTATCCATAGAAATGCTCCTTGTTAGACTTCTTGTTGGTTTTCATCAGAGTATCAACAGATTTGCAACCAATCATCATTGTTTCCCTTAGCAGATGTAGGATGTATTTACTCTATGATAAAGCAATCCCTTTCATGGGCCTTGTTATCTCCAACAACAACAACAACAACAACAAAGCCTTAATCCCACTAAGTGGGGTCGGCTACATGAATCCTTTTTCTCCATTGCGTCCTATTTAGTGTCAAATTTTCGTTTAATTTTAATAAATTAAGATCATTTTTTATGCAATAAAGTCAAGGTTTTCCTAGGTCTACCTCTGCCTTTCTTAACATAAGTTGTATTTAAAACATCTGCTCTCCTAATCGGATCATCAGGTGGTCGACGTTTAATGTGACCAAACCATCTAAGGCGACTCTCTCTAATTTTATCCGTCACTGGGGCAACACCAACCTTATTACGAATATATTCATTTCGCATTTTGTCTCTAAGTGTAAAGCCACTCATCCACCTAATCATTCTCATCTCGGCAACACTTAACTTAACGAGTATGCTTCTCTTTTAAAGGCCAACATTCAGCGACCATAGAGCATCGAAGGTCTCACCACCATTTTATAAAATTTTCCTTTCGTCCCAAGCGGTACTTTTCTATCACACAATAGGCCGGACGCATTCCTCCATTTCAACCAACCAACCTGAATTCTACTATTAACATCCCCATCTATATCACCATCGCTTTGAACAATGGGAACCTTGTTATCTCCACACCTGAAAAAATATCTCATGTATCCAAGGTCCTTGATTTCAAACATAGCAGCATGCACATCTTTGATTTTAAAAAAATTTCACTTTCACGATTATCAGTAAGAATCATTTCATCCACATAAACGATCAGTGCAACAATCTTATCTCCTTAAAAGTGTTTTATGAAAATGTGTGATCAGCTTGATTTTGAGAATATCTAATTCATAGTTTTAGCAAATCTTTCAAACCACGCCCTTAGTAATTGCTTAAGCCTATAGAGGGTCTTCTTGACTTTGCATAGTAGGTGTTTTTTGGAATTGTTCTCAAGCACTAGTGGTATCTTCATATATACTTCTTCTAGAACTCCATTTAGAAAGACATTTTTTTATGTCAAGTTGATGCAGTCGTCATTCCTTGTTAACTGGTTCTAAAGAACTTTGGAATATTAAGTTTGGCAACGAGTGCGAAAGTCTGATGATAGTCGACCTCATAGGCTTGTGTGAAACTCATAGCAATAAGTCTGGCTTTGAATCTCTCAGCATTTTCATCAGTTTTGTATGTGATCTTGAACACTGATTTGCATCCAACTGCCTTCTTGTCCTGAGTAAGTTTAGTAAGAGTTCATGTGTCATTATGCTTTAGTGTTCAAATGTCTTCTTCCAATGTTTTCCTTCATCTTAAGTTTTTAAGAGCATCATGAATGGATTAAGAAGCTGCATACTTCAATGTTCGATATAAATACTCTATGGGCTAAGAATAACTTTTCATAAGCTACATACGCCATATTAGGTGTCTAGTACCGTTTTCTCTGTCATCAGCCCTATAAGAGAAAAGAGATAACTCATGAGTATAAGACTCCTCACCTAAAATTTCATGTAAATGTGAATTTGATTTTTGGTTGAAGCAGTTCTATCTTTGTAAGTTGTCTTCCACCTACTCAAGAATTTTCTTTCTCCTAACGTACACACGAAAATCTTTGTTGTGGACTTTAGGTTGGTTTGGTTGGATATCGTGAAAGAGTAGGAGTAGGTGCGTTTGTTGTGTGGGTGTGCGTCCTAAAATTGATATCATTTGCACTCACCCTTTAAACATCAGATTTCGGATAATAATATTGATTTTTAAAAAATATGACATCAATAAAGTTATAGTATCTTTTGATATCAGGAGATTAACACTAATTACCCTTTTTATTTAAGGCATAATTAACGAAAGTACATATACTAAATTTAGGGTCAAGTTTGGTTCAAGTTGGAGAATGAATGTGAACAAAAGATACACACTCAAAGATTTTAAGTAGTATAGAAGGATAAAAAACTCAAATATATGGATAAATAAGCATCAAAATATGAAGTGATGTTTTGAAGTTAAGTATCCACTGTTTTCCTTCATCTTAAGTTTTTAAGAGCTTCATGAATGGATTTAAGAAGCTGCATACTTCAATGTCAGATATAAATACTCTATGGGCTAAGAATAACTTTTCATAAACTACATACACCATAATTAGGTGTCCAGTACTGTTTTCTCTGTCATCAGCCCTATAAGAAAAGAGATAACTCATGAGTACAAGACTCCTCACCTAAAAATTTCATGTAAATGTGAATTCGAATTTTGGTTGAAGCAGTTCTATCTTTGTAAGTTGTCTTCCACCTACTCAAGAATTTTCTTTCTCCTAATGTACACACGAAAATCCTTGTTGTGGACTTTAGGTTGGTTTGGTTGGATATCCTTAACATAACGATGAGGGTCAAGTGAAAGAGTGGGAGTAGGTGCGTTTGTTGTGTGGGTGTGCGTCCTAAAATTGATAGTCATTTGCACTCACCCTTTGAACATCAAATTTGGGATAATAATATTGATTTTTAAAAAATATGACATCAATAAAGTTGTAGTATTTTCTGATATCAGAAGATTAATACTAATTACCCTTTTTATTTGAGGCATAATTAACGGAAATAAATATGATACATTTAGGGTCAAGTTTGGTTCAAGTTGTGCAATGAATGTGAACAAAGGATACACACTCAAAGATTTTAAGTGGTACAGAAGGATAAAAAACTCAAATATATGGATAAATAACCATCAAAATATGAAGTATGTTTTGAAGTTAAGTATCCGGTTGGGCATTCAATTAATAAAAAATGTTGCAATAAGAATTGCTCCCCAAAAAAAAAAAAAAATTTTGAAACCTAATAAAAAATCATAATTGAGTGGAATACTTCAAGTAAACGTATCTTATTTCTCTATCTTATCTCATTTTGTTGTGAAGTATCAATACATGAACTCATATGAATTATTCCATTTTTTGGAAAGATATGACCCAAAGATAGAGTTGAAATATTTCTTTATATTATTTGTTTTGAGAATATGAATGTTATATTGGAATTGAGTTTGAATCATGTCATTAAAAATGGGTTGTTTCAAATTTTTCCTTCATTAATAAAACCCTAGTAGTTCTGGTATGATTGTCAAAAATGAGGCAAAACACCTAGCCTCCTTAGGGTTTTCACCTTCGAAAGCCCCAAAATATCACTGTGGATAAATAAAAAAGAATATTAAGGTTTATATAGAATCATGAGATAACTATTTATAGTGTGTTTCGTAAATTGACAAGTATGACAGTGATAAAAATTTATTTTTTTTATTGCTAAAAAAAAGTTGATATAAATTAACAATATAATTAAAATTAGAATGACTAGACGATAAAGTCATAAAATAGCTTGTCATTAGATAAACATAAATTCAACAGACTCGGAAATTTGAAGGACAATAAAGATGAGATCAGTTGTGTAACTCGAGAGAAATTTTTCATAAGCAGGTATAAGTCATAATGCATTTTAATACTGCAAATCATCTTCCCCTATTCCACTACCTGAAATTCACAAGAGTTTACAGGAAATTTAGTTATACATTTTATATTATGAGTAAGCTTACGAATTGAAGTCAAATTGAAGTCCAATTGTGAAACATATAGAGTAATATCCTGATAGAGCTCCACATCTCTTTTCCCAATAAGTTCTAAGTATGATTCATCTGCAAGTCTTACCGATCTAGATGTAGAAGCCCTTGATAGTTGACTAGTGTATTGATGACTCTGGTCATATGATCATAGACTCCTAAATCTATGATCCAAATTCTAAATCTCCCATTACTGGCAAGATGGAAGAAGGATATATCACTTTGGTGTTTCACAAGATTGGGAAGTTGTTCGGAATTAATTCCAAGTTGTTTCTTTATTATTTCAAGATATTCCTTAATGATCCTCCAAAAGTGGTAGTAGCATTTGTCTTTCTCCTTTGATCCTTCCTTCCCTATCCAAGTTTTGAGTTAGCAGATTTTCCATGAAGTTCACTGTTGGCATCAATTTTTGATGTCACGAGTATAGGATGTCTGCTCGAGCACTAGGAAACCTTGTTGGATGCATGTGTTGACCCCTATAGCGCAAGACATTCATTTGAGACAATTCGGCGCATGTTGAGGGGCACGTTGCCAGGGTCATTCTGCTAGGCTTTGGCTTTCTCTTAGGTGAAGACTGGTCGGCATTTCACATGTCGGACGACTTCGATTGGGTCAACGAATATTATTTGTCGCATCGCGCATGAAATTGGCTCAAATTGTGCATGATCGTTGAAAAGTGGCTCGGACGACTCCGGATGATGAAATGGACCACGCGAGTGAGCCCGGAATGTCGATTTTACCTAAGGAGGGCGTTAATTTCACTACGACGCCATGTCCGAACGAAAAATGTGCGATTGATAGTTATAATATTATTGTTATCATTATTATATGATAATAATAAAATAATATAAATAATAAAAAAAAATATCCTACCCTTTATCAATCCCACGCGCCTGTTCATTTCTCTCCGCCTGCAGGTATCAATATTAACCCATTAAACTCACGCATGGCCTCTCTTTTCTCTCTATGACATCAGCCATCTATATTTTATATGTGTGTGTGTGTGTGTGTGTGTGTGGTGGGGGGGGGAGGGGGTAGTATAATAAAAAATAAAAAAAAAAAAAAATAATCTTAAATAATCTTATCTGCATCCATGCGTGAAAGCTCCACCCTCTCTCCTCACCCTCTCTCCTATATCTTATCCCATGCATGACCATTTCAAAAATATATATATATAAAAAATTAAAAAATAATAAAAGAAACTTATCTACCCTATCATATCAGCAGCCCCCTCTCTTATATTTTGGAGAAAAGCACCGGAGCTCCCTCCTGTTTTCGTGAGAACAAACCCGAGCTCCCTCTTCCTCATTTTCGGCGCCTCCCTCCTCGCCGGCGCTCCTTTCCGACGACCTTCTTAGTCGTCGAAGCCTCTCCTCCAGGCCGCCAACTTCGTCCAAGCTCCTCCTGTGCACAACCTCGGCCGCGCCTCGTGCTCCTCGTCGGTGTCTTCTTCACCGCCGGCGAACCCTTCAGCCGCCTGAGTCGGGGCTCCCTTCCTCGCCTTCTTCTTTTCTCTCGGTTGGCCAAGCTTCGGCCTCCAGCCTCGCCGCCGACGTACCGCCGACACTCCTCGCCGGCAAACATCCCCTCGTCGTGCTTCCTTGCCGTGAACTACCTTTCACGCTCCTACCCGGGATCATGGTTGCATATTTAGCTCCAATATGGTGTTTGGAAGCAGTAGAGATAACCTCGTTGCATCGAGTTCTCCAACATTTCTCTATGACTCTATGTTTGCGAGACAAATTCGAGCAAAACTTCAATTCAACCCCTTCTCAAAGGTACCATGAGGTTGCATTTTTATATGCCAAAATCAGGTACTTTGCATACCTCACTCATATGCTCTTTCTCATGTTTCATTGCGAGATTCACTTGAAAGTGGGCTTCTCTTGCCCTCATTAGCGCCCGCCTTCTTTTGTTACCAGGTACATGACCCATGGTCGTATTAGCGAGGAAACGGCTTGGAGCAAGAAAACACTTCTGTAACCGTCACGGTGGTGAGATTCCTCGAAATTCCTAGCTGACCTTAGGTTTAGTTCTGTGTATGCGTGTGGGTTCGGCCGCCCACACAGGGTGCGTGCGCTGGCGTGACGCCAGCGCGACGACACGCCTATGTGATGGATCGTTTATTTACCTAAAGACGATCTTTAGGTTAGAATTTCCTGTGCGTGGCCAAATACCCTCCACAGAGCCGAGCGTCATCCTTTTGTTGTTAGCTTAGCACAAGTCCTGATGAGTCGGAGTCTCTCACTCTCCTTGCTTTGAATTCCTCAGTTTTACTTGGAGAAACTGGGAGATCAGACTTGACAAAGCGAGGGAAGTTTTGTAGCTGACTCGTTTTGTAAAGTCTGGAGGAGTTTGCCAAATGGGAAATGCTTTGTAACTGGCCCATTTCGCAACGCCGTGGGGAGTTTCCCCCTTGGAGATCCGGGGAGAGAATCCCCACATTCCCTCACCAAAGCAAGAGACGGCGATGCCGCACATCCAAGGGTCTCAAACCTAAGTTTCCAGGCAATGTCGCTAGTACGAGCGTGGCTCACTATCACATGTGGTCACTTGCACCTCATTGTTTGCATGTGTATGTCTTGCATGACATATCTCACACTTGCACTTGCACTTGTACCTTACTTTAGCATTTACACCTTGTACCCTGCACTTTACACTTGCATCGGCACCACTTGTGCTTCGATCAGTCGCCCCGGGTCGGTCGGTACCACTTGTGCTTTAACCGGCTACCCTGACTCGGTTGGCACAACACTTTGGTTTGACAGGCCACCACGGCCCGGTTGACCGACACTTGCACCATTGCACATTGTGTATGTACATTTGCATGTTCACTTGTTTATGTTGCACATCTTTGGGTCACTGCCGCCTCGGCACAGTTTTGTCGGGTCACTGCCTCCATGGCACACCCACCTTCGGGTCACTGCCTCTATGACACCCATTTTCTCGGGCCCCTGTCTCCACGGCACGCCCACCTTCGGGTCACTGCTTTCACAGCACACCCATTTTCTCAGGTCACTGTCGCTATGGCACACCCATTTCTCGGGCCTCTGTCTCCACGGCACGCCCACATTCAGGTCACTGCCTCACGACACACCCATTTGTTCGGGTCACTGCTTCAATGGTATGCCCATCTTTCCTGAGTCGCTGTCCCACGGTACACTCATCACTTCTGTCACATCTTGCCTGTCTGCATGGTAGCGAGCCAGGCTCGTTAGGAGAGTGACACCGTGTCATTCGCGATGCCTTAATGAGCATTGCTTGCTGGGTTGATCCCAGTGAGCAACGCGAGTTAAGTCATCGGGATTGACACGAGTATGACTATACTAAGGATCCATTGGATCTAACTCGTGTCACCCCTTTTTGTGACGCCCTTTAGATCCTTCGGATCTTTAGGTCGGGGTCGGTGCAGCGACCCCGTCAAAGTCATACTATACCCAGACTTACCACGCACTTAGGCACTAGGTTAGTGCACTCTTCGTTAGATGGTGTGTTAGGCTAGGATTAGGATGCTAGGTAGTCTTTTTTATGTCTGGCTATTGTTCTTTGATGGATTGGTTGCCCAAGCCAGGTATCCTTCTTCTGCACTATGTTTGTGATGTGACTGCATGTTGCATATGTATGGTAGTATGTTAAAGCACTTTTCTACAGGGAGTCATGCCTCTATTATGTACATACAGAAACCGCTAAGGGGGGAGCAAGTAATGATTTCTGAAAATTTGTTTGCAGGTGTTGTTTAGCTCCCCCACTTATAAGGCATGGCTCATTATACGTCATATGCATGTGAACTTTCCCGCTAATACTTGTTTTCATGCAAGATTGAGTCTTTTCTTTTCCTATGTACTTTTACAGTCTAAGAGAGTCATGTAGCAGAAATAAGATACGGGCACGGGTTCCGAGGTGCTTTGATGTGAGAACCACATTAAGGGGACCGGGAGCAGATGCTCGTGCCCCGTATCTTAATTCTGCATTTTCATATTGTTGTATAGAATTAGGACCGGACATATATATGCGGAGTCCGGTTGCTTTTACTGCTTTTCCTGAGATATGTCGTCGGTCCAGCGGCATTTTGGCCTCTTTCAATTTATTATGGAGTGCTTTCTTTCCTGCTTTATTGCATATTTGCATGCCTACATGTTTGATTATTTTCCTTGTTTTTTTTTGTGATTTGGGATTTCACGATGCAATATAGGCTTATTAGGACTTAAATTCCTAATTTTTCTACAAAATCTTAAATAAAATATTCAAGATAATTAAAATTTAGGATTAAAATATTCAGGACTTTAAAAAGCTGAAATTTTATTTCCTGCATATATCAATAGGGCCTCCACAATACTTAAGGATCACTCTAGATAACTGCATTCATATTTGCATGTCCCGAGGAAGTCCCCGTGCTTCTCCAACCTGACTGACCCAGCATACCTTTATAGGTGGTTGTCTAGTGCACCTAGGGTGTTAGAAGGCACCCCGACCCAGACGGGGTGTAAGTCCTTTTGTTTGGAGCGTTTCCAGCTTTGTAGCTGAATCTCCCTTTCTCTTCTTTCTTAAGGCATCCTTGTCACTTTGGCAGGTGTGAGCCCCACCTCTTAGAGCTCCAGCTTATAGTCATAGGATAGAGTTTCGTTTCTCTGACCTTAGGGCTACCGAGGTCCCCCATGGACGATGTGATTCACGGATTGTCGTCGGGGATCTCAGGACGTGTTGGGTCGACTACCTTCACGACCGAGTAGACCTAGGGTTCTACTGGCTTGGGATGACGGGTCTGTGGTACCCCTCTTGGCTACCTCTACCCCTTAAAAATTACTCCTCCCTTCCTTTGACTACCCCTGTTGAGCCATTTCGCTCCTTGACTTCGTTGATATCATCTTGACGGCCCGATGCCGATGAGCTGTCGCCTGTTTGGGATACGACGATTTGTCATCTGCCCTTATGGCCCGGATGTGCTTTGACGTGTTGGGATATCCCCATCGAGATGATTTACGTTATTCTGTGAGTCTAGTATGTTGATGAGTCTGTTACCCATTCGGGGACCGTGAGAGTCTCTCTCTTCCCCGTAGTCTAGTGGGAGCTTTGAAAGCATCGTGGCGTTCCCACACGGAATAACCTTCCTTTGAGTACCTATTGCCCCAGGTTCATGATACTATAAATGAAACTTCTATTATCGAGAGTATTCTTGGGTACCCTGCAATTAACCAAGTGGGATACGTCCTCTTGGGAGTGCTCTTGACCCCAGAACAGGCACTTACACCTCACTCTCTAATTATGGGTAGTCTACGTAAGCATTCTTTCGCGGATATCAGTTTAAGGTGCTTTTCGCCCAATCCTGTTTGGGCGAACACTCTTAACCTATCCTTGCGAGGTTTACCGCACGTAGGCTCTCCACGTTTTGTGTTTTTCTTATCTGTCATCATTGTCATATGTCTCTTTTCATTTGGTTCATCTCCTCTCCGATTCATTAATTTGACTCGAGGGAGAGATTTATTCGAATAAGAGATATAAACGACAATCGACAGGTTGGCGACTCCTAAAATAAAAGAGAGAAAAACAAACAAAAACATTCACAACATTTATCTTTGATATGAAAACTCTTCTTGCAATAATAACATTTACGATGGTTCTTCTTGACATTTGAGGCATGGGAGGAATTGTCGGTGTGCATAGCTAAACATTGAATATTTGGTAAAACACCAATTTCGGTCAACATCAGTTTCTTCATGCTCTCTCCTTTCCTCACTTCAGCAAAGGCTTCGCGGAGAGACGGAAGATGCTTTGTTCCCATTATCCTCCCTTTCACCTCATCCAATTTTTGAGTCATTCCTAGGAATTTTATGGTCCTCTTCTTCTCGATGATGAATTTAAATGTTATGACATCTTGTGGACATTTCCACATACGTGTCTCAAACATATCCAATTGTAGTTAATATTTTGTCAGTGTTAAAGTACTGAGAGATGCAAAACTTTCCTTGATGGAAGTTATGAAGCTTGATTTGATCTCAAATGACTCTGCAGTGTTCTCCTTGTTGGAATATGTTTCTCTAGCAGCCTCCTAAATGGAGCAAAAAATTTTCTTCCACTTTTGGTGTTAGTGAGTTGACTGGCCAAAACAAAACTATATGGTCTTGATTTTTCCATGGATGATGGTTGGGGTCAGTGAACTCAGGAACTGTGCCCTCTCCAATGATATGGTCATCTTTATTTTTATCATAAATATACATAAACATGGATTGTAACCATTAAAGAAAGTTATGACTACTGAGTTTATGATTTATGATAAAGTTCGAGAGTTTAGGAGTAATTTGGACATAATCCCTAGCCTCTGACTCAGAATTCACCTCCGGAGTAGAATTTAACATCTTGATCATGTACTTCGTCATAATCCCTACATGTATTTAGGGTTGCTTCTAGTTGCTAGTCTGAAATTAACTCCAATTGCTTGCTACTGCTGCTGTGTATGTTGTTGCTGCTGTAGAAAACAGATGCTGGCGGTAGAACATGAACAGAAACAACTCTTATAGGGAAGGTCCAATGGAGGAGGGTCTGCAACCAAGGATACCAATTGTGTAATGAGGATTCCAGAGAGGACTTGCAACTTGCAGGAAGATTGTTGGATGCATAAAAGAGGAGATTTTCGACTAGCTTGCAAGGGTTCTAGCAGTAGAGGAAGAAGATGCAACTAGATTCGGAGAGAACTGGCTACATGGAAGAAATTGGAGGCCGGTTGTAAGGATGAAGCTGGCCGTCAGAGCTTCTTCGGGATAGCCTTCAGGAATCTCAAACTCTGCTAACGCTGAAAAGCCTTCAAAGGTTGCAGGTGACAAACTGTTACTTCTGCTAAGAGGAGAGATTTGGGAAGCCTGCAATGAGACCATCGACTACAAGGGAGCTCTGTGACGGATCACACTTGCAGGGATAGGATCGGCTGCAGGCAAAATAGTGGCTGGGAAGACCACAGATTTTCTACCGGAAGACTAGAGGATATTTCTGGTGAGGAAGAAAGAATTTTCACCAGGAAGATAGGAGGAGATTTCCTGCTAAAAAGATAGGATGAGGTTTTCGGGACCCCGACAAAGAAGGGATTTTCGGCTATCTAGCAAGTTGGCTGAGGGATTGGAGAGGTTTCGATGGCAGGGAAGCTAGTGTTTTGGTTCATTGCTCCAATACAATGTAGAATTTACTTGGGAAGGAAAATTTCTTACTTCATTATTCACAAATAACGTACATATATAGAGGGAAACCAATAGCTCTTTATTTATAAACTTACCAAACATATCTCATTTAAATCAATAAAGGAAATAATTCTGAATAAAGAAATAAGAAAAATAAAATTAGGTAGGAAATAAGCCAATCAAAAGTTTCCTAAGATATCCCGATCAAATCCCCTAAGATTTGGAGGTGGTGGCCGGCCCACAAAGAGATGTAAATATGGAAAGGACTAAACCTTCACAGATTTCCACACTCCCCTCAAGTTGGATCGTGAATATTGAAGAGACAAAGCTTGATATGAATTCTATGTTGCTTGAAGGAAGAGTTTTAGTGAAGACATCAATACTTGTTGGTATGTCGGGATGTAGCTTAGCTGCATAACTCCCTCATTGACCTTTTCAGAGATGAAGTGTATATAAACTTCAATGTACTTGGTCCTATCAAGATGCATAGGATTCTTGGCAATATTGATAGTTTTTTTACTGTCAAATGACATCTATATAGGAAACAAAGCCAGACCTATTTTCATCAAACTAGTTTCTTATCCTGAGAAAGTATATTAAGAGTTTGTGTCATCATGCTATAGTGCTCAAATCTCTTCTTCCACCACTTTCCTTTATGTTAAGTTTTCAAGGGCTTCATGAATAAATTTAGGACTCTACATACATCAACGTTAGATATAAATGTTGTATGGGCTGAGAAGAGCTTTTCATAAGCTACAAACTCCTTAATTGGGTGTCTAGTGCCGCTTTCCTTATCATAAATCCTAGAAGAGGAAGTGGTACACTCCTCACTCAAATTTTCAGGTAAATGTGGATTCGAGTTTTGGTTGAAGCAGTTCAATCTTTTCAAGTTGTCCACCTACTCAGGATTTTTCTTTCTCCTCCTATACACACAAAATTCTTTGTTGTGGACTTCATGTTGAGTTGGTTGGACGCTAGGAGAGTTAGGTGAAAGAATGGGAGTGCGTGGGGTTTGTTCTGTGGGTATCATCAAGTGCATCCCAAATTTGATGGTCATTTGCACTCTTCCTTTGAGCATCAAATTTGGGATAATATGATTGATTTAAAAAAAAAAATATGACATCAATAAAGTTATAGTATTTTTTTATAACAAGAGAGTAACACTAATTTCGCTTTTTATTTGAGGCTTAACAAAGGGGAAAAAATATGATAGATTTAGGATCAAGTTTGGTTTGAATTGGGGAATGAAAGTAAACAGAGAATACACATCCAATGATTTGAAGCGATATAGTAGAAAAAAATTTTAATATTTGGATAAGTAACCATAAAAATAAAAAGTGATATTTTAAAGTTGAGTATCAGACTAGGCATTCAATTAATAAGATATGTTGCAATAAGAACTATTTCCCCTAAAAAAATATTTTGAAACCTGATGAAAAATCCTAATTGAAAGAAATGCTTAAAGTAAATGTATGTTATTTCTTTATGTTATCCCATTTTGTTGTGGGGTATCAATATATGAACTCACATTGATGATTCAATTATTTTAAACAAATAGGACCCAAAAATATAGTTAAAATATTCATTTGCATTATTAGTTTTGAGAATCTGAATTTTACATTGAAATCGAGTTTTAATCATGTCATGAAAATTTTGATATATTTGGGTTGTTTCAAACTTTTCCTTCGTTAAGAATACTTTAGTAGTTCCGGTACGATTGTCAAAAAATGAGACAAAACATCTAGCTCCACTTAAGATTTTCACCTTTGAAGACCACCAAATATCACCGTGGATAATGAAAAAAGAAGGTGAGGGTTTATACTGAGATAACTATTCTAGTGTGTTTCGCAGGTTGACAAGTCTCATATTGAAAAAATTAATTTTTTTTATTGATAAATGAATGTTGATAAAACTTAACAAGAATATTAAATTAGAATGACCAAACAATAATGACATTAGATAAGCAGTCTTTTGACAAACTTAGGCTCAACAGACTCGGAAATTTGAGGGACATATGGACATGGGCTCAGTTGTGTGGTATGAGAGAAAATTTTTTTAAGCAGGTATAAGCCATAATGCATTTCAACTCCCCGATTTCACCTCCTGAAATTCACAAGAGTTTGCAAGAAATTTAGTTATAAATTTTACATCATGAGTAAGCTTACTAATTGAAATCAAATTGCAGTCCAATTGTGAAACACATAAGATAGAAGAAAAATTAATATCCTAAGAGAGCTCCACATCCCTTTTCCCAATAAGTTCTAAGTGTGATTCATTTGCAAGTCTTACCGATCTAGATGTAGAAGCCCTTGATGGTTGAATAGAGCATTGATGTCTCTAATCATATGATCGAAAGCTCCTGAATTTATGATCCAAATTTTGAATCTTATTACTGGCAAGATGGGAAAATGATATATCACCATGGTGTGTCATAAGATTGGGTGTTTAGGGTTGCTTCTAATTACTGGTCTAAAATTGACTCCAACTGGTTGTTGTCACTATTGTATATGTTGTTGTTGCTGCTGTAGAAAACGGATGCTGGCGACAGAACCTGAATAGAAACCACTCTATAGGAAAGGTCCGACACAGGAGAGCCTGCAACCAAGGATTCCCACTATCAAGAAGATTCCAGATAGGGTGCACGTGCAGGAAGATTGTTGAATACATGAAAAATGAGGATTTCGGTGGCATGCAGGGGTTTTGACAATAGAGGAAGGAGCTGCAACTAGATTTGGAGAGAACTGACGGCATGGAAGAAATTGTATGTGGGCTGGAAGGATGAAACTGGCTGTCGGAACTTCAAGATAGCCATCAAGAATCTCAAACTCTGCTGACGCTAGAAATCCTTCAACAAGGTGCGGGTGACAAACTCCTGCTTTTGCTGAGAGGATAGATTTGGGAAGCCTGCAATGAGACTAAAATCTGCAAGGGAGCTCTGTGATGGATCGCACTTGTAGGGATAGGATCGACTACAGGCAAAGTGGCAAGGAAGACCACAGAATTTTGTCGGAAGACCAGAGGAGATTTCTGGTGAGGAAGAAAGGATTTTCAGCTAGGAAGACAGGAGGAGATTTCCTGCTAGAAAGACGGGAGGAGATTTCTTGCTAGAAAGACGGGAGGAGATTGTCAGACCCCTGGGAAGAAGGGATTTTCGGGTGGCTTGCAAGCTGGCAGAGGGATTGGAGAGGTTTTGAAGGTAGGGAAGTTAGGATTTTGGTTCAAAGCTTTGATACCATGTAGAATTTACTTGGGAAGAATATTTTCTTACTTAATTATTCACAGATAGGGTACATATATATAGGGAAACCAATCCCTCCTTGTTTACAAACTTACCAAACATATCTCACCTAAATTAGGAAAGGAAATAATTATGAATAAGACAACAAAAAATACAAAAAATAGGAGGAGAATAAATCAATCAAAATTTTTCAAAGATATCCCAATCAAATCCTCTAAAACTTGGAGGCGGTGGCAGGCCCACATGAGAGAGGTAAATATAGAATGGACAAAATATTCTCATATTTCCACAATATCCTCATCTCTAACTTGGTATTAATTGTACTCTCACTATGTACCCTTTTATGTGGTCCAAGATGTAGCCAGATCTCCTCGAACCACAATAATTTTCTATGCATGTGTTTGAATATTTGTTTCATTAGTTACTTATCAGCATGATATTTCACCCTAATATAATTCTAGCATGACACAAGTTTGGCTTAAAGCCCTTGATTTGATGACATTAATACACAGTTGAAAGCTTCTAGATTATTACATAATTATAAGCAATTTGAAGATATTGTCATTCACCATGTCGGTACAGTACAAATTGTGAAAACTTTCAGAACTGTCTATTACAAAAAAAAAAAAAAACAATTTCAATCTACCATAATCCTAACATGACCATGGATAGCACAAACAAACCTGAATAAATCCATAACGTCCAGTATACACTTCACTAGGGTCAATGATCTACAAGGTAGATATGCAATAATTGATGGATACCTCCAAGCTAAGAGATTTTAGCAAGTCAGAAATCTGCTCCAAAAGCTGAAGTACTATTCCAATTCGACCTATTGGAATCAATACAGAACCTCCTTCCCTCACAGAGTCTACAATATAAGAAGTTATAAAACTCATTTTATCATTCTCTTCTAAAATTTCACAGTTGTCCGCCAAAAATTCAGAAACTTTATCCTCAGCCAAACGTGCCCTACAAAATGCTGATTTTTATAAATATAACGTGTTTCAACAAACTTTACTTGTCCAACATAATTGTAGAATGAGGGGATCATGTACCTGGAGATTGATGCGTTACCCACAAGCAAATCTTTATCATCATTATTTAAATCACTTTGACTCCCACCAATGAGATTACATTCTTCTTCAATATCATTTATGGCAGACATGTCAGAAAACAAAAGTATATCGGCTCCCTCAAGTGAACGATAATCAAAATCAATTGCTAGAGCAGACTCAAAAATGGAACTCGAAAGATAAACAAAGTTCCTTCTTGGAGAATTTATTCTCCAATTACAGCTTCCAATATCCAAACCTGAACTAAAAGCTTTCAACACTAATATAGAGTTATAGCAAGCTTCTTCAGCATATTTCAGAGGTTGGATCTTCTCCATGCAGATGTCAACGTCTGCTGCACTAACATGGAAAATAAAATATGATATCAGACCATCAAGTCAGCCAGAAGAAGAAAACAAAGCTGAAAACATCTAAAAGATAAAACAAAGCAGAAATAGCAAAAAGTGGAAACATTCGAAATCAATTGAAAGTGCTCATCACGTAGGTCTTGTTTTTGTCTCTAGGTCAAGCATTTTTCGCAGCACTCAAATTCATTGACCCCAAAGACACAGCATGGATGCCATTAAAAGTAAGGTTCAAATTTTCAAAACTGCGTGATAAATTAGAATGCAACCTGTACAAGGGCAGCCAACAACCAAGCTCTTCCCCATCCTCTCCCATCAGAGCCTCCTTTGCCTTCAAAGAAAGCTTTCCGAGTTCTTCCCACTCCATCCAATCTGGAAAACTGGTCTTCTCATCATGACCATAAAACATGACGTACTCTGAATGCATTGATATAAGATCATCCATCATGAAACGCCCAATCTTCATTGTCGCCTCCGTAGCATATATCTTCATAAAACTCGACGTAAGTCCTACGAATCCCACCAGAAAAGTGAAAAATACTACCAAGCTAAATAATTTCACCTCACCTTAGCGGAAAATCTAGGGTTTTGAGTGAGAAATGGCATCCCAAGCATCCCAGCAGGCGAGGAAATGAGGACGACATCGATGAGGGACACATCCCAGAGGTTCAAGTTCTTAGCTGTTTTATACCACGGCTCGGCGCTGATGAAGCCCGATAGGTCAAGCTCATGGCTAGCAGAGATCGGGCTGAAGATATTAAGGGCTGAGAGATCAATGGGGCACTCGAGGAGTAGACGAAGGCCGCAAAACTCGAGCATGTGGCAGGGCGGGTAATGGACACCGCTCCCTTTGCTCAAACATGTCTTCAGAAAGAAAAGAATGCTTAGAAAATCTACAAACTCTTACTAGCTTAAGAAGGTAAATGCCTACCAGCTTCATTGCAGAATCGGAGAAGCCTGGCTCTGCAAATCTCTTCACCCAAACGGAGCTTGGAAAGAAACCCTCGAGGGTATTAATCAAAAAGAATAATCACACTTAAACATCGTTTTGTTCGGAAAATGTGAGCCCATAATTGTGATGAAACACCGTTATTTACAAAATTAGTGAATTACCGAACCCACGATGTGTTACCTCTTTTAATAATTTTTGTGGGTGTAATGGGAGTTTATTAGAGTTAATACTCTAATAATCTCAAAAAAAAATCTGAAATAACACTAAGAAAATATGAAAGTGGAACAGTAAAAGTTATTAGAAGGTTATTAGAAAGTTAATGGAGTTAATACTCCAATAATCTCCTAATAACCCAAAATACGGAACCGTGATGGTTATTGAGAAATTATTGAGGATAGTACGCACACAGAGCTGCATGTGTCACTTCTTAGATAATAATTTTTCGATGAATTGACGACTGCAAAGATCAAAACTAATCAGAATTTGATAAAATTGAAAATTAAGAATATGAGTTTTATTGTGAATTTTGATATTTGATTGACGATTTAAGAAAATAATAAAAAAAATTAGATTTGTAAGTAGTAATGTTTTGAGTTTTATATATGTAATTGCCTCTAAAGAAAAGGGGAAAATTTACATAGCATTTGAAATGTTAATATTTATAAATTTAGCATTTTTCATAGTCTTTTACATCCCTAATTATTAAAATTCATGATAAAATCTCAAATCATTTTTTTATTTTTTTCAAATTCTCAATGTTTGGTGGTGTCATATGTAAATATATTTTTTCGATAGTTTCAAAAAAGTGTTAGTTTTGTAAATAATAGTGTTTTGAGTGCTTGCGTGTAATATTCATAATAATAAATCATAACTATGATGAATGAGATGAATGAGGGTGACAAAGTCATAAAATAAAGAAGGAAAATTTATATATTCAGCAAAAAAATTTCATGTAATTGCATATCTCACACCTAAACTTTCATATTTGCATAGATAGTTGTTTGATATTCTAAATCTATGCATAAAAACATGTATACGACTTTCAAAAAATGATAGGGACGTTAGAAGTGACCCTCTATATATAGGTTTAAGGTGTATTTAATCTAAAATTACATGTTTGGCCCAGTTTTAATAGGGACGTTAAAAGATATTAAGACACATTATCATATTTGTAATTGACTCAGGCACCCTTTCATGTTCATAACTATTCTCACCACCATTTTGTATTTGTAACAGCTTGGAGAGGGGCATCTGATGACCCGGTAATATTATCGCTTGGTTGAAAGCTTTTGATCGGCTGGCAGATATTTAGTCGAATGAATGCTAGTTGGTTAGCCCTCTCTAAGGAATTCTAATGAGAGGCTCTCCTATCGTTAAAGCGAACATAGGTTGTTAGGCCGAGAGTTTACCATCATAATCTGACGTGCAGCTATTCTTGAATAAGGAGCCATCTCAGAGGATCAGAAAGGCTTTTCATGGGCAGCCCTTTGGCCATTTTTATGAGGTGTTTCGGCTGAGGGAGCTATTCATGAACGACAGTCCCTCAGTTTGGACTCATTCTATTTATTCATTTGGTTGTGCATTCGTTTGGTCGGCTCAGAGTTCTAACAAAAAGAAACAACACTTGGTGTTTCTATCTTTTAATTACGCTGATGCACTGTATTTTAGTGTCCATGTGCGAGACCACATGAATAAAGGCTTCTCTATCTTTTGATTTCCTCAAGATTCATGCGGATATATTCTATGTACATATTTAGTTCTCTGATTCTCTTACTTCTTTAAAGCAATACTTGCGATGAGATAAGATAATTAAATGTAAAAATTGACTTTTTTATTATGTAATAAGTATTTTAATAATTGACATTCTTGAATTTCAGTGCCTGGAGTCCCTATAAATAAGGCGTGATCAGTAATTTTTCATCACTTTCTCCCATTTTTCTATCTTTCAATTGGTTACCAACATGAGAGATACTTATGGAGAATGTCAAGTGGGCTTCTGTTGAGGCGGTAGATGAGGCAGTAGGCCTCTAAAATTTTGACCAGAAAACTCTGAACTTTCTAAAATCTTGGGGAGAAAAGAAAACCAGAGAGTAGCCGTCCCATGATAAAAAAGAAGCTGAAGCATGAGGGTTGGCCTGTAATAGCAAAAAGGCCAGTTGGAGGAGCTCGACTGCTTGGCACCAAGAGACCAAATGTAGTGAGCTGACCAGAGGAAGAAAAAGAAATAGAGGGTACATAAGCTGGAGAAAGCGGCTGAGTCGTCTGACTCAATGTCGCTGCATAATGAGATTGGCAGCAGAGCGGATGTGTGTCTCATGATCCGGTGCGCTGCCTCTAACGTAAATATTCAAAAGATAATTTCAGTTCAGTTTCACAATAAGATTAATCTAATAATTAGGCAGTCATCGTATACTCAAGTATATGTATCATTCAAGTAATATAGGGCTCTAATGGAGTCCTGGTTATCGATCCCACGAGGAAGGTTGGAACTTTTCAAAGTATAGTAAAGATTTGAAATCTAATGCTCAATTCACAATGCAAGTTCAAGTATTATATAAGTTGCTAGTGCAAATATAACTAAAGCTAAATTAACTAAAATTGCTTTCTAAATTTATAAATAGAATTAACTAACACATACTAAGTTTTGTATTGTAAGGTTTGAATATGGAAATGTATCATTCCTCTTGCAATGATTCTATGATGAGTAATTAATATAGATTGATAATAAATTTGTATTGTGTCAAATAAAAGCATTCATATTCTTCTCCCTCTTCAAAGTACCCCCTCTTCCAAGTTATGTAAAAAACATTAGCAAATCCTAAGCTTAGTCACTAAATCCATTGTTAGGCTGGGACGGTATTGACTCTCACTTCAGAGCTCCCGCTTACCTTCACCTGAAGGCTAACTCTACTTTTAGTTACCAAACTTTAGGACCAAATTGTGGATTTCATCATGTCACTCTAAAATCTCTAATTCGACGGCTATCAAACCACATTTCTCTATTTATCTACACTCAATTCACATGAACTACACAACTCATTCATGGACATTGAATGAATTCTCCACTATTGTTGTAGAACACTTAGTTCTTTCGGATTGATCCACCTGATATTTATACTTACAATTATGATATGAAAATTAGCAACGGTGCCAAAAACTTGACTCTGCCGGATATATATATGCTTATGATTTTGATATGAAAATTTTGATTTATAATTTGGATACTACGCAAGTATATGTATCGTTTATCAATTAATATAGGACTTTCTGATTAAGCCCCGAGATATCGAACCCACAGGGAAAGTGAAAAATCTTTAAAGAAATAAGAAATTTATCTTTTTACTTTTTAATTGGCTTTTGAAAGTATGTTTCGATTTTGAAAAGTTTGATAGTTGATTTCACTCTTTAAATTTTCTTATAAAAGTCAAACAAGAAATTAAAATGATAATAACTGTAACACAGTATGAAAACCACTATTAACTGGAATATCTTTTCTTTCATTTATAAAGTAGTAATAATTATGAAAGTATTGTTGTGGAAGTATTTAAATTTGTTGTGATGAATAGAAGCAAATGTATTCTTTACCCTTATTTAGTTCTATAAAGAACATTGGTTAATTTGAAATTTTATCATTTTGAACATGGTTAGGCAGGGAAGATACCAGCTCTCACTCTAGAGTTCCCTCAATTCCCTCCACCTGGGGGCTAACTTCTAATAACAAAATTAAAAACTTCAAACCAAATTAGGTGTTTTTAGCCTGTCACACTAAAAATCCTCTAATTTTACTCCCCTTTAAAACATCTTCTAATATATTGCATTCAATTATATGAACTATAATTTTCACCGATATAATTGCATGTGATTCTTACTAACTTTTATGAGACAATACCGTATTGGATCTTACATAATCTCACCACAAATTTTACATATTAACAGATCAAATTAAGAAGTAAATAAAGTTTATAGAATTAATCTTCACAACTTCTTCCAACTATAAACACGTATACATTCCACAACAATTCCTCATAATTACTTACTTCTTCATTTAAGAAAGAAAAATATAAAGTAAACTACTAAGAATGCATTGAGAAAATACAAAAACACATTGATTTAAAATTAAAAATCATAAGAAAAACAACAAACACAATAAGTATTAATTAAAAACTAATTGTAAGAACAAAAGTAAACACTTATCTGAAAATCCTCTCCACAAGACTCAGGAAGTTCCTCTAAAACTTTGACTCTTCACTAAACTACTCCTCAGAGCAGGTCTCCCGACTCCAATGACTCAGAAATAGATTTCAGACTTCAATAAAAACTAAACTAAAGGAAAGAAAAGAAGTGGGAAGAAGAAGGCTTCAATCCTACCCTTTTCTCTTTTCTACTCTCTGCTCCTACTCCTAATTAAAACTTTGTAAAAACTCTCTTAAAAATGCAATGGAAGAAAGAAAGAAAGAAAGAAAGAACCCTTCAAAATGCAAAGGAAGAGTCACTAATCTTTCCTAAGACTCTCTTTAAATATTAAACCAACAGGTGCCTTGGTGTCTCTTAAAAATGTGTCCAGATTCGATGTATCCACCAAAGAATACATCCCTTCATTTAAACTTGCCGCCTAAAGGAAGTTATGAAAGTTACCACCAAGAGTTGCATCTCATTCCCTTTGAAAATGGCGCCAAATTTAAGTTAATCTCGATTTTTAACTGTGGCGTCAGTGCCCAAATTTTCATTTTTCATTTTTTTGCTCCAAATTTGATCCAACTTTGCTCCTTTCATCATAATCACTCATTTTCATGATACCTGCAAGAAAAACACAAAATACCTTCCATTAAAGTTCAATATCATCAAAAATAGGTATAAAAATGTGCATAAAAATACTATATATTTTAGGTGTATCAAAATCCCCCAAACTTAAAATGTTACTTGTCATCAAGTGATAGTTAATCTCATAGAAAAAATTTTAACATGCAAATTATGTAATGAGTTTCTTAGGAAGACAACAAAATTTTGTTCTAGAAATGGAATCGTCCAATTTAGAAAAAAAATTTCAGTAATTAAGACCAACTTAAAGTTTAGAAAGTTCTTAAGGAAAGAAAAATGACAAATATAAGTCTCTATCTAATTCAGAAATATTTGTAGATTCTTCAAAATATATGATTCAAACATCTTATTTTTATCACTTAAAAATATTTATTTGAAAATAATTTTACTTACTATATTATAACCTTAAGCTTTAGAATTTCTCTGAACTTATATGTTAAACTTTAGGTATGGAACCAATTTTTTATTAGGTCCTTAAATCCTCAAGCTTCTCCTCCTTTTTTATATATTATTTTTCACTTTTTCTTTTTCTTTTCTTTTTTTTTCTTTTTCTAAGGCAATGATTACTGTATCTGGATAGGCCTTTAATGATTTTGAATTCCACCCTTCCATTTAAAATAAAGGACAGATATATATCTTTCACTTAAAAATTATAATAATAATATTTGAAAATTATTCCTCAATAAAAGAAATTTAAGCTTTGAAGAATAAAAGTCAAATCTTCTATTTATCCAAAAATAAAATTTCTCACTAAAGATAGCTATATTTAACATCTCTTCACTAAGAAATTTTTAACTTTAAGTTTTTCATGATTACTATTAATTTTAAACTAAATTCTTTTATTCATTTCTACATTCAAAATTTTTGTTCCCCTTATAACTTCATATACATAATTGTTCTCGATCAAGAAATAAGATTTATTTTAAATATTCTTGAGAACAAATAAAATTTTAGGTTTTTGAAAAAAATTTTGTTCTTTTTTTAAATTCCCACCCAAACTTTAATTTTTAGTTAGGATAAAACATTTAAGCATAAGAAATGATACATTGGTGAGAATTAAAGACTAACATAACATGCCTGCAGGAATTTAAATATCTTAAATATGCAAGTATAAAAATTTAAACAACAGGAGTAAAATGAAATCAAATTCATTTTTTCAAAACATTTTCTTTTTATAACAAGAATAGTAAAAATTTCAAAAGACTTCTACAGTAGTGGAGGTTTTCAAAGTAAATACACACCAACTGAAATCACACTGATACTAGATAGCAAATGGTAGTGGTAGATTTTTGTAAAGTTTTTAAGCATGCAGTTTCCTAAATAGTAGTTTCTATAGTGTTCTCTAATCTCCTAACAGTTTTAGAATTCAAGTACACCCCTAAAAAAAACTCTAGTACAACATCCACATTAAAACATATACTACCACACACACTACACTCAAAGCAACATATAAAACATCAATCCAACAACAATACATCTGAGTATGCATAACAGATAAATAGTACAACTACAATCTGCATACTATCAGAGTTCACATCACAACACAATCATCAAACAAAATACTAGATAAAGTACACAATAACACAACACAACAACACAACAACTAAAACAAACAACATACATCTACTCTTCATCCTCATCATCATCATCCTGCTCGTTCCAATCCCTGGATGGCACATAAGGTATGTAGAATGGATGAGGCGCATCTCAACGACTCGATCACCTCTAATCGCTCTATCAAAATAATGCTGATAATTCTCCTCATACTCATCATGTTTTACAATATATCTCTCCACATTATCCATCTTACCATCCATATCTTTCATATGCTCTCGAGTAAGACTCACCTTCTTCAAAATTTTTCTTAATAAACCAGTCTGTGAATCAGTAGATGATGAAACACGTGAAGTAGTAGCACGAGAAGTAGATGCAAGCGAGCGTAAGGCGATGCGTACAAGCCCTACCAAATCCTCCTCTCCAGCCAAATTCTGAATTTACAGTGTAAGCTCCAATGTTTACACTAGTGATAGGTTTCAAAGGCTGAAGTACCTCTTCCCAGGTTTCAAATTTCACTTTAGACCGTTCACATAATGAATGAATTAGGGAAGGAAATCCCATACCTGCAGTAGTGGTAGATCTGACACAATTCACAATATAATCATAAATGATCGCTCCAATATCTATAGGCTTCCCTTGGTGAATGCAATGGTTCAAAACAGCTCTTTCCCTCGTCACTTCACTAGTATGATTGAAGGCAACAGTTTAGAAGAGATAAAATAATGTCATGCCTTAGAAGTGGCATTTAATTTGGAAGCAGGAAAATTCACTCTTCTATCATTTGTTATTTTCCATAATCCTCTTCCATCAGTAAGAAATCCCATTATCTCATCTAACTCTCCCTCTGTAGGATGAAAATTAGAATAAAAACAAAACATAACAGGAGGCAGTTGATAGAAAGTGTTAATTACCTCAGAAGAAAAGTTCACATCTTGCCTCCTAACCATCACCAAATTCTCTTCTGATGCAGGAAAATTGACATAGAATTCTCTAACAACAGAAACAACAGCAACAACGGAGAAGCAAGAGTAGTTCTCCCAGTTCCTCCTAGCAATCATATCTTCAATTACTTCTCCTGGCTTACTGAACACTCTCTCAGGAATCAATTTACGTGACTGCAATGCATCGACGTATCATTCCTCAGCCCTTGCACTAACAAATTTGTCGGAATCAAACTTCGTCTTTACTCTCTCGCGCTTTGACTTTTGAGCCATCTCTAAAAATTCACGAAAAATTTACCATAAATTTCAAAATCAAACTAAACTTGTTAAATTATCTTCCAAAAGATGTTTCCACTAAATCCAAGCAATTTCATAAGTTTTTCCACAAATTTTCACCATGAATAGTGATTTTAAGATTTTCCAAAATGTACTCAAATACATGGTGAAAATAAAAAATTTTTACTTAGGAGTAGTGCTCTTACCTCAAGGAATCCAAATCTACAAATTTTTTGTTGAGATCGGCTCTTAAATGGTCCAAATCAAGGATGCTCTAGACTCTCTCTCGCGTGAAAACGATGGGTTGAAGATGAACAGGGGAGTTAAAATGGCGATTCACGGGTTTTTAACTGCTGGGAACCAATTTTTGCGAACTGGCGCCTAAGCGGGAACCCTTCGGCGCTTAGCCACGAAATCTGGCGCTTAAGCGCCGGCAAGCTAGCGCTTAGCCGCCAATACCCAGATTTACACAATTAAGGTATATGCTTTAAACCACTTCGTTAATCACCCTTAATCTCTTCAAAATAATTATCTCTTCCTCATAAATCTTCCAATATTCCAATTCAAATGTTTAATATTCATCGATTCCAAACAAATTTCACACAAACATAAACTTATATTCATTAAAACAAACATAACACTTAATACAATCCTAAAATTTCTATCCACATACATAGGATGAAATTCTCTAGATACAAGAAACTTAATCTCAAACTGATAAGTTTACATCTCTAGGATTTAACTATCACATCATAAGGCGAAATTAAAACTTAAACATAAACACTAAACGCACCAAACAAAACACATAAGAACACTAAACATATTAAACAAAACATATAAGAACACAAAACACACTAAATTCCACTCTCCATTTGGCAGGTTATATCCAAGACCACTATTATTCTCATTTGACCCTTCTGGAATATAAATATGATAAAACGGACAATAATTGTTCATTCTTATATCTTCTTCTTCAATCCATTTGTTCTTCAAAAACATCGCCTTATCCACTTCTTCCACGTATCTTGAATGATCGAATTGCATCTTGAGTTTCCATCCCATGTGCTCCAAATGTAAGTTAGTTTCATTGATCCTTGCTTCCATTGAAGTCACTCGGAACTCAATTTTTGCAATCATTTCTGCAATCCCTCGAATACTAATAATGCACCAAAAATATATACTCTTTTAGCTAAATGTTTTTACCTATTTTTGGTGATATTGTACTTTAAAGAAAGATATTTTTCATGATTTGTTGCAGGTATGATGATTATAGGTGATTGGAGTGAAAAAATACAAAAAGGAACGAATTTAGAGCAATATGGAGCAATTTGGTGGAAAACAACTTCTGGCGCCGTCGGCGCCCTATTCCAGAAACTTCAGCAACTATTGGCAGGATAGGGCGCCGCCGACGCCACTATCGGGTGCCGCCTGCGCCCTATGTCGGTTCATTTCAAATTGAAGAGTTTTTGGGGGATTTTTGAAGGGGTGCTTGAAGAAACTCTTGGGGAATTCATTCCTAACATAAAATTAAGTGTTCTAAACGAAAAAAAGAAGAGGATTACTGTAGAGAGTGTAAGGAAAGTGTGAGTGAGAGTTAGAGTTTGTGATTTGACGAGAGATTCTTCTCTAAGGAGGGGAGAAGAGGGAGTAAAGTAAGAGATTCCTTCTTCATCTTTGTTCCAAGGAGGAAATCAAGTGTTGCAAGGAATAGAAAAGGAATCAAGGGAACTTTGAATGACTTTGCTTGGGGAAGAGGAGATAAGTTGTATTCGCTATTGTGGTTTGTATGACTCTTCTTTTATATATAAAATCCATGTTTTATTGTATCTTCTCCATGATTTATGAGTAGTTTCCTTTGCCTTTCTTATTGCATAAAGTAGTGACAATGTGGTGATGTGGAATTGATGTGCCCTTAAAGTGTTATAAAAATTGTGATGGTCCTTTCATTTGGAACTTAATTTACTTTTCAATCCGGCCAATTGATTTGTTAAAAATTGTGATGCTCCTATTTGGCACAATACAGAAAATTACCATTCTTCATCATTCACACATTATAATCTTTATGCAGGAAGGAAGACACTTTTCACATAGAAGTATCTTATAAATCACATAAGTTAGTGTTTGTTAATTAAATTAGTTTAGTAAGTAGAAGTAATTGTAGTAGCTTTATTATTACCATACTTTCGCATTCACTAGTTGTAGTACACTCGAGCAATTGTTACGATTGGTATTGGATTTTAGTGCTATATTATCTGATTTAAAGAACGTTGCC
Source organism: Papilionanthe hookeriana x Papilionanthe teres (assembly GCA_022702705.1). Classification (NCBI taxonomy): domain Eukaryota; kingdom Viridiplantae; phylum Streptophyta; class Magnoliopsida; order Asparagales; family Orchidaceae; genus Papilionanthe; species Papilionanthe hookeriana x Papilionanthe teres. The sequence goes on along the minus strand of CM040432.1, from coordinate 9,367,249 downwards.
TTCCCTGTGGGATCGATAACCAGGACTCCATTAGAGCCTTGTATTACTTGATATGATACGTATACTTGCGTTGAATTTGTGACTTTACTAAATCATTATAAATATATAAATTTGAATTCATAAATTCTTGCATTTTTAAGCATATATAAAATCGCTGTCAAGTTTTTGGCGCCGTTGCCTGGGAAGGTAGATAAACAGTACTTATTTATAGATATTGTAGTAACTGTTGACCTCATTTTTTGATGAGGTCTTCTCTCCTTCTCTTTAGTACTTAGGATTTAGCCTTAGGCTTTTCCTTTGACTGTCCTAGAGGATTAGAATCGGGACCCACCACTTAGAAATTCAAACCACTTCTTAACTCCCCGCAAACTCCACTAACTCGATTGTAGACCCCTAATCACCTGTAGGGTTGAAATCAAATGTGGAAGTTTAAAGGATGAGTTCCTATAGGACTCTTCGGGCCTTAGGATCGCCCCGGCGGCCCGGCTCAGTCCGGTGAAGGGGCCGACTTACACACACACTACACCTATATACTACACTTTCACACACCTCCTAAAACCACACCCATACCCAATTTGACCTCCCGACTCATGAAGGTGATTCACATGGATGGTCCTTAACCCCTAAGCCCTCGCTGCAGGGTTAGGAACAACATAGTGGATGCCTCAAATGAGTCCCTTCATGGCTCATATGGGCTTGATATGGCTTCATGGCTCAACCAAAATGATTTCATTCCACTTATAATTACCCAATCTTCAATTTTCTAAATTTTCAATTTTTGACCCCCGGGACCCTACACCCGCCTAGCCTACCCAAAACCCTTGAAATTACCCAAATTTTTCAAAATCTCCAAATCACCCAAAATTCCTCGAAACCAATCCCAAACATCCCCACATTACTCAAATTGATCATTCATAGCCAAAAATACCAAAAATTCCAAAAATACCTTTCAATACCCTCCAAATACCCAAAATGCCCCTCTTACCAAAAAATCCGTAAATTCGTAAAATTCCCGTAAAATTCCAAAAAATCCCAAATATTCCCAATTTCATTTTGTCAACTACACCATGGGCCAATTTTGTCAATTTACCCCACTTTTGTCAAAATCCCCAATTTGACCCATTTTAACCCAAAAGTGAACCCAATGTCAAACCAAACCTACCCAATTGACCCAAATTCTGGTCCAATTCAATTCTAAACTTCAATTAAACATCCCCAACACTAATCTAGACCAAATCCAAGCCCAATTGGATTGGCATTTGAATCCAATTTCACTTTTGACCTTAAAGCCCAATTTGGACCCATGACCCAAACCTAATCCAAACTCACCCAATTCAACTCCACCGACCCCAAACCTTTTCTAAACCTTCCCTAACATCTCCACAAACAAAATGCTAACATGATTTGCCCAAGATTTGGACTCAAACCTCACTCAAATTCAACTCAAAGCCAAAATCCCTTAAATGGGCCTACACCTAAACCTAGCCCAAATAGGCCCAAACCCCAAAATCAAGACCCAATCAAAGTTGAAAACTCTTTAAAACAAGCCCCATAAGCCATTTTCAACATTAATTTTACATCAATTTCAACTTGAGCCCAACCTTAGCTCATGGTAGCCCATTTTGACCCACCTTAGCCCCTTTACCAAAGAAACCCAAATCCAACCCAATTCAAACCCAAACCACCCCAAATTTGCTTTAAATCACTCATGATACACTCTTAAATCAAACCCAACATTTATTTGGCATGGCCCTTTGCAAAAATCTCCACCCAAAAGCCCATTTTGAAACTTAAAAGCCCACTTACATGAAACCTTCCTAAAGCCCATCTCCACCAAAATCCAAAGGGCCAAAATCAATCCAAAACCCATACGACAATTGCTCTACACCATATTTTCAATTAAATCAATCCCTAAGTTTCAAAACTCATCATGAAGCCATTCCAAATTAAGCCCCATACAAATTCCCATCAAAATGCCAAAATTTTCTTAAACCCATTTCCATGAAATCGACTCGGCTTTTCCCCAAGCCAAAGGTGAGCCATGGAGCCACTCTTAAGCCACATGCAAGCCATGTGAATTGTTTGACATGTGACCATACCACATTGGGTAAGAAGAGGGGGAGCTTTCCTTAATTCCTAAAAGTCTTTAACCTCATCCATGATACCCTTAACCAAGATTTAATCCAAATATTCTTGGATAAGGACATCACCACCTTTTGACCAGCTAGCCTAACCGATTTTCTCAACCTGTGGCCAGCCATGGGGAGGTGAACCCAGCCCAAACAAATGGGTCGACCAAACCTAGCCAAGATTAGCCATGTCCCCATGCCATTTTGATCCAAGTTCTTTACACATGTCCATGCTAAATCGACCGCACTAATGCCAAGCCCCGACCCCACCTGGTCAAGATGGTGACTCGAGACCGGCCGGCCAGCCTCCGAGCCGCCGAAAACGCCATGCCCGAGAGCTCCCATGTGAGCCAACATTGGAATTCTCCCTCGCTCGAGCTACCCCATGCCCAATGGCCACCATGGCCGTTCTTCCCATGCCCAAAGCAGCCGATCCCAACTCTTGGCCATCCCCGCGAGGCTCTCCAGCCCACCTCTATTTAAACCCGACCCCTCACGGCCATGGAGGAGAGTTGCACAAACCTTGCTGAAACTCGCCAAAATTGTTCCAGGCCCTCCTCCATACTTAGAGCAGCTTGATCCCCGATGTCAATTTGCCCTAATCCCCACTAACAGAACCCAATTTCTCAACTGAAATTTCACCCAAAAACCAGGACACTTTGCCACAGTGGGTCAATCCCCAAATTGATTGATCCTACACCTTCACCAGACCAAGGGAAGAGGTCCAACAGCAAAAGCCCCCTCTCCGTGCCACCCATCCGTTCCGGACTCCAAGCTTTGTGATCGGGCTTGGTCGAAATCATACCTAGAAAATTCACCGTGCCAAGGGACTTCATCCGGAGCTTGCTTGGACGCAATCGAAGGTGACACAACCCTCGGATCGAAGCCACACTTCTCTGAGCAAAGGTATGAGCTAACTCTTTATCCCGAGCTTCTGGAGATTCTCCATTTCAAATGCCTTAATTTCAATGCATGATCACCGTATAGATGTATTCGTCTCTTCAAGACAAATCCATAGAGCACAAGAACACGAAAATCCGTTAAGTATTGAGTGAGATATTAGGGATTTAGTGTGGACGGTTCTCGGGTTAGGAAGCTTGGGGACGATGAACGGATGTCGTTCATTTAATACACGCGCGGACGGACGGCCAGGATCGCGCCGTATGAGGAGACGGAACGATACAACGGGCCCCCGGAGCGCTGAGGTGGACGGCGACGCCGAATCAGAAGACGACACGCGGCGCTTCGGAGATGCCTAGGTTGAGTTGGCGCCGCGTGGATAAGTAGAAAAATAGGTTATTTTTCTATTTATTTAATTCCCTAAACTTCAAAAATGCATAACTTTGTGTAGAAAAATCGAAAAATAAAATAAAAATACCCTCTTGCTCAGTGAACAGAGGAGAATAATGTAGAAAAGAAATCATTCAATTTCATTGAGTATTTGATTTTTAATAATTTATTTACTTACTGCACATTTTCAATTCTCCATGCATATATACAATTCACCATGGCATGAGACCATAGGGCTTTTGAAGCCTCTAAATTTGGGAACATTCCTTGAATTTTCCAAAGTCAGAGGCTATCCCTATGAAGAGTTATTGATTTTTCAACTCTAGGTTGTTAGTTTGAGTATTTTAATTCCAATAATTAGCATATTGTGAAATAAATTCTAGAAAAATTTGGTGATGTTTATTATGACTAGAGGACCCTAGGAAAAATAGGTTTTGAGTTAACTCACTTGAATAACCCTAATCGGCTTAAACACCCAAAATGGAGTTTTAATTAATTAGAGCTAATCACACATCAAATTGACTTGAAATCAATTCTCCACTGACCTTTAGGATCAGAGGAACCCACCATAAAAGTTTGAAGTCAATTGGACTTGGTTAGCCCTATCAAATGGGTTGATTAAGCCATTTAGCCAAAATTAAACTTAAAAAATTCATAACTTTCAAAATACTTTTCAAAAATTCACCAAATTGGTTTTGGAGCCTCTCTGATATCAGGGGAATTTAAAAAAATTAAAATTGCAATTTTCTAAAAAGGTTGATTTTTTTGCATTATTTTAATATTTCTAATAATTAAAAAATAATAAAAATCACAAAAATAATAAAATTCACCAAAATGTCACATTTTGAATTTTAATCACATTGAAACAAACCCCATATTTTTCTTAGGTCTCTATGTTGAGTTATTAAATTTTAAAGCCCTAGGGTAATTTTAAAAATAAAAAAAATGTATTTTCTAGCATTTCCACTAAAACAATTATAATAAATCAAGGAAAAATCAGAAAATTATAAAAATTGGTTCTCTGATTTCCTTGATATCAGAGAGATTTTTGAAAATATAAAATTCATTTTCAACCTTTATTTTATTTTTAAATTAATTAATACTCCAAAACTCAAAATAATTATAATAAAAAGAATATAATTCAAAAAATCACCAAAATTGGTCCAAGTGGTCCTCTGGTCATTAGGAATGTCCCATAATTTTCTTAAGGATAGAAACTTTCCCTTGGTCATATTATTAAATTTTCCTCGGAAATCCCTATTTTCCACCAAAAATAATTACATAAATAAATTAAATACAGTAAAAATCACATTTTCTCCTCTAATGTCTTTATTGACATATGAGTGAAGTCACATAAAAATTTCAAATTCATTTAAGCTCAATTTAGTGAGTTATGAAATTATTAAGCTTGAAGGGAAAAATGGTAATTAAAATTTTAACTCATAATTAAAACTTTAGGCTTAATAAAATGAAAAAGTAAAATATTTGATCTTAATCTGATTTGGATGATTGAAATTTAAATAATTAAAGGGTAGAAACCTACTAAACAATTTAAAAATAATTAAAATAAACCTTAATCAAATAATTAATTAAATTTGGAAGAATAATAAATTTGGAATTATTAAAATAGGGATGTCATTAAGAAGAGATTTATTCTTTAATTTAAGAATCCCTAAATTAATCATCTCAATAATATTTAATTCCTAATTAAAATGATAATCCAAATTTAAAATTTAAAATGCTAAAAGACTTAATCATTAAATTAAATTAAAGTTAAATTATCTAAATTAAATCCTTTTAAAATTTCAATTAAATTAATACTTTAACAATTAAAATTAAATCATCTTTAAAACATAAAAAATAAAATATTAAATTAAAATTAAAAATAAAATTAAATTAAAATTTAAATAAAAAAATTAAATAAAATTAAATTGAAACATATTAAATTAAATCAAATTAAATCAAATCGAATTAAATTAAATTAAATTAAATTAAATTAAATTAAATCAAATCAAATTAAATCAAATAAATTAAATTAAATTAAATTAAATTAAATTAAATTAAATCAAATTAAATTAAATTAAATTAAATTAAATTAAATTAAATCATATTATGTTAAATTAACTTAAATTAAATTAAATTAAATTAAACCACATTAAATTAAATTAAATTAAATTAAATTAAATTGAACTAAATTAAATTAAATTAAATTAAATATAACATCACCTAAGACATAAAGAATTCAAAAATAAATCTAAAACAACTTGAACACTATTCCAAACTTAAGCCCATTAATTGAAATTAAGTTAAATCATAAATCATTTGAACATCCATTTGCCCTCGAAAACTCTTGTTGTCATAACTCCTAAATGGAGTGTTAAGTGAAGTGTTACTTCATTCATAAGATATTCAAATGTCCTAGTTCACCGAGCAAGATAATAAACTCGAACTCCCGGACGATTAATTCATTTGTATAATTAAATTCTCTTGGACTCGAAATAATCCTAGAAATGTCGAAAAGATGTTTAAGACTCGTCTTAAGCACTTCCTCGATATGATAGGATATTTATAAGAACAATCGAACTTAATTGTTCTTCGATGAAGAAAATCGTCTTCAAACCCAAAATACAAGAACCTAGACGTCATAGGAGGTGACTAGCCATAGTGATTAGGAACTTGGTAGAAAACCATAACCCTTCCCTCGCCTTTACCTAGGAACTTACTTTAAATGCTTAAATATTCTAATTATGTTTTAAGTGCAGCTTGGGATGACGGGAAGACCCTCCAGGTACGCTTTTATTTTATTGCAATTTACCTTATTGCAATTTATTTAATCGCATCGCACTTAGTTTTCTTGCATGATAAACAACTCGTTGCATGAAAACCCACACCTTTAGGATAGTCCCTAAAACCGAAACCAAAACTAAATTAAAAGTCATTACAAGATAAAATTCACCGCCACAACATTTCAAAATATAAAACAACTCAAAATTTAATCACAAACGAACAACAAAACTACAACAACAACTAAATTAAAACGTCTTGTTGGATGATCGGGAATACCTCGGATGATGTAACCTACGTGTTGCTAACGGGATTTCCCACGGTCTAAATGAAAGTGTGGAACTCATTCAGTTGAGTTTAGCAAATTCATCTGGACTAAGTGAATCCGATAAAAATAACGATGCCGGAAGGATGGAACCGTGGGATCTTAACCGGTGTTGTTATAATCAACTTTAAGATTTGTTTTAATTAAAACATAAAAAACACTTAGAAATTAAGACTTTCTCTAAACCGTAACACTTCTCTCATCTCCCGATTTATGATTTCTAAAACTAATCCTCTCGCGACAAGGAGCTCTGAGCATGGTGGGCAAGCACGGCCATCGTCATCGCAGAAACCCGAGTTTACTTCAACAAAACTTTCTTAGAATTAAATAACCAAGCCATAGGATTTCGAGGTAGTTTGCTTAGTGCAACATAAATCCTCAACTTTTCGTTAGGCATTTGCATAATCATGTTATGCAAATTAAGCCCTAACTGGTTTTAGGATTCCGAGGTAGTTGTTTGGTACGACATAAACCCTCACATCTTCGAGGCTATTTTTATGATTATGTCATACTAATATAAGTCCAAATTAATTAAAATTGGCAAGATTGAAATATCAGATAATATTAGGATTTTCTTAAATCCGAGCCAAACAATAGGATAGTTTGGGAAGTTGCCAAGATTCTTCTTGGATCCTCGCCTTCTCCTATTTCTCTTCCTTTGGATTCCCAAAATAAAATGTTCTAAATTTGATCCATTCCCTATTGAAATTCCAAAATTCAATCCTCAAGACTTAAACTTTGAAATTCTCGAGAGCAGAACTACCGATTATTATCGAGAGTTTTCTTAGGTGATTCCCATCACTTAAGATGTAATTAACTATAGGGGCTTGCCCTTATAGGGAATTTTAAGAACCTGTGTAATATAAACCCCGTTTAATTCATTTATATTAAGCTGGGAACTTGTCGGCTTATAAAATTGGTTCGCGTACCAAACGGATGTTATAAATCTCCTAGTTTATTTAATCGAGCCCCATCATCAAGCAGTGTGTCTATTCTTCGGGATAGATACACGGTTTTTGGTGCGGTGCTCGTTTATATAAACTATTTGGGATGTGAGATCGGTTTGATTTCATATCTTAAAACTTTTAAACTTAAAATTATTTTCAAAATCAAATGTTATCTTTTAAACTATATATTTAAATTAAATTTAAAATATAAAAAATTCACCGACAATTTCTGTAGGCTACCCCCTTTTCAAAATAAAACACAACCTAAAATATGCCGATAGTAACTAAAAACCTTTACTTTGTAGTATATTTGTGTGCTTATTTACTTTTAGTGTGATTTTGTATGCGTAGTAGTGGATCTGTTGGTTTGATACCTTACGATTTAGAGTTAGAGCGTACTATTAGAAAAATTAGAAAAAACGAAAACAAATTAAAAATTACTGCAAAATGGCGAATAATCAAGAGAATCAAAATATTAATGTTGGAAATTTGCTAAGACCCTTAAGAGATTATGCTAACACAACAACAGAGGAAATTCATATAACTATTCAAAATCCTGATATTGCTGCTAATTCGTTTAAACTTAAACCTGCTATTATCCAAATGGTACAAAATAATCAATTCAGAGGAACACACAATGAAGACCCAATTTACATCTCTCTAGTTTTTTAGAACTGTGTGCTACTTTTAAGTATGACGGAGTGTCGAGTGATGCTGTGAGACTTAGACTTTTTCCTTTTTCCTTAAGGGATAAAGCTAAGGCGTGGTTAAACTCGTTAGCACTTGGATCTATTCGAACTTGGGGAGAACTTTCTCAAAAGTTTTTATTAAAATATTTTCCTCCATAAAAAACTACTAAATTAAGAAATGATATCACATCTTTTGGTCAGTTTGAAGGAGAGTCAATATATGAAGCTTGGGAGAGGTTTAAAGATCTTCTTAGGAAGTGTCCAAATCATGCTTTGCCGCATTGGTTAATAATCGAAACTTTTTATAACGGATTAGTGGGATCATTGAGATCAATTATTGATGCTCCTGCTGGTGGATCGTTAATGTCAAAACCTTTCGATGAAGCATATTCATTGATTGAAGAGATAGCTGATTGAAGAGATAGCTACTAATAATTTTCAATGGCTCTCTGAACGGGTAAACCCTAAGAGAGTAGCTAGTGTTCATGATTCTGATATGATGACAATGATAGTTTCTTAAATAGCAGCACTTTCTAAGAAAATAGATCAATATGGAATGAATTATTCTCAACCACCCCCAGTGTTAGAGGAAAATTCATTTGGGTAGATAACTGAATCTCATACACCTTATGAGACTTTAAATGTGATTAATAGACCTAATAACCCTTATTCAAATTATTATAACTCTGGTTGGAAGAATCACCCAAATTTCAATTGGAATAATAATAATGCTAATGTGAACCCACAATGGGGGCACAATTCTATCAACCCAGTTGGAAACTCAAACAACCAAGGAAATACTAACTTTAGACCAGCTTATCCTCCTGGATTCAATAATAACCCACAATTTTAGGTAAGAAGTTGTCTACAGATGAAATGATTTTGAATATGGGAAACCAATTACAAGTTCAAGGTGTTGCGATAAAAAAATATTGAAAATCAATTGGGACATATTTTCACTGCGCTTAATAATAGACCTTCTGGAACGCTTCCTAGTAATGTGGAGATCAATCCAAAAGATTAAAACAAGGAGCAACTTAAGGCTATTCAATTAAGGAGTGGAAAAGAATTAGAAACTAGAGTGCAGAAAGAAGTTGAAGAAGAGAAGGAGAAGGTGAATATTAGAAAAGTTTTAAATAAGATTTATCCAGACCTGGAATATCCTTTTGAACCAATGAAGATTACTGTTGAGAAACCACCTCCTCCAAAGAAGATTACTGTTGAAGCAGAAGAATAGGGATAACATATTTGGAAAATTTTTGGAAATCCTTAAGAAGTTAACGATAAATATACCTTTTGTTGAAGCATTAGAACAAATGCCTGATTATGCAAAATTTATGAAGGATATTCTTAAAAAGAAGAGAAAGTTCACGGATCAAGAGATTGTTGCACTTAGCGGAGAGTGTAGTGCAATAATTCAGAAAAAGCTTCCTGAAAAACTTAAAGATCCTGGTAGTTTCACTATCCCGTGTGCTATAGGTGAAAAGTTTTTTGGAAGAGCCTTATGTGATCTGGGAGCTAGTATTAACCTTATGCCTTTATCAACTTTCAAAAGATTTGGAATTGGAGAAATTTCTGCTACATTTATAACTCTTCAATTAGCCGATTGTTCTATTACGTATCCTAAGGGAGTGGTAGAAGATGTGTTAGTGAAAGTGGATAAATTTATCTTTCCTATGGATTTTATTATGCTTGATATAGAGGAAGATAAAGAAATTCCAATTATTTTAGGAAGACCATTCCTAGCTACTGGAAGAGCTGTAATTGATGTTCAAAAAGGGGAATTAACTATGAGAGTTAATGATCAAGAGGTGACCTTTAATATTTTAAAATCTATGAAGTATCTCTCAGTTGCAAAAGATAATGAATGTTTTAGGATGGAAGTCTGCGAATATTTGAGAAATGATTATTTTAAAGAGATGTTTGAAAAGAAAGTGGAATATTAAAATATAATTGAAGATGAAACTGGGAATGAAAAAGATTCAGATAATGAGAAGAATAAGGAGTTGGAGTATATTCAGGAGAAATTTGAAGTGTTAGATACCATGGATAGTGGAGATAAAAGTTTAATTTCCTTTATTATTAAACCTCCTGAACTTGAGATGAAAATTCTCCCTAAGCATTTAAAGTATATGTTCTTAGGAGAATCATCTACCCTACCAGTTATTGTATCTTCGGAGTTAACTGAATATCAAGAACAAAAATTATTGGAAATCTTAAAAAGATACAAAAAAAATTTTGGATGGACTTTGGCAGATATCAAAGGAATCAGTCCTTCGATCTGTATGCATAGAATTTTATTAAATGAAGAACATAAAACTAAAATTGATCCGCAAAGGAGATTAAATCTATAATGAAAGAAGTAGTTAAGAAGGAAATTTTAAAATGGCTTGATGTTGGAATTATTTATCCTATTTCGGATAGTGCTTGGGTAATTCCAATTCATTGTGTATCGAAGAAAGGCGGAGTGACTGTGGAAGTGGATGAAAGGAATGAAATTTTACCTACTAGACAAGTTAATGGATGGCGAATTTGTATTGATTATAGAAAATTGAATGCTGCCACCCGAAAAGATCACTTCTCTCTTCCTTTTCTCAATCAAATGTTGGATAGACTTGCTGGACACAAGTACTATTGCTTTTTGGACCGATATACTGGCTATCATCATATACCTATTGCTCCTAAGGATCAAGAAAAGACAACATTTACTAGCCCCTATGGAACATTTGCTTTTCGAAGAATGCCTTTTGGACAGTGTAATGCACCTGCAACTTTTCAAAGATGTATGATGTCTATCTTTAGTAGTATGATAGATAATGGAATAGAATTTTTCATGGATGATTTTTCTGTGTTTGGAACTTCATTCGATATTTTTTTGGAAAACTTGGCAAAAGTTTTGGAACTCGCGAGAAAACAAATTTAGTTCGAACTGGGAAAAATGTCAATTTATGGTTGCAGGAGGAATAGTGCTTGGGCATAAAATTTCTGAATATGGTATGGAGGTCGATCCTGCTAAAATTCGAGTGATTGAGAGATTACCACCACCCACTACTGTGAGAGAGGTGCGGAGTTTCTTAGGATATGCTGGATTTTACAGGCGTTATATTAAAGATTTTTCTAAAACTACTAAACCTTTGTGCCAACTTCTAGAAAATGATAGAAAGTTTGATTTTAATGATGAATGTTTGTGTGCTTTTGAATTACTTAAAGAAAAATTAATCACTACTCCTATAATTGTTTCACTTGATTGGGAGAGACCTTTTGAATTGATGTGTGATGCTAGTGATTATGCTATTGGAGTTGCGTTGGGGCAAAGGTATGATAAAATTTTTAAAATCATTTACTATGCTAGTAAAACTCTTAATGATGCTCAAATTAATTATACCACTACTGAAAGGGAGTTATTAGCTATAGTATTTGCTTTTGATAAGTTTAGACCTTATTTAATTGGGACTAAAAGTATAACGCATACTGATCATTCAGCTATCAAGTATTTAATGCAAAAGAAGGATGCTAAACCTAGATTGATTAGATGGATACTCCTTTTGCAAGAATTTGATTTCGAGATAGTTGATAGGAAAGGATTCGATAATCAAATTGCTCGATCATTTGTCAAGAATAGAATATGATAAATTATCTGAATTTGAGAAGGAAGTTACAGAAACTTTTCCTGATAAACAATTGTATATTCTTATGGAAAAGAATTTGCCTTGGTATATTGATATTGTGAGTGATATTATACCATCAGATTTACAAGGCAACAACAAAAAAAATTTAAATATGTTGCTAAATTTTATTTTTGGTATGAGCCCTATTTATATAAACAGTGTAAGGATCTGATTATTAGAAGATGTGTGCCACATGAAGAAATTATTTCAATTATTCAGAGATGTCATGATTTTCAATTTGGAGGTCATTTTGGTGTTGATAAAACAGCTTATAAGATTTTACAATCTAGATTTTATTGGCTTACTCTTTTTCGTGATTTTATAAATATGTTAAATTTTGTGATCGATGTCAAAGAGTAGGTAATATTTCTAGAAGAAATGAAATGCCTCTGAATTATAATTTGGAATTTGAAATTTTTGATGTATGGGGATTAGATTTTATGGGACCATTTACACCTTCATTTGGAAATTTATATATATTGGTCGTTGTTGATTATGTTTAGAAATAGATTGAAGCTGTTGCTTTACCAAGATGTGATGCTCAGAGTGTTTCTAAATTTTTAAAGAAAAATATATTTCCAAGATATGAAATGCCGAGAGTGATTATAACTGATGGTGGATCCCATTTCATAAACAATCAAATTAAGAGATTAATTGAAAAATATAATATTATTCATAGGATCTCTACTGCTTATCATCCCCAGACTAGTGGTTTAGCAGCAGTATCGAATCAAGAAATTGAAAGAATTTTGGAGAAAACAGTGGATATTCATAAATTAGATTGGTCTGCTAGATTAGTTATCGCATTATGAGCTTATAGGACTGCTTTTAAGACCCCTATTGGAATGTCTCCTTATAGATTAGTATTTGAAAAAAACTTACCATTTGTTGGTTGAATTGGAGCATAAAGCATATTGGGCAATTAAGGAGTTGAATTTTAATTTGAAAAATGCGGGAGAGAAAAGATTTATGCAATTGAATTAGTTGGAAGAAATTAGAAATGAATCATATCATAATGATAGAATTTATAAAGAGAAATTGAAATTGTGGCATGATCAGAAGATATTGAAAAAACGATTTGAACTTGGACAAAGAGTTTTATTATATAATATGAGATTGAAATTATTTACTGGAAAACTTAAGTCTAGATGGATGGGACCTTTTACTGTAGTGAAAGTTCATTCTTTCGGAGTTGTGCTTTTAGTTTGATATTTAAGAATCCTAATTACCCCTAAATAAGTTAAAAATTAAAAATGTATTGGATCTTATTGCGAAATGAAGTATTTCGAGCCAAACGATGTTCAGTAAAAATTTTTACCACTGGCGCCGCCGACACCCTATTCTTTTAAAAATAGTTGAATTTCTAGTTTGAGCACTGCGGGGGCCCCTATCGAGCGCCGCCGGCGCCCAAATTCTGGTTGACGGTTTTTAACTTTTAAAATGCGGTTTTTGACGGTTTTGAGCGGGATCTTCTTCCTTAAAACACCCCAAAACTCCATTTTAAACCCATAACCATAAGAAAAACGAAGACTTCCTTTCCCAATTCACATCCCATGGATTCCTACTCCATTGAACTCCCTATATCTCGCATTTACAACCGACGAAAGTTTGTTAGTTTCGAGGCGCAGCGTCTATTCCATAAAGTGATGATGAAAAGAAGGATTATCAAGTAAAGAGGCTTTGTGAATCGAGGTTTGGAGAGTCTGACTACAAGAGTTGAAGAGATAGTAAAGCAAAGGCGTTGGGAAGTGTTATGCTACACTGCCGCCGCAGTGGTTGTTCCGGTCGTGAAAGAATTTTATGCAAATCTGCATGGGATCAACCAAGGATGTGTTTTTGTGCGAAATAGGTATGTACCATTCACTCCTGCGAGGATTAATGATCTCTTCATGATTGAGAATGTACCTATTTGTCATTATGCAAATTTTAATGTGACGAGCGATGATATGAATGAAATCTATCTTTATTTGACAGATGAGAATGAAGAATGGGAAGTAAGGGATAATGGATATATCAATTTCTCTTCTTCATCTTTAAATTCAGTATCAAAGAAGTGACATTACTTTATTTCGGCAAAATTAATTCCTACTATGAAGATAAGTAAGGTAGCGAATGAAAGTGCCATTCTGAATTTCTGTATACAAACTGTAAGGCCAGTGGATATTGGATCAATCATTACGAAATCTGTTTTGGGATTGATTTTGCATGGATCTAAATATGGGCTTGGACACCCATCCACCATATTTTTGTTATGTAGTCAATCATAAGTACCATATTAGAGTTGGGAAAAAGTTCTTCTCCCCTGGAGACCTATTGATCCAAATGATCTTTATGACTACCGAGCAGTAGGAGATGAAGAAGATAGGGATTTTCTTGCTGATCAGCCCACTGAGAGTTCACAACCTATTCAGTCTTACTATTTTGAAAGTTCGAGGGTGATATCGAAGAAGATAAAGAAGTTGGAAAATGAGGTACAAAATGTTCTGAATGCTATTAATAATATTTCTGATTTATTTGATCACATTGATTGGAGGATAAAAGAGCAATTTGATCATACTGGTCAGATTGAGTTGGGTTTGATTAATCTGTTGAAGAAGAATGCTGTGGTGGCTGATGATTCATATGATGAATTCCCATATCGTCCCTTCTACAATCTGTTCGTTTACCGTCAATCAATCGGAGACATTAGAGAGGATGATAGTTCTGAGACTGATGAGGAGTAATTAGTGGATTATGTATGATGCTTTGTTATGTTTGAGTGATTGCTTTGATTTTTATGTTGTTTGCTTTGCTTGGCTTTGCTTTAGTAGGGTGTGCTTGAACTATGTTTTGATTTCTTGTGTGTACTTAGGACTTAGTGTTTGCCTATCATAGTGTACTTGAAACACTAAGGATCTATGGAGTGTTGCTTTTATTTGATGAACATATGTGTGTAATCGTTGTATCGTAGATTTTATATATGAAAGTGATGTGATGTGTTGTTTGTGTAAAGTGATGTTGTTTAGTGTTTGTGTGATGAAATAGATGCTTGTTGATGTGTTAAATAGGACTGCGGAGGTTGAAACGATTGAAATTGCGACAAAATTTTTGAACCCAATGGAATTTTGGACTGGCGCCGCCGGCGCCCAAATCCAGAAAATTTGGCTATTATTTTGAATAGAGCGCCGCCGGCGCCCAAATGCTGAAATTAGCTCGGGACCCTTAAAAATTCACGAAAATTGCCTGGGACCCATTTTTTCGCCATTTCCTTCGTCTCCCACCTCCATGTTCGCGATTTTGAAGGTTTAGGGTTCGTTAGATCTCGGAGTAGAGAGGATTTCAACGATTTCTGAGGCGGATCTGCACTTCTCTTGGTAAGAGCTTTACTTTAAGCTAAAATTTTTGGATTTTCGCCATGTGAAACTCTCACATTGTTTAGATGATATTTTTGGAGATTTTTAAGAAAAATTGAGGATTCCTATGGTGGAATTTGTTCTTACTTGTTTAGATTAATGCTTGGAGTTAATACATTGTGGATTTGGGATTTATTGGTAAATTTTTGCAATTTGTAGAAATTCACATGGCTCCTAAAATGAGTAAGGGGAAGCGAAAATTTGATTGGGACGATGCAAGATTTGTTAATATTAAGGCTTAGTTTTGCTTCAACTCTCTGTTGCAAAATAAGAAGTGTATTCAGGATCGAGCGTTTGAGAATCCTGGTGGATCTGTGGAATAGTTTATTTCTAAGCTTGAATTGGGAGCGTTTTCATTATCGTTCGCTAATGCTGTTTTGGGAGTAGTCCGAGCATTTTATGCTAACGTGCTCTGGTCTGAGACGGAATATGTGCTAGTACGAGGGAAACTGGTTGAGTTCACCCCACCACGTATCAAGACATTTTATCAAATTCAATAACCTTTTGTTTGTGAATTTGAGAATTTTGATACTAGAGAGGGGAATTTGATGAGTGTGATCACGTATTTGACCGATGGAAGAGGGAAGTGGAAGATGAATCAGAGACAGATTATTAACTTCCCTTCTTCTACTTTAAATGTTGCTTCTAAAGTACAGCATTATTTCATTTCTGCGAGACTGTTACCTTCTTATCATCACAGCGAAGTTACTAGGGATCGAGCTATTTTAAATTATTGCATCCAGAATATGAAGAAGATCGATATTGGAGCCATATTTTTCAAGAGCATTCACTCTATTGCCAAAGGAGAAACCACTGGTGGATTAGGACATCCTGCCCTAATTCATATCTTTTGTGTTCAGTCTGGAGTTGAGTATAGTAGTTCTGCGAAAGTGGCGATACCTTTGAGACCGATTACGAAGACCATTATTCGTACTTATGAGGCTCATGTGGGTGCAAGAGAGGAGAGTAGGAGTACTGATATTCCTACCACGAGCCATGATGTTCCATCTACTTCTGAGCCCCCGACACTATCTGATGTCATGGAGCAGTTGAGATTGCAAAGTGATAGTATTGATAGGATGCATAGTCGGATGGATGTATTCGAGGCCAGGAGTGATGTGAATGAAGACTATTTGCAGAGAAGAGTTGAGTTCGATATTGCTTATTATGATGCTCAGGCCAGATTTATGAGAGGAGATATTGGGGTGATATTTCCTACTTGCCCTGGTTATACACCGTACAGGCCTGGACCTTCTGACCCTGCTGACGATGCTGGTGATGATGAGTGGTAGTTTTATACTTTTGTGTTTTGTTTTGTGTCGTTGTGTTATACTGTTGTAGTGTGTGAAGTTGTCTGTAGTATTTTCTTTAGATGTACTGTAGTATTTTTTTTTAATGTAGCAGTTGCACTTGAAACTTTAAAAATGTTAAATGTTATGTTTAATGTTGTGATCGTTTATTAGTATTTTTAATGTTTTGTTAAAAAAAAGTGTCAATATTGGTATTTTGTTCTTTACCCCGGCAGATTTTTAAATGTTATATATATCACTGCTACTAATTATTTCATACTTGCTAGCTGTAAAATTTTGATTAATACCAGATAGATTATGAAGATTTCAAAATTCTGGCACAAAAATGTTAGTTCTTTTACTCTCTTTTATTATATTGCAAAAATTTAAGTTTGGGGGAGTGTAGAAAGGATATTAACTCTTATTTGTCCTAAATTAAAATATTTTCAAAAAAAAATATTATTAACATAATTCCTAGTAGTAGAACTTCACATTAGATAACTAAGATTCTATTTCAATTAAATATTAAAAAAGATTTGATGAAAGTTTTTAGTGATAAAGGTTGATTTTATAAGGGTAAGATATTTGGTATGAAAGAATTTGATTATAGTTAACTATTTAAAGTAAAGAAAACTGTATTTTTGAAATTATTAAGAGACTTAAAGTATTATATGTTGAGAAAAGATTGTGACTTTATGATGAACAATAAAGTTGATACCTATGTATAAAGTAAAGAGGTGTTTCAGGTTTGAACTTTATAAAGAGGAGAGTGAGGTTCAAAATCATTAAAGGCTATCCAGATACAGTAATCCTCATCAAAAGAAAAAAAAAAGAGAGAAATGAAAAGATGGATTAAAAAAAATCCCAAAAAGAAGAAAATAAAAAAAAAGAAAAAAATAGAAAAAGAAAAAAAAGAGAAAGATGATGAGAAGCTTGAGGAGATGTCTAATCAAAAATTAGCTTCACTTGAATCATCCTAAAGGGAGAACCTGATTTCATTTCTGAATTTATACTTAAAGTATTAGCCTACAATCTGATGAAGTTAGCATGAAAGTCTTTTTGTATAATATTTTAAGTCAATCTTAATGTGTCAAATTATAGTTTTTCTTGAAATAAATAGGAGACTAGAACCCTTAGACTTGATTACTGAATTTTATTATACCTATAGAGTTGACTTGAGTCACTGAATTTCTTTCTAGAAGTCTTTCCAATATATTTCTTTGAATGAAAGATTTTAGTATTCAAAGGTGAAAAGTACATTGCTATGGGTTATATCTTTATGTAGTAAAAGGATTACTTGAGGACAAGTAATAGTTAAGTTTAGGTGATTTTGATGCACCAAAAATATATACTCTTTTAGCTAAATGTTTTTACCTATTTTTGGTGATATTACACTTTAAAGGATGTTATTTTTCATGATTTGTTGCAGGTATGATGATTATAGGTGATTGGAGCGAAAAAATGCAAAAAGGAATGAATTTAGAGCAAAATGGAGCAGTTTGGAGGAAAACAACTTGTTGGGCCGCCGGCGCCAGAATGGGCGCCGCCAACGCCCTATTCCAGAAACGTCAGCAACTATTGGCAGGATAGGGCGCCGCCTGCGCCCTATGTTGGTTCATTTCAAATTGAAGAATTTTTGGGGGATTTTTGAAGGGGTGCTTGAAGAAACTCTTGGGGAATTCGTTCCTAACATAAAATTAAGTATTCTAAACGAAAAAGAAGAAGAGGATTGCTGTAGAGAGTGTAAAGAAAGTGTGAGTGAGAGTTAGGGTTTGTGATTTGAAGAGAGATTCTTCTCTAAGGAGGGGAGAAGAGGGAGTAAAGTGAGAGATGTCTTCTTCATCTTTGTTCCAAGGAGGAAATCAAGTGTTGCAAGGAATAGAAAAGGAATCAAGGGAACTTTAAAGGACTTTGCTTGGGGAAGAGAAGGAGATAAGTTGTATTCTCTATTGTGGTTTGTATGACTCTTCTTTTATATATAAAATCTATGTTTTATTGTATCTTCTCCAAGATTTGTGAGTAGTTTCCTTTGCTTTTCTTCTTGCATAAAGTAGTGATGATGTGGTGATGTGGAATTGATGTGCCCTTAAAGTGTTATAAAAGTTGTGATGGTCCTTTCATTTGAAACTTAATTTAATTTGTAATCTGGCCAATTGATTTGTTAAAATATGTTGAGGAACATTAATTCCAAAAGAATTGAATGTTCTATAATAAGAATGAAGAACCCATTCAATGTCCGTAAATGAATTGCGTAGTTCATGGGGGTTTTGATCCATGAAAAAATACATATTTTATGCCTTGATTTTTATCAAATTTTTAAGGATATTATGCTTTAATGAAAGTTATTTTTGTGTTTTTGATGTAGGTGATGCGAAAATGTTCAAGACGGAAAAAAGGATGAAAAAGGAGCAAAAAGGAGCAAAAATGGAGCCAAAATGCAAAATTGTCAAAATAATTGGCCTGGCGCCTAGGCGCCAGAATCCGGCGCCTAAGCGCCAGTTCGATATAGAATTCTGTAAGATTTTTGACAATTCTTGAATGGTAATTTTGATGGTGTTAGCGGTTATTGGACCATCTAGAAGATTGGCCGTTATTCCTGGATTATAGGACATGTGATACATTGTATTTGGACGCTTGGAAACAGTTAGGATCGTGAAGAGGTGCGATCCAAAGTGAAGAGGTGCGAAGAACTGGAAGCAGAGTCCGGCGCCTAGGCGTCAGACACACCTTCTAGAAGATTCATTGAACATGGACACATTTTGAAGAGGTGCCTCAAGGCAACCCTTGAAGCCTATAAATAGGAGGCTACTCCTTCAGAGAAAAACGTCCACAAACCACCAACGCCCAACCTAGTCCCCTAGCCCCATATTTCCATTTAGAGAGAAAAATTAGAGAAATATTTTAAGGGCCATATTTATAGTTTCTTTTATTAATTAGTGAGTTTATTTTACAGTTTTTATTGAGAGTATTTGAAGAGTCGGTGCTTTTGAAGTCTATTTACTTTGGAGTCAGAAGGATTCAGAAGTTCAGTTGGAGAAACACTTGAGATAAGTATTTTTATATTGATTCAAAGTTTTATTTATATGTTTTGTTGTTTAAATTCAATGTGTTCTGAGTAGTTACTTTACTTTCTTCTTTCAATTATGAAAGATAAATAAGATAACATAAAATTCGTTGGAGAATGAATTAAAAACTATATATATATTTTAAACATTGTGATGATATTAATACCGGATCTTAATTTACTATTTAAATTGGCCATTTAAATTGTTAAAATCTGTTGAAGAGTTTTGAGACCTAGAAGAAGATGAATTCTTAACTAGTAGATATCACATGAATCCTTGGGTAGTCGAAGGCCTTAGGCGGGTTATTCAAGGTGAAGTGCAAATAAATAGGAAGATATTATTTAATGGGTGTAGAATTGATAAGTTTTTAGAGTAACAGGCTAAATTCTTATAATTTGGTTTATAGGGAAGGAAAGGGTCACTAGTAGGGCCGACCATAGCCACCCTTGGGCATCTAGTAGTGTGAGCTTAGATTAACACATTCTACTAACAATACATCCAAACCTGATCTATAGATTAGCCAATGTTCTTTATTCTATCGAGCGAAAGTAAAGAATATGAATGCTTCTATTTGGCACAATACCATAAATTTATATTCTCCACGAATATTACATTATCTAAAAAGTCTTGGATTATTTGAAAAAAAGAAAATTGTTTATTTATTTTTATTAACATCAATCATTACTTTATTACTGCTTTATTTCTGCATCTAGTAAATTAAATATCAACTTTTTAACTTTAAAAGAAATACATAAAAATAAAATTAAAATATTTAAAAAAATCTATAATCCTCCTCGTGAGATCGATACTGGGGTCTTTATTTAAAGCTCTATATTACTTGAAACGATACGTATACTTGCAGTAGTACCCCTAGTGTGTAAAATATTTTCCATAAAATTATATTTATATACACTAGCCGCTATTATTATTTGAGTCAAAGTATCAGGCTATAACATATTTTCGATAAGCATAAATTACCGCATTGTTTGGCGATTGCAAAACAAGTTTTGGTGCATTGCTGCGGATCGAGGGTCAAGTTTTTGGCGTCGTTGTCAGGGAGGCAAAATTTATAAATTTTAAATATTTTATTTTATTTATTTCTTTTATTGTCAAAAATATAAAATACAAAAACATTTATTTAAAAAAATAATAATAAAAACAAAAAAAAAAAATAATAATTTTATTTCTTGCTATTTTACTTTTTATTTACTTTTTATGCGTAGTTCTGGATCTGAAGGATTATTACCTTTATATTCTGAATTGGAAAGAACTGTTAGAAGAATTAAAAAAGGAAAAAAAATTCAAAAATATCAAGAGATGGCTAATTTACATAACAATTTACAAAATCCAATTGAAATTAATGAACAAAATGTTTACAAACCATTAAGGGATTATGCTAACCTACAGTTGATGAACTTCATAGTAGTATTCAAATACCTGCTGTAGATGCTAATTCTTTTGAGCTTAAACCGTCTATTATTCAAATGGTTCAAAATAATCAATTTGGGGGAACACCAAATGAGGATCCAAATTTACACCTTGCTTGTTTTGTAGAACTTTGTGCTACCTTTAAATATAACAATATTTCTGATGATGCTATTAGACTTAGACTCTTTCCTTTTTCTTTAAGAGATAAAACAAAGATATGGTTGAACTCATTAGCAACAGGTTCTATTAAAACATGGGCTAAAATGGCACAAAAATTCCTTGCTAAATATTTTCCTCCTTCTAAAAGTGCTAAATTAAGAAATAATATTACTTCATTTATTCAATTTGACGGGAGACAATTTATGAAACTTGGGAAAGATTTAAAGAAATATTAAGAAAATATCCTCATCATGCTTTACTTGACTGGTTAATTATTCAAACATTTTATAACGGACTTATTGGATCACTTAAATCAATTATTGATGCTGTTGCTGGAGGTTCTTTAATGGCTAAATCATTTGAAGAAGCTTATACTTTAATTGAAGAAATGGCTAACAATAATTTTTAATGGCCTTCTGAAAGAATTAATCCTAAAAGAATGGCAAGTATTCATGATAACGAAGCCTTTTCTATCTTAGCTGTAATATTTAAGAAATTAGATAATTTTGCTATCAATATATCACATAACAACTCTGCTAATATCGAAGATTCTCAAACTAATGAAACTTTACAAGCTATTGCTAGTAAAAATAACCCTTATTCTAATTATTATAATCCTAGATGGAAAAATCACCCCAATTTTAACTAGAATAATTTACAACAACAATGGGGTAATAATCAATCCCATCCAACTGGAAATTGGAACAATCAAGTAAATTCAAACTATAAACTACCTGGATTTAATAATCAACAGAAAAAGTTATCTATAGAAGAATTAATTTTACAACTAAGTAATCAGTTACAAAATCCAAACACTGCTATTCGTAATATTGAGAATGAAATGGGACAAATTGCTAATTTAATTAATTACAGACCTCTAGGAACACTTCCTAGTAATATTGAAGTCAATCCAAAGGAAACTGGAAAAGGACATGAACATGTTAAAGATGTGCAACTTAGAAGTGGAAAGGAATTAAAAGAAAGAATGCAGAATGAAATTGAAAATGAGATTGAGGTTGAAGAGATTGAAAAACCTCAAGAAACTCCTTCTCCTAGTCAAGATCGATCGTTATTCCTATTAATGTGGAAGTTGAAAAACCAACACCACCTTTTCCTCAAAGACTAAAAAATTGCATTCATCATGAGCAATGGTATTTGATGATAACCAATATATCCATCCAAAAAGCAATAGTACTTATGTCCGACAAGTATTTCAGCATTTGATCTAGAAAAGGAAGAGGAAAGTGATCTTTCTTAGTGGCGGCATTTAATTTTTTATAATCAATACAAATTCACCAGCCATTAATTTGTCTTGTTGGTATAATTTCATTCCATTCATTCACATCAACAGTCACTCCTCCTTTCTTAGGGACACAATGAATTGGACTTTCCCAAGTATTGTCTGAAATTGAATAAATAATTCCAACATCAAGCCATTTTAAAATTTCCTTCTTAACTAATTCTTTCATCATTGGATTTAATCTCCTTTGTGGATCAACTCTAGGTTTATGTTGTTCATCCAACAAAATTCTATGCATACAGATCGAAGGAATGATTCCTTTAATATCAGCTAAGGTCCAACTAAAAGCCTTTTTGTATCTTTTTAAAGTATCCAATAATTTTTATTCTTGATATTCATTCAAATCAAAAGATACAATAATTGGTAAGGTAGATGATTCCCCTAAAAACATATATTTCAAATGATTAGGAAGAGTTTTTATTTCAAGTTCAGGAGGTTTTATGATAGATGGAATTAAACTTTTATCATCACTTTTCATAATATGCAACATTTCAAATATTTCCTGAACATAATCTAAATCTTCATTCTTCGTATTATCAAAGTCATCTTCAATTTCATTATCATCCTCACATTTCAAATTTTCACATTCTATTTTATCTTCCAACATTTCTTTAAAATGATCATCTCTCAAATAATCACATATTTCCATTTAAAAACATTCATAATCTTTTTCTATTGAGAGATATTTTATAGATTTCAGAATTTTAAATGTCACCACTTGATCATTAACTCTCATAGTTAATTCTCATTTTTGAACATTAATCATACTCTTCAAGTTGCAAGGAATGGTCTTCCCAAAATAATTGGAATTTCTTTATCTTCCTCTATATCTAATATAATAAAATCCACAGGAAAGATGAATTTGTCCACCTTAACTAATACATCTTCCACAACTCCTTTAGGATAAGTAATGGAACGATCAACTAACTGAAGAGTTACAGATGTAAGTGAAATTTCTCCTATTCCCAATCTTTTGAAAGTTGATAAAGGCACAAGGTTAATACTAGTTCCTAAATCACATAAAGCTCTTCCGAAAAAAAAATTCACCTATAGCATAAGGGATAGTGAAACTACTAGGGTCTTTAAGTTTTTCGGGAAGCTTTTTTGAATAATTGCACTACACTCTCCGCTAAGTGCAACAATTTCGTGATCTATGAAGTTTCTTTTCCTTTTAAGAATATCCTTCATAAACTTCGCATAATCAGACATCTATTCTAATGCTTCAATAAAAAGAATATTTACTGTTTATTTCTTAAGGATTTCCAAAAATTTCATAAATCTGTTATCCCTATTTTGCTTTTTCAATCTTTGAGGAAACGGAGGAGGTGATTTTTCTACAGTAATTTTTGTTGGTTCAAGTGGATATTCTAAGTTTGGATATATTTTATTAGTACCTTTTTCAATTTCCACCTTCTCTTTCTCAGTTTCAACTTCTTTTCGCACTCTAGTTTCTAATTATTTTCCACTCCTTAATTGAATAGCCTTAATTTGCTCTTTATTTTGATCTTTTGGATTGATCTCAACATTACTGGGAAGAATTATTGAAGGTCTATTATTAAGTGCAGTGAAACTATGTCCTAATTTATTCTCAATGTTCCCAATTGCAACACCCTGAGTTTGTAAATGATTACTCATATTTAAAATTATTTCTTTAGTAGACAACTTCTTTTCCTTAAATTGTGGGTTACTTTTAAAACCTGGAGGATAAGAAGGTTTATAGTTTGTGTTTGCTTGGTTGTTCAAATTTCCTACTGGGTTCAGAGTATTGTTTCCACATTGTGGATTTACAGTAGCATTGTTGGTATTATTCCAGTTAAAATTGGGTGATTGTTCCAACCATGTTTATAATAATTTGAATAAGGATTGTTAGAACTATTATTTATAGCATTTAAGGTCTCATAGGGTGTTTAAGATTCTATTATCTGTCCTAATGAATTTTCCTTTAGCACTGGGGGTGTTTGAGAATAATTCATTCTGTACTAATCTATTTTCTTCGAAAGGCCAGAAATTTGAGAGACTATCATAGTTATAGCATCAGAATCATGAATATAGCTACTCTCTTAGGATTTACCTGTTCAGAGGTCCATTGAAAATTGTTAGCAACCATCTCTTCTATTAACGAATATGGTTTATCAAAAAGTTTTGATATTAATGATCCATCAGCAGTAGCATCTATAATCGATCTAAGAGATCCCACTAATCCATTATAAATTATATGAATTATTAACTAATCCGGTAAAGCATGATGTGGACACTTCCTAAGGAGATCTTTAAATCTTTTCCAAGCTTCATATATTGATTCCTCTTCAAACTGACCAAAAGATGTAATATCATTTCTCAGTTTAACAGTTTTTTATGGAGGGAAATATTTTGACAAAAGTTTTTGTGAAAGTTCTCCCCAAGTTCTGATAGATCCAGGTGCTAACGAGTTTAACCAAGCCTTGGCTTTTTCCCTTAATGAAAAAGGAAAAAGTCTAAGTCTGACAGCATCATTCGACACTCCATCATATTTAAAGTCTCACACAGTTCTAGAAAACTAGCGAGATGTAAATTAGGATCTTCATTAGGTGTTCCTCCAAATTGATAATTTTTTACCATTTAGAAAATAACATGTTTAATCTCAAATGAATTAGCAGCAACATCAGGATTTTAGATAGCTAAGTGAATTTCATCAGCTGTTGGGTTAGCATAATCTCTTAAAGGTTTTGGTAAATTTTCATTTTCATTACTTTGATTATCTAAGTTGTTCGCCATTTTGTGAGGATCTTCAGATTATTTTTATTGTTTTCAAATTTTTTTAATAGTACGCTCTATTCTGAATCGTAAGGCACTAAACCTATGGATCCAATCCTACACATATAAAATCACACAAAACACACTAAAAAAGGTAAGCAAGCACACACAATTTCAAACTACTAAGTAAAGGTTTTCAAATACCATAATTTAACAGTTACCGTTTTTTACCTTCCCCAGCAACTCGCAAAGAACTTGATCCAGTGTGCTGACTCTAACGTAAATATTCAAAAGATAGTTTCAGTTCAGTTTCACAATAAGATTAATTTAATAATTAGGCATTCACTCATATACGCAAGTATACGTATCGCTCAAGTAATACGGAGCTATAATGAAGTCTTGGTTATCGATCCCACGAGGAAGGTTATAGCTTTCCAAAGTATAGTAAAGATTTGAAATCCAATACTCAATTCACAATGCAAGTTTAAGTACTATTTAAGTTGCTAGTGCAAAGATAACTAAAGTTAAATTAAATAAAATTACTTTCTAAATTTCTAAATAGGATTTACTAACACACACTAAGTTTTGTATTGTAAGGTTCGAATATGGAAAAGTATCTTTTCTCTTGCAATGATTCAAAGATGAGTGATTGATATAAATTGATAATAAATTTGTATAGTGCTAAATAGGATCATTCATATTCTTTACCCTTGTCAGAGAACCAACTCTTCCAAGTTATGTAAAGAACACTGACAAATCCTAGGCTTAGTCACTAAATCCATGATTATGTTGGGAGGATACTGACTCTCACTCAGAGCTCCCACTTCCCTTCACCTGAAGGCTAACCCTAGCTATAGTTTCTAAACTTTAGGACCAAATTAGAGATTTCAGCCTCACTCTAAAATCTCCAACTTGATTCCCATCAAACCATATTTCCCTATTTATTTACACTCAATTCCCATGAACTACGCAATTCATTCATGGACATTGAATGAATTCTCCACTATTTTTGTAGAACACTTAGTCCCTTCAGATTGAATGTTTCACAACAAATTTTAACAATTCAATTGGCGATCGAAAAGTAAATGAATTTAAAAGTGAAAAATCATCACAAATTCTGAACATTTTTATAACACATCAAATCTACATCAACACTTCACCACATCTCATAGTAAGAAGAAAGACAAAGAAATCTACTCAGAATTCATGAGGAATATAGAACAATATATGGATTTTATAAATAAAAGCAAAGTCATACAAACCACAAAAGTAAATACAACTTATCTCAATTTCTTCACCAAGTAAATCCCTTGAAGTTCCCTTGAATCCTTTTCTCTCTTCACTACAACACTCAATTCTCTCTTTAGAATAGTAAGGAAGAAGCAATCTCTCACTTTCCTCCTTCTCCTACAATCTTTAGAGAAGAATTCCTCACAAAACAAGACTTCTACACACTTAAACACACTTACCACACACTCCACAAACCCTAACACACTTTCCTCACTCTAAAAGACTTATATACCTCTCCATCTTTGCATCTAAATCTGTTTGAAATAGTTTTGAAATGAATTCCCTAAGCGTTTCCTCAAGCAACCTTTCAAAAATCATCCAAATGCATTGAATTTGACTTAAACCGACATAGGGCACCGGCGGCACTAGATAGGGCGCTGGTAGCACTGGGCCGCCATTTAAATATTGAACTCTCTGTATTTGGGCGTCAGCGGTGCCCATTTTAGCGCCGGCGGCGCCAGTAGATTGATTTTTTCATTTTGCCTCTTTTTACTCCAAATTCGTTCCTTTTCACTTCCTTTTGTTCCAATCACCTAAAATCATCGTACCTGCAGCAAAACATAAAGAATACCTTTCTTTAAAGTGTATTATCACAAAAAATGAGTACAAATTAGATAGCAAAAATCTAACATATTTTTGGTGCATCATCTCACTGGTGCAGTGGTCAATTTTCATGCACCGATCCATGAACAATCAGCTCAACAACCTGTTTAGGTGGTTGCTGAGACTACGTTTCCACTGTGAGGGAATACAACTTCCTTACAATTGATCGGTGAGACCAGTCAGGCAGTTCAGTTGCTTCTTAGTGAGAACCTCCGATCGTCTAAAGTAGAGTGGAACCTTAGTATGAGGAAACTTGAACCTCTTTGATTAAGTATATTTCTTGTTGTTTTCTCTGACATTTGATTACTCTAGCAGATTATATCATGCAAATCATTGACTCATCGATGGTGGGAGCTGGCCATGTGTTTATTCTATAGTCGGCCGAGGGAACGTCAGCTGCGGCTCACAGTGGAAGTGCATTCAATCGTTCGCTCGAGGATGTTAAGAGAGAGAATTATTTGTAGCTGACCCGACCCACAATTACGTAGATATTTATATTCCAAAAGATGGAAAAAAACTAGACCTGATTTATATTTTAGTGGCTAATGTGAGCAAACTAAATGATTTAAGAAATAGATAATAAGCTTTCACCTGTGGGTATTACGCAAGTATACATATCATTCAAGTAATAAAGAGTTTTCTTTAAGAACCCAAGTATCGATCCCACGGGGAAAGCTGTAACTTCTATAATGACTTGATGATGTTTTTACTTAAAATGTGGACAAAATTCTAGGAAAACACGATAGCAAATTCAGATTACTAAATTCCTACAAATTTTAATTCCAAGCTAAATTAAAATGCAAAAATTATAAACTAATTAAATGTAGAAAAGTACAAATTATGTAAATAATCTTTTCCTTTGCAAATAATTCATAATCAATGTTGGAATAAAAATTTTTTAAGTTTTAAATGTTGTATTGTGACAAATAGGAGCATTCTTATTTTTTACCCTCTCTCAAGTGCATAAAGAAGATTGACTAATCTAATGTAAGTTATAGCTTTTGTGGTAGTGCTGGGTAGATTCTAGCCTGCCACTTCTGGATTACCCATTGGGCCCTCTTTATCGGACCTACCAGGGACCCTTAGTCCCAACTTTAAACCATATTGGTAAAGGATCTAGCCCGTCACACTGGAAACACTAATTATATGCCCATCAAGACTTATCTCCCTATCTATTTGCACTCTCCTTAGATTGTGGTTCCCCTCTTCGTAAGGTTAGTGTGATACTCACTAGTAGGGTGAAATCATAGCCCTCCCGGGTTTTCTTTAGATTAAAGTAGGCATTCGATGCATATAAAAACGTAGTCAATTCTTATGCATGTCAATACCCCCAAACTTAAACATTACTTTTCCTCAAGTAATCCATTTTATTATGTAAATACCTTATAACTTATGGCAGTGGTTTTTACTTAAATATTCTTATAATTTTTGTTCCATAATGGTGATAGTGAAACTTTTTAGAAAAATTTTCAATAATTTAGGTTAGAACTAAAGTATAAGAATACCCAGTAATCAAGTTTAGAAATTATGATTTTCTATTCATTTCAAAAATAATTACAATTTGTCATACTTGGAAATCTCAGAAGAATTAAAAGAAAAGAATTAATTGTGAACATTACTAGTAAATATACTAATACTTCATAATAAGCTCATAAGTTTAAATAAGTTTCTTCCTTTAAGTTGGTTCAAGTGAAGCCAATTTTTAATTAGGCATCTCCTCAAGCTTCCCCTCACATTTTTTTGTTTTTTGGCTTTTCTTTTCTGTTTCTTTTTCTTTTCTTTTCTTTCAGGATCATTTTAATCCTTAATTTTTAATGTGAGGGTTACTATACCTGGACAGGCTTTAATTATTTTGAACTTCGTTATCCTCTTCCTAAAGTTAAAATATCTCACATTTCTTCACATGAAATGTGTATTAGCACAATAATTATTTTTCATAGAGTCTCTAATTCTTTCAAACTGTAGATCTAAGATTTCTAGCATTTCAAAAATAGAAATTTTCCTATTTTGAATAATAAAAGCAGATTAAAAACTTTTATACCAAGAACCTCAACTCTAGAATTGTCCCTTATTACTATTAAAGTTTACTTAAGTCTAATATAACTTTCATAAAATTTTAAAATGTAATTTTCTAAAGTTAACTCCACATACCACATGTTATGTTATAATAGTTTTAAAACTATATAGTTTATTAACGATAAATAAAGTTTAGTTTTAATAAGTTTTTCTCCCTCCCCCAAACTTGAATTTTTAAATAGGCTAAAATATCAAAATGCATAATAAGTGTGAAGAGAGAAAAAATTTAATAATATTAGTCATTGATCCACCTGAAAATTACATATTTTTACTGTACATTCATGCTCGTTTTATTCACATTTTTACTGATATTACATTTTAAAAGAAGGTATTTTGAATATTTTTGTCTTCAGGTATAAGAAATGAACTTTTGGAGAAAATGAAGCAAAAATAGTGCAATTTGGAGCTAAATTGAGCAAAGAAGAAGATTCTGATCGGGCACTTTTCAATATGACTTTCAATGATTAATCTACTTCAAAGTTATTACATGCTTTTTAATGAAATTACACATTAAAGAAAAGTTGTTTTCATGTCTATTTTGTAGGTATACCAATCTGGAGTGCAACGGAGCTGAAACAGGGCGAAACAGAGCTGAAACGGAACAAAACGAGGCGAAACAGTGGAGTTGTGAGCAGAGTTGGGCTATAGCATCCAGAATGGCATCATAGTGTTAGATACGGGAGCTATAGCGCCCCAGACTGGCGCTATAGCGCCCTAGACAGTTTTTGGACGGGTTTTGGTCAATTCTGGGCCATTCCAGGATGATTTGAAAGCTTCTGGACATCTAGCACACCCCATGGAGTGATTCAATGAATCTAGACTCTCGAAAAATATTTGTTATGAAGAGATGCGCCTCTTGGATTGAAAGGGTGTGTATTTTGGAAATGAGGATTTTTGCCTTCTTTTTAAAAAGAGGGGCTTGGTGACTCATGTTAAGTGTCGACATTCTTTTAGGTTTGTGTTGTATTTTGAAAAGAGGGTCGCCTACAGAAATTGTCGGTGAATTTTAGCATTTTAAATTTAATTTAAATATATATATATATATATATATATATATATATATATATATATATATATATATATATATATATATATATATATATATATATATATAATTTAAAAAGTAGCATTTGATTTTGAAAATAATTTTAAGTTTGAA
This sequence comes from Papilionanthe hookeriana x Papilionanthe teres, assembly GCA_022702705.1. NCBI lineage: Eukaryota > Viridiplantae > Streptophyta > Magnoliopsida > Asparagales > Orchidaceae > Papilionanthe > Papilionanthe hookeriana x Papilionanthe teres. The sequence goes on along the minus strand of CM040432.1, from coordinate 9,336,923 downwards.
AATTTTAAGATGTGAAATTAAACCGATCTCACATCCTAAATAGTTTATATAAACGAGCATCGCATCACAAACCGTGTATCTATCTGAAGAATAGACACACTGCTTGACGATGGGGCTCGATTAAATAAACTAGAAGATATGTGACATCCGTTTGGTCTGCGAACCAATTTTATAAGCCGACAAGTTCCCCTGTTTAATATAAAGGAATTAAACTGAGGTTTATATTACTCCGGGTTCTTAAAGTTCCCTATAAGGGCAAGCTCCTATAGTTAATTACATCCTAAGTGACGGGAATCACTTAAGAAAACTCTCGATAATGATCAGTGGTTTTGCTCTCAAGAATTTTAAAGTTTAAGGTTTTCAAAGGATTGGATTTTGGAAATTTCAATAGGGATTAGCTCAAATTTGGAACAGTTTATTTTGGGAATCCAATAGAAGAGAAGTAGGAGAAGCTGAGAATCCAAGAAAAATCTTGGCAACTTCCCAAACTATCCTATTGTTTGGCTTCAATTTGAGAATTTACTTAATGTTTTAATCTTGCCAATTTTAATTAATTAGGACTTATATTTGTATGATAAAATCATAAAAACAGCCTTGAAGATATGAGGGTTTATGTCGTACCGAACGACTACCTCAGAGTCTTAAGACCGAATAGGGCTTAATTTACATGACATGATCATGCAAATGCTTAACGAAAGTTGAGGATTTATGCTGCACTAGGCAAACTACCACGAAATCCTATGGCTTGGTTATTTAATTCTAAGAATGGTTTTGCTGAAGTAGAGTCGAGTTTTGCTGATGACGATGGCCGTGCTGCCTACCATGCTCCGAGCTCCTTGTTGTTGCAGAGGTTTAATTTTAGAAGTCATAAATCAGGAGATGAGAGAAGTTTTTTGGTTTAGGAATCTTAAAATCCAAGTGTTTTTTAAAATTTTAATTAAAACAAATCTTAAAATTGGTTAAACAGAACCGATTAGGATCCCACGGTTCCATCATCCCGGCACCGTTATTTTCATCGAATTCACTTAGTCCAGATGAGTTTGCTAAACTCAACTGAATGAGTTCCACACTTTCATTTAGACCGTGGGAAATCCCGTTAGCAAAACGTGGGTTACATCATCCGAGGTATTCCCGATCATTCAACGAGACGTTTTAATTTAGTTGCAATTGTAGTTTTGTTGTTCTGTTTGTGATTAAATTTTGAGTTGTTTTATATTTTGGAATGTTGTGGCGGTGAATTTTATCTTGCAATGACTTTTAATTTAGTTTTGGTTTCAGTTCAGGGACTATCCTAAAGGTTTTAGTTTTCATGCAACAGTCTTGTTTAACATGCAAGAAAAAGTAAAGTACAGTGCGTGTAAGTAAATTGCAATAAAGTAAATTGCAATAAAATAAAAGCGTACTTGGAGGTCTTCTCGTCATCCCAAGATGCACTTAAAACACACGTTAAGGCATTTAAATATTTCAACAAGTACCTAGGTAAAGCTAAGGGAAGGGTTTTGGTTGTCTACCAAATTCCTAATCCTATTGCTAGTCATCTCCTATGACGTCTAGGTTATTGGTTTGATTTAAGGATGATTTTCTTCATCAAAGAACAATTAAATTCAATTGTTCTTCTAAAACATCCCGTCATATTGAGGAAGTGCTTAGAACGAGTCCTAAATAACTTTTCAATACTTCCGAGATCATTTTGAGTTCAAATGAATTTTATTGTATTGATGAATTGATCATCCAAAGATTTTTTTACTTTGTTTTGTTTCTTGCTCAGTGAACTAGGATGTTTGAATATCTTATGTGTGAAGTGACATTTCACTTAATGCTCTATTCAAGAGTTATAATAATTAAAGCCTTTAAGGGCACGTCGGGCTGTTGAGAATTTTAATCATCCTTAATTTAAAGTTTGAGTTAATGATTTAAAGCGATTTAATTTAATTATGAGGTTTTAATTAATAATTTTAAGTTTGGAATAGTGTTCAAATTATTTTAGATTTAATTTAAATCTTTACACTTTCAATTATCTTAGTATTTCATATTTATGTTTACTTTTTACATTTACTTAGATAGAAAGAGGTGTTGAAATTATTGATATGTTTTGATTTAACTCTTAATGATTTGATTTAGGTTTGTTGTTAAGTGATTTTAATTTAATTTAATTTAATTTGATTTAATTTAATTTAATTTAGTTTTATTTAATTTAATTTAATTTTAATTTAATTTTAGTTTCAATATTTTAAATTTTGTTTAATTTAATTTTAATTTTAGTTTCAATATTTTAAATTTAATTTAATTTAATTGTTAAGGTGTTAATTTAATTTAATTTAAACTTTGACTTGACTTATTTAATTTAATTTAATTTAATTCTAAGATTTTAAATTTGATTTTAATTATTAGTTTAATTTTTAGTTAAGAACTAAATATTGTTGAAGTGACTTATTTAGGGATTTTTAAATCAAAGAATAAATATCCTCTTAATAATATCCCTATTTTATTAATCCAAATTTAAATATATTCTTTCCAAAATTCAAATTATTTAATTAATTAGAGTTTCACTTTGATATTTTCAAAGTGTTTAATGGGTTTCTACCCTTTTAATTTCCCTAATTTTCAATCATCCAAGAGAAAATTAAAATCAAATATTTTACCCTCCATTTTGATTAAGCCTAAAGTTTTAATTAAGGGTTAAAATTCTTAATTACCTTTATGCCCTTTTAAACTTATTTATTTCATAACTCACAAAATTGAGCTCAAATGAATTTGAAATTTTTATGTCACCTCACTCACATGTCAATTAAGACATTAGAGGAGAAAAATGTGATTTTTCTGAATTTAATTTATTTATATAATTATTTTTAGTAGAAAATAGGGGTTTTCAAGGAAAATTCAACAACATGACCAAGGAAAGGTTTCTGTCCTTAAGAAAATTAGGGGATGTTCCTAATGACTAGAGGACCACTTGGACCAATTTTGGTGATTTTTTGAATTATATTTTATTTATTATAATTATTTTTAATTTTAGAGTGTTAATTAATTTTAAAATAAAATAAAGGTTAAAAAGTAGATTTTATATTTTTTCTTAAATTTCCCAGACCTCAAGGAGCCCATAAAAACAAATTTTATAATTTTTTGATTTTTCTTTGATTTATTAGAATTATTTTAGTGAAGAAGATTGAAAATTCATTTTTTAATATTAAAAATTACATTAAGCCTTTAAAATTCAATATCTTACCCTAGGAACTTAAAAAAAATATTTGGTTTGTTCCTAAATGATTAGGAGTCAAAATGTGACATTTTTATGATTTTTAATATTTTTGTGATTTTTATTATTTTTTAATTATTAAAATATTAAAATATTGTGAAAAATTTACTTTTTTAGAAAATTCCAATTTTAACTTTCCCTGAACTCCCTAATATCGCAGAAGCTCCAAAACCATTTTTGTGAATTTTTGAAAAGTATTTTTGGAGTTATGTATTTTTAAAGTTCCATTTTGCTTATGAGGCTTAATCAATCCATTTAGTGGGGTTAATCAAGTCCAATTGATTTCGAAATTTTATGTAAAGTTCCTCTGACCCTAAAGAACAATGGAGAATTGTTTTCAAGTTAATTTGATGTGCGGTTAACCCTAATTAATTCAAATTCAATTTTAGGGGTTTAGGCCAATTAAAGTTATTATGAATGAATTTACTCAAGATATATTTTTTTATAGGGTCCCCTGGTCCTAAGAAACACCACCAAATTTTCTTAGAATTTATTTTACAACATGCTAATTGTTAGAATTAAAATACCTAAGACAGTGACATGAACTTGAAAAATCAATAACTCTTCACAGAGATGGCCTCTGATCTTGAAAAATTCAAGGAATGTTCCCAAGATCAGAGGCTTCAAAAGCCCTATGGTCTCATGCCATGGTGAATTGTCTATGCAAATGGAGAATCAAAACATTGAAAACAATATATAAATTATTAAAATTAAAATACTCATCCAATTAACTTGATTTACTTTTCACATTATTCTCCTCTGTTCACTGAGAAAGAGGGTATTTTATTTTATTTTTGTGATTTTTCTATGTAAAGATATGAATTTTTGAAGTTATGGTATTTAATTAATTCAAAAATACCCTAATTTCCTATTTATCCGACTCGACGCCGCGTCATCCTACGACGGATCGAAAGCCCATGCGTCGCTCTGTGATTCGGCGCCGCCATCTGACTCAGCACTACAGGGGCCCGCGGTTCACGTAACATTCCGCTGTCCGGCTTGATCTCGACCGTCCGCTCAATACACTCGCGATCCAACGACTCCTGTCATCGTCTACGACTGGTGTGCACCCGTGACCTTCTACACTCAAACCCTAATATCTCTCTTGATTCTCAATGGATTTCCGAGTTCTTATGCTCTATGGATTCGTCTTGAAGAGAGGAACACATCCATATAGTTTATAAGCTATTAAATTAACTCAAACAAAATGGAGAATTACTGGAAGCTCGGGAGGAAGAATGAGTTCATACCTTTGCCCAGAGAATTGAAGCTTCGATCTGAGGGTTGTGTCACCTTCGATTGAGTCCAAGCAAGCTCCAGATGAAGTCTTTGGCTCTAGGGAATTGTCTAAGTATGAAAGTGTCCACAGCTGATCACAAAGCTTGGAGGCTGGAAGCAATGGCTGGCCTGGTGAGGGGCTTTGCTTGGGGAACTTCTCCTCTTGGTCTGGTGAAGGTGTAGGGACAATCAATTTGAAGATTGGCTCACTGTGGTGAAGTGTCCTGTTTTAAGGTGGATTTTCAACTCAGAAATTGATCTCTATTAATGGGGATTAGGGCAAAGGAACACTGAGGATCAACTGCTCTGGGTTAGGGGAAGGTCCTGGAGCAATTTTGGCAGAGTTTCCTCAAGGTTTTTGTTCATCACCTTATTTGGGCGAGAGGTGGTGGTGTTTAAATAGGCATGGCTGGAGGGCTTCCCAGGGGCAATTGGAGGCTGGGATCAGCTGCTCAGGGGAGGAGAAGAAGAGCTTTGGTGTCCACTAGGGTTGGGACAGCTCAGCAAGGGAGAATTTGAAATTTTGGCTCACATGGAGCTCTCGGCCATGGTGTTTTTCGGCGACCTGGGTGGTCGGCCGGCCGAGCATTGGTCAGCATCTTGACCAGTGAGGTCAGGGCTGGGGTTTGGTGAGTTCAATTGGCTTTGGACATGTGCAAAGGATTTGATTTAAATGGAACGGGGGAGAATTCATTTTGGCTTCATTTGGTCCAATGCATGGATTAAGCTAGGTGCACCTCCCCAAGGCTGGTTTGGGCTGAAGAGAAAGTCATTTGGATCAGCTTGATTAGTGCGGTCAAGTCACAATCCAAGTACAATTAGGCTTAAGCATGAGTTAGAGGAGACATGGGAATGGTTAATGACTCTTAAGGAGTGCTTAAAGGCCTTCCTCCTTTTTCCACTTATGGGGTGTTGACAATCCTAAGATTCTCATGGCTCTCATGTGGCTTGTGCATGGCTCCAAGGCTTGCTCATGGCTTAGGTATGACTTAGCTCACTTTCATGAGAAAGGGATTTTGGGATTTTTGAAATTTAGGGGTATTTTGGCATGAGGCTTGATTTAGATTTATTTGATGATGGAATTGGAACTTAAGGAATGATTTTGATTAAATGGATGACAAATGAAAATGTCATATGAGCTTTAGAGTCAATTTTGGGCTTTTGAAATTGTCTTGGGATGGGCTTTTAAAGTGGTTTAGGGAAGTGGGCTTTTGGATTTAAAATAAATTTGGGATGAAAATTTTGTAAAGGATTGTGCCAAATAAATGTTGCAATTAGTTTAGGCATGTGTCATGAGTGGTTTGGAACAAGTTTAAAGTAATTTTGAATTGGATTGGGTTGAATTTGGGTTTTTTTGGTAAAGGGGCCAAGGTGGGTCAAATTGGGCTAACTTGGGTTAAGGTTGAGCTAATGTTGGATTTGATGTAAAATTAATGTTGGAAAATTTTTATGGGAGTGTTACGAAGAGCTTTCAATTTTGGTTGGGCTCTAATTTTGGGATTTGGGCCCATTTGGACTGGGTTTGGGCTTAGGTCAATTTAAGGGATTTTGGTTTTGGGTTAGGTTTGGGTGGAGTTTAGGTTCAAATTTTGGGCTAATCAAGTTAGTTTTTTTTATGGGGATGTTAGGAAGGCTTTAGAAAAGATTTGAGACCAATTGGGGTTGAATTGGACTAGGTTTGGGCTAGGTTTAGGTCATGAGCCAAAATTGGGCCTTAGGCCCCAAATTGGAATTGGGCCCAAATGTCAATCAAATTGGACTTAGATTTGGTCTAAATTGATATTGGGGATATTGAATTGAAGTCTAGAATTGAATTGGACCAAAATTGGGGTCAATTGGGGTGGTTTGGTTTGACATTGGGTTCACTTGGGTTTAAAATGGGTCAAGTTGGGGGTTTTGGTAAAAGTGGGGTAAATTGGCCCATGGTGTAGTTGAATAAAATGAAATTGGGAATATTTGGGATTTTCTGGAATTTTCTGGGAATTTTTAGAATTTTTCGATTTTTTGGGGTAAAAGGGTATTTTGGTAATTTTGGGGGGTTTTAGGGGTATTTTTTTTGGAAATTATGGTATTTTTGGCCAAAGATGGTCAACTTGAGTGGTGGGAAATGTTTGGGATTGATCTTGAGAAATTTTGGGTAATTTAGGTAATTTTGCAAATTTTGGGCCATCTCAAGGGTATTTGGTAGGTTTGGTGGGTCCGGGGCTCCGGGGGTCAAAAACTGAAATTTTAGAAAAATGAAGATTGATCAAGTTTGAGTGAAATGGAATCATTTTGGTTGAGCCATGAAGCCATATTAAGCCCACATGAGCCATGAGAGGACTCATTTGGGGCATTCACTATGTTGTTCCTAACCCTCTTAGCCAGGGGCTTAGGGGTTAAGGACCATCCGTATGAATTACCTACATGAGTCAGGAAGTCAAGTTGGGTGAGAGTGTGGTTTTAGGATTGGGAATGTGTGTGAGAGTGTAGTGTATGTGCAAGTCAACCCTCACCATACCAGGCCACCCAGGGTATTCCTAAGGCCAAAAAGTCCTATAGGAACTCATCCTTTAAACCTCCACATTTGATTTCAACCCTCTAGGTGATTAGGGGTCTACAATCAAGCTTGTGGGGTTTGCGAGGAGTTAAGAAGTGGTTTGAATTTCTAAGTGGTGGGTTCCATTTCTAGTCCTCTAAGATTAGTCGAAAGGAAAAGCTTAAGGCTAGATCCTAAGTACTAAAGAGAGAAGCAAAAGACCTCATCAAAAATGAGGTCAACAAATGGACCCCAATAGGTGTGGTGTGCTAACCAAGCACACCGCGCGTATTGGCGTTGACCGAAGAGATCAACAAAACCAACACAGATGTCAAAGTGACGAACTTAGGACGAAGTAGAAGAATTTCCGCTGGGGAGTATCAGGTACATTTCCAGGACTAGAGATTCCTGAACTCTCGCTGGGGAAGAAGGAGGTGAATTCCAAATCACAAGATCTGGGGAATTCGATTTAGATTTCATTTTACCTTTAAATTTCATGTTTCAATGTGTGTGTTTCGGTTTCGATTTGTTCCGAGTTTCAATTTCGATTGAAGTTTAATTTTAAAAAAATCAATTGAAGGAAATTTTGAATTTGAAATTTGGATTTGAAATGAGAATTGAATCCTGGGTTTCAACCTCGGGATTGCGAAGAGAACTGGAATTTAGGTTCCAGCCTCGGAGTGAGAATCAGAGTTTGAGTATCGACGGAAAAAGGATGAGAATCAGAATTTAGGTACTGGTCTCGAGAGAGTGAGATTTGAAATTTAAGTATCAAACCTGAAAGAGAATCGAAATTTAGGTATCGTTCTCGGAAGGAGAGTCGGAATTCAGGTACCGACCTCAGAAAGGATGAGAATCAGAATTTAGGTACTGACCTCAGAATGAGAACTAGAATTTAGGTACTAGTCTCGAAATGAGAACTGGAATTTAGGTAACAGTCTCAGAAGAGAGTCGAAATTTAGGTATCGACCTCAAAAAGGATGAGAATCAGAATTTAGGTACTGATCTCGGAATGAGAACTAGAATTTAGGTATTAGTCTCGAAAGGAGAACTGGAATTTAAGTACCAGTCTCGGAAGAGAGTCGAAATTTAGGTATTGACCTCAAAAATGATGAGAATCAGAATTTAGGTACTGATCTCGGAATGAGAACTAGAATTTAGGTACTAGTCTCGAAAGTGAGAATTGAAATTTAGGTATCAATTCAAAAGAGAGTCGAAATTTAGGTATCGATCTCGAATGAGAGTATGAATTTAGGTACCGACCTCGAAGGAGGAGAACTGGAATTTATGTACCAGTCTCGGAATTTAGAATTGAAATTTAGGTATCAATTCAAAAGAGAATCAAAATTTAGGTATCGATCTCGAATGAGAGTCGGAATTTAGGTACCGACCTCAAAATGAGAGCTGGAATTTAGGTACCAGTCTCAAAAGTTTAGAATTGAAATTTAGGTATCAATTCGAAAGAGAATCGAAATTTAGGTATCAATCTCGAATGAGAGTCGGAATTTAGGTACCGACCTCGGAGGAAGAGAACTGGAATTTAGGTACCAGTCTCGGAATTTAGAATTGGAATTTAGGTATCAATTCGAAAGAGAATCGAAATTTAGGTATCGATCTCGAAAAGAGAGTCAGAATTTAGGTACCGACCTCGGAGGAAGAGAATTGGAATTTAGGTATCAGTCTCGGAATTTAGAATTGAAATTTAGATATCAATTCGAAAGAGAATCGAAATTAAGGTATCGATCTCGAAAAGAGAGTCAGAATTTAGGTACCGACCTCGGAGGAAGAGAACTGGAATTTGGTACGAGTCTCGAAAGAGATGGGAATCAAAATTTAGGTACTAACCCTAAAAGGATAGAACTGGAATTTGGTACCAGTCTCAAAAGAGAGAATTGAAATTTAGTATCAATCTCGGAAAGAGAGTCGGAATTTGGTACCGACCTCGAAAGGAGAGAACTGGAATTTGGAACCAGTCTCGAAAGAGAGAATTGAAATTTAGTATCAATCTCTGAAAGAGAGTCGGAATTTGGTACTGACCTCGAAAGGAGAGAACTGGAATTTGGTACCAGTCTCGTAAGAGATGGGAATCAGAATTTAGGTACTGACCCCAAAAGTTTGTATTTGATTTGGTTTTGAAGATTTTGTGGAAATTTTAGTTTAGTGGAGGGTTGGAATGAGACATGAAAGTGTTTCACATTCCAAGAGAGTTGATTAAAGTTTGATTTGTTTGGCGAAGGATATGAATCCATGCCATCAGAACCAAATCGAAAATTTCGTGGTTTTGTGTCAGTAGACTCAGTCGACCTTCTCAAAAGAGGAAAGAGATCGCGGAGAGTCGAAAAGGTTTGAGAATTGCCTGAGGCTGGGAATTTCAGATTCAGGAATTTGTTCTCATTGTTCTTAGTGATTTAATTTTGTTTTTGTTTATTTAGAGTTCATGTTAATTTGGAGTTCATTTTAATATTTAGATTTTTTGGAAAAGTTCTCATTTATTTTCTTTTATTTTCTGTTCTTCATTCAAAGTTCATTTAACTCTAATGGCTTTTCCCAGTCAATTTGCACAAAAAGAGGTGAAGGCAAAATATGACGTAGTAGTTTTCCTTCCAACTTGCTGAAAATACATCATACAACTTGATCTAAATCATGATGACATTTTCCTAAAAAATTTAATGTCTCATAAAATCCATGTAAATCCAAAACGGACTGTGTAAACTTCTTGTTGATCCATCAAAAAGCGTCTGTCAAAGATCCATGTCTGAATAGTAAGAAACATGGGCAATAACATCACCTTCAAAGCCATCCTTGGCAGGAATGCCGCATGGATGTGTATTGGAGGTGTGCTATCTCCCATGTAACTCACAGCTCGTAGGGCCGAAGATTCTCCAATTCCGGATCTGGCTGGAAGTGGTAAGGCATTTTTTTGTCATCCATTCTTCTAAAAGTAACTGAGATCCGCTCCACAGGCACTCCTGGAATGCAATGCTTCGAAACGTCTGCTCCGTTTCCTTTTAACACCAGGACGGAACCTACCGGTAGTGGTATCTCCACCGGCCCTCGGAACTCACCGGGGCCTGCAATCCGAAGGTTAGATCCGAACATGATGTTGCACTGGTTGACGAATGACATTGTGCAGAAAGGTCTAACAAAGTCATGATGGTCTATATGTGGAGGTATGCAGTCGCCTTCCTTGTAGATGTTAATAATGCAGTTGTTGGGTATGCAATCTACAGACAATACCCTCCATGTTATCATCCTTTTCACCATTCTCTTAATGATTCTTGGCATCGGATCCACCTCACTGCGACGGAGTATACCTGGTGGATTTCCTTTTCTGTCTATGGCAATATTAAAGCAACATCCGCATTGGATTGTAACTCTTCCCTTTCCTGGCATCCATCTTCGGGGTTCTGAATATGTCTTTTCTCCAAGGCGGCCAGCTCGGCCCATTTTTTGCAATTCAAGGATGCAACCTACAATCTGCTGTTGCTCATAATCTGAGAAAACATCTGTATGCAGCTCGAGGCCTTCTAAGATGTTTACCCTTTTGTTTCCAATTCTTTCAAAGTATTCAAAGGTTTTCTTCTCAACTAGTTGCATTTTCTCCAGCTCGTATTCCGGGATTATCTGAAGTCCTCGGTGTCTAGTAATATACTACAAGATGTATGGCTCAACCCTAGCACGTTCTTCTGCATGTCTCGGCACCTCGGGGATAGTCTCTGTAGGGACACCCTCCGGGGTTGCTTTCGCAACAAGACTCTTCAGCTCCGGTACATCTGCTCGTCGTCGAGGTACCGACTCTATTTCTGCTTTTCTTGGTATTTCTTTTATCTGTTCCAACCCTTTTGGAGTTGACTTTCTTCTTTGTGGTTCCTGACGAACTGGTCTCCTTGGAGCATTTGCACTAACGGTATCCACTGTCTGTTTATGTTGATCTTCTGCTAACTTGGTCAACATTTTGCGAATGCGACGATTCTTAATCCTTCACTGGGTAGCAGTGAAAGTAGATCTCCTTACCCCTTGAAATTCTATGGGCGCGACGCTGACAAGCCTACCCTCTGCTGTGGCAACCATGGACTTAACTTTCTTATCTTCTCCGGTTGCATGAGCGGTGTTTGCTTTTCTTTTCTTGCTGCTGGATTGGTGGCTCGGGCCACCCATTTTCATCACCGTCCGGTCTGTGAAGTTCTTCTCGATCAACTCGGGATCCAATCATTTTCTTCGTATTGTAAGCCGGCCGATGTGAAGTCTGAATCAATCTCTATCACTGCTCCATCCCTCACCCTCTTTTCATCAAGTGCTAGACTCACGCCATTTCTAAAGTTTAGAACCAACCGCCCGTTCAACATTTCCCTGCGAAAAAACAAGGAAAGGATTAGGGGTTGTACTAAGAACAAGAACAATAAGAAAAACACCTAAAAATTCTTATTCACTTCTTTTAAATTTAAAGAAAGTAGGAAAAGATGAGAAAATATCAGGAATGAATGGATTAAAAAGAAAGATTGACATTTTATTATTGTGATTTGCCATGTTTTCTTTTTAACATTTTCGTTGATGAGATTTTTTTGTCATTCATTTTATTTTGTTTTGGGTTCGGACCCAGTCACAAAGTGATTAATTCACCCGTGTTTCTAGGGATAAGATTCTACTTTAGAGGCTACCCTTCGAAACGTCAGGTTGCGTAATACTTCTTTAAATACCATCCATTGATTGAAAGCATGGGTCGTTCTCCACGGCAATTCACTAGTTGGTAGGAACCTCCAGAGTAGACTGTCTCGACCACAAACGGTCCTTCCCATGTCGGTTCAAATTTACCACCTATCTTGCGATGCGTAAGAATAGGTCTTCTGAGAACTAAAACCAAATCACCGACTTTGAATGTTCTTGGGGGGACCAGTTTATCATGGGCCTGGATCATCTTGGCTTGATACAGTTCCAAATTCCGCTCGTGTCGAAAGTCTTTTCCCTTCCGAGCTTTCCAATTCTTCTAGTCTTAGTCCGGCATTTTCTTCGTCGCGTGATCTTATTTGCAATCGCAACTATGAGAGAAGGAAGCCGAACCTCTAAGGGTAGAACGGCCTCGGACCCGTACACTAAAGCGTAAGGCGTAGGCGGGTAGGAGTTCGAAAGTCGTCTCGTAGGCCCATAAGGCATCTAACAACTTCTCGTGCCAATTTCTCTTATTGTCGTCCAAAGTTTTCTTTAGGATTTGGACGAGAGTTTTATTAAAAGCCTCGGCCAAGCCGTTCGCTCTTGGGTAGTAGATCGTTGAGTATCGCTAATCGATCCCTTGTCTTCGGACAAAATTGTTGATCTTTGTACTTTTGAATGCAGACTCATTATCTGAAATGATCCTGCGCGGTACCCCAAAATGGTAGACAACTTGGTTCTTGAAAAACTGTAGCACGTGGTGTGCCTTCACTTCTCTGAGTGGTATAGCTTCTGCCCATTTAGAAAAGTAGTCTGTAGCTGCAAGAATGAAGTGATGTCTTCTTGAAGAAGGCGGTTCTATCAGACCCACTTTATCTGTGCCCCAACACTCAAATGGCCACGACGCGATTGTTGGATGTAGCACATTTGGAGGTTGGTGTAGAACCACTCCGTGCACTTGGCACTGGTGACAACTTTTTGCAACCTTTATACAGTCAGTCATCTTTGAGGGCCAGTAGTACCCTAGTCTTTTAATCTTCATTTTCATTTTCAGACCCGAATGATGAGCGCCACAAAGTCCTGAATGCACTTCTTTGACAATTTCACGAGCCTCGGACCCGTTCAAGCATCTTAGCCACATCTGATTAAAAGACCTTCTGTATAACGTATTGTTTATTAATGCATAAGACAGAGTTATTTTCTTGATTTGATGGGCTAACGACTTATCGTCAGGCAGGTTTCCTGTCTGCAAGTAGCCTATTAATGGCTGCCTCCAATCTTCTGTATTTTCTGTCACTGTTGCAATTGTTTCTTCTGCTTTTCTCTCTGATTTATGTACTGTATCCATGTTAAGCTGTGATAGGACCTGTCGTCCTTGAACTGACACTTCAACTGACTCATCCTGCAAGCAGGAAAATTCCTTTGCAAGGCGGGCTAACGCATCGGCGAGAGCATTTTCTTTTCTGGGAATCTCTTAGATTGTTATGTTTGGAATTTTTTCCAACAATTTCATGGCATACTGAAAGTACTGCTCGAGCCTTGGCTTTAAAATTCTGTTTTGTCCGGCGACCTGTTGAATGATCAACTGAGAATCTCCATAGATGTTGATATCCGTTATCCCCATCTGAATGGTTAATTCCAATCCGGTTATAAGGGCTTCGTATTCTGCCTCGTTGTTTGTACACGGTTCTGTCAAGTGGTAGGACTATCTTAACATTCCCTACTCCAGTGTTATAAAGATTAGTCTGATTCCTGCCTTACCGGGCACTATCATTTGCAATTCTTTGTTCTTCTGTGCTGAGGAAGCACCGTCGAAATATAGTTCCCAATGCTGATCATCAGGGTCTTCTAGGCTCATTATCTGCTCGTCAGGAAAATCATCGTCGAGAGGCGAATCTGCCGGTAAAGGGTGTGCTGCAAGGAAGTCTGCTAAGACTTGTCCCTTTACGGCTTGAAGAGGAACTAAAGTTATGTCGAATTGCAATAGTATCATCGACCACCTCGGCGAGTCCGCCGAAAGCGTTGGTCGGGTCATCGAAGTATCGCAACGGATTAACTCTCAAAATAAGGTTGACCTTATGAGAAAGCATGTAATGCCTGAGCTTTTGAGCGGCGAAGATCAGGGCCAAACAATGCTTCTCAATCGGAGGATACTTTACTTCCGTCAGGATTAGACGACGGCTTAGGTAGTAGAGAGCTTTTTCTTTTCTCTCGTCATTGACCTGGGTTGGCAGGGCTCCGAGAGAGTCATCTAAAGCTGCGGTATAAAGTATCAACGGTCTACCTGAGACTGGGGCTGCTAAGATAGGAGGTGTCATTAAATATTGATAACGTCCTTGAAAGCCCGTTGGCATTTCTCATCCCAAATGAATTTGGCGTCCTTTTTAACTAATGCCGAGAAGGGCTGACACCTACCTGACAAGTTCGAGATAAAGCTTTGAAGATTTGCCAACTTCCCTTGAAAGGATCATAGTTGTTTCAAAGTCTTGGGAGGAGGCATTTCTAAAATAGCTTTAATCTTTTCCGGATCGATTTCAATTCCGCGATGTCGAACAACAAATCCTAAGAATTTCCCGGAGGTGACGCCGAAGGCGCATTTTAAGGGATTCATCTTAAGGTTAAATTGTCTTAGTCGCTCGAAAACAATTCTCAAATCATACAGGTGATCTTCTTTCAGTTTGCTTTTGATGACCACATCATCCACGTAGCACTCGACTTGGTTGTGAATGAGATCATCAAAGATCTTCGTCATCACTCTTTGGTATGTTGCTCCTGCGTTCTTTAGTCCGAATGACATTACTGTGTAGCAATACACTCCGATCGGTGTTCTGAATGTCGTGAGCTTTTCGTCTTCTGGTGCCATCTTTATCTGGTTGTATCCCGATGATCCATCCATGAATGAGAAGATTTCATGTGTTGAAGCGATGTCGATCATCAGTTCTGGGATTGGTAGTGGAGATTCATCATTTAGACATGCTTTATTTAAATCTCTGAAATCCACGCAGATTCTGATCTGACCATTCTTCTTTCTGACTGGTACCACGTTGGCTAACCAAGTTGGGTATTGTTCTTCAGGACAAACTTAGCGTCTATCAGCTTCTTAACTTCAGCTATAACTTATTGCTCAATTTCTAGACGCATTCTTCTCGGAGCTTGTCTGACTGGAACAGTAGTGGGATCTACTCCTAGCCTGTGAACTGCGACTTCTGGAGCTAATCCTAGCATTTCATCATAACTCCAAGCAAAACAATCCTTGAATTTCATTAATAACTTGATTATGTCTTCGGAGTCTTCTTTATTGAGTAAGGAGCTAACATAGGTAGGCCTAGGTTCTTCGCTAGTACCTAAGTTAACTTCCGTTAACTCGTCTATTGTAGATTTGATTTCTTCTTCGAATTCTGGTGGAGCATCTTCGATTGGTAGATCCTCAAGATCTTCTGAAGCTTCCAAGCACTCTTTATTAGGTTTGCAAGAGACAACCAAGCAAAATCCTATATCGTCAACAGACCCTACCGTGCCAAATCCGAGACCATCTTTTGAATTGGGAGGCCGACTGGCATTATTCCATAATTTTTCAAAACATTGTGATTGACCTTTTGTCCATCATCGAGGTAAGACTCCACGTTAAATTAAATTTTGAACACAGGGAGAGTACCACTCAAAAGGCAGTTCCATTAATTCGGAAGAAGTAACATCTTCAAATTGTACATCTTTTTCAGTATTGGAAGAAGAAGTACCACGGTAAAACTTGATCGGCTTAGCACCACCACCATGCACTTCCTTGACCACCATACCCTCGATCTTATTAGAATGGATCGGGGTTAGGGTCATAGTATGTACATAATGGTTAATCTTTTTGTACATTGATTTATATTCTTCATTCCTTTCATCTTCGAGAAAAATCTTTAATTGTGGTTTCTTTTGACTTATTGTCGCTGCTTCTTTCTCAATTTCTTCTTCTTCTTCGAAACTGTTCTCCCAATCAACATTGATGACCGGTTTCTTCTGTCCAACTGTTCCAACGTTTCTTCCACGTCCTCGTCCCTGGCCTCGACCTTGGGTGCGAGTTCTGGAGAAATTTTCACCATCTCGCCGTAAGGGAGTGGTGAGTAACTGTTGGACTAGAACTTCAAGTTCTTCATCGTCTCGAATTTCTTTTGCTTCATTTAGTATGGTATTTCTGGAAAAGATTGTTTTCTTCGGAGGCGCGTAGTAGGCCGCATCTTCATGAATTCCAATTTCGTGCACGGAGAATGGTTGCAAGTCACCTTTGATACACTGTTCTCCTCCATCGTAATACTGTATGCACTGGTGTAGAGACGACGGTACCATCCGATTTTCATGGATCCATGGCCGACCCAGTAGAGCGTTGAACGATGTCTCAGAATCAATTATGTGGAATTTTGCGGTTGTCTTTGCTAAATCACCGGTCTTCATTAGTAGTGTTATAGATCCAAGAGCTCTTTCTCCTTCTTGATTGAAGCCTCTTAATAACATCTTGTCTGCTTCAAGCTCGCGAGCATCAATTTCCAATTATGCTATCGTCCAAAGATTCATTATGTTGATTGATGCTCCCGGATCAACCAACACTCTGGAGAGCATAAACTTTCCAATAGTGGATCGAAATGTATAACGGTCGGTTGTGATCAATCGTTCCTAGTAATAGTATCATTGTCCGTGAAGGTAACACCTCGTCGTTCTCTTAACGAGCAAACCTCGTCAAAGGAATCATCGGCCATTTGAGCTAAACAAATCTCTGGATCAAGTAAAGCCTTGATCAGAGCCTCCCTCATCTCCTTTGACAGGATCAGAGCGTCGTATATGCTTAGTTTGGCTGGTAACTTCCTAATATGGGCTAGCACGTTGTAGTCTACTTTACTACCATGTTCCTCAGTTTCTTCTTGAATGGGCAGTTCCTCTGCTGGGGTTGGCTCCTCCTGAGTAACCACCTGCTTTCCTTTATCCTTTGGACCCATTCTCAGGGATAGAACTTTTCCGCTTCTTAGATTGACCTCTGTTATCTCTTCTAAATTTACCGGTGTCTCCTCTTGAATTGGAACAATTGGCTCTTCTGAAGTTGCTTCGGTGTCTGATGGTTCTAATTCTATCGTGATCGGAGCTCCCTGGAATTCACAAATGGACTCGTTGCTTGTTGAGCTTTCATAGCCTCCTTTGTGAACATCTTCTTTGTCGTGGTCATCGATGTTATATATGATTTGAGAATCGTTATTTGTATTGGAATCGAGATCCAGATTAAGTTGGTTGTCGCTAGTTACGTAATCGTTAGAAACAGTCAAAACGTAGCCAACGCCAAAACCCTTATCATTATAAGATCCCGCCGGGCGAGCGAGATAATCATATAGAGTCGAAGTTCGAGGATTTCTCCCCCGAATAGGAAACAACCATCCTAGGATAAGCAGCCCCTAGTCTACCCTTCAGAGCCTCGGTCTTCTTTTCTTCCACGATATTCTCCTCCTTCTGGGGCGGTTCTTCAATCGCAAGCGATAGTGCCGGCTCGGCAGGTTTCAAACTTTGAGTTGAAGCACGCACCGAAGCGGTTTGGATGTGATCTAAGATTTTCTTTGAAGACTATGTCTAGACGGTACTCCATCCATCCTGGGTTGTGTAAGGGTCTATTGGAACAATGGGATCCATTGAAATAACATTGACGGAACCTCCCTGTTGACCTCATTTTTGATGAGGTCTTCTCTTCCTTTTTTTTAGTACTTAGGATCTAGCCTTAGGCTTTTCCTTTGACTATCCTAAGGATTAGAATTGGGACCCACCACTTAGAAATTCAAACCACTTCTTAACTCCCTGCAAACTCCACAAACTTGATTGTAGACCCCTAATCACCTAGAGGGTTGAAATCAAATGTTGAAGTTTAAAGGATGAGTTCGTATAGGACTCTTTGGCCTTAGGACTGCCCTGGGTGGCCTGGTCTGGTGAGGGCTGACTTACACACACACTACACTTATACACTACACTTTCACACACCTCCTAAAACCACACCCATACCCAACTTGACCTCCCGACTCATGAAGGTGATTCACATGGATGGTCCTTAACCCCTAAGCCCTTGGCTAAGAGGGTTAGGAACAACATAGTGAATGCCTCAAATGAGTCCCTTCATGGCTCATGTGGGCTTGATATGGCTTCATGGCTCAACCACAATGATTTCATTCCACTTAAATTTACCCAATCTTCAATTTTCCAAATTTTCAATTTTTGACCCCCGGGACCCCAGACCCGCCTAGCCTACCCAAAACCCTTGAAATTACCCAAATTTTCCAAAATTCTCTAAAATCACCCAAATTCCTCAAAATCAATCCTAAAAATTCTCCCACCACTCAAATTGACCATTTTTACCCAAAATACCCAAAATTCCAAAAAATACCCCCAATACCCTCCAAATTACCAAAATGCCCCTCTTGACCCAAAAAAACAAAAAAATTCCAAAAATTCCCAACAAATTCCAGAAAATCCCAAATATTCCTAATTTCATTTTGTTCAACTACACCATGGGCTAATTTTGTCCATTTACCCCACTTTTGTCAATATCCCCAATTTGACCCATTTTAACCCAAAGTGAACCCAATGTCAAACCAAACCTACCCAATTGACCCAAATTCTGGTCCAATTCAATTCTAAACTTCAATTCAACATCCCCAACACCAATCTAGACCAAATCCAAGCCCAATTTGATTGGCATTTGAATCCAATTTCACTTTTGACCTTAAAGCCCAATTTGGACCCATGACCCAAACTTAGCCCAAACTAACCCAATTCAATTCCAATTAACCCCAAATATTTTCTAAACCTTCCCTAACATCCCTGAAAACAAAAAACTAACATGATTTTCCCAAAATTTGAACCCTAACCCAACTTAAATTCAACCCAAAGCCAAAACCCCTTACATGGGTCTACACCTAAACCTAACCCAAATAGGCCCAAACCCCAAAATCCAAACCCAACCAAAGTTGAAACCTCTTTGAAACAGCCCTACAAACATTTATCAACATTAATTTTACACCAATTTCAACATTAGCCCAACATTAGCCCAAGTTAACCCAATTTGGCCTACCATTGGCCACTTTACCAAAAAGCCCAAATTCAACCCAATTCAAACCCAAACCACCTCAAATTTGTTTCAAATCACTCATGAAAAATCCCTAAACCAAACCCAACAGTTATTTGGCCCAAACTTTTACAAAATTTCCCATCCGCCAATTTATTTCCAAGCTTAAAAAGCCCACTTTCTTAAACCTTCCTAAAAACCCATCCAAAACAAATTTAAAAGCCCAAAACTTATTCCAAAAGCCCACATGAAATTTCTCTCATCATACCTATGATTTAAAACACTTCCTAAGTTCCAAAATCAATAACCAAATAGTTCCAAATCAAGCTTCATGAAATTTGTCCACTAAAATACCAAAATTCCTTAAACCCACTTTCATGAAACCAAGCCAACTTTTCCCAAGCCATATATAAGCCATGAAGCCACTCTTAAGCCACATGCAAGCCATGTGAGTTGTTCACATGTGACCTTACCACATTGGGCAAAAGGAGGAGATCCTTTCCACACTCCCTTAAGGTGATTAACCATCTCCATGTCTCCCCTAAACCATGTTTAATCCTAATTGTACTTGGATTGTGACTTGACCCCACTAATTAAGCTGATCCAAATCACTTTCTCTTCAGCCTAAACCAAGCATTGGGTGGTGCACCTAGCCCAAAAGGATGGGTTGACCCATTTACAGCCAAAATAGCCATGCCCCCATGCCATTTTGATCCAACTCCTTTACACATGTCCAAACCCAATTGACTTCACCATTGTCAAGCCCTGACCTCCCTGGTCAAGATGGTGACTCATGCCTGCCGGCCAGCCGCCTGGGTCGCCGGAAAACACCATGGCCGAGACCTTGGAAGGAGCCAAACATTGAAATTCTCCCTTGCTGAGTTGCCCCATGCCCAGTGGCCATTGTGCTTGTTCTTCCCTTGCCAAGAGCAGCTGATCCCAGTCACTAACTCCCCCTGGGAGGCCCTCTAGCCTCTCCTACTTAAACCTCACCCCTCTCGGCCATGAAGAGGTGCTGAACCAACCTTAAGGAAACTCTGCCAAAATCACTCCAGACTCTCCCCCACACTTAAAGCATTTGATCCCCACTGTTCTCTTGCCCTAATCCCCACTAATAGAGCTCAATTTTGGAGCTCAATTCTCAGGCCAGAACAGGACACTCCCAAATCCTCCACCAAAGTCAAATTAAACTCACCCACACCTGCACAAGACCAAGAGAAGGAGTTCCCCAGTGAAAGCCCCTCTCCGGGCCACCCATATGTTCCAGACTCCAAAGGTTGAAATCGGGCTTGGTCGAAATCATACCTGGACAATTCACCAGGCCAAGGGACTTCATCTGGAGCTTGCTTGGACCCAATTGAAGGTGAAACAGCCCTCAAATTGAAGCCACACCTCTCTGAGCTAAGGTATGAGCTAACTCTTTATCCCGAGCCTCTGGAGATTGTCTATTTCAAATACTTTAATTTCAATGCATGATCACTGTATAGATGTGTTCGTCTCTTCAAGACGAATCCATAGAGCACAAGAACACGAAAATCCGTTGAGAAATGAGTGAGTTCTTAGGGTTTTAGTGTGGACGGCTCTCGGGTGAGAACGGCTGGGGACGATGAGCGGATGCCGTCCATTCAATACACGCGCGGAACAACGGCTCAGATCGGGTCGGATTGGCTGATGATACGCGGAAGGCGGGACCTGGGCTGCTGACTCAAGTGGCGGCGTCGAATGGCAGCGCGACATGCGGCATTTCGGAGATGCCTAGGATGAGTCAGCGCCGCCGTTTTAAATAGAAAATTAGGATATTTTTGATTTATTTAATTCCCTAAACTTCAAAAATGCATAACTTTGTGTAGAAAAATCATAAAAATAAAATAAAAATACTCTCTTGCTCAGTGAACAGAGGAGAATAATGTGGAAAAGAAATCATTTAATTTCATTGAATATTTGATTTTTAATGATTTATTTACTCTCTGCACATTTTCAATTCTCCATGCATGTAGACAATTCACCATGGCATGAGACCATAGAGCTTTTGAAGCCTCTAAATTTGGGGACATTCCCTGAATTTTCCAAAGTCAGAGGCCATCCGTATGAAGAGTTATTGATTTTTCAATTCTAGGTCACTATTCCGAGTATTTTAATTCCAATAATTAGCATGTTGTGAAATAAATTCTAGGAAAATTTGGTGATGTTTCTTATGACCAGAGGACCCTAGGGAAAATAGGTTTTGAGTTAACTCACTTGGAATAACCCTAATTGGCTTAAATACCCAAAATGGAGCTTTAATTAATTAGATCTAATCATACATCAAATTGACTTTAAATCAATTCTCCACTGACCTTTAGGATCAGAGGAACCCACTATAATAGTTTGAAGTCAATTGGACTTGGTCAGCCCTATCAAATGGGTTGATTAAGCCATTTAGCCAAAATTAAACTTCAAAAATTCATAACTTTCAAAATACTTTTAAAAAATTCACCAAATTGGTTTTGGAGCCTCTCTGATATCTGAGGAATTTAAGAAAATTAAGATAGCAATTTTCTAAAAAAGTTGATTTTTTGCATTATTTTGGAACATTTTGAATTTTAATGACTTAGGAACAAACCCCATATTTTTCTTAAGTCTCTATGATGAGATATTAAATTTTAAAGCCCTAAGGTAATTTTAAAATTAAAAAAATGTATTTTCTAGCATTTCCACTAAAATAATTCTAATAAATCAAAGAAAAATCAGAAAATTATAAAAATTTGTTCTCTGGTTTTCTTATCAGAGAGATTTTTGAAAAATATAAAATTCATTTTTCAACCTTTATTTTATTTTTAAATTAATTAATACTCAAAAACTCAAAATAATTATAATAAAGAAAATATAATTCAAAAAATCACCAAAATTGGTCCAAGTGGTCCTCTGGTCATTAGGAATGTCCCATAATTTTCGTAAGGACAGAAACTTTCCCTTGGTCATGTTATTGAATTTTCCTTGAAAATCCCTATTTTCCACCAAAAATAATTACATAAATAAATTAAATACAGAAAAATCACATTTTCTCCTCTAATGTCTTGATTGATATATGAGTGAAGTCACATAAAAATTTCAAATTCATTTAAGCTCAATTTAGTGAGTTATGGAATTAGTAAGTTTAAAGGGAAAAATGGTAATTAAAATTTTAACCCATAATTAAAAATTTTAGGTTTAATTAAAAGGGTGGGTAAAATATTTGATACTAAGTTGATTTTGGATGTTTGAAACTTAGGTAGTTAAAGGGTAGAAACCTACCAAACAATTTGAAAATAATTAAAATAAACCTTAATTAAATAATTAATTAAATTTGGAAGAATAATGAAAAATTGGAATTATTAAAATAGGGATACTATTAGGAGGAGATTTGTTCTTTAATTTAAGAATCCCTAAATTAATCACCTCAATAATATTTAATCCTAATTAAAATGATAATCCAAACTCAAGATTTAAAAAGCTAAAAGACTTAATCATTAAATTAAATTAAAGTTAAAACATTTAAATTAAATCCTTCCAAAATTTCAATTAAATTAATACTTTAACAATTAAATTAAATCATCTTTAAAGCATAAAAAATAAAATATTAAATTAAAATGAAAATAAAATTAAATTAAAATTTAAATTAAATTAAAATTAAAATAAAATTAAATTTAAATTTAAATTAAATTAAATTAAATTAAATTAAATTAAATTAAATTAAATTAAAATTAAAATTAAAATAAATTAAATTAAAACATATTAAACTAAATTAAATTAAATTAAATTAAAACATATTAAATTAAATTAAATTAAATAAAAAATAAAATCAAATTAAAGTTAAATTAAAAAAAAATTAAATTAAAATTAAAACTAAACCAAATTAAATTAAATTGAATTAAATATAACATCACCAAAGACATAAAGAGTTCAAAATAAATTTAAAACAACTTGAGCACTATTCCAAACTTAAACCCATTAATTGAAATTAAATTAAATAAAAAATCACTTAAACATCAATTTGCCCTCAAAAGCTCTTGTTGTCATAACTCCTAAACGGAGTATTAAGTGAAGTGTTACTTCACTTATAGGATATTCAAATGTCCTAATTCACCGAGCAAGATAACAAAACTTAAACTTCCGGATGATTAATTCACTTCGTATAATTAAATTCTCTTGGACTTAAAACAATCCTAGAGGTATTGAAAGATGTTTAAGACTCGTCTTAAGCACTTCCTCAATATGATAGGATATTTATAAGAACAATTGAACTTAATTGTTCTTCGATGAAGAAAATCGTCCTTAAACCAAAACACAAGAGCCTAGATGTCATAGGAGAGGACTAGCTATAGGATTAGGACTTTGCGTAGACAACCAAAACCTTTACCTTAGCTTTACCTAAGTACTTGTTGGAATACTTAAATGCTCCGATATGTGTTTTAAGTGCAGCTTGGGATGACGGGAAGACCCTCCGTGTACGCTTTTATTTTATTGCAATTTACTTTATTGCAAATGCACTTTACTTTTCTTGCATGATAAACAACTGTTGCATGAAAACAAAAACCTTTAGGATAGTTCCTAAACTGAAACCAAAATTAAATTAAAAATCATTACAAGATAAAATTCACCGCCACAACATTTCAAAATATAAAACAACTCAAAATTTAATCACAAACATAACACAAAACTACAATTGCAACTAAATTAAAATGTCTCGTTGAATGATCGGGAATACCTCGGATGATGTAACCCACGTGTTGCTAACGGGATTTCCCACGGTCTAAATGAAAGTGTGGAACTCATTCATTTGAGTTTAGCAAATTCATCTGGACTAAGTGATTTCAATGAAAATAATCGGTGCTTGGATGACGCGAACCGCGGGATCTTAATCGGTTCTGTTTAAACAACTTTAAGATTTGTTTTAATTAAAATATTAAAAACACTTGGATTTTAAGATTTTCTCTAAACCAAAACACTTTTCTCATCTCCTGATTTATGACTTCTAAAACCAAACCTCTGCAACAACAAGGAGCTCGGAGCATGGTGGGTAGCACGACCATCTTCGTCAACAAAACTGGAATCTACATCAACAAAACATTTCTTAGAATTAAATAACTAAACCATAGGACTTCGAGGTAGTTTGCCTAGTGCAACATAAATCCTCAACCTTTTGTTAGGCATTTGCATTGCAAATTAAGCCCTAACTGGTCTTAGGATTCCGAGGTAGTCGTCCGATACGACATAAACCCTCACATCTTCGAGGCTATTTGTGTGATCACATCATACGAATATAAGTCCTAATTAATTAAAAATTGGCAAGATTAAAACATTAAATAAACATTAGGACTTTCCTAAATTCAAGTCAAACAATAGGATAGTCGGGAAATTACCGAAGTTCGCTTCAAATCTGTGATTTCTCCTACCTTTCTTCCTTTGAATTCCCAAAATAAAATGTTCCAAATTTGATCCATTCCCTATTGAAATTCCAAAATTCAATCCCTTGAAAACTTAAACTTTGGAATTCTTGAGAGCAGAACTACTGATTATTATCGAGAGTTTTCTTAGGTGATTCCCGTCACTTAAGATGTAATTAACTATAGGGGCTTGCCCTTATAGGGAATTTTAAGAACCTAGGAAATATAAACCTTGTTTAATGCTTTCATATTAAGCAGGGGAACTTGTCGGCAAATAAAATGGTTTCGCAGACCAAACGGATGTCACAAACCTTCTAGTTTATTTAATTAAGCCCCACCATCAAACAATGTGCCTATTCTTCGGAATAGACACACGGTTTGTGGTGCAGTGCTCTTTTATATAAACTATTTGAGATGTGAGATCAGTTTGATTTCATATCTTAAAACCTTTAAACTTAAAATTACTTTCAAAATCAAATGTTATCTTTTAAACTATATATATATTTAAAGTAAATTTAAAATATGAAAATTCGCCGACAATTTCTGTAGGAGACCCCCTTTTCAAAATACAACACTCAACCTAAAAATATGCCGACACTCCCTTTTGGGGTTCCTTTATGTATTCTTTCGGGATCGTTATGTTCCCTTTCCGGAGATTGTCGTCAAGCCAACTCTTGAAAGTGATGCAATCCTCTATCTTGTACCCGAGCATCCGATGGTAAGGGCAGTAGTTTGGATGATCTTTCTTATTGACTTCTTCCGGCCTGTTGGGCTCTGGTAGCTGAAAATCTGGTGTTTTCATTAAACTGGGGAACATTTTCGCTACTACTTCAGTTTTGAATGGATATTCTCTATTTAGAAGTTCTATTAAGGTATGCGATGAATGAGGTGGTTGTTCATAATGCTGAGGCGACTGATAACTCGGTTGAGGCTGCTGATAGCCCTGCTGAGGCTGCTGATAGCCCTGTTGAGGTTGCTGATAGCCCTGCTGAGGTTGCTGATAAGTCCGTTGCGGTGGTTGATAACTAGGTTGTGGCCGCTCTAGCGGTATCTGCATTGGCTGCTTGCCCTTATCTACTGCCGCGACGATTCCAGATTTCTTTTTGAATGTTTTCACAAGCTTCTGCTTATCGTTCTTGTCCACAAAACTTAACTGCTTTGCCTCCTCTTGCAAGCTCCCGGCCTTGCTAAGCAACTTCTCGAAAGTCTTGATTGTAAATCCTTTAAGGAGAAGTGCTATCGGGCCATGAATACTCTTGAGCAAGATGTCGACTGCATGTTAATCTTGAAGCTGTGGTTCACACTTCATGCTTAAGTTTCTCCATCGAAGTATGTAATCCACTAAGGTCTCGTTCGGATTTTGTTGTTCCACCACTAGATCACCGATAGTGATGTGGTGCTGAGCTCCGACAAACCACTTAACAAAGAGATTCTCTAGTTCTGAAAAGGTCTTTACTGAACCATTCGACAATTCTACGTACCAGTCGAAGGCAATCCTTGATAAACTGCTGAAGAACTGACGAAAGAGTAGAGCGTCACTCCCACCGGCATTGCAGCAACTAGCACGAAAATGTGCAACGTGCTGCCGAGGGTTTCAGGTACCATCAAAAGTCTTAAACAGAGGTGGTACGAAGCCTTTCGGGTATTGGACTGCATCGAACTCTTCGGGGTAAGAATTACCCGTCTGAATAGATGCTCCACTCTTAGATTGTACTAGGGCTTCTCACACCTGCTGTTCTACCATGCTCTTAATGTCATTTTCTGGAATCATGCTCTGTGCAGGATCTTTCTTTGGTTGTTCGTCTCCTTTAACGGTTGTGATCTCTTTTACTCCATCTGCAATATGGATGATCTCTGGGGGTGTCTCTTTCTGAGGCTGAACCTGACTCTGGAGAGTGGCTAAAGAGGCAGCCATCTCTTCCATCCTCTTTGCCATCTGGGAAATTGTGTCATCTCTTTCCCAAAGCTGTGCTCTCATCACTTCTGGTTCATCTCTTTCCGCAGCTGCTGGAGCACCTTGTGAAGCGGATGATGCTCGTGCCTCAACCATGTGGATCTCAGCATACTCGTCATCCATGAATTCTGATGAATCAACTTCATCTTCTAGTTTTTCTTCTCTTTCTTTTGCTAACCGTCGGATGTCGATCCTTAACTTGTCCATGGAATCTTCTAGTGGCTTTTTCCGCACGGTCTCGCAGTTGTCATGTGACGGTTGTTGAACTTCCATTTCGAGAGTCTCCTTTATTGCCGTAGCACTTTCTTCTGATTCAAGTCTCCTGACGAGACTTTTCTTCTCAGGACATTGTTTTGGTCTTAGCTCGCCAGTAGTAGGTCGCCATACCATCCTTCTTGCAGCCGGAAGCTTAAGACCAGATGGTCTGTTGGCTATATGCTGGAAGGTGGTATCCTCCCTAATTTGCAGACCCGATACAACAACAGGTGAACTGGCTTTTATCTTCTTCTTTGGTTTCTCCGTGGCAGCGACGAGGCTCTATTCGCGGTCCGAGGCGGGATTTAGCTGGCACCCGTCCTATCCTTCTTAAGATTTCTGACACAGGGCATCTTTCTGTCTTCGCCAATCTTTCTATCACAGCTTGCAGTCGAGTAAATGGCGTAGTCCTATCCCTTTTCCTTTCGTAATTGCTGTAGTACGCAGGTCGGGGTAATGCGGCGGCAATCCTACGGATATCCTCTTCATCTGATGCGGCAGAGAGAGGGTGAAACCTGCTCCCTTCCAACAGAGGTATATACTCAGGCAGTTCTTCTCTTTCCTCAGGGATTTCTTCTAGAAAAGCGACTTCAGCAGCTCTGGCTTTCTTGATCTTGGCGATCTTTCTGCTTCTATTTCTTCTTTGAGTCCGAGTCAGGGGTGCAACTCTTAAACTGGACCCAATCTCGAAAACAGACGGTATTGTAGCAAAATCTGTACCCTCCACGGTGACGGGCTCATCACGTACTTGGATTTCCTTCCCCTTCGGCCTGGCGAAGTCGGGGTAGGTGCGGAGATGACTAGACCGGTGGGGGTAGAGACAACGGTCCTCCCATGAGCAGTAGTACTCCTTTCAGCTGGAACCCTTTGCAGGGTGGGAATTCTTGAGTCGACTTCAAGTTGAACTCAATTACGGGTTTCTCAGTTTCTGACACTTTATCCATCAGTGTGAAGAGAGTGACATCAGCGAACTTGATATCTGTGTTGCCGAATCCTTGTCCGAAACGGATGATTCCATTGTCGGGCAGCTCACCCTTGTAAACGGCGGAGTCCATTCCATTGGTGAAGGAGGAGATTAGCTTTAGGGCAATCATTTTCTGCAGGGCAGATCTGGAATGTCAGTCCCGAATTACGCTTCCTTTTGTCGTAAAGTTTAGGATGAAAAAAAGAAAGAGTCTGAACACATTTTCATTTATCTTAATGTATTTGTGATTTTTAAAAGAGATTATTTATTAGAAGGTTGTTTATTAGAGGATTTATTTGTTAGGAACGAAGTGTTTAAAGGTATAGAAAGGGTAAATGATCCGATTCAGAATTGGAAGGGAAGAGAAAGCTTCATAAGATTTCTCAATCCAAAGGACCGCTCCTAAGCTAACACCTATTGGGGGTCCACCCCACCTCAGAAAAAGAGGTAAAAGGATCTCGGAACCTCTCTGTTTAGGGGTGTCTAAACAGTGGCTCCTAAATCCGAGAGGAGTTGGCTATACTCGTTCAAAACAGAAATGAACGGGGTATTCCAACGGAAGAATGGTAGTTTGCTCCACTAGGGACATTGATACACTACCGATTTATGAAAACAAAACCATCTGATTAAAATGGAGAGAGGAACTAGTCCCCAGCGGAGTCGCCAGAAATTGTCGGCATACTTTTAGGTTTGTGTTGTATTTTGAAAAAGGGGTCGCCTACGGAAATTGTCGGCGAATTTTAAATTTTAAATTTAATTTATATATATATATATATATATATATTATATATAAAATTTAAAAAGTAACATTTGATTTTGAAAATAATTTTAAGTTTGAAAATTTTAAGATGTGAAATTAAACCGATCTCACATCCCAAATAGTTTATATAAACGAGCATCGCATCACAAACCGTGTATCTATCCGAAGAATAGACACACTGCTTGACGATGAGGCTCGATTAAATAAACTAGAAGATTTGTGACGTCCATTTGGTCTGCGAACCAATTTTATAAGCTGACAAGTTCCCCCTGTTTAATATAAAGGAATTAAACAGGGTTTATATTATCTGGGTTCTTAAAGTTCCCTATAAGGGCAAGCTCCTATAGTTAATTACATCCTAAGTGACGAGAATCACTTATGAAAACTCTCGATAATGATCAGTGGTTTTGCTCTCAAGAATTTCAAAGTTTAAGGTTTTCAAAGGATTGGATTTTGGAAATTTCAATAGGGATTAGCTCAAATTCGGAACAGTTTATTTTGGGAATCCAATAGAAGAGAAGTAGGAGAAGCTGAGAATCCAAGAAAAATCTTGGCAACTTCCCAAACTATCCTATTATTTGGCTTCAATTTGAGAATTTACTTAATGTTGTAATCTTGCCAATTTTAATTAATTAGGGCTTATATTTGTCTAATAAAATCATACAAACAGCATTGAAGATATGAGGGTTTATGTCGTACCGAACAACTACCTCGGAATCCTAAGACCGAATAGGGCTTAATTTACATGACATGATCATGCAAATGCCTAACGAAAAGTTGAGGATTTATGCTGCACTAGGCAAACTACCTCGAAATCCTATGGCTTGGTTATTTAATTCTAAGAATGGTTTTGCTGAAGTAGAGTCGAGTTTTGCTGATGACGATGGCCGTGCTGTCCACCATGCTCCGAGCTCCTTGTTGTAGAGGTTTAATTTTAGAAGTCATAAATCAGGAGATGAGAGAAGTGTTTTGGTTTAGGAATCTTAAAATCCAAGTGTTTTTTAATATTTTAATTAAAACAAATCTTAAAGTTGGTTAAACAGAACCGATTAAGATCCCACAGTTCCGTCATCCCAACACCGTTATTTTCATCGAATTCACTTTGTCCAGATGAATCTGCTAAACTCAACTGAATGAGTTCCACACTTTCATTTAAACCGTGGGAAATCCCGTTAGCAACACGTGGGTTACATCATCCGAGGTATTCCCGATCATTCAACGAGACGTTTTAATTTAGTTGCAATTGTAGTTTTGTGTTCTGTTTGTGATTAAATTTTGAGTTTTTTTATATTTTGAAATGTTGTGGCGGTGAATTTTATCTTGTAATGATTTTTAATTTAGTTTTGGTTTCAGTTTAGGGACTATCCTAAAGGTTTTGGTTTTCATACAACAATCTTGTTTAACATGTAAGAAAAAGTAGAGTACAATGCGTGTAAGTAAATTGCAATAAAGTAAATTGCAATAAAATAAAAGCGTACCTGGAGGGTCTTCCCGTCATCCCAAGCTGCACTTAAAACACACGTTAAGGCATTTAAATATTTCAACAAGTACCTAGGTAAAGCTAAGGGAAGGGTTTTGGTTGTCTACCAAATTCCTAATCCTGTTGCTAGTCATCTCCTATGACGTCTAGGTTATTGGTTTGATTTAAGGATGATTTTCTTCATCAAAGAACAATTAAATTCAATTGTTCTTCTAAAACATCCCGTCATATTGAGGAAGTGCTTAGAACGAGTCCTAAACATCTTTTCAATACTTCCGAGATCTTTTGAGTTCAAATGAATTTTATTGTATTGATGAATTGATTATCCAAAGATTTTTTTACTTTGTTTTGTTTCTTGCTCAGTGAACTAGGATGTTTGAATATCTTATGTGTGAAGTGACATTTCAGTTAATGCTCTATTCAAGAGTTATAATAATTAAAGCCTTTAAGGGCACGTCGGGCTGTTGAGAATTTTAATCATCCTTAATTTAAAGATTAATTTATTGATTTAAAGTGATTTAATTTAATTATGAGGTTTTAATTAATAATTTTAAGTTTAGAATAGTGTTCAAATTATTTTAGATTTAATTTAAATCTTTACACTTTCAATTATCTTAGTATTTCAGATTTATGTTTACGTTTTACATTTACTTAGATAGAAAGAGGTGTTGAAATTATTGATATGTTTTGATTTAACTCTTAATGATTTGATTTAGGTTTGTTGCTAAGTGATTTTAATTTAATTTAATTTAATTTGATTTAATTTAATTTAATTTAGTTTAATTTAATTTAATTTAATTTTACTTTAATTTTAATTTAATTTCGGTTTCAATATTTTAAATTTAGTTTAATTTAATTTTAATTTTAGTTTCAATATTTTAAATTTAATTTAATTTAATTGTTAAGGTGTTAATTTAATTTAATTTAAACTTTAACTTGACTTAATTTAATTTAATTTAATTTAATTCTAAGATTTTAAATTTGATTTTAATTATTAGTTTAATTTTTAGTTAAGTACTAAATATTGTTGAAGTGGCTTATTTAGGGATTTTTAAATCAAAGAATAAATATCCTCTTAATAATATCCCTATTTTATTAATCCAAATTTAAATATATTCTTTCCAAAATTCAAATTATTTAATTAATTAGAGTTTCATTTTGATATTTTCAAAGTGTTTAATGGGTTTCTACCATTTTAATTTCCCTAAGTTTCAATCATCCAAGAGAAAATTAAAATCAAATATTTTACCCTCCATTTTGATTAAGCCTAAAGTTTTAATTAAGGGTTAAAATTCTTAATTACCTTTATGCCCTTTTAAACTTATTTATTTCATAACTCAGTAAATTGAGCTCAAATGAATTTGAAATTGTTATGTCACCTCACTCACATGTCAATTAAGACATTAGAGGAAAAAATGTGATTTTTCTGAATTTAATTTATTTATATAATTATTTTTAGTAGAAAATAGGGGTTTTCAAGGAAAATTCAACAACATGACCAAGGAAAGGTTTTTGTCCTTAAGAAAATTATGGGATGTTCCTAATGACTAGAGGACCAATTTTGGTGATTTTTTGATTTATAGTTTATTTATTGTAATTATTTTAAGTTTTAGAGTATTAATTAATTTTAAAATAAAATAAAGGTTAAAAAATAGATTTTATATTTTTTCTTAAATTTCTCAGACCTCAAGAAGCCTAGAGAAACAAATTTTATAATTTTCTGATTTTTCTTTGATTTATTAGAATTATTTTAGTGAAGAAGGTTGAAAATTCATTTTTTAATATTAAAAATTACATTAAGCCTTTAAAATTCAATATCTTACCCTAGGAACTTAAGAAAAATATTTGGTTTGTTCCTAAATGATTAGGAGTCAAAATGTGACATTTTTATGATTTTTAATATTTTTGTGATTTTTATTATTTTTTAATTATTAAAATATTAAAATATTGTGAAAAATCAACTTTTTTAAAAAATTCCAATTTTAATTTTCCTGAACTCCCCTAATATCAGAGAAGCTCCAAAACCATTTTTGTGAATTTTTGAAAAGTATTTTTGGAGTTATGAATTTTTAAAGTTCCATTTTGCTTATGAGGCTTAATCAATCTATTTAGTGGGGTTAATTAAGTCCAATTGATTTCAAAATTTTATGTAAGGTTCCTCTAACCCTAAAGAAAAATGGAGAATTGTTTTTAAGTTAATTTGATGTGTGGTTAACCCTAATTAATTCAAATTCAATTAGGCCAATTAAGGTTATTATGAATGAATTAACTCAAGATATATTTTTTTATAGGGTCCCCTGGTCCTAAGAAACACCATTAAATTTTCCTAGAATTTATTTTACAACATACTAATTATTAGAATTAAAATACCTAAAACAGTGACATGATATTGAAAAATCAATAACTCTTCACAGAGGTGGCCTCTGATCTTGAAAAATTCAGGGAATGTTCCCAAGATCAGAGGCTTCAAAAGCTCTATGGTCTCATGCCATGGTGAATTGTCTATGCAAATAGAGAATCAAAACAGTGAAAACAGTAAATAAATTATTAAAAATAAAATACTCATCCAATTAACTTGATTTCTTTTCCACATTATTCTTCTCTGTTTTCTGAGCAAGAAGGTATTTTTATTTTATTTTTGTGATTTTTCTATGCAAAGATATGAATTTTTGAAGTTCTGGTATTTAAATAATTCAAAAATACCCTAATTTCCTACTTATCCGACTCGGCGCGACGTCATCCTACGACAGATCGAAAGTCCACACGTCGCTCTGTGATTTGGCACCACCATATGACTCAGCACTCCAGGGTCTCGCGGTTCACGTAACATTCCGCTGTCCGACTTGATCTCGACCATCCGCTCGATACACGCGCGATCCAATGACTCCTGGTCATCATCTATGACTGGTGTGCACCCGTGACCGTCCACACTCAAGCCCTAATATCTCTCTCGATTCTCAATGGATTTTCGAGTTCTTATGCTCTATGGATTCGTCTTGAAGAGACGAACACATCCATATGTTTTATAAGCTATGAAATTAACTGAAACAAAATGGAGAATTACTGGAAGCTCGGAAGGAAGAATGAGTTCATACCTTTGCTCAAAGAAGTGAAGCTTCGATCTGAGGGTTGCATCACCTTCGATTGAGTCCAAGCAAGGTCCAGATGAAGTCTCTGGCTCTGGGGAATTGTCTAAGTATGAAAGTGTCCACAGCCGATCACAAAGCTTGGAGGCCGGAAGCAATGGCCGGCTCGGTGAGGGGGCTTTTGTTGGGGAACTTCTCCTTTTGGTCTGGTGAAGGTGTAGGGTCAATCAATTTGAAGATTGGCTCACTGTGGTGAAGTGTCCTGTTTTTAGGTGGATTTTCAACTCAAAAATTGAGCTCTGTTAATGGGGATTAGGGCAAAGGAACATTGGGGATCAATTGCTCTTGGTTAGGGGAAGGTCCTGGAGCAATTTTGGCAGAGTTTCCTCAAGGTTTTTGTTCATCACCTTATTTGGCCGAAAGGTGGTGGTGTTTAAATAAGCATGGCTGGAGGGCTTCCCAGGGGCAATTAAAGGCTGGGATCAGCTGCTCAGGGGAGGAGAAGAAGAGCTCTGGTGTCCACTAGGGTTGGGAAAGCTCAGCAAGGGAGAATTTGAAATTTTGGCTCACATGGATCTCTCAGCCATGGTGTTTTCCGGCGACCCAGGTGGCTGGCCGACCAGGCATTGGTCACCATCTTGACCAGTGAGGTCAGGGCTGGGGTTTGGTGAGTTCAATTGGCTTTGGACATGTGTAAAGGATTTGATTTAAATGGAATGGGGAAGAATTCATTTTGGCTTAATTTGGTCCAATGCATGGATTAAGCTAGGTGCACCTCCCCAAGGCTGGTTTGGGCTGAAGAGAGAGTCATTTGGATCAGCTTGATTAGTGGGGTCAAGTCACAATCCAAGTACAATTAGGCTTAAGCAAGAGTTAGGGGAGACATGGGAATGGTTAATGACTCTTAAGGAGTGCTTAAAGGCCTTCCTCCTTTTTCCACTTATGGGGTGTTGACAATCCTAAGATTCTCATGACTCTCATGTGGCTTGTGCATGGCTCCAAGGCTTGCTCATGGCTTAGGAATGGCTTAGCTCACTTGCATGAGAAAGGGATTTTGGGATTTTTGAAATTTAGGGGTATTTTGGCATGAGGCTTGATTTAGATTTATTTGATGATGGAATTGGAACTTAGGGAATGATTTTGATTAAATGGATGCCAAATGAAAATGTCATATGGGCTTTAGAGTCAATTTTGGGCTTTTGAAATTATCTTGGGATGGGCTTTTAAAGTGGTTTAGGGAAGTGGGCTTTTGGATTTAAAATAAATTTGGGATGAAAATTTTGTAAAGGATTGTGCCAAATAAATGTTGAACTTGGTTTAGGCATGTGTCATGAGTGGTTTGGAACAAGTTTAAAGTGATTTTGAATTGGATTGGGTTGAATTTGGGTTTTTTTGGTAAAGGGGCCAAAGTGGGCCAAATTGGGCTAACTTGGGTTAAGGTTGGGATAATGTTGGATTTGATGTAAAATTAATGTTGGAAAATGTTTATGGGAGTGTTACAAAATAGCTTTCAATTTTGGTTGGGCTCTAATTTTGGGATTTGGGACCATTTGGACTAGTTTTGGGCTTAGGTCAATTTAAGGGATTTTGGTTTTGGGTTAGGTTTGGGTGGAGTTTAGGTTCAAATTTTGGGCAAATAAAGTTAGTGTTTTATTTATGGGGATGTTAGGAAGGCTTTAGAAAAGATTTGGGACCAATTGGGGTTGAATTGGACTAGGTTTGGGCTAGGTTTAGGTCATGGGCCAAAATTGGGCCTTAGGCCCCAAATTGGAATTGGGCCCAAATGTCAATCAAATTGGACTTGGATTTGGTCTAAATTGATATTGGGGATATTTAATTGAAGTCTAGAATTGAATTGGACCAAAATTGGGGTCAATTGGGGTGGTTTGGTTTGACATTGGGTTCACTTGGGTTTAAACTGGGTCAAATTGGGGGTTTTGGTAAAAGTGGGGTAAATTGGTAAAATTGGCTCATGGTGTAGTTGAACAAAATGAAATTGGGAATATTTGAGATTTTTTGGAATTTTCTGGGAATTTTTAGAATTTTTGGTTTTTTGGGGTAAAAGGGTATTTTGGTAATTTTGGGGGGTTTTAGGGGTATATTTGGAAATTATGGTATTTTTGGCCAAAGATGGTCAACTTGAGTGGTGGGAAGTGTTTGGGATTGATCTTGAGAAATTTTGGGTAATTTAGGTAATTTTGCAAATTTTGGGTCATCTCAAGGGTATTTGGTAGGTTTGGTGGGTCCGGGGCCTCGGGGGTCAAAAACTGAAATTTTGGAAAAATGAAGATTTGACAAGTTTTAGTGAAATGGAATCATTTTGGTTGAGCCATAAAGCCATATTAAGCCCATATGAGCCATGAGAGGACTCATTGGGGGCATTCACTATGTTGTTACTAACCCTCTTAGCCAGGGGCTTAGGGGTTAAGGACCATCCATATGAATTACCTACATGAGTCAGGAGGTCAAATTAGGTGAGAGTGTGGTTTTAGGACTGGGAATGTGTGTGAGAGTGTAGTGTATGTGCAAGTCAACCCTCACTAGACCAGGCCACCGAAGGTATTCCTAAGGCCAAAAAGTCCTATAGGAACTCATCCTTTAAACCTCCACATTTGATTTCAACCCTCTAGGTGATTAGGGGTCTACAATCAAGCTTGTAGGATTTGCAGGGAGTTAAGAAGTGGTTTTAATTTCTAAGTGGTGGGTTCCATTTCTAGTCCTCTAAGATTAGTCAAAGGAAAAGCTTAAGGCTAGATCCTAAGTACTAAAGAGAGAAGCAAAAGACCTCATAAAAAATGAGGTCAACATTAAGTAATTAGAAGTAATTAGAGGAGTAATTAATGTGTGTTTAGGAAAGTTTTTTAGGATATTTTTAGTTTGAATTTGGCGTGAGTATGGAGATGTATATTTCTCCATTTTTGAGAGAGATTGGAGAGGGATTTTGAGAGATATGAGTAAGGAAGATGAGCAGCGCATGGACCGGCAGAAGACTTTGGTGGAGAGATTTTCTTTTTTCTTTCAGAAGGGAAAAGCTAAGTATTGTGTTATTTATTTTCTTATAATTGTTATAAACACTTTATAGTGGATTTTCTTTGATTTAAACAAAGTTTTCTATTGTGCTTTATCCATGCCTTGTAAGTAATTTTATTTACTCTTTTCTTTTAATATGAAGTAGTGGCATGTGTAGGAAAATTATTATTTATGATATAATTTTTTTTATTTTCATGTGATGAGTAATATCTCTTTTGCTTCATTGTCACAACTTATGTGGCAATATGTTATGTTAAAATTTGTTGTAAGTGAAACTAAGACTCGAGAGAGCGGTGATCTTGCAACTGGAGTGCACTCACATTGTCCGGTTGGCTAGTAACGAAAGAGGGTAAAGAATAGGAATGCTCCTATTTGTCACAACTACATTGATTATAAGCATTTAATTCCTACACATTAGGTCATTGCACGCGAAGGGTAGTCTTTAACATCTCAAAATTCTTGAAACCAATTTATCCAACTAAGTTATCTTTATATTTAATATTTTTATTTAGGAATAGTTTTTAGAAAAAAACACATTAATCGACATTCCAAACTAAGGCCTAATAGTAGCATACTAGAATTAACTTAATGGATTTCTTACCTAGCTTCTTTGTGGGATTGATACTATGGTCTTAAAAGAAAACCATATATTACTTGAATTTATATGTATACTTATGTAGTACCCCTATTGTGTAAACTATTTTTTAAAATTTACAACATTTCAATTTTTCACACTAGCCACTAATTATAAATTTGGTCAAGTTTTTGGAAATTTTTTGGAAGTTAAATTCTGCATGATTGTGGGTTAGGTCATTCATAACAGAGTAATAAACATGCAAACAATACTACTACAAGTGGTAAAGACAGGGGCTGAGCAGTGGTAAATCTAATCACCATGTATAACTATATAAGCATAAAGTAAAGACTACTCTAACACACAGATAATATAAACTGGAGCAAAAAGAAGTAAGCAAATATACAATAAATTAAAAGGTGCAACACAACAGTCCAAAATTCATGTAAACCTAAGAAAACTAATCAAAATACAAACACAAAAATCCA
This sequence comes from Papilionanthe hookeriana x Papilionanthe teres, assembly GCA_022702705.1. NCBI lineage: Eukaryota > Viridiplantae > Streptophyta > Magnoliopsida > Asparagales > Orchidaceae > Papilionanthe > Papilionanthe hookeriana x Papilionanthe teres. Next base: position 9,300,150 of record CM040432.1, on the reverse strand, counting down.
AAAAAAATACATCAAGTAACTAACAAAGGAAATCTAAATGCAAGATCTAAAGTAAAGGAAAAACAATCTAATTATCCTCCTCCTCATCTTCATCACCAATATCAACCTCCTCCTCCATCTCCCCACTACTCTCATGTGGATAAAATCTGGGGCATGTAAGAAATTGAGCTGAATGATCGCCCCTAAAAAATTTTACAAGAGTCTCATTAAAAGTGGCATCATAATCAACTCTCCTCTGCAAATACTCATGATTATGGTCCAAGTGTGCCTCAAATCCTTGCATCTGATTCTGTAAAGATTAAATATCTCCTTATTGTATGAATAACTGCTCCAATATAGTGTCCAGAGTAGAAGCACTAGATGTGAAAGGTCTCGAGGTTGAAGTAGATGGAATATCTGAACCTCCACCCCTGGATCCTAAACCAATATGCTTTCCATTGATTTCCAAATTAGCCTTTCCAATAGGATTTGGCGATGGAAAAACTTCCTCCCATGATTCATATCTAACTCCAGATTTGATACACATGGTGCAAACGAGTGAAGGGTAACCTAAACCTACAGTTGTCCTTCTTTTGAGGAACTAATAATATTCATGTAAATGAGAGAATCAATATCTATAGGTTTTCTCATTGGAATACAACAGTTCAAAGTGGCTCTCTCATGGGTTATCTCACTAAAAATAATTTTTTAAAAGAACTCTAGCAGATATAAAGTAATGTCAGGCTTTTGAAAGAACATTAAGCATTGAAAAAGAAAAGTTTACCTTGTGTCCATTTTTGATCTTCCAAGCTCCATGTCTGTCAGTAAAAAAACTAATAATCTCATCAAGCTCGACATCAGTTGGAGTAAACTCAGAATAAAAATAATTAGTAACATCAGACAGACCAAATATAGTGTTAATCCAAATATAATTAAAAAACCTGCATCCTCTAACAAACACCAAATGTTCAGATTCATCAGGGAGGTTCGCATAAAACTCCCGAACAACTAAAATGATAGTGATAGTCATAAAATAGTAGAAACTTGTCCACTGCCACAATCAAATTCTCGACTGATCCTCCTGGACGAAGAAAACTATGTTCTACAATCAACTTCTTTGATTGCAGATCTCCAAATCTTTCTTGACATTCACAAATCTATCAGCATCAAAAATCACTTTTCCTCTTCCTCTTTTCATTTTATGAGCCATGAATAATATAAAAAAAAATTCAATAAAATTTCCAATAACCTCTAAATATAACTTCATAAGGCCCCTACAAGAACATTCTAAGCAAAATAAGCATTCTACTATTGATTTCTCACTATATTCATCAAATTTTTAAATTTTTGGCTTAACCACAATGTGGGACAAATCCATTGTGAAATGAGAAATTTTTTATGTCAAAATGTAAATCTTACCCAAAGAAAAAGAAATCCAAAGTTTGAAGTGCTAATTCCAATCCAATCAACCAAAAATCCAAGCCCTAGGAGAGGTATTTGCCAAATATGGGATGAATAAGACGAACTTATACACCTAAAATATATAGTATTTTTATGCACATTTTTATACCTATTTTTGATGATATTACACTTTAATGGAAGGTATTTTGTGTGTTTTCTTGCAAGTATGATTAAATGGATGAATGCAATGAAAGAAGTGAAACATGATCAAATTTGAAGCAAAAATAAAGAAAATTGAAAAAGTGATCTATGGCGGCTTAGCGTCGGAACCCACACTTATGCACCAAGGCCCCGTGGACATGCACCCAGATCTAGATCTTCCGCGTCAGAAGCTCCACGGCTAAGCACTAAGACCTCGAGCTTTCTCACGGCAGTTACTAAAGAGGAGTTATTTAATTTTTTGAGCCATTTTGAAGAGGTATTTGAGGCAACTCTTGGTAAGAACATGGGTAACTTCCTATTGGCACCAAATTCAATTCAAAATACACTTGAATGGATGCATATTTTGGAAGATACATTGAATCTAGACACAAATTGAAAGATACAAAGACACCTATTGGAAAATTATAAAAAGAAGACTTAAAGATCAGAAAAATGGTTGATGTTGGAGAGTGTGGTTTTTGTTTATTGTGTTAGAGAGTTCTTTTAGAAACACACCACTCCAATTCACTATTATTACTTTACTTTACTATAGTTTGTAGTAGGATTAGAAGAGATATAGAGTCCTTAGAGTTGGGCACCAGCATCTAAGGAATATTGTAAGGGAAAGGAAAGTTTTCAAAGGAACTTCAAGAGTTTGGTGGAGAGGATTTTTAGAAGTCTTTATTTTTGTTATTACATTTGATTTTTAATTAAAACTTCTTATGTTTTCATTATGATTTCTACTTTTAAACCAAGTTGTGATTGTATTTTCTCCATGACTTCTGAGTAGTTTTCTTTATCTTTTTTCTTAAAATGATGAAGTAATAAAAATATGGAAGAATGTTGTGTGAAGTATATGAAATTAATGTTGGAAGAAGTTGTGATGATTTAAAACCTTGCACTTCATTTACTTCTTGATTTGGCCAATTAAGATGTTAAAGTTTGTTATGAGAACATGTAAGAACCGATATGGTATTATGTTAGTCAACAATTGGTAAGAATCACATGAGATTTTTATGTGTGAGAATTTAGTCCATATGATTGAAAGCAAATAAATAGGAAGATACACTTTGATGGGTGTAGAATTAGAGAACTTTAGAGTGACAGGCTAAAGCCTCCAATTTGATTTATTATTTTGTTTTTTGATACGAGATGTTAGCCCCCGGGTGGAGGGAAAAGAGGAAACTCTAAAGTTATAGCTAGTATCTTTCCTGCCTAACCCATCTTCAAGTTTTATAAAACAATAGATTAACCTATGTTCTTTATAACATCTCTAGTAAGGGTAAAGAATATAATTGCTCCTCTTTGGCACAACACATTTAGCATAATTCCACAACAAAATTCCATGACTTATTACTGATTCATAATAAGGAAAAAGATATTTCATTTGTTTTAGTTTTCATCTTATAAAAATTTAGTTAAGGTGGTTGCTTACTTTCATTTCAAATTATAAAAATTAACAAAATGAATCAAATTTTATTTCCTAGAATATTGTCCTTAGTTTGGGTAAGATCTTTTCTATAAAAGGTAAAAAGTTATTTTTCTGTTTTCTTTGCTAAAAATGTAAATCTATATTTAACACTTTCCATGTGGGTTCGATATCTCGGGGCTTATTCACAAAGTCCTATATTACTTGATAATGATACATATACTTGCGTAGTATCTCATTTTAAAATATCATTTAAATCTCTTATTTACATTGACATAAAATTTTTTGTGTTTGTAAAGAAAGAGATATCATTAAAGAGAAGTATCAATTCATATATAAAATGTAAGCATAAATATCAGGGATCATGAACTACGGAGAAAAATAACGTGAACCGTTGGTTTTCAGGCATAAAATCTGTTCTCGGGTGATTCAGCGTTATGGCGCAACTCAAGCACTATAACACCTTGTTTCTCAATTGACTGACGCTATAGCGCCAAGTTATGGTGCTATGGTGCCAATGCTCAATAGTACATATTTTTTAAATTTTTATCATTTTTAAATGAACACAGTGATATACCTATAATATATAACATTTTTATACACATTTTTATACCTATTTTTTAGGATATTGCACTTTAATGGAAGATATTTGTGTGTATTTCTTTCAGTTACAATTAAATGGATAAAGTATGGAAAAAGGAGTGAAAAAAGGTCAAATTTGGAGCAAAAATGAAGGTGTGAAAAAGAACTGGGGCGCCTAAGCGCCAGCAGACAAAGAAAGTCGTGCCTAAGCGTCGAAGGCCCCGCGCTTAAGCGCAGGGTAGTTACTATGGAATTTTAAAGAATGTTTTTGCAAATTTTGAAGGGGTATTTGAGGTAACACTTGGTAAGAACGTGGGTAAATGATAATGCGCACCAAAATACATTCAAATGGCTCTTGAAAGGAGGCATCTCTTGGACGATTCATTGAATATGGACACATTTTGAAGACACCAAGGTACCTTTTGAAAAAAAATATAAAAAGGACTTAAAGAGAATTAGGAGAGAGTTAGAAAGTAGATTTGAAGAGTAGATTTAGTTTTATGTTGTAGGATTATTACTTTGGGTTTCTTCACACTTATCTCATTCCTAGTGAAGGGGAAGGTGGGTAGAGAGTTCTAAGTAAAAATCCATTGTTTGTTAGTGTATTAGAGAGATTTTAACCCTCTAGGGTTGGGCGACCAGTCCTAGGAAGGCATGTAAGAGAAAGGTAGAGATTCAAAGAAACTTAAAGGGTTTCGTGGAGAAGAAATTGAGATAAGTTATTATCATTGTACTTCATTTGGTTTTCATTTAGACTTCTTATGTTTCTACATGATTTCTCCTTTTAAAATTAATTGTTATTGTGTTTTGTCCATTAATTTTGAGTAGTTTTCTTTATCTTTTTCCTTAAAATGAAAAGTAATTAAGTGTTGGATGGAAGTTGTGGAAATATTGATCTTTAATGCTGGAATAAGTTGTGATGATTTAATCCTTGGCTTCATTTACTTCTTGATTTGGCCAATTAAGATGTTAATATTTGTTGTGAGAACATGTGAGATCGGTGATGGTATTGTCTCTATCAACTAATGGTAAATATCACATGAGATTGTATGGATGAAAATGTAATTCATATAATTGAGTGCAAATAAATAGGGAAATTATACTTTAAAGGGTGTAGAATTAGAGGAATTTAGGGTGACAGACTAAAGTCCCCAATTTGGTTTATTATTTTAGGTTTTAATACATGATATTAGCCCCCAGGTGGAGGGAAAGGAGGGAACTATAGAGTGAGATCTAGTTTCTTCCATACCTAATCCGTCTTCAAAACTATTCAAACTTTAAACAAGCCAATACTCTTTATAGCATTGTTAACCTCACTTTTGTTGAGGTCTAGTCTTTCTCTAGAAGAACCTAAGATCTAGCCATAGGACTTTCCTGGTGACTATCTTAGAAGACTTGTGATAGAAACCTCCCCCCTTAGAAATTCAAAATGTTTCTTTGCTTCATTTGGAGTTTCATATGCTTAAGGCTAACCTCTAGCACTTACTAGGATGAGGCTGAGCACAAGGAAGCTCAAGGGGTGTCCCCTATAGGATGACTAAGCCATAAGGTAAACCCTGGGTGTTCTGTTCTTGGTTAAACTAGCTCACACACTCACACGTACACTACACTTACACTCACTACCCCAAACCCTAAACCAAACTTCCTCAAACTTGATCCCCTACTCTTTTGGAAACTCATGTGGGTGGTTCCCCAAGCCCTAAGTCTATGGCTAAGGTTGCTAAGACCAGCACATGAAGGATTAAAAATGAGATTTCCCTTAGTCTCATGACTCAAGTAGGTTAACATTTTCAATTGGCACCAAATTCTACCAAAGTTCCAACCTTGACCCTGTAGCCCTCAAACTCCACCAAATTACCCAAAGTACCCCTAAACCCCCAATTTGACCAAAAATCCCAAAATTACCCAAATTCCTAAACTATCTCCAAAAATCATTCCAAAATGTTCCCCACCAACCAAATTGACCAAAATACTCTAAATTGACCAATATTCCCAAAATAGCCTCAAGATTAGCCAAAATGACCAAAATACCCCACATAACCCAAAAAATCCAAAAAAAATCCAAAAATTCACAAAATCTCCAAAATCATCCCAAGTGTCCCCAAAATCAAATTGAACCACTCCATTGAGTCAAATTTGACCAAATTGACCCATTTTGACCAAAATTCTCAAATTTCCCTTAAAGGCCCAAAATGCCCAAATCACTCTCAATTTCCACCAAATTGACTTCAATCTCCCCCAATTCCAATTAAAAATCAAAATTCATCATCCAAAAAAAAAATATAAGCCAAATCCAAGCACAATTTGATCCAAATTTAAACCCACTTTCAACCCAAATTAAAAAAGCCCCAATTTTGACCAAATGATTAAATTCCCCCAAATTGAACCTTATAATCAAGGCAATTTCCCCAAATCTGAACTCTAAAATTTTCATAACATCCCCCTAAACCATATTGATCCATAAATTGATTTACATTTGAACTTAACTCTCATCCAAATCCAACCCAAGCAAAAATCTCCAATTTTGCCCCAAATTAGCCACATAGCCAAATGTCACGAAATTGAATGCCATAACTCCAAAATTTCAACCCAATTTCTTTTCAAAACTCTTCATAACAATACCCACATCAAGTTAAACCATCAATTAAACCATAGCCAAACCCTAGCCTAACTCAAACCCAAGTCTAACCCAAAATCCCCAAAATTGACAATATGTCCAAATCCCGCCAAATTGAACTACCAAATCAATTCAAAATAACCTAAATTCTATCCCAAACTCTTCATGACAATTATTCCCATCAAAATTGATCATTTAATTAACCTAAAATCAAACCCACACCAAAATTAGCCCAAGCTTGACCCAAAAGACCCAAATTTGATTTGAAGTCCCAAATGTGACCTAATCTAACAAAATTGACCAAGCCAAGCTCACCACAGCCACTTCATGGACCCTAGGGACTGGTCTAGATCAACATAGCCAAACCTACATGAGCCATGGAGCAAGGGTCCCCTATATTAGGGGATTGCCTCCCATTTATGGTTAAACCAAAGGGAGATTTGCCATCAGCCATCAACCACTTAAGCTAAACACCATTAAACCTCCTCACTGGCTCACCTGACCACCTGACCACGAGCTAAAGCCTGGCCAGCCGTCCTAGTCACCGGAGGACCCAAACTTGAGAGAGCCCTCTCCACTAAATGCACCAAATTTGACCCGTCCAAGCTGGCTCATCCCCATTTGCTGGCTGCGCCGCTCATCTCTCACATTGCACCTGATTTGAAGCCCTGAGCTCCACTCACCAGCCGTGGCTATAAATTGAGCTCTTCACGACCAAATGGGAGAGTACACAAAACCTAGGGGAAAATTTGTCAAAATCCCGCCAGAGCTCCTAAAGAACTTTCTGAGTGTAAGCCTACAGCCTCCCAACCATTTTACCCACTATCCAGGGCTAATTTCCCCACTGAACTTTCAGCCGAAACCAAGTTAAAATCCACCAAACCACCACACAGCACCAAACCCAAATTAACTTCACCCACACCATCACCAGAGCAAACGAAGCTGATCCCCCACCAAAGCCCCTCTAGCCTAAAATTCCATTAAAGTCTCCAAATTGGTCTGATCAAACTTCTCCTTTGACAATTCACCAGAGCCCGGTAACACTTCTAGGAGGTTTGTCAGAGTCCTTTGATGCTTCTACAAGCATCTAACTGAGGTCTTACCTTTCAGACCAAGATATTGAACTCTCCCCCCCAAACCGAGCTCGGTTTGATATTTCATGGCATTAGGCTTGATTTCATATTGCATAAACAATATAGATATGTTTTCCTAGGCTAGATGCGTCTATAGAAACAAAACTAAAGTGATTTAGTTGAATCTAGCTTGAGATCAGGGTTTTAGTGTTGACGGTTCACGTGACACATCAGTTAAGGACGAAGAAGGAAGGCAGTCCAATCGCACGTGTATCAGATAAATGGTCAGGATTGCGTTGTACAAGCCCTCGATGCATAAAGTATGGAGCTGAGTCAGATGGCAGCGTTGAATGGGAAGGCATGTTGACCTCACTTTTGTGAGGATCATTTATAAAACACCTTGAGACAAGAAACCTACCAACATTGACCTCTTAAATCTTGCCAAGGGTCACTAAACCCTAAAACCTAGGGTAAAACCCTGACAAAATCCTTTTTAGTCAAAATCCTAATGAAATCTTGGAATGATCAAATCAACAATGAGAAACCCTGATATGGTGAAGATTTGACTTAAATAGGACAAATTTGGTCAAAATGGTCAACACATGACCTAAAGACCATCACATTGATATAATTGGTCAAACTTTGACCTAAAAAGACAAAAATTGGTCAAACTGGCTAACTCAAGACCTAAATGACTACCAAATTGACAACATAGGTCAGAAATTGACCTAAATAACTTGACATTGGCCAAGAAAACCAAGGAAAAACTCAAAAGTGAACACATTGACTTTTGGTTTGACATAAACCCTAAAAATGGTCATCATGACCAAACCCAACCAAAAATTTAAAACCATTGGACTTTATGACTAAACTAAATCATTACAAAGTTAGAAAAGTCACATTGGTCATCTTTGGACTAGAATGGGTCAATCTAGGTCAACTTAGGTCAACCATGGTCAACCCTAGTTAACATTTATCAAATTCGGTCAAAATACTCAATTTTGAACCAAAAATGATGAAATTAATCAAATAATTAATTCTAAAATTATTTTAATTAATTTATTGGTTAATAATATAATTTCCAATTTTTTTGATTAATTACATAATTAATTAAAAATGGAAATATAATTAAAAAACCATGAAAATAAAATTTGGATATGTGACACCATTTATGACATAATAAATGGTTTTCAATTTTTCAAACCAATTAATGACATCATGGGTGACCTCACATGGGTTACACACAACCCATAAGACCCATTAAAATAAACCAAACCATTGGGTGACTCATGACATGTCACCGTAACCATGGTTAGAAGACATGATGACACTTTAATCATGAAGGGAAATGAGGTGTCATTCCCTCATAAATTCTTGGAGGAATATTTGGTGAATCACCAAGCACCTTAAGCTCTATCTAATGAAAATAAACCAGGTCTTAAGACATCCCTTAAATCATGATTGACCTTACCATGACCAAATTCATGATGATAGGGGAGGGAGGATTATGTGTCACCTTTTTCTACATATGAAGTGTGACTCATTTACTTGGATAAGAAAGGTTGGTCGGCCAACATGAAAGTCATCTAATACACCTCATGAGCCATCCAATGAGGAGTAAAAATTACTTAAATTCCTCCTCATACCTTGGTTAACCAATCTGAAGACTCATCATGAGACCATGATAAGTGAGCTTAAAAGGTGGCAACCAACCATATTATCCATGGGAGAAGATTTAGATGAGTCATTACTCACCTCTAATTTCACCGAATTAAAGAAAAACTTGCCTTAGTCATGCCCTCCACCATGGTAAAATGCTATCATTGCCAAACTATGATAAGGATAAGAAATGAGGCTTAAGTGTCATCCTCTCCTCAAGGCAATGAATGACCAATGAAGATTCATGTAGGAAACGTTGATCTACAACATTTGAACTAATCCATGCACCTCACAACTCACCCAATGAAAGCAAACCAAAGATTGGATTCAATCTCCATCATGGTTAATTCCAATGATGTCTAAGCTTGGAAAATGCAAATCCATCACCCCCCTCAACCGAAATTTATCCTCAAGACATTAATGGGGAAGTTAACAACTCCCCCAAACAGATGCTAGCCAAGCCAAGCTCAGCCATGGCCATTTCCATGGCTATAAATTGGGCAAACCCAAGAAGGCTAAGGAGAGGAGAGGAAAATCATATACAACTAAACTCTTCCTAATTCCCAAAACACCCAAAACAACCAAAACAAAAAATCTTCTAAATGGCCTAAGCAATTGATCCCACATGGAATCAAGCCACAAAGCAGAGTGAATTCTTTCAATTTGGCCAAACCCGAGAGACTCGAAACATAAAACTTTTGAAATGTAAAAAAAACCACTAAAAACCTCAAAATGACTGACCTAAAGCCATCTAGGGACTGAGAGGATGAGCCTAATCCAAATTGGCTTTCCCCATAGCTTTTAACCTACTGTTTGATCTTTTTCTCCCAAATCGAGCAAATCGAACTCCTACATAGCCTCGATTTCAACTCAAATTTGCTTTAGAGGAAGCTTTCTAAGGTCAACATGAAACTACAAAACCATTCAAATTGAACCCACATCAACCTAGGCTAAGGTATGGTGCTTAACCCTAATTTTGGTTCAGTTTTCACACATTGTGAAGAAGATCATCTCCCCATGGCCAAAAATCCATATGGATGTGTTCGCCTTGACTAGATGATGCTTTAGAAACAAAAATCTTCAAATTTCATTGAAGATTCAGGGAGATTTTGAGCCCTAAAGCTATGAAAGGTTCTCGGTTCATCTCTTTTGAAGAGGATGAACTGATGCCGTCTGAGATTATAACCCCTCGGATCCGCAGTTCGGATCCCCGTAGGGGATTAACTGTGTTTTCCCCCGTACGAGGACACGCATACTCCTCAGGTATTTTTAGGGTTAATTGGATTTAAATAAATCCATATTAACCTTAATTCAATCAAAATTCCATAACTTGATAAAGAAAATTCATAAAAATATAACAAAAATACCAACATACTCAACATAAAAAGTAGAAAATCATGAGATCATAATCGTAATTTTATGACTTATATTTAATTTTTAAATAATTAAAAATTCTATGGAGTATTTTGATTATTAAAAATTATTTATAAAAAAAATAAGAAATGTTTAGGGATTTAACTCTTGGTCTTTAGGAACCTTCCCTAATTTTTCCTAGGCTAGGAAAATCCTCCAAGTCATGATTTTCTAATTTTCAAGACACTTTATAAATATTTTTAACAATAATTTTAAAAATAAAAATATAGAAATTTAAAATTTAAGAATGGTTAGGAATTTTAAGGTGACAGACAATAACCTTAAAATGATAATTCATAAACCATTAAGACAATTTTAAGCTAGAATTTATTAATTATAAATTAATATTTTAAAACCCTAAATTCTTCCTCTCATCTTACTTAGCCTATTATATAATGGACTAAGTTAATATTGAGTCTAAACCTGAATAGACTCAAGAAAAACCATAATTAGGTCTAAAGACATTATTAGACTTAATTAAACCTATTAAACCTTAACTAAAATAGGTTTAATACAAATCAAACCTTAATTAAGCTTAAGACATCACTAGGCTTAATTAAACCTATTAAAACTTAACTAAATTAAGTTTAATACAAATCAAACCTTAATTAAGCTTAAGACATCACTAGGCTTAATTAAACCAATTAAACCTTAATTAAACCTAACTAAATTAGGTTTAATACAAAATTAAGCCTTAATTAAAGGTTAAGACATTATTAGGCTTAATTAAACCATAATAAACCTTAACTAAATTAGGTTTAATACAAAATCAAACCATAATTAGGTATAAGACATCGAATTAGACTTAATTAAACCAAGTTATACCTTAATCACATTAGGTTTAACTTAATAAACCCTAATTTGGTCTAAGACATCGTTAAGACTTAATTAAACCAAGTTAAACCTTAATCACATTAGGTTTAACTTAATAAACCCTAATTAGGTCTAAGAAATCAAATTAAACTTAATTAAACCAAGTTAGATCTTAATTACATTAGGTCTAACTTAATAAACCCTAATTAGGTCTAAGACATCCCTAATTAGGTCTAAGACATCATTAAGACCTAATAAAACCAAGTTAGACCTTAATCACAGTAGGTTTAACTTAATAAACCCTTATTAGGTCTAAGACAACAAATTAAACATAATTAAACCAAGTTGGACCTTAATCACACCACGTTTAACTTAATAAACCCTAATTAGGTCTAAGACATCATTAAGACCTAATTAAACCAAGTTAGACCTTAATCACATTAGGTTTAAATTAATAAACCCTAATTAGTTCTAAGAAATCATTAAAACCTAAATGACCTAATCAGTTCAACTTTGGCCATGGAGACCAATACAAAATCTAAAAGTCACCACATTGACCCTTTGATTGACCTAAACCTTAAAATTGGTTAACATGACCAAATTAAAACCATAATGAAAAAATCTTTGGACCTCATGACCAACCAAACCATGACAAGGTTATAAAAGTCAAAATTGGTCATCCTTGGACCAAAATGGGTCAACCTGAGTCAATCTAGATCAACCTAGGTCATCCATGGTCATCGTTGGACAACCATTATCAAATCTAGTCAAAATTCCCAATTTTGAACCAAAATGATGAAATTATTCAAATAATTGTTTCTAAAAATTATTTGATTAATTTAGTGGATAATAATATAATTTTCAATATTTTTTGATTGATTACATAATTAATTAAAAATGGAAATGCAATTTAAAAGTTATTTTTGGACAAGTGACACCATTTATGACATAATAAATGGTTTTTGAATTTTCAAACCCATTAATGACATCATGGGTGACCTCACATGGGTTACACACAACCCATAAGACCCATTAAAAATAAATCAAACCATTGGGTGACCCATGATATGTCACCTTAACCATGGTTAAAAGACATGATGACACTTTAATCATGAAGGGAAATTAGGTGTCATTCCCTCATAAATTCTTAAAGGAACATTTGGTGAATCACCAAGCACCTTAACCTCAATACAATGAAGAAAAAAAAATCAGCTTTTAAGTCATCCCTTACATCATAATTGACCTCACCATGACCAAAGTCAAGATGATAAGGGGAGGGAAGATTCTGTGTCACCTTCTTCTATGTATGAAGTGTGACTCATTTACTTAGATAAGAAGAGGTGGTCGGCCACTTTAAGTATGCCATGAACATGCCAATGAGGATGAAACACCGCTTAACCTCACCCTTATACCATATTTAAATCACATTATGCCACAAGTTTCATTTTAGATTTTCCTTGCATATTATAGGATGTGCTAACTCTGTTTTGCAGGATGATAAAGACTGAACGAAGACATAAAAACTTAACCAAAATTATGACATCAAAAATTGACAACAAAATGACAAGCAAAAATGACAAGAACTACAAACAAAACTTTGACAAAACCCAAACAAAACCTAAAACTTTTAGGATAGCACCAAAGAAATTACGAACTACAAAATAAAAATGACAATAAAATGACACATGACAAAAAAATAAAACTGACATGAAAAACAACATTACCCCTAGGATTGAGTGTTGATTTTTCTCTCCTTGTTCTTGAAACTCTTTAGGAAACAAGTCATTAACATTGATCAGAAGTTTTCTTAAACAATCTTGGTTGTTTAAGATGTAATTAACTATAGGAGCTTGCTCCTATAGAAGATTAAAGAACTCAGAATAGATATTTTACCTAAAATCTCTGGTTAACAAAACTCTCTTATGGTTTATCTTATAAAATCTTTAGTAATCACTTATTTTGAAGATTTCTTTTATAAGATTATCATATGACATTTTATTTTCTCTATGTTCATCATCATTTGCCCTTGCTTCTACATTCTCTAAGTTTCTTAATTTCTAAAAGGATTTCTGACAATGAAACCAGATAGAATAAGTTACTTAAGAATTAGGGTAATAGATAGAAAAAGAGAATGATGACGCCTAGACAGAAATCTTGACCTCTCCATCAAGAGAGTTTGGTGACTTCGCTAGGGATTTTCTTTCTTCTCATCCTTTGTTTGACAAATAGGATCACGTCATCTTGAAATCTAACTCTTGAAGAGTTATTCTTGACATTTCATAACGACAATATAACATCAAAATAAAATAAATTCCCAGTTTATAAATAAGTTTGTGACATTTTATTCTTGAATTTTCAAAAAAGTGACAATGGAATCCTCAGATTTCATCTTTCTTATTATCAAGATTTCAATACGCCAATTGAAGAAGACATTTTCCTTTATCAGAATGATTTTGGATTATTTAATGAAGCTGAATTTGCATTAGAAAATCCATATCAAACTAATATGCAATCCTTCGAAGAATTCAATCTGCAACCTTATGAAGATTTTCTGAATTTTACATAGGACTTACCTCAATTCATGGCTGAAGAACAATATTATTTTGAAGAAATGGAAAGACAAGTTAACAAAAAAGGAAAGAAATTTATGATGTGAAAGAAAGTGAGATTCCATCTCCATCCGTATATGAAGTTGGATCTTGTTCCAAGAATATTCCAAGAATTTATTCCCAACATAAATTAAAACTCGTTCTCTTAAAAGAAAGAAAAGGTGGAACAAAAATGATAATTTTGAAACATCTAAATTCAAACAAAGTGTTTTCGAGAACCCTTCATTTTCAAAAGAAAACTGATATTTTCCAATACTTATTGAATATGAAGACAATGCTTTTCAACCTAGAAATCCTCCGTCAATTCATGTCGTATACTCTGTGTTTAAAAGATTAGCATGGAAAGACAGGTGTACAATTTCTTGACTGTTAGATAAAATGGGATGTGCGGTCACTACAACAATGAAAAGAAGGATTATCAATTGAAGATCCTACTTACTTAAAATGGGATCAGCAATTCCCATTAGACAGTCAGTGTACTCGGGTATCAGTAAAATTTCGTATGGGGCCAAGAATAAAAGATGTGAATGTCAGAAAAGATAGAACTATGCATAACAAATTGATATAAGAAGCAGAAGACTCATATGCTAAAATGACTGCTTTGGTCCAAATGTTACAACGAGGAGACTCTTCTTATTCACAAAATGATAATACACTTCCCACGATATCTCGTACTATGCTAACAAATAATGTATGGAAACGAGAATCATCAGAAGGAATCCAGGATAATCTGAGTACCCCTACATACAGTTATTAAGAGCAAAGTTGTGAAAAACATTCTATAAAATCATTCGAAGAAAAATTGAAGAAGTTAAAAAATGACATCAAACAATTTTCAATATGAAGAAAGGATAACTCTTCAAATAATTCAAATGAGGAGGTTGCTGAAATAAATATGGTTGAGACACGATATTCCTCCTTAGCACGAGAACTAAATGAAGAAGACACGACGGAAGAATTACAATCAGTTATTTTGACAACGGGATGAACAAATCAACCGTCTTGAGTAAAAATTGGAAGAATTGATGGTAACTTTATAAAACTCACCAGCAAGTCCATTGCCTGCAATTGAAATTATCAGGCCTGAGGCAATACACATTTTGGAGGACAAAAGAGAGCCAATAAATTTGAAGAAATCAATCAAAAGAAAAAGGACTCTCCCAAAGCGGAATTCCAGAAAAAGAAATTACACAATTGGTAGAACAATAAATAAAAGAAACAATGGCTCAGGTAAAAGATGGATCATTAATTCCAAAGGGTGGAGTCTTTCCAGAGGAATTTAATTCTACTCAATATCCTAAAGATTTTGTTCCTCATCTCATCAAAATGTTTGACGGGACTGGTAATCCTCGTCAGCATCATACACTTCAGAGAAAGTCACTACAATGCGGAAGGAAGCGACACTCTTTTATTCCGTCAATTTGTTAACAGTCTCACAGGGGTTGCCTTTGACTGGTATGCAAAACTTCCTAACAGGTTCGTTAAGAATTTTGTAGAGCTTGAAAGCCTCTTTATTCAACATTTTGCTAGAGCACAACACCACACTACATTCGGTTACATGGTAGTCAAAAAATAAAAACCAGGAGAAAGTTTAGTGGATTACATTTTGCACTGAAGAAATCTTAGCATGAAATGTGAACCGCAACTCCATGAACATTGTTTTGTTGAGATATTGCTCAAAAGTATCCATGATCCTATAGCTTTCATGCTAAAAGGATTTATAATAAAGAAATTTGAAAAATTACTCAGTAAAGCTGCCAATCTTCAGGATGAAGCCAAGCAGATGAGTGTAACGGAAAAGAAAGAAAATATAAAGTATGTCAAAACATTTGAAAAGAAACCAGGAAATGTTGCAGAAAAGGGCAAACAAGTAATGCAAGACCAACCTAAACAAAAGAAAAAATGACAGAATTAATCACCACAATAGACAACTTCTCAGCTGCAATTTCAACAACCAGTTCCAGTACTGACAGACAAAAGGAAAATGATTGAAAGAATGAATAAAGAATATTCATTCAAGACAGAATCCGTTGGTAAAATATTCTGTAGCCTACTAAAGATACCACAATTCAAACTACCTGAGGCTAAAAGGCCGGGAGAAGTTGACATGAAGGACTATCCCAAATGTCAAATATTTCAACTTCCAACATATAATTGAAAGGCATTTCATATCTTCTAGAAATATTGTCTACACACTGACACCGATCACAATTTTTTTTATTAGCATTAACATCCTTAAAAGTTGTAGGCCAATAAAATACAGATTGTAGAATTTTATTTCCAATTTTATCAACACCAAAATGTTCCCCAAAATTAGAATAATGACATTTTGAATAATTTCATAAATTTCATAAGTTTCCCCAAAATTAAATTTAATTTTCTATAATAAATGCATATTCTTCATTATGTAACTTGCCTTGTTGGTATTAATTCATTCTTTTCATTAACAGTTACAATTACTCCTCCTTTCTTAGAAACACAACGAATAGGATTAACCTATGCACTATCTGAAATAGGGTAGATAATTCCAGCATCTAACCACTTTAAAATTTCTTTCTTAACAACTTCTTTCATAATAGGATTTAATCTCCATGAGGATCAGTCCTAGGTTTGCAATTTTTTTCTATAAGAATTATGTGCATACAAATTGAAGGACTGATTCCTTTAATATCAGTTATGGTCCATCCAAAGGCTTTCTTATATTTCTTTAATGTTTCAAGCAAACTCTCTTCTTCTTCAATAGTTAATTTTTAGGAAATTATAATAGACAAAGTTAAGGAATCAGCTAAAAAGATCTATTTTAAATGTTCAAAAAGTAACTTCAATTCAAATTTAGGAGGTTTTTCAATTGATGGACAAAAAGATTCATCTTTTTTATCATGTCCAAAACAACAAAACTTTCTTGAACATAATTTAAATCTTCCTTATTAAATTCATCAGAATATTGTGCTTCCTCTTCTTGCTCGTGTTCTAATTTTTCACTTTCAAATTTTTCTTCATAATTTTCTTTAAAATGACATTCACTCAGATATCTCATTACACCCATCCTGAAACATTCATCATCTTTACCTTTTGCAGTATTCTTCATTGATTTTGAAGTATTAAATGTCACACTTTGATCATTGACATGCATAGTTAATTCCTTTTCTGCACATCTATCATTGCTCTTCCTGTAGCTAGGAAATGTCTCACCAAAATAATATGTATCTCTTTATCTTCCTCTATATCTAGCACAATGAAATCAACATGAAAGATAAATTAATCCACTTTTACTAAAACATATTCTATAACTCCTTTAGGATATGTTATCAAACGATCTACTAACTACAAAGTTACAGTAGTTGGGGTTATTTTTCCTAATCCCAGTCTTTTAAATATAAGTAATGGTATAAGGTTAATGCTTGTACCTAAATCACATAAAGCTTTCCCAAAAAATATATCTCCAATTGCACATGGAATTGTGAAGCTACCAGAATCTTTAAGCTTTCCAGGAAACTTCTTCTGAATTATTACACTGCATTCTTCACTAAGTGTAACAATCTCGTTATCTTCAAACTTCCTTTTTCTGTTTAGGTTATCCTTCATAAACTTAACATAGTTTGGCATTTGTTTTAAGGCTTCAACAAATGGAATATTTATTGTAAGTTTCTTAAAAATTTCTAAGAAATTTGAAATTGCTTATCCAACTTTTGTTGTTGAAGTCTCTGAGGAAATGGTGGTGGTGGATTTTCTAAATCAATTTTTGGTGGAGAAATAGGTCTTTCCAAACCTTTCTGAGCGTCCTCTTTTGGTTCTTCAATCTCTTCTTTCTCTACTTCAATCTCTTTTTGAACTCTACCTTCTAACTCTCTTCCACTTCTTAATTAAATAGCTTTCACTTGCTCTTTATTTTTGTCTCTTGGATTTAGCTCTGTATTACTAGGAAGTGTTCCTTGGGATATATTACTTAATGAATAGGTTATTTATCCCAAATGATTCTTAATATTTCTAATTGTAGCTCCTTGACTTTGCAATTGATTTCTCATTTGTAACACCACTTCTTCTATAGACAACTTCTTCTCCTTAAATTGTGAAGTACTGTTATAACTTAGAGGATAAGTAGGTCTATAATTATTATTCCCTTGGTTGTTCCAATTCTTCAATGGGTTTACTTGATTATTCCCCCATTGTTGATTATTACCACCCTGATTATTATTATTCCAGTAAAAATTTGGATGGTTCTTCCAACCTGAGTTATAATAATTGGAATATGGGTTATTAGGCTTATTTATAACATTTAAAGTTTCTAATGATATTTGAGAACCTATCATTTGGCCTAATGAATTTTCTTCAATCATTGAAATTGGTTGAGAGAAATTCATTCCAAATTGGTCTATCTTCCTTGAAATTGCAACAACTTAATTTGCTAACATTGCAAAAGCATCAGATTCATGAATATTGGGTACGTTTTTAGGATTTACTCTCTTAGAATGCCATTGAATATTATTTGTAGCCATTACTTCAATTAAAGCATAAGCGTCATTAAACTGTTTAGCCATCAATGAACCACCAGCAGCGGCATCGATAATAGATCTAAGAGATCGAACTAATCCATTATAAAAAGTTTGAATTATTAACCAATCTAGTATTGAATGATGTGGACACTTTCTTAGGAGATCTTTAAATTGTTCTCATGCTTCATAAATAGATTCCCCTTCAAACTGACAAAAAGATGTAATATCATTTCTAAGCTTTGCAGTCTTTGATGGTGGAAAATATTTAGCAAGAAACTTTTGCACTAAATCACCCCAAGTTCTGATAGATCAATGTGCTAACAAATTTAACCACATCTTAGCTTTATCCCTTAATGAGAAATTAAAAGTCTAAGTCTAATAGCATCATCCGAAAAACCATCATATTTAATTGTAGCACATAATTATAGAAAATTAGTAAGATGTAAATTTAGATCCTCAGTTGGTGCTCCCCCAAACTGATTATTAGATACCATTTGGATAATAGCAGGTTTTAGTTCAAATGAATTAGCCACTATAGTAGGATTTTGAATACTACCATGAAATTCAACTGCTGTAGGGTTAACATATTCTCTTAAAGGTCTAAATTCTTGTTGGATTTCAACATCTTGATTTATTTGATTGGCAATTTCTTGAATATATTTTTTTTTGTATTTTTAATTTTTTTTATTTTTCTTATACTCTTTCTAATTCAGAATTGTAGAGCACAATTCCTTTAGAACCTGAACTACACATACACAATTATAAAACAAAATAAAATGAAATCACGCAACAAAAAAAAACAATTTCCTAAAATAAATCTAACATGTTTAAATAAGACTTTAAAAAAGTAAAAATTAGTTTTTCTTAGAATTTATTTTCAAATATTATTTTA
Source organism: Papilionanthe hookeriana x Papilionanthe teres (assembly GCA_022702705.1). Lineage (NCBI taxonomy): Eukaryota > Viridiplantae > Streptophyta > Magnoliopsida > Asparagales > Orchidaceae > Papilionanthe > Papilionanthe hookeriana x Papilionanthe teres. Next base: position 9,280,989 of record CM040432.1, on the reverse strand, counting down.
ACTTTCTTTATTTTCTTGCTTTCCCCAGCAACGACAACAATAATTTGATCCCAGAATATTTATGATTATGTTTTATATATGAATTGATAATTCTCTTTAATGATAATATAAGATGGGATACTATGCAAGTATGCGTATTATTAACAAGTAATATAGGACTTTATGATTAAGCCCTAAAATATCGAACACACAGGGAAAGTGTTAAATAAAGAAAACAGAAAAATAACTTTTTACTTTTAAAGAAAGATATTACCCAACTAAAGATACCATTCTAGGAAAGAAAATTTGATTCTTTTTTATTAATTTTTATAATTTGAAATGAAAGTAAACAACTACTATAACTAAATTTTTATAAGATGTAAGAAAATGCAAATAAAATATCTTTTTCCTTCTTATGAATCAGTAACAAGTCATGAAATTTTTATTGTGGAAGCATCTAAAATGTGTTTGCCAAATAGGAGCAATTATATTATTTACTTTTTCTAGAGATGCTATAAAGAACATAAATTAATCTACTGCTTTATAAACCATGAAGATGGGTTAAGCAAGAAAGATACTAGCTCTCACTCTAGAGTTTCCTCAATTCCCTCCACCTAGGGGCTAACATCTCGTATCAAAACATAAAATAATAAATTGAATTGGGAGTTTTAGCCCTTCACTCTAAAGTCCTCTAATTCTACACCCATCAAAGTATATATCCCTATTTATTTTCACTCAAACATATAGATTACATTCTCACCCATATAATCTCATGTGATTTTTTCAAATTGTTGACTGAGACAATACCTTACCGGTTCTTACATGTTCTCACAACATATTTTAACATCTTAATTGGCCAAATCAAGAAGTAAATGAAGTGCAAGGTTTTGATCATCAAAACTTTTTCCAACATTGAATTCCTATTCTTCACACAACATACTTCCATAACTTTATTTCTTCATCATATTAAGGAAAAAGATAAATAACTCATAATTCATGAAGAAAATGCAATCACAACTTGGTTTAAAAATAGAAATTATAGTGAAAACACAAGAAGTCTTAACTAAAAACTAAATGTAATAACAAAGATAAATAATTATATGTAAATCCTCTCCACCGAACTCTTGAAGTTCCTCTGAAAACTTTGCTTTTCCTTACAGTACTCCTTAGAGGTTAGCGCCCAACTCTGAGGACTCCAGTTCTCACTTCTAATCCTAATACAAACTATCTTAAAGTAAGTAGAAATGGTGAAGTGGAGTGGTGTGTTACCAAAATAACTCTCTTACAATAAACATAAACCACACCCTCCAACAACAACCACTTTTCTGATTTGAAAGTCCCTTTTTATAATTTTCCAACAGGTGCTTTCGTATCTCTTAAAATTGTGTACAGATTCAAAAAATCCTTCAAAATATGCATCTATTCAAGAGTAATTTTAATTAATTTTGGCGCCAATAGAAAGTTACCCACGTTCTTACCAAGAGATGCCTCAAACACCTCTTCAAAATAGTGTCAAAAATTAAATAACTCCTCTTTAGTAACTGCCGCGCGTAAGCACAATATCTTGGAGCCTAGCCCCGGGTCTTCTGATGTGTAAGCTCCAGGTCTGGACGCATAGCAGCGGGCTTCTAGCGCGTGAGCACAGGTTCAAGTTCTTAGCCGACACAGATCAATTTTGCACCTTTCTTTATTTTTTCTCCAAATTTGATAATTTTTAACTCCTTTCATCACATTTATCTATTTAAACATACCTGCAAGAAAAATACACAAAATAACTTCCATTAAAGTGCAAAATAACTATTATATATTTTAGGTGTATCATTCACCTTAGCATTCCACCATTGTTGACTTCCACCACTAGAATTATTGTTCCAGTTAAAGTTAGGATGGTTTTTCCCACCCGGGTTGTAATAATTGAAATATTGGTTATTGGGTCCATTGATAGCAATTATAGTTTCCAATGAAGTATGAGAATCAATCATTTGTCGTAATGATTTTTTTTAACCATTTTGGGTGTTGGAGAAAAAAATCATTCCAATTTGGTCTAGCTTCTTAAACAATGTAGCAACTTGACATGCAATCATCGAAATAGCATTTTTATCATGAATGCTGGCTACTTTCTTAGGATTTACCCTATCATAAGGCCATTAAAATTTATTTGTAGCCATTTCTTCAATTAATGAATAAGCTTCGTCAAAGGGTTTAGACATTAATGAACCTCCAACAACATCATCTACAATAGATCTAAAGGATCCTAAACCCATTATAAGAAGTTTAAATGATTAACCAGTCTGGTAAAGCATGATGCAAATACTTTCTAAGGAGTTCCTTAAATCTTTCCCAAGCTTCGTGTATAGACTTTCCTACATATTGAGTAAAAAAAGTAATATCATTTCTAAGCTTCACAGTTTTTGAAGGTGGAAAATACTTAGCACAAATTTTTTTAATTAAATCTCCTCAAGTTCTAATAGATCCAGGTGATAACGAATTTAACCACATCTTAGTTTTATCCCTTAATGAAAAAGGAAAAATTCTAAGTCTAACGACATCATTTGATACACCATCATATTTAAATGTAGCACACAATTCTAAAAAGCTTGTTAAATGTAAATTAGGATCCTAATATTGTGTTCCTCCAAACTGATTATTTTATACCATTTGTATAATTGAAGGTTTAAGTTCAAATGGGTTAGCCTCTACACCAGGAGTTTGAAAGCTTAAATGAATTTCATCTACTACAGAGTTCACATATTCCCTTCAAGGTTTTTATTAATTACGATCTTATTTTCAGCAGTTTGAATTTCAATATTATTTTGCAATGTGTTAGCTATTTCTTGATAATTATGAAGTCTTCCTTATTTTCATTTTTTTCTAATAGTTCGTTCTAATTTAGAATCGTAAGAAACTAAATTTTTAAATCCAGAACTACACATAAACAATATTAAAAATGCAAAAAATAAAATAGCACACCAAAAATGAAAAAAATTATATATAATTTTGGTTTTTAAAATTTTCAGTTTTTATATTTTTTAAAAATTTATATTTTAAATGCACAATTAAAAAAAAATTGTAAGTCAAAAAGTTTCACCACTTCCCTGGCAACAGTGCCAAATACTTGACCCGACCCGCAATTATTTGTATTTTTAATCTCCAAAATTTTGCTAGAAAATATGTCTTAAATTATATCTAGCGCTTAGTGTGAACAAATGTAAAAATTTATGAAATATATAATAGATTTTCACATTATAGGTGATATGCAAGTATACGTATCGTTTCAAATAATACAAACCAAATCGGAACACAAACCAAATTTAAACATAAACCAAAACCAAACCTAATCCAAAACCACAAGCCAAATCCAAACACAAACTCAATCAAATCTTACACAAATAAAATCACAAACTTTTCACAGCACTCCCATAAGTCCAAATCAAACTACCAATTGCCACCAATCCAAATCCAAACCACACCTAAAACCATCTGCCCCAACCTACCCCGAACACCTGTGTTCATTAAGCATAAGGGTATATGTAGGATGAGTTGTTAAGCAACATAATAAGTCTAAATGAGCCCGAGACTTTTCACCGAGCCGTGAGAGGGAAGCATGGACCTGCATCCTTCTCTGACCTTTTGGATACCTCAGAGGTCTATTAAACTTAATATGTCCGCTAACGAAACCATCCTCAATTAAATTAACAAAGTTCATTGAAACACAACATAGAAATTCACATAGACATCACAGGACTTGGTAGACAACCAGGATCTTTACATGGACATCATAGGATTGAGTAGTTACTGCTTGTTAGTCCTACTTCTTCCTGTTTTCTGGCATGCTTTAATTTCTACAAAATTATAAACACATACATGTAATGTAATACTGAAGTTTCAGGTGGTGGAACTTGAAAACCCACCAGGTACATTTTTATTTTAATGCAATTTACTTACCTATACTGTACTTTACTTCTCTTGCATGTTAAACAACAATGACACCCTGCATGAAAACTGAAACCTTTAGGATAATTACAAAACTGAAACCCAAAACTAAATTAAAATCAACATAAGATAAAATTCACCGCCACAACATTCAAAAGAGAAAACAACTCAAATTTTAATAAAAAACAAAACAAAACCTACAACTGTAACTAAATTAAAACGTCTCATTGGATGATCGGGAATACCTTGGATGATGTAACCCATGTGTTGCTAACGGGATTTCCCACAGTCTAAATGAAAGTGTGGAACTCATTCGATTGAGTTTAGCAAATTCATTTGGACTAGGTGAATCCGATGAAAATAACGGTGCCGGGATGACAGAACCGTGGGATCTTAATCGGTTCTGTTTAATCAACTTTAAGATTTTTTTTAATTAAAATATTAAAATATTTGGATTTTAAGACTTCTCTAAAACAAAACACTTCTCTCATCTCTTGACTATCATTTTCCAAAACTGAACCTCTGCAACGATGTGGAGCACGGAGCACGACTTCGAGGGCAGCACGACCATCTTCAACAGCAAAACCTGTGTCGACATCAACAAAACCATTCCTTGGTCTAAATAACTAGCCATAGGACTTCAAGGTAGTCCGCCTAGTGCGACATAAAACCTCACATGTTCTTTTAGGCCTTTATATAGCCTTGATGTGCAATATAAGCCCTAACCTGCTTAGGATTCCGAGGCCGTCGCCGGTACGACGTACATTCTCCTATCTTTCAGGTTATTTGCATAATCGAATATTATGCAAATGTAATTCCTATAATTAATTGGCAGGATTGAAACTTAAATGTATTCATTTCCAAAATTTAAAGCCCAACATTAGGATAGTCTGGGATGTCATCGAGGTTCTCATCGAGATCTGTAACATCCCCTACCTTTCTTTTCTCTGACTCCGAAAATAAGTGTTCCACATTGCGCCTTTCACCTATTGGATTTTCTACTACCACACTTCATTGAAAACCCTACCCTTGAATTCATGAAAATAGAAACTCTGATCTAAATCGAGAGTTCTCTCAGGTGACTTCGATCATTTGAGGGGTAATTGACTATAGGGGCTTGCCTCTATAGGGAGCTTTAAAGACCCCAGGTAATATAAACCCTATTTAATTCATTTTATATTAAATAAGGGAATTTGTCGGTCCACATAAAAGTTCGCAGACCAGAATGGATGTCATCACTTCTGTAGTTTATTTGATTGAGCGATGTCGTCAAGTAGGGTGTCTATTCTTTGGGATAGATGCGTTACTTGCGATATTACGCTCGTTCATTCAAAATATTAAACGAATGAGATCCGTCCATTCTCATATTTTAAAATTTAAAGTTTTACTTTCAAAACTAATATACATATATATTAAATTAAATCTCAAATCATTTAGCAGCCGACAACTTCTGGCGACTCCACTGGGGATGATCTCTACTCTCCATCATGATCAGGGGTTTCTATCTTCATACATTGGAAATGTGTCCACATCCCTCGTGGTCCAGATTGTCATTCTTCTTCCGTTGACATGCTTCATTCATTTATTTCTTGGGCGAGCATAGTCAACTCTCTTGGATTTCGGGATCGTCTGTTTAGTCACCTTTAAACAGAGTGGTTTGGGAATCCTTAGGGTTTTCTTTTGATTTTGTGGGGACGGACCCCTAATAGGTATGTTGTGTGCGAGGTGCATTGTGAACTCAGCCCAGGACTGGGTCCTGAATTTCATTTTTATTCTGTGTCTCTCGGATTTGATTTGCTATCGGCAAGTTAAACTAAATCTCTACTCTCGTACCTTTTGTTCAAATCTAAAATTAAGCAAACACTGTTAACAAATGTAAAAGAAAAAAGAAAAAAATATAATAATAAAATAAGGTGAAAGCACCAAAATAAAATAAAAGAATAAAAGAATAATGTATATAAATTAAATCCAAACAAAAAAAATGCATAAAGAAAATTGCCCAGTTTATAGTACGAGTGCAGTCACTTGAGTCTTCTAGTTGAAACCACAAGGCATGGACGTTACTGACTTTCAAAATTTCTTTAAATGTCAGGAATGATGTCTTCGCCAAAGTTGATCTTCACTTTCGCCTCTGGAGTAGAGTTCGCCATCAATAGGTACGAGCTGCCTGAGCTGTTGGTCATCAAATTTGGACAAGGGTTCGATGATGTTGAAGTCAAGTTCAGGGATGTAGCCGTTGCAGTGTCAAAGTCTGAAATGAGCAAGTCCGTTAAGCCTATTGTAACGTTCAACGTGAAGTCTGTTGAGGAACTCCCCATGCCAAATAATGATTGGATTGAAAAGAACTCAGATGCCTTTGGGACTGCTCTTGAGACTGTTTCCGCTCTTACCGCCGGATTCACTACCACTGTACCAGTTGCTCCGCTAACTAAATGAAAAGATATTCTACATGCGGAAGAGTCAGTCGATGCTTGTGTTTTGTCATCTTCTAAATTCAAGATTGAGTCCGATTCGAAGTCCATACAAATGGTAAAGGCACAGGAATGGAAGCGCAATCAGGGAATTCTGAAGATCAAGGAGCCGCGACAATAACCGCATCGGTCTGAAGAGCAGTTGTTCCAGTTGAGACCATACCAGATAGATGGGAGACAGGGTCCGACAATGAATCAATGATTAAGCAAGGTATACCTGTTCAAAGAGGAGTCAGTGTCACAGATATTCTGTTACTTGATAAAGAGGCCAGAATTCAGACTACCAGAGCCAAAGAAACCGAAGGAGGCCGGCAAGAAAAATCATCCCCAGTACTGCCCATACCACCGAATACTCGGCCATACCATAGAAAACTGCTTCAGCTTCAAGGACTGGCTGGAGAAAAATTTCAGAAGTGAAAATGTGATAATTCCGAATGAGTACTTAAAAGAATTTGAAAAAGGTTTTATAAATATCATTTTGGGTGATTCAACTGACTTCTACACGACGACGTCGCTGCTCGAGGGAATAAGTGATGTTTCTCGAAAACCTTCAGCTGATCTTAAAGTTATCAAAGGAAAGTCAATTGAGTCTGCCTTGGAAAAGCTTCGAACTGACGTTGTACAACTGTCCAAAGATCAAAAAGAAGATATTGAAGATGAAGATTACAACCTAACATATCACGTGTAGGGCGAATTCGCAAAAATCAACGTCGTCGAGACTCGAGCCATGTTAGCTGCGAGTGACACTCCTCTTCGTGAGGAGGACACTACGGATGAGCAAAGGGCCTCCCAGCAAAGAGATGAATATATTAGCCGTCTCGAGAAGAAAATTGAAGAAATGACGACTGCTATGGCTATAATGCAAGGACAGTCGCACTCACAGCAGGTGGCATCCCCGAAGATGAACCGACCATAGATTGTCCATATTACCGACGGAAGAAGGGAAGTCATTTCTGCAAACCGAGATGACCAGCCAAAGAAAGATTCAACTCAGAATATGGTGCCAGAAAAAGACATTAAGCAGCTGGTCGAACAACATGTAAAGGAAGCCTTAACCCATTCGAAAGGGGGCGCATCAGTTTTAAAGGGTAGACCCTACTCGGAGGAGTTCGATGTTGTCCTATATCCTAAGGGTTTTGTGCCACCAACCTTTAAGACTTTCGATGGAATGGGTAACCCCCATCAGCACGTTGCACACTTCCGAGCATGTTGCTGCAACCCGGGGGTAGTGAGGCATTACTTTACCGCCAGTTCGTAAGCAGTCTTCAGGAATTGCATTCGATTGGTATACAGAATTGCCTAACGGGTCGATCAAGACGTTTACAGAATTGGAAAATTTTTTTGTAAAAAGGTTTTTCGGGGTACACCATCACATTACTATTGGAGATCTTATGATGAATGCCTGAAACCCACAGAGACTTTGGTTGAGTACATTCTACGATGGAGGAACTTAAGTATGAAGTGCGTGTCCCAATTGCAGGAACAACATGCGATTGAGATCTTACTCAAGAGCATTCATGGGCCGATAGCTTTCATGCTTAAAGGACTTACTATCAAGTCGTTTGAAAAGTTACTCAACAAAGCCAGCAATCTGCAAGAAGAGATCGAGCATGCAGAGCCGCAAGAGAAGATTGAAAAGCCCGAACCAGTGATAGTTTTTGAGAAAAGATTCAGAACAGTAGCAACAGTAGACAGAGGCAAGCAGCCCGTGCAGATACAGACTGGGCAGTCACCTCGATACAGTCAGTAGCAACAGCCGCATCAATATGGTCCTTTTCCACAGTAGTACAATCAGCCTAGTCAGCAGTCGTCTCAGCAGAGGTCATACAAAGCGGGTGGGAGACAGGTTCCAACAACGTCAGATCAGTTACACATAAACTATTCCTTCAAGGATGATGCCGTGGTGAAGATCTTCAAGAATCTGATCAAGAAACCAGAGTTAAGGTTGCCTGAGCCGAAGAAGCCGGAGGAAATGAACAAGGAGAACCACCCCAACTTTTTCCCTTACCATAGGTTCGTTGGACACACTATAAAAGAGTGCTTCGGCTTCAAAGACTGGCTTGAGGAGAACTTCAAAAATGGAAGCGTAACAATCCCCGATAAATATTTTAAAAGAACTTGAAGAGGTTCTATCAATATGATTTTGGTGATTTGTTTGCTTCAATTGATTCCTACGCAGCTGAAAATGGACGAGACACTTTTTTATTACTATTGTACTACTTTTGTTGCTGAAAGAAGATATTAGCATGATCAGTATTAAGCTGTACCATCCCTCCTACTGCAATGAATGAAAAACAAGGAGTTTGTTTTGTCCAGAATTGCTCAATATTCAGAAAGTTTAAATTTGGATATTTTGCTAAGACTACGACTTCCGGAAAGAATGAAATTAATGCCTTAATGACTGGGTCCTTCATTTTAAGGAATTCGGACTAGGTCCTGAGTAAATTTCAAAATGAAATAGTGTGGTTGAAATACAAGTAATTGACTCGGGATACCACGAGCCTTTTAATTTCCCGCCATGTGGCTAGTTCCAGACTTTCAAAAAAGTTATAATATCTCAAGATTCATATTAAGGAACATTTCAGAATTATTAATTAGGGGAGTTTCGACATTCAAAATCTTTAAATGAAAAATGCCTTCTAGATACAATAATTCTCAGAAAACAAAAGAAGCAAAAAAAAAGTTTGTAGAGATTCGAATGAGGAGAAGCTTGAGGTGAGCACAAAATTAAAAATTGGTGTCCCAATTCAGACATTCAAAATCTTTAACACGTGCTCCACCAGATATAGTAATCCTCAATAAAAAAAGGATGAAAAAAAAGAAAAGAAAAAGAAAGGAAAAGAAAAAAAAAAGGCTCTCTGAGAAGAAGCTTGAGGCAAACATATAATCAAAAATTGGTGTCTTAATCCTCCCCTGATTAATGAAACTTGAAAGACTACCTTAAGAAGATTCTTTCGATATTATGCGTTGGAAAAAGTCAAGTGATTTTATGTTTTTTGGTCAGTCATTAATTGGCTCAGAAATATCTTTGGACAGTGAAAAATATTTTGGGCACATGAACATAACTTTTGGGATTTGCTTAGGACTAGGAAGAAAGAATTAAAGAAAGGGCCATGTTATTAGCAATTAACGGAAATTCAACCCTGAAGTCTTATCATTCAGTGCCCAGCAATTACAACTTCAACGTCAATTTGAAGAACGTCAGAGCAATTTCTCAAAGACAGTGTGGACAACTTCTACAGAATCGATGACAAAGCAAATGATAACTATTACAAGCAAAGCTACGAAGTTGCAACCTCCTCAGATGTGACATCCTTAGAAATAACACATCTTTATAGGTGCTTGAAAGGATATAATTCCGATAGCACCTTAAAAGGAGTTATTCTCTATAGTCACCTTCAGTCAGCGTACGATACCTCAAAAAGTATTGCGCATCGCGATGTTTCAAAGATAAAGTTTTGTCCTACGAAAAACCGGTGTTGTGCTTGTCTAAAACTGGATCCAAATCCTAAAAAAATGAAACGAAATAAAACTCTACATCAAAAAAAAAGGAAAGAAAGAAAGCATTTCCTTCTCAATTCCAAGTACCTCACTCTCTTTTGCATTACTTTCCGTTACTTTAGGGGTCGTCCCCCTTTTGCATTACCCCTTGTAGCTTTAGGGGCCGCCCCCTATTGCATTCCTTTCTGTCGCTTTAGGGGCCGCCCCCTATTGCGTTCTTTGTTCGTTGCTTTAGGATTTCCTCCTATCGCAATCATTTAAGTATTAAATTCTGGAAGTTGAGGATTCCACATCCGATTCCATGTCACTTTAGGGGCCATCCTCCTCTTACATACCTTTCCGGTGCTTTAGAGGCCGCCCTCTACTGCATCCTTGTCGTCACTTTAGGGGCAGTCCCCCTCTTACATACCTTTTTGGTGCTTTAGAGGCTGCCCTCTACTGCATCCTGGTCATCACTTTAGGGGCCGTCCCCCTCTTACATACCTTTCTGGTGCTTTAGAGGCCACCCTCTACTGCATCCTTGTCGTCACTTTAGAGGTCATCCCCCTCTTACATACCTTTACGGTGCTTTAGAGGCCGCCCTCTAATGCATCCTTGTCATCACTTCAGGGGCCGTCCCCCTCTTTCATACCTTTCCGGTGCTTTAGAGACCACCCTCTATTGCATTCTTGCCGTCGCTTTAGGGGCCGTCCCCTATTGCGCTCTTTGCTGTCGCTTTAGGGGCCGCCCCCTATTGCTCTTTTTGCCGTCGCTTTAGGGGCCGCCACCTATTGGGTTCCTCCCCGTCGCTTTAGGGGCCGCCCCTTATTGCGCTCTTTGCCGTCGCTTTAGGGGCCGCCCCCTATTTCGCTCTTTGCCATTGCTTTAGGGGCCGCCCCCTATTACGCTCTTTGCTGTTCGTCGCTTTATGGGCCGCCTCCTATTGCGTTATTTATTCGTCGCTTAAGGGGTCGTACCCTACTGTGTTATTTGTTCGTCGCTTTAGGGGCCGCCCCCTATCGCGTTCTTTATCCGTCGCTTTATGGGCCGCCTCCTATTGCGTTCCTTGCCCGTCACTTTAGGGGCCGCCACCTATTGCCTTCCTCGCCGTCACTTTAGGGGCCGCCCCTTATCGCGCTCTTTGTCGTCGCTTTAGGGGCCGCCCCCTATTGCGTTCTTTGTCGTCGCTTTAGGGGCCGCCCCTATTGTGTTCTTTTTCATCACCTCTTAGGTTGGATGTAAGTCCATGCGCTTTCCTTCCTAATGTGACACCCCTGCTACCTCTTGAGCTGGATGTGAGTCCTTGCGCTTTCCTTCCCAATGTAGAAAGGTTTCCTAGGGTCGGTGCAGGGTTGTCTGATTCCTTTTTGTCTTTCCTTTTCTGTCATTTTTGGGTTGGATGTGAGTCCTTGGGCTTTCCTTCCCAATGCCTTAAATTTTCTCAATCAGTCGTTGAGTTGGATGTGAGTCCTAGCGCTTTCCATCTCAACCCGGTTTTCTCACTTCTCTAAATTTGAAATTCCCCTAAAATCAAAATCCTAAATCAAAATTAAAATCCAAAATTGAAATTGAAATTGAAATTGAAATCAAAATTAAAATCAAATTGAAATTGAAGTTGAATGAAAAGCAAAGTAAATCAAATCCAAATTTAAAACTTGAAAATCGAAAATTAAAGTTGCAACTTTTAAATTGAAAATTCCTCCTCATGTTTCCCCAGCAGAAACAACTCTCTCTCAATTCTGAGTTATGCCCCAAGTATTTTACTTAGGCGACTTTGTGATGGTTTGTTGATCTTCTTCGGTCAACACCAATACGCGCAGTGTGCCTGTCCGGCTCACCAAACCTATTGGGGGTCCATTTGTTGACCTCACTTTTGGTTGATGTTTAGTCTCTCTTTAGAATAGCCTAGGGTCTAGCCGTAGGACTCTCCTGGTGACTTTCTTAGAAGACTAGTCACGGAACCCTCCCCATAGAAATTCAAACCTTTTTTAGCTTCAGTAGGAGTTTTCATATGCTTGAGGCCTAACCTCCAGCTTTTGGTAGGAATAAGACAAGCATAAGGAAGCTTAGGGGAAGTCTCCTATAGGTGGTCTAACCTTAGGATTTACCCTGAGTGAGGTCTGGGGAGCCCGTATCACACACTTACACTTTCATACTTACACTTTCACACTTACACTTTCACACTTACATTTACACTGACATTAACATTTACACATTACATTCTACATTCACATCCTAAATCAAATATATTTTACTGCGATCTTCGGACTCTTTGGAAACTCATGTGTGTGGTCCCACTAGCCTTAAGTCTGTGGCTAAAAGAGCTAAAATCACCACATAGAGGACCAAAAGAGGCTTTCCTTAGCCCGTAGCCCATCCATAATGATTCTGTTCTTCATGGTCTGACGATACCTTGCTCTTCCCAAAATTTCATTTTTACCCCGAAATTACCAGTTTGCCTTTGGAAAGGGGCCCAAAACCCAAGATTTCACAAAGTCACATGGGGTTCCCAAAAATTGTTCCGAAGCGTTCCTCTCGTCGAGCTGAGAAGTTTGACTGTAAATATGCCATACTTTTGAGCTACCGGCGAACCCCTCACGGCTTAAGTAGTCACTTCTTGAACGACATTCTGGGCCCCACAAAACCCTCCACAGTGGTCAGAAATATTCTCGGATACTGTCATTCAATTCCAAATTCCATTTTACACTGCTTTGTGCCATTGATTTGGTATTTCAGACACTTTCCCAAAATTTCCCCAAAATGCCCTAAATTACCCAAAATTCTTCAAATTCACCAAAATTCCCCAAAAAATCATTCCAAGATATTCCTTACCACTCAAATTGACCATCCATGACCAAAAATTCCAAAATTTCCAAAAATACCCCCCAATACCCTCAAAATACCCAAAATACCCTTTTAGCCAAAAAATCCAAAAATTCCAAAAAATTCTCAAAAAATTCCAGAAAATCCTAAAAATTCCTAATTTCATTTTGTTCAACTACACCATAAGCCAATTTTGTCAATTTAACCCAATTTAAATAAAAAAAAACCTAATTTGGCCTATGTGACCCAAAAGTGCCCAAATCAAACCTAATCTTGACCCAATTGACCAAAATCTTGCCCAATTTCAATTCCAAACTTCAATTCGACATCCCCAATATCAATCTAAACAAAATTCAAGCCCAATGTGACCCACATTTGAATCCAATTCCACTTGAAATCCAAAATCCCCAATTTTGCCTAAATAATCCAAAATCCCCTAAATAAACCCAATGTCAATCAATTCCTCCCAAATTTCAATCCCAAACTCTTTATAACACCTCCTTAAATTGAATTGGATCATCAATTGTCCACAATTTGAGCTCAAGTCTTACCCAGATCCATTTTGGACCAAACCCCCCAATTTTGACCCAAATTGAAGACATGTCCTAAATCCACCAAATTGACCCTCCAAACTTTGTCAAAACCATTTCATATCTTCATGAAAAATTTTTGAGACAACCATATATACACTATTGTTGAAGACCTCTGGACCTCATTCCCACTCAAACTCAATATAACTTGACCCAAACCGAAATGAACCTAATTGAACTAATAATTCAAATCAAACCAAATTAAACCAAAATTAACCAAATTAACCTCATGGCATCCCTAATATATATATATATATATATATATATATATATATATATATATAATAAAAATAAAAATAATAAATAAATAAAATAAAAAATATATCTCTCCCTCATCTCTCCCTCACCTCTCCCTCACTTCTCCCCTCACCTCCTCCTTACCTTCACCATATCTCCACCTCACCTCCTCCTTACCTTCACCATATCTCCACCTCACCTCCTCCTTATCTCCCCCACTCCACAAAACCGTGAGCCCCTCCAACAAAATCCCTCACCATCCCAAATTTACACACTTACTCACCCACTTTCTACTTTTACTCACTTCACACCTTTTTCACTCACTCACTTCCTCTCCTAGCCGTGAGCCTCCCTTCCCCTTCTTCTCCTTCCAAGCTAGCCACACTTCACCACAACACCACCCAAATCAAGGGCTTCTCCAAGGTTTCTTCCATCACTCCCTCCAAGGCAAGGTAATCTCCCCCCCCCCCCTCTCTCTTTACTTTTGCTTTTGTTTCAAAATTTCTTAAAAAAAAAAACAAAAATAGCATGAAGATCTAAATCACACATACATGTATTTTCTTTAAAATTCTTCTTCCTCTACATAGGTTTTCAAAAATTATGTGTTAATTATCATTTCTTTTACAAATCTTCATTCTATTTAAATGTTTCCATGCTTAGGCTTAGGAATTTCTTTTTATGCAAAGTTATTTAGCTATTTAGCTTTTTTAAATCTTTCCATGTTTAGCCTTAGGATTTCTTTTTCATGCAAATTATCTAATCAATTAGGTTAACTAGTTTAAATATTTACAAATCTACCACCTAGTTTTTATTATCTTGAAAAATAAATTTTAAAATTTAAAAGAAATAATATATCATAAAGGAAATAAAATAAACGATAGAAGAGAAATAAACATAAGGATAAAATAAAAATAAAACAAAAGAAAATCAAATAAAAATCTAAAATAAATAATGAATAATAAATGTAAAAAACATAAGTGATATAATAATTGTAAATTTAAATAAATTAAATAACATCTTTACTAAATTTTAACTAAAATAATATACTAAATTTAAAATAACTATATTAAATTTAACTACTAAAATAACTATACTAAATGTAAATAAAATTCAACTATACTAAATTTAATAACTTTACTAAATAAAATAACTACACTAAATTTAAATAATATAACTACACTATATTAAATTTAAATAAATACTACTAAAATATAAATAACTAAATGAATAATAATAATATATGAATGTAAATTAATAATAACAATATGTAAATAATAAAAAAATAATGTGATAAGAATAAAATAAATAACTATAAACTTAAATAGATAATGAAAATATAAGAAAATGATAATAATAATAATAACTAAAATAATAATTGTAAATATAAATAAATAACAAAAATAAGTAAATAAAAATGTCATTCCTTTTTAAAATAATATAAATGTAAATATATAAATAAATAATAATTGTAATAGCTTTAAATAAATGGTAATAACTTAAAATAAATAAAAGAATAATTGAGGAGAGAGAAAAGCGAAAAGCTTTATAATTAAATAAATAATAATGTAAATGATAAAAAAATGATATAAATAATAAACTTAAATATACATCTAAATAATAACAATAATAAATTAAAATAAAAATAACTTATAATTTATATATATTAAATGATAAGAATATAAGGAATAATAAAATAAATAACATATATATATATATATATATATATATATATATATATATATATATATATATATATATATATATACATAAATTGAAAATAATGTAAGTAATATAAATAAATAATAAATTAAATTGAAATTAAATAGTTAAAATTAAATAAAACCAAAATTAAATTAAATAAAATAAATTAGGTTAAATTAAATTAAACAATAATGTAAATAAATAGTAATTTAAATTAAATTAAATAAATTAAATAAATTAAGTAAATTAAGTAAATTAAATTAAATTAAATCAAATTAAATTAATTAAATTAAAATTAAATTAAATAATAATGTATATAAATAATAAATTTAAATTAAATTAAATTAATTAAATTGAATTAAATAGTAATATAAATAAATAAATTAATTAAATTAAATAATAATTCAAATAAATAAATATTAAGCAATCATAAAGAAATAACAATAAATAAATAACAACTAATTAAGTAAAGTAAATGATGATTAATCAATTAAATAAAAGAAATAAATAACAATCAAATAAAAGTAAATAAATAAGATAATAAATTAAATAAATAATTTCAATTACAAATAAAAGATAATGACTTTAAATAACACATAATAAAACTAACAAAACATAAATAATAATTAACGATAATAACATAAAATGATAATACATAACAAAAGAAACAATAATAAGATAATAAATAACAATAATGACATATAAATAATATAATAATCACATGCAATCACAACTATAATCACATCAACAATCATACACATTACACACATAAAATCACAACAATCACAACATAGAACAACAATCCCGACCACAATACTATACCAACACGATAACAATCAAACCTAGGATAGGCCTCCTGAGGCATGGTTTATTTTTACCTTTACAAAGACCCCTAGGAAATCACAACTTGGTGTAAAAAAAAAAAAAAAATAAAAAAATAATAATAATAAAAAATAATAATAAGAATACCCTTATGCTTAGTGAATGCATGGAGTAACCTAAATTTTACCTGATGTCCACATAACCTTCCCAATTTACATTCCAAACTCAAAATCCCTAGTTTCAAAACCTAATACAAACCAAATCCAAACATAAACCAAATTTAAACATAAACCAAAACCAAACCTAATCCAAAACCACAAGCCAAATCCAAACACAAACTCAATCAAATCTTACACAAATAAAATCACAAACTTTTCACAAAGACTCCCATAAGTCCAAATCAAACTACCAATTGCCACCAATCCAAATCCAAACCACACCTAAAACCATCTCGCCCCAACCTACCCCGAACACTCGTGTTCATTAAGCATAAGGGTATAGGTAGGATGAGTTGTTAAGCAACATAATAAGTCTAAATGAGCCCGAGACTTTTCACCAGGCTGTGAGAGGGAAGCATGGACTCGCATCCTTCTCTGACCTTTTGGATACCTCAGAGGTCTATTAAACTTAATATGTCTGCTTAACGAAACCATCCTCAATTAAATTAACAAAGTTCATTGAAACACAACATAGAAATTCACATAGACATCACAGGACTTGGTAGACAACCGGGATCTTTACATGGACATCATAGGATCGAGTAGTTACCGCTTGTTAGTCCTACTTCTTCCCGTTTTCTCGGCATGCTTTAATTTCTGCAAAATTATAAACACATACATGTAATGTAATACTAAAGTTTCAGGTGGTGGAACTTGAAAACCCACCAGGTACATTTTTATTTTAATGCAATTTACTTACCTATACTGTACTTTACTTCTCTTGCATGTTAAACAACAATGACACCCTGCATGAAAACTGAAACCTTTAGGATAATTACAAAACTGAAACCCAAAACTAAATTAAAATCGACACAAGATAAAATTCACCGCTACAACATTCAAAAGATAAAACAACTCAAATTTTAATCCCAAACAAAACAAAACCTACAACAGAAACTAAATTAAAATGTCTCATTGGATGATCGAGAATACCTCAGATGATGTAACCCACGTGTTGCTAACGGGATTTCCCACGGTCTAAATGAAAGTGTGGAACTCATTCTGTTGAGTCTAGCAAATTCATTTGGACTAAGTGAATCCGATGAAAATAACGGTGTCGGGATGACGGAACCGTGGGATCTTAATCGGTTCTGTTTAATCAACTTTAAGATTTGTTTTAATTAAAACATTAAAATATTTGGATTTTAAGACTTCTCTAAACCAAAACACTTCTCTCATCTCTTGACTATCATTTTCCAAAACTGAACCTCTGCAACGACGTGGAACACGGAGCACGACTTCGAGGGAAGCACGAACTTCTTTAACAGCAAAACCTGTGTCGACATCAGCAAAACCATTCATTAGTCTAAATAACAAGACATAGGACTTCAAGGTAGTCCGCCTAGTGCGACATAAATCCTCACCTGTTCTTTTAGGCCTTTGTATAGACCTGCTGTGCAATATAAGCCCTAACCCGCTTAGGATTCCGAGGTATTCGCCGGTACTATGTAAATCCTCCTATCTTTCAGGTTATTTGCATAATTGGATATTATGAAAATGTAATTCCTATAATTAATTGGCAGGATTGAAACTTAAATGTATTCATTTCCAAAATTTAAAGCCCAGCATTAGGATAGTCTGGGATGTCATCGAGGTTCTCATCGAGATCTGTAACTTCCCCTACCTTTCTTTTCTCTGACTCCGAAAATAACTGTTCCACAATGCGCCTTTCACCTATTGGATTTCCTACTACCACACTTAGTTGAAAACTCTACCCTTGAATTCATGAAAATAGAAACCCTGATCTAAATCGAGAGTTCTCTCAGGTGACTTAGGTCATTTGAGGGGTAATTTACTATAGGGGCTTGCCTCTATAGGGAGATGTAAAGACCCCAGGTAATATAAACCCTATTTAATTCTTTTGTATTAAATAGGGGAATTTGTCAGTCCACATAAAAGTTCGCAGACCAGAACCAATGACATGAATTTTGTAGTTTATTTGATCGAGCGATGTCGTCAAGTAGGGTGTCTATTCTTCGGGATAGATGCGTTACTTGCGATATTACGCTCGTTCATTCAAACTACTAAACGAATGAGATCCGTTCATTCTCATATTTTAAAATTTAATGTTTTACTTTCAAAACTAATATACATATATATTAAATTAAATCTCAAATCATTTAGCGGCTGACAGAACTATGTGTTAATCCGTAAATATTACTAACTAAATAGTTAACTATATCAGCATACCACGAAACATGTCATTCAGTAACCACATATAATTGTTCATCAAGAAAATTTTCATTTATGTCTGTTGACCTCATTTTTGATGAGGTCTTCTCTTCTTCTTTGTAGTACTTAGGATCTAGCCTTAGGCTTTTCCTTTGACTATCCTAGAGGATTAGAATTGGGACCCACCATTTAGAAATTCAAACCACTTCTTAACTCCCCGCAAACTCCACAAACTTGATTGTAGACCCCTAATCACCTAGAGGGTTGGAACCAAATGTGGAAGTTTAAAGGATGAGTTCCTATAGGACTCTTTGGCCTTAGGACTGCCCTGGGTGGCCTGGTCTGGTGAAGGGTTGATTTACTCACACTACACCTATACACTACACTTTCACACACCTCCTAAAACCACACCCACACCCAACTTGACCTCCTGACTCATAAAGGTGATTCACATGGATGGTCCTTAACCCCTAAAGCCCTCAGGCAAGAGGGTTAGGAACAACATAGTGGGTGCCTCAAATGAGTCCCTTCATGACTCATGTGGGCTTGATATGGCTTCATGGCTCAACCAAAATGATTTCATTCCACTTACATTCACCCAATCTTCAATTTTCCAAATTTTCAATTTTTGGCCCCGGGACCCTACACCCGCCTAACTTACCCAAACCCTTGAAATTACCCAAATTTCTCAAAATTTCCAAATCACCCAAAATTCCTCAAAAACAATCCCAAACATTCCTACATTACTCAAATTGATCATTCATACCCAAAAGTACCAAAAATTCCAAAAATACCTCTCAATACCCTCCAAATACCCAAAATACCCCTCTTAACCAAAAAAAATTGAAAAATTCAGAAAATTCCCAGAAAATTCCAGGAAATTCCAAATATTCCCAATTTCATTTTGTTCAACTACACCATGGGCCAATTTTGCTAATTTACCCCACTTTTATCAAAACCCCCAATTTGACCCATTTTAACCCAAAGTGAACCCAATGTCAAACCAAACCTACCCAATTGAATCAAATTCTGGTCCAATTCAATTCTAGACTTCAATTCAACATCCCCAACACCAATCTAGGCCAAATCCAAGTCCAATTTGATTGACATTTGGATCCAATTTCACTTTTAGCCTAAAAGCCCAATTTGGACCCATGATCCAAACATGACCCAAACTAACCCAATTCAACTCCAATTAACCCCAAATCTTTTCTAAACCTTCCCTAACATCCCCACAAACAAAACACTAACATGATTTGCCCAAAATTTAGACCCAAACCCCATTCAAATTCAACCCAAAGCTAAAAGGCCCAATTTTGACCTAAACCTAAACCTAGCCCAAATAGGCCCAAACCCCAAAATCAAAACCCAACCAAAGCCAAAACCTCTTTGAAACACTCCCATAAACATTTCCCAACATTTATTTTACATCAATTTAAACCCTAACCCAACATTGGCCCAAGTTAGCCCAATTTGACCTATATTGGCCCATTCACCAAAGAGGCCCAAATCCAACCCCATTCAAACCTAAATCACTCTAAACTCATTTCAAATCACTCATGACATATCCCTAAACCAAACCCAACAATTATTTGGCCCAAACTTCTACAAAATTCCCATCCATGAATCCATTCTTAAACCTAAAGGTCCATCCCCTTAGCCTTCCTAAAAGCCCATCAAAAATAATTTCAAAAGGGCCCAAAGCCCACATGACAATTCCCTATCATCATCCATTTGATAAGACCATCTCCTAAGTTCTAAATCCATGATAAAATAAATCCAAATCAAGCCATATGCCAAATTCCCATCAAAATGCCAAAATTTCCTTAAACCCATTTCCATGAAATTGACTTGGCTTTTCCCCAAGCCAAAGGTGAGCCATGAAACCATGCATGAGCCCCATAGGAGCCATGAGAGCCATGGAATCCACTTTCCACCTCACCAAACCACTAATGGCAAGAGAAGGGATCTCTTTCTTAAACCTTTCTTAAGCCCTTTTACCTTAAACATGATACACTCTAAACCACACTTTGCCACCTAATCTTTGATGTGGACTTCACTACCTTTGGTAGGTTGACTCACATGATCCTCCCAGCCCAAAATCAGAACTTGGAAGGGTGCACCAAGCCCAACCATTTGAACTCAAAGTGACCTTATCTCCATTCCATTTTAATCCAAGCCCTTTACACATGGCTAATGCCAATTGACTGCACTAAGCCCTAGCCCTGACCTCCCTGATGACAACGAGTGACTCGACCACGGCCGGCCGACCACCACGGCCGCCGGAAACCACCAGAGCCGAGAGCTCACATGTGAGCCCAAACTTGGAATTCTCACCCGCCGAGCCGCCCCATGCCCAATGGCCACCATGGCTGTTCTTCTCTTGCCAAGAGCAGACTGATCCCAAGCCCTAACTCCCCCGGGAGGCCCTCCACCCTCTCCTATTTAAACACCACCCCTTCTCGGCCATGGGAGGTGCCGAACCAAACCTTAAGGAAACTCGCCAAAATCATTCCATATCACTCTCCACACATAGAGCACTTGATCCCCACTGGATTCCGGCCACGATTCCTCCAAGTCGAGCTCAATTTTGAGCTCAAACTTCAAGCACAAAAACCAGGACACTTCTCCACAGTGGATCAATCCCCAAATTGACTGGTCCTACACCTTCACCAGACCAAGAGGAGAAGTTTCCCACTGAAAGCCCCATCTCCAGGCCACCCAATTGTCCGAGCCTCCAAGCTTTGTGATCGGCTGTGGTCACTTTCATAGCTAGGCAATTCACCAGGCCAAGGGACTTCATCTGGAGCTTGCTTGGACCCAATCGAAGGTGACACAACTCTCAGATCAAAGCTTCACTTCTCTGAGCAAAGGTATGAACTCACTCTTCTTACCGAGCTTACAGAGATTCTCCATTTAATTTGAGTCAATTTAAATACATGTTTACCGTATGGATGTGTTCGTCTCCTCAAGACAAATCCATAGAGCATAAGAACACGAAAATCCGTTGAGAATCGAGTGAGAAATTAGGGTTAGAAGGTTGACGGTCACGGGTGCACACCAGTCGTAGACGATGACCATGAACCGTCAGATCGAGCGTGTATCGAGTGGACGGTCTGGATTGAGTCGGACAGCGAGTTGGTACGTGACCCGCGGGGCCCTGGATCGTTGAGTCAGATGGCGGCGCCGAATCAGGAGACGCCGCGTGGAGCTTCGGAGATGCCTAGGTTGACGCGGCGCCGCGTGGATAAGTAGAAAATTAGGGTATTTTCTTATTTATTTAATTCCCTAAACTTCAAAAATGCATAACTTTGTGTAGAAAAATTAGAAAAATAAAATAAAAATACCCTCTTGCTCAGTGAACAGAGGATAATAATGTGGAAAAGAAATCATTTAATTTCATTAAGTATTTTATTTTTAATGATTTATTTACTGTCTGCATTGTTTTAATTCTCCATGCATATAGGAAATTCACTATGGCATGAGACCATAGGGCTTTTGAAGCCTCTGAATTTGGGAACATTCCCTGAATTTTCCAAAGTCAGAGGCCTTCCCTATGAAGAATTATTGATTTTTCAATTCTAGGTCACTAGTCTGAGTATTTTAAATCCAATAATTAGCATGTTGTGAAATAAATTCTAGGAAAATTTGGTGATGTTTCTTATGACCAGAGGACCCTAAAAAAAATAGGTTTTGAATTAATTCACTTGGAATAACCCTAATTGGCTTAAACACCCTAAATAGGTCTTTAATTAATTAGAGCTAATCATACACCAAATTGACTTTAAATCAATTCTCCACTGATCTTTAGGATCAGAGGAACCCACCATAAAAATTTGAAGTCAATTGGACTTGGTTAGCCCTACTAAATGGGTTGATTAAGCCATTTAGCCAATTTAAACTTTAAAAATTCATAACTTTCAGAGTACTTTTCAAAAATTCACCAAATTGGTTTTGGAGCCTCTCTGATATTAGGGGAATTTAAGAAAATTAAAATTTCAATTTTCTAAAAAAGTTGATTTTTTGTATTATTTTAATATTTTAATAATTAATTAAATAATAAAAATCACAAAAATAATAAAATTCACCAAAATGTCACATTTTGAATTTTAGTCACTTAGGAACAAACCCCATATTTTTCTTAGGTCTCTATGATGAGTTATTAAATTTTAAAGCCCTAGAGTAATTTTAAAATTAAAAAAAATGTATTTTCTAGCATTTCCATTAAAATAATTCTAATAAATCAAAGAAAAATCAGAAAATTATAAAAATTGATTCTCAGATTTCCTTGATATCAGAGAGATTTTTGAAAAATATAAAATTCATTTTTCAAACTTTATTTTATTTTTAAATTAATTAATACTCCAAAACTCAAAATAATTATAATAAAAAGAATATAATTCAAAAAATCACCAAAATTGGTCCAAGTGGTCCTCTGGTCATTAGGAATGTCCCATAATTTTCTTAAGGATAGAAACTTTCCCTTGGTCATGTTATTGAATTTTCCTCGAAATCCCTATTTTCCACCAAAAATAATTACATAAATAAATTAAAATACAGAAAAATCACATTTTCTCCTCTCATGTCTTTATTGACATATGAGTGAAGTCACATAAAAATTTCAAGTTCATTTAAGCTCAATTTAGTGAGTTATGAAATTATTAAGCTTGAAGGGCAAAATGGTAATTAAAATTTTAACCCTTAATTAAAACTTTAGGTTTAATAAAATTAAAGAGTAAAATATTTGATCCTAATCTGACATGGATGATTGAAATTTAATAATTAAAGGGTAGAAACCTATTAAGCAATTTAAAAATAATTAAAATAAACCTTAATAAAACAATTAATTAAATTTGGAAGAATAATAAAATTGGAATTATTAAAATAGGGATATTATTAGGAAGAGATTTGTTCTTTAATTTAAGAATCCCTAAATTAATCATCTCAATAATATTTAATTCCTAATTAAAATGATAATTCAAACTTAAGATTTAAAATGCTAAAAGACTTAATCATTAAATTAAATTAAAGTTAAATTATTTAAATCAAACCCTTTTAAAATAAAACATTAAATTAAAATTAAAAAATTAAATTAAATTAAATTAAATTAAATTAAATTAAATTAAAACATATTAAATTAAATTAAATTAAAACACATTAAATTAAATTAAATTAAATCAAATTAAAATTTAATGAAATTAAATTAAATTAAATTAAATTAAATTAAATTAAATTAAATTAAATTAAATTAAATTAAATTAAATCAAATTAAATTAAATTAAATTAAATCATATTATATTAAATTAAATTAAATTAAATTAAATTAAACCACATTAAATTAAGTTACATCAAATTAAATTAAATTAAATATAACATCACCTAAGACATAAAGAATTCAAAAATAAATCTAAAACAACTTGAACACTATTCCAAACTTAAATCCACTAACTGAAATTAAATCAAATCATAAGTCACTTGAACATCAATTTGCCCTCGAAAGCTTTTGTCGTCATAACTCCTAGACGGAACGTTAAGTGAAGTGTTACATCACTTATGGGATATTCAAATGTCCTAGTTCACTGAGCAAGATAACAAACTTAAACTCCCGGACGATTAATTTATTTGTATAATTAAATTCTCTTGGACTTAAAATAATCCTAGAAATGTTGAAAAGATGTTTAAGACTCGTCTTAAGCACTTCCTCGATATGATAGGATATTTATAAGAACAATTAAACTTAATTGTTCTTTGACGAAGAAAATCGTCCTCAAACCAAAATACAAGAACCTAGACGTCATAGGAGATGACTAGCTATAGGATTAGGAACTTGGTAGAAAACCATAACCCTTCCCTTAGCTTTACCTAGGAATCTGTTTTAAATGCTTAAATATTCTAATTGCGCTTTAAGTGCAGCTTGGGATGACGGGAAGACCCTCCAGGTACGCTTTTATTTTATTGCAATTTACCTTATTGTAATTTATTTAATCGCATCGCACTTACTTTTCTTGCATGATAAACAACTGTTGCATGAAAACCCACACCTTTAGGATAGTCCCTAAAACTGAAACCAAAACTAAAGTAAAAGTCATTGCAAGATAAAATTCACCACCACAACATTTCAAAATATAAAACAACTCAAAATTTAATCACAAACAGAACAACAAAACTACAACTACAACTAAATTAAAACGTCTTGTTGGATGATCGAGAATACCTCGGATGATGTAATCTACGTGTTGCTAACGGGATTTCCCACGTCTAAATGAAAGTGTGGAACTCATTCAGATTGAGTTTAGCAAATTCATCCGGACTAAGTGAATCCGATAAAAATAACGATGCCGGAAGGATGGAACCGTGGGATCTTAACCGGTGTTGTTATAATCAACTTTAAGATTTGTTTCAAGTAAAAAATAAAAAATACTTAGAAATTAAGACTTTCTCTAAACCATAACACTTCTCTCATCTCCTGATTTATGATTTCTAAAACTAAACCTCTGCAACAACAAGGAGCTCGGAGCATGGTGGGCAGCACGGCCATCGTCATCGACGAAAACCTAAGTCTACTGCAGCAAACTTTCTTAGAATTAAATAACCAAGCCATAGGACTTCGAGGTAGCTTTCCTAGTGCAACATAAATCCTCAACTCTTCGTTAGGCATTTGCATGATCGTATCATGTAAATTAAGCCCTAACCGGTCTTAGGACTCCGAGGTGATCGTTCGGTACGACATAAACCCTCATATCTTCGAGGCTATTTGTATGATTTTATCATACAAATATAAGTCCTAATTAATTAAAATTGGCAAGATCAAAACATTAAATAAACATTAGGACTTTCCTAAATTCAAGCCAAACAATAGGATAGTCGGGAAATTACCGAAGTTCGTTTTGAATCTGTGATTTCTCCTACCTTCCTTCCTTTGAATTCCCAAAACAAAATGTTCCAAATTTGATCCATTCCCTATTGAAATTCCAATATTCAATCCCTTGAAAACTTGAACTTTGAAATTCTTGAGAGCAGAACTACTGATTATTATCGAGATTTTTCTTAGGTGATTCCCATCACTTAAGATGTAATTAACTATAGGGGCTTGCCCTTATAGGGAATTTTAAGAACCCAGGTAATATAAACCCTGTCTAATGTCTTCATATTAAGCAGGGGAATTTGTCGGCTTATAAAATAGAGTTCGCGGACCAAACGGACGTCACAAACTTTTCTAGTTTATTTAATCGAGCCTCATTATCAAGCAGATGTGTCCATTCTTCGGGATAGATACACGGTTTGTGGTGTGGTGCTCGTTTATATAAACTATTTGAGATGTGAGATCAGTTTGACTTCATATCTTAAAATTTTTTAAAATTATTTTCAAAATCAAAACACTACTTTCCAAATTATATATATATGTAAATTAAATTTAAAATTCGTCGACAACATCTGTAGGCGACCTCTTTTAAAAAAATACAACACTCAACCTAAAAATTTGCCGACAACTTCTGGCGACTCCGCTGGGGACAATTCCTCTCTCCATTTTTAATCAGATAGTTCTGCTTTCAAAAATCGGTAGTGTATCCATGTCCCTAGTGGATCAAACTACCCTTCTTTCCGTTGGAATACTATGATCATTTCTACCTTGAACGAGTATAGCCAACATTCTCTCGGATTTAGGAGCCACTGTTTAGACACCCCTAAACAGAGAGGTTCTGAGATCCTTTTGCCTCTTTTCTGAGGTAGGGTGAACCCCCAATAGGTGTTAGTTTAGGAGTGATCCTTCGAGTCGAGAAGTCTTGCATAAGACTTTCTTTGCCTTTCCAACTCTGAATCAGATTCATTACCTTCTCTACACCTTTGAACATTCCGTTCTAAATAAACAAACCCTCTAATAAATGACTCTTTTAACAAATATACATGAACAAGAATGTGTTCGGACTCTTTCGATTCCTTTCTTTTCGTCCCGATGAGAAGAAGCATAACTCGATGAGAAGCCCCAAAGCCGATTTTCACCTTCACCAATGGACCGGACTTCGCCGTTTACAAGGATGAGCCGCCCGACAATGGGATCATCCAAGCTTGGACAAGGATTCGAGAACACAAATGTCAAGATCGCCGACGTTACCCTTTCGCACCGACAAACAAAGTATCCGAAATCGAGAGACCTTTCGATCGAGTTCAACCTTAAGTCAACTCAAGAGTTTCCTCCCCGCAAAGGGTTCCAGCCGAGAGGAATACCGCCGTCCAAAGGAGGACCGTTATCTCTACCCCCACCGGTCTAGTCGTCTCTCGCACCTACCCCGGCTTCCGCCAAACCGAAGGGGAAGGAAGTTCAAATTTGTAACGAGCATGTTACCGCGGAGGGTACGGATTTCCGTGCAAGACCTTCCGTTTTTGAAATTGGGTCCCGCTCAAGGGTTCCACCCCTAACACGAACTCGCAGAAGAAACAGAGGTAGGAAGATCGCCGTGAAGGCCGTAGCCGCTCGAAGTCGCTTTCTGAAGAAATCCCCGAGTACACACCGCTACCCGAATACATACCATTGCCCGAATATACACCCTTTTGGAAGGAAGTAGATTCCATCCCCTTTCCGTCGTCAAACTCGACGAGGAAAATGTCCGCAGGATTGCTTCTACATTACCTCGACCCGCATACTATAGCGACAACAAAAGGAAAAGGGCTAGGATTACACCATTCGCCCGACTACGCGACCGTGATCGAGAAGTTAGCAAAGAAAGAAAAATGCCCCGTATCGGAAATTTTAAGAAGGATAGGTGCGGGTGCCGGCCAAATCCCGTCTTCGGGCCACGAGTAGAACCTCGCTATCGCCGTGTAAGAGCCGAATAAGAAGATGAAGGCTAGTCCACCCGTTGTTGTTTCGAGCTTACGGATCGTGGAGGATATCACCTTCCAAAGATTCGACATCACGTACCATCCGGTCCCAGGCCTTTGTCGCTAGAAGGATGGTATGGCGTCCCACTACCGCCAATTAAGACCGAAACAACGACCCGAGAAGGAAAGTCTCGTCAGGAGACTCGAGTCCGAAGAAAGTGCTACCGCAGAGAAAGGGGACTCATGAGAAGGAAACCCGACAGCTTATCGCATGACAACCGCAAGGATGTACTGTAAAAGACCACTAGAAGATGCTATGGAAAAGCTAAGAACCGATATTCGGCGACTAGCAAGGGAAAGAGAAGAGAAATTCGGTAGATGAAGTCGACTCGTCGAGTTCATGGATGATGAATATGCGTAAATTAGCATGGTTGAAACGCGAGCTTCGCCGCCTTCACAAGGTGCTCCCGCAGCTGCGTAAAGAGAGGAGCCGAAGTAATGAGAAGGCAGCCTTCAAGAGAAAGATGATACGATCGCCCAAATGGCAAAAAGGATGGAAGAGATGGTCAGTAGCCCTAGCCACTCTCCGCAGTCGTCTAACCCCAAAGAGAAACACCCCTGGAAGTTATTCACATCGTAGACGGAGGAAAGGAGATTACATCCGTCAACAGGGATGATCAATTAAAGAAGGATACAACACAAAGCGTGATTCCGAAAAGGATATCAAGAGCATGGTGGAACAAAGAAAGTGCAGAAGCCTTGGCACAATCAAAGAGTGGGACATCCATTCGGACGGGTAGACCTTACCCCGAAGAATTCGACGCCGTCCAATATCCGAAAGGC
This sequence comes from Papilionanthe hookeriana x Papilionanthe teres, assembly GCA_022702705.1. Classification (NCBI taxonomy): domain Eukaryota; kingdom Viridiplantae; phylum Streptophyta; class Magnoliopsida; order Asparagales; family Orchidaceae; genus Papilionanthe; species Papilionanthe hookeriana x Papilionanthe teres. The sequence goes on along the minus strand of CM040432.1, from coordinate 9,252,900 downwards.
TTCGTACCACCTCTCGTTCAAGACCTTCGATGGAACCGGAAACCCTCGGCGAAGATGTTGCACATTTTCATGCCAAGCTTGTTGCAATGCCGCGGAAGTGACGCTTACTCTTCCGACAATTTGTCGTGCACTCGTCGTGGATCGCCTTTGATCGGTATGCGGAATTACCGAACGGTTCGGTGAAGACATTTTCGAATTAGAGAACCTCTTCATCAAGCGATTTGTCGGAAGCTCAGCACCACATCACTATAGGTGATTTAGTGGTAGAGAAGCGTAAGCCGAACGAAACTTTGCGTGACTCACATACTTCGATGGAGGAACCTAAGTATGAAGTGTGAGCCACGCTTACAAGAACGAAGATGCAGCTGGCATTTTACTTAAGAGCATTCATAGCCCGATAGCACTTCTCCTCAAGGGATTTACTATTAATACTTTCGAGAAGTTGTTAAGCAAGGCCGGAAGCTTGCAAGAGAAGGCGAAGCAATTAAGTTTCACCGATAAAATAGACAAACAGAAGCCCGTGAAAACTTTTGAAAAGAAGTCCGGGATCGTCGCAGCAGCCGATAAAGGCAAGCAACCGATACAAATATCGTCGAACGGCCACAACAACCTCAACCGTAATTACCAAGCAAGCCCGACCCAGCCTATCACTCATCTCAACGAGTATGAACAACCGCCTCGTCCGCAACGTACTTTAAGGGAACTTCGAGCGAGGAGTATCCATTCAAGAATGAGGCGATGCCGAAAATGTTCCGCAGCTTGATGAAGACTCCGCATTTCCAACCGCCGGAGCCTAAGAGACCGAAGAAGTCGACAAGAAAGGTGATCCCAACTTTTGCCCTTACCACCGGATGTTTGGGCATAAGATAGAAGATTGTATTACCTTCAAGAGTTGGCTCGTTGACAATCTTCGGAAAGGGAATATAACGATCCCGAAGGAGTACATGAAGGAACCCCGTAAAGGAGGTTCCGTCAATGTCATCTCGACGGATTTCATTGTTCCGATAGCATCCCTATGCGACGAATGATGGATGGAGTACCGCTTGGACAAAGTCTTCGAAGAAGATTTTGGATCACATCCAAACCGCTTCAGTGCAAACCTCAATTCAGAGTTCGAAACCTGTCAAGTCGACACTATCACTTGCGATAGAAGGACCACCTCAACAAAAGACGACTGAAGAAAAGAAAAAATCGACGAAGAAGAGAAGACCGAGGCTCCTAAGGCTAGACTAGGGGCCGCTTATCCTAGGATAGTTGTTTCCGATCTCGGGGAGAAATCCCTCGAACCTCCGACTCGTATGATTATCTCGCTCACTCCCGTGGGATCTTATAATGATAAGGGTTAGTGGCGTTGGCTACGTTTTGATCGTTTCTAACGATTACGTAACTAGCGACAATCAACCTAATCCGGATGTCGATTCCGATACAAATAAAGAATTCTCAAATCATACACAAGCTCGACGATCACAATGAAAAAGAAGACATCACCAAGGAGGCTACGAAAGTTCAACAAGCAACGAATCTATTTGCGAGTTTCGAGGAGCTCCAAATACAATAGGAGTTAGAGTCTTCGCACTCCGAAGCTAATCCAGAAGAACCTGTCATTCCAATTCAGAAAGAGACATCAGTAAACTCAATACTAGATTCAGGAGAGATTACAGAAGTCAACTTAAGAAGTGGAAGAGTTCTACCTCCGAGAATGGGTCTGAAGGACGAAGGAAAGCAGGTGGTTGTTCAGGAAGAACCAACCCCGGCAGAGGAAGTGCCCATTCAGGAAGAAACTGAGACACATGGAAATAAAGTGGACTACAACGTGCTAGCCCATCTTAGGAAACTACCGGACAAACTGAGCATCTACGACGCTCTCGTCTTATCAAAGGAGATGAGAGAAGCTCTGATCAAGGCCTTGCTTGATCCAGAAATTTGCTTAGCTCAAATGGCCGGAGATTCCTTAGATGAGGTTTGTTCGTTAAAGGAACAGCGAGGTATCACATTCACGGACAATGACTTACTACTTGGGATGCACAGACTCATACTGCACCGTTGTACATTTCGGCTTACAATCGGGATGTTTACACTCTCCGCAGTATTGGTGGATCCAGGAGCATCAATCAATATAATGAATCTTCGAACGCTAGCATACTTGGAAATTGATGCTCGCGAACTCGAAGCGGACAAAATGTTATTAAGAGGATTCAACCGTAAAGGAGAAAGAGCCCTCGCATCAATAACACCGCTAATGAAGACCGGTGACTTGGCAAAGACAACCGCGAAATTTCACATAATTGATTCGAAACGTCGTTCAACGCTCTACCGGGCCGACCATGGATACATGAAAACCGCATGGTACCATCATCCCTACATCGTTGCATCAAATACTACGATGGAGGGGAACAAAGTGCATCAAAGGTGACTTACAACCATTCTCTGTACATGAAATTGGAATCCATGAAGATGCAGCTTATTACGCACCCCCGAAGAAAACAATCTTCTCCAGAGATACCATGACAAATGAAGCAAAGGAAATTTGGGACGACGAAGAACCTGAAATTCTAGTCCAACAGTCACTCACCACTCCGTTACGGCGAGATGGTGACGGTTTCTCCACAACTCGCATCCGAGGTCGAGGCCGGGGACGAGGTCGTGGTAGGACGTTAGTGACAGCTGGACGGAGGAAACCAGCCCATCAATGTTGATTGGGAAGATAGTTCCGAAGAAGAAAAAGAAATCAAACAAGAAGCAAGCGATAATAAGCTCGAAGAAGCCGCAATTCGAATCCCTCTCGAAGATGAAAGAAACGAAGAATATAAATCGATGTACGAGAAGATTAACCACTATGTACATACTATGACCCTGACCCCGATCCATTCTAATAAGATCGAGGTTATGGTGGTCAAAGAGGTACGTAGCGGCGGTGCAAAGCCAATCAAATTCTACCGTGGTGCTCCTTCCTCCAAAACTGAAAACAATGTACAATTTGAAGATGCTACTTCATCAGAATTAATGGAATTACCATTTGGGTGGTACTCTCCCCGTGTTCAAAATTTAATTCAGACGTGGTTTCTTACCTCGACAATGGACAAAAGGTCGATCACAACATTTTGAAAATTTATGGAATAACTCCGGTCGTCCACCCAATTCAAAGCATGGTCTCGGATTCGCACGCAGGATCGGCCGACGATACCGAATTTTGCTTGGTTATCACTTGCGAGTCTAATGGAAACCGCATGGAAACTACGAAGAACTCGAAGATTTACAAATTGGAGACGCTCCACCGTAATTCGAAGAAGAGATCAAATCTACAATAGATGAGTTAACGGAAGTTAACTTAGGTACTAGCGAAGAACCTAGACCTACCTTTGTTAGCTCCTTACTCAATAAAGAAGACTCCGAAGAAATAATCAAGTTATTAATGGAATTTAAAGACTCGTTTTGCTTGGAGCTACGATGAGATGCCGTGTTTAGCTCCAGCAGGTCGCAGTCCATAAGCTAGGAGTGGATCCTACTTCGTCCCAGCCGACAAGGCCCCGTAAGAATGCGTCTAGAAATCGAACAACAAGTCATAGCCGAAGTTAAAAAGCTAATAGACGCTAAATTTGTCCGTGAAGAACAATACCCGACTTAGTTAGCCAATGTGGTACAAGTCGTGAAGAAGAATGGTCGATAAGAATTTGTGTGGATTTCGTAGATTTAAACAAGGCATGTCCGAAAGATGAATTCCCTCTACCGATCCTGCAATCGATGATCGACATTGCTTCAACACATGAAATATTCTCATTCATGGATGGATCTTCGTGATACAACCGGATAAAAATGGCTCCAGAAGATGAAAAACTTACATCATTCGAACGCCGATCGGAGTATATTGCTACACAGTTGATGCCATTCGGACTGAAGAACGCAGGAGCAACCTACCAAAGAGCGATGACAAGAATTTTTTATGATCTCATCCACAATCAAGTCGAATGCTACATGGATGATGTGGTCATCAAAAGCAAAGTAAAGGACAACCACCTGTATGATTTGAGAATTGTTTTCGAACGATTAAGACAATTTAACCTTAAGATGAATCCCTTAAATGCGCCTTCGGCGTCACCTCCGGGAAATTCTTAGGATTCGTTGTCCGACATCGTGGAATTGAAATAGATCCAGAAATGATAAAAGCCATCTTAGAAATGCCGCCTCCCAAAACCTTAAAACAACTACGATCTTTTCAAGGGAAGTTGGCATATCTTCGACGCTTTATCTCGAACTTGTCAGGTAGGTGTCAGCCTTTCTCGCATTAGTTAAAAAGGACGCCAAATTTATTTGGGAAGAGAAATGCCGTAGGGCCTTCGAGGACATTAAACAATATTTAATGACACCTCCCGTCTTAGCAGCCCCTGGCCTCGGTAGACCGTCGATACTTTATACCGCGGCTTTAGACGACTCTCTCTGAGCCCCGTTAGCCTGTGTCAATGATGAGGGTAAAGAAAATGCTCTTTACTACCTAAGCCGTCATTTACTTCCGACGGAAATAAGGTATCCCGCAATTGAAAAGCATTGTTTGGCCCCCGATCTTCGCCGCTCAAAAGCTCGTGCACTACATGCTTTCTCATAAGGTCAACCCGATTTCGAAATTTAATCCATCGCAATACTTCGATGACCCGTCCGACGCTTTCCTGCGACTTGCCAGATGGTCAATGATATTATTGCAATTCGATATAACTTTCGTGCCTCTCCGTGCCGTAAAGGGACAAGTTCTAGCAGACTTCCTCGCAGCACATCCTTTGCCAGCAGAATCGCCTCTCAATAACGACTTGCCAGATGAACAAATAATGAGCTTAGAAGACCCTGATGATCGACGTTGGGAATTGTATTTCGACGGAGCATCTTCAGCACACAAAGACGGAGAATCGCAAGTGATAAGTGCCCAGTAAGGCAGTGGATCTGATTAATCTTTATAACACCGAAGCGGGGATGTTAAGATACTCCTATCACTCGACAGAGCCGTGTACAAACAACGGCGGTAATACGAAGCCCTCATAACAGGATTGGAATTAACTATTCAGATGGGGATAACAAACATCAACATCTACGGGGATTCGCAGTTAATCATTCAACAAATCGCCGGACAGTACAGAATTTTAATGCCAAGACTCGAGCAATACTCCCAGTATGCCATGAAACTGTCGGAACAAATTCCGAATGTGACGATCTACAAAATTCCCAGAAAAGAAAACGCTTTAGCAGATGCGTTAGCCCGCCTCGCAAAAGAATTTGCCTCGTTTGCAAGATGAATCAGCTGGAAGTGTCGCTCATGGACGTCAGTCCTATCACAACTCGACATAGACACAATACACAAACCGAAAAAGGAAAAAGGATCAATTGCAGCAAGTGATTTAAAAACACGTAAGATCAGGCGACAACCATTAATAGATTACCCGCAAACAGAAAACTACCGTGACGATAGGTCGTTAGCCCATCGATCAAGAAAAGAACTTTATTCTATGCATTAATAAACAATACATTATACGTAAGGTCTTTTGATCAAATGCGGCTAAGGTGCCTAAGCGGGTCCGAGGCCCGTGAAATTGTTAAAGAGGTGCATTCAGGACTCGTGGCGCTCACCACCGGGTCCGAAGATGAAAATGAAAAATTAAAAGACTAGGGTACTCATCGGCCCTCGATGATGACCGATCGCATGAAAGTCGCCAAGAGCCGTCACCAATGCCAAGTACACGGAGTGGTTCTACACCAACCTCCAAATGTGCTACATCCGACAATTGCGTCGCGGCCATTCGAATGTTGAGGCACGTATATAGTGGGTCCAATAGAACCACGATCTTCAAAAGGACATCGCTTCATTCTTGCGGCTACGTGATTACTTTTCCAAGTGGCGTAGGCGCTCCACTCGTAGAAGTGAAAGCACATCACGTGCTACAATTTTTCAAGAACCAAGTTGTCTACCTTTTCGCAGTGCCGCGCAGATCATCTCGTATAATGGGTCGCATTCGAAGCACGCAAATCAACAATTTTGTCGAGAGACACGGAATCGACCGGCAGTATTCAACAATTTACTATCCAAGAGCAAATGGCCCGACTCGAGGCTTTTAATAAAACTCTCGTTCAAATTTTAAAGAAGACTTTGGACGATAATAAGAGAAATTGGCACGAGAAATTGTTAGAAGCCTTATGGGCCTACCGGACAACCTTCGTAACTCCTACTCAAGCTACACCTTACGCTCCGGTGTATGGGTCCGAGGCAAGTGTTACCTTTAGAGGTCCAGACTTTCCTTCACTCAGATCGCAGCTTGCAAACAAAATCACGATAGAAGAGAATGCCAAATTACGACTAGAAGAATTGGAAAGCCCGGAAGGAAAAGACTTGCAAATAGCAGCAGAATTTAGAACTATACCAAGCTAAGATGGTTCAAGCCCATGACAGATTGGTCCGTCCAAGAACCTTCAAAGTTGGTGACTTTGTTCTCGTTCTCAAGAGACCTATCCTTGCACACCGCAAGATAGGAGGAAAATTTGAACCCACTCGGGAAGGACCGTTCAGTGGTCGAGGTAGCGCTTACTCAGAGGCTCCTACCAGCCTAGTGAACTCGCTAAGGGGAACGACATATGCTTCCGATCAATGGACGATACTTGAAGAAGTATTACGCTACCTCGATGTTTCGAAGGAATGAATTCTTCATCCCTAGAAGCACGGGCGAAGTAATTACTTATGACTGGGTCTGAACCCAAAAATAATAAAAATGTGCTAAAATAAATAAAATCATGATGATAAAGTTTTCCTTGTTTTCTCTTCCATATCAAAATCTCTTTCCTGATCTTATCCCACTTCATTCCTGTTGAATTTAAGAATAATAAAAAAAAAAAAACTGTCTTTAATAAACATTTTCTTAATGTTCTTGTTCTTAGTACAACCCCTGATCCTTTTCCTTGTCTTTTCGCAGGAAAATGTCGAACGGGCGATTGGTCCTGAACTTTAGAAATGGCGTAAGCCTTGCACTTGATGAAAAGAGGGTGAAAGATGGAGTGATAATAGAGATCGACTCGTACTTCGCACCAGCAGGCTCGCAATACGATGAAAGTGACCGGGTCCCAACTGACCGAGAGGAACCGCCCGACCGTACAAGAATGAAAGTGGGTGGCCCAAGCCACCAATCCAACGAAGAAGAAAAGAAAAACAAACACCGAGGAGGACAAGAGAATCAAGTTTGTAGTTGCTACGCAGAGGGCAGCTCGTCGCCGTCGCGCCTACGTAAACTCGGAAATACGAAGAGCTACTCTCACAAAGAACTCAACGAAGAAATAAAAATCGCCGTATCCACAAGATGTTAACTAAATTAGCAAGCGACCAGCGCGACGAGGCAGATGCTACACGCGCACATACACTTCAAGGACACCAGCTCCTCAGAACCCGAAGAAAGGAGACCAGCTCCGAGGATAACGAAGAGACCAGGGAAATCTCAAGAAGAACGAAGAAAGAAGGCTACTACGCCACCAGTACAAAGCCACCGTAATGCATAACCTTGTTGTGTAGCAACCCCGGAGGATGTCCCGTCGGACACCATCCCCGAGGAGCCGAGGTATGCAGGAGAACGCGAAGGGATCGAGCCATATATCCCACAAGACGTCACTGTGCCTCGCCATTTGCAAATTATCCCATAATACGAGCTAGAAAGAATACGTAATGTCGAGAAGAAAACTTTTGAATACTTTCGAGAGAATTAGAGGCAGTGAGGATCAATATACTAGAAGGCCTCGAGCTACATACGTACGTGTTCCTGCATACGAACAACAACAAATCGTGGACCGCATCCAGGATTTGAAAAGGATGGGCCGAGCGGGCCGCTTAAGAGAAAACACTTACTCGTAACCCCGGAGATGGATGCCGTGGAAGGGGAGAATTACAATACAATGTGGATGCCGCTACAACTTCGCAGTAAGACGTGAAGGGAAACCCACCGGGATACTCCGTCATGGCCAGTGGATCCAATGCCATTAGTCATTAAAAGGATGGTAAAAAGAATGATAACATGGAGGGTATCGCCGACAGATTGCATACCCAACAGCTTGCATCATTAACATTTACAAGAAGGGTGATCGCATACCCCCGCACATAGATCACCACGACTTTGTCGACCTTCTCGCACAGCTTCTTTTCCGAACGAGTGCAATATCATGTTCGGATCCGACCTCCGGATAGCAGTGCCCGTGTGAGTTCCGAGGGCCGCAAAGATACCATTACCGTAGGTTCCGTCATGATACTAAAGGGCAACGGAGCAGCATGTCGCTAAACATCGCATACCGGGAGTACCACCGAAGCGGATCTTAGTTACTTTTAGAAGGATGGATGACGGAAAGCACCTTACCACTTCCAGCCGCACCCGGAGCTAGAGAGCCTCCGGCCTTACGAGCCGTGAGTTACATGGAAAATATCACACCTCCAACGTACATCCATACGACATGCCTTGCCAAGGATGGCTTGGAAGGTGATGTTATCGACCATGTACCTCACTATTCGTACATGGATTTTTGACAGATACCTTTTGGATGGATCGACAAAGATCATACATAGTCCGTTTCGAGTCTATATGGATTGTATGAGATGTATTACGCATCGAGTCGTATGATGTATCTTCAACATGATCGGAATGAAAGTGACCGTGTCACATTTTTGGCCTTCACCTCTTTTGTGCAAGTTGATCGGGAAACGCCATTAAAGTTAAATGAACTTCGAACAAAGAACATAAAAGAAACAAAAAGAATAAAAGAAAACTTTCCTTAAAAATCTAAAAGATGATAAACTCCAAATTCACGATAAAATAAAATTTGAATCGTTAAAAGACAAACAAAATGACCACAAATTTTAAATCAAAATTCAAATTCAACCTTCCAAATTTCAAATCAAATCTCAATCGAATTCAAATTCAACCTTTCAAATTTCAAATCAAATCTCAATCGAACTCAAATTCGATTTTCCAAATTTCAAATCAAATCTCAATCAAATTTAAACTCAACCTTCTAAATCTGAAATCCAATCCGTTCTACTCTCTCCTTCGTCCAGGATGGAAGCGGTCGATTCCATTGACATGGAGCCGCGAGATTTTTTATTCGGATCTAGTGGCAAGGAATTGTATCCAATCCAAACCAACAACTTTTGATCAACTCTTTTGAATGGGATATGTAGCACCTACATATTCCCTCCTAATCTATTTCTTTCCATGAAAGTCTTTTTAAACTTTCATGAAATTCTCAAAACACCGAAATTCCACACTCTTTAAATCAACACTACAAATCTTCGCAATATCAATTACATCAAATTCAAATTTTCGGGTCGAGGATTTTACATCCGAGATCGCATTGCTTTAGAATTCTTTCCCTATCGCAATGAAATACATCAAAATTCAAATTCTTGGGGTCGAGGATTTTACATCCGAGATCGCATTGTTTTAGGATTCTTTCCCTATCGCAATGAAATACATCAAAATTCAAATTCTCGGGGTCGAGGATTTTACATCCGAGACCGCATTGCTTTAGGATTCTTTCCATATCGCAATGAAATACATCAAAATTCAAATTCTCGGGGTCGAGGATTTTACATCCGAGACCGCATCGCTTTAGGATTCTTTCCTTATCGCAATGAAATACATCAAAATTCAAATTCTTGGGGCCGAGGATTTTACATCCGAGACTCGCATTGCTTTAGGATTCTTTCCTTATCGCAATGAAATACATCAAAATTCAAATTCTTGGGGTCGAGGATTTTACATGCGAGATCGCATCGCTTTAGGATTCTTTCCTTATCGCAATGAAATACATCAAAATTCAAATTTTGGGGTCGAGGATTTTACATCCGAGATCGTATCGCTTTAGGATTCTTTTCTTATCGCAATGAAATACATCAAAATTCAAATTCTTGGGGTCGAGGATTTTACATCCGAGACCGCATTGTTCTAGATTCTTTCCCTATCGCAATGAAATGCATCAAAATCGATTTTGGGGTCGAGGATTTTACATCCTGCATCGCATCGTTCTAGATTCTTTCCCTATCCCAATGAAATACATCAAAATCAGATTTTTGGGGTTGAGAATTTTACATCCGAGACTGCATTGTGTTAGGATTCTTTTCCTATCACAATGAAATACATCAAAATCAAACTCTTGGGGTTGAGGATTTTACATCCAATACCGCATTGCTTTAGATTCTCTTCCTATTGCAATGAAGCACACCAAATCAAACTCTTGAGGTTAAGGATTTTACATCCAATACCGCATTGCTCTGAGATCTCTCCTCATTGTAATGATTCGATCCAATCAATCCAATTTTCTTTTGAGGTCGAAGATGTTACATCTAAAACCACAAAATTTCAATTTTCATTTCAAGTTCAAATCCCTTCAAATTAATTTCGACAAAACTTCAATCTAAATTAAAACTCCAAATTGAAATCTAAGCTCACACATCAAAACTTAAACCGAAACAAAATGAAATCTAAATCGAAATTCCCGCATCATGTGATTTGGAATTCACCTCCTTTTCCTTTCCCTAGCCGAGAATTCAAGAATCTCCAGTCCCGCAGATATACTCGACACTCCCCAGACGGAAATTCTTCTACTTTGTCCTAAGTTTGTCACTTGGACATCCGTGTTGGTTTTGTTGATCTTTTGGTCAACGCCAATACGCTCGGTGTGCTTTGTTAGCACACCACACCTATCGGGGGTCCATTTGTTCACCTCATTTTCGATGAGGTCTTCTCTTCTTCGTAGTAGATTCAGCCTTCAGCTTTTCCTTCGACTATCCTAGAGGATTAGAATCGGGACCCACCATTTAGAAATTCAAACCACTTCTTAACTCCCCGCGAACTCCACAAACTCGATTGTAGACCCCTAATCACCTGTGAGGGTCGGAACCAAATGTGGAAGTTTAAAGGATGAGTTCCTATAGACTCTTCGGCCTTAGGACCGCCCGGGTGGCCCGGTCCGGTGAAGGGCGCATTTACACACACTACACCTATACACTACACTTTCACACACCTCCTAAAACCACACCCACACCCAACTCGACCTCCCGACTCATAAAGGTGATTCACATGGATGGTCCTTAACCCCTAAAGCCCTCGGGCAAGAGGTTAGGAACAACATAAGGTGTGCCTCAAATGAGTCCCTTCATGACTCATGTGGGCTTGATATGGCTTCATGGTTCAACCAAAATGATTTCATTCCACTTACATTCACCCAATCTTCAATTTTCCAAATTTTCAATTTTTGACCCCCGGGACCCTACACCCGCCTAGCCTACCCAAAACCCTTGAAATTACCCAAATTTCTCAAAATTTCCAAATCACCCAAAATTCCTCAAAAACAATCCCAAACATTCCTACATTACTCAAATTGATCATTCATACCCAAAAGTACCAAAAATTCCAAAAATACCTCTCAATACCCTCCAAATACCCAAAATACCCCTCTTAACCAAAAAAATCCAAAAATTCAGAAAATTTCCAGAAAATTCCAGAAAATTCCAAATATTCCCAATTTCATTTTGTTCAACTACACCATGGGCCAATTTTGCTAATTTACCCCACTTTTATCAAAACCCCCAATTCGACCCATTTTAACCCAAAGTGAACCCAATGTCAAACCAAACCTACCCAATTGAATCAAATTCTGGTCCAATTCAATTCTAGACTTCAATTCAACATCCCCAACACCAATCTAGGCCAAATCCAAGTCCAATTTGATTGACATTTGGATCCAATTTCACTTTTAGCCTAAAAGCCCAATTTGGACCCATGATCCAAACATGACCCAAACTAACCCAATTCAACTCCAATTAACCCCAAATCTTTTCTAAACCTTCCCTAACATCCCCACAAACAAAACACTAACATGATTTGCCCAAAATTTAGACCCAAACCCCATTCAAGCTCAACCCAAAGCTAAAAGGCCCAATTTTGACCTAAACCTTAACCTAGCCCAAATAGGCCCAAACCCCAAAATCAAAACCCAACCAAAGCCAAAACCTCTTTGAAACACTCCCATAAACATTTCCCAACATTTATTTTACATCAATTTAAACCCTAACCCAACATTGGCCCAAGTTAGCCCAATTTGACCTATATCGGCCCATTCACCAAAGAGGCCCAAATCCAACCCCATTCAAACCTAAATCACTCTAAACTCATTTCAAATCACTCATGACATATCCCTAAACCAAACCCAACAATTATTTGGCCCAAACTTCTACAAAATTCCCATCCATGAATCCATTCTTAAACCTAAAGGTCCATCCCCTTAGCCTTCCTAAAAGCCCATCAAAAATAATTTCAAAAGGGCCCAAAGCCCACATGACAATTCCCTATCATCATCCATTCGATAAGACCATCTCCTAAGTTCTAAATCCATGATAAAATAAATCCAAATCAAGCCATATGCCAAATTCCCATCAAAATGCCAAAATTTCCTTAAACCCATTTCCATGAAATCGACTCGGCTTTTCCCCAAGCCAAAGGTGAGCCATGAAACCATGCATGAGCCCCATAGGAGCCATGAGAGCCATGGAATCCACTTTCCACCTCACCAAACCACTAATGGCAAGAGAAGGGATCTCTTTCTTAAACCTTTCTTAAGCCCTTTTTACCTTAAACATGATACACTCTAAACCACACTTTGCCACCTAATCTTTGATGTGGACTTCACTACCTTCGGTAGGTTGACTCACATGATCCTCCCACCCCAAAATCGTAACATGGAAGGGTGCACCAAGCCCAAAATGGTGGGTCGACCCATTTGAACTCAAAGTGACCTTATCTCCATTCCATTTTAATCCAAGCCCTTTACACATGGCTAATGCCAATCGATCGCACTAAGCCCTAGCCCCGACCTCCCCGATGACAACAGATGACTCGACCCCGGCCGGCCAACCACCACAACCGCCGGAAACCACCAGTGCCGAGAGCTCACATGTGAGCCCAAACTTGGAATTCTCACCCGCCGAGCCGCCCCATGCCCAATGGCCACCATGGCCGTTCTTCTCTGCCAAGAGCAAACTGATCCCAAGCCCTAACTCCCCCGGGAGGCCCTCCACCCTCTCCTATTTAAACACCACCCCTTCTCGGCCATGGGAGGTGCCGAACCAAACCTTAAGGAAACTCTGCCAAAATCATTCCATATCACTCTCCACACATAGCAGCACTTGATCCCCACCGGATTCCAGCCCTAATTCCTCCAACTCGAGCTCAATTTCGAGCTCAAACTTCAACGACAAAAACCAGACACTTCTCCACAATGGATCAATCCCCAAATCGACCGGTCCTACACCTTCACTCGTACCAAGAGGAGAAGTTTCCCACCGAAAGCCCCATCTCCAAAGCCACCCAATTGTCCGAGCCTCCAAGCTTTGTGATCGGCCGTGGTCACTTTCATAGCCAGGCAATTCACTGTGCCAGGGACTTCATCTGGAGCTTGCTTGGACCCAATCGAAGGTGACACAACTCTCAGATCAAAGCTTCACTTCTCTGAGCAAAGGTATGAACTCACTCTTCTTACCGAGCTTACAGAGATTCTCCATTTAATTTGAGTCAATTTAAATACATGTTTACCGTATGGATGTGTTCGTCTCCTCAAGACAAATCCATAGAGCATAAGAACACGAAAATCCGTTAAGAATCGAGTGAGAAATTGTGGTTAGAAGGTCGACGGTCACGGTGCACACCGGCCGTAGACGATGACCATGAACCGCTCTGGATCGAGCGTGTATCGAGTGGACGCGTCCGGATCGAGCCTGGACAGCGCGTTGGTACGCGACCCGCGGGGCCCCGGATCGTCGAGTCGATGGCGGCGCCGAATCGAGAGACGCCGCGCGGAGCTTCGGAGATGCCTAGGCCGACGCGGCGCCGCGTGGATAAGTAGAAAATTAGGGTATTTTCTTATTTATTTAATTCCCTAAACTTCAAAAATGCATAACTTTGTGTAGAAAAATCAGAAAAATAAAATAAAAATACCCTCTCGCTCGAGTGAACGTAGGAGAATAATGTGGAAAAGATATCATTTAATTTCATCAAGTATTTTATTTTTAATGATTTATTTACCGTCCGCATTGTTTTAATTCTCCATGCATATAGGAAATTCACTATGGCATGAGACCATGTGAGCATTCGAAGCCTCCGAATTTGGGAACATTCCCCGAATTTTCCAAAGTCGAGGCCTTCCCTATGAAGAATTATTGATTTTTCAATTCTAGGTCACTAGTCCGAGTATTTTAAATCCAATAATTAGCATGTTGTGAAATAAATTCTAGGAAAATTTGGTGATGTTTCTTATGACTCAGAGGACCCTAAAAAAATAGGTTTTGAATTAATTCACTTGGAATAACCCTAATCGGCTTAAACACCCTAAATAGGTCTTTAATTAATTAGAGCTAATCATACACCAAATTGACTTTAAATCAATTCTCCACTGATCTTTAGGATCAGAGGAACCCACCATAAAAATTTGAAGTCAATCGACTCGTTAGCTCCTACTAAATGGGTCGATTAAGCCATTTAGCCAATTTAAACTTTAAAAATTCATAACTTTCAGAGTACTTTTCAAAAATTCACCAAATTGGTTTTGGAGCCTCTCTGATATTAGGGGAATTTAAGAAAATTAAAATTTCAATTTTCTAAAAAAGTTGATTTTTTGTATTATTTTAATATTTTAATAATTAATTAAATAATAAAAATCACAAAAATAATAAAATTCACCAAAATGTCACATTTTGAATTTTAGTCACTTAGGAACAAACCCCATATTTTTCTTAGGTCTCTATGATGAGTTATTAAATTTTAAAGCCCTGAGTAATTTTAAAATTAAAAAAAATGTATTTTCTAGCATTTCCATTAAAATAATTCTAATAAATCAAAGAAAAATCAGAAAATTATAAAAATTGATTCTATGATTTCCTTGATATCAGAGAGATTTTTTGAAAAATATAAAATTCATTTTTCAAACTTTATTTTATTTTTAAATTAATTAATACTCCAAAACTCAAAATAATTATAATAAAAAGAATATAATTCAAAAAATCACCAAAATTGGTCCAAGTGGTCCTCTGGTCATTAGGAATGTCCCATAATTTTCTTAAGGATAGAAACTTTCCCTTGGTCATGTTATTGAATTTTCCTTGGAAATCCCTATTTTCCACCAAAAATAATTACATAAATAAATTAAAATACAGAAAAATCACATTTTCTCCTCTCATGTCTTTATTGACATATGAGTGAAGTCACATAAAAATTTCAAGTTCATTTAAGCTCAATTTAGTGAGTTATGAAATTATTAAGCCCGAAGGGCAAAATGGTAATTAAAATTTTAACCCTTAATTAAAACTTTAGGTTTAATAAAATTAAAGAGTAAAATATTTGATCCTAATCTGACTTGGATGATTGAAATTTAATAATTAAAGGGTAGAAACCTATTAAGCAATTTAAAAATAATTAAAATAAACCTTAATAAAACAATTAATTAAATTTGGAAGAATAATAAAATTGGAATTATTAAAATAAGGATATTATTAGGAAGAGATTTGTTCTTTAATTTAAGAATCCCTAAATTAATCATCTCAATAATATTTAATTCCTAATTAAAATGATAATTCAAACTTAAGATTTAAAATGTTAAAAGACTTAATCATTAAATTAAATTAAAGTTAAATTATTTAAATCAAACCCTTTTAAAATAAAACATTAAATTAAAATTAAAAAATTAAATTAAATTAAATTAAATTAAATTAAATTAAATTAAAACATATTAAATTAAATTAAATTAAAACACATTAAATTAAATTAAATTAAATCAAATTAAAATTTAATGAAATTAAATTAAATTAAATTAAATTAAATTAAATTAAATTAAATTAAATTAAATTAAATTAAATTAAATTAAATTAAATTAAATTAAATTAAATTAAATTAAATAAAATTAAATTAAGTTAAATTAAATCATATTATATTAAATTAACTTAAATTAAATTAAATTAAACCACATTAAATTAAGTTACATCAAATTAAATTAAATTAAATATAACATCACCTAAGACATAAAGAATTCAAAAATAAATCTAAAACAACTCGAACACTATTCCAAACTTAAATCCACTAACCGAAATTAAATCAAATCATAAGTCACTTCAACATCAATTTGCCCTCGAAAGCTTTTGTCGTCATAACTCCTAGACTGAACGTTAAGTGAAGTGTTACATCACTTATGGGATATTCAAATGTCCTAGTCCACCGAGCAAGATAACAAACTTAAACTCCCTGACGATTAATTCATTTGTATAATTAAATTCTCTCGACTTAAAATAATCCTAGAAATGTCAAAAGATGTTTAAGACTCGTCTTAAGCACTTCCTCGATATGATAGGATATTTATAAGAACAATTAAACTTAATTGTTCTTCGACGAAGAAAATCGTCCTCAAACCAAAATACAAGAACCTAGACGTCATAGGAGATGACTAGCTATAGGATTAGGAACTCGGTAGAAAACCATAACCCTTCCCTTAGCCTTTACCTAGAATCGTTTTAAATGCTTAAATATTCTAATTGCGCTTTAAGTGCAGCTTGGGATGACTGGAAGACCCTCCGTGTACGCTTTTATTTTATTGCAATTTACCTTATTGTAATTTATTTAATCGCATCGCACTTACTTTTCTTGCATGATAAACAACCGTTGCATGAAAACCCACACCTTTAGGATAGTCCCTAAAACCGAAACCAAAACTAAAGTAAAAGTCATTGCAAGATAAAATTCACCACCACAACATTTCAAAATATAAAACAACTCAAAATTTAATCACAAAACGTAACAACAAAACTACAACTACAACTAAATTAAAACGTCTTGTTGGATGATCGGGAATACCTCTGATGATGTAATCTACGTGTTGCTAACGGGATTTCCCACTGTCTAAATGAAAGTGTGGAACTCATTCAAGTTGAGTTTAGCAAATTCATCCGGACTAAGTGAATCCGATAAAAATAACGATGCCGGAAGGATGGAACCGTGGATCTTAACCGGTGTTGTTATAATCAACTTTAAGATTTGTTTCAATTAAAACATAAAAAATACTTAGAAATTAAGACTTTCTCTAAACCATAACACTTCTCTCATCTCCTGATTTATGATTTCTAAAACTAAACCTCTACAACAACAAGGAGCTCGGAGCATGGTGGGCAGCACGGCCATCGTCATCAGCAAAACCTAAGTCTACCTGCAAAGAACTTTCTTAGAATTAAATAACCAAGCCATAGTGACTTCGAGGTAGCTTTCCTAGTGCAACATAAATCCTCAACTCTTCGTTAGGCATTTGCATGATCGTATCATGTAAATTAAGCCCTAACCGGTCTTAGGACTCCGAGGTGATCGTTCGGTACGACATAAACCCTCATATCTTCGAGGCTATTTGTATGATTTTATCATACAAATATAAGTCCTAATTAATTAAAATTGGCAAGATCAAAACATTAAATATAAACATTAGGACTTTCCTAAATTCAAGCCAAACAATAGGATAGTCGGGAAATTACCGAAGTTCGCTTTGAATCTGTGATTTCTCCTACCTTCCTTCCTTTGAATTCCCAAAACAAAATGTTCCAAATTTGATCCATTCCCTATTGAAATTCCAATATTCAATCCCTTGAAAACTTAAACTTTGAAATTCTTGAGAGCGTAACTACCGATTATTATCGAGAGTTTTCTTAGGTGATTCCCATCACTTAAGATGTAATTAACTATAGGGCTTGCCCTTATAGGGAATTTTAAGAACCTGTGTAATATAAACCCCGTCTAATGTCTTCATATTAAGCGAGGGAATTTGTCGGCTTATAAAATTGGTTCGCGGACCAAACGGACGTCACTAAACTTTTCTAGTTTATTTAATCGAGCCTCATTATCAAGCAAAGGTGTCCATTCTTCGGGATAGATACACGGCTCGTGGTGTGGTGCTCGTTTATATAAACTATTCGAGATGTGAGATCAGCTTGACTTCATATCTTAAAATTTTTTAAAATTATTTTCAAAATCAAAACACTACTTTCCAAATTATATATATATGTAAATTAAATTTAAAATTCGTCGACAACTTCTGTAGGCGACCCCTTTTAAAAAAATACAACACTCAACCTAAAAATTTGCCGACAACTTCTGGCGACTCCGCTGGGGACAATTCCTCTCTCCATTTTTAATCAGATAGTTCTGCTTTCAAAAATCGGTAGTGTATCCATGTCCCTAGTGGATCAAACTACCCTTCTTTCCGTTGGAATACTATGATCATTTCTACCTTGAACGAGTATAGCCAACATTCTCTCGGATTTAGGAGCCACCGTTTAGACACCCCTAAACGAGAGGTTCCGAGATCGTTTTGCCTCTTTTCGAGGTAGGGTGTACCCCCAACAGTGTTAGCTTAGGAGTGATCCTTCGAGTCGAGAAGTCTTCGCATAAGACTTTCTTTGCCTTTCCAACTCTGAATCGATTCATTACCTTCTCTACACCTTCGAACATTCCGTTCTAAATAAACAAACCCTCTAATAAATGACTCTTTTAACAAATATACATGAACAAGAATGTGTTCGACTCTTTTCGATTCCTTTCTTTTCGTCCCGATGAGAAGAAGCATAACTCGGACCGACAATCGAATCTACCCCGCGAAATGGAAGCCCCAAAGCCGATTTTCTCCTTCACCAATGGACCGGACTTCGCTGTTTACAAGGATGAGTCGCCCGACAATGGGATCATCCGGTTTGGACAAGGATTCGAGAACACAAATGTCAAGATCGCCGACGTTACCCTTTTCGCACCGACAAACAAAGTATCCGAAATCGAGAGACCTTTCGATCGAGTTCAACCTTAAGTCAACTCAAGAGTTTCCTCCCCCGCAAAGGGTTCCAGCTGAGAGGAATACCGCCGTCCAAAGGAGGACTCGTTATCTCTACCCCCACCGGTCTAGTCGTCTCCGCACCTACCCCGGCTTCCGCCAACTCGAAGGTGAAGGAAGTTCAAATTTGTAACGAGCATGTTACCGCGGAGGGTACAGATTTCCGTGCAAGACCTTCGTTTTTGAAATTGGGTCCCGCTCAAGGGTTCCACCCCTAACACGAACTCGCAGAAGAAACGAGAGGTAGGAAGATCGCCGTGAAGGCCGTAGCCGCCGAAGTCGCTTTCTTAGAAGAAATCCCCGAGTACACACCGCTACCCGAATACATACCATTGCCCGAATATACACCCCTTTGGAAGGAAGTAGATTCCATCCCCTTTCGCCGTCAGTCGACGAGGAAAATGTCCGCAGGATTGCTTCTACATTACCTCGACCCGCATACTATAGCGACAACAAAAGGAAAAGGGCTAGGATTACACCATTTGCCCGACTACGCATCGTGATCGAGAAGTTAAGCAAAGAAAGAAAAATGCCCCGTATCGGAAATTTTAAGAAGGATAGGGCGGGTGCCGGCCAAATCCCGTCTCGGCCACGAGTAGAACCTCGCTATCGCCGCAGAAGAGCCGAATAAGAAGATGAAGGCTAGTCCACCCGTTGTTGTTTCGGGCTTGCTGCATCGTGGAGGATACCACCTTCCGACATTCAGCCATTGACGACCATCCGGTCGTAGGCCTTTCGTCGCTGGAAGGATGGTATGGCGTCCCACTACCGGCCAATTAAGACCGAAACAACGACCCGAGAAGGAAAGTCTCGTCGGAGACTCGAGTCCGAAGAAAGTGCTACCGCAAGTAAGGGACTCATGAGAAGGAAACCCGACGCTTATCGCATGACAACCGCAAGGATGTACGTAAAAGACCACTAGAAGATGCTATGGAAAAGCTAAGAACCGATATTCGGCGACTAGCAAGGGAAAGAGAAGAGAAATTCGGAGATGAAGTTGACTCGTCGAGTTCATGGATGATGAATATGCGTAAATTAACATGGTTGAAACGCGAGCTTCGTCAGCTTCACAAGGTGCTTCCCGCAACCAGCAGAAGAGAGGAGCCGGAAGTAATGAGAAGGCGACTTCAAGAGAAAGATGATACGATCGCCCAAATGGTAAAAAGGATGGAAGAGATGGTCAGTAGCCCTAGCCACTCTCCGGAGTCGAGTTCAACCCCAAAGAGAAACACCCCCGAAGTTATTCACATCAGAGACGTGAGGAAAGGAGATTACATTCATCAACGGGGATGATCAATTAAAGAAGAATACAACACGAAGCGTGATTCCGAAAAGGATATCAAGAGCATGGTGGAACAACGAAGTGCGAGAAGCCTTGGCACAATCAAAGAGTGGGACATCCATTCGGACGGGTAGACCTTACCCCGAAGAATTCGACGCCGTCCAATATCCGAAAGGCTTCGTACCACCTCCCGTTCAAGACCTTTGATGGAACCGGAAACCCCTCAGAAGATGTTGCACATTTTCATGCCAGTTGTTGCAATGCCGGCGGAAGTGACGCTTTACTCTTCCGACAATTTGTCAGCATCCTGTCAGGGATTGCCTTTGATTGGTATGCAGAATTACCGAACGGTTCGGTGAAGACATTTTCAGAATTAGAGAACCTCTTCATCAAGCGATTTGCCGGAGCTCAGCACCACATCACTATAGGTGATTTAGTGGTAGAGAAGCGTAAGCCGAACGAAACTTTGGTAGACTACATACTTCGATGGAGGAACCTAAGTATGAAGTGTGAGCTACGGTTACAAGAACAAGATGCGACTGGCATTTTACTTAAGAGCATTCATGGCCCGATAGCACTTCTCCTCAAGGGATTTACTATTAAGACTTTCGAGAAGTTGTTAAGCAAGGCTGGAAGCTTGCAAGAGAAGGCGAAGCAATTAAGTTTCACCGATAAAACAGACAAACAGAAGCCCGTGAAAACTTTTGAAAAGAAGTCCGGGATCGTCGCAGCAGTCGATAAAGGCAAGCAACCGATACAAATATCGTCAGAACGGCCACAGCAACCTCAACAGAATTACCAGCAACCCCGACCCAGCTATCAGTCATCTCAACAGTATGAACAACCGCCTCGTCCGCAACGTACTTTAAGGGAACTTCTGAGCAGGGAGTATCCATTCAAGAATGAGGCAGTGGCTGAAAATGTTCCGCAGCTTGATGAAGACTCCAGATTTCCAACCGCCGCAGCCTAAGAGACCGAAGAAGTCGACAAGAAAGGTGATCCCAACTTTTGCCCTTACCACCGGATGCTTGGGCATAAGATAGAAGATTGTATTACCTTCAAGAGTTGGCTCAGCGACAATCTTCGGAAAGGGAATATAACGATCCCGAAGGAGTACATGAAGGAACCCCAGAAAGGAGGTTCCGTCAATGTCATCTCGACGGATTTCATTGTTCCGATAGATCCCTATGCGACGAATGATGGATGGAGTACCGCTTGGACAAAGTCTTTGAAGAAGATTTTGGATCACATCCAAACCGCTTCAGTGCAAACCTCAATTCAGAGTTCGAAACCTGTCAAGTCGACACTATCACTTGCGATAGA
Organism: Papilionanthe hookeriana x Papilionanthe teres; assembly: GCA_022702705.1. Lineage (NCBI taxonomy): Eukaryota > Viridiplantae > Streptophyta > Magnoliopsida > Asparagales > Orchidaceae > Papilionanthe > Papilionanthe hookeriana x Papilionanthe teres. The sequence goes on along the minus strand of CM040432.1, from coordinate 9,231,386 downwards.
AGGACCAACTCAACAAAAGACGACTGAAGAAAAGAAAAAAATTGACGAAGAAGAGAAGACCGAGGCTCCTAAGGCTAGACTAGGGGCTGCTTATCCTAGGATAGTTGTTTCCGATTCGGGGAGAAATCCCTCGAACCTCTCGACTCGTATGATTATCTCGCTCACTCCCGTGGGATCTTATAATGATAAGGGTTATGGCGTTGGCTACGTTTTGACTGTTTCTAACGATTACGTAACTAGCGACAATCAACCTAATCCGGACGTCGATTCCGATACAAATAGCAATTCTCAAATCATACACAAGCTCGACGATCACAATGAAAAAGAAGACATCACCAAGGAGGCTACGAAAGTTCAACAAGCAACGAATCTATTTGCGAGTTTCGAGGAGCTCCAGTCACAATAGAGTTAGAGCCTTCAGACTCCGAAGCTAATCCGAAGAACCTCGTCATTCCACTCCGTAAAGAGACATCAGCAAACTCAATACTAGATTCAGGAGAGATTACGAAGTCAACTTAAGAAGTGGAAGAGTTCTACCTCCGAGAATGGGTCCGAAGGACGAAGGAAAGCGTGTGGTCGTTCGAGAAGAACCAACCCCTAGCAGAGGAAGTGCCCATTCGTAAAGAACCGAGACACATGGAAATAAAGTGGACTACAACGTGCTAGCCCATCTTAGGAAACTACCGGCCAAACCGAGCATCTACGACGCTCTCGTCTTATCAAAGGAGATGAGAGAAGCTCCGATCAAGGCCTTGCTTCGATCCGTAAATTTGCTTAGCTCAAATGGCCGGAGATTCCTTAGATGAGGTTTGTTCGTTAAAGGAACAACGAGGTATCACATTCACTGACAATGACTTACTACTTGGGACGAAGAACCATAACGTACCGTTGTACATTTCAGCTACAATCGGGATGTTTACACTCTCCGCAGTATTGGTGGATCCAGGAGCATCAATCAATATAATGAATCTTCGAACGCTAAGCATACTTGGAAATCGATGCTCGCGAACTCGAAGCGGACAAAATGTTATTAAGAGGATTCAACCGTAAAAGGAGAAAGAGCCCTCGCATCAATAACACCGCTAATGAAGACCGGTGACTGGGCAAAGACAACCGCGAAATTTCACATAATCGATTCGAAACGTCGTTCAACGCTCTATCGGGCCGACCATGGATACATGAAAACCGGATGGTACCATCATCCCTACATCAGTGCATCAAATACTACGATGGAGGGGAACAGTGCATCAAAGGTGACTTGCAACCATTCTCTGTACATGAAATTAGAATCCATGAAGATGCAGCTTATTATGCACCCCCGAAGAAAACAATCTTCTCCAGAGATACCATGACAAATGAAGCAAAGGAAATTTGGGACGACGAAGAACTCTGAAATTCTAGTCCATCAGCCACTCACCACTCCCTTACGGCGAGATGGTGAAGGTTTCTCCACAACTCGCATCCGAGGTCGAGGCCGGGACGAGGTCGTGGCAGAGACGTTAGGACAGCTGGACGAGGAAACCAGCCCATCAATGTTGATCGGGAAGATAGTTCGAAGAAGAAAAGAAATCAAACAAGAAGCAGCGATAATAAGCTCGAAGAAGCCGCAATTCAGAATCCCTCTCGAAGATGAAAGAAACGAAGAATATAAATCGATGTACGAGAAGATTAACCACTATGTACATACTATGACCCTGACCCCGATCCATTCTAATAAGATCGAGGGTATGGTGGTCAAAGAGGTACGTAGCGGCGTGCAAAGCCAATCAAATTCTACCGTGGTGCTCCTTCCTCCAAAACCGAAAACAATGTACACTCAAGATGCTACTTCATCGAATTAATGGAATTACCTTTCGAGTGGTACTCTCCCCGTGTTCAAAATTTAATTCAGCGTGGTTTCTTACCTCGACAATGGACAAAAGGTCGATCACAACATTTCGAAAATTTATGGAATAACTCCGGTCGTCCACCCAATTCAAAGCATGGTCTCGGATTCGGCACGTAGGATCGCCGACGATACTGAATTTTGCTTGGTTATCACTTGCGAGTCTAATGGAAACTGCATGGAAACTACAGAAGAACTCGAAGATTTACAAATTGGAGACGCTCCACCAGAATTCGAAGAAGAGATCAAATCTACAGTAGATGAGTTAATGGAAGTTAACTTAGGTACTAGCGAAGAACCTAGACCTACCTTTGTTAGCTCCTTACTCAATAAAGAAGACTCCGAAGAAATAATCAAGTTATTAATGGAATTTAAAGACTGTTTTGCTTGGAGCTACGATGAGATGCCGTGTTTAGCTCCGTAGGTCGCAGTCCATAAGCTAGGAGTGGATCCTACTTCGTCCCAGCCGACAAGGCCCCGAAGAATGCGTCTAGAAATCGAACAACAAGTCATAGCCGAAGTTAAAAAGCTAATAGACGCTAAATTTGTCCGTGAAGAACAATACCCGACTTGGTTAGCCAATGTGGTACAAGTCAGGAAGAAGAATGGTCAGATAAGAATTTGTGTGGATTTCGCGAGATTTAAACAAGGCATGTCCGAAAGATGAATTCCCTCTACCGATCCCGTAATCGATGATCGACATTGCTTCAACACATGAAATATTCTCATTCATGGATGGATCTTCGTGATACAACCGGATAAAAATGGCTCCAGTAAGATGAAAAACTTACATCATTCGGTAACGCCGATCGGAGTATATTGCTACACAGTGATGCCATTCGGACTGAAGAACGCAGGAGCAACCTACCAAAGAGCGATGACAAGAATTTTTTATGATCTCATCCACAATCAAGTCGAATGCTACGTGGACGATGTGGTCATCAAAAGCAAAGTAAAGGACAACCACCTGTATGATTTGAGAATTGTTTTCGAACGATTAAGACAATTTAACCTTAAGATGAATCCCTTAAAATGCGCCTTCGGCGTCACCTCCGGGAAATTCTTAGGATTCATTGTCCGACATCGTGGAATTGAAATAGATCCGGAAAAGATAAAAGCCATCTTAGAAATGCCGCCTCCCAAAACCTTAAAACAACTAAGATCTTTTCAAGGGAAGTTGGCATATCTTCGACGCTTTATCTCGAACTTGTCGTGTAGGTGTCGACCTTTCTCGGCATTAGTTAAAAAGGACGCCAAATTTATTTGGGAAGAGAAATACCGGAGGGCCTTCGAGGACATTAAACAATATTTAATGACACCTCCCGTCTTAGCAGCCCCGGCCTCGAGTAGATCACTGATACTTTATACCGCGGCTTTAGACGACTCTCTCGAGCCTCGTTAGCTCTGTGTCAATGATGAGGGTAAAGAAAATGCTCTTTACTACCTAAGCCGTCGTTTACTTCCGACGGAAATAAGGTATCCCGCAATTGAAAAGCATTGTTTGGCCCCGATCTTCGCCGCTCAAAAGCTCGAGCACTACATGCTTTCTCATAAGGTCAACTCCGATTTCAAAATTTAATCCATTGCAATACTTCGATGACCCGTCCGACGCTTTCCGGCGGACTTGCCGCATGGTCAATGATATTATTGCAATTCGATATAACTTTCGTGCCTCTCCGTGCCGTAAAGGGACAAGTTCTAGCAGACTTCCACGCAGCACATCCTTTGCCAGCAGAATCGCCTCTCAATGATGACTTGCCAGATGAACAAATAATGAGCTTAGAAGACCCCTGATGATCGACGTTTGGAATTGTATTTCGATGGAGCATCTTCAGCACACAAAGACGGAGAATCGCAAGTGATAGTGCCTGGTAAGGCAGGGATCGGATTAATCTTTATAACACCGGAGCGGGGGATGTTAAGATACTCCTATCACTCGACGTAGCCGTGTACAAACAACGGCGTAATACGAAGCCCTCATAACGAGATTGGAATTAACTATTCAAATGGGGATAACAAACATCAACATCTACGGGGATTCGCAGTTAATCATTCAACAAATCGCCGGATAGTACAGAATTTTAAAGCCAAAACTCGAGCAATACTCCCAGTATGCCATGAAACTGTCGGAACAAATTCTGAATGTGACGATCTACAAAATTCCCAGAAAAGAAAACGCTTTAGCAGATGCGTTAGCCCGCCTCGCAAAAGAATTTGCTCGCTTGCAAGATGAATCGATGGAAGTGTCGGTTCATGGACGTCGAGTCCTATCACAACTCGACATAGACACAATACACAAATCGAAAAGGAAAAAGGATCAATTGCAGCGAAGTGACGTGAAAACACGAAGATTAGCGACAACCATTAATAGATTACCCGCAAACAGGAAAACTACCGTGACGATAGGTCGTTAGCCCATCGCATCAAGAAAAGAACTTTGTTCTATGCATTAATAAACAATACATTATACAGAAGGTCTTTTCGATCAAATGCGGCTAAGGTGCCAAGCGGTCCGAGGCCCGTGAAATTGTTAAAGAGGTGCATTCGAGACTCGTGGCGCTCACCGACGGGTCCGAAGATGAAAATGAAAATTAAAAGACTAGGTACTACTAGCCCTCGATGATGACCGACCGCATGAAAGTCGCCAAGAGCCGTCACCAATGCCAAGTACACGGAGTGGTTCTACACCAACCTCCAAATGTGCTACATCCGACAATTGCGTCGTGGCCATTCGAATGTTGGGGCACATATATAGTGGGTCCAATAGAACCACCATCTTCAAAAGGACATCGCTTCATTCTTGCGGCTACGGATCACTTTTCCAATGGGCAGAGGCGGCTCCACTCGTAGAAGTGAAAGCACTTCACGTGCTACAATTTTTCAAGAACCAAGTTGTCTACCGTTTCGCAGTGCCGCGCAGGATCATCTCGTATAATGGGTCAGCATTCGAAGCACGCAAATCAACAATTTTGTCGTGAGACACTGAATCGACCGGCGGTATTCAACAATTTACTACCCAAGAGCAAATGGCCCTGCCGAGGCTTTTAATAAAACTCTCGTTCAAATTTTAAAGAAGACTTTGGACGATAATAAGAGAAATTGGCACGAGAAATTGTTAGAAGCCTTATGGGCCTACCGGACAATCTTCATAACTCCTACTCAATCTACACCTTACGCTCTGGTGTATGGGTCCGAGGCAGTGTTACCTTTAGAGGTCCAAACTTTCCTTCACTCGAGATTGCAGCTTGCAAACAAAATCACGATGAAGAGAATGCCAAATTACGACTAGAAGAATTGGAAAGCCCGGAAGGAAAAAGACTTGCAGCACAGATAGAGAATTTAGAACTATACCAAGCTAAGATGGTTCAAGCCCATGACAGATTGGTCCGCCCAAGAACCTTCAAAGTTGGTGACTTAGTTCTCGTTCTCAAGAGACCTATCCTCGCACACCGCAAGATAGGAGGAAAATTTGAACCCACTTGGGAAGGACCGTTCGTGGTCGAGGCGGCTTACTCGGGAGGCTCCTACCGCCTAGTGAACTGCTAAGGGGAACGACATATGCTTCCGATCAATGGACGATACTTGAAGAAGTATTACGCTACCTGATGTTTTGAAGGAATGAATTCTTCATCCCTAGAAGCACGGGCGAAGTAATTACTTATGACTGGGTCCGAACCCAAAAATAATAAAAATGTGCTAAAATAAATAAAATCATGATGATAAAGTTTTCCTTGTTTTTTCTTCCATATCAAAATCTCTTTCCTGATCTTATCCCACTTCATTCCTGTTGAATTTAAGAATAAAATAAAAAAAAAACTGTCTTTAATAAACATTTTCTTAATGTTCTTGTTCTTAGTACAACCCCTGATCCTTTTCCTCTTCCTTTTGCAGGAAAATGTCGAACGGGCGGTTGGTCCTGAACTTTAGAAATGGCGTAAGCCTTGCACTTGATGAAAAGAGGGTGAAAGATGGAGCGATAATAGAGATTGACTCGCACTTCGCACCAGCGAGGCCCGCAATACGAGGAAAGTGACCGGGTCCCACCGATCGACGAGGAACCGCCCGGCCGACAAGCAATGAAAGTGGGTGGCCCAAGCCACCAATCCAGCAGCAAGAAAAGAAAAACAAACACTGAGGAGGACAAGAGAATCAAGTTTGTAGTTGCTACAGCAGAGGGCAGGCTTGTCAGCGTCGCGCCCACAGAAACTCAGGAAATACGAAGAGCTACTCTCACAACAACTCAACGAAGAAATAAAAATCGCCGTATCCGCAAGATGTTAACTTTTAGAAGGATGGATGACAGGAAAGCACCTTACCACTTCCAGCCAAACCCGGAGCTAGAGAGCCTCCGGCCTTACGAGCTGTGAGTTACATGGAAAATATCACACCTCCAACGTACATCCATACGGCAGCCTTGCCAAGGATGGCTTGGAAGGTGATGTTATTGACCATGTACCTCACTATTCAGACATGGATTTTTGACAGATTCCTTTTTGGATGGATCGACAAAGATTATACATAGTCCGTTTTGAGTCTATATGGATTGTATGAGATGTATTCCAGATCGAGTCGTATGATGTATCTTCAACACGATGGGAATGAAAGTGACCGTATCACATTTTTTGGCCTTCACCTCTTTTGTGCAAGTTGATTGGGAAACGCCATTAAAGTTAAATGAACTTCGAACAAAGAACATAAAAGAAACAAAAAGAATAAAAGAAAACTTTCCTTAAAAATCTAAAAGATGATAAACTCCAAATTCACGATAAAATAAAATTTGAATCGTTAAAAGTCAAACAAAATGACCACAAATTTTAAATCAAAATTCAAATTCAACCTTCCAAATTTCAAATCAAATCTCAATCGAATTCAAATTCAACCTTTCAAATTTCAAATCAAATCTCAATCGAACTCAAATTCGATTTTCCAAATTTCAAATCAAATCTCAATCAAATTTAAACTCAACCTTCTAAATCTGAAATCCAATCCGTTCTACTCTCTCCTTTGTCCAGGATGGAAGCGGTCGATTCCATCGACATGGAGCCGCGAGATTTTTATTCGGATCTAGTGGCAAGGAATTGTATCCAATCCAAACCAACAACTTTTGATCAACTCTTTTGAATGGGATATGTAGCACCTACATATTCCCTCCTAATCTATTTCTTTCCATGAAAGTCTTTTTAAACTTTCATGAAATTCTCAAAACACCGAAATTCCACACTCTTTAAATCAACACTACAAATCTTTGCAATATCAATTACATCAAATTCAAATTCTTGGGGTTGAGGATTTTACATCCGAGACTGCATTGCTTTAGGATTCTTTCCCTATCGCAATGAAATACATCAAAATTCAAATTCTTGGGGTTGAGGATTTTACATCCGAGACCGCATTGTTTTAGGATTCTTTCCCTATCGCAATGAAATACATCAAAATTCAAATTCTCGGGGTCGAGGATTTTACATCCGAGACCGCATTGCTTTAGGATTCTTTCCTTATCGCAATGAAATACATCAAAATTCAAATTCTTGGGGTCGAGGATTTTACATCCGAGACCGCATCGCTTTAGGATTCTTTCCTTATCGCAATGAAATACATCAAAATTCAAATTCTTGGGGTCGAGGATTTTACATTCGAGATCGCATTGCTTTAGGATTCTTTCCTTATCGCAATGAAATACATCAAAATTCAAATTTCTGGGGTCGAGGATTTTACATCCGAGACCGTATCGCTTTAGGATTCTTTTCTTATCGCAATGAAATACATCAAAATTCAAATTCTTGGGGTTGAGGATTTTACATCCGAGACTGCATTGTTCTAGGATTCTTTCCCTATCGCAATGAAATAGATCAAAATCAGATTTTTGGGGTTGAGGATTTTACATCCTAGACTGCATTGTTCTAGGATTCTTTCCCTATCCCAATGAAATACATCAAAATCAGATTTTTGGGGTTGAGAATTTTACATCCGAGACTGCATTGTGTTAGGATTCTTTTCCTATCACAATGAAATACATCAAAATCAAACTCTTGGGGTTGAGGATTTTACATCCAATACCGCATCGTTTTAGCATTCTCTTCCTATCGCAATGAAGCACACCAAATCAAACTCTCGAGGTTAAGGATTTTACATCCAATACCGCATTGCTCCGAGATCTCTCCTCATTGTAATGATTCGATCCAATCAATTCAATTTTCTTTTCGAGGTTGAAGATGTTACATCTAAAACCACAAAATTTCAATTTTCATTTCAAGTTCAAATCCCTTCAAATTAATTTCGACAAAACTTCAATCTAAATTAAAACTCCAAATCGAAATCTAAGCTCACACATCAAAACTTAAACCGAAACAAAATGAAATCTAAATCGAAATTCCCCGCATCATGTGATTTGGAATTCACCTCCTTTTCCTTTCCCTGCCGAGAATTCAAGAATCTCCAAGTCCCGCAGATATACTCGACACTCCCCACGGAAATTCTTCTACTTTGTCCTAAGTTTGTCACTGGACATCCGTGTTGGTTTTGTTGATCTTTTCGGTCAACGCCAATACGCGCGGTGTGCTTTGTTAGCACACCACACCTATCGGGGGTCCATTTGTTCACCTCATTTTCGATGAGGTCTTCTCTTCTTCAGTAGTACTTAGGATCTAGCCTTAAGCTTTTCCTTTCGACTATCCTAGAGGATTAGAATCGGGACCCACCATTTAGAAATTCAAACCACTTCTTAACTCCCCGCAAACTCCACAAACTTGATTGTAGACCCCTAATCACCTAGAGGGTCGGAACCAAATGCGGAAGTTTAAAGGATGAGTTCCTATAGACTCTTCGGCCTTAGGACCGCCCCGGGTGGCCCGGTCCTGGTGAAGGGCTGATTTACACACACTACACCTATACACTACACTTTCACACACCTCCTAAAACCACACCCACACCCAACTCGACCTCCCGACTCATAAAGGTGATTCACATGGATGGTCCTTAACCCCTAAAGCCCTCAGCAAGCAGAGTTAGTGAACAACATAGTGGGTGCCTCAAATGAGTCCCTTCATGACTCATGTGGGCTTGATATGGCTTCATGGCTCAACCAAAATGATTTCATTCCACTTACATTCACCCAATCTTCAATTTTCCAAATTTTCAATTTTGACCCCCGGGACCCTACACCCGCCTAACCTTACCCAAAACCCTCGAAATTACCCAAATTTCTCAAAATTTCCAAATCACCCAAAATTCCTCAAAAACAATCCCAAACATTCCTACATTACTCAAATTGATCATTCATACCCAAAAGTACCAAAAATTCCAAAAATACCTCTTAATACCCTCCAAATACCCAAAATACCCCTCTTAACCAAAAAAAATCCAAAAATTCAGAAAATTCCCAGAAAATTCCAGAAAATCCCAAATATTCCCAATTTCATTTTGTTCAACTACACCATGGGCCAATGTTGTCAATTTACCCTACTTTTATCAAAACCCCCAATTTGACCCATTTTAACCCAAAATGAACCCAATGTCAAACCAAACCTACCCAATTGACTCAAATTCTGGTCCAATTCAATTCTAGACTTCAATTCAACATCCCCAACACCAATCTAGGCCAAATACAAGTCCAATTTGATTGACATTTGGACCCAGTTTCACTTTTAGCCTTAAAGCCCAATTTGGACCCATGATCCAAACATGACCCAAACTAACCCAATTCAACTCCAATTAACCCCAAATCTTTTCTAAACCTTCCCTAACATCCCCACAAACAAAACACTAACATGATTTGCCCAAAATTTAGACCCAAACCCCATTCAAATTCAACCCAAAGCTAAAAGGCCCAATTTTCGACCTAAACCTAAACCTAGCCCAAATAGGCCCAAACCCCAAAATCAAAACCCAACCAAAGCCAAAACCTCTTTGAAACACTCCCATAAACATTTCCCAAAATTTATTTTACATCAATTTCAACCCTAACCCAACATTGGCCCAAGTTAGCCCAATTTGACCTATATTGGCCCATTCACCAAAGAGGCCCAAATCCAACCCCATTCAAACCTAAATCACTCTAAACTCATTTCAAATCACTCATGACATATCCCTAAACCAAACCCAACAATTATTTGACCCAAACTTCTACAAAATTCCCATCCATGAATCCATTCTTAAACCTAAAGGCCCATCCCCTTAGCCTTCCTAAAAGCCCATCAAAAATAATTTCAAAAGGGCCCAAAGCCCACATGACAATTCCCTATCATCATCCATTTGATAAGACCATCTCCTAAGTTCTAAATCCATGATAAAATAAATCCAAATCAAGCCATATGCCAAATTCCCATCAAAATGCCAAAATTTCCTTAAACCCATTTCCATGAAATTGACTCGGCTTTTCCCCAAGCCAAAGGTGAGCCATGAAACCATGCATGAGCCCCATAGGAGCCATGAGAGCCATGGAATCCACTTTCCACCTCACCAAACCACTAATGGCAAGAGAAGGGATCTCTTTCTTAAACCTTTCTTAAGCCCTTTTTACCTTAAACATGATACACTCTAAACCACACTTTGCCACCTAATCTTCGATGTGGACTTCACTACCTTTGGTAGGTTGACTCACATGATCCTCCCAGCTCCAAAATCGAACTTGGAAGGGTGCACCAAGCCCAAAATGGTGGGTTGACCCATTTGAACTCAAAGTGACCTTATCTCCATTCCATTTTAATCCAAGCCCTTTACACATGGCTAATGCTAATCGATCGCACTAAGCCCTAGCCCGACCTCCCCGATGACAACAATGACTCGACCCCGGCCGGCCGACCACCACGCCCGCCGGAAACCACCGTGCCGAGAGCTCACATGTGAGCCCAAACTCGGAATTCTCACCCGCCGAGCCGCCCCATGCCCAATGGCCACCATGGTCGTTCTTCTTGCCAAGAGCAACTCGATCCCAAGCCCTAACTCCCCCTGGGAGGCCCTCCACCCTCTCCTATTTAAACACCACCCCTTCTCGGCCATGGGAGGTGCTGAACCAAACCTTAAGGAAACTCTGCCAAAATCATTCCATATCACTCTCCACACATAGAGCACTTGATCCCCACTGGATTCCAGCCCCAATTCCCTCCAACTCGAGCTCAATTTTGAGCTCAAACTTCAGCACAAAAACCAGGACACTTCTCCACAATGGATCAATCCCCAAATTGACTGGTCCTACACCTTCACCAGACCAAGAGGAGAAGTTTCCCACTGAAAGCCCCATCTCCAGGCCACCCAATTGTCCCAGCCTCCAAGCTTTGTGATCGGCTGTGGTCACTTTCATAGCTAGGCAATTCACCAGGCCAAGGGACTTCATCTGGAGCTTTCTTGGACCCAATCGAAGGTGACACAACTCTCAGATCGAAGCTTCACTTCTCCGAGCAAAGGTATGAACTCACTCTTCTTCCCGAGCTTACGGAGATTCTCCATTTAATTTGAGTCAATTTAAATACATGTTTACCATATGGATGTGTTCGTCTCCTCAAGACGAATCCATAGAGCATAAGAACACGAAAATCCGTCGAGAATCGAGTGAGAAATTAGGGTTAGAAGGTCGACGGTCACGGGTGCACGGCAGTCTTAGATGATGACCATGAACCGTCGGATCGAGCGTGTATCGAGTGGACGGTCCGAATCGAGCCTGGACAACGCGTTGGTACGCGACCCGCGGGGCCCCGGATCGTCGAGTCGGATGGCGCCGCCGAATCGGGAGACGCCGCGTGGAGCTTTGGAGATGCCTAGGTTGACGCGGCGCCGCGTGGATAAGTAGAAAATTAGGGTATTTTCTTATTTATTTAATTCCCTAAACTTCAAAAATGCATAACTTTGTGTAGAAAAATCAAAAAATAAAATAAAAATACCCTCTCGCTCGAAGTGAACGTGAGGAGAATAATGTGGAAAAGAAATCATTTAATTTCATCAAGTATTTTATTTTTAATGATTTATTTACTCGTCCGCATTGTTTTAATTCTCCATGCATATAGGAAATTCACTATGGCATGAGACCATAGGGCTTTGAAGCCTCCGAATTTGGGAACATTCCCCGAATTTTCCAAAGTCAGAGGCCATCCCTATGAAGAATTATTGATTTTTCAATTCTAGGTCACTAGTCTGAGTATTTTAAATCTAATAATTAGCATGTTGTGAAATAAATTCTAGGAAAATTTGATGATGTTTCTTATGACCAGAAGACCCTAGGAAAAATAGGTTTTGAATTAATTCACTTGGAATAACCCTAATTGGCTTAAACACCCTAAATAGTTCTTTAATTAATTTGACTTGAAATCAATTCTCCACTAACCTTTAGGATTAGAGGAACCCACCATAAAAATTTGAAGTCAATTGGACTTCAGTTAGCCTCTACTAAATTGGTCGATTAAGCCATTTAGCCAATTTAAACTTTAAAAATTCATAACTTTCAAAGTACTTTTCAAAAATTCACCAAATTGGTTTTGGAGCCTCTCTGATATTAGGGAATTTAAGAAAATTAAAATTTTAATTTTCTAAAAAGTTGATTTTTTGTATTATTTTAATATTTTAATAATTAATAAAAAAATAAAAATCACAAAAATAATAAAATTCACCAAAATGTCACATTTTGAATTTTAGTCACTTAGGAACAAACCCCATATTTTTCTTAGGTCTCTATGATGAGTTATTAAATTTTAAAGCCCTAGGGTAATTTTAAAATAAAAAAATGTATTTTCTAGCATTTCCATTAAAATAATTCTAATAAATCAAAGAAAAATCAAAAAATTATAAAAATTGATTCTCTGATTTCCTTGATATCAGAGAGATTTTTTGAAAAATATAAAATTCATTTTTCAAACTTTATTTTATTTTTAAATTAATTAATACTCCAAAACTCAAAATAATTATAATAAAAAGAATATAATTCAAAAAATCACCAAAATTGGTCCAAGTGGTCCTCTGGTCATTTGAAATGTCCCATAATTTTCTTAAGGATAGAAACTTTTCCTTGGTCATGTTATTGAATTTTCCTTGGAAATCCCTATTTTCCACCAAAAATAATTACATAAATAAATTAAAATACAGAAAAATCACATTTTCTCCTCTCATGTCTTTATTGACATATGAGTGAAGTCATATAAAAATTTCAAGTTCATTTAAGCTCAATTTAGTGAGTTATGAAATTATTAAGCTTCAAGGGCAAAATGGTAATTAAAATTTTAACCCTTAATTAAAACTTTAGGTTTAATAAAATTAAAGAGTAAAATATTTGATCCTAATCTGACTTGGATGATTGAAATTTAATAATTAAAGTGTAGAAACCTATTAAGCAATTTAAAAATAATTAAAATAAACCTTAATAAAACAATTAATTAAATTTGGAAGAATAATAAAATTGGAATTATTAAAATAGTGGATATTATTAGGAAGAGATTTGTTCTTTAATTTAAGAATCCCTAAATTAATCATCTCAATAATATTTAATTCCTAATTAAAATGATAATTCAAACTTAAGATTTAAAATGCTAAAAGACTTAATCATTAAATTAAATTAAAGTTAAATTATTTAAATCAAACCCTTTTAAAATAAAACATTAAATTAAAATTAAAAAATTAAATTAAATTAAATTAAATTAAATTAAATTAAATTAAAACATATTAAATTAAATTAAATTAAAACACATTAAATTAAATTAAATTAAATCAAATTAAAATTTAATGAAATTAAATTAAATTAAATTAAATTAAATTAAATTAAATTAAATTAAATTAAATTAAATTAAATTAAATTAAATTAAATTAAATTAAATCAAATTAAATTAAATTAAATTAAATTATATTATATTAAATTAACTTAAATTAAATTAAATTAAACCACATTAAATTAAGTTACATCAAATTAAATTAAATTAAATATAACATCACCTAAGACATAAAGAATTCAAAAATAAATCTAAAACAACTTGAACACTATTCCAAACTTAAATCCACTAACTGAAATTAAATCAAATCATAAGTCACTTGAACATCAATTTGCCCTCGAAAGCTTTTGTCATCATAACTCCTAGATCGTAACGTTAAGTGAAGTGTTACATCACTTATGGGATATTCAAATGTCCTAGTTCACCGAGCAAGATAACAAACTTAAACTCCCGGACGATTAATTTATTTGTATAATTAAATTCTCTTGGACTTAAAATAATCCTAGAAATGTTGAAAAGATGTTTAAGACTCGTCTTAAGCACTTCCTCGATATGATAGGATATTTATAAGAACAATTAAACTTAATTGTTCTTTCGACGAAGAAAATCGTCCTCAAACCAAAATACAAGAACCTAGACGTCATAGGAGATGACTAGCTATAGGATTAGGAACTTGGTAGAAAACCATAACCCTTCCCTTAGCTTTACCTAGGAATCTGTTTTAAATGCTTAAATATTCTAATTGCGCTTTAAGTGCAGCTTGGGATGACGGGAAGACCCTCCGTGTACGCTTTTATTTTATTGCAATTTACCTTATTGTAATTTATTTAATCGCATCGCACTTACTTTTCTTGCATGATAAACAACTGTTGCATGAAAACCCACACCTTTAGGATAGTCCCTAAAACTGAAACCAAAACTAAAGTAAAAGTCATTGCAAGATAAAATTCACCACCACAACATTTCAAAATATAAAACAACTCAAAATTTAATCACAAACGGAACAACAAAACTACAACTACAACTAAATTAAAACGTCTTGTTGGATGATCGGGAATACCTCGGATGATGTAATCTACGTGTTGCTAACGGGATTTCCCACTTGTCTAAATGAAAGTGTGGAACTCATTCGATTGAGTTTAGCAAATTCATCCGGACTAAGTGAATCCGATAAAAATAACGATGCCGGAAGGATGGAACCGTGGGATCTTAACCGGTGTTGTTATAATCAACTTTAAGATTTGTTTCAATTAAAACATAAAAAATACTTAGAAATTAAGACTTTCTCTAAACCATAACACTTCTCTCATCTCCTGATTTATGATTTCTAAAACTAAACCTATGCAACAACAAGGAGCTCGGAGCATGGTGGGCAGCACGGCCATCGTCATCAGGCAAAACCTAAGTCTACTCTGCAAGAAACTTTCTTAGAATTAAATAACCAAGCCATAGGACTTCGAGGTAGCTTGCCTAGTGCAACATAAATCCTCAACTCTTCGTTAGGCATTTGCATGATCGTATCATGTAAATTAAGCCCTAACCGGTCTTAGACTCCGAGGTGATCGTTCGGTACGACATAAACCCTCATATCTTCGAGGCTATTTGTATGATTTTATCATACAAATATAAGTCCTAATTAATTAAAATTGGCAAGATCAAAACATTAAATAAACATTAGGATTTTCCTAAATTCAAGCCAAACAATAGGATAGTCGGGAAATTACCGAAGTTCGCTTTGAATCTGTGATTTCTCCTACCTTGCTTCCTTTGAATTCCCAAAACAAAATGTTTCAAATTTGATCCATTCCCTATTGAAATTCCAATATTCAATCCTCGAAAACTTAAACTTTGAAATTCTTGAGAGCGTAACTACCGATTATTATCGAGAGTTTTCTTAGGTGATTCCCATCACTTAAGATGTAATTAACTATAGGGGCTTGCCCTTATAGGGAATTTTAAGAACCTGAGTAATATAAACCCCGTCTAATGTCTTCATATTAAGCGTGGGAATTTGTCGGCTTATAAAATTGGTTCGCGGACCAAACGGACGTCACTAAACTTTTCTAGTTTATTTAATCGAGCCTCATTATCAAGCAGATGTGTCCATTCTTCGGGATAGATACACGGTTTGTGGTGTGGTGCTCGTTTATATAAACTATTCGGGATGTAAGATCAGTTTGACTTCATATCTTAAAATTTTTTAAAATTATTTTCAAAATCAAAACACTACTTTCCAAATTATATATATATGTAAATTAAATTTAAAATTCGCCGACAACTTCTGTAGGCGACCCCTTTTAAAAAAATACAACACTCAACCTAAAAATTTGCCGACAATGTCATCATCAAAATTACCATAAGTTTCATATTCTAGCCTCGATAAATTATCAACGATTTTTTTATCAGTAACTTTCCTATCTACAAATTCAAAACTAAATTCTTTCATTAGTTTCTTTAGAACATTTTAAAACTTTTGTTAAATGGTCTAAACATGAATCAAAGGAAGTTCCAAAAATTGGGAAATCATCCATGAAAACCTCAATTCCTTTCTCAATTGAGTCGCAAAAAATAGACATCATGCACTGCATTGCATAAACCAAAGGGAATTCTTCTAAAAGAAAAAGTCCCATAAGGACTAGTGAATGTTGTCTTATCTTGATCCTTCGGAGCTATATGTATTTGACAATGCCCAGAATATCCATCCAAAAAGCAGAAATAGTAATGCCTAGCTAATATATCCAACATTTAATTTAGAAATGGTAGAGGAAAGTGATCTTTCCTAGTGGCTATATTTAATTTTTTATAATCAATACATATTCTCGCCCTAGAGACTTGTCTTGTTGGAATTAATTCATTCCGTTCATTCATAATTACAGTCACTCTCCCTTTCTTAGGAACACATTGAATTGGACTAACCCAAGCACTGTCATAAATAAGATAAGTAATTCTAGCATCCAACCACTTTAAATTTTCCTTTTTAACTACTTCTTTCATGATAAGGTTCAATCTTCATTGAGGATCAGCTCTAGACTTACGATCCTCTTCCATTAAAATTTTGTGCATACAGATTGAAGGGCTAATTTCTTTAATATCAGCTAATGTACATACATAGGTTTTCTTATAATTTCTTAATGTATCTATTAATTTCTCTTCCTAATCTTCAGTTAAATCTGAGCATATTATAATAGGTAATTTAGATGAATTTCTTATAAAGGCATACTTTAAATGGAAGGGAGAACTATCATCTCAAGTTCAGGAGTTTTTTCAATATATGGAATAAGACTTTTACTATTCTTAGTAGCATATTCAAAAATTTCTTGAACATAATTTGAATCCTCAGTGTTTATCTCGATTAATTTTTCCTGAAAATCAATATCATTTTCATCTTCTAGTTCTTGTTGTATTGTTTTTTCTTCACAAAATTCTCAAAAATGGCCACCAATTACATAATTAAGAGTCTTCATTCTATAACATTCATCGTCTTTTTCTTTTTTTGGATATTTCATAGACTTCAACACATTAATAGTAACTTCCTGGTCATTAACTCTCATGGTTAACTCTCCTTTTTACACATCTATCATAGCTCATCTAGTAGCAAGGAAAGTCTTCCTAAAATGATAGGTATTTTTTTATCTTCCTCCAATATCTAAAACAATTAAATCCAAAGGAAAAATAAATTTATCTACCTTTTCCAATACATCTTCTATACTCCCTTAGGATATGTGATAGATCGATCAACTGACTGCAAAGTTACAGTAGTAGAAGAAAGCTCTCCTAAACTTAAATTTCAAACTATAGATAATGGCATGAGGTTAATGCTTGCTCCTAAATAACATAAAAACTTTCCACGAAAACTATCTCCAACAGTACTTGGAATAGTGAAGCTAGCAAGATCTTTAACTTTGTGAGGGAGCTTTTTCTGAATTATTGCATTGAATTCTTCACTTAGTGCAATAGTCTCATGTTCTACAAACTTCCTCTTCTTAGTTAAAATCTCTCTCATGAACTTCATATAACTATGCATTTGTTATAGTGCTTCAGAAAATAAAATGTTGATTGTTAACTTCTTAAATATCTCTAGAAACCTGACAAATTGTTGATCAAGCCTTTCTGTCTAAGTCTCTGAGGAAATAATGGTGGTGGTCTTTCTAAATTAATCTTAAGTGGATAGGTAGATTTTTCTATCTCTTTAGGAATATTTTCTTCATGTTTTTTAGTTTCTTCCATCTCAACTTCAATTTATTTTTACACTTCAATCTCTAACTGCTTACCACTTCTCAACTTGACAGCTTTAACTTCTTCATTATTTTTATCTTTATGATTAACTTCAGTGCTAGTAAGAAGTGTGTCCTGAGGCCTATTGCTAAGTAATTTAGCCATTTGTCCCAATCAATTCTCTATATTTGTTACAGCAACATTTAAAATTTGTAATTAATTCCCAATTTGTAACACCACTTCATTTGTCGATTATTATTAAATCTAGGAGGATAAGAAGGTCCATATTTAAAGTTACCCTGGTTGTTTCAGATTTCTAATGGGTTTGCTTGGTTGTTCCCCCATTGTTGATTTCCATCACTAGAATTATTATTCAGTTAAAGTTATGGTAGTTTTTCCAACTTGGGTTGTAATAGTTAGAATATGGGTTATTGGGTCTATTATTAATAGCATTTAAAGTCTCATATGATGGTTGAGAATCAATCATTTGTCCTAATGAATTTTCTTCAATCACATTAGGTGTTTGAGAAAAGTTCATTCCAAATTGATCTAATTTCCAAGATATCGTAGCAACTCGAGATGTTACCATTGAAATTACATCATTATCATGAATACTGGCTACTTTCTTAGGATTTACCCTTTCAGGGGCATTGAAAATTATTAATAGCCGTTTCTTCTAATATGTCGTATCTTCATCAAATGGATTTGACTTTAATGAACAACCAGCAGCAACATCTATAATAGATTTAAGGGATCCTACTAACCGGTTATAAAATGTTTGAATTATTAACTATTATGGAAAACATGATTTGGACACTTCTTGATGAGTTCTTTGAATCATTCCCAAGATTCATAAATTGACTCACCTTAATACTGAGTAAAGTAGGTAATATCACTTCTAAGTTTAGCAGTTTTTTAAGGCAGAAAAATATTTAGCCAAGAAGTTCTGTGCTAACCCATGTTCTAATAGATCCAGGGGCTAATGAGTTTAACCACATCGTAGCTTTATCCCCTAAGGAAAAAGGAAAATTCTAAGTCTTACCGTTTGATACGTCGACGTACTTAAATGTAGCATAAAGTTCTAAGAAACTTGCTAAATTTAAACTTGGATCCTCAAACGATGTTCCCCAAACTAATTGTTTTGTACAATTTGTATAATAGCATGCTTAAGTTCAAATGAGTTAGCCTCTACAGTAGGGGCTTGTATACTTAAATTAATTTCATATGCTGTAGGATTTGCATAGTCCCTTAACGATCTTTGTATGTTATGATGTTCATTTTCAGTTGTTTGATTATCAATGTTATTATGTGATGTGTTCGCCATTTCTTATAAATTGTGAGGTTTTTTTTTGTTTTCTAATTTTTCTTATCATTCTCTCTAACTAGGAATTGTAAAGCACAAAATCTTTAGATCCCAAACTTCACATACAAAACTTAAAAACTTAGAAAATAAACAAAAAAACTCTTTAAAAAATCTTTGATTTTCCCTCTTTATTAAAAAATTTCAAATTTTTGGTTTTTCTAGATTTTTAATTTTATATTTTTCAAATTAAAATACTAAAATGAAAATTAAATAAACCTGAAGTTTAAATAAAAAATTTCTAAGTTGAAAGGTTTCGTCTCGGTCCTCGAAAACGGCGCCAAAAACGAATTACGCAGATATTTATATTCCAATAGGTGGCCATATTTTAGCGGTTAGTGTGAACAAATAAAATGATTTAAGAAATAAATAATAAGCTTTCACACTGGGGTACTACACAAGTATACATATCATTCAAGTAATAAAGAGTTTTCCTTAAGAACCCAAGTGTCAATCCTATGGGGAAAGCTGTAACTTCTATAATGACTTCATGATATTTTAACTTAAAATGCAGAAAATATTCTAGTAAAATACAATAGAAAATTTAGGTTACTAAATTCCTGCAAATTCTAATTCTAAGCAAAAATAAAATGCAGAAATTATAAACTAATTAAATATATAAAAGTTCAAATTATGCCAAGAATATTTCCCCTTGCACTTAATTCATAATCAGTGTTGGAATCAAAAAGTTTAAAGGTTTAAATGTTGTATAGTGACAAATAGGAGCATTCCTATTCTTTAACCTCTCCCGAGTGCATAAAGAACATTGACTAATCTAAAGTAAGTTCTAGCTTGTGTGGTAGTGCTGGGTAGATTCTAGCTTGCCACTTCTCGATTAACCACTGGGCATTATCTATAGGAACATTAGGGACTCTAAGTTCCAAATTTAGACCACATTGGTAAAGGTTATAGCTTGTTAAGCTAGAAACATCAATTATGCATTCATCAAGAGTTATCTTCCTATCTATTTTCACTCCCCTTAGATTTTCCTTTCCTCGTAAGGTTAGTGCGGTACTCACTAATTAGGTGAAATCATAGCCCTCTTGAGTCATTATGTTTTGCAACGAATTTTAAAATCACAAATGGTTAGTCTTCAAGTTAAATGAAGAACTGGTGAAAATACCATCACAACTTATGGAATAAAAGAAGATTTGAACTAACTAAATCCTCCACATTATTACTTTATTGTAAGAAAAGAAAGAAATTAAACTACTTAGAACTCATGGGGATAACACAAAAAAAACATGATTTATATTAAAAGCCAAGTCTTATCAACAAAAGCTTAAATACAAATACAAGTACTTATCTTAGACTCCTCGCTAAGCAATTCCTGAGGTTCCTTTCAAGGTATCTCCAAACTCTTCTTACATAATCAAGGACTCTCCTCTCTTATACAAAATTTCACCCCTACTAACTCACGCACCCTTGAGAGCCCCATTTTTGACTAGCTAATGTCCCCATGTTATAAAGCTCTGAAAATAACCAAGAGTCACTTCATGCACCTCTTTAAAATTCATCCAAATTCATTAAACCAAAGTCAAAATTGCTTATGGAGCTATAACGATAAACTGGGATGCTATGGCACCTCTTACGTTGAGCACTGACGCAATGGCGCTAAAAGCTGGCGTTATAGCGCCAGATCATGTGGTGTTATTTTTTTGCTCCATTTTTTTCCTTATTTTGCTCCATTTTCTCTAAAGCTCCATTTCCTGTACCTAAAACCAAAAACATACAAATTATCTTCCTTTAAAATGCAATATCATATAAAGTAGACATTAGATATATATAAAAAGGTAGGCGATTCTTAGGCATGTCAGTAGCGAGGATCAACAATATCACTAGCCTGTCTAATGGATGAGATGTTGGACTACTGACACGCCTAAAATATATACATTTTTTGCTATATCATTTTACTCATTTTTGATGATATTACACTTTAAATGAAGGTATTTTATATGTTTTTTGGTTTTAGGTACAAGAAATGGTGTTTGGAGCAAAAGGAAGCAAAAACGGTGCAATTTGGAGCAAAAACGAGCAAGAAATGAAATTTTGCCCTCACACCTTTCGATAAGTCTTTTGATGTTTAATCTCATTTACACTTCTTGAATATTTTTGAATGATATTACACTTTAAAGAAAGGTTGTTTTTATGCTTATTTTGTAGGGCTATCTGTTACGAAGGCAACGCAACTGAAACGGGGCAAATCAGAGCTGAAACGGAGCCAAACGGAGCAAAATGGTGGAGCTGCGTAGGATGGGCGCCGGGGGCGCCCAAATCGGCGCCGACAGCGCCAGAAGCCCGAGACCATGAAAATAGGGCACCGGCAGAGCCCTATTCAGAGCCGGCAGTGCTCCGGACGGTTGGGATGCGATATTAGGCGGTTTTTTGCCAAATACATTGAACATGGACGCTTTTTGGAAGGTTTCTTCATGCACCTTTTGGGAAATTCGTCCCTACATTAGTTTAAACCGAATTTGAAGGCAAAAAAAGAGAGGAGAAGTTACAAAAATGTAGAGAATGATTAGAGATCTTAGAATAGGAGTAGAAATGTAGATTTCTACCCTTTTGGAGAGATAGGAGAGAGGATTTTGAGAGAATATGTAAGAGATTGTTCTAGCATTGCATGGATCGACGGGAGACTTTGTGTGGGTGATTTTCATTTTTCTTTCAAGGGGAAAAAACTAAGCATTGTGTTATTCATTATCTTATGATTTTGTAAACACTTATTTTATGGATTTGCTTTGAAATGATGTTTTCCGTTGTGTTTTCTTCGTGCTTTGCGATGTCTTTCACTTACTCTTTCTTCTTCTTTGGAAATAGCGGCATAAGAAGATTATGTCATTGTTTTCATTCTACATTTCTTTTGAGTAGGATTCATGTTTAGGATATTGGGATGCATACAAGAAGAAGTTTTAATTATAAATGTGATGGTTTTTACTTACACTTCATTTACATTACAATAAGGGCCCATTGTAGTATTAAAATTCATTGTAATTGCAAGGGTGGTGTAACTCTCAACAAAGTGGAACCACATTCAATGTTCGTGAATGAATTGCGTAGTTCATGGGGATTGAGTGTAAAAAAATTGGGAAATATGGTTTCATGGGCGTCGAATTGGAGTGTCGGCATATTTTTTAGGTTATGTGTTGTATTTTTGAAAAGAGAGTCGCCTACAAAAATTGTCGGCGAATTTTAATTTAACTTAAATAAATAATTTGAAAAGTAGTATTTGATTTTGAAAATAATTTTGAATTTGAAAATTTTAAGATATGAAATCAAACTGATCTCACATCCCGAATAGTTTATATAAACGAGCGCCGCACCACAAACCGTGTATCTATCCCGAAGAATAGACACACTCGCTTGATAATGGGGCTCGATTAAATAAACTAGAAAGGTTTGTGACATCCGTTTGGTCTCGCGAACCAATTTTATAAGCCGACAAATTCCCCGCTTAATATGAAACTATTAAACAGGGTTTATATTACCCGGGTTCTTAAAGTTCCCTATAAGGGCAAGCCCCTATAGTTAATTACATCTTAAGTGACGGGAATCACCTAAGAAAACTCTCGATAATAATCAATAATTCTCGCTCTCAAGAATTTCAAAGTTTAAGTTTTCAAGGGGTTGAATTTTGGAATTTCAATGAGGAATGGATCAAATTTGGAACATTTTTATTTTGGGAATTCAAAGGAAGAAAAGTAGGAGAGATCACGGATTCGAAGCGGACTTCGGTAATCTCCCGATTATCCTATTGTTTCGCTTGAATTTAGGAAAGTCCTAATGTTTATTTAATGTTTTAATCTTGCCAATTTAGTTAATTAGGGCTTATATTTATATGATAGAACCATACAAATTGCCCGGAAGATGTGAGGGTTTATGTCGTATCGGACAACTACCTCGGAATCCTAAGACCAGGTTAGGGCTTAATTTGCAATGCAAATGCCTAACGAAGAGTCGAGGATTTATGTTACACTAGTGCAAACTACCTCGAAGTCCTATGGCTTTGTTATTTAATTCTAAGAAAGTTTTGTTGATGTAGGTTCAAGTTTTGCCGACGACGATGGCCGTGCTCGCCCACCATGCTCCGAGCTCCTTGTTGTTGCAGAGGTTTAGTTTTAGAAATCATAAATCAAGAGATGAGAGAAGTGTCTCGGTTTAGAGAAGTCTTAATTTCCAAGTGTTTTTTGTGTTTTAATTAAAACGGATCTTAAAGTTGATTAAACAGAACCGATTAAGATCCCACGGTTCCGTCATCCCGCACCGTTATTTTCATCGAATTCACTTAGTCCGGATGAATTTGCTAAACTCAACTAAATGAGTTCCGCACTTTCATTTAGACCGTGGAAATCCCGTTAGCAACACGCGGGTTACATCATCCGAGGTATTCCCGATCATTCAACGAGACGTTTTAATTTAGTTGTAGTTGTAGTTTTGTGTTCTGTTTGTGATTAAATTTTGAGTTGTCTTATATTTTGAAATGTTGTGGAGGTGAATTTTATCTTGTAGTGTCTTTTAATTTAGTTATGGGTTTCGCTTTTGGTTTCGTCCTAAAGGTGTCGGTTTTCATGCAACCGTTGTTTATCATGCAAGAAAAATAAAGTGCGATGCGATTAAATAAATTGCAATAAAATAAATTGCAATAAAATAAAAGCGTACCCTGAGGATCTTCCCGTCATTCCAAGCCGCACTTAAAATACGGTTAGAATATTTAAGCAAGTTCCTAGGTAAAGCTAAGGGAAAGGTTTATGGTTTTCTACCAAATTCCTAATCCTATAGCTAGTCGTTTCCTATGACGTCTAGGTTCTTTGTGTTTTTGGTTTGAAGACGATTTTCTTCATCAAAGAACAATTAAGTTCAATTGTTCTTGTAAATATCCTATCATATCGAGGAAGTGCTTAAGAAGAATCTTAAACATCTTTTCAATATTTCTAGGATTGTTTTAAGTCCAAATGAATTTAATTGTGTAAATGAATCCATCGTCCGAGGTTTTCAAGTTTTGTTAACTTGCTCAGTGAACTAGGACATTTGAATGTCCTATAAGTGAAGTAACATTTCATTTTAATGTTCTATTTAGGAGTTATGATAACTAAGGCTCCTAAAGCAAAATGATATTTAATGATTTGTGATTCATATTTAAGTTCAAATTAATGATTTAAGTTTGGAATAGTGTTCAAGTTATTTTAGATTTATTTCTTCATGTCTTAAGTGAGGTTATTTAATTTAACTCAATTTAATTTAATTTAATTTATTTTAATTTAATTTATTTAATTTAATTTGATTTGATTTAATTTAATTCAATTTAATTTATTTGATTTAATTTCTTAATTTAATTTAATTTAATTTTAATTTAATTTAATTTAATTTTTAATTTAATTTAATTTAATTTAATTTAATTTAATTTAATTTAATTTAATTTAATTTAATTTAATTTAATTTTATTTTATTTATTTATTTAATTTAATGTATTTAATTCATTTAATTTAATTTAATTTGTTTATTTAATTTAACTTAATTTTAATTTAATTTAATGCAACTTTTAATCTTAATTTAATTTAATTTAATTGAGATTTTTTTTTGAAAGAGTTTAATGATTTAATTTAATTTAATGATTAAGTCTTTTAATATTTTAAATTTGAGTTATCATTTTAATTAAGAGTTGAGTATTAATGAGATGATTAATTTAGGGATTTTTTAAATTAAAGAATAAATCTCTTCCTAATAATATCCCTATTTTAATAATTCCAAATTTATTATTCTTCCAAATTCAATTAATTATTTAATTAAAGTTTAATCATTTTAAATTGCTTAATGGGTTTCTATCCTTTAATTATTTAATTTCAATCATCCAAATCAGATTAGGATCAAATATTTTACTTGTTAATTTTTTTTATTAGACCTAAAGTTTTAATTAAGGGTTAAAATTTTAATTACCATTTTGCCCTTTAAGCCTAATAATTTCATAACTCACTAAATTGAACTCAAATGAACTTGAAATTTTTATGTGACTTCACTCATATGTCAACAAAGACATGAGAGGAGAAAATATGATTTTTCTGCATTTAATTTATTTATATAATTATTTTTAGTAGAAAATAGAGATTTTCAAGGAAAATTCAATAATATGACCAAGGGAAAGTTTCTGTCCTTAAGAAAATTAGGGGACATTCCTACTGACCAGAGGATCACTTGGACCAAATTTTGTAATTTTTTGAATTATATTTTATTTATTAGAATTATTTTAATTTCTGGAGTATTAATTAATTTAAAAATAAAATAAATGTTGAAAAATAAATTTTATAATTTTTAAAATTCTCTCTGATATCAAGGATTCCAGAGAACCAAACTTTACAATTTTCTGATTTTTCTTTGATTTATTATAATTATTTTGGTGAAAATGCTAGAAAATACATTTTTTAATTTTAAAATTACCCTTGAGCTTTAAAAATTAATATCTCACTAAATAGACCCAGGAAAAATATGGGACCTGTTCCTAAGTGATTAAAATTCAAAATATAACATTTTAGTGAATTTTATTATTTTTGTGATTTTTATTATTTTTTAATTATTAAAAAATATTAAAATAATATTAAAAATCAACTTTTTTAGAAAATTGAAATTTTAATTTTCTTAAACTCCCCTGATATCAGAGAGACTCCAAAACCAATTTGGTGAATTTTTGAAAGATATTTTGAAAGTTATGAATTTTTAAAGTTTAAAATGGCTAAGTGGCTTAATCAACCCAATTAGTGGGGCTAACCAAGTCCAATTGACCTCAAATTTTTATGATGGGTTCCTCTGATCCTAAAGGTCAGTGGAGAATTGATTTCAAGCCAATTTGATCTATGGTTAACTCTAATTAATTAGAAACCTATTTTGGGTGTTTAAGCCAATTAGTGGTTAATCTCAATGAATTAACTCAAATCCTATTTTTCCTAGGGTTCTCTGGTCATAAGGAACATCACCAAATTTTCCTAGAATTTATTTCACAACATGCTAATTTTTGAAATTAAAATACTTAAAACAAGCAACATGCATTTGAAAAATCAATAACTTCTCATAGGGATGGCCTCTCGACTTCGGAAAATTCAGGGAATGTTCCCAAATTCGGAGACTTCAAAAGCCCTATGGTCTCATGCCATGGTGAATGGTATACATGCATGGAGAATTAAAACAATGCAGGGAGTAAATAATTAATTAAAAATAAAATACTCGGACAAAATTAATTAATTTCTTTTCCACATTATTCTCCTCCGTTCACCGAGCAAGGGGGTATTTTTATTTTATTTTTGTGATTTTTCTACACAGAGATATGAATTTTCCAAGTTTAGGGAATTAAATAAATAGGAAAATACCCTATTTATCTACTTATCCACGCGGCGCCGCGTCAACCTCGGCAGCCTCCGAAATGCCGCGTGGCGCGCTCCCATTCGACGCCGCCATCCGAGTCGCAGCCCGGGCCCCGCGGTTCTCGTACCGTCTCCCGGTCCGACGCCATCCGAGCCGTCCGTCCGCGCGTGTATTAAATGGACGCGCATCCGTTCATCGTCCATGACCGGTGTGATCCCGTGACCGTCCACACTCTAACCCTAAGAACTCACTCGATTCTCAATGGATTTTCGTGTTCTTATGCTCCATGGATTCGTCTTGAAGAGACGAACACATCCATACGGTAAACATGCATTGAAATTAAGGCATTTGAAATGGAGAATCTCCAGAAGCTCGGGATGAAGAATTAGCTCATACCTTTGCTCAGAGAAGTGAAGCTTCGATATGAGAGTTGTTGCACCTTCGATTGGATCCTGGCAAGCTCCGGATGAAGTCTCCCGGTCCAGTGAATTGTCTAGGTTGAACTTCGACCACGAGCTCGATCACAAAGCTTGGAGTCCGGAGCAACCGGGGTGGCCCGGAGATGGGGCTTTTGTCGGTGGACACCTTCCTCGGTCCAGTGAAGGTGTAGGACCAATCAATTTGGGGATTGGTTCACCGTGGGAAGTGTCCCGGTTTTGGGCTTGGATTTCAACTCCGAAATCGAGCTCGCGGAGAAGAAATGGCAGGGGGATCTCACTGGGGATCAAGTGCTCGTGTATGAGGAGGGGTCTGGAACAATTTTGGCAGAGTTTTGGCAAGGTTTGTGCAACTCTCTTCTCATGGCCGTGAGGGGGTGGTGTTTAAATAGGCATGGCTGGAGGCTCTCCCAGGGGTAGTTAGGGCTTGGGATCGAGCCGCTCCGGTGAGGAGAAGAACGACCATGGTGACCACTAGGCATGGGGCAGCCTCGGCGAAGGGAGAATTCCAAAGTTTGGCTCCTCCCAAGGTTTCGGCCATGGTGTTTTCCGGCGACTGGGGTGGCTGGCCGGCAGGCATGGGTCACCCTCAGGTCCAGGTGGGTCAGGGTTAGAGGTTTGTGCAATCAATCGCCACTCGCCATGTGTAAAGTGGCCGAATTAAAATGGAATGGGGAAGAGGTCATTTTGGCTTCAATTTGGTCAACCCATTGGTTTGGGTTGGGTGCACCTCCCCATGGCCTCGATTTTGGGCCGAGAGGATCGGTTGGGTCGACCAAGAGAGAATGGTGGAGTCTCCATCAAGGATTAGGTGGCAAAGCATGGTTTAGAGTGTGACATGCTTAAGGTAAAAAGGCTTAATGAAAGGTTAGAAAAGGAGCCCCTCCTTTTACCATTAATGGTATGGTCACATGCCAAACTTTCATGGCTTCCTATGGCTTGTGAATGGCTCATGCATGCTCCATGTGGCTTAGTGGAAAAGTTTAGTCAATTTCATGAAAATGGGTTTTAAGAATTTTGGACATTTGGTGTAAAATTTGGATGGTTTGTCATATGGCTTTGTTTAGAAAGATTTGATTGCTGATTTAGGACTTAGGGATGATTTTAATTAAGTGAGGATGAGATGAGATTGTAATGTGGGCTTTAGGATGGGCTTTAGGATGGGCTTGGGCTTTTGAGTTTGGTTTGGAATGGGCTTTTGAATGTCCTTTAGAAGTGGGCTTTTAGATGAAAATTTTGCAAAGGGCCATGCTAAATAAATGTTGGGTTTAGTTTAGGGATGTGTCATGAGTGGTTTGGAGTCGATTTGGTGTGATTTGGGTTTGAGTTGGGTTGGATATGGGCTTTTTGATTTTGGGTTAAATTTGAGTGGGGTTTGGATCAAAGTTTTGGGCAAATCATGTTAGTGTTTTGTTTATGGGGATGTCAAGGAAGGTTTAGAAAAGATTTGGGGTTAATTGGAGTTGAATTGGGTGAGTTTGGGTTAGGTTTGGGTCATAGGTCCAAATTGGGCTTTAAGGCCAAAAGTGAAATTGGATCCTAATGCCAATCAAATTGGGCTTGTATTTGGTCTAGATTGGTGTTGGGGATGTTGAATTGAAGTTTAGAATTGAATTGGACCAGAATTGGGGTCAATTGGGTAGATTTTGTTTGACATTGGGTTTACTTTGGGTTAAAATGGGTCAAATTGGGGGTTTTGACAAAAGTGGGGTAAATTGACAAAATTGGCCCATGGTGTAGTTGAACAAAATGAAATTGGGAATATTTGGGATTTTCTGGAATTTTCTGGGAATTTTCTGAATTTTTGGATTTTTGGGTCAAAAGGGGTATTTTGGGTATTTGGGAGGTATTGGGGGGTATTTTGGGATTTTTGATATTTTTGGATATGGATGATCAGTTTGAGTGATGTGGAAATGTTTGGGATTGATTTTGGAGAATTTTGGGTAATTTGGAAATTTTTGAGAAATTTGGGTAGTTTCAAGGGCATTTGGTAGGGTTGGTGGGTGTAGGGTCCCGGGGGTCAAAAATTGAAAATTTGGAAAATTGAAGATTTGGTGAATGTAAGTGAAATGAAATCATTTTTGTTGAGCCATGAAGCCATATCAAGCCCACATGAGCCATGAAGGGACTCATTTGAGGCATTCACTATGTTGTTCCTAACCCTCTTAGCCAAGGGCTTAGGGGTTAAGGACCATCCATGTGAATCACCTATATGAGTCAGGAAGTTAAGTTGGGTAAAGGTGTGCTTTAGGAGGTGTGTGAAAGTGTAGTGCATAGGTGTAGTGTATGTGTAAGTCAGCCCTTCACCAGACCAGGCCACCCAGGGCAGTCCTAAGGCCAAAGAGTCCTATAGGAACTCATCCTTTAAACTTCCACATTTGATTTCAACCCTCTAGGTGATTAGGGGTCTATAGTCAAGTTTGTGGAGTTTGCAGGGAGTTTAGAAGTGGTTTGAATTTCTAAAAGGTGGGTCCCAATTCTAGTCCTCTAAGATAGTCAAAGGAAAAGCCTAAGGCTAGATCCTAAGTACTAAAGAGAAGAAGAGAATACCTCATCAAAAATGAGGTCAACAAATGGACTCCCAATAGGTGTGGTGAGTCGACGGAGCACACCGCACGTATTGGTGTTGACCGAAGCGATCAACAAGACCAACACGGATGTCCAAGTAACAAACTTAGGACGAAGTAGAAGAATTTCCGCTGGGGAGTGTCAAGTATATCTCTGGAACTGGAGATTCTTGAACTCTCGCTGGGGAAAGGAAAAGGAGGTGAATCCCAAATAACATGATTTGGGAGAAATTTCGATTTAAATTTTGTTTTGTTTCATGTTCAAGTCATGATGCGTGAGTTTAGATTTCAATTTGGAGTTTTAATTTAGATTGAAGTTTAGTTAGGATTAATTTGAAAGAATCTGATTTGAAATGAAAATTGGAATTTTTGAAGTTTTAGATGTAACATCTTCAACCTCAAAAGAAGATCGAACCGATTGGATTGAGTCATTGCAATGAGGAAAGACCTCAAAATAATGCGGTACTGGATGTAAAATCCGTAACCTCAAGAGTTTGATTTGATGTATTTCAGTGCAATAGGAAGAGAATCCTAAAGCAGTACAGTCTTGGATGTAAAATCCTCGACCCAAGAGTTTGAATTCGATGTATTTCAGTGCAATAGGAAGAGAATCCTAAAGCAGTGCAGTCTTGGATGTAAAATCCTCGACCCAAGAGTTTGGATTGATGTATTTCAAAGTGCAATAGGAAGAGAATCCTAAAGCGATGCGATCTTGGATGTAAAATCCTCGACCCAAGAGTTCGAATTGATGTATTTCGAAGTGCAATAGGAGAGAATCCTAAAGCAGTGCAGCCTTGGATGTAAAATCCTCGACCCAAAGGTTTGAATTTGATGTATTTCAGTGCAATAGGAAGAGAATCCTAAAGCAGTGCAGTCTTGGATGTAAAATCCTCGACCCAAAAGTTTGAATTTGATGTATTTCAGTGCAGTAGGAAGAGAATCCTAAAGCAGTGCAGTCTTGGATGTAAAATCCTCGACCCAAAAGTTTGAATTGATGTAAGGTTTGATGTGAGATCTGGAAAGATCGAATTTGAGATTTGAAATTTGACTGAGATTTGAAATTTGGAAAGATTGAATTTGAAATTTGATAAAGATTTGGTTTAAGATCTGGAAGATCGAATTTGAAATTTGAAAGGATGAGTTTGAACTCGGTTGAAATTTGATTTAAGATTTGATTTGAAATTTGGAAGATGAAATTTGAAGTTTGATCGAGATTGGATTCGAAATTTGATTGAGAATTTGATTTAACATTCTTGTTGATTTTGTTTATCCTTTAATGATTCAAATTTTATTTTGTTGTTTATTTAATGTTCATGTGAATTTGGTGTTCGTCATTTTTAGATTTTTTTTAAAAAAAAAAAAAAAAAAAAAAAGTTTTCTTTTATCTTTTTTTTTTTTCTGTTCTTTGTTCGAAGTTCATTTAACTTTAACGGCGTTTCCTAATCAATTTGCACAAAAGAGGTGAAGGCCAAAAATGTGACATGGTCACTTTCATTCCAATCATGTAGAAGATACATCATACATCTTGATCTGGAATATATTTCATACAATCCATGTAAACTCAAAACGGACTGTGTATGATCTTTGTTGATCCATCTAAAGAAGCATCTGTCAAAAGTCCATGTCTGAATAGTGAGATACATGGTCAACAACATCACCTTCCAAGCCATCCTTGGCAAGGATGTCGTATGGATGAACATTGGAGGTGTGATATTTTCCATGTAACTCACGAGCTCGTAAGGTCGGAGGCTTTCTAGCTCCGGGTCCGTCGGAAATGGTAAGGTGTCTTTCCGTCGTCCATCCTCCCGAACGTAATCGAAATCCGCTTCACCGGTACTCCTGGTATGCAATGCTTGGCGATATCCGCTCCGTTACCCTTCGGCATCATGACGGAACCTACCGGTAAAGGTATCTTCACCGGCCCTCGGAACTCACCCGGGCTCGCTATCCGGAGGTCGGATCCGAACATGATGTTACACTCACTCGTAAAAGAGATCGTGCGAAAGGTCCGACAAAGTCATGGTGATCTATGTGTGGGGGTATACAGTCACCCCGTTTGTAGATATTGATGATGCGACTATTGGGTATGCAGTCCGTCGGCAGTACCCTCCATGTTATCAATCTCTTTACCATTCTCTCGATGACTAATGGCATCGGGTCCACTTGCCCATGACGGAGTATTCCCGGCGGGTTTCCTTCCTGTCCTCGGCAAAGTTGTAACAAAGCATCCACATTGTATTGTGATTCTTCCTTTCCCCGGCATCCATCTCCGGGGCTCCGAGTATGTGTTTTCCCTTAGGCGGCCTCGCTCGGCTCAGCTCTTTTCAAATCCCGGATGCAATCCACGATTTGCTCGTCGCTCATACTCCGAGAATACGTCCGTATGTAATTCGAGGCCCTCCAAGTATATTGATTCTTCTCGCCTCTAATCCTTTCAAAGTATTCAAAGGTTTTCTTTTCAACATTCTCGCATTCTCTCCAGCTCGTATTCCGGAATGATCCGCGGATGGCGAGGCCTTGTGACATATTGTGGGATGTATGGTTCAATCCCTTCACGTTCTCCCCGCATACCTCGGCTCCTCGTGGATGATGTCCGTCGGGACATCCCCGGGGTTGCTTCCGCAACAAGGTCATGCATCACCTGGTGGTTCTATCCGGTGGCGTGGTAGCCTTCTTTCTTCCGGTTTTTGTGAGATTTCTCCGGTTCTTTCGTCATCCTAGGAGCCGGCCTCCTTTCTTCCGGTTCTTGGTGAACCGGTGTCCTCGAAGTGTATGCACCGACATTAGCAATCGCCTCGTCGTGCCGATCCGCGCCTAGTTTTGTTAACATCTTGCGGATACGGCGATTCTTATTTCTTCGTTGCGTTGCCGTGAGAGTAGCTCTCCGGACTTCTTGAATCTCGTGGGCGTGGCGCCGACAAGCTCGCCCTCCGCCGTAGCGACTACGTACTTCATTTTCTTATCTTCTTCAATATTTGTCTTTCTTCTCTTGTTGCTGGATTGGTGGCTTGGGCCACCCACTTTCATCACCGTACGTCCGGGCAGCTCTTCTCGGTCAACCGGGACCCGGTCACTTTCCTCGTATCGTAGGCCCGCCGGTGCGAAATCCGAGTCAATCTCGATTATCGCTCCATCTTTCACCCTCTTTTCATCAAGTGCAAGGCTTACGCCATTCTTAAAGTTCAAGACCAACCGCCCGCTCGACATTTCCCTGCGAAAAGACAAGGAAAAGGATCAGGGGCTGTACTAAGAACAAGAACATCAAGAAAATGTTTATTAAAGACATCTTGTTTTATTATTATTCTTATATTTTCAAACTTAACAGGAATGAAGTGGGATAAGATCAGGTAAGAGATTTTGATTTGGAAAAGACAACAAGGAAAATTTTATTATCAGGATTTTATTTATTTTAGCACATTTTATTATTTTTGGGTTCGGACCCATTCATAAGTAATCACTTCACCCGTGTTTCTAGGGATGGAAAGTTCATTCCTTCGAAACATCAGGTAGCGTAATACTTTTTCAAGTATCGTCCATCGATCGGAAGCATATGTCGTTCTCCCCGGCAATTCACTAGGCCGGTAGGAGCCTCCCGAGTAGACTCGCCTCAACTACAAATGGTCCTTCCCAAGTGGGTTCAAATTTTCCTCCTATCTTGCGGTGTGCAAGAATAGGTCTTTTGAGAACGAGAACTAAATCACCAACTTTGAAGGTTCTTGGGCGGACCGACTTATCATGAGCCCGAATCATCTTAGCTTGGTATAATTCTAAATTTTGTTGCGCCTGCAAGTCTTTTCCTTCCAGGCACTCTAATTCTTCGAGTCGTAATTTGGCGTTCTCTTCTGTTGTGATTTTGTTTGCAATCGCAATTCCGAGCGAAGGGAGCCGAACCTCTAAAGGTAACACTCGCCTCGGACCCATACACCGCGAGCGTAAGGTGTAGCTTGCGTAGGAGTTCGAAGGTTGTCCGTAGGCCCATAAGGCTTCTAACAACTTCTCGTGCCAATTTCTCTTATTGTCGTCTAAAGTCTTCTTTAAAATTTGAACGAGAGTTTTATTAAAAGCCTCGGCTAGGCCGTTTGCTCTTGGGTAGTAAATTGTTGAATATCGCCGGCCGATTCCATGTCTCCCGACAAAATTGTTGATTTGTGTGCTTCCGAATGCCGACCCATTATCCGAGATGATCTCGCGCGGCACCCCGAAACGGTAGACAACTTGGTTCTTGAAAAATTGTAAGCACGTGATGTGCTTTCACTTCTCCGAGTGGAACCGCTCGCCCACTTGGAAAAGTAATCCGTAGCCGCAAGAATGAAGCGATGTCCTTTTGACGACGGCGGTTCTATTGGACCCACTATATCCGTGCCCCAACATTCAAATGGCCACGATGCAATTGTCGGATGTAGCACATTTGGAGGTTGGTGTAGAACCACTCCGTGCACTTGGCACTGATGACAGCTCTTCGGCGATTTTCATGCAGTCGGTCATCATCGAGGGCCGATAATACCCTAGTCTTTTAATTTTCATTTTCATCTTTGGACCCGATCGGTGAGCGCCACGCGAGTCCTGAATGCACTTCTTTAACAATTTCACGGGCCTCGGACCCACTTAGGCACCTTAGCCACATTTGATCAAAAGACCTTCTGTATAATGTGTTGTTTACTAATGCGTAGGACAGAGTTCTTTTCTTGATCTGATGGGCTAACGACCTATTGTCTGGTAGTTTCCCCGTTTGTAAGTAATCTATTAATGGCTGTCGCCAATCTTCCGTGTTTTCTGTTACTGCTGCAATTGATCCTTTTTCCTTTTCTGATTTGTGTATTGTGTCTATGTCGAGTTGTGATAGGACCTGACGTCCGTGAACTGACACTTCCACTGATTCATCTTGCAAACGAGCAAATTCTTTTGCGAGACGGGCTAGCGCATCTCGCTAAAGCGTTTTCTTTCGGGAATTTTGTAGATTGTCACATTCGGAATCCGTTCCAACAATTGTATGGCATACTCGGAAGTATTGCTCGAGTCTTGGTTTTAAAATTCTGTATCGTCCGGCGATCCGTTGAATGATTAACCGTGAATCCCCGTAGATGTTGATGTCCGTTATCCCCATTTGAATAGTTAATTCCGAGTCATGTTATGAGGGCTTCGTATTCCGCTTCGTTGTTTGTACATGGTTCTCGTCAAGTGGTAGGAGTATCTTAACATCCCCGCTCCGGTGTTATAAAGATTAGCCCGATTCCCGCCTTACGGGCACTATCACTTGCGATTCTTCGTCTTTGTGTGCTCGAAGATGCTCCGTCGAAATATAATTCCCAACGTCGATCATCAAGGTCTTCTAGATTCATTATTTGTTCATCCGGCAAGTCGTCATCGAGAGGAGATTCTGCCGGCAAAGGGTGTGCCTGCAAGGAAGTCTGCTCGGACTTGTCCCTTTACGGCACGAAGAGGCACGAAAGTTATATCGAATTGCAATAATATCATCGACCATCCGGCAAGTCCGCCGGAAAGCGTTGGACGAGTCATCAAGTATTGCAATGGATTAAACTTCGAGATTAGGTTGACCTTATGAGAAAGCATGTAATGCCCGAGCTTTCGAGCGGCGAAGATCGAGGCCAAACAATGCTTTTCAATTGCGGGATACCTTATTTCCGTCGGCAATGAACGACGACTTAAGTAATAAAGAGCATTTTCTTTACCCTCATCATTGACCCTGCCAACAGGGCTCCGAGAGAGTCGTCTAAAGCCGCGGTATAAAGTATTAGCGGTCTACCCGAGACCGGGGCTCGCTAAGACAGGAGGTGTCATTAAATATTGTTTAATGTCCTCGAAGGCCTTCTCGGCATTTCTCTTCCCAAATAAATTTGGCGTCCTTTTTAACTAGTGCCGAGAAAGGCCGACACCTACTCGACGAGTTCGAGATAAAGCGTCGAAGATATGCCAGCTTCCCTTGAAAAGATCGTAGTTGTTTTAAGGTTTTGGGAGGCGGCATTTCTAAGATAGCTTTTATCTTTTCCGGATCGATTTCAATTCCACGATGTCGGACAACGAATCCTAAGAATTTCTCGGAGGTGACGCCGAAGGCGCATTTTAAGGGATTCATCTTAAGGTTAAATTGTCTTAATCGTTCGAAAACAATTCTCAAATCATACAAGTGGTTGTCCTTTACTTTGCTTTTGATGACCACATCGTCCACGTAGCATTCGACTTGATTGTGGATGAGATCATCAAAAATTCTTGTCATTGCTCTTTGGTAGGTTGCTCCTGCGTTCTTCAATCCGAATGGCATCACTCGTGTAGCAAAATACTCCGATCGGCGTTCGAATGCCGTAAGCTTTTCATCTTCTGGAGCCATTTTTATTTGGTTGTATCCTGAAGATCCATCCATGAATGAGAATATTTCGTGTGTTGAAGCGATGTCGATCATTAATTCTGGGATCGGTAGAGGAAATTCATCTTTTGGACATGCCTTGTTTAAATCTCTGAAGTCCACACAAATTCTGATCTGACCATTCTTCTTCCTGACTGGTACCACGTTGGCTAACCAAGTCGGGTATTGTTCTTCACGGACAAATTTAGCGTCTATTAACTTTTTAACTTCAAGCTTATGACTTGTTGTTCGATTTCTAGACGCATTCTTCCGGGACCTCGTCCGACCGGAATGCAGTAGGGTCCACTCCTAGTTTATGGATCGCGACCTCTCGGAGCTAAACTCGGCATCTCATCGTAGCTCCAAGCAAAACGGTCTTTGAATTCCATTAATAACTTGATTATTTCTTTGGAGTCTTCTTTATTGAGTAAAGAGCTAACAAAGGTAGGTCTCAGGCTCTTCGCTAGTACCTAAGTTAACTTCTATTAACTCATCTATCGTAGATTTGATTTCTTCTTCGAATTCGGTGGAGCGTCTCCAATTTGTAAATCTTCGAGTTCGTCCATAGTTTCCATGCAGTTTTCATTAGATTCGCAGTGATAACCAAGCAAAATTCGGCATCATCAACCGATCCTACCGTGCCGAATCCGAGACCATGCTTTCGAGTTGGGTGGACGACCGGAGTTATTCCATAAATTTTCAAAACTTTGTGATTGACCTTTTGTCCACTCGTCGAGGTAAGAAACCACGTTGAATTAAATTTTGAACACAGGGAGAGTACCACTCAAAAGGCAATTCCATTAATTCGATGAAGTAGCATCTTCAAATTGTACATTATTTTCAGCTTTGGAGGAAGAAGCACCACGGTAGAATTTGATTGGTTTTGCACCACCGCTACGTACCTCTTTGACCTCCATACCCTCGATCTTATTAGAATGGATCGGGGTCGGGTCATAGTATGTACATAGTGGTTAATCTTCTCGTACATCGATTTATATTCTTCGTTTCTTTCATCTTCGAGAGGGATTCCGAATTGCGGCTTTTTCCGACTTATTGTCGCCGCTTCTTGTTTGATTTCTTTTTCTTCTTCGAACTACCTTCCCAATCAACATTGATGGTTGGTTTCCTCTCGTCCAATCGTCCTAACGTCTCTACCACGACCTCGTCCCCGGCCTCGACCTCGGATGCGAGTTGTGGAGAAACCTTCACCATCTCGCCGTAAGGGAGTGGTGAGTGATCGTTGGACTAGAACTTCGAGTTCTTCGTTGTCCCGAACTTTCTTTGCTTCATTTGTTATAGTATCTCCGGAGAAGATCGTTTTCTTCGGCGGTGCATAATAAGCCGCATCCTCATGGATTCCAATTTCATGTACGGAGAATGGTTGTAAGTCACCTTTGATGCACTCGTTCCCCTCCATCGTAGTATTTGATGCACCGATGTAGAGATGATGGTACCATCCTGTTTTCATGTATCCATGGTCGGCCCAAGAGAGCGTTGAACGACGTTTCGAATCAATTATGTGAAATTTCGTGGTTGTCTTTGCTAAGTCACCGGTCTTCATCGGTAGCGTTATCGAGCCGAGGGCTCTTTCTCCTTTCCGATCGAATCCTCTTAATAACATTTTGTCCGCCTCGAGCTCGCGGGCATCAATTTCCAAGTATGCTAGCGTTCGAAGATTCATTATATTGATCGATGCTCCCGGATCCACCAATACTCCGGAGAGTGTAAATCTTCCGATTGTAATCGAAATGTACAACGGTCGGTCAGTGATCTCGTCGTTCCAAGTAGTAGGTCGTCGTCCGTGAAGGTAACACCTCGTCGTTCTTTTAACGAGCAAACCTCATCTAAGGACTCTCCGGCCATTCGAGCTAAGCAAATTTCCGGATCAAGTAAGGCCTTGATCGAGCTTCTCTCATCTCCTTTGATAAGATGAGAGCGTCGTAGATGCTCGCCTGGTCGGTAGTTTCCTAAGATGGGCTAGCACGTTGTAGTCCACTTTGTTTTCATGTGTCTCTCGCTTCTTCTCGAATGGGTATTTCTTCCGCCGGGGTTGGTTCTTCCCGAACAACCACCGCTTCCCTTTGTCTTTTGGACCCATTCTCGGAGGTAGAACTTTTCCATTCCTTAAGTTGACTTCCGTAATTTCCTCCGAATCTATTGTTGAGCTTCGCCGTGTCTTTTCTTGAATCGGAATGACAGGCTCTTCCGGATTAACTTCGCAGTCCGAAGGCTCTAATTCTATCGTGATCGGAGCTCCTCGAAACTCGCGTACGGATTCGTTGCTTGTTGAACTCTCGTAGCCTCCTTGATGGATGTCTCCTTCGTTATTTTGCTCGTCGAGATGGTGTATGATTTGAGAATTGTCGTTGGTATCGAAATCGATATCCGGAATATCGTTAGTTACGTAATCGTTAGAAACGATCAAAACGTAGCCAACGCCATCACCCTTATCATTATATGATCCCACCGAAGTGAGTAGATAATCATACGTAGTCGGGGGTTCGAGGGATTTCTCCCCGAATCGGAAACAACTATCCTAGGATAAGAGCCCCTAGTCTAGCCTTAGGTGCCTCAGTCTTCTCTTCTTCGTCAATTTTCTTCTTCTCTTCAATCGTCTCCTGTTGAGGTGGTTCTTCTATCGCAAGTGATAGTACCGGCTTAACAGGTTTCAAACTCTGAATTGAAGCTCGTACCGAAGCGGTCTGGATGTCGTCTAAAATCTTTTTCGAAGACCTCGTCCAAGCGGTAGTCCATCCATCGTCGGCTTGTATAGGGATCTATCGGAATGATGGGATCGGCCGAGATAACATTGACGGAACCTCCTTTCTGGGGTTCCTTCATGTACTCCTTCGGGATCGTTATATTCCCTTTCCGCAGGTTATCATTGAGCCAACTTTTGAAGGTAATGCAATCTTCTATTTTGTGTCCAAGCATCTGGTGGTAAGGGCAAAAGTTGGGATCACCCTTCTTGTTGACCTCTTCTGGTCTTTTAGGCTCTGGCGAACTGGAAATCCGGAGTCTTCATCGGACTACGGAACATTTTTGGCACCGCTTCATTCTTGAACGGATATTCTCTCGCTCAAAAGCTCTCTTAATGTACGTTGCGGACGAGGCGGTTGTTCATATTGCGGAGATGACTCGATAGCTGGGTCGGGGTTGCGGGTAATTCTGTTGTGGTTGCTGCGGCCGTTCGGGTGGTATTTGCATCGGTTGCTTGCCTTTGTCAACTGCTGCGACGATCCCGGATTTCTTTTCAAAAGTCTTTACAGGCTTTTGTTTATCCGTCTTGTCGGTGAAACTTAATTGCTTTGCCTCCTCTTGCAAGCTTCCGGCCTTGCTTAACAACTTCTCGAAAGTCTTAATAGTAAATCCCTCGAGGAGAAGTGCTATCGGGCCATGGATGCTTTTTAGCAAAATGCCGATCGCATGTCGTTCTTGCAGCTTGTGGTTCACACTTCATACTTAAGTTCCTCCATCGGAGTATGTAATCCACCAAAGTTTCATTCGGCTTTTGCTTCTCTACCACTAAATCACCTATAGTGATGTGGTGCCGAGCTCCGGCGAATCGCTCGATGAAGAGGTTCTCTAGCTCGAGAATGTCTTAACCGAACCATTTGGTAATTCCGCATACCCGCCGAAGGCGATTCTCGACGGACCGCCGACGAACCGTCGGAAGAGTAATGCATCGCTCCCGCCGGCATTGCAACAACCGGCACGAAAGTGTGCTACATGCCGTCGGGGGTTCCCGGTTCCATCGAAGGTCTTAAACAGAGGTGGTACGAAGCCTTTCGGGTATTGGACAGCGTCGAATTCTTCGGGATAAGGTCTACCCGTCCGAATGGATGTCCCGCTCTTTGATTGTGCTAAGGCCTCTCGCACCTGCTGTTCCACCAAGTTCTTGATATCCTTTTCAGGAATCATACTTTGTGTTGTATCCTTTTTTAGCTGATCATCCCCATTGACGGACGTAATCTCCTTTCCTCCATCTACAATGTGAATAACCTCCGGGGGTGTTTCTCTATGTGGTTGTACTTGACTCTGGAGAGTGGCCAGAGCTACGGCCATCTCTTCCATCCTTTTCGCCATTTGAGCGATCGTGTCGTCTTTCTCTTGAAGCTGCCTTCTCATCGCCTCGGCTCCTCTCTCTCGCGGCCGCAGGAGCACCTTGCGAAGCCGATGAAGCTCGTGTCTCAACCATGTTGATTTCTGCGTATTCGTCGTCCATAAATTCTGATGAATCAATCTCGTCTCCGAACTTTTCTTCTCTTTCCTTTGCCAAGCGTCGGATATCGGTTCTTAACTTTTCCATGGCATCTTCTAGCGGGACTTTCTGTGTGTCTTCGTTGTTGTCGTGCGATAGCTGCCGGGTCCCTTTCTCACGAGTCCCCTTCATCGCGGTAGCACTTTCTTCAGATTCAAGTCTCCTGGCAAGACTTTCTTTCTCGGGCTGTCGTTTCAATCTCAATCGCCCAAGAGTGGGACGCCATACCATCCTTCCGGCAGCGAAGGTCTAGGACCGCATGGTCCGTCGGCCAAATCGTCGGAAGGTGGTATCCTCCCTAATCCGTAATCCCGAGACGACAACAGGCGGACTAGCCTTCATCCTTTTACTTGGCTTTTCCGTCATGATGGCGGGTTCTACTCGGGGCCCAAGACGGGATTTGATCGGCACCCGCCCTATCCTCCGTAGAATTTCGATACGGGCGGTTTTCCTTCTTCGCTAACTTTTCTACCAAAGTTTACAGGTCGAGCAAACGGCGTAGTTCTAGTTCTTTTCTTACGGCTATCGTTGTAATATGCGGGCTGTGGTAACTTGGCGACAATCTCGCGAATGTTTTCTTCATCTTCCGCGGCGGAGAGGGGATGAAATCCGCTTCCTCCCAACGAGTGGTATGTATTCAGCAGATGGTGTATATTCCGCAGCTTCCGGAATTTCTTCTAGGAAAGCAATTTCAGCAGCTCGGCTTCTTTAGCGATCCTTCTATTCCTGTTTCTTCTTTGGGTCTTTGTTAGTGACGGAATTTTGAACTCGGACCCGATCTCGAAAACGAAGGTCTTACAGAAGATCCGTACCCTCCACGGTAACGGGTCCATCATAATCTTGGATTTCTTTCCCCTTTGATTTGGCAAAAGTCGGGGTAGGTGCGAAACAACTAGGCACGGTGGGGGTAGAAAGAACAGTCCTCCTGTGGACATCGGTAATCCTCTTAGTCGGGATCCTTTGCAGAGGAGGGAATTCTTGGGTTGACCTAAGGTTGAACTCAAGCAGCGGTTCTTCAGCTTCAGATACCTTGTTCATCAGTGCAAAGAGGGAGACGTTGGTGACCTTGACGTTCGTGTTTTCAAATCCTTGTCCAAATCGGATGATTCCATTGTCGGGCAACTCATCCTTATAGACAGCGAGGTCCAGTCCATTGGTGAAGGAGAAAATCAGCTTCGGGGCTTCCATTTACGCAGGGTAGATTCCGGTTGTCGGTCCCAAGTTATGCTTCTTTTCT
Organism: Papilionanthe hookeriana x Papilionanthe teres; assembly: GCA_022702705.1. Lineage (NCBI taxonomy): Eukaryota > Viridiplantae > Streptophyta > Magnoliopsida > Asparagales > Orchidaceae > Papilionanthe > Papilionanthe hookeriana x Papilionanthe teres. The sequence continues at coordinate 9,190,026 of CM040432.1, read as the reverse complement.
TTAGGACGAAAAGAAAGGAATCGAAAAGAGTCCGAACTCATTCATGTTCATGTATTTATAAAATGGAATCACTTATTAAAGGGTTTGTTTATTTAGAACGGAGTGTTCGAAGGTGTAGAGAAGGTAAGGAATCTGAATCAGAGTTGGAAAGGAAAAGAGAGTCTTAAGCAAGACTTCTCGACCCGAAGGATCACTCCTAAACTAACACCTATTGGGGGTCCACCCCACCTCAGAAATGAGGTAAAAGGATCTCGGAACCTCTCTCGTTTATGGGTGTCTAAACAGATGGCTCCTAAATCCGAGAGAATGTTGGTTATACTTGTTCAAGGTAGAAATGAACACAGTATTCCAACGGAAAGAAGGGTAGTTTGATCCATTAGGGACATGGATACACTACCGATTTTTGAAAGCAGAACTATTTGATTAGAATGGAGAGAGGAACTTGTCCTCACGGAGTCGCCGTAAAGTTGTCGGCATATTTTTTAGGTTATGTGTTGTATTTTTGAAAGAGAGTCGCCTACAAAAATTGTCGGCGAATTTTAATTTAACTTAAATAAATAATTTGAAAAGTAGTATTTGATTTTGAAAATAATTTTGAATTTGAAAATTTTAAGATATGAAATCAAACTGATCTCACATCCCGAATAGTTTATATAAACGAGCGCCGCACCACAAACCGTGTATCTATCCCGAAGAATAGACACACTCGCTTGATAATGGGGCTCGATTAAATAAACTAGAAAGGTTTGTGACATCCGTTTGGTCTCGCGAACCAATTTTATAAGCCGACAAATTCCCCGCTTAATATGAAACTATTAAACGAGGTTTATATTACCCGGGTTCTTAAAGTTCCCTATAAGGGCAAGCCCCTATAGCTTAATTACATCTTAAGTGACGGGAATCACCTAAGAAAACTCTCGATAATAATCAATAATTCTCGCTCTCAAGAATTTCAAAGTTTAAGTTTTCAAGGGGTTGAATTTTGGAATTTCAATAGTGGAATGGATCAAATTTGGAACATTTTTATTTTGGGAATTCAAAGGAAGAAAAGTAGGAGAGATCACGGATTCGAAGCGGACTTCGGTAATCTCCCGATTATCCTATTGTTTGGCTTGAATTTAGGAAAGTCCTAATGTTTATTTAATGTTTTAATCTTGCCAATTTAGTTAATTAGGGCTTATATTTATATGATAGATCCATACAAATTGCCTGGAAGATGTGAGGGTTTATGTCGTATCGGACAACTACCTCGGAATCCTAAGACCGGTTAGGGCTTAATTTGCAATGCAAAAGCCTAACGAAGAGTTGAGGATTTATGTTACACTAGTGCAAACTACCTCGAAGTCCTATGGCTTTGTTATTTAATTCTAAGAAAGTTTTGTTGATGTAGGTTCAAGTTTTGCTGACGACGATGGCCGTGCTCGCCCACCATGCTCCGAGCTCCTTGTTGTTGCAGAGGTTTAGTTTTAGAAATCATAAATCAAGAGATGAGAGAAGTGTTCTGGTTTAGAGAAGTCTTAATTTCCAAGTGTTTTTTGTGTTTTAATTAAAACGGATCTTAAAGTTGATTAAACGAACCGATTAAGATCCCACGGTTCCGTCATCCCGGCACCGTTATTTTCATCGAATTCACTTAGTCCAGTATGAATTTGCTAAACTCAACTAAATGAGTTCCGCACTTTCATTTAGACCGTGGAAATCCCGTTAGCAACACGTGGGTTACATCATCCGAGGTATTCCCGATCATTCAACGAGACGTTTTAATTTAGTTGTAGTTGTAGTTTTGTGTTCTGTTTGTGATTAAATTTTGAGTTGTCTTATATTTTGAAATGTTGTGGAGGTGAATTTTATCTTGTAGTGTCTTTTAATTTAGTTATGGGTTTCAGCTTTTGGTTTCGTCCTAAAGGTGTCGGTTTTCATGCAATCGTTGTTTATCATGCAAGAAAAATAAAGTGCGATGCGATTAAATAAATTGCAATAAAATAAATTGCAATAAAATAAAAGCGTACCTGGAGGATCTTCCCGTCATTCCAAGCTGCACTTAAAATACAGTTAGAATATTTAAGCAAGTTCCTAGGTAAAGCTAAGGGAAAGGTTTATGGTTTTCTACCAAATTCCTAATCCTATATGCTAGTCGTTTCCTATGACGTCTAGGTTCTTTGTGTTTTTGGTTTGAAGACGATTTTCTTCATCAAAGAACAATTAAGTTCAATTGTTCTCAGTAAATATCCTATCATATTGAGGAAGTGCTTAAGAAGAATCTTAAACATCTTTTCAATATTTCTAGGATTGTTTTAAGTCCAAATGAATTTAATTGTGTAAATGAATCCATCGTCCGAGGTTTTCAAGTTTTGTTAACTTGCTCAGTGAACTAGGACATTTGAATGTCCTATAAGTGAAGTAACATTTCATTTTAATGTTCTATTTAGGAGTTATGATAACTAAGGCTCCTAAAGCAAAATGATATTTAATGATTTGTGATTCATATTTAAGTTCAAATTAATGATTTAAGTTTGGAATAGTGTTCAAGTTATTTTAGATTTATTTCTTCATGTCTTAAGTGAGGTTATTTAATTTAACTCAATTTAATTTAATTTAATTTATTTTAATTTAATTTATTTAATTTAATTTGATTTCGATTTAATTTAATTCAATTTAATTTATTTGATTTAATTTCTTAATTTAATTTAATTTAATTTTAATTTAATTTAATTTAATTTTTAATTTAATTTAATTTAATTTAATTTAATTTAATTTAATTTAATTTAATTTTATTTTATTTAATTTAATTTAATTTAATTTTATTTATTTATTTAATTTAATGTATTTAATTCATTTAATTTAATTTAATTTGTTTATTTAATTTAACTTAATTTTAATTTAATTTAATGCAACTTTTAATCTTAATTTAATTTAATTTAATTGAGATTTTTTTTGAAAGAGTTTAATGATTTAATTTAATTTAATGATTAAGTCTTTTAATATTTTAAATTTGAGTTATCATTTTAATTAAGAGTTGAGTATTAATGAGATGATTAATTTAGGGATTTTTTAAATTAAAGAATAAATCTCTTCCTAATAATATCCCTATTTTAATAATTCCAAATTTATTATTCTTCCAAATTCAATTAATTATTTAATTAAAGTTTAATCATTTTAAATTGCTTAATGGGTTTCTATCCTTTAATTATTTAATTTCAATCATCCAAATCAGATTAGGATCAAATATTTTACTTGTTAATTTTTTTTATTAGACCTAAAGTTTTAATTAAGGGTTAAAATTTTAATTACCATTTTGCCCTTTAAGCCTAATAATTTCATAACTCACTAAATTGAACTCAAATGAACTTGAAATTTTTATGTGACTTCACTCATATGTCAACAAAGACATGAGAGGAGAAAATATGATTTTTCTGCATTTAATTTATTTATATAATTATTTTTAGTAGAAAATAGAGATTTTCAAGGAAAATTCAATAATATGACCAAGGGAAAGTTTCTGTCCTTAAGAAAATTAGGGGACATTCCTAATGACCAGAGGATCACTTGGACCAAATTTTGTAATTTTTTGAATTATATTTTATTTATTAGAATTATTTTAAGTTCTGGAGTATTAATTAATTTAAAAATAAAATAAATGTTGAAAAATAAATTTTATAATTTTTAAAATTCTCTCTGATATCAAGGATTCCAGAGAACCAAACTTTACAATTTTCTGATTTTTCTTTGATTTATTATAATTATTTTGGTGAAAATGCTAGAAAATACATTTTTTAATTTTAAAATTACCCTTGAGCTTTAAAAATTAATATCTCACTAAATAGACCCAGGAAAAATATGGGACCTGTTCCTAAGTGATTAAAATTCAAAATATAACATTTTAGTGAATTTTATTATTTTTGTGATTTTTATTATTTTTTAATTATTAAAAAATATTAAAATAATATTAAAAATCAACTTTTTTAGAAAATTGAAATTTTAATTTTCTTAAACTCCCCTGATATCAGAGAGACTCCAAAACCAATTTGGTGAATTTTTGAAAGATATTTTGAAAGTTATGAATTTTTAAAGTTTAAAATGGCTAAGTAGCTTAATCAACCCAATTAGTGGGGCTAACCAAGTCCAATTGACCTCAAATTTTTATGATGGGTTCCTCTGATCCTAAAGGTCAGTGGAGAATTGATTTCAAGCCAATTTGATCTATGGTTAACTCTAATTAATTAGAAACCTATTTTGGGTGTTTAAGCCAATTAGGGTTAATCTCAATGAATTAACTCAAATCCTATTTTTCCTAGGGTTCTCTGGTCATAAGGAACATCACCAAATTTTCCTAGAATTTATTTCACAACATGCTAATTTTTGAAATTAAAATACTTAAAACAGCAACATGCATTTGAAAAATCAATAACTTCTCATAGGGATGGCCTCTGACTTTGGAAAATTCAGGGAATGTTCCCAAATTCAGAGACTTCAAAAGCCCTATGGTCTCATGCCATGGTGAATGGTATACATGCATGGAGAATTAAAACAATGCAGGGAGTAAATAATTAATTAAAAATAAAATACTGGACAAAATTAATTAATTTCTTTTCCACATTATTCTCCTCTGTTCACTGAGCAAGGGGGTATTTTTATTTTATTTTTGTGATTTTTCTACACAGAGATATGAATTTTCCAAGTTTAGGGAATTAAATAAATAGGAAAATACCCTATTTATCTACTTATCCACGCGGCGCCGCGTCAACCTCGGCAGCTCCGAAATGCCGCGTGGCGCGCTCCCATTCGACGCCGCCATCTGAGTCAGCAGCCCGGGCCCCGCGGTTCTCGTACCGTCTCCTGGTCCGACGCCATCTGAGCCGTCCGTCCGCGCGTGTATTAAATGGACGGCATCCGTTCATCGTCCATGACTGGTGTGATCCCGTGACCGTCCACACTCTAACCCTAAGAACTCACTCGATTCTCAATGGATTTTCGTGTTCTTATGCTCTATGGATTCGTCTTGAAGAGACGAACACATCCATACGGTAAACATGCATTGAAATTAAGGCATTTGAAATGGAGAATCTCCGTAAGCTCGGGATGAAGAATTAGCTCATACCTTTGCTCGGAGAAGTGAAGCTTCGATATGAGAGTTGTTGCACCTTCGATTGGATCCCGGCAAGCTCCGGATGAAGTCTCCCGGTCCAGTGAATTGTCTAGGTTGAACTTCGACCACGAGTCGATCACAAAGCTTGGAGTCCGGAGCAACCGGGTGGCCTGGAGATGGGGCTTTTGCTGGTGGACACCTTCCCTCGGTCCGGTGAAGGTGTAGGACCAATCAATTTGGGGATTGGTTCACCGTGGGGAAGTGTCCTGGTTTTGGGCTTGGATTTCAACTCGAAATCGAGCTCGCAGAGAAGAAATGGCAGGGGGATCTCACCTGGGGATCAAGTGCTCGTGTATGAGGAGGGGTCTCGGAACAATTTTGGCGCAGTTTTGGCAAGGTTTGTGCAACTCTCTTCTCATGGCCGCGAGGGGTGGTGTTTAAATAGGCATGGTCGAGGCTCTCCCGGGGGTAGTTAGGGCTTGGGATCACCTGCCTGCGGTGAGGAGAAGAACAGACCATGGTGACCACTAGGCATGGGGCAGCTCGGCAAGGGAGAATTCCAAAGTTCTGGCTCCTCCCAAGGTTTCGGCCATGGTGTTTTCCGGCGATCGGGGTGGCCGGCCGGCGAGCATGGGTCACCCTCGTGTCCAGTGGGTCGGGGTTAGAGGTTTGTGCAATCAATCGGCCACCGCCATGTGTAAAGTGGCCGAATTAAAATGGAATGGGGAAGAGGTCATTTTGGCTTCAATTTGGTCAACCCATTGGTTTGGGTTGGGTGCACCTCCCCATGGCCTCGATTTTGGGCCGAGAGGATCGATTGGGTCGCCCAAGAGAGAATGGTGGAGTCTCCATCAAGGATTAGGTGGCAAAGCATGGTTTAGAGTGTGACATGCTTAAGGTAAAAAAGGCTTAATGAAAGGTTAGAAAAGGAGCCCCTCCTTTTACCATTAATGGTATGGTCACATGCCAAACTTTCATGGCTTCCTATGGCTTGTGAATGGCTCATGCATGGCTCCATGTGGCTTAGTGGAAAAGTTTAGTCAATTTCATGAAAATGGGTTTTAAGAATTTTGGACATTTGGTGTAAAATTTGGATGGTTTGTCATATGGCTTTGTTTAGAAAGATTTGATTGCTGATTTAGGACTTAGGGATGATTTTAATTAAGTGAGGATGAGATGAGATTGTAATGTGGGCTTTAGGATGGGCTTTAGGATGGGCTTGGGCTTTTGAGTTTGGTTTGGAATGGGCTTTTGAATGTCCTTTAGAAGTGGGCTTTTAGATGAAAATTTTGCAAAGGGCCATGCTAAATAAATGTTGGGTTTAGTTTAGGGATGTGTCATGAGTGGTTTGGAGTCAATTTGGTGTGATTTGGGTTTGAGTTGGGTTGGATATGGGCTTTTTGATTTTGGGTTAAATTTGAGTGGGGTTTGGATCAAAGTTTTGGGCAAATCATGTTAGTGTTTTGTTTATGGGGATGTCAAGGAAGGTTTAGAAAAGATTTGGGGTTAATTGGAGTTGAATTGGGTGAGTTTGGGTTAGGTTTGGGTCATAGGTCCAAATCGGGCTTTAAGGCCAAAAGTGAAATTGATCCTAATGCCAATCAAATTGGGCTTGTATTTGGTCTAGATTGGTGTTGGGGATGTTGAATTAAAGTTTAGAATTGAATTGGACCAGAATTGGGGTCAATTGGGTAGATTTTGTTTGACATTGGGTTTACTTTGGGTTAAAATGGGTCAAATTGGGGGTTTTGACAAAAGTGGGGTAAATTGACAAAATTGGCCCATGGTGTAGTTGAACAAAATGAAATTGGGAATATTTGGGATTTTCTGGAATTTTCTGGGAATTTTCTGAATTTTTGGATTTTTGGGTCAAAAGGGGTATTTTGGGTATTTGGGAGGTATTGGGGGGTATTTTGGGATTTTTGATATTTTTGGATATGGATGATCAGTTTGAGTGATGTGGAAATGTTTGGGATTGATTTTGGAGAATTTTGGGTAATTTGGAAATTTTTGAGAAATTTGGGTAGTTTCAGGGCATTTGGTAGGGTTGGTGGGTGTAGGGTCCCGGGGTCAAAAATTGAAAATTTGGAAAATTGAAGATTTGGTGAATGTAAGTGAAATGAAATCATTTTTGTTGAGCCATGAAGCCATATCAAGCCCACATGAGCCATGAAGGGACTCATTTGAGGCATTCACTATGTTGTTCCTAACCCTCTTAGCCAAGGGCTTAGGGGTTAAGGACCATCCATGTGAATCACCTATATGAGTCAGGAAGTTAAGTTGGGTAAAGGTGTGTTTTAGGAGGTGTGTGAAAGTGTAGTGCATAGGTGTAGTGTATGTGTAAGTCAGCCCTTCACCGCACCAGTGCCACCTGTGGCGGTCCTAAGTGCCAAAGAGTCCTATAGGAACTCATCCTTTAAACTTCCACATTCGATTTCAACCCTCTAGGTGATTAGGGGTCTATAGTCAAGTTTGTGGAGTTTGCAGGGAGTTTAGAAGTGGTTTGAATTTCTAAAAGGTGGGTCCCAATTCTAGTCCTCTAAGATAGTCAAAGGAAAAGCCTAAGGCTAGATCCTAAGTACTAAAGAGAAGAAGAGAAGACCTCATCAAAAATGAGGTCAACATGGAGGTTTCAGGGTGACATGCTAAGATCCCCAATTTGGTCCAAAGTTTAGTAACTAAAGCGAGGGTTAGCCTTCAGGTGAAAGGTGAGTGAGAGCTCCGTAGTGATAGCCGGTATCCTCCTAGCCTAGCCTTAGATTTAGTGACTGAACTTAGGATATGTCAATGTTCTTTACATGCTTGGAAAAGGAAGTAGTCTTTTGAGGGTAAAGAAGTATTTATGCTCCTATTTGGCACATGCAATATTTAATGCATCTCATTCCTTTACATTATCTAATTCATTACATGAGAATAGTAGTTTTTATTATCTAAAAAATTCACCAAATCAATTTATCCAAAAAGAGTTATCTTTAGAAGTAATATTTGCATTTATGAATAGTTAATATCCTTACATATAATCATATGCATTTAGGAGTAGTTGTTATAAAAACTACTTATATCGACCTTCCAATCTAAGGTTGTTAGTAGTATACTAGAATTTGACTAAGGACCTTTTTCCTCGCTTCCCTGTGGGATCGATAACCAGGACTCCATTAGAGCCCTGTATTACTTGATACGATACGTATACTTGCGTTTGAAATTGTGACTTTAGAAAAATCACTATAAATATATAAATATGAGGTCATAAATTCTTACATAAAAAAAAGTCGCATCATGTTTTTGGTGCAGTGGCCGGGGAAGCTTCGGTAAGAACTTTAGGAGAATTTTAGTTGAAGTAATTAGGCTTAGAATTGGAAAACTTTAGTATCGTAAAATTGTGTTTGTGTCAAAAGTGTTATTTTGTATGAAAAAGTGTTGTAAAAAAATTGTTTGTGTGAAAAATATGGTTTTTGTGAAAATGTTTTGTTGAGTTGAATACATTTTTCATTTAATTTATTTAATTGTTAATGTATTGTTTGTTGTGTTATGTATGCCAAACCAAAGATCTGCAGAACTTGTGCCTTATGATCCCGAGTTTGAAGAAAATAAAAAAATAAAAATATAGAAAGAAATCGAAAAACTAGAAATGGAGATGAAAAACTTTCAAGATAATAACTTAGAAAATCATCATACTTCATTGAGGGATTACGTAAATCCTACGACAGATGAAATTCACTCAAGTATACAAAACTGTGTCGTAGAAGCTGACTCATTTGAAATAAATCCTGAGGTTATCCAACTGGTGTAGAACAACCAGCTTGGGGGAACTCTTTTGGAGGATCCCTATTTACACTTATCAAATTTTTAAGAACTTTGTGCTATATTTCGTTATAATGGTATGTCAGAAGATGCTGTTAGACTAAGGCTTTTTCCTTTCTCACTAAGGGATAAGGCTAAAATGTGGTTATACTCGTTAGCACCAGGCTCTATTAAAAATTGGGAGGAGTTAACTCAAAAATTCCTAGCTAAGCATTTTCCACCTTCAAGGACTACTAAACTTAGAAACGATATTATCTCATTCTGTCAGTATGAAGGGGAATCAATATACGAAGCTTGAGAAAGATTTAAGGAACTCTTAAAAAAGTGTCCACACCATGCTCTGCTCAATTGGTTAATCTTTCAAACTTTTTATAATGGGTTAGTAGGATCCCATAGGTATATAATTGATGCTGGTGGTGGTGGATCATTAATGTCAAAATCATTTAATGAAGCGTATGCATTAATTGAAGAAATGGCTAAAAATGAATTTCAATGGCCCTCTGCAAGGGTAAATCATAAAAAGGTGGCCAGTGTTCATGATACAAATGTGATTTCAATTCTTGCATCTGAAGATGCTGCAATATCAAGGAAGTTGGACCAATTTGGAATGAACCAACCTCAATTTACTCCTGTAAGTGTGAAAAGTTCATTAGGGCATATGATTGATTCTAACTCAACATATGATTCTTTAAATACCATAAATAACTCGTATTCTAACTTTTACAACCAAGGTTGGGAGAACCATCTTAAATTAAACTAGAATCATATTACTGATACTGGAAACCAAAAATGGGAAAATAATCATGCAAATCCTAATGGAAGTTGGAATAATCAGGGGAACACAAACTATAGGCCTTCATATCCACCGGACTCTAACAATGATCAACAATTTAAGGATTAAGGATAAGTAGATGTTTGTGGAAGAAATGGTATTGCAAATGGAAAACCAGTTGCAAAATCAAAATGTTGTGATTAGAAACATAGAGAATCAACTGGGACAAATTGCTAATTCACTTAGTGATAGACCCCAAGGAACACTTCCTAGCAACATTGAGATCAACCCTAAAGAGAACACTAATGAACAAGTAGAAGCTGTCGAATTAAAAAGTGGAAGAGAAATAGATGATGTGGTTAGAAAAGAGAAAGATGATGTGAGAGAAACAAAGGAAACTAAAAGACATGCAGAACATATTTCTACAGATTTGGAAATATTAATATCTCTAACAAAAATCAGTTTAGAAAGACCACCACCTCCATTTCCTCAAAGACTTATACAGCATGAGTTGAATAAAAAATTTTCAAAGTTCATGAAAGTACTTAAGAAGTTAACGATAAATATTCCTTTCACTGAAGCTTTAGAACAGATGCCAAGTTATGCAAAGTTTATAAACGAGATATTAAACAAGAAAAGGAAATTTGGGGATTACGAGATAGTTGCACTAAGTGAGGAGTGCAGCGCTTTACTTCAGAAAAATTTTCCTTAGAAACTTAAAGATCCTTGTAGCTTTACAATTCCTTGTGCAATTGGAAAAAGATTATGTGGAAAAGCTTTATGTGATTTAGGAGTGAACATTAATGTGATGCCTCTATCTATATTTAGAAGGTTAGGTTTAGCCGATATTTCTCTCACTACTGTAACCCTTCTGTTAGCTGATCGATCTATCATTTATCCAAAAGGAGTTATAGAAGACGTGCTTGTTAAAGTGGATAAATTTATCTTTCCTTTGGACTTTATTGTATAAGATATGGAGGAAGATAAAGAAATTTCAATTATTTTAGGAAGACCTTTCCTTGTTACTGCAAGCTACGATAGATGGGCAAAAAGGAGAGTTGACTATGAATATTAATGACCGTGAAGTCACTTTTGATGTATTAAAGACTGAAATATCCAGCTGAGCAAAAAGATGATGATTATTTTTGGATAGATGAAATTGATTATCTAAGTAAAGACCTTTTCCAAGAAAGTTTTGCGAGTAAGTTAACAGATAAGAATGAAATAGACTTTCATGATGATTTGAAAAGGTTATTTAAAGAAGACTGTATGTATGTTCAGGAGAAGTGTGAAATGATGGACGCTACCAAAAATAGTAATCTTTTAATTCCATCTGTTGAAAAATCTCATGAACATAAGATGGATGTACCCCATACAATTTTAAAGCCTATCTATTTAGGGAATTCATCTACACAACCAGTCTTAATATCTTTAGATTCGACTCAATCACAAGAAAAACCTAAATTGAATGATGAACAAGATAATATTATTGAACTAAGACTTGGAAGAGACTTTGAGGATATATTTTAAAAGGACTTTGAGTTGAGAAAAGAGGATAAGGATATTGGAAGACCATTGGAAAAAATCCTAAGGAATTAGAAAAATTGATTTCCTCAACTAAGATAGATCCTTCATCATTTAATAATTATAAAGGCGATGAATTGGAAGATAACTTGAAATAGAAGAGTGACATAGAAGAATTTAATCCTGAATCTGAATTATTTAAAGAGAATATGATCCAAAATTTGGGAGATATTGAAGTATCTTATACAGATCCATTTCTTATAAATTTCAAGGATTATATTAATACGCGGATTGAGAAAATCAATAGAAGAATATTGGATCTAGAAAGAAATATGTGGAACAATGATATAAATCCATCTTAAAAGGAAGAGCTGAATGAAAAATTAAAATTTGAGAATTATGTAGGAATCCCTGGATCTGAAAAAGAATGGGCGATTGATCGAGGATTATTTATTTGGAATTTTGATCCAGGTGGAATCATTTGTCAGACCCGCGACGTTAAAATCAAGCGCTTTATGGGAGGCAACCAATAGTCATCAGTGTGCTTTGATTTAGTGTGCTTGAGAGTCATGATTGTTAATGTTGTATTGTGCTTGCTTTAGTGTGGATTGTTCAAGTTTGATTGTTGTTGATAGATGTTTGGATTGTTTGTTGTTTTATTTAATCTTTGTGTGTCATGAGGGAGTTGATTCTTTAACATCTTATTATTGTTAGACTTTTATGTTCTCTTGTAGTAGTTGGATTGACGAGTCTACTATGACTTGTGTCTTACCCGGATTTATGTTTTACAAGAGACATCATGAATTTAAACTGTAACAAATCCATCTTAATTTTGTTATTTCCTTTCTATGACTTTGATTTCATTTGGTAGGAGTCGCGAACCTATTTGATGAATAACATTAGGATGATCTCACACTATTTTTTATAACAATAGAAGTGCTTAATTAAAAAGATTAGGTGATGCCTGAGATTGGTGTCCGGAAACAAATTTATTAGGGATAATCTTTTCTTTGGGATTATAATCTATAAAATCTTTTGAAGTGCCTAATTTACTAGTGTAGTGATTCCGTTAGAAATTGAAAGTAAATTAGTTAGATGCGATGAGTTAAAGGAAGAATTGACCTCATTTATCATTTGTGATTGTATTTGAATTGTGTGTTTATGTTTATGTTACAACTTTATTTAGGTGTTGAAGAACATTTTTATATTCCCTTGCTGATACCTGCTATGCTAATTAAACTTTTATTTAGTGAATTTCATCATTCATAGGATATTCAAACATCCTAGTTCACTGAGCAAAAGAACAAAACTTAATTAAACCTCGGATGTTTACTTCACCTGATTAATTAAATCCATTTGGACTTAGAACAATTCTAGCAATATTGAAAAGATGTTTAAGATTCATCTTAAGCACTTCCTCAATATGATAGGATGTTTATAAGAACAATTGAACTTAATTGTTCTTTGATGAAGATCGTCCTTAAACCAAAATACAAGAACCTAGACGTCATAGGAGATGACTAGCTATAAGATTAGGACTTTGATAGACAATCAAAACCTTTCCCTTAGCTTTACCTAGGTACTTGTTGAAATATTTAAATGCCTTAACATGTGTTTTAAGTGCAGCTTGGGATGACGGGAAGACCCTCCGAGTACGCTTTTATTTTATCGCAATTTACTTTATCGCAAATACACTTTACTTTTCTCGCATGATAAACAACTGTTGCATGAAAACCAAAACCTTTAGGGTAGTCCCTAAAACTGAAACCAAAACTAAATTAAAAGTCATTACAAGATAAAAATCACTGCCACAACATTTCAAAATATAAAACAACTCAAAATTTAATCACAAACATAACACAAAACTACAATTGCAACTAAATTTAAACGTCTCGTTGAATGATCGGGAATACCTCGGATGATGTAACCCACGTGTTGCTAACGGGATTTCCCACGGTCTAAATGAAAGTGTGGAACTCATTCAGTTGAGTTTAGAAAATTCATCTGGACTAAGTGAATTCGATGAAAATGACGGTGCCGGGATGACAGAACCGTGGGATCTTAATCGGTTTTGTTATAATCAACTTTAAGATTTGTTTTAATTAAAATATTAAAAACACTTGGATTTTAAGATTTCTAAATCAAAACACTTCTCTCATCTCCTGATTTATGTCTTCTAAAACTAAAACTCGCAACAACAAGGAGCTCGGAGCATGGTGGGCAAAGACGGCCATCGTCATCGACAAAACCGAGTCTACTTCAGCAAAACTTTCTTAGAATTAAATAACCAAGCCATAGGACTTCGAGGTGATTTGCCTAGCACAACATAAATCCTCAACTCTTCGTTAGGCATTTGCATGATCATGTCATGTAAATTAAGCCCTAACCGGTTTTAGGACTCCGAGGTAGTCGTTCGTTACGACATAAACCCTCACATCTTCGAGGCTGATTGTATGATTATGTCATACGAATATAAGTCCTAATTAACTAAAATTGGCAAGACCGAAATATCAGATAATATTAAGATTTTCTCAAATCTAAGCCAAACAATAGGATAGTTTGGGAAGTTGCCAAGATTCTTCTTGGATCCTCAGCTTCTCCTACTTCTTTTCCTTTGGACTCTTAAAATAAATTGTTCCAAATTTTGAGTCATTCCCTTTTGAATTTCCAAAAATCCAATCCTTTGAAAACCTTAAACTTTGAAATTCTTGAGAGCAAAACTACTGATCATTATCGAGAGTTTTCTTAAATGATTCACTTCATTTAAGATGTAATTAACTATAGGGGCTTGCCCTTATAGGGAACTTTAAGAACCCAGGTAATATAAACCCTGTTAATTCATTTATATTAAGCAGGGGAACTTGTCGGCTCATAAAATTGGTTCGCAAACCAAACGGATGTCACAAATCTTCTAGTTTATTTAATCAAGCCCAATCATCAAGCAGTGTGTCTATTCTCCGGGATAGATATACAGTTTGTGGTGTGGTGCTCGTTTATATAAACTATTCGGGATGTGGGATTAGTTTGATTTCATATCTTAAAATTTTCAAACATAAAATTATTTTCAAAATCAAATGCTACTTTCTAAATTATATATATATATATATATATATATATATATATATATATATATATATATATATTTAAATCAAATTTAAAATCTAAAATTCGCCGACAATTTCTATTGGCGACCTCCTTTTCAAAAATACAACACAAACCTAAAAATATGCCGACAACTTCTGGCGACTACGCTGGGGAATAGTTCCTCTCTCCATTTTGATCATATGGTTTTGCTTTCATAAATCGGTAGTGAGCCCATGCCCCTTGTGGACCAAACTACCATTCTTCCGTTGGAATACCCCGTTCATTTCTGTCTTGAACGAGTATAATCAACTCCTCTCGGATTTAGGAGCCACTGTTTAGACACCCCTAAACGGAGAGGTTCCGAGATCCTTTTACCTCTTTTCTGAGGTGGGGTGGACCCCCAATAGGCGTTAGTTTAGGAGCGATCCTTCGAGTCGAGAAGTCTTGCATAAGACTTTCTCTTCTTTTCCAATTCTGAATCGGATTCCTTACCTTCTCTACGCCTTTAAACATTCCGTTCCTAATAAACAAACCCTCTAATGAATAACTCTTTTAACAAATAACTCCTTTTTATAAATACATGAACAAAAATGTGTTCGGACTCTTTCGATTCCTTTCTTTTCGTCCCGATGAGAAGAAGCATAACTTGGGACCGACAATCGAATCTACCTTGCGTAAGATGTCCGCCCCAAAGCCGATTTTCTCCTTCACCAATGGATCGGACTTTGCTCGTTTACAAGGATGAGCCGCCCGACAATGGGATCATCCGGTTTGGACAAGGATTCGAGAACACAAATGTCAAGATCACTGACGTTACCCTTTTCACACTTACAGACAAAGTATCTGAAACTGAAAGACCTTTGATCGAGTTCAACCTCAAGTCAACTCAAGAGTTCCCTCCTCTGCAAAGGGTTCCAACTGAGAGGAATACTACTGTCCATAGGAGGACTGTTATCTCTACCCCCACTGGTCTAGTCGTCTCTGCACCTACCCCGGCTTCCGCCAAACTGAAGGGGAAGGAAGTTCAAATTTGTAACGAGCATGTTACCGTGGAGGGTACAGATTTCCGTGCAAGACCTTCTGTTTTCGAAATTGGGTTCAGCTCAAAGGTTTCACCCCTAACACGGACTCAGAGAAGAAACAGAGGTAGGAAATTTGCCAGAAAGGCCAGAGCTGCTGAAGTCGCTTTCTTAGAAGAGATTCCTGAATACACACCACTACCTGAGTACATACCATTGCCTGAGTATACACCGCTTTTGGAAGGAAGTAGATTCCATCCCCTTTCCGCCGCAGCTGACGAAGAAAATGTCCGCAGGATTGCTTCTACATTACCTCGACCAGCATACTATAGCGACAGCCGAAAGAAAAGGGCTAGGATTACACCATTTGCCCCACTACAGACTGTGATAGAGAAGTTAGCAAAGAAAGAGAAATGTCATGTATCAGAGATTTTAAGAAGAATAGGGCGAGTGCCGCCAAGTCCCGTCTTGGGCCACGAGTAGAACCCGTTGTCGCCACGTAAAAGCCGAATAAGAAGATGAAGGCTAGTCCACCCGTTGTTGTTTCGGGTTTACGCATCGGGAGGATACCACCTTCCAAAGCATTCAGCTCGACGTACCATCCGATCCTAGGCCTTCCGCTACTAGAAGGATGGTATGGTGTCCTACTACCGGCCAATCGAGACCGAAACAACGACCCGAAAAGGAAAGTCTCATCGGGAGACTCGAGTCCGAAGAGAGCGCCACCGCAATGAAGGGGACTCCCAAAAGGAAACCCAACAGACCATCGCATGATAACTGCGAAACCGCACGAAAAAGACCATTGGAAGATGCTATGGAAAAGCTAAGAACCGACATTCAACGATTAGCAAGAGAAAGAGAAGAAAAGTTTGGAGATGAAGTTGACTCGTCGGAGTTCATGGATGACGAATATGTGGAGATCAACATGGTTGAAACACGAGCATCGTCGCTTCGCAAGGTGCCCCAGCAACTGCGAGAGAGATGAACCGGAAGCATTAAGAGCACAAATTCGAGAAAAAGATGATACAATCTCTCAAATGGCAAAAAGGATGGAAGAGATGGCTACGGCCTCAGACACTCTTCGCAGTCGGCTCAACCCCCAAGAGAAACGCCTCCAGAAGTTATTCATATTAGAGACGGAGGAAAAGAGATTACATCCGTTAACGGAGACGATCAGCCGAAGAAAGATTCTACCTAGAATATGATTCCAGAGAAGGACATCAAGAACATGGTGGAACAGCAGGTGCGAGAAGCCTTAGCACAGTCTAAGAGTGGAAATTCTATTCAGACGGGTAGACCTTACCCCGAAGAATTTGATGCGACATAATAACCAAAAGACTTCGTACCACCTCTCGTTCAAGACTTTCGATGGTACCGGAAACCCTCGACAAGCATGTTGCACATTTTCGTGCTAGTTGTTGCAACGCCGGTGGGAGTGACGCCTTACTCTTCCGACAATCCATCGCCAGTCCGTCGTGGATCGCCTTCGATTGGTACACAGAGTTACCGAACAGTTCGGTAAAGACATTTTCAGAATTAGAAAACCTTTTCGTGAAACGGTTTGTCGGAGCTCAGCACCATATCACCATCGGTGACTTAGTGGTGGAGAAACAGAAACCGAACGAAACCTTAGTGGACTTTCGATGGAGAAATCTAAGCATGAAGTGTGAGCCACAGCTACAAGAGCAGCATGCAGTCGGTATCTTGCTTAAGAGCATTCACGGCCCGATAGCACTTCTCCTTAAGGGATTTACAATTAAGACTTTCGAGAAGTTGTTAAGCAAGGCCGGAAGCTTGCAAGAGGAAGCAAAGCAACTAAGTTTCGTGGACAAAACAGACAAATAGAAGCCTGTGAAGACATTTGAAAAGAAATCTGGGATCGTCGCTGCAAGCCGATAAGGGCAAGCAACCAATGCAAATACAAATGGAGCAGCCGCAGCCTCAATTATCAACAATCTCGACAGAACTACCAACAACCTCAACCCGGTTATCAGTCAACTCAACAATATGAGCAAGCGCCTCGCCCACAGCGCACGTTAAAGGAGCTTATAAACAGAGAGTATCCATTCAAGAATGAGGCAGTGCCAAAAATGTTCCGCGGTTTGATGAAGACTTCTGATTTTCGACCGCGTAACCCGAGAAGCCGAAGAAGTCAACAAGAAAGACCATCCCAACTACCGCCCTTATCACCGGATGCTTGGACATAAGATAGAGGATTGCATCACCTTCAAAAGTTGGCTTCGACAACAATCTCCGAAAGGGGAACATAACGATCCCAAAGGAATACATGAAAGAACCCCGTAAAGGAGGTTCTGTCAATGTTATTTCAACGGATCCCATTGTTCCGATAGACCCTTACACGACCAATGATGGATGGAGTAGCGCTTGGACGAAGTCATCGAAGAAAATTTTGGATCGCATCCAAACCGCTTCGGTGCATGCTTCAACTCAGAGTTTGAAACCTGTCAGCTGCCGGCGCTGTCGCTTGCAATCGAAGAACCGCCCCGAGAAGAAAAGATCATAGAAAAGAAGGAGATCGTAGAAGAAGAAAGGACCGAGGCTCCTAAGGCTAGACTAGGGGCCGCTTATCCTAGGATGGTTGTTTCCGATTCGGGGGAAAAATTCCTCGAACCTCTGACTCTGTATGATTATTTGCTCGCTTCGGCGGGATCTTATAATGATAAGAGTTATGGCGTTGGCTACGTTTTGATTGTTTCTAACAATTACGTAACTAACGACAACCAATCTAATTCGGATCTCGATTCCGATAACAATAACAATTCTCAAATCATACACAACCTCGACAATCACGATGACAAAGAAGACATTCATCAAGAAGGCTACGAAAGTTCAACAAGAAATGAATCTATTTGTGAATTCCAAGGAACTCATATCACCATAGAGTTAGAGCTTTCAGATTTTGAAGCAACTCCAGAAGGACCTGTCATGCTGATTCAAAAGGAGACACCTGTAAACTCAGTACCAGATTCAAAAGAAATCACGAAGTCAACTTAAGGAGCGGAAAGGTTCTACCTCCGAGAATGGGTCCAAAAGACAAAGGAAAGCGAGTGGTTGTTCGGGAATAATCAACCCCAACAGAAGAATTGCCCATTCAGAAGAAACCGAGACACATGGTAACAAAGTGGACTATAACGTGCTAGCCCATCTTAGGAAACTACCAACCAAACAGAAGCATCTACGACGCTCTCATCTTATCAAAAGAGATGAGAGAAGCTCGATCAAGGCCTTACTTGATCCGGAGATTTGTTTAGCTCGGATGGCCGGAGAATCCTTAGACGAGGTTTGCTCGTTAAAGGAACAACGAGGTGTTACCTTCACGGACGAGTGATCTACTACTTAGGACTGACCGATCACAACCGACCGTTGTACATTTCAGTCACAATCGGAAAGTTTACACTCTCCAGAGTATTGGTGGATCCAGGAGCATCAATCAACATAATGAATCTTCGGACGCTAGCATACTTGGAAATTGATGCTCGCGAGCTTGAAGCGGACAGGATGTTACTAAGAGGATTCAACCAGAAAGGAGAAAGAGCCCTTGGATCAATAACACTATTGATGAAGACCGGTGACTTAGCAAAGACAACCGCAAAATTTCACATAATTGACTCTGAGACATCGTTCAACGCTCTACTGGGCCGACCGTGGATCCATGAAAACCGGATGGTACCATCGTCTCTGCATCAGTGTATAAAATACTACGAGGGAAGAGAACAGTGCATTAAAGGTGATTTGCAACCTTTCTCCGTACATGAGATTGGAATCCATGAAGATGCAGCTTATTATGCACCTCCGAAGAAAACAATCTTCTCCAGAAACACCGTGCCAAATGAAGCAAAAGAAATTCGAGACAATGAAGAACCTGAAGTTCTAGTCCAACAGTCACTCACCACTCCCTTACGGCGAGATGGTGAAGGTTTCTCTAGAACTCGCATCCAAGGTCGAGGCCGGGGACGAGGTCGCGGAAGAGACACTTAGACAGTTGGGCAGAAAAAGCTGATGATCAACGTTGATTGGGAAAACAGCTCTGAGGAAGAAGAGGAAATCAAGAAAGAAGCAGCTACAATAAACCGGAAGAAACCACAATTTAAGATTTCTCTCCAATATGAGAAGAACGAAGGATACAAATCGATGTACGAGAAGATTAATCACTATGTACACACTATGACCCTGACCCCGATCCAGTCTAATAAGATCGAGGGTACGGTGGTCAAAGAAGTACATAGCAGCGGTGCAAAGCCAATCAAATTTTACCGTGGCACTTCTTCTTCCAATACTGAAAACAATGTACAATTTGAAGATGTCACTTCTTCAAAATTAATGGAATTACCTTTTGAGTGGTACTCTCCCCGTGTTCAAAATTTAATTCAGCGTGGTGTCTTACCTCGACAATGGACAAAAGGCCGATCACAACACTTCGAAAAATTATGGAATAATGCCGGTCGGCCTCCCAATTCAAAACATGGTCTCAGATTCGGCACAGTAGGTTCAGTTGACGATACGGAATTTTGTTTAGTTGTCACTTGCGAACCTAAAGAAGACTGCTTGGAAACTACAGAAGAGCTTGAAGATCTACAAATTGGAGACGCTCCCCCGGAGTTCGAAGAAGAAATCAAATCTACAATAGATGAGTTAATGGAAGTTAACTTAAGTACTAACGAAAAGCCTAGACCAACCTTTGTTAGCTCCTTACTCAATAAAGAAGATTCCGAGGAAATGATCAAGCTATTAATGGAATTCAAGGACTCGTTTTGCTTGGAGTTACGACGAAATGCCGGGATTAGCTCCGAAGTCGCAGTTCACAGTGCTAGGAGTGGATCCTACTTCCGTTCCGGCCGACAAGCTTCCGAAGAATGCGTTTGGAAATTGAACAACAAGTAATAGTTGAAGTTAAGAAGCTAATCGACGCTAAATTTGTCCGCGAGGAACAATACCCTACTTGGCTAGCCAATGTGGTACCGATCGAAAGAAGAATGGTCGATCGAATCGTGTGGATTTCGTAAACTTGAACAAAGCATGTCCGAAGGATGAATTTCCACTACCAATTCCAGAGTTAATGATCGACATCGCTTCGACACATGAAATATTCTCTTTCATGGATGGATCTTCGGGATATAACCGGATAAAGATGGCACCGTAAGACGAAAAGCTCACGGCATTCGTAACACCAATCGGAGTGTATTGCTACACAGTAATGCCATTCGGACTAAAGAACGCAGGAGCAACATACCAAATAGCAATGACAAAGATTTTTGATGATCTCATTCACAACCAAGTTGAGTGCTATGTGGATGATGTGGTTATCAAAAGCAAATTGAAGGAAGATCACCTGTATGATTTGAGAATTGTTTTCGAGCGACTAAGGCAATACAACCTTAAGATGAATCCCCTAAAATGCGCCTTCGGCGTTACCTCCGGGAAATTCTTAGGATTTGTTGTCCGACATCGTGGAATTGAAATTGATCCGGAAAAGATTAAAGCTATCTTAGAGATGCCGCCTCCCAAAACCTTAAAACAACTACGATCCTTTCAAGGGAAGCTGGCATATCTTCGACGCTTTATTTTGAACTTGTCAGGTAGGTGTCAGCCCTTCTCGGCATTAGTTAAAAAGGACGCCAAATTCGTTTGGGAAGAGAAATGCCAACGGACCTTCGAGGACATTAAGCAATACTTAATGACACCTCCTCGTCTTAGCAGCCCCGGCCTCGGTGTAGACCGTTGATACTTTATACCACGGCTCTAGACGACTCCTCGGAGCCCCGCTAGCCTGTGTCAATGATGAGGGAAAAGAAAATGCTCTCTACTACTTAAGCCATCGTTTGATTTCGGTGGAAGTAAAGTATTCTCCACCGAGAAGCATTGTTTGGCCCTGATCTTCGCCGCACAGAAACTCAGGCATTACATGCTCTCTCATAAGGTCAACCTTATCTCGAAAGTTAATCCGTTGCAATATTTGATGACGCGCCCAACACTTTCTGGCAGACTTGCCAGGTGGTCGATGATACTATTGCAATTCGACATAACTTTCGTTCCTCTTCGTGCCGTAAAGGGACAAGTTCTAGCTGATTTCCTTGCAGCACACCCTTTACCGGCAGATTCGCCTCTCGACGACGATTTGCCTGACGAGCAGATAATGAGCCTAGAAGACACTGATGATCGACGTTGGGAACTATACTCGACGGAGCATCCTCAGCACAGAAAGACAAGGAATTGCAAACGATAGTGCCCGGTAAGGCAGGAATCGGACTAATCTTTATAACACCGGAGCGGGGGATGTTAAGATACTCCTACCACTTAACAGAGTCATGCACAAACAACGAGGCAGAATACAAAGCCCTCATAACGAGACTAGAACCGACCATTCAAATGGGAATAACGGATATCAACATCTACGGAGATTCTCGGCTGATCATTCAACGAGTCGCAGGACAATACGAATTTTAAAGCCAAGACTCGAGCAATACTTTCAGTATGCCATGAAACCGTTGGAACAAATTCCGAATGTAACAATCTACAAGATCCCCGAAGAGAAAATGCTCTCGCGGATGCGCTAGCTCGCCTTGCAAAAGAATTTGCCCGCTCACAAGATGAGTCGGTTGAAGTGTTAGTTCAAGGACGACGACTCCTATTACAGCTCGACATGGATATGATACGGAAATCGAAAAACAGAGGAATCGATTACAGCAATGACGGAAAACACGGAAGATCGGCGTCGCCCGCTAATAGACTACCTGCAAACAAGGAAATTACCAGACGATAAGTCATTAGCACATCAAATCAAGAAAAGAGCTCTGTCTTACGCATTAATAAACAATACATTATACAGAAGGTCTTTTGATTAAATGTGGTTAAGATGCCTGAACGGGTCTGAGGCTCGTGAAATTTTCAAAGAAGTGCATTCAACACTTTGTGGCGCTCATCAGTCGGGTCCGAAAATAAAAATGAAAATTAAAAGACTAGGGTATTACTGGCCCTCAATGATGACCGATTGCATGAAGATTGCCAAAAGTTGTTACCAGTGCCAAGTGCACGGAGTGGTTCTACACCAACCTCCAAACGTGCTACATCCGACAATTGCGTCGTGGCCATTTGAGTGTTGGGGCACTGTTGACCTCATTTTTGATGAGGTCTTCTCTTCTTCTCTTTAGTACTTAGGATCTAGCCTTAGGCTTTTCCTTTGACTATCTTAGAGGACTAGAATTGGGACCCACCACCTAGAATTTCAAACCACTTCTTAACTCCCCGCAAACTCCACAAACTCGACCGTAGACCCCTAATCACCTAGAGGGTTGAAATCAAGTGTGGAAGTTTAAAGAATGAGTTCCTATAGGACTCTTTGGCCTCAGGACCGCCCCGGTGGCTCCGGTCTCGGGGAAGGGTCGACTTGCACACACACTACACCTACACACTACACTTTCACACACCTCCTAAAAACACACCCATACCCGACTTGACCTCCTCGACTCATGTAGGTGATTCACATGGATGGTCCTTAACCCCTAAGCCCTCGGCTACAGGGTTAGGAACAACATGGTGAATGCCTCAAATGAGTCCCTTCATGGCTCATGTGGGCTTGATATGGCTTCATGGCTCAACAAAAATGATTTTATTCCACTTACATTCACCCAATCTTCAATTTTCCAAATTTTCAATTTTTGACCCTAGGGACCCTACCCCCGCCTAGCCTACCCAAAGCCCTGAATAGCCCAAATTTCTCAAAAATTTCCAAATCACCCAAAATTCTCCAAAATCATTCCCAAACATTTCCACATCACTCAAATTGGTCATCCATGCCCAAAAATACCAAAAATTCCAAAAATACCTCCCAATACCCTCCAAATACCCAAAATACCCTCCTAAGCTGAAAAATCCAAAAATTCAGAAAATTCCCAGAAAATTCCAGAAAATCCCAAATATTCCCAATTTCATTTTGTTCAACTACACCATGGGCCAATTTTGTCAATTTACCCCACTTTTATCAAAACCCCCAATTTGACCCATTTTAACCCAAAATGAACCCAATGTCAAACTAAACCTACCCAATTGATCCAAATTTTGGTCCAATTCAATTCTAAACTTCAATTCAACATCCCCAACACCAATCTAGACCAAATACAAGCCCAATTTGATTGGCATTGGGATCCAATTTCACTTTTGGCCTTAAAGCCCAATTTGGACCTATGACCCAAACCTAACCCAAACTCACCCAATTCAACTCTAATTAACCCCAAATCTTTTCTAAACCTTCCTTGACATCCCCATAAACAAAACACTAACATGATTTGCATAAAATTTAGACCCAAACCCCACTCAAATTCAACCCAAAATCAAAAAGCCCAATTTTGACCTAAACCCAAACCTAACCCAAATAGGCCCAAACCTCAAAATCAAAACCCAACCAAAGCCAAAATCTCTTTGAAACACTCCCATAAACATTTCTCAACATTTATTTTACATCAATTTCAACCCTAGCCCAACATTCGCCCAAGTTAGCCCAATTTGACCTACATTGGCCCACTTACCAAATGAACTCAAATTCAAACCCACTCAACTCTAAATCACACCAAAGTGACTCCAAGCCCTTCATAGAACATCCACAAACCAATTATGACATTTATTTGACAAGGCCTTTCACAAAATCTTTACCCAAATGCCCATCCTAAAAAAAAAAAAAGCCCATTTCCCTTAAACTTTCTTAAAAACCCACTCCCTTCAAATTCAAAAGCCCAAATTCATCCAAAGCCCACATGACATTTCCTTTCATCATCCATTTAATCAAAATCACCCCTAAGTTTCAAGATCATTATTTAAACCATTCCAAATCAAGCTTCATACAAATTTTCACCAAAATACCCAAAATTCTTAAAACCCATTTTTATGAAATTGACTAAACTTTTCCCTAAGCCAAAGACAAGCCATGCAAGCCATGGACAAGCCACATGAAGCCATGGAGAGTTTGACATGTGATCAAGCCATTAATGGAAAAAGGAGGACCCCCTTTCCTAATCCTTCTTAAGCCTTTTTTTACCTTAAGCATGTCACACTCTAAACCATGCTTTGCCACCTAATCCTCGATGGAGACTCCACCACACATGGGAGATTGACCCACCCGACCTCCTCGGCCCAAAACCAGGTCTTGGGAGGTGCACCCAACCCATTTGCATGGGTTGACCAAAATAAGCTAAAATAGCCCCTTCCCCTTTCTACTTTGATTCAACCACTTTACACATGTCAAACCTCGATTGAATGCACCAAACCCCAGCCCCGACCCACCCGAACAAGATGGTGACCAGTGCTCGGCCGGCCACCACCGTGCCGCCGGAAAACACCATGGCCGAAACCTCGGGAGGAGCCAAACTTTGAATTCTCCTTGCCGAGCCGCCCCATGCCTAGTGGTCACCATGGCCGTTCTTCTCCTCACCGGAGCAGACTGATCCCAAGCCCTAACTTCCCCGGGAGGCCCTCCGACCTCTCCTATTTAAACCCCTCACCTTCTCGGCCATGAGAGGTGCCGAACCGCACCTTCATCGAAACTCGCCAAAATTGTTCCGGACTCCTCCCCACACACAGAGCACTTGATCCCCAGTGAGATCCCCCTGCCATTTCTTCTCTGTGAGCTCAATTTCAGAGTTGAAATTTCACCCAAAACCAGGACACTTCTCCACAGTGGACTAATCCCAAAATTGATTGGTTCTACACCTTCACCAGACCAAGGGATGGTGTCCACCAGCAAAAGCCCCATCTCCGTGCCACCCGCTTGTTCCGGACTCCAAAGGTTGTGATCGGCTTTGGTGGAAATCACACCTAGGCAATTCACCACATCCCCGAGGCTTAATCCCTAGCCTCCCGCATCTCCAACGAACGTGCCAAGCATCTCCGATCGAGGCTTCACCTCTCGCAGCTAAGGTATGAGTTAATTCTTCATCCCGAGCTTTGGAGATTCTCCATTTCAAATGCTTTAATTTCAATGCATGATAACCGTATAGATGTGTTCGTCTCTTCAAGACGAATCCATAGAGCATAAGAACATGAAAATCCATTGAGTATCGAGTGAGATATTAAGGATTTAGTGTGGACGGCTCTCGGGCGAGGACACTTGGGGACGATGAACGGATGCCGTCCATTTAATACACGCGCGGACGGACGGCCGGATCGCGTCGGATCGAAGACGGAGCGATGACAGCGGGTCCCGGGAGTGCTGACTCAAGCGGCGGCGTCGAATAGGAGCGCGCCACGCGGCCCTTCGGAGCTGCCGATGTTTCGCTGGCGCCGCGTGGATAAATAGAAAAATAGGGTATTTTCCCATTTATTTAAATTCCCTAAACTTGGAAAATTCATAACTTTGTGTAGGAAAATCATAAAAATAAAATAAAAATACCCTCTCGCTCGATGAACGAGAGGAGAATAATGTGGAAAAGAAATTAATTAATTTTGTCCAAGTATCTTATTTTTAATTAATTATTTACTCCCTGCATTGTTTTAATTCTCCATGCATTCATACAATTCACCATGGCATGAGACCATAGGGCTTTTGAAGCCTCTGAATTTGGGAACATTCCCCGAATTTTCCAAAGTCGAGGTCATCCCTATGAAGAGTTATTGATTTTTCAAATGCATGTTGCTGTTTTAAGTATTTTAATTTCAAAAATTAGCATGTTGTGTAATAAATCCTAGGAAAATTTGGTGATGTTCCTTATGACCAGAGAACCCTAGGAAAAATAGGACTTGAGTTAATTCACTCGCATTAACCCTAATTGGCTTAAACACTCAAAATAGGTCTCTAATTAATTAGAGTTAACCATAGATCAAATTGACTTGAAATCAATTCTCCACTGACCTTTAGGATCAGAGGAACCCACCATAAAAATTTGAGGTCAATTGGATTTGGTTAGCCCCACTAATTGGGGTAATTAAGCCACTTAGTCATTTTAAACTTTAAAAAATCCATAACTTTCAAAATATCTTTCAAAAATTCACCAAATTGGTTTTGGAGTCTCTCTGATATCAGGGGAGTTTAGGAAAATTAAAATTTCAATTTTCTAAAAAAGTTGATTTTTAATATTATTTTAATATTTTTAATAATTAAAAAATAATAAAAATCACAAAAATAATAAAATTCACCAAAATGTTATATTTTGAATTTTAATCACTTAGGAACAAACCCCATATTTTTCCTAGGTCTATTTAGTGAGATATTAAATTTTAAAGCTCTAGGGTAATTTTAAAATTAAAAAATGTATTTTCTAGCATTTTCACCAAAATAATTATAATAAATCAAAGAAGAATTAGAAAATTATAAAGTTTGGTTTTCTGGAATCCTTGATATCAGAGAGAATTTTAAAAATTATAAAATTTATTTTTCAACATTTATTTTATTTTTAAATTAATTAATACTCAAGAACTTAAAATAATTCTAATAAATAAAATATAATTCAAAAAATTACAAAATTTGGTCCAAGTGGTCCTCTAGTCATTAGGAATGTCCCCTAATTTTCTTAAGGATAGAAACTTTCCCTTGGTCATATTATTGAATTTTCCTTGGAAATTTCTATTTTCTACAAAAAATAATTATATAAATAAATTAAATACAAAAAAATCACATTTTCTCCTCTCATGTCTTTATTGACATATAAGTGAAGTCACATAAAAATTTCAAGTTCATTTGAGCTCAATTTAGTGAGTTATGAAATTATTAGGCTTGAAGGGCAAAATGGTAATTAAAATCTTAACCCTTTGATTAAAACTTTAGGCTTAATAAAAATTAACAAGTAAAATATCTTATCCTAATCTGATTTGGATGATTGAAATTTAAATAATTGAAGGGTAGAAACCCATTAAGCAATTTAAAATGATTAAACCTTAATTAAATAATTAATTGAATTTGGAAGAATAATAAAATTGGAATTATTAAAATAGGGATATTATTAGGAAGAGATTTATTCTTTAATTTAAAAATCCCTAAATTAATCATCTCATTAATATTCAACTCTTAATTAAAATGATAACTCAAATTTAAAATATTAAAAGACTTAATCATTAAACTAAAATTAAATCATTAAATTAAATTAAAAAAAATTTCAATTAAATTAAATTAAATTAAATTAAGATTAAAAGTTGAATTAAATTAAATTAAATTAAATTAAATTAAATAAACAAGTTAAATTAAATTAAATGAATTAAAAATTAAATTAAATAAATTAAATTAAATTAAATTAAATAAAATTAAATAAATTAATTAAATTAAATAAATAAATTAAATAAAAATTAAATAAATAAATTAAATTAAATTAAATAAATTAAATTAAATTAAATTAAATTAAATAAAATAAAATTAAATAAAATTAAATAAATAAACTAAATTAAATTAAACAAATTAAATTAAATTAAATTAAATTAAATTAAGTCGAATTAAATAACATCACTTAAGACATAAATCTAAAATAACTTGAACACTATTCCAAACTTAAATCATTAATTTGAACCTAAATTTGAATCACAAACCATTAAATACTATTTTGCCCTTAGGAGTGTTTACTATTATAACTCCTAAATGGAATATCAAGTGAAATGTTACTTCACTTATAGGATATTCAAATGTCCTAGTTCATCGAGCAAGTTAATAAAATTTGAAAACCTCGGACGATCGATTTATTTACATAATTAAATTCTCTTGGACTTAAAACAATCCTAGAAATATTGAAAAGATGTTTGGGATCTCTCCTAAGCACTTCCTCAATATGATAGGATGTTTATAAGAACAATTGAACTTAATTGTTCTTTGATGAAGAAAATCGTCTTCAAACCAAAAACACAAAGAACCCAGACGTCATAGGAAATGACTAGCTATAGGATTAGGAACTTGGTAGAAAACCAAAACCTTTCCCTTAGCTTTACCTAGGAACTTGCTTAAATATTCTAACTGTGTTTTAAGTGCAGCTTGGGATGACGGGAAGACCCTCCAGGTACGCTTTTATTTTGTTGCAATTTACTTTCTTGCAACTCATTTAATCGCACCGCATTTACTTTTCTTGCATGATAAACAACAGTTGCATGAAAACCTACACCTTTAGGACAGAAACCAAAACTGAAACCCAAAACTAAAATAAAAGACACTACAAGATAAAATTCACCTCCACAACATTTCAAAATATAAGACAACTCAAAATTTAATCACAAACAGAACACAAAACTACAATTAAAATTAAATTAAAACGTCTCATTGAATGATCGGGAATACCTCGGATGATGTAACCCACGTGTTGCTAACGGGATTTCCCACGGTCTAAATGAAAGTGCGGAACTCATTTAGTTGAGTTTAGCAAATTCATCTGGACTAAGTGAATTCGATGAAAATAACGGTGCCGGGATGACGGAACCGTGGGATCTTAATCGGTTCCGTTTAATCAACTTTAAGATCTCGTTTCAATTAAAACATAAAGAACACTTGGAAATTAAGACTTCTCTAAACCAAACACTTCTCTCATCTCCTGATTTATGACTTCTATAACTAAACCTCTGCAACAACAAGGAGCTCGGAGCATGGTGGGCAGCACGGCCATCGTCGTCAGCAAAACTTGAACCTACATCAACAAAACTTTCTTAGAATTAAATAACCAAGCCATAGGATTTCGAGGTAGTTTGCCTAGTGCAACATAAATCCTCAACTCTTCGTTAGGCATTTGCATTGCAAATTAAGCCCTAACCGGTCTTAGGATTCCGAGGTAGTCGTCCGATATGACATAAACCCTCATATCTTCTAGGCTATTTGTATGATTTTATCATATAAATATAAGCCCTAATTAACTAAAATTGGCAAGATTAAAACATTAAATAAACATTAGGATTTCCCTAAATCCAAGCCAAACAATAGGATAGTCGGGAGATTACCGAAGTCCGCTTCGAATCCGTGATCTCTCCTACTTTTCTTCCTTTGAATTCCCAAAATAAAAATGTTCTAAATTTGATCCATTCCCTATTGAAATTTCCAAAATTCAATCCTTTGAAAACTTAAACTTTGAAATTCTTGAGAGCGGAATTATTGATTATTATCGAGAGTTTTCTTAGGTGATTCCCGTCACTTAAGATGTAATTAACTATAGGGGCTTGCCCTTATAGGGAACTTTAAGAACCCGAGTAATATAAACCCCGCTTAATTCATTTATATTAAGCGGGGAACTCGTCGGCTTATAAAATTGGTTCGCAAACCAAACGGATGGCACAAACCTTTCTAGTTTATTTAATCGAGCCCCATCATCAAGCAGTGTGTCTATTCTTCGGGATAGATACACGGTTTGTGGTGCGGCGCTCGTTTATATAAACTATTCGGGATGTGAGATCAGTTTGATTTCATATCTTAAAATTTTCAAATTTAAAATTATTTTCAAAATCAAATACTACTTTTTCAAATTATTTATTTAAATTAAATTAAAAATTCGCCGACAATTTCTGTAGGCGACCTCTTTTCAAAAATACAACACCACAAACACGCAAACCTAAAAATATGCCGACAGGCACAGATATAGTGGGTCCGATAGAACCACCTTCTTCAAGAGGACATCGCTTCATCCTTGCAGCTACAGACTACTTTTCTAAATGGGCGAAGCGGTCCCACTCGGAGAAGTAAAGGCACACCACGTGCTACGCTTTTCAAAAATCAAGTTGTTTACCATTTCGGAGTACCGCGCGAATCATTTCGTATAATAGGTCCGCATTCGAAGCACAAAAATCAACAATTTTGTCAGAAGACATGGAATCGATTGGCGATACTCAACAATCTACTACCCAAGAGCAAACGGCTTGGCCGAGGCTTTTAATAAAACTCTCGTTCAAATTTTAAAGAAAACTTTGGATGACAACAAAAGAAATTGACACGAAGTTGTTAGAAGCCTTATGGGCCTACAGGACGACTTTCAGGACTCCTACTCAGTCTACGCCTTACACTTTAGTGTACGGGTCCGAGGCAGTGTTACAATTGGAAGTCCAGCTTCCATCACTCAGGATTGCAGTTGCAAATAAAATTACTACAGAAGAAAACGCCATATTACGATTGGAAGAACTGGAAAACTTGGAAGGAAAAAGACTTGCAGCGCAACATAATTTGGAACTGTACCAAGCTAAGATGATCCAGGCCCATGATAAACTGGTCCGCCCGAGAACTTTCAAGGTTGGTGACTTAGTTCTTGTTCTCAGAAGACCTATTCTTGCACATCACAAGATAGGAGGCAAATTTGAACCGACTTGGGAAGGGCCGTTTGTGGTCGAGGCAGTCTACTCAGGAGGCTCTTACCAACTTGTGAATTGCCAAGGAGAACGACAAATGCTTCCAATCAATGGACGATATTTGAAGAAGTATTACGCAACCTGATGTTTCGAAGGGTGGCCTCTAAAAATAGAGTCTTATCCCTAGAAACACGGGTAAAGCGATCACTTTGTGACTGGGTCCGAACCCAAAAACATAAAAATGGATAAAATAAAAAATATATGTGCTAAAAATAAAATATGTCAAATCATAATAATAAAGTTTTACCCTTCCTTTCAAATCAAATCTTTTTCCTGATCTTTCTTTATCTTTTCCTATTTTCCTTAGAAAATTAAAATTGGAATAAGTGAGTAAGAATCTTCGGTCATAAATACTTTCTTAATGTTCTTTGTTCTTGTCTGACCCACTGATCCTTTTCTTGTCTTCTTTGCGGGGAAATGTCGGAACGGGCGGTTGGTCCTAAACTTTAAAAATGACGCGAGTCTCGCATGCTCGATGAAAAGAGGGTGAAGGATGGAGCGGTGATAGAAATTGATTCGACTTCACACCGGCGGCCATACGGTATGAAGAAAATGAGCGGGTCCCCGGTGGACCGAGAGGAACTTCATAGCCGGCGTGTGAAGATGGGTGGCCCAAGCCGCCGTCCGGCAACAAGAAAAGAAATACAAACAACGGGGAAAGCAAGAAAATCGAGTCGATCGTTGCCACGGCAGAGGGCAGGCTCGTCAGCGCCGCGCCCGCGAAGTGGATGTGAGGAAAGCTACGCTCACGGCTACTCAAGGAAAAGGAATAAGAATCGCCGTATCCGCGCAGATGTTGACTAAACTAGCAGCAGATCAACACGAGGAAACGGCCGCCTTTGCGGACACACACATTTCAGATGCGGTTCGGCGGGAACCGAGAAGAAGAAAGTCAACGCCGAGAGAATCAGAACGGACGGAGAAGTGCCAAAAAGGACGAGATAGAATCGGTGCCTCGACGCCGGGCAGAATCTCTGTATACGAAGAACCTTGTTGCGGCAACCCCGGAGGATGTCCCGACGAGAGACAATCTAGAGGGAGCCATGGTATGCAAGAGAACGTGACGGGATTGGGCCATACACCCACAATCGTTACTAGGCCTCGTCGCTTGCAGGTCATCCCCGAATATGAACTAGAAAGAATGCGAAGATGTTGAGAAGAAGACTTTTGAATATTTTGAAAGGATTAGAGGCAGAAGAATCAACATTTTGGAAGGCCTCGGAAGTTACACACGGGTGTAACAAGAGTAAGAGCAACAACGAGATTGTGGATTGCATTCGTAGAACTTCAGAAGATGGGTCGATCGGGCCGGTACGAGAGAAAAGACTTATTCGGAACCCAGAAATGGATGCCGGGGAAAGGAAGAATCACGATACAATGCGGAAGTTGCTATAGCTTCGCGAGGAGGACAGAAAGGAAATCCACCGAGGGGATACTCCGTCACGGTGAGGAGTGGATCCCGATGCCGAGAATAATTAGAATGGTGAAAAGAATGATAACGTGGAGGTGCGCACGGCGGACTGCATACTGGCCGTTGCATCATCAACATTTATCACAAGGCGGCTTGCATACCTCCGCACACATAGACCACCACGACTTCGTCGAACCTTTGCACAGTTTCGTTCATCAACCAATGCAATATCATGTTCGGATATGACCTCGGATAGCGGACGGAGTAAGTTCCGAGGACCGGTGGAGATACCACTTCCGGTTCCGTCATGATATTACAAGGAAATGGAGCAGACGTCGCAAAGCATTGCATACGGGAGTACCGGTGGAGCGGATATCCGTCACTTTTAGAAGGATGGACGACAAAAAGGCACCATACCACTTCCGGCCAGGATCCGGAATCGGAGAATCTGCGGCCTACGGACTGTGAGTTACCGAGGAAATAGCACACCTCGATGCGCATCCATGTGGCATTCACACCAGAGATGGCTTGGAAGGTGATGTTATTGACCGTGTATCTCTACGTATTCGAACATGGATTTGACGGACACTTTTTGGATGGGTCTTCGACAAGAATCATACATAGTCCGTTTTGAGTCATGGATTGTATGAGAAATATTTCTAAGATCGGGTTGTATGATGTATCTTCAATAAGATTGGAATGAAAGTGACCATGTCACATTTTGCCTTCACCTCTTTTTGTGCAAATTGGTAGGGAAACGCCATTAAAGTTAAATGAACTTCGAACAAAGAACGGAAAGAAAAAGAAAATAAATAAGAACTCTCTTCCATAAAAATCCAAACATTAAAAAAATTTCAAATCCACATGAACACCAAATAAAAAAAAAAAAATGGGATGGTTAAAGAACAAACAAAACAAACCTAAAGCTCAAATTGAATTTTCAGTTTACGTCCATGCTTTTCAATCCTTCAATCCTTCTTCAAATCGAGATGCATTCGGACCTCCTCTGAAACCCTCTCACCGGGATGATTTCAGAATCACGAGTCTTGATTCGATTCGGATGACGAGAGGTTCGTACCCTTCACCAAGTAATCAGACTTGGATATGGAACACTTTCATATCTCATTTCGATCTCAGCACAATCTAAATCTCAGCAAAATTCTTCATAGTCACAACATAAATCGAATATCGACAAAATTTTCACAACCAGCATAAACGAATCACGACAATCGGGATAGGCCTCCGCCCTACTCCAATCTCAGCAATCGGGATAGGTCTCCGCCCTACTCCCATCTCGACGAATCGGGATAGGCCTCAGCCCCGCCCATCTGTCCGGGATAGGCCTCCGCCGTGCTCTCATCTCGACGATCGGGATAGGCTTCCGCCTACTACTCCGAAATCTACGTAATCGGGATAGGCTTCCGCCCTGCTCCCATCATGTCCGGGATAGGCCTCCGCCGTACTCCCGTTCTCGGCAATCGGGATAGGCTTCCGCCTACTCCCCATCTCGGCAACCGGGATAGGCTTCCGCCCTGCTCCCATCTCAGCGATCGGGATGGCCTCCGCCCCTGCTCCATCCGGCAATCGGGATAGGCTTCCGCCGTACTCCCATCTCGGCAATCGGGATAGGCTTCCGCCTACTCTCATCTCGGCAATCGGGATAGGCTTCCGCCGTACTCCCATCTCGGCAATCGGGATAAGCCTCCGCCTGCTCCCATCTGCGGCAATCGGGATAGGCTTCCGCGCGTCCTCATCTCGACGATCGGGATAGGCTTCCGTCCTGCTCCATCTCGGCAATCTCGGCTGATCGGGATGGGCCTCCGCCCTACTCCATCTCGGTAATCGGGATAGGCCTCCGCCTACTCCCATCTCGATGTCCGAGATAGGCCTCAGCCCTACTCCCATCTCGGCATTCGAGATAGAGAACTGCTCCTCCCTTCTCGGCGAATTCTCATCACTCGGGATAGGCACAATCCTACTCCTTTCTCATCGATCTACGAGGTGACCCTCTCGGCAAGAAATTGAAATTAAAGCACTGCGGCCACCCGGATAGGTTTTGTCTGCCTTCTTCCTCGGCATTTGGGATGGGCTCGGTCTTAATCCTTCTCGGCATTTGGAATAGGTTCGATCCTACTCCTTCTCGACATACAAATGCATTCGGGTGGGCCTCATACCTTTCTTTTCTCCGCATAAAACCAAAATTGAAACTCAAATCGAAATTCAAACTCAAAATTAAAACTTGAAATAAAAAAAATGAAAACGAATAAAGATCAATCTCTTGAAATCTTGTGATACGAAATTCACCTCCTTTTCCGGCGAGAGTTACGGAATCTTCGGTCTTGGAGATTTACGATACTCTGGCCGGAAATCCTTCTTCGTCCTAAGTTTGTCACTAGTACATACGATTTTGGTTTGTTGATTTCTTCGGTCAACGCCAATATGCGCGGTGAGCTTGGTTAACACACCACACCCTATTGGGGGTCCGTTTGACCTGTTTTGATGAGGTCTTCTCTTCCTTATTTAGTGTTTAGGATCTAGCACTTACGCTTTTCCTTTGACTATCTTAGAGGACTAGAATTGGGACCCATCCCTTAGAAATTTGAACCACTTCTTGCCTCTCTGCAAACCCCACAAGCTTGATTGTAAGGCCCTAATCACCTGGAGGGTTGAAATCGAATGTGAAGGTTTAAAGGATGAGTTCACGCTATAGGACTCTTTGGCCTTAGGACCACCTTGGGTGGCTTGGTCTGGTGAGGGTTGACTTACACACTCACTACACTCACCTCACACTCTCACACACACAATCCAAATCCTAAAACCACCTCATACCCAAATTGGCTCCTTGACTCATGTAGGTAATTCATATGGATGGACCTTAACCCACTAAGCCCACGGCTAAGAAGTTGGGCATAGTGAATGCCTCGAATGAGTCATCTCATGGCTCATATAGGCTAAACATGGCTTCATGGCTCGACAAAGTACTTCCATTTCACTCATATTTGATCAATCTTCTTTTCCAAAATTTGATTTTTGACCCCGGGGACCCTACACCTGAACTTCTTAAGCCCTTAAAATTATGAAATCCTCCAAAATTTCCAAAATCACCCAAAATTCCCCAAAATTAACCTTGAACATTTCCTCTGACTCAATTGATCATCCATAGCCGAAATACCAAAAATTCCAAAAATACCCCCAATGCCATCCCAGAATACCCAATGCCCCGCAGCAAAAAATCCAAAATTCAGAAAATTCCCAGAAAATTCTAGAAAATCCCAAATATTCCCAAATTTCATTTTGTCCAGCTACGCCATTAGCCAATTTTGTCGATTTACCCCGACTTTTACTAAAACACCCCCGATTTGGCAGGTTAATGAGAGCCCAGAACTTAGCCCCAGGCAAACGATTTCAGCTCGATTGACTTCAAAACCTTTTCTAAACCTTCCACTAATATCCCCATAAAACAACACTAACATAATTTGCCCGAAATTTGGACCCAGAACCCCACTCGGAATTCAACCCAAAACCAAAAGCCCAATTTTGACCTAAACTGAGAACCTAACCCGAATGGCCAAGTCCCCAAAACCAAAACCCGAAGCCAAAGTTAAAACCTCTTTAAAAAACACTCCCATAAACATTTCCCAGCATTAATTACACATCAATTTTAACCTTAGCCCAACATTGGCCCAATTATTGTTGACCTACATTGGCCCATTTACTGAGAAACCCCGAATTCAACCCAATTCAAACCCAAACCACCTCGAACTTGTCGGAAATCACTCATGACACATCCTTAAACTAAACCCCGACATTTATTTGGCATGGCCCTTTGCAAAATTTTCATCAAAAAAGCCACTTAAGGACATTCGAAAACGCGTTTTCAAACCGAGCTAAAAGCCCAAAATCCATCTTGAAGCCCACATGACAATCCTCTATCCTCATCCATTTGATAAAA
This sequence comes from Papilionanthe hookeriana x Papilionanthe teres, assembly GCA_022702705.1. Taxonomy (NCBI): domain Eukaryota; kingdom Viridiplantae; phylum Streptophyta; class Magnoliopsida; order Asparagales; family Orchidaceae; genus Papilionanthe; species Papilionanthe hookeriana x Papilionanthe teres. Next base: position 9,154,077 of record CM040432.1, on the reverse strand, counting down.
CCATCTCCCCAAGTTCTAAATCCATGATGAAATAATTTCAGAAATCGAAGCCGTATACCAAATCCATCAAATCGCCCCTAAATTACCAAAATTTCTAAAACCCTTTTTCATGAAATTGACCCAGAAGTTTTCCCAGACGAAGGTGAGAGTTTATGAAGCCATTCTTGAGCCACATGCAAGCCATGTGAGTTGTTGACATGTGACCTTACCATTGGGCAAAAGAGTCCTTTAAGCACTTCCTAAACCATTAACCTTACTTATGATTCCCTTCAACAATTGTCTAAATATTCTTGGATGGAGACTTCTCCACTTAGACCAGCTGACCCAACTGATTCACCCAGCCAAGAAACCAGGTCATGGGGAGGTGAACCAAGCTGAAAATCATGGGTTGACCAATTTGAGCCCAAAATGAGCCCTTACCCTTTCCATTTCGAAACCCATCCTCTTTACACATGGCAAAGCTCGGTGCACTGAAGCCTCCGGCCCTGACCCACCTGGACCTGAGGGTGACCCATGCTTGCCAGCCGGCCGCCTGGATCGCCGGAAAACACCATGGCCGAGACCTTGGGAGGAGCGAGCTTTTCAATTACGCCTTGGTGAAGTGTCCGGCCCAATTGAACACCATGGCTGTTCTTCTCTTGCATGGAGCAGGCGATCCCGAGCCTTAAAATCCCCACAGGGAGCCTTCCACCCTCTCCTATTTAAACACCACGTCCTCTCGGCCATGAGAGGTGCGGAACAAAACTTGCGAAACCACTTAAAATCATCCCGAGACCACTCTCTACACATAGAGAACTTGATCCCCACTTGGAAATCCCTGCCATTTCACTCTACGGCGAGCTCGATTTCAGAGTTGAAATCCAAGCATAAACCGAGGACCCTTCACCACAGTGAGCTAATCTCCAAATTGATTGGTCCTGTACACCTTCACCCCGAGCCAAAGGGAGAAGTTTCCCGGCAAAGCCCCCTCGCAAGGTTAGCCATTGCTCCCGGCCTCCATGCTTTGTGATCGTGTGGTCGAAATCATGCAGACAATTCACGGGTGAGGACTTCATGCAGGCTTGCTTGGATCCAATCGAAGGTGACACAACTCTCGAATCGAAGCTTCACTTCTTTGAGCAAGGTATGGACTCACTCTTCTTCACGAGCTTACGAGAGATTCTCCATTTAATTTGAATCGATTTCGATGTATGTTTACCGTATGGATGTGTTCGTCTCTTGAGAGACGAATCCATAGAGCATAAGAACACAAAAATCCGTTGAGAATCGAGTAAGAAATTAGAGGTTAGAAGATTGACGGTCACGGGTTCACACCGGTCATAGACGATGGCGGGAACGCGTCGGATCGGCGTGTATCGAGCGGACGGTAGGGATCGAGCTTCGGACAGCGCGATGGTACCGCCAGGCTGAGGCCCTGGAGCGTTGTGTTGGATGGCGGCGTTGAACCGAGAAAGCGCCGCGTGGCTGTTCGGAGATCTTTGGGTTGACGCGGCGCCGATTCGGATAAGTAGGAAAATAGGGATTTTTCTTATTTATTAAATACCAGACTTCAAAAATTCATAACTTTGTGTGAAAAATCCTAAAAATAAAATAAAAATATTCTCTTGCTCGGTGAACGAGAGGAGAATAATGTGGAAAAAGAAATCAAGTAATTTCATTAAGTATTTTATTTTTAATGATTTATTAATCTCTGCACTATTTAAATTCTCCATGCATATAGGAAATTCCCATGGCATGAGACCATAGGGCTTTGAAGCCTGCGAACTTGGGAACATTCGGCGGGTTTTCGAAGGTCGGAGGCCATCCTATGAAGTTATTGATTTTTCGAGAGTTCGTATTCTTGTTTTGGTATTTTAATTCGATAATTAGCATGTTGAGAAATAAATTCTAGGAAAATTTGGTGTTGTTTCTTATAGTATAGAGACCTAGGAAAAATAATTCTTGAGCTAATTCACTTTGAATTTTAATTAATTAGGGTTAACCACTCATCAAATTAACTTAAAAATAATTCTCCACTGTCCTCACAGGGGTAGGAGAACACCACATAAAAATTTGAAACCAATTGGACTTGATTAACGCCACCAAATGGGTTGATTAAGCCTCTTAAGCAAAAAATGGGTGAATTAAACTTTAAAAATTTATAACTCACAAAATACTTTTCAAAAATTCACAAAATGGTTTTGGAGCTTCTCGGATATCGGAAGGAACTTAGGAAAATTAAAATTGTAATTTTCAAAGTTGATTTTATCATTATTTTAATATTTTTAATAATTAAAAAATAATAAAAATCATAAAAATATTAAAAAATCACCAAAATGTCACATTTGGAATTCTAATCATTTAGGAACAAATCAAATATTTTTCTTAAGTCCCTAGGGTAAGATATTGAAATTTAAAGGCTTAATGTATTTTTAATATTAAAAAATGTATTTTCCAACCTTTCACTAAAATAATTCTAATAAATCAAGAAAAATCAGAAATATATAAAATTTATTTCTCTGGACTCCTTGAGGTCAGAGAGATTTAAGAAAAATATAAAATCCATTTTGACTTTAATTTTATTTTAAAATTATTTAATGCTCCAAAAATCAAAAATAATTATAATAAATAAAATAAAACAAAAAATCACTAATATTTGTCTAAATGGTCACTCTGGTCATTAGGAATGTCCCATAATTTTCATAAGAACAAAAAAATTCCCTTGGTCATCTTATTGAATTTTCCTTGGAAATCCCTATTTTCTACAAGAAATAATTATATAAATAAATTAAATACAGAAAAATCACATTTTCTCCTATAATGTCTTTATTGACATGTGAGTGAAGCCACATAAAAATTTTGAATATTTAACCTCAATTTAGTGAGTTATGAAATTATTAAGCTTGAAGGGCAAAATGGTAATTAAAATTTTAACCCTTAATTAAAACTTTAGGCATAATAAAATGAAAAGTAAAATATTTGATCCTAATCTGATTTGGATGATTGAAATTTAAATAATTAAAGGATAGAAACCCATCAATCATTTTTAAGATTAATTAAAGTAAACCTTAATCAATTAATTAATGAAATTTGGGAGATTAATAAAAATTGGAAATTATTAAAATAGGGACTATTATTAAGAAGACATTTATTCTTTAATTTAAGAATCCCTAAATTAATCACATCAATAATATTTAATTCCTAATTAAAATGATATCAGGCTTCAGATTTAAAATCTTCAAAACGACTTAACCATTAAATTAAATTAAAGTTAAAACATTTAAATTAAATCCTTCCAAAATTTCAATTAAATTAATACTTTAACAATTAAATTAAATCATCTTTAAAACATAAAAAATAAAATATTAAATTAAAATTAAAATTAAATTAAAATTAAATTAAATTAAATTAAATTAAATTGAATTAAATTAAACTAAATTAAATTAAATTAAAACATATTAAATTAAATTAAATTAAATAAAAAAATAAAATCAACAAAATAAAATCTAAATTAAATTAAAATTAAAACTAATAAAGATTAAACTAAATTAAAATTAAATTAAATTAGATTAATATAACATCACTAGACATAAAAATTAGTAATCTTAAAAACGAACTTGAACACTATTCCCAGAGAACTTAAACCCATTAATTAAAATTCGATTAAATCACAAATTACTTAAACATCGGTGCCCTCAAAAAGCTCTTGTTGTCATAACTCCACAACGGAGTATTAAGTGAAGTGTTACTTCACTTATAGGATATTCAAATGTCTAGTTCAGGTAAAAGAACAAAACTTAACTAAACTCTGGATGATTAATTCACTTGTATAATTAAGTTATCTTGGACTTAAAACGATCTGAGGTATTGAAAAAGATGTTTAAGACTCGTCCTTAAACACTTCCTGATATGATAGGATATTTATAAGAAACGATTGAACTTAATTGTTCTTTAATGAAGAAAATCGTCATGCTTCAAACACGGGAACTGAACGTCATAGGAGATGACTAGCGCAAGTTGAGACTTTGGTAGACAACCAAAACCTTTCCCTTCTACCTAGGTACTTGTTGGAATATCTAAATGCTGCTTATGTGTTTTAAGTGCGGCTTGGGATGACGGGAAGACTCTCCGGGTACGCTTTTATTTTATTGCAATTTGCTTTGTGCAAATGCACTTTACTTTTCTTGCATGATAAACGAAGCTGATACATGAAAACCAGAGCACTTTAGGATAGTCCCTAAAACTGAAACCAAAATTAAATTAAAAATCACTACGAGATAAAATTCACCGCCGCGACATTTCAATATATAAAACAACTCAAAATTTAATCACAAACGAACATAGAACTACAATTGCAACTAAATTAAAACGTCTCGTTGAATGATCGAAGTCTATCGAATGATGTAACCGCGTGTTGCTAACGGGATTTCCCGCGGTCCCCAAATGAAGGTGTGGAACTCATTTAGTTGAGTTTGGCAATTCATGCGGACTAAGTGGTCGATGAAAATAACGGTGCGGGATGGCCAGGCAGTGGGATCTTAATCGGTTACATTTAAATAACTTTAAGATTTTTTTTTAATTAAAATATTAAAAACACACGGATTTTAAGATTTTCTACGAAACCAAAACACTTCTCTCATCTCTTGATTTATGACTTCTAAAACTAAACTTCTGCGGCAACAAGGAGCTCGGAGCATGGTGGGCGGCACGGCCATCGTCATCGGCGAAAACTTTGGTCTACTTCAGCAAAACTTTCTTAGAATAAAATGGCAAGGCCATACAGGATTTCGAGGTAGTTTACTTTGGTGCGACATAAATCCTAAACTTTTTCGTTAGCGTTTGCATAATCATGTTATGTAAATTAAGCCTGGCACCCGGTCTTAGGACTCGAGGTAGTCGTTCGGTACGACATAAACCTACGCATCTTCGAAATTTGTTGCATAGTGTGTCATACGAATATAAGTCCTAATTAACTAAAATGGCGAATTGAAATATAAGATAATATTAGGATTTTCTCGAATCTAAGCGAACAATGGGATAGTTGGGAAGTTGCCGAATTCCTCTTGGATCCTCGGCTTCTCCTACTTCTCTTCCTTTGGACTCCTAAAATAAAAAGCTGTTCCAAGTTTGATATATTCCCCGATTGAAATCCCCAAGCTTCAAATCCTTTGAAAACCTTAAACTTTGAAATTCTTGAGAGCGAAAACCAACGATCATTATCGAGTTTTCTTAAATGATTCCCATCATTTAAGATGTAATTAACTATAGGGGTTGCCCTTATAGGGAACTTTAAGAACCGGGTAATATAAACCACCTTGAATTCATTTATATTAGCGAGGGAACTTGTCGGCTTATAAAAATTGGTTCGCAGACCAAACGAGATGTCACAAATCTCCTAGTTTCGATACCCCAGTAAGGACCCATCACCAAACGGTGTCTATTCTTTGAGATAGATACACGGTTTGTGGTGCGGTCTTTCGTTTATATAAACTATTTGGGATGTGAGATCGGTTTGATTTCATATCTTAAAACTTTTAAACCTAAAATTACTTTGAAATCGAATGTTATCGTTTAAACTATATATTTAAATTAAATTTAAATATAAAAAAATTTGCCGACAACTTCTGTAGGCGACCCCTTTTCAAAAAATACAACCTGAGAACCTAAAAATATGCCGACGAGTTCCAAACCGCTCATGACGCGTACACAAGCCGATTGCAAAATTTATTTGACATGGTCCTTCACAAAACTTTCATCCAAAAGCCCATTTTAAAATCAAAATGCCCACTTCCCACGAAGCCTTTAAAGCCGAAAGCTTCCACGAATCCAAGCCAAAAATTCTTCCAAAGTCCATATGACACTCTTCTTCATCATCCATTTAATCGAAATCACCCCAAGTTTCCAAATCATCATTAAACCATTCAAATCGAGCTTCGTAGAATTCTCCACCAAAATACCAAAATTCCTAAATTATACTTCCATGAAATTGACCCGAGCTTTGCCCCAAGCCACATGGAGCCATGAAGTAGCCACCTTGCATGTATCATGACCGTAAGAACCCCTTTCTCGGCCTCACCAAACCATTAATGGCAAGAAGAGGGGAGTCTTTCTTAAACCTTCATTAAGCATTTTTAACCTCATCCATGTTACACTCTAAGCCGTAGCCACCTCACCTTGGATGGAGACTTCACCCCTTCCAAGGCGGCTATTCTTTTCGAGCCCAGAAACAAGGCCTTGGGTGGTGCACCGAGCCTAAAACCATGGGTTGACCAAAATTGAACCCAAAATGAGCCTCTCTGGAAATTCCATTTCAATTCAGCCCCTTTACACTTGGCCAACTCGATTGACTTCACCAAATTCGAGCCACGACCCTCACGATCGGGATGGTGACGCTGACACGGCCGGCCGGCCATTACGGCCACAGGAAACCGCCGGGCCGAGAGGCTTAATTTGAATAAAAAATTCAATTTTAGATAGCTGAGCTATCCGAAGTTGCCCAATGGCCATTGCAGCTGTTCTTCCCTTGCCTGGCGATTGGATCCGGCCATTAAACCCCCACAATGAGGCCCTCAGTACCTACGTTGCGCCCGCTCTTTCTCTCGGCCAAATGAGGAGATAGACAGTTGTAAGGATACTGTGCCAAAATTGCTCTAGGACCTTCTCCCTAACCGGAGTGATTGATCCACGAGTGTTCACTTTTACTTTAATCCCCATTAACGGAGCTCGATTTCTGGAGTTGAAAATCCAGCCCAAAAAAATAGGACACTTCACCATGAGTGAGCGATCTCAATTGATTGGTCCTACACCTTCACCGAGACCGGGAGGAGAAGTTCCCTGACAAAAGCCCCTTCACCGGGCCAGCCATTGCTTCCCGGCCTCCAAGCTTTGTGATCGGCCTTGGTCGCTTTCATACTAGACAATTCCCGAGCAGTCTTCATCTAGAGCTTGCTGGACTCAATCGAAGGTGACACAACTCTCGGATCGAAGCTTCCTTCTGCGAAGCGAAATTATCATTCCACTCTTCCTCCCGAGCTTCAGCAATTCTCCATTTTGTTTAAGTTAATTACATAGCATAAACCGTATAGATGTGTTCGTGCATTCGAAGACGAATCCATGGAGAACATAAGAACACCAAAATCCATTGAGAATCAAGTGAGATCTTAGGGTTTTATTGTGGACGGTCACGGGTGCACACCGGTCGTAGACGATGACCGGGAGCCGTTGGATCGCGCGTGTATCAAGCGGACGGTCGAGATCGAGTGGACGGCCTGCTTGGCACATGAACACGGGACGCGTGGCTGTTGACTTAAGTGGCGGTGTCGAATGGGAGCGCGACGCATGGGCTTTCGATCCGCCGTAGGTTGACGCGGCTCCGAGTTTGGATAAGTAGGAAATTAGGGTATTTTTGAATTATTTAAATACCAGAACTTAAAAAATTCATATCTTGCATAGAGTTTTATGCTAATTTTGTGGATGCTGAAGAATACGAGATTTTTGTCAGAGGAGTTGGAGTAGGATTCACTGCTGAACGTATCAATATTTTCTATGGTCTGCCGCCAAACATTGAGTGCTATTACTCCAGATTATCTCAATCTGAGGGAGATTTGGATATGATCATTGCCTTCCTGACTGATAGTACTAGATCCTAGAAGATTCAGAATGAAAAAGGGTAAATTTTTCATCGTCTAAGCTTAATGGTGTTTCAAAGGCATGTCACTACTTTATTTCTGCTTGTCTCCTTCCATCCAATCATCTGAGCGAGGTTACCAAAGATAGAGCTATCCTCAACTACTGCATTCAAGAGAGGAAGCCTATTGATGTAGGGAGCATTATTTATGATTCCGTAGAGGCTATTGCTCGTTCTAAGCACTTCTATCGGACTTGGTTTTCCATCTCTGATCTATTCTCTATGTCAAAGTGCTGGAGTAGTTGCTGAGCTTTCTGAGGAAAAGCTCAAGTCGATAAAGCCTATAGGAAGAGAGAGTGTCAGTATCTATGATCGACTTCGAGGTAAGAGTTCTACTGCACCTTCTAGTTCATTACCTACTTCAGGTAGAGCTTCTACTTCTAGACCATGTACTTCTACTGAGCCACAATCTACTTTTTGGGAATCCATGCTTGATAAGCTTATAGAGCAGCAGAATGAGTTATTCCTAACTTATTGTAGTGTAGATACGATCGATAAGAAGATCGATCATCTTTCTGAGTATATACAAAGAAAGAGTGATTACGATGCTGAGTATTCTGAGTCTTTAGTGAGATTTCTGAAGGGTGAGCACGATGTTCAGTTCCCTACTTGTCCCAGATATTCACCATATGTTGATATGAAGGATATAGAGTTTTCTTTTGGTGACGACGATGATGAAGCTACAAATTGTGATTAGTAGCTTGACTTATCTCTGGAGATGTGTTGATTCTGTTTTTAGTGTGTTTCTTGTTTTTTGTGCTGTTTAGTGTGATGTTATTTGTTAGTGTTGATGTGAACTTTTTGTGTTGAAACTATTTTTAGATTATCTGATGTGTGTTTAAGAGTGAAATATGAATGAATTTTTATGAAAGTTTATTTCTGTTTCAGCCTACTGTTTAGTGTTCATGAATAGTTAGTAATTTTGCATGTTCAAAAATAAAAAAATATAAAAAGAAAAGATTTTTTTTAGAAATTAACTCTTGCTCTGCAAAACTTTTCTATATATGCTTAATCATTTCTGTTATATTCATATTAAAGCATGTGTAGAAGTAGAAGTTAGTTTTTCATTACTACATCATTATTGTACTTAGATTAATTCATTTTTATTTCTTTCTCTCATGCTTTAGAAAATTTCATGATTCATATTTATACTTAAGCTGAAGTTTGGGGGAAGGGATAACATGTATCAAATTTAAATATTATTTGCCCTTAATGAACTAGTACTTTCTTTAAAAAAATATTAACATAACATAAGGAATGAAAAATCTGTTTAAGATTACCTAAATTTTTGAATTTATAAATAATTTAATAAACTTAACTAAAATTTCAAAAATTTTGATTGATTTTAAGAATATAATGATTTAACTTAAAGAATAATAAGATAAAAAATTTTCTATTTATAGTAAAGAGAATTGTATTTTTGAAATACTAAGGAATCAAGATTATTGCTTGAAAAAGAAAAGATTGAAATAAGTTTTGAAAAATAATAAATTATTAATAATGTCATATTTATTAAGTAAGAATGTATAAGTTTTTGAAAATAAGTTAAGGATAGTGAAGTTCAAAATCATTAACAGGCTATCTAAAAATAGTAATCCTCACCTAAAAAAAAAGAAGGAAATGATTGAAAAACAATCTAAAAGAAAAAAAAATAATGTGAGGAGAGGAAATGCCTAATAAAAAATTAGTTTCACTTGAATTATCTTATAAGAAGAAAACTAATTACATTTTTAACATAATTTCTATGTACAAATATTTTTACTAGAAAAATATTTCTTGAAAATTTTTTTCTTGTAAATATTCTATGTGACCTTAATATGATAAACTACAATTTTTTTTGAAATAAATGAAAAATTGGAAGTCTTATGATTTGGTAGTTAAACGTTCTTTAATTCTTAAAATTAAACTTAATTAGTGAAATTTAGTTAAAGATTTGCTAAAACATTTATAAAAGCAAAAATTATAAGGAATCTTAAATATTTTAACTTCATTCCAAATGTTATCTATTTTATGTAAATAAAAGGGTTACTTGAGGACAAGTAACGTTTAAGTTTGGGGGAATTTGATCTACCTAAAAAATACCCATTTTTATGCCTTATTTATGATTCAATTCTTAAGGATATTATGCTTTAATGAAAGGTATCTTCATGTTTTTGGATGTAGATGATTAAAAAAGAGTCCAAGAAAGAAAAAGAAGGAAGAAGGAGCAAAAAGGAGCAAAAAAGAGCAAAATGGAGCTTATGGAGCAAAATATTGGAATTATTGGCCTGGCGCCTACGCGCTAGCTCGATACAGACGCTGTTAAGATATTTTGATGATTTTGGGGAGTTATTTTGACGGAGTTAAGCGGTTATTGGAGCTTCTAGAAGACTGGAAGTTACTCCTAATATATAGGACATGTGATACAATGCATTTGGACACAAGGAAACTGTTTTAATCGTGAAGAGGTGTGATCCAAAGTAAAGAGGTGCAAAGACGTGGTCATGGAGTCTGGCGCCTAGGCACCAGATCCCGGCGCCTAGGCGTGACAGTTACCTTCTAGAAGATGCATTGAATTTGGATGAAATTTGATGAGGTACCTTAAGCAACCCCTGGTCAAATTCAGAGCTCTATAAATAGGAGCCCATTCTACAGAGAAAATCTCACCCTATAGTCTCTTTCACCCCTTCTTGCATCTTTAGCCCTACTTAATTTTTTTAGTCTCTTCCATACTTAGGGAGCCACTTTACTTTGTATCTATTGAGTTTATTTTGAGTATTTATTGTGTGTTTTTGTTGTTGGAGTCTTTCATCATTGCTTTGGAGTCAGTAGAAATCAGCGGATCACTTGAAGGAACACTTCAGATAAGTATTTGTACTTTGTTTCAAAGTTTTATAAATATATTTTGTTGTATGATTTCAATGTGTTCTGAGTAGTTAGTTATCTTTCTCCTTTCAACTATGAAAATATAATAAATTAATTGAATTTTGTAGGAGAATTAAATTTAAAATATTTAAAACATTATGATGATATTAATACCTGATCTTAGTTTACTTTTTAAATTGGCCATTTAAATTGTTAAAACCTGTTAAAGAATTTTGAGACCTATCCGGAGATAAATTCTTAACTAGTAGATATCACTTGAATCCTTGTGTAGTCGAAGGCTTTATGTGGGTTATTCAAGGTGAAGTGCAAATAAATAGGAAGATATTATTTATTGGGCGTAGAATTCATTAGTTTTTAGTGCGACAGACTAAATTCTAATAATTTGGTTTATAGAAAGGGAACGGGTCATTGGTAGGGCCGACCATAGCCACCCTTGGACATCTAGTAGGGTGAGCCTAGATTAACCCATTCTACTAATAAAACATCCTGAACTGATCTATAGATTAGTCAATGTTCTTTGCACCTGGACCAAAGGGTAAAGAATATGAATGCTTCTATTTGGCACAATATCATAATCTAAATTCCCCACAAAAGATAATTTTTCTAAAAATCTTGGATTAGTTGAAAAGGAGAAAGTCATTTTTATACTTGCATCGAATTTTAATTACTCGCTTACTTTACTTTATTACCGCTATCGCTTACTTGCTTATAGTAAAAATTGTTAGTAAATTAAATTCGAAAAATAAAAAAAACTTTATATATCTACTTAAATTACTTTTAATTAAAAAAATTCTAAAATATTTCTTACATTTTTTACTTTTTATAAAAAAACTATCTCTGTGGGATCGATAACCAGGACTCCACTAGAGCCTTGTATTACTTGAACGATACGTATACTTGCGTTTAAAATTGTGACTTTTACAATAATTATTATAAAATCTAAATATAAATTCATAAGTAAAAGTAAACATCACACATCAAGTTTTTGAAGCCAATTGCCAGGAATTAAATATTCTAAAAGTGGTATCAAATCTTGTATTTAAAATCATATATAAAGTCGCATCACATCAAGAAGTCATTTTAGAAATGCGATTATTGGAAAGTTAGGAAAGAAATATCATATTGATCATCGCATTGCAACTGCTTATCATCAGCAGAAAAGTGGTTTGGTTGAATTATCCAATCGTGAAATTAAAAGAATATTGGAAAATAATATTAATCCAAATAGAAATGATTGGTCAATCAAACTGGATTATGCTTTGTAGGCCTATAGGACTGCCTACAGAACCCCTATAGGAATGTACCCATATAGGCTGATTTTTGGAAAAGCTTGTCATTTACCTATTAAACTTCAGCATAAAGCATTTTGGGCTATTAAAGAGTTCAATTATAATTTGAAAGATGCTACTGAGAAGAGATTATTGCAATTAAATTAGCTTGAAGAGATAAGGAATGAATCTTATGAAAGTGCTAAGATTTATAAGGAAAAGATGAAGTTATGGCATGATCAGAAGATTATTACTAAAAATCTTGTGCAAGAACAGAAAGTTTTGTTGTATAATGCCAGATTAAGAATTTTTTCTGGAAAACTTAATTCCAGGTGGATGGGTCCTTTTATTGTGATGAAAATTTATTCCTATGGAGTCATGGATATTCAAGATCCTAAGACTGGAAAAAAATTTAAAGTTAATGGAAATAGACTTAAACCATATTTTTCAGTCGAGCAATCTAAATCTGATGAGAATATGATGTTGGGTCACTCAGAATGAGTTATGGGTTTGTCAGGCTGAAGACGTTAAACCAAGCCCTTTGTGCGAGGCAACCCATATTTATCGGTGTGCTTTGCTTTATGTATGTTTTGTGTGCTTTGTTTGCTTTGTTTGGTTTATTTTTATGTTTTTAGTGGTAGTAATTTGGAGTTTTTAAAAATAGAGTTTATTTGATCTTATTTGATGACTTGAAGGAGTCAGAATGAAAACTTGGACATTTGGCAGACTTGTGCTAAATTGAGCACTGGCGACTAAGCGCTGCCTAGTTGGCGCTTTGGCGCCGGGGTTACAAAAAACGTGAAAAATGAGATTCTAGAAGCCTAAATTGTGGGGAAGAGGTTTTGGAAGTTATTTTTGAGTTTTAAAATGTCTTGGGGCAATTTTAGCACTTCCAAAGTCTATAAAAAGAACATGATTTAAGAGAAACACTTGCCCCAAGTCCTATTTTCATTTCTGAGTCTTAAGAAGAGTATTTTGAGTGCATCATGTCTTCCTAGGTGAATGAGATGAAGAAGAAGCAAGATTCTGACACGAGTAAGTTCATTAGTGACTGTGCCAAAGAGTTATTCAATGGATTTCTCACTATTAGTATTCAAGGGATTACATAAATGTTTGCAAAAATTGAAGCCCGAGTGACTTTAATGAAAGCAAAGATTAATGAAACTAACTTACAGTTGGAGCACATGAGATGGCAACTCAAGATGCAATTCAGTTCTTCAAGATATGTGGAAGAAGCAGATAAGGCGATGTTTTTGAAGAATAAATGGATTGAAGAAGAAGATGTAAGAATGAACAATTATCACCCATTCTATCAAATTTATATTCTATAAGGATCAAATGAGAATAATAGTGGTCCTAGATATAATCCGCCTAATGGAGAATGGAATTAAGTGTACTTTGTTTTTATATGTGTAGTGTTCTTTTGTGTTTTGTTTAATATGTTTTGTGTTCTTATGTGTTTTGTTTGGTGTGTTTAGTGTTTATGTTTAAGTTTTTAATTACGCCTTATGATGTGATGGTTACATCCTAGAGATGTAAACTTATCAGTTTGAGATTAAGTCTCTTGTATTTAGAGAATTTCATCTTATGTATGTGGATAGAAATTCTAGGATTGTATTAAGTGTTATGTTTGTTTTAATGAATATAAGTTTGTGTTTGTGTGAAATTTGTTTGGAATCGATGAATATTTAACATTTGAATTAGAATATTGGAAGATTTATGGGGAAGAGATAGTCATTGTGAACAGATTAAAGGTGATTAACAAAGTGGTTTAAAGCATATACCTTAATTGTGAAAATTTGGATATTGGCAGCTAAGCGCCAGAGTGCTGGTGCTTAAGCACCAGATTTCACGGCTAAGCACCGAAGGGTTCACGCTTAGGTGCCAGTTCGCGAAAATTGGTTCCCACCTGTTAAAAAAACTGTGAATCGCCATTTTTAACTCCCTGTTCATCTTCAACCCATCATTTTTACACGAGAGAGAGTCTAGGGCATCCTTGATTTGGACCATTTTAGAGCCGATCTCAACAAAAATTTGTAGATTTGGATTCCTTAAGGTAAGAGCACTACTCCTAAGTAAAAAGTTTTGATTTTCACCAAGTATTTTGAGTACATATTGGAAAATCTTAAAATCACTATTCATGGTGAAATTTTGAGGAAAAACTTAAGAAATTGCTTGGATTTAGTGGAAACATCTTTTAGAAGATAATTTAGGAAGTTTAGTGTGATTTTGGAATTTATGGTAAATTTTTTGTAAATTTTTAGAGATGGCTCCAAAGTCAAAGCATGCGAGAGAAAAGACGAAGTTTGATTCTGACAAATTTGTTAGTGCGAAGGCTGAGGAACGATACGTCGATGCGTTGCAGTCACGTAAATCGATTCCTGAAAGAGTGTTCGCTAAGCCAGGAGAAGTGAATGAAGATATGATTGCTAGGAGGAACTGGGAGAACTATTGTAGCTTCTCCGTTGTTGCTATTGTTTTTGTTGTTAGAGAATTCTATGCGAATTTTCCTGCATCAGAAGAGAATTTAGTGATGTTTTGGGGGCAAGATGTGAACTTTTCTTCTGGGGTAATTAACACTTTCTATCAACTGCCTCCTGCTATGTTTTGTTTTTATTCTAATTTTCACTCCTACGGAGGGAGAGTTAGATGAGATAATGGGATTTTTGACTGATGGAAGAGGATTATGGAAAATAACAAATGATAGAAGAGTGAATTTTCCTGCTTCCAAATTAAATGCCACTTCTAAGGCATGGCATTATTTTATCTCTTCTAAACTATTGCCTTCAACTCTTACTTGTGAAGTGACGAGAGAAAGAGCTGTTTTGAACCATTGCATTCAGCAAGAGAAGCCTATAGATATTGGAGCAATCATTTATGATTATATTGTGAATTGTGCCAGATCTACCACTACTGCAGGTATGTGATTTCCTTCCCGGATTCATTCAATATGTGAATGGTCTGAATTGAAATTTGAAACTTGGGAAGAGGTACTTCAGCCTTTGAGACCTATCTCTAGTGTAAACATTGGAGCTTACACTATACATTCAGAATTTGGCAGGAAAGGAGGATTTGGTAGGGCTTCTATCGCTTCGCTTCGCTTCGTCGCATCTACTTCTCGTGCTACTACTTCACGTGCTTCATCATCTACTGATTCACAGACTGGCTTATTAAGAAAAAAATTGAAGAAATTGAGTCTTACTCGTGAGCATGTTAAAGATATGGATGGTAAGATGGGTAATGTGGAGAGATGTATTGTTAAACATGATGAGTATGAGGAGAATTATCAGCATTATTTAGCTAGACTAATTAGAGGTGATCAGAGTGCTGAGATGCCCCCTCATCCATTCTACATACCTTATGTGCCATCCAGGGATTGGAACGAGCAGGATGATGATGATGAGGATGAAGAGTAGATGTATGTTGTTTGTTTTAGTTGTTGTGTTGTTGTGCTGTGTTATTGTGTACTTTGTCTAGTATTTTGTTCGATGATTGTGTTGTGATGTGAACTCGATAAGATGCGCATTGTAGTTGTACTATTTATCTATTATGCATTTTTAGATGTATTATTGTTGGATTGATGTTTTATATGTTGCTTTGAGTGTTGTGTGTGTGGTAGTAAATGTCTTAATGTGTATGTTGTACTAAAATTATTTTTTTTAGGGTGTACTTTAATTCTAAAACTATTAGGAGATTAGAGAACACTATAGAAACTACTATTTAGGAAACTGCATGCTTAAAAACTTAAAAAAAAATCTACCACTACCATTTGCTATCTAGTATCGATGGTGATTTCGCTTGGTGTGTATTTGCTTTGAAAACCTCCACTACTGTAGAAGTCTTTTGAAATTTTTACTTTTCTTGAAAAGAAAATGTTTTGAAAAAACTGAATTTGATTTCATTTTACTCCTGTTGTTTAAATTGTTATACTTGCATATTTAGGATATTTAAATTCCTGCGAGCATGTTATGTTAGTCTTTAATTCTCACCCATGTATCATTTCTTATGCTTAAATGTTTTATCCTCACTAAAAATTAAAGTTTGGGGGAGGGGGATTTTAAAAACAAAAATTTTTCAAAAACCTAAAATTTTATTTATTCTCAAGTATACTTAAAATAAATCTTATTTCTTGATTGAGAATAATTATGTATATGAAGTTATCTTAGGGGAACAAAAATTTTGAATATAGAAATGAATAAAAGAATTTAGTTAAAAATTTATAGTAATCATGAAAAACTTAAAGTTAAAATTTTCTTAGTGAAGAGATGCTAAATATAGCTATCTATCTTTAGTAAGAAATTTTATATTTTTGGATAAATAGAAGATTTGACTTTTATTCTTCAAAGCTAAAATTTCTTTTATTGAAGAATAATTTTCAAATACTATTATTATGATTTTTAGGTGAATGATATATATCTGACCTTTATTTTAAATGGAAGGGTGGAATTCAAAATCATTAAAGGCTTATCCAGATACAGTAATCCTTGCCTTAAAAAAAAAGAAAAAAAAAGAAAAAAAAAAGAAAAAGTAAAAAATAGTATGTAAAAAGGGAGGAGAAGCTTGAAGATTTAAGGGCCTAATAAAAAATTGGTTCCATACCTAAAAGTTTTACATATAAGTTCAGAGAAAATCTAAAGCATAAGGTTATAATATAGTAAGGAAAATTATTTTCAAATAAAGATTTTTAAGTGAGAAAAATAAGATGTTTGAATCCTATATTTTAAAGAATCGACAAATATTTCTGAATTAGATTGAGACTTATATTTTTCATTTTTCTTTCCTTAAATAATTTCTAAACTTTAAGTTGGTCTTAATTACTGAAATTTTTTCTAGATTGGACTATTCCATTTCTAGAATAAAATTTTGTTATCTTCCTAAGAAACTCGTTACATAATTTGCATGTTAAAATTTTTCTACGAGATTAACTGTCACTTGAGGACAAGTAACATTTTAAGTTTGGGTGATTTTGATACACCAAAATTATATAGTATTTTTTATGCACATTTTTTTCCTATTTTTTATGATATTGTACTTTAATGGAAGGTATTTTGTGTTTTTCTTGCAGCTATGATGAAAATGAGTGATTATGATGAAAGGAACAAAATTGGATCAAATTTAGAGCAAAAAAAATGAAAAATAAAAATTTGGGCACTGGCGGCTAAGTGCCGCTGGGCCGGCGCTTAGCCGCCACAGTTAAAAATCGAGTTTAATTTGAATTTGACGCCATTTTCAAAGGGGATGGGATGTAACTCTTGGTGGTAACTTCCATAACTTCCTTTGGGAGGCAAGTTTGAATGAAGGGGTGCATTCTTTGGTGGATACATCGAATCTGGACACATTTTGAAGATACACCAAGGCACCCTTTAGTTTAATATAAAAAGAGAGTCTTAGGAAAAGTTAAGGAGCTCTTCCTTTGCATTTTGAAGGGTTCTTCCATTGCATTTTTACAGAGTTTTTATTTTAGTTTTAATTAGGAGTAGGAGTAGAGAGTAGAAAAGAGAAAAGGGTAGGATTGAAGCTTTCTTCTTTCCACTACTTTTCTTTCCTTTAGTTTAGTTTATTTTTTATTGAAGTCTGAAGTCTGTACTCTGAGTCATCGGAGTTGGGAGACTTGCTCTGAGGAGTAGTTTAGTGAAGAGTCAAAGTTTCAGAGGAACTTCCTAAGTCTTGTGGAGAGGATTTTCAGATAAGTGTTTACTTTTATTCTTATATTTAGTTTTTAATTAATACTTGTTTTTGTTTGTTATTTTTCTTATGGTTTTTAATTTCAAATCAATGTGTTTTTGTATTTTCTCAATGCATTCTGAGTAGTTTACTTTTTCTTTTTCTTTCTTAAATGAAGAAGTAAGTAATTCATGAAGAATTGTTATGGAAAGTATATGTGTTTAAAGTTGGAAGAAGTTGTAAAAATTGATTCTATAAACTTTGTTTACTTCTTAGTTTGGCCTGTTAAGATGTAAAATTTGTGGTGAGATTATGTAAGATCCAATGTGGTATTGTCTCATAAAAGTTCGAAAGAATCACATGCAATTATATGGGTGAAAATTGTAGTTCATATAATTGAGTGTAAAATATTAGAAGATGTTTTAAAAAGGGGAATAAAATTAGAGGATTTTTAGTGTGACAGGCTAAAAGCCCCTAATTTGGTTTGAAGTTTTGAATTTTGTTATGAGAAGTTGGCCCCCAGGTGGAGGAAATCGAGGGAACTCTAGAGTGAGAGCTGGTATCTTCCCTGCCTAACCATGTTCAAAATGATAAAATTTCTAATTAACCAATGTTCTTTATAAAATCAAGTAAGGGTAAAGAATACATTTGCTTCTATTTTTCACAACAAATTTAAATACTTCCACAACAATACTTTATAAATAATTGCTAATTTATAAAAGAAAGAAAAAGATATTTGAGTTAATAGTGTTTTTCATACCAATTTTAGTTAATAGTGTTTTTTATACCGTGTTTACAATTATTATCATTTTAATTTCTTGTTTGATTTTTATTAGAAAATTTAAAGAGTGAAATCAACTATCAAACTTTTCAAAATCAAAACATACTTTCAAAAGCCAATTAAAAAAGTAAAAAGATAATTTTCTTATTTCTTTAAAGATTTATCACTTTCCCTGTGGGTTCGATATCTCGGGGCTTAATCAGAAAGTCCTATATTACTTGATGAATGATACATATACTTGCATAGTATCCCATATTATAAAATCATAATTTTCATATCTAAATCATTAGCACATATATTTAACAGCTGACCAAGTTTTTTGCGCACATATATTTATTGGTGTGGAGTCAAGTTTTTGGCGCACATATATTTATTGGGGATCAGTCAACAAATAGACCCCCAATATGTGTGGAATGCTACATAAGTATGCCACACATATTTGCGTTGATCGAAACGGTCTGGATAACCCATCATAATTATCAGTTTAAAAGTAATCTGAATGTAAAAGAAATCTTATGTTCAATATTTGAAAAGAAGATGGATGCCATATTCCATTAAAGAAGGTCTTACACCGCTTTTTAAAGATATCAAATGTCAGTATGTCGATTTTGAGAAGGTTAGCTATGCTACTTATATCCTTTCTCAAAGAAAGTGTTAAGGGAATGTCATGTTTTAGTGTCAGGAAAGGTCTTATATCCAATAGCTAGAGAGAGAGCGGATGCCATAACGTCTCGCAGTAATGTCAAATGTCGATATGTCGGTTTTGAGAAGGAATGACTTATGAATTATATCATTTCTTAAAGAAAGAGTTAAGTGAATGCCATGTTTTAGTGTCTGGAAAGGTCTTATATCTAATAACTAGAGAGAGGGCGGATGCCATACCGTCTCCTAGAAATGTTAAATGTCGATATGTCGGTTTTGAGAAGGAATGCTTTATGACTTGTATCCTTTCTCAAAGAAAGAGTTAAGAGAATGTCATGTTCTTGTGTCAGGAAAGGTCTTATATCCAATAACTAGAGAGAGCGGATGCCATACCATCTCCCAAAAATGTCAAATGTCAATATGTCAGTATTGAGAATGAATGTTATACGACTTATATCCTTTCTCAAAGAAATAGCTAAAGGAATGCCTTATTTCAGTGTTAGGAAGGGTCTTATATCCAATAGCTGGAGAGAGTGTGGATGCCATACCATCTCTCAGAAAAGTCAAATCTCGATATGTCGATTTTGAGAAGGAATGCTATGCGACTTATATCCTTTCTCAAAGAAATATCTAAAGAAATGCCTTATTTCTGTATCAGGAAGGGTCTTATATCCAATGGCTAGAGTTATGTGTAAACGACACATGAAGAAGAACATATCCACTGGTAATTTGACCTTTATAGGTCGAAGGATAAATCTCATATTAATTTTCACGAGTTGTTTATTATGTCATTCTTAATTTAAAGTGTTCATTTTGGCATTTTTAGACCTACCGATGTATTATTGATAGGTGGGGAATATCTTTCAAAATTTTATTCCGCTACTAAAGTTAATGTACATTGATGATAAAATTCAATAGTACAACATATATCACATGGCCCACATTACAAATTGTCAATATAACATCACATCAAAAGTTATTAGATTGTCCTTTTGTCATCCTTGTAACCCTAGATACTGCTAGACCTACCACAAATATCTAACACTCCAAGACACTGTTTGTCAAAGCATGTCTTAGGTGTTTGGATATTCATAGAGTCATGGTAGTTCCAAAGGTTTTAGTCCCTCAAGATCTGGAACATGTTTATAACAGCTCGGCCGTTTGGTAGATTGCATTCTTCATAGTGTAATCGAGTTCTGTTGTCTACACACAATGGATATGCAATGTTTGGCAACATCAGCTCCATCCCCTTGTAAGATCAAGACTGATCCACGCGGAAGGGGAATTTGGTAACACCCACAGAATTCTCCAGGTCCTATAATTCGTATCTCTGTCCCAAACATGATAGAGCATCTGTTCAAGAGTGAAAACATATAGAAAGGTCTCTCGAAGTCATGACTATCAATATTTGGTGGGATGTAATCTCCTTCTTTATAAATGTTGACAATGCAGCTGTCTGGAATGCAACTATGTGTATTATATCCCAAGCTACTATTTGTCTGATGATTTGAACAATGACTGTCGGCATCGGGTCTACTTGTTCATGTTGCAGAATTCTGGGAGGATTCCTGTCTTTATCTTTAGCATAGTTGTAAAAACATCTATACTAGATAGTTACCCGCCCTTTGCCATGGATCCATTTATTGGGCTCAGAAAATGTCCTCTTCTTCAAGCTTCCAGCTCGTCCAAGATCTCGAATCCACTATATGTTTAACAATGGCAGCTTGCTCATCTTCATCAAAGACTCTCGTGACTAATTTCATTCCTTCCAGTATGTTGATAGTCTGTCCATCAATATGTTTGAATTGTTTGAAGAATGTCGTTTTAGAGTTTGAATGTGCCTTAATTCTTCTTCAGAAATAATCTATCTGTCAGTAGATTTATCTGATGTCGTGAGGTCGAGTACAGACACATATGGAGTCAGTGCAAAAACTGTCCTTTCTATTGCTTCCTCATCTTCAGGATTTAGGTTCTCTACTCCCAGAACAGGATACACGTCTTCAGGCATATCTTTTAGAAATCAAAAATTTGAATCCATAAGTTTCTTCCTCCATAAAATTCACATTTTGTTGTTCTTTTTCTTCAATCTGTTTTAGTCGTTTATTTCTATTTCGTCTCTGGGTCCAAGTCAATCCTGCTGTCAATTTATTGACTTCCACAACGGATGCTTCTATGACCCCTGAGTTTTCAGTGACTACCACTGAATTTAATCTCCCAGAGTCAAGTTCTCTTTTCTGACCCATTGGTTTTACTTTTTATTCAGTGATGTGTGGTCGTCGGATCCTGAACTTCAGCACAAGCAATTCCCTTTCAGCTTACCCTTTGTTAAAAATATACAATAATGGTCTATTATATAATAGTTTGATCTATGTCATGTTAAAGTCAAAGTGGATCCTTGATCTTTTCTTGATACATCAGTGGTCCAATGTCAAACACACGCTACTTTGAAAAGTGAATAAGAGTCAGTTTGACATTTTCTTGCAAGCAACAGGCTAATGGAAACATATCAGATCAAGTTTCAATTTAATTTGTTAATATGAAATTCATTATTGTTGAGAAAGATGTTCACAGACGCATGCTATGTGAACAGAAGGAAATGTTCAAAGAAAGAAATTAATTGTCAGAAATTTTTTTTGACATTTTATTTATTGTTTTCCCAGTTAGGGCTGTCAAAACGGCTCGTTGTTCGCGAACAGCTCGTGTTCGGCTCATTAAGAAGGTCGTGATTGGCTCGTTCGCTAAGTTAACAAACCTTAACGAAACGAACACGAACAAATATCTGTTCATTCGTGTTCGGCTCATTTTGGCTCGAAATACTATTCCTAAATTATATATATATATATATATATATATATATATATATATATATATTAATAAAAAAGAGCTAATGCTCCTTACATGTTGCTAAACAAATTACAAACAAGGGGAGTGTGGTGATTCCACGTACCTAAGGAACACCACATAAAACAAAACCATACAAGCATGACACAGGCCAGGGTACAGACATTACCATAGCAGGATACAACACCACTTAAAAACAAAAACAGAAAATTTCAGAGAAGGCCAACAACAGCAGCCAATTGGAGCATAAAGAGTCAATTCTATGCAAATGATTCCAGTCTGAGGTGGGGAAGACTCAGCATATCTCCAGCAATAAGGAACTTCAGTTCAGGTGGGGGGGGGACTTGGAGACCAAAACCTTACAGGTTGCAGCACCAGTACAGGCCAACCAATGGGCATATTTATTCCCCTCCCTTAATATGGTAGAAAAAGTAGTCTGAGGGGGTCTGAAATTATAAATTTGCTTTAACCAGTAGTTGTGAATCTAGTGGGTATGAGTGTTATTCTCCAGTTTGTTTAATACCTCAGTAGAATCGACTTCAATCCATATGTTGCTCCAGTTGCCAATCCTAGCTAATTGCAGTGCCCACAACACTGCAATTAACCCAGTTTCAAGAGCATCATGAGCAGTCACAGGAGCATAAAAGTACAGTAAACACTTTCCATGGTGATTTCTGAATATTCCCCTAACACCGGAAATGTCCTTTGAGAAGTTGCCATCTGTGTAGATTTTAATGACATGGCTATTGGGGGGATCCCATCTAACAATTCTAACTAAGGAGCCTGCAGCAGTTGGTAGATCAAGGTGAAGTATGTTGTAGAAGTTTTTATGGATGATGATCTTGTTCAAATAAGCTTTACAGTTTCTAAGAACTTTGGCCACAGTAGCAGGGATTCCCTCAAATTTAGTTTGGTTCTTAGCCATCCAGATGAACCAGATAACAATGAGATGCACAGTATGAATTTCTAGGTTCTTCCATTCACCCCGCAGTTGTGGAAATCTTCCCAAGTTGAAAATTGGATCTCCCTAAACTCGAATTTAACTCCAAACAAACTTCCCTGGGAGAAAGAACAAGTTGAAGAAATGATGGGAGATAGATTCTTCCCGATTATTACACAAGACACATCTTGAAGGCCCCCTAAGTCCTTTCAATTTCGAATATCATCAGTTGGGGATAATACTATGGAAGGCTCTCCAAGACAAGAAGGACATGGACTGGGACAAAAACTTACCCCATAAAGTGATTCCCCAAGGTACAGAAGGCCAATTGTATAATTTCCTGTAGATGGCTTTAGTGATGCTCTGAGACTGATGAATATGCCAATTGATTTTTTCAGGTGCACCTCTGTTGAATTTAATGGTGGACTGGTAGGCAGATTGATCCTGTAGTATAGCTTTAAGATGTGGTAGTGACCAATTTTGACCATCCCAGCAATCAGCAACTCTAGTGGTGTGATCAATAGTGTCCCATCTAGGATTTAACAAATCCTTGGGGCACCAATTATTCAGCCAAAAGTTAATTTCACCATTCCCCAATTCCCAAATAAAAAGGTCCTTAGCGAGCTTGTCCGATTTTGAGTAAGCCTTTACCCCGATTTTGGAATCACCTAGTTTTCTTACTGCAAGTGAAGGATGAATGTACCTGCAGTACTTCCCTTTCATAAATTTAGCCCACAGGGAATTCTTTGCTCTGAAATGGATCCACAGTTTACATAGGTTAACTCGTCGAATGTGAGGAATGCCTTTGAAGCCTTCCTCAATTATATATTATATATATATATATATGTCCGTATATATATATATATATATATATATATATATATATATATATATATATATATATATATATATATATATATATATATATATATTGATGAGAAGTATTTTTAAAAAATTTAAAAGATTTATAATTAATTAAAGTTATTAATTAAGTAAATATAATAAAAATTATTAAATTAGATTCAAATGATGTTTTAATATAAACAATAATTCATAAATCTTGGCCCAACCATTAACATTTTATAGTTATGTCATTAGGGTTGTCAAAACAACTCTTTGTTCGTGAACAGCTCGTGTTTAGCTCGATAAGCAAACAAGCCGAACACAAACACACTTTTTGGGCTCGAAATATAAATGAGCTGAACACGAGCTGAGCCTAGGCTCGCTCGTGTTCGGTTTGTTTACACCCCTATTTCCAGTTTATAAACAAGTCATTATTTTCATGTTACATAATATTTTTTCAAGAAATGCCCATTGACTGGGGGTAAGACTCTTTCTCCTTGACAATATACAAATTGGTAAGATTCTCTCGAATATGTCTTTTCAATTTAATACGGGCCTTCCAATATTGTTTCAAACATTCTAGCTATTCTTCGATGAGCGAGGATAAGTCTTCAGAGAAATAAAACTAATTCACCGATTCAAAACTTTATTGGGCTAACCAATTTGTCATGGGATCACATCATTTTTGCTTGTATAATTCAAGATTTTGTTGAGCTTGCTGTCACTTGCCTTCTAAACTCTCAAGCACTTAAAGTCATTATTTGGCATTTTCTTCTTCAGTTATTTTGCTTGTGACCGCAACTCTGAGAGAAGGAATTTGCACTTCAAGTGATAAAATGGCCTCAAAACCATATACTGGAGCAAATGGTGTTGATCGTGTTGGTGTTCGGTATGTAGTTCTATAGGCCCATAAAGCTTCTATCAATAGCTCATGCCACTGTCTTGAATTGTAAATTAATATGTTTTTCGAAATTTATACCAATGTTTTGTTGAACTTCAGCTAAACCATTAGCTTTAGGATAATAGATTGTGGAATATCTCCAACCTATCCCATGTTTCTAAATAATGTTGTTCATCTTCCTATTTTTAAAAGCCAGTCCATTATCTGATATGACTCTTTGAGGAATTCCAAATCTATAGAAAATATGAGTCTTGAAGAAATGGAGAACTTATTATGACTTAACGTCTCTGAGCGGTATTCCTTCTGCCCATTTAAAGAATTAATCATTGGCTACTAGAATGAATGATGGCCTTTAGATGATGGAGGGTCTATAGGGCCCACTATGTCTGTGCCCCAACATTCAATGGAGAAGATGTAACAGTTGGATGTAATACATTTGGCGGTTGATGTAAGACCACTCCATGGATCTGAGATTGATGACATTTCTTCACAATTTCAAGACAATCGATCATCATTGTTGGCCAGTAATATCCCATTCTTTTTATTTTCATCTTCATTTTAGTGGTGTGCAACACATATACCAGAATGAACTTCTTTAACAATCTCTTGAGCTTCAAATTGGTTTAAACATCTGAACCACATTTGGTCAAAAAGATCCTTTGTAAAGAATATCATTCACTAGAGCATATGACAATGCTCTTTGTCTAATTGAGTTGCGATAGAGTTGTTTTCGGTTAACCTTCTAGTTTGTAAATATTGAATAATTGGTTGTCGCCAATCATCTTTTTCTTCGTCAATTATTGTCACTGTCGTATCTTCACCAGTTTTGTGCATATTTTCCATGTACATTTGGGAAGAACTTGTCGTCATTTTATAGAAATCAGAATGTCTTCTTCTACTGGGAAAGCAAATTCTTTTACAAGTTTTGCCAAGGCATCTGCTAAAAAATTGTCTCGTCTCAACATTAAGAAGAAAGTCACATCAAGAATTTGCTGAAGCAGTTTTAGAGTGCAACGAAGTATTATTCCAGTCGAGGTTTCAAAGTTTTATATTTGCCCACAATTTGATTAATTATCAATTTGGAGTCTCCGTAGATGTCGATATTATTTATTTCCATTAGTATTTTCAATTCCATACCGGTTATGAGCGCTTCATATTCAACTCCATTATTCATGCACGGTTCAGTCAAATGATAGGAAAAAGACATCATTGCTCTGTCTAGAGTAATGAAAATTAATTCTACCCCAGTTTTGTCTGGTATGATTGTCTCCTTGTCTTTATATTTTCGAGCAGATGACGCTTCATCAAAGTATAATTCCCATCGTTGTATGTTTGAATATTTTATTTCTAATATCTTTTCATCAAGTAAATCATCATTTAGAGGTGATCTAGTCAGAATTGGGGGTGCTGCTAAGAAATCTGCTAAGATTTGTCCTTTAACAGCACTTAATGACACAAATGTTATGAAGAATTAGAGTGATATCATTGCCCATCTTGCTAATCTTCCAAAAAGTGTTGGTCGTGTCATCAAGTATTGTAATGGGTTAACTCTTTAAATAAGAGTTAGTATATGAGAAAGCATATAGTGCCTTAGCTTTTGAACTGGGAAAATCAAAGCTAAGCAATGATTTTCAATTGTTGGATATTTATTTCAATCAGAACCAAATAGCGGCTTAAATAATATAAAATATTTTCTTTTCCCTCGTTGTTTACTTGGGCTAGTAACGTTCCAAGGGAATTTTCCAATGCCGTAGTGTAAAGGATTAGAGGTCTTCTTAACACTGGGGCTGCTAAAATAGGAGATGTTGTTAAATATTGTTTGATATTTTCAAAGGCGTGTTAGCATTTTTCATCCCACACAAATTTGAAATCTTTTCTGGTGAGGGCAGTGAGAGGCTGACACCTACCTGATAAATTGGAAATAAAATGTCGTATATACGCTAGTCTTCCTTGAAAGGATCAGAATTAAGTTAGATTTTTAGGAGGTGGCATATTTAGGATGGCTTCGATTTTGAGGGGATAAATTTTGATCCAACGATGTCAAACAAAAAATCCTAAAAATTTCTCCTGAGTGACACCGAAAGCACACTTTAAGGGATTTATTTTAAGATTATATTGACGTAATTTTTTGAACACGTTTCTCAAATAGTACACGTGATTGTCTTTTTGTCTATTGTTGACAACCAAGTTGTCCACATAACATTTAACTTGATTGTGTATGAGTTCATTGAAAATCTGTGTCATGGTTCTTTGGTAGGTTGCACCAGCATTCTTCAATCCAAATGGTATAACTTTGTAACAGTATATCCCTATGGGTGTCCTGAAGGCTGTATTTAATTCATCTTCTGAAAACATCTTTATTTGATTATATCCTGATGGTCCATCCATAAAGGAAAATATTGCATGTGTGGATGCTACGTAAACCATCAATTTTTGGGATTGGTAAGGGAAATTCATCCTTCAGACAGACTTTGTTTAAATATCTGAAGTCTACACAGACCGAGATCTGGCCATTTTTCTTTTTAACCGGCACTATATTAGCCAGTCATGTAGGATAATTTTCTTCTCATATAAAGCCAGCCTCAAATTAATTTCTTAACTTCGGCAATGACTTGTTGTTCTATTTTGAAACACATCCTTCTCAGTGCTTGTTTAACAGGGATTGCAATTTGATTTATCCCAAGTTTGTGGACTGCGATATCTGGAGCTAGCTAAGGCAAGAAAAATAATCTTTGTATTCTTTTAACAGTTGAATTTTTTCTTTTGCTTCCATTTCATTAAGGAATGAACTAATGAAAGTTGATTTTAGGTTTTCATTAGTCCCTTAATTTATTTCTTTTAATTCATCAACTGTTGATTTAATTTCTTCTTCCAATTCTAGAGGAGCATTTTCAATTAGGAGATCAGATGTTTGTTTAGAATTAAGTTCTTTGGTGATGACTAGGCAAAAGTCCAGATCATCTAGGGGTTCTAGAGTACTAAATCCAATACCCTCTTTAGAGTTAGGGTTTCTTTTATTGTTATCCCATATTCGTTCAATAAATTATGGTCATTTTAAAGACCATTGTTTGAGCATTATACTATTTTGAATAAATTTTTGTGCCCAAAGAGAATACAACTCAAAAGGGGTTTTCATTGATTTTGCAAGATTTTCATCTTCTAATTTTACATTGGTTTCAGTACTAGAATAAGTATAGCCAAGCCTAAACTCAATTTGCTTTTCATCATCACCATATACTTCTTTGACCACTAAATCCTTGACCTTAGAAGTAGAGCTTAGAGTTAGAGTGATAGCGTGTATGTAATGATTAATTTTCTCACACATAGACTCAAATTGTATTTCTTTGTCTTCTTCTTCAAGAGGTATTTTGAACTTAGGTTCTTTTAGAACCACCGACGTTGTCTCTTCTTTTGCATATTCTTCAGAGTCCAAGTGAATTTTGAAATTCAATGATTTCTTCATTTTGAAAATTGGGTTGTCTTTCCCTCATCCTCGTCCCCGGCCTCGATCTCGGGTGATGGTGTGATGAGAATTATCACCCTTCGCCTATGTTGAAGAAGAATAGTAATTTTCATTTATTTTAATTTCTTTGTTTTTTTCTTTTGTATTCATTACTGCTTCTCTGGATAATACTATTTGTTTTATTGGAGCATTATATGTAGCGTCTTCATATACTCCAATTTCATGGACTGAAAATGATTTTAGATCTTCTATGATACAACATTCTTGTTCTTTTTGTAAATATTTTATGTATTGATGCAGCGATGAAGGAACCATTTTATGCTCATGAAGCAATGGTCTGCTGACCGACTGCGAACAACTTTAAAATTCAATATTCAAAAGATAGTTTCAATTTAGCTTTGTGACACGCCTAAAATATATACGATTTTTTCTATATAATTTTACTCATTTTTGATAATATTACACTTTAAAGGAAGGTATTTTGTATGTTTTTTGGTTTTAGGTACAAGAAATGGTGATTGAAGCACAAGGACAAAAAATGGTGCAATTTGGAGCAAAAACGAGCAAGAAAGCAAATTTTGGCTTGACACATTTCGATAAATCATTCTTTATTTAATCTCTTTTACACTTCTTGCATATTTTTAAATGAGATTACACTTTAAAGAAATATTGTTTTTATGCTTATTTTGTAGGGCTATCTGTTAGGAACACAACTCAACTGAAATGGGGTAAATTAGAGTTGAAACGGAGCCAAACAGAGCAAAATGGTGGAGCTGCGCAGGATGGGCGCCGGGGGCACCAAAACCAGCATCGGCGGTGCCAGACACCCGAGATCACCAAAATAGGGAGCTGACATCACCCTATTCAGCGCTGGCGGCGCTCTAGATGGTTGGGATGCAATAATAGGATGTTTTTGGCCATATACATCGAATATGGACGCTTTTTGGAAGGTTTATTCATGCACCTCTTGGAAAATTCGTCCCTACACTATTTTAAACCGAATTTAAAGCCAAAAAATGTGGTATATGTTAGGGAAAACTTGAAGAATTCTTAGAGATCTTAGAATAGGAGTAAAAATGTTGATTTCTACCTTTTTTGGACAGATTGGTGAGGGGATTTTGAGAGAATCTATAAGGGAATGTTCTAGCATTGCATGGATTGGCGGGAGACTTTGTGGGAGAGATTTTCATCTTTCTTTCAAGGGGAAAAAGCTAAGTTTTGTGTTCTTCATTATCTTATGATTTTGTAATCACTTATTTTGTGGATTTTGCTTTAAAATGAGTTTTTCCATTGTGTTTTCTTCATGTTTTGCGTTGTCTTTCTCTTACTCTTTCTTCTTCTATGGAAATAGTGGCATGAGAAGATTATGCCATTATTTCCATTCTACTTTTCTTTTGCAATGAGTAGGACTCATGTTTAGGATATTGGGATGCTTGCTAAAAATATTTTTAATTATAAATGTGATGGTTTCTACTTGCATTTCATTTATATTACAAAAAGAGCTCGTTATAGTGTTAAAATTCATTGTAATTGCATTGACCCGAAAGGGTGGTGTAGTTCTCATCAAAGTGGAACCACATTCAATGTCCGTGGATGAATTGCATAGTTCATGAGGATTAAGTGCAAATAAATAGGGAAATATGGTTTCATGGGCGTCGAATTGGAGGTTTCAGGGTGACAGGCCGAGATCCCCAATTTAGTGCTCAAGTTTGGTAACTAAAGCTAGGGTTAGCCTTCAGGTGAAGGGCAGTGGGAGCTCTGAAGTGAGAGCCAGTGTCCTCCCAGCCTAAGCTTGGATTTAGAGACTAAGCCTAGGATTTTACAATGTTCTTTATAGTAATCTGAAGAGGGGGTACTCGGAAGAGGGTAAAGAATAGGATTGCTCCTATTTGACACATACAATATTTAATGCCTCTCATTCTTATACATTATCCAATTCGTTACATGAGAATAGTAGTATTTATTATCTCAAAATTCACCAAACCAATTTCCCTAAAAAGGATTATCTTTAGTATTAATATTTGCATTAGGGAGTAGTTATTATTCTTACATATAATCATTTGCATTTAGGAGTAGTTGTTAGAAAAACCACTTATATCACCCTTCCAAACTAAGGCTGTCAGTATTAGACTAGAATTTGACTAAGGACCACTTACCTCGCTTCCCTGTGGGATCGATAAACGAGACTCCATTAGAGCCCTGTATTAATTGATACGATACGTAAACTTGCGTTGGATCGTTGTGACTTTATAAAAATTATTATATATCTATTGATCATAAATCCTTGCATTTAAAAAAAGTCGCATCAAGTTTTTGGCGTAGTTGCCGGGTGATGCACCAAAAATATATACGCTTTTTACTATATGATTTTACTCATTTTTGGTGATATTACACTTTAAAAGGAAGGTATTTTGTATTTTTTTTGTTTTAAGTACAAAAATGGTGATTGGAGCAAAAAAGAAGCAAAAACGGTGCAATTTGGAGCAAAAACGAGCAAGAAAACAAATTTTGGCTTGACATCTTTCGTTAAGTCTTTCTTTGTTTAATCTCTTTTACACTTCTTACATACTTTTGAATGAGATTACACTTTAAAGAGATGTTATTTTTATGCCTATTTTGTAGGACTATCTGTTAGGAACGCAACACAACTGAAACGGGGCGAATTAGAGCTGTAACGGAGCCAAACAGAGCAAAATGGTGGAGCTGCGCAGGATGGGCGCCGGGGGCGCCCAAACTGGCGCCAGCGGGGCCAGAAGCTTGAGACCACTAAAACTAGGGCACCGGCAGTGCACTATTCAGCGCCGGCGGCGCCTGAGACGGCTTGGACGCGATATTAGGCTGTTTTTGGCCAATTACATCGAATCTGGACGCTTTTAGAGCTGTAAGGGAGCCCAAACTGAGCAAAAGGGTGGAGTTGGGTAGGATGGGCGCCGGGGGAGCCCAAACTGGCTCCGAGGTCGCCAAAAGCCTGAGACCACAAAAAATAGGGCTCTGTCAGCGCCCTATTCAGCGCCGGCGGTGCCCGAGACGGCTTGGACGTGATATTAGGTGGTTTTTGGCCAAATACATCGAATCTGGATGCTTTTCGGAGGGTTTCTTCATGAACCTCTTGGGAAATTTATCTCTACACTATTTTAAACCGAATTTGAAGCAAAAAATGAAAAAGCGATGTTAGGGAAAACTTGTAGAATGCTTAGAGATCTGAGAACAGGAGTAGAAATGTAGACTTCTACCTTTTTGGAGAAATTGGTGAGGGGATTTTGAGAGAATCTGTAAGGGAATGTTCTAGCATTGCATGTATCCGCGGGAGACTTTGTGGGAGAGATTTTCATCTTTCTTACAAGGGGAAAAAATGAAGTATTGTATTTTTCATTATCTTATGATATTGTAAACACTTATTTTGTGGATTTGCTTTGAAATGAAGTTTTCCATAGTGTTTTCTTCGTGCTTTGTGATGTCTTTCTCTTACTTTTTCTTCTTCTATGAAAATAGTGGCATGAGAAGATTATGCTATTGTTTTCATTCTACTTTTCTTTTGCAATGAGTAGGACTCATGTTTAGGATATTGGGATGCTTGCTAAAAGAAGTTTTAATTATAAATGTGATGGTTTTTACTTGCACTTCATTTACATTACAATAAGGGTCCGTTGTATTGTTAAAATTTATTGTAATTGCATTGTCCTGAAAGGGCAGTGTAATTCTCAATAGAGTGGAACCACATTTAATGTCCATGAATGAATTATGTAGTTCATGGGGATTGAGTGCAAATAAATAGGGAAATATGGTTTTGATGGGCGTCGAATTCGAAGTTTCAGGTGACAAGTCGAGATCCCCAATTGGTCCTAAGATTAGTAACTAAACTCGAAGGTTAGCCTTCGAGTGAAGGGTGAGTGGAGCTCCGTAGTGACAATCGGTATCCTCCCAGCCTTAGCCTTAGATTTAGTGATCGAACTTAGGATATGTCAATGTTCTTTACATGCTTGAAAGAGGGGGTATTCTTTTGAGGGTTAAGAATAGGATTGCTCTTATTTGTCACATACAATATTTAAAGCATCACATTCCTAAACTTTATCCAATTCATTACATAAGAATAGTAGATTTCATTATCTCAAAATTCACCAAACCAATTTCCCCAAAAGAGTTATCTTTAGAAGTAATATTTGCATTTATGAGTAGTTATTATCCTTACATATAATCATCTGCATTTAGGAGTAGTTGTTAGAAAAACCACTTATATCACCCTTCCAAACTAAGGTTGTTAGTAGTAGACTAGAATTTGACTAAGAACCTCTTACCTCGCTTCTCTGTGGGATCGATAAACAGGACTCCATTAAAGCCCTGTATTACTTGATACGATACGTATACTTGCATTTGAAATTGTGAATTTACAAAAATTATTATAAATATATAAATCTGAGGTCATAAATTCTTACATATAAAAAAGTCGCATCACCAGGAAAGCTTCGGTAAGAATTTTAGGAGAATTTTAGTTGAAGTAATTAGGCTTAGAATTGGAAAACTTTAGTGTCGTAAAATTGTGTTTGTGTGAAAAGTGTTTTGTTGTATGAAAAATTATTGTGAAAAATTGTTTGTGTGAAAATAAGGTGTTTGTGAAAATGTTTTGTTGTGTTGAATATATTTTTCATTTTATTTGTTTTTTGTTAATGTATTATTTGTTGTGTTACGTATGCAAAACAAAGGATCTGTAGGACTTGTGCCTTATGATCTCGAGTTAGAAAAATGGAAAAAAATAAAAAAATAGAAAGGACTTAAAAAACTAGAAATTTAAATGGAAAACATTCAAAATAATAACTTGAAAAATAATCATAAATCATCGAGGGATTATGTAAATCCTACGATAGTATAAAATTCACTCAAGTATACAAAACCCCGTCAGTAGAGCCGACTCGCTTGAACTAAATCCAAGTAATTATCCAACTTCAGTGCAAAATAACCAGCTTTGGGGAACTCCTTCTGAGGATCCCTATTTACATTTATCTAGTTTTCTAGAATTTCGTGCTACATTTCGTTATAATGGCATGTCGACGATGTCGTTAGGCTAAGGCTTTTCCTTTCTCACTAAGGGATAAGGCTAAAATGTGGTTATACTCATTAAGACTCGGTTCTATTAAAAATTGGGAGGAGTTAACTCAGAAATTCCTAGCTAAGTATTTTCCACCTTCAAGGACTACTCAACTTAGAAACAATATTATCTAATTTTGTCAGTATGAAGGGGAATCAATATACGAAGCATGAGAAAGATTTAAGGAACTCCTAAGAAAGTGTCCACATCATGCTCTACCAGATTGGTTAATCATTCAAACTTTTTATAATGGGTTAGTAGGATCCATTAGGTCCATTATCGATGCCGTCATTGGTAGTTCATTAATGTCAAAAACATTTGATGAAGCGTATGCATTAATCAAGAAATGACTACAAATGAATTTCAATGGCCCTCTCGTAAGGGTAAATCATAAAAATGTAGCTAGTGTTCATGATACAGATGCGATTGCAATTCTTGCATCTCAGGTTTTTGCAATATCAAGGAAGTTGGACCAATTTGGAATGAACCAACCTCAATTTATTCCTATAAGTGAGGAAAGTTCATTAAGGCGTATGATTAATTCCAAATTATTATATGAGACTTTAAATACCATAAACAACCCATATTCTAACTTTTACAACCCATGTTAGAAGAACCATCCTAATTTTAACTGGAATCATACTACTGAGGGTGGAAACCAACAATGGGAAAACAATCATGCAAATCCTAATGGAAGTTGGAATAGGCAGGGTAACACAAGATATAGGCCTTCACATCCACTGAACTCTAATATTGATCAACAATTTGAGGATAAGAAGATGTCTATAGAAAAAGTGGTATTGCAAATGAGAAACCGGTTGCAAAGTCAAAATGTTGCGATTAGAAACATAGAGAATCAACTGGGAGATACCCAAAGGAACACTTCCTAGCAACACTGAGATTAAACCTAAAGAGAACGTTAATGGACAGCTATTCCTTGTTACTGGACAAACTATGATAGATGTGTAAAAAGGAGGATTGATTATGAATATTAATGACCAGGAAGTCACTTTAGATGTGTTGAAGACTATGAAATTTCCAGCTGAGAAAAAATATGATGAATGTTTTTTGATGGATGAAATTGATTATCTAAGTAAAGACCATTTCCAAGAAAGTTTTGAGAGTAAGATAACAGATGAGGTCGGAATGGATTTTCATGATGAGTTGAAAACATTATCTAAAGAAGACTGTATGTATGTTCAAGAGAGGTGTGAAATGATGGAAGCTGCCAAAAACAGTGAACTTGTAATTTGATTTGTTGAAAAATCTCATGAACTTAAGATGGATGTACCTCATACAATTTTAAAGCCTACCTATTTAGAGAATTCATCTACACCACCAGTCTTAATATCTTCATATTCAACTCAATTACAAGAAAAACCTGAATTGAATGATGAACAAGATAAAATTATTGAAATAGGACTTGGAAGAGAATTTGAGGATAAATTTGAAAAGAACTTTGAGTTGAGAAAAGAGGATAAGGATATTGGAAGACCATTTGAAGAAATTCCTAAGGAATTAGAAAAACCTATTTCCTCAACTAAGATAGATCCTCCATCATTTAATAATTATAAAGGGGAAGAATTGGAAGATAACTTGAAACGTAAGAGTGACATGAAGAATTTGATCCCGAATCTGAATTATCTAGAGAGAATTTGATCCAAAATTTGGGAGATCTTGAATTATCTTATAGAGATCCATTTCTTATAAATTTCAAGGATGATATTAATATGCAAATTCATAAAATCAATAGAAGAATATTGGATCTAGAAAGAAATATGAGGAACAATGATATAAATCAATCTGAAAAGGAAGAGCTGAATGAAAAATTACAATTTTAGGATTTTGTAGGAGTTCCTAGATCTAAAAAGGATTGGACGATTGATTGAGGATTACTTAATTGGAATTTTGATATAGGAGGAATCATTTGTCGGCCCACGACGTTAAAACCAAGCACTTTATGGGAGACAACCCATAGTTATCAGTGTGCTTTGATTTAGTGTGCTTGAGATTCATGATTATTAATGTTGTATGGTGTTTTCTTTAGAGTGGATTGACTTGATCTTTATGTGTCATTATGGTTTGATAAGTTTGATTATTGATTGGTAGATGTTTGGATTGTTAGTAGTTTGATTTGATCTTTGTGTGTCATGAGGGAGGTGATTCCTTAACTTCTTATTATGGTTAGACTTGTATGTTCTTTGGTAGTAGTTGGATTGACGAGTTCACTATAACTCGGGTCTTACTCAGACTTAAGTTTTACAAGAGATATCATGAATTTGAACAATGACATCTTCATCTCAATTTTGTTACTTCCTTTCTGTAACTTTGTTTTCATTTGATAGGAGTCATGAACCTATTTGATGAATAACTTGTGGATGATCTTACACTAAGATTTATAACAGTTAGAGGTTCTTAATTAAAGGGATTAGATGATGCCTAAGATTGATGTCCAGAAACCAATTTATCAGGGATAATCTTATCTTTAGGATTATAATCTATAAAATCATTTGAATGTACCAAATTTATTAGTGTAGTGATTCCTTTAGAAATTGGAAGTAAATCAGTATGATGTGATGAGTTAATGAAAGAATTGACCTCATTTATCTTATGTGTGTTTATGTTTGCGTTACAATTTTATATAATAACTAAAGAACATTTTTATAATCCCTTGCTGATACCTGCTATGATTATTAAACTTTTATTTAGTGAGTTTCATTCTGGCATGATTAGTTTAGATTTACTTTCTGCTGAAAATTGTTCTATCCTAATGAATACTTGTAAATGGTTTTGATAGAAATTTATGGTAGATAGAATTTCTAAATTGTTTTTCTTCCTGCTTATATTTTCTTTACTGAATGTTATATATGTTAAAAATTAAGTTTGGGGGTTGGAAGAAAAATAAAATTTTAATGTGGAAATACTTCCTTTTAGTGTAATTTTATTAGAAGCATGTTTTAGGTTAGATTTACTTTCTCCTACAGTCATTCTATCCTGATTATGCATGTATATGAATTTGATAGGATGTTGTAGTAGTAAGTAGATTCAACCTTTACTTATTCTTCCTGCAACATTTTATGGAATTAATTGCAAAATATTTTAAAATTTAAGTTTGGGGGGAAAAAATTGTTTAAAATGTAACTTTATTTGTCCTCAGTAGCCTGTATTTAATTTGATATCACTTTTAAAATGACTAGTGGTATGTGGTATTACCTTTAGGTTATTATAATTTTGATTTTAGGAATGTTAGAAAAATAACTTAGTTGAAATCCTATGTGAAGAAACTGTTTTAGAGTTAAGATATTTTGTAGGAAACATTGGAAAAATGATTTTTCTATTTATGGTAGAAAGGAGTTGAATATTTGAAAAGCTAAAATTCTTAGAATTATACTTAATGAGAATTGAGCATTTATTGAAAACCTTTTCGAACTAATACTTACACTTCAAAAAAGTGAGAAAAGTTTTGAGTTTTGAATTTTAGAGAGAGGATAGTGAAATTCAAAATTATTAAAGGCCTATCCAGATATAGTAATCCTCACATAAAAAAAGGTAAAAAAAGGGATTAAAAATGATCCCGAAAGAAAGAAAAAAACATGAAGAAAAGGGGATTGAAAATGATCCTGAAAAAAAAGAAAAAAAAGAAAAGAAAATAAGTGAGGAGATGCTTGAGGGGAAGCCTAATAAAAAATTGGTTTCACTTAAATCTTTTTAAATGAAAAGACTTTAAAAAAATCCTAAGCTTATTCTTATTTCAAATGATATTGGTTAAATTGGTATAGATAAGGTGCTTAAATTCTGTTTTTATACTTTCTATGAATCTTTAGTTTGACAATTTTCAATAACTTTTGAAGTAAATAGAAAATCAGGATTCCTAAGTTGAATATGAGATATTCTTACACTCTAGTCCTAGGTTGATTTTCTAGAATTTCTCCTATGTTATACTATAATATTTCTGAGACCCACAACCACAAGTCAACATATTTTATTTTTAAAGTTATAGTGTTACTTGAGGACAAGTAATAGTTAAGTTTGGGGGTATTGACATGCCTAAAATATATACGGTTTTTGCTATATAATTGTACTCATTTTTGATGAAATTACACTTTAAAGGAAGATATTTTGTATATTTTTGGTTTTATGTACAAGAAATGGTGATTGGAGCAAAAGGAAGAAAAAATGGTTCAATTTGGAGCAAAAACGAGCAAGAAAGCAAATTTTGGCTTGACACATTTTGATAAGTCTTTATATGTTTAATCTTTTTTACACTTCTTGCATATTTTTAAATGATATTATACTTTGAAGAAAGGTTGCTTTTATACTTATTTTGTAGGGCTATCTGTTAGGAATGCAATGCAACTAAAACAGGGCAAATCGGAGCTGAAATGGAGCCAAACGAAGCAAAATGGTGGAGCTGCGCAGGATGGGCGCCGGGGGCGCCCAAACCGGCTCTGGCGGCGCCAGAGACCCGTGACCACCAAAATAAGGCGCCGACAACACCCTATTCAGTGCCGGCGGCACTCCTGACTCTTGGGATGCGACATTGGGTGGTTTTTGGCCATGTACATCAAATCTGGATGCTTTTTGGAAGGTTTCTTCATGCACCTCTTGGGAAATTTGTCCCTACACTATTGTAAACCAAATTTGAAGCCAAAAAATGGGGTAGATGTTAGGGAAAACTTGGAGAATGCTTAGAGATATTATAATAGGAGTAGAAATGTAGATTTTTACCTTTTTGGAGTGATTGGTGAGGGGATTTTGAGAGAATCTGTAAGGGAATGTTCTAGCATTACATGGATCGGCGGGAGACTTTGTGGGAGAGATTTTCATCTTTCTTTCAAGGGGAAAATTCTAAGTATTGTGTTCTTCATTATCTTATGATTTTGTAAACACTTATTTTATGGATTTTCTTTGAAATGAGTTTTTCCGTTGTGTTTTCTTCGTGTTTTGCGATGTCTTTCTCTTACTCTTTCTTCTTCTATGAAAATAGTGGCATGAGAAGATTATGCCATTGTTTCCATTCTACTTTTCTTTTGCAATGAGTAAGACTCATGTTTAGGATATTGGGATGCTTGCTAAAAGAAGTTTTAATTATAAATGTGATGGTTTCTACTTGCACTTCATTTACATTACAAAAAGAGCTTATTGTAGTGTTAAAATTTGTTGTAATTGCATTGACCCGAAAGAGCGGTGTAATTCTCAACAAAGTGGAACCACATTCAATGTTCGTGAATGAATTGTGTAGTTCATGGGGATTGAGTGCAAATAAATATGGAAATAAGGTTTCATGGGCGTCGAATTGGAGGTTTCAGGGTGACAGGCTGAGATCCCCAATTTGGTCTTAAAGTTTGGTAACTAAATCTAGGGTTAGCCTTCAGGTGAAGGGCAGTGGGAGCTCTGAAGTGAGAGCCAGTATCCTCCCAGCCTAACCTTGGATTTAGGGACTAAGCCTAGGATTTTCCAATGTTCTTTATAGCACTCTGAAGAGGGGGTACTCGAAAGAGGGTAAATAATAGGATTGCTCCTATTTGGCACATACAATATTTAATGCATCTCATTCCTATACATTATCCAATTCGTTATATGAGAATAACCGTTTTTATTATCTCAAAATTCACCAAACCAATTTCCCCAAAAAGGGTTATATTTAGTATTAATATTTGCATTAGGAAGTAGTTTTTACTCTTACATATAATCATCTGCATTTAGGAGTAGTTGTTAGAAAAATCACTTATATCACCCTTCCAAACTAAGGCTGTTAGTAGTGGACTAGAATTTGACTAAGGACCACTTACCTCGCTTCCTTATGGGATCGATAAACGGGACTCTATTAGAGCCCTGCATTACTTGATATGATACGTATACTTGTGTTGGATCTTTGTGACTTTATAAAAATTATTATATATCTATTGTTCATAAATCCTTGCATATAAAAAAGGTTGCATCACTTTGCAAATAGATTAATTTAATAATTAAGTAGTCACGTGTATACGCAAGTATACGTATCATTCAAGTAATATAGGGCTCTAGTGGAGTTCTGATTATTGATCCCACGAGGAAGGTAGGAACTCTTCAAAATATAGCAAAGATGTTGAAATCCAACACTCAATTCACAACGCAAGTTTAAGTACTATTTAATATGCTAATGCAAGGATAACAACAACTAGATTTACTACAAGTTACTTCTAAATTTTCTAAGTAGGATTAATTAACACACACACTAAGTTTTGTAATTAAAGGTTTATATATAGAAAAGTGTCTTTCCTCTTGTAATGATTTTATGGTGAGTGATTGATATGGATTGATAATAGATTTGTATTGTGCTAAATAGGAGCATTCATATTCATTACCCTCGTCAGAGTACCCCCTCTTCCAAGTATAAAAAGAACATAGGAAAATCCTAAGCTTAGTCACTAAATCCGTGATTAGGCTGGGAGGATATTAGCTGTCACTTCAGAGCTCCCACTTCCCTTCACGTGAAGGTTGACCCTAGCTTTAGTTACCAAAATTTAGGACCAAATTGGGAATTTCAGCCTACCACTCTAAAACCTCCAATTTGACGCCCATTAAACCATATTTTCCTATTTATTTGCACTCAATTCCCATGAAATACACAACACATTGGAAATTGAATGGATTCTCCACTATTGTTGTAAAACACTTAATCCTTTTGGATTTGATGTTTCACAACAGATTTTAATAATTCAATTAGCCAGATCGAAAAGTAAATGAAGTTTGAAATAGAAAACCATCACAATTTTTTTAAACATTTTTATAGAATATAAAATCTACATCAACACTTCACCACATCTTATTGCAAGAAGAAAGACAAAGAAATCTACTCAGAACTCATGAAGAGGATACAACAAAACATGGATTTTATATATAAAGCCAAAGTCATACAAACACAAAATTAAATACAACTTATCTCTTTCTCTTCCCAAAGTAAATCTCTTGTAGTTCCTTTGAATCCTTTTCTCTCTTCTCTTCAACACTCAATTCCCTCTTTAGAATGGTAAGGAAGAAGAAATCTCTCACTTTACTCCTTCTCCCACACTCCTTAGAGAAAAATCCCACAATACAAGACTTCTACTCACTTTCCTCACTCTTACTACAAACCCTAACACACTCTCTTCACTTCTCTCTAACACACCCCTCACAATTCCCCTTCTCACACACACCTCTTTTTGGTGTACAAAATGGTCTAAAATAAATTAGAAACAAATTCCCTAAGAGTTTCTTCAAGTACCCCTTCAAAAAGTAGTCCAAATACATTGAATTTGAGTTCCACCAACTTTGGGCGCCGACGGCACTGGATAGGGTGCTGGCGGTGCTGGTCTGCCAAATAATTGTTTGAACTCTCTGGAATTGGCCAGAATGCTTACAAATTACAAAATCTTTAGGGATTACTATATTCCCTTCTTTAAATTTGCGCTCCGACCAATCTATGAAGACAAAGTGACCCGACCCGTAATAACGCAGTAATTTTTGCTTCAAAAAGATGGCCAAAAACTTGACCCAATTTATAAATAACGGCTAGTGTATAAAATTAAAATGTTGTAAAATTTTAGAAAATATTTTACACACTAGGGGTACTACGCAAGTATACGTATCGTTTCAAGTAGTATAGGGTTTTCTGTTATGACCCCAGTATCGATCCCACAGAGAAGAGAAGTAAGCGATCCTTTAGGCTAATTCCAGTCTGTTTCTATAAGGCCTAAATTTGGAATGTTGATTAAAATGAGTTTTCGAATAACTAATCCTAAATAAAGATCTTAAATAAAAAGATAACTTATATGGATAAATTGGTTTGGAGAATTTTGAGATATTAAAAACTAACTTTCTCTTGCAATTACATAGATAATGTGTAGGAAAGAAATGCTTAGAATTTTATGTAGTAGTGCCAAATAGAAGCATTCCTATTCTTTACCCTTTTGTCCAGGCATAAAGAACATTGGCTAATCTATAGATCGGTTCAGGATGTATTATTAGTAGAATGGGTTAATCTAGGCTCACACTTCTAGATGTCCAAGGGTAGCTATGGTCGGCCCTACTAGTGACCCGTTCCCTTTCTATAAACCAAGTTATTAGAATTTAGTCTGTCACTCTAAAAACTAATTAATTCTGCGCCCAATAAATAATATCTCCCTATTTATTTGCACTTCATCATGAATAACCCGCATATAGCCTTCGATTATCCAAGGATTCATGTGATATCTACTAGTTAATAACTCATCTCCGGATAGGTCTCAGAATTCTTCAACAGGTTTTAACAATTTAAATGGCCAGTTTAAAAATAAATTAAGACCAAGTATTAATATCATCACCATAATTTAATAAGAGAATATCTAAGCAAATCTTAATTCCTAAACATGCATCTACTTCATTACAAAACAAAAGTAAATGAAAATAATGGCATAAGAAGTAAAAGAATTGATAAAACTATATAATAAACTAAGTGACAAGAAGGAATATATTTCATTAGAATTCTATTATATTTATGCAACTATCTGTCACCTAGAAGTATCTAATAGATAATTCTATCATAAAATTAATTTTCCTTCACATGCCACAACTTCATATTAAAAGAAAGAGTAAAGAAAATCACTTACGAAGCATGGATAAATCACGACAAAAACTCGATTTAAAACAAAGAAAATTTACTAGAAAGTGTTTACAACAATTACAAGAGAATGAAGAACACAATATTTAGCTTTTTACCTCTGAAAGAAAGAAGAAGATCTCTCCACCAAAGTCTCCCACCGATCCATGCGCTGCTCGTACACCCCTTACATAAATCTCTCAAAATCCCTCACCAATCTCTCCATAAAATGTAGAAGTCTACATCTTCATGACTCTAAAATGACTAAGGGGGAAAAGAGGGAGAGAGAGAGAGAGAGAGAGAGAGAGAGAGAGAGAGAGAGAGAGAGAGAGAGAGAGAGAGAGAGAGAGAGAGAGAGACAGAGAGACAGAGAGAAAGACCGAGGACCCCAAGAGCACTTCTTGCTTTAGAATTGGTCTCTATTTATAGAGCTTCGAAAATGACCAAGGGTTGCTTCAGGCACCTCTTCAAAATTCGGTCCAGATACAAAGAATCTTCTAGAAACAAGTTTTGGCGCGTAGGCGCCAAATTCTGGCGCCTAGGCGCCAGACTCCGTGCCTAAACAGTCACACCCCTTCACTTTCGGTCGCACCTCTTTGTGATTTAAACTGTTTTCTTGTGTCCAGATACATTGTATCACATGTCCTACATATTAGGAGTAACTTCCAGTCTTCTAGAAGGTCTGGAAACTACTCAACACCGTCAAAATAAATGTCCAAAGTTATCAATAACCATCCATAATCGTCCCTAGACGGGTTCTGGTGCCTAGGCCTTGATTCTAGCACCTAGGTGCCGTTTTCTCATCATCTCTGGCGCCTAGGCGACACCCTGTGCGCAGCTCCACTGTTTTGCTCTGTTTGGCTCCGTTTTAACTTCGTTTCGCCTCATTTCAGTTACGTTGCATTCCTAACATCTTCTCCTACAAGATAGACATATAAACAACCTTTCTCAAAAGTATAATTTCATTCAAAAATATGTGAAAAATATAGAAGGTATTAAGCATAGAAAGACATATCGATATGTGCCAAGTCAGAATTTTCTTCCTTGTTAATTTTGGCTCAAAATTGCATAGTTTTTGCTTCATTTTCTATAAAATCATATTTTTATACTTGAAGACAAAAATATGCAAAATTCCTTCCTTTAAAGTGTAATATCATAAAAAATGTGCATAAAATGAGCTTGAAATTTACACTGAAAAATAGATAATTTTTAAGTGGATCACAAAGCATTCTTCAATTTTATGTCCAAGCATCCTGTGATAAGGAAAATAATTGGGATTGTCCTTCATGTGAACTTCTCCTGGCCATTTAGTCTCAGACAACTTGAACGTTGGTATCTTCAGTAGGCTATGGAATATTTTTCTAACAGCTTCTCTCTTTAATGGGTATTCCTTATTCATTCTTTCAATCTTTGTTCTCTTGTCTATCAGTACTGGAATTTGTTGTTGAAATTGTAAGTGAGAAGATGTCTGCTGTGGAGGTTGATTCTGTCACCTCTTCTTTAGTTTGGATTAAACTTGCATCACTTGTTTACCTTTTTCTGCACCGTTTCTTGGTTTCTTCTCAAATGTTTCAACAGAGTTTGTCTTCTCTGCCTTTTCTGCTACACTCATATGCTTAGTAATTTTTCAAATGTCTTTATTGTTAATCCTTTAAGCATTAATGCTATAGGACCATGGATAGTCTTAAGCAGTATTTTTACAGCATGTTGTTCCTAGAGTTGTGGTTCACATTTCATGCTAAGATTTCTCCAACATAAAATGTAATCCACCTGACTTTCTCCTGGTTTTAATTTTTGTACCACCAGATCACCAACTATTGTATGGTGTTGAGCTCCAGCAAACCGTTGAATGAAGAGCTTTCAAGCTCTATAAAAGTTTTAATGGACTCGTTAGGAAGTTCTGCATACCAATCAAAGGCAACTTCTGTGAGACTATTAACAAATTAACAAAATAGAAGAGTGTCACTTCCTTCTATATTGCAGTAACTCACTCTGAAGTGTGCAAGATGCTGATGAGGGTTACCAGTCCCATCAAACATTTTGAAGAGAGGAGGAGCAAAACCTTTG
This sequence comes from Papilionanthe hookeriana x Papilionanthe teres, assembly GCA_022702705.1. Taxonomy (NCBI): domain Eukaryota; kingdom Viridiplantae; phylum Streptophyta; class Magnoliopsida; order Asparagales; family Orchidaceae; genus Papilionanthe; species Papilionanthe hookeriana x Papilionanthe teres. Next base: position 9,110,454 of record CM040432.1, on the reverse strand, counting down.
AGGTATTAGACATAATCAAATTCCTCTTGATAAGGTCTACCTTTTAGAATTAATGATCCAGCCTTTACCTGAGCCATTGTTTCTTTTATATTTTGTTATACCAATTGTGTGATTTATTTTTCTGGAATTCCACTTTTGGAGAAATCCTTTTTCTTTTGAGTGCTTTCTTCAATTTCTATTGGCTCTCTTCTATCCTCTAGAATGTATATTTCCTCTGGTCTAATAATTTCAACGATAGGCAATGGATTTGTTGGTGGATTTTGTAATGCTGCCACCAATTCTTCCATTTTTTGTTTGAGATGATTGATTAGTTCATCCCGTTGTTAAATTACTACTCGTAATTCTTCTATCGTATCTTCTTCATTTAATTCTCATGCTAAGGAGGCAGATTGTGTTTCTACCATCTTTATTTCAGCGACCTCCTCATTTAAAATATTTGAATATTCTTTCTTTCTCCATATTGACAATTGTTTAATATCATTTTTCAACTTTTCAATCTTTCATCGAACGACTTTATAGGACGTTCTTAACAAGTTCTTTCCTGAGAACTGTCTGTAGGGGTACTCACAATATCTGAGATTCCACCTGATGATTCTTGTTTCCATACATTATTTTTAAGTATAGGACAAAATATGCTTGGAAGTATATAATCGTGTTGTGAGTAAGAATGATCTCTTCTTTGTAACATTTGGACAAGAGCAGTCAGATGCGTCTTCTACTTATGATATTAATTTTTTATGTTTATTTTTATCTTTTGTGATAATTACATCTTTCACTCTTAGCCCCATACAGAATTTCAATGGTGCTCGAGTACACTAACTGCCTAATGGGAATTGCTGATATGTTTCTTGATAAGAAGGATCTTCAATTGCAAAAATTCTTTTTTTCATTGTTGTAGAGACTGCGCATCCCATTTTATCTAACAGTCGTGAAATTGAACATTTATCTTTCTGTGCTAATCTTTTAAACACAAAATATATGGTGTGAATTGACGAAGCATTTCCAAGTTGGAAAGTATTATCTTCTCATTTAACAAGTGTTGGAAAATTTCGATTTTCTTTTGAAAAAGAAAGGTTCCGAAAAACACTTTGTTCAAATTCAAATGTCTTAAAATCGTCATTTTTGTTCCATTTTTCTTTATTTTAATAGAACATGTTTTATTTCTCCATTGGGAGTGAGTTTTGGAACATTTTTGAAACAAGGTCCAACTTCATATATGGATGGTGGTAGAATATCTCTTTTTTGTTTAATACAGATTTTCTTTCCTTTTCTGTCAATTTTTTCTTTCATTTCTTCAAAAGTTTATTGTTCTACCGGAATGTCTTAATGTAAGTCTTCTGTAAAGTGAAAAAAATCTTCATAAGGTTCCAGATTGAATTCCTCAAAGGCTTGTATGTCAGTTTGATATGGATTATTTAGTGCAAATTCAATTTTATCAAAAAAATCCAAAGTCATTCTGATAAAAGTAAGCATATTCATCAATTGGCATATTGAGTTCTTGAAAGTAAGAAAAGACTGAATCTGGAGATTCCATTGCAACTTTTCTAAAAATTCAAGGAGAACAAAATATCCTGGACTCATTTATAAACTGTGAATTTATCTTTTTATTTTGTCTTATTTTGTTGTTATGAAATGTCAAGAATAACTCTTCAAAGAGTTATATTTTGAAAGATGTGGTCCTAGTTGTCAAAGGACGAAACACTTTCGAAAACAACTGATTTAACAGGAAATAAGAAGAAAGATTCTCCCCAGCGGAGTCACCAATAAAATCTCTTGGTGGCGTCCGGAGTTGTGGGATCCTGGCTCGTCACCGGTCTATTACTGTCGAGATTCTCTCGTGTCGATGTGAGGTGTGAAATGTCAAAGTTTTTATTTGAGCGAGTTGCCACTCTGTTTATCTACCATAACACCCAAATCTTCAAGACATCTATTTTCTTTGGATCATGTAAAGGATCATCGAATGTTAAGAAATTTGAAGAAAAAAAGGGTTGATAAAGTAGAAAACAGTAGAATAAGAAATGCCAGTAATAATCCTTACAAAAAGGGATTCTAGAATGCCTTATTCTAGAAATTTTTATTTAAGGAGGATCATTTGTAAAATTTTGATAACCAGAGATTCTTTAGGCGTGATACCTATCTCGAGTCCTTAAATCTCCTATAGGAGCAAGCTCCTATAGTTAATTAGATCTTAGAAAATTAAGATTATCTAAGAAAACTTCTAGTTAATGTTAACACTAGTTTTCTAAGAAATTTCAGGGACAAGGATAGAAACGTCAATGTTCAATCATAGGGGTAATATGTCTCTAAGTGTCACGTACTACCCTAAAGGTTTGGTCTTGTCAATGTCATTTGTTGTGTCGGTTATATACATATATTTTGTTGTTTGCCATTTTATTATTTTTTTGTCTTGCAGTTTGTTATTTGTTTAGTGGCTATCATAAAAGTTTAGGTTTTATGATTATCCTAAGAGTTTAGGTTTTGTTTCGTTGTTGGTCATATTGATTTTATTTCGTCACTGTTGCTTTGTTAATGTTGTTTTGTTTTGTTTTATTTTGTCAATGTCATTTTGATGTTGTTTTGATTTTATTTTGTTTTGTTATCATTTGTCCCATCATTGGAATGTCATCTTGCAAAACAGAGTTAGCACACCCTAATAACATGCTAAGTAAATCTAAGGCAGAATTTGTCTTCAACCTACAAGAAAAAAGTTTTAAAATGATTTTTTACAAAAGAAATAATGTCGATTTTATTTCTTAAATTATTGATTTAGTTAATTAAGTGTTAATTTTTAGACAACCCGGTCAAGATGTTCATGGCTCCATCATCCTAGGGTCATCGGATGCCTTGATCTACTTAGTCCGAAAGGTGTTTAAACCAGGACCGGAAGACTCCTGCCAACAACCAGGATTGCATCATCCAAAAGAATCTTCGTAAAACAAGAACACTGGGGTTCAAGTTTCATTTGGTGATCTTTGTTCATTAACGTTTCATTTAAGTCTTAATGTCTTTTCAAATTTTAGTTTGGAAAATTTTAGGTTGTTTATGATTTATTAATCAATTAAAATCCATGTGTTATTTTGATTGATTTTTGCATGTCAGTTTTGATTTGTTTATGTAATTTGGACATAAAGAAAGGAGTCAAGTTTATTCAGTTCCAATGTCTATAAGATCTTGGGAATTTTAGATTCAGTGCCATTTGAATCTAATGTTTATAATATGAATTAATTTTAAGAATTTTAGATTCGATGTCCTTTAAACCTAAAGGTTTTGAATTAAGTTTAATATAAATTAGAATTGGGAATTTAGATTCAGTGTCATTTGAATCTAAAGGTTTTTGAGTTAAATCTAATATGAATTTGATTTAGGAATTTAGATTCAATATTTATTAAATATAAAGGTTTTTTTGAATTACGTCTAATTTAAATTAGACTTGGGAATTTAGATTCAGTGTCATTTGAATCTAAAGGTTTTTAAGTTAAATCTAATATGAATTAGATTTAGAATTTTAAATTCAATGTTTATTGAATCTAAAAGTTTTATGAAATTTGACTAAGTCTAAATGAAAAATTAGGCTTGATGTTTAAGTTCTAAAGTTGGTTGGACCAAAAGAAATTTTGTTAAGTATAATGTAGGTTAGACTTAGGGTTTTAGGTCCTGATGTCAGTTGGACCTAAAGATTTGGTTAAGTTTGATTCAATTTGGATTTGAGTTTAAGTTCAATGTAGGTTGAACCTAAGGTTCTTGTTTAACTTAAGTTTAGCTTTGGGTCGATCTTAAGTTAAAAGTTTGATTTCGGTTCAATGTGGATTGAATCTAAGTTAAGGGTTTTAACTTAAGTTCAACTTTGGGTTGATCTTAAGTTAAAGGTTTGGTTTAGGTTCAATGTGGTTTGAACCTAAGTTAAGTTTGGGTCAAGTTCAGGTTGGGTTAAACTTAAGTTTGGCTTGAGTTAGGTTCAATGTAGATTGACCCTAAGTTAAGTTTGAGTTAGGTCCAATGTAGGTTGAACCTGAGTTAAATTTGAATTAGGCTCAGGTTAAGTTGAACATACTTTTGGTTTGAGTTAGGTTCAATATAGATTGAACCTACATGTAACTTCGATTCATTGTAGGTTGAACCTAAAAGATATAATTTCAAGTTAGGTTGAACTTAAATATAGGGTTAATGTATGTTGATCCTAAAAGGTTGAGTTAGGTTCAAGTTGGGTTGAACCTAAGTTTAGATTAAGGTTAGGTTCAATGTAAGTTGAACCTAAAAGGTTTAAAATTGACTTAAATTCAAGTTGGGTTCAACCTAAGTATAGGTTAGGGTTAGGTTCAATGTATGCTGAACCTAAAAGGTTTATGTTTGACTTAGGTTCAAGTTGGCTTGAACCTGAGTATAGGTTAGGGTCAGGTTCAATGTATTTTGAACCTAAAAGGTTTAAGTTTGACTTAGATTGAAGTTGGGTTGAACCTAAGTATAGGTTTAACTTAGGTTCAATGTATGTTAAACCTAAAAGGTTTAAGTTTGACTTAGATTCAAGTTGGGTTGAATCTAATCATAGGTTTAGGTAAGGTTTAATTTATGTTGAACCTACTTAGATTCAAGTTGGGTTGAACCTAAGTATAGATTTAGGTTTGGTTCAATGTATATTGAATCTAAAAGATTTAAGTTTGACTTAGATTCAAGTTATGTGAACCTAAGTATAGGTTTAGGTTATGTTCAATGTGTGTTGAACCTAAAACATTTAAATTTAACTAAGGTTCAAGTTAAAATGAACCTAAGTATAGATTAATGTTAATTAAACCTACTTTTGGTAAGGTTTAATTAATTAATTAGACTTAATTATGGTTAAGTTTATTTGGGTTAGGGTTAATTAAACCTAATTTAGAAAAGGATTAATTGATTAATTAGACTTAACTATGGTTAAGTCTACTTAGGATAAGATTAATTAAATCTAATTTAGGTATAGTTTAATTGATTAATTAGACTTAGTTGTGGTTTAGTCTAGTTAGGTTAAAGTTAATTAAGCCTAATTTAGGTAAAGTTTAATTGATTAATTAGACTTAGTTGTGGTTAAGTCTAATTAGGTTAAGGATAATTAAACCTAATTTAGGTAAGGTTTAATTGATTAATTATACTTAATTGTGGTTGAGTCTAATTTGGTTATGGTTAATTAAACCTGATTTGGGTAAGTTTTAATAGATTACTTAGACTTAATTATGGTTAAGTCTAATTAGGTTAAATTTAATTAAACCTAATTTAAGTAATGTTTAATTGATTAATTAGACTTAATTGTGATTAATTCTAATTAGGTTAAGGTTAATTAAACCTAATTTGGGTAAGGCTTAATTAATTAATTAGACTTATTTATGGTTAATTCTAATTAGGTTAAGGTTAATTAAAACTAGTTTTGGTAAGGTTTAATTGATTAATTAGACTTAATTATGTTTAATTTTAATTAGGTTAAAGTTAATTAAACCTAATTTTGATAAGGTTTAGTTGAGGTTAATTAAGTCTAATGTTGGGTTAGGCCTAATTAGGTTTAGTTTGTATTAAACCTAATTTGATTAAGTTTTAATATGTTTAATTAGGCATAATGTGGATTGAACCTTATTAGATTTATTAAGTTAAGCCTAATTTGATTACGGCTTAATTTGATTTAATTAAGTCTAATTAATGTCTTAGACCTAATTAGGGTTTATGAAGTTAAACCTAATGTGGTTAAGGCTTAACTTGATTTAATTAGGTCTAATTGGTGTCTTAGACCTAATTAGGATTTGATTTGTATTAAACCTAATTTAATTAAGGTTTAATATGGTTTAATTAGGTATAATTAGTGTCTTATACCTAATTAGGGTTTGATTTATGTTAAACCTAATTTAATTATGGTTTAATATGGTTTAATTAGGTCTGATTGGTGTCTTAGACCTAATTAGGGTTTGGTTTGAGTCCATTTGAAGTTAGACTCAAAATTAACTTAGTCCACTATGGAATGGGCTAAGTATGGTGAAGATTTGAGTTTTAAAAGATTTTAGGGTTTTTAAATATTATGTAATAATTTTTTAACCCTAAATGGTAAAATATCATTTTTAAATTTGCAAGGGGTTAAAGTCTTGTCACTTTAGGGTTTATGTATGTCTCCCTAAATTCCTTAGCCAATTTTATTTTCAATTTCCTATTTTCTAATTTTCATAAATTTTTTTGATAAATAATTACAAAGTTTAATAGAAATTAAGAAATCTTACCTTAGGGAATTTTCCTAGCCATAGAAAAATCAGGGGATGTTCATAAGGACTTAAAGGTTGATTCCTAAAAATTTCATATTTTCCTGATTTATAAATAATTTTTAATAATTAAATTACTCCAGAGAGTATTTAAGTATTTAAAAAATAAATATAACTCCTTAATTCATGATTTCATTTCCACATTATTCCTCTCATTGTGCTGAGTTCAAAGGTATTTTTATTATATTTTTGTAGTTTTTATTTATCAAGATATGGTTTTTTGATTAGTTTAAGGTTAATCTATATTTAATTAAATCATTATTAACCAAAAATTATCAGAGGAGGCCACGTGTCCTTGGATGTGCTAAACGCGGCTGATCATTTGCAGGATTTACAACAGCGAATCAACTGACATTAAATCAGAGCCGTCCATTTCCAAAACACGAAAAATGGACTACATCCGTTCACCTCCTTCCTCTAGTCTAAACCCGCAAGGAGTTCGTGGTTTAGGGACAAAATCTCGCTTTTTTCTTGATGGATTCAAGTGATTTTTGTTCCTATAGATTCATCTAAAGAAGAAGAACCCATCCATTTAGTGATGTTAGGGTTGTGAATTGGTTTGTTTCACAAAGTACCAAACCCGAGCTTGGCTTGAGTCCAAAGAACCATATGTTGGCATGAGTGGATGAAACTTCAATTGGATTGGTTCTACAGCTTCGTCTTAAAGTTGAAGAGCTTGTACCTTACTCAATTTGAGATGAAATTAGGGCTAGATATCAATTTGATCAGAGTGAGCCACAGTTTAGAAAATGTAAGTGGAATAGTGGGTTAGAGCCTATGGGAAGGGTCAATTTCAATTGAGCTTATCTTCGTAAGGCTCTAGGAAGCTTTTAGAGGAGTGAATTTAAAGTTTTGAAAAACTTCATTTCGAACCCAAAAATTGTCCTATTTGGGTAGAGAAATTGGAGGAGGGTGATGGATTTCAGAGCTTGATTTTATGGGGAATCAATTGCTCATAGGATGGCGAGCAATTTTTATCTTGAGTGTTTCAGGGTTTGGGGATTGTATATGTGTGTCTCTCCTCTTTTTTGGAGCTCTCAGGTTAGGCTTATTTATTTCCATGGATGGACTATGGAGGGGCTTTGATATGGATCAGCTTACTTGGGGGAGAAGGTTATCCATTCCAAGATTGTATGAGGATAAATTCTGAGCTTGAGGATAGCCATAGATGGATTTCCCAAGCTTGCCATGATGAGCTTCCATTAAGGCTCCATTTGGAATTTTGTTTTAGCTTTCCCCCATTAAAAGGTTGATGCACCAAAATATATACGGCTTTTGCCAGATAATTTTACACATTTTTGGTGATATTTCACTTTAAAGAAAGGTATTTTTCATGATTTGTTGCAGGTATGATGATTTTAGGTGATTGGGGTGAAAAGAAGCGAAAAGGAACGAATTCGGAGCAAAAAGGAGCACAATGGTGAAAAAGGTGTTTTGGCACCACCGGCGCCAGAATGGGCACCGCCGGTGCCGCAATGGGCACTACCGGTGCCCAAATCCAGAGACTCCAGAAAATATTGGCAGGATAGAGAGCCGTCGGCACCATATCTGGTGCCGCCGGTGCCCGAAGTTGGTGGAATTCAAGTTTGAAGAGATTTGACGACTTTTGATGGGATGCCTATGGATACTCTTGGGATTTCGTCCCTATCTTATAAGTAACTATTTTTGGACAAAAGTGGTGTGCGTCTTGTGTCTTCAAGAGTAGTTTTAGTGAGCGTTAAGAGTTAGGGTTTAGGAGAAGTGAGTTTAGAGTGAGGATTTGAGATGAATTCTTCTCTAAGGAGTGAAGGAGAAGGAGTAAAGTGAGAGATTGCTTCTTCCTTTCCATTCTAAAGAGAGAATTAAGTGTTGTAAAGAAAAGAGAGAAGATGATTCAAATAAACTTCAAGGGAATTACATTGGGGAAGAGAAAGAGATAAGCTGTATTTTCTTTTGTGGTTTGTATGACTTTTCTTTTATATATAAAATCCATGTTTTATTGTATCTTCTCCATGAATTCTGAGTAGTCTCCCTTGTCTTTCTTCTTTCATAGAGATGTGATGATGGATTGATGTGGATTTAATTTGCTTTTAATGTAATCAAGAAATTGTGATGGTTTTTCATTTCAAACTTAATTTAGTTTTCGATTTGGCCAATTGAAATGTTAAAATATTTTGTTGAACATTAAGTTTGAAAGGATTTAATATCCTACAACAATAATGAAAGATCCATTCAACTTCTATGGATGAATTGTGTAGTTCATGTGAATTGAGTGCAAATAAATAGGGAAATATGTTTTGATGGACTTCAATGTGGAGATTTCAGGGTGACAGGCTGAAATCCCCAAATTTGTTCTAAGATTAGTAACTAATATCAAAGGTTAGCCTTCGGATGAAGGGTGAGTGGGAGCTTCAAAGTGAGAGCCGGTATCCTCCCAGCCTAGCCTTAGAGTTAGTGACTAAACTTAGGATATATCAAAATTCTTTTCTTGCTTAGAAGAGGGGGTACTCTTTTAAGGGTAAAGAATCATCTATGCTCCTATTTGGCACAATAACATAGATTATTGATACATATCAATCCACACATCATATTCTCATTGCAAGATGAAAGATACTTTTCTCATATATCAAAACCTTTCAAATACTTAGTTTGGTGTGTCTATTAGCTAATTCTGTTTTTAAAGTTGTTTGAAGTAATTGTAGTTTAGTTAATTGTTACTGTTTTCTACATAGTGTTAGTAAGAGTATGTGTTAAACCTTAGTGCTATTTAAATATCTGATTTTAGTGCTATATTATTTATATTGTGAACGTTTTCTTATACTTCAAACTTCCCTGTGGGATTGATAATCAGAACTTCATTAGAGCCTTGTATTACTTGATACGATACATATACTTACGTTGAATGCTTGGACTTAACAAAATCATTATAAATATATAAATTTGAGTTCATAAATTCTTGCAAAATATAAGTCCAGTGCATCAAGTTTTTGGCACCATTTCCGGGGAGGTAACGAAGTAGTAAGTAAGAAAGTATAAACAATATTTGTTAATAATATAGTAAAAAAAACCTTTATTTGGTAGTGTGTAATTGTGTGTTTGTTTACCTTTATAAAAGTATTTGTGTTATTTTGTATGCGTAGTAGTGAATCTATAGGTTTAGTGCCTTACGATTCGGAGTTAGAGCGTACTGTCAGAAAAATTAGAAAACAAAAAAAAATAAATTGAAAATCCTTGCAAAATGGCGAATAATCAAGATAATAAGAGAAATGATATTGGAAATTTGCCAAGACCTTTAAGAGATTATGCTAACCCAACAGCAGATAAAATTCACATAACTATTCAAAATCCTGATGTTGTTGCTAATTCATTTGAACTTAAACATGCTATTATCCAAATTGTACAAAATAATCAATTTGGAGGAACACCTAATGAGGATCCAAATTTACATCTCGCTAGTTTTCTAGAACTGTGTGCTACTTTTAAATATGATGGAGTGTCTGGTGATGCTGTCAGACTTAGACTTTTTCCTTTTTCATTAAGGGATAATGCTAAGGCATGGTTAAACTTGCTAGCACCTGGATCTATTAGAATTTGGGGAGAATTATCTCAAAAGTTTCTATCAAAATATTTCCCTCCATCAAAGACTGCTAAATTAAGAAATGATATTACATCCTTTTGTCAGTTTGAAGGAGAGTCAATATATGAAGCTTGGGAGAGATTTAAAGATCATCTTAAGAAGTGCCCACATCATACTTTACCAGATTGGTTAATAATTCAAACATTTTATAATGGATTAGTAGGATCATTGAGATTTATTATAGATGTTGCTGCTGGTGGATTATTAATGTCAAAACCTTTTGATGAAGCATACACATTAATTGAAGAAATGACAACTAATAATTTTCAATGGCCCTCTGAACGGGTAAATCCTAAGAGAGTAGCTAGGGTTCATGATTCTGATATGATGAATATGGTAGTTTCTCAAATTACAGCCCTTTCTAAGAAAATAGATCAATATAGAATGAATTATTCTCAACTACCTCAAGTGTTGGAGGAAAATTCATTTGGACAGATAACAGAATCTCAAACACCTTATGAGACTTTAAATGCTATTAGTAGACCTAACAATACTTATTCAAATTATTATAATCCTGGTTGGAAGAATCACCCAAACTTCAATTGGAATAATAGCAATGCTAATGTTAACCCGCACTAGGCTAACAGTTCTATAAATCCAATTAGAAATTCGAACAATCAAGGAAATACTAATTTTAGACCATCTTATAATCCTGGATTTAATAGTGACCCAGAATTTAAGGATAAGAAGTTGTCTACTGAAGAAATGATTTTGAATATGGGAAATCAATTACAAGCTCAAGGTGTTGCCATGAAAAATATTGAAAATCAATCGGGACATATTTTCTCTGCAATTAATAATAAACCTTCTGGAACACTTCCAAGTAATTTTGAGATAAATCCAAAAGATCAAAACAAGGAACAATTTAAGGCTATTCAATTAAGGAGTGGAAAAGAATTGAAAACTAGAGTAGAAAAAGAAGTTGAAATAGAAAAGGAGAAGGTGGAAATCGAAAAAGGTTCAAACAAGATTTATCCAGACATGGATTATCCTCTTGAGCCAATGAAGATAACTGTTGAAAAACCACCACCTCCATTTCCTCAAAGATTGAAGAAACAAAATAGGGATAACAGATTTGGAAAATTTTTGGAGATCCTTAAGAAATTAACAATAAATATTCCTTTTGTTAAAGCATTAGAATAGTTGCCTGACTATGCTAAGTTTATGAAGGATATTCTAAGAAAGAAAAGAATGTTTACAGATCATGAAACTGTTGCACTTAGCAGAGAGTGTAGTGCAATTATTCAGAAGAAGCTTCCGGAAAAACTTAAATATCCTGGTAGTTTCACTATTCCGTGTGCTATAGGTGAAAATTTTTTCGGAAAAGCTTTATGTGATATGGAAGCTAGTATTAATCTTATGCCTTTATCAACTTTCAAAAGGTTGGGAATAGGAGAAATTTCTCCTACATCTGTGACTCTTCAGTTGGTCGATCGTTCCATTACTTACCCTAAAGGAGTGGTGGAAGATGTGTTAGTGAAAGTGGATAAATTTATCTTTCCTGTGGATTTTATTGTACTTGATATGGAGGAAGATAAAGAAATTCCAATCATTTTGGAAAGACCATTTCTTGCTACTGAAAGAGTGGTAATTGATGTTCAAAAAGGAGAATTAACTATGAGAGCTAATGATCAAGTGGTGACCATTAATATTTTAAAATCTATGAAGTACCTCTCAATGGAAAAAGATAATGAATTTTTTAGGATGGAGGTCTGTGATTACTTGAGAAATGATCATTTTGAAAATATATTTGAAAAAGAAGAAGAATATAAAAATATGTTTGAAGAAGAAATTGAAGATGAAGAAAATTTAGATAGTAAGAAGAATGAAGATTTGGAGTATGTTCAGGAGAGATTCAAAGTATTAGACACTATGGAAGGTGGAAATAAAAGCTTAATTCCATCTATCATAAAACCTCCTGAACTTGAGATGAAAATTCTCTCTAATCATTTGAAGTATATGTTTTTAGGAGAATCATCTACTCTGCCAGTTATTGTATCTTCAGAGTTAAATGATTATCAAGAACAGAAGTTGTTGGAAACTTTAAAAAGATACAAGAAAGCTTTTGGATGGACTTTTACAGATATTAAAGGAGTTAGTCCTTCGATTCGTATACACAGAATTTTATTAGATAAAGAACATAAACCAAGAGTTGATCCGCAATGGAGATTGAATCCTATAATGAAAGAAGTATTTAAGAAAGAGATTTAAAAATGGCTGGATGCTGGAATTATTTATCCTATTTCGGATAGTGCTTGGGCGAGTCCAATACATTGTGTACCTAAAAAGGGAGGAGTGACTGTTGAAGTGAATGAATGTAATGAAATTATACCCACAAGACAAATTAATGGATGACGAATTTGTATTAACTATAGGAAATTAAATGCCGCCACCAGAAAAGCTCACTTTTCTCTTCCTTTTCTCGATCAAATGCTAGATAGACTTGCTGGACACAAGTACTACTGTTTTCTGGATGGATATACTGGTTACCATCAAATACCTATTGCTCCTGAGGATCAAGAAAAGACAACATTTACTAGCCCTTATGGAACCTTTGCTTTTCGAAGAATGCCTTTTAGACTGTGTAACGCACCTGCAACATTTCAGAGATGTATGATGTCTATCTTCAGTAGTATGATAGATAATGGAATAAAAGTTTTTTTGGATGATTTCTTTGTATTCGGGACTTTATTTGAAATTTTCTTAGAAAACTTGCAAAAATTTTGGAGCTTTGTGAGAAAACAAATCTAGTTCTGAATTTTGAGAAATGTCAATTTATGATTGCAGGAGGAATTGTGCTTTGGCATAAAATTTTTGAACATGGTATGGAGGTCGACCCTGCTAAAATTAGAGTGATTGAGAGATTGCCACCACTCGCTACAATGAGAGAGGTGAGGAGTTTCTTAGGACACGCTGGATTTTACAGGCGATATATTAAAGATTTCTCTAAAATTACTAAACCTTTTTGCTGACTATTCGAAAATGATAGAAAGTTTGATTTTAATGATGAATGCTTAAGAGTTTTCGAATTATTGAAAAAAAAAATAATCAATGCACCTAGAATTTTTGCACCCGATTGGGAGAAACTATTTGAACTTATGTGTGATGCTAGCGATTATGCGATCAGAGTAGCATTGGGACAAAGGCATGATAATGTTTTCAAAGTCATTTACTATGCTAGTAAAACTCTTAATGAGGCTCAAATTAATTATACCACAACTGAAAGAGAGTTATTATCTATAGTATTTGCTTTTGAAAAATTTAGACCTTATTTAATTAGAGCTAAAAGTATTGCGCATACAGACCATTTGGCTATCAAATGTTTAATGCAAAAGAAGGATAAAAAACCTAGACTCATTAGTTGGATACTTCTTCTACAAGAATTTAACTTTATGATAGTTGATAGGAAGGGAGCTGATAATCAATTAGCTGATCATCTGTCAAGAATATAATATGATAAATTATCTGAATTTGAAAAGTAAATTACTAAAATTTTCCCTGATGAGCAGCTCTATACTATTATGGAAAGCAATTTGCCTTGGTATGCTGATATTGTGAATTATATTGTAAGTGATATTGTACCATCTGATTTAACAAGGCAACAACAAAAGAAGTTCAAATATGATGTAAAATTTTATTTTTGGGATGAGCCCTATCTTTATAAACAGTGTAACGATTTGATTATTAGGAAATGTGTGCCACAAGAAGAAACAAATTTGATTTTTCAACGATGTCATGATTCTGAATTTGGAGGTCATTTTGGTGTTGATAAAACTGCTTTTAAGATTCTACAATCTGGATTTTATTGGCCTGCTCTTTTTAGAGATGTTTATAGATATATTAAATCATGTGATCGATGTCAGAGAGTAGGTAATAATTCTAGAAGAAATGAAATGCCTCTAAATTATAATTTGGAAGTTGAAATCTTTGATGCATGGGGATTAGATTTTATGGGACCATTTACTCCTTCATTTCGAAATTTATATTGGTTGCCGTTGATTATGTCTCGAAATGGATTGAAGCTATTGCTTTAGCTAGATGTGATGCTCGGAGCGTTTCAAAATTTTTAAAGAAAAATATATTTACAAGATATGGAATGCTGAGAGTGATCATAACTGATGGTGGATCCCATTTCAGGAATAATCAAATTAAGAGATTAATAGAGATATATAATATTATTCATAGAATCTCTACTGCTTATCATCCCCAGACTGGTGGTTTATCAAAAGTGTCTAATCGTGAAATTAAAAGAATTTTGGAGAAAACTGTGGATAATCATAAATTAGATTGGTCTGCATGATTAGATACTGCTTTATGGGCTTATATGGCTGCTTTTAAAACCCCTATTGTAATGTCTCCTTATAGACTAGCATTTGGTAAGACTTACCATTTACCAGTTGAATTGGAGCATAAAGAATATTGGGTGATAAAAGAGTTAAATTTTAATTTGAAAAATGCTAGATAGAAAAGATGTATGCAATTGAATGAATTGGAAGAGATTAGAAATGCATCTTATCAGAATGATATGATCTATAAAGAGAAATGGAAATTATGGCATGATCGGAAGATATTGAAAAAGAACTTGGAATTTAGACAAAAAGTTTTATTATACAACACAAGATTAAAGTTATTTCCTGGAAAGCTCAATTCTAGATGGTTAGGACTTTTACAATTGTAAAAGTTCATTCTTTTAGAGTTGTTGATATTAAAGATCCTGATACTGGAAAGATTTTTAAGGTTAATGGGCATCGATTAAAGCCTTAATTTGACTGGTTTCAACCTGACTTCAAAGAGGTTTTAATGCTGAGTCATCTCGATTAACTGAATGGTTTGTCGGGCTGACGATGTTAAAGTTAGCACTTTATGGGAGGCAACCCATATGTATCTTTGTGGTATGTTTGCTTGTTTGATGTGGTTGTGCTTTTTAGATAGTTGTTTTTGAATCCTAATTACTCCTAAATACTTTAAAAATTGATAAATGATGGATTGAATCGAGATATTGGAATATTTTGGGCCAAACGAAGTTCGGTGAGAATTTTTTACCACTGGCGCCACCGGCGCCCTATCACTGTTAATACACTGAACTTACCTGTTTGAGCGCCGCCGGCGCCCAAAACTTGTTGACGGTTTTTAAGTTTTAAAATACGAGTTTTGGTGGTTTTTGGCAGGATCTTCGTCCTCATAACTCCCTAAACTCCATTTTTGTCTTCTTAACTCCAGAAAAATGAAAACCACCAATCCAATTCGTATCCTATGGATTCCTATCCCATTGAAACCCCTCGATTTCATGTTTTCAACTGAAGGAAGTTCATAAGCGTCAAGGCGCAGTGTTTGTTCAACAAAGTGATGATGAAAAGAAGGATTATCAACAAAAGAGGCTTCATAAATCAAGGTATGGATAATCCTACTACTAGAATTGAAGATATTATTAAGGAGAGACATTGGGAAGTGCTTTGCTACACTACCGATGCCGTTGTTATTCCTGTCGTGAAAGAGTTTTATGTGAATCTTCACAGGATCAACCGAGGGTTCGTATTTGTGCGTGGTAGATTTGTGCAATTCACTCCTGCACGAATTAACGATCTCTTTATGATCGAGAATGTACCTATTTGCCATTATTCTAATTTCAATGCCACGAGGAATAATATGAATGATGTGTATCGATATCTGAAGGATGAGAATGTGGAATGGGAAGTTAGGGAGAATGAATACATTAGTTTCCCATCTGCATCTCTCAATCCAGTATCGAAGCAGAGGCATTACTTTATTTCGAAAAGTTATTTCCGACATTGAAGATTAGCAAGGTAACCAAGGAAAGTGCCATTTTGAATTTTTATATTCAAACTGGGAGGCCGGTTGACATTGGTAATATCATTGTGAATCAGTTCTGGGATTAATTGTGCATGAATCTAAATATGGGCTTGGACACCCGTCCACCATATTTCTGTTATGTAGTCAGTCACAGGTTCTTTATGAAAGTTGGGAAAATGTTCTTCTTCCATGGAGGCCTATTGATCCAAGTAATCCCTATGACTACTAGATAGTTGGAGATGAAGATGACATGAAATTGCTTGCTGATCAACCAACACAGACTTCACAACCAATTCAACCCTATTTTCCTGAAGGTTCCAGAATGATATTGAAGAGGATCAAACTGTTGGAGAAAGAGGTACGGAACTTGATGAATGCAATCAATAATATTTCTGATTTGTTCCATCATATAGATTGGAGAATGAAAGAGCAATTCGACCACACTGGTCGAATTGAGATGGGCTTGATCAATTTGATGAAGAAGAATGCGGTGATTGCTGAGGAATCATCTGACGAATGTCCAATTCGTTCATTCTATAATTTGTTTGTGGATCAACAATCGATTGGAGACATTAGAGGAGAGGATAGTTCTGAAACTGATGTGGAGTAATTAATGGATTCTACTTATGTTTGTTGTGTGTTTAGTTTACTTTGTTTAGTTATGTTTGGTTTGTGTAGTATTTGCTTTGAAATTTGAACTTGGATTTAGATGTGCTTACTTTCTTTTTGTGCTTAGATCTTAGTGTTTGCCTATCTTAGAGTACTTGTTGCACTAAATATCTAAAAGTAGTTAGTTTGAATGATCATATTTGGTGTCTATGATGTAACTTGGATTATATATATATAAGATTTTTGTGTATTATTTGTGTGAAGAATTGTGTTAATTATTGCTTATGGGATGATGTAAATGCTTATTGAAGTGTTAAACATCATTGTGGATGTAGAAACGATCAAAATTACATAAAAATTTTTGGACCCGTAAAAATATTTTGGACTGGCACTTCCGGCACCCAAATCCAGAGAGTTTGGCTAATTATTTTAAATAGAGCACCACCAGAGCCATATAAAGCGCCCCCTGCGTCCGAACCCAGTAAAAGGCCAAAAACCCTCGTTTTCGTGATTTTTACCCTGGGACCCGCAAATTCTTCCATTTCCTTCGTCTTCCTCCTCCATTTTTGCGATTTTGAAGATCTCGGGCTTGCCAGATCTCAGATTTAAGTAGACTTTCAAGGATTTTTGACACAAGATCCACACTTCTCTTGGTAAGAGCTTCACTTTAAGTTAAAATTTTTTGATTTTCACAATGGAAATCTCTCACATTGCTTAGGTTGGAGTTTTTGGAGTTTTAATGAGATTTTGAGATTTCCATGATGAAATTTGCTCTTGCTTGTTTAGAATAGTATTTGGAGTTTGTTACATTGTGAATTTGGGATTTATTAGAATTTTCTTGCAAATTTTAGAAATTCACATGGCTCCAAGGTTGAGTAAAGGAAAGAGGAAATTGGATTTTGATGAAGAGAAATTCGTTAACATCAAAGCTCAATTTTGCTTTAACTCTTATCTTTAGAACAAGAAGTGTATCCAGGATTGAGCTTTTGATAGTCTTGGTGGATCTGTTAAACAATTAATTGCAGAGCGGAACTGGGAGCAATTTTGTTATTTCACTGTGAATGTTGTTATGGGAGTTGTTAGAGAGTTCTATTCGAATGTACCCTAAACTGAGACAGAGTATGTGCTTGTTAGAGGAAAAATGATTGAGTTTACTCCTCAGTGTATCAACGCTTTCTATCAGACTCAGGAACCATTTGTTGGTGAATAAGAAAACTTTGACACTCGAGGGGAGAATATGAGAGAAGTGATTGCTTTTCTGACTAACTAGCGAGGAGAATGGAAAGTAAGTAAAAAATAGTTGAATGTTGCTTCAAAAGTTTGGCATTATTTCATTTCTGCAAGCCTATTACCATCTTATCACCACAGTGAAGTTATAAGGGATAGAGCGATTCTGAACTATTGTATACAGAAGATGAAAAAGATTAATATTGGGGCTATTATCTACAGGAACATTCTGACCATTGCTAGAGGTGAGATCACTAGTGGTTTAGGACATCCTACTTTAGTTCATGCCCTTTGTGTTCAGTCTGGAGTGGAGTTTAATAGTTTTGAAGAAGTGGCTATACCATTGAGACCAATTACAAAGAATATTATCCGTACTTATGAGTCTCATGTGAGAGCCAGAGTTGAGCGTAGGAGTATTGATATTCCTACTACTAGTTATGATGTTCCATCTACTTCTGAGCCACCTACCTTATCTAATATTATGGAGCAGCTGAGATTACAGAGTGCTAGTGTGGATAGACTCCATGGTCGGATGGATGTATTTGAGGCAAGGAGTGATGTGAATGAAGATTATCTACAGAGGAGAGTTGAGTTCGATATTGATTATTATGATGCTTAGGTGAGATTTATGAGGGGTGAGTCCGATGTGATATTTTCTACTTGGCCCAGTTATACACCATATAGACCCGACCTGCTGATGACCCTGCTGATGACCCTACTGCTGATCCTGGTGATGGAGACTGGTAGATTGTTTGTTTTTATTTTTTTTGGATCTTGTTGTGTTGTGTTGTACTGATATGATGTAGTATTTATTTTCAGATGTTGTGTAACCTTGTTGGTGTATTGTTATGTTGTACTGAAGCATTGAAATTGTTATGTTGACTGTGTAGTACTGTGATAGTTTGTTTCATGTTGTAGTGTTTTGTTGGATGTTTAGATGTTTAATGTTAATTTCTCTTTACCCATGCAAATATTTAAAATTGTTATATCACTGCTACTAATTGTTTCATGCCTAGTAGTTGTAAATTTTGATTAATACCAGATAGCTGTTGAAGATTTCAAGATCCAAAAACAGAAAGGTTAGCTTTCGTCTACTCTCAACTGTTTCAAATTTACTGAAAAATTTAAGTTTGGGGGAGGGTAGAGAAATATTAACTTTTATTTATTCTTAATTATTATATTTTCAAAAATTATTAGCATAACTTCTGGCAGTTGAACCTCACTGTAAGTAACAAACTTTTTATTTCATTTGAATATTATGGAAGGATAGGATGAAAATTTTTAGTGATAAAGGTTAATTTTATAAAAGTAAGATATTTGGTATGAAAGGATTTGATTATAGTAAAGTAAAGAAAACTGTATTTTTGAAATGTTAAGGGAACTTTAAGTATTGTGTGTTAAAAAGAATTGTTACTTTATAACGAATAATAAAGCTTGTACTTAACTATAAAGTAAAAAGATGTTTCAAGGTTGAACTTTAGAAAGTGGAAAGTGAAGTTCAAAATCATTAAAGACTATCCAGATATAATAATCCACATTAAAAAAAGAAAGAAAAAGAAAAGAAAATGAGGATTGAAAAACAACCCCTAAAAAAAAAGAGAAAAGAAAAGAAAAAAATGAAAGAAAGAAAAATGCTTATGAGGAGAAGCTTGAGGAGATGCCTAATAAAAAATTGGCTTTACTTGAATCACCCTAAAAAGAAAACTTGATTTCATTTCTGAATTTATGTTTTAAGTATTGAACTACATTCTAATGAAGTTCACATGAACTCTTTTTTCACATAGTCTTTTGAAGCACTCTTAATGTGACAAATTATGGTTCATCTTGAAATAAATAGAAGACTAGAACCCGTAGACTTGATTGTTGAATATTCTTACACCTGTAGTGTTAACCTGAGTTACTAAATTTCTTTCAGAAAATATAACTAATATATTCTTTTGAATGAAAAATTTTAGTGTCCTACAGTTGAAAAGTACATTGCATTGAGTTATAATTTTATGTAGTAAAAAGATTACTTGAGGACAAGTAATAGTTAAACATTGGGGGATTCTGATGCATAAAAAATATATACAGTTTTTTCTATATAATTTTACCCATTTTTAGTGATATTACACTTTAAAGAAAGGTATTTTTCATGATTTGTTGCATGTATGATGATTTTAGGTGATTGGAGTGAAAAGAAGCGAAAAGGAATGAATTCAGAGCAAAAAGGAGAAAAATGATGAAAAATGTGTTATGGCGCCACCGGTGCCCAAATCCAGAGACTCCAGAAAATATTGGCAAGATAGAGTGCCGCCGGCGCCCTATCTGGCGCCGCCGGCGCCCGAAGTCGGTGGAATTCAAATTTGAAGAGATTTGTCGACATTTTGAAGGGATGCCTATGGAAATTCTTTGGATTTTGTCCCTATCTTTTAAGTAACTATTTTTGGACGAAAATGGTGTGTGCCTTGTGTCTTCTAGAGTAGTTTTAGTGAGTGTTAAGAGTTAGGGTTTAGGAGAAGTGAGTGTAGAGTGAGAATTTGAGAGGAATTCTTCTCTGAGGAGTGAAGGAGAAGGAGTAAAGTGAGAGATTGCTTCTTCCTTTCCATTCTAAAGAGAGAATCAAGTGTTGTAAAGAAAAGAGAGAAGAGGATTCAAAGGAACTTCAAGGGAATTGCATTGGGGTAGAGAAAGAGATAAGTTGTATTTTCTTTTGTGGTTTGTATGAATTTTCTTTTATATATAAAATCCATGTTTTATTGTATCTTCTCTATGAATTCTGAGTGGTCTCCCTTGTCTTTCTTCTTGCAAAGAGATGTGATGATGGAATGATGTGGATTTAATGTGCTTTTAATGTAATGAAGAAATTGTGATGGTTTTTCATTTTGAACTTAATTTACTTTTTGATTTGGCCAATTGAAATGTTAAAATATGTTGTTGAACATTAAGTTGAAAGGATTTAATGTCCTACAAAAATAATAAAAGATCCATTCAATTTCTATGGATGAATTGCGTAGTTCATGGGAATTGAGTGCATATAAATAGGGAAATATGTTTTGATGGACTTCAATGTGGAGATTTCAGGATGACAGGCTGAAATCCCTGAATTGGTTATAAGATTAGTAACTAATATCAAAGGTTAGCCTTCGGTGAAGGGTGAATGAGAGCTCTGAAGTGAGAGCCGGTATCCTCCGAGCCCAGCCTTAGATTTAGTGACTAAACTTAGGATATGTCAATGTTCTTTTCTTGCTTAGAAGAGGGGGTACTCTTTTAAGGCTAAAGAATCATCTATGCTCCTATTTGGCACAATAACATAGATAATTGATACATATCAATCCACACATCATATTCTCATTGCAAGAGGAAAGATAATTTTCTCATGTATCAAAAACCTTTCGAATACTTAGTTTAGTGTGTCTGTTAGCTAATTCTATTTTTAAAGTTGTTAGAATTAATAATAGTTTAGTTAATTGTTAGTGTTTTCTGCATAGTGTTAGTAAGAGTATGTGTTAAACCTTAGTGCTATTTAAATATCGGATTTTAGTGCTATATTATTTATATTGTGAACGCTTTCTTATATTTCGAACTTCCCTGTGGGATTGATAACCAAGACTCCATTTTAGCCCTGTATTACTTGATACGATACATATACTTGCGTTGAATGCTTGGACTTAACAAAATCATTATAAATATATAAATTTGAGTTCATAAATTTTTGCAAAATATAATGTCCCATGCATCAAAGGTAAGAGGTGGATAAGGTTGGCTAAGGATGTCTTTAATCAACCTACCCCATATGATTCATCAAACATTTAATGACATAAGAGAGGACATGACACATATCCCTCCTCTTCCTCATTTTTGATGTCATGATGGCCCTATTCATGTGCAGGATAAGATTTAGAGGAGTTTTCTTTCATTGGAGAAGAATGGAGGTGAGTGATGACCTCTCCTCATCCTTATTTCAAAAATTCATGAGGGAATGACACCCTACTATTCCTTTCATGATGATTCAATGATGGATTTTTAACGTTTGGTTTTTATTGGGTTGGTTATGGGACCTAGATTAAGTTTGATCATTTTAATGACTTACATCGATCAAATGAGTCAGATTTGACCAATTTGGTGTTTAGGTTGACTTGGTGGTCAATGAGGTTGGCATTGCGTCAATGTGGTGGTCATTGGGTCATGAATTGACTATTTTGACCTAGCTTGACCATTTGGGTCAAGGGTTGACTAGTTTGGTCAATGCGGTGGTCATTGGGTCATGGATTGACCATTTTGTCCTAATTTGACCATTTGGGTCAAGGGTTGACCAGTTTGGTCAATGGGGTGATCATTGGGTCATGGATTGACTATTTTGACCAAATTTGACCATTTGGGTCAAGGGTTGCCTAGTTTGGTCAATGAGGTGGCCATTAGGTCATGGATTGACCATTTTGACATAATTTGACCATTTAGATCTAGGGATGACCGATTTAGTCAATGTGGTTGTCATTGAATCATGGATTGATCATTTTGACATAATTTAACCATTTATTTCAAGGGTTGACCAATTTGGTCAATGTCATGGCATTGGGTCATGGATTAACCATTTTGACCTAATTTGACTATTTGGATTAAGGGTTGACCAGTTTGGTCAATGGGGTGGTCATTGGATCATGGATTGACCATTTTGACCTAATTTGACCATTTGGGTCAAGTGTTGACCAGTTTGGTCAATGTGGTGGTGTTTGGATCATGGATTGACCATCTTGACATAATTTGACCATTTGGGTCAAGGATTGACCAGTTTGGTCAATGGGGTGGTCATTAAGTCTTGGATTAATCATTTTGACCTAATTTGACCATTTGGGTTAAGGGTTGACCTGTTTGGTCAATGGGGTCATGGATTGACCATTTTGACCTAATTTGACCATGTGGGTCAAAAGTTGACCAGTTTGGTCAATGTGGTGGTCATTGGGTCATGGATTGATCATTTTAACCTAATTTGATCATTTTGGTCAAAGGTTGACCAGTTTGGTCAATGTGGTGGTCAATAAGTCCATTTTGACCAAAGTTTGACCATTTAGGTCAAGGGTTGATCTGTTGGTCAATATGATCAATAGGTCTATTTTGACCAAAGTTTGACCATTTAGGTCAAGCGTTGATCAGATCAGGGTTTATCATTGCTGATTTGATCATTTTAGGATGTCATTAAAATTTAAGTTAAAAAGGCTTCATTAGTGTTTTACCCTAGACATTAGGGTTTAGTGACCATTGGTAAGGTATAGGAGGTTAATATTGGTAGACTTCCTTTCTCAAGATGATTTATAAATGATTCTCACAAAAGTGAGGTCAGCAATGTGATATAAAAAGGTGTTAGATATGTAAATGCAAAGGAAGTGCGATGCAACAATCATTTGTTATATAGTAAAAATAGAAAAACTGAGAAACTCTAGAAAAATCTGCTCTAAAACTTACCATAAACCCTCCATTTTCTCAACAACACCAAGACCACCTCCCCATGATAAAACTCCTGCAAGAGTATTACCAGTGCCTGCTAGAAGAATTGCAACAGGTGGAGGAGAACTACACTTTCTCATACAATTTTATGTATCAAGCATTATCTCACAACAAAAAATGATCCACTAATTAAGCAAAGGTAAAAGGTAAATTTTAGGTGTTAGATATGTAAATACATAGGAAGTGGGAGGCAACAATTATTTGTTATACAGTACAAGTAGAAAAATTGATAAACTCTTGCGAAATCTGCTCTAAATCATACCACAAACCCTCCATTGTCTCAACATCACCAAGACCGCCTCTCAATGATAAAACTCGTAAAAGAGCATTACCAGTGCCTGCTGGAAGAATTGCAATAGGTGGAGGAGAACTACACTTGCTAATGCAATATTATGCATTAAGCCTTTTCCCACAATAAAATTGATTTACTAATGAAGCAAAGTGATCTACCATAATAAAATAGTGCAACATTATTTTCATTAAGTGCAAGCCGAGCATTGAAGCATTGAGTGCAAGTAACCATTTCCTCCCATTATTGTCCAACATTCAAGTAACCTTTGTTTTATGGGGAATATGTTAGAAGAAGAGAAGTAGGGAGAAGAGAAAGAAGAAATAACAACCACAACGCATCAAAATTTATGTTTTTACAGGTTAAAACAATCATCCAACCTGTCACCTTAAACCATCTTAAAATTCTTATGTATGTACATATCTAGCCTATCACCTTGAATGAGAAGCCTGGGTTTCTGAATTGTACAAAGATACAATCTTGGATATTTGGCTTCTAAGGAAATGAGAACCAGATTTTCTTCTGTTTTGGAGCCTTGGCCTTTTACAACGAGGAGTGGTTTCATACTCGTTCTAGTCTGGGCAGGGGACCTCAGTGGAATCACCAGAACCTGCAGGGGTTCCCAAATTCACTGCATTTCTAGCAAATCCTGCCTCGCTTGACGAACATGCATAGTTTCCAGTTGAAACTACCCCCCAAACATGCGATCGAGCTTCTCCTCCAACTCAGGCTCAATTCTAGAAATCTTAAATTTCTGAGCAGTAGGAACAACCTATAAGGGAATTAGTGAAAACAACATTAAAAACAGTAGTGTGACAGTATAACGGAAGATAAGAATACTGTAGTACCATAAGTCTTTCAATCCACCTCTCCTCTGGCGCATCAATTGTTTGCGTGCACTTTATCCCACCCAAAACCTGTTGAGTCACGTTTCAAGTCCTTCAAAAAAATCCCAATCCTTTTTTAATTTGTCCCACTTATTTTTCAACTGCATCATGTCGTACTCTCTTCCAGTAGCTTCCTTGAACTTTGTCACTATATTTTGCCACCCTTATTTATTGAAAAAGGTAGTTGGCCTATTATCCTATTCAATTTCTCGGAGGCGAAGGTGGAAAAAAACTATTTTGGCCTTTTTCCAATAATGCTTGTGTAGCACTCTCTTTGTTCTCAGTTTCCATGTTGATACTACAATAAGTCAAAATATTGTTACAAGAAAATAAAAATATCCCCACGAAATTTGAAAAGAGGAGATGAGAGGGGGAGCAATTCCCTTAAACGTTCAATAGCACGTCATGAATAGTATAACCCTAAACACATTTACTAACTTCTTCAAAGTGATATAAAATGTCTTCCATGCATGCCATTCGACAAAAAAATTGAAAAATTTAAATGAAGACAATCGTAAATACACATAAGAGATGTGAGCAACATAACCAAGGTAGCCGAATTCCTCCTGCCATTTCTCAAGAAATAGGAGATGTGAGCAAAATAAAAGAATGTGACCGGTTACATATGTAGCAAACTATTATCATGGAATTCCATTTCTCAAGACTTCTTATAATTTATTAGCCCCAAAGGAACCATTATCTAACACCATCAACATAAGAATTGACCTTAGTGATTTCAGTTAATGAAAAATAGGTAAAACTTTAAGACCATAACTCAAATTTATAGTTGGTGCAAATTTGATCCCTAACATAACTTCACAAATATCACACAACAGTAACAGACCGAATTCCGCCTGCCATCTGGGAATTTTTTTTTGGTAGCTTATAAGATAACTTCACAATGGTTTCAAATGCACTCTAAACCCTAAACAGAGAAAGGCATTAAAATATAGAACTGGAAAGCATAGTTTTTTTTTCAGTTTGGAAGGATTTTACAACACCTGCACTAACCAAACACCAAAAGATCGTTCAATCGTGAGGTAGTACCATGTAAAAAAGGTTGACCCGTAATGCATTTCATATAAATAATCACTCAACACAACAAGCATGAACCAAACATCAAAAAGTGTTGATCTACAAAGATAAATCTTTTCCGAGTCAAAGAAATCCCTCGACAAAAAAGCGGCATTTGCCGGTGCTTACCTTGAAGTACGGTGAAGTAGTCGTGAAATAGGAGGAAGAAGAGGATCATTACCGTGAGATTCGTTAGAGAGAAGGAGGAGGGAGAAGGTTGGAGGAGCGGCGGAGAGGGAACGAGAGTGAGTGATTATTATCGGGTAAGGTAAATAGATGTATTGCAGGTGTAGTTGGGATAAAAATTTGCGTTAGAAAGCTAGGCTACAAGTTACCGTTTGCGGCCGGTGTTCGACTCGAATTGCATCCCTTCGCATCTCCGCCGTCACCTCAAAGGATCAAATATCACGGCACTATGCCACGCCGCTGCTAAACAGCCGTGCCAAACATACCTTAAGTCATGTGAGTGCAAATAGTTTAAGAAATAATTATATGGTTAAGCTTTAAGGGCGATGGGATGTTGGTCGCCAAGTTAGAAATTGTTGGTCGCCGGAATAGGAATCTCTTCGTCCGCTTTAAAATAGATTTAATTTAATATATATATATATATATATATATATATATATATATATATATATATATATATAATTTTGGAAAGTAATATTTTAATTTTTGAAAAATAAAGGATTGAACTGATCTCATATATTCGATAGTTTAAATAAACATGCACTACATCACAAACTATGCATCTACCCTGAAGAATAGACACATTACTTGACAATGAGGATCGATTAAATAAACTATAAAAAGTATGACATCCGATTTAATCTGTGAAACTTTTATGTTGACCTACAAATCCCCTTATCTGAAATAAAAGATTAGATAGGGTTTATATTAGGCTGGGTGATCCTGGTTCTCTTTACTTTCTTATGAAAATTGAGAAAATTTATGCTTTT
Source organism: Papilionanthe hookeriana x Papilionanthe teres (assembly GCA_022702705.1). NCBI lineage: Eukaryota > Viridiplantae > Streptophyta > Magnoliopsida > Asparagales > Orchidaceae > Papilionanthe > Papilionanthe hookeriana x Papilionanthe teres. The sequence goes on along the minus strand of CM040432.1, from coordinate 9,084,232 downwards.
GGTAATCCATTTAAACTTATAATTTTTTATATAAAATATTCTTTTACAACAACACAAAAAATTTGATTATGATGTAAATAAGAATTCAATAGTGATATTTTATTTTAGGGATTTTATGCAAGTATACGTATCGTTATCAAGTAATATAGAAATTTCTGATTAAACGCCAAAATATTGATCGTGCGGGGAAAATTTATGGATATTAAAAAGAAAAAGAAGGGTTTTTAGAACACAAATTCTATTTAGAAAAAGACACTTACTTAAACAGATTCAGATAACAACAAACTTTTAAAATACAATTCTTTTTGGTATTTTCTTAAATTATAAGATAATGGAACAATTATCTAACTATAACAAGATTTTTCTAAGATTTAAAGAAGTATAAATGAAAATTTCTTTTTCCTCATCATGAATTAGTAATAAGTAAAAAAATTTTGTTGTGGAAGTAATCAAAATGTGTTGGGCTAAATAGGAGCAATTTTATTCTTTACCCTTACTAGAGATGCTATAAAGAACATTGACTAGTTTAAAGTTTGAATAGTTCTGAAGACGGGTTAGGTAGGGAAGATACTAGCTCTCAGTCTAGAGTTCCCTCCTTTCCCTCCACCTAGGGGCTAACTCTCGCATCAAAACCTAAAACAATAAACCAAATTAGGGGCTTTAGCCTGTCACCGTAAAGTCTCTAATTCTACACCCATCAAAGTATATTTCTCTATTTACTTGCACAAGATTATATGATTACTTTCTCATCTAAACAATTCCATGTGATTCCTACCTATTGTTGATTGATATAATACCTACTATGATCTTACATGTGCTCACAACAATTGTTAATATCATGATTGTCAAAATCATGAAGTAAATTAAGTTCAAGGATTGAATCAACACAACTTCTTCCAACAATAAAAATTAATACTTCCACAACTTTAATCAATCACTTAATTACTTTTCTTTTAAAAAAAGACAAAGAAGACTACTCAAAATTCATAGAGAAAACATAACCAAAAATAGTTTTAATAGTAAAAACCATGTAGAAAACACAAGAAATCTCAATTAAAACCAAATGAAGTACAAAGATAAAAACTTATCTCAAGTTCCTCTTCACCTAACTCTTGAAGTTCCTTCGAATCTCTTCCTTTCTCTTACAACCCTCCTTTAGACTAGTCACCCAACCCAAGAGGGTTTAAATCTCTCTACACAATATATTTTTGCTTAGGAGTCCCTACCCTTCTCTTCCACTAAGAAGGAGAAAAGTGTGATGAAACCCTAAGTAAGAGTTTCTAGAGAGTAGTTTAAGTAGGAAAAGATTCATGAAATCCTACAAATTCTTACTTAAATTACTCTATACAAACTCTAACTTTTCTCTCCCTAAAAGAACTCAACATACACACTTTTACACACTTTTACACACTCTAAGTCATTCCTTTATACTTTCTCCAAGGGGTACCTTGGTGTCTCTTCAAAAGGTGTCCATATTTAATGAATCTACCAATAGATGCATCCTTTCAAGTGAAATTTGAATGCTTTTTAGTGCCCTTAATTAGTTAACCACGTTTGTACCAAAGGATGCCTCAAACTCCTCTTCAAAATTTGCCAAAAATTCATTAAAATTGTAAAGTAACCGTCTGACGCTTAAGAGCAGGGTCTCTGGAACTTAGGCGCGGCCCTCTCTGTCTGCTGACGCATAGGCACCAGATTTGGGTGCTTAGGCTCTCCCCAGTTCATTTTAACACCTTCTTCATTTTTGCTTTAAATTTGCTTTTTCATTCATTGAGACATATTTAGTCTAATTAAGTGTACCTGAAAGAAAAACACACAAATAGCGTCCATTAAAGTGCAATATCTAAGAAGTAAGCATAAAAATGTGCATAAAAATATTATATATTTTAGTTATATCATATTCCCCCAAACTTGAAATATTACTTGTCCTCAAGTGACACTATAACATTTTAAAACAAACATAAGTAAATTATGTGAATGAGTTTCTTTAAGAGATGCTAAAATTTTTTTTTAGAAATGTGGTATTATAATTTTGAAAAAAGTTTAGTGAATGAGACTAATTTAAAGTATAGAAATTTTCTAAAATGAAAAAGTATGAAAATATGATTTCCTATCTAATTCAGAAGTACTTGTAATTTTTCCAAATATAGAGCTTAGGCATTCTATTTTCTCTACTTAAAAGTTTTCATTAAAAATAGTTATACTTACTATGTTATATCCTTAAACTTAGGAGTTTCTCAAATCTTATGCATTAAAAAGATTAGATGTGGAACCAATTTTTGATTAGGCACTAATCCTCAAGCTTCTACTCCCATACTATACTTTACTTTTTTTTTCTTTCTTTTTCTTTTTATTTTACATTTTCATTTTCATTTTCATTTTCATTTTCATTTTCATTTTCTTTTCCTTTTCTTTTTTTTCTAGCAAGGATTACTGTATTTGGATAAGCCTTTGATGATTTTGAATTCCACTCTTCCTTTCCTAAAGCAAAGGTCTGATATATCCTTTACTTAAAAGTATAATAATAGCTCTGAAAACTATCTTTAATAAAAGAAATTTAAGTATTGAAAAAAAAAGTCTAATCCTATTATATTTTTCAAAAATACAATGTCTTACTAAAGATAATTACATCATATTTATCATCTCTTTACTAAGAAAATTTTAAACTTGAAAATTTTCTTCATTACTGTAAATTTTTAACCTAATTTTCTTACACAATTCTATATTCAAAATTTTATTACCCTAATATAACTTCATACACATAATCATTTTTCAAATAAAAAATTAGATTTATTTGTAGCATAATTGAGAACAAAGAAACTTTAAGTTTTGAGCATTGATTTTTCAACCCCCCCACCCCCACAAACTTAGATTTTATAGAAATTAAACATTTTAACATTATATAAAAAAAACATGAATGAAAAATTAACACTTATACTAACAAGAAGTTTCATATCTTAATTATGCAGGTACAAAAATTTAAAAGCATGAGTAAAAAAGATCACAATTCATTTTGATTTTAATAATTAAGAGATTAAAAAGACTTCAATGTAGTAAGTAAAAGCAAATCACACAAACTAACATAACATCACAACCATGTCGGCATATTTTAAGGTTATGTGTTTTATTTTGAAAAGGGGTCGCCTAACAGAAATTGTCGGCGAATTTTTTATATTTTAAATTTAATTTAAATATATAGTTTAAAAGATAACATTTGATTTTGAAAGTAATTTTAAGTTTAAAAGTTTTAAGATATGAAATCAAACCGATCTCACATCCCAAATAGTTTATATAAACGAGCACCGCACCAAAAACCGTGTATCTATCCCGAAGAATAGACACACTGCTTGATAATGGGGCTCGATTAAATAAACTAGGAGATTTGTGACATCCATTTGGTCCGCGAACCAATTTTATAAGCCGACAAGTTCCCCGCTTAATATGAAAACATTAAACAGGGTTTATATTACCCAGGTTCTTAAAATTCCCTATAAGGGCAAGCCCCTATAGTTAATTACATCTTAAGTGATGGGAATTACCTAAGAAAACTCTCGATAATAATCAGTAGTTCTGCTCTCAAGAATTTCAAAGTTTAAGTTTTCAAAGGATTGAATTTTGGAATTTCAATAGGGAATAGATCAAATTTGGAGCATTTTGTTTTGGGAATTCAAAGGAAGAAAGGTAGGAGAAATCACGGAGTCGAAGCGAACCTCGGTAATTTCCCGACTATTCTATTGTTTGGCTTGAATTTAGGAAGACCCTAATGTTTATTTAGCATTTTGATCTTGCCAATTTTAATTAATTAGGACTTATATTCGTATGATAAAATCATACAAATAGCCTCGAAGATGTGAGGGTTTATGTCGTATCGGACGACTACCTCGGAGTCCTAAGACCGGTTAGGGCTTAATTTACATGATACGATCATGCAAATGCCTAACGAAGAGTTGAGGATTTATGTTGCACTAGGCAAACTACCTCGAAGTCCTATGGCTTGGTTATTTAATTCTAAGAAAGTTTGCTGCAATAGACTTAGGTTTTGCTGATGACGATGGCCGTGCTGCCCACCGTGCTCTGAGCTCCTTCTTGTTGCTGAGGTTTACTTTTAGAAATCATAAATCAGGAGATGAGAGAAGTGTTTCGGTTTAGAGAAAGTCTTAATTTCCAAGTGTTTTTTTTTTAATTAAACAAATCTTAAAGTTGATTATAACAACACCGGTTAAGATCCCACGATTCCATCCTTCCGGCACCGTTAATTTTATCGGATTCACTTAGTCCAGATGAATTTGCTAAACTCAACTGAATGAGTTCCACACTTTCATTTAGACCGTGGGAAATCCCGTTAGCAACACGTAGGTTACATCATCCGAGGTATTCCCGATCATCCAACAAGACGTTTTAATTTAGTTGTAGTTGTAGTTTTGTGTTCTGTTTGTGATTAAATTTTGAGTTGTTTTATATTTTAGAATGTTGTGGCGGTGAATTTTATCTTGAAATGACTTTTAATTTAGTTTTGGTTTCAGTTTTAGGGACTATCCTAAAGGTGTGGGTTTTCATGCAACAGTTGTTTATCATGCAAGAAAAGTAAGTGCGATGCGATTAAATAAATTGCAATAAGGTAAATTGCAAAAATAAAAGCGTACCTGGAGGGTCTTCCCGTTATCCCAAGCTGCACTTGAAACACAATTAGAATATTTAAGCATTTAAAGAAAGTTCGTAGGTAAAGCTAAGGGAAGGGTTATGGTTTTCTACCAAGTTCCTAATCCTATAGCTAGTCATCTCCTATGACGTCTAGGTTCTTGTATTTTGGTTCGAGGACGATTTTCTTCATCGAAGAACAATTAAGTTCAATTGTTCTTATAAATATCCTATCATATCGAGGAAGTGCTTAAGACGAGTCTTAAACATCTTTTCAACATTTCTAGGATTATTTTAAGTCCAAGAGAATTTAATTATACAAATGAATTAATCGTCCGGGAGTTTAAGTTTGTTATCTTGCTCAGTGAACTAGGACATTTGAATATCCTATAAGTTAAGTAACACTTCACTTAACACTCCATTTAGGAGTTATGACAACAAGAGCTTTCGAGGGCAAATTGATGTTCAAATGATTTATGATTTAACTTAATTTCAATTAATGGGTTTAAGTTTGGAATAGTGTTCAAGTTATTTCAGAATTATTTTTGAATTCTTTATGTCTTAAGTGATGTTATATTTAATTTAATTTAATTTAATTTAATTTAATTTAATTTAATTTAATTTAATTTAATTTAATTTAAGTTAATTTAAATATAATATGATTTAATTTAATTTAATTTAATTTAATTTAATTTAATTTAATTTGATTTAATTTAATTTAATTTTACTTAATTTAATTTTATTTAATTTTAATTTTAATTTAATTTTATTTTTAATTTTAATTTAATATTTTATTTTTTATGTTTTAAAGACGATTTAATTTTAATTGTTAAAGTATTAATTTATTTTAAAAGGATTTAATTTAAATAATTTAACTTTAATTTAATTTAATGATTAAGTCTTTTAGCACTTAAAATTTTTAATTTGAATTATCATTTTAATTAGGAATTAGATATTATTGAGATGATTAATTTAGGGATTCTTAAATTAAAGAATAAATCTCTTCCTAATGACATCCCTATTTTAATAATCCAAAATTTATTATTCTTCCAAATTTAATTAATTATTTGATTAAGGTTCATTTTAATTATTCTTAAATTGTTTAATAGGTTTCTACCCTTTAATTATTTAAATTTCAATCATCCAAATCAGATTAAGATCAAATATTTTACTTTTTCATTTTATTAAGCCTAAAGTTTTAATTAAGGGTTAAAATTTTAATTACCATTTTGCCCTTCAAGCTTAATAATTTTATAACTCACTAAATTGAGCTTAAATGAATTTGAAATTTTTATGTGACTTCACTCATATGTCAATAAAGACATGAGAGGAGAAAATGTGATTTTTACTGTATTTAATTTATTTATGTAATTATTTTTGGTGGAAAATAGGGATTTCCAAGGAAAATTCAATAACATGACCAAGGGAAAGTTTCTGTCCTTAAGCAAATTATGGGACATTCCTAATGACCAGAGGACCACTTGGACCAATTTTGGTGATTTTTTTTGAATTATATTATTTTTATTATAATTATTTTGAGTTTTGGAGTATTAATTAATTTAAAAATAAAATAAAGTTTGAAAAATGAATTTTATATTTTTTAAAAATCTCTCTGATATCAAGGAAATCAGAGAATCAATTTTTATAATTTTTTGATTTTTCTTTGATTTAATAGAATTATTTTAGTGGAAATCCTAGAAAATACATTTTTTAATTTTAAAATTACCTTAGGGCTTTAAAATTTAATATCTCATCATAGAGACTTAAGAAAAATATGGGGTTTGTTCCTAAGTGACTAAAATTCAAAATGTGACATTTTGGTGAATTTTATTATTTTTGTGATTTTTATTATTTTATTAATTATTAAAATATTAAAATAATACAAAAAATCAACTTTTTTAGAAAATTGAAATTTTAATTTTCTTAAATTCCCCTAATATCAGAGAGGCTCCAAAACCAATTTGGTGAATTTTTGAAAAGTATTTTGAAAGTTATGAATTTTTAAAGTTTAAATTGAGCTAAATGGCTTAATCAACCCATTTAGTAGGGCTAACCAAGTCCAATTGACTTCAAACTTTTATAGTGGGTTCCTCTGATCCTAAAGGTCAGTGGAGAATTGATTTCAAGTCAATTTGATGTATGATTAGCTCTAATTAATTAAAGACCTATTTTGGGTGTTTAAGCCAATTAGGGTTATTCCAAGTGAATTAATTCAAAACCTATTTTTCCTAGGGTCCTCTCGGTCATAAGAAACATCACCAAATTTTCCTAGAATTTATTTCACAACATGCTAATTATTGGATTTAAAATACTCAAAACGAGTAACATGAATTTGAAAAATCAATAACTTCTCATAGGGATGGCCTCCGACTTTGGAAAATCCGGGAGTGTTCCCAAATTCGGAGGCTTCAAAAGCCCTATGGTCTCATGCCATGGTGAATTTCCTATATGCATGGAGAATTAAAACAATGCAAACAGTAAATAAATCATTAAAAATAAAATACTTGATGAAATTAAATGATTTCTTTTCCACATTATCCTCCTCTGTTCACTGAGCAAGGAGGTATTTTTATTTTATTTTTCTGATTTTTCTACACAAAGTTATGCATTTTTGAAGTTTAGGGAATTAAATAAATAGGAAAATAACCTAATTTCCTACTTATCCACGCGGCGCCGCGTCAACCTCGGCAGCTCCGAAAGGGGTGCGTGTCGCGCTGTGATTGGGCGTCGCCATCTGAGTCAGCCGTCCCAGGACCCGCCTTTCGCGCAACATGTTCTGGTCCGACGCGATCCGAGCCGTCCATCCGATACACGTGCGATCCAACGGCTCCCAGTCATCGTCTACGACTGGTGCGAACCCGTGACCGTAGACCTTCTAACCCTAATTTCTCACTCGATTCTCAACGGATTTTCGTGTTCTTATGCTCTATGGATTCGTCTTGAGGAGACGAACACATCCATACGGTAAACATGTATTTAAATTGACTCAAATTAAATGGAGAATCTCTGTAAGCTCGGGAAGAAGAGTGAGTCCATACCTTTGCTCAGAGAAGTGAAGCTTCGATCTGAGAGTTGTGTCACCTTCGATTGGGTCCAAGCAAGCTCCAGATGAAGTCCCTCGGCACAGTGAATTGCCTAGCTATGAAAGTGACCACAGCTCGATCACAAAGCTTGGAGGTCTGGGACAATTGGGTGGCTCCGGAGATGGGTCTTTCGGTCGGAAACTTCTCCTCTTGGTCCGGTGAAGGTGTAGGACCGATCGATTTGGGGATTGATCCACTGCGAAGAAGTGTCCTAGTTTTTGTCGTTGAAGTTCGAGCTCAAAATCGAGCTCACCTGGAGGGAATCGGGGCCGGAATCCGAGTGGGGATCAAGTGCTCTATGTGTGGAGAGTGATCCGGAATGATTTTGGCGAGTTTCCTTAAGGTTTGGTTCGAGCACCTCTCATGGCCGAGAGGAGGTGGTGTTTAAATAGAGGTGGCTGGAGAGCCTCGCAGGGATGGCCAAGGGTTGGGATCGACCATGCTAGGTCAAGGCGTAACGGCCATGGTGGCCATTGGGCATGAGGCGGCTCAGCAAGGTGGAATTCCAAAGTTTGGCTCCTCCCCATGTCTCGGCCATGGAGTTTCCGACGACCCGGGCGGCTGGCCGGCAGGCATGGGTCACCCTCAGGTCCAGGTGGGTCAGGGATGGGGTTTAGTGCAGTCAATTGGGCCTTGCCATGTGTAAAGGGGATGGCTTGGAATGGAATGGGGAAGAGGCCATTTTGGCTTGGTTTGGGTCAACCCATCATTTTGGGCTTGGTTCACCCTTCAAGGTGGCTTTGGGTGTTGTGGGGAGTCAAAAGGATCGAGCTGGTTTGGCATGGAGAAGTCCTTATCCAAATATATTTGGATTAAATTTGGGTTAAGGTGAAACATGCTTAAGGTTAATGACTTTTAGGAGGTGCTTAAAGGACCTCCTCCTTTTGCCATTTAAGGAGGGTTGACAACTTAGAGATCCTCATGGCTTGCCAATGGCTTGCATGTGGCTTGGGAAAAGATTGGGTCAATTTCATAGAAATGGATTTAAGAAAAATTTGGTATTTTGATGGGAATTTGTATGGGGCTTAATTTGGGATTGTTTAGTTGATAAATTAGGACTTTAGGAATGACTTTAAATTGAATGTATGATGAAGGAAAGTGTCATGTGGGCTTTAGGATGATTTGGGCTTTTGAATTTGAAGGAAGTGGGCTTTTAGGAAGGTTTAAGGGAAGTGGGCTTTTTGATTTTAGGATAGGCATTTGGGTGAAAATTTTGTGAAGGACCATGTCAAATAAATGTTACAATTGGTTTAGGGATGTGTCATGAGTGATTTGAAGCAAGTTGGGAGTGGTTTGGGTTTGAATTGGGTCGGATTCTGGGCTTTTTTAGTGAATGGGCCAATATAGGTCAAATTGGGCTAACTTGGGCCAATGTTGGGCTAGGGTTGAAATTGATGTAAAATAAATGTTGGGAAATGTTTATGGGAGTGTTTCAAAGAGGTTTTAGCTTTGGTTGGGTTTTGATTTTGAGGTTTGGGCTTATTTGGGTTAGGTTTGGGTGTAGGTCAAAATTGGGCTTTTTTGATTTTGGGTTGAATTTGAGTGGGGTTTGGGTCTAAATTTTGGGAAAATCATGTTAGTGTTTTGTTTGTGGGGATGTTAAGGAAGGTTTAGAAAAGATTTGGGGTTAATTGGGGTTGAATTGGGTGAGTTTGGGCTAAGTTTGGGTCATGGGTCCAAATTGGGCTTTAAGGCCAAAAGTGAAATTGGATCCAAATGTCAATCAAATTGGACTTGGATTTGGTCTAGATTGGTGTTGGGGATGTTGAATGGAAGTTTAGAATTGAATTGGACCAGAATTTGAGTCAATTGGGTAGGTTTGGTTTGACATTGGGTTCACTTAGGGTTAAAATGGGTCAAATTGGGGGTTTTGACAAAAGTGGGGTAAATTGACAAAATTAGCCCATGGTGTAGTTAGACAAAATGAAATTGGGAATATTTGGGATTTTCTGAAATTTTCTGGGAATTTTCTGAATTTTTTAATTTTTTGGCTAAGAGGGGCATTTTGGGTATTTGGAGGGTATTGAGAGGTATTTTTGGAATTTTTGGTACTTTTAACTATGAATGATCAATTTGAGTAATGTGGGAATGTTTGGGATTGTTTTTGAGGAATTTTGGGTGATTTGGAAATTTTGAGAAAATTTTGGGTAATTTCAAGGGTTTTGGGTAGGCTAAGTGGGTGTAGGGTCCCGGGGGTCAAAAATTGAAAATTTGCAAAATTGAAGATTAGGTGAATGTAAGTGGAATGAAATCATCTTGGTTGAGCCATGAAGCCATATCAAGCCCACATGAGCCATGAAGGGACTCATTTGAGGCATCCACTATGTTGTTCCTAACCCTCTTAGCCAAGGGCTTTAGGGGTTAAGGACCATCCATGTGAATCACCTTTATGAGTCAGGAGGTCAAGTTGGGTGTGGGTGTGGTTTTAAGAGGTGTGTGAAAGTGTAGTGTATAGGTGTAGTGTATGTGTAAGTCAGCCCCTTCACCGCACTGAGCCACCTGTAGGCGGCCCTAAGGCCAAAGAGTCCTATAGGAACTCATCCTTTAAACTTCCACATTTGATTTCAACTCTCTAGGTGATTAGGGGTCTACAGTCAAGTTTGTGGAGTTTGTAGGGAGTTAAGAGGTGTTTTGAATTTCTAAATGGTGGGTCCCAATTCTAATCCTCTAGGATAGTCAAAGGAAAAGCCTAAGGCTAGATCCTAAGTACTAAAGAGAAGAAGAGAAGACCTCATCAAAAAATGAGGTCAACAAACCACAACAGAAAATTCGTGTTAGTAAATTGAAATTTAAACATTAAATTTTAAATGAAGGTTAGCTCAATTTAAACTTCCTAAAGTAGCAAGAATAAGTTCAAAAAAAATCAACAAAACACATTTAAAATAAAAGAGTTCAAATATATACTACCACATCATCATCACAGAAACACTCATTACAACAAACAATAATAACAATATTCACTACCATCACAAATAACAACACATAAAATAGTCCTAACATTAACACAAATAACATAAAAGTTCAAAATAAACACAATATAACTCAATCCTTATCTCCATCATCGTCTTCTTCATCATTATCATCCTTCCAAAAACTAGTAGAATCAATTTGATTATACCGTGATAAGGTGGAAATATCACACTATGATCTCCTCTAATAAGTCTCTCCAAAGAAGTGTTGTACTTCTCCTCATAATCAAGATGCTTTACTAAATATGAATCAATATGATCAACATAGTTTTCAAGATTTGATACCTTATCCATTTCATAATCCATGTTATCCATCATAGTCTGCAGCATTTTAGATTATGAATCAGGACTGGATGTACCATGAGATGTAGAAGCTCTAGATGTAGAAACACCATAAATTCTAGAAAATCCTCCTCTCCATCCAAAAATTGAATGTTCAGAGAGTAAGTCTTCACATTCACACTTGTAATGGGCTTTAGAGGTTGAAGAATCTCCTCCCAAGTATCATATTTAACACCAGCTTGCTCAAATAAAGAAAAGATTAAGGAAGGGAATCCCAACATGCAGCAATAGAGGCTCTGACAGAACTAGTAATAATCTGATATATGAGAGATCCAATATTGATCGGCTTATACTGTTGAATGCAGTAGTTCAATGTAGCCCTCTCTCTGGTCACTTCACTAAGATGATTAGTGGGGAGTAAACAAGCAGAAATAAAATAATGCCATGCTTTCGCTGTGGCATCCCACTAGTGACCTCTTCCAGCAGTTAATGAACATATAATCTCATCTAGCTTCTCCTCAATAAGATTGTAATTGGAATAAAAACACAAAGTATTTGTAGACAGTTCGTAAAATGAATTGATTACCTTAGGTGTAAATGCCCTAACTACATAGATCACGGCAACAACAGAGGAAAAATAGGATCGATCCCATTGTCGGCGAATAATTAGGTCTTCTACTTCTCCACTCGGATTTTTAAAAAATTGTTCAGGGATCAACTTCCTCGATTGAAGTGCTTCGGCATAACGAACCTAAGACTTAGAACTTATAAATTTGTTTGAATCAAATGCAGACTTCCCCTCGCTTCTTTTCATTCTTGCTGCCATTCTAAAATTTGAAGATAAATTCACCATAAATTCCAAAATCAACTTAAACTCATTAGGTCTAACTTCTAAAAGCTTAAATTTACTCTTCCATGTAAAATCCACCAATTTTTATCAAATTTTCACCATGAATAGTAAAATTTCAAAATTTCCATCATAAAATCAAAATCTTTAGTGAAAATCCAAAATTTTTACATAAAATTGAAGCTCTAACCTTAAGAAGATGAAATAAAACAAATTTGGCTTGATTCCACCAAGAAATATTCACTTAGAGGGATGCCCTAGGAGTAAAAATCTGAAAGCTTGAGGAAGAACATGATAAAATGGGGAAGAAATGGTGGTTTTCGGCACTTAAAACCGTCATAAATTGGTTTTAGTGAACCGGTGCTTAAGCGCGATAGTTGCGGCGCTTAGGCGTGTGGCTCTCGGTTTGCTCGCACTTAAGTGCGCATTGTGGCGCTTAGGCGTTAGTGAAAAAATTTTTTATTTTTCTAAATTTTGACTAAAATGCACAACTTCCCAAGTTAACCACCCTCACATGGTCTTAAATAAATCATAATACAAATTCCATCCCTTCTCCTCTCTTCTTTCTCAAAAACTTTCAACATTTCACAACTTAGATTCGATCACAATAACAAAAAATTTTTACAAAAACACAACACTTTCATTAACATATATTCAACAAGTACAAACACACATCACTTGTCTAATCTCATTCCCTAAAACTTTTGGATGAGATACACTCTAATTCAACATAACACAAGACAAACTTACATTAAACACTTAAAACAAACAAACACAAACAAACAAGCAAACAAACTAAACATAGAACTTAATTCCATTCTCCGTTAGGTGGAATATATCCTTGACCTTCAGTTGTTCCTTCTGAACCATTTGGCACAAAGATTTGCTAAAACGAATGATGATTAAGAACCATGATGGAATCCTCTTCAATCTATTTTTTTTTTCAGATACATTGTCTTGTCCGCTTCTTCAATATAACTTGAATGACTGAATTGCATTTTTTGAGTTGCCAACTAATATGCGCTAAATGTGAGTTAGTTTTAATTATCTTTACCTCAATTGATGCTATATCAGCCTCAATCTTTGAAATCTTTTTCGCTATTCCTTCGATACTAACAGCTATAAATCCATTATATAACTCTTTCGCGACTTACAAACTTTGCTTGACGGCTTCCTCCTTCTTCTTCAATTCATTCTCCCAAGAAGACATTTTTTGCAATCTTATCACTCCTTAAACAACTTAAATCTCTCTTCTCTTAGACTTAAGAATGGAGATTTTGAAAGGGGCAAGTTTCCTTTCATTCCATGCTATTTATAGACTTAAGTAGAGTCTATACCCACTTCCCATGTTTAAAAACCACCAAATAACGTTCAAGACCACTTTTCCATGTTTAATTCTTCTAGAACCTCATTTGGGCACGTTTTTATAACAGCAGCGCTTAAGCGCCAGTTTTGGGCGCTTAGGTGCCATTCCTCAGTTAAGCACATGTCAGCTTAACATCCAAAAACACATTCTTATACGTCTAAGACATCATTCAAAGCCTTAAAATTATCACCAAAAGTTCAAAATACTACCACAATTCTCCAAATATATACACAACAACAACAACAACAACAACAAAAGCACATCGATAACTATGGGTTGCCTCCCAAAGAGCACTTGGTTTTACGTTGTCAGCCCGTCGTACCCAGTACTTATTATGGGTGGCCCAATGATCCCTGAATATTTATGCTTATGATTTAGATAGGAAATTTACGATTTATAATATGAGATACTACACAAGTATACATATCGTTTATCAAGTAATATAAGACTTTCTGATTAAGCTCTAAGATACCGAACCCACAGGGAAATGTGTAAAAATTTAAAGAAATAAGAAAAATAACTTTTTACTTTTTTAATTGATTTTTGTAAGTTGTTTTAAGGTTTTAATTTCAAAAGTTGTTTTTGATGTTTTCAATAATAAGTTAAGAAGGAAATAATATTATCAATACTCTAAACACGATTTAAAAGTTAGAAGAATCAAATATCTTATTACTTCTTCAATGAATCAATAATAATTATGGATATTTATGTTATGAAAATATTTAAATGTATTGTGCCAAATAGGAGAAATTATATTCTTTACTTTTACTTGGTTTTATAAAGAAAATTGGTTAATTTGAAATTTTGAAATTTTGTAGATGGGTTAGACAGGGAAGATACCAGCTCTCACTCTAGAGTTCTCTCTATTCCCTCTACCCAGGGGCTAACATCTCATAACAAAATTTAAAATAACAAACCAAATTAGGGGGCTTTAGCCTGTCACTCTAAAGTCCTCTAATTTTACTCCCGAATAAAGCATATCTCCCTATATATTTGCATTCAATCACATGGACTACAATTCTCACCCATATAATTGCCTGTGATTCTTTCCAATTATTGTTTGAGACAATAACACATTGGACCTTACATAATCTCACAATAGATTTTAACATCTTAATTTGCCAAATCAAGAAGAAAATTAAGTTCAAGGAATTGAATCATCACAATTTAATCCAGCATTAAACACTTATACTTTCCACAACATACTTCCATAATTTAATTACTTAATCATCTAAGAAAGAAAAAGATAAAGTAATCTACTCAGATTTCATGAAGAAAACACAAACACAACCTGATATGAAAGGATAAACCATAATGAAAACACAAGAATCTTACTTAAAAAACAAAGTGAAAAAACAAAGATAAATACTAATCTGAAAATTCTCTCCACCAGACTCTTGAAGTTCCTTTGGAATTTTGCTTTCCACAATACAACTCTATAGAGGTTGGCACCCAACTCTGATGACTCTAATAAAGACTTTAAACTTCAATAAAAACTAGATATAAGGATATGTTGACCTCATTTTTGATGAGGTCTTTTCTCTTCTCTCTTCTCTATCCTTAGTACTTAGGATCTAGCCTTAGGCTTTCCCTTTGACTATCTTAGAGGACTAGAAATGGGACCCACCACTTAGAAATTTAACCACCTCTAAACTCCCGGCAAACCCCATAAGTTTGATTAAAAACCCCTAAACCACTTGGAGGGTTAAAATCAATATGTGGAGGTTTAAAAGATGAGTTCCCTATAGGACTCTTTGGCCTTAGGACTACCCTGGGTGGCCTAATCTGGTGAGGGTTGACCTGCACACATTACACTTTCACACACATTCCAAATCCTAAAACCATTCATACCTAATTTGACTTCCTGACTCATGTAGGTAATTCATATGGATGGACGTTAACCCCTAGGCCCTCGCTAGAGGGTTAGGAACAATATAGTGAATGCCTCAAATGAGTCCTCTCATGGCTCTTATGGGCTTGATATGGCTTCATGGATTAACCAAAATGATTCCATTCTACTCACATTCAATCAATCTTCATTTTTCCAAAATTTAAAATTTTGACCCCCAAGGCCCTACACCCACTAAAACCTACCAAATGCCCTTGAAAATATCCCAAATTTCCAAAATTACCCAAAATTCCTCAAAACCAATCCTAAAAATTTCCCCCCACTCAAATTGATCACCCTTAGCCAAATATACCAAAGTTTCCAAAAATACACCCAAATTTTCAAAAATACCCAAAATGCCCTTCTTAGCCCAAAAATCAAAAAATTCAGAAAATTGCCAAAAAATTCTAGAAAATCCCAAATATTCCTAATTTTATTTTAATAAACTACGCCATAAGCCAATTTTGCCAATTTAGGCCACTTTTGCCAAAACCCCCAATTTGATCCATTTTAAACCTAAAGTGAGCCCAATGTCAAACCAAACCACCCCAATTGACCTCAATTTTGGTCCAATAGAATTCTAAACTTCAATTCCATATCACTAATATCAATCTAGACCAAATCCAAGCCCAAATTGATTAACATTGGGATCCAATTTCAATTTGAAGCCTAAATGCCCTAAATTGGCCTAAACCCAAACCTAACCCAAATAGGCCCATATCCCAAAATCAAAGCCCAACCAAAGTTTAAAACTCTTTATAACACTCCCCTAAACATTTCTAAACATTAATTTTACATCAAATCCAACCTTAAACCAACATTAACCCAAGATAGCCAAAGTTAGCCCAATTTGACCCATTTTCGGCCCCATTACCAAAAAGGCCCAAATTAAACCAATTTCAATTCAAAATGACACCAAACCTTCTCCAAATCACTCATGCCACACTCCTAAACTAAACCCAACATTTGTTTAGCCTAATCTTTCACAAAATCTCCATCCACCAATTTGTTTTCAAACTTAAAAGCCCACTTCCATAAAGCCTTTAAAAGCCTACTTTCCATCAAATTCAAAAGCCCAAAATCCATCCCCAAGCCCACATGAAACCTTTTATTCATCATCCCTTTGATAATCCTATTTGACCAAAGTCTTAAACCATCATGAAATCAACCCATTTGTAGCATCATGGCAAATCCCATCAAAGGAATCCAAAGTTTTCAAAATTCCAAATAATCCTTTTCCATGCAAGTAAGCCAACCTTTTCCCAAGCCATGAGCAAGCCAATTGAAGCCATGGAGCCATGCATAAGCCATATGCAAGCCATGGGGAGCCCTTTCCACCTCACTATGCCACTTATGGCAAGAAGAGGGGAGCCTTTCCTAAGCCTTCTCTAAACTTTTTTTAACCCTATCAATGATACACTTTAACCAAAATTGGCCACCTCACCTTGGATGGGGACTTCACCACACATGTGAGGCTGACCCAAATGATCTCACATCAGCCGTAATAAAGCCTTGGTGAGTGAACAAAGCCAAAACCATGAATTGACCCAAATTGGATCAAAAATGCTCCTTACACCCATGACATTTAAATCCTTGACTTTACACATGGCAATCCCAAATTGATTGCACCAAAATCAAACTTTGACCTCCCCTCCACCTAAACACATATTTTGAACCCACTAATCAACCCCCATGGCCACCCAAAGCTCCACCATAACCTTCCTTATTTAAACCCCACCTCCATGGCCAAGAGGAAGAGATGAAAGATTACCTTGGGGAGACCATGCCAAATTTCTCCCAAAGCTTCTCCAAGCATTTCTAAGCTCAATCAAACCATTTCCAATTGAGGCCTCACCTCTTGGACGAAAGTATCAAATTTTTTCTCATCCAACCGAGCTTATTTTAAATTTCTGTAAACATTCACATGCTTTAAGTATATCATCACCATATAGATATGTGCTACTCGATTAGATGATCATTTTAAAGAAAATTTCATTCAATTTTGTTGAGAAACGAGTGAGATATCAAGGTTTGAAGATGGACGGTTTTGGGTGAATAGCACTAGGAAAGAGGAGCCGCAGCCGTCCGATCAGGCGTGTATCTGACGGACGGCCCTATTGCAGTCAGACGGATCATCATCCGTGAACAGGCGCCATACAGAACCACGCTGACCAATAGGAGAGCGACACGTGGATTGAGCGGGAAATGGATTTTTTGGATTTATTTTTGACACAAAACATCAAAAAATCATAACTTCACCTAGAAAACTCCAAAAAAAAAAAATAAAAATACCCTCTTGCTCATGAAAAGAGGAGCATAATGTGAAAGTAATTTTATTTTTATTTAATGCACATTTTATTTTTAATTAATTAAATAGGGTTTTCAATATTTTAATTCTTCTTGCATGTAGGAGCTTCACCATAACTTGAAATTTTTATATGTTATTCTATGCATAATGGTGAATCTTTCCTGATTTTTCCAAAGTCAAGAAAGATTTCCATGATGAGATATCTATTTTTCAATATTATGCTTCAGTTTTTCGATAATAATTATAAAAATTAGCATGTTGCTTATAAAAATCTTGAAAAATTAGAGTGTGTTCCCTTTTACTAGGAAAACATTAGAAAATTATCTCATGATTTATTTCAATCAAACAAACTCTAATTTGGCTAAAACCTTGAAATAAAATTTTAATTAATTAGGATTAACCACACATCAAAATAACTTGAAATCAGCTCTCCACTGATCTTTAGGATACAGAGAACCTATCATAAAAATTTGAAATCAGTTTGAAATGATTAACTCCACTAATTGAATTAATTAAGTCACATGGTCAAAATTAAACTTTAAAAATTCATAACTCCAAAATACATTTCAAAAATTCACCAAATTGATTTTGAGACTTCTCTGATATCAGAGGAGTCTATAAAAATTAAAATTATAATTTTCTAAAAATCTTTATTTTTTCACCCTACTTTAATATTTTAATAATTAAAAAATAATAAAAATCACAAAAATGTCATATTTTGACTCCTAATCACTTAGGAATAAACCAAATATTTTTCCCAAGTCTCTAGGTTAAGTTATTGAATTTTAAAGCCTTAAAACAATTTTTAATATTAAAAAATGTATTTTACAACATTTCTACCAAATTAATTCTAATAAATCAAAGAAAAATAAAAAAAAAATATACAATTTGCTTCTCTGGACTCCTTGAGATCAGAGAGATTTAAGAAAAATATAAAAACCACTTTTCAACTTTAATTTTATTTTATAATTAATTAACACTCCAAAAATTAAAATAATTATAATAAATAAAACATAATTCAAAAAATCAGCAAAATTGGTCCAAGTGGTCCTCTGGTCAATAGAAACATCTCATAATTTTCTTAAGGACAGAAACCTTACCTTGGTCATGTTGTTGAATTTCCTTTGAAATCCCTTATTTATCACTAAAAATAGTTATATAAATAAATTAAATTCAGAAAAATCACATTTTCTCCTCTAATGTCTTAATTGACATGTGAGTGAAGTGACATAAAAATTTCAAATTCATTTGAGCTCAATTTAATGAGTTATGAAATAAATAAGCTTAAAAGGGCATAAAGGTAATTAAAGATTTTAACCCTTAATTAAAACTTTAGGTTTAATTAAAATGAAGGGTAAAATATTTGATCTTAGCTTTCTTGGATGATTGAAACTTTGGGAAATTAAAAGGGTAGGAACCCATTAATCACTTTTAATAAACCTAAAATGAAACTTTAATTATTTAAACAATTTAAGTTTTTGGAAGATTAAGAAAAATTTGAATTATTAAAAATAAGGATATAATTTGAGAGGATATTAATCCTTTAATAAAAAATCCCTAAATAAATCACTTAAATAATATTTAACTTTTAATTAAGATTAAAATAATAATCCAAACTAAGTAAATTAAAAAAAAAATAATAAATAACCCTTAAATTAAAGAAAAAGTTCAAAATATTAAATAGTTTAATAAAAATAATTAAATTAAATTAAATTAAGTAAAAATTAAATTAAAATAAAAATTAAATTAAATTAACATTTTAACAATTAAGTTAATCTAAATTAAAAAAATATTTAAATTAAATTAAATTAAATTAAATTAAATCAAATTTAAATTAAATTAAGTTAACATCATTCAATAATAAAAGTAAAACAAATTTAAAATATTAAGATCACCTAAAGTATAAAGATTTAAAACAAAAATAATTTGAACACTATCCAAACTTAAAATTATTAATTAAAACTTCATAATTAAATTAAATCACTTTAAACCATTAACTCAAATTTTAAATTAAGAATGATTAAAATTCTCAACAAAACAACTTGCCTTTAAAGGCTTTAATTATTATAACTCTTAAATAGAGTATTAAGTGAGATGTCACTTCATTCATCAGGTAATCAAATAACCAAGTTCACTGAGCGAGAGACAAATTTTAACTAAACTTCTGGATTTTTAATTCACTTTTGCAACTAAATTTACTTGGACTCAAAATGATCTCGGAAATACTGAAAAGATGTTTAATACTCGTCCTAAGCACTTTCTCAATATGATGAGATGTTTTAGAAGAACAATTGAATTTAATTGTTCTTTGATGAAGAAAATCATCCTTAAACAAAACACAAGAACCTAGACGTCATAGGAGATGACTAGCAATAGGACTAGGACCTTGATAGACAACCAGAACATTCCCTTAGCTTTACCTAGGTATTTGTTGAAATATTTAAATGCCTTAACTTGTGTTTTAAGTGCAGCTTGGGATGACGGGAAGACCCTCCAGGTACGCTTTTATTTTATTGCAATTTACTTTATTGCAATTTACTTACATGCACTGTACTTTACTTTTTCTTGCATGTTAAACAAGACTGTTGCATGAAAACCAAAACCTTTAGGATATTCCCTGAACTAAAACCAAAACTAAATTAAAAGTCACCACAAGATAAAATTCACCACCACAACATTACAAAATATAAAACAACTCAAAAATTAATCACAAATAGAACAACAAAACTACAATTGTAACTAAATTAAAACGTCTCGTTAAATGATTGAGAATACCTCGGATGATGTAACCCACGTGTTGCTAATGGGATTTCTCACGATCTAAATGAAAGTGTGGAACTTATTCAGTTGAGTTTAGAAAATTCATCTGGACTAAGTGAATTCGATGAAAATAACGGTGTCGGGATGACGAAACTGTGGGATCTTAATCGGTTCTGTTTAAACAACTTTAAGATTTGTTTTAATTAAAATATTAAAAATATTTGGATTTTAAGATTTCTAAACCAAAACACTTCTCTCATCTCCTGATTTTCACCTTCTAAAACTAAACCTCTGCAACAACAAGGAGCTCAGAGCATGGTGGGCAGCACAACCATCGTCATCAGCAAAACTCGAATCAAATTCAGCAAAACTTTCTTAAAATTAAATAACCAAGCCATATGACTTCGAGGTAGTTTGCCTAGTGCAACATAAATCCTCAACTCTTCGTTAGGCATTTGGATGATCATGTCATGTAAATTAAGCCCTAACCGGTCTTAGGACTCCGAGGTAGTCGTTCGGTACGACATAAACCCTCATATCTTCGGGGCTGTTTGTGTGATTATATCATACAAATATAAGTCCTAATTAATTAAAATTGGCAGGATTGAAACATTAAATAAATCTCAAATTGAAACCAAACCATAGGATAGTTTGGGAAGTTGTCAAGATTCTTCTTGGATCCTCAACTTCTCCTACTTCTCTTCCATTGGACTCTTAAGATGAACTGTTCCGAATTCGAGCTAATCCCTTTTGAAATCTCCAAAATTCAACTTTTGAAACCTTAAACTTTGAAATTCTCGAGAGCAAAACCACTCGATCATTATCGAGAGTTTTCTTAAGTGATTCCCGTCATTTAAGATGTAATTAACTATAGGGGCTTGCCCTTATAGGGAACTTTAAGAACCCAAGTAATATAAACCCTGCTTAATTCATTTATATTAAGCAGGGGAACTTGTCGGCTTATAAAATTGGTTCGCAGACCAAACGGATGTCACAAATCTTCTAGTTTATTTAACCGAGCCCCATCATCAAGCAGTGTGTCTATTCTTCGGGATAGATATACAGTTTGTGGTGCGGTGCTCGTTTATATAAACTATCTGGGATGTAAGATCAGTTTGATTTCATATCTTAAAATTTTCAAACTTAAAATTATTTTCAAAATCAAATGCTACTTTCCAAATTATATATATATTTAAATTGAATTTAAAATTTAAAATTCGCCGACAATTTCTGTTAGGCGACCCCTTTTTCTAAATTACAACACAACCTAAAAATATGTCGATAGCTTTTGGCGACTCCGCTAGGGACTAGTTTCTCTCTCCATTTTGATTAAATGGTTTTGCTTTCATAAATCGATAGTGAGTCCATATCCCTAGTGGACCAAAACTATCATTCTTCCATTGGCATACTATGTTCATTTCTATCTTGAACGGGTATGGTCAACTTCTCTCAGATTTAGGAGCCACTGTTCAAACACCCCTAAACAGAGAGGTTCCGAAATCCTTTTACCTCTTTTCTGAGGTGGGGTGGACCCCCAATAGGTGTTAGCTTAGGAGCGGTCCTTCGGATTGAGAAGTCTCACGAGACTTTTCTCTTCCTTTCCAATTCTGAATCGGATCCTTTACCTTTTCTATACCTTTAAACATTCCGTTCCTAATAAAAAAATTCTCTAATAAAACAAATCGTTTTAAAATCATAAATACATAAACGAAAATGTGTTCGGACTCTTTCTTTTTTGTCCTATGTTTTGTGACAAAAGGAAGCATAATTCGGGACTAATACTCAGAATCTACCCTGCAGAAAATGACTGCGCCAAAGCTAATTTTCTCCTTCACCAATGGAATGGACTTCGCCGTCTATAAGGATGAGCTGCCTGATAATGGGATCATCCGTTTTGGATAAGGATTCGACAATACAGATGTCAAGTTCACTGACGTCACTCTCTTCGCACTAATGGACAAAGTGCCAGAAACTGAAGAGCCCGTAATTGAGTTCAACTTGAAGTCGGCTCAAGAATTCCCTCCCCGCAAAGGGTTCCAGCTCGAAAGAAGTACTCGTCGTTCGTAGGAGGATCGTAGTCTCTACCCCACCGGTCTAGTCATCTCTCGCACCTACCCCGCTTCGCCAAACTAAAGGGGAAGGAAATCCAAGTCCGTGGTGAGCCCGTCACCGTGGAGGGTATAGATTTTGCTACAATACCATCCGTTTTTGAGATTGGGTCCCGTTCAAGAGTTGCACCCCTAACTCAGACTCAAAGGAGAAATAGAAGCAGAAAGATAGCCAAGATCGAGAAAGCCAAAGCTGCTGAAGTTGCTTTTCTAGAAGAAATTCCCGAGGAAAGAGAAGAACTGCCTGAGTATATACCCCTGTTGGAAGGGAGTAGGTTTCACCCCCTCTCTGCTGCATCGGATGAAGAAGAGGTCTGAAGGATTGCCGCTAAACTACCCCGACCTGCATACTATAGTAACTACAAAAGAAAAATAGTTAAGACTACACCATTCGCTCGGCTACAAGCTGTGATAGAAAAATTGGCAAAGAAAGAAAGATGCCCCGTGTCAGAAATCCTAAGAAGAATGGGACGAGTGCCAGCTAGATCCCACCTCGGACCGCGAGTAGAGCCTATCACTGTCGTAGAGATGCCAAGGAAGAAAATGAGAGCTAGTTCACCTGTTGTTGTGTCTGGCAATCATATTAGGGAGGACACCACCTACCAGCATATAGCCAACAAATCTTCCGGTCCTAGGCCTTCTGCTGCAAGAAGGATGGTGTGGCAACCTATTATTACCGAGCCGAGACCAACACAACGGCCCGAGAAGAAAAGTCTCGTCAAAGAGCCTGAATCCGAAGGAAGTGCTACTACGATAAAAGAAACTCCCGAAAAAGAAGTTCAACAGCCATCGCACGACAACCGTGAGATCATCTAGAAGAGACCCCTAGAGGATGCTATAGGAAAGCTAAGGACGGATATCCGACGGTTGGCAAAAGAAAGAGGAGAAAAGTTGGAAAATGAAGTTGACTCATCAGAGTTCATGGATGAAGAGTATGCCGAGATCAACATGGTTGAGACACGAGTATCGTCAGCTTCGCAAGGTGCTCCGGCAGCTGTGGAAAGAGATGAACCAAAAGTGATGAGAGCACAGCTTCGGGAAAGAGATAACACAATTTCCCAGATGGCAAAGAGGATGGAAGAGATGGCTGCTGCCTTAGCCACTCTCCAGAGTCAGGTACAACCTCAGAAAGAAACACCTCCAGAAATCATCCATATTGCAGATGGAGGAAAAGAAATCACATCCGTCAACGGATACGAGCCACCAAAGAAGGATTCTGCACAGAGCATGATTCCCGAAAAGGACATTAAAAACATGGTAGAACAACAGAGTGCAGAAGCTTTAGCACAATCCAAGAGTGGAGCATCTATTCGGATGGGTAGACTTTACCCCGAAGAGTTTGATGCAGATCCAATACCCGAAAGGCTTCGTACCACCTCTCGTTTAAGACTTTGATGGAACAGAAACCCCC
This sequence comes from Papilionanthe hookeriana x Papilionanthe teres, assembly GCA_022702705.1. Classification (NCBI taxonomy): domain Eukaryota; kingdom Viridiplantae; phylum Streptophyta; class Magnoliopsida; order Asparagales; family Orchidaceae; genus Papilionanthe; species Papilionanthe hookeriana x Papilionanthe teres. Next base: position 9,060,572 of record CM040432.1, on the reverse strand, counting down.
GACAAGCATGTCGCACACTTTCGTGCTAGTTCGTCGCAATGCCGTGGGAGTGACGCCTTACTCTTTCGTCCGTTCGTCGCCAGCTTGTCGTGGATCGCCTTTGACTGGTACACAGAATTGCCAAATGGTTCAGTTAAGACCTTTGCAGAGTTAGAAAACCTTTTCGTTAAGCGGTTTTCCGGGGCTTGGCACCACATCACCATCGGTGATCTAGTGGTGGAACACCATAAACCGAACCAGACTTTAGTGGATTACATACTTCGATGGAGGAACTTAAGCATGAAGTGTGAACCACAGCTTTAGGAACAACATGCAGTCGACATCTTGCTTAAAAGTATCCATGGCCCGATAGCACTTGTCCTTAAAGGATTTACAATCAAGACTTTTGAGAAGCTGCTTAACAAGGCCGGGAGCTTGCAAGAGGAAGCAAAGCAGTTAATTTTCGTGGACAAGAACGATAAGCAGAAGCCCGTAAAAACATTCGAAAAGAAGTCTGGAATCATCACGGTAGTCGATAAGGGCAAGCAGCCAGTGCAGATACAGCCAGAGCGGCCACAGCCTAGCTATCAACCACCGCAACGTACTTACCAACAACCTCAGCAGGGTTATCAACAACCTCGACCGAGCTATCAGTCGCCTCAGCATTATGACAACCGCCTCGTCCACAACATACCCTAAAAGATTTTCTGAACAAGGAATGTCCATTCAAAACTGAAGCAGTGGAGAAAATGTTCCGCAGTTTAATGAAGACACCAGATTTTCAGCTACCAGAGCCCAAAAGGCCGGAAGAAGTCAATAAGAAAGATCATCCAAACTATTTCCCTTACCACCGGATGCTCGGGCATAAGATAGAGGATTGTATCACTTTCAAGAGTTGGCTTGACAACAATCTCCAGAAAGGGAACATAATGATCCCAAAGGAATACATAGAGGAACCCCAAAAGGGAGGTTCCGTCAATGTTATTTCAACGGATCCCATTGTTCCGATAGACCCTTACACAACCCAGGATGGATGGAGTACCGTCTGAACAAAGTCTTCAAAGAAAGTCTTAGATCACATCCAAACCACTTCGGTGCGTGCTTCAACTCAAAGTTTGAAACCTGCCAAGCCGGCACTATCGCTTTCAATTAAAGAACCGCCCCAGAAGGAAGAGAAAATTGTAGAAGAGAAGAAAACCGAGGCTCCGAAGGGTAGACTAGGGCCGCTTATCCTAGGATGGTTGTTTCCGATTCGGGGAGAAATCCCTCGAACCTCCGACTCGTATGATTATTTGCTCGCCCGGCGGGATCTTATAATGATAAGAGTTTTGGCGTTGGCTACGTTTTGACTGTTTCTAACGATTACGTAACTAACGAAAACCAACCTAATCCGGATCTCAATTCCGATATAAATAACGATTCTCAAATCATACTAAACCTCGATGACCACGACGAAGAAGAAGACGTTCACAAGGATGGCTACGATAGCTCAACAACCAACGAGTTTATTTGTGAATTTTGAGGAGCTCCAATCGCGATAGAATTAGAGTTATCAGATTCCGAAGCAACACCAGAAGAGCCAGACATTCCAATTCAACAGGATACACCGGCAGATTCAACACAAAATTCAGAAGAAATAACTGAAGTAAATTTAAGAAGTGGAAAAGTTCTACCTCTGAGAATGGGTCCAAAGGATAAAGGAAAGCGGGTGGCTACTCAGGAGGAGCCAACCCCAGCAGAGGAACTGCCCATTAGGGAAGAAACCAAGGAATATGGTAATAAAGTGGACTATAACGTACTAGCCCATCTTAGGAAGCTACCAGCCAAACTAAGCATATACGACGCTCTGATCCTGTCAAAGGAGATGAGGGAAGCTCTGATCAAGGCTCTACTTGATCCAGAGATTTGTTTAGCTCAAATGACCGGTAATTCCTTCGAGAAGGTTTGCTCGTTAAAAGAACAGCGAGGTGTTACCTTCATGGACAATGATCTATTACTGGGAACAGCTGATCACAACCGACCGTTGTACATTTCAGTCACTATTAGAAAGTTTACGCTCTCCAGAGTGTTGTTTGATCCAGGAGCATCAATCAACATAATGAGCCTTCGAACGTTAGCATATTTGGAAATTGATGCTCGCGACCTCGAAGTAGACAAGATGTTATTAAGAGGGTTCAATGAGAAAGGAGTAACACTATTAATGAAGACCAGTTATTTGACAAAAACAACCGCAAAATTCCACATAATCGATTCCGAGACATCGTTCAACGCTCTACTGGGTCGGCCATGGATCCATGAAACCGGATGGTACCGTCGTCTCTGAACCAGTGCATAAAGTATTACGATGGAGGAGAACAGTGTATCAAAGGTGACTTGCAACCATTCTCTGTACACTAGATCAGAATTCATGAAGATGCAGCCTACTACGCGCCTCCGAAGAAAACAATCTTTTCCAGAAACGCCGTACCAAATGAAGCAAAAAAAGTACAAGACAATAAAGAGCTAGAAATTCTAGTGCAACAGTTACTCACCATTCCCTTACGGCGAGATGGTGAAGGTATCTCCAGAACTCGCACCCGAGGTCGAGACCGGGGACGAGGTCGTGGAAGAGACGTTGGAACAGTTGGACCAAAGAAACCAGTCAACGACGTTGATTGGGAGACCAGTTCCGAAGAAGAGGAAATCAAGAAAGAGGTAGCAACAATAAATCAAAAGAAATCCCAGTTCAAGATCTCTCTCGAAGATGAAAAGAATGAAGAATACAAATCAATGTATGAGAAGATTAACCATTATGTACATACTATGACCCTGACCCCGATCCATTCTAATAAGATCGAGGGTATGGTGGTCAAGGAAGTGCATGATGGTGGTGCTAAGCCAATCAAGTTCTACCGTGGTGCTTCTTCTTTCAATACTGAAAAAGATGTACAATTTGAAGATGTTACTCCTTCTGAATTAATGGAATTACCTTTTGAGTGGTACTCTCCCTGTGTTCAAAATTTAATTCAACGTGGTGTCTTACCTAAACAATGGACAAAAAGTCAATCACAACACCTTGAAAAATTATGGAACAATGCCAGTCGGCCTCCCAATTCAAAACATGGTCTCGGATTCGGCACAGTAGGATCAGTTGACGATACATGATTTTGCTTAGTTGTCACTTGCGAGCCTAATGAAGACTTCTTGGAAGCCTCAGAAGATCTTGCAGATCTGTAAATCGGAGATGGTCCGCCAGAATTCGAAGAAGAAATTAAATCTACAATAGACGAGTTAATGGAAGTTAACTTAGGTACTAGCGAAGAGCCAAGGCCGGCCTTTGTTAGCTCCTTACTCAATAAAGAAGACTCCGAAAAGATGATCAAGCTATTGATGGAATTCAAGGACTGTTTTGCTTGGAGTTATGATGAAATGCCAGGATTAGCTCCAGAAGTCACAGTTCACAAATTAGGAGTGGATCCCACTGCCGTTTCAGTCAGACAAGCTCCGAGAAGAATGCGTCTAGACATTGAACAACAAGTTATAGCTGAAGTTAAGAAGCTAATAGACGCTAAATTTGTCCAGGAAGAACAATACCCGACTTGGTTAGCCAATGTGGTACCAGTGAGAAAGAAGAATGGTTAGATCAGAATCTGCGTGGATTTCAGAGATTTAAACAAAGCATGTCCAAAGGACGAATTCCCGCTACCAATTCCAGAATTGATGATCGACATTGCTTCAACACATGAAGTCTTCTCATTCATGGATGGATCTTCGGGATACAACCAAATAAAGATGACACCAGAAAATGAAAAGCTTACAGCCTTCAGAACGCCGATCGGGGTATACTGCTACACAGTGATGCCGTTTGGATTAAAGAACGCATGAGCAACTTATCAAAGAGCAATGACGAGGATTTTTGATGATCTCATTTACAACTAAGTCGAGTGCTACGTAGATGATGTGGTCATCAAAAGCAAACTAAAAGAAGATCACTGTATGATTTGAGAATTGTTTTCGAGCGATTAAGACAATATAACCTTAAGATGAATCCCTTGAAATGCGCCTTCGGCGTCACCTCAAGGAAATTCTTAGGATTTGTTGTTCGACATCGTGGAATTGAAATTGATCCGGAGAAGATTAAAGCAATCTTAGAAATGACACCTCCCAAAACCTTGAAAAAACTACGATCCTTTCAAGGAAAATTGGCATATCTTCGACGCTTTATCTAGAATTTGTCAGGAAGGTGTCAGCCTTTTTCTGCTCTGGTCAAGAAGGATGCCAAGTTTACTTGTGACTCCAAATGTCAACATTCCTTCGATGATATTAAGCAATATTTAATGACACCTCCTGTCTTAAGCAGCTCCGGCCTGGGTAAACCATTGATACTTTATACCGCAGCTTTAGACGACTCTCTCGGAGCCCTGTTAGCCCAGGTTAATGATGAGGGAAAAGAAAACGCACTCTACTACCTAAGCCGTCATCTAATTCCGACGGAAATAAAGTATCCTCCTATTGAGAAGCACTGTTTGGCCCTGATCTTCACCGCACATAAGCTCAGTCACTACATGCTTTCTCATAAGGTCAACCTTATTTTGAAGTTTAATCCGTTGCAATATTTGATGACCCGACCGACTCTTTCCGACATACTTTCCAGGTGGTCAATGATACTATTGAAATTCGATATAACTTTTGTTCCTCTTCGTGCCGTAAAGGGACAAGTCCTAGCAGACTTCCTCGCAGCACACCCTTTACTGGCAGAATCGCCTCTCAACGACGACTTGCCAGACGAGCAGATAATGAGCCTAGAAGACCCGATGATCAGCTTTGGGAACTATACTTCGATGGAGCATCCTCAGCGCAGAAAGATAAAGAATCACAAATGATAGTGCCCGGTAAGGCAGGAATCGGACTAATCTTTATAACACCGGAGCGGGGGATGTTAAGGTACTCTTACCACTTAACAGAACCGTGTACAAACAACGAGGCAAAATATGAAGCCCTCATAACCAGATTGGAATTAACCATTTAGATGGGGATAACGGATATCAACATCTATGGAGATTCTGAGTTGATCATTCAACAGGTCGCCGGATAATACAAAATTCTAAAGCTAAGACTCGAACAGTACTTTCAATATGCGATGAAATTGTTGGAGCAGATTCTGAATGTAACGATCTACAAGATTCCCAGAAGAGCAAATGCTCTCGCGGATGCATTAGCTCGACTTTCAAAAGAATTTACCTGCTTACAGGATGAGTCAGTTGAAATGACAGTTCAAGGACGACAGGTCCTATCACAGCTCGACATGGATACAATACACAAATTAGAAAAAGCAGAAGAAACAATTGCAGCAGTGACAGAAAATACAGAAGATTGGCGGCAGCCACTAATAGATTACTTGCAAATAGGAAACCTACCAGACGATAAGTCGATAGCCCATCAAATCAAGAAAAGAACTCTGTCTTACGCATTAATAAACAACACGTTATACAAAAGGTCTTTCGATCAGATGTGGCTAAGATGCCTAGGCGGGTCTGAGGCTCGTGAAATTGTTAAAGAAGTACACTCAGGACTTTGTGGCACTCATCAGTCGGGTCCGAAAATGAAAATGAAGATTAAAAGACTAGGATACTACTAGCCCTCGATGTTTACCGATTGCATGAAGATTGCCAAAAGTTGTCACCAGTGCCAAATGCATGGAGTGGTTCTACACCAACCTCCAAATGTGCTACATTTGACAATCGTGTCGTGGCCGTTTGAATGCCCGGGCACAGATATTGTGGGTCCGATAGAGCCGCCCTCTTCAAGAGGACATCGCTTCATTCTTGCAGCTACAGATTACTTTTCTAAGTGGGCAGAAGCAGTACCGCTCAGAGAAGTGAAATCACATCATGTACTGCAATTCTTCAAGAATCAAGTTGTCTACCGTATGGGGTACCGCGCAGAATCATTTCAGATAACGGGTCCGCATTCAAGAGTACGATGATGAACAATTTTGTCAGAAGACACGTGATTGATTGGCGCTATTCAACAATCTACTACCCAAGAGCAAACGGCTTGGCCGAGGCTTTTAATAAAACTCTCGTCCAAATCCTAAAGAAAACTTTGGACGAAAACAAAAGAAATTGGCACGAGAAGTTGTTAGAAGCCTTATGGGCCTACAGGACGACTTTCAGAATGCCCTTCAGTCTACGCCTTATGCCTTAGTGTACGGGTCTGAGGCCGTTCTACCCTTAGAAGTTCAGCTTCCGTCTCTCAGAATTGCAGTTGCAAACAAAATCCCTACGGAAGAGAATGCCAAACTATGACTAGAAGAGTTAGAAAGCTTGGAAGGGAAACGAATTTCAGCGCAACAGAATTTGGAACTGTATCAAGCCAAGATGATCCAGGCCTATGATAAATTAGTCCGTCCCAGGACATTCAAAGTCAGTGACTTGGTTCTAGTTCTCAGAAGACCTATTCTTGCACATCTCAAGATAGGTGGTAAATTTGAACCAACATGGGAAGGGCCATTTGTGGTCGAGACAGTTTACTCAGGAGGTTCCTACCAGCTTGTAAATTGCCATGGAGAACGACTTATGATTCCAATTAATGGACGATATCTAAAGAAGTATTACGCAACCTGATGTTTCGATGGATGAATCCTCATTCCTAGAAGCATGGGCACAGTAATTACTTATGACTGGGTCCAAACCCAAAGAAAAAAAAATATAAAAAAAAATGGATGATAAAGAAAATCTTTAAAAAAAATGTTAAAAAAGAAAACATGTGAAATCCCGATAATAAAGTTTTTATCCTTCCTTTTAAATCGAGTCTCACTCTTGATCTTTTCCTACTCCCATTTAAATTTAAAATAAACAAATAAAAGCTCTTAATTAATAAACATATTTTTCTACTGTTCTTGTTCTTAGCACAACCCCTGATCCTTTCCTTGTTTTTTGCAGGGAAATGTCGAACGGGCGGTTGGTTCTGATTAAAAGAACTTCGAGCAAAGAACAAAGGAAAAATTAAAATAAACGAGAAAACTTTTAAAAATCTAAATGTCGAAATGAATTCTAAACTGATACGAACTCTAAATATTTTTGAAATTGAATCACCAAAACGAACGAAATGAATTTAAATCTCAATCTGAATCCTTCGATCTGAATCCTTCGATCCGAATCCTTCGGTTTGAATCCTTCAATTATTCTTCAAAATGAAATCTGTTTGAAAATCTTCTGAAATTCAAATCTTTTCCTTGACTTGTCACCAGGTCGAGTCTTTTCAGCTTGGTACACTTACCAGTTCTTTTTAAATCTTTTCTCTGCGTGTTAGAGGATCGACTAGTTCTATAGACACGGAGCCACGAACTTCGTTCGATTTGGTTCTGATGGCATGGGATTGGGTCCCTCTTCATACAGATAAATCTTCGAGATTGGAACCAGTTTTCATTTCTCATTAAATCTTTAAGAGTGGAACCAGTTTCCATTTCTCATTAAATCTTTGAGATTGGAACCAGTTTCCATTTCTCATTAAATCCTCGAGATTGGAACCAGTTTCCATTTCTCATTAAATCCTCGAGATTGGAACCAGCTTCCATTTCTCATTAAATCCTCGAGATTGGAACCGGCTTCCATTTCTCATTAAATCTTCGAGATTGGAACCAGCTTCCATTTCTCATTAAATCTTCGAGAGTGGAACCGGCTTCCATTTCTCATTAAATCTTCGAGATTGGAACCAGTTTCCATTTCTCATTAAATCTTTGAGAGTGGAACCAGTTTCCATTTCTCATTAAATCTTTGAGAGTGGAACCAGTTTCCATTTCTCATTAAATCTTCGAGATTGGAACCAGTTTCCATTTCTCATTAAATCAACGAGATTTGAACCAGTTTCCATTTCTCATTAAATCTTTGAGATTGAAACCAGTTTCCATTTCTCATTAAATCCTCGAGAATTAGAACCAGTTTCCATTTCTCATTAAACCTTCGAGACTGGAACCAGATTCCAGTTCTCTTTAAACCTTCGAGACTGGAACCCGATTCCAGTTCTCTTTAAACTTTTGAGATCAGTATCTAAATTTTGATTCTCATCCTTTTCAATCGATATTTAAACTCCGATTCTCACTCCGAGGCTGGTACCTAAATTCCAATTCTCTTTGCAGTCCCGAGGTTGGAACCTAGGTTCCAATTCTCATTTCAAATCCAAATTTCCTTGAATTGATTTTAAATTAAACCTCAATCGAAATTGAAACTCAGAAAAAATTGAAATTTAAACTCACACGTTAAAACTTGAAACAAAAAATGAAATGAAATCTAAATCAAAGTTCCCCATATCTTATGATCTGGAATTCACCTCCTTCTCTTTTCCCCAGCGAGAGTTAAGGAATCTCCAGTCTTAGAGATATACTCGATACTCCCAAGCGAAAGTTTGTTTCTACTCCGTTTTAAGTGTGCCACTTAGACATCTGTGTTGGCTTTATTGATCTCTTCGGTCAACGCCAATATGCGCGGTGTGCTTGGTTAGCACACCACCCCTATTGGGGGTCCATTTGTTGACCTCATTTTTGATGAGGTCTTTTCTCTTCTCTCTTCTCTATCCTTAGTACTTAGGATCTAGCCTTAGGCTTTCCCTTTGACTATCTTAGAGGACTAGAAATGGGACCTACCACTTAGAAATTTAAACACCTCTAAACTCCCTGCAAACCCCATAAGTTTGATTATAAACCCCTAAACCACTTGGAGGGTTAAAATCAATATGTGGAGGTTTAAAAGATGAGTTCCCTATATGACTCTTCGGCCTTAGGACTACCCCGGGTGGCCCGGTCCGGTGAGGGTCGACTCGCACACATTACACTTTCACACACATTCCAAATCCTAAAACCATTCATATCTAATTTGACTTCCCGACTCATGTAGGTAATTCATATGGATGGACCTTAACCCCTAGTGCCCTCGGCTAAGAGGGTTAGAAACAACATAGTGAATGCCTCAAATGAGTCCTCTCATGGCTCTTATGGGCTTGATATGGCTTCATGGCTTAACCAAAATGATTCCATTCTATTCACATTCAATCAATCTTCATTTTTCCAAAATTTCAATTTTTGACCCCCGGGGCCCTACACTCACTAAACCTACCAAATGCCCTTGAAAATATCCAAAATTTCCAAAATTTCCCAAATTACCCAAAATTCCTCAAAACCAATCCTAAACATTTCCTCCCACTCAAATTGATCACCCTTAGCCAAATATACCAAAGTTTCCAAAAATACCCCCAAATTTCCAAAAATATCCAAAATGCCCTTCTTAGCCCAAAATTCCAAAAATTCAGAAAATTCCCAACAAATTCCAAAAAATCCCAAATATTCCCAATTTTATTTTATTCAACTACGCCATAAGCCAATTTTTCCAATTTAGCCCACTTTTGCCAAAACCCCCAATTTGATCCATTTTAAACCTAAAGTGCGCCCAATGTCAAACCAAACCACCCCAGTTGACCTCAATTTTGGTCCAATTCAATTCTAAAATTCAATTCCATATCCCTAATATCAATCTAGACAAAATCCAAGTCCAACTTGATTAACATTGGGATCCAATTTCAATTTGAAGCCTAAATCCCCTAAATTGGCCTAAACCCAAACCTAACCCAAATAGGCCCATATCCCAAAACCAAAGCCCAACCAAAGTTTAAAACTCTTTATAACACTCCCCTAAACATTTATCAACATTAATTTTACATCAAATCCAACCTTAAACCAACATTAACCCAAGATAGCCAAAGTTAGCCCAATTTGACCCATTTTGGGCCCCATTACCAAAAAGACCCAAATTAAACCTATTTCAATTCCAAATGACACCAAACCTTCTCCAAATCACTCATGCCACACTCCTAAACTAAACGCAACATTTGTTTATCCTAATCTTTCACAAAATCTCCATCCACCAATTTGTTTTCAAACTTAAAAGCCCACTTCCATAAAGCCTTTAAAAGCCCACTTTCCATCAAATTCAAAAGCCCAAAATCCATCCCCAAGCCCACATGAAACCTTTTCTTCATCATTCCTTTGATAATCCTATTTGACCAAAGTCTTAAACCTTCATGAAATCAACCCATTTGTAGCATCATGACAAATCCCATCAAAGGAATCCAAAGTTTTCAAAATTCTAAATAACCCTTTTCCATGCAAGTGAGCCAACCTTTTCCGAAGCCATGAGTAAGCCAAATGAAGCCATGGAGCCATGCATAAGCCATATGCAAGCCACGGGGATCCCTTTCCACCTCACCATGCCACTTATGGCAAGAAGAGGGGAGCCTTTCCTAAGCCTTCACTAAACCTTTTTTAACCCCATCAATGATACACTTTAACCAAAATTGGCCACCTCAACTTAGATGGGGACTTCACCAGAGGCTGACCCAAATGATCTCACATCAGCCCAAATCAAGCCTTGGTGAGTGAACCAAGCCAAAACCATGAATTGACTCAAATTGGACCAAAAATGCTCCTTACACCCATGCCATTTAAATCCTTGACTTTACACATGGCAATCTCAAATTGATTGCACTAAAATCAAACTCTGACCTCCGCTCCACCTGAACACATATTTTGAACCCACTAATTAACCCCCATGGCCACCCAAAGCTCCACCATAACCTTCCTTATTTAAACCCCACCTCTATGGCCAAGAGGAAGAGATGAAAGATTACCTTGGGGAGACCATGCCAAATTATTCCCAAAGCTTCTCCAAGCATTTCTAAGCTCAATCAAACCATTTCCAATTGAGGCCTAACCTCTTGGACGAAGGTATCAAATTTTTTCTCCTCCAACCGAGCTTATTTTAAATTTCTGTAAATATTCACATGCTTTAAGTATATCATCACCATATAGATGTGTGTTACTCGATTAGAAGATCATTTTAAAAAAAGTTTCATTCAATTTCGTTGAGAAACGAGTGAGATATCAAGGTTTGAAGGTGGACGGTTTTAGGTGAATAGCACTAGGAGAGAGGAGCAGCAGCCGTCCGATCAGCCGTGTATCTGAAGGACAGCCCTGATGCAGTCCAACGGATCTTCATCCATGAACAGGCGCCATACAGAACCACGCTGGCCATTAGGAGAGCGACACGTGGATTGAGCGGGAAATGGATTTTTTGGATTTATTTTTGACACAAAAATTCAAAAAATCATAACATTGCATAGAAAACTCCAAAAAATAAAATAAAAATACCCTCATGCTCATGAAAATGAGGAGAATAATGTGAAAGTAATTTTGTTTTTATTTAATGCATATTTTATTTTTAATTAATTAAATAGTGTTTTCAATATTCTAATTCTTCATGTATGTAGGAGCTTCACCATAACTTGAAATTTTTATATGTTATTCTATGCATAATGGTGGATCTTTCCTGATTTTTCCAAAGTCAAGAAAGATTTTCATGATGAGATATCTATTTTTCAATATTATGCTTTAGTTTTCCTATAATAATTATAAAAATTTCCATGTAGCTTAGAAATATCTAAAAAAATTAGACTGTGTTCCCTTTAACTAGAGAAACATTAGAAAATTATCTCATGATTTATTTCAATCAAACAAACTCTAATTTGACCAAAATCTTAAAATGGAATTTTAATTAGTTAGGATTAAGCACACATCAAAATAACTTGAAATCAACTCTCCACTGATCTTTAGGATACAGAGAACCTATCATAAAAATTTGAAATCAGTTTGAAGTGATTAACCTAACTAATTGAATAAATTAAGTCACATGGTCAAAATTAAACTTTAAAAATTCATAACTCCAAAAATACATTTCAAAAATTCACCAAATTGATTTTGGGACTTCTCTGATATCAGAAGAGTCTATAAAAATTAAAATTATAATTTTCTAAAAATCTTTATTTTTTGACCATACTTTAATATTTTAATAATTAAAAAATAATAAAAATCATAAAAATAATAAAAATCACAAAAATGTCATATTTTGACTCCTAATCAATTAAAAATAAACCAAATATTTTTCCCAAGTCTCTAGGTTAAGTTATTGAATTTTAAAGCCTTAAAACAAATTTTAATATTAAAAAATGTATTTTCCAACATTTCTACCAAATTAATTCTAATAAATCAAAGAAAAATTAGAAAAATATACAATTTGCTTCTCTAGACTCCTTGAGGTTAGAGAGATTTAAGAAAAATATAAAATCCATTTTTCAACTTTAATTTTATTTTATAATTAATTAACACTCCAAAAATCAAAATAATTATAATAAATAAAATATAATTCAAAAAATCACCAAAATTGGTCCAAGTGGTCCTTTGGTCAATAGGAACATCTCATAATTTTCTTAAGAATAGAAACCTTACCTTGGTCATGTTGTTGAATTTCCTTTGAAATCCCTTATTTTTCACTAAAAATAATTATATAAATAAATTAAATTCAGAAAAATCACATTTTCTCCTCTAATGTCTTAATTGACATGTGAGTGAAGTGAAATAAAAATTTTAAATTTATTTGAGCTCAATTTAATGAGTTATGAAATAAATAAGCTTAAAAGGGCATAAATGTAATTAAAGATTTTAACCCTTAATTAAAACTTTAGGTTTAATTAAAATGGAGGGTAAAATATTTGATCTTAGCTTTCTTGGATGATTGAAACTTTGAGAAATTAAAAGGGTAGGAACACATTAATCACTTTTAATAAACCAAAAATGAAACTCTAATTATTTAAACAATATAAATTTTTGGAAGATTAACAAAAATTTGAATTATTAAAAATAAGGATGTAATTTGAGAGGATATTAATCCTTTAATAAAAAAATTCCTAAATAAATCACTTCAATAATATTTAACTTTTAATTAAGATTAAAATGATAATCCAAACTAAGTAAATTAAAAATTCTAAAAAAATAAATAACCCTTAAATTAAAGAAAAAGTTCAAAATATTAAATAGTTTAATAAAAATAATTAAATTAAATTAAATTAAATTAAATTAAGTAAAAATTAAATTAAAATTAAAATTAAATTAAATTAACATTTTAACAATTAATTTAAGCTAAATTAAAAAAATATTTAAATTAAATTAAATTAAAATAAATTAAATCAAATTTAAATTATATTAAGTTAACATCATTCAATAATAAAAGTAAAACAAATTTAAAGTATTAAGATCACCTAAAGTATAAAGATTTAAACCAAAAACTAATTTGAACACTATTCCAAACTTAAAATTATTAATTAAAACCTCATAATTAAATTAAATCACTTTAAACCATTAACTCAAACTTTAAATTAAGAATGATTAAAATTCTCAACAAACCAACTTGCCTTTAAAGGCTTTAATTATTATAACTCTTAAATAGAGTATTAAGTGAGATGTCACTTCATTCATCAGGTAATCAAATACCCAAGTTCATTGAGCGAGAGACATAGTTTAACTAAACTCTTGGATGATTAATTCACCTGTGCAACTAAATTTACTTGGACTCAAAATGATCTCAAAAATATTGAAAAGATGTTTAGGACTCGTCCTAAGCACTTTCTCAATATGATGAGATGTTTTAGAAGAACAATTGAATTTAATTGTTCTTTGATGAAGAAAATCATCCTTAAACAAAACACGAGAACCTAGACGTCATAGGAGATGACTAGCAATAGGACTAGGATCTTGGTAGACAACCAGAACCTTCCCTTAGCTTTAACTAGGTATTTGTTGAAATATTTAAATGCCTTAACATGTGTTTTAAGTGCAGCTTGGGATGACGGGAAGACCCTCCAAGTATGCTTTTATTTTGTTGCAATTTAGTTTATTGCAATTTACTTACATGCACTGTACTTTACTTTTTCTTGCATGTTAAACAAGATCGTCGTATGAAAACCAAAACCTTTAGGATAGTCCCCGAACTGAAACCAAAACTAAATTAAAAGTCACCACAAGATAAAATTCACCACCACAAAATTCCAAAATATAAAACAACTCAAAATTTAATCACAAATAGAATAATAAAACTACAATTGTAACTAAATTAAAATGTCTCGTTGAATGATCGGGAATACCTTGGATGATGTAACCCACATGTTGCTAACGGGATTTCCCACGGTCTAAATGAAAGTGTGGAACTCATTCAGTTGAGTTTAGTAAATTCATCTGAACTAAGTGAATTCGATGAAAATAACGGTGTCGGGATGACGGAACCGTGGGATCATAATCGGTTCTGTTTAAACAACTTTAAGATTTGTTTTAATTAAAACATTAAAAATATTTGGAGTTTAAGATTTCTAAACCAAAACACTTCTCTCATCTCCTAATTTTCACCTTCTAAAACTAAACCTCTGCAACAACAAGGAGCTCAGAGCATGGTGGGCAGCACGTCCATCGTCATCAGCAAAACTCGGATATACTTTAAAAAAACTTTCTTAGAATTAAATAACCAAGCCATAGGACTTCGAGGTAGTTTGCCTAGTGCAACATAAATCCTCAACTCTTCGTTAGGCATTTGCATGATCATGTCATGTAAATTAAGCCCTAACTGGTCTTAGGACTCCGAGGTAGTCGTTCGGTACGACATAAACCCTCATATCTTCGAGGCTATTTGCGTGATTATATCATACAAATATAAGTCCTAATTAATTAAAATTGGCAGGATTGAAACATTAAATAAATTCTCAAATTGAAACCAAATCATAAGATAGTTTGGGAAGTTGTCAAGATTCTTCTTGGATCCTCAACTTCTCCTACTTCTCTTCCATTGGACTCTTAAGATGAACTGTTCTGAATTCGAGCTAATCCCTTTTGAAATTTCCAAAATTCAATCCTTTGAAACGTTTAACTTTGAAATTCTTGAGAGCAAAACCACTGATCATTATCGAGAGTTTGCTTAAGTGATTCCTGTCATTTAAGATGTAATTAACTATAGGGGCTTGCCCTTATAGGGAACTTTAAGAACCCGAGTAATATAAACCCTACTTAATTCATTTATATTAAGCGAGGGAACTTGTCGGCTTATAAAATTGGTTCGCGTACCAAACGGATGTAAAAAATCTTCTAGTTTATTTAACCGAGCCCCATCATCAAGCAATATGTCTATTCTTCGGGATAGATATACGGTTTGTGGTGCGGTGCTCGTTTATATAAACTATCTGGGATGTGAGATCAGTTTGATTTCATATCTTAAAATTTTCAAACTTAAAATTATTTTCAAAATCAAATGCTACTTTCCAAATAATATATATATTTAAATTAAATTTAAAATTTAAAATTCACCGAAAATTTCTGTTAGGCGACCCCTTTTTGTAAAGTACAACACAACCTAAAAATATGCCGACAGGATAAAAAGAAATTGGTGAGAAGAAGGCTTCACACCAAATTTTTTTCCTTTCTTACTCTCTACTTTCTACTATAGAAAAGAAGAACTCTAAAATACTAACAACTACTCTCTTCAACTCACACTAATAATAACTCTAATACCACACTTACAAATCATTTATGAGGCTTCATTTTTATAATTTTCCAAAAGGTGCATTGGTATCTCTTCAAATCATGTCTAGATTCAATGTATCCACCAAAAGATGCATCCCTTCAAGCATATTTGCCGCCCAAAGGATGTTAAGGAAGTCACCACCAAAAATTGCTTCAAACACCCCTTGAAAATGACACCAAAATTGATTTAAATTCAATTTTTAATTGTGGTGCTTAAGCGCTGATCCATAAAGAAAATATACATATTTTTATGCCTTGATTTTTATCAATTTCTAAGGATATTATGCTTTAATGAAAGGTATTTATGTGTTTTTGGATGTAGGTGATGTAAAAAGGTCCAAAAGAGGAAAAAGGGTGAAAAAGGAGCAAAAAGGAGCAGAAATGGAGTAAAATACAAGACTTATCAAAAATTATGGCCTGGCGCCTAGGCGCCAGAAGTTGGCGCCTACGCGCCAGACTCGATACAGAAACTATCAAGTTTTTGACGACTTTTGGACGGTTATTTTGACGGAGTAAGCGGTTATTGGACATTCTAGAAGACTGGCAGTTGTTCCTTGATAATAGGACATGTGATACATTGCATTTGGACGCTCCAAAATGGTTTTAATCACGAAGAGGTGCGAGCCAAAGTGAGGAGGTGCGAAGAACTGGACGCGGTGTCCGGCGCCTAGGCCTCAGACAGACCTTCTAGAAGATTCATTGAATGTGGACATGTTTTGAAGAGGTGCCTCAAGGCAACCCTTGAAGCCTATAAATAGGAGTCCACTCCTTCAGAAAAACGTGCCCCCCATCGTAACCC
This sequence comes from Papilionanthe hookeriana x Papilionanthe teres, assembly GCA_022702705.1. NCBI lineage: Eukaryota > Viridiplantae > Streptophyta > Magnoliopsida > Asparagales > Orchidaceae > Papilionanthe > Papilionanthe hookeriana x Papilionanthe teres. The sequence goes on along the minus strand of CM040432.1, from coordinate 9,044,367 downwards.
CTATCTCTTATCCACTTTAGGATCTCTCATCCTTAGAGAGAGAAATAGAGAGAGAAATTTAGGGCCACTTTTATTTAGTTTAGTGAGTTTATCTTCAAGTTGATGCATCTAGAGTTCATTGCACTGTGGAGTCAGTAGGAATTAGAAGATCTGTAGAAGGAGTATTTGAGATAAGTATTTTATTGTTGATTCAAAGTTTATTTATTATGTTTTGCTGTTTATATTCAATGTGTTCTGAGTAGTTAGTTTACTTTCTTCCTTCAATTATGAAAAGATAAATAAGATAATATAAAATTCGATGGAGAATCGAAAATTAAAATATTTTCAAAACATTGTGATGATATTAATACCTGATCTTACTTTACTTTTTAAATTGACCATTTAAATTTTTAAAACCTGTTGAAGAGTTTTGATACCTAGAAGGAGAAGAACTCTTAACTTGTAGATATCACATGAATCCTTGGGTAGTCGAAGGCCATGCGCGGGCTATTCAAAGTGAAGTGCAAATAAATAGGAAGATAAGATTTAAGGGGTGTAGAATTGATAAGTTTTTAGAGTGATAGACTAAATTCTTATAATTTAATTTATAGATAAGGAAAGGGTCATTAGTAGGGCCGACCATAACCACCCTTGGACATCTATTAGTGTGAGCCTAGATTAACCCATTCTACTAACAATACATCCGGACCTGATCTGTAGATTAGCCAATGTTCTTTGAGCCTGGATCAATGGGTAAAGAATAAGAATGCTTCTATTTGACACAATACCATAAAATAGATTCTCCAACGAATATTAAATTATCTTAAAAATCTTGGATTAATTGAAAGGAAGAAAGTTGTTTGTTTTATATAGTTTTCACAAAAATCATTTTCTTATTATTGTTTTCTTTACTCCGCATCTAGTAAATTAAAAGTAATTTATAGTTAGATTAAAATATAAAAAGATTTTGAAATACAATATTTAAAAATTAATTACCATTTTTTCCCGTGGATCGATATCGGGGTCTTTGTTTCAAAGCCCTATATTACTTCGAAACAATACGTATACTTGCGTAGTACCCAAAAAAGTATATAAAATATTTTCCTTTAAAATTATATTTTGCTATATAAACATATATTTAAAAAGTATTAATCACTAACGGCCTAGCATTCAATAGCGATCGAGTTTTATTTAAATGTTATTACCGTATTAAAATTTGGTGCACATCTATATAGCAAGTTATTCCGGGTGAAGTTTTTTGCACCTTTGCCAGAAATTAAATTTTCTAGCAGTGGTAATAAATTCTTGTATTTGGAAATACAAAAATCGGGTCAAGTTTTTGGCGTCGTTGCCGGGTAATAGAAGGTATATTTTTAAATATTATATTTCCAATAAAATAAACAAAAAATATATATATAATAATATAAGAATAAAAAAAATATAAATATAATATAAAATAAAAAATATATTTATTCCTTGCTTGATTTTTTTATGCGTAGTTTTGGTTCTGAAGGATTAATACCTTTAGATTCTGAAATAGAAAGAACAATTATAAAAATTTAAAAGGGAAAACAAATTCAAAAATTTCAAGAAATGGCTACTTTACAAAATCTAATTGAACTTAATGATCAAAATGTTTATAAACCATTAAGGGATTATGCTAACCCTACAGTTGATGAACTTCATAGTAGTATTCAAATACCTACTGTAGATGCTAATTCTTTTGAACTTAAACCGTCTATTATTCAAATGGTGCGAAACAATCAATTTGGTGGAACACCAAATGAGGATCCAAATTTACACCTTGTTAGTTTTTTAGAACTTTATGCTACCTTTAAATATAACAATTTTTCCGATGATGCTATTAGACTTAGACTTTTCCTTTTTCCTTAAGAGATAAAGCAAAGATGTGGTTAAACTCATTAGCAACTGGTTCTATTAAAACATGGGCTGAAATGGCACAAAAATTCCTTGCTAAATATTTTCCTCCTTCTAAAACTGCTAAATTAAGAAATGATATTACTTCATTTAGTCAATTTGACGGGGGAAAGATTTAAAGAACTATTAAGAAAATGTCATCATCAATGTTTACCTGATTGGTTAATTATTCAAACATTTTACAATGGATTAATTGGATCTTTAAAATCAATTATTGATGCCGTCTACTGGAGGTTCTTTAATGTCTAAATCATTTGAAGAAGCTTACACTTTAATTGAAGAAATGGCTAATAACAAATTTCAATGGCCTTCCGAAAGGCTTAATCCTAAAAAGATGGCATGTATTCACGATAATGAAGCCTTTTCTATCCTAGCTTCACTAGTAGCAGCAATGTCTAAAAAATTAGATAATTTTGCAATTAATATTTCACATAATAACTCTGCTAATATTGAAGATTTTCAAACTATTGAAACTTTACAAGCTATTGCAAGTAAAAATAATCCTTATTCAAATTATTATAATCCTCAGGTGGAAAAATCATCCTAATTTTAACCGGAATAATTCACAACAACAATGGGGTAATAATCAAGCTCATCCCACCGGAAATTGGAATAATCAAGTTAATCCAAATTATAAACCTTCTGGATTTAATAATCAACGAAAAAGTTATCAATAGAAGAATTAATTTTACAAATGAATAATCAATTACAAAATCAAAATACTCGCTATTGGTAATATCAAAAATCAAATAGGCAAATTGCTACTTTAATTAATAACAGACCTGTAGGAACACTTCCTAGTAATGTTGAAATTAATCCAAAGGAAACTGGAAAAGAGCATGAACATGTTCAGGCTGTGTAACTTAGAAGTGGAAAGGAATTAAAAGAAAGAATGCAGAATGAAATTAAAAAAGAGATTGAGGTTGAAGAGATTGAAAAACCTAAAGAATTTCTCTCTTAGTCAAGATCAAACTGTTATACCTATTAATGTGGAAGTTGAAAAACCACCACCACCTTTTCCTCAGAGACCTAAACAGCAGAAACTTGATCATCAATTTTCTAAATTCTTTGAAATTTTTAAGAAACTTACTATTAACATACCTTTTGCTGAAGGTTTGGAGCAAATGCCAACTTATGCAAAATTTATGAAGGATATTTTAAGCAAGAAACGAAAATTTGAAGCTTTTGAAACGGTTGCATTAAGTGAAGAATGCAGTGCAATAATTCAAAAGAAATTACCTGAAAAGCTTAAGGATCCTGGAAGTTTCACTATACCTCGTGCTATTGGAGAAAAATTTTGTGGAAAAGCTTTATGTGATTTAGGAGCAAGTATTAATCTCATGCCATTTTCTATCTTTCGAAGATTGGATTTAGGAGAGATTACTCCCACCACCGTAACCCTTCGCTTAGCCGATAGATCTATCACTTATCCTAAAGGAGTTATAGAGGATGTCCTTGTTAAAGTGGATAAATTTATCTTCCCCGTAGATTTCATCGTACTTGATATGGAAGAAGATAAAGAGATACCTATTATTTTAGGGAGACCTTTTCTAGCTACCGACGAGCTATGATCGATGTGCAAAAGGGAGAATTAACCATGAGAGTTAATGATCAAGAAATTAAATTCAATGTTCTTAAATCAATGAAGTACCCCGATAAAGAGAAATGTTATCGAATGGATATAATTGATTATTTAATCGAGAAACATTATCAAGAAAAATGTAAAGTCATTTCGAAGAAAAATTTGAATTTTTAACCGATGAAAATGAAGAAGTAAAAGAAGAAGAGAATCATTTTATTAAAGATAACCGGGAAACTTTAGACATAACTCAAAATGATATACTTTTACCATCAATTTAAAAAGCCCCTGAACTGAAATTAAAAATATTACCTTCACATTTAAAATATACATTTCTTGGAAATTCGTTAACTTTACCTGTTATTATTTCTTCTGAACTGAGTAAAGATCAAGAAGAAAATTACTAGGTGTGTTAAAGAATTATAAGAAAGCTTTTGGTTGGACTATTACTGATATAAGAGGAATAAGCCCTTCCATTTGTATGCATAGAATTTTAATGGAAGAAAATTTTAAACATACTATTGAACCGCAAAGAAGATTAAATCCTATCATGAAAGAGGTTGTTAAAAAAGAAATTGTTAAGTGGTTAGATGCTGGTATTATTTATCCTAATTTGGATAGTCAATGGGTAAGTCCTATTCATTGTGTTCTAAAGAAAGGAGGTGTAACTGTCATGGTCAATGATAAAAATGAACAAATTCCTATAAGACAAGTTACTGGATGTCGAATTTGTATTGATTATAGGAAATTAAATAACGCCACTAAAAAGGATCATTTTCCTTTACCTTTCTTGGATCAAATGCTCGATAAATTAGCTGGACACCCATATTTCTGTTTTCTGGATGGATATTCTGGTTATCATCAATTACTTATTGCTCCTGAGGACCAAGAGAAAACAACTTTTACAAGTCCTTATGGAACCTTTGCTTTTAGAAGAATGCCTTTTGGTTTATGTAATTCACCTGCAACTTTTCAAAGATGTATGATGTCAATATTTTGTGATTTGATTGACAAAGGAATTGAAATATTCATGGACGATTTTTTAGTTTTTGGAACTTCTTTGAATCTTGCTTGGAAAACATTTCCAAAGTTCTGAAAAGATGTGAAGAAACAAACTTAGTTCTTAAATGGGAAAAATGTCAATTCATGGTCACATAAAGCATTGTACTTGGTCACAAAGTTTCACAAAAAGGGATGGAAGTAGATCAAGCGAAAGTGAAAATTATTGTTGAATTGCAACCACCTACAATCATTATCGATGTGAGAAGTTTTCTAGTGTCATGCTGGATTTTATAGAAGATACATAAAGGATTTTTCTAAAATTGCTAAACCTCTTTGTCATTTATTGGAAAAAGATGCGAAAATTGAATTTAACAAAGAATGTATTAATGCTTTTAATATTCTAAAAGAAAAGTAATAACCGCACCTATCATTGTTGCACCTAATTGGAATAAATATTTTGAATTAATGTGTAATGCAAGTGATTTTGCAATTGGAGCTGTATTAAGACAAAAATATGAGAAGGTTTTCAAAGTTGTATATTATGCTAGTAAAACTCTCACTGAAACACAAAGAAATTACACTACCACTAAGAAGGAGCTTCTAGCTATAAGTATATGCCTTCGATAAATTTAGACCTTATCTTCTTGGTACTAAATGCATAGTTCATACCGATCATTCTCGCTATTAAATATCTAATATCTAAGAAGGATTCTAAACCTGGATCGATAAGATGGGTTTTACTTCTACAATAATTTGATTTTCAAATTGTAGATAGAAAAGGAACTCGAAAACCAAATTGCTGATCATTTGTCTAGAATTAAAAATGATATTATTTCGAAGAAAATATAAATGAGAAATTTCTCGATGAATCTTTATATGTTATTCAAGGATGCAAAACACCTTGGTATGCTGATATTGTTAACTATTTAGTTAGCAATATTTTATCTTATGAATTGGATAAAAAATTTTTTAAGAAATTTAAATATGATGCTATATATTATATTTGGGAAGATCCTTATTTATTTAAAATTAGAAGAGATTCTATAATTTGAAGATGCGTACCTTATGAGGAAACTTTTGCTATTATTCAAAAATGTCATGATTCCAATTTTGGAGGACACTTTGGCATAGATAAAACTGCATTTAAAATTTTAAATTCTAGATTTTATTGGCCTACCTTATTTAAAGATGTGAGACATTATGTGAAGACATGTGATCGATGTCAAAGGATGGGAAATGTATCTAGGAAGGATGAAATGCCTTCAAACTATATATTGGAAGTTGAAATTTTTTATATATGGGGTTTAGACTTTATGGGACAACTTGTTCCATCATCTGAAAAATTTTATATTTTATTAGCGGTTGATTATGTTTCAAAGTGGATTAAAGCTGTTGCTTTACCAAACTGTGATTCCAAAAGTGTTTCTAAATTCTTAAAGAAAATGATATTTTCAAGATTTGGAATGACTAAGGTAATTATCACTGATGGTGGAAGTCATTTCAGGAATATAAGATTCAATGATTACTACAAAAATTTGGAATCAAACATAGAATTGCAACTGCTTATCACCCACAAACAAGTGGAATGGCTGAAGTATCAAACAGAGAAATTAAAAGAATTTTAGAAAAGACTTTTAATCCTAAAAGAACTGATTGGGTTGATAGACTTGATTATGCATTATGGGCTTATAGAACAGCTTATAAGACACCAATCGGATGTCACCTTACCGGTTAATTTATGGTAAACCATGTCATTACCTGTTGAAATTGAACATAAAGCTTATTGAGCAATAAAGGAGTTTAATTTTAATTTGAATAAAGCAGGAGAAAAGCGATTATTGCAATTGAATGAGATGAAAGAGATAAGAAATTAATCATATGAAAATGCAAGAATTTATAAAGAGAAAATGAAAATGTTACTTGATAAGAAAATTTCAAGGAAAATTTTTGAGCCTGGACAAGAAGTATTACTGTTTAATTCTCGTTTAAAACTTTTTCCTGGAAAATTAAGATCTAAATGGATTAGACCATAGATAATTGAGAAAGTGTACCATTATGGAGCTGTGGATATTAAAGACCCCAAAACAGAAAAAATTTTTAAAGTAAATGGATTAAGATTGAAGCCTTATTTGGGAGATATTAAAAAGATTTATAAAGAGGCTTATGAATTGAGTCAACTCCGATTAAAGATTTACTTAAGTCGGGCCGACGACGTTAAACCAAGCGCTTTGTGGGAGGCAACCCATAATTATCTTTTGTTTTGAGTGTTGTTTTTAATGTAAGGTTATGCGATCTTGACTAATTTTATATTACTTTAGAAAAATTTGATGCTTATAAGTCTTTGTTGACTTATGTGAAGATTATTTTGAAGTATGTAAGATTTATAAATTGGATCACTCTATTCTAAATATGAGTAAAAAGGAGATCAAGTTAACCTTCATTATGATTGCTTACAATTTGTGTTATTGAGTCTAGATTACTCTTACCAGTATAATTTACCTATCTTGGAGAACGAAATTTTGAAATTTGACGATTAGACAAAACAGAGTTGAACATAGTTCCGGCGCCTAGGCGCCAAGATTTGGCGCCTAAGCGCCCGAGTTAAACTATGTATCAATAGGTCCAGTGCCTAGGCGCCAGATTTGGCGCCTAAGCGCCACGGTTACTGGGTCGTGCAAAAACTGAAAATTTTCAATTTTTCACACGAATTTCACCTTTAAATTAACCCATCTTCATCCCTAACCATCAAACAATCAAAGTTACATCCATTACACTTCATTCTTGAGAGATTTAAGAAATTTTTGAAGAAATGGAAGGAAGAAATAATGTAGAAGAGGCTAGGGACAAGGTCTCAAAGGATCCTCAACCCTACTTCAATGGTTTCATCGCGGTAAGTTTAGAGAAAATTTCTAGTCGTTTGAATAAGTTTGAAGCGGAGTTTAAAAGCATTGGAGATTGCCTTCATGAGATGTTTCATCAGATTAAACATCTAGAATGGCAGATGAAACTTCAATTTGATCATTTTGCGGCTTATCAAGATGCTCAAGTTGAAATGTATGCAAAGAACAAGTGGATTGACGAAAAGACGGCTACTGATTTCCCGAGAGCGTTAGTGTTCTTTCCAAGTGGAATACACAATTTCCCTTGTGAAGATTAGAGTATTCTGGTAATGAGATCATTATTGTCTAGTTTGTTGAGTCGTTGTATGGATTTAGTGAATCGATTGTGTTTGTTTGTGTATTTGCTTCTATGTTCAATGTGTGTTGTTTTTGCTTAGAAATTATTGTGTTTGATTGTGTATTAGGAATTTGAATCAAGTATGATACTTATCTGGAATATATTGAGCCAATATTGAAGATTATAAATGGAAGTTAGTGAAGTTTGATTTAAACTTTATGTTTGATTGGTGGATCTAATATTTAATTTTTAAAATTTTTGGAAAATGTTTTGGAAGTTAGAAACTGAAGCCCTACTCTAATGTGAGTAATTGGAAGTTGAATTTATGAATTTTGGTGGAAAATTAAATTTAAAAATATTTTTTTGTGAAAGGCGAGTCTGGCGCCAGAATTCGGCGCCTAAGCGCCGGTTCGGCCTGTACCCGAAAAATTCCTTAAATACCCCCAAAAGCCATTATTGACGCCTAAGCCTTCTTCTTCCTCCATTTTTCCCTAAAATCAGCCTTTAGAATCCATTTTGAGGTCAAAACATCAAGGATTTGGGCGTGAAACCACTCGATTTCTTCGTCTCAAGGTCAGATCTACACTTTAAACCATTTATTTTCAATTTTCACCATAGATTTCCCTAGGTTTTGCTAAGAACCGAAATTTTGAAAAAAAATTTTGAGTTTTAGTGATTTCTTTGGATTTTTAAACTTATTATAAGTTTTCTAAACTTAAAAAGAGTTTAAATTTTTTATTCCTAAATTTTTTCTTGTTTTCTTGTATGTTTAGATGGCTCTGAAATCTAAACGTGGGAAAGCACGAGACAACTTTGATAGCAGCAAATTTTCAACTGCAGCTGCGCATTTTCGATTCCACAAATTTGTGACGTCGAGGAAGTTCATTTCAGAACGAAGTTTCTATCATCCGGGGGAGATGATTGAAAACACTATCATTGCACACAACTGGCAACGATTCTGTTATTTCACCGCTGTTGCTGTTATCCCTATAGTTCGAGAGTTTTATGCAAATTTTCTGGATGCCGAAGATTATGAAGTTTTTGTCAGAGGTGTCGGAGTAGGATTTACTCCTGAAAGGATCAATGTATTTTATGGCCTTCCACCGACTATAGAGTGCCACTATTCTGGATTATCTCCATCTGAGGGAGATTTAGATATGATCATTGCTTATTTGACTGATGGTACTGGATCTTGGAAGATCAGGAACGGAAAAAGGGTAAACTTCAAATCCTCTAAGTTAAATGGTATTTCTAAAGCATGACACTATTTTATTTCTGCAAGATTGTTACCTTCCAACCACCTAAGTGAAGTGACTAGAGATCGAGCAATCATAAACTACTGCATTCAGGAAAGGAAGCCTATTGATGTTGGCAATATTATTTATGATTCTATGGATTCTACTGTGAGATCCAGCACTTCTGTTGGACTGGGATTCCCATCTCTGATTTATTCATTATGTATTAGTAATGGAGTCACTGCAGATATTTCAGAGGAAAGGTTGAAGAATACTAAGCTGATCGGTCGTGAGAGTATTAGCATATATGATCGTCTTCGAGGGAAGAGATCGACTGCTCCTTCTTCTTCTGCACCCACTCCAGGTAGACCTTCTACTTCCCGACCTTCTACTTCTGCTGAGCCACCATCGAGTTTCTGGGAGTCAATGCATGATTAGTTTATAGAGCAACAACATGAGATATTTCAAACTCACTCCAGAATTGATACTATTGATAGGAAACTTGATCATTTATCTGATTATACCCAGAGGAAGTGTAGCTATGATGCTGAGTATAATGAAGCCCTCGTCAGATTTCTGAAGGGTGAGCATGATGATAGTTTCCCTACTTTTCCTAGTTTCACACCATTTGTTGATCCTAAGGATGTTGAGTTTTCATTTAGTGACGATGATGATGATGAGGCTACAGCCAGTGACTAGTAGTTGATAGATATCTATGTTGTGCTACTTTATTGTTAGTTTGTTTTGTTTGGTTTGTTGGTTTTTTTGATGTTTGATGTATGTTGATTTGTTATGTACCTGTGTGGATTGATTAGTGTTAAGATTCTGTTGTTAGTATATTCTTAGTATATTGTGTTTGAGACTGAGATTAGAGTTAATTTCGATATGTTTGTTTCAATCTACTCGTTTAGTAATTAGTAATTTTGCTCTGCTTTTATTTTGTTTTAAATTTAGTATAATCATAAAATTAGCCTGCTTACTTTTTTATACCTGCTTCAATTTTATCTTTATTATTCATAAAAGCATGATTAGAAGTAAATTTTTCTTTTAAGATCATTTTTACATACTTATAAAAATTTCCTTTTTAAAATTTTGATTTTCTTTCTCTCATACTTTCAAATTTTCATGGTATACCAAAACTTAAGTTTGGGGGAAGGGAAAATACATTCAAATTTAAATTTTATTTGTCCTTAAAAGAGCTAATATTTTCTTAAAATAAAAACTTTTTAACATAACCTAAGGAATGAAGAATCTATTTAAGATCACTTTTATTTTTGAAATTATAAACAATTTAGTGAACTTAACCAAAATTTTAATAACTTTGATTGATTTTAAGAATAGAATTATTTAACTTAAAGAAGAATAAGATTAAGGAATTTTTCTATTCATGGTAGAAATAATGGAATTTTAGAAGTTTTAAGTAATAAAAAATTATCACCTGAAAAAGAAAAGATTGAAAATCTTTTTGAATTTTTATTCATGTTATAATAATTAAGTGAAAATGTATAAGTTTTGAAAATATAAGTTAAGGATAGTGAAGTTCAAAATCATTAACAGGCTATCCAGATATAGTAATCCTCTCTATATATTCATATAAAAAAAAAGAAGAAGAAGAGAAGTGGGGAGAAGCTTGAGGAAATGCCTAATAAAAAATTGGCTTCAGTTGAATTATCTTATAGAAGGAAAACTAGTTACATATTTTATTTAATTTTTATGCATGAATCTTTATTTAAGAAAGGTTTTTCAAGAAAATCTTTTTCTTGTAAATAATCTATGAGATCTTAATATAATAAACTTCTATTATTTTCAAAATGGATGAAAAATTTGAAATCTTATGATTTGGTAGTTGAATATTCTTTAAAAATTCTTAAAATTAATCCTAGTTAGTGAAATTGGGTTAATAATTTACTAAAGACTTTATAAAATAAAAAATTATAAGGAATCTTAAATATTTATCTTTTATTCCAAAATGTTATACATTTTATATAGTAAAAAGGGTTACTTAAGGACAAGTAACATTTAAGTTTGGGGGATTTTGATCCATAAAGAAAATATACTTATTTTTATGCCTTGATTTTTATCAATTTCTAAGGATATTATGCTTTAATGAAAGGTATTTTTGTGTTTTTGGATGTAGGTGATGTAAAAAGGTCCAAAAGAGGAAAAAGGGTGAAAAAAGAGCAAAAAGGAGCAAAAATGGAGCAAAATACAAGAATTATCAAAAATTATGGCCTGGCGCCTAGGCGCCAGACTCGATACAAAAACTGTCAAGTTTTTGACAACTTTTGGACGGTTATTTTGACGGAGTAAGCGGTTATTGGACATTCTAGAAGACTGACAGTTGTTCCTTCATAATAGGACATGTGATACATTGCATTTGGATGCTCCAAAACGGTTTTAATCGCGAAGAGGTGCGAGCCAAAGTGAAGAGGTGCGAAGAACTGGACGCGGTGTCCGGCGCCTAGGCGCCAGACAGACCTTCTAGAAGATTCATTGAATGTGGACATGTTTTGAAGAGGTGCCTCAAGGCAACCCTTGAAGCCTAGGATCACACTACTAGATTTCAGAAATAAGACCAATTTAAAGTTTAGAAAGTTCCTAATTAAAGGATAATGAAAATATAAGTTTCTATTTAATTCAGAAATACTTGTAGAATTTTCAAAATATAAGATTCAAATATTTTATTTTTCTCACATAAAAAATTTAGTTAAGAATTATTTTACTTACTATATTGTAACCTTAAGTTTTAGATTTTCTCAAAACTTATATTTTAAACTTTAGGTATGGAACCAATTGTTGACCTCATTTTTATGATAGGTCAACTTTTTGACCAAAAAAGTCAACTTTGGTGAAAATGGTCAATCCTGACCCAATGACCAACCTTGTTGACCCAATATGTCAACCTTTTGACCTAAAAAGTCAACTTTGGTCAAAATGGTCAATCCTGACCAAATGACCAACCCTGTTGACCCAATAGGTCAACCTTTTAACCTAAAAAGTCAACTTTAGTCAAAATGGTCAATCTTGACCCAATGACCAACCCTGTTGACCCAATAGGTCAACCTTTTAACCTAAAAAGTCAACTTTGGTCAAAATGGTCAATCCTGACCCAATGACCAACCCTGTTGACCCAATAGGTCAACCTTCTGACATAAAAGTCAACTTTTGTCAAAATGGCCAATCCTGACCCAACGACCAATCCTGTTGACCCAATAGGTAATCCTTTTGACCTAAAAAGTCAATTTTGGTCAAAATAGTGAATATTGACCAAATGACCAACCTTGTTGGCCCAATAGGTCAACTAATGACCAAAAAGGTCAACTTTAGTCAAAATGGTTATTCCTGACCCAATGACTAACCCTGTTGACCCAATAGGCCAACCTTTTGACCTAAAAAGTCAACCTTGGTCAAAATAGTCAATCCTGACCCAATGACCAACCCTATTGACTCAATAGGTCACCCATTTGACCTAAAAAGTCAAATTTGGTCAAAATGGTCAATCCTGACCAAATGACCAACCCTGTTGACCTAATAGGTCAACCTTTTAACCTAAAAAGTCAACTTTGGTTAAAATGGTCAATCTTGACCCAATGACCAACCCTGTTGACCGAATAGGTCAACCTTTTGACCTAAAAAGTTAACTTTGATCAAAATGGTCAATCCTGACCTAATGACCAACCCTGTTGACTGAATAGGTCAACCTTTTAACCTAAAATGTCAACTTTGGTCAAAATGGTCAATCTTGACCCAATGACCAACCCTGTTGACCCAATAGTCAACCAATGACCTAAAAAGTCAACTTTGGTCAAAATAGTCAATTCTGACCCAATGACCAACCTTGTTGACCCAATAGACCAACCTTTTGACCTAAAAACTCAACTTTGGTCAAAACGGTTAATCCTGACCTAATGACCAACCCTGTTGACCCAATAGGTCAACCTTTTGACCTAAAAAGTCAACTTTGGTCAAAATGGTCAATCCTGACCCAATGACCAACCATGTTGACCCAATAGGTCAACCTTTTGACCTAAAAGTCAACTTTAGTCAAAGTGGTCAATCCTAACTCAATGACCAACCCTGTTGACCCAATAGGTCAACCTTTTGACCTAAAAGTCAACATTGGTCAAAATGGTCAATCCTGACTAAATGACCAAATATTGAGCCAATGACATGTTTAAAACCACAAAATGAAAAAATTAATCAAATAATTAATTTTAAAATTATTTTGATTAATTAAATGAAATTGACTAATAATTTAATTTTTAATATTTTAATTAATTAAATTACATAAATAATTAAAATGAAAATTAAATTAAAAGTCATAAAATGACAAAATGCAACAAAATGAAATTAAAATGACAAAATTAATCAAATAATTAATCTCAAAATTATTTTGATTAATTAATTGGCTAATGATTTAATTTTTAAAATTTTAATTAATGAAATAATTAATTAAAATGAAAAATTAAATTCAAATGCCATAAAATGCACAAATTAATTAAAAATGATGGAATTAATCAAATAATTAATTCCAAAATTATTTTTAATTAATTAATTAACCAATAATTTAATTTTCATATTTTAATTAATGTCATAATTAATTAAAATGAAAATTAAATTGAAAAGTCATGAAAAGAGAAAATTTGATTTTAATGACATGAATATTAATCAAATAATTAATTTGGAATTATTTCCAATTAATAATTGATTAATAAAATAATTTCCAACATTTAATTAATGACATAATTAATTAAAAATGGAAATTAAATCAAGAGGGGTATTAAATGGAATTTTTAAACCTATGACATTATGGTTTTCTAAAAAATTCCAAAACTCCTTTATGACATCACACATGACCTCATATGGGTTAGACACAACCCATATGACCCATTAAAGAGAAAACAACCCATGGATGACTCATATTTAACCATGGTAAAGGGGCATAATGATATGAAGGTGAGGTGGCAAAACCTTGGTGATTTGAAGTGTGACTCACCTCCTATGCAAAGTGAGGTGTCTTGCCATGGTGAGATGAGTTTAGCCACCTCCCTAGCCACCCAATGATGAGAAGATAAGGCTTTAACCATTCTCCACACCATGGTTAAGCTCATCATAACATTTTATAAAAAATGTTAAGGGGGAGCTAATGTGTCACCACCCCATGAAATGATAAAAGAGGTGTTGCAAGGAGAAGGTCTCAACCATTTGAGTAACCTTTAACCTCTCCCTTAGCCAATGGAATGGAGACAAAGAGATCAAGAGCTTATCATGACAATTTGGATCCATGATTTCCATGAAATGTGCACTTGCTTAAGTGGCAAAATTCTCATGGGAAATGAGGAGGTGATGGTTGGATTACATGGGGGAGGTTGTATTCCACAGCTCTAACCATACCATGATCAAATTCTAAGCTAAACAAGGTTGAAACATAGCCATCCATGGCTATAAAAAGACCCCTTGGCTGAAATTTTGAAAGATAGAAAAAAAAATCCATAGAAACCTATACGCTGCCCAAATCCGTTAGCTCCCAACACAAAAAGTCTTGCTAAGGACCTCATCAACCTATTCCAACCAAGATCAAGCCATAGAATCAGCCCAATCAAGCCAATTTGGCCAAAATCCAAAATCAGCCCAAACTAGCCACTTTGCTAAAATTGCTCACCAAAGCTAGCTACAAAACTAAATTGAACAAAGATCTTCTTTGGGAGTCCTAGAAGCTGACCATCAAGGCTAATCAAGCTCAAGATTGTTGTGGCCAAGGTATGGATTTATTTTGTCCAAAATAATGCATATAATCAAAAAATTATGAGTTAAACTAGCCCTGAAATGTATCAGCACCATATAGATTTAATCTATACGTCTAGATGATTCAATAGGTTCAAAAATCACTCAATTTCATTGAGAAATGAGTGAGATATCGAGCTTTGAAGTTAGACGGTTCGAAATATTTTCAAATTTATGGGGATTAATCTCCGTCGTCCGTTCCCGTGTTTTGGAACGAACGACGCTGATCGCCTGCCCCCGTGTTTCCTGTTTGGATCCGAACAGCGGATCTTCCCGCCTTCGACGCGTCCGAGGACACGCGGCACGCCATCGAATTTCCGGTCTAGGTTAATCCATATTAACCTTAAAAAAAATAAAAAATTCATATCTTTTTTATCCAGAGCTCCTAAAAATAAAATAAAAATACCTCTGAAAAACTCTTGAAGAGAAGAAAATTATGAGACCAAAATCATAATTTTATTCTCGTATTTAATTTTTAAATAATTAAATAATTTATGGAGTATTTTAATTATTAAAAATTATTTACAAATCAAAAAAATGTGAAATTTTTAGGGAAGAACCTTTAAGTCCTTAGACACATCTCCTGATTTTTCTAAGGCTAGGATAGCTCTCTAGGATGTGATTTTCTAATTTCCATGATATTTTGTAATTATTTCCAAAAATAATTATAAAATTTGGAAAATTGGAAAATTAAAATTCAAAATGATTGAGAATCTTAGAGTGACAGATAACAATAAAACAACCATTCTCAAGCTCTCAAATCAATCTAAAAGATGTTTCAAAACAAGGTTAAGATTTATTAATTATTAAATTAATATTTCAAAACCTTTTCTTAATCCATTTCATAATGGACTAAGCCATTGATGAATCCAAACTCAAATGAACTCAAAACAAACATTAATTAGGTTTAACGACAACTTAAGCCTAATCAAAATCATTAAACGTTAGGGTTTAATACAAAATCAAGATTTTAATTAAGTTTAGAGACATATTAAACTTAATTAACCCATTAAACCTTAACTAAATTAGGTTTAATACAAAAATCAAAACTTTAATTAAGTTTAAAGACATATTAAACTTAATTAATCCATTAAACCTTAGCTAAATTAGGTTTAATACAAAATCAAGATTTTAATTAAGTTTAAGGAAATATTAAACTTAATTAACCCATTAAACCTTAACTAAATTAAGTTTAATATAAAATCAAAGCTTTAATTAAGTTTAAGGACAAATTAAACTTAATTAATCCATTAAACCTTAACAAAATTAGGTTAATACAAAATCAAGATTTTAATTAAGTTTAAGGACATATTAAACTTAATTAACTCATTAAACCTTAACTAAATTAGGTTTAATACAAAATCAAAGCTTTAATTAAGTTTAAGGACATATTAAACTTAATTAATCCATTAAACCTTAACTAAATTAGGTTTAATACAAAATCAAGACTTTAATTAAGTTTAAGGACATATTAAATTTAATTAACCTATTAAACCTTACCTAAATTAGGTTTAAATCAAAATCAAGATTTTATTAAGTTTAAAGACATTTTAAACTTAATTAATCCATTAAACCTTAACTAAATTAGGTTTAATACAAAATCAAGACATTAATTAAGTATAAGGACATATTAAACTTAATTAATCCATTAAACCTTAACTAAATTAGGTTTAATACAAAATCAAGATTTTAATTAAGTTTAAGGACATATTAAACTTAATTAACCCATTAAACCTTAACTAAATTAGGTTTAATACAAAATCAATGCTTTAATTAAATTTAAGGACATATTAAACTTAATTAATCCATTAAACCTTAACTAAATTAGGTTTAATACAAAATCAAGACTTTAATTAAGTTTAAGGACATTTTAAACTTAATTAACCCATTAAACCTTAACTAAATTAGGTTTAATACAAAATCAAAGCTTTAATTAAGTTTAAGGACATATTAAACTTAATTAACCCATTAAACTTTAACTAAATTAGGTTTAATACAAAAATCAAAACTTTAAGTTTAAAGACATATTAAACATAATTAACCCACTAAACCTTAACTAAATTAGGTTTATACAAAACCAAACTTTAATTAAGTTTAAGGACATGTTAAACTTAATTAACATTCTTAAACATTAGGTTTAAAGCAAACCTAAACCAAATTATGTCTAACCCATTAGACCTAATTAAACATTAAGTCTTAACTAAATTAGACTTAATCAAACCTAAACCCTAATTAGGTATAACCCATTAGACCTAATTAAACCATTAAGTCTTAACTAAAATAGACTTAATCAAACCAAAATCTTAATTAGGTCTAACCCATTAGTCCTAATTAAACCATTAAGTCTTAACTAAATTAGACTTAATCAAACCTAAACCCTAATTAGGTCTAACCCATTAGACCTAATTAAACCTTTAAGTCTTAACTAAATTAGACTTAATCAAACCTAAACCTTAATTAGGTCTAACCAATTAGACCTAATTAAACCGTTAAGTCTTAATTAAATTAGACTTAATCAAACCTAAACCCTAATTAGGTCTAACCCATTAGACCTAATTAAACCATTAAGTCTTAACTAAATTAGACTTAATCAAACCTAACCCTAATTAGGTCTAACCCATTAGACCTAATTAAACCATTAAGTCTTAAATAAGTTAGACTTAATCAAACCTAAACCTTAATTAGGTCTAACCCATTAGACCTAATTAAACCATTAAGTCTTAACTAAATTAGACTTAATCAAACCTAAACCCTAATTAGGTCTAATCCATTAGACCTGATTAAATCATTAAGTCTTAACTAAATTAGACTTAATTAAACCTAAACCCTGATTAGGTTTAATCCATCCTAAAATCAAATAAAAATCAAATTTAAATCATAATTAAGTCTACCACACTAAACTTAATTATTATATTAAACCTTAACCTATTAAGGTTTAGTCAAACTCAAACCAAAAACAACCCTTAACTTAGGTTCAACCCAAATTGAACCCAAGTTTAACCTTTAACTTAGGTTCAACCCAACTTGAACCCATGTTCAATCTTTAACTTAGGTTCAACCAAACTTGAACCCAAGTTCAACCTTTAACTTAGGTTAAACCCAACTTGAACCCAAGTTCAATCCTTAACTTAAATCAAACTTAAATCTAACCTGAGTTCAACCCATATTGAACTTAAGTCAACCTTAAGTCTAGGTTCAACCTAACTTGAACCTAACTTAATTCAAACTTAAATCTAACTTGAGTTCAACCCATATTGAACTTAAGTTAACCTTAAGCATAGGTTCAACCTAACTTGAACCTAACTTAACTCAAACTTAAATCTAACTTGAGTTCAACCCATATTGAACTTAAGTAAACCTTAAGTATAGGTTCAACCTAACTTGAACCTAACTTAACTCAAACTTAAATCTAACCTAAGTTCAACCCATATTGAACTTAAGTCAACCATAAGTCTATGTTCAACCTAACTTGAACCTTACTTAATTCAAACTAAAATCTAACTTGAGTTCAACCCATATTGAACTTAAGTTAACCTTAAGTATAGTTTCAACCTTACTTGAACCTAACTTAACTCAAACTTAAATCTAACTTGAGTTTAACCCATATTGAACTTCAGTTAACCTTAAGTATATGTTCAACCTAACTTGAATCTAACTTAACTCAAATTTAAATCTAACTTGAGTCCAACCCATATTGAACTTAAGTCAACCTTAAGTCTAGGTTCAACCTAACTTGAACCTAACTTAACTTAAACCCAAAGCAAACCTAAACTCTAATTAAGTCTATCACATGTCACTTAATTAAACCATTAAACCTTAACCAACTAAGGTTTAATTTAACCTAAACCATAATTATTTCTACCACATTAGACTTAATTAAATCAGTAAACCTTAACCAACTAAGGTTTGATCAAATCTAAACTCTATATAAGCCTACCACATCAGACTTAATTAAACCATTAAACCTTAACTAACTAAGGTTTAATCAAATCTAAACTCTAATTAAGTCTACCACATTAGACTTAATTAAATAATTAAACCTTAACTAACTAAGGTTTATTCAAACCTAAACCTTAATTAAGTCTACCACATTAGACTTAATTAAATCATTAAACCTTAATCAACTAAGGTTTAATCAATTCTAAACCAAGCCTAAACCCTAATTAAGTCTAATACACTAGAGTTAACTAGCTAAGCGCAATAGTCTCATTATCTTCAAAATTTCTTTTTCTGTTAAGAATATCCTTCATAAACTTCACATAGCTTGGTATTTGTTCTAATGCATCAGTAAAAGGAATATTAATTGTAAGCTTCCTAAAGGTTTCCAAAAGTTTTGAAATTTGCTTATCCAACATTTGTTGATGAATTCTTTGAGGAAATGGACGTGGTGGCAGCTTTTCTAAGCGGAGAAATATGTCTCTCAAAATCTTATGGAGCATCCTCTTTAGATTTTTCAATTTCTTCTTTCTCTAATTCAATCTCTTTTTGAACTCTGCTTTCCAACTCTCTTCCACTTCTAAGTTGAACATCCTTTACTTGCTCTTTATTCTGGTCTTTAGGATTAACTTCTGTATTACTAGGAAGTGTTCCTTGGGTTCTGCTACTTAATGAATTTGGAATTTGTCCTAAATAATTCTAAATAATTTTTATAGCAGCTCCTTGACTTTGTAACTAATTTCCCATTTGTAACACCACTTTGTCTATAGGCAATTTCTTATCCTTAAATTGTGGAGTATTATTGAAACCTAGAGGATATGTAGGTCTATAATTATTATTACCTTGGTTGTTCCAGTTCCCCAATGGGTTTACTTGGTTGCTTCCCCATTGCTGATTGCTACTACCTAAATTGTTATTCCAGTTAAAATTAGGATGATTTTCCAACCTAGATTATAATAATTTGAATATGGGTTATTTAACTTGTTATTAATAACATTCAATGCTACCATTTGGCCTAATTAATTCTCTTCAATCATTGGATTTTGTTGAGAAAATTCATTCCAAATTGGTCTATCTTCCTTGAAATTGTAGCAACATGATTTGCTAATATGGCAAAAGCTTCAGAATCATGAATATTGGCTACCTTTTTAGGATGTACCCTTTCAGAAGTCAATTAAAAATTATTAGTAGCCATTTCTTCAGTTAAAGCATAAGCTTCAGGAAATGGTTTAGACATCAATGAACCACCAGCAGTGGCATCGATAGTAGATCTAAGTGATCCCGCTAATCCATTATAAAAAATTGAATAATTAACCAATCTAGCACAACATGGTGTGGATAATTTCTTAAGACTTCTTTAAATTGTTCCAAAGCTTCGTAAATAGATTCTCCGTCAAACAGACAAACAGATGTAATATCATTTCTAAGCTTCACAATTCTTAATGGAGGAAAATATTTAGCAAGGAATTTTTGTGCTAAATCACTCCAAGTTCTGATAGATCTGGTGCTAAAGAATTCAACCATATCTTAGCCTTATCCCTAAGTGAGAATGGAAAAAGCCTAAGCCTAATAGCATCATCAGAAATACCATCATATTTAAATGTAGCACAAAATTCTAAAAAATTGATAAGATGTAAATTTGGATCGTCAGTTGGTGATCCCCCAAACTGATTATTAGATACCATTTGAATAATAACAAGTTTAAGTTCAAATGAATTAACTATTACAACAGGATTTTGAATATTACCATGAAGTTAATCCATTGTAGGGTTTGCATAATATCTTAAAGGTCTTAATTTAAGATGAATTTCAGCATTTTAATTAATTTGATTTGCCATTTTCTGAATATTTTGAATTTTTCTTTATTTTTAATTTTTAAATTATTCTAATAGTTCGTTATAATTCAGAATTGTAGGGCACAAGACCTTTAGAACCTGAACTTCACATAAACTACTATAAAAAAATAATAAAAACAACAATAAAATAAAATAAAACAACCAATAACAAATAAGGTTTAAATAAGAGTTTCTAAAAATAGAAATTTTGTTTTTCTAAATTTTTTAAATTTATGTTTTAAATTCAAATCTAAAGAAAATTTTAATTTTCTTTCGATTCCCCGGTGATGGTGCTAGAAACTTGATCCCGATTTTCATTACTTTCTTGTGAAAACTGATAAAATTTATGTTTTTGGTAATCCAATTAAATTTATAATTTTTTATATAAAATATTCTTTTACAACCATGCCAGAAATTTGATTATGATGTAAATAAGAATGCAATTGTACTATTTTAATTTAGGGATTTAATCCCTGAATATTTATGCTTACGTTTTAGATATGAAAATTACGATTTTATAATATGGGATACTACGCAAGTATACGTATCGTTTATCAGGTAATATAGGACTTTCTGATTAAGCCCCGAGATATCGAACCCACAGGAAATGTAAAAACTTTTTAAAGAAATAAGAAAATTAATTTTTACTTTTTAAATGACTTTTGAAAGTATGTTTTGATTTGTAAAGTTTGAAAGTTATTTTTGGTATTTTTAATAAAAAGCTAAGCAGGAAATGAAAATTATCAGAACTAAATAATGATACAAAACACTAGGAAATAAAATATCTTTTTCTTTCTCTTATAATGCAGTAATAATTATGAAAGTATTGTTGTAGAAGTATTTAAATGTGTTGTGATAAATAGGAGCAGATTTATTCTTTACCCTTACTTGGTTCTATAAAGAACATTGGCTAATTTGAAATTCTAAAATTTTGAAAATGGTTAGAGCAGGGAAGATACCGACTCTCACTCTAGAGTTCCCTCGATTCCCTCCACTCTGGGGCTAACTTCTCATAACAAAATTTAAAATATCAAACAAAATTAGGGAACTTCAGCCTGTCACTCTAAAGTTTTCCAATTTTACTCCCCATTAAAAACATACCTCCTAATATTTTTGCATTCAATTATATGGTTTACAATTCTCATCCATATAATTGCAGGTGATTTTTACTAATTGTTGTTTGAGACAATACCGCATTGGATCTTACATAATATCATAATAAATTTTAACATCTTAACTAGCCAAATTAAGAAGCAAATTAAGTTCATGGAATTAAATCTACACAACGTATTCCAACTTTAAACACTTATACATTCCACAAGAATCCTACATAGTTTAATTACTTCTTCATTTAAGAAAGATAAAGATAAAGAAAACTACTGAGAATTCATTGAGAAAACACCAGCACACATTGATTTGAAAATAGAAATCACAAAGAAAACACAACAATCTTTAATTAAAAACTAAATATAAAAACAAAAATAAACACATATCTGAAAATCCTCTCCACAAGACTCCGAAAGTTCCTTTGAAACTTGACTTTCCACAAGACAACACTACAGAGGTTCGCGCCCAACTCTGTTAACTTGGAAACTAACTTCAGACTTAAATAAAAACTAGATAAATGGACGGAAGAAAATTGGTAGAAAGAATGTTTCACACCATCCCTTTCTCCTTAAACTAACTAACTAAAAGACTTTAAAAGACTAGAAGTAAAAGTAGAAAAGAACTCTTGAAACTAGAAGAAGACTTAAACTAAAAGATGACACACTAAAACTAAATAGAATCTCCCTAAAAGACATTGCCTAAAAGAACTAAAACTCTTCATGGTATAATTTTCCAAAAGGTGTCTTGGTGTCTCTTCAAATCTTGTCCAGATTCAACGTATCCACCAAAAGATGCATCCCTTCATTCAAATTTGCCGCCCATGGGTGTCAGCATATTTTTAGGGTGGTGTGTTGTATTTTGAAAAGTGGTCGCCTACAGATATTGTCGGTGAATTTTTAATTTAATTTAAATAAATAATTTGAAAAGTAGTATTTGATTTTGAAAATAATTTTGAGTTTGAAATTTTTAAGATATGAAATCAAACTGATCTCACATCCCGAATAGTTTATATAAACGAGCACCGCATCACAAACTATATATCTATCCCGAAGAATAGACACACTGCTTGATGATGGGGCTCGGTTAAATAAACTAGAAGATTTGTGACATCCGTTTGGTCTGCGAACCAATTTTTTAAGCCGACAGGTTCCCCTGCTTAATATAAAGAAATTAAGCAGGGTTTATATTACCTGGGTTCTTAAAGTTCCCTATAAGGGCAAGCCCCTATAGTTAATTACATCTTAAATGACGGGAATCATTTAAGAAAACTCTCGATAATGATCAGTGGTTTTGCTCTCAAGAATTTCAAAGTTTAAGGTTTCAAAGGATTGAATTTTGGAATTTCAAAAGAGATTAGCTCAAATTTGGAACATTTTATTTTGGGAATCCAATAGAAGAGAAGTAGGAGAAGCTGAGGATCCAAGAAGAATCTTGGAAACTTCCCAAACTATCCTATTGTTTGGCTTCAATTTGAGAATTTACTTAATGTTGTAATCTTGCCAATTTTAATTAATTTGGACTTATATTTGTATGATAAAATCATACAAACAGCCTCGAAGATATGAGGGTTTATGTCGTACCGAACGACTACCTGGGAGTCCTAAGACCGGTTAGGGCTTAATTTGCATAACATGATTATGCAAATGCCTAACAAAGAGTTGAGGATTTATTTTGCACTAAGCAAACTACCTCGGAGTCCTATGGCTTTGTTGTTTAATGCTAAGAAAGGTTTTGCTGAAGTAGACCCGAGTTTTGCTGATGACGATGGCCGTGCTGCCCACCATGCCCCGAGCTCCTTGTTGTTGCAAAGGTTTAGTTTTAGAAGTCATAAATTAGGAGATGAGAGAAGTGTTTTGGTTTAGAGAAAATCTTAAAATCTAAGTGTTTTTTAATATTTTAATTAAAACAAATCTTAAAGTTGTTTAAACAGAACCGATTAAGATCCCACGGTTCCGTCATCCCGACACTGTTATTTTTATCGAATTCACTTAGTCCAGATGAATTTGCTAAACTCAACTGAATGAGTTCCACACTTTCATTTAGACCATGGGAAATCCCGTTAGCAACACGTGGGTTACATCATCCGAGGTATTCCCGATCATTCAACCAGACGTTTTAATATAGTTGTAATTGTAGTTTTGTTGTTCTGTTTGTGATTAAATTTTGAGTTGTTTTATATTTTGGAATGTTGTGGCGGTGAATTTTATCTTGTGGTGACTTTTAATTTAGTTTTAGTTTCAGTTCAGGGACTATCCTAAAGGTTTTGGTTTTCATGCAACAGTCTTATTTAACATGCAAGAAAAGTAAAGCGCAGTGCATGTAAGTAAATTGCAATAAAATAAATTACAATAAAATAAAAGCGTACTTGGAGGGTCTTCCCGTCATCCCAAGCTGCACTTAAAAAACATGTTAAGGCATTTAAATATTTCAACAGATACCTAGGTAAAGCTAAGGGAAGGGTTTTGGTTGTCTACCAAATTCCTAATCCTATAACTAGTCATCTCCTATGACGTCTAGGTTCTTGGTTTGGTTTAAGGATGATTTTCTTCATCAAAGAACAATTAAATTCAGTTGTTCTTCTAAAACATCTTGTCGTATTGAGGAAGTGCTTAGGATGAGTCCTAAACATCTTTTCAATATTTCTGGGATTATTTTGAGTCCAAATGAATTTCATTGTACTGGTGAATTGATCATCTAAGGGTTTGGTTAAGCTTTGTCTCTAGCTCAGTGAACTTAGGTATTTGATTACCTGATGAATGAAGTGACATTTCACTTAATACTCTATTTAAGAGTTATAATAATTAAAGCCTTTAAGGGCAAGTTGGTTTATTGAGAATTTTAAACAAATCTGAGTTAATGATTTAAAGTGATTTAATTTAATTATGAGGTTTTAATTAATAATTTTAAGTTTGGAATAGTGTTCAAATTATTTTAGATTCAATTTAAATCTTTACACTTTCAATTATCTTTATATTTCAAATTGATGTTCATGTTTCAAACTCACTTAGATAGAAAGAGCTGTTGAAATTATTGATATATTTTGATTTAACTCTTAATGATTTCATTTAGGTTTGTTGTTAAATGATTTTAATTTAATTTAATTTAATTTAATTTTAATTTAATTTTATTTAATTTTCATTTAATTTAATTTTAATTTAATTTAATATAATTTTAATTTTAATTTAATTTGATTTTAATTTAATTTAATTTAATTTTAGTTTTAATTTAATTTTAATTTTAATTTCAATTGTTAATTTTAGTTTAACTTTAATTTTAATATAATTTAATTTAATTTTAATTTAATTTAATTTAATTTAATTTAATTTAATTTTAGTTTTAATTGTTAATTTGGATTATTATTTTAATTTTTAATTAAGAATTAAATATTATAAAAGTGACTTATTTAGGGATTTTTAAATTAAAGAATAAATATCCTCTTAATAATATCCCTATTTTAATAATCCAAATTTTAAATATTTTTTTTCCAAAATTTAAATCATTTAATTACTTAAAGTTTCATTTTGATATTTTCAAAGTGTTTAATGGGTTTCTACCCTTTTAATTTCCCTAAGTTTCAATCATCCAAGAGAAAGTTAAGATCAAATATTTTACCCCCATTTTGATTAAACCTAAAGTTTTAATTAAGGGTTAAAATTTTTAATTACCTTTATGCCCTTTTAAGCTTATTTATTTCATAACTCACTAAATTGAGCTCAAATGAATTAGAAATTTTTATGTCACCTCACTCATATGTCAATTAAGACATTATAGGAGAAAATGTGATTTTTCTGAATTTAATTTATTTATATAATTATTTTTATTGAAAAATAAGGATTTTCAAAGGAAATTCAACAACATGACCAAAGAAAGGTTTCTGTCCTTAAGAAAAGTATGGGATGTTCCTAATGACCAGAGGACCACTTAGACCAAATTTTGTCATTTTTTGAATTATATTTTATTTATTATAATTATTTTGAATTTTAGAGTATTAATTAATTTTAAAATAAAATAAAAGTTGAAAAATAGATTTTATATTTTTCTTAAATTTCTCTAACCTCAAGGAGTTTAGAGAAACAAATTTTATAATTTTCTAATTTTTCTTTGATTTATTAGAATTATTTTAGTGAAGAAGGTTGAAAATTTATTTTTTAATATTAAAAATTACATTAAGCCTTTTAAATTCAATATCTTATCCTAGGGACTTAGGAAAAATATTTGGTTTGTTCCTAAGTAATTAGGAGTCAAAATGTGACATTTTTATGATTTTTATTATTTTTATGATTTTTACTATTTTTTAATTATTAAAATATTAAATTATTGTGAAAAATCAACTTTATTAGAAAATTCCAATTTTAATTTTTCTGAACTCCCCTGATATCAGAGAAGCTCCAAAACCATTTTTTGTGAATTTTTGAAAAGTATTTTTGGAGTTATGAATTTTTAAAGTTCCATTTTGCTCATGAAGCTTAATCAATCCATTTGGTGGGGTTAATCAAGTCCAATTGATTTCAAAATTTTATGCTAGGTTCCTCTGACCCTAAAGAGTAATGGAGAATTATTTTCAAGTCAATTTGATGTATGGTTAACCCTAATTAATTCAAATTCAATTTTAGGGGTTTAGGCCAATTAAGGTTATTATGAATGAATTAACTCAAAATATATTTTTCAAAGGGTCCTCTGGTCCTAAGAAACATCACCAAATTTTCCTAGAATTTATTTTACAATATGCTAATTATTGGAATTAAAATACCTTAAACAGTGACATGAACTTGAAAAATCAATAACTTTTCACAGAGATGGCCTCTAACCTTAAAAAATTCAAAGAATGTTCCCAAGATCAGAGGCTTCAAAAGCCCTATGGTCTCATGTCATGGTGAATTATCTATGCAAATGAAGAATCAAAATAATGAAAACAGTAAATAAAGTATTAAAAAATAAAATACTCATGCAATTAACTTGATTTCTTTTCCACATTATTCTCCTCTGTTCACTGAGCAAGAGGGTATTTTTATTTTATTTTTGTGATTTTTTTATGCAAAGATTTGAATTTTCTAAGTTGTGGGTATTTAATTAATTCAGAAAATAGGGATTTATCTACTTATCCACGCGGCGTCGCGTCAACCTCGGCAGCTCCGAAGACCCTACGTGTCGCGCTCCCATTCGACGCCGCCACTTGAGTCAGCAGCCACGCGTCCTGAGGTTCATGTACCATTGCGCTGTCCGACTTGATCTCGACCGTCCGCTCGATACACGCGTGATCCAACGGCTCCTGATCATCGTCTACGACTGGTGTACACCTGTGACCGTCCACACTAAAACCCTAAGATCTCACTCGATTCTCAATGGATTTTTGTGTTCATATTCTCTATGGATTCGTGTTGAAGAGACGAACACATCCATACGGTTTATAGGCTATGAAATTAACCCAAATAAAATGGAGAATTGCTGGAAGCTCGGGAGGAAGAATGAGTTCATACCTTTTCTCAGAGAAGTGAAGCTTCGATCTGAGGGTTGTGTCACCTTCGATTGAGTCCAAGCAAGCTCCAGATGAAGTCTTTGGCTGCGGGAATTGTCTAAGTATGAAAGTGACCAAGGCCGATCACAAAGCTTGGAGGCTGGAAGCAATGGCTGGCCTGGTGAGGGGGCTTTGTCGGGGAACTTCTTCTCTTGTTCAGTGAAGGTGTAGGACCAATCAATTTGGAGGTTGGCTCACTGTGGTGAAGTGTCCTGTTTTTAGGTGGATTTTCAACTCGAAATTGAGCTCACAGAGAGGGTTTTAGGGCTGGATTTCAGTGGGGATCAAGTTCTCTATGTCTGGAGAGGGGTCTGGAATGATTTTGGTAGAGTTTTGGTAAGGTTTGCTTCAAAACCCCTTTTGGCCGAGAGGTGGTGGTGTTTAAATAGAGGTGGCTGGTGGGCTTCCCAGGGTGTTTGGAGGCTGGGATCAGCTGCTCAGGGGAGGAGAAGAACAGCCATGGTGTCCAATTGGGTTGGGATAGCTCAGCCAGGGAGAATTGAAAAAATTGGCTCACATGGAGCTCTTGACCATGGTGTTTTCCGGCGACCCAGTGCAGTGGCCGGCCGAGCATTGGTCACCATCTTGACCAGTGAGGTCAGGGTCGGGGTTTGGTGCAAGCAATTGGCTATTGCCATGTGTAAGGAGGTTTGATTAAAATGGCATGGGATAAGGGTCATTTTGGCTTGATTTTGGTCCATTCATGTATTTGGGTTTGGTGCACCCACCAAGGGACTAATTTGGACTGAGTGAGGTCAGATGAGTCAGCTGGTTTTGAGTGGAGAAGTCCCTATCCAAATATATTTGGATTAATTTTGGGTTTGGGTGGAACATGGGTATGGCTAATGACTTTTAGGGAGTGTTTAAAGGATCTCCTCCCCTTTGCCATTTAGGGAGGGTTGACAATCCTATGATTCTCATGGCTTCCATGTGGCTTAAGCATGTCTCCAAGGCTTGTCTATGGCTTGCTCATGGCTTGGCTCAATTTCATGGAAATGGGTTATTTGGAACTTTGAAAATTTTGAATTCTTTTAATGGGATTTGTCATGATGCCATTTTGGTTTGATCAACATGATGGATTTTGGTCATAAGGGGTGGTTTTGATTAAAAAGAATGACAAATGAAAATGTCATGTGGGCTTTAGGATAGATTTTGGGCTTTTGAAATGGTTTTGGATGGGCTTTTAAAGTGGTTTAAGGAAGTAGGCTTTTGGATTTTAAAATGGGCTTTTGGATGAAAATTTTTGTGAAGGACCATGCCAAATAAATGTTGGGTTTAGTTTAGGGATGTGTCATGAGTGGTTTGGAACAAGTTTGAAGTGATTTTGAATTGAATTGGGTTTAATGTGGGGTCTTTTAGTAAAGGGGCTAAAGTGGTTCAAATTGGGCTAACTTGCGCTAAGGTTGGGCTAAAGTTGGATTTGATGTAAAATTAATGTTGAGAAATGTTTATGGGAGTTTTACAAAGAGTTCTCAACTTTGGTTGGGCTCTAATTTTGGGATTTGGGCCCATTTGGGTTTGGTTTGGGCTTAGGTCAATTTAAGGGATTTTGGTTTTGGGTTAGGTTTGGGTGGAGTTTAGGTTCAAATTTTGGGCAAATCAAGTTATTTTTTTGTTTATGGGGATGTTAAGAAGGCTTTAGAAAAGATTTGGGACCAATTGGAGTTGAATTGGGCTAGGTTTGGGCTATGTTTGGGTCATGGGTCAAAATTGGGCCTTAGGCTTCAAATTGAAATTGGGCCCAAATGTCAATCAAATTGGACTTAGATTTGGTCTAAATTGATATTGGGGATATTGAATTGAAGTTTAGAATTGAATTGGACCAAAATTGAGGTCAATTGGGGTGGTTTGGTTTGACATTGGTTTCACTTGGGTTTAAAATGGGTCAAATTGGGGGTTTTGATCAAAGTGAGGTAAATTGGCAAAATTGGCCCATGGTGTAGTTGAACAAAATGAAATTGAGAATCTTTGGGATTTTTTGGAATTTTTTTGGGAATTTTTAGAATTTTTTATTTTTGGGGTAAAAGGGTATTTTGGTAATTTTGGGGGGTTTTTTAGGGGTATTTTTGGAAATTTTGGTATATTTGGCTATGGATAATCAATTTGAGTGGGGGGAAATGTTTGGGATTGGTTTTGTGGAATTTTGGGTAATTTAGGTGATTTTGCAAATTTTGGGTCATTTCAAGGGTATTTGGTAGGTTTAGTAGGTCCGGGGCCCCGGGGGTCAAAAATTGAAATTTTGGAAAATGAAGATGGATCAAGTTTGAGTGAAATGGAATCATTTTGGTTGAGTCATGAAGCCATATTAAGCCCATATGAGCCATGAGAAGACTCATTTGAGCCACTGACTATGTTGTTCCTAAACCTCTTAGCCAAGGGCTTAAGGGTTAAGGTCCATCCATATGAATTACCCACATGAGTCAGGAAGTCAAGCTGAGTGAGAGTGTGGCTCTAGGACTTGGAATGGGTGTGAGAGTGTAGTGTATGTGCAAGTCAACCCTTCACCAGACCAGGCCACCCAGGGTATTCCTAAGGCCAAAAAGTCCTATAGGGAACTCATCCTTTAAACCTCCACATTTGATTTCAACCCTCTAGGTGATTAGGGGTCTACAATCAAGCTTGTGGGGTTTGCAGGGAGTTAAGAAGTGGTTTGAATTTCTAAGTGGTAGGTCTCATTTCTAGTCCTCTAAGATTAGTCAAAGGAAAAGCCTAAGGCTATATCTTAAGCACTAAGGAGAGAGAGAGAGATCAGACCTCACCAAAAATGAGGTCAGCAATGGGAAGTTAAGGAAGTCACCATCAGAAGTTTCTTCAAACACCCCTTGAAATTGGCACCAAAAATGAAGAAAATTTAATTTTTAACTGTGGCGCCTAAGCGCCGATTAGGCGGGGCTTAGCTGCCAAAGTCTAATTTTTCATTTTTTTTCAATTTTTTGCTTTAAATTTGATCCACTTTTGCTCCTTTTATCATAATCACTCATTTTTATCATACCTACAAGAAAAACACAAAATTCCTTCCATTAAAGTGCAATATCATCAAAAATATGTATAAAATTGTACATAAAAACACTATATATTTTAGGTGTATCAAAATGCCCCAAACGTAAAGTGTTACTTGTTCTTAAGCGACTCTTAATCAGATAGAAAATATTAGCATGAAAATTATGTAATGAGTTTCTTAGGAAGATAACAAAATTTTATTCTAGAAATGGAATAGTCCAATTTTAAAAAAAATTCAGTAATTAAGTCCAACTTAATGTTTAGAGAGTTCTTAGGTAAAGGATAATGTTAAATATAGGCTTTTATATAATTCAGAAATACTTGTAGATTCTTCAAAATATAGGATTCACACATTTATTTTTCTCACTTAAAAATCTTTATTTGAAAAATAATTTTACTTACTATATTATAACTTTAAGCTTTAGATTTTCTCAGAACTTATATCTTAAACTTAAGGTATGGAACCAATTTTTGATTAGGCCCTTAAATCCTCAAGCTTCTCCTTCCTTTTCACATACTTTTTCCACGTTTTCTTTCTTTTTTCTTTTTCTTTTCTTCTTTTCTTTTTTTTTCTTTTCTTTTTCTCTTTTCTCTTTTCTCTTTCTTTTTTTATAAGGCAAGGATTACTGTATCTGGATAGGTCTTTAATGATTTTGAATTCCACCCTTCCATTTAAAATAAAGGTCTGATATACATCTTTAACTTAAAAATTATAATAATAATATTTGAAAATTACTCCTCAATAAAAGAAATTTATGCTTTGAAGAATAAAAGTCAAATCTTCTATTTATCAAAAAATACAACATTTCTTACTAAAGATAGTTGAACTATATTTAACACTTCTTTACTAAGAAAGTTTTAAATTTAAATTTTTCATTATTACTATAAATTTTAACTAAATTCTTTTATTCATTTCTAAATTCAAAATTTTGTTTCCCTAATATAACTTCATATACATAATGGTTTTCAATCAAAAATCAAATTGATTTTAAGTATTCTATAGAACAAATAAAATTTTAGGTTTTTAAAAAATTTTTCTCTTTTTTAAAAATTCCCTCTAAACTTTAATTTTTAGTTAAGATGAAACATTTAAGCATAAGAAATGATACATGGGTGAAAATTAAAAACTAACATAATATGTTTGCAGGAATCTTAATATCCTAAATATGCAAATATAACAATTCAACAAGAGGAGTAAAAAGAAATCAAATTCAATTTTTTTTTTAGTTTTCATTAGATAGAAATTTCAAAATTTCAAAGGACTTCTAAAATAGTGGAGATTTTCAAAGCAAATACACACCAACTGAAAATAACTAAAATCACACCAATACTAGATAACAAATGGTAGTAGTAGATTTCAAAAAGTTTTAAACATGCAAATTTTTTAAATAATAATTTTTAATAGTGTTCCATATTCTCCTAACAGTTTTGGAATTAAAGTACACACTATAAAAACTCTAACACAATCTACACATTAAAACATTTACTACTACACATATATCACATAAAACAACATATAACATATCAATCCAACAAAGATACATATGAATATGCATAAAAATAATCTGACTATAATCAGCATATTACCCGAGTTCACACCACAAACACAACATCAAAATAAAACATAAGACATAATATACACAGTACATCAATAGAAACTCAACAACACGTAAAAATAAAACAAATCTACTAATCATCCTCATCATCTTGCTCGTTCCAATCTCTGGATGACACATAAGGTATATAGAAAGGATGAGGGGGCATCTCAGTACTCTGATTACCTCTAATCAATTTATCCAAATAATGCTGATAATTCTCTTCATATTCATCATGTTTTACAATATATCTTTCTATATTATCCATCTAACCATCCATGTCTCTAACATGCTCATGAGTAAGACTCACCTTCTTCAAAATCTTTCTTAATAAACCAGTCTGTGAATCACTAGATGATGAAGCTCTCAGAGTAGAAGCAGCAGAAGCAAAAGCAGAAGCGTAGAAGCCCTACCAAATCCTTCTCTCAACCAAACTCTCAATGTAAAGTGTAAGCTCCAACGTTTACACTGGTAATTGGTTTTATAGGATGAAGAATCTCTTCCCAAGTTTAAAATTTCACATCAGATCGTTCACATAATGAATGAATCAAGGATGGAAATCCCATACTTGCAGTAGTGGTAGATCTGACACAATTCAAAATGTAATCATAAATGATTGCTCAAATATCTGTAGGCTTCCCTTGCTGAATACAATAGTTCAACACAGCTCTCTCCCTCATAACTTCACTAGTATGACTTGAAGGCAACAACTTAGATGAGATAAAATAATGCCATGCTTTTGAAATGTCATTTAACTTAGAGTCCTAAAAATTGACTCTTCTATCATTTATTATCTGCAATAATCCTCTTCCATTAGAAAGAAATGCCATTATCTAATCTAACTCTCACTCAGTAGGATGATAGTTAGAATAAATCCAAAACATATTAGGAGGCAGTCGATAAAAAGTATTGATTACTGTAGATGTAAAATGTACTTCTTTCCTCCTCACCATCACCAAGTTCTCTTCTTCTACAGACAAGTTTGCATAAAACTCTCCGACCTCAGAAACAACAGCAACAGCGGAGAAGCAACAGTAATTTTCCCAATTCCTTTTAGAAATCTTCTCTTTAATACCTTCTTGGATTACTAAACACATGCTCATGAATCAATTTACATGACTGTAGTGTGTCAACGTATCGTTCCTCAGCCCTTGTACTAACAAACTTGTCAGAATCAAATCTTGTATTTTCTCTTGCGCGCTTTGACTTTGGAGCCATCTCTTAAGAAATCTAAATTTAACAATTTTTGTTGAAATCGGCTTTCAATTGATCCAATATTTTGATTCCCTTAGCTCCTTTTTTGCAAAGAACCAAGGTTGAAGACGATAGGGGGAGTTAAAATGGAGATCTTTGGGTTTTAACTGCTGAAAATCAATTTTCACGAACCGAAGTCTAAGCACGAGGCCTTCAGCGCTTAGTCGCGAAATCTAGCGCTTAAGCGCTGGAATTCTGGTGCTTAGCTGCCAGTGCCTAGATTTTCACAATTAAGAAAATGCACTAAATCCCTTAGTTAATCACCCTTAATCTTCTAAAAATAATTGTCTCTTCCCATAAATCTCCAAATACTCCAATTTCAAATTTTAATATCCATCGATTATAATCAAGTTTAACACAAACACAAACTTATATTCATTAAAAACAAACCACACTTAATACAAAATAAAAATTTCTATCCAAACACTTTGGATGAAATTCCATATATACAAAAGGACTAAATAATCTTAATGATAGTTTTACATCATTAAGATGTAACAATTACACATTAAAGTGGAACAGAACACAAACATAAAAGATTAAAAATTTAAAACATCAAACACATAAAAAATATAAATACATAAAACAAAAAAAAGATCAAATTAACATTCAATTCCACTCTCTAGTAGGCGAAATATATCCAGAACCACTATTATTTCCATTTGACCCTTCTGGAATATAAATCTGATAGAACAGGCAATGATTGAACACTCTTACATCTTCTTCTTCTTCTAACCACTTATTCTTCAGGAACATCTCCTTATCCGCTTCTTCCACGTGACTTATATGACCGAATTGCATCTTGAGTTGCTATCCCATGTGCTCCAAATGTGCGTTAATTTCATTAATCTTTGCTTCGATTGAAGTCACTCGGGCTTCGATCTTTGCAATCTTTTATGCAATTCGTTGAATACTAACGGCGAGAAATCCATTGAAAAACTCTTTAACACTATCACTAATAAACTTACTCTTGTCAGAATCCTCTTTCTTCTTATCTCATTCGCCTAGAAAGACATGATGCACTCAAAACACTCTTTTTAAGACTCAGGAATGAAAATAGGACTTGGGACAAGTGTTTCTCTTAATTCAGGGCCTTTTAATAGACTTTAGAAGTGCATAAACCACCCTTACACATTTTAAAACTCCAAAATAAGTTCAAGAACCACTTCCCCATGAACTAGACTTCTAGAACCTCATTTATCACCTGTTTTGTAACTCCAGCGCCTAAGCGCCAACTAGGCGGCGCTTAGCCGCCAGCGCTCAATTTAGCACAAGTCTGCCAAATATCCAAAATTTCATTCCGACTCTTCTAAGACATAAAATAAGGTCAAATAAACACTACTATAACATAAAAACTCCAAAATACTACTACCAAAATATAAAAACAAACTAAACAAAGAACACAAAGCAAACAAAAAGCAAAGCACAACAATAACTATGGGTTGCCTCCCACAAAGCGCTTGGTTTAACATCTTCAGCCTGACATACCCAGAACTCATTTTGAGTGACCTAACATCAGATTCTCATCAGATTTAAGTTGATTGACTGAAAAATAAGGTTTAAGTCTATGACCGTTAACCTGAAATATTTTTCCAGTCTTAGGATCTTAAATATCCACAGCTCCATAGGATTAAACTTTTATCACAATAAATGAACCGATCAACCTGGACTTAAGTTTTCCAAAAAAAGTTCTCAATCTTGCATTATACAGTAAACTTTCTGTCTTGACATAAGACTTTTAGTAAGAATCTTCCGATCATGCCATAACTTCATCTTTTCCTTATAAATCTTAGCATTTTCATAAGATTCATTCCTTATCTCTTCAAGCTCATTTAATTGCAATAATCTCTTTTAAGCAGCATCTTTTAAATTATAATTAAACTCTTTAATAGCCTAATATGCTTTATGCTCAAGTTCAATAGGCAAATGACAAGCTTTTCAAAAAATCAGCCTATGTGGGGACATTCGTATAGGGGTTCTGTAGGCAGTCTTATAGGCCCATGTTGACCTCATTTTTGATGAGGTCTTCTCTTCTTCTCTTTAGTACTTAGGATCTAGCCTTAGGCTTTTATTTCATGATTGGATAATTCAACAAAACCACTTGTATGCAGGGATGATAGCGGTAACGTACGATGATTTATATGATATTTCTTTGCTAACTTCCTTGATAATCATATTTTTAAAATGACTTCCCCATCGGTTATGATTACTCTTAGTATTCCAAATCTGTAAAATATATTATTTCTTAAAAAACTTTGCAACACTTTGAGCATCATTGAGGTAAAGCAATAACTTTAATGCATTTGGAAACATAGTCTATAACTGGCTAACTGAAATATAAACATTTACGAAAGATGGTGTAAAAATGGACCAATGAAATCTAATCCTACAAGCATGATATTTCTACTTCCAACATATAATTGTGGGGCATCTCATTTCTTCTTGAAATATTGCACAGACGGCGGCAAAATACATCACAATTTTAATATAAGCATTCACATCCTTAAAAATTGTAGGCGATAAATCAATGTTGTAAGTTTTTATATGCGGTTCTTTGACTCGAAATGTCCCCCATAATTAGAATCATGACATTTTTGAACTAATTTTCATAAGTCTCTTAGAGGAGGTACACATCTTAAATTATAAAATCCTTTCCTTATTTACATAAAAATGGGTCATCTAAAAAAAGACTTAGCATCGGATAGAAATTTCTTCTTTCACAGGATTTGAAGACCATAGGGTGTAATATTATTAATGATAAAGTTTCTTATGTCGGCATACCCTGAAACATGCCGCTCATTAATAGTGAATAATTTTTCATCGGGAAAATATTCGTTAATTTCTTCGGCATCACGAGAGATTTTTTTCATTTTGCTGAATGAATGATCGAGCGATTTAATTATCGAACTTTTTCTTTATCCTCTTTTATCTGAAATCAAATTCTTGCAAAAAGAATCCATCCCAATCGATCTCGGCTTCACATCCTTCTTCTTCATTAAATATTTGATAGCAGAATGATTAGTATGCATCACACATTTAGTTCCATTTAAATATGATCAAGAAATTTATCGAAAGCGAAATGTTATAGCTAATAACTCTTTCTCGGTAATTGGTATAATTAATTTGAGCATCATTAAGAGTCTTATACTTAGCATAATAAATAACTTTGAAAATTTTATCATATTTCGACTACAAACATCACTAATAGCATAATCACTAGGATCACATATTAATTCGAAAGGTTTTTCACGATTTGGTGAAATTACGACGAATTTTGATGATTAATTTTTCTTTAATGTTTCAAAATCTTTTAGGCGATCATCATCGAAATAAAAAATTGCATTTCTTTTCTATTAAATGTCATAAAGATTTTGTAATATTTGAATAGATTTTGATGTCTCATGTAGAATCTAGCATGCCCCCGAAACTTCTAATTCCCCTTACATTGGTCGGGCAAGGTAAATTAAAGATAACTTGAATTTTTGCGAGATTGCACCTCCAAACCTCTTTACGGGAATTTGATGTCCGTACAATTCCTCCTGCTATCATAAATTGGCATTTTTCCAGTTAAAGACTAAATTAGTTTCTTCACGGTGTTTAGAACTTTAGGCAAATTGTTAAACATGATTGAAATGAAATTCCAAACGCGAAAAGTCATACATAAAAAAATTGATCCCTTTTTCAATTAAATCACATAAAATAGCTATCATACATACGTAGAATGTAGCGGGGCATTAGATAAACCAAAGGGCATTCTTCTAAAAACGAACGTACCATAAGAATCGATAAATGTAGTTTTCTCTTTGATCTGAAAGACGATTTAGGTAATTGGTAATAAATTAAATCATACAGAAAATAAAAGTATTTATGCACAAAACGATACATCCGGCATTTGATCCCGAAATGGGAATGGAAAATGATGTTTCCTTGTGCAAGATTTAATTTTCTATAATCGTACATATTCGCACTTCTTGTCTTGTTGGAATAATTTCATTTTTTTCATTAACGGTCGCGGTTACTCTTCTTGAAACACGGTGAATAAGACCCCAACCGATACCTTATCCCGAAATAGGGTAGATAATTCCAACATGTAACCACTTCAAAATTTCTTTCTTAACGGCATCTTTCATGATAGGATTTAATCTCCTTTGGGGATTAGCCGGCATTTGCAACTATCTTTCATAAGAATTACATTGCATACAAATTGAAGGATCGATTCCTTTAATATCATCGGTGTCGTCAAAGGCTTTCTTGTACTTCTTGAAATTTCAAGCAAACTCTCTTCTTCTTTTCAGCAATTGAGATGAAATTATAACGAGCAGATTTGAGGACTCATCTAGAAAAACATACTTGAATGATCGAAGCATTTTTAACTTAAGTTCGGGAGGTTTTTCGATTGATGGATCATAAGATTCTTCTTTTTCGGTCTGTCAAACAATTCAAAATTTTCATGAGCATAATTCTTAATTCCTCCTCTTGAAAATCTTGAAAATGATGTAACTCCTCATCTTACTTATGTTCCAATTCTTCTCTCTTTCGGGTTTTTTTTTTTTCATAAGATGACTTAAAATGACATTCAGCTCTAATATCGAGTAACATCCATCCTATAACATTCATCCTCTTTACCTCTTGCGGGATATTTCATCGATTTTGAAATATTGAATGTAACGATTTGATCATTAACCCTCGTAGTTAATTCCCCTTTTACACATTTATCATTGCTTTGCTTTTGTGGCTAGGAAACGTCTTCCCAGATACGTATGTGTCTCTTTATCTTCCTCCATATCAAGCATAATGGAAATCGATAGGAAAGATAAATTGATCACTTTAACGAAAACATCTTCTATAACTCCTTTTGGATATGTGATCGAACAATCTGCTAATTACGAGAGATACGGTAGTTGGGGTTATTTCTCTATCTCGGCCTTTTGAATATTGATATAGGCATAAGTTTAATGCTTGTACTTGAAATCGCATAAAGCTTTTCCATAGAATTCATCTCCGATTGCATGAAAATGTGAAACTACCGAGATTTTTAAGTTTTTTAGGAAGCTTCTTGACTTATTGTCTTGCACTCCTCACTAAGTGCAACCATCTCATTATCTTGAAATTCCTGCTTTCGTGAGAATATCTTTTTTTTTTTTTTTTTTTTTTTTTTTTTTTTTTTTTTTTTTTTTTTTATAAATTTCACATAGCTCGGCATTTATTCTAAGGCGAAGCATCTTTAATATCTCTAAGAATTTTTGAAAATTGGTTATCCAACTTTTTGTTGACGAAGTCTCTGAGGAAATGGAGGTTTTGGCTTTTCCAAATCAACCTTAGGTGGAGAAATTGGTCTTTCCAAACATTTTAGAGCGTCTCTTTTTGGTTCTTGATCTCTTCTCTCTACTTCGAGTTTCTTTCTGAACTCTACCTTCCAAACTCTCTTTCACTTCTTAGTTGAATTGCTTTTTTACATGCTCTTTATTCTTTCTCTTGGATTCACTTCGGTATTACTTGGAAGCATTCCTTGGGATCTATTACTTAATAGATTTGCAATTTGCCAATTAGTTTTGCTTAATATTTTTGATAGTTGCTCCTTGAATTTGCAATTGATTTCACATATGTGACACCACTTCTTGATAGACAACTTCTTCTCCTTTAATTGTAAAACATTGTTAAAACCTAGAGGATAAGGTTAGTGTATAATTAATATTTCCTTGGTTGTTCAGTTCCCCGATGGGTTTGCTTGGTGGTTCCCATATTGTTGATTAATGCCGCCTTTGATTATTGGTATTCCAGCATCATCAGTATATCATATTTAAAAGTAGCACACAACTATAAAAAATTAGCAAGATGCAAATTAGGATCTTCGGTTATTTGCTCCCCCAAACTGATTATTAGACACCATTTAGATAATAATAGTTTTAAGCTTAAAGGAATTAAGCGGCTATAGCCGGGGTGTTGAATCTGCCATGAAGTTCATCCATTTTGGAGTTAGCATAATCTCATAAAGGTGAATTCTTGATGGATGCCAACATTTTGATTTTGATGATTTGTCATTAATTGAATATTTTTATCTTTTTCAAAATTTTAAATTTTTTTGATTTCGATAGTTCTTTCTAATTCAGAATTGTAAGGCACAAAGTCCCTCGGAATTTGGACTACGCATATAACAATAAAATAAAACAAAACACAACACGCCTAGCAAAACAAAGAAAAGTAAAAATCTAATTTTTTCTTAATTTGCTTTAAAAATACGGTTTTTATTAATTTCCCCGAGCTACGGCGCCAAAAACTTGATCCCGGAAATATTTATGCTTACGTTTTAGATATGAAATTATGATTTTATAATAAGGGATACTACTGTAGTATACGTATCGTTTATCGAAGTAATATAAGACTTTTCGATTAAACCACGAAGATATCGAATTCACGGGAAATTTAAAAACTTTTTAAAGAAATAAGAAAATTATATTTTTACTTTTTAGATTCCTTTTGAAAGTATGTTTTGATTTGTAAACTTTGAGAGTTATTTTTTGTATTTTGATAAAAAGCTAAGCGGGAAATGAAAATTATCAGAACTTTAAAACACGATATAAAACACTAAATAATAAAACATACTTTCTTTCTCTTAT
Organism: Papilionanthe hookeriana x Papilionanthe teres; assembly: GCA_022702705.1. NCBI lineage: Eukaryota > Viridiplantae > Streptophyta > Magnoliopsida > Asparagales > Orchidaceae > Papilionanthe > Papilionanthe hookeriana x Papilionanthe teres. The sequence goes on along the minus strand of CM040432.1, from coordinate 9,004,814 downwards.
AAAAGTAATAATTATGAAAGTATTGTTGTGGAAGTATTTAAATGTGTTGTGAAAAGTATGACGAAATTTATTCTTTACCCTTACTTGAGGATTTAAGAACATTGGTTAATTTAGAATTTTAAAATTTTGAACATGGTTAGGCGAGGAAGATACCAGCTCTCACTCTAGAGTTCACTGATTCCCTGTTTTTGAGACTTTAACTTTTCATAACAAAATTTAAATTAACAAACCAAATTAGGGGGCTTTAGTCTGTCACTCTAAGGACCTCTAATTTTACTCCCGATAAAAATATATCTCCTAATATATTTGCATTCAATTATATGGACTACGATTAACATTATAATTACGTGTGATTTTACTAATTTTTGTTTGAGACGATACGCATTGGATCTTACATAATCTCACGACAAATTTTAACATCTTTCTTGGCCAATTAAGGAAGTAATTAAGTTCATGGAATTAAATCTTCGCAACATTCAACTTTAAAGACTTATGCATTCCATGATAATCTTTACATAATTTGTCAGCTTCGCCATTTAAGAAGAAAATGATAAAGAAAACTACTCGGATCTCATGGAGAAAACCTGGCAAAACATTGATTTGAAAATGAAATCATAATTAAAACACAACTGAAAAGACTAAATATAAAAATAGAAGTAAACACTTATCGAAATCCTCTCCACAAAGACTCAGAAGTTCGCTGAAACTTGACTTTCACGGGGCCAGCACTCTGAGTTGACGCCGACTACGTTAACTCAACTCGACTTTAGACTTCAATAAAAACTAGATAAATGGATGAAATAAAATTGGTGGAAAGAAGGATTCACACTAACCCTTTCTCCTTTAAAAACTAAACTAACTAAATCTAAAAGACTTTAAAACTTCTAAGCAAATAAAAAGTGAAAGTAAAACTAGAAAAGACTCTTGAAAATAGAAGAGGACGCTTTAAAACTAGACTCTCGAACTCTCTTAACTCTCCTACATGACATAATTTTAATAATAATTCAAATGGTGCCTTAGTGTATCTTCAAATTATGTCCGATTCAATGTATCCACCAAATGATACATCCCTTCATTCAAATTTGCCGCAGTAGAGTTAAGGAAGTCACCACTAAAATTTGCTTCAAACACTCCTTGAAATTGGCGCAGAAAATGAAGAAAATTTGATTTTTAACTATGGCGCCTAAGCACGAACCATGCGGCGCTTAGCCTCCAAAGTCCAATTTTTAATTTTTTTAATTTTTTTTGCTCCAAATTTGATCAGAATTTTGCTCCTTTCATACGTAATCTCTCATTTTCATCATACTGCAGAAAAACACAAAATACTTTCCATTAAAGTGTAATATCATCAAAAATAAGTATAAAATGTGCACAAAACGCTATATATTTTAGGTGTATCAGTGGGTAGCTCAAACTTCGAACAATTTTTTGTAGGAATCCAAAGGAAGGAAGAAATTTAAGGGAAAGGTAGAACCAGAGAGATCTTTGTATTTTCTCGAACTATCCTATAGTTTGGCCTGGAATTTAGGATAGTTATTTGATGTTTATCCTGTCGATTTTATTATTTAGGGCTTACACTCACTTGATGCGATCATATGAATGGTCTGGAAGATAGGAGCCATGCGTGATGACAACCTCAGAATCTTTAGGCGAGTTATGGCTTATGTTGCACGAGTTGCAATGGCCTAGAGATATAAAGTGAGGGTTTATATTTTGCACTAGGCTAGCTATCTTAAAGTCCCATGGCTTGTTATTTTAATTTCTAGGAGTTTTACTATTGAAGATGGGTGATATTTGCTTATATGCATGCTCCAAGCTTCTCGTCTTAGCGAGGTTTAATTTAAGGAAGTGTCGGCGGAGAGAAGATAAGTGTTATGTTTTGAAAGTTTTCGGTGGAGCGTCTTAATGTTTTATTATGGAATAATATTTAAGTTGATTAATTGAAATTGGTTAAGTTCTCATGGTTCCATCATCCCGATACCACTATTTTCTTCTATTCACTTATCTGGATGAATTTACTAAACAACTTAATGAGTTACATACTTTCATTTAGACCATGAAATCCATTAACTTATTGTAGGTTGTATCCTACGAGATATTCTAGATCATCGATATATAGACGTTTTAATTTAGTTGCAATTGTGATTTTTGTTTTGTTTTTATGATTAAATTTTGAGGTTGTCTATATTTTGAATGTTGTGGCGGTGAATTTCATCTTATTTTGTTTTAGTTTAATTTTGGTTTTGGTTTTGTGGCTATCCTAAAAGTTTTTGTTTTTCATGCGGGGTCATTGTTATTTAATATGCAAGCTCGCAAGAAAGAAAGGCAAAGTAAAGGAAGTACTGAAAAGAAGATACTATAAACTTTAAAAGTGTACATGGCGAGTCTTCTCATTCCACTTGAAACTTTAGTATCTTTGCAATAAAAATTTATATTTTGCGGGAAAGTAAAACCACATAGATAGGTTCCTCACAAGATTACCAAACTCGATGTCATAACTTGGTGGATCATATTTGTTCATTTAAACTTCTTCATTTCATAAATATGATAGGTCCGGAGGATGATATATGAGGTGTGCAGAAGATTTATGAAATGGGCACATGAGGTACCTAGATATTTCACACCAATTCTTTTGAGCTTCCTTAAGTTCATTTGAACATATCATAAATATTAAAATAATTCATTTATTTATACTTCATTTATTTCATACCCTTATGCTTAGTTAACTTAATGTTTTGATCATCTTGATAAGTGAGATAAGACATCGCTTAATATTCGACTATAGAATTATATAAGTTGGGCTTTAAGAGGCAAACTTAATTTATGAAAGAACACAATTAATTTTGATGGGCTTGTAGTGTTTCTGCCTTAATTGGTTTAAGATTAGCGGTGTTTCTATTTCTATTTTCTCATTAGTCGAATTTTTAATTAAAGAGCTCACTACTTAGCCCATAAGATTTTAGTGGGTTCATTTATATCTTTAGAAAGAAAGTTAAGTAGTGACCTTCATGATTATGATTATTATCAAAATATTAAATTATCATTTAAACATCAAATAGGGGTATTAAATTAATTGGAACACCAACATCTGAAGTCAGCCCAACATAAGGATCTTTTAATTTAATTCTCTTCCAAATTATAATGATTGATCAATCATAAAATATAATCCTTTAATGTGGCCGAAAATGAGATGGATTTCTACCATTTATCTCTTTATATTCCAATCATCCAAAAATAATAATTAAGATCATTCATTGCCCATTTCCCACATTAATTAAGCCAAATATTGATTCAAAAGCTAAATTCTTCAAAATTACGCTTTTGCGCAAAGACGCACATCACATCAGCGATTCATTAAGTTTAACTCAAAAGACTTTGAAATTATCATGTAACTCATTATGGGTTAAATTAAAAAGACCATCAGAGGAGAGAATGTGATTTTTTTAAATTTTAATTTAATATATATTTTATTTTAATGCAAAAATAAAAATTTTTGATGAAAGTTGATAACTTGTCAAAGCAAAACCTTTGACATTGAAAATTTTATTGGAGGTAGAACTAGACTAGAGGACCTCTTGACAAAATTTCATATGATTTTTGAACTTTAATTTATTTATTGGAATTATTTTGATTTTTAAAGTATTAATTAAGGATAAAATATTATTTAAAGTTAAAAATTAAGTTTTTATATTTCTTAAATCTCTTTGAAGAACAAGAAAACAAGAGAACTTAATTTAGAAATTTATGATTTTATTTGAATTATTACAATTATTTTTAGTGAAAATTTAAAGAAATTTTATTTTGGCAACTTTTAAAAATTGATGTTAACCTTTTAAAAATTAATATCTTTACTTAGAAAAATAGGAAATATATTCGGTGTTCCTAAAATTGAAAAGTTTATTTTATTACAATTTTATTTTTAAAGACTCCCTCGATCTCGGAGAACTCTCAAAATTAATTTGGTAATTTTTTTAGGTTTATTTTAATTATTGTAATTATTTTATTAGCTAAAAATGTGATTTAGTTTTGAAAAAATTCATTTAGGTATTTAAGTAACTCTAATTGATTTGAAATTTTTATGGGGAGTCTTTCTAACCTTAAATTACGATTGAAAAAAATCAAGTTATTTTCATTTTATATTTAATCCAAATTATTTTTATTTAATTTTTTTGTCTTAATTACCATTAGGTTTTACATTTAATGAGTTGAATAAGTTTTGGGATGTAGGTACTTAAGTAACCTACCAAAATTTATCTTGCATTTTCTGTTTAATATTTTATTTATTATAATTTTTTTACCAAAAGAGACATGATAACATGAAAGACGAGATCTATGTCCAAATTTCTCCTACGACTTTTTGAAAAATCAGGAAAGATTCCACTAAGACAAAACGGCAAACATACGAAGTATCGAGAGTTATATAGTGAAATGTATAAACGATGGAGAATCAATTGATGCAGAGGTATTTAATTAATGAAAAATAAAACATGCATCAAAATAAACTTCAAACTATTTCCATCATTCTCCTCTATTCACTAAGTACCATAAATTTTTTTTATTTTCATGAATTCTCTGACGAGACTGAACTTTTAAAGTTAGAAATTTTTAAATAATTCGAATATTCCATATTTTCTCACACTTAAGCACGTGGCGGCGGCTGGATCCTAGGCAGCTCCGAAACACCACATGGCGTTCCCTGATTTGAAAGCCTTCTTCGTCTGACTCAGCTCCGCGCTTTATGTCTCAGATCTCCATGCGACTACATCCTTGTAATCCCGAGTGTTACACATGCGATCGAACGGTCCTCCTTCATCGTCTTCGATTTGTTCTTCATGTGAGCCCTCCATCTTCCTAGACTTAAGAACTCGAGCTATACTAAACCAAATCGCATTTGGTTTATTCCTAAGGCTTCATCTGCTTTAAGATGAACTGATATGTGGTAACCTAACACAAAATTAAGCCAACATGCATGGAAGATCCAAAATGGCTAGGGAAGAAGGTGAGGTTCAATACATTTATTTGAGAGGGAGGCCTGTCCGAAGTTGTGGCGGCTTTGATTTGTCCCAGCGAACCCTCCGGATGTAGCTTTGTCTTGTAGTGAAATATTTGGACCTGAATTCAACGAAGGTTGATTTCAAGTGTTGATCGAAGTGGTGCGGGAGGCTTGCATTGATGGGGCTTTGATAGGGAGTCTTCTTTTTTCATTCTTGTGAAGGAGTGGTGCGATTAATTTGACTTTGGTGCCTTATGGAGTTTGTGGTGAAATGTTTCTTTGTTTGGGTAGATTTGGTGGGAGAATTGCTCTCGGGCGGGGGGAATCGGACGGGAAAATGGTTGCGGCAGGCTTAGGGAGGTTTGGAAAAGCTCTAGTGAGGTTTTGAGTTTCCTTAGGAAATTTTGTGTATGTTTTAGGCCTTGAAGGATGGCTTTTATAGCCGTAGGTAAATTAGCTTTGCTCAGGGGTTGTCTTTAGTTGCTTTAGGCCACTTAAGGTGAGGGTTGCGGTACCATTGATCCACGGGGATATTTCACAGAACCAAAGCTCAATTTTGTTTTAAGCAAACATGACGGCGTTCGAACTGTGTCCGGTGTTGAAATTTGCCAGGCAAGGACGAGGAAGGTGATTGGCGAAGCATGGGGATGTATGGAAGGCCACGGTGCATTAAATTATCCATAATGGTTGCTTATTTAAGTTTTAAAGGGGAAACTTGGGCTTGCTAAAAGAGAGGACATTGGATATACAGTGAGTCACCTTTCATTCTTGTCGGGTCGGTAGTCTAGGGGTCCTAAGGTTGTTTGCCATGAAGTTGATTTGGTTAATTTAGTTGATTTAGTGACATTAGGTCATGTGTTCAATTTAGGTCACATTAGGTTTAGGTTGGGTTGGTTTGGTTTGACTTGGCTTAGATCCACTTGAATATTAAGTGATGTATTTGATTGTCACAAAGTGTTTTAAAGGGGATTGGAGTGGTTTTGAATAAGTTTGGGGGTTGATTTGGCTTAATTTGGGATTTTGGTTAATTTTGGGAAAGTTGGGTTAGCTTGGGTTTATGTTAGGCTATGGCTCATTCCAAGACTGACTAAAGATTGGAAATGGTCTATGGGGATGTTATAAAAGAGTTCCCGATATTAATTTTGTGGAGATTTTAGGGTTAGAGCACTGATTTGGGGATTTGCATTACTTACGCAAAGGTAGGGATTTTGGGATTTTAAGTGAAATTGAACTCAAAGGTGGGTCAAATTGAGTTTTTATTTGGTTTAGATTGGGGCTAGAAATGTTGAATTAAAGTTTGGAACGAAATTGGGCGAAATTCGGTGGGTGGACATTGGAGTTTGATTTGGGCGGCTTTTGGGTTAAATGAGTCAAATTGGGGCTCTTTGTTAAATTGGGCTAAATTGGTCAAATTGGGTAATGTGGTAGTTGAAGGAAATGAAATTGGGAATATTTAAGAGGTTTAGGAAATTTTTGGATTTTGGGCTAGCGGGGGCATTTTGGTAATTTTGCAAATTTTTAGGTATTTTTGGTATTTTGGCAAATTTAGGTAATTTTTCGTCAATTTGAGTGGTGGGAATACTTTGAATTAAATTTTTGGAGAAGAATGGGTAATTTTAGGTAAAATTTGAAGTGTAGGGATATTTTGGATAGGTTTAGGGGCGGGGTCGAAATTTGAAATTTCGGAAAATTGAGTTTGGTTAGAGGTGAGTAGTATGGAATTGCTTACGTTTAGCCATGGAACGAAGGCAACCCTCCTTTGGTCATTTATGTGTTGAGTACTAACCAAACCTTTGCTTGGTTAAGAGGTTGGGAGGGCCACGAAACATGAGTATCAGTGTTAGGGGATCAGTGGGATGTGCTTTGTGAGGGAGTAGTGAGTGTGAAGTGTGTGTGTGTGTAAGCTTCATACCTCCCAGTGGAAATCACCTAAGGGGTACGACCACCTATAGGAAACTTCCTTTGGCTTCCTTATGCTTGGTTTCTTCCTTCCAAATTTGGAGTTAGACCTTAAAAGCATATGAAAACTCCTTGAAGTGAGAAAGGTTTAAAATTCTAAGGGGGAGGGTTTCGAGACTAGTCTTCTAAGAAAGTCACGAGGAGAACTACATGGCCCTTAGGCTATTCTAAAAGAGACTAGACCTCAACCAAAAGTGAGGTCAACATATCTTTAGGCTTTTGCACAACTTTTGGTTATGTAAATAAGTCTTAACACTTTTAGGATTTTGAGGTCCTCGTTTGGTACGTGTTAACCTCTCTTTTGTTGAGGTCTAGTCTCTCTTTAGAATGGCCTAAGGTCTAGCCAAAGGACTTTCCTGGTGATTATCTTAGAGGACTAGCAATTGGTCCCTTGTAGAATTAACCTTGCTGCTTCACTTGAAGTTTTTAAATGCTTAAGTCTAACCTCTAAATGCTCGGTATGAGACGAAGCATTAGAAAGCCTCAGAGGAGTTCCTTATAGGATGGTAAAACCATAGGACTTACCCTGGGTGGTCTCTGGGAGAGGCTCCACACACACAATTTCTGATAAGCTTCATAGATGCTTCCTCGCAACTCTAAGCAAACTGCCCATTTTAATCCTACTCTTTTAGAAACTCGTGTTGGGTGGTTTCCCCAGCTCTTAGCTCGGCCTAGGGTTGGTTAGTGCCATTACATGGAGGGTCCAAATGAGGAATTCCCTTGGTCCATAGCCCAAATGGATTATCAAATCCATTCGAAGCCCAGTTACTAAAATCAAACTTTTGACCCATTTGGACCTAGTACCAAATTACCAAATTACCTAAACAAAAATTTTGCCCAAAATTTCTAAAATCAATAAAACTACCAAAATCTTTCAAAAATTATCCCACAAAACATTCCTCACCATAAAATACCCAGAAACACCTGAAATTGACAAATTTCCTAAAATACCCAAATTTACCAAAATGCCCCTCCTTTAAAAATTGAAAATTACCAAAATTTGAAAACCCTCAGAGAATATTTCCAATTTCAACTTTGAACCACATTGACCCAATTTGACCAAATTTGTCCAATTTAACCAAAGCCCCAGAATTCCTGAGCCCAAAATGCCCAAATCACTGATAGTGCACCAAATGGACTTGATTATACTCGAATTACAATTCTAAACTTTAATTGACATCCCGATCAGTCCAGACAAATGCAAGTCCAACACACTTAAGCCCAATTTTTCACCCCAGGCAAGAATTACCCAATTTTGACCCTATGGTCAGTTCCCAAACTAAACCTAACGCCAATCAATTTCCCCCAAATTTTAAATTTTAAACTCTTCATAGAATTCCCACTAAATAAAATTTAACCATAAATTGTCCCACAATTTAAGCCCAAATCTCATCCAAATCCAACACAAGTCAACATCGCCAAATTTTCACCAAGATTGCCAAATGTCAGAAATCAATCAAATTTAATACCGTTATCCCAAAATTGACACCCGGTTTATGTTGAGAACTCTTTATTAAATCCCACATAGACCTTTTGGAACCATCAATTGACCACTTAGCTCCACTTTAGCCTAACCTAAACCCAAGCTATCAAAATGCCCCAAAATTGATGAAACACCCAATTTCCCAAATCCAACACCCAATCAATTCAAAATCCCTCCAGAGCCTTTTCCAAAAGCCTTATGACAATTATTTATACCAAGTTGAACTGTCAATTAGGCCCAAGCCCAGCGAGCCCAAACTAGCCCAGCCGTTCCCCATGAGCCAAATTGAACCCATGAGCCCAGGGATTGACCCAGGCTAGTGAACAAATCAAAGCCCTCCACAGCGACCAAATTGACCCTAGGAACCATCCTAGATGGCTCTAGTCCACCCTACTTAAGCCATGAGCAAAGGGTACCCTAATTAAGGAATCCATTTCCTTAAATGGGAAAATTTAAAAGAGATTTGCAATGGATCCCTAACCACTAAAAAGTTTACCCCACTCGCTGGCCTGCCCTCGACCACACGACCGCAGCCCTTCCCCTAGCTTGCTTTGCCGGCCTAATTTTTGGAGGATCTAGTCGACATCCACGCAGCTAAGCTCAGCCCGGTTGACCCATCCAATGTGTCATGCTGCGGTTTCTCACTAGAGTTGATACGACTTCCTTTCAACGCGAGGCAGTTAGCAACCCGGAAAGCCTTGACTAGGAGCTATGGCTATAAAGCCATCCTTCACGACTAAAATAGGGATCTTGCATTTCTTAGGAAATTTTTGCCCCGATACCTCCACCCAGGCTAATCCGGACCTCCCTTAATTCAACCCCACCGGGTCTCCCCAGTGACCCGACTCAGCCCTGAGGCAATTTCTCCAACGAAATTTCGGCGAAATCGGGACGATCTCAATTGCATCTCAGCTGCCTAAGGCTTTAACTTGCTACACTTACTTATTACCATAATTGGAGAAGAAGTTCCACCTTGAAAGCCTTCATCCAAGAGCCGCATACCATAATTTGATCGGCCTGGTATTCGAGTTTGATCAAATTTGGATTAAACTTCATACCGGCAAGAGGCTTCGTCGAGATTCGTTGGGTCAATCAGGCTATTCAAATATCTGATTGGGGCTCCTCTCGAATAAAGGTATTGAACTCTCCCTTTACGAGCTTGTTTCGATTCTCCATGCATGTTAGGTTGATTTAATTTAGGTTAGTCGCTATAGATAGGTTGCGCTACAGGTCGGTTGGATCTTTATGAAAAAAACCCAAAGTGAATGGGTTGAGTATCGAGTGAGATATTAGTTTTAGAGTGTAAATCTATGCACACCGAGTTGAATACAAAAGATAAAGGGACCATTGGATCACACGTGTATCAGATGAAGGGTAGGGATTGCGTCGAAAGGAATTATTATGCATAAAACGTGGAGCTAGCACTCGAATGACGGCGTCCCCAGTAGCATTGTCTTGCGCGAGTTTTGGAGCACGCCAGGTTGAAATTTGGCGAACGCGTGTTTAAGTAGGAAAACTTGGAATTATTTAATTAAATTAAAATGTGTTCAAATTTAAAATCCATAACTTGGCATAGAAAAACCATAAATATAAAAGAAAGACCTTCTTGCTCGGTGAACGAGGAGAGCATGATATGGAAATGTTTCCATGTTTATTAGATGTATATTCTATTTTTTAATTAATTAAATATAATATTTAGTATTTGGATTCTTCATAAACATAGACATTTCACCATGCATTGAATTTAAGTCTTTTGTTCCATTTGTCTTGGGGATCTTCCACTAGTGCTCTGATGGAGAGATCCTACGTGGAGATCCTACAATTTTAAGTTAATCGCCCCTTGTTTTGGTTTAAATTAGAAAAATTAAAATACTCATAAAGATATATAAGATTATTTTGGTAGGTTACATGTGACCGGGGATCATAAAAAATATAATGTTTGATTTAAATCATTAATAATAATGACTACATTAAAAGCATAAGCGAAAAGAAATTAAATTGAGTTAAATATAAATGAAAATAACTTAAAAATGTTTCCCCGCTTTGGTTTTAGGATCGAGAAAAACTATCATAAAAGTTTTAAGATATTTAAATTGATTTAGCTACTTAAATGAATTTTCTAAGTTAAATATCACCTTTGGCATTAAAATAATTTTAATAATTAAAATACAACTTAAAGAAGATTTCCAAATTAGTTTTCGGTGTTCTACGTATTCAGAGGAACATAAGAAAAATAAAATTAGCATTAAAGTAAAATTTACATTTAAATTTATTTTAAATATTAAAATAATTTAAAAATTTATAAAACTTATAAAATTAATAAAATTGATGGAAACATTTTATATTGCCTCTAATCGCCCTTGAACGATTGAATAATTTTCTTTAAGCGTTTAAGTAAAGATATTAAATTTTAATGGTTTATAATAATTTTTAAAACTTAAAAATTGATTTTCCACTAATTTCTCACTTTAATAATTCTAATAAATGAAATATAAATAACAAAAATATTATAATTGTTTCTGCAAGATTAAGGACATGAAAGAGATTAATAAAATTAAAAAACTTAATTTTTAAATTAATTAATATTTATATTTAATTAATACTCCAAAATTTAAATTAATTATAATAATTAAATTAAAATTCAAAATCATAAAATTTGGTCTAAGTGGTCCCCTGGTCCCAGGTGAACCTCAGTATTTTCTTAAAAACAAAATATTTTGTTTTAATTGAATTATAAAATTATGTTTGAAAATCCTTTATTTTTTGTGTAAAAAATAATTAGATAAATTAAATAAATGTTTGAAAAATCACATTTTCTCCTTTATATTTTAATTGACCCATCGGTAAGTTACCATAAAAATTCAAAGTCATTTGAGTTAATTAATTATAAGTATTAAGGCCTCGGGGGTAAAAGTTGCTAATTTTGAAAAATTTAGCCTTAATCAATATTTAGGCTTAATTAAAGTGAAAAATAGGCAATGAATGATGTAATTAACATAATTGGACAGTTGAAACATAAAGGGATAAATGGTAGAAACCAATCTCACTTTTATTAAATATTAAAAGATAAATCTGTGATTTCTTTAAATTATTTTAATTATGAAGATAATTAAAATTAAATGATCTTTAAGTTAGGGGTAGGTTCATGTTTTGGAAGATGATATTTAATGATTTAAAATTTTAATCAGTGGTTTAATGATATATCAAATATTTTGATCACTAATCCATAAAAGTCAGTTTAACTTCTTTTCTAAAACCTCTGTCCCTTTTCAAAGTCTTAAGGGCATAGTAATAGGCAAAGGCTTAATTAAAAATTTAACTAATGAGGTTTAGAAAGAAAGCTTAACTAATATAAAACACCTTTCTGAAACCTTCTAGTGACTTTAAAAGTAAATAGACAAAAATTCTTAATAAATCATTTTGCCTCTGGAAATTTCTATTATAGCATAATTCATAAATAAAATATAGTGACTAGTTACCCCACTTTGGGATGATTGAAATAATAAAGTAATTTCATTAAGTGTATGGGTATGAAATGGTTGAATCATTTAATGAGTATGATAAGTATAAATGAACTTTAATTTCAGATGGGTTGTGAAATGGTTAAATCTTTTCAAGTCTTCGGAGCATCTTGTACGACAACTAAACTTATCATATTTATTAAAGGAAAGCAACTCCCAAATGAATAAATAGAACCCACAGTTATGACATGACTTAGTAGGCTGATGATAGACATCTATAGGCTTTACTTTACGCAAATTAAAAGATTATTGCAAAATATAATAAATTAGCGAGATGGGGGAACGAAGACTTGACGGGTGCGCTTTTATAGGTTTATAATACCTGCTTTGTACTTCCTTTTACTTTACTTTTCTAGCTTACAAGCTTTTGCATATGTTAAAAAACAAACGTCATCTGCATGAAAACTAAAAAAATTTAAGATAGCTACGAAAATGAAACCAAAACCCGATATCAAAATTAAAAGCAATGACACAGATAACATTCCTTACTACAATAACCAAAATATAAAACAACTCAAAATTTAATCATAAAAAAAAAATAAAATCACAAGTGAAACTAAATTAAAACATCTCTTTCGATGATCGAGAATACCTTAGAGGTGAGCTACGGCTAGCGAGCTATCCCGGTCTAAATGAAAGTTGAAACTAATTAAGTTGAGTTTAATAAATTCATCTGGACTCCGTGAATCCAAAGAAAATGGTGGTGTCGGAAGGGAACCTTAGATCTAATCGGTGCACCATTATTAACATAAATATTTCCGTAGTAAAACGTAAGACACCTCGATTTAAATTTTTTCTAAAACATGTTACTTCACAATCTCTTCAATTTGAGACTTCTAAAACTAAACTGCTTTGAAGCGGATTATGGATCATGCGTAGTGGGTAACGCATGTTGATAGAAAAAATCTTTAGAAATAAACAAACGAAAGGACCTCGAGGTAGCTCGCCCCAGTGTAGCGCAAATCCTCGGCACTGCTTTAGGCCTTACGCGCATTAACGATATAAATACCTTTATCTTAGGTTTTCAATTATGTTATCACATATGACATAAATCCTCATATCTTCTAGGCTATTCACATGATTAGTGTCGAAGTGAATGTAAGCCGAAATAATAAAATTGTGAAGTAAAGCAAAAAAATATTTTCAATTAGTGAATATATGATAGTTTAGGAGGACACCGAATTCTTCTTGGGTACATTGTTTTCCTTAGCTTTTCCTTCATTTGGATTTCTATAATAACTGTTCTAAAACTTGAACCTTTATTGGATTTCCTATTACCACATTTCTTAAATATCTTATCCTTTTGAAAATCGTAGATAGAATATTTCTTTATCACTCTCCGAGTTTTCTTAGGTATTATGATTATCTAAGATGTAATTAGCTATAAGGGCTTGCAATTATAGGAAACTTAAATTCCCCAGATTAATATAAACCATTCTTTCATATTAGATCGAAGCCTCACCTGGCAATGTATCATTCTTCGGGACAAATACATGGCTTGCGGTGAGGTGCTTGATTATTTAAACTGTGCATATATGAGATCGGTTTGATTTCATATTTTTCAAAATTAAAAATGATTTTTTTGAAATTATATATATATATATATATGATTTAATATATATATATATATATATATTAATCAGATGATCTTCTGATAGGTGTGTCATTGAACAAATTTCACGAACGTGTACGTTATGAAGGGGATTGCGGACGGGGTCCCACTCTTCACTTTCCCTTTGTGCCTCCCGAGGCTCAATTTTCTGACAAATCAAACCATATTTCCTTAAGTTTTAAAAATTCTTTTAAACGAACATACATAAAGATTAAAAGTGAATTAAAACATTAAGAATAAATTGTACCGAAGTTCGCATAGTAACCTTTTTCGTAATGTTAAATTATGATCTAGGATTTTGCCTTCACTAACTTTCAGATATTTCTTTTAGACAAGAATACAATGTTGACCACTGACGGCTTACCTTCTCCTACCGGCTTTCCCGCTTCCCGTGAGGCCCCCGTCTTGCCGCTCCGATGATTCGTTTTGGGACTACTTTAGTGAGTTCGAGGTTGTACTAGGAAAGGCCCCGTTTGTCGTTGTGAAAGTTGTTGCCACGAGAAGTTTTAGTACCATCTACCATGGTTAGACTGAGATCTAACGAGGTTTTTCCCTTATCTTCAGAAAGGTGAAATTTGTTATCACCCTGTCCAAGTCGGTCATCTACGTGTTGGGAGAGTTGTACCCCTGCGCTACCGGTTGCCTTCCTTTGCACCTACTTTCTCGTCGACAAGGTGAAGGAAGCCTTGTATGAAAACTCTGATAATGCCTTTCTCGCCGCACCATCAGTCTGCTGAGATTGGCGCCGGCTCTAGATTTCCCCATTGGCCAAGTTCAAGGGAGGAGCCACTGTCGTAGGATTCTCGAAGCCGCAAAGTAACAAGTTGCAAGTCTTCCGATAATTGATGAGATTCCTCGGCAGGGAGAACCTGGCAGCTGAGCTCCCTCTCCTTGAGGTAGATTCCACAGGTTGGTTAATATTCTTGGAGAAGGCTTCCGCTTGATTTAGCCACTGTACCATCACCGTACGGGTAGTGATGAGGTGAGGGGAGAAATACACAGTCACCTAAGTTCCTACGGTTTTCGAGATTAGGCGGGGAGAAGGATGTTCCATTACCAAGCTCCTCGAAAGGATGGGATGTGTAATATCTGAGAAATGAAGAGTGAATTCTAAGAAAGAAAGACATGTACGAATTTTTGTTACACACGGTTCGAGCATATTACGGATACTACGCAGCCAGGCACCCACGATGCACGGATACGGTCGAGTCCGTGCGGGTTTGGGAGTACCGTACGAATTTGGGAGTACCGTTTTCTGAAGATTATAAGGACTTCCGGAAGAACAAGAATAAGAGAATTTTATTTACCTCCCCGTACGTGGTCTACACCTTTAGGTACTACAACTTCCCTTCACCACTCTAATGTCCGCTGAACCTCATCTCGGGGCGTCGACTCTTAAGGGGAAGTATGGTTACCCAAGATCATCGCACGAGTCCGCTGCGAAATTACGCGAGATCATAGGATGGATCATTAGTTTGATGTTTATATTGCCCTTATCGTTCTCTTCTAAGTCGGTTGCGAGAGAGAAGTGATAGTCGAGGGAAGCCTATGAATTTGATATTCATTAAAGAAGCGGGCGATGAAAAAGTTCAAGAAGGCTCCGGGCAAAAATTTCGAAATAAACGAGCATGAAGAATTTAGATATTGAAAATGAAGACTACGGCTTTATCGTATTACATGAAGAAGGTGCTGGAGAGTCATATCATCGACACTACGTCCCGTCATTTGCACACGATGCTGCGCGTGAGGAGAACGCCATGGACGAGCTTCGAGAGGGGCCATTTTAACAAGTGATGAACAAATTAGTCATCTAAAAAATAGGATGGAGGAGATAATACCGCCATGTACCATGGCCGCATTATCTCGACGGTCGCGGTCCGATAACAACATCTCTATAAATTAACCAGCCCAGAAATCACACACATTACGAATGAAGAAAGTAAACACACTGATGAAGATAAACCTCTGAAGAAGGATTCAACTTTGAGTCAAATGAAAGAATATCGAAGTAGATGATTAGACAGAGAGTTTGGGAAATGATGGCTAAGTCTAAAGGCGGGGCATCGGTTTGAGGTTGACCCTACCGGAGAAATTTGATGTTGTGCCTTACCCAGGCTTCTTGCCCTCGAGTTTTAAGACGTTCGATAGGATGGGAAATCATTGTTAACACATGGCACACTTGACCAATTGTTACGATATTTAAGCCTTTTTGTTTCGACGGTTAATCGACGGCTTGTCGGAATAGCTTTGAGTTTGTATGCGAAATGCCAATGGTCAGTTAAAACCTTTGCAAAATGGATAACATGTTTATGAAGAGATTCGCCGATGCGTAGCACTGTAACTATAGGAGATCTCATAGGGAAATGGGAGAAACCGAGATTGCAGAGACTCTAGTTATTTACATTCTGAGATAGAGGAACTTAAGAATGAAGTGTGAGCTTAAAGAGTTGGAGGCTAATGTTGGTTTTGATGTAAAATTAATGTTGTAAAATGTTTATGGAGGTGTAGAAGAGTTTTCATTTTGGTTGGTGCTTAATTTTGAGATTTGAAACATTTGGGTTAAGTGGTTGGTTAGACGAAATTGGGGATTTTTGGTTTGGGTTTGGCTTGAGTGAAGTTTTTTTCAAAGGTAGGCGAAATCGAGAGTTAGTGTTTTGTTTTGGGGATGTTAGGAAGGTTTTAGAAAATATTTTGGGTTAATTGGAGTTGAGTTGGGTTGGTTTGGGGCGAAGTTTAGGTCATGTGCCAAAATTGGGCTTTAAGCTTCAAATTGAGATTGGATCCACATGTTGATAAAATTGGGTTTATGTTTGGTTTAAATTGATATTGGGGATATTTAATTGAAGTTTAGAATTTAATTGTATAAAAATTGAGGTTAATTGGAGTGATTTGGTTGGACATTGGAGTCCGCATAAGTTAAAAAGGTTAGTGGGGTTTTGGTAAAAGTGGGCTAAATTGACAAAATTGGTCTATGATGTAAACAAAATAGTGAAATTGGGAATATTTAGATTTTGTGGAATTTTAGGAATTTTTGGAATTTTTGTATTTTTGAAATTTAAAAGGGTATTTTGGATATTTGGAGGTTATTTGGAGAGGGTATTGGGATATTTTGGTGGGTTTAAGAGGTGAGAATTGTTGAAATGTTATTTGGATTTTTGGGAATCTTGGGTAAATTTTGGAAATTTGGAGAGTTTTGGGGTTTTAGGGGCAATTTGGGCGATTTGGGGTAAGTATAGTGGGTTTAAGGTCCTGGGGGTCAAAAAATTGAAATACGGGAAAAATGAAGATTGATTAAGTGTGAGTAAATTGAAACCATTTTGTTGGCGCGTAGTATTAAAGTTCGCAGGCATGGAAGGCAATTTTAGGCTCGATATGTTGTTCCCCAACCCTCTTAGCCCGGGGGCTTAGCGGTTAAGATGCCGTCATATGAATCACACATGGAGTCGGGGAGTTTAGTTTGGTGAAAGTAGTTTTAGGGTTTAATATGTGTGTGAGTGTGGTGTGTGCAAGCTTACTACTTGGGGACAGATTACGGGGTAATTCTAAGGCGAAAAGAGTCCCCATAGGAACTCATCCTTTAAACCTCCGCATTTGATCTTATCGAGTGGCTTGGGGTTTACGTCAAAATTGTGGGGTTTGAAGGAAACCAAGATGTTTGAATTTCGAAGTGGTGGGTCCCATTTCTAGTGTTCACTAGGATAGCGAAGGGAAAACTTATGGCTAGATCCTAAGCTGTAAGGAGAGATCGAGACCTCACGAAAATGAGATTGACAAATGGACCCCGATAGGTGTGGTGTCTTGAAACGAAGCACGTCGCGCGTGGTAGCGTTGACGAGATGAACAAAGCTAACACGAGATGTCCGAGTGACAAACTCATAACGAAAATGTAGGGAAATTTCTGTAGGGGAGTATCGGGTAAACCTTCGGGAATGAAGTTTCCGAACTTTCGGCGGGAACGAAGGTGAAGTTCGGAATGACAAGATCTAGAGAGGGATAGATTGAATTTTAAATCTGTTTCATTTTTATTTCAACTTTCGACTTTGAGTTTGAATTTTTATTAAGTTTTAATTTCGGTGCAATTTGACTTAATCGAATTTTGTTTCAATTAATTTGAGATTTTGATTTTGAGACAGTTTTAGAGTAGTTTCGGATTTGAAATGAAATTGGAACATAGATTCCAATCTCGAATTGCAAGAAATTTAGATTTAGGTACCGGCCTCGAGAATAGATCGAGAATTTAGGTATTGATTGAAAAGGATGAGAATCGGAATTTAACGTGCGGAACTCGAAAGGATGAGAATCAAAATTTGAGTGCGATCTCGAAGAGATTCGAAATTTTGAGTACCGACCTCGAAAGGAAGGCGGAATTTAGGCAACTTTAACAGAGAAAGGATGAGAATTGAAATTTAGGTATCGAAATCTCGGGGAGGAAATGTCGGAATTTAGGCACCTGACCTCAAAGGAGAGAATCGAAATTTAGGTGCGGTCTCGAAGGCTTGGAATTTGGGTACCGATCTCGAAAGGATGAAATTGAAATTCATTATCGATCTAAGGAGGAAGAGTCGGGAATTTAGAGTCTTGACCTCGAAAGGAGAGAATCCAAAATTTAGGTACTAGTCTCTGTCGGCATATTTTTTAGGTTATATTGTATTTTTAAAAAAAGGGGTCGCTGCTTGAGAAATTGTCGGCGGAATTTTTAATTTAATTTAAATAAATAATTTGAAAAGTAGTATTTGATTTTGAAAACAATTTTAAATTTGAAAATTTTAAGATATGAAATCAAGCTGATTTCACATCCCAGATAGTTTATATAGCGAAGCCTTGGCATCATGGCTTCGTGTATCTATCTAGAAGAATAGACATACGCTAGATGATAGGGCTCGGTAAATAAGTAAGATTTGTGACATCCTTTTGTCTAGCAGACCAATTTTACCAAGCAAGCCAAGTTCCCTACTTGATATAAATGAATTAAAGTAGGGTTTATATTACTGGAGTTCTTAAAATTCCCTATAAGAGACAAGCCCCTATAGTTAATTACATCTTAAATGACGGGAATCACTTAAGAAAACTCTCGATAATAATCGGTAATTCTGCACAAAGAATCTCGAAGTTTAAGTTTTGAGTTGAATTTTGGAAATGCAATAGGGAATGGATCCAAGTTTGGAACATTTTGTTTAGGGAATTCAAAGGAAGAAAGGTAGGAGAAATCACGAGATTCGAAGTGAACTTCGGTGTTCCGGCCATCTGTGTTTGGCTTGAATTTAGAAAGGCCTTTAATGTTTATTTAATGTTTTGATCTCTTGATTTTAATTAATTTGGACTTATATTTGTATGATAAAATCATACAAATAGCCTCGAAGATGTGAAGGTTTATGTCGTACCAAACGACTACCTAGAGATCCTAAAGGCCGGTTAAGGCTTAATTTCTTATCACGAAATGCCCTATGAAGAGTTGAGGATTTATGTTGCACTATTGAAACCTCGAAATCACATGGCTTTGTTGTTTAATTCTAGAATTGTTCGTGATGTCTGATCAGGGTTTTGCGTGACGATGGCGTCTTTGCCCATCGTATAAGAGCTCCTTGTTGTTAGAAGGGTTTAGTTTTAGAAGTCGTAAATCGGAAGATGAGAGAAGTGTTTTGGTTTAGAGAAGTTTAAAATCCAAGTGTTTTTTTTTATGTTTTAATTAAAACAAATCTTAAAATTGATTATAACAACACTTGGGTTAAGATCTCGCGGTTCCATCCTTAGGCAGCGTTATTTTATATAAGTTCACCCGAATGGAATGAATTTACTCAACTGACTAAATGAGTTTCCCACACTTTCATTTAGGCAGTGGGAAATCAGTTAGCGACACGTGATTTACATCATCAGAGGTATTAGATCATCCGACGGGACATTTTAATTTAGTTGTAATTGTAGTTTTGTGTTACGTTTGTGATTAAATTTTGAGTTGTTTTATATTTTGAAATATTTGTGGTGGTGAATTTTATCTTACTGACTTTTAATTTAGTTTTGGTTTCAGTTTTAGGGAGCTTACTAAAGATTATGGTTTTCATGCAACGGTTGTTTATCATACCATGAAAAGTAAAGTGCATTTGCAATAAAGTAAATTGCGAGAGATGATGCAACAAATAAAAACATGCAGAGTCTTCAAGATCATCAGTACACTTAAAAACATGATTTAGAATATTTAGCCGAGTTCCTAGGTAAAAAGCTAAGGGAAAGGGTTATGGTTTTCTACCAAATTCCTAATCCTATAGCTAGTCATCTCTATGACGTCTAGGTTCTTGTGTTATGATTTGAGGACGATTTTCTTAATCGAAACCGATTAAGTTCGGTTGTTCTTATAAACATCCCCTATCATATTGAGGAAGTGCTTAAAATGAGTCTTAAACATCTTTTCAATACTACGAAGTTGTTTTAAGTCCAAATGGATTTAATTAATCGGAGTGAAGTAATCGTCCAGGAGTGGTTTTGTTATCTTGCTCGATTGACTGAGCGTTTGAATATCATAAGTGAAGTAACACTTCATTTAACATTACGTTTTAGGAGTTATGATAACCAAGTTTCAGAGGCAGGTGGTGTTCAAATGGGTTGTGATTTAGTTTAATTTCAGTTAACGGATTTAAATTTGGAATAGTGTTGAAGTTGCTTTATATTTAATTTCTTTATGTCTTAGGTGATGTTATTTCTTTTAATTCAATTTAATTTGCTTTAATTTAATTTAATGTAGTTTAGTTTTAATTTTAATTCAATTTAAGTGATTTTAATTTTTAACTTGATTTTATTATTTAATTTAATTTAATTCAATTTTAATTTGATTTGACATAATTTAATTTAATTTAATTTAATTTAGTTTTAGTTTTAATTTTAATTTAATTTATTTAATTTAAATTAATTATAATTTAATTTAATTTAATTTAATTTAATTTAATTTAATTCAATTTAATTTGATTTAATTTAGTTTAATTTAATTTGATTTGATTTAATTTAATTTAATATGTTTTTAATTTAATTTTATTTAATATGTTTAATTTAGACTAGTTTGATTTAATTTAATTTAATTAAATTTAAATTTGTTTGATTTAATTTTTAATTTAATCTTTAATTTAATTTAATTTTTAATTTTAATTTAATTGAAAATTTGAAAAAGTTGACTTTAATTTAATTTTAACGATTAGGTCCTTTAACATTTTAAAACTTAAATTTGAATTACCATTTTAATTA
Organism: Papilionanthe hookeriana x Papilionanthe teres; assembly: GCA_022702705.1. Lineage (NCBI taxonomy): Eukaryota > Viridiplantae > Streptophyta > Magnoliopsida > Asparagales > Orchidaceae > Papilionanthe > Papilionanthe hookeriana x Papilionanthe teres. The sequence continues at coordinate 8,984,016 of CM040432.1, read as the reverse complement.
GGAATCAAATATTATTGAGATGATTAATTTAGGGATTTTTAATAAAACGAAATCTCTTCCAAATAATATTTTATTTAAATTCCAATTTATTATTCTTCCAAATTTAATCGGTATTGAATTCAAAGTTCATTTTAATTATTTTTAGATTGTTTAATAAGTTTCTACCCTTTAATTATTTGAATTTCGATCATCGAAATCGATTAAGATCAAATATTTTATTTGTTAATTTTATTAAACCTAAAGTTTTAATTAAGGGTTGAAATTTTTTTATTACCATTTTGCCCTGAAGCTTAATAATTCCATAACTCGAAATAAATGTTTTAATTAAGGGTTGAACTTGAAATTTTTATGTGACTTCATATCATGTCGATAAAGACATGAGAGAGAAAATGTGATTTTACGTATTTAATTTATTTATGTAATTATTTTTGGTAGAAAATAGGGATTTTGAAAAATTTGATAATATGACGGGGAAAGTTTCTGTCCTTAAGAAAATTATGGGACATTCCTAATGACCAGAGGACCACTTGGACAAATTTTGGTGATTTTTTGAAATATATTATTTTTATTATAATTATTTTAAGTTTTGGAGTATTAATTAATTTAAAAATAAAATAAAGGTTGAAAAATGAATTTTATATTTTTTTCAAAAATGCTTCCCTGATATCGAAATCAGAGAACTTGATCTTTACAATTTTCTGATTTTTCTTTGATTTATTAGAATTATTTTAGTGAAAATGCTAAAATACATTTTTTAATTTTAAAAATTACATAGGGCTTTAAAATTTAATATCTCATTAAATAGACCTAAGAAAAATATGGGGTTTGTTCCTAAGTGATTAAAATTCAAAATGTGACATTTTGGTGAATTTTATTTTTGTGATTTTTATTATTTTTTAATTATTAAAATATTAAAATAATACAAAAAAATCAACTTTTTTAGAAAATTGAAATTTTAATTTTCTTAAATTTTGATATCGAGAGAGGCTCCAAAACCAATTTGGTGAAAGGTATTTTGAAAGTTATGAATTTTTGAAATTAATTGATTAAATGAACTGTCAATAAAATTTAGTAGAAATTTAACAGTCGATTGACTTCAAATTTTTATGGTGGGTTCCTCGATCTAAAGGTCAGTGGAGAATTGATTTCAAGTCGATTTGATCTTGGTTAACTCTAATTAATTAAGGAACTATTTTGGGTGTTTAAGCGATTAGGGTTATTCCTAAATTGAAAAGATTAGTCAAAATTTATTTTTCTACTGAGGTCCTCACATTCATAAGAAACATCACAGGTACTACTTTAAATTTATTTCATAACATCTTAATTATTGGATTTAAAATACTCGAAAACGGCAACATGAATTTGAAAAATCAATAACTTCTCATAGGGATGGCCTCGACTTTGGAAAATTCCTTGGAATGTTCACAGTGAGCTTGAAAGCCACATGGTCTCGTACCATAGTGAATTTCTGCATTGCATGGAGAATTAAAACAATGCGAAGGGGAAAAAATCATTTAAAATAAAATGCTTTATGAAATTAAATGATTTCTTTTCCACATTATTCTCCTACGTTCAGCGAGCAAGAAAGGTATTTTATTTTATTTTTGAATTTTTCTACCTGAAAGTTATGGATTTTTTGAAGTTTAAGGGAATTAAATAAATAAGAAAATACCTAATTTTTCTATTTTATCACGGCGCCGCGTCAACCCTCGAGCGGCTCAAAGCCCAGCCGAGTGGCGCTCTCCGGTCGACGCCGCCATCCGACTCGGCGCTCTCGGGGCCATTGTATCTTTCCGTCTCCTCATCCGACGCGGTCGTCAGGTCGCGCGTGTATTAAATGAACGGCATCCGTTCATCGTCCCTGGCGTCTCACCGAGCCGTCGTCTTCTAGACTTTAGATCTCACTCGATACTTGACGGAAATTGAGACGTTCTTATGCTGCATGGATTCGTCTTGAAGAGACGAATACATCATATGACGATCACGCGTTGAAATTAAAGCATTTGAAATGGAGAATCTCCGAAGCTCGGGATGAAGAATTAGCTCATACCTTTGCTCGAAGTGTGGCTTAAATCTGAGGGTTGTGTCACCTTCGATTGGATCATGACAAGCTCCGAGATGAAGTCTCTTGGTCGGTGAATGCGATGCAGGTATGATTTCGACAGCCGTCACAAAGCTTATGATCTGGAACGGATGGAGTGCTGGAGAGGGGGGCTTTTACTAGTGGACTCCTTCCCTTAGTGCAGGTGAAGGTGTAGGACCAATCAATTTGAGGATTGATCCTTTGTAGAGAAGTGTCTGGTTTTGGGTGGAATTTTGGGCGAGAAATTGGGCTCTGGTGAGGGTGGGGATTAGGAAGTAATTGCCCTTTGGGGATCAAGCGCTCTAAGTATGGAGAGTGTTACGGAACGTTTGGCGGGGTTTCGGTAAGATCGAGTTCGGCACCTCCCAAGGCCGAGAGGGTGGTGTTTAAATGGGGAGAGGGTGGAGGGCCTCGGGGAGTTAGGGGGCAGGATCGAGTTGCTCTTGAGAGAAGGAAGAGCTCTGATGGCCACGGGGATGGGGCGGCTCTCGGCGGGTGAGAATTTGAAGTTTGGGCTCACATGTTCGCTTTCGGCCTGTTGGTTTCCGGCGGCTATGGTGGTTGGCCGGCCGGGGTCAGGTCACCTTCGGGCTCGGGAGGTCGGGTCTTGACGATGGTGGAATCGGTCGGTTGGCCATGTGTAAGGTGTTGAATCGAAAGTAGAAGGGAGGGGTTCATTTTGGATTGGTTTGGGTCAACCCATGGTTTTGGGCATGGTGCACCCTCAAAGGGCTTTGGGTCTTGTGGAGAATCAGATAGGCTAACGTGAGATGGAGTGGTGAAGTCCTATGGCTGGTTTAAGTAAATCTTGAGTTTAGGTGTTGCATAAAAAAGGGTTAAAATTGTAGGGAGGGGTTAAAGTGGTTCTCTTTTTTTCCATTAATGGATTGATCACATGTCAAACCTTCCATGGCTTCATGTGGCTTGTTTATGGCTTGCATAGGGCTTCATGGCTCCATTTGGCTTGGGGCAGCTTAGTCGATTTCATGGAAGTAGATTTAGGAATCTCTTGAAAACTTTTTGGTGGAAATTTGGATGAAGCTTGATTGGAATGGTTTAATGATGATTTTGAAACTTGATTTGATATCGATTAGAATTGCTGATGAAAAATTGCCATGTGGGCTTTAGGGCCAATTTTGGGCTTTTTTTATTTGGTGGAAATTGGCTTTTAGAATGGTTTAGGAAAGTGGGCCTTTGGTTTGAAAACTAAGTGGTGGATGGAAATTTTGCAAAGTTGGATCCCATGAGTGTTGAATTTAGTTTGAATGTTTCATGAATGGTTGGAAAAACTTGAAGTGTTTGGGCTAGGTTTGGGTTGGATTTGGACCTCTTTGGTGAATGTAATTTGTCAGGGTGAGTGTGGGCCTAGCTTAGGTAAATGTTGATAGGATTGAAATTGATGTAATATAAGTGTTGGGAAATGTTTAGGTGTTTCAAAGGGTTTTGGCTTTGGTTGGGTTTTCTGATTTTGGTTTGGGCTTATTTGGGTTAGGTTTGGGTTTAGGTCAGGTGGGCATGTAGCTTTGGGTTGAATTTGAGTGGATTTGGGTTCAGAATTTGTGGAAATGTCTTGATGTTTTTGCTTGTGGGAATGTTAAGGAAGATTTAGAAAAGATTTGGGGTTAATTTGAGTTGAATTGGGTGAGTTTGGGTTAGGTTTGGGTCATGGGTCCAAATTGGGCTTTAAGACGAAGTGAAATTGGATCAAATGTCAATCAGGTGGACTTGGATTTGGTGTTTAAATTGGTGTTGGGAATGTTTAATTGAATTTTAGAATTGAATTGGACCGAAATTTAGATTCAATTGGGTAGGTTTGGTTTGCCATTGGGTCACTTAGTGTTAAAATGGGTCAATTGGGGGTTTTCTGAAAGTAGGGTAGATTGACAAAATTGGCCCATGGTGTAGTTGAACAAAATGAAATTGGGAATATTTGGGATTTTTGGAATTTTAGAATTTTTTGAATTTTTGGATTTTTTGGGTCGGGGTATTTTGGGTATTTGGAGGGTATTGGGAGGTATTTTTACAGATTTTGGTATTTTTGGCTTATGAGTGATCAATTTGAGTGATGTGGAATGTTTGGGATTGATTTTTGGGAATTTTTGGTGATTTGGAAATTTTGGAGGATTTAGGGGTTTGGGTAGGCTAGGCGGGTGTAGAGATTGCGAGGTCGAAAATTGAAAATTTGGAAAATTGAAGATTAGGTGGATGTAAGTGGAATAAAATCATTTTGGTTGAGCCATGAAGCCGCTATAAAGCTCACATGAGCCATGAAGGGGACTCATTTGAGGCATCAGTTATGTTGTTCCTAACCTTCTTGAGGCTTAGGGTTAGGATCATGCATGTGAATCACCTTCATGAGTCGGGGAGATTCGAGTTAGGTATGAGTGTGGTTTTTAGGAGGTGTGTGAAAGTGTAGTGTTTAAGTGTAGTGTATGTGTAAGTCGGCCCTTCACCGGACAGGGCCACCCGGGGTAATCCTAAGGCTTGAGTCTATAAGGACTCATCCTTTAAACTTCCACATTTGATTTGACCCTCTAGGTGATTAGGGGTCTATGATCGAGAGTTTGTGGAGTTTGCGGGAGTTAGAAGTGGTTTGAATTTCTAAGTGGTGGGTCATAATTCTAGTCCTCTAAGATAGTCGAAAGGAAAAGCGTAAGGCTAGATCCTAAGTACTAAAAGAAGAAGAGAAGACCTCATCAAAAATGAGATTGTAAGCAATCTCAGAAAGGAGAGAATTGAATTTAGGTACCGGTATCGAAAGGATGAGAATTGAAATTTAGTGTAATCGGGAGGAGGAAGAGTGAATTTAGTTACCAGCCTCGAAAGGAGAGAATCATAATTAAGGTGCGATCTCGAATAGAAAGTCGAAATTTGATGTGACCACGAAATGAGGACGGAATTTAGGTACCCGGCCTCGAAAGTTGAATGAGATAGGAAGAAGTTTGAGCCCCGCTCGAAACGTTTCTCGGAAGGGGAATCCGTGCGAGGTGGGATCCGGTCCCATGCCATGAGAACCAAATCGGGTAAAGACCGTGAGAACGCGTGTCAATAGAACTAGTCAATTCCTCGGCACACGGGAGAAAGAGAATTGAAGGAAGCGAGGTAAGCATGCAGTGAAAAGACTCGACATAGTGACAGAGTCGAGGAAAGGATTCAAATTATAGAAAAGTTTCAAACGAGGTTTCGATTTGAAGAAGAGTTGAAGATGTGAATCTATGGATTTGAATCGAAATTCAATTCTAGATATAGATTCACTTTCTTTATTTGAAGTGATTCAATTTCAATTAGAGCTCATGTTAATTTAAAGTTTGTTTTGACATTCGGATTCTTAAAAAGAGTCGTTTATTTATTTTCTTTTCTTTTTGTTCTTTGTTTGAAGTTCATTTAACTTAATGGCATAGGTCGATTTGCCTGAAAAGGAGTGATGGCAAAACACGACGGGGTCGTTTCCATTCAATTGATCGAAAATACGTCATCGACTTGATCAGCTTGTGATGATATTTTCATGAGAATCCCGGCATCTCATACAACCCACATAAATCCAAAACGAATTGTGTAGATTCTTGCAAGTTTCTTCCAAAAGCATCGGTCCGAGAATCTATGTACGAATAATTGAGATACATGGAAAATAACATCACCTTCCAAGCCGTCAACGCGGGGAAAATGACGTTCGGATGTGCATTGGAGGTGTCTTACCTCCCATGTAGCTCGCGAAACAAATAGGGCCGAAGGCTCTCTAACTCTAGATCTGGCTGAAAGTGGAAGGGCATTTTTACGGCTCATCCATCCTTCGAAAGTGACGGAGATGCGCTCTACGGACACTCCTGGAATGCAATGTTTCGTTTATGTACGCTTGTTGCTTTAACACCGAAGACGGAACCTCCCGGTAGTGGTATCTCCTTTGGCCCTCGGGGCCTGCAGGGCCTACTATCCGGAGGTCAGATACGAGGCACTCGTCGTACATTGATTGACGAAAGACACTCTCAAGGTCGACGAAGTCATCATGATCTATATGTGGCGGTATGCGATCGCCTCCTTTGTATATGTTAATGATGCGGCTGTTGGGTATCTCAATCGCAAGCAATACCCTCCATGCCACCATCCTTCTTACCATTCTTTTGATAATTCTTGGCATCGAATCTACCTCACTACGATGGAGTATCACAGTGGATTTCCCTTTACGTCTCGGTGAAGTTGTAGCAACCTTCGCCTTTGGATCGTAACTCTTTCTTTCCTTTCATCCATCTTCGAGGTTCGAGCCATTCTTCTCTCTCGACAACTAGCTCGACCCATTTTCGAAGTTCAACGACACGGTCCAAAATTTGCTACTTGCTTTTCGTGGTACGAACACATCGTATGCGGCTCGAGGCCCTCAGATGTTGTCCTCTTGCCTCGGATTCTTTCAAAATATTCAATTTTTCTTTTCAACTTTCTTGACCTCTCCGGCTCGTGCTACGGGATTATTTGCAATTGGCGAGGTCTGGTAACAATGTGGGATGTATGGTTCAACCCCCAGCCTTCTGCTCTGCATGTCTTGGCTCCTCGGGGATAGTCTGCTAGGACATCCTCGGGGTTGCTATAACAAGACTCTTCAAAGTTTGGGGAGTATATTCATACGGCGTCGTGGCTCCGATTTTGTTTTACTTCTTCTTAGATTTCTTTCATCCTTCTGCTGTTCTTAGAGTTGATTTCTTCTTTTCGGTTCTTTGATGGGCGGATTTCTTTGAAGTACTTGCGTGTGATAGCAAGTGTATCTTCGTGTTGATCCGCTCTTTAGCTTGGTCAGCATTTTGCGAATGCGACGGTTCTTGTTTCTTCGTTGGGTAGGAGTGAGAGCAGCTCTCCTTACCTCTTAAACTTACGTGGGCATGGCTAGCAAGCTTGCCTTTATGCGCTAGCAATCATGGACTTAACTCTTGTCTTCCTCGTTGCATGAGCGACATTTGCTTTCTTTTCTTCTTTGGTGAATTTGTGACTTGGGCCACCCAATTTCATCAACGTAAATTTCTTGAAACTCTTCCCGGTCAATCGGGGTCCAATCGGTTTCTTCGTGCGCGCGGACGGTGTGAGAGAAATCGAGTCGATCTGATCACGGCCCCATCTTTCATCCTCTTTTTCATAGAGTGCTGTCACGCCATAGCCGTTCGACATTTCACTGTGAAAAATAAGGAAAGAATCAAAGAGTACATTGCAGAAGCAAGGTATCAGAAAAATCATTTATCAATTAGAAAATACTTATTCATTTCTTTTAATTTTAATAAGAGTTGGAAAAGATGAAGAAAGATCGAGTGAGCTGATTTAAAAAGAAAGGATCAAAATTTTATTATTATGATTTCACATATTTTCTTTTCAACACATTTTTGTTAATGATTTTTATCTGGCATCCATTTTTTTATGTTTGGGTTCGGACTTCGGTTACAAATGGTACTCTTCTCGTGCTTCTAGGAATGAGACTTCCCCTTTTTTTGGTTATGTGAAGGCTTATCATGTTGCGTAATACTTCTTGAAATATCGTCCATTGATTGGAAGCATAGGTGTCACGGCAATTCACAAGATTGGTAGGAACCTCGAGTAGACTATGCGGACCACGGTCGCATCATGTCGGTTAATTTACCTCCTATCTTGCGGTGTGCAGAATAGGCCTCTTGAGAACTAGAACCAAGTCCTGGAGCTTTGAATGTCCTTGGGCGGAACCGGTTTATCATGGGCCTGGATCATCTTGGCTTAATACGAGTTCCAAATTCTCTTGCCTTTGAAATTCATTTTCCTTCCGAAGCTTTCCATTCTTCTAGTCGTAATCGCGTTCTTTTTTACGTAGTAATTTTGTTCGCAATTGCGGTCCCGAAGACGGAAGGGCGAACCTCAAGGGTAAGATGGCCTGGACCCGTACACTAGAGCGTAGGGCGTGGACGTGCAGGAGTTACGAAAGTGGATTCGCCAAGCCCATAAAGCTTCTAACAACTACAAGTGCGATTTCTTTTGTTGTCGTCGAATTTTTTCTTTGAATTTGGACGGGAGTCGTATTAAAACCCTCGACCAAAGAGTTTTCTCTTGGGTAGTAGATAAGTTGAATAGCACCGATCAATCCCGTACTTTTGACAAAATTGTTGATTTTGCTTACGAGACGCGGACCCGTTATCTGAAATAATTAAGCGTGGTACCTTTGAAATGGTAGATGACTTGATTTTGAAGAGCGTAGAACATGGCGCTTTTACTTCTACGGCTTGTATAAGCACGCATTTGGAAAAGTAATCGTAGGTACAGAAGGAAGTGATGTCCTGCTAGGCGAGTTCTATCGGACCCGCTGATATACGTTACGGCACTCGAATGGCCATGATGCGATTGTCGGATCTAGCACATTTAGGTTGATGTAGAACCACTCCATGCACTTGGCATTGGTGACAACTTTTTGCAACTTTAATGCGGTCGGTCATCATCGAGTGTCGGTAGTACCTAGTCACTTAACCTTCATTTCATTTTTGGACTGTTGATGGAATGTACAAGTCTGAGTGCACTCCTTTAACAATTTCACGAGCCTCGGATTCGCTCGGGCACCTTAGCCATGCTTGTCAAAAGACCTTCTATATAACATATTGTTTATTAATGCGTAGACGGAGTTCTTTCCTTCAATCGATGGGTTAATGACTTATCGTACGGTAAATTACCTATTTGTAGGTAATACATTAATGTTGCCATCGATCCTGCAGCCATTTTAAATTTATCCTATGGCCAGATTCTTCTTTTTCCTTTTAATTTGTGTATTGTATCCATGTCGGCTGTGATAGAACTGTGGGTGTGACTGACATTTCAAGCCGACTCATCCTGTAGGCGGGTAAATTATTTTGGGAGCGGGCTTGGCATCTACCGAGTATTTTCTCTCTTCAGGATCTTGTAAGATCATTACATTCGAAATACGATTTCCAACAACTTCATTGCATGCGAAATCTTGCTCGAGTCTTGGCTTCGGAACTCGTACGTCACCGTGACTTGTTGAATGATCAGGCGAGAATCTCCATAGATGTTGATGTACGGTATACCGTGAGATGGTCGGTCCCGGTCCGGTTATGAGGCTTCGTGATGCCTTCATTGTTCGTACACGGTTACGGTAAATTGTAGAATTTTATACTTAACATCCACAGCGGTGTTAAAAATATTAGTCCTAGTCCTGCCTTACACCAGGCTATCATTCAAATTCTTTGTCTTTTGTCTTGAAGATGCTGCGTCGAGTACGGAGTTTGATGTTGATCATTGGGGGTCTTCGCTCATTATACGCTGGTCGGAATGATCATCATTTAAGGGTGATTACGCAGTAAAAGTGTGTTACGAGGAAGTCTGCTAGGACTTGTCCCTTTACGGCCTTTTAGAAAGAAGAACGAGATTATGTCGATTTGCGATAGTATCATTAACTACATGAGAACTCCCTTTGGAAAACGTCGGTCGGGTCATGAAATATTGCAATGGATGAACTTTGAGATACGGGATTGACCTTGAGCATGTAATGCCTTGGCTTTTGAGCGACGAAGATCGGGGCCAAACAATGCTTCTCGGTGGAGGATACTTTACTTCATCTGAATTAGATGACGACTTAATTAGTAAAGAGCATTTTATTTTCTAGTCATTGACTGGTAGTAGGGCTCCAAGTGAGTCGTCTAAAACCGAGGTATAAAGTATCAACGGTCTACCGCTTCATTGCTAAGACGGGAGGTGTCATTAAATATTGCTTAATGTCCTCGAAGACTGTGACCTTTATCTTCCAAATAATTTGAAGCTACTTTTATGTCTGAGAAGAGTATCACATGACAAATTGAGATAAAAACGTGAAGATACCTTCCCTTGAAAGGATCGTAGTTGTTTCAAGTTTTGGGAGGCGGCATTTCTAAGATAGCTTTGATCTTCTCCGGATTGATTTCAATTCTGATGTGGACAAGCAAATCCTTAAAATTTACGAGAGGTAATGCCGAAGGCGCATTTCAGGGATTCATCTTAAGGTTAAATTACCTTAATCGCTTCAAACAATTCTCAAATCATATAAGTAATCTTCCTTTAGTTGCTCTTGATGGCCCCAAAATCATCCGTAGCCGATGGAAGCTTGGTTGTGAATGAGATCTCAAATTCTCGTCATTGCTCTTTGTTAAGTTGCTCTTGCATTCTTTAACCCGAAAGGCATCCTTTGTGTAGTAGTATATTCCGGTCGGCATTCGAAGGCTGTGAGTTTCTCATCTTCCGATGCCATCTTTATTTGGTTGTATCTTGGCCGTTCATCCATGAAAGAATAATTCGCATGTCGAAAGCGATGTCGGAGTTATCGGCTTTAGGATTGTAGTGGCGGGGTCGTCCTGCAGGCATGCTTTATTCAGATCTAGAATTCACGCATATTACGTTACGTCCATTCTTCTTTCTGGTAACACGTTGGCTAACCAAGTCGGGCATTGTTCTTCACGGACAAATTTAGCGTATTAGCTTCTTAACTTAAAGTATAACTGCATTTATTCAAATTTCTAGGCATTCTTAGACTTCTCATTTGGAAAGGGCTAAAGTTTGAGCTTGCAACCTACGGAGCTTATGAAGGCTGCAACCTCACCAGGCTAATCTTGGCATTTTCATCATAACTCCAAGCAAAACGTTCTTTAATTCCATGGTAGCTCGATCATGTTTTGGTCTTCTTTGTGAGTAAGGAGCTAACAAAGGTTCTTGCTTGGTTCTTCGCTGATACCTACAGTTAAATTCAATTAACTCGTCTATTGTAGATTTAATTTCTTCTTCAAACTGCGGCGGAGCATCTCAAATTTGTAGATCTTTGAGATCATCTGAAACTCATGCAGTCTTCATTAGGCTCGTGAGTGATAATGGCAAATCCATGTCATGTTGATCCTGTGCTTGATGAATCCAAGACCATGTTTTGAATTGGGAGGCCGACTAGCATTATTCCATAATTTTCAATGTGTTGTGATTGACCTTTTGTCCATTGTCTAGGTAAGACACCACGTTGAATTAAATTCTTAACACGGGGAGAATTACCACTGAAAGGCGTTCCATTAATTCGAATGAAGTATCTTCAAATTGTACATCATTTTCGAGTTTTGGAAGAAGAAGCACCCTTTGTAGAATTTAATCGGTTTGGTACCGCCACCATGCACTTCCTTGACCTACTTTTATCGACACTTGTAGAATGACCGGGGTCGGGGTCATAGTATGCACGTAGTGATTCATCTTCTTTGTTGTTGATTTGTATTATTTCCATTCTTTTCATCTTCAGAGAGATCTTGAGCTTGGGGTTTCTTGACTTGTGTCGTTGCTTCTTTTCTTGATTTCTTCTTCTTCGGAACATTATAGAATCAACATCGATGTTGATTTCTTATTGTGTTCCACCGTTTCTTCCACGACCTCGTCCCCACATTTCAAATGACTGGGTGAGAGTTACGGAAAACCTGCTCACTCTCGCCGTAAGGGAGTGGTGAGTAAAGCATTGGACAAGAATTTCAATTCTTCCATCATCTCGAACTTCTTTTACTTCATTTGGTATGGTATTTTGGAGAAGAATGTTGCGAGGGCCACCTTTGATACAACTGTTCTCCTCCTTCGCGCCTGCCTTTGGTCTGCCGAGACGATGATACCATCCGGTTCTCATGGATCCATGGCCAACCCGGTAGAGCTTTGAACGATGTCTCGAATCAATTATATGAAATTTTACGGTTGTCTTTGCTAAATCGCTGGTCTTCATTAATAGTGTTATTGATCCGAGAGCTCTTTCTCCTTTCCCCTGATTGAAGCCCCTCTTCAATAACATCTTATACGCCAAGTTCCACGAGCATCAATTTCCAAATAAGCTGTATCAAAGATTCATTATGTTGATTGATGCTCCTGGATCGACTAACACCCTGGATAGCATAAACTTTCTAATAGTGGCGGGAAATTGTACAACGATTAGTTTGTGATCGAGTATTCCAGTGATGGTCGTCGTCAGAGGTAACACCCTGTTGTTCTTTTTCCAACGGCCAGACATACATGCAAATTAGGCCATTTGAGCTAAATTTTTTTGGATCAAGTAAGGCCTTGATCAAAAGTTTCTCTCATCTCCTTTGATAGGATCAGGAGCGTCGTAGATGCGCTTGGTTTGGCTGGTAGCTTCCTAAGATGGGCTTGCGCGTTGTAATCCACTTTATTAGAATGCTTCGGTTTCTTCCCGAATAGGCGATTCTTCGGCTGGGGTTGACTCTTTACGAGCAACCTTTCTCTTTCCTTTATCCTTTGGACCCATTCTTGGGAGTAGAACTTTCGCTTCTTAGATTGACTTCAGTAATTTCTTCTACATCTAGTCTTGTGAATGTGCCCGTTGTCTCTTCTTAAATCGGAACGGCGGCTCTTATTTTGAGTTGCTTTGGAATCTGATAACTCCAATTCTATCGTGATTGGAGTTCCTCGGAATTCACAAATGGACTCGTTCTTGTCGAGCTCTAGTAGCCATCCTTGTGAACGTCTTCTCCTTCATCGGGGTCATCGAGGTTTAGTATGATTTGAGAATCGTTATTTGTATCGAAATCGAGATCCGGATTAGGTTGGTTGTCGTTAGTTACGTAATTGTTAGAAGCAGTCAAAGCATAGCCAACACCAAAACTCTTATCATTATAAGATCCGGCCGGGGTGAGAAAATAATCATACGGAGTGAGAGGTCCAGAGGGAATTTCTCACCGAATCGAAACGACCATCCTAGGATAAGCGACACTAGTCTACCCTTTGGAGCCTCGGTCTTCTTTTCTACCACGATCTTCTCCTCTTTCGTGATTCCCAGGCTGTGATGATATTCTTTTGACTCGATGGGTTTGGGCTACGAGTTGATGCGCGCACGAAGGTTTGTCTGGATGTGATCCAAAATTTTCTTGAAGACTTTGTCCATGCAAATTGCTCAATAAAAGCCATTGGTCGTGAAAGGGTCTATCGGAACAATAGGATTTGTTGAAATAGCATTGACGAACCTCCTTTTTTTGGGGCTCTTTCATGTGTTCCTTCGGGATTATTATGTTCCCTTTCAGGAGAGATTATCATGGCTTGACTGCGAAATTTGTTAATCTTATTTGTGTCAGAGCATCCGGTGGTAGGGATAGTAGTTCGAATGATCCTTCTTGTCAACTTCTTGGCCTTTTGGGCTCCCGAGTAGTTGAAAGTCAGTGTTTTAATCAAGCTGAAACATCTTGTGCTTGCTTCGATCTTGAAGGGTATTCCTTATTTAAAAGCTCCTTCATCTTGTATAATGGCGAAGGCGGTGGTTGATCATGTTGCCGTGGTGATAACGGTCGAGGCTGTGGTAACCCGGTTGCGGTTATTGGTAAGTCCGTTGTGGTGGTTGATAACTCGGCTGTGGCCGCTCTGGTTGTACTTGCACTGTTTGCTTTCCTCATTTGCCCATGACAATTCTGATTTCTTCTCGAATGCTTTTATGGGCTTAATTTTGCTTATCGGTCTTGTCAACGAAACTCAGCTATTTTTTCCTCCTCTTGCAAGCTCCCGACCTTGCTAAGTAACTTCTCAAAAGTCTTGATCGTGAATCCTTTAAGAAGGAGTCTTTATCGGACCATGGATACTCTTCGGTAGGATACCAATGCATGATGTTCACGGCCAGGGCTCGGACTTCATGCTCGAGTCTCTCTCCATCGAAATTATGTAGTCCACTAGAAACACCGTTCGGTTTCTGTTGCTCCTGCACTAGATCACTGCTAGTGATGTGGTGCCGAGCTGACAAACCGCTTAATAAAGGTTTCCTAATTCGAAAATGTCTTGAGCGGAACCATTCGGCGATTCTACATACCCGATCAAAGGCAATCCTTGACGGGCTACGACGGCGAAGCGAAAAGAGTAAAGCATCGTTCCCACCAGCATTACAGCAACTAGCACGAAAATGTGCGACATGTTGCTGGGGACTCCCGTACCTTCGAAAGTTATGAACGGAGATGGGTTCTGAAAGCCTTTTGGGTATTGAATTTGCATTGAATTCTTCGGGGTAAGTTACCGTCTAAATGGATGCTCCACTCTTAGGTGAGGGCGAGGCTTCTCTCTTTTGCTATTCTACCATGTTCTTTATATCTTTTTCGAATCATGCTACGTGCGAATTTTTCTTTGGTTGTTCATCTCGTGACGGACGTAATCTCTTTCCCTGTCTGCTGATGTGAATGATCTACAGGGTGTTTCCTTTGTTGGTGACTCTAGAAAGTGGCTAAGGTGTTTGTCATCGCTCTTCCATCCTCTTTGCCATTTGAGAAATAGTATCATCTTTTCTTAAAGACGCGCTCTCATTACTACAGTTCCGTCCCTTTCTAAGGCAGCGAAGCTCATGAAAGGCGACGATGCTCGGGTCTCGACCATATTGATCTCGGCATACTCTTCATCCATAAATTTTTGATGAATCGGCTTCAGTTCCTAATTTTTCACTTCTTTCCTTTGTTAGTTGGATGTCCATCCTCGGCTTCCTTTATGGCATCCTCAATTCTGCTCTTTTTCCACGAAGCGGTTTTGTGATTTGTCATGTGATGTGTTGAACTTCTTTTTGAGGAGTTTCCTTTAATGCGGTAAGCACTTTCTTCGGATTCGGGTTCTCGACAAAACTCTTTCTTTCCGGAACATTGTGTCGGTATCGGATTTCAGCAATAATAGGTTGCCACAACATCCTTCTTGCGGTAGAATAAGGACGGAATGGTACGTCGAACGTACGTCGGTAGGTGGTGTCCTGCTAGTCATGGTGACCCGATATGACCTTGACGAACTTCTCTCGGTAAGCTCGCACTTTCTTCCTTGGCCTCTGGAGTAGTTTCGGGGTCTACTCGCGGTTGAGGTGGAGTTTGGCTGGTACTCGTCCCGTCACTCCTTAGGATCTTTGATACGGGGCACCCTTCTTTCTTTACTAGCTTCTCGCGCTACGGCTTGCGGTCGGGCGAAGCGGCGTAGTGTTGGCCCTCTTCCTCTTACGATTATTATAGTATGTAGGTGAGGGTAATGCGATGGCGATCCTTCGGACATCTTCTTCATCCGATCTGTGAGAGAGGGTGGAATTTACTCACTCTCGAGCAAGCGGTGAAATTTCGAGACGGATTCTTCTTCTTCCTCGGGAATCTCTTCAAAGGCGGCTTCGAGCGGCCTTTGCCTTCTCCCATCTTTGGCTATCTTTCTGCTCTTATTTCTTCTTGGAGTCCGAGTTAAGGTGTAATTCTTGGACGGACCCATCTCACCGAAAACGAGACGGTATTGCGGCAAAATGCGAACCCTCATTTATTCTGAGCTCATCATAGACTTGGACTTCTTTCCTTTCGAGTTTGGCGGGAGGCGGGGGACGGCGAGATGCTGAGGTGACCGGTAGGTGGGGGGTGAATTGATCCTCTTATGAATAGCGGTGTTTCTTTCAAGCGGGACCCTTTGCGGGGAGGGAACTCTTGATCCAGTTTCGGGTTGAATTCGGTGGGTTCCTCGGTTTCCGATACTTTGTTCATTAGTACGAAAAAGAGTAACGTCGAGTGAACTTAATGTACGTATTGTTGAAGCCTTGTCCAAAATGAATGACCGCATTATTCGGCGGCTCGTCTTGTAAACAGCAAAATTACATCCCGTTGGTGAAGGAAAAATGAGCTTTGGTGCGGACATTTCAGTAGGGTAGATTCTAAGTGCGCTAGTTACGGTTTATGCTTCCTTTCGTAGGGACGAAGAAGAGAGGAAATTCTCTAAAGAGTCCGAACACATTTTCGTTTATCTTTTTGTTTTCTCAATTTTATTCCTGGAGATATTTTTGGATTTTGTTTTATTTGTATATTTGTGTTTTAACAGCAAGTTCATTTATTAAAGGGTTTGTTTTAGAAAGTTTGTTCATTGGAATGAAGCAATTAAAAGGGAAAGGACAAAGGAAGGTAAGGGCCCCGATCAGGGAAATTGGAAAGTAAGGAGAGTCTCCGCAAGAGACTTCTCGACTGAAGAACGGCATAAGCTAACACCTATTGGGCGTCTACCCCACCTCAAAGAGGCGAAAGGACTTGAACCTCTTGTCGACGTATTTTTTAGGTTTTGTGTTTTATTTTGAAAGGGGTCGCTAACGAAATTGTCGGCGAATTTTTAATTTAAATAAATAATTTGAAAAGTAGTATTTGATTTAAATAATTTTAAGTTTGAAATTTTAAGATGTGAAATCAAACCAATCTCACATCCGAATAGTTTATATAAACGAGCACCGCAAACGTGTATTCAAAGAATAGGCACAACGCTTGATGATGGGGCTCGATTAAATAAACTAAAAGATTTGTGACATACGTTTGGTCACATGACTTGATTTTATAAACCGACAAGTTCCCTGTAATATAAATGAATTAATTAGGGTTTATATTACAGGTTCTTAAAATTCCCTATAAGGGCAAGCCCCACATAGTTAATTACATCTTAATGGACGAGAATCACCTAAGAAAACTCTCGATAATAAATAGTAGTTACGCTCTCAAGAATCTCGAAGTTTAAAGTTTTCAAGGGATTGAATTTTGGAATTTCAATAGGGAATGGATCAAATTTGGAACATTTTGTTTTGGGAATTCAAAAGGAAGAAAGGTAGGAGAAATTACGAATTCGACGAACTTCGGTAATTTCTCAACTATCCTATTGTTTGGCTTGGATTTAGGAAAGCCTAATGTTTTATTTGGCTGTGCCCAGATCTTGCCCGATTTTAATTAGTTAGGACTTATATTCGTATGATAAAATCACACAAATAGCCTTGAAGATGTGAGGGTTTATGTCGTACCAAACGACTACCTCGGAGTCCTAAGACCGGAGGGCTTAATTTACATCGTATCTTCGTACGGAAATGCTATAAGGTTGAGTATTTATACCATTGCACTAAGAGCGAAACTACCTCGAAGTCCTATAGAAAGAATTTAATTCTAAGAAAGTTTTGTTGAAGTAGACTCGGGTTTTTGCGATGACGATGTGCGCCCCTTAAATACTCAGAGCTCCTTGTTGCGAAATTTTTTTAGTTTTAGAAGTCGTAAATCGGGGGAGATGAGAAAAAGTGTTTTGGTTTAGAGAAATTCTTAATTTCCATGTGTTTTTCATGTTTTAATTAAAACAAATCTTAAAGTTGATTATAACAACACCGGTTAGGATCCACGGTTCCATCCTTAGGCATCGTTATTTTTATCGAGGATTCACTTAGTCCGGATGAATTTGCTAAACTCAACTAAATGAGTTCCACTTTCATTTAGACCGTGGGAAATCCCGTTAACCTTGTGGTTATCATCAGGGGTATTTGATCAATATGAAACCATTTAATTTAGTTGTAATTGTAGTTTTGTGTTAGGTTTGTGATTAAATTTTGAGTTGTTTTATATTTTGAAATGTTGTGTGATTGAATTTTATCTTGTAATGACTTTTAATTTAGTTTTGGTTTCGAGTTTTAGGGACTATCTAAAAATGTGGGTTTTGTACAACGGTTATTTATCATACAGAAGTAAGGGTACGATGCGATTCGTAAATTGCAATAAAATAGAATACAACAAAATAAAAGCGTACGCAGGTCTTCCCGTCATCCCAATGCACTGCTCCTGATTTAGAATATTTAAGCATTTAGAACAAGTTCCTAGGTAAAACTAAGGGAAGGGTTATGGTTTTCTACGGAATTCCTAATCCTGTATAGCTAGTCATCTCTAAGGCGTCTAGGTTCTTGTGTTTTGATTTAGAAGTGATTTTCTTCATCAAAAGAACAATTAAGTTCGATTGTTCTTATAAACATCCTATCATATTGAGAAAGTGTTTAAGAAGAATCTTAAACATCTTTTCAATATTTCTAGGATTATTTTTTAAGTCGAAGATTTAATCATACGAAATGAATTAATCGTCGGGAATTTAAGTTTTGTTGTTATCTTACTCGGTGAACTAGGACATTTGAATGTCAAGATGAGAGTAACATTTCATTTAACGTTGTTTAAGAGTTATGACAGCAAAAAACTTTTGAGAGGCCAGATCTGATGTTCGAATGGTTTGTAGATTTAATTTAATTTCGAGTTAACGGGTTTAAGTTTGGAATAATGTTGAAGTTGCTTTATATTTATTTTTGAATTTCTTTTTATGTCTTAGGTGATGTTATTTTAATTCGATTTAATTTAACTTTAATTTAATTTAATTTGGTTTAGTTTTTAATTTTAATTTAATTTAATTTGATTTTAATTTTTAACTTGATTCTATTATTTAATTTATTTAATTCAATTTAATTTGATTTGATATGATTTAATTTAATTTAATTTAATTTGTTTTAATTTAATTTAATTTAATTTAATTTAATTTAATTTGATTTAATTTAATTTAATTTAATTTAATTTAATTTAATATGTTTTAATTTAATTTAATTTATTTTAATTTAATTTAAATTTTAATTTAATTTTATTTTTAATTTTAATTTAATATTTTATCTTTTTTGTTTTTAAAGTTGATTTAATTGTAATTGTTAGTATTAATTTAATTGAAATTTTAAAGGTTTAATTTAAATAATTTAACTTTAATTTAATTTAATCATTAAGTCTTTTAGCATTTTAAATCTTAAATTTGAATTATCATTTTAATTAGGAATTAAATATTGAGATGATTAATTTAGGGATTCTTAAATTAAAGAACAAATCTCTTCTAATAATATCTATTTTTTAATAATTCCAATTTTGTGTCTTCCAAATTTATTGATTATTTAATTAGGTTTATTTGATTATTTTTAAATTGTTTAATAGGTTTCTACCTTATTATTCAAATTTCAATCATCCAAGTCATATTAGGATCAAATACTTTACTCTTTAATTTTATTAAACTTTAAAGTTTTAATTAAAGGTTAAAATTCTAATTCTCATTTGCGTAGCTTAATAATTTCATAGCTTCGCTAAATTGACTTCCAAATGACTTGAAATTTTTATGTGACTTAAATATGTATCAATAAAGGCATGAGAGGAGAAAATGTGATTTTTCTATATTTAATTTATTTATATAATTATTTTTGGTTGAAAATATGGATTTCCCGAGGAAAATTTAATAATATGACCAAGGAAAGTTTCTGTCATAGAAAATTATGGGACATTCCTAATGACTAGAGGATCATGGGACTTGATTTGGTGATTTTTGAATTATATTCTTTTTATTATAATTATTTTGAGTTTTGGAGTATTAATTAATTTAAATAAAATAAAGGTTGAAAAATGAATTTTATATTTTTCAAAAATCTCTCTGATATCAAGGAAATCAGAGAATCAATTTTGCAATTTTATGATTTTTCTTTGATTTATTAGAATTGTTTTGTGGAAATACAGAAAATACATTTTTTTAATTTTAAAATTACCCTAGGGCTTTAAAATTTAATATCTCATCATAGGAATTTTCAAGAAAAATAATAAGGGTTTGTTCATAAGTGATTAAAATTGAAATATAACATTTTGGTGAATTTTATTATTTCTGTGATTTTTATTATTTTTTAATTATTAAAAAAATTAAAATAATGCAAAAAATCAAGCTTTTTTAGATAATTGCAATTTATTTTTAAATTCCTCCGATATCGGGAGAGGCTCAGCCGATTTTAGTGAATTTTTGAAAATATTTTGAAAGTTACTCGTTTTAAAGTTTAAATTGGCTAAATGGCTTAATCAACCCATTTAGTAGGACGACCAAGTCAATTAGAAGCAAATTTTATAGACAGGTTCCTCGATCCTAAAGGTCAGTGGAGAATTGATTTGAAGTCGGTTGATTTATGATTAGCTCTAATTAATTAAGGATTTATTTTTGGGTGTTTAAGTCGATTACTTGGGGTTATTCAAGTGGATTAATTCAAAACCTATTTTCCTAGGTTCCTCGATCATAATAAACATCACCAAATTTTCCTAGAATTTGTTTTATGATATCTTCAATTATTGGAATTAAAATACTCGAAACTAGCCTAGAGTTGAAAAATCAATAACTCTTCATAGGGATGGCCTCTCGACTTTGGAGGTCGGGAATGTTCCAAATTCCAGAGGCTTCAAAAGCCCTATGATCTCATGCATGGTGAATTGTATACATGCATGGAGAATTGAAAATGCGAAGTAAATAAATTATTAAAAATAAAACTTGATGAAATTAAATGATTTATTTTCCACATTATTCTCTATGTTCAACTGACGGGGTATTTTTATTTTATTTTTCTGATTTCCTACACAAAGTTATGCATTTTTTTTGAAGTTTAGAATTAAATAAATAGAAAAATAACATATTTTTCTACTTATCCACGCGGCGGCGGCGGAACATCGGCGTCTCCCGAAGGCAGCGCGGCGCATTCGATTCGGCGCCGCCATCCGACTTCCCGGCGCTCGCCAGACCGCTGTATCGTTACGTCTCCCTAATCCGGCGCGATCCTGGCCATCAGGTCGCGCGTGTATTAAATGAATGGCATGCGTTCATCATCCCAAACCTCTGGCAGAGACCGTCACACTGATGTGTGTCTCTCAGTAAACGAGATTTTCGTGTTCTTGTGCTCACATGGATTCATCTTGAAGAAGCAGGTGCATGTCCTGCAGTGATCATGCATTGAAATTGAGGCATTTGAAATGGAGAATCTCCGAAGCTCGGGATAAAGAGTTAGCACATACCTTTGCTCGAGAGAAGTGTGGCTTGATACGAGGCTTTAAGATGGTTTAGAGAGTGGGCTTTAGATTTCAAAACAAATTTTAGGATGAGAATTTTTTGCAAAGTTGGATCCAATAAGTATTGAATTTAATTTAGGAATGTTTCATGAATGATTTGGAAAAATTTTGAAGTGGTTTGGGCTTGAATTGGGTTAGTTTGGCGGACATATTTTGGTAAATGGACGATGTAGGTGAAGTGGGCTAACTTGGGCCAATGTTGGGCTAGGGTTGAAATTGATGTAAAATAAATATTGGGAAATGTTTATGGGAGTGTTTCAAAGAGGTTTGACTTTGGTTGGGTTTTGATTTTGGGGTTTGGGCTTATTTGGGTTAGGTTTGGGTTTAGGTCGAAATTAGGCTTTTTGGCTTTGGGTTGAATTTGGTGAGTTTGGGTCTAAATTTTGTGTAAATCATGTTAGTGTTTTGTTTTGTGGGGATGTTAGGAAGGTTTAGAAAAGGTTTGGGGTTAATTGGAGTTGAGTTGGGTTGGTTTGGGTTAGGTTTGGGTCATGGGTCCAAATTGGGCTTTAAGACGGGAAGTGAAATTGGATTCAAATGTCAATCAAATTGGACTTGGATCTGGTCTAGATTGGTGTTGGGAATGTTAAATTGAAGTTTAGAATTGAATTGGACCAGATTTTGGTCAATTGGGTAGGTTTGGCTTGACATTGGGTTCACTCGGGGTTAAATGGGTCAAATTGCGGGTTTTGACAAAAGTGGGGTAAATTGACAAAATTGACAAATAGTGTAGTTTAAAAAAATGAAATTGGAATATTTGGGAATTTTGGAATTTTTGGGAATTTTTGAATTTTTGGATTTTTGGAGTCAGAGAATTATTTTTAGATTATTTGGAGGGTATTAGGTATTTTTAAAATTTTTGGTATTTTTGTCTATGGGTGATCAACTTGATTGGAGAGGAAATTTTCAAGGTTAATTTTAGGGAATTTTGGGTGATTTGAAATTTGAAAAATTTGGGTAATTTCGAGGCTTTGGGTAGCTAGGCGGGTGTAGGATAAAGTTAAAATTGAAAATTGCAAAACATGGTCAGGTAATTGTAGTGGAATGAAACTATTTTGGTTGAGCCATGAAGCCATATCAAGCCCACATGAGCCATGAAGGGACTCGTTTAGGCATCCTTATGTTGTTCTTTAACCCTCTTGCTTGAGGGCGGGAGTTAGAATTGTCAATGTGAATCACCTTCATGAGTCGGGAGGTCAAGTTAGGTATGGGTGTGTTTTTAGGATGTGTGTGAAAGTGTAGTTTATAGGTGTTGTATGTGTGTCAGTCGGCCCTTCACCGGACCGGGCCTTTGAGACGTCCTAGGCAAAGAGTCACATGGGAACTAAAATCCTTTAAACACGTTTGATTCGACCTACAGGTGATTAGGGGTCTACGGTCGAGTTTGTGGAATTTGTAGGGAGTTAAGAAGTGGTTTGAATTTCTAGGTGGTGGGTCCCGATTCTAATCCTCCCAAGACGGTCGAAAGGAAAAGCTAGGCTAGATCACGAAATCTTGAAGAGAAAGAAGACATCATTAAAAATGAGGTCGTAGTGGATTTGATAAGTGTGGTGGTGGCCAGACACACCGCGCGTGTGGTGTTGACCGAAGCGATCCAACAAAACCAACACAAAAGTCAAGTGACAAACTTAGGACGAGTAGAAGAGTTTTCGGCTGGGGAGTGTCGAGTATATCTACGAGGCTGGATATCACGAAGACTCTCGGCGGGAAAGGGAAGGAGGTGAATCCCCAATCACATGATGCAGGGAATTTTAATTTAGATTTTATTTTGTTTCGAGTTTAAGTTTTGATGTGTAAGTTTAGATTTTAGCTTGAGTTTTAATTTAAATTGAAGTTTTGTGAAATTAATTTGAAGGGGATTCGAACTTGAAATGAAAATTGGAATTTTGTGGTTTTAGATGTAACATCTTGACCTCGAAAAATTGACGATCGGATTAGATGTTATGAGGAGAGATCTCGGAAGCATTGCGGTATTGGATGGAATCCTTCTTCTCAGAGTTTGATTTTGATGTATTTCATTGCGATAGGAAAGAATTCTAAAGCAATGCGATCTTGGATCTAAAATCCTCGAAGCCCAAGTTTGAGTTTCGATGTATTTCATCGCAATAGGGAAAGAATCCTAAAGTAATGTAGTCTCGGATGTAAAATCCTCAGCCCCAAGAATTTGAATTTGATGTATTTCATTGCGATAGGGAAAGAATCCTAAAACGATGCGGTCTCGGACGTAAAATCCTCGAGCCACAAAGTTTGATTTTGTTGTATTTCATTGCGATAGAGAAAGAATCCTAAAGCAATGCAGTCTCGGATGTAAAATCCTCAACCCCCAAAGTTTGATTTTGATGTATTTCATTGCGATAGGGAAAGAATCCTAAAGAAATGCAGTCTCGGATGTAAAATCATCGGCCACAAAAGTTTGATTTGATGCTTATTTCATTGCAATAGGGAAAGAATCCTAAAACGATACGGTCTCGGATGTAAATCCTCAACCCCAACGAAAATTTGAATTTGGTGTATTTCATTGAGATGGGAAAGAATCCTAAAGCAATGCGGTTTCGGATGTAAAATCCTCAACCCAAAGAATTTGAATTTGATGTATTTCATTCTGATAGGAAAGATCTTTAGGCGGTACGGTTTCGGATATCGTCCTCGGCCAGGGATTTTAGTTTTGATGTATTTCATTGCGATAGGGAAAGAATCATAAAGCAATGCGGTTTGGATGTAAATCCTCAACCCCAGAATTTGAATTTGATGTATTTCATTACTTGACTAGGGAAAGAATCCTAGTGATACAGTCTCGAATGTAAAATCTCGACCCTGAGAATTTGATTTTGTTGTATTTCGTTGCGATAGGGAAAGAATCCTAAAGCAATGCGGTTTCGGATGTAAAATCCTCGGCCCCAAAGTATTTGATTTTGTTGTATTTCATTGCGATAGGGAAATAATGCAAACGATGGGTTTGGATGTAAAATCCTCGACTGAAAATTTGATTTTGATGTATTTCATTGCGGTAGGGAAAGAAGTCTAGCGAATGCGGTTTGAATGTAAAATCCTCAACTCCAAAAGTTTGATTTTGATGTATTTCAATTCTATAGGGAAAGAATCTAAAACGAAATGCGATTTCCAGAGATGTAAAATACTCGGCCAGAAATTTGATTTTGAATGTGTGATGATTTTGCAGATTTGTAGTGTTGATTTGAAAAGTGTGGAATTTTGGTGTTTCAAGAAATTCATGAAAGTTGAAAATTTTTTTTTTGGAAAGAAATAAATTAAAGTTGGAGCATGTGGATGTTACATATCCCATTCAAAGAGTTGATTGAGGATTCTTTGGTTTGGATTAAGATATAATTCCTTGCCACTAGATTCGGAGGGGGAAATCGAGCATAAGAGTGGCTCCATGTCGAAATGGAATCGACCGCTTCCATCCCGGATAAAGGAGAGAAGCCGAAAAAGATTGGATTTCATATTTGGAAGATTGAGTTTAAATTTGATTGAGATTTGATTTGAGATCTGGAAGGTTGAATTTGAATTTTGATTGAGATTTGATTTGAAATTTAGAAAGTTGAATTTGAATTTTGATTGAATTGATTTGAAATTTATGTTCATTTTGTTTGTCTTTTAACGATTCAAATTTATTTTATCCTGTTCATTTAATGTTCATGTGAATTTGGTGTTCATCATTTTTTTTAGATTTTAAGGAAAGTTTTCTTTTATTCTTTTTTTTTTTGTTTTTTTCGTTTCTTTGTTCGAAGTTCATTTAACTTTAATGGCGTTTCTCGATTGACTTACCTGAGGTGAAATTTGAAAATGTGACACGGTCACTTTCATTCCAATCATGTTGAAGATACATCATACATCTCGATCTGGAATACATCTCATATAATCAATATAGACTTCAGAAACGGACTATGTATGATCTTTGTCGATCCATCCAAAAAGGTATACGTCGAAAATCCATGTACGAATAGTGAGGTACATAATTAATGCTGCTGTAGTATCCTTGGCAGGTGCATGTGGATGTACGTTGGAGGTGTGATATTTTCCATGTAACTCACGGCTACGTAGGCAGGCTCTGTAGCTCAGTCTGAAAATTTGGAAGTGGTAAAGGTGCTCACTGTCATCCATCCTTGAAAGTAGCGAGGATCCGCTTCATTGGTACTCTGGTATGCAATGTTTAGCGACATCGTTGCTCCGTTGCCCTTTAGTATCGTGACGGAACCTACCCGGTAATGGTATCTTTGCGGTCCTCGGAACTCTAGGCTGTATACGGAGTCAGTCACGAACATGATATTACACTCGTTCGGAAAAAACTATGCGAAAGGTTTGACAAAGTCGTGGTGATCTATGTGCGGGGGTATGCGGTCACCTGCTTGTAAATGTTAATGATGCTTGTTAGGTATGCAATCTGCCGGCGGTACCCTGCATGTTATCATTCTCTTTACCATCCTTTTGATGACTAATGGCATTGGATCTACCTTGCCATGACGGAGTATTCCCGGTGGGTTTCCCTTCCTTTGTCTTCTGCGGTGTAGCAGCATCCACATTGTATTGTAATTCTACCTTTTCCACGGCATCCATCTCCGGGGTTCGAGTAAGTGTTTTCTCTTAGGCGGCCCGCTCGGCCATTCTTTTCAAATCTGGATGCGGTCACGATTTATTGTTTTTCGTATTACGAGAACACATACGTATGTAGCTCGAGACCTTCTAGTATATTGATCCTCTTTGCCTACGATTCTCTAAGTATTCAAAAGTTTTCTTCTCGACATTCTGCATTCTTTCTAGCTTGTATTGGAATAATCTACAAATGGTGAGGCAGTGACGTATTGTGGGATATATGGCTCGATCCCTTCACGTTCTCACCGCATACCTCGGCTCCTCGGGGATGGTCCTCCGTCGGGACATCCTCGGGGGTTGCTCTGCAACAAGGTTATGCATTACTTGGTGACTTTATGCAGTGGCGTTGTAGCCTTCCTTCTTACGTTCTTCTTAAGATTTCTGGTCTCTTGTTATCACGGGTGGCCTCCTTCCTTCGGGTACTGGTGAGCTGGCGTCCTTGAAGTATATGCGGCGCGGTAACTTAGCTTGCCTCGTCGCGCGTTATTTGCTAGTTTAGTTAACATCTTGCGGATACGGCGATTTTATTTCTTCGTTGAGTTGTTGTGAGTAGCTCTTCGTACTTCTGAATTTACGTAGGCGCGGCCCGGCCCGACAAACACATACAACGTAGCGACTAGGACTTGATTCTCTTATCTTCTTCGGTGTTTGTCTTCCTTTTCTTGCTTACGGGATTGGTGGCTTGGGCCACTGACTTTCATTCTTGTACGTGGGCGAGTTCTTCTCGATCCAGCGGGACCCGAGTCACTTTCCTCATATTGCGAGCCCTCTTTGGTCCGCAGAAGTCGAGTCAATCTCTATTATCGCTCCATCTTTCACCCTCTTTCGTCGAGTGCAAGGTTTACGCCATTTCTAAAGTTAGGGACCAACCGCCGTTCGACATTTCCACGAAAAGACAAGGAAAGGATCGGGGGCTGTACTAAGAGCAGAACATTAAGAAAATGTTTATTAAAGACAATTTTTTTTATTACTTTTTGTATTTTTAAATTTAACGGGAATGAAGTGGGATAAGATCGGGAAAGAGATTTTGATATGGAAGAAAACAAGGAAAACTTTATTATCATGATTTTATTTATTTTAGCACATTTTTTATTATTTTTTGGGTTCGGACCCAGTCATAAGTAACTACTTCGCCGATGCTTCTAGGGATGAAGAATTCATTCCTTCGAAACATCGGAAGCGTAATACTTCTTGAAGTATAATTAGTGTCGGAAGCGCTATGTCGTTCTCCTTGGCAATTCACTAGGTTGGTGGAGCCTCACGAGTATACTACTTCAACCCTGAATGGCCCTTCCCAAGTGGGTTCAAATTTCCTCCTATCTTGCGATGTGCAATAATATGTCTTTTGAAAACGAGAACTAAGTCACCAACTTTGAAGGTTCTTGGGCGGACAGTCTGTCATGGGCTTGAACCATCTTAGCTTAGTATAGTTAAAGTGCAACTGTGACTGTAACGAGTCTTTTCCCTTCCGGGCTTTTCTAATTCCTCAGTCGTAATTTGGCATTCTCTTCCGTCGTGATTTTGTTTTTGCAAGCGCAATCTGGAGTGAAGGAAGAAATTTGGACCTAAAAAAGGTAACATTGCCTCGACATGCAACGGAGCGTAAGGTGTAGCTTAATTAGGGTGAGGATGTAGGTGAGCCCATAAGGCTTCTAACAACTTCTCGTGCCAATTTCTCTTATTATCTCTTCAAAGTTTTTCTTTAAAATTTGAACGAGAGTTTTATTAAAAGCCTCGACGGGCCGTTTGCTCTTTGGAGTAGTAAATTGTTGAATATCGTAGGTCGGTCCCGTGTCTCTTGACAAAATTGTTGATTTGTCGCACGAGATGCGCCGACCCATTATACGAGATGATCTGCTTGTGACAGCTCCGAAACGGTAGATGACGGTTCTTGAAAAATTGTAGCACGTGGTGTGCTTTCACTTCTCTGGTGGGCTGCCTGCGACGGAAAAGTAATCTGTAGCCGCAAGAATGAAGCGATGTCCTTTTGAAGTGGTGGTTCTGTGGACCCACATGTCACATTTGACATTTAAATGGCCGGCCGCATTGTCGGATGTAACACATTCGGAGGTTGGTGTAGAACCAATCGGTGCACTTGGCATTGGTGACGGCTCTTGTGATTTTCATGCGGTCGGTCATCATCGAGGGCCGAAGTACCCTAGTCTTTTTAATTTTCATTTTCATCTTCGGACCCGCGTGAGCGCCACGAGAGTCTGAATGCACCTCTTTAACAATTTCGGGCCTCGGACAGCTTAGGCACCTTAGCCGCATTTGATCGAAAGACCTTACGTATAACGTGTTGTTTATTAGTGCGTAGGACGAGTTCTTTCTTGATACGATTGGTAGCGACCTATCGTCTGGTTGTTTTCTGTTCACGGAGTAGTCTAATGTCATTTGTCCTTGATCTTGTGTTTTTGTCCACTCTTTGCTTGATTCTTTTTCTTTTCGGTTGTGTATTGTGTGTATGTGTTTGTGATAGGACTGACGTCAGGTGACCGATACTTCAGTTTGATTCATCTTCTCGAAACGGCAAATTCTTTTGCGAGGCGAGCTAACGCAAATGCTAAAGCATTTTCTTTTTACGGGAATTTTGTAGATCGTCGCATTCGAATCTATTTTAACAATTTAGCCTTGGTATCTTGGAAGTATTGTTCGAGTCTTGGTTTTAAAATTAAATGCTTGTCCGTGATCTGTTGAATGATTAGCTGCAGAGATCCCGAGAAGATGTTGATGTACGGTATCCTCGATTTGAATAGTTAATTCCGAGTCTTTTGTTATGAAGGCCATTATTACCTTCATTGTTTGTACACGGCTCTGTCGAAGTGGTAGGAGTATCTTAACATCCCCTGTTCGGTCGTATAAAGATTAATCGATCCCTGCCTTCTCGGGCACTATCACTTAAGATTCTTCGTCTTTGTGTCTTTGAAGATGCTCAAGTTGGAAATATAATTCCAGCGTCGATCATCGGGGTCTTCGCTCACTATTTGTTCATCAGCCGTCAGTATTGGAGGAGATTTTGCGTGAAGAAGAGGAGTCATTGTTGCAGAGGAAGTCTGCTAAAGGAACTTGTCCCTTTACGGCACGAAGAGCCTGAGGGTATATCGAATTGCAATATCATTGAGACATGGCAAGTGTTGCCGAGAAGCGTTGGACGAGTGCTCAAAATTAATTGCAATGGATTAAATTTCGAGATTAGGTTGACCTTATGAGAAAGCATGTAGTGCACGAGCTTTTGAGTAGCGAAGATCGAGCCCAGGCTCATGCCCTTTAATTGCCAGGATGCCTTATTTCCGTCGGAAGTGTGACGGCTTAGAGTGAAGTAAGAGAGCATTTTCTTTACCCTCGTCATTGACACAGGCTAACGGGCTGAAAGTCGTCTAAAGCCTTGTTATAAAAATTACCGGCGGATACATCGAGATTGGGGCTGCTAAGACGGGAGATTAATACGTTAATGTGCTTAATGTCCTCGAAGGCCTTCGGCATTTTGGTATCAAATTTGGCGTCCTTTTAACTAATGCGAAAGGTGACACCTACGACAAGTTTGAGATAAAGCGTCGAAGATATGCCGGCTTCCTTAGATCGTAGGTTTGCTTTAAGGTTTTTGGGAGCGGCATTTCTAAGATAACTTTAATCTTCCGGTCGTTCAATTCCATGATGTCGGACCCAGTGAAGATCTAAGAATTTCCGGAGGTGACGGCAAGCCATTTTTAAAAGGGATTCATCTGGGATTAAATTATGTCTTAATCGTTCGAAAGCAATTCTCGATATATAGAGTGGTGTCCTTTACTTTAACAGTGACCACATCGTCCACGTAGCATTCGACTTGATTATGGATGAGATCATCAAAAATTCATATCATCGCTCTCGGGTTTGTTGCTCCTCGTTCTTGGTCTGAATGGCATCAACATTGTAGCAATATACTCCAATCAAGCGTTCGAATGCAGTAAGTTTTTCATCTTAGGAGCCATTTTATCGGGTGTATCTGAAGATCCATCCATGAATGAAATATTTCATGTGTCGAAGCAATGCCGATCATTAGTTACGGGATCGGTAAAGGGAATTCATCTTTTGGACATGCCTTGTTCAATCTACGAAATCCACACAGTCGATCGGCCATTCTTCTTCCTAAGCGAGCACATTGGCTAACCAAGTTGGGTATTGTTCTTCGGGTAAATTTGGCGTGTTAGCTTTTAACCGAGTATGACTTGTTGTTCAGTTCTAGACGCATTCTTTTGGGACCTTGTCGATTGGGACGAGAAGTAGGATCCATCTTTACTTATGGAATTGCCGACACCTGGGTAATCTGGCATCTCATCGTAGTTCCGAAGCGAAAACGAGTCTTTAAATTCCATTAATAACTTGATTATTTCTTCGGAGTCTTCTTTATTGGTAGGAGCTATAGGTAGGTCTAGGCTCTTCGCTAGTACCTAAGTTAACTTAGTTAACTCATCCCAAATTGCAGATTTAATCTCTTCTTCAAATTCGGGCAGACGTCTCCGATTGTAAATCTTGAATTCTTACGTAGTTTCCATGCGAGTTTTCATTGTTCCTTGAAGTGACAACCAAAGCGGGTATACGTGTGAATTTCTTGTCCCGAATCCGAGACTATGCTTTGAATTGGGTGGACGGCCGGGTTATTCCATAATTTTCAAAATGTTGTGATTGACCTTTTGTCCATTGTCGAGGTAAGAAACCACGGCTTGAATTAAATTTTGAACACGGGGAGAGTACCACTCAAAAAGGTAATTCAAGTGAATTCGATGAAGTGACATCTTGGAATTGTACATTATTTTTCCAGTCTTGGAGGAAGGAGCACCACGGTAGAATTTGATTGGCTTTGCACCACCGCTATGTACCTCTTTGACCACCATACCCTCGATCTTATTAGGAATGGATCGGGGTCGGGTCATAGTATGCATAGTGGTTAATCTTCTCGTACATCGATTTATATTCTTCATTCTTTTCATCTTCGAGGCGGGATCTGAATTGCGGCTTCTTCAGGCTTATTGTGTTGCTTCTTCTTGTTTCTTTTTCTTCTTCGAGAACTATCTTCCCCGATCGACATTGATGGTGGTTCCTCACTCCATTGTCACACGTCTACGCACGACCTCGTCCCGCCCTCGACCTCGGATGCGAGTTGTGGAGAAACCTTCGCCATCTCGGCAGCAAGGGAGTGGTGGTGTTAGATGAACTTAGGTTCTTTACATCTTAAATTTCCTTTGCTTCATTCGTTATGGTATCTGGAGAAAATTTTTCTTCGGAGGTGCATAATAAGGCTGCATCTTCATGGATTCCAATTTCATGTACGGAGAATGGTTGTAAGTCACCTTTGATGCCTTTGTTCCCCTCCATCGTAGTATTTGATGCCTTGGTGTAGGGATGGTACCATCTGTTTTTCTGTATCCATAGTGGGCCGATGAACGTTGAATGACGTTTCGAACTGATTATGTGAAATTTTGCGGTTGTCTTTGCTAGTCACCGGTTTTCATTAGCGGTGTTATTGATCCGAGGGCTCTTTCTCCTTTACGGTTGAATCCTCTTAATAACATTTTGTGCGCTTCAAGCTCGCGAGCATCAGAATTTCCAAATATGCTAGCGTTCGAAGATTCATTATGTTGATTGATGCTCCTGGATCCTGTCTCTGGAGAGTGTAAACTTCCTTATTGTAGCTTGAAATGTACAACGGTCGGTTGTGGTTTTGGCATCCCCAGTAGTAGGTCATTGTAGAATGAAGGTGACTGTGTTGTTCCTTTTAACGAACAAACCTCATCTAAAGGAATATAGGCCATTTGAGCTAAACGGAAACTTCCGGATCGAGTAGGAGCCTTGATCGAGCTTCTCTCATCTCCTTTGATAAGATGAGAGCGTCGTGAATGCTCGGTTTGGCTGGTAGTTTCCTAAGATGGGCTAGCACGTTGTAGTCCTTTATTTTCATGTGTCTCGATTTCTTCCCGAACGGGTATTTCTTATTTTACCGGGGTTGGTTCTTCTTTGAACAACCACACCTTTCCTTTGTCTTTGGACCCATTCTCGGAGGTAGAACTCTTCCACTTCAAGTTGACTTCGTGATTTCTTCTGAATCTAGTATTGAGTTTGCTAGTGTCTCCTCTTGAATCGGAATGACGAGGTTCTTGGATTAGCTTCGGAGTCGAGCTCCCAACTTTCTATTGTATTTGGAGCTCCTCGAAACTACTGATGATTCTTCCTTGTTGAACTCTCGTAGCCTCCTTGGTGGATGTCTTCTTTGTCATTGTGGCCATTGATTGTATGATTTGAGAATTGTATTTGTATTGGAATCGATGTCAGTTGTCACTAGTTACGTAATCGTTAGAAGCCGGTCAAAACGTAGCCAGTCAACAGTGTATACCTTAGACTTAGAATAACCTTGAAATTGGTAACACATGAGGGAATTTTTGTCCATGGGTGATAACCATATAAAATCTTATAATACACCCACATTTTTAGTGTAGTTTCTTATGTTAGAAATTGAAAATAAGGAGGTGAAATGTAAGTAGAAAGGAGATCGAACTAACCTTAGTTATTGTTTATTTATGAATATGTGAGTCTATGTATTGGAGTTTGTGTGTCTATATTTGTGAGTCAAGTTGAATGAGTCATTGGATATGACAAAACTTATCTCAATATTTTAAACTTGCTAGCATCTAGTAATTCCTTTATAAAGTTTAAAATGTGTTCCTGTTTAATTTTCAGTTTATACATGTTCTACTATTTAAAATGCCTTTATAGTGTTATGTCAAGAATGTTTAGGATAGATTTACTTTCTACTGCAATGTTCTACTATATGTTATTTGTTAATATTTTTTTAAGGATGTGTAGTAAATTGTAAAAGTGATCTTTCCCTGCCGATTATTTTTGTACTTCATTTTTACACATTCTTGAGCTTAAGTTTGGGGGTAAAAGAAAAAGTGTTTCAAATTTAAACCTTACTTGTTTTCAAAATTAATAAAATAAATTTGTATTTTATTTCTATTGATTATTGTTATGTGGAGTCACCTTAAGGATGTTAGAATTTTAAGTATAGAAATAGAGTAGGAATACTTAGTTGATATTTTTAGTGAAATGGGTGAACCTAGAGTTAAGGATATTTATTATAGAACTTGGGAAAATGAATAACTATCTTTAGTAATGGATCGTCGAACTTTATATATGCAAGAATGCATAAACTCAATTTTATATATGTTTATAATGATTTTGTAAAGTCCGAACTCTCAACGCAAGTATACGTATCGTATCAAGTAATACAGGGCTCTAATGCAGTCCTGGTTATCGATCCCACAGGGAAGTTCGAAGTATAAGAAAGCATTTCACAATATATATAATATAGTACTGAAATCCAATACTTAAATTGCACTTAAAATTTACTACTTACTTCTACTACCACAATGCAGAAAATAGTAACAATTAATTTAAGCTACACTTACTTCTAACAACTTTAAAAATAGAATTAACCAGCAGATACACTAAACTATATATTTGAAAGGTTTTTTTGATATATGAGAAAAGTATCTTTCCTCTTGCAATGAGAATGTAATGTGTGGATTGATATTGAATAATTATCTAAGTTATTGTGCCGAATAGGAGCATAGATGATTCTTTACCCTTAGAAGAGTACCCCTCCTCTAAGCATGAAAAGAACATTGACATATCCTAAGTTTAGTTACTAAATCTAAGGCTAGGCTGGGAGGATACCGGCTGTCACTTCGGAGCTCCCACTTACCCTTCACCCGAAGGCTAACCTTTGATATTTAGACTAATATTAGATTCAATTTGGGATTTTCAGCCTGTCACCCTGAAATCTCCACATTGAAGCATCAAAACACATTTCCCTATTTATTTGCACTCAATTCCCATGAACTACGCAAATCATCCATGAAAATTGAATGGATCTTTCATTATTGTTGTAGGACATTAAATCCTTTCAGAATTAATGTTCAACAACATATTTTAATATTTCAATTGGCCAAATCGAAATGTAAATTAAGTTTGAAATGAAAAACCATCACAATTTCTTCAATACATTAAAAATACATCAAATCCACATCAATCCATCACCACATATCTATGCAAGAAGAAAGACAAAGGAGACTACTCAGAATTCATGAAGAATATACAATAAAACATGGATTTTATATATATAAGAAAAGTCATACAAACCACAAAAAAAAATACAACTTATCTCTTTTTCTTCCCCAATGCAATTCCATTGATGTTCCTTTGAATCATTTTCTCTCTTCTTTACAACACTTGATTATCTCTTTAGAATGGAAAGGAAGAAGCAATCTCTCACTTTACTTCTTCTCTTTCACTCCTTAGAGAAGAATTTCTCTCAAATCCTCACTTCTACATACTCTTTTCCTAAACCCTAACACTTAACACACACTAAAACTACACTAGAACCACTGAAGAAGTACACAATTTTCATCCAAAAACAGTTACTTATAAGATAGGGACAAAATCCCAAGAGTTTCCATAGGCATCCCTTCAAAAAGTCACCAAAACTCTTCAAATTTAAATTCCACCGACTTCTTGTTGACCTCATTTTTGGTGAGCTATTTTCTCTCCTCTTAGTGCTTAGGATCTAGCCATAGGACTTCTCCTTGATTGTCCTAGAAGACTAGAAGTGGAACCTACCATTTAGAAATTCAAACCAATTACTTACTCTCTTTGGAATCTTACGTAGATGGTCATCAACCTCCAAGTCACTTGGAAGGTTGGGACCAATGTGTAAGAAAACAATGATGAATTCCTATAGGATGTTCAAGCCTTAGGACTGCCCTGGGTGGCCTGGTTTTCATGAGGTCTAGCCGGCACACACTGCACTCGTACACCCATCCTAAACCTTGAACCATCCCTACCCAATCTTGACTCCTGGTTCATTGGAGCACTCATTTGGTTAAGTCCAAACCTCTAGCTCCTTGGCTAAGAGGGTTAGGAACAACATATGAGATGTTCAAAATGAACACCTTTTTGGTCCATGGCTCACTCTAAGCTTCTTCAATCCCTTAACCTTAACCTGATTCCAACTTTGACAAAATTCTTGGTTTTGACATTGGGTCCTTAAGCCTACCTAAAATTACCTGAATTGCGCCTACAACCACCAAACTCTTTAAAATTTTTCAAAAATTACCCAAAATTCCCAAAAATCCTAAAAAATTATTTTAAATAATTCCCACCTCTTAAATCCACCAAAATACCCCAATACCCTCCAAATAACCTCCAAATACCCTAAATACCATTTTGGCCTAAAATTTCAAAAATTCCAAAAATTCCAAAAAAATTCCAGAAAATCCTAAATATTCTCAATTTCATTTTTTCTAACTACACCATAACCTAAATTTGCCAATTTAATTTAAATTTATTAAAATCCCCAATTTGACCCATTTTTTAATCTAAATGGACCCAATGTCAAACCAAATTAACCCATTTGACCTAAATTTTGCCCAATTTCAATTCTAAATTTTAATTCAACATCCCCAAAGTCAATCCAAACCAAATACAAGCCCAAATTAATTCACATTTGAGTTCAATTTCATTTGAAATTCAAAATCCCCAATTTTGCCAATTTAAATTCAAAATCCTCAATTACCCTAATGTCAACCAATTCTACCCAAATTTCAATCCTAAACCTTCCATGGAACTTACATGAAACCCATGAAACATACAATTATCCCAATTTAAGCCTAAGCTTAGCCTAAATCCACTTAAAATCCATGAATACCTCATTTTAACACAAATTGGACACATGCCTTAAATCTACTAAATTGATTGGCTTAAGCCTAAAATTTCCTCCCAATTGATGTTGGGAACTCTTCAATACATCCCCCTAAACCATTTGAAACTTTCAATTAGGTCTAACCAACTTGGGCCCAAGTTGACCCAACCTTGCTCAAATTAACCAAAATCTTAAAAGCCATCAAATTAACCTATCAATTAAACTGAAAACCTCTCCATGTCTTCATGAAAGTTCTTCATGACAATCATTACACAATGTTTCTTAAGGCACTTGAACCCAAATTAAACCCAAACCC
Organism: Papilionanthe hookeriana x Papilionanthe teres; assembly: GCA_022702705.1. NCBI lineage: Eukaryota > Viridiplantae > Streptophyta > Magnoliopsida > Asparagales > Orchidaceae > Papilionanthe > Papilionanthe hookeriana x Papilionanthe teres. Next base: position 8,948,608 of record CM040432.1, on the reverse strand, counting down.
AAGTTAGCCCAACTTAAACCCAAGTGAACCAATTTAAACCTATGACCAAACCTAACCAATTTAAACCAAATGTGGCTAAACCAACCTTTCCACAGCCACCATTTGAACCCTATGAACCACCCTAGATGCACCTAGCCCAAACTAAGTGAGTCATGGACTAAAGGTCCCTCATTTTAAGGGATCTCTTCTCTTTTGCCTTACCCTAAAAACTCCCCACAACTGACTAATCACAATTAAACCTTCCCCTAGCTCACATGACCTGAGGCCCAGCTCCCTTGTCCTTGCTGGTTGGCCTAGTCACCAGAGGGAACCAAAATTGAGAGCCACCTCTAAGCTAAATACACCCAAACTCCACCAATTGGCCAGCTCAGCCCAAATTGCCACTGGAGCCTCTCTGCCCTCCACTAAGTAATTAAATCAAACCCTCAATTGAGCCCTAGCTCAGCCATATGGCCCTGGCCATATAAACACCATTTATCGGCTGTAAGATGGTTGTTGCACGCTGTTGAAATTTTCTCACAGAAACCCTTCCAATTTGTTCCCAGAGCTCCTCCCAGCCAAGAGAAGCTCAGCCCCACTATTTTCCTGCCCTAATTCCCACTGGTTGAGCTCAATTTGAGAGCTCAATCTCAGGCCAGAAAACAGGACATCCCTGAAATCTCCACAGAAACCAAATTAAACTCACCCACACCTTCACTAGAGGTAGAGAAGAAGTTCCCCAGTGAAAGCCCCCTCACCAGGCCACCCATTTGTTATATCAGCTAGAGCTCCAAATCAAACTTGGACAAAGTCGTACCTAGACGATTCACTAGCGCTTGAGGCTTCATCCTTAGGCTTCTCCAGCTCCAACGAACGTACCAATCAACTCTAATCGAAGCATCACTTCTCAGAGCAAAGGTATTGGACTCTCCATTACCCCGAGCTTCCATGAATTCTCTATTTTGTTCTTCTTGATTTCAATGCGTGTTATCCATATGGATAGACTCCTCTAGGATAGATGAGCATGTAGGACCAAACCGCACTTGATTTGGTTAAGTATCGAGCGAGATATTAGGTCTAGAATGTGGAGGGTTCTCGGCTCACACCAGTTGGGATGATGACGCGAGGTCGTTGGATGGTGTGTGTACCGGATGAATGGCCCAGATCACGCCGGATTAGGAGATGGGATGAGACCACGGATCCACGTGGCGTTGAGGTGGATGACATCACTGAATCAAAAGAAGACGTGTGGAGCTTCGGAGCTGCCGTAGGTTTTCGTGGCATCGCGTCACTTAAGTAGGAAATTACCTATTTTTTGAATTAATTAAATACCTAGAACTTTAAAAATCTAAATCTTTGCATAGAAAAATCACAAAAATAATTTAAAAATACCCTCTTACTCAGTGAACGGAGGAGAACAATGTGAAAAAAAATAAGTTATTTTGTTGAGTATTTCATTTTTAATTAATTAAACACTGAACTGAGTACTTTGATTCTTCGCTCACATACACAATTCACAATGGCATGAGACCATAGGGCTTTTGTAGTCTCTGACCTTGGAAACACTCCCTGAATTTTCTAAGGTCAGAGGCTATGTCTATGGCAAGTTATCTATTTTTCAAAATTTTATGCCTGTTTTGGTGTTTTAATTCCAATAATTAGCCTAGTGTTTGGAAAATTTTAAGAAAATTAGGATATGTTCCTTATGACCAGAGGAACTCAAGGAAATTATTTCATGAATTAAAACATTAAAAACAAACCTAATTGGCTACTTAACCTAAAATCAACCTTGAATTAATTAAGGCAAACTAAAAATCAAAATAATTTAAAATCAATTCTCCACTATTCCATAGGATAATAGGAACCCCCACAAAAAGTTTGAAACTAATTGAAATTGCTTTGGCCCACTAAATGGATTTGCTAAGTAACTTAACCATTTTGAAAATTAAAAAATTCATAAAACTCAAAATATATTTAAAAATTTCACCAAATTGATTTTGACGTCTCTCTGGTATCAGAGGAGTCTAAGAAACTTAAAATTAAATTTTTCCTAAAAACTTCATTTATAACCTAATTTTGGATATTTTAATAATTAAAAATTATAAAAATCATAAAAATACTAAAATTCATAAAAATTTTATATTTGGTCCCCTGATCACTTAGGAACCAACCAAATATTTTTCCTAAGTCCCAAAATAAAGATGTTGAATTTTAAAGGCTTAAGGAAATTTTTTTAATATTAAAAAAGAATTTTCCAACATTTTCACTAAAATAATTCTAAAAATTCAAAGAAAAATAAAAAAAAATATAAAATTTGTTTATCTAAGTTCCTTGGGATCAAAGAGATTTAAGAAAAACACAAAACTTAATTTTCAACTTTAATTTTATTTTATAATTAAGTAATACTCCACAACTTAAAATAATTATAATAAATAAAATATAATTCAAAAAATCACTAAAATTGGTCATCTGGTCAGTAGAAACCTCTCATAATTTTCTTAAGGACAGAAACTTCTTCTTGGTCATGTTATTGAATGTTCATTAAAAATCCTTATTTTCCATGAAAATAATTATGTAAATTAAATTAAAAATTGAAAAATAACATTTTGTCCTCTAATGTCTTAATTAAAATGTAGGTGAGGTGACATAAAAAATTGAAGTTCATTTGAGCTTGATTTGATGAATTATGAGATTAATAAGCTTAAGAGGGCATTAAGGTAATTAAAATGCTTTAACCTTAATTAATCTTTAGGCTTAACTAAAGGGAGGGTAAATCTTTGATCCTAACTTTATTTTGGATGATTGTAACATAGGGAATTTAAGTGGTAGAAACTTATTAATCCACCTTAAACATTAAAGAAGAAACATTAATTAAATCACATGAAATTTGGAAGATTAATTAATTAAAGCTTGAATTATTAAGGTTAAGGAATGTTGAATGTAGGAAGATTCTAATCCTTTAAATTGAGCCCCTAATCAATAGTTTGATCAAACATTATTTAAATATCAATTAATGGAACTCAAAGACGACAAGGAAACTAATAAAGAAAAGATAATCTAAAAATTTTTATAATTAAACTAAAAGCTTGAAACACTAAAATCAATTCAAATTAAAACAAACATAAAATGTCAAGACTAATTTGAAGTTATTTGAAACTTAGATTAAAATAAATTTAAAACATTAAAGTTAATTTAGAACAATTTATAATTAAAAGATTATAATCAAAATTAAATCAGTTTAAAATATTCAAAATGAACCTAAAAAGTTCAGACTATTTGAAATAGTAAAATTTAACTGGATTAAATAATTTGAACACTTTTCCAACTTAAAATGATTAAAAACACCTAAAAGATCAACTAAAATTTCTTAACTAAATCACTTTAAACCATCAACTCAAACTTTAAATTAAAAAACGTTAAAATATTTAAGGAACTAATTTGCCCCTAAAGGCTTTCATTATCATAATTCTTAAATGAAGCATTAAATGAAAATATCACCTTACTCACAAGGATAATCAAACATCCTAATTCACTGAGCAAGAGCCAAAATTCAAACTATACCTAGGTGATTGATTCATCACCACAATGAAACTAACTGAACTCAAAATAATCCCTAAACTGTTTAAGAAGATGTTCATAATTCAATTCCGAGCACTTCTCTAACTTGATGGGTTGTTTTAAAAAGAACAGTGAGACCTCATTATTCTTTGGTGAAGAAAATCTTCCTTAACAAAACACAAGAACCTAGACGTCATAGGAATTGACTAGTAATAGGATTAGGATTTTGGTAGACAGCTAGAACCTTCCCTTAGTTTTACCTAGGTGCTTGTTACACAAATATATAAATGCCTTAACATGTGTTTTAAGTGCAAGTGAAAATGACGGGAATGCCCACCAGGTATGCATTTAAGTTTATTGCAATTTACATTTAGTAATTTATTAAATGTCTTACTTTCCTGTACTTATAAATGCATGAAAATGATTGAACCCAACATGTTTAAACAACTCAAAATTTAATCACCAACAAAAAAAAAAAATAAAACTACAATTACAACTAAATTAACACGTCTCGTTGGATGATCGGGAATCCCTCAGATGATGTAACCCACGTGTTGCTAACGAGATTTCCCACGGTCTAAGTGAAAGTGTGGAACTCATTCAGTTGAGTATATCAAATTCATTTAGACTAAGTTAATCCGATGAAAATAGCGGTGCCGGGATGACGGAGCCATGGGATCTTAATCGGTTCTGCTTAATCAACTTTAAGATTTGTTTTAAGTAAAACATTAAGTCATCTCAAATTTCAACCCTTCTAAACCAAAACACTTCTCTCATCTCTTGATTGCCACTTTCTAAAACTAAACCTCTGCAACAACAAGGAGCTTGGAGCACAGTGGGCAGTACGACCATCATCATCAGCAAAAATTGTGTCTTCATCAGCTTAACCTTTCCTTAGTTTAAATAACCAAGCCATAGAATTTCGAGGTAGTTTGCCTAGTGCAACATAAATCCTCAACTTTTGGTTAGGCATTTGCATAATCAATTTATGCAAATTAAGCCCTAACCGGTCTTAGGACTCTGAGGTGGTCGTTTGGTACGACATAAACCCTCACATCTTCGAGGCCATTTGCATGATTTTGTCATACAAATATAAGTCCTAATTAACTAAAATTGGCAGGATTGAAAGATTAAATAAACTCTCAAATTGAAGCCAAACAATAAGAAGTCGGGAAGTTACCAAAGTTCACTTTGGGTGACATCCCCTACTTCTCTTCCTTTGGACTCTTAAAAATAAACTGTTCCAAATTTGAGCTATTCCTTATTGAAATCTCCAAAATTCAATTATTTGAAAACCTTAAACTTTGAAATTCTTGAGAGCAAAACCACTAATCACTATCGAGAGTTTTCTTAAATGATTCTCGTCATTTAAGATGTAATTAACTATAGGGGCTTTCCCTTATAGGGAACTTTAAGAACCCAGGTAATATAAAACCTGCTTAATTCCTTTATATTAAGCAGGGGAACTTGCCGGCTTATAAAATTAGTTTGCAGACCAAACGGATCTCACAAATCTTCTAGTTTATTTAATCGAGCCCCATCATCAAGCAGTGTGTCTGTTCATCGGGATAGATACACGGTTTGTGATACGGTGCTCGTTTATATAAACTATTTGAGATGTGAGATCGGTTTGATTTCATATCTTAAAATTTTCAAACTTAAAATTATTTCCAAAAAATCAAATGTTACTTTTCAAATTAAATTATATATATATATATTTAAACTAAATTTAAAATCTAAAATTCACCGACAATTTCTGTAGGCGACCCCCTTTTCAAAACACTTAACATAAAAATATGCCGACAGCTCTATCCTGCTAATATTTTCTGCAATCTCTGGATTTGGTCGCCGACTGCGACAAAACATGTTTTCCACCTTGTTTGCTCCAAATTCCTTCCTTTTTGCTTCATTTCATTCCAATCACCTAAAATCATCATACCTGCAACAAATCATGAAAATACCTTTCTTTAATGTACAATATCACCAAAAATGGGTAAAATTATATAGCAAAAACGTATATATTTTTGGTGCATCAAAATCCCCCAAACTTTAACTATTACTTGTCCTAAAGTAATCATTTTACTACATAAAATTATAACTCTGAGCAATGTATTTTTCAATTGTAAGACACACAAATTTTTCATTCAAAAATTATACTGGTTAGATTTTCAGAAAGAAATTTAGTAACTCAGGTCAACACTACAGGTATAAGAAAATTCAGCAATCAAGTATAAGAGTTCTAGTATTCTATTTATTTCAAGATGAACCATAATTTGTCATATTAAGAGTGCCTCAAAAGACTATGTGAAAAAGGCATGCAAACTTTATTAGAATGTTGGCTAATACTTTAAACATAAATTCAGAAATGAAATCAAGTTTTCCCTTTAGGGTGACTCAAGTGAAGCCTATTTTTGATTAGACATCTCCTCAAGCTTCTCCTCATAAATAATTTTCTTTCTTTTTCTTTTCTTTTCTTTTTCTTCTTTTTTTGTTTTTTATGATTGTTTTTCAATCCTTCTTTTCTTTTCTTTTCTTTTCTTTTAATGAGGATTATTATATCTGAATATCCTTTAATGATTTTGAACTTCACTCTCCTCTTTCTAAAGTTCAAACTTGAGACACCTCCTTACTTTATAGTTAAGTACAAGCTTTATTATTCATCATAAAGTCACAATCTCTTCTTAACACACAATACTTTAAGTCCCTTAACATTTCAAAAATACAATTTTCTTTACTTTAAATAGTTAACTATAATCAAATCCTTTCATACTAAATATCTTACTTCTATAAAATTAACCTTTATTGCTTAAAATTTCCATCCAATCCTTCCATAATATTCAACTGAAATAAAAAGTATTAGTTACTCACAGTGAGGTTCAACTACCAGAAGTTATGCTAATAATTTTTTAAAATATAATAATTGAGAACAATTAAAAGTTAATATTTCTCTACCCTCCCCCAAACTCAAATTTTTTAGTAAATTTGAAATAGTTGAGAGTAAAAGAAAACTAACCTTTCTGTGCTAGGATCTTGAAATCTTCAACATCTATCTGGTATTAGCCAAAATTTAGAACTAGCAAACATAAAACAATTAGTAGCAGTGATATAACAATTTTAAATATTTGCATGGGTAAAGAGAAATTAACTTTAAACATCTAAACATCCAACAAAACACTATAACATGAAACAATCTATCACAGTACTACACAGTCCAACTAACAATTTTAATGTTTTAGTACAACATAACAGTACACAATAAGGTTACACATAACATGAAAAATAAATAACTACTATATCTCAGTAGTACAACATAACAGGGTTACACATCACATGAAAATAAATATCTACTACATTTATAACAGTACAACACAACACAACAAGAACAACAGAAATAGAAACAAACAATATACCAATCTCCAACACCAGGACCAGCAGGGTCATCAGCAAGGTCAAGTATATATGGTGTATAACTGGGGCAAGTAGGAAATATCACATCAGACTACCCCTCATAAATTTGACCTGAGCATTATAATCGAACTCAACTTTCCTCTGCAGATAATCTTCATTCACATCACTCCTAGCCTCAAATACATCCATCAGACCATGGAGTTTATCCACACTAGCACTCTGTAATCTCAGCTGCTCCATAATAGCAGATAAGGTAGGCGGCTCAGATGTAGATGGAACATCATAACTAGTAGTAGGAATATCAGTACTCCTACGCTCAACTCTGGCTCCCACATGAGACTCGTAAGTACGGATAATAGTATTTGTAATTGGTCTCAATGGTATAGCCACTTCTTCAGAACTACTGAACTTCACTCCAGACTGAACACACAGGGCATGAACTAAAGAAGGATGCCCTAGACCACTAGTGGTCTCGCCTCTAGCAATTGTCTGAATTTTCTTGTAGATAATAACTCCAATATAAATCTTTTTCATCTTCTGAATACAGTAGTTCATAATCGCTCTTTTCCTTGTAACTTCACTGTGGTGATAAGATGGTAATAGTCTCGCAGAGATGAAATAATGCCAAACGTTTAAAGCAACATTCAATGTGGAAGCGGGGAAATTAATTTTCTATTTTTGACTTACTTTCCATTCTCCTCGCCCGTCAGTTAGAAAAGCAATCACTTCTTTCATATTATCCCCTCGAGTGTCAAAGTTTTCATATTCAAACAAATGGTTCCCGAGTCTGATAGAAAGCATTAATACGCTGAGGAGTAAACTCAACCAATTTTCTTCTAACTAACACATACTCAGCCTCAGTCCAGGGTACATTTGAATAGAAATCTCTAACAACTCCCATAACAAGATTCTCAGTTAAATAACAAAATCGTTCCCAGTTTCGCTCTGCAATTAACTGTTCTACAGATCCACCAAGATTATCAAAAGCTCGATCCTGGATACACTTCTTATTGTAGAGGTAAGAGTTAAAGAGAAATTTGGCTTTGATATTAACGAATTTCTCCTCATCAAAATCCAATTTCCTCTTCCCTTTACTTAACCTTGGAGCCATGTAAATTTCAAGAGAAGTGTGGATCCAGTGTCAAAAAGCTTTGAAATCTCCTTAAATCCGAGATCTAGCAAGCCCTAGATCTTCAAAGTTGCGAAAATGGAGAAGAAGAAGGAAATGGAAACATTTGCGGGTCCCAGGGTAAAAATCGTGAAGACGAGGGTTTTTGGCCTTTTACTGGGTTTAGGCGCCGACGACGCTCGATAGGGCTCCAGCGGTGATCTATTTAGATAAAATGACAAACTCTCTGGATTTGGGCGCCGGCTGTACCAGTCCAAAATATTTTCTGGGTCTAAAATTTTTTCGTAATTTCGATCATTTCAACATCCACAATGATGTTTAACACTTAAATAGGCATTTACATCATCTCAAAAGTAATAATTAACACAATTCTTTACACAAAAAATACACAACAAACTTATATATATAAAATCCAAGCTATAACATAAACACCAAATATATTCATTCAAACCAAACCAACTCTTAGATGTTTAGTGTTGCAAGTACTCTAAGATAGGCAAACACTAAAGTCTAAGCACACAATGAAAGTAAGCATATCCAAAACCAAATTCAAATTTCAAAGCAAAGCAAATACTACACACACCAAGCATGCTTAAGCAAAGTAAACTAAACACACAACAGACATAAGTAGAATCCATCAATTACTCCACATCAGTTTCAGAACTATCCTCTCCTCTAATGTCTCCAATCGATTGCTGATGCACGAACAAATTATAAAATGGATGAAATGGAAATTCGTTAGATGATTCCTCAGTAATCACCATGTTATTCTTCGTCAAGTTAATCAAGCCCATCTAAATTCAACCAGTGTGATCGAATTGTTCCTTCATTATCCAACCTATATGATCGAATAAATCAGAAATGACATTCATAAGATTCTATACCTGCTTCTCCAACTGTTTGATCCTCTTCAATATCATTCTGGAACCTTCAGGAAAATTGGGTTGAATCGGTTGTGAAGTCTGTGTTGGTTGATCAGCAAACAAATTCATGTCATTTTCATCTCCCACTGTCTGGTAGTCATAAGGATTAGTTGGATCAATAGGTCTCCATGGAAGAAGAACCTTTTCCCAACTTTCATAAGGAACTTGTGATTGACTACATAACAAGAATATGATGGACAGATGTCCAAGCCCATATTTAAATCCATGAACAATTAATCCCAAAACTGATTTCATAATGATATTAACAATGTCAATCGGCCACCTAGTTTGAATACATAAATTCTAAGTGGCACTTTCCTTGGTTACCTTGCTAATCTTCAATGTTGGAAATAACTTTGTCGAAATAAAGTACTGCCACTGCTTCAATACTGGATTGAGAGATGCAGATGAGAACCTAATGTATCCATTCTCTGTAATTTCCCAATCCTCATTCTCATCTGTCAAATATCGATACACATCATTCATATTATCCCTTGTGGCATTGAAATTTGAATAATGTCAAATAGGTACATTGTCGATCATAAAGAGATTGTTAATTTGTGCAGGAGTGAATTACACAAATCTACCACGTAAAAATACGAACCCTTGGTTGATCCCGTGAAGATTTGCATAGAATTTTTTCATAACTGGAACAAAAATGGCAGCGGTAGTGTAGGAAAGCACTTCCTAACATCTCTCCTTAATAATATCTTCAATTCTAGTAGTAGGATTATCCATACCTCGATTTATGAAGCCTCTTTCCTTGATAATCCTTCTCTTCATCATAACTTTGTTGAACAAACGCTGCGCTTCAAAACTTATGAACTTCCTTCGGTTGAAAACATGAGATCGAGGGGTTTCAATTGAGTAGGAATCCATAGGAAGCGAATTGGGAATGGTAGTTTTCATTTTTCTGGAGTTAAGAAGTCAAAAATGGAGTTTAGGGAGTTATAAGGACGAAGATCCCTCCCAAAGCCGCCAAAACTCGTATTTTAAAACTTAGAAACCGTCAACTGGTTTTGGGAGCTGGTGGCACTCAAACCTGTAAGTTCAGTGTATTAACTGTGATAGGGCGCCGGTGGCGCCAGTGGTAAAAAAATCTCACCGAACTTCATTTGGCCTAAAATATTTCGATTTCTCAATTTGAACCAATATTTATCAATTTTTAAAGTATTTAAGTGTAATTAGGATTCAAAAACAACTATCTAAAAAGCACAACTACATCGAACAAGCAAACACACCACAAAGTTACATATGAGTTGCCTCCCATAAAGCACTTGGTTTAACGTCGCCAGCTGACACGCCTAAAATATATACGCTTTTTGCTATATCATTTTACTCATTTTTGATGATATTACACTTTAAAGGAAGGTATTTTGTATGTTTTTTGATTTTAGGTACAAGAAATGGTGATTGGAGTATAAGGAAGCAAAAATGGTGCAATCTGGAGTAAAAACAAGCAAGAAATGAAATTGTGCCTTGACACCTTTAGATAAGTCTTTTGATGTTAAATCTCTTTTACACTTTTTACATATTTTTGAATGAGATTACACTTTAAAGAACGGTTGCTTTTATGTTTATTTTGTAGGTCTATTAGTTACAAACGCAACACAACTGAAACGGGGCGAATTGGAGCTAAAACGGAACCAAATGGAGCGAAACGGTGGAGCTGCACAGGAATCTCGTCGACGGAGGCCTCGAACCCACCGTCGGCGGGATGTTCCCGAGAAGGCCAAAATATGACCGAAAGGCTCACCGATAGCGATCTCGATCCCGCCGATGTCGAGCCTTAGCAGTTAGCCAATGTTCTAGAAGCCCACCGACGACGAGAAGGTCGGTTCAAGCATAGATTCATCGAACATGGACGCCTTTTGAAGAGGTGCTTAAGCAACCTTTGGGAATTTTTCTACTTCTTTAAAAAGAGACTAATTAGGGAGGAATTAAAGAGGAGAAAAGTGGAGAAAACTTGGAGGAATGTTTAGGATTCTTAGATTAAGATTAGAAATATAGATTTCTACCCTTTTGGAGAGATTAGAGAGGAGAATTTGAGAGAATTTGTAAGGGATTTCACTAGAATTGCATGGATCACCGGGAGACTTTATGGGAGAGATCTTCATCTTTCTATCATAGGGAAAAAGCTAAGTATTGTTGTTTATTATCTTATAATTTTGTAAACATTTATTTAGTGGATTTGCTTTGGTTACATAAAGTTTCCGTTGTATTTTCTTCGCGCTTTGTGACGTATCTCTTTTACTTTTTCTTATTCTTTGGAAATAGCGGCATGAGAAGATTATGCCATTATTTTCCTTTTACTTTTCTTTTATAATGAGTAGAAATCATGTTTAGGATTTTGTGATACATAGTAGAATTAAATTTAATTATATGTGATGGTTTTTTACTTGCACTTAATTTACATTGCAATTAAGGCCTGTTGTAATGTTAAAATTTGTTGTGAAAACATACGATCCGAGAGCGTTATGCTTTCTACAACTAAGTACGAACCACATTCAAATTCTATGGATGGTGAAGTTCACGGGGATTGAATGCAAATAAATAGGGAAATAATATTAATCGGGCGTAGAATTGGAGATTTTAGAGTGATAGGCTAAAATCCTCAATTCAGTCCTATCGTTTGGGTGCTGAAGTGTAGATTGTTAGCCCTCAGGCGAGGGAAACGTGGGAGCTCCGAAGTGAGAGCCGGTATCCTCCCAACCTAGCCGCAGATTCAGTAACCAAGCATAGGATTAGTCAATGTTCTTTATGCCTGGACCAAAGGGTAAAGAATAGGATTATTCATATTTGGCACATACAATATTTAATGTATCTCATTCCTATACATTTTCTATTTTATTACATAAGAATAGTAGTTTTTAATATCTCAAAATTCTCCAAACCAACTCATCCAAAAATGGTTATCCTTAGAATTATTATTTGCATTTAGTTATAGTTACTATTACATTTAACTCTTGTATTTAGGAGTAGTTACTAGATAAAACACAATTTTAATAGACATTTCAAACTAAGGACTATTAGTAGTAGACTATAATTTAACTAAAGACCTCTTACTTCACTTCCTCGTGGGATCGATACTAGGGTTTTTTAAAGAAAACTCTATATTACTTGAAGCGATACGTATACTTGCGTAGTACCCCTAGTGTGTAAAATATTTTTTAAATTTTATATCATTTAATATTTTGCACACTAGCCGCCATTTAAAAATCGGGTCAAGTTTTTGGCCATCTTTTGGAAGTTAATTTACTATGTAATTGCGGGTCGGGTCAAGTTTTTGGCGTCGTTGTTGGGGAAGCTTCGGTAAGAACTTTAGGAGAATTTAGTTGAAGTAATTAGGCTTAGACTTGGAAAACTGTAGTGTTGTAAAAACTATTTTTGTGTGAAAAGTGTTTTTATATGAAAAAGTGTAGAAAAAAAAAACAAAAAAATGTTGTTTATATGAAAAATAAGGTGTTCGTGAAAATGTTTTGTTGTGTTGAATATATTTCATTTATTATTTGTTTAATTGTTAATGTATTGTTTGTTGTGTTACGTATGCGAAACAAAGGATCTACAGGACTTGTACCTTATGATCCCGAGTTTGAAAAAAATAAAAAAATAAAATTATAGAAAAGACTCGAAAAACTAGAAATGGAAATGGAAAACTTTCAAGATAATAACTTGGAAAATCATCATACTTCATTGAGGGATTACCTAAATTCTACGACAGATGAAATTTACTTCAGTATACAAAACCTTCTCGTAGAAACTGATTCATTCGAAATAAATCCTGAAATTATCCAACTGGTGCAGAACAATCATTTTGGGGGAACTCCTTCGGAGGATCCCTATTTACACTTATCAAATTTTCTAGAACTTTGTGCTACATTTCGTTATAATGGCATGTCAGACGATGCTGTTAAACTAAGGCATTTTCCTTTCTCACTAAGGGATAAGGCTAAAATGTGGTTATATTCATTAGCACCTGGCTCTATTAAAAATTGGGAGGAGTTAAGTGAGAAATTCCTAGCTAAGTATTTTCCACCTTCAAGGACTACTAAACTTAGAAAAGATATTATCTCATTTTGTCAGTATGAAGGGGAATCAATATACGAAGCCTGAGAAAGATTTAAGGAATTCCTAAGAAAGTGTCCACACCATGCTCTGCCTGATTAGTTAATCATTCAAACTTTTTATAATGGGTTAGTAGGATCCCTTAGGTCTATAATTGATGCTGCCACTAGTGGATCATTAATGTCAAAACCATTTAATAAAGTGTAAGCATTAATTGAAGAAATGACTACAAATGAATTTGGAGGTTATGAGACAGTTGCACTAAGTGAGGAGTGCAGTGCCATACTTCAGAAAAATTTTCCTAGGAAACTTAAAGATCCTTGTAGCTTTACAATTCCTTGTGCAATTGGGGAAAAAATATGTGGAAAAACATCATGTGATTTAGGAGTGAGTATTAAAGTGATTCCTCTATCTATATTTAGAAGGTTAGGTTTGATCGATATTTCTCCCACAACTGTAACCCTTCTATTAGCTGATCGATCTATCATTTATCCAAAAGAAGTTATAGAAGACGTGCTTGCTAAAGTGGATAAATTTATCTTTCCTTTAGACTTTATTGTATTAGATATGGAGGAAGATAAAGAAATTCCAATTTTTTTAGGGAGACCTTTCCTTATTACTGGACAAGCTATGATAGATGTGCAAAAAGGAGAGAAAAGATGATGATTGTTTTTGGATGGATGAAATTGATTATCTAAGTAAAGACCATTCCCAAGAAAGTTTTGAGAGTAAGTTAAAAGATGAGATTGAAATAGATTTTCATGATGATTTGAAAACATTTTACTTAAAGAAGACTGTATGTATGTTCAGGAGAGGTGTGAAATGATGGACACTACCAAAAATAGTAAACTTTTAATTCCATTTGTTGAAAAATCTCATGAGCATAAGATGGATGTACCCTATATAATTTTAAAGCTAATCTATTTAGAGAATTCATCTACACAACCAGTCTTTATATCTTTATATGCGACTCAATCACAAGAAAAACCTGAATTAAATGATGAACAAGATAAAATTATTGAACTAGGACTTGTAAGAGAATTTGAGGATAAATTTCATAAGAACTTTGAGTTAAGAAAAAAGGATAAGGATATTGGAAGACCATTGGAAGAAATTCCTAGGGAATTAGAAAAACCTATTTCCTCAACTAAGATAGATCCTCATTCATTTAATAATTATAAAGGGGAAGAATTGGAAGATAACTTGAATCATAAGAGTGACATAGAAGAATTTTATCCAGAATCTGAATTATCTAGAGAGAATCTAATCCAAAATTTAGGAGATATTGAATTATCTTATGAAGATCCATTTCTTATAAATTTCAAGGATGATATTAATATGCGGATTGAGAAAATCAATAGAAGAATTTTGGATCTAGAAAGAAATATGAGGAGAAATGATGTAAATCCAATTGAAAATGAAGAGCTGAATGAAAAATTAAAATTTGAGAATTTTAAAGGAATCCCTGGATCTGAAAAGGATTGGGCATTTGATCGAGGATTACTTAAATGGAATTTTGATCCAGGTGTAATCATTTGTCGGGCTAATGATGTTAAACCAAGCGCTTTATGGGAGGCAACCCATAGTTATCAGTGTGCTTTGATTTAGTATGCTTGAGAGTCATGATTGTTAGTGTTGTATGGTGTTTGCATTAGAGTGGATTGAATTGATGTTTATGTGTCATTATGGATTGATCAGTTTGATTGATGAATGGTAGATGTTTGGATTATTAGTGCTTTGATCTGATCTTTGTCTATGTCATGAGGGAGGTGATTCCTTAACTTCTTATTATGACTAGAATTGATCTCTTGTAGTAGTTGGATTAAAGAGTCCACTGTGACTTGGGTCTCACCCAGACTTGAGTTTTACAAGAGAAATCATGAATTTCGAACATTGATAGTTCCATCTTAATTTGTTACTTCCTTTCTACAACCTTATTTTCATTAGGTAGGAGTCGCGAACCTATTTGATTAATAACATTAGGATGATCTTACACTACAATATGTAACTGTTAGAGGTGCTTAATTATAAGGATTAGGTGATGCCTGAGATTGGTGCCTAGGAGCCAATATATCAGGGGTAATTTTATCCTTGGGATTATAATCTATAAAATCATTTTAAAGTACCTAATTTACTAGTGTAGTGATCCCGTTAGAAATTGAAGGTAACGTAGTGAGATTGGTTGAGTTAAAGGATAAATTAACCTCATTTATCATATGTGTGTTTATGTTTGTGTTACAACTTTATTTAGGTCTTGAAGAACATTTTTATATTCCCTTACTGATACCTACAATGCTAGTTAGACTTTGGTTTATGACCCACAAATTTATATTATGATATTTTAATTTGATTGCAACGAAGCCAAAAACTTGACCCCACTATATTATATGTATAGAATTGTAATTGTTTATGTTGTGGATGCTACGCAAGTATACATATCGTATCAAGTAATACAGGGCTCTAGTGGAGTCTTGGTAATCGATCCCACAGGGAAAGAGAAAATTAAATAACAACTAATTTAAAATAATAATAATAATAATAATAATAATAATAATAATATACGAAAATTTGGAATTATGAATTTAAGCGCAATAAAGTAAACTAAGTATTTTAATTAGATAAATTAACTAAGTAGAAAATTAATATGTATTGAAAGTGCAGGAAATAAAACTAATTGCTAAATAAGTTTTAAATATTCAGAAAAAGTATCTTTCCCCTTGTTTAGAAATTTAAGTGATTGATGAATTTAAATAGATAATTTCAAGGTATTGTGACAAATAGGAGCATTCCTATTCTTTACCCTTTGGTCAGTGTGTAAAGAATATCGACTAATCCTATGTTTAATTACTCGAATCTGCGGCTAGACTGAGAGGATACCGACCGCCACTTCGAGCTCCCACGTTCCCCTCGCTCGAGGGCTAACATCTACACTTCAGCTCTCAAACAATAGGACCAAATTAAATATTTTAGTCTGTCACACTAAAATGCTCAATTCTACGCCGAGTGATATTATTTCCCTATTTATTTGCACCCTCCTTCCAAGGCTTTTGAATTCCCCGAATATCAGATGTAATTTTTACTATAGTTGATAATCAACATATTTTAACAAATCAAATGACCAGTTTGAAAAGTAAATTAAGTTTTAAGTAAAAATTATCACAATTTATTAATATATAAAAGTATCTCTATTTTAATTTCATCAAGTCACTTAATTTCATAAACAGGGAGAAAGACTAAATAAAGTACTCGAATGCATGGAAACTAAACTAAGCATAGATTTCATTTAAAGTTAAAAACAATAAATACAAATACTTATCTTAATTTATCCCCAAGCAGACTCCTCGCAGTTCCTTTGACTCTTCCTTCCAGTATGACTAAGACTCTCTAAAAACTCACTAACTCACTAAATAACTCAAAATAACTCACTTATAACTCTCAAAGACACAAAAAACACAAAAGACTGCACACAAAACTGGACTTAACACACTTAGAACACAAAAGATTGGACATTAAAGACTTAATTTCGGCTTCTATATATAGAGGTGAGCAAAGGACCAAGAGGTGTGTAAGCATCCCTTCAAAAAGTGTCCAGGTTCAATGTATCTGCACCATTTGAACTATCTCGCCGTCGGCGACAAACTACCTCGCTGTCGGCGAGGCTTCTAGAAGATCTTCAAACCGCTCTAGCTCGCTGTCAGCGGGCTCGGGCTCGCTGTCAGCGAGACAGTTATAAATTCTTCAGAATTTCTTCTCGTAACCTCGCCGTCGGCGGGCTCAATCTCGCCGTCGGCGACTTCAGCACAAATTGCATGATTTTGCTCCAAATTTGCTTCTTTTTATGATTTTTGCTTTTATCACCTAAATTCTTCATTCCTGCAATAAAATAAAGAAAATACCCTTCTTTAAAGTGCAATTTCATCAAAAATAGGTATGAATTTCTTAATAAAATTTTCAGCGATCAGTTTAGTTAATTTCATTCTAGCATGATCAGTTTAGATTTACTTTCTGCTGCATATTGTTCTGTCCTAATGAATACTGGTAAATGGTTTTGATAGGTATTTGTGGTAGATAGAATTTCTAAATTGTCTTCTTCCTGCTTATATTTTCTGTACTAATGCTATATATGTTAAAAATTAAGTTTGGGGGTAGGAAGAAAAGTAGAATTTTAAAGTGAAAATACTTCCTTTTAGTGTAATTTTATTACAAGCATGTTTTAGGCTAGATTTACTTTTTTCTACAGTCATTCTATCCTGATTGTGCATGATATGAATTTGATAGGATGTTGTAGTAGTAAGTATATTCAACATTTACTTTTTCTTCCTACTATGTTTTATGGAATTAATTGCAAAATATTTTTGAAATTTAAGTTTGGGGGAAGAAAAATATTTACTCTTATTTGTTCTTAATTGTCATATTTTCAAAAATTATTAGCATAACTTCTGGCAATTGAACCTCGCTTGAGATAACTAAAACTTTTTATTTTAGTTGAATATTATGGAAGGATTGGATGAAAGTTTTTAGTAATAAAGGTTAATTTTATAAGGGTAAGATATTTGGTATGGAAGAATTTGATTATAGTTAACTATTTAAAGTAAAGAAAACTGTATTTTTGAAATGTTGAGAGACTTAAAGTATTGTGTGTTAAGAAGAGATTGTGACTTTATGATGAATAATAAAGCTCATACCTAATTATAAAGTAAGGATGTGTTTTAAGTTTGAACTTTAGAAAGAGGAGAGTGAAGTTCAAAATCATTACAGGCTCTCCAGATATAGTAATCCTCATTTAAAAAAAAAGAGTAAAAGAAAAGAGAGTAAAAAAAAAAGGATTGAAAATGATCCGAAAGAAAAGAAAAAAAAGGAAAGAAAAATATTTATGAGGAGAAGCTTGAGGAGATACCTTATCAAAAATTGGCTTCACTTGAGTCACCCTAAAGGGAGAACTTGATTTCATTTCTGAATTTATATTTAAAGTATTGGCCTACATTCTGATGAAGTTTGCATGAACTCTTTTTTCACATAATCTTTTAAGGCACTCTTAATGTAACAAATTATGATTTATCTTGAAATAAATAGAAGAGTAGAACCCTTAGACTTGATTGCTGAATATTCTTATACTTGTAGTGTTAACCTGAGTTACTGAATTTCTTTCTAAAAGTCTAACCAATATATTCTTTTGAATGAAAAATTTTAGTGTCTTACAGGTGAAAAGTACATTTCCTTGAGTTATATTTTTATGTAGTAAAAGTGTTACTTGAGGACAAGTAACAGTTAAGTTTGGGGGATTTTGACACGCCTAAAATATATACACTTTTTGCTATATCATTTTACTCATTTTTGATGATATTACACTTTAAAGGAAGGTATTTTGTATGTTTTTTGGTTTTAGGTACAAGAAATGGTGATTGGAGCAAAAAGAAGCAAAAATAGTGCAATCTGGAGTAAAAATGAGCAAGAAATGAAATTCTGCCTTGACACCTTTCGATAGGTCTTTTGATGTTAAATCTATTTTACACTTCTTGCATATTTTTGAATAAGATTACACTTTAAAGAAAGGTTGTTTTTATGTTTATTTTGTAGGCTGACTTCATACGGGAAGAAAATCATACGAGATGAAAATCTACTCTACAATGAGTTAGGAATAACTCATTCTGCTGCTCTATAAACTGATCATGCATGGTTTCCCAAAAAGTAGATGGTGGCTTAGCAAAAGTAGATGGTCTAGAAGTAGAAGCTCTACCTGAAGTAGGTAATGAACCAGAAGGTGCAGTAGAACTCTTACCTCGAAGTCGATCATAAATGCTAACACTTTCTCTTTCTATAGACTTTGTCGACTTGAGCTTTTCCTAAGAAAGCCCAGCAACTACTCCAGTACTTTGACATAGAGAATAGATCAGAGATGGAAAACCAAGTCCAATAGAAGTGTTAGAACGAGCAGTAGCCTCTACAAAATTATAAATAATGCTCCCTACATCAATAAACATCCTCTCTTTAATGCAGCAGTTGAGAATAGCTCTATCTTTGGTAACCTCGCTCAGATGATTGGATGGAAGGAGACGAGAAGAAATAAAGTAATGCCATGCCTTTGAAACACCATTAAGCTTAGAAGATGAAAAATTTACCCTTTTCTCCATTCTGAATCTTCCAGGCTCCAGTGCTATTAGTCAGGCAGGTAATGATCATATCCAAATCTCTCTCAGATGGAGATAATCCAGAGTAATAACATTCTATATTTGGCGGTAGGTGATCCATGAAAAAAATACTTATTTTTATGCCTTGATTTTTTAAAATTTTAAGGATATTATGCTTTAATGAAAGGTATTTTTTTATGTTTTTGGATGCAGGTGATGTAAAAATGTTCAAAAAGAAAAAAAAATGAAAAAGGAGCAAAAAGGAGCAAAAATGGAGCCAAAATGCAAAATTGCCAAAATAATGGGTCTGGCGCCTAGGCGCCAGAATTTGGCGCCTAAACGCCAGCTCGATACCAAAACAGTTATGATTTTGTAACTACTTTGGGCAGTTATTTTGATGGTTAGAGTAGTTATTGGACCTTCTAGAAGATTGGCAGTTATTCCTGAATTATAAGACATGTGATACATTGTATCTAGACACTTGGAAACGGTTTGAATCGCGAAGAGGTGCGATCCAAATTGAAGAGGTGCAAAGAACGGGACGCAGAGTTCGGTGCCTAGGGGCCAGATGCCGGCGCCTAGGTGCCAGACACAGTTTCTAGAAGATTCATTGAACTTGGACACATTTTGAAGAGGTGCATTAGGCAACCCTTGAAGCCTATAAATAGGAGGTCATTTCTACAAAAAAAGAGGCCCCCAATCAGAGATATAATTTTAAATTTAGGGCCACACTTTTAGTTTACTTTCCTTCATAAATTAGTGAGTTTATTTTATTTAGAGTTTGTATTGAGAGTTTGGAAGAGTTGGTACTTTTGAAGTCTATTTTACTTTGGAGTCAGTAGGAATCAGAGGTTCAGTTGGAGAAACACTTGAGATAAGTATTTGTAATTTGATTCAAAGTTTTATTTATATGTTTTGTTATTTAAATTCAATGTGTTTTGAGTAGTTACTTTACTTTCTCCTTTCAATTATGAAAAGATAAATAAGATAATATAAAATTCATTGGAGAATTAAAAACTAAATATGTCAAAATATTGTGATGATATTAATACCGGATCTTAATTTACTATTTAAATTGGCCATTTAAGTTGTTAAAATCTGTTGAAAAGTTTTGAGACCTAGAAGGAGTTGAATTCTTAACTAGTAGATATCACATGAATCCTTGGGTAATCGAAGGCCTTGTGCGGGTTATTCAATGTGAAGTGCAAATAAATAGGAAAATATTATTCAATGGGTGTAGAATTAATAAATTTTTAGAGTGACAGACTAAATTCTTTTAATTTGGTTTATAGAAAGGGAACGGGTCACTAGTAGGGCCGACCATAGCCACCCTTGGACATCTAGTAGTGTGAGCCTAGATTAACCCATTCTACTAACAATACATCCAGACCTGATCTATAGATTAGCCAATGTTTTTTATACTATCGAGCGAAGGTAAATAATAGGAATGCTTCTATTTGGCACAATGCCATAAATTTATATTCTCCATGAATATTACATTATCTAAAAAGTCTTGGATTAATTGGAAGGAAGAAATTTGTTTGCTTATTATTATTTGCATCACTCATTATTTTAGTACTACTTTATTTCTGCATTTAGTAAATTAAATATTAAATTTATAACTTTAAGAGAAATACATAAAAGTAAAATTAAAATATTTAAAAATCTATAAACCTCCTCGTGGGATCGATAATGGTGACTTTATTTAAAGCCCTATATTACTTGAAACGATACGTATACTTGCATAGTACCTCTCGTGTGTAAAATATTTTCTATAAAATTATATTTATATACACTAGCCCCTATTACTATTTGGGTTAAAGTATTGGCTATAACATATTTTTTTGAAGCATTAATTACTGCATTATTTGCGGTCGGGTCAAGTTTTTGGCGCCGTTGCCGGGGAGGCAAATTTTTAGATTTTAAATATTTTTTATTTTATTTATTTCTTTTATTGTCAAAATACAAAAATATAAAATACAAAAACATTTATAAAACAAAAATAAAAAAAATGAAGAGATTTTATTTTACTTTTTATTTGTTTTTTATGTGTAGTTCTGGATCTGAACGATTATTACCTTTAGACTTTAAATTAGAAAAAACTGTAAGAAAAATTAAAAAAGGAAAACAAATTCAAAAATATCAAGAGATGGCTAATTTACATAACAATTTACAGAATCCAATTGAAATTAATGAACAAAATGTTTACAAACCATTAAGGGATTATGCTAACCCTACAGCTGATGAACTTCATATTAGTATTCAAGTACCTGCTATAGATGCTAATTCTTTTAAGCTTAAACCGTCTATTATTCAAATGGTTCAAGATAATCAATTTGGGGGAACACCAAATGAGGATCTAAATTTACACCTTGCTAGTTTTTTAGAACTTTGTGCTACTTTTAAATATAACAATGTTTCTGATGATGCTGTTAGACTTAGACTCTTTCCTTTCTCTTTAAGAGATAAAGAAAAGATGTGGCTGAACTCATTAGCAACAGGTTTTATTAAAACATGGGCTGAAATGGCATAAAAATTTTTTGCTAAATATTTTCCTCCTTCTAAAACTGCTAAATTAAGAAATGATATTACTTCGTTTAGTCAATTTGACGGGGAGACAATTTATGAAACTTGGGAAAGATTTAAAGAGCTATTAAGAAAGTTTCCTCATCATGCTTTACCTGATTAGTTAATTATTCAAACATTTTATAATGGACTTATTGGATCACTGAAATCAATTATTGACTGTCGTTACTTGGAGGTTCTTTAATGGCTAAATCATTTGAAGAAGCTTATGCTTTAATTGAAGAAATGACTAACAATAATTTTTAATGGCCTTTTGAATGAATTAAAATTTAGAATATCCATTGATACCTATGAAAATTTCTGTAGAAAAACCACCACCACCATTTCCTCAGCGACTAAGGCAACATAAAAAATATAAGCAATTTTCTAAATTTCTTGAAATCCTGAAGAATTTAACGGTAAACATTGCTTTTGTAGAAGCATTGGAACAAATGCCCAATTATGTGAAACTTATGAAAGATATTTTAAATAAAAAAAAGAAAATTCACAGACAATGAAACTGTTGCATTTAGCGAAGAGTGTAGTGCCATTATTCAGAAAAAGCTTCCTGAAAAATTAAAAGATACTGGTAGTTTTACTATACCTTGCGCTATTGGAGAAAAATTTTATGGAAAAGAATTAGTGATTTAGGAGCCAGCATAAATCTAATGCCTCTATCAATCTTTAAAAGATTAGAATTAGGAGAGGTCTCACCTACTTTAGTAACTCTTCAGTTAGCTGATCGTTCAGTCACATATCCTAAGGGAGCTATTGAAGATGTGTTAGTGAAAGTGGATAAATTTATCTTCCTAGTAGATTTAATTATTCTAGAAATGGAGGAAGATAAAGAAATACCCATAATATTAGGAAGACCCTTCTTAGCAACTTGAAAAGCTATGATTGATGTTCAAAAAGGAGAGTTAACTATGAGAGTAAACGATCAAAAAGTAACTTTCAACATTGCAAAATTAATGAAATATCCTGCTATAGAAAAAGATGATGAATGTTTTCGAATGGAAATTCTTAAATATGCAAAATTAACAATTTAAAGAATACTTTGAAGAAAAAACTAGAAATAGAAAATACTGAATTAAATGAAGAAACAAAAAATGAAGAATTAGATTATATACAAGAAAGATTTGAATTATTGGATAATACAGAAAATGCTAAAAATAATATAGTTTCGTCAATTATTAAACCCCCTGAACTTGAATTAAAAATCTTATCTACTCATTTAAAGTATGCTTATTTAGGTAACTCTTCAACTTTACCAGTTATTATATCTGGAGAATTAAATGAATCACAAGAGCAAAAACTTTTGGACACATTAAAAAAATATAAGAAAACTTTTGGCTGGACTTTAGCAGATATTAAAGGAATTAGTCCTTCAATCTGTATGCACAAAATTATTTTAGATAACAAACATAAACCAAGAGTTGATCCCCAAAGTAGATTAAACCCGATTATGAAAGATATAGTCAAGAAAGAAATATTAAAATGGTTAGATAATGGTATTATATATCCTATTTCAGACAGTGCTTGGGTAAGCCCAATTCACTATGTTCCTAAGAAAGGAGGGGTGACTATTAAAGCTAATGAAAATAATGATTTAATACCTATAAGACAAGTTACTGGATGGCGTATATGTATTGACTATAGAAAATTAAATGCAGCTACCAGGAAAGATCACTTCCCTTTACCTTTTCTAGACCAAATGTTAGATAGATTAGATGGACATAATTATTTTTGTTTTTTAGATGGATATAGCGGCTATCATCAAATTCCTATTACTCCTGAGGATCAAGAAAAAAACTACATTTACTAGTCCTTATGGAACATTTGCTTTTTGAAGAATGCCTTTTGGATTATGTAATGCACCTGAAACATTCTAGAGATGTATGATGTCTATATTTAGCAACTTAATTGATGATGGAATGGAAGTATTTATGGATGATTTCTCTGTATTTGGAACATCATTTGACGTATGCTTGAGTCATCTTGAAAAAGTCTTAGATGTATGCGAGAAAACTAACTTAGTTCTAAATTGGGAGAAATGTTAATTTATGGTTGTAGGAGGAATTGTATTAGGGCATAAAATTTCGGAAAATGGCATGGAAGTAGACCCTGCAAAAATTCAAGTTATAGCTAATTACCACCTCCCACTACAGTAAGAGGGGTAAGAAGTTTTCTTGGACATGCCGGTTTTTACAGACGCTATATAAAAGATTTTTCAAAAATTACTAAACCTCTATGCCAACTTTTAGAAAAGGACAAGAAATTTGAATTCACAACAGAATGCTCAAAAGCTTTTGAATTAATAAAAGATAAATTAATCGTAGCACCTATAATAGTTTCCTCTGATTGGGAGAAACCATTTAAACTTATGTGTGATGCTAGTGATTATGCTATAGGAGCTGTTCTTGGACAAAGATATGATAAAATTTTTAAAGTCATATACTATGCTAGTAAAACTCTCAATAATTCTGAAATCAACTACACAGTTACAGAAAAAGAATTACTAGCAATTGTTTATGCTTGATAATTTTTGGTCTTACTTAATTGGAACTAAATGTATTGTGCATACTGATCACTCTGCTATTAAATATTTAATGCAAAAGAAAGATACCAAACCAAGATTAATCAGATGGATATTATTGATGCAAGAATTTGATTTTGAAATCATTAATAAAATGGGAACTGATAATCAAATTGCAGATCATTTATCAAGACTAGAATATAATGAATTATCTGACACTGATAATGAAATTACAGACCGTTTTCCTGACGAACAACTTTATAATACAAATGAGTGGAAAATACCTTGGTATGCTGATATAGTAAATTATATTGTAAGTGATATTTTACCACCCATGCTAACTTTACAACAACAGAAAAAATTCATTTATGATGCTAAAACATATTTTTGGGATGAACCAAATTTATATAAGCAATGAAAGGATTTAATAATTAGAAGATGTGTGCCTTATGAAAAACTGAACAAATCATTCAAAAATGTCACGATTATGAATTTGGAGGATATTTTGGAACGGATAAAACTGCTTATAAAATTTTACAATTTGGATTTTATTGGTCTTCTCTTTTTAGAGATGTTTATAGATATATCAAAACTTGCGATAAATGCCAACGAGTAGGTAATATATCTAGAAGAAATGAAATGCCTCTAAATTTTATATTAGAAGTTGAAATTTTTGATGTTTGGGGATTAGATTTCATGGGACCATTTATACCTTCATTTGGCAATTCGTATATATGAGTTGCTGTTGATTATGTTTCTAAATGGATTGAAGCACAAGCCTTACCTCGGTGTGATGCTAAGAGTGTTTCAAAATTTTTAATGAAAATTATTTTTACAAGATATGGAATGCCGAGAGTGATTATCACTGACTGAGGATCCCATTTTAAGAATAAATATATTCACAAATTAATAGAAAAATTCAACATTATTCATAAAATTTTAACTGCTTATCATCCACAAACCAGTGGATTAGCTGAAGTTTCTAATAGAGAAATTAAACAAATTTTAGAAAAAACTGTAAACCCTAATCGATTAGATTGGTCTATGAGACTAGGCACTGCATTATAGGCATACAAGACTGCTTATAAAACTCAGATTGGAATGACTCCTTGCAGGCTTATACATGGAAATACTTGTCACTTACCAGTTAAATGAGTGCATAAAGCATAATGAACGATTAAAGAATTTAATTATAATTTAAAAGAAGCTGGTGAAAAGAGATTATTACAGATGAATGAATTAGAAGAATTAAGAAATGAATCTTATAATAATGATAGAATCTATAAAGAGAAAATGAAATTATGGCATGATCGAAAGATTAAACAGAAAAATTTTGAACCAGGACAAGAAGTTTTGCTTTATAATACAAGATTAAAATTCTTTCCTAGAAAATTGAAATCTCGATGGTTAGGACCTTTCACGATAACTCAAATATTTACTTACGGAACTATAGAAATTGAAGATCCAAAGACTGGACATAAATTTAAAGTAAATGAATATAGATTAAAACCATATTTTGAAGGAAGAAGAACAAATTTTAAAAAGGTTTTTATATTCAGTCAACCTGATTAACAACCAGAATAGGTCAGGCTGACGACGTTAAACTAAGCGCTTTATGGGAGGCAACCCATAGTAGTCATAAATTATAATTTATTTACTTGAATTATTGATAATTATAGTATAAATGAATTCTACTACTTATATTTGTTTTTTATAATCATCACAACAATAAGATTAACTGAAGAAATTAAAATTTTGGGAACCAAAGCGAAACTGGGCAAATTTGCCTTAGCCCGCCGACGGCAAGATCGACGCCGCCGACAGCGAGATTTGCATGCCTTAATTCAGTTTAAAATATTAACTATCCCACCGACGGCGAGATCGTTTCCACCGACGGCGAGACTGGTACAAGAGCGGTTTTAGGGAGTTATTTTGGCGGTTTCTGGCGATTCTAAGTGGTTTTCTCTTTATAAGATGCCTTGAACTAGAAATCTTTACTTTTACTTCCTAGAAACGAATAGAAACTCCACAAAAACATAGAATTATGGCATCCGACCCACTTGAAATCACTAAATCCCAAGTGTTCAATCGGAGGAAGTTTGTCAGTTATGAGGCACAACAGATATTCAACAAGGTTATGGTGAAAAAGAGATTGATTAAAGAAAGAGGATTCGTTAATAGAGGAGTGGAGAACTCGACAACATCTATTGAGGAGATGATTATTTGACGACATTGGGAGGTATTATGCTATACAACTTCTGCAGTAGTTATCCCCGTAGTCAAAGAATTCTACTCTAATCTTCATGGAATCAACAATGGAAGAGTATATGTACGAGGCAGATAGGTAACTTTCACTCCTTCAAGAATTAATGAGTTGTATTCAATTGAGAATACACCTTTTTGCCACTATTTAAACTTCGTCCCTACAAGATATAATATGAATGAGATCTACTGATATTTGACTGATGAACCAGAAGATTGGGAAATACGAGAAGAAGGTACGTTAGTTTTTCTGCATCACTTCTTAACCCCCTCTCTAAGCACTGACACTTCTTTATTTCCTCCAAATTATTATCCACTTTGAGGGTAAATAAAGTTTCTAAGGAATGTGCGATTTTAAATTATTGTATTCAAACGGGATTACCCATCGACGTTGGAACTGTTATTGTGAAGTCTGCCTTAGGCCTAATTGTGCATGGATCGATTCACGGTCTCGAACAACCTTCAACAATTTTCGCATTATGTAGTCAATACCAAGTTTCCTACGAAGCTTGGGAAAAGGTATTATTGCCTTGGAAACCATTAGATCCGACTGTTATGTTTTCTACTTTGGATAATGATAATGAGACAGCCATTATTATGGATCAAGCATCTCAAAACAATCCTTCAATCAGACCCTTGACTGATAGAACTAACATGATCTTACGGAAGCTTAAAGGATTGGAGAATGAAATACAAAATGAGATGAATTCCATTAACAATATCTCTGATTTATTTGATCACATTGACTGGAGAATGAAAGAGCACTTTGATCATTCAGGACATCTGGAGGCTAGTTTTATACGGCTTCTCAGATGGAAAGGATGGACTGAAGAAGATTATACCGAAGAATTCCCTTTCAGGCCTTTCTATAATCTGTTCGTGCACTTACATTCTATCAGAAATATCAGAGAAGAATTTAGTTCAGATCTTGATGAAAGATATTCATTCGTACCTATTTGTGTGTGTTAGTTTGAATTTAGTTTATAATGTAATTTGTACTTTATATAGTTAATCTCAGTCTAGAGAAGATTATGTGTTATTTGTTTAGTTTCAACATTTTGAGTACTGTAGTATGGATTGTGACGCTGAATTGTGTGTGTGCTAAGATTTTTAAAGCAATTTGTTAGTAATGTAATGTGTGAAATTTGTAATCACCTGGATTTCATATATAAAGTTATAATGTTTGTGTTGTGTAAATTTATGTATTAAAATAGTAGGCTTAATATGAATTGAAAATATTATAAATCTTAAAAAATATTAAAAATTCGAAAACCCCGCCGACGGCGAGATTTTCCAGAAACTTTTAACATATTTAATTAATTAGCTCGCCGACAGTGAGATTCTAAAAAACATTATATTTTGACTGGTCAACCATCACTATTCATCACCCCCCACCTCAAAACTTTGAAAAATCGACATAGGGCTTGGTAGATCGTGGATTTGGAGCAATTTCAACACATTTTGACACCAGATTTCGTCTTCCCTTGGTAAGAGCTTCCCTCGTATGTACAAATTTTTTATTTTCACCATGAATTTCTTCCACATTGAGGAATTTTGGAAAAATTTAAAATGTGGAGAAAAGATTTGGAAGAAGTTCATGGAACTTGATTTAGAGGGATTTTAGTATCTTTGGAAGCCATTTTAGTAATATTTTGGAGATTAGTTGAGATTGTTGTAAATTTGATAGATTGAAAAATGGCTCCGCGACAAAAGAGGCGAATGGATTATGACGAAACACGATTTGTAAGTGCTCAAGCACAATCAAGATACTATCATAATATCCAAGCAAGGAAGTGCATATAGGATCGAGTCTTTAAGAATCCAGGAGAAGTGGAACGAACAATAAAAGAGAGAAAGTGGGTAAATTTATGTTATACAACAAATAGAGATGCAGTGGAAGTAGTGAAGGAATTTTATGCCAACCTAACTGAAATAGAAGATGCACCAATAAAGTTTAGAGGATTTTTAGTTTTAATGCTGCAAGAATCAATTCTTTCTATGAAGTACGCGACCTGCATACCAGCGAGTACGATACTTTTGGAACAATGAAAGGACCGCTGGAAGAAGTAATCAACTTTCTCACTGATGGGAAATGGGTTTGGAAAAGCAAGCAGCATGAACGGGTAAATTTCCCTCTTTTTATGATGAATGCAATATCTAAAGCTTGGCACTATTTTATTTGTTCTACCTTGTTACCTACCTATCACCATAGTGAAGTAACAAGAGATAGAGCAGTTCTGAATTTCTGTATTCAGAACCAGAGAAGTATTAATGTGGGAAATATTATTTACAAGAATGTATTAGCCACTGCAAGAAGTGAGAGTGGAGGAGGACTAGAACATCCTGGTCTAAGTTATGCACTCTGCCAGTTATCTGAAGTAGAAGCAAGAGATGATGAAGAATGGGTGGAGCCTATGAAAACCATTACCCAGGCTAATATAAAAACTTATGAATCCCAAGAATGATGGAGATCTGGAATAGGAGTTATGTAACTTCAACTAGTAGGGATATTCCCTCCACCAGTTATGATCCTCCTACTTATAGTTCTCCTACCCTTCATGATTTGATGAACGAAATGACTCTGCAGCGAAAAAGTTTTGAAAAGATTGAGGAAAAATTAGAGCATATTGATCAGAGAATTGGAGAATTAGAGCGAAAAGATGATTATGAAAACGAGTATCTCCGGAGACATTCAGAGTTTGAGATAGCCTATTATGATGCCGAGAATCATTACAGGAGAGGAGAGCTTGATGTTATATTTCCTGAGTGCCCCCGTTACAGTCATTACCAGCCTATACCACCTGCTGATCAAGGAAACGATGATATAGTTTGGGACTTTGATGTGGAAGATTAGATTCTATGTTTATTTAAGTTATAAATTTGTTTAGTTGTTTAATTATTATGATGTTGTAATTGATTGTATGTTTTTCTTAAACTTCAGTATTAATGCTTAATTATAAACTTGATTGTGATGTAGTGTTAGACTTTTTAATTTTTTTTGTTAAAGTTATATAGTTTGTAAATTTTAATATTTCAGACTGTTATTGTGACCTTAAACTGAAATAGTCAATTGTGTGTTTAACATTAGATTAAATATAAGTTGTGATAGTATTTTGTACTTATTTCAAAACTTCTTTACCCAGCTATTTCTTTTAATATTATATGTTTAGAAAGTTATTAGCAGTACAGGTTAATAAAGTAATGGATAGAACCTGTAGAACTTCAAAAAGGAGAAGTACCTAAAACACAAAGGTATGATTTAAATATATAGTTTGTTTTCTTTTCACCCTATATAGATAGAAAGAAAAATTTAAGTTTCGGGGAGGGAAAAATACAAATTTAATTATTAAATTGTTCTTAAATTATATTTTCAAAAATTATTATAGAATGATTTTCTGTAGTAATTTTAATTCAGTAAACTAGAATTAATTTATTTAATTATTATTATAGAAAGTTAAAAGAAATACTTTTAATGATTAACTAATTTTGTAGATTAAGATATTTAGTATACGAGAATAAGAATATAGTTAACTTTTTAAAGTAAGGAAAACTATATTTTCAAATATAAAATTCTTTGGTATTTAGTTGAGAAAGAAAAGATTGAAACTCAATGAAGTAAAAACTTTGAAATACATATAAGGGAAGTAAATGTTTCAAGTTCAAATTTAGGAAGTGGAAAATGAAGTTTAAAATTATTAACATGCTAACCAAAAATAGTGATCCTCACTTGAAAAAGAAAAGAAAAAAGGATTGAAAATCAATCCAAAAATAAAAGAAAAAGAAAAAAATATATAAATGAGGAGAAGCTTAAGGAGATGCCTTATCAAAAATTGGCTTCATTTGAATCAACCTAAAGGATAAACTTCAGTTACATTTCTGAACTTATATATATATGGATTAGTATTTTACTAAGTAGTGCTTTCATGAAATTCCTATCATCTAAATATCTTATGTAATTTAATACTGAAAAATATAGTCATTCTTGAAATAAATGGAAAACTATAAATCTTAAACTTGATAACTAAATAACCTTACATCTACAAACTTACTTTAATTATCTAAAAATATTTCTTAAAAATTTTACTATAATAATTATTTAAATCAAATCATAGTAATTCTGAATTAAAACTTTACTGCAAATGATCATTACTTTTATGTAGTATCCAGATTACTTGAGGACAAGTAATAGTTGAGTTTGGGGGATTTTGACCACAAAAAAATATATTAAGAAATTCATACCAATTTCATCTGAAATTACACTTTAAAGAAAAATATTTTATGTTTTTTTATTGCAGGAATGAAGATTTATAGGTATTGAGAGTAAAAAGAGCAAAAAGGCGTGAATCTGGAACAATAAGGACTAAAATAAACGAAAATTGAACTATCCCGCCGACAGTGAGATTTTCCCGAAAATATTGAACATATTATAATAGAGCCTGCTGACGGCGAGATCGAGCCCGCCAACAGCAAGCCTAAACGGTTAGCCATTCTTTTAGAAGCCCGCCAATGGCGAGATCGAGCCCGCCGACGGCTAGACAGTTGATTCAAGCAAAATACGATGAATCTAGACGCCTTTTGAAGAGATGCTTAAGCAACCTTTGGAAATCTGACTCCTTCTATAAATAAAGATGATTTTGATGGCTTTGTGTGTCAATTAGTGTTTAGTGAGTCTTTGGAAGTAATTAAGTGAGTTTGAGTGTTTGTTTAGTGTCTTGGTGAGTTTCTAAGTGTGTTGTTCAAGAAGGAAGAGTCAAAGGAACTTTGAGGAATCTACTTGGGGAGAAGATTTGAGATAAGTATATTTGTTTATTGTTTTATAACTTTAAATGAAATCCAAGATCTGTGTTATTTTTCCCATGCATTCTGAGTAGTTTTCTTTGTCTTTCTCCTTGTTATTGAGGTTTTGTTAAATGAAGAATTAAATTAGTTGTGCTTAAACAATATTAAATAGAAATTGTGATAATCTTTTACCTAAATCTTAATTTACTCTCAATTTGGCCAATTGAATTGTTAACATATGTTGAGTTATCAACTATAGTAAAGATTACATCCAAGATTCAGGGAATTCAAAAGCCTTGGAAGGAGGGTGCAAATAAATAGGGAAATATTAATTATCGGGCGAAGAATTGGACATTTTAGTGTGACAGACTAAAATCTTCAATTCAGTCATATTGTTTGGGAGCTGAAGTGTAGATGTTAGCCCTCAGGCGAGGGGAATGTGGGAGCTCTGAAGTGGCAGCCAGTATCCTCCCAGCCTAACCGCAGATTCAACAACCAAGCATAGGATTAGTCAACATTCTTTGCACCTGAACCAAAGGGTAAAGAATAGGAATGCTCCTATTTGGCATAATATAATTCTAAACTTATTTAATTATTCATTCACTCAATCCTCTTAACAAGGAGAAAGATACTTTTGTAAATTGACTTATATATTCTATCCTTAAGTATTAGTTTTAAGTATAAGCGTTCTTCATTTTTCGTAAACTATACTAAATTAGATTAGTAATCGACTTTGCTATAATTAGTCTTTAAGTCTCTAACTTCCCTGTGGGATCGATATCTAGGACTCCAATAGAGCCCTTTATTACTTGAACGATACGTATACTTGCGTTGATAAAAGGGGAGAGAGTACAATTGCTATTTTACTCTGAGAAACATCTATAACTTTATTAAGCTTAATAATTATATACATTATTTAATTTCTACCCTGATCTCCCCCGAGGCTGAATTCTTATATTTGCAGCCAGGTTGTCAATCATTTATGTTTACCGTGATATATAATGGATGATTATGTTTAGTTGTTCTGAGTAACAAGTCATTATTAGAGAAGGTAATTTTCATTGATTCTTTCAATGGACACATTTCATTTTGAGTAATACTAGCAAGTTGAGCTAAGCAAATGTCTGGATCTAAAAGGGCTTTTATCAATGACTCTCTCATTTCTTTGGAAAGCATAAGAGTGTCATAGATGCTTAATTTTGCTGGTAACTTCCTCAAATGAGCTAGTATGTTATAGTCCACTTTGTTATGAAGATCATCCTTATCTCTTTCTGGGAGTTTAGGATGTTTTGGAGGAATGATCTTCTCCGATGTAATATTTTGTCTTTCTTTTCCTTGTGGAGCCACTCTAAGAGGTAGAAGTTTTCCACTTTTCAAATTAATTTTAACTATTTCTTCAAGTTGATTATTGGATTCTTTTAACTCTGAGTCTGAAGATTCCAATTCTATGGAAATTGGTGTTCCTTGTAATTATAGTGTAGTAATGTCATTCTCATCTTTATCATTTTCAGATTTTTCATCAATCTTTTTATCATTTTGGTTGTTGTTAGATTGATCAAGATCATTTACGATTTGAGTATTGTCTACAGGATTAGGATTTGAATGATCATTTTCAGAAGCATCACCCAAAATAGACAGAATGTAAGCAAAATTGGACTTATTATTATTCACAGTAGGAGCAAAAAGGAAGTCATACAAAATCATCGGTTCAAGGATTTTTCGTCCTTCATCCGATATAACTATCCTAATAGAAGATGAGGAAACATAAGAACAAAAGGGTACAAAAGGAACAGTCCCTTCATCTGGAAGACTTCTAATCCTTTTCAGTTCTTTATTTTTCTTTTTCTTTTCTTTCTTGGGAGGCTTTGTAACTTGATATTTAGTAAGGATCTCCTCAGAAGATTTACCTCGAACAATGCTGTCTTTGTTCTTACTTTTGGAATTAATTTTTTCCGCTAAAATCATATTGACTGAACCTTTGTCAGGTTCTTTCAAATATTCTTTCAGAATTACTATATTTCCTTCTTTAAAGTTGAGCTCTAACCAGTCTTTAAAGACAAAACATTCTTCAATTTTATGTCTGAGCATTCTATGATAAGGATAATAATTGGGATTGTCCTTCATATCGGCTTCTGCTGGCCTTTTAGCTTCTAGTAGCTTAAAATCTGGTACTTTAAGCTGGCTACAAAATATTTTGCTGACAACCTCAGTTTTAAATGAATATTCTTTATTCATTCTTTCAGCCATTGTTTTCTTATCTGCCGGTACTGGAATTGGTTGTTGAAGTTGTAGTTGAGAAGAGGAGGATTGTGATGATGATTGGTTTTGTCGTTATTGTTTCTCTTGTTCGGGTTGAATCTGCATCACTTGTTTACCTTTTTATACAACATTTCCTGGTCTCTTTTCAAATGTCTTGACAGTCTTTGTCTTTTCAGTCTTTTCCATTACACTCATCTGTTTAGCTTCTTCTTGAAGATTGGCAGCTTTACTGAGCAATTTTTCAAAAGTTTTTATTGTAAATCCTTTAAGCATAAATGTGATAGGACCATGGATATTCTTAAGCAAGATTTCAATAGTGTGTTGTTCTTAAAGTTGTGGTTCACATTTTAAGCTGAGATTTCTCCAGCGTAAAATGTAATCCACTAAGCTTTCTCTTGTTTTCTATTTTTCCACAACTAGATCACCAACTGTAGTGTGATGTTGAGCTCCAGCAAATCGTTGTATGAAGAGACTTTCAAGCTCTACAAAAGTTTTATCAGATCCATTAGGAAGTTCTGCATACCAGTCAAAGGCAACTCCCGTGAGACTGTTAACAAATTGTCAGAATAAAAGAGCGTCACTTCCCCTCGCATTACAACTGCTTGCTCTGAAATGTGCTAAATGTTGTCGGGGATTACCTGTTCCATCAAACATTTTAAAGACAGAAGGAATGAAACCTTTAGGGTATTGGACAGAATCAAATTCCTCTGGATATGGTCTACCCTTTGGAATTAATGATCCAGCTTTTACCCGAGCCATTGTTTCTTTTACCTTTTGTTCCACAAGTAGTGTGATATCTTTTTCTGGAATTCCACTATGAGGGGAATCTTTTTTCTTTTGAGTGCTTTCTTCAACATCTATTGGCTCTCCTTTGTCTTCTAAAATGTGGACAGCCTCTGGCCTAACGATTTTAATGGCCGGTGATGAATTTGTTGGTGGATTTTGCAAAGCTGCTACCAATTCTTCCATTTTCTACTCATGACGACTGATTTGTTCATCTCACTGTCGTATGATTGCTCGTAATTCATTTGTTGTATTTTCTTCATTCAACTCTCATGCTGAAGAAGTAGATCGTGTTTCTACCATATTAATGCTAACAACATTTTCATTCGAACTATCAGAAGTATCTTTCTTTCCTCACACAAAGAATTGTTTGATATCATTTTTTAACTTTTTCAGTCTTTCTTCAAATGATTTTGTAAGATGTTCTTTATGAGTTCCTTCTTGTGAACTGTCTGCAGGAGTACTCATATCATTTGAATTTTGTTCAGACGATCTTTGTTTCCATACATTGTCTTTTAGTATGGGACAAGACCCTCTAGGCAGTGTATCATCATATGGATAATCTGCATTTTGTAACATATGAATCACGCCTGTTATTTTAGTGGATGTATCTTCCACTTCTAACATTAGTTTGTCATATTTGTCTTTGTCTTTTGTAATTATCACATCCTTTACTCTTGGCCCTAGTCGGAATTTTACTGGCACTCGAGTATATTGATTTTTTGTTGGAGATTGACAACCTGTTTCTTCATAAATAGAGTTTTCTATTGCTATAATTCTCATTTTCATGTTTTAGAGACTGCACATCCTCTTTTGTCCAACAATCAGGAAATTGAACATTTATCTTTTCATGCTAATCTTTTAAATACTGAATGTATAACATGAATTGAGGGAGAACTCTTAGGTTGAAGGAAATTACCAGTATATTCAACAGGAATTGGAGTATACCGATTTTCTTATGAAAAGGAAGGGTTTCCAAAAACACTTTGCTCAAATTCAGGTGTTTCAAAATTATCATTTTCATTCCACCTTTTCTTTCTTTTAAGCGGACGAGTCTTATTTTTATGAATATTTTTGGAACAAGATCCAACTTCATATGTGGATGATGGTGGAATATCATCCTCATCATAGATTTATTTTCCTTTGCTGTCAATTTTTCTTTTCATTTCTTCAAGAGTATAAGACTCTTCCGGTGTATACTCAGGTAAGTCTTCTGAAAAATTCAGAAAGTCTTCATAAGGTGGCAGATCAAATTCTTCAAAAAGCTTGTATATCAGTTTGATATGGATTATCTAATGTAAATTCTATTTCACTAAACAATCCATAATCATTATGATAAAAGGAAAGATCATCCTCTATTGGTATATTGAAGTCTTGAAAATAAGAAAAGATTGAATTCGGAGAATCCATTTCAACTTTTCTGAAATTTCAAGAAAAATGAATTTTATTAACTTGTTTATGAACTGGGAATTTATTTTAAAATTTTGTAGTTCTTGTTTGTCAAAGAATGAAATGTCAAATGAAAACAAATGATAACAAAAGATGAGAAGAAAGAATCTCCCCAGCGGAGTTGCCACTCTCTTGATGGCGATGTCGGAATCGATCTGCATCGCTACAATTCCTGTATCATGTCAATGTCAAGGAGTTGCCACTCTATTTTAGTATTGCCCTAATCTTATTTCTATAAATTCTATAAAGGAATTAAGAAATTTTTGGGCTAATATAAAACAGAGAAAAAGAAGGATGTTTATGATAATCCTTAAAGAAGATTCTAGAATGCCATATCCTAGAGTTTCTATATAAGGAAAATCACAAAGTGTTAACCAGAGATTTTTAGATATGATGCGTTCTTTAATTCTCCTATAGAAGCAAGCTTCTATAGTTAATTACACCTTTGGAAATTTGTAATTGTCTAAGAAAACTTTTGCTTAATGTTGATCATTTATTTTTTTAGAAATTTTGTTTTTAGGGAAAGATGTACCCACTATTAATCCCAAATGACATTTTGTCATCTCGGTTTTATGTCATTTTTGTTGTCTGTTGAAAGTTTTAGATTTTGTGGCTAACCAAAAAGTTTTGGTTTTGTCATTGCTGTTTTGTTTTGTTTTATCAATGTCATTGCTTGGTTTTTTTGTCAATGTCATTGTTTGGTTTTGTTTTGTCAATGTAGTTGTTTTGTTTTATTTTTTTGTTCGTCTCATTTCCAGAATTTTGTCCTGCAAAATAGATTTAGCACACCCTATAACATGCAAAGGAAATCTAAACGAAACTTATCTTCATCCTGTAAAGAAAACATTGTCAAAAATAATATCATGAAATGTTCATTGTCTCAGAATTTGTAGGATTTCCAAGTTTAATTTAACATGTCTTAAAAGTCGGTTTATGTAGAATCATGATGGTTGAGTTTGGTTTGAAATGTCAATTAATGTCATTTAATACCGGTATTTATTGACTGTCGAATTAATGTTGAATTTTGTTAAGTTTTATTTGGAATATCGGATTTATGTCGGTTATGTTGATTTTTGTTTGAAATGTCTAATTTATGTCGATTTGATTTTCGTTTGAAATGTCAAATTTATGTCCATTATGTCGATATCTGTTTGAAATGTCAAATTTATGTCAATTATGTTGATTTGAGTTTGAGATGTCTAATTTATGTTGACTATGTCAATTTTTGTTTGATTTTGTTGATTTATGTTTAATGTCGGATCAAGTTTGAGGTGGGTCAAACTTAAGTTTTGACTTAAATTCAAATTAAGTTTAATACTTAAATTTCAAGTTCAAGTTCATTAACTTAAGTTCATGTCTGTTTGAACTTAAGTTAGAATTTAAAGTTAGATTTAATGTAGATTGAATTAACTTGAGTTCATGTATGTTTAAACTTAAGTTAGATTCAATGTAGATTAAATCTAATTAACTTGAGTTCATGTCTGTCTGAACTTAAGTTAAGAGTTAGGTCTAATTAGAATAGACCTAATTAAATTTTAGGACTTATTTAAATAGTACTTAAAGGTTAATTAAGTCTAACTAAATTAGACTTAATTAGAGTTATTGACCATCTAAGTCCTTTTTAGGTAAGGATTAAGTTTTAATTAAGTCTACTTTAATTTAACCGGAATTTATTTGAGTAAGGTTTAAATATTAATTAAGCTTGGTTAGTTAGATTTAATTTAGTTAAACCTTAGCTAATTAAGTCTAGTGTATTAGTCTTAATTAGGGTTTATGCCTGGTTTAGAATTGATTAAACCTTAGTTGAGTAAGGTTTAATGATTTAATTAAGTCTAATGTGGTAGACTTAATTAAAGATTAGGTTTGATTAAACCTTAGTTAGTTAAGGTTTAATGGTTTAATTAAGTCTAATATGGCAGACTTAATTAGAGTTTAAGTTTGATTAAACCTTAGTTGGTTAAGGTTTAATGGTTTAATTAAGTCTAATGTGGTAGACTTAATTATGGTTTAAGTTTGATTAAACCTTAGTTGGTTAGGTTTTAATAGTTTAATTAAGTCTAATGCGGTAGACTTAATTATGGTTTAAGTTTGATTAAACCTTAGTTGGTTAAGGTTTAATAGTTTAATTAATCCTAATGTGGTATACTTAATTATGGTTTAAGTTTGATTAAACCTTAGTTGGTTAAGGTTTAATAGTTTAATTAAGCCTAATGTAGTAGACTTAATTGTGGTTTAAGTTTGATAAACCTTAGTTGGTTAAGGTTTAATATTTTAATTAAGCCTAATGTGGTAGACTTAATTATGGTTTATGGTTTGATTAAACCTTAGTTGGTTAAGGTTTAATAGTTTAATTAAGTCTAATGTGGTAGACTTAATTATGGTTTAAGTTTGATTAAACCTTCATTAGTTAAGGTTTAATAGTTTAATTAAGCCTAATGTGGTAGACTTAATTAGAGTTTAGGATGGATTAAACCTTAGTTAGTTAAGGTTTAATGATTTAATTAAGTCTAATATGGTAGACTTAATTAGGATTTAAGTTGGATTTGGGTTTGAGTTAAGTTAAGTTCAAGTTAGGTTGAACCTAGACATAAGGTTGACTTAAGTTCAATATGGATTGGACTCAGGATAGATTTAAGTTTGAGTTAAGTTAGGTTCAAATTAGGTTGAACCTAGACTTAAGGTTAACTTAAGTTCAATATGGGTTGAACTCAAGTTAGATTTAAGTTCGAGTTAAGTTAGGTTCAAGTTAGGTTGAACCTAGGCTTAAGGTTGACTTGAGTTTAATATGGGTTGAACTCAAGTTAGATTTAAGTTTGACTTAAGTTAGGTTCAAGTTAGGTTGAACCTAAACTTAAGGTTAACTTAAGTTCAATGTGGGTTGAACTCAAGTTAAGGTTTAAGTTTGAGTTAAGTTAGGTTCGAGTTAGGTTGAACCTAGACTTATGGTTGACATAAGTTCAATATGGGTTGAACTCAAGTTATATTTAAGTTTGATTTAAGTTACGTTCAAATTAGGTTGAACCTAAACTTGAGGTTAACTTAAGTTCAATGTAGGTTGAACTCAAGTTAAAGTTTAAGTTCGAGTTAAGTTAGGTTCAAGTTAGGTTGAACCTAGACTTAAGGTTAACTTAAGTTCAATATGGGTTGAACCTAAGTTAACGGTTGAACTTGGGCTCAAGTTGGGTTGAACCTAAGTTAGAGGTTAAACTTGGGTTCAAGTTGGGTTGAACTTAAGTTAAGGGTTGTTTTTGGTTTGAGTTTGACTAAAACTTAATTGGTTAATGTTTAATAGATTAATTAAGTCTAATGTGGTAGACTTAATTATGATTTAAATTTGATTTTTATTTGATTTTAGGATGGATTAAACCTAATTAGGGTTTAAGTTTAATTAAGTCTAATTTAGTTAAGACTTAATGATTTAATCAGGTCTAATGGATTAGACCTAATTAGGATTTGGTTTGATTAAGTCTAATTAATGGTTTAATTGGTCTAATAGGTTAGACCTAATTAGGGTTTAAGTTTAATTAATTCTAATTTAGTTAAGACTTAATGGTTTAATCAGGTCTAATATATTAGACCTGATTAGGATTTAGGTTTGATTAAGTCTAATTTAATTAAGACTTAATGATTTAATTAGATCTAATATGTTAGACCTAATTAGGGTTTATGTTTGATTAAGTCTAATTTAGACCTAATTAGGTTTAGGTTTTGATTAAGTTTAATTTAGTTAAGACTTAATCGTTTAATTAGGTCTAATGCGTTAGACCTAATTAGGGTTTAGATTTGATTAAGTCTAATTTAGTTAAGACTTAATGGTTTAATTAGGTCTAATGGGTTATACCTAATTAGGTTTAGGTATGCCTTAAACCTAATGTTTAAAAATGTTAATTAAGTTTAATATGTCCTTAAACTTAATTTAAGTTTGGTTTTAAATTAAACATAATTTAGTTAAGGTTTAATGGGTTAATTAAGTTTAATATGTCCTTAAACTTAATTGAAGTCTTGATTTTTGTATTAAACCTAATTTAGTTAAGGTTTAATGGGTTCATTAAGTTTAATATGTCCTTAAACTTAATTGAAGTCTTGATTTTGTATTAAACCTATCCTTAAGCTTAATTAAAGTCTTGATTTTGTATTAAACCTAATCTAGTTAAGGTTTAATGGGTTGATTAAGTTTAATATGTCCTTAAACTTAATTAAAGCCCTGATTTTGTATTAAACCTAATTTAGTTAAGGTTTAATGGGTTAATTAAGTTTAATATGTCCTTAAACTTAATTAAAGTCCTGATTTTGTATTAAACCTAATTTAGTTAAGGATTAATGGGTTAATTAAGTTTAATATGTCCTTAAACTTAATTAAAGTCTTGATTTTGTATTAAACCTTAGGATTTAATGATTTTGATTAGGCTTAAGTTGTCTTTGAACCTAATTAATGTTTGTTTTGAGTTCATTTGAGTTTGGATTCATCATTGGCTTAGTCCATTATGAAATGGATTAAAGAAAGGTTTTGAAATATTTTTTTTATAATTAAAAATGTCTTTTAGATTGATTTGATAGCTTGAGAATTGTTGTTTTAGGATTGTCACCTGTCACCCTAAGATTCTCAATCATTTTGGATTTTAATTTTCAAAATTTCCAAATTTTATAATTATTTTTCGAAATAATTACAAAATATCATGGAAATTAGAAAATCATATCCTAGAGAGTTATCCTAGCCTTAGAAAAATCAGGAGATATGTCTAAGGACTTAAAGGTTCTTCCGTAAAAATTTGACATTTTTCTGATTTGTAAATAATTTTTAATAATTAAAATATACTCCAGAGATTATTTAATTTTTTAAAAATTAAATACTGAGAATAAAATTATGATTTTGGTTTCATAAATTTCTTCTCTTCAAGAGCTTTCCAGAGGTATTTTTATTTTATTTTTATGAGCTCTGGATCAAAAGATATGAATTTTTGAAGAGTTTAAGGATTTTCTGAATTAAAATGGCCCAGAAAAATCCACGGCGCGCCACGCGTCCTCGTACTGTTGAAGAAGTGGGAGGATCCGGTGTGCGGCGCGGAACATCGGACACGGGAAGCGTAGATCAGCGTCGTCCGTTCCAAAACACGGGAACAGATGGCGAAGATAAATCCCCAAAAAATTCAAAAATATTCAAACCGTCCAACTTCAAAGCTCAATATCTCACTCATTTCTCAACAAAATTGAATGATTTTTGAACCTATGGAATCATCTAGTCGTATAGATTATATCTATATGGTGATGATACATTTCTAGGCTAGTTTAATTCATGATTTTTTGTTTATATGCATTATTTTGAACAAAATAAATCCATACTTTGGCCATAAGTTTGTCGAGCCTGATCAGACCTGATGGTCAGCTTCTAGGACTCCCAAAGATGATCTTTGTCACTTTAATTTGGTTTTGTAGCTAGCCTTGGAGAGCAATTTTGGTAAAGTGGCTAGTTTGAGTTGATTTTGGATTTTGGCCAAATTGGCTTGATTGGGCTAATCCTATGGCATGATTTTGGTTGGAATAGGTTGTTGAGGTCCTTAGGAAGACTTTTTATGTTGGGAGCCAAGGGACTTGGGCAGCCTATAGGTTTCTATGGATTTTTTCTTCTTTCTTCAAAATTTCGGCCAAGGGGGCCTTTTATAGCCATGGATGGCTATGTTTCAACCTTGGTTAGCTTAGGATTTGATCATGGTATGGTTAGAGCTATAGAATACAACCTCCCCCATGTAATCCAAGCATCACCTCTTTGTTTCCCATGAGAATTTTACCACCTAAGCAAGTGCACATTTCATGGCAATCATGGATCCAAATTGTCATGATAAGTTGTTGATCTCTTTGTTGCCATTCCATTGGCTAAGTGGGAGGTTATTGGTGACTCAAATGGTTGAGACCCTCTCCTTGCAACACCTCATTTAACTTTTCATGGGGTGGTGACACATTAGCTCCCCTCCTTAATATTTTTATAAAATATTATGATGAGCTTAAACATGGTGTGGAGGATGGTTAAAGCTTTATCTTCTTACCATTGGGTGGTTAAGGAGGTGGCTAAACTTATCTCACCATGGCAAGACACCTCACTTTGTAAAGGGGGTGAGTCATACTTTAAATCACCATGATTTTGCCACCTCACCTTCATGTCATTATGGCCCTTTACCATGGTTAAATATGAGTCATCCATGGGTCATGTGTGATGTCATAGAGTTTTCGAATTTTTAGAAAACCATATGTCATAGGTTTTAAAAATTCCATTAATACCCCTCCTGATTTAATTTTCATTTTAATTAATTATGTCATTAATTAAATGTTGGAAATTATTTTATTAATAAATTATTAATTGGAAATAATTCCAAATTAATTGTTTGATTAATATTCATGTCATTAAAATTGAATTTTCTCTCTTTTCATGACTTTTCAATTTAGTTTTCACTTTAATTAATTATGTCATTAATTAAAATATGAAAATTAAATCATTGGTTAGTTAATTATGTAAAAATAATTTTAGAATTAATTATTTGATTAATTCCATCATTTTTAATTATTTTGTGCACTTTATGGCTTTTGAATTTAATTTTCATTTTAATTAATTATGTCATTAATTAAATTTTGAATAATTAAATCATTAGCCAATTAATTAATCAAAATAATTTTGAGATTAATTATTTGATTAATTTTGTCATTTTTATTTCATTTTGGTGCATTTTGTCATTTTATGACTTTTAATTTAATTTTCATTTTAATTAATTATGTCATTTAATTAATTAAAATATTTAAAAGTTAATTTATTAGTCAATTTCATTTAATTAATCAAAATAATTTAGAAATTAATTATTTGATTAATTTTATCATTTTGGGGTTTTTAAAATGTCATTGGGTCAATATTTGGTCAAAATTTGACCATTTTGACCAATGGTGACTTTTAGGTCAAAAGGTTGACCTATTGGGTCAACAAGGTTGGTCATTGGGTCAGGATTGACCATTTTGACCAAAGTTGACTTTTTATGTCAAAGGGTTGACCTGTGGGGTCAACAGAGTTGGTCATTAGGTCAGGATTGACCATTTTGACAAAAGTTGAGTTTTTAAGTCATAAGGTTGGCCTATGGGGTCAACAGGGTTGGTCATTGGGTCTGAATTGACCATTTTGACCAAACTTGACTTTTTAGGTCAAAAGGTTGACCTATGGGGTCAACAGTGTTGGCCATTGGGTCTGGATTGACCATTTTGACCAAAGTTGACTTTTTAGGTCAAAAGGTTGACCTATGGGGTCAACAGGGTTGGTCATTGGGTCAGGATTAACTATTTTGACCAAAGTTGACTTTTTAGGTCAAGAGTTGACCTATGGGATCAACAGGGAAGGTCATTGGGTCTAGATTTGATCATTTTGACCGAAGTTGACATTTTAGGTCAAAAGGTTGACCTTATGGGGTCAACAGTGTTGGTCATTGGGTCTGGATTGACCATTTTGACCAAAGTTGACTTTTTAGGTTAAAAGGTTGACTTATTGGGTCAACTGTATTGGTCATTGGGTCTGGATTGACCATTTTAACCAAAGTTGACTTTTTAGGTAAAAAGGTTGACCTATGGGGTCAACAGGGTTGGTGAATTAGTCTGGATTGACCATTTTGACCAAAGTTGACTTTTTAGGTCAAAAAGTTCCTATCATAAAAATGAGGTCAACGTCAAAGCCCAATTTCGCTATAACTCTATCCTTCACAACAAGAAGTGTATCCAGGATCGAGCTTTTGATAGTCTTGGCGGATCTGAACAATTAATTGGAGAGCAAAACTGGGAGCGATTTTGTTATTCCACTGCGAAAGCTATTATGGGAGTTGCTATAGAATTCTATTCTAACATATCCTGGACTGAGACTGAGTATGTGCTTGTTAGAGGAAAGATGGTTGAGTTTACTCCTCAGCACATCAATGCTTTCTATCAAACTCGGGAACCATTCATGTGTGAATACGAAAACTTTGACAACGAAAGGGAGGATTTAAGAGGGAAGCCCCAACTTTCACTGTGAGTCACTTTCGGAAATAGTCCTTATCTTTTATTAAGCCCAGAGTCGGGCCATCGAATCACATGCTGATAGATGTCTCGGATGTCCTTCTTACCATTCAATAGAGACTGGTGATGCACCTAAAATTTACCTATTTTTAGTATACATTTAATGTTTATTTTATGCACTTTTTTTATGATATCGCACTTTAAAGAAATGTATTTTACATTTTTTTGTTTAAGGTACAGTGAGTGGATATTTTAGAGAAAATGGGGACAAATGGAGCAAAAAGGAAGAACTTTGTATGATGCCATAGCGGCCTTTAGTGCCATAGAAAGCAACTATCAAGTGAGATGAGTGTTATAGCACCGCAACCGATTTTTTTAGAAGTTGTATTAAATTTAGCTGAATTTTCAAGGGGTAAGCCATAACCCTAAGTTATTTTCGCAGACGATTTAACGGGTAAATGATCGAACATAATAAGGAGAGTTTTAAGAGAATTTTTATAGATTCTTATGTGGTAGTTATGGTGGATAGAGAGTATTTTGTAAGGTGAGTGAGAGTTTGTTCGGGTTTTAGATTTTATGAAACCCTTTACAATATCTTCTAGAAAAATTTAAATTTTGATAACTAGATCAGGTTTGTAAATGGATTCAAGCTACTGTGTTACCGCGCTATGATGCTAAGATTGCTCCAAAATTTTTAAAGAAACATTTTTTTACTAGATTCGAATGTCAAGAGTAATTATTACAGATGGGAGAAGTCATTTTTAGAAATAGAATGATTCAAAATTAACTCAAAATTCTTGAATAAAGCACATAATTGTCACAACTTATCATCTTTAAAATAGTGG
The DNA here is from genome assembly GCA_022702705.1 of Papilionanthe hookeriana x Papilionanthe teres. Classification (NCBI taxonomy): domain Eukaryota; kingdom Viridiplantae; phylum Streptophyta; class Magnoliopsida; order Asparagales; family Orchidaceae; genus Papilionanthe; species Papilionanthe hookeriana x Papilionanthe teres. Next base: position 8,903,921 of record CM040432.1, on the reverse strand, counting down.
CCTAGTAGAAGTATCTAATCGTGATATTAAATGAATACTAAAAAAAATTACAATCCAAACAAAGATTGGTCACTATGCTAGATAATGCACTATGGGCATATTGACCTAATATATAAAACTCTTATACGAATGTCACCATATCGGCTCATATATGAAAAAGCATGCCTTTTACCGCCTTGGAATAGAGCATAAAGCTTATTCTACTAAAAAAAAGTTTAATTATAATTTAAAAGATGTTGGAAAGAAATGATTATTCAATTAAATGAGCTACGTAATAAGAAATGAATCTTATGTTAATGCTAAAAGTCTGGTAAGAGAAATAAACCGTGAAAATGATCAAACTAATCTAAACAAACATTTTCAGCATTTAATAAGAAGTTCTATTATATAATACTCCGATCAAATTAATATTTCCGTGAGAACTTAAGTCCAGGGGGTCAAGACCATTTGTTGTGGTAAGAGTTTATCCATATGGTGTTGTTGATTTCTAAGATCCTAAAACCGGAGATTTCGATTAAGGTAAATGGACAATGTGTGTTAAAATCATATATAAGTGGAGATAGTCCTACATTCGAGATCCCAATGTCGTGGTCAACTCCAATTAAAACATTGGATATGTCGTATCGACGACGCTAAACCAAACGCTTTGTGGGAGGCAACCCATAATTATTGGTGTTGTTTGATATAATTAATTGATTGTTGCTATGATTAGTTTATGAAGTAATATTGAGTCTTACATGATCGAGACGACACAAAAGATTATTTTATCGATGGAGATAAGGCAAGGATGAAAAATTGGACATTTGAGAATTTTGTTTTCCCAAATTTGGTGCCGTTAGCGCCAATGGCTGAATTACTCCCAAATCGCCAAATGACGGTTTTTTGTTCTTCTTTAATAAATTGCCTAAAAACTAAGATGGAGTCATCTTCTTCAGACATTTCTAAGCAAGCTTAGAGAAGGATTAAGAGTAGAAAATTCATCCTAACTTAGAGATCAACTTCTCAAGACCAATGGAGAACAATAGCAATGGAAATTTTGGAGATAAGAAATATGATGTACAAGATGCTCGTACTTACTTCAATGAATTCTGAAGATTGAGTCTGAAGCAACTTATAGACAAACTAGAGTATAACTTTCAAATGGCAGTTGAAACCTCAATTCAACCGTGTATGAGATGCTTCCAAAACTTTTAAATAAGCATGCATTACAACAAAAAAATGGTTTGATGATAAGGTTACTTCATATTTTTTCATGTGTCTTCTTTTTTTACCATTTGTTTGATCATAATTTTCGAGGGTGAAAAGGAGGGCGACACCATCGTTCTTAAATGGATTAATATGTTAATGTATGTTATTGTTATGTATTAAATGTAGCCGACTTTGTGCTTATTCGACTCGCACTTCAGGATTATTGTTCGATATTTCCGATGTTTGTATCTATTTTTATTTGGGTCGTTATGTCCGTTGTAATAAACATATAATTATTATAAGAAAGAATGTTATGTTGTGTTATTGAAAGTTATTATTGGTGTTCGAAGTTGATTGGATTTGAAGTTGTGTGTGTATATGTTAGAATGACGATGAACTCCTCTTTGAAATCTTATCGAAATTGAATATTAGAGTTTAAAAATCATAGATTTTATGTGAAAAAATTTCTAGAAACTGCATGTGTATGCATGTTGCTATACCGCAAATACTAGGCGCCATAGCGCTCGCTACTCGCTGCATGCATGGCACTATACACACAACTTAACGCTATAGTGTCGAACCGAACTGAATCACGTATTAGCACCAACACCGCTAATTTTTGCTATTTTTTCTCTGGTTTGCCTTCTTCCTCCCCTATTTCGCAAGTTACTTCCCCTAAAGCTTCGATTTGTGGGTATTGTCTTAGAATAGAGCTTCAAACTCTAGATTCCTTCTTCTTTCGGGGTAAGATCTTCATTTGGACTAGAAAATTTTTAAATTCACCATGTATTTCTTTCACATTATGGTTTGGTCAAAATTTTGAAAATTTGAAGTATTTAGTGAGAAATCCAATGGATGAGGCTTAGTTTCTGGAATGAGTTTGTTAGAGCCTTTTTAAGTTAATTTGTGATTTATTCAAGTTTTACTAGATTATCATGGCTTTTAAGATGAAGAGGGATAAAGAAAATCTATCTTTGATAATAAAGATTTACGAGTTCTAAAGTGTGACATGTATGGAGATCTGCAATCGAAGAAATTGATTGTAGAGCATAGTTTCTTCGTCCTATAAGAATTGCTTCGAGTACTCGATTGTGGAACAACCGAGGGAAATTTTCTATATAATTGTCATTTCTGTTATTTCGTGGGTTCATAAATTCTATGCAAACCTCCCCGATGAATGTATCGATTTGTTTTTTGTTCGAGGATAATATTCAGATATTAGTCCTATCAAGATAAATCACTTTTATTATTTGCATATCGTTCGTGCTTCTTTTTATTTTTTAATTTAACCCAACTAATGTCGAGCTTGATGAGATTATGAAATTTTGACTAATGGACATGGTTTTTGGAAGATCAAGAATGAACGCCAAGTAAATTTTTCCTTTTCGAATCTTAATGTTCATTATCAAAGCCTCCATTACTTTATTTATTGTAGAATTTTTCCAACTAACCATTTTAGCGAGGTAACCCGGGAGAGAGCCACTTTGAACTATTGTATTCAAACGAGAAAACCTATTGATAATGACTCTTTCATCTACAAAAATATGTTCATTTTTCTAAAAGAGGAACTATCGGAGGTATGTGTTGTTTCTCTTATTTCTACCATGTGCATTCAATCTCGGAGTTAAGTATAAGCCATAAAGGAGGAAATTTTTCCATCTCACAAGCCTATTGGAAAGACAATTTCGAGATTGAAAAGAATGGGTTCATGATATAGAGGTAAAGGTTCAGACATTCCATCTACTTCAACCTCAATAATTTAACTATAATACAACTACTCTTAAAACTATTTTGGAGTGCTTGTTTATACAACAAGTCGATATTATAACTTTGTATAATTAGATGAAATATTTTGAGGCACGATTGGATTATAATGATGAGTATCATCAGAGAAGAGTAGAGTATGATGCAACCTTTAATGAGACTATGGTAAAATATTTGAAGGGAGATCATTCAATTTAATTTTCTTCTCTACTCCCATATATTCGCATATGAGAATGATGATGAGATGGAGGAGGATCTTGACATTGATGATGAAAATGAGGAGTGAGGATGATGATTAGACTCGTTTTTTTTTTTCTACCTTAGAAGTTGTATTTGGATTTTTCTATGTTTTGATGTATTATTGTTAGACTGATGTGTTGCACCTTTTTATTTACCGTGTAATTTTTTACTTATTTTTATTTCAAATATATTTTTGTGTGTTTTCGAGTAGTTTTTTACTTTATGTTTATGTAGTTATACTTGTTGATTAGATGTACCACTGCCAACACTTGCCTTTATTATTTGTACCTATACAATTCTCCTATTTTAAACTTACAAAACTTACCACTTTCTTCAAGAATTTTAATGTTTTAAATTAATTAAAATTTAAGCTTGGAGGAAGGGATAGAAAATTTTAAAAATATTGAACCTTATTTGTCCTTAGTAAACTTTATTTTGAAATTATTTAAACATGACCTGTGGTATGTGGGGTTAGCTTTGATAAGTATATTTTTTTATTTTATAAATGACATGTTACATCTTTGTAAATTTTTTAATAATAAAGCTTGATGCTAGAGTTAGTGTATTTAGCATAAGAGTATATGATTATGCTTTTACCATTCAAAGTAAAGGAAATTGTATTTTTAAAATATATTAAAGATCTTGATTTACACTTAAAAAGAAAAGAATTAAGACTCTACGAAAAATCCTTTTAATGCAAATACATATTTATCAAGTAAAGAAATGTGAAAAGTTTTTAACTTTAAGAAGGGGATGGTGGAGTTCAAAATCATTAAAGACAATCCATATATAGTAATCCCCTACGAAAAGAAAAGAAAAAGAAATGATTGAAAATGATCCTAAAAGAAGTAAGGCAAAATCAAAATAAAATGAGAAGAAAAAAATAAAAGAAAAAAAGTGAGGAGAAATCTCAGCAGATGCCTAATCGAAATCGGCTTCACTTGAATCATCTTATAAAAATGTACTTAGTTACATTTCTGGGCTTACTCTTAAAGTATTAGCATCCTTACTAATGCAGTTCTTAAGAAATTTCTTTTCAGGTAATTCTTCTAAGAATCATAAGTATGGAAAACTCAGCTATTCTCGAAATAAATAGAAATCAGAATTCTGGATTTAACTACTTCTAATATTCTTACATTTTAGTTTTAACCTCGAGTTATCGAAAATCATTCTAAAGTTTCACTATAGAATTTATAGAACAAAATTATAGAAATCTTCATGTAAAATCTACTACCATAAGTTATAAATTTTACATAGCATATGAGTTACTGAAACAAGTAATGTTTAAATGAGGGAAATTAATACACTCAAAAGTACCTAGTTTTAGTATATATTTAATGCTCATTTTATGCACATTTTTGTTGATACGTACTTTAAGGAAATATATTTTGCATGTTTTTGATTTCAGGTACAACGAATGAATATTTAGAGAAAATGAAGATAAAAATAGAAAGCAAAAATAAAAACTTTGTATGGTGCTCAGCCTCCAGCCTTGGAGCCATAACGCGAAATATTGAGCAAGATGGGCGCTATAGCGCCTAGATCAATGTTATAGCTCCACTAACCAATTTTTCTAGAAGGTATCGAATTTGGTTGAATTTTAATGAGGCGCTTGAAGCAACCCTTAATTATTTTCAGTGATTTATTTAATGGGACAATTGTTGAATAAAAAAATTTGGAGAGTTTTTAAAGAGTTTTAGTGGTAGTTAAGTGGTGGTTACAGTATATTTTGTGTGCGTGAGTGAGTGTTTGTTTAAAGAAGAGTTTTGAGATTGTTTGAAGTAAACTCCAAAAATTACTTAGGGATAAGACATACGAAAGGTATTTTGTACTTTTTGTTTGAGTTTTTGTTGTTAAGATCTTCGGCTTCCAATACAAATCACGTGTTTTTGTTCTCGTCTATGAATTCCCGAGTAGTTTTTTTTTTTTTGCCCACCGCATATGAGAATTGATCATGTGGGAAGAGAATGATTTAAAAGTTTCTTTTTATTTTAAACATTGTGATGACATTTTCACCGATTAATAGTTGAATTTGCAACTTGTCCACTTATGAGGTTAAAACCAGCTTGGAAAACATAACGACCGGGAGGGATATGATTTCACTCAACTTGCGAGTGCCACACTCACTTTTCGAGGAGGGCGAACACAATATGAGAAGAGTGCAAATAGATATGGAGATAATTTTTGATGGGTATAGAATTGATGTTTTTAAGGTAACAAGCTAGATTCTTTTAACAATTCAGTTAAGATTTTGATCTAAGGGGCTCCTGCAGAGGGTCCTATAGAGAGGGCAATAAATGGGTAATCTAGAAGTGAGATGCCAAAATCTACTCAACACAACTACATAAGCCGGGACAAACTTTATATTAGGCAATGTTCTTTGCTGGGAAGACCGAGAGGGGTTAAATGATGGGTATGCTCCTATCATTACATTATATGATTTTATATTTTTTTAATTATTAAAATCCTGCACTGATTTATATCTCTTCGCAATGGGAAAAATCTTTTCATAACATTCAACCGTTTTAAACTTTAATAGTCTTTTAAACTTTATAAATCTATTAAACTTGTTCATACTTTCGCTTAAATTTAGTTTTTTTAAATCCGTTGTAAAATTTTTCAACATTATTCTCCAATCATATTTATCTGCATTTTAGATAAAAGTTTTCTAAAATATTATTAGAAAGTTACAAAATTTTCCATGCGGGATCGATACTAGGTTTCTTTAAAGAAAATCGTATATTACTTAAAATGATATATACATGCATAGTACCTTTAGGTGTGAAGGCTTATTATCTCGTTTTAATCATCGTATTTCTTATTCACACTAAATACAATATAATTTACATTAAATTTTTGACAATCTTTGGAGTATGGGCTGACCGTGTGACGTGGGTCGGGCCAACCGCCATTCGATCGACTTTGTATGTGTTTGTCTCATTCATCTTCTTATCCTCATGACAATAAGCTTCTCTTGTTTGTTGGATGCCACATCCTTCTCTCTCCATCCATCATCCTCTCGAGACATTCTTGCCCGACCGTCGATCCGATTTCCCACATTTGGAAATTGGTCAGTTCATATACTCATTCACTTGTGATCGTTTGCCAACTCTTAGAGTTCGACTAACTATTCAGATTTCCGTAAGCACAAAAATATCGAAGCCGCTAACTTTTCAATCTCGTAACAGGTTTCTAAGAACGGCCGACTCTAGATTCCGTACCTCGAGCATCTCCTTCGGAACTCGTAATGTAGTCATGTATGCTTTCGTTCGATCCTTGTTTCCCATGGCGACCGCAAAAAATATGTGTTCTTTCGTGGTTTTGGGAGCGCAAGGAACTACGCCAAGAACAACTTTCTAAAATCTCCAAAGGAATTAAAATTCGGGAAGTCCATCGAACCACTCGAGAGAGCAACATCTTAATGTGGTGTAGAACGACTAAAATTTTAATGCATGTCGAAGATCTTCGAGATGGCAAATTTTCGACTTAAAGGGCACAATATGATCGAAGGGTCACACTAACCCTTTTACGGTTCCAAAAGAAGAACCTGGAACTTCTCCGAAGGCTCGGATTCCATAATATGCTCCGTGAACGTATTCTCGATCCGACGATAGACTTTATATTGTTCTTGGTTGTGGTCCTACATTTCGGCTCGGATTTGGCACCTGCTAGTGGTACTATGAGTCTTCCTCTCACTCCATGTCTTGAGTTGCCGCGTGAGCTTCGAGGTTTGGGTGTTGGCGGATTAGCTTTGCGCCCTTCCCCAAAGATCACTCGGGCTACCTCCACAATTTAACCTTCCCTCTAGCATCACCACTACCCACAATTTGACCCACCATTTGATCATGGAGCACTCGAATATATTGTTGCAGGAATTCTCGAACGGACTCCCACATTAGATGCTTCTCCTCGATGTGTTCCTTTACCTTGACACGCTCCTTGTCTTCAAGGAAGGTATGACCCACGCTACCGAATATTTTAGGAATGTTGACTTAAAATTGTCTGGGATCGTACCCAAGGAAAAGGTGTTGGCCGAATAAAGGAAACACACATAATACTTAGTTTTTTGTAAAGTTTATGGGATCCCCTCCCAAAGGAAGCTGATCATTCCATTTATAACACTTTGGTAAGATTTACAAATGACATGAATGTCCCTCCGTTTAGTGGTAATGTTACTACAATTTATAATCCTTTTCATCTTTAAATATTTATAACTGAATAATACATATCCTGGCTTTTTTACCGTTGTTGGCTTCGTCCAATATTTGTAATTGCTCCCAATGTCGCTTCGTATCTAAAACTGTCATGCATGGATATTTGATATTTAGTCATCAGTTGGCCCACGATCATTCGGCCGGATGAGTAATCTTCGTATGATAGAATGACCTTCGCTGAATGTAAATCTTTTGTAATGACAAAAGCCAGTTGAGTGTGCTACATAATCGCACGGTGTTCATTGGATTATTCAGTAGTTAGTTCGGTTGACTTCTTAGGCTGATTGACTTCATGATGAGCGTTCGAACACGAATCTACTTATGTGATCCGAGTGTATTTTCGAGGATTACGCTGCCATATTCCTAATGTACAGACTATTTACAATATAATAAAGAAATAGTATTCAAGGGTGTTGTCTTGGTGTTTGCCATCAAGCCATAATTGGAGCTGTCATTTGGCATACTGCTGTCTAAGTGTCTGCCATCAAGCCATAATTGGAGTCAAGTCATTCCTATCATGACAAAACGGATCAATAGCTTGCCTTGGTTATCCAAACCTATTATAAGGAGGAATTATCAATACATATTTTTAACTCAAACGTGGACAGTGGAATTTTATTTGCACATTTTAATCTAAGGAAAGCAACTGCTTCTCCATGCCAAGTGAGAAGGTGCATTCTAGGTTGACAAACAGTAAATTCAAAGAAACCAATAAAATGGTTCATCTTTTAAGTTCTTTTATTTATTTAACTATTTTTATTGTTTTTTTTTTTACTTTCGAGAAAAATAATTTTTTAATTATTTAACTATATTTAAATTTATCTATGAAAAAGATGAAAATTCTTGGATTCAATAATTACTTATTGTTCAAATTATTTTGTATTGATAAGGTGTGAATATAACAAAAATTGAGCACCCAAATTAACAAAACTATTCTAACATCAATTCAACTTGCAATAACTACACAAAACTTCCGCAGTGATGCCATTTGTGCAAAAATTAAATCTGGCCCCAATTTGACTGCACGATCTTTCATATGCAGTTCCAGTCCTTTCAGTATACTGAAGATCAGATATCTCTCAGGATGAGAAAAATCAGTAACAATGAAGACATGGTTCTTCCTCTCCACTCAATCCAGCTGCATCCCGCCGGCTTCCTCATATCCTTCTTCTTCATCATCCTTCTTACCTCAACACCATCCCACCTTCCATCTGCAGCGTAGATATTCGACATCACCACATAATTCCCAATATTCGCGCCTTCAACACCAAATAACTGATCTGCCGCAATGCGCCCGATCTCCACCGCCATGAATCCTGCAAGATCCCAGCAGAGATCCCCACACATTGGCATTTGCTCCTGCAAGGCATGTCTTTAATGAATCCATATGCTTCTTTGAGCATATATAAAGTCGCCGTCAAGTTTTTGGCATCGTTGCCGAGGAAGGTAGATAAACATTACTTATTTATAGATATTGTAGTAACTAAAAACCTTTACTTTGTAGTATATTTGTGTGCTTATTTACTTTTAGTGTGATTTTGTATGCGTAATAGTGGATCTGTTGGTTTGATACCTTACGATTCAGAGTTAGAGCGTACTATTAGAAAAATTAGAAAACTACAAAAGCAAATTGAAAATTACTGCGAAATGGCGAATAATCAAGAGAATCAGGATATTAATGTTGGAAATTTGCCAAGACCCTTAAGAGATTATGCTAACCTAACAACAGATGAAATTCATATAACTATTCAAAATCCTGATATTGCTGCTAATTCGTTTAATCTTAAACCTGCCATTATCCAAATGGTACAAAATAATCAATTCGGAGGAACACATAATGAAGACCCAAATTTACATCTCTCTAGTTTTTTAGAAATGTGTGCTACTTTTAAGTATGACGGAGTGTCGAGCGATGCTGTGAGACTTAGAATTTTTTCTTTTTTTCCTTAAGGGATAAAGCTAAGGCGTGGTTAAACTTGTTAGCACCTAGATCTATTCGAACTTGAGGAGAACTTTCTCAAAAGTTTCTATTAAAATATTTTCCTCCATAAAAAACTGTTAAATTAAGAAATGAAATCACATCTTTTGGTCAGTTTGAAGGAGAGTCAATATATGAAGCTTGCGAGAGGTTTAAAGATCTTCTTAGGAAGTGTCCACATCATGCTTTGCCAGATTGGTTAGTAATTCAAACTTTTTATAACAGATTAGTGGGATCATTGAGATCAATTATTAATGCTACTGCTGGTGGATCGTTAATGTCAAAACCTTTCAATGAAGCATATTCATTGATTGAAGAGATGGCTACTAATAATTTTCAATGGCTCTCTGAATGGGTAAACCCTAAGAGAGTAGCTAGTGTTCATGATTCTGATATGATGACAATGATAGTTTCTCAAATAGCAGCACTTTCTAAGAAAATGGATCAATATGGAATGAATTATTCTCAACCACCCCCAGTGTTAAAGGAAAATTCATTTGGGCAGATAACTGAATCTCATACACCTAATGAGACTTTAAATGCGATTAATAGACCTAATAACCCTTATTCAAATTATTATAAATCTGGTTGGAAGAATCACCTAAATTTCAATTGGAATAATAATAATGCTAATGTGAACTCACAATGGGGGCATAATTCTATCAACCCAGTTGGAAACCCAAAAAACCAAGGAAATACTAACTTTAGACCATCTTATCCTCCTGGATTCAATAATAACCCACAGTTTAAGGATAAGAAGTTGTCTACAGATGAAATGATTTTGAATATGGGAAACCAATTACAAGTTCAAGGTGTTGCGATAAAAAATATTGAAAATCAATTGGGACATATTTTCATTGCGCTTAATAATTGACCTTGTAGAACGCTTCCTAGTAATGTGGAGATCTATCCAAAAGATCAAAAGAAGGAGCAACTTAAGGCTATTCAATTAAGGAGTGGAAAAGAATTAGAAACTAGAGTGCGTAAAGAAGTCAAGAAGAGAAGGAGAAGGTGAATATTGAAAATGGTTTAAATAAGATTTATCCAGACCTGGAATATCCTCTTGAACCAATGAAGATTACTGCTGAGAAACCACCTCCTCCATTTCCTCAAAGATTGAAGCAAAAGAATAAGGATAACAGATTTGGTTGGAAATCATTAAGAAGTTAACGATAAATATACCTTTTGTTGAAGCATTAGAACAGATGCCTGATTATGCGAAATTTATGAAGGATATTCTTAAAAAGAAGAGAAAGTTCACGGATCATGAGACTGTTTCACTTAGCGGAGAGTGTAGTGCAATAATTCAGAAAAAGCTTCCTAAAAAACTTAAATATCCTGGTAGTTTTACTATCCCGCGTGATATAGGTGAAAAGTTTTTTGGAAGAGCCTTATGTGATCTGGGAGCTAGTATTAACTTTATGCCTTTATCAACTTTCAAAAGATTAGGAATTGGAGAAATTTCTCCTACATTTGTAACTCTTCAATTAGCCGATGGTTCTATTACTTATCCTAAGGGAGTGGTAGAAGATGTGTTAGTGAAAGTGGATAAATTTATCTTTCCTTTGAATTTTATTGTGCTTGATAAGGAGGAAGATAAATAAATTCTAATTATTTTAGGAAGACCATTCCTAGCTACTGGAAGAGCTGTAATTGATGTTCAAAAAGGGGAATTAACTATGAGAGTTAATGATCAAGAGTTGACCTTTAATATTTTGAAATCTATGAAGTATCCCTCAGTTGCAAAAGATAATGAATGTTTTAGGATGGAAGTCTACGAATATTTGAGAAATAATTATTTTAAATAGATGTTTGAAAAGAAAGTGGAATATGAAAATATAATTGAAGATGAAACTAGGAATGAAAAAGATTCAGATGATGAGAAGAATAAGGAGTTGGAGTATATTCAGGAGAAATTTAAAGTGTTAGATACCATGGATAGTGGAGATAAAAGTTTAATTTCATTTATTATTAAACCCCTGAACTTGAGATGAAAATTCTCTCTAAGAATTTAAAGTATATGTTCTTAGGAGAATCATCTACCCTACTAGTTATTGTTTCTTCGGAGTTAACTAAATATCAAGAACAAAAATTATTGGAAATCTTAAAAAGATACAAAAAAGCTTTTGGATGGACTTTGACAGATATCAAAGGAATCAGTCCTTCGATCTGTATGCATAGAATTTTATTAAATGAAAAACATAAAACTAAAATTGATCCGTGTTGACCTCATTTTTGATGAGGTCTTCCCTTCTTCTTTTTAGTGCTTAGGATCTAGCCTTAGGCTTTTCCTTTGACTATCTTAGAGGACTAGAATTGGGACTCGCCTTTTAGAAATTCAAACCACTTCTAAACTCCCCGCAAACTCCACAAACTCGACTATAGACCCCTAATCACCTAGAGGGTCGAAATCAAATGTAGAAGTTTAAAGGATGAGTTCCTATAGGACTCTTCGGCCTTAGGACCGCCCGGCGGCCCGGTCCGTGAAGGGTCCGACTTACACTACACTTACACACTACATTTCCACACACTTCCTAAAACCACACCCATACCCAACTTAACCTCCCTGACTCATGTAGGTGATTCACATGGATGGTCCTTAACCCCTAAGCTCTCGCCAAGAGGTTAGGAACAACATAGCGAATGCCTCAAATGAGTCCTTTCATGGCTCATATGGGCTTGAAATGGCTTCATGGCTCAACCAAAATGATTTCTTTCCACCTAGATTCACCCAATCTTCAATTTCCCAAATTTTCAATTTTTGACCCCCGGACCCTACACCTACTAAACCTACCCAAAACCCTCGAAGTTACTCCAAATTTTCGCAAAATTTCCAAATTACCCAAAATTTTCCAAAATCAATCCCAAACATCTCCACATCACTCAAATTGATCATCCATACCCAAAAATACCAAAGATTCCAAAAATACCTCCCAATACCCTCCAAATACCCAAAATACCCTTCTTGGCCTAAAAATCCAAAAATTTAGAAAATTCCCAGAAAATTCCAGAAAATCCTAAATATTCCCAACATCATTTTGTCCAACTACACCATGGGCCAATTTTGTCAATTTACCTTACTTTTGTCAAAACCCCCAATTTCACCCATTTTAACCCAAAGTGAACCCAATGTCAAACCAAACCTATCCAATTGACCCAAATTCTGGTCCAATTCAATTCTAAACTTCAATTCAACATTCCCAATACCAATCTAGACCAAATCCAAGTCCAATTTGATTGACATTCGGATCCAGTCTCACTTTTGGCCTTAAAGCCCAATTTAGACCCATGACCCAAACTTAACCCAAACTCACCCAATTCAACTCCAATTAACCTCAAATCTTTTCTAAATCTTCCTTAACATTCCCACAAACAAAACCCTAACATGATTTGCCCAAAATTTGAACCCAAACCCCACTCAAATTCAACCCAAGGTTAAAAGGCCCATTTTTTCGACCTAAGCCCAAACCTAACCCAAATTCAACCCAATTCAAATCCAAATCACCCCCAATTTGTTTCAAATCACTCATGACACATCCATGAGCTAAACCCAACAATTATTTGGCCCAACCTCTTTACAAAATTCCCATCCATAAATTCATTTTTAAACTTAAGGGCCCATTCCTTAAACCATCTTAAAAGCCCACTTCCACCAAATCCAAAACCCCAAAAATTCTTCCAAAGCCCATATGACATTTCCCCTCATCATACTTTCAATTAAAATCATCCCTAAGTCCTAAACCAATGATCAAATATTTCTAAATGAAGCTTCATCCAAATTTCCACCAAATTATCCAAAATCCTTAAAATCCTTTTTTATGAAATCGACCAAACTTTTTGCCAAGCCAAAGGTGAGCCATGAAGCCATGCATGAGCCACATGTGAGCCATGAGAGCTTTGGACACTCCACCATGCCATATTGGGTAAGAAGAGGGGGCTTTCCTTAATCCCTAAAGCTCATTAACCTTTAATCATGTTTCACCTAAACTTAAATTTAATCCAAATATATTTGACTGAGACTTCTCCATGCCAAACCAACTCGATCCCATTCGATCCCCCACAGCATCCAAAGCCACCTCGAAGGGTGCACCTAGCCCAAATGGGTGGATCGACCCATTTAGGTCCAAATCTAGCCATGCCCCATTCCACTTTGGATCAAAGCCTTTACACATGTCCATGGCCAATCGATCGCACAAACCTCCAGCCCCGACCCACCCGACTCAGATGGTGACCATCGCTCGGCCGGCCGGCCACTGTGCCGCTGGAAAACACCATGGCCGAGAGCTCACATGTGAGCCAACATCGAAATTCTCACTCGCCGAGCCGCCCCATGCCTAGTGGTCACCACGGTCGTTCTTCTCCTCACCGAGCAGCATCGATCCCAAGCCCTAACTCCCCCGGAGGCCCCCTACCCAGCTCTATTTAAACTCCACCCCTCTCGGCCATGAAAAGAAGAGAAGCATAAACCTTGCCAAAACTCCGCCAAAATTGTTCCGCACCCTCCTCCACCCTTAGAGCACTTGATCCCCAAGTGAAATTCCCCTCGCCATTTCTCCTCCGTAAGCTCAATTTCGTAGTCGAAATTCCACCCAAAACCAGTGACACTTCTCCACAAGGAGACAATTCCCAAATCGATCGGCTCTACACCTTCACTCGCACCAAGGGAAGGTGTCCACCATCAAAAGCCCCATCTCCAGTGCCACCCAGCTTGCTCCAACTCTCCAAGCTTTGTGATCGAGCTTGGTCGAAATCATATCCGTACAATCCACTGTACTCAGAGACTTCATCTCGGAGCTCGCGGACCCAATCGAAGGTGCAACAACTCTCGCATCGAAGCCACACTTCTCCGAGCCAAGGTATGAGCTAACTCTCCATCCCGAGCTTCGAAGATTCTCCATTTCAAATGCCTTAGTTTCAATGCATGTTAGCCGTATAGATGTGTTCGTCTCTTCAAGACGAATCCATGTAGCATAAGAACACGAAAATCCATCGAGTATCGAGCGAGATATTAGGGATTTAGTGTGGACTGGCTCTCGGCGAGAACACTTGGGGACGATGAACGGATGTCGTCCATTCAATACACGCGCGCACGGACGGCCGGATCGCGTCGGACCAGGAGACGGTACGAGAACCGCGGGGCCCGGGCCGCCGACTCAAGTGGCGGCGTCGAACGGGAGCGCGCCGCGCGGCCTTTCGTGAGTCGACGAGGATGCGCCGGCGCCGACTCTGATAAGTAGAAAATTAGGGATTTTCTCGATTAATTTAATTCCCTAAACTTCAAAAATTCATATCTCTGTGTAGAAAAATCGAAAAATAAAATAAAAATACCTCTCGCTCAGCTGAAGATAGGAGAATAATGTGGAAAAGAAATCACTTAATTTCATCAAATATTTTATTTTTTATGATTTATTTACTCTCTCGCATTGTTTTAATTCTCCATGCATGCATACAATTCACCATGGCATGAGACCATAGGGCTTTTGAAGCCTCCGAATTCGGGAACGTTCCCTGAATTTTCCAAAGTCGAGGCCATCCCTACGAAGAGTTCTCGATTTTTCAAGTTCGTGTCATCGTTTTGAGTATTTTAATTCCAAGAATAAGCATGTTGTGAAATAAATTCTAGGAAAATTTGGTGATGTTCCTTATGACCAGAGAACTCTAGAAAAAATAGATTTTGGCTTAGTTCATTCAAAACAACCCTAATCGGCTTAAACACCCAAAATAGGTCTTTAATTAATTAGAGTTAACCAGTGCATCAAATTGACTTGAAATCAATTCTCCACCGACCTTTAGGATCAGAGGAATCCACCATAAAAATTCGAGGTCAATCGGACTCGGTTAGCCCCACTAATCGGGTCGATTAAGCCACTTAGCCATTTTAAACTTTAAAAATTCATAACTTTTAAAATACTTTTCAAAAATTCACCAAATTGGTTTTGGAGCCTCTCTGATATCAAGGGAATCTAAGAAAAGTAAAATTTCAATTTTCTAAAAAAGTTGATTTTTAATAATATTTTAATATTTTTAAAAATTAAAAAATAATAAAAATCACAAAAATAATAAAATTCACCAAAATGTCACATTTTGAATTTTAATCACTTAGGAACAAATCCCACATTTTTCTTAGGTCTATTTAGTGAGATATTGAATTTTAAAGCCCTAGGGTAATTTTAAAATTAAAAAAAAAATGTATTTTCTAGCATTTTCACTAAAATAATTATAATAAATCATAGAAGAATCAGAAAATTACAAAATTTGCTTCTCTAGTTTCCTTGATATCAGAGAGATTTTTGAAAAATATAAAACCCATTTTTCAACATCTATTTTATTTTTAAATTAATTAACACTCCAAAACTCAAAATAATTATAATAAAAATAATATAATTCAAAAAATCACCAAAATTGGTCCAAGTGCTTCTCTGGTCATTAGGAATGTCTCCTAATTTTCTTAAGGACAGAAACTTTCCTTTGGTCATGTTATCAAATTTTCCTTGAAAATCTCTATTTTCCACCAAAAATAATTATATAAATAAATTAAATACAGAAAAATCACATTTTCTCCTCTCATGTCTTTATTGACATATGAGTGAAGTCACATAAAAATTTCAAGTTCATTTGGGTTCAATTTAGTGAGTTACGAAATTATTAAGCTTAAAGGGTAAAATGGTAATTAAAATCTTTAATCCTTAATTAAAACTTTAGGTTTAATAAAAAATCAACAAGTAAAATATTTGATCTTAATCTAGTTTGGATGATTGAAATTTAAATAATTAAAGGGTAGAAACCCATTAAATAATTTTAAAATGATTAAACTTTATTTAAATAATAGATTAAATTTGGAGGAATAATAAATCTGAATTATTAAAATAAGGGATATTTATTAGGAAGAGATTTATTCTTTAATTTAAAAATCCCTAAACTAATTATATCATTAATACTCAACTCTTAATTAAAATGATAACTCAAATGTAAAACATTAAAAGACTTAATCGAATTATTAAATTCTTTTAAAATTTCAATTAAAATTAAAAATAAAGTAAATTAAAATTAAATTAAAATTAAATCAAATTAAATTAAATAAAATTAAATTAAATTAAACTAAATTAAAATTAAATTAAATAATTAAGTTAAATTAAATTAAACAATTAAATTAAATTAAATTAAATTAAATTAAATTAAATTAAATAATTAAATTAAATTAAATCAAATCAAATTAATTAAACATCAAATCAAATTAAATTAAATTAAGTTAAATTAAAACTCAATTAAATTAAATTGAATTAAATATAACATCACCTAAGACATAAAAGAAATTAAATCTAAAGCAACTTGAACACTATTCCAAATTTAAACCCTTTAACTTAAATCAAATCATTCAATACTAATTTACCCTCGAAAGCTTTCGATTATTATAACTCCTAAATGAAACATTAAATGAAGTGCTACTTCACTCATAAGATATTCAAATGTCTTAATTCACCTGGCAAGTTAACAAAACTTCGAAAACCTCTGACGATTGATTCATTTATATAATTAAATTCATTTCGACTTAAAACAATCCTAAAAATATCGAAAAGATGTTTAAGATTCTTCTTAAGCACTTCCTCAATATGATAGGATATTTATAAGAACAATCGGACTTAATTGTTCTTCGATGAAGAAAATCGTCCTCAAACAAAAACACAAAGAACCTAGACGTCATAGAGATGACTAGCCATATGATTTAGAATTTGGTAGTAAAACCATAACCTTTCCCTTAGCTTTACCTAGGAACTTGCTTAAATATTCTAATTGTGTTTTAAGTGTGGCTTGGGATGACGGGAAGACCCTCCAGTACGCTTTTATTTTATTGCAATTTACTTCCCTCGCAATTTACTTTATCGTAGCATGCACTTCACTTTTCTCGCATGATAAAACAACTGTTGCATGAAAACCCACACCTTTAGGATAGCTCCCTAAAACTGAAACCAAAACTAAGTTAAAAGTCATCGCAAGATAAAATTCACCGCCACAACATTTCAAAATATAAAACAACTCAAAATTTAATCACAAACGTAACACAAAACTATAATTGCAACTAAATTAAAACGTTCGTTGGATGATCGGAATACCTCTGATGATGTAACCTACGTGTTGCTAACTGGATTTCCCACTGTCTAAATGAAAGTGTGGAACTCATTCAACTGAGTTTAGCAAATTCATCCGGACTAAGTGAATCCGATAAAAATAATGATGCCGGAAGGATGGAACCGCGGGATCTTAACCTAGTGTCGTTATAATCAACTTTAAGATTTGTTTTAATCAAAATACAAGAACACTTGGAAAATTAAGACTTCTCTAAACCAAAACACTTTTCTCATCCCCCGATTTATGATTTCTAAAACTAAACCTCTCGCAACAACAAGGAGCTTGGAGCATGGTGGGCAAGCACGGCCATCGTCATCAACAAAACTTCGAACCTACTTCAAAGAAACCTTCTTAGAATTAAACAACAAAGCCATAGGACTTCGAGGTAGTCATTTAAGTGCAACATAAATCCTCAACCTCTTCGTTAGGCATTTGCATCGCAAATTAAGCCCTAACCGATCTTAGGATTCCAAGGTAGTCGTCCGATACGACAAAAAACCCTCACATCTTCTAAAGCTATTTGTTTGATTTTATCATACAAATATAAGCCCTAATTAATTAAAATCGGCAAGATCAAAACATTTAAATAAACATTAGGACTTTCCTAAATTCAAGCCAAACAATAGGATAGTCGGAAATTACCGAAGTTCACTTCGAATCGTTGATTTCTCCTACCTTTCTTCCTTTGGATTCACAAAACAAAATGTTCCAAATTCGATCCATTCCCTATCGAAATTCCAAAATTCAATCTTCGAAAACCTTAAACTTTCAAATTCTTGAAAGCGTAATTATCAGTTATTATCGAGAGTTTTCTTAGGTGATTCCCGTCACTTAAGATGTAATTAACTATAGGGCTCGCCCTTATATGGAATTTTAAAGAACCTGTGTAATATAAACCCCGTTTAATACTTTCATATTAAGCGAGGGAATTTGTTCGGCTTATAAAATTGGTTCGCAGTACCAAACGGATGTCACAAAACTTCTAGTTTATTTGATCGAGCCCCACCCTCGAGCAGTGTGTCTATCCTTAGGGATAGATACACGGTTTGTGGTGCGGTGCTCGTTTATATGAACTATTTGGGATGTGAGATCGGTTTAATCTCATATCTTAAAACTTTCAAATTTAAAATTATTTTCAAAGTCAAATACTACTTTCTAAATTATATATATATTTAAATCAAATTTAAAATTTAAATTCGCAGACAACTTCTGTTAGGCGCCCCCTTTTCAAAATATCACACAACCTAAAAATAGTGTCGACAATCCGCAAAGGAGATTAAATCCTATAATGAAAGAAGTAGTTAAGAAGGAAATTTTAAAATGGCTTGATGCTGAAATTATTTATCCTATTTCAGATAGTGCTTGTGTAAGCCCAATTCATTGTGTATTGAAGAAAGGCAGAGTGACTGTGGAAGTGGATGAAAGGAATGAAATTTTACCTGCTAGACAAGTTAATGGATGGCAAGTTTGTATTGATTATAGAAAACTGAATGCTGCCACCCAAAAAGATCACTTTCCTCTTCCTTTTCTTGATCAAATGTTGTATAGACTTGCTGGACACAAGTACTATTGCTTTTTGGACCGATATACTGGTTATCATCAAATACCTATTGCTCCTGAGGATCAAGAAAAGACAACATTTACTAGCCCCTATGGAACATTTGCTTTTCGAAGAATGCCTTTTGATCGTGTAATGCACCTGCAACGTTTCAAAGATGTATGATGTCTATCTTTAGTAGTATGATAGATAATGGAATAGAATTTTTCATGGATGATTTTTCTGTGTTTGGAACTTCATTTGATATTTGTTTGGAAAACTTGGCAAAAGTTTTGGATCTCTGTGAGAAAAGAAATTTAGTTCTGAACTGGGAAAAATGTCAATTTATGGTTGCAGGAGGGATAGTGCTTGGGCATAAAATTTCTGAATATGGTATTGAGGTCGATCTGTTAAAATTCGAGTGAATGAGAGATTACCACCACCCACTACTGTGAGAGAGGTGCGAAGTTTCTTAGGACATGCTGGATTTTACAGGCGTTATATTAAAGATTTTTCTAAAACTACTAAACCTTTGTGCCAACTTCTAGAAAATGATAGGAAGTTTGATTTTAATGATGAATGTTTGTGTGCTTTTGAATTACTTAAAGAAAAATTAATCACTGCTCCTATAATTATTTCACCTGATTGGGAGAAACCTTTTGAATTGATGTGTGATGCTAGTGATTATGCTATTGGAGTTGCGTTGGGGCAAAGGTATGATAAAAATTTTAAAATCATTTACTATGCTATTAAAACTCTTAATGATGCTCAAATTAATTATACCACTACTGAAAGGGAGTTATTAGCTATAGTATTTGCTTTTGATAAGTTTAGACCTTATTTAATTGGGACTAAAAGTACAGTGCATACTGATCATTCAGCTATCAAGTATTTAATGCAAAAGACGGATGCTAAACCTAGATTGATTAGATGGATACTCCTTTTACAAGAATTTGATTTTGAGATAGTTGATAGGAAATGATATGATAATCAAATTGCTGATCATTTGTCAAGAATAGAATATGATAAATTATCTGAATTTTAGAAGGAAGTTACAGAAACTTTTCCTGATGAACAATTGTATATTCTTATGGAAAAGAATTTGCCTTGGTATGTAACCCTCGATCTGCAGCAATGCACCAAAATACTTAGTTTGCAATCGCCAAATAATGCATTAATATATGCTATCAAAAATATGTTATGGTCAATACTTTGACTTAAATAATAATAGCGGCTAGTGTTTATAAATATAATTTTATGGAAAATATTTTACACACTAGGAGTACTACGCAAGTATACGTATCGTATCAAGTTCTATAGGGCTTTAAATTAAGACCCCAGTATCGATCCCAAGAGGAGGATTATATATCAAGGTGGCTCCCTCCTGGATTAGCTCATTAAAATGGTTAGTTGGAAGAAGTCTACTAGAAATAAAGAAATTTCAGGCACAAGAATGAACGTTAAGCTTTAAAAAAGAAAAGTTTACTAGGCATCTAATCTTGATCTTCCAAAATCCATGCTCGTCAGTAAAATCCCCATAATCACATCAAGCTCAACATCAGTGGGGTTAGATTTTGAATAGAAAAAAAGGAGAAACACAATGCAGCTTCTAAATACGATTAATCTGAATAGGACTAATATCTATATCCCTCAAGCAAACACTAGATCATCATACTCATCAGGCACGTTGGCATAAATTTCACGAACCACATAAATCACAACAACGACAATGAAATAGCAGAAGTTTTCCTACTACTGATTAGCAATAAAATATTTAATAGTTCCTCCAATATGAAGAATACTTCGCTCTGCAATCAATTCTTAGATTTCAAATCTCCATATCTATCCTGAGCTTTCGAACTAGCGAATTTCTCGTTATCAAAACTAGTTTGTCCTCTACCCCTGTTCATCTTAGAAGCCATGTGAAATCTAAAAAAGAAAATCAATAATATTTCTAATAAGTTCAAAGTGTAACTTCATAAGGATCCTACAAACACATTCTAAACCAAATATGCATTCAACCATGGATTTCTCAGTATTTCATCAAAATTTCAAATTTTCGGTCGAACCAAAATGTGGAAGAAATACATGGAGAAATTAAAATTTTTAAGTCAAAATGTAGATTTTACCCATAGAAGTTGAAATATAGAGTTTCAAGCTCTAGCTACAAGCCAATCAAGCACAAATTTAAGCCCTAAGGGAACAAGTTGCAAAAAAGGGGAGGAAGGAGATGAACCAGGGAAAAAATGGTGTGAACCGGAGGTCCAGGCACTAAAAACTGCTCTCAATTTGGAGTGCAACTACCAATCCAAACATTTAAACACATAAAACCAAATTTTAATAACATAACTGAACTTGTTTTATTATATCAATAATAAATTCAATACAATCAACACAACATAGACTTAATTAGATGTATATAAAAGCATAGATAAACATCCCGGAGTACTAGAGCAAATATAATAACAAAGTCGACACACCACACATAAACATTCAATACTAATATTATTTTCTATCTAAGGGTTCTTCTAGGAGTAATTGCGAAAAATGGTGTCGCCCTTCTTCTAACCCTTCAAAAAATTACGATCAAAAGCATGATAACAAGGAACAAGAGGAAATTCTGAATCAACTTTATCGTCAATCCATTTGTTGTTACTATAAATACTGACTTGATACACTTGGAAACACGCCAAATGATTGAATTGGAGTTTCAACTACCAATCAAAGTTTTCATACAAGTTGAAGAAGTCTCTGATTCGCCTTAAAGTTACTTAGAATTTTATATCAAATTTTTATTAATATTTTAAGCATATTACGCTTTAATGAAAGGCATTTCTTATGTTTTAGTTGCAGGTCAACAAAATGAGTTTATGAAGAAAAAGAGTTAAAAAGGAGCAAAAATGACCCAAAAAGAGCAAAGAAGCTGATTATGGTGCCTAGGTGCCAAATTTGGTGACTTGGCGCCAGTCACAGCAGATTGATTCTAGAGATTTCTTGACGGTTATTGGATGGTTATTGACGCTTTCAAACCAATTTAAAATCCTCTGGACATTTTCCCACATGTTATAAACCAAATGCAATGAATATAGACACGAAAGAGCAGTTATTAAACGAAGAGGTGTGACCAAATTGTGAAGGGGTACGTCCATTCGCGCAGTGATCCTGGTGCCTAGGCGCCAAAACTTGCACCTAGGCGCCACCGTTAAATTCTAGAACATTCAATGAATGTGGACAAATTTTGAAGAGGTATCTTAAGCAACCTTTAGTCATTTCTGGAGATCTATAAATAGAGGACCATTTCTACAGCAAGGGGTGTGCAAGGTGTGCTAGAGTAAGTGAGTAGTGTGTGTAGTGTGTGAGGGATAATTAATTAAGAGTGTTAAGTGTCTTCTTCTTTATTTTATTGAGTGTTTAGTGTGAATTGAAGATTCAAAGTCCTGTTAGAGTCTGTGGAGTCAGAGAAACTTCAAAGGATTGCTTGGATTACATTCCAGATAAGTATTTATATCTTGTTTCTTCAGTTTAGTGCTTTGAATTTGAGTTTTATGAATATGATTTATGGTGTAATTTCTATGCTTTCTGAGTAGTCTTCTTTTCTTCCTCCCTACGAATATGAAATGAATTAATAAAAAATTTAAATTAGATTTGAGAACTTAATTTCCTATTTTCTAAAATTTTTTGATGATATTGTTCCTAATCTTAATTTACTTTATAAATTGGCCTCTTGTATTGTTAAAAACTGTGGAGAATTCTTAAGATCTGCTCGTGGGCTAAGAATTCTTAACTTGTATGTATCACATTTCTCTTAAAGGGGAGGTGCAAATAAGTAGGGAGATAATCTTTAATGGGCGTAGAATTAATTTTTGTTTTTAGTGTGACAGGCTAAATTCAATTTGGTTTTACAACAGAGGTGACGAGTCACTAGTAGGCCAGACCATAGACAACCATTCGGGGGGAACCTAGAAGTGAGAGTCTAGAAATTTTTCCCTTTCCACTAATAATACATCCTAATCCAATCTTTAAAAACTAGCTAATGTTCTTTATGACCTGGAACAAAGGGTAAAGGATATATATGCTCCTATTTATCACAAAACCACATTTTCAAGTTCTCAACTAATTTTATCTGCTTATTAATCATGGAATATTTCGTATGGGGAAATAATCTTTGTTTATTGTTTTATCACTAGCTATATTTCAGATTCTGCATATTTTAATTAGTTTTAAATTAAAATATTTTAATTATTAGTTTTCTTACTTTTAACTATATTAATCCTCGTGGGATAGATATTTGGGGTTTTAAAAAGAAAACTCTATATTACTTGAAACGATACGTATACTTGTGTAGTACCCCTAGTGTGTGATTTATATTTAATTATCACTTTAATCTTTAATTATCATACATTAGCTGCTTAATCAGATTTGGGGTCATGTTTGGCCATAATTTAAGTTGGTTTACAGATAGGATATCTCCTCTTCATAAGTTTATCCATAAGATGCTCGAGACTTAATGCTAAGAATCCGTTGAAGTAGGTCTAAGCATCATTATGCATCATCTTCTTGTCTTCAAACTTCTCATTGCTATTACTCTCAATGATCTCTAAGCAGGAATGAATTTTCTACTCTTAACTCTCTCTAGAATGCCTAGAACTGTGGAGGGGATGCCTCCTTTCCCATTCTAGCTGGTTTTATAGAAAAGAAGAGGGCCAAAAAACAAATTTCGATGGTTTAGTGGAGTTATTCGTACTGTGTCGCTATAGCGCTATATTTACCGCTATAGCCCTAGATTCAGTGCTATAACGCCAATCCAAAATTTTCACGTATTGAATTTCTTTTTTGCCCTCCTCATTTTCTATAATAAAATAATGTTTTGTGTCTTCTTAAACATGTAAGACTCAATATCACTTCATAAACTCATCAAAGGAACAATCACCAATCAAATCAATCCACACTGATAACTATGGGTTGCCTCCCACAAAGCATTTGGTTTAACGTCAGCAGCTCGACATATCTAATGCTTTTAATTTGGTTAAACCAATGATCGCAGCTGTCTTCAATAAGTATTTAAAAAGTATTTTCAGTTTAGTTACAAAGTATAATCAGATCAATAAGAAAGTAGCCAATCTATACACAAGTATACATATAGCTTAAGTAATACATGGCTCTAATAGAGTCTTGATTATCGATCCCACAGGGATGATGCAAACCTTTAAAGCATAACACAAAAATCTAATTTTCACATTACAATTCATATACAATAAATACTAAAGCTGCTAAAGTATAATGATGCTAAATATTCTAAGATCACTAAAGTACTTTTTAAACTTTGAAATAAAGTTAACTACCACTAAACTAAGTTTTATATTGAAAGGTTCGAATTTAGAGAAAGTGTCCTGCACCTTACAATGATGTTATAATGAGTGAATGATAAAGATTAGTGAAAATTTTGTATTGTGCATAATAGGAGCATACATATTCTTTGCCCTCTTTCGAGTGATATAAAGAATATTGGATAATCCTAGGTTTAGTCCCGAAATCTGTGGTTAGGCTGGGAGGAAACTGGCTCTCACTCCAGAGCTCCCACTTCTCTTCGCCTGAAGGCTAACTCTCGTTTTAGTTTCCCTACACTAGGACCAAATTGGGGATTTTAGTTCGTCACCCTAAAATCTCCAATTTTGCACCCAATAAACTATATTTCACTATTTATTTACACCCAACCCCCATGAACTACATCACTCATTTATGGACATTAAATGTGATCTTCACTTTTGTTATATAACACATAATCCTCTTGGATCGTATGTTTCACAACATATTTTAACAATTCAGTTGGCCAGATTGAAAAGTAAATGAAGTATGAAGTGAAAAATAATCATAATTTCTTAACATTCACATGGCACAACAAATCTAAATCATCACTTCACCATATCTCATTGTAATGAGAAAGATAAAGAAATCTACTCAAAATTTATGAGGAACATACGATAAAATAAGGATTTTATATATAAAGGTAAAGTCATACAAAGAATAAGAAGTAAATACAACTTATCTCAATTTCTTCTCCAAGCAAATCTCTTGAAATTCCTTTGAATCTCTTTCCCTCTTCACAACAACACACAATTCCCTCTTAGAATAGTAAGAAAGAAGCAATCTCTCACTTTCCTTCTCCTCCTAAAACTTTAGAGAAGAATCCCTCACAAAACAATACTTTCACACACCAAACCCTAGACTCTAAACTGTCACACTTTTTACACACTTTCCACGCACTCTCCTCTCTACTTCCCCTCAACTTCTACACTACTCACACTTTTTCATGTGCCAAATTCACTTTAAAATAGCCTAGGGATGAATTCCCTAAGAGATGCCTTAAGAAACCCTCCAAAAGTCATCCAAATACATTGAATATGGCCTCCACAGCATATGGCGCCGTCAGCACCGTTTATGGGCGTCGTCGGCTCCCAGTGTTTTAATTCTTGTGCTCTCTAGGAATGGGCACCGATGGCGCCAGAAGACAGATTTCTAGATTTTGCCTCTTTTCGCTCCAAATTTGTTCAATTTTGCTTCTTTTTGCTCCAAATGCCTAAAATCATCATACTTATAAAAAACATGAAAAATATCTTTCTTTAAGGTGCAATATCAACAAAACTGAGTACAAAATATATTTGAAAAATCCAGCATATTTCTGGTGCATAAAAATCCTCCAAACTAAATTATTACTTGTTATCAAGTAATCCTTTTACTACATAAGAATATGAATCATGGTAATGAACTTTACATAAAGAATACCATGAATTTTGATTTAAATGAATATAATAGTAAGACTTTTTAGAAAGATTTTAAGTAACTTAAGTCAAAATTATAGGTGTAAGAACATTTAGTCATCAAGTCTAGTTCTAGTTTCTATTCATTTCAAGAATAAACATAATTTATCACATCAAGGGTGCTTTGAAGAATCATATGAAAATGAAGTTTATTTGAACTCTATTAGTATGGATGCTAATACTTAAATATAAATTCAGAAATGCAATTATGCTCTTCCTTTAAGTTGATTCAAGTGAAGCCGATTTTTTTAGGCATCTCCTCAAGCTTCTCTTCACATATATTTTCTTATATATATATATATATATATATATATATGGATTGCTTTTCAATCTTTTCTTTTTTTTTCTTTTCATGTGAGGATTACTATATCTGGATAGCCTTTAATAATTTTGAACTTCACTCTCCTCCCCCTAAAGTTGGAACTTGTAATATATCTTTACTTTATAGATATATATTATTTTTTAAATTATTCATCATAGAGTCCTAATCTTTTCTTCACACATAAACTTCTAAGACTCTTAATATTTCAAAAATACAGTTTTCTTTACTTTAAATAGTTAATTATAGTACTAAATATCTTAGTCCATAAAGTTAACCTTCATTACTAAAAACTTCCATTTAAATCTACTATGATATTTAAATAAAATAAAAAATTTATTTATGTAAAGTTAAGCTCTACTACCTGAAGTCATGTTAAAGTTATCTTGAAAATATATTTAATTGAGAACAAATAATTGTTAATATTTTCTCCCCTAAACTTAAGTTTTTCAGTGTATATCAAATTAGTAGACGGGAGAGAAAAAGAAAAAGAAAACTAACCTTTTTGTGTTAGGCTTTTAATATTTCTGAAACTATGCAGGTATTAATTAAAATTTTAAACTAGCAGACATAAAGCAGTTAGAAGCTTTGCTACACAAAATATATTAGAGATTTACAGTGAGAAGAAAATTTAAAAACATTAACTTTAAACATTTAATACAAACATACAATCATTACAGTCTCAATCTAGACTAATAGACTAACAAACACAGATTCATCACAACTTTACTAACATAACAAAGTAAAATCACCACACACATCAATCACATAAAAGCAAGTAACAAACACACAAGTTTACACATCATAATAAACTAAAATAACACTACACTACCAGTTATCCTCTCCGTATTCTTCTGCTTCCTCTTCCACTTCAGGCTGGTATAGAACATAGTAGGGCAAGTAGGAACTATTACACCAAATTCACCCCTCATGAATCTCATCTGAGCATCATGGTAAGCTATATCATACTCAAATTCTTCTTCTCTGATAATCATCATTAATATTATTCCTTGTTTCTAATCCACCAATTATGTTATGAAGCCTCACAATATTAGTCTGGCGTATCTTCAAATGCTTTATAACATCAGAAAGAGTAGGAGTTCTGGAGGTAGAAGGTATATCATGACTAGTAGAAGGAACATTACTACTCTAACTCCCAGCTCTCCATCCTACATGAGATTCATAGGTATGAATGTTGGCCTTACTGATAGGCTTTAAAGGATGGACCAAGTCTTCATTACTATCAAACTCAACTCCTGATTGTACACATAATTTGTAAATAAGGGTAGGATGACCTAATCCTCCAGTTGTTTCTCCCTTAGCTATAGTTTGATACTCTTATAAATAATTCCACCAATATTAATCATTTTCATATTTTAAATACAGTAATTCAAAATAGCTCTATCTCTTGTAACTTCACTATGATGATAGGTAGGAAGTAATCTCACAGAAATAAAATAGTGGCATGCTTTAGATGCGACATTTAAGAAAGAAGCAGAAAAATTTATCTTTTGCCTTTGCTACGTTTTCCACTCCTCTTTTCCATCAGTAAGGAAAGTAATTACCTCATCTAAATCAACATCCATAGTACCAAAGGATTCATACTCATAGAATGAAGTTTATCTTAATTGGTAGAAAGCGTAGATTTGGTCAGGGGTAAATTCTACCATTATTCCTTGAACAAGCACATGATCAACTTCAGTCCACCGCAGATTAGCACAGAATTCACGAACCACATCCACAATCGCATCGAAAAAAATAAAAGAATATTTACTAGTGTTGAGTAGCAATTACATGTTCAACAACTCCATCTAGAATTTCAAATGCTCGATCATGTATACACTTTTTACTTCATAGGCTAGAGTTGAAGTGGTATTATGCTTTAATATTTACAAACTTCTTCTCATCAAAATCCAACTTCCTCTTCCACTCACTCATCCTTGAAGACATTTCAAAATTTCTAGAAAATGTGAAAATAAATTTAAATAAATTTCAAAATTGCAATGTAGTAAACTCCAAAGAAAAATCTAATAGGTAAGAACTTTACACCATAGATTATCTTAAAGCTTTCTTTAAAAACTCCAATTTTTTGGATTTCCCCAATGTAGGAGATTTCCATGGTGAAAATAAAAAAATTTTAGTTTAAAGTAGGGCTCTTACCAAGAGAAGATGATATCCAATCTCTTAAGCCTTGAAATCGCCACTAATCCAAATGAAAGCAAGCCCTAGGTGCAAGTTTCGGCCTTGGCTAGAGGTTGAAGATGGTCAAAATTAGGTTAACTGCTCAAATTAGCAATTTTTAAATGAACTGGAAAGTTTCAAGTTTTGGGTGTCGTCAGCGCCCATTCTGGCGTCATCGACGCTAAATCGATTTTCTGGTTCCAATTTTATTGTGATTTCGATCGTTTCTAAGTTACATCATCATCTAATTAGCCTTTTTAAACATCTATTTTCATAATTAAGTGAATAAAAATTTTACACAGACAAGACAATACATCAGTTTCATATATAAAACCCACTATTACAAACATACATATATAAATCACTCTACCACATGATAATTCAGCGTCACAATCAAACCACAACACTCCAACGATGAAAACTGAACATAGACTCAAATCCTAATTATAATAAGTATGAAATCACACAATAAAGTAATTCAAATACTAAACACGCTGTCGGCATATTTTTTAGGTTGTGTGTTTTATTTTGAAAAGGGGGATCGCCTAACAGAAGTTGTCGGCGAATTTTTAATTTAATTTAAATAAATAATTTGAAAAGTAGTATTTGATTTTGAAAATAATTTTAAATTTGAAGGTTTTAAGATATGAGATTAAACCGATCTCACATCCCAAATAGTTTATATAAACGAGCACCGCACCACAAACCGTGTATCTATCCCTAAGGATAGACACACCGCTCGACGGTGGGGCTCGATTAAATAAACTAGAAGATTTGTGACATTCGTTTGGTCCGCAAACCAATTTTATAAGCCGACAAATTCCCCGCTTAATATGAAAGCATTAAACGAGTTTATATTACTCGGGTTCTTTAAAATTCCCTATAAGGGCAAGCCCCTATAGTTAATTACATCTTAAGTGACGGGAATCACCTAAGAAAACTCTCGATAATAATCAATAATTCTGCTCTCAAGAATTTCAAAGTTTAAGTTTTCAAAGGATTGAATTTTAGAATTTCAATAGGGAATGAATCAAATTTGGAACATTTTGTTTTGGGAATTCAAAGGAAGAAAAGTAGGAGAAATCACAAATTCGAAGTGAACTTCGGTAATTTCCCGACTATCCTTTTGTTTGGCTTGAGTTTAGGAAAGTCCTAATATTTATTTAATGTTTTGATCTTGCCAATTTTAATTAATTAGGGATTATATTTGTATGATAAAATCAAACAAATAGCCTCGAAGATGTGAGGGTTTATTGTCGTACCGGATGACTACCTCGGAATCCTAAGACCGGTTAGGGCTTAATTTTCAATGCAAGTGCCTAACGAAGAGTTGAGGATTTATGTTGCACTAGGCAAACTACCTCGAAGTCCTATGGCTTTGTTATTTAATTCTAGGAAAGTTTTGCTGAAGTAGACTCTGGTTTTGTTGATGACGATGGCCGTGCTGCCCACCATGCTCCGAGCTCCTTATTGTTGCAGAGGTTTAGTTTTAGAAATCATAAATCAGGGGATGAGAAAAGTGTTTTGGTTTAGAGAAAATCTTAATTTCCAAGTGTTTTTTTATGTTTTAATTAAAACAAATCTTAAAGTTGATTATAACGACACCGGTTAAGATCCCACTGGTTCCATCCTTCCGCATCATTATTTTTATCGGATTCACTTAGTCCGGATAAATTTGCTAAACTCAACCGAATGAGTTCCACACTTTCATTTAGACCGTGGGAAATCCCGTTAGCAACACGTAGGTTACATCATCCGAGGTATTCCCGATCATCCAACAGGACATTTTAATTTAATTGTAATTGTAGTTTTGTGTTCTGTTTGTGATTAAATTTTGAGTTGTTTTATATTTTGAAATGTTGTGGCGGTGAATTTTATCTTGCAATGACTTTTAACTTAGTTTTGGTTTCAGTTTTAGGGACTATCCTAAAGGTGTGGGTTTTCATGCAACGAGTTGTTTATCATGCAAGAAAAGTAAGTGCGATGCGATTGATGAAATTGCAATAATGTAAATTGCAAGAAAGTAAATTGCAATAAAAGCGTACCTGGAGGGTCTTCTCGTCATCCCAAGCTGCACTTAAAACACAATTAGAATATTTAAGCAAGTTCCTAGGTAAAGCTAAGGGAAGGGTTATGGTTTTCTACCAAATTCCTAATCCTATAGCTAGTCATTTCCTATGACGTCTAGGTTCCTTGTGTTTTGGTTTGAGGACGATTTTCTTCATCAAAGAACAATTGAGTTCAATTGTTCTTATAAACATCCTATCATATTGAGAAAGTGTTTAAGAAGAATCTTAAACATCTTTTCAATATTGCTAGAATTTTTTTAAGTCCAAATGGATTCAATTACACAAATGAATTAATCGTCCAAGAGTCTCAAGTTTTGTTATCTTGCTCAGTGAACTAGGACATTTGAATATCCTATAGGTGAAGTAACATTTCATTTAATATTCTGTTTAGGAGTTATGATAACTAAAGCTTTCGAGGGTAAATTGATGTTCAAATGGTTTGTGATTTAATTTAATTTCCATTAATGGGTTTAAATTTGGAATAGTGTTCAAGTTATTTTAGATTTATTTTGAATTCTTTATGTCTTTGGTGATGTTATATTTAATTCAACTTAATTTAATTTAATTGAGTTTTTAATTTAATTTAATTCAATTTAATTCAATTTAGTTTGATTTGATGTTACACTAAATTAATTTGATTTGATTTAATTTTAATTTAATTTGATTTAATTTAATTTAATTTAATTTAATTTAATTTTAATTCATTTAATTTAATTTTTAATTTGGTTTAACTTAATTTAATTTGGTTTTATTTATTTAATTTAATTTAATTTAATTTGTTTATTTAATTTAATTTAATTTGTTTATTTAATTTAATTTAATTTAATTCAACTTTTAATTTTAATTTAATTTAATTTAATTTAATCCAATTTAATTTACTTAATTTAATTTAATTTTTAATTTAATTTAATTTTTTAATTTTAATTGAAATTTTTAAAAGAGTTTAATAATTTAATTTTAGTTTAATGATTAAGTCTTTTAATGTTTTGAATTTGAGTTATCATTTTAATTAAGAATTGAATATTAATGAGATAATTAATTTAGGGATTTTTAAATTAAAGAATAAATCTCTTCCTAATAATATCCCTATTTTAATAATTCCAATTTTATTATTCTTCCAAATTTAATCAACTATTTAATTAAGGTTTAATCATTTTAAATTGCTTAATGGGTTTCTACCCTTTAATCATTTAAATTTCAATCATCCAAACCAGATTAGGATCAAATATTTTATTTATTAATTTTTTTATTAAAACTAAAGTTTTAATTAAAGGTTAAAATTTTAATTACCATTTTGCCCTTTAAGCTCAATAATTTCATAACTCACTAAATTGAACTCAAATGAACTTGAAATTTTTATATGACTTCACTCATATGTCAATAAAGACATGAGAGGAGAAAATGTGATTTTTCTGCATTTAATTTATTTATATAATTATTTTTGGTGGAAAATAGAGATTTCCAAGGAAAATTTAATAACATGACCAAGGGAAAGTTTCTGTCCTTAAGAAAATTAGGGGACATTTCTAATGACCAGAGGACCACTTGGACCAATTTTGGTGATTTTTTGAATTATATTATTTTTATTATAATTATTTTAAATTTTGGAATGTTAATTAATTTAAAAATAAAATAAATGTTGAAAAATGAATTTTATATTTTTCAAAAATCTATCTGATATCAAGGAAATTAGAGAATCAAATTTTACAATTTTTTGATTTTTCTATGATTTATTATAATTATTTTAGTGAAAATGCTAGAAAATACATTTTTTTAATTTTAAAATTACCCTAGGGCTTTAAAATTTAATATCTCACTAAATAGACCTAAGAAAAATATGGGGTTTGTTCTGAAGTGATTAAAATTCAAAATGTGACATTTTGGTGAATTTTATTATTTTTGTGATTTTTTATTATTTTTTAATTATTAAAATATTAAAATAATATTAAAAATCAACTTTTTAGAAAATTAAAATTTTAATTTTCTTAAATTCCCTGATATCAGAGAGGCTCCAAAACCAATTTGGTGAATTTTTAAAAAGTATTTTGAAATTTATGAATTTTTAAAGTTTAAAATGACTAAATGGCTTAATCAACCCAATTAAGTAGGGCTAACCAAGTCCAATCGACCTCAAATTTTTATGGTGGGTTCCTCTCGATCCTAAAGGTCAGTGGAGAATTGATTTCAAGTCAATTTGATGTATGGTTAGCTCTAATTAATTAGAGATCCATTTTGGGTGTTTAAGCCAATTAGGGTTGTTTTAAATGAACTAAATCAAAACCTATTTTTCCTAGGGTCCTCTGGTCATAAGGAAAATCACCAAATTTTCCTAGAATTTATTTCATAACATGCTATTTATTGGGATTAAAATACTCAAAATAGTAACATGAATTTGAAAAATCAATAACTTTTCATAGGGATGGCTCGACTTTGGAAAATTCAGGGAATGTTCCCAAATTCAGAGGCTTCAAAAGCCCTATGGTCTCATGCCATGGTGAATTGTATACATGCATGAGGAATTAAAAATATACAGAGAGTAAATAAATTATTAAAATAAAATACTTGATAAAATTAAATAATTTCTTTTCCACATTATTCTCCTCTGTTCACTGAGCAAGAGGGTATTTTTATTTTATTTTTCTGATTTTTCTACACAAAGTTATGAATTTTTGAAGTTTAGGGAATTAAATAAATCAGAAAAATCCCTAATTTTCTATTTATCCACACTGCGCCGCGTCAACCTCGGCAGCTCCGAACGCACACGTGTCGCGCTCCCATTCGACGCCGCCATCTGAGTCAGCAGCCCGGGCCCCGCGGTTCTCTTACCTTCTCCTGATCCGACGCGATCCTGGCCGTCCGTCCGCGTGTGTATCGAATGGACGGCATCCGTTCATCGTCCCCAAGTGTCCTCACCCGAGAGCCGTCCACACTAAATCCCTAATATCTCACTCGATACTCAATGGATTTTCATGTTCTTATGCTCTATGGATTCGTCTTGGAGAGACGAACACATCAATACGGTGATCATGCATTGAAATTAAAGCATTTGAAATGGAGAATCTCCAAAAGCTCGGGATGAAGAATTAGCTCATACCTTTGCTCAGAGAAGTGTGGCTTCGATCCGAGGGTTGTTGCACCTTCGATTGGATCCCGGCAAGCTCCGGATGAAGTCTCCCGGTCCGGTGAATTGTCTAGGTGGGATTTCGACCAAGCCGCATCACAAAGCTTGGAGGTTGGAGCAACCGGGTGGCCCGGAGATGGGGCTTTTGCCGGCGGACACCTTCCCTCGGTCCGGTGAAGGTGTAGAACCAATCAATTTGGGGATTGGCTCACCGTGGAGAAGTGTCCCGGTTTTGGGCCTATATTTCAACTCGAAATCGAGCTCACAGAGAAGAAATGGCAGGGGGATCTCGGCTGGGGATCAAGTGCTCGTGTATGGGGAGGAGTCCGGAACAATTTTGCGCGAGTTTCCTTAAGGTTTTGTTTCAAGCACCTCTCTTGGCCGAGAGGGGTGGTGTTTAAATAGGAGAGGGTGAGGGCCCCCAGGGAGAGTTAGGGCTTGGGATCAGCTGCTCTTGGCAAGAGAAGAACAGCTCCAATGGCCACTGGGGATGGGGCAGCTCAGCAGGTGAGAATTCCAAGTTGGGCTCACATGTGAGCTCTCGGCCATGGTGTTTTCCGGCGACCTGGTGGCTGGCCGACCAGGCATTGGTCACTCTCAGGGTCAGGAGATCCAGGGCTTGAAGTTGGTGAAGGCAATTGGGCTTGGACATGTGTAAAGTGTTTGAATCAAAGTAGAATGGGGTAAGGGTATATTTTGGCTCAAATTGGTCAAATGCATGGATTGTGCTAGGTGCACCTTCCCATGGCTAGTTTGGGCTGAAGATAAAGTGGTTTAGGTCAGCTTAATTAGTGGGGAAGGGTCACCATCCAAGTACAATTAAGTTTAAGCATGGTTTAGTGGAGTCATGGAAGTGGCTAAATCACCCTTAAGGGAATCATTAAAGGACTCCCTCCTTTTGCCAAAAATGACATGGTGATGTGTAAAGTGGCTGCCATGGCTTGCATATGGCTTGTGCATGGCTTCATGGCTCCATTTGGCTTGGGAAAAGGTTGGGTCAATTTCATAAAAATGGATTTTAGGAATTTTTGGTAATTTGATGGAAATTTGTATGAGACTTGATTTGGAATGATTTGATGATGAATTTAGGACTTAGGGATGATTTTAATTGAATGGATGATGTAGAGAAATATCATGTGGGCTTTGGCACCAATTTTGGGCCTTTGGATGTGGTGAAGGATGAGCTTTTAAAATGGTTTAGGAAAGTGGGCTTTTGAATTTTAAAATGGATTTTGGGTTGAAATTTTGGTAAAGTCTTGGGCCAAATAATTGTTGAGTTTAGCTCATAGATGTGTCATGAGTGACTTGGAGCAAATTGGGAGTGATTTGGGTTTGAATTGGGTTGAATTTAGGCTTCTTTGGTGAATGGGCCAATATAGGTCCAAGTGGGCCAAGTTGGGCCAATGTTGGGCTAGGGTTGAAATTGATGTAAAATTAATGTTGAGAAATGTCTATGGGAGTGTTTCAAATAGGTTTTGACTTTGGTTGGGCTTTGATTTTGGGGTTTGGGCCCATTTGGGTTAGGTTTAGGTTTAGGTCAAAATTGGGCCTTTTAGCTTTGGGTTGAATTTGAGTGGGGTTTGGGTCCAAATTTTGGGCAAATCATGTTAGTGTTATGCTTGTGGGGATGCTAAGGAAGATTTAGAAAAGATTTGGGGTTAATTGGAGTTGAATTGGGTGAGTTTGGGTTAGGTTTGGGTCATGGGTCCAAATTGGGCTTTAAGGCCAAAAGTGAAATTGAATCCAAATGTCAATCAAATTGGACTTGGATTTGATCTAGATTGGTGTTGGGAATGTTTAGTTGAAGTTTAGAATTGAGTTGGACCAGAATTTGGGTCAATTGGATAGGTTTGGTTTGACATTGGGTTCACTTTGGGTTAAAATGGGTCAAATTAGGGGTTTTGACAAAAGTAGGGTAAATTGACAAAATTGGCCCATGGTGTAGTTGAACAAAATGAAATTGGGAATATTTGGGATTTTCTGAAATTTTCTGGGAATTTTATGAATTTTTTGAATTTTTGGGTCAAGAGGGGTATTTTGGGTATTTGGAGGGTATTGGGAGGTTTTGTTGGAATTTTTGATATTTTTTGGTATAGATGATCAATTTGAGTGATGTGGAAATGTTTGGGATTGATTTTGAGGAATCTTGGGTTATTTGGAAATTTTTGAGAAATTTGGGTAATTTTAAGGGTTTTGGGTAGGCTAAGCGGTGTGTAGGGTCCCGGGGTCAAAAATCGAAAATTTGGAAAATTGAAGATTAGGTAAATTTGAGTGGAATGAAATCATTTTGGTTGAGCCATGAAGCCACATCAAGCCCACATGAGCCATGAAGCCACATCAAGCCCACATGAGCCATGAAGGGACTCATTTGAGGCATCCACTATGTTGTTCCTAACCCTCTAGCGCAAGGGCTTAGGGGTTAAGGACCATCCATGTGAATCACCTACATGAGTCGGGAGGTCAAGTTGGGTATGGGTGTGGTTTTAGGAGGTGTGTGAAAGTGTAGTGTATGTGTAAGTGTATGTGTAAGTCGGCCCTTCACTGCACTGTGCCACCTGAGGCAGATCCTCAGGGCCAAAGAGTCCTATAGGAACTCATCCTTTAAACTTCCACATTTGATTTCAACCCTCTAGGTGATTAGGGGTCTACAGTCAAGTTTGTGGAATTTGCAGGGAGTTAAGAAGTGGTTTGAAATTCTAGAAGGTGGGTCCCAATTCTAGTCCTCTAAGATAGTCAAAGGAAAAGCCTAAGGCTAGATCCTAAGTACTAAAGAGAAGAAGAGAAGAC
This sequence comes from Papilionanthe hookeriana x Papilionanthe teres, assembly GCA_022702705.1. NCBI lineage: Eukaryota > Viridiplantae > Streptophyta > Magnoliopsida > Asparagales > Orchidaceae > Papilionanthe > Papilionanthe hookeriana x Papilionanthe teres. The sequence goes on along the minus strand of CM040432.1, from coordinate 8,867,578 downwards.
CTCATCAAAAATGAGGTCAACACACGCCTAAGCATATTAAAGTTTAGAAACTAAATACTAGATATAATATAGAGAGTCACTACTCCTCATCAATGTCAGTGATATCTTCTCCTTTGATATCTCTCATGAATTGGTGGTGCACAAACAAATTATAGAAGGGTCGATACAAGAATTCATCAGTCAAATCCACTTCAATCCAAGCCTTCTTCTTTATTAAATGTATCAAACCTTCTTCAAAACGCCCAGTATGATCGAGTTGTTCCTTCATCCTCCAATCCAGATGATAATTCAGAAACATTATTAATTGCATTCATAAAATTTTGTACCTCTTTATCCAATTTCTTGATCTTTTTCAGAATCAATTGTGAACTTTCAGGAAAGCGAAGTTGAATAGGTAGTGTCCTGAGATGGTTGCTCCACAATTATGCTCATATCAATCTCATTCCTAATTGCTTGGCAGTCATAAAAGTTAGTTGGGTCCATGGGCTTTCAAAGAAGAAGCACTTTTTCCCAGCTTTCATATGGCACATGTGACAGGCTGCAGAGAAGAAATATAGTGGAAGGATGTCCTAGCCCATAATTTGATCCATGCACAATCAAGCCCAAGACAGATTTCACAATTATGGTACCAATAACAATGGGCATTCCCATATGAATAAAATAATTTAGTATTGTGTTTTGCTTCGTCACTTTGCTAATTTTCATAGTTGTGAGAAATTTCACAGATATAAAGAAATTCCATTGCATCGACATAGGATTTAAGAATGTAGCAGAGAAATTTACATACCCATTGTCTCTTATCTCCCAATCTTCATTTTCATCCGTAAAAAATTGATAAAATTCATTCATGTTGTCTCTCGTAGGGGCAAAATTTGTGTAATGACATATTGACACATTTTCTATCATGAAATGTTCATTAATTCGTGTAGGAGTGAATGGTACCCACATACATCACACAAAGACGACTCATTGGTTGATTCCATGAAGATTTGCAAAAAAACTCCTTCACCACAGGAACAACTACTGCGGCAGTAGTGTAGCATAACATTTTTCATCGCCTTTGCACAATAATCTCTTCTACTCGAATACTTGGAGCATTCAAACCACATCCTCTTAACAAGAACTTTATTGCAATTTTGATGCGCCTCGAAACTGTTGAACTTCCTCCTGTTGATAACCTTGAATCTTAGAGTTCATAAGGAGTTAGAAGCCATGGGGTGCGAATTTGGTAATTGACTTTCATTTTTCTGGAGTTCAAAGGTTTAAAATCAATTTTGGGGAGTTATAAGTGTGAAAATCCCGCTTAAAATCGCCAAAATTCATCATTTGAAACTCCATAGTTGTAATCAGATCCATTAACGTCGTCGGCACTGGATAGGGTACCACAGCGCCCACGCTCTAGAAATTGATGATTCTCTGTAAAAGGGTGTCGCTGGCACCCAGTCTGGCGCCGTTGGTGCCCAGTTTGGTGTCTTCGGCACCAGAACGCAGCTTTGCTCCAAACTTCATTTTGGTCCAAATAAATTTAGAATCTTCGATACAATCAAATAATTAACATAATTTATGATATTTATGACTGATTTGGACTCAAATATAAAATTAGCTAATAATAATATCAACTATAACCAACTCAAACAAACAAAACAACAAAGATAACTATGGGTTACCTCCCATAAAGTGCTTTGTTTAATGTCGTCAGCCCGACAAACTTTAGTTTTATTCAGAATGACTCAACATTAAAACCACTTTTAAATTTAGTCAATACCACTTAAAATATGGTTTTAATTATGCCCATTAACTTTAAATATTCTTCCAATTTTAGGATCTTCAATATCAACAGCTCCAAAGTGATAAGCATTTATAAAAATGAAAGGTCCTATCCACCTAGACTTTAGTTTTCCAGGAAATAATCTCAATCTTGTATTATATGACAAAACTTCCTGTCCAGGTTTAAATTTCTTTCTTGTAATCTTCCGATCATGTCTTATCTTCATTTTCTCCTTGTAAATTCTATCATTATCATAAGATTCATTTCTAATTTCTTCCAATTCATTAAGTTGTAATAATATTTTCTCACCAACATCATTTAAAATGAAGTTAAACTCATTTATCGCCCAATATACTTAATCTTCCAATTCTACTAGTATGTGACAAGTCTTTCCAAAAATTAGTCTATAAGGAGACATTCTTATAGGAGTTTTATAACCAGTCTTATATGCCTATAATGCAGTATCTAATCTAGCTGACCATTCTAATTTATGGGTATTTATAGTTTTATCCAAAATTTATTTAATTTCGTGATTAGATACTTCAGTTAAACCACTAGTCTAGGGATGATAAGCGGTTGAGATTCTATGAATAATATAATATATTTCAACCAAACTCTGAATTATATTATTCCTGAAATGATATTCACCATCAGTAATGATAACTCTCGGCATTCCATATCTTGTAAAAATATTTTTCATTAAAATCTTTGAAGCACTCTGAGCGTCACAACTGGGTAAAGCTATTGCTTTGTTCCATTTTGATACATAGTCTACTGCATTCAATATCTATATATTCCTAAATGAAGGAATTACGGTCCCATAAAATCTAACCCCCAAACATCAAAGATCTCAACTTCGAATGTAAAATTTAGGGGCATTTCATTTCTGCTAGAAATATCCCTATTTAAAATTAGATTCAATGTATTTGGCAGAATTTTGAAGGGATTCTTGAGGAAATTCTTGGGAAATCAATTGTAGCAGAATTTAAACTATTTTTGAGCTAAATATAGAGAGGGAGATAGAGTCTTTTGAGTGTGTGAGTGAAGAATGTGAGTGTCTTTTCATTGTTTTAGTGTAGAGAGTCCATCTAGGGTTTGTGTGTGTTATCTTCTAAGGAGTGTAGGAGGAGAGGAAATGTAAGAGATTTTTTCTTCTTTACTTATCTAAAGAGAGAATTGTGTGTTGTTTTGAAGAAAGAAGAGGAGTCAAAGGAATTCCTTGAGATTCACTTGGGGAAGAGCTTGAGATAAGTTATCTTTTCTTTACTCTATTTGTATGACATTGATTTTATATATAAAATCCATCTTTTGTCGTCTTTTCCTCATGAGTCTTGAGTAGATTTCTTTGTCTTTCTCCTTTTCATGTGATGTGTTGATGTTGTGATATGGAAATGATGTGCCGATTTATTATGGAGAATTTGTGATGACATTTTCACTTTGTACTTCATTTAGTTTTTTATCTGGCCAATTGAATTGTTAAAACTTGTTGGGAAATATATGTTCCGAAAGGATTATGAGTTCCACAACAAAAATGAAGGTCACATTCAATGTCCATGAATGAGTGACGTAGTTCATGGGGGTTGAGTACAAATAAATAAAAAAATATATTTTGATGGTCGTAGAATTGTATATTTTAGAGTGACAAATTGAAATCCCCAATTTGGTCATAGAGTTTGGAAACCAAAGCGAGAGTTAGCCTTCAGGTGAAGGGAAGTGAGAGCTCTGGAGTGAGAGTCAGTATCCTCCCAGCCTAACCACGGATTTAGGGACTAAACTTAGGATTAGCCAATGTTCTTTGTATCATTCGAAAGAGGGTAAAGAATATGAATGCTTCTATTTGACACAATACTATTACATTACTGATCTATGTCACTAAATCATCACATTATTATTGGAGAGGAGGAGGATTCTTTCTTACATTTGAACTTTTGTTATAAATTTAGTCTTGTGTTAGTTAACTTTGTCAGGAAGTTAGAAAGTACATTGGTATAGTTAGTAACTGCAACTGTTTATTCAACTTTTATTATTAGTAATTACTGCAATTGTGTTGTGATTCGTGAAGTGATTTCTATGCTACATTATAGAATTAAATACTCCCTTTGGGATTGATAACCAAGACTCCATTAGATCCCTGTATTACTTGAGCGATATGTATACTTATGTTTAATTGTGTGACTCAATAGAAAACTAAATCAATATATACAAATAAATCTGAGTTCATAAATTTTGGGAATTTAAAAAAGTCGCACTAAGTTTTTAGCGTCGTTTCCGGGTAGGTAACTGTAAAAATTAATTAGATAGTATTTGAAAGCTTATATTTGAATTACAAGTCATAATTGTGTGTGTTTATTTATTGTTAGTGTGCTTGTCGACACTATTTTTAGGTTGTGTGATATTTTGAAAAGGGGTCGCCTAACAGAAGTTGTCGGTGAATTTAAATTTTAAATTTAATTTAAATATATATATATAATTTAGAAAGTAGTATTTGATTTTGAAAATAATTTTAAATATGAGATTAAACCGATCTCACATCCCAAATAGTTTATATAAACGAGCACCGCACCACAAACCGTGTATCTATCCCTAAGGATAGACACACTACTTGATGGTGGGGCTCGATCAAATAAACTAGAAGTTTTGTGACATCCGTTTGGTCTCGCGAACCAATTTTATAAGCCGACAAATTCCCCGCTTAATATGAAAGTATCAAACAGGGTTTATATTACTCTGGTTCTTTAAAATTCCCTATAAGGGCAAGCCCCTATAGTTAATTACATCTTAAGTGACGGGAATCACCTAAGAAAACTCTCGATAATAATCAATAATTCTCGCTCTCAAGAATTTCAAAGTTTAAGTTTTCAAGGGATCGAATTTTGGAATTTCAATAGGGAATGGATCAAGTTTGGAACATTTTGTTTTATGAATCCAAAGGAAGAAAAGTAGGAGAAATTACGGATTCGAAGTGAACTTCGGTAACTCCCCGACTATCCTATCATTTCGCTTCGAGTTTAGGAAAGTCCTAATATTTATTTAGTATTTCAATCTTGCCAATTTTAATTAATTAGGGCTTATATTCGTATGATAGAATCAAACAAATAGCTCTAGAAGATATGAGGGTTTATGTCGTATCGACGACTACCTCGGAATCCTAAGACCGGTTAGGGCTTAATTTGCAATGCAAGTGCCTAACGAAGAGTCGAGGATTTATGTTGCACTAGTGCAAGCTACCTCGAAGTCCTATGACTTTGTTGTTTAATTCTAAGAAGGTTTTGCTGAAGTAGCCTCGTGTTTCGTCGATGACGATGGTCGTGTCGCCCACCATGCTCCGAGCTCCTTGTTGTTGCAGAGGTTTAGTTTTAGAAGTCATAAATCAGGGGATGAGAAAAGTGTTTTGGTTTAGAGAAGTCTTAATTTCTAAGTGTTTTTGTATTTTAATTAAAACAAATCTTAAAGTTGATTATAACGACACCGGTTAAGATCCCACGGTTCCATCCTTCCGGCATCATTATTTTTATCGGATTCACTTAGTCAAGATGAATTTGCTAAACTCAACCGAATGAGTTCCACACTTTCATTTAGCACCGTGGGAAATCCCGTTAGCAACACGTAGGTTACATCATCCGAGGTATTCCCGATCATCCAACGAGACATTTTAATTTAGTTGTAATTGTAGTTTTGTGTTCCGTTTCGTGATTAAATTTTGAGTTGTTTTATATTTTGAAATGTCGTGGCGGTGAATTTTATCTTGCAATGACTTTTAACTTAGTTTTGGTTTCGCTTTAGGGACTATCCTAAAGGTGTGGGTTTTCATGCAACGATTGTTTTATCATGCAAGAAAAGTAAAGTGCATTCGCAATAAAGTAAATTGCAAGAAAGTAAATTGCAAGAAAGTAGATTGCAATAAAATAAAAGCGTACCCGGAGGGTCTTCCCGTCATCCCAAGCTACACTTAAAACACAATTAGAATAGTTAAGCAAGTTCCTAGGTAAAGCTAAGGGAAAGGTTATGGTTTTCTACCAAATTCCTAATCCTATAGCTAGTCATCTCCTATGACGTCTAGGTTCTTTGTGTTTTTTGTTTGAAGACGATTTTCTTCATCAAAGAACAATTAAATCCAATTGTTCTTATAAATATCCTATCATATTGAGGAAGTGCTTAAGAAGAATCTTAAACATCTTTTCAATATTTCTAGGATTATTTTAAGTCCGAATAAATTTAATTATGTAAATGAATCAATCGTCCAAGATTTTCAAGTTTTATTAATTTGCTCAGTGAACTAGGACATTTGAATATCCTATGAGTGAAGTAACACTTCATTTAATGTTTCATTTAGGAGTTATAATAATCAAAGCTTTCAAGGGTAAATTAGTATTCAAATGATTTGATTTAAGTTAAAGGGTTTAAATTTGGAATAGTGTTCAAGTTGCTTTATATTTAATTTCTTTTATGTCTTAGGTGATGTTATATTTAATTCAATTTAATTTAATTGAGTTTTAATTTAATATAGTTCAATTTAATTTGATTTGATGTTATATTAATTTGATTTGATTTAATTTTAATTTTACTTTGATTTAATTTAATTTTAATTTAATTTAATTATTTAATTTAATTTAATTTAATTTGATTTAATTTAATTTAATTTAGTTTAATTTAATTTAATTTTAATTTAATTTTAATTTACTTTATTTTTAATTTTAATTGAAATTTTAAAAGAGTTTAATAATTTAATTAAGTCTTTTAATATTTTAAATTTGAGTTATTATTTTAATTAAGAATTGAGTATTAATGAGATAATTAGTTTTTGGATTTTTAAATTAAAGAATAAATCTCTTCCTAATAAATATCCCTTATTTTAATAATTCCAATTTTATTATTCTTCCAAATTTAATCCATTATTAATTAAAGTTTAATCATTTTAAAAATTGTTTAATGAGTTTCTACCCTTTAATTATTTAAATTTCAATCATCCAAATCAGATTAAGATCAAATATTTTACTTGTTGATTTTCTTTTATTAAACCTAAAGTTTTAATTAAGGGTTAAAAGTTTAATTACCATTTTACCCCTTAAGCTTAATAATTTCATAACTCACTAAATTGAACTCAAATGAACTCGAAATTTTTATGTGACTCCACTCATATGTCAATAAAGACATGAGAGGAGAAAATGTGATTTTTCTGTATTTAATTTATTTATATAATTATTTTTGGTGGAAAATAGAGATTTTCAAGGAAAATTTAATAACATGACCAAGGGAAAGTTTCTGTCCTTAAGAAAATTAGGGGACATTCCTAATGACCAGAGAAGCACTTGGACCAATTTTGGTGATTTTTTGAATTATATTATTTTTATTATAATTATTTTAAGTTTTGGAGTGTTAATTAATTTAAAAATAAAATAAATGTTGAAAAATGGATTTTATATTTTTCAAAAATCTCTCTCGATATCAAGGAAACCAGAGAATCAAATTTTGCAATTTTTTGATTTTTCTATGATTTATTATAATTATTTTAGTGAAAATGCTAGAAAATACATTTTTTAATTTTAAAATTACCTTAAAGCTTTAAAATTTAATATCTCACTAAATAAACCTAGGAAAAATATGGGATTTGTTCCTGTGTGATTAAAATTCAAAATGTGACATTTTGGTGAATTTTATTATTTTTGTGATTTTTATTATTTTTTAATTATTAAAAATATTAAAATATTATTAAAAATCAACTTTTTTGGAAAATTGAAATTTTAATTTTCATAGGTTCCCCTGATATCGTAGAGGCTCCAAAACCAATTTGATGGATTTTTGAAAAGTATTTTAAAAGTTATGAATTTTTAAAGTTTAAAATGGCTAAGTGGCTTAATCAACCCAATTAGTGGGGCTAACCAAGTCCAATCGACCTCAAATTTTTATGGCGGATTCCTCTGATCCTAAAGGTCAGTGGAGAATTGATTTCAAGTCAATTTGATGCCTGGTTAACTCTAATTAATTAAAGACCTATTTTGGGTGTTTAAGCCAATTAGGGTTGTTTTGAATGAACTAAGCCAAAAGCTATTTTTCCTAGGGTTCTTTGGTCATAAGGAACATCACCAAATTTTCCTAGAATTTATTTCACAACATGCTATTTACTGGAATTAAAATACTCAAAACAATGACTCGAACTTGAAAAATCAAGAACTCTTCATAGGGATGGCCTCCGACTTTGGAAAATTCGGGAATGTTCCCAAATTCGGAGGCTTCAAAAGCCCTATGGTCTCATGCCATGGTGAATTGTATGCATGCATGGAGAATTAAAACAATGCAGAGAGTAAATAAATTATAAAAAATAAAATATTTGATGAAATTAAGTGATTTCTTTTCCACATTATTCTCCTCTCTTCACCGAGCAAGAGGGTATTTTTATTTTATTTTTCTGATTTTTCTACACAGAGATATGAATTTTTGAAGTTTAGGGAATTAAATAAATCAAAAAAATCCCTAATTTTCTATTTATCCACGCGGCGCCAACTCATCCTAGGCATCTCCGAAACGCCGCATGTCGCTCTCCCATTCGACGCCGCCACCTGAGTCAGCAGCCCGGGCCCCGCGGTTCTCGTACCGTCTCCTGGTCCGACGCCATCTGAGCCGTCCGTCCGCGCGTGTATCGAATGGACGGCATCCGTTCATCGTCCCCAAGTGTTCTCACCCGAGAGCCGTCCACACTAAATCCCTAAGATCTCACTCGATTCTCAATGGATTTTTATGTTCTTATACTTCTATGGATTCGTCTCGAAGAGACGAACACATCTATACGGTTAACATGCATTGAAACTAAAGCATTTGAAATGGAGAATCTCCGTAAGCTTCGGGATGAAGAGTTAGCTCATACCTTGGTTCGGAGAAGTGTGGCTTCAATCCGAGAGCCGTTGCACCTTCGATTGGGTCCCGCAAGCTCCGGATGAAGTCTCCTGGTCCGGTGAATTGTCCGGATATGATTTCGACCAAGCCCGATCACAAAGCTTGGAGGCCGGAGCAACCGGGTGGCCTCGGAGATGGGGCTTTTGATGGTGGACACCTTCCCTCGGTCCGGTGAAGGTGTAGAGCCAATCAATTTGGGAATTGGCTCACCGTGGAGAAGTGTCCCGGTTTTGGGTGGAATTTCAACTCGAAATTGAGCTTACAGAGGAGAAATGGCAGGGGGATTTCACTGGGGATCAAGTGCTCTAAGGGTGGAGGAGGGTCTGGAACAATTTTGGCAGAGTTTTGGCAAGGTTTATGCTTCTCCCTTTTTCATGGCCGAGAGGGGTGGAGTTTAAATAGAGCTGGTTCGGGGCCTCCCGTGGGAGTCGAGGCATGAGATCAGCCGCTTCCGGTGAGGAGAAGAACAGCCATGGTGACCACTAGGCATGGGGCAGCTCAGCAAGTGAGAATTTCAATGTCGGCTCACATGTGAGCTTTCGGCCATGGTGTTTTCCGGCGGCTCGGTGGCCGGCCGGCTGTGCAATGGTCACCATCTTGGTCAGTGGGTCGTGGCTGGAGGTTGGTGCAATCAATCGGCCATGGACATGTGTAAAGGCTTTGATCCAAAGTAGAATGGGGCATGGCTAGTTTTGAGTCTAAATGGGTCAATCCACCCATTTGGGCTTGGTGCACCCTTCAAGGTGGCTTTGGATGCTGTGGGGGATCAAAGGGATCAGCTGGTTTGGCATGGAGAAGTCTCCATCCAAATATATTTGGATTAAATTTAAGTTTAGGTGAAACATGATTAAGGCTAATGAGCTTTAGGGATTAAGGAAAGCCCCCCTCTTCTTACCCAATATGGCATGGTGGAGTGTCCAAAGCTCTCATGGCTCACATGTGGCTCATGCATGGCTTCATGGCTCACCTTTGGCTTGGCAAAAAGTTTGGTCAATTTCATAAAAAAGGATTTTAAGGATTTTGGATAATTTGGTGGAAATTTGGATGAAGCTTCATTTAGTAATATTTGATCATTGGTTTAGGACTTAGGGATGATTTTAATTGAAAGTATGATGAGGGGAAATGTCATATGGGCTTTGGAAGAATTTTTGGGGTTTTGGATTTGGTGGAAGTGGGCTTTTAAAATGGTTTAAGGAATGGGCCCTTAAGTTTAAAAATGAATTTATGGATGGGGATTTTGTAAAGAGGTTGGGCCAAATAATTGTTGGGTTTAGCTCATGGATGTGTCATGAGTGATTTGAAACAAATTGGGGGTGATTTGGATTTGAATTGGGTTGAATTTGGGTTAGGTTTGGGTTTAGGTCAAAAATGGGCCTTTTAACCTTGGGTTGAGTTTGAGTGGGGTTTGGGTTCAAATTTTGGGCAAATCATGTTAGGGTTTTGTTTGTGGGAATGTTAAGGAAGATTTAGAAAAGATTTGAGGTTAATCGGAGTTGAATTGGGTGAGTTTGGGTTAAGTTTGGGTCATGGGTCCAAATTGGGCTTTTAAGGCCAAAAGTGAGATTGGATCCAAATGTCAATCAAATTGGACTTGGATTCGGTCTAGATTGGTATTGGGAATGTTGAATTGAAGTTTAGAATTGAATTGGACCAGAATTTGGGTCAATTGGATAGGTTTGGTTTGACATCGGGTTCACTTTGGGTTAAAATGGGTGAAATTGGGGTTTTGACAAAAGTAGGGTAAATTGACAAAATTGGCCCATGGTATAGTTGGACAAAATGAAATTGGGAATAGTTTGGATTTTCTGGAATTTTCTGGGAGTTTTCTGAATTTTTGGATTTTTAGGCCAAGAAGGGTATTTTGGGTATTTGGAGGGTATTGGTAGGTATTTTTGGAATTTTTGGTATTTTTGGGTATGGATGATCAATTTGAGTGATGTGTAGATGTTTGAGAGTGATTTTGGAAAATTTTGGGTAATTTGGAAATTTTGCAAAAATTTGGGTAATTTCAAGGGTTTTGGGTAGGTTTAGTAGGTGTAGGGTCCCGGGGTCAAAAATCGAAAATTTGGGAAATTAAAGATTGGGTGAATCTAGGTGGAAAGAAATCATTTTGGTTGAGCCATGAAGCCATTTCAAGCCCATATGAGTCATGAAAGGACTCATTTGAGGCATTCACTATGTTGTTCCTAACCCTCTTAGCCAAGGGCTTAGGGGTTAAGGACCATCCATGTGAACCACCTACATGAGTCAGGAGGTTAAGTTGGGTATGGGTGTGGTTTTAGGAAGTGTGTGGAAATGTAGTGTGTAAGTGTAGTGTGTATGTAAGTGTATGTGTAAGTCAGCCCCTTCACTGCGACCAGGCCACCTGTAGGCGGTCCTAAGGCCAAAGAGTCCTATAGGAACTCATCCTTTAAACTTCTACATTTGATTTCAACCCTCTAGGTGACTGGGGTCTATAGTCAAGTTTGTGGAGCTTGCAGGGAGTTTAGAAGTGGTTTAAATTTCTAAAATGTGGGTCCCAATTCTAGTCCTCTAAGATAGTCAAAGGAAAAGCCTAAGGCTAGATCCTAAGCACTAAAAAGAAGAAGGGAAGACCTCATCAAAAATGAGGTCAACAGTGCTTTTTGTGATTGTATGTGTAGTATCGGATCTATAGGTTTAGTGCCTTATGATTTTAAATTAGAACGTACTATTAGAAAAATTCGAAAAAAAAACAATATGAAAATCCTCATAAAATGGCGAACAATTTGAACAATCAAAACAATCAAAATGAAAATATACCAAGACCTTTAAGACATTATGCTAATCTAACAACAGATGAAATTCACTTAACTATCCGAAACCCTGATGTTGCTGCTAATTCATTTGAGCTTAAACCTACTATTATCCAAATGGTATAGAATAATCAATTTTGGAAGAACACCTAATGAAGTTCCTAACTTACATCTCACTATTTTTCTAAAACTGTGTGCTACCATTAAATACAATGGAGTGTTGAACGATATTGTTAGGCTTAGACTTTTTCCTTTTTCGTTAAGGGATAAGGCTAAGGTGTGGTTATATACATTAGCACCTGGATCTATCAAAACTTTGGGAGAACTTTCACAAAATTTCTGTTAAAATATTTCCCTCCTTCAAAAACTGTTAAGCTGAGGAATGATATCACATATTTTAGTTAGTTTAATGGAGAATCTATATATGAAGCTTGGGAAAGATTTAAAGATCTTATGAGAAAGTGTCCACATCATGCTTTACCAGGCTAGCTAATAATTCAAATATTTTATAATGGATTAGTGGGATCTTTGAGATCGATTATAGATGTTGTTGCTGGAGGATCATTAATGTCAAAACCTTTTGATGAAGCATATTCGTTAATAGTAGAGATGGCTACTAATAGTTTTCAATGGCCCTCTGAGCGGGTAAATCCTAAGAGAATAGCTAATATTCATGATTCTAATGCGATAACTATGACAATCTTTCAAATTGCTGCACTTTCAAAAAAAATAGATCAATATGGAATGAATAATTCTCAAATACCCCAGTGTTAGAGGAAAATTCATCAGGACAGATGATAGAATCTCAAACTCCTTACGAAACCTTGATTGCTATAAATAATAAACTAAACAATCTTTATTCGAATTATTAAACTCCTGGTTGAAATAATTACCCAAACTTCAATTGGAATAATAACAATGCTGTAGTTAACCTGCAATGGGGAAACAATTCTATGAATCCAGTTGGAAATCTGAACAACCAATGAAATACCAATTATAGACATTCTTATCCTCTAGGTTTTAATAGTAACCCACAATTTAAGGATAAGAAGTTGTCTACTGAAGAAATAATTATGAATATGGGTAATCAAATTCAAGCTTAAAATGTTGCGATAAAGAACTTTGAGAATCAATTGGGACATATTTTTACTGCGCTTAATAATAGATCTTCTGGAAATCTTCCTAGCAATGTTGAGATCAACCCAAAAGATCAAAACAAGGAGCAAATTAAGGCTATTCAACTAAGGAGTAGAAAAGAATTGGAAACAAGAGTACAAAAAGAAGTTAAAGTTGAGAGAGAGGAAGTGGACATTGAAAGAGGTTCTAATAAGATATATCCAGACTTAGAATATCCTATTAAACCATTGAAGATTACTGTTGAAAAACAACCTCCTCCGTTTCCTCAAAGACTAAAAAAATAGAATAGGGATAATAGATTTGCAAAGTTTTTGAAAGTTCTTAAGAAATTAACGATTAAGATTCCCTTTGTTGATGCATTGGAGCATATGCCTGATTATGCAAAGTTTATGAAGGATATTCTTAAAAAGAAAAGAAAGTTCAAAGACCACGAGACTGTTGCACTTAGCAGTGAGTATAGTGCAATTATTCAAAAGAAGTTTCTTGAAAAACTTAAAGACCTTGGTAGTTTCACTATCCCGTGTGCTATAGGTGAGAAATTTTTTGAAAGAGCTTTATGAGATTTGGGAGCTAGTATTAATCTTATGCCTTTATCAACTTTCAGAAGATTGGGAATAAGAGAAATTTCACCTACATCTGTGACTCTTCAATTGGCTGATTGTTCTATTACTTATCCTAAAGGAGTTGTGGAAGATGTATAAGTTAAGGTGGATTAATTTGAAGGTGGATTAATTTATCTTTCCTATTGAAGGTGGATTAATTTATCTTTCCTATGGACTTTATTGTATTAGATATGAAGGAAGATAAAGAAATTTCAATTATGTTGGGAAGACCATTCCTTGCTACTGGGAGAGCTATGATCGATGTTCAAAAAGAAGAATTAACTATGAGGGTTAATGATCAAGAGGTGAACTTACTCCCTAATATGATGGCCTGATACAACAATAGGTGAACTTGCTCTCATTTTCTTCCTTGGTTTCTCTATGGTAGTGACAGGCTCTACTCGAGGTCCAAGGCGGGATCTGGCTGGAACTCGTCCCATTCTTCTTAGGATTTCTGACACGGGTCATCTTTCTTTCTTTGCCAATTTTTATATCACAGCTTGTAGCCGAGCAAATGGCGTATTCTTAACCCTTTTTCTTTTGTAGTTACTATAGTATGCAGGTCAGGGTAGTGTAGCGGCAATCCTTCAAACGACTTCTTCCTCCGATGCAGCAGAGAGGGGGTGAAACCTACTCCCTCCCTACAGAGGTATACACTCAAGCAGTTCTTCTCTTTCCTCAGGAATTTCTTCTAGAGAAGCAACTTCAGCAGCTTTGGCTTTCTCGATCCTGACGATCTTTCTGCTTCTATTTCTCCTTTGAGTGCGAGTTAGGGGTGAAACTCTTGAACTGGACCTAATTTCGAAAACAGATGGTATTGTAGCAAAATCTGTACCTTCCACGGTAACAGGCTCTTCACAAACTTGACTTTCCTTCCCCTTCAGTTTGGCAGAAGCCAGGGTAGGTGCAGAGATGACTAGACCAGTGGGGGTAGAGACAACAGTCCTCCTACGAATAACAGTAATTCTTTCAGCTGGAACCTTTTGCAGGGGAGGGAATTCTTGAGTCGACTTCAGGTTGAACTCAATTATGGGCTCCTCAGATTCTAGCACTTTGTCCATTAGTGTGAAAAAGAGTAACGTCGGCAAACTTAATATATGTATTGTAGAATCCTTGTCCGAAACAGATGATCCCATTGTCAGGCAGCTTATCCTTGTAGACAGCCAAGTCCAGTCCGTTGGTCAAGGAGAAGATTAACTTTGGGGCAGTCATTTTTTGCAGGGCAGATTCCGAACGTCAGCCTCGAATTATGCCTCCCTTCGTCGCAAAACTTAGGACGAAAAAGAAAGTCCGAACACATTTTCGTTTATCTTAATGTATTTGTGATTTTTAAGAGAATTCGTTTATTAGAAGGTTGTTTATTAGAGGATTTGTTTGTTAGGAACAAAATGATTAAAGGTATAGAAAAGGTAAAGGACTCGATTCAGAATTGGAAAGGAAGAGAAAGTCTCGTAAGACTTCTCGACCCGAAGGACCGCTCCTAAGCTAACACCTATTGGGGGTCCACCCCACCTCAGAAAAGAGGTAAAAGGATTTTGGAACCTCTCTGTTTAGGGGTGTCTAAACAGTGGTTCCTAAATCTGAAAGAAGTTGGCTATACCCATTTAAGATAGAAATGAACATGGTATGCCAACGGAAAGAATGGTAGTTTGCTCCACTAGGGACATGGATACACTACCGATTTATGAAAGCAAAACCATCTGATCAAAATGGAGAGAGGAACCATTCCCCAGCGGAGTCTCCAGAAGTTGTCGGCATATTATTAGGTTTGTGTTTTGAAAAGGGGGTCGCTTAGAGAAATTGTCGGCAAATTTTCATATATAATTTGGAAAGTGGAGGGTTGCGTTAGGTAGTCGACAACCAGCGTAAAACTTGTCGAAAAAAATCATGACATGAATCCTTTTGATCATTGTGTAAGTGCTAGGGCGTCCCCTGGAAGCGACGCGCTGTATGGCCTGAATACAGTGGAAAGTGTGCAAGGGCCGCTACACCGGCGCCCGGGTGTAGTGTCAAGTAAGCAAGGGTTCCCACATTATGGACGGATGCGGGTAAAGAAGTTAGTCCATGATACTAGTATTAGGATATGATCTTGGAATATAGGTTCTCTCAATGGTAAACTAATGGAATTGGTTGATATTATGATCCATAGAAAGATAAATATCCTCTGTATTCAAGAAACTAAATGGGTTGGAGAAAAAGCTAAGGAGATTGATAACTTAGGTTTTAAACTATGGTATTCTGGTATGAGTCGTACTAGAAATGGTGTAGGTGTAATTATAGATAAGAGTTTGAAAGATAATGTTGTTAAAATTAATAGAGTTGGAGATAGAATTATAGCACTTAAGATTATTATTGATACTGAGATTTTTAATATTATAAGTGCTTATGCTCCTCAAGTTGGTTTAGATATAGGCTCTAAAGATAAATTCTGGAATGATTTAGAAGGCTTAATACAATTGATACCCCTTGAAGAAAAAATTTTTATTGGAGGAGATTTAAATGGACATGTCGGTAGAGCGGTAGGAGATTTCAGAAATATTCATGGTGGCTACGGTTATGGAGCGATTAATGAAGAAGGTAGAGCCATTTTAGATTTTTCTTTAGCGTATGATATGATTATTACTAATACTTTATTCAAGAAAAGAGATGAGCATCTTATTACTTATAAGAATGGATCTAATAAAACACAAATTGATTATTTTCTTATGAGAAGAAGAGATCGTCGAGATTGTAAGGATTGTAAGGTCATTCCAAGTGAGCAATTAAGTACCCAACATCGTTTATTAGTTCTATATTTTAAGATGAAGAGTTGTAAAATAAAGAATACTAGGATTCAACATCGTAGAATAAGATGGGGGCACCTAAAAGACACAAATAAAATTATTTTATGAGTAAAATTCAAGATTTAAATATTTGGGATGTTCTTGAAGACGCGAATGTTATGTGGGAAAAATTAACTAATACTATTAAACAAGTAGCTAAAGATGTACTTGGAGAATCAAAAGAAAAAGTTTCTATAAATAAAAATAGTTGGTGGTGGAATAATAATGTGCAAGAAAAGATAAAATATAAGAAGTTATGTTATAAGAATTGGTTTAAATGTAAAAGCGTAGAGAACTGGGAAAAATATAAAATGGCCCGCAGGGAGTGTAAAAGAATAATCTGTGACGCTAAAAATTCTGCTTTTAGTGATCTTTATAACATGTTAGATACTAAGGAAGGTGAAAAATATATGTATAAACTAGCCAAACAAAGAGAAAATAAAAGTAAAGATTTAACTCAAGTAAAGTGTATTAAAGATGAAAATCAAAAAGTACTTTTCTTAGAAAAAGATATTCAACATAAGTGGGTGAGTTATTTTGATAAACTTTTTAATGATGATGTTGAAAGTACGATCGACCTTAGTGATCTTAATATCGTTAATAATAAAAAAACTTTTCATTTTTACCGTCGCATTAGTAAAAAAGAAGTTGATGAGGCTTTAAAGAAAACCAAGGGGGAAAGTCTGTAGGACCTGATGATATCCCAATTGAAGTGTGGAAATGTTTAGGTGATTTGGGGGTTTCTTGGCTTACTAAACTTTTTAATATTATTTTAAAAACTAAAAGGATGCCTGAGGAGTGGAGAAAGAGCATTTTGGTCCCCATTTTCAAGAATAAAGGAGATGCACAAGAGTGTGCAAATTATAGAGGAATTAAATTGATGTGTCATTCTTTAAAATTATGGGAGAGGGTAATTAAACATAGGTTAAGATGTATTACGAAGATTTCTCATAATCAATTTGGATTTATGCCGGGCAGGTCTACCATGGAAGCTATACATTTATTGAGAGGTTTGATGGAGAAGTACATAGATAATAAAGAGGATCTACATTTGGTTTTTATCGATTTAGAAAAAGCTTACGATAAGGTTCATAGAGATGTTCTTTGGGGAGTTCATGAGAAGAAAAGTGTTGATATGACTTATATTCAAGTCATTAAAGATATGTATGCTAGAGCCGTTACATGTGTTCGAACCGAAGGAGGATCGACCAAGTATTTTACTATCTCTGTTGGTTTACATCAAGGATCGGCTTTAAGCCCATATCTTTTTGCTTTATTTATGGATGGTCTTACCGGACATTTACAAGAGGATGTACCTTGGTGTATGCTTTTTGCTGATGATATTCTCCTTGCGGATAAGACAAGAGAAAAAGTCCAGGAAAAGCTTGAATTATGGAGGTGTACATTGGAGTCTAAAGGTCTTCGTTTGAGTAGAACTAAAAATGAATACATGGAATGTAATTTTAGTAATAGTAGGTCTAGTGACAGAAGTGTAACTTTGGGTGATTAAATTATTAAAAGGTGTGAACAATTTAGATATCTCGGGTCCATTGTTCAAAGCGATGGTGATATAGATGGGGATGTTAATAGTAGAATTCAGGTTGGTTGGTCGAAGTGGAGGAATGCGTCCGGCCTATTGTGTGATAGAAAAGTACCGCTTCGATCGAAAGGAAAATTTTATAAGATGGTGGTAAGACCTTCAATGCTCTATGGTGCCGAATGTTGGCCTTTAAAAGAGAAGCATAATGTTAAGTTAAGTGTCGCCGAGATGAGAATGATTAGGTGGATGAGTGGCTTTACACTTAGAGACAAAATGCGAAATGAATATATCCGTAATAGGGTTGGAGTTGCACCAATGACGGATAAAATTAGAGAGAGTCGCCTTAGATGGTTTGGTCACATTAAACGTCGACCACTTGATGATCCGATTAGGAGAGTAGATGTTTTAAATACAACTTATGTTAAGAAAGGCAGAGGCGTACCTAGGAAAACTTGGGCTTATTGCATAAAAAATGATCTTAATTTATTATAATTAAACGAAAATTTGACACTAAATAGGACGCAATGGAGAAAAAGGATTCATGTAGCCGACCCCACTTAGTGGGATTAAGGCTTTGTTGTTGTTGTTGTTGTATAATTTGGAAAGTAGCATTTGATTTTAAAAATAATTTTAAGTTTAAAAATTTTAAGATATGAAATCAAGCCGATCTCACATCCCAAGTACTTTATATAAACGAGCACCGCATCACAAACTGTGTATTTATCCTGAAGAATAAACACACTGCTTGATGATGGGGCTCGATTAAATAAACTAGAAGATTTGTGACATCCGTTTGGTGTGCGAACCAATTTTATAAGCTGACAAGTTCCCCTGCTTAACATAAAGAAATTAAGCAGGGTTTATATTACCTGGGTTCTTAAAGTTCCCTATAAGGGCAAGCCCCTATAGTTAATTACATCTTAAATGACGGGAATCATTTAAGAAAACTCCTAATAATGATCAGTGGTTTTGCTCTCAAGGATTTCAAAGTTTAAAGTTTTTTTAAAGGGTTGGATTTTGGAAATTTCAAAAGGGATTAACTCGGATTTGGAACAGCTTTATTTTAGGAATCCAATGGAAGAAAATTAGAAGAAGTTGAGGATCCAAGAAGAATCTTGGCAACTTCCCAAACTATCCTATTATTTGGCTTCAATTTGAGAATTTATTAATGTTTCAATCCTATCAATTTTAATTAATTAGGAGTTATATTTGTATGACATAATCATAGAAATAGCCTCAAAGATGTGAGGGTTTATGTCGTACCGAACGACTACCTTGGAGTCCTAAGACCGGTTAGGGCTTAATTTGTATAACATGAT
This sequence comes from Papilionanthe hookeriana x Papilionanthe teres, assembly GCA_022702705.1. Taxonomy (NCBI): domain Eukaryota; kingdom Viridiplantae; phylum Streptophyta; class Magnoliopsida; order Asparagales; family Orchidaceae; genus Papilionanthe; species Papilionanthe hookeriana x Papilionanthe teres. The sequence goes on along the minus strand of CM040432.1, from coordinate 8,848,725 downwards.
TATACAAATGCCTAACAAAAAGGTTGAGGGTTTATGTTGCACTAAGAAAACTACCTCGAAATTCTATGGCTTGGTTATTTAATTCTAAGGAAAGTATTGCTGAAGTAGACTCAGGTTTTGCTGATGACGATGGCCGTGCTGCCCACTATGCTCCAAGCTCCTTGTTGTTGCAGAGGTTTAGTTTTAAAAGTGGCAATCAAGAGATGAGAGAAGTGTTTTGGTTTAGAAAAGTCTTAAGTTTCAAATGTCTTTAATGTTTTATTAGGGGAATCTTAAAGTTGATTATAATAACACTGGTTGAGATCCCACGGTTCCATCGTTCCGGCACCGTTATTTTTATCGGATTCACTTAGTCCAGATGAATTTGCTAAACTCAACTGAATGAGTTCCACACTTTTTAATTAGACCATGGGAAATCCCGTTAGAAACACGTAGGTTACATTATCCTAGATATTCCCGATCATCCAACGAGACGTTTTAATTTAGTTATTAGTTGTAGTTTTGTGTTCTGTTTGTGATTAAATTTTGAGTTGTTTTATATTTTGAAATGTTGTGGCAGAATTTTATCTTGTTGTGACTTTCAATTTAGTTTTGGTTTCAGTTTTGTTGCTATCCTAAAGGTTTCAGTTTTCATGCAACAATCTTGTTTAACATGCAAGAAAGGAAAAGCACAGTACATGTAAGTAAATTGTAATAAAGTAAATTGCAATAAAATAAAAGCGTACCTAAAGAGTCTTCTCGTCATTCCAAGCTGCACTTAAAACACATGTTAAAGCATTTAAATATTTATAACAAGTACATAGGTAAAGCTAAGGTAAGGTTTTGGTTGTCTACCAAAATCCTAGTCCTATTGCTAGTCGATTCCTATGACGTCTAGGTTCTTTTGTTTTATGGATGATTTTCTTTATCAAAGAATAATTAAGTTCAATTATTCTTCTTAAAACACCTCATTGTATTGAGGAAGTGTTTAGAACGGGTTCTAAACATCTTTTCAATACTTCTGAGATTATTTCGAGTCTAAATTAACTTTTATTGTAGAGATGAATCAATCATCCAGAAATTTAGTTTAATTTGCTTCTTGCTCAGTTGAATTAGGATGTTCGATTATCCTATAAGTAAAGTGACATTTCACTTGATGCTCCATTTAAAAGTTATGATAACAAAAGCCTCTAAAGGCAAATCAGTTTATTAAAGAATTTAATGATTTAAAATTAGAATTGGTGATTTAAAGTGATTTAATTTAGTTATAAAATTTTAATAATTTTAAGTTTAGAATAGTGTTCAAATTGTTTTAAATTTAGTTTAAATCTTTAAACCCTTTTTGTTTATTATCTTAATGTTTCAGATTAATTTTGATGTTTTTAAATTTACTTAGAAGTGTTTAAATTATTCATATATTTTGGTTGGTTTGATTTAGGTTAATTATGATATTTTAGGTTGGTTTTGACTAGCTTAATTTGTTTTATATGCTTAATTATGAATTTTTTTAATATTATTTAATATTTCAAATTTGCTTTAAGTTTGTTATTAAGTGATGTTGAATTAATTTTTAAATTTAATTAAATTTAATTATTAAATCACTTAATATTTTATATATTAATTTAATTAAGGGTTATTTTCTTTTTAATCATTTAATTATTAATTTCAATTATCACTTTGAATTTAATTAAAAGTTAAATATTATTAAAGTGATTCATTTAGGGATTTTAGTTTAAGTTATTATAGTCTCTCTAAATTATTTCCCCATTTTAATAATCCAAATTTTAACTTATTCTTCCAAAATTCAAATTGTTTAATTAATTAAAATTTACTTTAAATATTTTCAAGATAATTAGTGGGTTTCTACCCCTTAATTCTCTAGGTTTCAATCATCTATGAGAAAAGTTAAGATCAGATATTTTACCCTCCCTTTGATTAGACCTAAATATTAATTAGGGTTGAAATCCTTTAATTACCTTTATGCCCCTTTAGGCTTATTTATTTCATAACTCATCAAATTAAGCTCAAATGAACTTAAAATTTTTATGTCACTTCACTCATATGTCAATTAAGACATTTGAGGGGAAGATGTGATTTTTTTGAATTTAATTTAATTTATATAATTATTTTAATAGAAAATAGGGATTTTCAATGGAAATTCAACAACATGACCAAGGTAAGGTTCCTGTACTTAAGAAAATTATGGGATATTCCTAGTGACCAGAGGACCACTTCGACCAAGTTTGGTGATTTTTGAATTAGATTTTATTTATTATAATTATTTTGAGTTTTCGAGTGTTAATTAATTATAAAATAAAATAAAGGTTGAAAATTAAGTTTTATATTTTTATTAAGTCCCTCTGACTTCAAGGAGTTCAGAGAAACAAATTTTATATTTTTATAATTTTTCTCTGATTTATTAGAATTAATTTAGTGAAAAGGTTGAAAAATCCATTTTTTTAATATTAAAAATTGTCTTAAGGTTTTAAAATTCAATATCTTTACTTTGAGGCTTAGAAAAAAAAGTTGGTTTGTTCCTATGTGATTAGGAGTCAAAATATGATATTTTTATGATTTTTATTATTTTTATGATTTTTATTATTTTTAATTATTTAAAATATTAAAATATGGTGAAAATGAAGATTTTTGAAAAATTACAATTTTAATTTTCTTAGACTCTTCTGATATCAGAGAGCCCAGAAAACCAATTTTGTGAATTTTTTAAATGTATTTTTGGAGTTATGAATTTTTAAAGTTTAATTTTACTCATGTGACTTAATTAATTCATTTAGTGAGGTTAAACATTTCCATGGAGATAGCCTCTGATTTTGAAAAATTTAGGGAATGTTACCAAGATCAGAGGCTTCAAAAGCCCTATGGTCTCATGCCATGGAGAATTGTCAATGCAAATGGAGAATTAAAATACTGAAATGAGTAAATAATTAATTAAAAATAAAATACTCATCAAATTAATTCAATTCTTTTTCCACATTATTCTCCTCTATTCACTGAGCAAGAGGATATTTTCATTTTATTTTTGTGATTTTTTACACCAAGATATGAATTTTCTAAGTTTCAGGTATTTAATTAAATCAAAAAATCCATATTTATCTACTTATCCACGAGGCGCCGACCCATCCTCGGCAGCTCCGAAAGCCCATGCGTCGCCTCCCTATTCGACACCGCCATCTGACTCAGTGCTCCAGGGGCCCGCAGTTCACGTATCGTTCTCTGGTCCGAAGCAATTTGAGTCATCCACTCAATACACGCGCTATCGGACGACGCCTGGTCATCGTCTACAACTGGTGTGCACCCGTGACCGTCCACACTAAAACCCTAAGATCTCTCTCATTTCTCAAAGGATTTTCATGTTCTTATACTCTATGGATTATTCTTGCAGAGACGAACACATCCATACGGTTTACATGCTTTGAAATCAACTCAAACAAAATGGAGAATCGCTGGAACTTCTCAGGGAGGAGGAGTGTCCATATCTTGGTTTAAGAGGTGAGGCCTCAACTGAATGTGCTCAGCACGTTCGCTGGAGTTGGAGGAGCCTGGGGATGAAGCCTCTGGCCCTGTCAAATTGTCTAAGTGCAACTTCCACCAAGCCCGATTTCAAAGCGTGGCCGATAGAGAGAATGGCTGGCCTGGTGAAGGGGCTTCCACTGGGGAACTCCTTCTCTTGGTTCTGTGCAGGTGTGGGTGAGTTTAATTTGATTTTGGTGGAGGTTCCAGGGATGTCCTATTCTGGGCTGAGAATTGAGCTCCAAAATTGAGCTTAATCAATGGGGTTTAGGGCAGGAGAACAGTGGGGATGAATTGCTCTTGGCTAGGGGAAGCTCGCGAGGAGTTCGGAGGAATTCGTGAAGGTCGATTTCAGCCAACCTTTCGGCCGAGAGGGGGCGGCTTATTTAAATAGCCATGGCCGTGGCTTCCTGTGGGCAATGATGGCTGGGATCAGCTGCCTAGGGGAGGAGATGAGCTGTGGTGGCCAATTGGAGTAGGGCAGCTCAGCAGGTGAGATTTGAATTTTTGGCTCATTCCAAGCTCCTCGGCCATGGTGTTTTCCGGCGGCCTGGTGGCCGAGTAGTTTATATAAACGAGCACCGCATCACAAACTGTGTATTTATCCCGAAGAATAAACACACTGCTTGATGATGGGGCTCGATTAAATAAACTAGAAGATTTGTGACATCCGTTTGGTGTGCGAACCAATTTTATAAGCTGACAAGTTCCCCTGCTTAATATAAAGAAATTAAGCAGGGTTTATATTACCTGGGTTCTTAAAGTTCCCTATAAGGGCAAGCCCCTATAGTTAATTACATCTTAAATGACGGGAATCATTTAAGAAAACTCTTAATAATGATCAGTGGTTTTGCACTCAAGGATTTCAAAGTTTAAAGTTTTTTTAAAGGGTTGGATTTTGGAAATTTCAAAAGGGATTAGCTCAGATTTGGAACAGTTTATTTTAGGAATCCAATGGAAGAAAATTAGAAGAAGTTGAGGATCCAAGAAGAATCTTGGCAACTTCCCAAACTATCCTATTATTTGGCTTCAATTTGAGAGTTTATTAATGTTTCAATCCTATCAATTTTAATTAATTAGGACTTATATTTGTATGACATAATCATAAAAATAGCCTCGAAGATGTGAGGGTTTATGTCGTACCGAACGACTACCTCGGAGTCCTAAGACCGGTTAGGGCTTAATTTGTATAACATGATTATACAAATGCCTAACAAAAAGGTTGAGGGTTTATGTTGCACTAAGAAAACTACCTCGAAATCCTATGGCTTGGTTATTTAATTCTAAGGAAAGTATTGCTGAAGTAGACTCAGGTTTTGCCGATGACGATGGCCGTGTCGCCCACTATGCTCCAAGCTCCTTGTTGTTGCAGAGGTTTAGTTTTAAAAGTGGCAATCAAGAGATGAGAGAAGTGTTTTGGTTTAGAAAAGTCTTAAGTTTCAAATGTCTTTAATGTTTTATTAGGGGAATATTAAAGTTGATTATAATAACACCGGTTGAGATCCAACGGTTCCATGGTTCCGGCACCGTTATTTTTATCGGATTCACTTAGTCCAGATGAATTTGCTAAACTCAACTGAATGAGTTCCACACTTTTCATTTAGACCATGGGAAATCCCGTTAGCAACATGTAGGTTACATTATCCTAGGTATTCCCGATCATCCAACGAGACGATTTAATTTAGTTATTAGTTGTAGTATTGTGTCCTGTTTGTGATTAAATTTTGAGTTGTTTTATATTTTGAAATGTTGTGGCGGAATTTTATCTTGTTGTGACTTTCAATTTAGTTTTGGTTTCAGTTTTGTTGCTATCCTAAAAGGTTTCAGTTTTCATGCAACAATCTTGTTTAACATGCAAGAAAGGAAAAGCGCAGTACATGTAAGTAAATTGTAATAAAGTAAATTGCAATAAAATAAAAGCGTACCTAAAGAGTCTTCTCGTCATTCCAAGCTGCACTTAAAACACATGTTAAAGCATTTAAATATTTATAACAAGTACATAGGTAAAGCTAAGGTAAGGTTTTGGTTGTCTACCAAAATCCTAGTCCTATTGCTAGTCGATTCCTACGACGTCTAGGTTCTTTTGTTTTATGGATGATTTTCTTTATCAAAGAATAATTAAGTTCAATTATTCTTCTTAAAACACCTCATTGTATTGAGGAAGTGTTTAGAACGGGTTCTAAACATCTTTTCAATACTTCTGAGATTATTTCGAGTCTAAATTAACTTTTATTGTAGAGATGAATCAATCATCCAGAAATTTAGTTTAATTTGCTTCTTGCTCAGTGAATTAGGATGTTTGATTATCCTATAAGTAAAGTGACATTTCACTTGATGCTCCATTTAAAAGTTATGATAACAAAAGCCTCTAAAGGCAAATCAGTTTATTAAAGAATTTAATGATTTAAAATTAGAATTGGTGATTTAAAGTGATTTAATTTAGTTATAAAATTTTAATAATTTTAAGTTTAGAATAGTGTTCAAATTGTTTTAAATTTAGTTTAAATCTTTAAACCCTTTTTGTTTATTATCTTAATGTTTCGCATTAATTTTGATGTTTTTAAATTTACTTAGAAGTGTTTAAATTATTCATATATTTTGGTTGGTTTGATTTAGAGTTAATTATGATATTTTAGGTTGGTTTTGACTAGCTTAATTTGTTTTATATGCTTAATTATGAATTTTTTTAATATTATTTAATATTTCAAATTTGCTTTAAGTTTGTTATTAAGTGATGTTGAATTAATTTTTAAATTTAATTAAATTTAATTATTAAATCACTTAATATTTTATATATTAATTTAATTAAGGGTTATTTTCTTTTTAATCATTTAATTATTAATTTCAATTATCACTTTGAATTTAATTAAAAGTTAAATATTATTAAAGTGATTCATTTAGGGATTTTAGTTTAAGTTATTATAGTCTCTCTAAATTATTTCCCCATTTTAATAATCCAAATTTTAACTTATTCTTCCAAAATTCAAATTGTTTAATTAATTAAAATTTACTTTAAATATTTTCAAGATAATTAGTGGGTTTCTACCCCTTAATTCTCTAGGTTTTAATCATCTATGAGAAAAGTTAAGATCGATATTTTACCCTCCCTTTCGATTAGACCTAAATATTAATTAGTGGTTGAAATCCTTTAATTACCTTTATGCCCCTTTAGGCTTATTTATTTCATAACTCATCAAATTAAGCTCAAATGAACTTAAAATTTTTATGTCACTTCACTCATATGTCAATTAAGACATTTGAGGGGAAGATGTGATTTTTTTGAATTTAATTTAATTTATATAATTATTTTAATGAAAATAATGGATTTTCAATGGAAATTCAACAACATGACCAAGGTAAGGTTCCTGTACTTAAGAAAATTATGGGATATTCCTAGTGACCGGAGGACCACTTCGACCAAGTTTGGTGATTTTTGAATTATATTTTATTTATTATAATTATTTTGAGTTTTCGAGTGTTAATTAATTATAAAATAAAATAAAGGTTGAAAATTAAGTTTTATATTTTTCTTAAGTCCCTCTGACCTCAAGGAGTTCAGAGAAATAAATTTTATATTTTTATAATTTTTCTCTGATTTATTAGAATTAATTTAGTGAAAAGGTTGAAAAATCCATTTTTTTAATATTAAAAATTGTCTTAAGGTTTTAAAATTCAATATCTTTACTTTGAGGCTTAGAAAAAAAAGTTGGTTTGTTCCTATGTGATTAGGAGTCAAAATATGATATTTTTATGATTTTTATTATTTTTATGATTTTTTTTAATTATTTAAAATTTTAAAATATGGTGAAAAATGAAGATTTTTGAAAAATTACAATTTTAATTTTCTTAGACTCTTTTGATATCAGAGAGCCCAAAAAACCAATTTTGTGAATTTTTTAAATGTATTTTTGGAGTTATAAATTTTTAAAGTTTAATTTTACTCATGTGACTTAATTAATTCATTTAGTGAGGTTAAACATTTCCATGGAGATAGCCTCTGATTTTGAAAAATTTAGGGAATGTTACCAAGATCAGAGGCTTCAAAAGCCCTATGGTCTCATGCCATGGAGAATTGTCTATGCAAATGGAGAATTAAAATACTGAAATGAGTAAATAATTAATTAAAAATAAAATACTCATCAAATTAATTCAATTCTTTTTCCACATTATTCTCCTCTATTCACTGAGCAAGAGGATATTTTCATTTTATTTTTGTGATTTTTCTACACCAAGATATGAATTTTCTAAGTTTCAGGTATTTAATTAAATCAAAAAATCCATATTTATCTACTTATCCACGAGGTGCCGACTCATCCTCGGCAGCTCCGAAAGCCCATGCGTCGCCTCCTTATTCGACGCCGCCATCTAACTCAGTGCTCCAGGGGCCCGCAGTTCACGTATCGTTCTCTGGTCCGATGCAATTTGAGTCATCCACTCAATACACGCGCTATCGGACGACGCCTGGTCATCGTCTACGACTGGTGTGCACCCGTGACCGTCCACACTAAAACCCTAAGATCTCTCTCATTTCTCAAAGGATTTTCATGTTCTTATACTCTATGGATTATTCTTGCAGAGACGAACACATCGATACGGTTTACATGCTTTGAAATCAACTCAAACAAAATGGAGAATCGCTGGAACCTCTCGGGGAGGAGGAGTGTCCATATCTTGGTTTAAGAGGTGAGGCCTCAACTGAATGTGCTCAGCAGGTTCGCTGGAGTTGGAGGAGCCTGGGGATGAAGCCTCTGGCCCTGTCGAATTGTCTAAGTGCAACTTCCACCAAGCCCGATTTCAAAGCGCGGCCGATGGAGAATGGCCGGCTCGGTGAAGGGGCTTCCACCTGGGAACTCCTTCTCTTGGTTCTCGTGCAGTGTGTGGGTGAGTTTAATTTGATTTTGGTGGAGGTTCCGTGGATGTCCTATTCTGGCCGAGAATCGAGCTCCAAAATCGAGCTTAATCAATGGGGTTTAGTGGCAGGAGAACAGATGGGGATGAATTGCTCTTGGCTAGGGGAAGCTCGCGAGGAGTTCGGAGGAATTCCGTGAAGGTTGATTTCAGCCAACCTTTTGGCTGAGAGGGGGTGGCTTATTTAAATAGCCATGACCAGGGCTTCCCAGAGGCAATGATGGCTGGGATCAGCTGCCTAGGGGAGGAGATGAGCTGTGGTGGCCAATTGGACTGGGGCAGCTCAGCAGGTGAGATTTGAATTTTTGGTTAATTCCAAGCTCCTCGGCCATGGTGTTTTCCGGCGGCTTGGTGGCCGGCCGGCCAGGGTCAGGTCACCATCTGACTCAAGGGAGTTAGGGCTGGGGTTTGGTGCAGTCAATTGGCTTTGGACAAGTGTCTAAGGTTTGATTTAAATGGAAAGGTGGAGGCTAATTTTGGGCTCATTTTGGTCCAAGGCATGGTTTAGGCTAGGTGCACCTCCCCAAGGCCTGACTTTGGGAGGAGGAATCATTTGGGTCAGCCAAGAGAGAGTGGTGAGGTCTCTTTCCATGGTGAGGTGGCTAATCTTGGTTTAGAGTGTGACATGAATATGGTTAAAAGGGCTTAATGAAGGATTAGGAAGGAATACCCTCTTCTTTCCATTAATGGCTTGGTGAGGTGGAAAGTGGCTTCCATTGCTTCCATGTGGCTTGTACATGGCTCAATGGCTCTCATTTGGCTTGGAAAAAGTTTGGTCAATTTCATAAAAATGGATTTTAAGAATTTTGGATATTTTGGTGGAAATTTGGATGAAGCTTTATTTAGAATTATTTGATCATTGGTTTAGGACTTAGGGATGATTTTAATTGAATGCATGATGAAGAAGAGTGTCATATGGACTTTGGATGAATTTTTTGGGCTTTTGGATTTGGTGGAAGTGGGCTTTTAGAATGGTTTAAAAAAGTGGGCCTTTAGGTTTGAAAAAAAATTGGTAGATGGAAATTTTGTGAAGGATTGGACCAAAAAAATGCTGGGTTTAGTTTATGGATGTGTTATGAGTGATTTGAAACAAATTTGAGGATATTTGGAGTTGAATTGGGTTTGATTTAGGATAATTTGGTAAAAGGGCCAAAGTGGGCCAAATTGGGCTAACTTGGGTTAAGGTTGGGCTAATTTTAGATTTTATGTAAAATTAATGTTGAGAAATGTTTATGGGAGTTTCACAAAGTGTTTTCAACTTTGGTTGGGCTTTGATTTTGAGAGTTGGGCCCATTTGGGTTTATGGTGGGTTTAGGCCAAAAATGGGGATTTTGGTTTTGGGTTAGGCTTGGGTGAAGTTTGGGTCTAAATTTGGGGCAAATCTTGTTATTGTTTTGTTTTTGGGGATATTAGGAAGGTTTAGGAAAAGATTTAGGGTTAATTGGGATTGAATTGGGTTGGTTTAGGCTAGGTTTAGGTCATGGGCCAAAATTGGGCCTTATGCTTCAAATTGAAATTGGATCCAAATGTCAATCAAATTGGACTTGGATTTGGTCTAAATTGATATTGGAGATATTTAATTGAAGTTTAGAATTGAATTGGATCAACATTGAGGTCAATTGGGTTGAGTTGGTTTGACATTGGGCTTACTTTGGTTAAAAATGGGCCAAATTAGGGGTTTTGGTAAAAGAGGGTTAAATTGATAAAATTGGCCTATGGTGTAGTTGAACAAAGTGAAATTAGGAATATTTGGAATTTTTTGGAATTTTTTGGGAATTTTTGGATTTTTTGGGTTAAAAGGGTATTTTGGGTATTTAGAGGGTAATGGGGGTATTTTTGGAAATTTTGGTATAGTTGGCTAAGGATGATCAATTTGAATGGTGGGAAATGTTTAGGATTGGTTTTGAGGAATTTTAGGTAATTTAGGTAATTTTGTAAATTTTGGGTAGTTCCAAAGACATTTGGTAGGTTTGGTGGGTGTAGGGCCCCGGTTGCAAAAATTGAAATTTTGAAAAAAAAGAAGATTGATCGAGTTTGAGTAGAATGGAATCACTTTGGTTGAGCCATGAAGCCATATCAAGCCCATAAGATCCGGAGAGGACTCATTTGAGGCACTCACTTTGTTGTTCATAACCCTCTTAGCCAAGGGCCTAGGGGATTAAGGTCCATCCATATGAATTACCTACTTGAGTCAAGAAGTCAAGCTAGGTATGAATAGTTTTGGGATTTGGAATGTGTGTGAAAGTGTAATGTGTGCAAGTCAACCCTCACCAGACCAGGCCACCAAGGGTAGTCCTAAGGCAAAAGAGTCCTATAGGGAACTCATCATTTAAACCTCCACATTTGATCTTAACCCTCCAAGTGACTTACGGGTTTACAATCAAACTTATGGGGTTTGCAGGGAGTTAAGAGGTGTTTGAATTTCTAAGTGGTGGGTTCCCTTTCTAGTCCTCTAAGATAGTCAAAGGGAAAGCCTAAGGCTAGATCCTAAGTACTAAGGAGAGAGAAGAGAAAAGTCCTCATAAAAAATGAGGTCAACAATTATAATTTGAATACTGCAGGAGAAAAACGATTATTACAACTGAATGAAATGGAAGAGATAAGAAATGAGTCTTAGGAAAATGCAAGAATTTATAGGGAAAGAATGAAGAAATTGCATGAAAAAAAGATTTCAAGGAAAATATTTGAGCCCGGACAAGAAGTATTATTATTTAATGCTTGTTTAAAACTTTTTCCTGGAAAATTAAAATCTAAATGGATGGGACCATTTATAATTAAGAGAGTATACCCTTATGGAGCTATGAATATTAAAGATCCCAAAACTGGAAAAGTATTTAAAGTTAACGGATTAAGACTGAAGCCTTATATGGGAGAAATGAAATTAAATTACAAAGAGGCTTATGAGTTGAGTCTACTCGATTAATTCAATTAATTAGGTCGGGTTGACGACGTTAAACCAAGCGCTTTGTTGGAGGCAACCCATATTTATTAGTGTGAGTTAAATTATTGTTGTAAGGTTATGCCTTGGTCTTGACTAAATTTGTATATAACTTCTAGAAATAGAAGGCTAACAATTATGTATTGGCTTAAGCTAAACATTATCTTGAAGTATATAGAATTTGGACTTGGACCACTCCATGTCAAATATGTGTATAAAGGAGATCAAGTTAACCTTCGTTTGTGATTGTTTGTGATTTGAATTTTTCGTAATTGTGTTTGTGTGTTGATCATACCCATTTGTTAGACCTACTTTTAGGACTGAAACTTGCAAAATTTAACGATAGTGATAGGCGAATTGGAGTCGATCAAGGTTCCGGTGCCTAGGCACCAAAAGTTGGCTCCTAAGTGCCAGAATGGCCTGCGTATCGATGATCCGGCGCCTAGGCGCCAGATTTCGGCGCCTAAGCGCCACGGTTACAGATCATGTAAAATCCAAAAATCTTCAGTTTTTCACACGAAATCTCTTTATATATTGCCTTATCTTCGTCTCCAATCCCATAGAAACCTCAATTTTGAGCAGAGCAATCCATTTTGGAGGAGTTAAGAAGGATTTGGAGGCAATGGATAGAGGAAATCATGGAAATGAGGTAAGAAACAAATCTCCTAAAGATAATCAGCCTTATTTTAATGGTTTTATTGTTGTTAGTATGGAGAAATTGTTTAGTCGAATGGAGAAGATTGAAGCGGAACTTCAAAGTATTGGTAATCATCTCCATGAGATGTACCACCAATACGAACACTTGGAATGGCAAACCAAACCTCAATCTGATCATATGGAGACCTATCATGACGCTCAAGTAGAAATGTATGCGAAGAACAAGTGGATCGATGAAAAGATGGCTTTGGAATTTCTAAGGGTGTTGGTGTTCTGTCCCTTTGGTCCTAGAAAACTTCATTACAAAAGAGATGGTAATTGAAGATCGGTGTTAAATAGATCTTATATGTGTTTTAGGTGTGATTGAGTCATGTGTTAGTGTGTTGAATATCAAATTTGTGTGTTTGCTTAATTGTTCAATGTGTGTTGTTTGATTTGAATATTTGCTTTGAATATGTTGTTGTTTGTGTTATTTATAAAATGATGAACCTTGATACAGTATTGTACTGAAATTTATTGAATTTGGAATGGAAGTTATGGATTGGAATTGAAGAATTTGGATACATTTTCCTGGATCTAAACTATCATTTTAAATTGATTGTGAAAATGTTTAGAGGATATAAATTGGATTAATACTCTCATAAGAGTAATTAGAAGAAATTTTATAAGATTTGGTGGAAAATATAAAATTTAAATCGAATTTTTGGAAAGGCGAGTATGGCGCCTAAGCTTAATGGCTTAATATTTTGATTTTTAAGGTTAAATCCATGAAAATTTTAAGCTCTTTCAAGTTTGAAAAGATTAAATTAGTTTATTTTCCTAGATCCATTGAATTTATTTCATGTTTAGATGGCACCCATATCTAAGCGAGGAAATGAACGAGAAAATTTTGATCGTAGCAAGTTCGTCAGTGCTGCTGCACACTTCCGATACAATGATTTTGCTACGACTCAAAAATTATCTCGGAAGCGAAGTTTTTACGCTCCTGGAGGAAGAATTGAGGATACAATCGTTGCGCTCAACTGGCAACGATTCTGCTATTTCACTGTTTTTGTCGTTATCCCAGTTGTTAGAGAGTTTTATGCTAATTTCGTGGATGCTGAAGAATACGAGATTTTTGTCAGAGGTGTTGGAGTAGGATTCACTCCTGAACGTATCAATATTTTCTATGGCCTACCGCCAAACATTGAGTGCTATTACACCGGATTATCTCTATCTGAGGGAGATTTGGATATGATCATTGCCTGCCTGACTGATAGTACTGGAGCCTAGAAGATCCAGAACGAAAAAATAGTAAATTTTTCATCTTCTAAGCTTAATGGTGTTTCAAAGGCATGACACTACTTTATTTTTGCTCATCTCCTTCCATCCAATCATCTGATCGAGGTTACCAAAGATAAAGCTATCCTCAACTACTGCATTCAAGAGATGAAGCCTATTGATGTAGGGAGCATTATTTATGATTCTGTAGAGACTACTGCTCCTTCTAGCACTTCTATTGGACTTGGTTTTCCATCTCTGATCTATTATCTATGTGAAAGTGCTAGAGTAGTTGCTAAGCTTTCTGAGGAAAAGCTCAAGTTGACAAAGCCTGTAGGAAGAGAGAGCGTCAGTATCTATGATCAACTTCGAGGTAAAAGTTCTACTTCACCTTCTGGTTCATTACCTACTTCGGGCAGAGTTTCTACTTCCTGACCATCTACTTCGCCGAGCCACCATCTACTTTTTGGGAAACCATGCATGATAAGCTTATAGAGCAGACAGAGTGAGTTATTCCTAACTCATTGTAGAGTAGATACGATCGATGGCCATTTATATTTTTATAATTTATTTAACTTTACTATAATAATTATTTAAATTCATAGTATTTATGAATTAAAGCTTTACTACAAATAATCATTACTTTTATGTAGTATCAAGATTACTTGAGGACAAGTAATAGTTAAGTTTGGGGGATTTTGACCAGAGAAAAATGTATTAAGAAATTCATACCAATATTATATTAACTTTTGATGAAATTGCACTTTAAAGAAAGGTATTTTCTATATTTTATTGCAGGTATGAAGATTTACTGGAAATGGAGCAAAAAGTTGGAAAAAGGAGCGAATTTGGAATGAAAATGACTAAAAGAGATAAAAATTGAACTAGCCCGCCGACGGCGAGGAATAGGCCACCGACAGATTGTTTTTAGATTCTGTTTTTAGTGTGTTTCATGTTTCTTGTGGTGTTTAGTGTGATGTTATTTGTTAGTATTTATGTGAACTTTTTATGTTGAAATTGTTTTTAGATTATCTGATGTGTGTTTAAGACTGAAATATGAATGAATTTTTATAAAAAATTATTTCTGTTTCAAAGAAACTGTTTAGTGTTCATGAATAGTTAGTAATTTTGCATGTTTAAAAATAAAAATAAAAAAATAATTAAAAAAAGAAAAGATTTTTTAGAAATTAACTCCTGCTCTGCAAAACTTTTCTATGTATGCTTAATCATTTCTGTTATATTCATATTAAAGCATGTGTAGAAGTAGAAGTTAGTTTTTCCTTACTACATTAATGTACTTAGATTAATTTCTATTTATTTCTCTCTCATGCTTTAGAAAATTTCATGATTCATATTTATACTAAAGCAGAAGTTTGGGGGAAGGGAAAACATTTATCAAATTTAAATATTATTTGTCCTTAATGAACTAATATTTTCTTTAAAAATATATTAACATAACATAAGGAATGAAAAATCTATTTAAGATTACCTAAATTTTTGAATTTATAAATAATTTAGTAAACTTAACTAAAATTTCAAAAATTTTGATTGATTTTAAGAATAGAATTATTTAAATTAAAAAATAATAAGATAAAATTTTCCTATTTATAGTAAAGAGAATTGTATTTTTGAAATACAAAGGAATCAAGATTATTGCTTAAAAAAGAAAAGATTGAAATAAGTTTTGAAAAATAATAAATTATTAAAAATGTCATATTTATTAAGTAAGAATGTATAAGCTTTTGAAAATAAGTTAACGATAGTGAAGTTCAAAATCATTAACAGGCTATCCAAAAATAGTAATCCTCACTTGAAAAAAATAAAAATAATAAAAAAAATGAAGAGAAAAGGATTGAAAAATAATCCAAAAAAAAAGAATGTGAGGAGAAGCTTGAGGAAATGCCTAATCAAAAATTGGTTTCACTTGAAGTATCTTATAGGAAGAAAACTAATTACATTTTTAACTTAATTTTTATGTACAAATATTTTTACTAGAAAAATATTTCATGAAAATCTTTTTCTTGTAAATATTCTATGAGACCTTAATATGATAAATTACAATTATTCTTGAAATAAATGAAAGATTGGTAAATGTTCTTTAATTCTTAAAATTAAACTTAATTAGTGAAATTTAGTTAAAGATTTGCTAAAGCATTTATAAAACCAAAAATTACAAGGAATCTTAAATATTTTAACTTCATTCTAAATGTTATCTATTTTATGTAATTAAAAGGGTTACTTGAGGACAAGTAACATTTAAGTTTGGGGGACTTTGATCTACATAAAAAATACCCAATTTTATGCCTTATTTATGATTCAATTCTTAAGGATATTATGCTTTAATGAAAGGTATTTTCATATTTTTGGATGTAAATGATTAAAAAAGAGTACAAGAAAGAAAAAGAAGGAAAATGGAGCAAAATGGAGCTTATGGAGCAAAATATTAGAATTATTGGCCTGGCGCCAGAATCCGGCGCCTAAGCGGCAGCTTGATACAGACGCTGTTAAGATTTTTTGATGATCTTGGAGAGTTATTTTGATGGAGTAAAGCAGTTATTGGAGCTTCTAGAAGACTTGAGGCTACTTCTAATATATAGGACATGTGATGCATTGCATTTGAACACAATGAAACGGTTTTAATCGCGAAGAGGTGTGATACAAAGTGAAGAGGTGCGAAGACCTGATCACGGAGTCCAGCGCCTAGGCGCCAGATCCCGGCGCCTAGGCGCGACAGTTACCTTCTAGAAGATGCATTGAATTTGGAAAAATTTTGAAGGGGTGCCTTAAGCAACCCCTGGTCAAATTTAGAGCTCTATAAATAGGAGCCCATTCTATAGAGAAAATTTCCCCTTAGGGAACACCTTCTCTCCCCCTCTAGTTTTACTTAGTTTTTAGTCTCTTCCACACTTAGGGTGCCACTTTACTTAGTTTATAATGAGTTTATTTTAAGTATTTATTGTGTGTTGTTGCTGTTGGAGTCTTTCATCATTGCTTTGGAGTCAGTAGAAGTCAGTGGATCACTTGAAGGAACACTTCAGATAAGTATTTGTACCTTGTTTCAAAGTTTTATAAATATGTTTTGTTGTGTGATTTCAATGTGTTCTTAGTAGTTAGTTATCTTTCTCCTTTCAACTATGAAAAGATAATAAATTAATTAAATTTTGTATGAGAATTAAATATAAAATATTGAAAACATTGTGATGATATTAATACCTGAGCTTAGTTTACTTTTTAAATTGGCCATTTAAATTGTTAAAATCTGTTGAAGAATTTTGATACCTATCTGGAGATAAATTCTTAACAAGGAGATATCACATGAATCCTTGTGTAGTCGAAGGCTTTTTGAGGGTTATTCAAGGTGAACTGCAAATAAATAGGAAGATATTATTTATTGGGTGTAAAATTAATTAGTTTTTAGAGTGACAGACTAAATTCTAATAATTTGGTTTATAGAAAGGGAACGGGTAACTGGTAGGGCCGACCATAGCCACCCTTGGACTTCTAGTAGTGTGAGCCTAGATTAACCCATTATACTAATAAAACATCCTGAACCGATCTATAGATTAGTCAATGTTCTTTGCACCTAGACCAAAGGGTAAAGAACAGGAATGCTTCTATTTGGCACAATACCATAATCTAAATTCCCCTCAAAAGATAATTATTCTAAAAATCTTAGATTAGTTGAAAAGGAGAAAGTCGTTTTTATACTTGCATCGAATTTTAATTACTGCCTACTTTACTTTATTACTTCTTACTGTTTACTTATAGTAAAAATTGTCAGTAAATTAAATTCGAAAATAAAAAAAATTATATATATATAATCTAATTTTAATTAGAAAAATTCCAAAATATTTATTACATTTCTTACTTATTATAAAAACACTATCCCTGTGGGATCGATAACCAGGACTTCACTAGAGCCCTGTATTACTTGAAAGATACGTATACTTGCGTTTAAAATTGTGAATTTTACAATAATTACTATAAAATCTAAATATAAATTCATAAGTAAAAGTAAACATTGCACTTCAAGTTTTTGAAGCCGTTTGCCAGGAATTAAATATTCTAAAAAGTGGTATCAAAGTCTTGTATTTAAAAGCATATATAAAGTCGCATTGCATCAGAGTCTATTACATTGTAATTTTGAAATTGATTTGGATTAATTTGATACCTTTAGAAAAATGGCTCCAAGAATGGAAAAAGGGAAGAGAAAATTTTAATATGATTAGAGTAAATTTGTAAATTTCAAGGCTTATTCCCACTTTAGTACATTTCTTAGTAATAAGAAGTGTATTCAAGAGAAAGCCTTTTAAAATCTTGGAGGTGTGATCAAAGAATTAATTGCGAATTGTCAATGAGAAATTTTTATGTTATTTTTTTGCTGAAGCAATGTTGGGGATTGTGAGAGAATATTGTGTTAATTTATACTATTCTGAGAGTGAATATATCCTTGTTAGAGGACAAATGGTAGAGTTTACTCCCGCCCGTATCAATGCAATTTACGAGTTGAGAGAAATATTCTTGTGTGAATATGAAAATTTTCTTGTTACTAATGAAACATTGGATATGGATATGAATTATTTGACTGATGGAAAAAGGGAATGGAAGATTAAACAGAGGCAAAAAGTTAACTTCCCCCTTTCTACATTGAATATTGTATCGAAAGCCTGAAATTATTTCATTTCTGCAAGACTTATGCCTATCAGCCATCAAAGTGAAGTTACTGTAGAGAGAGCTATTTTGAATTATTGTATTCAGAACATGAAGAATATCAATATTAGGGCTATCATTCATAAAAGTTTTTTGACAAATTCAAAAGGAGAGACTACAGATGGACTAGGACACCCCGGCTTGATTCATGCCTTGTGTATTCAGTCAGGTGTAGCAACTGAAGATAATGATGAGGTAGTCCACTCCCTGAAGCCAATAAGTAAATTAACCTGAATACTTATGAAACCCATGTAGGATGGAAATAGAGTAAGAAAGCTGATGTACCTTCTTCTAGTCAGGAGTGACCATCTACATCTAGGGAACCTACTCTATATGATGTTATGGATCAGTTAGAAAAGTTAAATACCAGAGTAGAGGGACTTGAAGCAAGTAATAAGATAAATGATGATTATCAAGTGCCGTGGCGAGAATATGATATAACTTATCATGACCCACAGATGAGATTCCTCAAGGGAGACACTAGTGTTGTATTCCCTACATACCCTGAGTACACTCCATACCAGCCTGATGAATCTGATCATGGTGGAGCTCCTGCAGATGATGATTGGTATTTTAGTATTTTATGTTTTATTTTCATTGAATTTAGTATTTTTTTGATGTATTTGTGTTGTACTTGAGATTGTGATTAGTATTTGTGATGTAATGTGTATTTGGATGAATTTGTTCTGAACTTTAAGTTGTAATATGTTAAATTGTGATGAATGTGATGTGCTAGTGGAGTTTGCATGCATTTATTTTATTAGTTTAATCTGTGATTGTAACAGTTTGATCCAAAAAAAGGTATAGGAAAATTATCTTTCCTACTGGAGAGAATTAATTTTTATAGTCAATATAGATTCATCATCCAGTGACTTGTCTTGTAGGAATTAATTAATTCCTCTCATTTACAACTATAATCACTCCCACTTTTTTAGAAACACAATCAACAGGACTAACCCAAGGACTATCTAAAATAGGATAAATAATTCTAGCATCCAACCACTTTAAATGATAATGCAAAAATCTATAAGGAAAATATAAAAATTTGGCATGATCGAAAGATTTTGAGAAAAGATTTTGATCCTTGACAAGAAGTTTTATTATATAATGTAAGATTAAAATTATTTCTTCTTAAGTCCAGGTGGTTGGGACCATTTATTGCAATAAAAGTCTATCCATAAGGTGCCATGGATATTAAAGATCCTAACTGAAAGTATATATAAAGTGAAAGAACACATATTGAAACTTTACATAAGTGGAAACAAGCCTATATATGATAAAGTCCTATTGTTGGGTCAACCAGAGTAAAACATTGGATACATCAGGCTGACGATGTTAAAGCAAGAATTTCGTGGGTGGCAACCCATCGTTATCTGTATGGATTGAATTTTTGTTGTTGTTGTTACGTTGATCATATGATGTAGTAATTGAACCTACAAGGTGTAAGGAGGCACTAAACACTAATTTAATGATCGAGACGAGGTTGGGTCATGATATTTGGACCTTTGGCAAGGCAGTGCTGTTGACCTCATTTTTGATGAGATCTTCTCTTCTCTCTTTAGTACTTAGGATCTAGCCTTAGGCTTTTCCTTTGACTATCTTAGAGTACTAGAAGTGGAACCCACCCTTTAGAATTTCAAACCACTTCTTAACTCCCTGCAAACTCCATAAACTTGATTGTACACCCCTAATCACCTAGAGGGTTGAGATCAAATGTGGAAGTTTAAAGGATGAGTTCCTATAGGACTCTTTGGCCTTAGGACTGCCCTGGGTGGCCTGGTCTGGTGAGGGCTGACTTACACACACACTACACTTATACACTACACTTTCACAAACCTCCTAAAAATCACACCCATACCCAACTTGACCTCCTGACTCATGAAGGTGATTCACATGGATGGTCCTTAACCCCTAAGCCCTCGCGTAAGAGGGTTAGGAATAACATAGTGAATGCCTCAAATGAGTCCCTTCATGGCTCATGTGGGCTTGATATGTCTTCTTGGCTCAACCAAAATGATTTCATTCCACTTACATTTACCCAATCTTCAATTTTCTAAATTTTCAATTTTTGACCCTCAGGACCCTGCACCCACCAAACCTACCAAATGCTCTCGAAACTACCCAAAATTTGCAAAATCACCTAAATTACCCAAAATTCCCCAAAATCATTCCTAAACATTTCCCTCCACTCAAATTGATCATCCATAGCTAAAAATACCAAAAATTCCAAAAATACCCCCCAATACCCTCCAAATACCCAAAATGCCCCTCTTAGCCAAAAAATCCAAAAATTCAGAAAATTCTTAGAAAATTCCAAAAAATCCAAAATATTCCCAATTTCATTTTGTCCAACTACACCATGGGCCAATTTTGTCCATTTACCCCTCTTTTGTCAAAATCCCCAATTTGACCCATTTTAACCCAAAGTGAACCTAATGTCAAACCAAACCTACCCAATTGACCCAAATTCTGGTCCAATTCAATTCTAAACTTCAATTTAACATCCAAAATATCAATCTAAACCAAATCCAAGTCCAATTTGATTGACATTTGAATCCAATTTCACTTTTGACCTTAAAGCCTAATTTGGACCCATGACCCAAACTTAGCCCAAACTTAACCCAATTCAACTCCAATTAACCCCAAATCTTTTCTAAACATTCCCTAACATCCCCACAAACAAAACACTAACATAATTTGACCAAAATTTGGACCCAAACCCCACTCAAATTCAACCCAAAACTAAAAGGCCCAATTTTGACCTAAACCCAAACCTAACCCAAATAAGCCCAAACCCCAAAATCAAAACCTAACCAAAGTCAAAACCTATTTGAAACACTCCCATAAACATTTCCAAGCATTAATTTTACATCAATTTCAACCCTAGCCCAACATTGGCCCTAAGTTAGCCCAATTTGACCTACATTGGCCCATTTACCAAAGAGGCCCAAATCCAACCCAATTCAAACCCAAATCACTCCAAACTCTTTTCAAATCACTCATGACATATCCCTAAACCTAACCCAATAATTATTTGGCCCAAACTTCTACAAAATTCCCATCCATGAATTCCTTCTTAAACCTAAAGGCCCATCCCCTTTAGCCTTCCTAAAAGCTCATCAAAAATGACTTCAAAAGGCCCAAAATTCATCCAAAGCCCACATGACACTTCCCCTCATCATCCATTTAATCAAAATCACCCCTAAGTTTCAAGATCATCATTAAACCATTCCAAATCAAGCTTCATGAAAATTCTCCACCAAAGTACCAAAATTCCTAAATTCTACTTCCATGAAATCAAGCCAAGCCATCCTAAGCCATAGCAAGCCATGAAGCCATGCATGAGCCACATGGAAGCCATGAGAGCCTCTTTACATGTCACCATGCCATTTTGGGCAAAAGGAGGAGACTCTTTCCTTAATCTCCTAAAGTCATTAGCCTTAACGATGATTCCCCTTAACCCAAATTTAATCTAAATATTCTTAGAAAGAGACCTCACCACCTTCGACCAGCTGACCTAACTTATTCTCTCAGCCTAAAACCGTGTCATGGGAGGTGAACCCAACCCAAACACATGGGTTGACCCAAACTAAGCCAAAATGGCCTCTTCCCCATTCCATTCCAAGCCACCCCTTTACACATGGCAAGGCCCAATTGATCGCACAAACCTCCACCTCGACCCACTCGGACTCGAGGGTGACCCATGCCCGCCGGCCACCACCCGGATCTCCGGAAAATACCACACCCGAGAGCTCAAATGTGAGCCAACATTGAAATTCCCCTTGCTGAGCCGCCCCAAGTCCAGGTGGTCGCCATGGCTGTTCTTCCCTTGACCTAAGTAGCTGATCCCAAGCCCTAACTCCCCCTGGGAGGCCCTCCAGCCTCTCCTATTTAAACACCACCTCTCTCAGCCATGGAGGAGGTGCTGAAATAACCTTAAGGAAACTCTGCCAAAATCATTCCAGACTACTCCCCACACATAGAGAGCTTGATCCCCACTGAAATCCCCCTGCCATTTCCTCTCGCGAGCTCAATTTCGCAGTCGAAATCCAAGCCCAAAACCAGGACACTTCTCCACAGTGAGCCAATCCCCAAATTGATTGGTCCTACACCTTCACTGGACCAAGAGAAGCAGCTTACCAGCAAAAGCCCCTTCTCCGAGGCCACCCATCCGTTCCGTACTCCAAGCTTTGTAATCACCGTGGTCGAAATCATACCTGGACAATTCACTGTGCCAAGGGACTTCATCCGGAGCTCGCTTGGACCCAATCGAAGGTGACACAACTCTCGCATCGAAGCTTCACTTCTCTGAGCAAGGGTATGGACTCACTCTTCTTCCCGAGCTTACAGAGATTCTCCAGTTAATTTGAATCAATTTCAATGCATGTTTACTGTACGGATGTGTTCGTCTCTTCAAGATGAATCCATAGAGCATGACTGGCGGGTTAGAAGGTTGACGGTCACGGGTGCACACCAGTCGTAGACGATGACTGGGAGCCATCGGATAGAGCGTGTATCGAGCGGACGGTCTGGATCGAGCCGGACAGCGCGATGGTACGTGAACCGCGGGGCCCTGGAGCGCTGAGTCGGATGGCGGCGCCGAATCAGGAGACGACGCGTGTGCGTTCAGAGCTGCCGAGGTTGAGCTGGCGCCACGTCAATTAAGTAGAAAAATATGATTTTTCTTATTTATTTAATTACCAGAATTTATAAAATTCATAACTTTGTGTAAGAAAATCCTAAAAATAAAATAAAAATACCCTCTTGCTCAGTGAACAGAGGAGAATAATGTGGAAAAGAAATCATTTAATTTCATTGAGTATTTGATTTTTAATAATTTATTTACTCTCTGCACATTTTCAATTCTCCATGCATGTATACAATTCACCATGGCATGAGACCATAGTAGCTTTTGAAGCCTCCGAATTTGGGGACATTCCCTGAATTTTCCAAAGTCAGAGGCCATCCTTATGAAGAGTTATTGATTTTTCAATTCTAAGTCATTATTCTGAGTATTTTAATTCCAATAATTAGCATGTTATGAAATAAATTCTAGGAAAATTTGGAGAGATTTCTTATAACCGCAGGACCCTAGGAAAAATAGGTTTTGAAGTTAACTCACTCGAATAACCCTAATCGGGTTAAACACCCAAAATGGAACTTTAATTAATTAGAGCTAATCATACATCAAATTGACTTGAAACCAATTCTCCACTGACCTTTAGGATTAGAGGAACTCACCATAAAAGTTTGAAGTCAATTGGACTTGGTTAGCCCTATCAAATGGGTTGATTAAGCCATTTAGCCAAACTTAAATTTCAAAAATTCATAAATTTCAAAATACTTTTCAAAAATTCACCAAATTGGTTTTGGAGCCTCTCTGATGTCAGGGGAATTTAAGAAAATTAAAATTGCAATTTTCCAAAAAAGTTGATTTTTTGCATTATTTTAATATTTTTAATAATTAAAAAATAATAAAAATCACACAAATAATAAAATACACCAAAATGTCACATTTTGAATTTTAATCATTTAGGAACAAACCCCATATTTTTCTTAACTCTCTATGAAGATATATTAAATTTTAAAGCCCTAAGTTAATTTTAAAATAAAAAAATGTATTTTCTAGCATTTCCACTAAAATAATTCTAATAAATCAAAGAAAAATCAAAAAATTATAAAAATTGGTTCTCTGGTTTCCGTGATATCAGAGAGATTTTTGAAAAATATAAAATTCATTTTTCAACCTTTATTTTATTTTTTAAATTAATTAATACTCCAAAACTCAAAATAATTATAATAAAAATAATATAATTCAAAAAATCACCAAAATTGGTCCAAGTGGTCCTCTAGTCATTAGGAATGTCCCATAATTTTGTTAAGGACAGAAACTTTCCCTTGATTATATTATTAAATTTTCCTTGAAAATTCCTATTTTCCACCAAAAATAATTACATTAATAAATTAAAATACAGAAAAATCACATTTTCTCCTCTAATGTCTTGATTGATATGTGAGTGAAGTCACATAAAAATTTTAAATTCATTTGAGCTCAATTTAGTGAGTTATGGAATTAGTAAGCTTAAAGGGCAAAATAGTAATTAAAATTTTAACCTATAATTAAAAATTTTAGGTTTAATTAAAAGGGTGGGTAAAATATTTGATACTAAGTTGATTTTGGATGTTTGAAACTTAGGTAGTTAAAGGGTGGAAACCTACCTAACAATTTGAAAATAATAAAAATAAACCTTAATTAAATAATTGATTAAACTTGGAAGAATAATAAAAAAATTGGAATTATTAAAATAGGGATATTATTAGGAGGAGATTTGTTCTTTAATTTAAGAATCACCAAATTAATCACCACATTAATATTTAATTCTTAATTAAAATGATAATCCAAATTCAAGATTTAAAATGTTAAAAGACATAATCATTAAATTAAATTAAAGATTAAAACATTTAAATTAAATCCTTCCTAAATTTCAATTAAATTAATACTTTAACAATTAAATTAAATCATCTTTAAAATATAAAAAAAAGATATAAAATATTAAATTAAAATTAAAAATTTAAATTAAATTTAAATTAAATTAAAACATATTAAACTAAATTAAACTAAATTAAATTAAATTAAATTAAAACATATTAAATTAAATAAAATAAAATTAAATTAAAACATATTAGATTAAATAAAATCAAGTTAAGATACAATTAAAATTAAATTAAATTAAATTAAATTAAATTGAAAGTAAAACCAAACCAAATTAAATTAAACTAAAATTAAATTAAATTAAATTGAATTAAATATAACATCACCAAAGACATAAAGAATTCAAAATAAATCTAAAACAACTTGAACACTATTCCAAACTTAAACCCATTAATTGAAATTAAATTAAATCATAAATCACTTGAACATTAATTCGCCCTCAAAAGCTCATGTTGTCATAACTCCTAAATGGAGTGTTAAGTGAAGTATTACTTCACTCATAGGATATTCAAATGTCCTAGTTCACTGAGCAAGATAATAAAACTTGAACTCCTGGATGAATAATTCATTTTGTATAATTAAATTCTCTTGGACTTAAGACAATCCTAGAGGTATTGAAAAGATGTTTAAGATTCGTCTTAAGCACTTCCTCAATATGATAGGATGTTTATAATAACAATTGAACTTAATTGTTCTTTGATGAAGAAAATCGTCCTCAAACCAAAAGACAAGAACCTAGACGTCATAGGAGATGACTAGCTATAGGAGTAGGACCTTGGTAGAAAATCATAACCCTTCCCTTAGCTTTACCTAGGGACTTGCTTTTAATGATTAAATATCCTAAATTGTGTTTAAGTGTAGCTTGGGATGACGGGAAGACCCTCCGGTACGCTTTTGTTTTATTGCAATTTACCTCCTTGCAATTTACTTTATTGTAAATGCACTTTACTTTTCTTGCATGATAAACAACTGTTGTATGAAAACCCACACCTTTAGGATAGTCCCTAAAGCTGAAACCAAAACAAATTAAAAGTCATTACAAGATAAAATTCACCGTCACAACATTTCAAAATATAGAACAACTCAAAATTTAATCACAAACAGAACACAAAACTAAAATTACAACTAAATTAAAACGTCTTGTTCGATGATCTGGAATACCTCGGATGATGTAACCTACGTGTTGCTAACAGGATTTCCCATGGTCTAAATGAAAGTGTGGAACTCATTTAGTTGAGTTTAGCAAATTCATCTGGACTAAGTAAATCTGATAAAAATAACGATGCCGGAAGGATGGAACCATGAGATCTTAACCGATGTTGTTATAATCAACTTTAACATTTGTTTTAATTAAAACATAAAAAAAACACTTGGACTTTAAGATTTCTAAAACCAAACTTTTCTCTTCTCTTTTGATTACAATCTTCTAAAACTAAACCTCTGCAACAACAAAGAGCTCGGAGCGTGGTGGGCAACACAGCCATTGTCGTCAGCAAAACCTGAGTCTACTTCAGTAAAACTTTCTTAGAATTAAATAACCAAATCATAGAACCTCGAGGTAGTCTGCCTAGTGCAACATAAATCCTCAACCTTTTGTTAGGCATTGCAAGTTAAGCCCTAACCGGTCTTAGGACTCCGAGGTAGTCGTTCGATACGACATAAACCCTCACATCTTCGAGGCTATTTGTATGATCATGTCATACGAATATAAGTCCTAATTAATTAAAATTGGCAAGATCAAAACATTAAATAAACATTAGGACTTTCCTAAATTCAAACCAAACAATTGGATAGTCGGGAAATTACCGAAGTTCGCTTCGAATCTATAATTTCTCCTACCTCTCTTCCTTTGAATTCCCAAAACAAAATGTTCCAAACTCGATCCATTCCCTATTGAAATTCTAAAATTCAATCCTTCGAAAACTTAAACTTTGAGATTCTTGAGAGCAGAATTATTGATTATTATCGAGAGTTTTCTTAAGTGATTCCCGTCATTTAAGATGTAATTAACTATAGGGGCTTGCCCTTATAGGGAATTTTAAGAACCTGAGTAATATAAACCCCGCTTAATTTCTTTGTATTAAGCAGGGGAACTTGTTGGCTTATAAAATTGGTTCACAGACCAAACGGATGTCACAAATATTTTAGTTTATTTAATCGAGCCCCACCATCAAGCAGTGTGTCTATCCTTAGGGATAGATACACGGTTTGTGGTGCGGTGCTCATTTATATAAACTATTTGGGATGTGAGATCAGTTTGATTTCATATCTTAAAATTTTCAAACTTAAAATTATTTTCAAAATCAAATGCTACTTTCTAAATTATATATATATATATATTCAAATCAAATTTAAAATCTAAAATTCGCCGACAATTTCTGTTAGGCGACCCCCTTTTCAGAATAAAACACACAACCTAAAAATATGCCGTCAAGTGCTTACTTAGCCACTAGCACTTAGGCGCTGAAACCTGGCGCCTAAGTGCCAGTGTACTGAAATTCCGTCACCTAAGGCCAAAATATGGCGCTTTAGTGCCACGTTTTGAAAATCATGGATAAACCGTCCCTTGGCATTTTAAACTCACTTATTCCTTTTAAAAACTCCCTAAACCTACGTAATGTTCCTGAGGCTTAATTATCTAGGCGTGTGGAAGTAGTTTAGAGGAGGAAGTGCGTGAAAGATCTGCTTTTCCTTGTGATTATTTAAGTTCTCGAGCTAGTGCTTATGATTTTCCCTCTACTTCAGCTTCGAGGTCTTCTTCTATAGTACATTGACTCATCCTTCATTTAGTATGGACACTATACTTGAGAAATTACTGATATATCAAGGTGATATAGCTTTAGTACAGTGTCAGCTGTAGGAAAATTAAGAACACTGGGAGCATTTGTAACATTATTTGAAATGCAAAAGTGATTACGAAGCTAGTTTCAATTTGTCCCTAGTGAGCTTTTTGAGAGGAGACCAGAGCGTAGAGTTCCCTGCTAATCCTCATTATCAGATGTTTGAATTCCGCAAGGTTATGGATGAGGAGGATGATGATGATGATAATGATGAAAAGGATGATGAGGAGAAGTAGTTATTATGAATCTGTATGTATTTAATTTCCCTAGGTATTACTAACTTTGAGTTATCTTATTGCACTTTATTTTATGTTATTTATTAGTACTTTTTTGTTGATTATGCACTTTTTACTTTTACTGTACTAATTTTTTTCTTTTTATTCTAACTCACATAGATGTCTGCTTATGAGTTAGAGTAGTCCTTTACATAGCAAATCTTCTTGTCATAAGTTGTTTTAATAACATTTACATTATGCTACACACATGTTCCTTAATTTTTGTACCTGTATACTATTTCATGCTTAAGAACTTTTGATATAAAATATATTAGAAAATCTACCTACCTACATTTTTGCAAAAAAAAGTTTTATAAGTTTTATAATGTTTAAAAATTAAACTTCAAAAAATTAAACTTGATTTGACCTCAATAAACTATATTAAAATTTTTTTTAACATAATGTGTGGTAAGTGGAGTTATCTTTAGATAACTATATTTTTGATTCTATGAATATTATAGAAAACTTAAGTAAATTTTTTTTAGTGATAAGGGGACATTCTATAGTTAAGATATTTGGTATAGAAGTATAGGAATATGCTTTACTTTCAAAATAGAAAAATTGTATTTTTGAAACACAAAAGATCATAGATTTACACTTTTAAAAAAAATTGAGACTATATGAAAATTCATTTCTATACTAATACACATTAGTGAAGATATGTAAATAGTTTTTAACTTTAAGAAGAGGATAGTGAAGTTCAAAATTATTAAAGTCTATCTAAATATACTAATCCTCACATAAAAAAGAAAAAAAAAGTTATTGTAAAAGATTCTAAAGGAAAAAAAAAGCAAAATCAAAGAAAATAAAAAATAAAAAGAAAAATATGTGGGGAGAAGCTTGAGGAGATGCCTAATTAAAAATTGGCTTCACTTGAATTTCTTAAAGGAAGAAATTTATTTACACTTCTGAACTTAATATCAATTTTAAATGTATTGGTGAAATCTTTACTGAAAGAGTTCTCATATAATTATATACTGTTAAATCTTCCAGGATTCATATGTATGAAAATTTATAATTATTTTTGAAATGAATAGAAAATCAGAATTCCTAAATTAATTACTAGATACTCTTACACCCAGTTCTATCCTGAGTTATTGAATTTTTTTTTAAAGTTTCACTATCACGTTCATAGGGAAAAAGTACAGTAATATTTAATGAAAGCCACTACCATACGTTACAACATTTATTTTACAAAATAGATGAGTCACCTGAGGCAAGTAACATTTAAGTTTGGGGGAATTGACACGCCTTAAAATATACTACTTTTATATATAAATTTTATGCTCATTTTTAAGGATATTGAGCTTTAATAGAATTTATTTTGTGTGTTTTTTATTACAGGCCATGAGATGGATTTTAAGAAGAAAAGTAGTGAAAATGGAGCAAAAAATGGTCAAATGGAGTAAAGAAGTACAGAGTGAACTGGTGTCAAGATGCTAACTGCTGGGGCCTAGGCGCCAGGTAGTTAATTTTCTCTTATAGAAGATTGGTGACAAGGCACTGAGGTTAGGCACCTAGGCGCTAGAAATGGTTTTCTCCAAAATGCATTAAACTTGGAAAATTTTTGAAAAGGCATGTGAAGTGAATCTTGGGGGTTTCGTGAGTTATTCAAAATGAGTCATTAGATTCCAATGAGGAGTAATTTTTTACTCTCTTTGGTGTGTGGCGTGTGTGGTGCACATTGTGAGTGAGAGCCTTTTTAGTATGTGTTTTGGTGAGTCTATTGGAGTAAAGAAGTCATCAAAGAAACTTCAGAGGATTTACTTGGGGAATATTTTAAGATAAGTACTTTGTATTTTTGTTTTAGTTCTATTTAACTCTGTGAATTTTAATTTAAATGCAAATCATGTTTTATTTTGTTATTCCCATGAAATCTGAGCAGTTTTCTTTATCTTTCTCTTTGTAATAAGATTCAGTCATATGAAAATTTTGAATTGATTAGATTTCTCTTATTTCATACTTTTGATGATTCATTACGTCTACTTAATTTACATATTCAATCTGGCTAATTGGTGTCTTAAAAATTATTGTGAGTCCATAATGACCTGGGAGGGCTATGTATTCCTCAAATAGTAAGAATCACATTAATCTGGTGAGTGATAAGATAGCCCATTGGTTAGTGCAAACAGATAGAGAGATATGTTTTAAAGGGTGTAAATTGATGATTCTAGGGTGATAGGATAGAACCTTAACCAATTTCATCTAGAGTTTGGACCTAAGGACCGGTTAGTTCTAAAGAGAGGGCACAGCGGATAATCTAGAAGTGAGAGGCTAGAACCTATCAAGCCTAACATGAGAACTAAGAACTTAACTCTAGGTTATCCAATATTCTCTATGCACTTGGAAGAGGATATAGAACATGATTTCTCCTACTTGTCACAAAACTACATTTAAGACTTTAATCATTTGATTCCTACACTGATTATAATTTCTTCGCCCAGGGATAAACTTTCACATAATTTAAACTTTCTTACATTAAACTAGTTTAGAAACACTTTGCATTTTATTTAAGTTTTGAAAGTGAATTAGTTACTTCTTTTTGCACATGAACTTGCATTCTTATTTCCCAAGATATTTTGTTTACAGTTTAAGTTGAGTTTTCTAAGTCGATAAAAAGAGCTTCACCTTCCCTGTGGGATTGATACTGGGGTTTTAAAATAAAATTCTATATTACTTAAAATGATATGTATACTTGTGTAGTACCCCTAGTGTGTTAACTATAAATTAAATTCAAAAAATCTGTAACATATCCATTTTTCACACTAGTTGCTAAAAGAAATTTGGTCAAGTTTTTTGCCAGGAAGAAAATTAACAACGTAATTGCGGGTCGGGTCACTCAGTCCTGTCCTCACCTTGAAAGGTGTCGACTATCAAGACTTAGCAATTGGTATGATTTATGCAGTGTAATTCACGTAGCTTGTCACTATCAGGCGGAACCATCTCCAGATCTTCAGTTGGCTTGAGTTTTAGGGATACATTTTTGTTGCTTGAGCATTGGGGTGCAGACTTTAATGCATGTATGCCGATTGAACTTTAAAGCGTATTTGTCGATTCTTTTATGTTTTTATCAACTATTCGGACAACATGTGTCATTGTTGGATATTTTAGGTTGTTAACACTTAACTCACGCCTTAACCTGAGGCTGGTGAGAGAGAAAGAGGAGAGAGATCCATGGAGGAGGCATGATAGGGGTTTTTATAAAGAAATTTTTACCTTATTTTATTTATTTTATTTTAATTCAATTTAATATTATTATTTATTTTTAAACTCATCAATTTGTGCAAAATATAGTCTACCTCGAAGCCCTACAAACACATGTGTCCTTTCCGTGTAAAATCAATGTCTGGGACGTATTTGCGCAGTTTGTTTTGTCATTCGAGGTCATCCAAACAAGTTCGTCAACGATCATACCATTTAACTATGATTCACACAACATGGAAAATGAAGTTATTTGATCTAACCGGATCCATTTGATGAGCAAAATGCTGACCAATCCTCGCCTAAGTGAAAACCAAAGTCAACCATACCGCTCTCGACAGCAATTTAAACGTTGAACCTATGCATTTCAAATCCCTATGGGAACTAAAATTGAGCTTGTACATCGACTTTAATTGACTCAATCAAATGCTAGGGATTTGAAACCTTTTATATGGAACTACAAGGAGCCAAGAAATGACTCAAATTTCTAAATAGTGTGGGCCGCAGACTAGTCCTCTAGGAGAGTCAAGTAGGAAAATCCTATGACTAGATCCTAGGCTCTACGCAGAGGGAAAGAAAGACCTCATAAAATTGAGATCAACATTGTAAACTCCATTACATCAAAGTTTAAAGCCAGCAGAAGTACTGTTGCTTTATCTCAAAGTCAGGAGGGGCTTTGAGTTCATTACTAATCATAGAAAAAGCAGGGAAATAATTCCTTGTCTATTACACCAGCTGGGTACTCATAGGCACTGAATCAACATATCTAGTTATAGAAAAGATTATGTTTGCTATGATTATTTCAATAAGCTCCGACCGTATTTTTAAATGCATCCAATTCGAGTAATAATTAATCATTCACTAAAGTTAGTACTGACCTAACTGGAGCATTAGGGTCGATTATTGAAGTGATCGATCAAACTTAATGAGTTTGGTATAACATGCATCCCTAAAAAAACCATTAAAGCCCTGTCGACATATTTTTAGGTTGTGTGTTATTTTAAAGGGGGGGTCGCCTAACAGAAGCTGTCGGCTAATTTTTAATTTAATTAAAATAAATAATTTGAAAAGTAGTATTTGATTTTGAAAATAATTTTAAATTTGAAGGTTTTAAGATATGAGATTAAACCGATCTCACATCCCAAATAGTTTATATAAATGAGCACCGCACCACAAACCGTGTATCTATCCCTAAGGATAGACACACCGCTCGACGGTGGGGCTCGATTAAATAAACTAGAAGATTTGTGACATCCGTTCGGTCCGCGAACCAATTTTATAAGCCGACAAAATTCCCACGCTTAATATGAAAACATTAAACGGGGTTTATATTACCTGGGTTCTTTAAAATTCCCTATAAGGGCAAGCCCCTATAGTTAATTACATCTTAAGTGATGGGAATCACCTAAGAAAACTCTCGATAATAATCAATAATTCTGCTCTCAAGAATTTCAAAGTTTAAGATTTTCAAGGGATTGAATTTTGGAATTTCAATAGGGAATGGATCAAGTTTGGAACATTTTGTTTTGTGAATCCAAAGGAAGAAAAGTAGGAGAAATCACAAATTTGAAGCGAACTTCGGTAATTTCCCGACTATCCTATTGTTTGGCTTGGATTTAGGAAAGTCCCAATATTTATTTAAATGTTTTGATTTTGCCAATTTTAATTAGTTAGGGCTTATATTTGTATGATAAAATCACACAAATAGCCTCGAAGATGTGAGGGTTTATGTCGTATCGAACGACTACCTCGGAATCCTAAAACCGGTTAGGGCTTAATTTGTAATGCAAATGCCTAACGAAGAGTTGAGGATTTATGTTGCACTAAGCAAATTACCTCGAAATCCTATGGTTTTGTTGTTTAGTTCTAGGAAAGTTTTCTTGAAGTAGACTCGGGTTTTGCTGATGACGATGGCCGTGCCGCCCATCATGCTCCGAGCTCCTTGTTGTTGCGGAGGTTTAGTTTTAGAAGTCATAAATCGGGGATGAGAAAAGTGTTTTGGTTTAGAGAAAATCTTAATTTCCAAGTGTTTTTTATGTTTTAATTAAAACAAATCTTAAAGTTGATTATAACGACACCGGTTAAGATCCCACGGTTCCATCCTTCCGACATCATTATTTTTATCGGATTCACTTAGTCCAGATGAATTTGCTAAACTCAACTAAATGAGTTCCACACTTTCATTTAGACCGTGGAAATCCCGTTAGCAACACGTAGGTTACATCATCCGAGGTATTCCCGATCATCCAACAGGACGTTTTAATTTAGTTGTAATTGTAGTTTTGTATTCTGTTTGTTATTAAATTTTGAGTTGTTTTATATTTTGAAATGTTGTGGCGGTGAATTTTATCTTGCAATGACTTTTAACTTAGTTATGGTTTCGGTTTAGGGTCTATCCTAAAGGTGTGGGTTTTCATGCAACGGTTGTTTATCATGCAAGAAAAGTAAGTGCAATGCGAGTTAAATAAATTGCAATAATGTAAATTGCAAGAAAGTAAATTGCAATAAAATAAAAGCGTACCTGGAGGGTCTTCCCGTCATCCCAATCTGCACTTAAAACACAATTAGAATATTTAAGCAAGTTCCTAGGTAAAGCTAAGGGAAGGGTTATGGTTTTCTACCAAATTCCTAATCCTATAGCTAGTCATTTCCTATGACGTCTAGGTTCTTTGTGTTTTTGTTTGAAGACGATTTTCTTCATCAAAGAATAATTAAATTCAATTGTTCTTATAAATGTCCTATCATATCGAGGAAGTGCTTAAGACAAATCTTAAACATCTTTTCAATATTTCTAGGATTGTTTTAAGTCCAAATGGATTTAATTATATAAATGAATTAATCGTCCGAGAATTCAAGTTTTGTTGTTATCTTACTCGAGTGAACTAGGACATTTGAATATCCTATAAGTGAAGTAACATTTCATTTAATGTTCGGTTTAGGAGTTATAATAACCAAAGCTTTCGAGGGTAAATTGGTATTCAAATGATTTGATTTAAGTTAATGGGTTTAAATTTGGAATAGTGTTCAAGTTGCTTTATATTTAATTTCTTTCTGTTTTAGGTGATGTTATATTTAATTTAATTTAATTTAATTTAATTGAGTTTTAATTTAATTTAATTCAATATAGTTCAATTTAATTTGATTTGATGTTTAATTAATTTAATTTGATTTAATTTTAATTTAATTTAATTTAATTATTTAATTTAATTTAATTTAATTTAATTTGATTTAATTTGATTTAATTTAATTTAATTTAATTTAATTTAATTTAATTTAATTTAATTTAATTTGTTTAATTTAATTTAATTTGATTTAATTTAATTTAATTTGTTTAATTTAATTTAATTTGATTTAATTTTTAATTTAATTTAATTTTTTAATCTTATTTTAATTTAATTTAATTTAATTTAATTAATTTAATTTAATTTAATCTTAATTTAATTTTATTTTTAATTTTAATTGAAATTTTTTTTTAAAAGAGTTTAATAATTTAATTTTAGTTTAATGATTAAGTCTTTTAACATTTTAAATTTGAGTTATCATTTTAATTAAGAATTGAATATTAATGAGATAATTAATTTAGGGATTTTTAAATTAAAGAATAAATCTCTTCCTAGTAATATCCCTATTTTAATAATTCCAATTTTATTATTCTTTCAAATTTAATCTATTATTTGATTAAAGTTTAATCATTTTAAATTGTTTAATGGGTTTCTACCCTTTAATTATTTAAATTTCAATCATCCAAATCAGATTAGGATCAAACATTTTACTTGTTAATTTTTTATTAAACCTAAAGTTTTAATTAAGGGTTAAAAAAATTAATTACCACTTTACCCTTTAAGCTTAATAATTTCATAAATCACTAAATTGAACTCAAATGAACTTGAAATTTTTATGTAACTTTACTCATATGTCAATAAAGACATGAGAGGTGAAAATGTGATTTTTCTGTATTTAATTTATTTATATAATTATTTTTGGTAGAAAATAGAGATTTTCAAGGAAAATTTAATAACATGACCAAGGAAAGTTTCTGTCCTTAAGAAAATTAGGAGACATTCCTAATGACTAGAGGACCACTTGGACCAATTTTGGTGATTTTTTGAATTATATTATTTTTATTATAATTATTTTAAGTTTTGGAGTGTTAATTAATTTAAAAATAAAATAAATGTTGAAAAATGAATTTTATATTTTTCAAAAATCTCTCTGATATCAAGGAAACCAGAGAAGCAAATTTTGCAATTTTCTGATTTTTTCTATGATTTATTATAATTATTTTAGTGAGAATGCTAGAAAATACATTTTTTTAATTCTAAAATTACCTTAAAGCTTTAAAATTTAATATCTCACTAAATAGACCTAAGAAAAATGTGGGATTTGTTCCTATGTGATTAAAATTCAAAATGTGACATTTTGGTGAATTTTATTATTTTTGTGATTTTTATTATTTTTTAATTATTAAAAATATTAAAATATTATTAAAAATCAACTTTTTTAGAAAATTGAAATTTTAATTTTCTTAGGTTCCCCTGATATCAGAGTGGCTCCAAAACCAATTTGGTGAATTTTTGAAAGGTATTTTAAAAGTTATGAATTTTTAAAGTTTAAAATAGCTAAGTGGCTTAATCAACCCAATTAGTGGGGCTAACCAAGTCCAATTGACCTCAAACTTTTATGGTGGATTCCTCTGATCCTAAAGGTCAGTGGAGAATTGATTTCAAGTCAATTTGATGCATGGTTAACTCTAATTAATTAAAGACCTATTTTGGGTGTTTAAGCCAATTAGGGTTGTTTTAAATGAACTAAGTCAAAACATATTTTTCCTAGTGGTTCTCTCGGTCATAA
This sequence comes from Papilionanthe hookeriana x Papilionanthe teres, assembly GCA_022702705.1. NCBI lineage: Eukaryota > Viridiplantae > Streptophyta > Magnoliopsida > Asparagales > Orchidaceae > Papilionanthe > Papilionanthe hookeriana x Papilionanthe teres. Next base: position 8,813,085 of record CM040432.1, on the reverse strand, counting down.
GAAACATCACCAAATTTTCCTAGAATTTATTTCACAACATGCTATTTATTGGAATTAAAATACTCAAAACAAGCAACATGAATTTGAAAAATCAATAACTTTTTATAGGGATGGCCTCGACTTTGGAAAATTCAGGGAATGTTCCCAAATTCGGAGGCTTCAAAAGCTCCTATGGTCTCATGCCATGGTGAATTGTATACATGCATGGAGAATTAAAAGTATGCAGAGAGTAAATAAATTATAAAAAATAAAATACTTGGTGACATTAAATGATTTCTTTTCCACATTATTCTCCTCTCGTTCACTGAGCGAGAGGGTATTTTTATTTTATTTTTCCGATTTTTCTACAAGAGTTATGAATTTTTGAAGTTTAGGGAATTAAATAAATCAAAAAATACCCTAATTTTCTATTTATCCACGCGGCGCCAACTCATCCTCGGCATCTCCGAAACGCCGCGTGTCGCGCTCCCATTCGACGCCGCCACCTGAGTCAGCAGCCCGGGCCCCGCGGTTCTCGTACCGTCTCCTGGTCCGACGCCATCTGAGCCGTTTGTCCGCGCGTGTATTGAATGGATGGCATCCGTTCATCGTCCCCGAGCGTCCTCACCCGAGAGCCGTCCACACTAAATCCCTAAGATCTCACTCGATACTCAATGGATTTTCATGTTCTTGTGCTCTATGGATTCGTCTTGAAGAGACGAACACATCTATACGGCTATCATGCATTGAAATTAAAGCATTCGAAATGGAGAATCTCTAGAAGCTCGGGATGAAAAATTAGCTCATACCTTTGCTCAGAGAAGTGTGGCTTCAATTTGAGAGTTGTTGCACCTTCGATTGGATCCCGGCAAGCTCCGGATGAAGTCTCCGGTCCAGTGAATTGTCTAGATGTGATTTCGACCAAGCCCGATCACAAAGCTTGGAGGCCGGAGCAACCGGGTGGCCTCGGAGATGGGGCTTTTGTTGGTGGACACCTTCCCTTGGTCCGGTGAAGGTGTAGAACCAATCAATTTGGGAATTGGCTCACCGTGGAGAAGTGTCCTGGTTTTGGGTGGAATTTCGGTTGGGAAATTGGATTTTATCGGTGGGGATTAGGGGCAAATTGACACCTGGGATCAACCGCTCTAAGGGTGGAGAAGGGTTTGGAACAATTTTGGCGAGTTTCGGCAAGGTTTGTGCAACTCTCCTCCATGGCCGCGAGGGTGAGGGGTTTAAATAGAGGTGGCTGGAGAGCCTCCCGGGATGGCCAAGGGTCGGGATCAGCCTGCTCTGGTCATGGGAAGAACAGCCATGGTGGCCATTGGGCATGGGGCAGCTCGGCAAGGTGGAATTTCAAAGTTGGCTCACATGTGAGCTCTCGGGTGTGGTGTTTTCCGGCGATCCGGGCGGCTGGCCGTGCAGCATGGGTCACCATCTTGACCGGGGAGGTCAGGGCTTGGCAATGGTGAAGTCAATTGGGCTTGGACATGTGTAAATTGTTTGGATTAAAATGGAATGGAGGAGAGGCCACTTTGGCTTGAAATTGGTCAACCCATTGGTTTGGGTTGGGTTCACCTCCCCATGGCTGGTCTTGGGTTGAGAAGATCAGTTAGGCTAGCTGGTCAAGAGGTGGTGATGTCCTTATCCAAGAATATTTGGATTAAATCTTGGTTAAGGGGAAACATGCTTAAGGCTAATGACTTTTAGGAGATGGTTAAAGGACCTCCTCCTTTTGCCATTAATGGCATGGTCACATGCCAAATTTTCATGGCTTCATATGGCTTGTGGATGGCTCACCTTTGGCTTGGGAAAAAGTTTGGTCAATTTCATGAAAATGGGTTTTAAGAATTTTTGGTAATTTGATGGAAATTTGTATGAAACTTGATTTGGAATAATTTGATGGTGAATTTAGGACTTAGGTAATGGCTTTAATTAAGTGGATGACAAATGGAGATGTCATGTGGGCTTTAGGGTAGATTATGGGCCTTTGGATGTGGTGAAGTGGGCTTTTAGGAAAGTTTATGGGAAATGGGCTTTTTGATTTTAGGATGGGCATTTGGGTAAAGATTTTGTGAAGAACTTTGTCAAATAAATGTCATAATTGGTTTAGGGATGTTCTATGAAGGGCTTGGAATCAATTTGGTGTGATTTGGAGTTGAATTGGTTTGAATTTGGATTTATTTGGTAAGTGGGCCTATGTAGGTCAAATTGGGCTAACTTGGGCTAATGTTGGGCTAGGGTTGAAATTGATATAAAATCAATGTTGAGAAATGTTTATGGGAGTGTTTCAAAGAGGTTTTAACTTTGGTTGGGCTTTGATTTTGGGGTTTGGGCTCATTTGGGTTAGGTTTGGGTTTAGGTCAAAATAGGGCCTTTTAACTTTGGGTTGAGTTTGAGTGGGGTTTGGGTCCAAATTTTGGGCAAATCATGTTAGTATTTTGTTTGTGGGAATGTTAAGGAAGATTTAGAAAAGATTTGGGGTTAATTGGAATTGAATTGGGTGAGTTTGGGTTAGGTTTGGGTCATGGGTCCAAATTGGGCTTTAAGGACAAAAGTGAGATTGGATCCAAATGTCAATCAAATTGGACTTGAATTTGGTCTAGATTGGTATTGGGAATTTTTAATTGAAGTTTAGAATTGAATTGGACCAAAATTGGGGTCAATTGGGTAGGTTTGGTTTGACATTGGGTTCACTTTGGGTTAAAATGGGCCAAATTGGGGGTTTTGACAAAAGTAGGGTAAATTGACAAAATTGGCCCATGGTGTAGTCGGACAAAATGAAATTGGGAATATTTGGGATTTTCTGGAATTTTCTGGGAATTTTCTGAATTTTTGGATTTTTAGGTCAAGAGGGGTATTTTGGGTATTTGGAGGGTATTAGGAGGTTTTCTTGGAGTTTTTGGTATTTTTGGGTATGGATGATCAATTTAAGTGATGTGGAAATGTTTGGGAATGATTTTGGAGAATTTTGGATAATTTGGAAATTTTGAGGAATTTGGGTAATTTCGGGGGTTTTGGGTAGGCTAAGCGGGTGTAGGGTCCCGGGGTCAAAAATTGAAAATTTGGGAAATTGAAGATTGGGTGAATTTAAGTGGAAAGAAGTCATTTTGGTTGAGCCATGAAGCCATGTCAAGCCCACATGAGCCATGAAGGGACCCATTTGAGGCATTCACTATGTTGTTCCTAACCCTCTTAGCCAAGGGCTTAGGGGTTAAGGACCATCCATGTGAATCACCTACATGAGTCAGGAGGTCAAGTTAGGTATGGGTGTGTGAAAGTGTAGTGTATAGGTGTAGTGTATAAGTGTAGTGTGTAGGTGTAGTGTATAAGTGTAGTGTGTAGGTGTAGTGTATGTGTAAGCCAGCCCCTTCACCAGACCAGGCCACCCAGGGCAGTCCTAAGGCCAAAGAGTCCTATAGGAACTCATCCTTTAAACTTCCACATTTGATTTCAACCCTCTAGGTGATTAGGGGTCTACAGTCAAGTTTGTAGAGTTTGCAGGGAGTTAAGAAGTAGTTTGAATTTCTAAAAGGTGGGTCCCAATTCTAGTCCTCTAAGACAGTCAAAGGAAAAGCCTAAGGCTAGATCCTAAGTACTAAAGAGAAGAAGAGAAGACCTCATCAAAAATGAGGTCAACAAGCCCAAGTGATCACCAATTTCCTGGTAGATTTTTCTACGACTGAGGAGCTAGGTGAAGGAAATCTCGTCAGTGATTAAACTCGGGCTTTGTACATTGATGGAGCTTTCAAATAGTTGACTATTAGACTAGGATTGGCTATGAGAAATCTAGCCGGAGAACACCTCTATCAGTTTATTTTGGTCGATTTTTATGAGATAAATAATTAGGTTGAATATGAAGCTTTGATTGTTGGACTAATTTGGTATATGAAATAGGTGCTCGAGATTTGATGGTAAATCAGACTCGCTACTGGTTATTAAATAAGTGAATGAAAAATTTAAGGTGAGAGACAAATTGATCGCTAAATACATCGCCAAGACAAAGAAGGAGATCAAAAGATTCAAGAACTTCCAAATCAAAAACATTGGTTGGGAGGAAAATCACTTCATTGATGTTCTACCTAAACACATCTATTTGGGAGGGGTGCCTTAGAGACTTTCTCAACTGACAATTAAGGAGCCTGAAATGTTGGAGCACTTTTATTTTTGAAGAAGTCGCCAGTGTGTTGATCGTCTTATATATCCCTTTTCCAAATAAATCTCTTTTCTAGGTCATATGAATGACCATGAAAAGAGAGGAATAAAAAAATATGAACATACAACAATGCAACAAACAAGAAAAAATGCAAAACATGGAGAGCCTGCATGTGATAAACCTCATAATGATATACCAAGTGTGTTTGCCCAAAAAAATCAGGGGGAGGCACATTGGACCAATATTCATGAAAGAATGCCTACATAGACTAGCCATAACTAGAGATTCAGGTGTAGGTGCCTGTTCTGGGGTCAATGCACTCCCAAGGGGATGTATCCCACTTGGTTAATTATATCTTGGAAAGTACCCAAGAATAGTTTTGATAAAAGGATTTTTGCTTTATATTATCATGAACCTGTGGTATAGGTCAGTAAAGGAAGGTTATTCCGTGTGGGAAAGTCTCAATGCTTTCAAAGCTCCAGCTAGGACACGGGTCGGAGAGTGAGACTGTTATGGTCCTAGCGTGGGATACATAACTTGAATCATCTCAACAGACTCATCTACATATGTGGCCGACATAACTTGAATCATCTTGACAAACATATTCTAACACTTCAAAGAACATTCGAGCCATAAGGGTAGAGGACAAATAGTTGTATCCCAAATGAGTGGCAGCTCATCGACATCAGGCCATCAAAATGATATCAGTGAAGTTAGCAATAGGGCTCAAAGGAGCACAATAGCAGAAAGATAGAGTAGTCCTAGAAGGAAGAGGTCACTGGGTGGGGGTACCACAGATCCATCATCTACAGCTACTAAGACCCTAAGTCTACCCGGTCGTGAAGGTAGTCGACTAACACGCCAAAAAAATGCTTGATTTTTCATATACATTTTATGCTTAAATATAATGATATTCAATTTAAAGGAATGAATTTTACATGTTTTTGGTCTTAGCAATAAATGGACTTTTCGTGAAAAAAAAAACAAAAACGGTGCAATTTGGAGCAAAATGAGCAAGAAAGAAAAATTTGATAGGACACATTTTGATATGACTTTCCATGCTTAATCTCTTTTACACTTCTCACATGTTTTTTTAATGAAATTATACTTTCAAGGAATGCTTTTTTATGTTTAGCTTGTAGGTAAAGATTTTAGGAACACAACGCAACTAAAATAGGGTGAAATGGAGCTAAAATAGGGCCAAACGGAGCTAAACGATGGAGCTACTCCAGGGCGGTGCTGATGGATCCTAGCGCCGTCGGCGCCAACATCGAGAGAATGATAAGAAATGGTGCTGACAAGGCCAAAAACTAGCCCCGACAGTGTCAGGGACGATTATTTGCCCATATACATTGATATTAGATGATTTTTGGAAGGTTACTTGAGGCATTTATTGGGAAATTCTTCTCTGCACTATTATAGAGTGATTTTATGTCAGAAAAAGTGGTTGGTATGTTATTAAAAATGAGAAAAATGTTGAGAGATCTTAGAATAGGAGTATAAATGAAGATTTCTACCTTTCTGGAGAGATTGGGGAGGGGATTTTGAGAGAATCCGTAAGAAATTGTACTAGCATTACATGGATCAGTTGGAGGCTTTATGTGAGAGATTTTATCTTTATTTCAAGGGGAAAAAGCTAAGTATTGTGTTCTTCATTTTCTTATGATTTTTTAAACTCCTATCTTTTGGATTTGCTTTGATGAAATGAAGTTTTCTGTTGTGTTTTCCTCGTGCTTTGTGATGTGTTTCTCTAACTCTTTCTCCTTATTTGGAAATAGTGGCATGAGAAGATTATGCCGTTATTTTTCTTTTACTTTTCTTTTGCAATGAGTATGATTCATGTTTAGAATATTGGGATGCATGCTAGAAGCAATTTTAATTATAAATGTGATGGGTTTTTCTTGAACTTCATATTTATTACAATAAGAGGTCATTTTAGTGTTAAAATTCATTGTAATTTCATTAAGATCTGAGAGAGCGATGAAATTCTCAACAAAGTGGAACAACATTCAAATTACGTGGATGAGTGAGTAGTCCATGGGGGTTGAATGCAGATAAATAGAGAAATATACTTAGATGGGCATAGAATTGGAGATTTTAGGGTGACAGACTAAAATCCCCAATTTGGTCAAAGTGTTTGGAAACTAAAGCTAGATGTTAGCCCTTAGGTGAGGGGAAGTGAGAGCTCTAAAGTGAAAGCCAGTATCCTCCCAGCCTAACCACAGATTTATGGACTAAACCTAGGATTGCTCGGAAGAGGGTAAAGAATAGGATTGCTCTTATTTTGCACATACAATATTTAATGTATCTCATTCCTAAACTTCATCCAATTCACTACATAAGAATAGTAGTTTTTAACATCTCAAAATTTTTCAAACCAATTCATCTAGAAAGGTTTGTCTTTAGAATTAATATTTTCCTTCTGAAGTAGTTATTAGTTATTTTAAACTTAAGCTTAACTTTAGGAGTACCTGTTAGAAAAACCACTTTAACTGACCTTCTAAACTAAAATATGATAGTAGTATACTAGAATTAGTCTAAGAGATCTCCTACCTTACTTGTCTGTGGGATCGATATTGTGTTTCTTAAAGAAAGCACTATATTAGGGAAGCGATGCATGCACTTGTGTAGAACCCATAGTGTGTGAACTATTATCTACATTTTATAACATTTCAATTTTGCATAAATTAGGTCAAGTTTTTTACCATATATTGGAAGCTAAATTACTGCGTAATTGCAATTCGGGTCAAGTTTTTTGCACCGTCTTAAGGGAATTAAATTGACATAAAACACGCAGAAAAACAACACACGCTCGGGGTGCACCATGTTTTTGGTGCCATTGTTGGGGAGGCTTTGGTAAGAACTTCAGGAAAATTTTAGTTAAATTTGTAAGTCTTAGATTTGGAATTTATACTATTATTATATAGTGCATTTAATTATTGTGTGTTTATTTTTATGAAAATGGAAATACCAAAAATATTTTTGGTATTTGTCCTATAGTTAAGTCTTTAAATTTGTATGCGTAGTTTAAGAGCTACAGACCATGAATTTTACAACTTAGACTTGGAGAGAGCTTTTGGGAGGAAGATGAATTAGAGATGACACCATGAATTTAATGTAGAAATGGTGGATCAACGATATAATGAATATTCAGATTTGGATTATAATGTTAACAGCTTCAAAAGAGTAAACCCCAAGAGAGTGGCATAATTTCAAGAAGATATGCTTACTATGTTAAGTTCTCAGGTTGTTGATATTGTGAGGAAGTTAGATTAATACATAGAGAGTTATCCTCAAGGACCCCCAGTTATTAAAGAAAAATTATTTGAACAATGGATTGAAACTAACCCTGAGATACACAATCCTTATTCTGATTACTACAACCCAAGTTGGGAAGATTATTCAAACTTTAATTGGAATACTTATTTTGGATGAGAAAACCAATTTTGGGAAAAATCAATTTAATCAGACATGTAATTGCAATAGTCATGGTGATTTTAAAGATGAACTATCTTTTCCACAGTTTTAACTTCAACCCACATAATGAGTAAAAAGAGTCACTATTAGAGGAGGATGTGATTCAATTGGTGAGTTAGTTAGAAAGTCAAGAGAGTAAGCTGGAAAGTCAAGGGGCCACAATAATGAATATAAAAAAATAATTGGGGCAGATTATGAATGCAATTAACAGTTACACCCCAGGGATTTTACCTAGTGACCATGAGATAAACCTTAAGGAAATGAATGATGAGCAATTTAAAGTTATCGAACTAATATTTAGAAGAGAATTTGAGGATAAGCTTCAAAAGAACTTTAACTTGAGAGATGAGGATAAGGAGATTGAAAGACCAACGGAAGAAATTCTTAAGGAATCAGAAAGATATATAGAAAGACCACCTCCACTATTTAATCAGTACCAAGGGGAAGATTTAGATGATAATTTGAAACAGAAGGCTAACATAGAAGTATTTAATCTAGAATCTGAATTATCTAGAGAGAATGGGATCCAAAATTTGGGAGATCTTAAAGTATCTTATAGAGATTCATTTCTTATAAATTTCAAGAATGATATTAACATGCAAATTGAGAAAATCAATAGAAGAATATTAGATCTAGAAAGAAATATGAGGAACAATGATATGAATCAATCTGAAAAGGAAGATCTTAAAGAAAAAATTACAATTTTAGTATTTTGTAGGAATCCATGGATCTGAAAAAGAATGGGTTATTGATCGAGGATTACTTAATTGGAATTTTAATCCATGTGGAATCATTTATACGTTGAACAAGCGTTTTATGAGGGAACCCATAGTTATCAGCGTGGTTTGATTTAGGGTATGTTTGGTTCGACTGTAGCTTTTCAGCTTTGTAATCTAGCATTACGCATCGCTCTAGAAGCAGCTGTGGGGAAGCAGCTGCGGGGAGTCGGGCTGTTTGTTTGGTTGCAGCTGTGGGAAAACAGCTGCGGGGCAGCTTTTTCTGTAAAAATGACCAGACTGCCCCTGTTTATTAAAACTGTTTGAAAATTTCGATTTATTTATATGATATACAGGATTTGCAAATGCAATTTTTTTAAAAAAATTTATGTTTTAAATATTCAAAGTAATAAATATAAATTTTATTTTTAAAAATCTAAGCGTCATTAGTGGTTAAATATGTTGTTCAAATTAATAAAATGAAATTTTAAGAAGCTTTATGTTGGTTAAATATATTTAGAAACTTGATATATTTAAAGCTATTTATGTTTATATGTATGTTTAAATTTGTTTACTTATATGCACGCAAACATATAAATATTAATATTTTAATTTTGTAAACATATATAATCATACAATTTAAGTTGATTTTAAAAGAAATATATATAAAGCTATGCCGCAAAGTCGTGTAGATAACCGATGGTAATAAGGTGAAAAGGGAGCGGTAGCGGAGTGTTTAAAAATTATGTTTTATTTATTCAAACGGAATTAATTGATTATTTCATATCTATATATTTTAAAAGTATGAAAAGATGTGTTTAAAAATATTTATCGATTTATATCTACATATTTTTATATATCTATATATTTTAAAAGTATTAAAATTTTGAGTTTTAAGTCATCTAATTGCACAAGATTTGTAGCAAAAAACATCAAGATAACGATTGCATATCCCAAAAAGTCATAAAGTCCTACAGAAGTACATAGAGTCCTCTCAAGCACGTGCTAGTAACAGTATAGTGAAAAAAAAATTATAGGACTATTACAACAACAATTAACATGATAATAATGTTCACTTTAGTTTTGAGTTGATGTAGCTCTCCCGTGTCACACCGTCTTCTAGTGAAGGCGTCCACTCCCTAACATCGGACTCTTGAGAATCCAGTAAACTGTCTGCCCATCGAAAGAAACCACATTGCTCTGGAATGTTCTGAGGACAGCTGTAACACTTTCGGCGAAAGCTGTGCGGCTTTATTGATGTCAAAAGAGATGTCTGGCGGCCACAGTGACATAGCACTCGGCGAGAGGTAGCCGACATGCTGGAGCTCATGATGTCCTGAAATGCAAGCAAGTATAAAACCTAATTACTTTGATTACCAACTGCTCAAACAAAATGATAATCATCAAACCACACAAAAGAAAGACATTACTCTTACAGACTAGTTAATGTGAAGAAAAGTGCTCAACACAATGTAAATCTTCATTTCAAAATAGAAAATAACCTAAACATCATCAACATAATTCTCCTCTACAGAGCCACTCTCCAACTAATCATTTAGTAATCTCCTCTCGAAGGGCTGCCATTTTGTTCGCACCCTCCCCATCTTTCGTGCAAATTTGGGCACTGTCGTTCTCCTCCCGTGACAGAGAAAGGCCAATGCAGTCTTCATAACCTTTGAATGTAACTACCTCGTCATTGAGATCGACACGCTCAAAATCAACATCAGCTCTAGTTGGATGTCGCCTAATATAGTTATGTAGGGCCATAGTTGCTAACACTATCTACACCTGTTTAGGAAACGGATAAGGTGGCATATCTCAAAGTATGACACATTTCTTCTTCCAAACTCTAAATGTCCTCTCAATTACTCCTCGCAAGGATGAATGTCTTTTATTGAACAACTCTTTTCTAGTTCTTGTACAATTACTGGCCCTCTCGAAATCTGGAATATGATACCTTGTGTCAGGATAGGGTTTAAGGTACCCCCTCTGCATTGGGTAGCCAGCATCCACCAAATAATACTTTCCTGTAATGCTAGGAAACTTAGCAAGGTACATCACAAAAAATAATGACTTTTTATATTACAAAGGAACTTACCATGTGGTGGGTGAGGAAAATTGTACTTCAGATTTCTCATTACAATTTTAAAAACCCTACTATCATGTGCGCTACCCTCCCATCTAGCCAATGCAAATGTAAAACACATGTTGAAATCACAAACCACCATTATATTTTGAGTTGTCCTCCCAGAACGGCAGATAAATGCAACTTTCTCGTTATCCGACACTACAGCATGAACGTGTGTTCCATCGATTGCGTCGATGCAACCCTTTAGAAACAACAGAAATCATTTCAATATGCAATTAATTAACATGTGGTTACAGTATAGAAGTGTACCTTGAAATATGGCATATATCGGTCATCGTTGCAAATTTCTACTGGCGTCCTTGCAAAAGTTGGATCGGTTGGTTTTATTACGGCTTTTGCTAGACTGACAAGAGAACTCAAACCAACTGAGAAATATCTGCTTATTATTTCTGACGAGTGTTGGAAGCATTTCATGGCTCCCCGCATAGACTCGTTCTGTGATAGTATGTAAAGTGTTATGCCTAATACTTTACAGACTGTTGTCCGAGAAGACCCGTGAAGTCCATGAGATGTTGTTAGATCTATTGAAAGATCACTAAAAACTTCATGGGACATGTGGAAGATGTTTTGAAATCTCGTTGGGTGTCCTGAAATCATTTCTCCCATCCATTTGTCCCCAATCTGAGAGGATGTGTAACAGGGTTCACGATCGACGTACGTATTATAGTATTGCACCAGTATATTTACTGCTGCATTTCGCCGTCAGCGTCGGACTTCCTCTGGGTCCATGACGATATAAACTGTATCTTTTAATTAAACCAAATAAAGGTCTTTAGAAATCATAAATGGACTAAAAGAAGCACATGAATGAACTATATTTGGAAAAAAAAAACTTAAACATCAGTTCAATCTAATAAAACTTATCCAAATAAATACTAATAGATGCAATAAATTTAAGCAGTTTAATATAAAATTAAATGGTGCGACGGTTAGAATAATAGCGTATGTATTCTAATCGTCGCTCTTTGCTCAATGCAGTAAAGAAGTCTCGATGTAAAGAATCATGGAAGAGTTTGACAGCAAAGTAGAAAAGATCGCAATCCCCTGTAAAGTCTGGGTCATCCTCAAGAAGCCTAACAACCTCATGGACGTCGCTTTTTTGAACTTTGTGCGGGGCATCATTAGATGAGTCCACTAGGTATGAGAGCTGGTCTCTCATAGATGTAGCAACACTCTTTCTCTTTCTTTCATTTCGGGGGCGCTTTGTACGGTTTGTTGATTGGATTTCAGTTTGCTCGTACATGTGGATCTCTGCTGAATCGTTTGATAGTTCCATGGCCACATGTTCAGGGGTTGCTTCAAAAATTGTCTGGCTAGGGGCAGCTGCATATTTCCCTATAGCTACCACCCCACTAAACATCCTATCGAGCTTGTCCTCCAATTCAGGTTATATCCCAACCGATTTGAACTTCTTCGCAGCAGGAAAAATCTATAAAATATAACTAAATCTTATTAGAAGGCCAAAAAATAAAAATGACTAACATTACAAATATTAATTGAATAATATCTTACCACAAGCCTTTCAGTCCACCATGCTTCTGAAGCAGCAATTGTTCACTTCACCGAATCCCATCCCAAGCTAGTCGATCCTTGTTTTAAATAATTCCAAAGTTTCCACTCTTTCTTGAGTTGGTCCCATTTATTTTTTAGCTGGAACCTGTCATAATCCCTGCCTGTGACCTCCCTAAACTTTGTAACAGTGTTTTGTCAGCCTTCTTTGCTAAAAAAAGAATTTGGCCTATTCCCCTTTTCGACTTTCGTTATGCATAGATTGCAGTATATTATTTTTATATCATTCTCCCAAAGTACAGGAGTAGCAAATTCTTTGTTCTTATTTGCCATACTATGAATAGGAGAAATATTAGCGATATCTTTACTTATACTAGCATGGAGAGATATAAATTGCAATTAACCAAATAATACAGGTAAGCACAGAAGAAGAGAACAATTTACGTGGTTCGGTCAAACTGACCTACATCCACGGGAAAGAAATGATATTTCTTTATTGCTGAAATAGATAACATGTACATAGCATTTCAAAGTAACAGAAACACTAAACTCCAATTTACCTAAGGTTACACACCAATTACATCAGATGTTACAGATTATAAGGAGATACCATTTCCAACCAACAAGAACTCTATATACCAAACTTCCTATAACATGTGTTCCAATCCAATGCACATGTAACCGCAACTAACCCGCTAAAAACATCTTCCATAGCTTTTTTATGCAATGCCAATGTTGAATCAATTTGAAGTAAACATTAGCTCAGTTCAAAATATTAGAGGCAACATGACTTCTCACATGCTAAACAAAACTTCTCAATAACTAAACATGCTAAACATGACTTCTCCCATAACAGTGCAGCCATCCAGCATAAAGAATATACACACTCAAGTACATGTGTGATAGATATGTAAATAGATAAGTACTGATGCATTTCATGTTTGATTAACAAGCTGTAAATTAATGCATAAAGATGCTGAAAACATAAAGCCTCATTCCATTTGAATGCTAAGAACACCTCCTTTTCATCACAAGGTAAAGTTCATCCCTGATGTAATGAAATCAGGTAAACAATATCCACATTCCAAATTCATCACAAGGTAAAGTTCATCCCTGATGTAATGAAATCAGGTAAACAATATCCACATTCCAAATTAATCACAAGGTAAAGTTCATCCCTAATGTAATGAAATCCAAATACTGCAGTTCAACCGATGTATTTACACACCTAACACCAAAATTTTGAAAACTGCAGGTAAACAAAACTGCAGTTACACTACTACTGCAGGTAAATACTGCAGGTAAAGAGAAGTGCAGGTACACATCAGGTAAACAGAACTGCAAGTAGACATAACTGCAGGTAAACATGTACTGCAGGTAAATACAGCATCTTTTGTAAAGACAAAACAAGCTAAGGTAAACAGAACTGTATCCATGTATGCTCCTTCAGTTGTTGTAATGATTGAACAGTGTAACAACTAATAATTTTTTAAAGCTTAAAATGTAACAAGTTAATTGAAAAAGAAAATGAGGCTTCTCTCCTCTTTTCCACTCTATATTCTGCAAATGCTGAAGGTTAACAAGGGTAAACAATAATTATTGGAAACAACTTTAAACAAATTCCTGTGGGAAGGCCAGAAGAAGCAATTACATTTGTTCAATTAGCATAAACTATGTAAACCTCCAAGGGCCGGTGGTTTGGGTTTTAAAAGCTTCCAGCATATCAGTTAATGAATTTTTTGCAAACTATGTATCAAATATTAAATTATGAGAATCATTCTGGTCTCTCTAAATGCACATCAAAACACCCTAACAAATTCAATCCTCTCCATATCAGAGAAAGATATATGAGGCTATTGAAAACATGAAATATCTTCTATATTTGTATTTTACTGAAAAATAAAAACCCACAAAATATCAAACCAAACTCTCCTCTGGGTTGGCTTTTTTGGGGATTCATATGCTCTCCATATCAGAGAAAGATATCTGAGGCTAATAAAAACATGAAACATCTTCGATATTTGAAGTTTACTGTAAAAAAAAACACCCTAAAAATCAAATTCTCTCCATATCAGAGAAGGATATCTGAGGCTATTGAAAACATGAAACATCTTCTATATTTGTATTTTACTGAAAAATAAAAACCCCCAAAATATCAAACCAAACTCTCCTCTGGGTTGGCTTTTTTTGGGGTTAATATGCTCTGCATATCAGAGAAAGATATCTGAAGCTAATAAAAACATAAAACATCTTCGATATTTGAAGTTTACTATAAAAAAACACCCTAAAAATTAAATGCTCTCCATATCAGAGAAGGATATCTGAGTCTATTGAAAACATGAAACATCTTTCATTTTTGAATATTACTTAAAAAAACCCTCAAACAATCCAACTAAACTCTCATATGTGTACAATTCATTTAATGTTCCCATGTTCTTCATCCCAGAGAAAGATATCTGAGGCTATTGAAAACATGAAATGTAGAGCATTGAATTTTTTGCTCTTGGGTAAGGGGTAAAATTATGCCAACATGGTATCTAGGCAACCATCAGCTCAAACTAAAGTCCATCCAACCAAGCTCATTCAATAAGAACTTTAAAGTCCACCTAAACATGCCATATCATTGCTAACAGAAAACAAAATTAAAGACAAAATTCGCGTAAAGCATGCCAAAAAATGCCAGGTTCATCGCAACAAAACAAAAAAAATCATAAACTTTGATGAAGAATTCCAAGTTCATCTCCAATCTAACGGCTTGTTGGAGAAATCACCCACATGAAAAGGTAAAAAATGCAAAAAAAATATTATTCATTTGCCATCTTGTAGTTAAGCGGCCAGAGCAAAACTGTAGTGAAGCAACTAGATCAAAACCAACATGATGCATTTGTGAATGTACAGATCCACCATAGATAAGAAGGAAGAAATAAAATTGGCAGATCGGGAAGAAGATGAGGAGTAAGCATCAGAGCCGAGAAACTCATAATCTTTGAAAGATCTCCATAGAAGAGACTAGAAAGGGAGAAGTAGAGGGGGACGAGTCATCGCGAGAGAATGATAGATCGAAGGTAGGTTACCTTAGATTTGAACGTTTCTCGGCCGAGGAAGAAGAAGAACAGTTGGCTCGCGAGAAGGTCCAGGGAAGAGTTCAGGGAGAGCAGTAGAGTGAGGGCAACGCCAGGAAAAAAAATACCTCAACACCAGCTGAAAGTCTGGGCCGCGGGGTTTATCCCGCGGTCCTCTTTCACGTCGCTTCGCAGCGATAGGCTGCGAATCTTGGGATCTCGGGCAGTTGTAACGCAAATTCGCGGTGCATTACAACGCCGCACCATGAATTTGACGAACCAAACATGCCCTTAGTATGCTTAAGATTCATGATTATTAGTGTTATGTTGTGTTTGCTTTAGTTTGTATTGATCAGGTGATTAATGATTGATGAATGTTTAGATTGTTAGTGGATTGATTTGATCTTTATGTGTCATTATGGATTGATAAGTTTGATTGTTATTGGTGGATGTTTAGATTTTTAGTAGTTTGATTTGATCTTTGTGAGTCATGAGGGAGGTGATTCCTTAACTTTTTATTATGGCTAGACTTGTTAATGTTGTCTTGTAGTAGTTGGATTAATGAATCCACTATGACTCGGGTCTCACTCAAACTTGAGTTTTATAGATGAAATCATGAATTTGAACAATGATAGTTCCATCTCAATTTGTTAATTCCTTTCTCTGACATTTGATAGGAGTCATGAATCTATTTTATGAATAACATGTGGATGGTCCTACACTACGATTTATAACTGTTAGAGGTGTATACTTAGTGGGATAAGGTGATGCCTGAGGTTGGTATCCCTGACACAACTTATCAGAGATAACCTTATCTTTGGGATTATAATCTATAAAAACATTTAAAATGTACCCAACTTATTAGTGTAGTGATTCTGTAAGAATTTGGAAGTAACTTAGTGAGATGCCATGAGTTAATGGGAGAATTGACCTCATTTATCATGTGTGTTTGTTTTTGTGTTACAATTTTATATAGGACTTATAGAACATTTTTTTATTCCTATGTTTATACCTACTATGCTAGTTAGACTTTTGTTTAGTCAATTTCATTCTGGCATGTTAGTTTAGATTTACTTGCTGCAACATATTGTTCTATCCTGGTGAATACTTGTAGATGTTTTTATAGACATTCATGGTAGATAGAATTTCTGAACTAATTTTCTTCCTTCTTATATTATCTGTACTGAATGATATACATGTTAAAAATCGATTTTGGGTAGGAAGAAAAATATATATTAAAGTTAGAACACTTCTTTTTAGTTTAATATTATTGCAAGCATGTTTTATACTAGATTTACTTTCTCCTAGAGTCATTATGTCCTAATTATGCATGTATATGAATTTGATAGGATGTTATAGTAGTAAGTAGATTCAACTTTTACTTTTTCTTCTTACTACATTTTATGGAATTAATTGCAAAATAATTTAAAATTCAAGTTTGGGGGGAAGAAAAAGTTTTTAAAAACCTAACTTTATTTGTCCTCAGTAGCCCATATTTAATTTAATAACACTTTTAAAATGGCTTGTGATATGTGGTGTTATCTTTAGATTACTATAACTTTGATTTTAGATATGTTAGAAAAATGACATAGTTGAAATCCTATGTGAAGAAATTGTTCTAGAGTTAAGATATTTTGTAGGAAAAATTGGGAAAATGATTTTGCCTTTTATGGTAGAAAGGAGTTGAATATTTGAAAAGCTATGATTCTTAGATTTATACTTAATAAAAATTGAGCCTTTATTAAAACTTTTTTCAAAATAATACTTACACTTTTAAAAATTGAAGGAAAGTTTTGAGTTTTGGACTTTAGAAAGAGGATAGTGAAATTCAAATTATTAAAGACCTATCCAGATATAGTAATCCTCACATGAAAAAAAGAGAGAAAATAATAAAGATTAAAAAGATCCTGAAAGAAAAGAAAAAGGAAATTAAAAAAAGAAAAGAAAAAGATAAGTCAAAAGAAAATATGTGAGGAGAAGCTTGAGGAGAAGCCTATTCAAAAATTGGTTTTACTTTAATCTTTTTAAATGAAAAGACTTAGAAACAATCCTAAGCCTATTCTTACTTCAAAAAAGTATTGGTCAAATTGGTATATATAAGGTGCTTAAATTTTATTTTTATACTTTCTATGAATCTTTAGTTTGAGAAGTTTCAATGAATTTTGAAGTAAATAGAAAGTTAGGATTCATAAGTTGAATATCAGATATTCTTACACTCAAGTCTTAAGTTAATTTGATAGAATTTATCTTAAGTTATGCTATAAAATTTACGAGACAAAATTATAGGAATCTCTATTGAAACCCACTAACTCAAATTAACAAATTTAGTTTTTAAAGTTGTAGTGTTACTTGAGAGCAAGTAACAGTTAAGTTTGGGAATAGTTGACACGCTAAAAAAATGCTTGACTTTTCATATGCATTTATGCTTAATTTTAAAGATATTACACTTTAAAGGAAGGCATTTTGCATGTTTTTGGTTTTAGAAAAACAAATGGACTTTTGGTAAAAAAAAGCAAAAACTGTGCAATTTGAAGGTTGTCTTTATGTTTATATTGTAGGTAAAGATGTTAGAAACACAACGCAACTGAAACAAGGCAAAACAGAGCTAATACGGGGCCAAACGGAGCAAAATGGTGGAACTGTTGTAAGGTGGCACCGAAGGCGCCAGGATGGAAACTGACGCTGCAAGAATCTAGAGAATGACAAGAAACAAAGCTGATAGTGCCTGAAAATGGCGCTGACGGCATCAGGGACGATTATTTGCCCATATTTATTGAATTTGGACAATTTTTTGAAAGTTGCTTAAGGCATCCATTGGGAAATTCATCTCTACACTATAATTGAGTGATTTTATGTCAGAAAAGTGGTTATTATGTTGGTAAAAATGAGAGGAATTTTTTAGAGATCTCTGAATAGGAGTAAAAATGTATATTTCTATCTTTCTAGAGAGATTAAAGAGGGGATTTTGAGAGAATCTGTAAGGAATTGTACTAGCATTACATAGATCAGCAGGAGACTTTGTGGGAGAGATTTTTCATCTTTCTTTCAAAAGTAAAAAAGCTAAGTATTGTGTTTGTCATTATCTTATGATTTTGTAAACACTTATCTTGTGGATTTGCTTTAATGAAATGAAGTTTTTCTTTGTATTTTCTCCGTGCTTTGTGATGTGTTTATCTTACTCTTTCTTATTATTTGGAAATAGTGGCATGAGAAGATTATGTCGTTATTTTCCTTTTACTTTTATTTTGTAATGAATATGATTCATATTTAGGATATTGGGATGCATGCTAAAATAAATTTCAATTATAAATGAAATGGTTTTTACTTGCACTTCATTTACATTACAATAAGAGCTCGTTGTAGTGTTAAAATTCATTATAATTGCATTAAGACCCGAGAGGTGGTGTAATTCTCAACAAAGTGGAACCACATTCAAATTCCATGGATGAGTGAGTAGTCCATAGGGGTTGAGTGCAAATAAATAGGGAAATATACTTTTATGGGCGTAGAATTAGATATTTTAGGGTGACAGACTAATATCCCTAATTTGGTTCAAATGTTTGGAAACTAAAGCGAGATGTTATCCCTCGAGGGAGGGGAAGTGGGAGCTCTAGAGTGAGAGCCAGTATCCTCCCAGCCTAACCATGAATTTAGGGACTAAACCTAGAACTAGCCAATGTTTTTTATGCACTCGAAAGAGGGTAAATAATAAGATTACTCTTATTTGACATATACAATATTTAATGTATTCAATTCCTAAACTTTATCCAATTCACTACATAAAAATAGTAGTTTTTAACATCTCAAAATTCTCCAAATTAATTCATCCATAAAGGGTTATCTTTAAAATTAAAATTTTCCTTTAGGAGTAGTTATTAGTTATTTTAAACTTAAACTTACCTTTAGGAGTACTTGTTAGAAAAATGACTTTAATTAACCTTCCAAACTAAGATCTGATAGTAGTAAACTAGAATTAGCCTCAGGGATTTCTTACCTCGCTTCTCTGTGGGATCGATACTGGGGTTTTTAAAGAAATCCCTATATTACTTGAAGTGATACGTGCACTTGCGTAGAACCCATAGTGTGTGAACTATTATCTACATTTTATAACATTTCAATTTTGCATAAATTGGGTCAAGTTTTTGACCATATTTTGGAAGCTAAATTACTGTGTAATTGCAAGTCGGGTCAAATTTTTGGCACCATCTCAGCGGAATTAAATTGACAAAAAACATGCAGAAAAAATAGTACAGGTTAGGGGCGCATCATCGATTTAACAAGTTCTGAGATCCTCGATCGACGGTCTGTGAATAGCGTTGTCTACGGGGGATCTTGGTAGCCCTATGGTCAAAGGAAGGAAAATTTATCTTATGACTATAAGCTAGATCTCAAAGTGGTGCATCTTACACCTGCCAAAGTGGCAAGGATGACTCAGGAAACGATAGAAGGGGAGGTTCAACTACAAAGCTGGAAATGCTCTAAAAAATGACTTACACCCTGTCTGGATCGGGGAGCCTTCTAACACCCTAGGCGCACTAGACAACCACCTTTGTATGATGGGCCAGTCAAGTTGGAGAAGCATGGGGACTTCTCCTAAGACATGCAAATATGAATGTAGTTATCTAAAGCGGTCAATAAGTAATGTGGAGGCTCTGTTATATGACTTGGGAGATAGTCATGCATACAACCCATTTAAAATCCAGCTTGAAGGCCATGCAGGAAAAAAAGTTTAGCTTTTAAAGTCTTGAATATTTTAATCTAAAATTTTGATTATCTCAATATTTTATTATTAGGATTTTTAAGATAGAAAGAATTAAAATTTTAAGATCCTTAAAGTGCCTAGGTTGAATTCTTTTTAGATCTAGATACATAAAGGGAAAAATATAAAACGTTCCAAACATTCAAGGCATGCGAAGAAAGAATAAAACACTTCAAAATATTAAAAGAGGCCCAAATGCCACTAGGTCGGAAACATGTCCTAGGAAAGCAGTAAAAGAGTTCGGGCTTCGCATATACATGCCTGGTCCTAAGTCTATACAAGAATGTAAAATTTAGACTTAAGGTACGTGACATGAGATGCTGCTCTTGGCCCTACCACGTGGTTCGATGCATCGTTCACCTTAAACTCTTGTTTGTACCTTATTTCTGATACAAACTCAACCTATGGACTCTATTAAATGCATCCAAAATGAAAATAAAGACTTGACATGCATAAAATAAGTATTAGCGGGAAAGTCCACATACAACGTGAAATGGGCCATGACTTAAAATTGGGGGAGCTATTATCACCTGCAAGAAAAAAGGTTAAAAATCATCATGGGCTCCCCTTATTAGCACCTGTCTGTGCGTGTATTGACACGATACCCTGCATAAGACCACCTTACTATATTATCATGCACAACAACATGCAAGCACACCAAAAAGTACAAAAGAAGACACATGGCAAGCACAAATCACATGACATAAAACAATAGTCAGAGGTGTCTATAAAAAACTACCTAGCACCCTAGTTCCTAGCCTAGCACATCATCTAACGAAAAGTGTCCTAACCTAATGCCTAAGTGTAGGGTGAGTCTCGGGGTGTGTATGACTTTGACGTGATTGCCATGCAGGCCCCGTCCTAAAGATCCGAAGGATCTAAAGGACATCACGAAGAGGGGTGACACAAGTTAGATCCATTAGAACCTTTGCACAATCATACTCACGCTAATCTGATGAATTAACTCGCATTGCTCACTGAGATCGACGCAGTAAGCAATGCTCGTTAAGGCATCGCAACTGACACGTGCTTACTAATAAAATCACACAAATGTAAGTGCAGACAGTCATGTGAAAGAAGGGATGAGTGTACTGTGAAGCAGTGATCGAGAAAAGATGCGCATACCATGTAGGCAGTGGCTCAAACAAATGGGTGTGTTGTAGTGGCATTGAACCAGAGATAGGCGTATCGTGGAGGCAGCAGCCCAAACGAATGGGTGTCCTATAGTGGCAGTGACCTAAAGATGGGCGTTCGTGGAGGCAGGGGGCCCAAAGATGGTGTGCCGAGGTGGTAGTGACCAAAAAGGATGAGCGTGTCGTGATGGTAGTAGCCCAAGGAAGGTGTACCGAGGCAGTACTGACCAAAAGAGATGGGCATATCTTGTCGGCTATAGCCCAATGATGGTGTGCCAAGGCAACAGTGACCCAAAAGGAATGAGTGTACCTTAGCAATAGCGCCTAAAGAAGGTGTGCCGAGGCGGCAGCGGCCAAAGGAATGAGCTTGTCGTGGCGGCAGCGGCTCGAAGAAGGTGTGTGATGCGCCAAAAAAAAGTTTAATTATTCATATACTTTTAATGTCTATATTTTGTGATTTTTAATGATATTGCACTATAAAGGAAGGTATTTTGCATTTTTTTGGTTTCAGGTACAAGAAATGAGATTTTGGAGAAAATGAAGCAAAACGAGGTAATTTGGAGCCAAAATGAGCAAGGATGAAAATTCTGACCCAGCCATTTTGATATGTTTTTCTATGCTTAATCTGATTTAAACTTATTACATATTTCTAAATGAAATTACACTTTAAAGAAAGATTGTTTTTATGTCTATCTTATAGGTATATCTGTTAGGAGCAAAACACAACTGAAACAGGGCAAAACAGAGCTGAATGGAGCTAAACGGAGTGAAAAGGTGGAGCTGCATGCAGGGTGGCGCCTAAGTGCTCAAACTGGCACTTAAGCGCCATTCATGATGGGAATATGGCTCCTAAGCACCAAAAACTAGCTCTTAGGCACCAACAGAGGGCGGGTAAGCTCCTAAAATCGGTGCTTTGCCGCCATAGACGGTTTTGGACGGTCATTGGTGTTTCTGGGTTGTTTTGGAAGCTTCTGGGTGGTTATGAATGATCCAAGATGATATTAAATGAATCTAGACACTTTTGAATGAAGAGATGTATCTCTTGGAGTGAAGAGTCACTTATGGCACCCTTTGGAAGATTCATTGAATATTGACACTTTTGAAGAGATACTTAAGCACCTCTTGGGAAATAATAAAAACACTCTTTACACTCTTGAAAGAAGAGAGGAGGGGGAACTAATTTGAAGATTAGAAGAAGGCTTGGAGAAGAAGAAGAAGGCTTGGGCAAAAGCCCCAAGTGGGGCGACAAGATGAGAGAGAAAGAGAGAGAGTGAGAGATTTTTTTATTTTCTTTTCATTTTGTTCTTGGAGGGGATTGTAAGGATATTGCTTATGCTATACAAGAAGAGCCTAATTTCCATCAAAGATAAGTATTTTCATTGTATCTTTATTTGAATCTAGTACTTGATTTGTATGGTTTCAAAGTCTTGTTCAATGCAAAGTTATTGTTGTTTCTCCATGTGTAGTGAGTAGTTTTCTTTACTCTTCCCTCTTACAATGAATTAGTATGCATGTGTAGGATATAGAATTGTGTAGAGTGAGAATATATTGTGATGATTTTACTTTGTTCTTAATTTACATGTAAACTTGATCAACTTGCATATTAAAATCTGTTGTGAGAACATGTAAGAACTGGTATGGTATTGTCTCAGTTAAAAATTGGTAAGAATCACATGAGATTGTATGGATGATAATGTAATTCATCTAATTGAGTGCAAATAAATAGGGAGATATTTTTTGATGGTGTAGAATTAGATGATTTTAGAGTGACAGGCTAAATCCCCATAATTTGTTTTATTATTTTAAGTTTTGATGAGAAGTGTTAGCCTCCAGGTGGAGGGATAAGAGGGAACTCTAGAGTGAGAGCTAGTATCTTCCCTGCCTAGCCCGTCTTCACAACTATTCAAACTTTAGATTAACCAATGTTCTTTATAGCATCTCTAGTAAGGGTAAAAAATATAATTGCTCCTATTTGTCATAATCTTTTTTGCTACTTGTTTTACTTTTATACATGTCACTAATTTCATTGTATGAGGAAGGGTACTTTTAATATATCAAACCCCACTTTCAGATTTTTGCCAAGTATTTTGTTTGAGGAGTAAAAGTAGTATTGTAGTGATAATTGTATGATTTAATTAAAAATAACATTTATCAACCTTCCAAGCTAAGGCGTGTTATTGTAGACTAGAATTTCTCTCGAAAGCCTTTGTGATTAACCTCAATCGTCGTAGAATTGATATTCAGGGCTTAATCATAAAGCTATATATTACTTGATAACGATACGTATACTTGCGTAGAATCCCAATTAAACTCTCATTTGCATCGACATCAAGTTTTTGGCGTGGTTGTAAAAAAAGAGATATAATTAAAATAAAGTATAAAGTATAAACTCATATATAACACGTAAGCATAAATATTTGGGATCATTGTGCCAAGACAACAGTGGCCAAAAGGAATGTGCATGACATGAAGGCAGCAGCCCGAAGAGATGTGACGATGTGGCAGTGACCCAAGGATATGGAATATGGGTAGGTGAACATGCAAGCAAACATTTATATGTACACACACAACATGCAGTGGTGTAAGTAGTCGGTCGACCAGGCTGTGATGGCCAGTCGAACCAAAGTTCATGGTTGATCGGGATGAGGCTATCGGTCAGAGCTAAGTAAGATGCTCACTGAGCCGGGGCGGCCAGTCGGAGCGAAGTGAGATGCTCATTGGGCCAAGGCGGCCGGTTAGAGCAAAGAGAGATGCTCACAGGAGCGGGGTGGCCGGTTGAAGTGAATTGAGATGTTCAATGGGCTAGGGCGGCCAGTCAGAGCGAAGCGAGATGCTCAACTAGTCAGGGCGGTCGGTTGGAGCAAATGAGATGCTCACTGGGTCGGGCGGCTAGTTGGACCGACTGTTCATAGCAAAATGAGATGCTCATCAGGCCGGGGAGGCCGGTCAGAGTGAAGTGAGGTACTCACCGAGCCGGGTTGGCCGGTGGAAGCGAAGTGAAATGCAAACATGCCAAAAAAATGGGTAAAAATCTGAAGCAAATAAGCATGTAGATAGCCCACCTTCATGCTAACGACCACACCTAGAAAACCTTAGATGCACAACATTGTTGCCTCATGCTTTGGTGAGAAAATGTGGGGAGCTTCTTCTCGGATCTTTGAGGGGGAAACTCTTCACGGCATCTCAAAATGGGCTAGCTACAAAGTTTTTCCCATTTTGCAAACTCCTTCAGACTTTGCAAAGCGAGCCAGCTACAAAGCTTCTCTCGTTTTGCCAAGTCTGAGCACTCCGTTTCTCCAAGTAAAACTAGGGAATTCAAAGCAAGGCAAGTGAGGGACTCCCATCGATCAGGACCTTTTATAAGGCCCACAATAAAGGGGAGACACTCGGCTCTAAGAAGGGTGTTTGGCCACGTATGGAAAATCCTAGAAGACCAACGATACATCACATTGGCATGCTATCGTGCCGGCTCACGCCGGGGCATGCACCCCGTGTGAGCGATCGAACCCACACACATAGACACCCTAATCCTAAGGATGGCTAGGAGTTTCGGGGAATCTTATCAACGTGATGGTTGCGGATGAGTGAAGAAGAGCAAATTTTCTGGTGAACTCTGGTGTTGCTCCGTTACATGTGTTGAAGTACCTTGCAGCGAACCATTCAAACGAGGAAGATATGAGGTAGTGAAGTATGAAGTACCCAAAATTAAACATCGCATCATATGAAAATATGAACGATACGTACTTTGCAAAACATACAAGCCTATATGCCATGATATCGTCATCGTCTCAATAATGGTTGATGCTACGACAAGGCTCCCAACCAAAAGGAAGAGCATGCCAGTGAGGTTGAAGGAGACGAGGAAGCTACAAAGGAGCCCTGTTAGAAGTTGAATGGGGCGACATGTTCTAAGTCCCCGGGTTGGAACCAAGAGGGAGTTTACAGTGGAGAAATTTCGGCCGACCAACGGCTGTGCCTTATCGGCGAGGAGGACACGACACCAGTGGCTTCACAAAGGAGGAGATCATGAAAAATGTTGGCTCAAGACTAGGCCACTATCACGTGAAGAAGAATCACGACAGGAGGAGGACATCGGTGGGTGCCTCGCTCTACAGCGAGGGGCACTGGCAGAGGGCTCGAACGCGGGCAGTGCGGCTCACGAAGGAGGTCGGTGTGATGGGCTAAGGCACGCCAAAGGAGAAAAATTAGGCCGAAAGGGAGAAGGACTGTCATGAGGGGAGGCTTACCGGTGGGGAGGAGGTCCGACGAGCAGGGTCAGGAGACTTCACTGGTGATAGGGTAAAGGTCCGGCGATGGGCTTCGCGAAGATGATGGTTGGTGGCTAGGTTTTCACGATTCTGGATGGAGAGGGGGAGAGGGATGCATAAGATTTTTATATGATAATATTAATATTAATATTATTATTATATTATAATAATAATTATTAATATTCAATTAATTACCAACATGCTCATTTTTAGCTCGTACACATCCTTGCAGGAAGTGAATGTCATTACTGGCTAAAATCAACATTCTGGATGCATTCGTGTAGTCTGTTTCGCCATCTAGGGTCGTTTTGGACTACTATTTTAGTAACTAGGCCTAAAACAATAATTCATATATTTTTAGTCTGAATGCACCGTCATAAAGAAATAGACATCCTCCCTTGGTGAAATTTACATCTCGGACACACTCACTTGGTCAGTTTTGTCGTATGGGGTCATCTAAACAAGCTGGTGGACGAGCCAATTTTAGCCAGTTTCTTATACAACATAGTAAGTAACAGCTGTTGGCCCAACCAAAGCCATCAAAGGTGAGAAATGCCGACCGGACTTAGCCTAAGTGAAAGTCAAAGCCTAGCAAAATGACTCTGTCTACGTGCCCCTCAACACACATCAAAAGATCTTGGGTGGATGTCTGAACTACCTGATGTTACAAACAGGTCGTAGACTATGCCGAGTCATGCAGGTGGACACCCCACACTCGCGATATCAAAAATTTATGCTAGCACTACCCTAGGGGTTTGCAAGTTTTATTAGTAAATAATGTAGCAATGAAGATGTAGTAAAATGTAGTAAAGTGTAAAAAGCACAGTAAAGAAAATAAAATGCATGTGTGCACCTGGGGGTTCTTGCCACTGCTGTAAAATGTTAGTATCACAGGAACAAGTAAACAACTGTTATAGAGAATGTAACAAGCATGAAAAGCATGAACACATGTGTACAAGAACAAGTGAAACATATATGAAAGTTCAAACTCGACCATAAGCATTCAAGTTTAGGGTAGGTTTAGACTTAGGACCAGTAGCCCTATTATTCCCGAGGCAACATAAGCAATCTGATTGCTCAAGCAGTCTAAGAAGGGTAACTCCTAGCCCAATCAAGGTGATTAACAAGTGGACTTATATAGTTAGCACCCAAAATTCTTAATTTTTCATGCATGTAGTATTGAACTTTTACTTAACACTCAAAAGTAGTGGTGTTGCAAGAAAGGATATTATTGTTATGTTGTATGTATGTAAATATTTTAGCAACATTAGATAGCCCACGAGTTAATCACCCTGATCAGACTAGAACTACAAGCAACCTAAGAAAGCCAGGGGTAACTTCTCACCGAGAGTTGGTGAATATTATCGTCAATTCTGCCCACTCCCCGAAGGTCTTCGAGGTAGAAGATACTATTCTATAATCTCACTTTTAGCACCAGTAGTTTTTAACATCATCACCTTTAAACCTCGAATCATCCAACTTATGGCCCCGCTTGATGATCCATTTATGTGATTAAATGTCCCCAATTTCCATGAGGATTCGAGTGTAATGTTCAAGATCAGATCCTGGAGCATTGGGTTTTAATGTAACTTAAGTTCAAGTGGAGGGCTCAAATCATATCGTGGAAGGTCCTAAGATTTTTATTTTCTATGTTTAGTTCTAATGATTGTTATATTTTTCAGGATGATTTAACTCAACAGATCATAGAAAGCCCAAGTGTCTTATAAAATGTCCAAAAGTTATGTAATGGTGTTTGGGGTAACCATGAACAACCTTAGAATCCCCCCTGGGCCGTTTCAAGTTCCTTAGACTTTGCTAAATCATTGAGTCAATCAAGCAGGTCATATTAGGGATTTTAAGTTTTCATTATGCTCAGTTTGGTTCTGATTTCTTGATTAGCCCATGAGTGAAACAATTTTCCAGATTAAGAGTTATGAGAGGGAACACACCCGATGGGTGTGCTATTAGTATTTGCGGAACTGCCACACTCCTACCATTTAGCTAGTTTACTTGTGGTGTTTTCAGATATTTCATTTTCACTTATATCTTCCTCTTTAACAATTTCTCATGTGTATTTAGATTAAACCTAATTTACCACCAAGATCTTAGGTTTTTAGGTGTAAACTTGTAATTTTGAAAATTTTATAAATAATGAGCTTGATCTTGATCTTTATTAAAAGAGTTAAATTTTGCTCCTCCAATAGTTGAGGGTTTAATTTTTTGGATGATGAACTTCCTAGCTCAACCCTTTCCCTCTTAGATCTTTCAAGCTTTTATTTCTTCTAATTAGTATTAATTCAAAAAAATACAATTTTGCCCTTTTGTAGAACTTGCTGTGAGTTGTTGATCCGAGGTCGGGAGGCAGCAGGGTTTATATGATTGCGGAGCTTTATATTATATGTTTTATAAATGATTATCAGAGTAAAATTAGCAATAGTGCCCCCCCCCTTTTTATCAACGCAAGTAATAAAGGGCTCTAATGGAGTCCTAGATATCGATCTCACATGGAAGTTTAGAGATTAAGAACTAATTTTAACAGATGCAATTACTATCTAGTGTACGGAAATAAAGAACGCTTATACTAAACTCTATTACTTAATTTTTAAATAGAAGATTGCAATTTAGAAAAAGTATATTTCTCATTGTTAAGAGAATTAAGTGAATAAATAATTAAATTATTTATAACTCTATTGTGTCAAATAGGAGCATTCATATTCTTTACCCTTTGGTCCAGGCATAAAGAACATTGACTAAGCCTATGCTTGGTTACTGAATCTGTGGCTAGGCTGGGAGGATACCGACTACCACTTCAGAGCTCCCACGTTCCCCTCGCCTGAGGGCTAACATCTACACTTCAGCTCCCAAACGATAAGACCGAATTGAATATTTTAGTCTGTCACACTAAATTATCCAATTCTACTCCCAATAAATAATATTTCCCTATTTATTTGCACCCTCCTTCCAAGGCTTTTGACTTCCCTGAATCTTAGATGTAATCTTTACTAAAGTTAATAATTTAACAAATTTTAACAATTCAATTGGCCAAATTGAAAGTAAATCAAGATTTAAGTAAAAAGATTATCACAATTTTATTTGATATTTTTAGGCACAACTAATTCAATTCTTCATTTCACAAAATCTCAACAACAAGGAGAAAGACAGAGAAAACTACTCAGAATGCATAGAAAAAATAACACAAAACTTGGATTTCATTTAAAGTTATAAAACAATAAATAAAAACTTATCTCGAATCTTCTCCCCAAGCATACTCCTTGAAGTTCCTCTAACTCTTCCTACTTGTACAATACACTTAATTATACTTACTAATATATTCTAAAACACACTAATGCACACACAATAGACTCACCACACTCTACTGACTTCCACAACACACACACACCAAAAGAACACACTCCAAAAGAACACACACCAAAAGAACACACACATTTCAACCTAAATTCGTCTATATTTAAAGAAGAAGGAATATATCCAAAGGTTGCTTAAGCACCTCTTCAAAAAGCATTCAGATTCAATGTATTTGGCTTGAACCGACATTTTCGCCGTCGGCGGGCTCGATCTCGCCGTCGGCAGGCTTCTAGAACTTTGGCTAACCGCTAAGGCTCGCTGTTGGAGGGCTCAATCTCGCGGTCGGCGGGCTCCGTTATAATATATTCAAAACTTTTGGGAAAATCACGCCGTCGGCGGCCTATTCCTCGTCGTCAGCAGGATAGTTCAATTTCCATCTCTTTTTAGTCCTTTTCGTTCCAGATTTGCTTCTTTTCGATCTTCTTCCTTCCAATACCTATAAATCTTCATACCTGCAATAAAACATAGAAAATACATTTCTTTAAAGTGCAATTTCATATAAAATTAGTATGAATTTCTTAATACATTTTTCTTTGGTCAAAATCCCCCAAACTTAACTATTTCTTGTCTTCAAGTAATCTTGATACTATATAAAAGTAATGATTATTTGTAATAAAATTTTAATTCAGAAATACTATGAATTTGATCTAAATAAAATATTATAGTAAAGTTTATTAGAAAGATTTTTAGATAATTAAATTAACTTTATATATGTAAGGCTATTTAGTCATCAAGTTTAAGATTTCTAGTCTTCTATTTATTTCAAGAATGACTATATTTTGCAATATTAAATTACTTAAGATATTCAGATGATAGGAATTTAATGAAAGCACTACTTAGTAAAATACTAATCCATATATATAAGTTCAGAAATGTAACTGAGTTTACTCTTTAGGTTGATTCAAATGAAGCCAATTTTTGATAAGGCATCTCCTCAAGCTTCTCCTCACTTACTTTTTTTTTCTTTCATTTGGATTGATTTTCAATCCTTTTTCTTTTTCTTACTTTTTTTTTCTTTTATAATGAAAAGTCCTAACCATCGAGATTTTGGTTTCCCAAGAAATAATTTCAATCTTGTATTATAAAGTAAAACTTCTTATCCTGGTTCAAAATTTTTTTTATTAATCTTCCGATCATGCCATAATTTCATTTTCTCTTTATAAATTCTATCGTTATTATAGGATTCATTTCTTAATTCTTCTAATTCATTTATCTGCAACAATCTCTTTGTTGACCTCATTTTTGATGAGGTCTTCTCTTCTTCTCTTTAGTACTTAAGATCTAGCCTTAGGCTTTTCCTTTGACTGTCTTAGAGGACTAGAATTGAGACCCACCTTTTAGAAATTCAAATCACTTCTTAACTCCCTGCAAACTCCACAAACTTGACTGTAGACCCCTAATCACCTAGAGGGTTGAAATCGAATGTGGAAGTTTAAAGGATGAGTTCCTATAGGACTCTTTGGCCTTAGGAGCGCCTACAGGTGGCTTGGTGCAGTGAAGGGGCTGACTTACACACACACTACACTTCCACATACCTCCTAAAACCACACCCATACCTAACTTGACCTCTGACTCATGTAGGTGATTCACATGGATGGTCGCTTAACCCCCGAGCCTTTGGTAAGAGGGTTAGGAACAACATAGTGAATGCCTCGAATGAGTCCCTTCATGGCTCATGTGGGCTTGATATGGCTTCATGGCTCAACCAAAATGATTTCTTTCCACTTAAATTCACCCGATCTTGATTTCCCAAATTTTCGATTTTTGACCCAGGGACCCTACACCCGCTTAGCCTACCCAAAACCATTGAAATTACCCAAATTTTTCAAAAATTTCCAAATTACCCAAAATTCCCCAAAATCAATCCCAAACATTTCCACATCACTTAAATTGATCATCCATACCCAAAAATACCAAAAATTCCAAGAAAACCTTCCAATACCCTCCAAATACCCAAAATACCCCTCTTGGCCTAAAAATCCAAAAATTCAGAAAATTCCCAGAAAATCCCAAATATTCCCAATTTCATTTTGTCCAACTACACCATGGGCCAATTTTGTCAATTTACCCTACTTTTGTCAAAACCCCCAATTTGACCCATTTTAACCCTAAGTGCACCCGATGTCGAGCCGAACTACCCGATTGACCCCGATTTTGGTCCAATTCAATTCTAAACTTCAATTCAATATCCCCAATACCAATCTAGACCAAATCCAAGTCCAATTTGATTGACATTTGGATCCAATCTCACTTTTGGCCTTAAAGCCCGATTTGGACCCATGACCCAAACCTAACCCAGAACTCACCCAATTCAATTCCAATTAACCCCAAATCTTTTCTAAATCTTCCTTAACATTCCCACAAGCAAAACACTAACATGATTTGCCCAAAATTTTGACCCAAACCCCACTCAAATTCAACCCAAGGCTAAAGGGCCCATTTTTGACCTAAACCCAAACCTAGCCCGAATGAGCCCGAACCCCAAAATCAAAGCCCAACCAAAGTCGAAACCTCTTGAAACACTCCCATAAACATTTCTCAACATTAATTCTACATCAATTTCAACCCTAGCCCAACATTGGCCCAACTTGGCCCACTTGGACCTATATTGGCCCATTCACAAAAGAGCCAAATTCAACCCGATTCAAATCCAAATCACCCCCGATTTGCTTCAAGTCACTCATGACACATCCATGAGCTAAACCCGACAATTATTTGGCCCAACCTCTTTACAAAATTCCCATCCATAAATTCATTTTTAAACTTAAAGGCCCATTCCTTAAACCATGTTAAAAGCCGCTTCCACCGAATCCAAAACCCCAAAAATTCTTCCAAAGCCCATATGACATTTCCCCTCATCATACTTTCAATTAAAATCATCCCTAAGTCCTAAACCAATGATCAAATAATTCTAAATGAAGCTTCATCCAAATTTCCACCAAATTATCCAAAATCCTTAAAATCTTTTTTTATGAAATTGACGAACTTTTTGCCAAGCCAAAGGTGAGCCATGAAGCCATGCATGAGCCACATGTGAGCCATGAGAGCTTTGGACACTCCACCATGCCATATTGGGTAAGAAGAGGGGGGCTTTCCTTAATCCCTAAAGCTCATTAGCCTTAATCATGTTTCACACTAAACTTAAATTTAATCCGAATATATTTGGATGGAGACTTCTCCATGCCGAACCAGTTGATCCCTTTGATCCCCACGGCATCCAAAGCCACCTTGAAGGGTGCACCAAGCCCAAATGGGTGGATTGACCCATTTAGACTCAAAACTAGCCATGCCCCATTCTACTTTGAATCAAAGCCTTTACACATGGCAATTGCCGATTGCTTGCACCAAGCCCCGACCACGACCCACGACCTTGAGGGTGACCCATGCCTAGCTAGGTCGGCCACCGGGCCGCGGAAAACACCATGGCCGAGAGCTCGCATGTGAGCCGACTTTGAAATTCTCACTCGTCGAGCTGCCCACATCCTCGGTGGCCATTGTAGCTGTTCTTCTCTTGCCGAAGCGGTGATCCCAAGCCCTAACTCTCCACAGGAGGCCCTCCACCCTCTCCTGATTCAAACTCCACCCCTCTCGGCCATGAAGGGGCCGAGCACAAACCTTGCCGAAACTGCTGCCAAAATTGTTCCGGACCCTTCTCCACTCTCAGAGCACTTGATCCCAGGTGAGATCCCCCTGCCATTTCTTCTCTGTGAGCTCGATTTCGAGTTGAAATTCCACCCAAAACCGAGGACACTTCTCCACGGTGGACCAATCCTCAAATTGATTGGTTCTACACCTTCACCGGACCGAGGGAAGGTGTCCGCCGATAAAAGCCCCATCTCCGGAGCCACCCCGGTTGCTCCGGCCTCCAAGCTTTGTGATCGGGCTTGGTCGAAATCCAACCTAGACGATTCACCGGACCGGGAGACTTCATGCGGAGCTTGCTTGGGATCCGATCGAAGGTGCAACAACTCTCGGATTGAAGCCACACTTCTGCGAGCAAAGGTATGAGCTAATTCTTTATCCCGAGCTTACGGAGATTCTCCATTTCAAATGCCTTAATTTCGATGCATGTTAAGTATAGATGTGTTCGTCTCTTGAGACGAATCCATAGAAGCATAAGAACATAAAAATTCATTGAGTATCGAGTGAGATCTTAGGGATTTAGTGTGGACGGCTCTCGGGTGAGGACGCTCGGGGACGATGAACGGATGCCGTCCATTCGATACACGCACGGACGAACGACTCGGATGGCATCGGACCGGGAGACGGTACGAGAGCCGCGGGGCCCGGGCTGGCGACTCGGAGTGGCGGCGTCGAATGGGAGCGTGACGCGTGTGCGTTCGGAGGCTGCCAGGGTTGACGCGGCGCCGCGTGGATAAATAGAAAATTAGGGTATTTTTCATTTATTTAATTCCCTAAACTTGAAAATTCATATCTACTGTGTAGAAAAATCGAAAAAATAAAATAAAAATACCCTCTTGCTCGGTGAACGAGAGGAGAATAATGTGAAAAAGAAATCATTTAATTTCATCAAGTATTTTATTTTTTATAATTTATTTACTCTCTGCATTATTTTAATTCTCCATGCATGCATACAATTCACCATGGCATGAGACCATAGGGCTTTTGAAGCCTCGAATTTGGGAACATTCCACGAATTTTCCAAAGTCGGAGGCCATCCTATGAAGAGTTATTGATTTTTCAAATTCATGTTGCTTGTTTTGAGTATTTTAATTCCAATAAATAGCATGTTGTGAAATAAATTCTAGGAAAATTTGGTGATGTTCCTTATGATTAGAGAACCACTAGGAAAAATAGGTTTTGACTTAGTTCATTTAAAAGCAACTCTTATTGGCTTAATCACCCAAAATAGGTCTTTAATTAATTAGAGCTAACCATGCATCAAATTGACTTGAAATCAATTCTCCACTGACCTTTAGGATCAGAGGAATCCACCATAAAAGTTTGAGGTCAATTAGACTTGGTTAGCCTCACTAATTGAGTTGATTAAGCCACTTAGCCATTTTAAACTTTAAAAATTCATAACTTTTAAAATACCTTTCAAAAATTCACCAAATTGGTTTTGGAGCCTCTCTGATATCAGGGGAACCTAAGAAAATTAAAATTTCAATTTTCTAAAAAAGTTGATTTTTAATAATATTTTAATATTTTTAATAATTAAAAAATAATAATAATCACAAAAATAATAAAATTCACCAAAATGTCACATTTTGAATTTTAATCACTTAGGAACAAACCCCACATTTTTCTTAGGTCTCTTTAGTGAGATATTAAATTTTAAAGCTTTAAGGTAATTTTAAAATTAAAAAATGTATTTTCTAGCATTTTCACTAAAATAATTATAATAAATTATAGAAAAATCAGAAAATTGCAAAATTTGCTTCTCTGATTTCCTTGATATCAGAGAGATTTTTGAAAATTATAAAATCCATTTTTCAACATTTATTTTATTTTTAAATTAATTAACACTCCAAAACTTAAAATAATTATAATAAAAATAATATAATTCAAAA
Source organism: Papilionanthe hookeriana x Papilionanthe teres (assembly GCA_022702705.1). Classification (NCBI taxonomy): domain Eukaryota; kingdom Viridiplantae; phylum Streptophyta; class Magnoliopsida; order Asparagales; family Orchidaceae; genus Papilionanthe; species Papilionanthe hookeriana x Papilionanthe teres. Next base: position 8,778,980 of record CM040432.1, on the reverse strand, counting down.
AATCACCAAAATTGGTCCAAGTGATTCTCTGGTCATTAGGAATATCCCCTAATTTTCTTAAGGATAGAAACTTTCCCTTGGTCATGTTATTAAATTTTCCTTGAAAATCTCTATTTTCTACCAAAAATAATTATATAAATAAATTAAATACGAGAAAAATCACATTTTCTCCTCTCATGTCTTTATTGACATATGAGTGAAGCCACATAAAAATTTCAAGTTCATTGGAGTTCAATTTAGTGAGTTATGAAATTATTAAGCTTAAAGGGTAAAGTGGTAATTAAATTTTTTAACCCTTAATTAAAACTTTAGGTTTAATAAAAAAATTAACAAGTAAAATATTTGATCCTAATCTGATTTGGATGATTGAAATTTAAATAATTAAAGGGTAGAAACCCATTAAACAATTTTAAAATGATTAAACTTTAATTAAATAATTGATTAAATTTGGAAGAATAATAAAATTGGAATTATTAAAATAGGGATATTATTAGGAAGAGATTTATTCTTTAATTTAAAAATCCCTAAATTAATTATCTCATTAATATTCGATTCTTAATTAAAATGATAACTAAAATTTAAAATATTAAAAGACTTAATCATTAAATTCAAATTAAATTATTAAACTCTTTTAAAAAAAATTTCAATTAAAATTAAAAATTAAATTAAATTAAATTAAATCAAATTAAACAAATTAAATTAAATTAAACAAATTAAATTAAATTAAATTAAATTAAATCAAATTAAATTAAATTAAATTAAACTAAATTAAATTAAATTAAATTAAATTAAATTAAATTAAATTAAAGGAAATTAAATCAAATTAAATTAAAATTAAATCAAATCAAATTAATTAAACATCGAATCAAATTAAATTGGACTATATTGAATTAAATTAAATTAAAACTCAATTAAAATTAAATTAAATTAAATTAAGTTGAATTAAATATAACATCATCTAAGACATAAAGAATTCAAAATAAATCTAAAATAACTTGAACACTATTCAAATTTAAACTCATTAATGGAAATTAAACTAAATCACAAACCATTTGAACACCAATTTACCCTCAAATGCTTTAGTCATCATAACTCCTAAATAGAACATTAAATGAAATGTTACTTCACTCATAGGATATTCAAATGTCCTAGTTCAACTGACGAAGTTAACAAAACTTGAATCCCTGGACGATTAATTCATTTATATAATTAAACCCATTTGGACTTAAAACAACCCTAAAAATATTGAAAAGATGTTTAAGATTATTCTTAAGCACTTCCTCAATATGATAGGACATTTATAAGAACAATTGGACTTAATTGTTCTTTGATGAAGGAAATCGTCCTTAAACCAAAACACAAAGAACCTAGACGTCATAGGAGATGACTAGCTATAGGATTAGGAATTTGGTAGAAAACCATAACCTTTCCCTTAGCTTTACCTAGGAACTTGCTTAAATATTCTAATTGTGTTTTAAGTGTAGCTTGGGATGACGGGAAGACCCTCGAGTACGCTTTTATTTTATTGCAATTTACTTTCTTGCAATTTATATTATTGCAATTTACTTTATTGCAAATGCACTTTACTTTTCTTGCATGATAAGACAACTGTTGCATGAAAACCCACACCTTTAGGATAGACCCTAAAACTGAAACCAAAAATAAATTAAAAGTCATTGCAAAATAAAATTCACGCCACAACATTTCAAAATTTAAAACAACTCGAAATTTAATCACAAACGAACACAAAACTACAATTGCAACTAAATTAAAACGTCCTGTTGGATGATCGGGAATACCTCGGATGATGTAACCTACGTGTTGCTTAACGGGATTTCCACGGTCTAAATGAAAGTGTGGAACTCATTCGGTTGAGTTTAGCAAATTCATACGGACTAAGTGAATCCGATAAAAATAATGATGCGGAAGGATGGAGCCAGTAGGATCTTAACCGGTGTCGTTATAATCAACTTTAAGATTTGTTTTAATCGAAACACAAAAAACACTTGGAAAATTAAGACTTCTCTAAACCAAAACACTTTTCTCATCTCTGATTTATGATTTCTAAAACTAAACCTCTGCAACGATAAGGAGCTCGGAGCATGGTGGGCGGCACGGCCATCGTCGTCGGCAAAGTTGAACCTATTTCAATAAAACTTTCCTAGAATTAAATAACCAAGCCATAGGATTTCGAGGTAGTTTGCCTTATGCGACATAAATCCTCAACCTTTTGTTAGGCATTTGCCTTGCAAATTAAGTCCTAACCGGACTTAGGATTCGAGGTAGTCGTACGATATGACATAAACCCTCACATTTTCAAGGCTTTTTGTATGATTCTATCATATAAATATAAGTCCTAATTAATTAAAATTGACAAAATCAAAACATTTAAATAAATATTAGGACTTTCTTAAATCTAAGCCAAACAATAGGATAGTTGGGAAATTACGAAGTTCACTTCGAATGCGTGATTTCTTCTACAGTTCTTCCTTTGGATTCCCAAAACTAAACGTTCTAAACTTGATCCATTCCCTATTGAAATTCAAAACTTCAATCCTTGAAAACTTAAACTTTGAAATTCTTGAGAGCAGAATTATTGATTATTATCGAGAGTTTTCTTAGGTGATTCCGTCACTTAAGATGTAATTAACTATAGGGGCTTGCCCTTATAGGGAATTTTGAAGAACCCGAGTAATATAAACCACTGTTTAATGTTTTCATATTAAGCGAGGGAATTTTGTCGGCTTATAAAATTGGTTCGCGGACCAAACGGATGTCACGAAATCTTCAGTTTATTTAATCGAGCCCCACCGTCGAGCGGTGTATACATCCTTAGGGATAGATACACGGTTTGTGGTGCGATGCTCGTTTATATAAACTATTTGGGATGTGAGATCGGTTTAGTCTCATATCTTAAAACCTTCAAATTTGAAATTATTTTCAAAATCAAATACTACTTTTCAAATTATTTATTTTAATTAAATTAAAAATTCGCCGACAGATTTCTGTTAGGCGACCCCTCTTCAAAATAAAACACAACCTAAAAATATGTCGACACTCTTCTCATCAGCATCTTTTAAATTATAATTGAATTCTTTAATCGCCCAATACGCTTTGTGCTCTAATTCAACTAGTAAGTGACACGTTTTTTCATAAATAAGCCTGTAAGGAGTCATTCCAATCAGGGTTTTATAAGCAGTCCTGTATGCCTATAATGCAATGTCTAGTCTTGTAGACCAATCTAATCTACTAGGGTTTACAGTTTCTTCTAAAATTTGTTTAATTTCTCGATTAGAAACTTCAGCTAATCTACTGGTTTATGGATGATAAGCAGTCGATATTTTATGAATAATGTTAAATTTTTCTGTCAATTTCTGAATTTATTTATTCCTAAAGTGGGATCCTCCGTCAGTGATAATCACTCTCGGCATTCCATATCTTGTGAAGATATTTTTCATTAAAATTTTTGAAACACTCTTAGCATCACAACGAGGTAAGGCTTGTGCTTTAATCCATTTAGAAACATAATCAACAGCAACTAATATATATGAGTTTCCAAATGAAGGAATAAATGATCCCATGAAATCTAATCCCCAAATATAAAAAATTTCAACTTCTAATATAAAATTCAGAGGCATTTCATGTCTTCTAGATATATTATCTACTCGTCGGCATTTATCGCAAGTTTTGATATATCTATAAACATCTTTAAAAAAGAGTAGGCCAATAAAATCCAGATTGTAAAATTTTATAAGTAGTTTTATCAGTCCTAAAATGTCCTCCAAATTCAGAATCGTGACATTTTTTAATAATCTGTTCAGTTTCTTCATAAGGCACGCATCTTCTAATAATTAAATCCTTACACTGTTTATATAAATATGGTTCATCCCAAAAATACGTTTTAGCATCGTAAATGAATTTTTTCTATTGTTGCAGAGTTAGCATGGGTGGTAAAATATCACTTACAATATAGTTAACTATATCAGCATACCATGGTATTTTCCACTCATTTATATTATAAAGTTGTTCGTCAGGAAAACTGTCTGTAATTTCATTATCAGTATCAGATAATTCACAATATTCTAATCTTGACAAATCATCTACAATTTGATTATCAATTCCCTTTCTATTAATTATTTTAAAATTAAATTGTTGCATCAGTAATATCCATCTGATTAATCTTTGTTTGGTATCTTTCTTTTGCATTAAATATTTAATAGCAGAGTGATCAGTATGCACAATACATTTAGTTCCAGTTAAATAAGGTATAAATTTATCAAAAGTATATACAATTGCTAATAATTCTTTTTACGTAATCTGTATAATTGATTTCAGCACTTATTGAGAGTTTCTTAGCATAGTATATAACTTTAAAAATTTTATCATACCTTTGTCATGAACGGCTCCTATAGCATAATCACTAGCATCACACATAAGTTCAAATGTTTTTTCCTAATCAGGTGAAACTATTATAGGTGCTGTGATTAATTTATCTTTTAATAATTCAAAAGTATTTAAGCATTCTGTAGTAAATTCAAATTTCTTGTCTTTTTCTAAAAGTTGGCATAAAGGTTTAGTAATTTTTTAAAAATCTTTTATATAGTGTCTGTAAAACCCGACATATCCAAGAAAACTTCTTACCCCTCTCACTGTAGTAGGATGTGGTAATTTAGCTATAACTTGAATTTCGCGAGGTCTACTTTCATGTCATTTTCTGAAATTTTATGCCCTAATACAATTCCTCCTGCAACCATAAATTGACATTTCTCCCAATTTAAAACTAAGTTAGTTTGTTCGCATACCTCTAAGACTTTTTCAAGATGATCCAAGCATGCGTCAAATGATGTTCCAAATACAGAGAAATCATCTATAAATACTTCTATTCCATCATCAATTAATTTACTAAATATAGACATCATACATCTACAGAATGTTGCGGGTGCATTACATAATCCAAAAGGCATCCTTCGAAAACGCAAATGTTCCATAAGGACTAGTAAATGTAGTTTTCTTTTGATCCTCGAGAGCGATAGGTATTTAATGATAGCAGGTATATCCATCTTAAAAATAAAAATATTTGTGTCCGACTAGCTTTATCTAACATTTGGTCTAGGAATGGTAAAGGAAGTGATCTTTCTCGGTGGCTGCATTTAATTTTCTATAATCAATACATATACGCCATCCAGTAACTTGTCTTATAGGTATTAAATTATTATCTTCATTAGCTTCAACAGAAACTCCTCCTTTCTTAGGAACACAATGAATTGGGCTTACCCAAGTACTGTTCGAAATAGGATATATAATTCCTTTATCTAACCACTTTAATATTTCTTTCTTGACTACATCTTTCATTATTGGGTTTAGTCTCCTTTACGGATCAACTCTTGGTTTATGTTCATTATCCAAAATAATTCTGTGCATACAGATCGAAGGACTAATTCCCTTAATATCTGTTAAGGTCCAACCAAAAGCTTTCTTATACTTTTTTAATGTGTCCAGAAGTTTTTTCTCTTGTCATTCATTTAATTTTGCCGATATAATAACTGGTAAATTTAAAGAATTTCCCAAAAATGCGTACTTCAAATGAGTAGGTAAAACTTTTAACTCAAGTTCAGGAGGTATAATAATCGACAGAACTATATTCTTTTCAGCGTTTTCAATAATATCCAACATCTCAAATCTTTCTTGTATATAATCTAATTTTTCATTTCTATTTCTTCAATTAATTATGTATTTTCTATTTCTGGTTTATCTTCAAAGTATTCTTTAAAATGTTCATTTCGTAGATGTTCAAGAGTTTCCATTCGAAAACATTCATCTTCTTTTTCTATAGCAGGATATTTCATTGATTTCGCAATGTTAAAAGTTACTTCTTGATCGTTTACTCTCATAGTTAGTTCTCCTTTTTGAACATCAATCATAGCTCTTCCAGTAGCTAAGAAGGGTCTTCCTAAAATTATGGGTATTTCTTTATCTTCCTCCATATCTAAGACAATAAAATCCACTTGGAAGATAAATTTATCCACTTTTACTAACACATCTTCAATAACTCCTTTAGGATATGTCATTCGAACGATCGACTAGCGAAGAGTTACTTGAAGTAGTTGAGACTTCTCCCAATCCTAATATTTTAAAAATTAATAAAGGCATAAGATTTATGCTGGCTCCCAAGTCAGATAAAGCTTTTCCATAAAATTTTTCTCCAATAGCACACAGTATAGTGAAACTACCAGGATCTTTTAATTTCTCAGAAAGCTTTTTCTTAATAATTGCACTACACTCTTTGCTAAGTGCAACTGTTTCATTACCTGTGAACTTTCTTTTCTTGTTTAAAATATCTTTCATAAACTTCACATAATTGGGCATTTATTCTAATGCTTCTACAAAAGGAATGTTTATCGTTAACTTTTTCAAGATTTCAAGAAATTTAGAAAATTGCTTATCCTTTTTATGTTGCTTTAATCGCTGAGGAAATGGTGGTGGTGGTCTCTCTACATAAATTTTCATAGGAATTAGTGGATATTCTAAATTTCGATCTTACTGATCCTTCTCTTTTTCAGTTTCCACTTTCATTTTTTCACTTTCAGTTTCTTTCTGTATTCTTGTTTCTAATTCTTTTCCACTTCGTAATGTATCGCTTTGATTTGTTCTTTTCCTTGATCTTTAGGATTTATTTCCACATTACTAGGAAAAGTGCCGAGAATTCTATTATTAAGTGCGGTAGCGATATGTCCAAGTTGAGTTTCAATATTTTTAATTGCGAGTTCCTTGATTTTGTAATTAGTTCCCTTGAATTTGTAGCTGATTTCCTTGATTCTGCAAATGCTGACCCATATTTAATATTAATTCTTCCATAGATAACTTCTTTTCCATAAATTGAGAGTTATTATTAAATCCAGGTGGATAAGAAAGTTTATAATTTGAATTTCCTTGGTTAGATGAATTTCCTATTGGGTTTACTGAGTTGTTCATCCAGTGTTGATTAGCAGAGTTGTTATTTCAATTAAAATTTGGATGGTTCTTCCAACCAGGGTTGTAATAATTTGTATAAGGATTATTGGGTCTATTATTAATAGTATTTAAAGTTTCATATGAAGATTGAGCTTCTATAAGTTGTCCAGATGAATTTTCTTCTATTATATTTGGAGAATAATTCATTCCAAAATGATCTAATTACTTGGATATAGCAGCAATCTGAGAAGCTAACATAGATATTGCATCAGAGTCATGTATACTTAGCTATTTTCTTAGGATTCGACATTTCGAAGGCCATTGAAAATTGTTGGTAGCCATTTCTTCAATTAATGAATAAGCCTCATGAAATGGTTTTGACATTAATGAACCTCCAGCAGCATCATCTATAATAGATCTAAGAGATCCTACTAATCCATTATAAAAAGTTTGTATAATTAACCAATCTGGAAAAGCATGATTTGGGCATTTCCTAGAAGATCTTTAAATCTCTCCCAAGCTTCGTATATCGATTCTCCATCAAACTGACTAAAAGATGTTATGTCATTTCTAAGCTTTGCAGTTTTTGAAGGAGGGAAATATTTAGATAGAAATTTTTGTGATAGTTCTCCTCAAGTTCTAATAGATCCAGGTGCTAACGAATTTAACCACATATTAGCCTTATCCCTTAAAGAAAAAGGAAAAAGCCTAAGTCTAACAGCATCATTAGATACTCCGTCATATTTAAAAGTAGCACAAAGTTCTAAAAAACTAGCAAGATGTAAATTAGGATCTTCATTTGGTGAACCACTAAATTGATTATTCTATATTATTTGAATAGTTGTAGGTTTAAGCTCAAATGAATTAGCCGCTACATCAAAATTTTGGATAGTTAAATGAATTTCATCTAATGTAGGGTTAGAGTAATATCTTAAAGGTCTGGGTTGATTTATATTTTCAATTGTTGGATTATTTGCCATTTGAGTTAAATATATAGTTTCTTTTCTCAATTTTCTAATTCTTTTAATAGTGCGCTCTAATTCTGAATTGTAAGTTATTAAACTTTCGGTTCCAAATTTACGCATACAAAAATTAAGTAGATTTAAAAAAAATAGTCTGTTACTCTAGTATTTATCTTTATTAATTATTTTATTAATTACCTTAATAATTACTTTACTTCTCCAGCAACAGTGCCAAAAACTTGATCTGGGGTCGGGAGGCAGCAGGGTTTATATGATTGCAGAGCTTAATATTATATGTTTTGTAAATGATTATCAGAGTAAAATTAGGTATTGTGCCCCCCTCCCCTTTTTATCAACGCAAGTATACGTATCGTTCAAGTAATAAAGGGCTCTAATGGAGTCCTAGATATCAATCCTACATGGAAGTTTAGAGATTAAGAACTAATTTTAACAGATGCAATTACTATCTAGTGTACGTAAATAAAGAACGCTTATACTAAACTCTATTACTTAAATTTTAAATAGAAGATTGCAATTTAGAAAAAGTATCTTTCTCCTTGTTAAGAGAATTAAGTGAATGAATAATTAAATTAGTTAGAATTATATTGTGCTAAATAGTAGCATTCCTATTCTTTACCCTTTGGTCCAGGCATAAAGAACATTGACTAATCCTATGCTTGGTTACTAAATCTGCGGCTAGGCTGGGAGGATATCATCTATCACTTCGGAGTTCCCACGTTCCCCTCGCCTGAGGGCTAACATCTACTCTTCAGCTCCCAAACGATAGGACCAAATTGAAGATTTTAGTCTGTCACACTAAAATATCCAACTCTACGACCGATAAATAATATTTCCCTATTTATTTGCACCCTCCTTCCAAGGCTTTTGACAACATATTTTAACAATTCAATTAGCCAAATTGAAAGTAAGTTAAGATTTAAGTAAAAAGATTGTCACAATTTTATTTGATATTTTTAGGCACAACTAATTCAGTTCTGCATTTCACAAAATCTCAACAACAAGGAGAAAGACAGAGAAAACTACTCAGAATGCATAGGAAAAATAACACAGAACTTGGATTTCATTTAAAGTTATAAAACAATAAATAAAAACTTATCTCGAATCTTCTCCCCAAGCAGATTCCTTGAAGTTCCTCTAACTCTTCTGTATTGTACAACACAGTTAATTATACTTACGAATATATTCTAAAACACAATAATGCACACACAATAGACTCACCACACTCTACTGACTTCCACAAGATACACACACCAAAAGAATACACTCCAAAAGAACACACACTTTTCATCAAAATTCATTTATATTTAAAGAAGAATGAATATATCCAAAGGTTTCTTAAGCACCTCTTTAAAAAGCGTCCAGATTCAATGTATTTAGCTTGAACTGACATTTTTGCCGTCGGCGGGCTCGATCTCGCCGTCGGCGGGCTCCTTTATAACAAATTCAAAACTTTCGCGAAAATCACACCGTCGGCGGCCTATTCCTCATCGTTAGTGGGATAGTTCAATTTTCATCTCTTTTTAGTCCTTTTCATTCTAGATTTGCTTCTTTTTTATCTTTTTCCTTCCAATACTGACACACTTTTTAATGTTTACAAAAATAGCAACGGCACCAAAAACTTGATCCCGCTTAATATATATTTAATTTTATGATGGCATGCGTAATGTGGATTCTACGCAAGTATACGTATCGTATCAAGTAATACAGGGCTCTAGTGGAGTCCAGGTTATCGATCCCGCAGGGAAGTTTTAAAAGATTTGTAACAGCTAAATTTAAAAGGATTTACTTACTAATATAGTATACGGAATTTAGAATACTTAACTAAAGCGATCTAAAGTAAACTAATGCTTTAAATAAAGTTGATTTAAAGATTTTAGAAAAAGTATCCTTCCCCTTGTTTTTAGAAACTTAAGTGAATGGTGAATTCAAATAGATTTTTTTATTGTATTGTGATAAATAGGAGCATTCTTATTCTTTACCCTTTGGTCCAGTGCAAAGAACATTGACTAGTCCTATGCTTGATTACTAAATGCTGCGGCTATGCTTCGGGAGGATACTTAGTTGCCACTTCGGAGCTCCACGTTCCCCTACTTTGAGGGCTAACATCTATACTTAAGCTCTCAAACAATAGGACCAAATTGAATATTTTAGTCTGTCACACTAAAATGTCCAATTCTACGTCTGATAAATAATATTTCCCTATTTATTTGCACCCTCCTTCCAAGGCTTTTGACTTCCTTAAATATTGGATGTAATCTTTACTATAGTTGATAATTCAATATATTTTAACAATTCAATTGGCCAAATTGAAAGTAAATTAAGTTTTAAGTAAAAGATTATCACAATTTATTTTAAAATATTAGACACTTATATTTAATTTCATCAATTCACATAATTTCATAAACAACGAGAAAGACTAAGAAAACTACTCAGAATGCATGGAAATTAAACAAAGCATGGATTTCATTTAAATTTAACAACAATAAACAAAGATACTTATCTCAATTTCCTCCCCAAGAAGACTCCTTGAAGTTCCTTTGACTTTTCCTTCTAGTACACACACTTCTTGACTCACTACTTACACTTACCCACACTAAACTTCAACTTAGACTCAAAAGCACACTAATAGAATACTCTAAGACTCTTAAAATAGGCACACTACATACTAAAATTCATCATCTATTTATAGAGGTAGACAAAGATCCAAGGGGTACTTAAGCACCTCTTCAAAAAGCATCTAGGTTCAACGTATCTGGCATTTTGAACGGTCTTGCCGTCGGTGAGAAATGACCTCGCCGTCAGCGGGGCTTCTAGAAGGTCTTTAAACTGCGTGATCTCATTGTCGGCAGGCTCGGGCTCGCTGTCGGTGAGGTAGTTGCAAACCTTTAAGAAATTCTCTTTATAATCTCGCCATTGGCGGGCTCGATTTCGCCGTCGGCGACTTAGTTCATTTTGCATGTATTTCTTCCTTTTTGATCCAAATTTGCTCTATTTTATGCTTTTTTCTTTCATCACTTATAAATCTTCGTTCCTGTAATAAAATAAAGAAAATACCTTTCTTTAAAGTGCAATTTCATAAAAAAAGGTATGAATTTCTTAACATATTTTTCTATGATCAAAATCCCCCAAACTTAATTATTATTTGTCCTCAGGTAATTTTTATACTAAATAAAAACAATGATTTTTGTAATAGAATTTTTTTAATTCAAATAAACTATGAATTAAATTTAAATAATACTATAGTAAAGTTAAATAGAAATATTTTTAAGTAATTAAATTAACTTTATAGATATAAGATTATTTAGTTATCAGATCTAAGATTTCTAGCTCTCTATTTACTTCGGGAAAGACTTATATTAAAAAGAGTAATTTACTTAAGATATTTAGATGATAGGAAGTTCGAAAAACACTATTTAGTAAAATACTAATCCATATATATAAGTTTAGAAATATATTTGAGTTTTACCCTTTAGGTTGATTTCATTGAAGCCAATTTTTGATAAGGCATCTCCTCAAGCTTCTCCTCACTTATATTTTTTCTTTTCTTTTCTTTTTTTCTTTTTGGATTGATTTTCAATCCTTCTCTTTTCTTTTTCAAGTGAGGATTACTGTATCTGGATAACTCGTTAATAATTTTGAACTTGACTTTCTCTTCCTAAATTTGAAACTTAAAATATTTATTTGCTTATATGTATTTCATAGCCTTTACTTCATTGAGTTTCAATCTCTTCTTTTTCACCTAAATACTTAAGAATTTCAATTTTAGAATATAGTTTCCCTTACTTTAAATGGTTTACTATATTCTTATTCCTTTTAACCAAATATCTTATTCTATTAAATTAATTTGGATTTCTAGAAATATTACATTCGACTTTACATAATAATTATATAAATTAATTCAAGTTACTGAATTAAAAATTATTACAGAAAATCAAATAATAATATTTTTTTAAAACATAGAAATTGAGAACAATTTAATAATTAAATTTGTATTTTTCCTCCCCCAAACTTAAATTTTTCTATCTATTTCTAAATGGTGAAAAGGAAAATATACAATGAATTTACATCATACCTTTGAGCTTTAAGTATTTCTTTTCCTTGAAATTTTTGCAGGCTTTTTCATTATTTAAAGAACATGTACTTATTAGTATTCTTCCATATATATAGTATTTAAAAGAGAGTGATGGGTAAAGAAATTTTTAAATAAGTATAAAAACACAAACGATTAAAACTTAATCTACTTATTACACATCCGATCAAGTCGGGTTACTAAAACAATCTAAAATTAAAGTTCACGATTTATAAAACTTAAACAACGCATTTAAAGAAAAACTAACATACTACCTTAAAGAGAATTTGCATGCTAATTTAACATATATAAAAAGTCTAACATAACGACTTAAGCGATTTAAAACAAACACACCAACTCCACGATCCACGAGAAAGTACATAACAATTTCGACAAAGTAATAAAGTTCTTAAAATAACAATTAATGTAAACAAACCAAATAAAGTCTCTAATCTTCGGCATCAAAATCCCGAACTATATCATCTCCACTAATCTCGAGATTGAGAAGGTGAGCGGTGATATTGTGTGTAGCGGGGGCATTCGGGAAAGACAAAATCTAATTCACCTCTCCTGTAACAATGTTCGGCCTCATAATATGCTTATTTCATATTACGAATGTCGCTGGAGATATTCATTTGTCATAATCATGTCTTCTCTCCGAGCCTCCGATCCTTTGGTCCATATGCTCGAAACTTCCTTTCCATGTTCTCTCCAAAATTTTCAAAACTCTTTCTATGTTGGGTCGGCTCATTCATCGGATCATGAAGGGTAGGGGTGGTATGCGAGGGGGTCATAACTAGTAGAAGGTGTATCTACTACTCGATGAAGGCATATAACTCCTCGTCTCGATCTCCATCCTTCGTGGGATTCATACGTCTTAATATTAGGCGGAGTGATGGGCTTCATTGGTTCCGCCCATTCCTCATCATCTCTAGCCTCGGCTCCGGAGAGTTGGCGAGTGCGAAAATCGAGACCGGGGTGTCTAGTCCTCCTCACTTTCACTTCGTGCGATGCGTTAATATATTCTTATAAATAATATTTCCCGCATTTATACTTTTCGATTCGAATACAATAATTCAGAATTGCTCTATATCTTTTTACCTCACTGTGGTGATATGTGGGTAACAAGGTAGAACAAATGAAGTAGTGTCAAGCCTTAGATAATGCATTTAACATTGAAAGAGGAAAATTTACCCTTTCGCACTGCTTTATTTTCCAAACTCCTTTCCCGTCAGTGAGAAAGTCTATCACCTCTTCCAGTGGTCCTTTCATTGTTCCAAAAGTATCATAGTCACTGTTATGCAGGTCACGTACCTCATAAAATGAATTAATCCTAGCAGCACTGAATTCAACCAAAAATCCTCTTACTTTGATCGGTGCGTCTTCAATTGCAGTCAGATTGGCATAAAATTCCTTGACAACTTCTACAGCAGCCCTGTTTGTGGTGTAGCAAAAATTTTCTCATCCTCTTTCCTTAATTATTCGTTCAACTTCTCCTCCCGGATTCTTGAAAACTCGATCTTGTATGCATTTTCTTGCTTGAATGTTTTGAAAGTATTGAGTTTGTGCTCTTGCATTTATGAATCGGGTTTCGTCGTAATCCAACCTTCGTCTTTGTCGAGGAGCCATTTCGTTCGATCTATGAAAATCACAAAAATTCTAACTAAACTTCCAATTATTACTAAAATGGCTTCCTATAGCAACTAAAATCCATTTAAATCGATCTTCATAAATTTCTTCCAAGTATTTTCTCCATATTTTGAATTTTTCCAAAATTTCCCAATGTAGAAGAAATTCATGGTGAAAATAAAAAATTTCTGCATAGGAGTGAAGCACTTACCAAGGGGAGATGAAATCCGGTGTCAAAAAGTGTTGAAATCACCTCAAATCCAAGATCTCACGAGCCCTAGGTCTGTTTTTTTTCCGAAGTTTTGAGGAAGGGGATGATGAATAATGTCGGTTGACTGGTCAAATATAGGACATTTCGCGATCTCGTTGTCGGTGAGATATTTCTCGCTGTCGGCGAGCTAATTAATTTACCAAGGCCAAAGTTTCTGGAAAATCTCGCCGTAAGCGAGATCATTCTTACTGTCAGCGGGCTTTCCCTCGCTGTCGGCGGGATAATTCTCGCCGTCGGTGAGCTCCCAAAAATTTTTAATATTTAAAATTCTTCAATCATTTTCAACCTCGATTTGGCCCTAATTAATCTTCCGATCACTTAATTTAATGATTTAGTATGAAGACTAGATACTTATACTCACAAAAATTTCACACAAACAATATAACTTTATATATGAAATCCATAATACTTACAAACTTCACACTTTTAAACACTAACACTTAAGACTTCGATACTTGAACTCTCATAAATACTCGGCATTCCAATCCACACCACAACACTCTAAATGCCGAGATATAACAAATACATATAATTTCATCAAATACGAGATGATCGAATTTAAAGTTTAAATCGTAGTAAAACCTAAATCCAAATCGACACATATATACGCACAAATATAACATAAGATAGAAATATTTACTAATCCTCGGTGTACCGAACTAACATCCTCTACGATATTCCCGATGTGACGCATGTGCACGAATAGATTGTAGAAAGGCACGAAAGGGAATTACGCGGTAGATTCTTCATCGATCCACCCTTTTTGTCTCGGTAAATGAATAAAAGCGGCCTCCGGATGTCCGGTATGATCGAAGTGCTCATTCATCCTCCGGTCGATGTAATCGAACATATCGGAGATATTATCGATGAAATTCATCACGTTTTGCGACTCTTTCTCTAATCCTTTAATCTTTTTCGAGAATGAAATTTGTTTTATCGATGAGGGCCTCACTAAAGGATTGTTTTGTGATGCTCTATCAGAAATAATGGTAATCTCATCATTGTTATCCAAAGTTGGAAATATATTTGTAGGATCGAGTGGTTTCCATGGCAAAAGTACCTTTTCCCACGCCTCATAAGAAACTTGGTACTGACTGCATAAAGCAAATATAGTCGATGGGTGTCCAAGTCCATGAACTGACTCATGCACAATCAATCCCGATGTAGACTTTACTATAATTGATCCGACATCGATAGGTAGTCCAATTTGAATACAGTAATTTAATATAGCGCATTCCTTTGAAACCTTATTTACCCTCATAGTGGGTAATAATTTTGATGAGATAAAGAAATGCCAAAGCTTTAAGATAGGGTTAAGAAGTGATGCAGAGAAACTGACATACCCATCTTTGCGCAACTCCCAATCATCAGGTTCGTCGGTCAGGTATCTATAAATCTCGTTCATATTGTATCTTGAAGGAACAAAGTTTGAATAATGACAGACAGGGGTATTCTCTATAAAAAATAATTCATTTAACCTTGAAGGAGTAAATGTTACCCATCTTCCTCTGATGTAGACACTTCCATTGTTGATCGCATGTAGATTATAGTAAAACTCTTTAACTACAGGAATAACTACAGCGGATGTCGTATAACAAAATACCTCCCAATGCCGCTGCATGATCATTTCTTCAATTTTTGTGGTGGAATTCTCTACTCCTCTGTTGACAAATCCCCTTTCTTTAATAAGTCGTTTATTCATCAAAACTTTGTTGAAAATACGCTGCGCCTCCGAACTGACGAATTTTCTTTAGTTGAAAACTCCAGTTTTTGTGGTTTCTAAGAGTTTGGTGGCCATTTTGGATTGAAAGGAATGGTCTCTAGTCATTTCTAGGGAAGAAAACAGTGTAAAAATGAAATTGGGATGGTTTTCTACAAAGAAATGGCTTTAAAACCGTCCAAAACCGCACATAAAACTTAAGAGACCAATTTTTCAACTGCCTCGCCGTCGGCGGGAAGTTTCTCGCCGTCGGCGAGCTAGTTATAAAATTAATTTAAAGATATGGCACGCGATCTCGGCTTGTCGGCGGAGCTCGGGCTCTACGACGGCGACATTCGGTAAAATTGCCCAATTTCGCTACGGTTCGAATATTTTACGATCTCATCGTATAGGTTTGAATTTGTGATGATTCTAATTAAAAATTGAATAGTAAGATTTATTTTAATATTACGGACTCACTAATTTGTATATAATTAAAATAAAAGACTACGTATGGGTTGCCTCCCATAAAGCGCTTGGTTTAACATCGTCGGCCAGACCTAATTTCGAGTTAGTAATCGAATTCGACTAAGCATTAAAACCTCTTTAAAATTTGGTCTTCTACCTTTGAAATATGGTTTTAATCTATGTTCGTTTACCTTAAATCTATGTCTTGTTTTTGGATCTTCGATTTCTATAGTTCCATATGAAAATATTTGAGTTATAGTGAAAGGTCCTAACCATCGAGATTTCGATTTCCCGGAAATAATTTCAATCTAGTATTATATAGCAAAACTTCTTGTCTTGGTTCAAAATTTCTCCGATTAATCTTCAGATCATGCCATAATTTCATCCTTTCTTTATAAATCCTATCATTATCATATGATTCATTCCTTAATTCTTCTAATTCATTTAATTGCAACAATCTCTTCTCACCGACTTCTCTCATATTATAATTAAATTCTTTAATCGCCCGATATGCTTTATGTTCTAATTCAGCTGGTAAGTAGCAAGTTTTTCCATATATAAGCTTTGTAAGGAGTCATTCCGATCGAGTTTTTATAAGCGAGTCTTGTATGCCGCATAATGCGGTGTCTAGTCTTATAGACCGATCCAATCTATTAGGGTTTACGAGACTTTTCTAAAATACGCTTAATCTCTCGATTATAAACTTCGACTAATCCACTAGTTTGTGGATGATAAGCGATTGATATCTTATGAATAATATTATATTTTTCTACTAGTTTGTGAATATATTTATTTCTAAAATGAGTTCCTCCGTCAGTGATAATCACTCTCGGCATTCCAAATCTAGTAAAAATATTTTTCATTAAAAATTTTAGCATCACACCTAGGTAAAGCTTGCGCTTCAATCCATTTGGAAACATAATCGGCAACTACTAATATATATGAGTTTCCAAATGAAGGAATAAAATGTCCCATGAAATCTAATCCCCAAACATCAAAAATTTCAACTTCTAATATAAAATTCAGAGGCATTTCATTTTTTCTTGATATATTTCCTACTCTTTGACATTTATCGTAGGTTTTCATATATCTGTATACATCTCTAAATAGAGTAGACCAGTAAAATCCAGATTGTAGAATTTTATATGCGGTTTTATACGTCCCAAAATGTCCTCCAAAATTAGAATCATGACATTTTTGAATAATTGGTTCAGTTTCTTCATAAGGCACGCATCTTCTAATAATTAGATCCTTACATTGCTTATATAAGTATGGTTCATCCCAAAAGTATGTTTTAGTATCATGAAAGAATTTTTTCTGTTGTTGCAAAGTTAACATAAGAGGTAAAATGTCACTTACAATATAATTTACTATATCAGCATACCAAGGAATTTTTCACTCATTTATATTATAAAGTTGTTCATCGGGAAAACGCATACATAATTTCATTATCGGTATCAGATAACTCATGATATTCTAATCTTGATAAATGATTAGAAATTTGATTATCAGTTCCCTTTTTATTAACAATCTCAAAATCGAATTCTTGCATTAATAATATCCATCTAATTAATCTTGGTTTAGAATCCTTCTTTTGCATTAAATATTTTATAGCAGAGTGATCAGTATGCATAATACATTTAGTTCCTATTAGATAAGGCCAAAATTTATTAAAAGCATATACAACTGCTAATAATTCTCTTTCGATAGCTTGTATAATTTATTTCGGCATCATTTAGAGTTTTACTAGCATAATATACAACTTTAAAAATCTTATCATATCTTTGCCAAGAAGCTGCTCCTATAGCATAATCACTAGCATCACACATAAGCTCGAATGGTTTCTCCCGATTAAGTGAAACTATTATAGGTCTTGTAATTAATTTAACTTTTAATAATTCAAAAGCATTCGGGCATTCGGTTGTAAATTCAAATTTCTTGTCCTTTTCGAAGTTGGCATAGAGGTTTAGTAATTTTTGAAAAATCTTTTATATAACGTCAGTAGAATCCAGCATGTCTAAGAAAACTTCTTACCCATTTCATCGTAGTTGGAGGTGGTAATTTAGCTATAACTTGAATTTTTGCGAGGTCTACTTCCATGCCCTTTTCGAAATTTTATGCCCTAATACAATGCCACTACTGACCATAAATTGACATTTCTCCCGATTAAGAACTAAATTAGTTTTCTCGCATACTTTAAATACTTTTTCAAGATGATTTAAGCATGTGTCGAATGATGTTCCAAATACGAGAGAAATCATCCATAAATACTTCTATTCCATTATCGATTAATTTACTAAATATAGACATCATACATCTGCGGAATGTTGCGGGTGCATTACATAATCCAAAAGGCATCGTTCGAAAAGCGAAACTTCCATAAGGACTAGTAAATGTAGTTTTCTCTTGATCCTCGGGAGCAATTTGTATTTGATGATAGCCGGTGTATCCATCTAAGAAACAAAAATACTTATGTCCGCTAATCTATCTAACATCCGAGTCTAGAAATGGTAAAGGAAGTGATCTTTCCTGGTGGTTGCGTTTAACTTTCTATAATCAATACATATTTGCCATCCAGTAACTTTTCTTATAGGGATAAGATCATTATTTTCATTAGCTTTTATGGTCACTCCTCCTTTCTTAGGCACACAGTGAATTGGGCATACCCAAGCACTGTCAGAAATAGGATATATAATACCATTATCTAACCATTTTAAAATTTCTTTCTTGACTACTTCTTTCATTATCGGGTTTAATCTCCTTTAGGGATCTACTTTAGGCTTATGTTCATTATCTAAAATAATTTTGTGCATACAGATTGAAGGACTAATTCCTTTAATATCTGCTAAAGTCCAACCAAAAGTTTTCTTATATTTTCTTAAGGTATCTAAAAGTTTTTGTTCTTGAGATTCATTTAATTCAGATGAAATAATAACTGGTAGAGTTGAAGAATTACCTACGTAAGCATATTTTAAATGATTAGGTAACATTTTTAACTCGAAGTTCGGGAGGTTTAATAATCGATGGAACTATATTTTTTTCGGTGTTTTACGTATTATCCAAAAATTCAAATTTCTCTTGAATATAATCTAGTTCTTCATTTATATCAGCTTTTTCAATTAATTCAGTATTTTCTTTTTCTAATTTTTCTTCATAATATTCCTTAAAATGTTCTTTTTGTAAATGTTCGAGTACTTCCATAAAAAACACTCATCATCTTTTTCTAGCGCAGGATATTTCATTGATTTAGAAATATTAAAAGTAACTTTTTGGTCATTTACTCTCATAGTTAATTCTCTTTTCTGAACATCATTCATAGATTTCCCAGTGGCTAAAAATGGTCTTCCTAAGATGATAGGAATTTATTTATCTTCTTCCATATTTAAAACAATAAAATCTACAGGGAAGATAAATTTATCCACTTTTACTAAAACATCTTCGATAACTCCCTTAGGATATGTAACAAAACGATCGGCTAGCGAAGGGTTCTTGAAGTAGGTGAAATTTCTCCCAATCCTAATCTCTTAAAAATTGATAGAGGCATTAGATTGATGCTTGCTCCTAAGTCACACAAAGCTTTTCCATAGAATTTTCTCCAATAGCGCAGGGTATAGTAAAACTACCAGGATTTTTTAATTTTTCAAGAAGCTTTTTCTAAATAATAGCACTACACCCCTCACTAAGTGCGACCGTTTCATTATCGGTAAATTTTTTTTTTATTTAGAATATCTTTCATGAATTTTACATAGTTTGGCTTCTGTTCTAAAGCTTCTACGAAAGGAATATTTATTGTTAATTTCTTCATAATTTCAAGGAATTTAGCAAACTGATTATCTTTTTTATGTTGATTTAGTCATTGAGGAAATGATGGTGGAGGTTTTTCAACAGAAATTTTCATTGTTATTAAAGGATTTTCTAAGTTCGGATCTTGTTGATTCTTTTCCTTTTTGATTTTCACTTCCTCTTTTTGACTTTCAAGTTCTTTCTGAATTCGAGGTTCTAATTCTTATCCACTTCATAATTGTATCGCTTTAATTTGTTCCTTTCCTTTGTCTTTGGGATTTATTTCCACATTACTAGGAAATGATCTAGGTATTCTATTATTAAGCGCGGTAACGATATGTCCAAGTTGAGTTTCAATATTTTTAATAGTTGTTCATTGATTTTGTAATTGGTTTCCTTGTATTTGTAATTGATTTCCTTGATTTTGTAAATGTTGACCCATATTTAATATTAATTCTTCTATAGATAATTTCTTATCTTTAAATTGAGGGTTATTATTATTAAATTCGAGGTGGATAACTAGGTTTATAATTAGAATTTTCTTGGTTAGAGGGATTTCCTAATGGTTGTGTTATGTTGTTCATCCATGGTTGATTAGTTGTATTATTATTCCAATTAAAATTAGGATGATTTTTCCATCCGGGATTATAATAATTCGCATAAGGATTATTAGATTCGTTATTAATAGCATTCATAGTTTCATATGAAGGTTGAGATTCTATAAGTTGTCCGGATGAGTTTTCTTCTAATATAGTTGGAGAGTAATTCATTCCAAAATGATCTAATTTTTTAGATATAGCAGCGATTTGCGAAGCTAACATAGATATTGCATCATTTTCATGAATACTGGCTATCATTTTCGGATTCATTCTATCAGCAGGCCATTGAAAATTATTGGTAGCCATTTCTTCGATTAGTTCATAGGCTTCATCAAATATTTTTGACATTAATGTGTTGACCTCATTTTTGATGAGGTCTTCTCTTCTTCTCTTTAGTACTTAGGATCTAGCCTTAGGCTTTTCCTTTGACTGTCTTAGAGGACTAGAATTGGGACCCACCTTTTAGAAATTCAAACCACTTCTTAACTCCGGCAAACTCTACAAACTTGATTGTAGACCCCTAATCACTAGAGGGTTGAAATCGAATGTGGAAGTTTAAAGGATGAGTTCTATAGGACTCTTTGGCCTTAGGGCGCCTACAGGTGGCTTGGTGCAGTGAAGGGGCTGGCTTACACACACACTACACTTATACACTACACCTATACACTACACTTTCACACACCCATACTTAACTTGACCTCCGACTCATGTGGGTGATTCACATGGATGGTCCTTAACCCACTAAGCCTTGGGCAGAGGGTTAGGAGCAACATAGTGAATGCCTCGAATGAGTCCCTTCATGGCTCACATGGGCTTGATATGGCTTCATGGCTCAACCAAAATGACTTCTTTCCACTTACATCCACCCGATCTTCAATTTTCCAAATTTTCGATTTTTGACCCGGGACCCTACACGCTTAACTACCCAAAACCGAAATTACCAAATTTCTCAAAATTTCCAAATTATCCAAAATTTTCCAAAATCATTCCCAAACATTTCCACATCACTTAAATTGATCATCCATACCCAAAAATACCAAAAATTCCAAGAAAACCTCCGATAACCTCGAATACCCAAAATACCCCTCTTGGCCAAAAAATCCAAAAATTCAGAAAATTCCCAGAAAATTCCAGAAAATCCCAAATATTCCCAATTTCATTTTGTCCAACTACACCATGGGCCAATTTTGTCAATTTAAACTACTTTTGTCAAAACCCCCAATTTGACCCATTTTAACCCTAAGTGAACCCAATGTCAAACCAAACCTACCCAATTGACCCCAATTTTGGTCAATTCAATTCTAAACTTCAATTCAATATCCCAAATACCAATCTAGACCAAATCCAAGCCCAATTTGATTGACATTTGGATCGATCTCACTTTTGGCCTTAAAGCCCGATTTGGACCCATGACCCGAACCTAACCCAAACTCACCCAATTCAATTCCAATTAACCCCAAATCTTTTCTAAATCTTCCTTAACATTCCCACAAACAAAATACTAACATGATTTGCCCAAAATTTGGACCCAAACCCTACTCAAACTCAACCCAAAGTTAAAAGGCCCTATTTTGACCTAAACCCAAGCCTAACCCGAATGAGCCTAAACCCCAAAATCAAAGCCCAACCAAAGTCAAAACCTTTTTGAAACACTCCCATAAACATTTCTCAACATTGATTTTATATCAATTTCAACCCTAGCCCAACATTAGCCCAAGTTAGCCCAATTTGACCTACATAGGCCCACTTACCGAATAAATCCAAATTCAAACCAATTCGACTCCAAATCACACCAAATTGATTCCAAGCCCTTCATAGAACATCCCTAAACCAATTATGACATTTATTTGACAAAGTTCTTCACAAAATCTTTACCCAAATTCCCATCCTAAAATCAAAAAGCCCATTCCCCTTAAACTTTCCTAAAAGCCCACTTCACCACATCCAAAGGCCCAAAATCTACCCTAAAGCCCACATGACATCTCCATTTGTCATCCACTTAATTAAATCCATTACCTAAGTCCTAAATTCACCATCAAATTATTCCAAATCAAGCTTCATGCAAATTTTCACCAAAATATACAAAATTCTTAAAACCCATTTCCATGAAATTGACCAAACCTTTTCCCGAAGCGAAGGTGAGCCATTCACAAGCCATATGAAGCCATGAAAATTTGGCATGTGACCATGCCATTAATGGCAAAAGGAGGAGGTCCTTTAACCATCTTCTAAAAGTCATTAGCCTTAAGCATGTTTCCCCTTAACCGAGATTTAATCCAAATATTCTTGGATAAGGACATCACCACCTCTTGACCGGCTAGCTCTAGCCGATCTTCTCGGCCCAGAGACCGGCCATGGGGAGGTGAACCCAACCCAAACCAATGGATTGACCAATTTCAAGCCAAAGTGGCCTCTCCCACATTCCATTTTAATCCGAACACTTAACACATGTCCAAGCCCGATTGACTTCACCATTGCTGAGCCACGACCTCCACGGTCGAGATGGTGACCCATGCTGCTGGCCGGCCAGCACTGGATCGCCGGAAAACACCACACCCGAGAGCTCGCATGTGAGCCAACTTTGAAATTCCACCTTGCTGAGCTGGCCCATGCCCGATGGCCACCATGGCTGTTCTTCCCATGACCGGAGCAGGTGATCCCGACCCTTGGCCATCCACGGGAGGCTCTCCGGCCACCTCTATTTAAGCCCGACCCCCTCGCGGCCATGAGAGGAGAGTTGTACAAACCTTGCCGAAACTGCGCAAAATTGTTCCAAACCCTTCTCCACCCTTAGAGCGAGTTGATCCCAGGTGTCGATTTGCCACTAATCCCCGTGACAAAATCCGATTTCCCAGCTGAAATTCCACCGAAAACCAGGACACTTCTCCACGGTGAGCCAATTCCCGAATTGATTGGTTCTACACCTTCACCGGACCGAGGGAAGGTGTCCACGCAGCAAAAGCCCCATCTCCGGACCACCCGGTTGCTCCGGCCTCCGAGCTTTGTGATCGGGCTTGGTCGAAATCACATCTAGACAATTCACGAGACCGGGAGACTTCATGCGGAGCTTGCGGGATCCAATCGAAGGTGCAACAACTCTCGGATCGAAGCCACACTTCTGCGAGCAAAGGTATGAGCTAATTCTTCATCCCGAGCTTACGGAGATTCTCCATTTCAAATGCCTTAGTTTCGATGCATGATAGCAGTATAGATGTGTTCGTCTCTTGAGACGAATCCATAGAGCATAAGAACATGAAAATCCATTGAGTATCGAGTGAGATCTTAGGGATTTAGTGTGGACGGCTCTCGGGTGAGGACGCTCGGGGACGATGAACGGATGTCGTCCATTCGATACGCGCGTGGACGAACGGCTCGGATGGCGTCGGACCGGGAGACGGTACGAGAACCGCGGGGCCGGGCTGGCGACTCGGGTGGCGGCGTCGAATGGGAGCGCGACGCGCGGCGTTTCGGAGATGCGAGGATGAGTTGGCGCGCGTGGATAAATAGAAAATTAGGGTATTTTTGATTTATTTAATTCCTCAAACTTGAAAATTCATAACTCTGTGTAGAAAAATCGAGAAAAATAAAATAAAAATACCCTCTTGCTCGGTGAACGAGAGGAGAATAATGTGGAAAAGAAATCATTTAATTTCATCAAGTATTTTATTTTTAATAATTTATTTACTCTCTGCATACTTTTAATTCTCCATGCATGTATACAATTCACCATGGCATGAGACCATAGGGCTTTTGAAGCCTGCGAATTTGGGAACATTCCACTGAATTTTCCAAAGTCGAGAGGCCATCCTATGAAAAGTTATTGATTTTTCAAATTCATGTTGCTTGTTTTGAGTATTTTAATTCCAATAAATAGCATGTTGTGAAATAAATTCTAGGAAAATTTGGTGATGTTCCTTATGACCGAGAGAACCTTAGGAAAAATAGGTTTTGAGTTAGTTCATTTAAAACAACCCTAATTGGCTTAAACACCCAAAATAGGTCTCTAATTAATTAGAGTTAACCATGCATCAAATTGACTTGAAATAAATTCTCCACTGACCTTTAGGATCGAGAGGAATCCACCATAAAAGTTTGAGGTCGATTGGACTTGGTTAGCCCACTAATTGGGTTGATTAAGCCGACTTAGCCATTTTAAACTTTAAAAATTCATAACTTTTAAAATACCTTTCAAAAATTCACCAAATTGGTTTTGGAGCCTCTACGATATCAGGGGAACCTAAGAAAATTAAAATTTCAATTTTCTAAAAAAGTTGATTTTTAATAATATTTTAATATTTTTAATAATTAAAAAATAATGAAAATCACAAAAATAATAAAATTCACCAAAATGTCACATTTTGAATTTTAATCACATAGGAACAAATCCCACATTTTTCTTAGGTCTATTTAGTGAGATATTAAATTTTAAAGCTTTAAGGTAATTTTAAAATTAAAAAAAATGTATTTTCTAGCATTTTCACTAAAATAATTATAATAAATCATAGAAAAATCAGAAAATTACAAAATTTGCTTCTCTGGTTTCCTTGATATCAGAGAGATTTTTGAAAAATATAAAATTCATTTTTCAACATTTATTTTATTTTTAAATTAATTAACACTCCAAAACTTAAAATAATTATAATAAAAATAATATAATTCAAAAAATCACCAAAATTGGTCCAAGTCATCCTCTGATCATTAGGAATGTCCCCTAATTTTCTTAAGGACAGAAACTTTCCCTTGGTCATGTTATTAAATTTTCCTTGAAAATCTCTATTTTCTACCAAAAATAATTATATAAATAAATTAAATACAGAAAAATCACATTTTCTCCTCTCATGTCTTTATTGACATATGAGTGAAGTCACATAAAAATTTCAAGTTCATTTGAGTTCAATTTAGTGAGTTATGAAACTATTAAGCTTAAAGGGTAAAGTGGTAATTAAATTTTTTAATCCTTAATTAAAACTTTAGGTTTAATAAAAAAATTAACAAGTAAAATATTTGATCCTAATCTGATTTGGATGATTGAAATTTAAATAATTAAAGCGTAGAAACCCATTAAGCAATTTTAAAATGATTGAACTTTAATTAAATAACGGATTAAATTTGGAAGAATAATAAAATTGGAATTATTAAAATAGGGATATTATTAGGAAGAGATTTATTCTTTAATTTAAAAATCCCTAAATTAATTATCTCATTAATATTCAATTCTTAATTAAAATGATAACTCAAATTTAAAATATTAAAAGACTTAATCATTAAAATAAAATTAAATTATTAAACTCTTTTAAAAATTTTCAATTAAAATTAAAAATAAAATTAAATTAAGATTAAATTAAATTAAATAAATTAAATTAAATTAAATTAAATTAAATTAAGATTAAAAAAAATTAAATTAAATTAAAGATTAAATTAAATTAAATTAAATCAAATTAAATTAAATTAAACAAATTAAATTAAATTAAATTAAATTAAAAATTAAATTAAATCAAATTAAATCAAATCAAATTAAATTAAATTAAATTAAATTAAATCAAATTAAATTAAAATTTAATCAAATCAAATTAATTAAACATCAAATCAAATTAAATTGAGCTATAATGAATTAAATTAAATTAAAATTAAAACTCGATTAAATTAAATTAAATTAAATTAAATTGAATTAAATAACATCACTTAAAAACGAAAGAAATTAAATATAAAAGCGACTTGAACACTTATTCCAAATTTAAACCCTTTAACTTAAATCGAATCATTTGAATACCAATTTACCCTTGAAAGTTTTAGTTATCATAACTCTAAACGAACATTAAATGAAATGTTACTTCACTTATAGGATATTCAGAATGTCCTAGTTCATTGAGTAAGATAATAACAAAACTTAGCTAATCCTCGGACGATTAATTCATTTGTGTAATTGAATTCATTTGGACTTAAAACAATCCTAGAAATATTGAAAAGATGTTTAAGATTCTTCTTAAGCACTTCCTCGATATGATAGGATATTTATAAGAACAATTGAACTTAATTGTTCTTTGATGAAGAAAATCGTCTTGAAGCAAAAACACAAAGAACCTAGACGTCATAGGAAATGACTAGGTATAGGATTAGGAATTTGGTAGAAAACCATAACCCTTCCCTTAGCTTTACATAGGAACTTGCTTAAATATTCTAATTGTGTTTTAAGTGCGGCTTGAGATGACGGGAAGACCCTCCGAGTACTGCTTTTATTTTATTGCAATTTACTTTCTTGCAATTTACATTATTGCAATTTATTTAAGCTGCATTGCACTTACTTTTCTTGCATGATAAACAATGCGTTGCATGAAAACTCTCACCTTTAGGATAGAACCTAAAGCTGAAACCAAAACTAAGATAAAAGTCATTGCGAGATAAAATTCACCGCCACGACATTTCGAAATATAAAACAACTCGAAATTTAATCACAAATAGAACACAAAACTACGATTACAACTAAATTAAAACATCTTGTTGGATGATCGGGAATACCTCGGATGATGTAACCTACGTGTTGCTTAGCAGGATTTCCACGGTGCTAAATGAAAGTGTGGAACTCATTCGAGTTGAGTTTAGCAAATTCATACTGGACTAAGTGAATCCGATAAAAATAATGATGCCGGAAGGATGGAACCGTGGGATCTTAACCGGTGTCGTTATAATCAACTTTAAGATTTGTTTTAATTAAAACATAAGAAACACCTGCAAATTAAGATTTTCTCTAAACCAAAACACTTTTCTCATCCCACGATTTATGATTTCTAAAACTAAACCTCTGCAACAACAAGGAGCTCGGAGCATGGTGGGCGGCACGGCCATCGTCATCAGCAAAACACGAGTGCTACTTGACAAAACTTTCCTAGAACTAAACAACGAAACCATAGGACTTCGAGGTAGTTTGCACAGTGCGACATAAATCCTCGACCTTTTGTTAGGCATTTGCATGATCGAGTCATGTAAATTAAGCCCTAACCGGTTTTAGGATTCCGAGGTAGTCGTCGATACGACATAAACCCTCGCATCTTCGAGATTATTTGTATGATTCTATCATATAAATATAAGTCCTAATTAATTAAAATTGGCAAAATCAAAACATTTAAATAAATAGTAGGACTTTCTTAAATCCAAGCGAAACAATAGGATAGTCGGGAAATTACGAAGTTCACTTCGAATGCGTGATTTCTCCTACTTTTCTTCCTTTGGATTCACAAAACAAAATGTTCCGAACTTGATCCATTCCCTATTGAAATTCAAAATTTCGATCACTTGAAAATCTTAAACTTTGAAATTCTTGAGAGCGAAATTATTGATTATTATCGAGAGTTTTCTTAGGTGATTCCCATCACTTAAGATGTAATTAACTATAGGGGCTTGCCCTTATAGGGAATTTTAAAGAACCCGGAGTAATATAAACCATGCTTAACTCCTTTATATTAAGCGGGGAACTTGTCGGCTTATAAGATTGGTTCGCGGACCAAACGGATTTCACAAATCTTTTAGTTTATTTAATTGAGCCCCATTATCAAGCAGTGTGTCTATTCTTCGGGATAAATACACGGTTTGTGGTGCGGTGCTCGTTTATGTAAACTATTTGGGATGTGAGATCGGTTTGATTTCATATCTTAAAATTTTCAAACTTAAAATTATTTTCAAAATCAAATGCTACTTTCTAAATTATATTATATATATTTAAATCAAATTTAAAATCTAAAATTTGCCGATAATTTACGTTAGGCGACCCCTTTTTCAAAAATACAACATAACTCTAAAAATAAGCCGTACGAATTCAGGCGACTCCATTGAGGAAAATTCCTCTCTCCATTATAATCGGATAGTTACGCTTTCGAAAATCGGTAGTGCATCCATGTCCTTAGTGGATCGAACTACCCTTCTTTCCGTTGGAATACTATGTTCATTTCTATCTTGAATGAGTATAGCCGACATTCTCTCGGATTTAGGAGCCATTTGTTTAGACACCCCTAAACGAGAGAGGTTACGAGATCCTTTTACCTCATTTTGAGGTGGGGTGGACCCGATAGGTGTTAGTTTAGGAGTGATCCTTCGAGTCGAGAAGTCTTGCTTAAGACTTTCTTTTCCTTTCCAACTACGAATCGGATTCCTTACCTTCTCTACACCTTTGAACATTCGATTCTAAATAAACAAACCCTCTAATAAGTAACCCTTTTAACAAATGATTCCTTCTTATAAATACATGAACAAGAATGAGTTCGGACTCTTTTCGATTCCTTTCTTTTCGTCCTAAAGAAAAGAAGCATAACTTGGGACTGACAACCAGAATCTACCTGCGAAATGGAAGCCCGAGCTGATTTTCTCCTTCATCGATCGGTTGGACTTCGTCATGCATAAGGATGAGTCTGCCAGACAATGGGATCATCCGATTCGGACGAAGATTTGAAAACACGAATGTCGAAGTCACCGACGTCTCCCTCTTTGCAGCGACGAACAAGATATCGAAGGCCGAGAGCCATCGCCGAGTTCGACCTTGGAGTCGACCCGAAGTTTCCTCCTACTGAAGGATCCCGTTAGGAGAAGTCTTGCCGTCCGCGGGAGGATGCATTCTTACTACCCCCACTTGGTCTAGTTGTTTACTGCACCTACCCCGACTTCGCCAAATCGAAGGGAAAGAAATCCGGGAGTATGGTAAACTTGTTACCGTGGAGGGTACGGATCTTCTGTAAGACCTTCGTTTTCGAAATCGGGTCCGGTTCGAAGATTCCGTCAGCGACGAGGACCCAGAAGAAACGAAGTAGAAGGATCGCCGGAGAAGCCGGAAGCTGCTCGAAATTGCCTTCCTGGAGGAAATTCCGGAGCTGCTCGAAATATACACCGCTACCGAATATACACCGACTGCTGACTACATACCACTTTTGGGAGGAAGCGGGTTCCATCCCCTCTCCGCCGCGAGAGGATGAGGAGAATGTTCGCAAGATTGCTTGCCACATTACCTCGGCCGCATATTACGACGATAGCCGCAAGAAAAGAACTAGAACTACGCCGTTTGCTCGTTGCTGAGCTTTGGTAGAAAAGTTAGCAAGGAAGGAAAAGCTGCCCGTATCGGAGATTCTACGAAGGATAGGGCGGGTGCCGGTCGAATCCGTCTTGGGCCCGAGTAGAGCCCGCCGTCATGACGGAAAAGCCGAGCGAGAGAATGAAGGCTAGCCCGCTCGTCGTAGTCTCGGGATTACGGATTAGGGAGGATACCACCTTCCGACATTTGGTCGACGGACCATGCGGTCCTAGACCTTCTGCTGCTAGAAGGATGGTATGGCGTCCCACTGCGGGGCGATTGAGATTGAAACGACGGCCGAGAAAGAAAGTCTCGCCGGGAGGTGGAATGCGAAGAAAGTGCTTCTTGCGATAAAGGGAACTCGTGAAAAAGGGACCGGCAGCTATCGCATGACAACCGCGAAGACACACGAAAGCTCCGCTAGAAGATGCCATGGAAAAGTTGAGAACCGATATCAGAGCGATTGGCAAAAGAAAGAGAAGAAAAGTTCGGAGATGAGATCGATTCATCGGAGTTCATGGACGACGAATATGCGAGAAATCGATATGGTTGAGACACGAGCTTCATCGGCTTCGCGAGGTGCTCCTGCGGCCGCGAAGAGAGGAGCCGGAGCGATGAGAAGACGGCTTCGGGAAAAGGACGACACGATCGCTCGAATGGCGAAAAGGATGGAAGAGATGGCCGTAGCTCGGCCACTCTCCGGAGTCGAAGTACGACCACATAGAGAGACACCCCCGAGAGGTCATTCACATTGTAGACGGAGGAAAGGAGATTACATCCGTCGATGGGGATGACCGGTTGAAAAGGATACAACACGAAGTATGATCCACGAAAAGGATATCAAGAACTTGGTAGAACGGCGGGTGCGAGAAGCCTTAGCACAATCGAAGAACGGGACATCCATTCGGACGGGTAGACCTTACCCGAGAAGAGTTCGACGGCTGTCCGATACCGAAAGGCTTCGTACCACCTGCTGGTCCGAGACCTTCGACGAGCCAGGAACCCCAGACGGCATGTTGCACACTTTCGTGCCGGTTGTTGCAATGCGGCGGGAGCGATGCGTTACTCTTCCGAACGGTTCGTCGGCGGTCTTGTCGGGAATCGCCTTCGGCCGGTATGCGGAGATTACCCCGATGGCTCGGTGAAGACATTCTCGGAGCTAGAGAGCCTCTTCATCGAGCGATTTGCGGAGCTCGGCACCACATCAGCTATAGGTGATTTAGTGGTAGAGAAACAAAGGCCGAATGAAACTTTGGTGGATTACATACTTCGATGGAGAAACTTAAGCATGAAGTGTGAACCACAGCTGCAAGAACAACATGCGATCGGCATCTTGCTTAAAAGCATTCACGGCCGATAGCACTTCTCCTCGAAGGATTCCTTATTAAGACTTTTGAGAAGTTGTTAAGCAAGGCCGGAAGCTTGCAAGAAGAGGCGAAGCAATTAAGTTTCGCCGACAAGACGGACAAGCGAGAAGCCGGTGAAGACCTTCGAAAAGAAATCCGGGATCGTTGCAGCGGTTGATAAAGGCAAGCAGCCGATGCTGAAATACCACGGAACGGCCGCGGCAACCACGACGAATTACCGGCGAACCCCGGTCCGAGCTATCGGTCGTCTCCGCGGTATGAACGACCGCCTCGTCCGCGACGTACATTAAGGGAGCTTCGAGCGAGGGAATATCCGTTCAAGAATGAAGCGATACCGAAAATGTTCCAGTAGTCGATGAAGACTCCAGATTTCCGAGTACCGAGAACCTAAAAGACCGGAGGAAGTCAGACAAGAACGGTGATCCCGACTTTTGCCCCTACCATCGGATGCTTGGGCACAAGATAGAAGATTGCATTACCTTTAAAAGTTGGCTTAACGACAACCTTCGGAAAGGAAATATAACAATCCCGAAGGAGTACATGAAGGAACCCCGGAAAGGAGGTTCCGTCGATGTTATCTCGGCCGATCCCGTCATTCCGATAGATCCCTATGCAGCGACGATGGATGGACTACCGCTGGACGAGGTCTTCGAAGAAGATTTTAGACGACATCCGAACCGCTTCGGTGCGAGCTTCGATTCGAGTTCGAGACACGTTAAGCCGGTGCTTATCACTTGCGATAGAAGAACCACCTCGACGGGAGGCGATCGAAGAGAAGAAGAAAATTGACGAAGAAGAGGGGCCGAGACTCCTAAGGCTAGGCTAGGAGCTGCTTATCTAGGATAGTTGTTTCCGATTCGGGGGAGAAATCCCTCGAACCTCTGATTTTGTATGATTATCTGCTCACTTCGGTGGGATCATATAATGATAAGGGTGATGTCGTTGGCTATGTTTTGACTGTTTCGAACGATTACGTAACTAGCGACAATCCGGACATCGATTTCGATACCAACGATAATTCTCAAATCATATACGATCTCGACGAGCAAAATAACGAAGAAGACATCCATCAAGGAGGCTACGAAAGTTCAACAAGCAACGGATCTATCTCGTGAGTTTCGAGGAGCTCCGGTCACGATAGAGTTAGAACCTTCGGATTTTGAAGATAATCCGGAAGAGCTCGTCATTCCGATTCGGGAGGAGACACCGACAAGTTCGACACTAGATTCGGAAGAAATTACGAAGTCGACTTAAGAAGTGGAAGAGTTCTACCTCCGAGAATGGGTCCGAAGGACGAAGGAAAGCGGTGGTTGTTCGAGAAGAACCAACCCCGGCGGAAGAAATACTCGTTCGAGAAGAAGTCGAGACACATGGAAATAAAGTGGACTATAACGTGCTAGCCCATCTTAGGAAACTACCGACCAAGGCGAGCATTTACGACGCTCTCATCTTATCGAAGGAGATGAGAGAAGCTCGATCGAGGCCTTACTTGATCCGGAAATTTGCTTAGCTCGAATGGCCGGAGATTCCTTAGATGAGGTTTGCTCGTTAAAGGAACGACGAGGCGTTACCTTCGCGGACAATGACCTACTACTTGGGACGGCGGATCACGACCGACCGTTGTACATTTCGAGTTACTAATTGGGAAGTTTACGCTCTCCGGAGTATTGGTGGATCCGGGAGCATCAATCGATATAATGAGTCTTCGAACACTAGCATACTTGGAAATTGATGCTCGTGAGCTCGAAGCGAACAAAATGTTATTAAGAGGATTCGACTAGAAAGGAGAAAGAGCCCTCGGGTCGATAACGCTGCGATGAAGACCGGTGACTTAGCAAAGACAACCGCGAAATTTCACATAATTGATTCGAAACATCGTTCGACGCATCTGCTTGGGCCGACCATGGATACATGAAAACGGGATGGTACCATCATCTGCTACATCGGTGCATCGAATATTACGATGGAGGGGAACGAGTGCATCAAAGGTGACTTACAACCATTCTCGGTACATGAGATTGGAATCCACGAAGACGCGGCTTATTATGCACGCACGAAGAAAACAATCTTCTCCGGAGATACCGTAACAAATGAAGCAAAGAAAGTTCGGGACAACGAAGAACCTGAAGTTCTAGTCCAACGATCACTCACCACTCCCTTCGGCGAGATGGTGAAGGTTTCTCCACAACTCGCATCCGAGGTCGAGGCCGGGGACGAGGTCGTCGTAGAGACACTAGGACGATTGGACGAGAGGAAACCGGCCATCAATGTTGATTGGAATGATAGTTACGAAGAAGAAAAGGAAATCGAAGCAAGAAGCGGCGACAATAAGTCGAAAGAAGCCGCAATTCAAGATCTCCCTCGAAGATGAAAAGAATGAAGAATATAAATCGATGTACGAGAAGATTAACCACTACGTACATACTTATGACCCTAACCCCGATCCATTCTAATAAGATCGAGGGTATGGTGGTCGAGAGGTACGTAACGACGGTGCGAGACCGATCAAATTCTATCGTGGTGCTTCTTCCTCCAAAGCTGAAAATAATGTATAATTCGAAGATGTCACTTCATCGGAATTAATGGAATTACCTTTTGAGTGGTACTCTCACTGTGTTCGAAATTTAATTCGGCGTGATTTCTTACCTCGACAATGGACAAAAGGCCGATTACAACATTTTGAAAAATTATGGAATAATTCCGGTCGTCACCCGATTCGAAGTATGGTCTCGGATTCGGCACGGTAGGGTCGGTTGACGATGCGAATTTTGCTTAGTTGTCACTTGTGAGCCCGATGAAAGCTGCATGGAAACTACGCACGAACTCGAAGATTTACAAATTGGAGACGCTCACCGAATTCGAAGAAGAAATCGAATCTACGATAGATGAGTTAACGGAAGTTAACTTAGGTACTAGCGAAGAGCACTAGGCCTACCTTTGTTAGCTCCTTACTCAATAAAGAAGACTTCGAAGAAATAATCGAGTTATTAATGGAATTTAAAGGCTGTTTTGCTTGGAGTTACAATGAGATGCCGGGATTAGCTCCGGAGGTCGCGGTCCATAAGCTAGGAGTGGATCCTGCCACGTCCGGTCGGACGAGGTCCCAGAAGAATGCGTCTAGAAATCGAACAACAAGTCATAGCCGAAGTTAAAAAGCTAATAGACGCCAAATTTGTCCGTGAAGAACAATACCCGACTTGGCTAGCCGATGTGGTGCCGATCGAGAAGAAGAATGGTCGGATCGGAATTTGTGTGGACTTCGGAGATTTAAACGAGGCATGTCCGAAAGGATGAATTCCCTCTACCGATCCCGAATTAATGATCGACATTGCTTCGACACATGAAATATTCTCGTTCATGGATGGATCTTCGAGGATACAACCGAGATAAAAATGGCTCCGAGAAGATGAAAAGCTTACGGCATTCGAACGCCGATCGGAGTATTTTGCTACACGGTGATGCCATTCGGACCGAAGAACGCGGGAGCAACTTACCGAGAGAGCAATGATAAGAATTTTTGATGATCTCATCCACAATCGAGTCGAATGCTTACGTGGACGATGTGGTCATCGAAAGCAAAGTAAAGGAAAACCACTGTATGATTTGAGAATTGTTTTCGAACGATTAAGACAATTTAACCTTAAGATGAATCCCTTAAAATGCGCCTTCGGCGTCACCTCGGGAAATTCTTAGGATTCATTGTCCGACATCGTGGAATTGAAATCGATCCGGAAAAGATTAAAGACTATCTTAGAAATGCCGCCTCCCAAAACCTTAAAACAACTACGATCTTTTCAAGGAAGGCGGCATATCTTCGACGCTTTATCTCGAACTCGTCGGGTAGGTGTCGGCCTTTCTCGGCCACTAGTTAAAAAGGATGCCAAATTTATTTGGGAAGAGAAATGCCGAAGGCCTTCGAGGACATTAAACAATATTTAATGACACCTCCTGTCTTAGCGGCCCCGAGTCTCGGAGTAGACCGCGATACTTTACACCGCGGCTTTAGACGACTCTCTCGGAGCCACGTTGGCCAGAGTCGATGATGAGGGTAAAGAAAACGCTCTTTACTACTTAAGTCGTCGTTTACTTCAGACGGAAGTAAGGTATCCCGCAATCGAAAAGCATTGTTTGGCCACGATCTTCGCCGCTCAAAGCTCGAGGCACTACATGCTTTCTCATAAGGTCAACCTGATCTCGAAGTTTAATCCATTGCGATACTTGATGACTCGTCCAACACTTTCAGCGGACTTGCTAGATGGTCGATGATATTATTGCAATTCGATATAACTTTCGTGCCTCTGCGTGCCGTAAAGGGACAAGTCTTAGCGGACTTCCTCGCGGCACACCCTTTGTCGGCCGAATCTCCTCTCGATGACGATTTGCCGGATGAACAAATAATGAACCTAGAAGACCTTGATGATCGACGTTGGGAATTATATTTCGACGGAGCATCTTCGACACACAAAGACGAAGAATCGCAAGTGATAGTGCCGGTAAGGCGGGAATCGGGCTAATCTTTATAACACGGAGCGGGAGATGTTAAGATACTCCTACCACTTGACGAACCGTGTACAAACAATGAAGCGAGAATACGAAGCCCTCATAACGGGACTGGAATTAGCTATTCGAATGGGGATAACGAGACATCGACATCTACGGAGATTCGCGGTTAATCATTCAACGAATCGCCGGACAATACGGAATTTTAAAGCCAAGACTCGAACAATACTTCCGAGTATGTCATACGAGTTGTTGGAACGGATTCCAAATGTGACGATCTACAAAATTCCCGAAAAGAAAATGCTTTAGCGGATGCTTTAGCCCGTCTCGCAAAAGAATTCGCTTGTTTGCAAGATGAATCGAGTGGAAGTGTCGGTTCACGGACGTCGGAGTCCTATCACGGCTCGACATGGACACAATACACAAATCGAGAAAAGAAAAAGAATCGGTTGCGGCGGTGACGAGAAAACACGAGAAGATTGGCGACGGCCATTGATGAGACTACACGCAAACGGGAAAGCTACCGGACGATAGGTCGCTAGCCCATCGGATCAGAAAAGAACTCGTCCTACGCATTAATAAGCAACACATTGTACGGAAGGTCTTTTGATCGAATGTGGCTAAGATGCCTAAGCGGGTCCGAGGCCCGTGAAATCGTTAAAGAGGTGCATTCGGGACTCTGTGGCGCTCACCAGTCGGGTCCGAAGATGAACATGAAAATTAAAAGACTAGGGTACTACTGGCCCTCGATGATGACCGACTGCATGAAAATCGCCGAGAGGCTGTCACCAATGCCAAGTGCACGAGTGGTTCTACACCAACCTCCGAATGTGCTACATCCGACAATTGCGTCGTGGCCATTTGAATGTTGGGGCACGGATATAGTAGGTCCGATAGAACCACCATCTTCGAAAGGACATCGTTTCATTCTTGCGGCTACGGATTACTTTTCCAAGTGGGCGTGAGCGGTTCCACTAGAGAAGTGAAAGCACACCACGTGCTACGGTTTTCGAGAACCGAGTTGTCTGCCAGTTTCGGAGTGCCGCGCGGGATCATCTCGAATAATGGGTCGGCATTCGGAAGCACACAAATCAACAATTTTGTCGGGAGACACGGAATCGACTTGCGATACTCGACAATTTACTACCCAAGAGCAAACGGTCTCGGCGAGGCTTTTAATAAAACTCTCGTTCAAATCTTAAAGAAAACCGTGGACGATAATAAGAGAAATTGGCACGAGAAATTGTTAGAAGCCTTATGGGTCTACCGGACAACCTTCGAACTCCTACTCGAAGCTACACCTTACGCTGCGGTGTATGGGTCCGAGGCGAGTGTTACCTTTAGAGGTTCGACTTCCTTCACTCGGAATTGCGGTTGCAAACAAGATCACGACAGAAGAAAACGCCAAATTACGACTCGAAGAATTAGAAAGCTTGGAAGGGAAAAGGCTTGCGGCGCAACGAATTTAGAACTATACCAAGCTAAGATGGTTCAAGCCCATGACAAGCCGGGTCGCCGAAGAACCTTGAAAGTTGGTGACTTAGTACTCGTTCTCGAGAGACCTATTCTTGCACACCGCAAGATGGGAGGAAAATTTGAACCCACTTGGGAAGGACCGTTTGTGGTTGAAGCGGTATACTCGGGAGGTTCCTACCGGCTAGTGAATTTCCGGGGAGAACGACATATGCTTCCGATCAACGGACGATACTTGAAAAGTATTACGCTACCTGATGTTTCGAAGGAATGAATTCTTCATCCCTAAGAAACACGGGCGAAATAATTACTTATGATTGGGTCCGAACCCAAAAATAATAAAATGTGTTAAAATAAATAAAGTCATGATAATATGTTTTCCTTGTTTTCTTTTCCAAATCAAAATCTCTTCCCTGATCTTATCCTACTTCATTCCTGTTAAATTTGAATATAAAAAAAAATATATAAAAAAAAAATATGTCTTTAACAAACGTTTTCTTAATGTTCTTGTTCTTAGTACAACCCCTGATCCTTTTCCTTGTCTTTTCACAGGGAAATGTCGAACGGGCGGTTGGTCCTGAACTTTAAGAATGGCGTAAGCCTTGCACTCGATGAAAAGAGGGTGAAAGATGGAGCGATAATCGAGATTAACTCGGATTTCGCACCGGCGGAGCCTACGATACGAGGAGAGTGGCCGGGTCCCGGTTAACCGAGAAGAACTACCGGGCGAGACGAGTGATGAAAGTGGGTGGCCCAAGCAACCAATCCAACAACAAGAAAAGAAAAGCAAACACCGAAGAAGATAAGAAAATGAAGTCCGTAGTCACTACGGCGGAGGGCGAGCTTGTCGGCGCCGCGCCCACGAGAGATTCATGAAGTTCGAAGGGCTACTCTCGCGACCACACAATGAAGAAATAAGAATCGCCGTATCCGTAAGATGTTAACAAAACTAGGCTGCGGACCGGCGCGACGAGACGATTGCTAATGCCGGTACATACACTTCGAAGACACCGGTTCACCGGGAACTCGAAGAAAGGAGGCCGGTTCCTAGGATAACGGAAAGAATAAGGGAAATCTCCGGAAGATCGGAAGAAAGAAGGCTGCCACGCCACCGGATAGAACCACCGAGTGATGCATGACCTTGTTGCGGAAGCAACCCCGGGGGATGTCCCGACGAGCATCATCCACGAGGAGCCGAGGTATGCGGGGAGAACGTGAAGGGATTGAACCGTATATCCCACAATATGTCACAAGGCCTCGCCATCGCGGATCATTCCGGAATACGAGCTGGAGAGAATGCAGAATGTTGAAAAGAAAACCTTTGAATACTTCGAGAGAATTAAAGGTAGAAGAATCAATATACTAGAGGGCCTCGAGCTACATACAGACGTATTCTCAGAGTATGAACAACAACAAATCGTGGATTGTATCCGGGATTTGAAAAGAATGGGCTGAGCAGGCCGCCTAAGGGAAAATACCTACTCAGAACCCGGAGATGGATGCCGGGGAAGGGAAGAATCACAATACAATGCGGATGCTTGCTACAACTTTGCTTGAAGACAGGAAGGGAAACCCACGGGAATACTCCGTCATGGGCAAGTAGATCCGATGCCATTAGTCATCAAGAGAATGGTAAAAAGATTGATAACATGGAGAGTGCGCCAGCGGATTGCATACCCAATAGTTGCATTATCAACATCTACAAACGGGGTGATCGCATACCCCCACATATAGATCACCACGACTTCGTCGGACCCTTACGCACGGTCTCTTTCCCGAACGAGTGTAACATCATGTTCGGATCCGACCTCCGGATAGCGGGCCGGGTGAGTTCCGAGGGCCGGTAAAGATACCTTTACCGGTAGGTTCCGTCATGATGCGAAGGGCAACGGAGCGGATATCGCTAAGCATTGCATACCGGGAGTGTCGGTTGAAGCGGATCTCGGTTACTTTCGGGAGAATGGACGACGAGAAGATACCTTACCATTTCCGACCGGACCCGGAGCTAGAGAACCTCCGGCCTTACGAGTCTGTGAGTTACATGGGAAATATCACACCTCCGACGTACATCCGGTCGGCATCCTTGCCGAGGATGGCTTGGAAGGTGATGTTATTAACCATGTACCCCCTTATTCGGACATGGATTTTTTGACGAGATGCTTCTCTTGATGGATCGCCAAAGATCATACATAGTCCGTTTTGAGTTTACATGGATTGTATGAAATATATTCCGGATCGAGTTGTATGATGTATCTTCGATATGATTGGAATGAAAGTGACCATGTCACATTTTTGGCCTTCACCTCTTTTGTGCAAATTGATTGGGAAACGCCATTAAAGTTAAATGAACTTCGAACAAAGAACATAAAAGAAATAAAAAGAAGAACAAAAGAAAACTTTCTAAAAAAAAAATCTAAAAAATGACGAACACCAAATTCACATGAACATTAAATAAACGATAAAATAAAATTTGAATCATTAAAAGATAAACAAAATCAACATAAATGTTAAGTCGAACCACAAATCGAATTCTCGATCAAATTCCAAATCCACTCCCGATCAAGTTTCAAATTTGATCTTCCAAATTTCAAATCAAATCTTAAATCAAATTTCGATCGAGTTCAAACTCACCCTTCCAAATCTCAAATTCAATCTTTCCAGATTTCAAGTCTCAATCAAATTCAAATTCAATTTCTTCCAGATCTCGAATCAAAAACCAATCAAATCAAATTCAAACTTTTGAGTTGAGGATTTTACATCCAAGACTGCACTGCTTTAGGATTCTTCCCTATTGCACTGAAGTACATCAAAATTCAAACTTTTGGGTCGAGGATTTTACATCCAAGTACTGCTTGCTTTAGGATTCTTTCTATTGCCTTTGAAGTACATCAAAATTCGAACTTTTGGGTCGAGGATTTTACATCAAGACTGCCTTGCTTTAGGATTCTTTCCTGTTGCCTCTGAAGTACATCAAATTCAAAATTTTGGGTCGAGGATTTTACATCCAAGTCCGCCTTGCTTTAGGATTCTTTCCTATTGCCTTGAAATACATCAAATTCAAACTTTTGGGTCGAGGATTTTACATCAGTACCTTTGCTTTAGGATTCTTTTCCTATTGCATTGAAATACATCAAATTCAAAATTTTGGGTCGAGGATTTTACATCCAAGACTGCACTTGCTAGGATTCTTTTCCTATTGCCTTTGAAATACATCAAATTCAAACTTGTTGGGTCGAGGATTTTACATCCAAGGCTGCACCTTGCTTAGGATTCTTTCCTATTGCCTTGAAATACATCAAATTCAAAATTTTGGGTCGAGGATTTTACAACCAAGACTGCTTGCTTTAGGATTCTTTCCTATTGCATTGAAATACATCAAATTCAAACTTTTGGGTCGAGGATTTTACATCCAAGACTGCATTGCTTTAGGATTCTTTCCTATTGCACTTGAAATACATCAAATTCAAACTTTTGGGTCGAGGATTTTACATCCAAGACTGCCTTGCTTTAGGATTCTTTCCTATTGCTACTGAAGTACATCAAATTCAAACTTTTGGGTCGAGGATTTTACATCCAAGACTGCCTTTGCTTTAGGATTCTTCCCTGTTGCCTTTGAAGTACATCAAAATTCAAACTTTTGGGTCGAGGATTTTACATCCAAGCTGCACTGCTTTAGGATTCTTCCTATTGCCTGAAGTACATCAAAATTCAAAATTTTTGGTCGAGGATTTTACATCCAAGGCCTTGCTTGCTAGGATTCTCCCCTATTGCCTTTGAAATACATCAAATTCGACCTTTTGGGTCGAGGATTTTACATCCAAGACTCGCTGCTTTGGGATTCTTTTCCTATTGCATTGAAATACATCAAAATCAAACTCTTGAGGTTAAGGATTTTACATCTAACACCGCATTGCTCCGAGATCTCTCCTCATTGCAATGATTCGATACGATCAATTCAATTTTCTTTCGAGGTTGAAGATGTTACATCTAAAACCTCGAATTCCAATTTTCATTTCGAATCAAATCCTTCGAATCAATTTTGACAAACTTCGATCTAAATTGAAACTCCAAACTAAAATCTAAACTCACACATCAAAACTTAAATTGAAACAAAATAAAATCTAAATCGAAATTCCCCAAGGTCATGTGATTTGGGATTTACCTCCTTTTCCTTTCCCGGCGAGAGTTCGGGAATCTCCGGTTTCGGAGATATACTTGCTACTCCCAGCGAAAACTCCTCTATTTCATCCTAAGTTTGTCACTTGGATGTTTGTGTTGGTTTTGTTGATCGCTTCGGTCAACACCGATACGCGCGGTGTGCTCAGTCAGCTCACCACACCTATTGGGGGTCCATTTGTTGACCTCATTTTTGATGAGGTCTTCTCTTCTTCTCTTTAGTACTTAGGATATAGCCTTAGGCTTTTCCTTTGACTGTCTTAGAGGACTAGAATTGGGACCCACCTTTTAGAAATTCAAACCACTTCTTAACTCCCGACAAACTCTACAAACTTGACTGTAGACCCCTAATCACCTAGAGGGTTGAAATCGAATGTGGAAGTTTAAAGGATGAGTTCTATAGGACTCTTTGGCCTTAGGACTGCCTACTGGGTGGCACTGGTGCAGTGAAGGGCTGGCTTACACACACACTACACTTATACACTACACCTATACACTACACTTTCACACACCCATACTTAACTTGACCTCTGCCTCATGTGGGTGATTCACATGGATGGTCCTTAACCCCTAAGCCCTTGGTAAGAGGGTTAGGAACAACATAGTGAATGCCTCAAATGAGTCCCTTCATGGCTCACATGGGCTTGATATGGCTTCATGGCTCAACCAAAATGACTTCTTTCCACTTACATCCACCCGATCTTCAATTTTCCAAATTTTCAATTTTTGACCCCGGGACCCTACACGCTTAACTGCCTAAAACCCAGAAATTACCCAAATTTCTCAAAATTTCCAAATTATCCAAAATTCTCCAAAATCATTCCCAAACATTTCCACATCACTTAAATTGATCATCCATACCCAAAAATACCAAAAATTCCAAGAAAACCTCCGAATACCCTCCAGAATACCCAAAATACCCCTCTTGGCCAAAAAATCCAAAAATTCAGAAAATTCCCAGAAAATTCCAGAAAATCCCAAATATTCCCAATTTCATTTTATCCAACTACACCATGGGCCAATTTTGTCAATTTACCCTACGTTTGTCAAAACCCCCAATTTAACCCATTTTAACCACTAAGTGAACCCGATGTCAAACCAAACCTACCCAATTGACCCCAATTTTGGTCCAATTCAATTCTAAACTTCAATTCAATATCCCAAATACCAATCTAGACCAAATCCAAGCCCAATTTGATTTACATTTGGATCCAATCTCACTTTTGGCCTTAAAGCCCAATTTGGACCCATGACCCGAAACCTAA
Source organism: Papilionanthe hookeriana x Papilionanthe teres (assembly GCA_022702705.1). Classification (NCBI taxonomy): domain Eukaryota; kingdom Viridiplantae; phylum Streptophyta; class Magnoliopsida; order Asparagales; family Orchidaceae; genus Papilionanthe; species Papilionanthe hookeriana x Papilionanthe teres. The sequence continues at coordinate 8,736,695 of CM040432.1, read as the reverse complement.
CCCAAGCTCACCCAATTCAATTCCAATTAACCCCAAATCTTTTCTAAATCTTCCTTAACATTCCCACAAACAAAATACTAACATGATTTGCCCAAAATTTGGACCCAAACCCCACTCAAACTCAACCCAAAGTTAAAAGGCCCTATTTTGACCTAAACCCAAACCTAACCCAAATGAGCCTAAACCCCAAAATCAAAGCCCAACCAAAGTCAAAACCTTTTTGAAACACTCCCATAAACATTTCTCAACATTGATTTTATATCAATTTCAACCCTAGCCCAACATTAGCCCAAGTTAGCCCAATTTGACCTACATAGGCCCACTTACCAAATAAATCCAAATTCAAACCAATTCTACTTCAAATCACACCAAATTGATTCCAAGCCCTTCATAGAACACCCCTAAACCAATTATGACATTTATTTGACAAAGTTCTTCACAAAATCTTTACCCAAATGCCCATCCTAAAATCAAAAAGCCCATTCCCTTAAACTTTCCTAAAAGCCCACTTCACCACATCCAAAGGCCCAAAATCTACCCTAAAGCCCACATGACATCTCCATTTGTCATCCACTTAATTAAAGCCATTACCTAAGTCCTAAATTCACCATCAAATTATTTCAAATCAAGCTTCATGCAAATTTTCACCAAAATATCTAAAATTCTTAAAACCCATTTCCATGAAATTGACCGAACCTTTTCCGAAGCCAAAGGTGAGCCATTCACGAAGCCATATGAAGCCATGAAAATTTGGCATGTGACCATGCCATTAATGGCAAAAGGAGGAGGTCCTTTAACCATCTTCTAAAAGTCATTAGCCTTAAGCATGTTTCCCCTTAACCAAGATTTAATCCAAATATTCTTGGATAAGGACATCACCACCTCTTGACCGAGCTAGCTTAGCCGATCTTCTCGGCCCAAGACCGGCCATGGGGAGGTGAACCCGACCCAAACCAATGGATTGACCAATTTCAAGCCAAAGTGGCCTCTCCCCCATTCCATTTTAATCCAAACACTTTACACATGTCCAAGCCCGATTGACTTCACCATTGCCAAGCCACGACCTCCACAGTCGAAGATGGTGACCCATGCTGCTACGGCCAGCCGCCTGGATCGCTAGGAAAACACCACACCCGAGAGCTCGCATGTGAGCCAACTTTGAAATTCCACCTTGCTTGAGCTGGCCCATGCCCGATGGCCACCATGGCTGTTCTTCCCATGACCGGAGCAGGCTGATCCCGACCCTTGGCCATCCACAGGAGGCTCTCCAGGCCACCTCTATTTAAACCCGACCCCCTCGCGGCCATGAGAGGAGAGTTGCACAAACCTTGCCGAAACTGCGCCAAAATTGTTCCAAACCCTTCTCCACCCTTAGAGCAGTTGATCCCCAGTATCAATTTACCATAATCCCCACTGACAAAATCCAATTTCCCAACTGAAATTCCACCCAAAACCAGGACACTTCTCCACAGTGAGCCAATTCCCAAATTGATTGGTTCTACACCTTCACCAGACCAAGGGAAGGTGTCCACCGGCAAAAGCCTCTTCTCCGGACCACCCGGTTGCTCCGGCCTCCAAGCTTTGTGATCGGGCTTGGTCGAAATCACATCTAGACAATTCACCGGACCGGAGACTTCATGCGGAGCTTGCTCGGGATCCGATCGAAGGTGCGACAACTCTCGGATCGAAGCCACACTTCTCCGAGCAAAGGTATGAGCTAATTCTTCATCCCGAGCTTCCGGAGATTCTCCATTTCAAATGCCTTAGTTTCGATGCATGATAGTCGTATAGATGTGTTCGTCTCTTGAGACGAATCCATAGAAGCATAAGAACATGAAAATCCATTGAGTATCGAGTGAGATCTTAGGGATTTAGTGTGGACGGCTCTCGGGTGAGGACGCTCGGGGACGATGAACGGATGCCGTCCATTCGATACACGCGCGGACGAACGGCTCGGATGACGTCGGACCGGGAGATGGTACGAGAACCGCGGGGCCGGGCTGGCGACTCGGGTGGCGGCGTCGAATGGGAGCGCGACACGCGGCGTTTCGGAGATGCCGAGGATGAGTTGGCGCCGCGTGGATAAATAGAAAATTAGGGTATTTTTGATTTATTTAATTCCCTAAACTTCAAAAATTCATAACTCTGTGTAAAAAAATCAGAAAAATAAAATAAAAATACCCTCTTGCTCAGTGAACAGAGGAGAATAATGTGGAAAAGAAATCATTTATTTTCATCAAGTATTTTATTTTTAATAATTTATTTACTCTCTGCATACTTTTAATTCTCCATGCATGTATACATTTCACCATGGCATGAGACCATAGGGCTTTTGAAGCCTGCTGAATTTGGGAACATTCCCTGAATTTTCCAAAGTCGGAGGCCATCCTATGAAAAGTTATTGATTTTTCAAATTCATGTTGCTTTTTTGAGTATTTTAATTCCAATAAATAGCATGTTGTGAAATAAATTCTAGGAAAATTTGGTGATGTTCCTTATGACCGAGAGAACCTTAGGAAAAATAGGTTTTGAGTTAGTTCATTTAAAACAACCACTAATTGGCTTAAACACCCAAAATAGGTCTCTAATTAATTAGAGTTAACCATGCATCAAATTGACTTGAAATAAATTCTCCACTGACCTTTAGGATCAGAGGAATCCACCATAAAAGTTTGAGGTCGATTGGACTTGGTTAGCCCACTAATTGGGTTGATTAAGCCACATAGCCATTTTAAACTTTAAAAATTCATAACTTTTAAAATACCTTTCAAAAATTCACCAAATTGGTTTTGGAGCCTCTCTGATATCAGGGGAACCTAAGAAAATTAAAATTTCAATTTTCTAAAAAAGTTGATTTTTAATAATATTTTAATATTTTTAATAATTAAAAAATAATGAAAATCTCAAAAATAATAAAATTCACCAAAATGTCACATTTTGAATTTTAATCACATAGGAACAAATCCCACATTTTTCTTAGGTCTATTTAGTGAGATATTAAATTTTAAAGCTTTAAGGTAATTTTAAAATTAAAAAAAAATGTATTTTCTAGCATTTTCACTAAAATAATTATAATAAATCATAGAAAAATCCGAAAATTACAAAATTTGCTTCTCTGGTTTCCTTGATATCAGAGAGATTTTTGAAAAATATAAAATTCATTTTTCAACATTTATTTTATTTTTAAATTAATTAACACTCCAAAACTTAAAATAATTATAATAAAAATAATATAATTCAAAAAATCACCAAAATTGGTCCAAGTCATCCACTGATCATTAGGAATGTCCCCTAATTTTCTTAAGGACAGAAACTTTCCCTTGGTCATGTTATTAAATTTTCCTTGAAAATCTCTATTTTCTACCAAAAATAATTATATAAATAAATTAAATACAGAAAAATCACATTTTCTCCTCTCATGTCTTTATTGACATATGAGTGAAGTCACATAAAAATTTCTAGTTCATTTGAGTTCAATTTAGTGAGTTATGAAACTATTAAGCTTAAAGGGTAAAGTGGTAATTAAATTTTTTAATCCTTAATTAAAACTTTAGGTTTAATAAAAAAATTAACAAGTAAAATATTTGATCCTAATCTGATTTGGATGATTGAAATTTAAATAATTAAAGCGTAGAAACCCATTAAGCAATTTTAAAATGATTGAACTTTAATTAAGAAACGGATTAAATTTGGAATAATAATAAAATTGGAATTATTAAAATAGGGATATTATTAGGAAGAGATTTATTCTTTAATTTAAAAATCCCTAAATTAATTATCTCATTAATATTCAATTCTTAATTAAAATGATAACTCAAATTTAAAATATTAAAAGACTTAATCATTAAAATAAAATTAAATTATTAAACTCTTTTAAAAAATTTTCAATTAAAATTAAAAATAAAATTAAATTAAGATTAAATTAAATTAAATAAATTAAATTAAATTAAATTAAATTAAATTAAGATTAAAAAAAATTAAATTAAATTAAAGATTAAATTAAATTAAATTAAATCAAATTAAATTAAATTAGACAAACTAAATTAAATTAAATTAAATTAAAAATTAAATTAAATCAAATTAAATCAAATCAAATTAAATTAAATTAAATTAAATTAAATCAAATTAAATTAAAATTTAATCAAATCCAATTAATTAAACATCAAATCAAATTAAATTGAGCTATAATGAATTAAATTAAATTAAAATTAAAACTCAATTAAATTAAATTAAATTAAATTAAATTGAATTAAATAACATCACCTAAAACAGAAAGAAATTAAATATAAAGCAACTTGAACACTATTCCAAATTTAAACCCTTTAACTTAAATCAAATCATTTGAATACCAATTTACCCTTGAAAGTTTTAGTTATCATAACTCCTAAACGGAACATTAAATGAAATGTTACTTCACTTATAGGACATTCGAATATCCTAGTTCAGCTGAGTAAGATAATAACAAAACTTAACTAAACCTCGGACGATTAATTCATTTGTGTAATTGAATTCATTTGGACTTAAAACAATCCTAGAAATATTGAAAAGATGTTTAAGATTCTTCTTAAGCACTTCCTCGATATGATAGGATATTTATAAGAACAATTGAACTTAATTGTTCTTTGATGAAGAAAATCGTCTTGAAACAAAAACACAGAGAACCTAGACGTCATAGGAAATGACTAGCTATAGGATTAGGAATTTGGTAGAAAACCATAACCCTTCCCTTAGCTTTACCAGGAACTTGTTTAAATATTCTAATTGTGTTTTAAGTGCAGCTTGAGATGACGGGAAGACCCTCCAGGTACTCTTTTATTTTATTGCAATTTACTTTCTTGCAATTTACATTATTGCAATTTATTTAACTGCATTGCACTTACTTTTCTTGCATGATAAACAACTGTTGCATGAAAACTCTCACCTTTAGGATAGAACCTAAAACTGAAACCAAAACTAAGATAAAAGTCATTGCAAGATAAAATTCACCGCCACGACATTTCAAAATATAAAACAACTCGAAATTTAATCACAAATAGAACACAAAACTACGATTACAACTAAATTAAAACATCTCGTTGGATGATCGGGAATACCTCGGATGATGTAACCTACGTGTTGCTAACGGGATTTCCCACGGTCTAAATGAAAGTGTGGAACTCATTCGGTTGAGTTTAGCAAATTCATACGGACTAAGTGAATCCGATAAAAATAATGATGCCGGAAGGATGGAACCGTGGGATCTTAACCGGTGTCGTTATAATCAACTTTAAGATTTGTTTTAATTAAAACATAAGAAACACCTGGAAATTAAGATTTTCTCTAAACCAAAACACTTTTCTCATCCCCTGATTTATGATTTCTAAAACTAAACCTCTGCAACAACAAGGAGCTCGGAGCATGGTGGGCAGCACGGCCATCGTCATCAGCAAAACCTGAGTCTACTTCAGCAAAACTTTCCTAGAACTAAACAACGAAAACATAGGACTTCGAGGTAGTTTGCCTAATACAACATAAACCCTCAACCTTTGTTAGGCATTTGCATGATCAGGTCATGTAAATTAAGCCCTAACCGGTTTTAGGATTCCGAGGTAGTCGTCCGATACGACATAAACCCTCACATCTTCCGAAGCTATTTGTATGATTCTATCATATAAATATAAGTCCTAATTAATTAAAATTGGCAAAATCAAAACATTTAAATAAATAGTAGGACTTTCTTAAATCCGAAGCCAAACAATAGGATAGTCGGGAAATTACCGAAGTTCACTTCGAATACGTGATTTCTCCTACTTTTCTTTCTTTGGATTCACGAAAACAAGATGTTCCAAACTTGATCCATTCCCTATTGAAATTCCAAAATTTCAATCCCTTGAAAATCTTAAACTTTGAAATTCTTGAGAGCAGAATTATTGATTATTATCGAGAGTTTTCTTAGGTGATTCCCATCACTTAAGATGTAATTAACTATAGGGGCTTGCCCTTATAGGGAATTTTAAAGAACCCAGGTAATATAAACCCTGCTTAACTCCTTTATATTAAGAAGGGGAACTTGTCGGCTTATAAGATTGGTTCGCAGACCAAACGGATTTCACAAATCTTTTAGTTTATTTAATTGAGCCCCATTATCAAGCAGTGTGTCTATTCTTCGGGATAAATACACGGTTTGTGGTGCGGTGCTCGTTTATGTAAACTATTTGGGATGTGAGATCGGTTTGATTTCATATCTTAAAATTTTCAAACTTAAAATTATTTTCAAAATCAAATGCTACTTTCTAAATTATATATATATATATATATATATTTAAATCAAATTTAAAATCTAAAATTTGCGGATAATTTCTGTTAGGCGACCCCTTTTTTCAAAAATACAACATAACCTAAAAATAAGCCGTACATAATGATCCTCCAGCAGCAGCATCGATGATTGATCTAAGAGATCCTACTAATCCATTATAGAAAGTTTGAATAATAAACCAATCTGTAACGCATGATGTGGGCATTTCCTAAGAAGTTCTTTAAATCTCTCCCGAAGCTTCATATATTGATTCACCATCAAAGCGACTAAAAGAAGTTATATCATTTCTAAGCTTAGCAGTTTTAGATGGTGGAAAATATTTGGATAGAAATTTTTGTGATAACTCTCCCTAAGTTTTAATAGATCCAGGTGCTAACAAATTTAACCACATTTTAGCCTTATCCCTTAAAGAAAAAGAAAAAAGTCTAAGTCTAATAGCATCATTAGATACTCCTTCATATTTGAAAGTAGCACATAGTTCTAAAAAACTAGCAAGATGTAAATTAGGATCTTCAGTAGGTGAACCACTAAATTGATTGTTTTGTACTATTTGGATAATTGCAGGTTTAAGTTCAAATGAGTTAGCAGCTACATCAGGGTTTTGAATAGTTAAATGAATTTCATCTAATGTAGGGTTGACATAATCTCTTAATGGTCTCTGTTGATTGATATTTTCATTTTAAGGAATATTCTCCATTTGTGTTAAATTTATAATTTCTCTTTTTTGCTTTCTAATTCTTTTAATTATACGCTCTAATTCTGAATCATAAGGTATTAAATTTTCATCTCCAAATTTATGCATACAATTTTGTAAAATAAATTTTAAAATAGTCCGTTACTCTAGTAAATAATTTCTTTACTTCCCCGGCAACGACGCCAAAAACTTGACCCACTTTTTAATGTTTACAAAAATAGCAACGGCACCAAAAACTTGATCCTGCTTAATATATATTTAATTTTATGATGGAATGTATAATGTGGATTCTACGCAAGTATACGTACCGTATCAAGTAATACAGGGCTCTAGTGGAGTCGTGGTTATCAATCTCACATGTAAGTTTTAAAAGATTTGTAACAGCTAAATTTAAAAGGTTTTACTTACTAATATAGTATACAAAATTTAGAATAATTAACTAAAGCGATCTAAAGTAAACTAATGATTTAAATAAAGTTGATTTAAAGATTTTAGAAAAAGTATCATTCCCCTTGTTTTTAGAAACTTAAGTGAATGATGAATTCAAATAGATTTTTTTATTTTATTGTGACAAATAGGAGCATTCCTATTCTTTACCCTTTGGTCCAGGTACAAAGAACATTGACTAGTCCTATGCTTGATTACTAAATCTGCGGCTAGGCCGGGAGGATACTTGTCGCCACTTCGTAGCTCCCACGTTCCCCTCACTCGAGGGCTAACATCTACACTTCAGCTCTCAAACAATAGGACCAAATTGAATATTTTTGTCTGTCACACTAAAATGTCCAATTCTACGTTCGATAAATAATATTTCCCTATTTATTTGCACCCTCCTTCCAAGGCTTTTGACTTCCCTATATATTGGATGTAATCTTTACTATAGTTGATAATTCAACATATTTTAACAATTCAATTGGCCAGATTGAAAGTAAATTAAGTTTTAAGTAAAAGATTATCACAATTTATTTTAATATATTAGGCACTTCTATTCAATTTCATCAATTCACATAATTTCATAAACAAGGAGAAAGACTAAGAAAACTACTCAGAATGCATATGAATTAAACAAAGCATGGATTTCATTTAAAGGACAATAAACAAAGATACTTATCTCAATTTCCTCCCCAAGCAGACTCCTTGAAGATCCTTTGAATTTTCCTTCTAGTATAGCACACTTCTTAACTCACTACTTACACTTACTCACACTAAACTTCAACTTAAACTCAAAAGCACACTAATAGAATACTCTAAGACTCCTAAAATAGACACACTACATACTAAAATTTGTCCTCTATTTATAGAGGTAGAAAAAGGTCCAAGGGGTACTTAAGCACCTCTTCAAAAAGCATCCAGGTTCAATGTATCTGGCAATTTGAACGGTCTCCCCGTCGGCGAGAAACGACCTCGCCGTCAGCGGGGCTTCTAGAAGGTCTTCAAACGGCGCGATCTCGCTGTCGGTGGGCTCGGGCTCGCTGTCGGTGAGGTAGTTGCAAACCTTTAAGAGATTCTCTTTATAATCTCGCCGTCGGTGGACTCGATTTCGCCGTCGGCGACTTAGATCATTTTGCATGTATTTCTTCCTTTTTGATCCAAATTTGCTCTATTTTATGCTTTTTTCTTCCATCACTTATAAATCTTCATTCTTGCAATAAAATAAAGAAAATACATTTCTTTAAAGTGTTATTTCATAAAAAATAGGTATGAATTTCTTAACATATTTTTCTGTGATCAAATACCTATAAATCTTCATACCTGCAATAAAACATAGAAAATACCTTTCTTTAACGTGCAATTTCATATAAAATTGGTATGAATTTTTTAATACATTTTCCTGTGGTCAGTTGTTACCCCATTGCATTTAGGGTTCAATAATTTCACAGAACTAAAAATCATGCATTAGTGTCTCTCCACTCTGATTTGCCCTAAAATTTAAGGTTGGAGTGTGAAACTCCAAAATTAGTGTTATGTCCCTAGGGTTTATATCTCTATAACTTTCATATTTCAATTCCAATGGTCATGTTGCCCATGAGCTAACAAGACCTCAGAGTTAAAATTATGTTTTTTGACATTTATTTATTTTTTGTAATTATCGGAGCTCATAAATGTGAATTTTCAAAGATAATTAAGTTAGTTAGTTAGTCAAAACATATTTTTTATCCTTGGGAGAATTTTGGGATATTCCTAAGAATCAAAGGACTAAGTATAATGATTTACTTCATTTTTTGAAGTATATTTTAATTTCTGTACTTTTTTAATTGTTTGTGAGGAATAAATAAATAAAAATATATATTTATTCTCAAAAACCTAATTTTTTTTGTTTGACTTCTCTGACTTCAATGAAATCAACAATCTCAATTTTTTTATTTTTCTAATTTATATTTTATTTTTTGAATTTATTTGAGCTCAAAATAATGAATTTCCAAGAACAATTAATTTTGTCAATCAAAACATATTTTATGTCTTTAGAAAAATTTGGCGTGTTCCTAAGAATTAGAGGACCGGCTAGAATAATTTCCATATTTTTAAGTGTGTTTTAATTTCTGTGATTTTCTAATTGTTTGTGATGAATAAAAAAGAAAAAATACTTTTTTTTCTGAAAAATCCAATTTTTATTTTTCATTGACTTCTCTCGTTCTCAGTGAACTCAGAGAACTCAACTTTGTATTCTTATGATTTTTATTTCATTTATTAAGAATTATTTGACTAAAAATGAATGGAATTAATATAAAATTAGTGTTCTGACATTATAGATGTTCTCTGACTTTAGAAAAATTAGAGAACGTCTATAATAACATGTTTAATATACCCTCAAAATTTCAAGCTAAGATAAGCAACATTCAAATTTATATGATTTAATGATCTTCTAGTGATTTTATTAATTTAAAACAGAATAACAAACAAATGTCTTACAAAAGTGATCCATAATATTCTCCTTTGTTTACTGAGAACATGAGTATGCTTGTTTTGTTTTTATGAATTTTTTACACCAAGAAATGATTTTTCAAGGGTCAAATAAATTTCTAGAATTAATTAAATTAGAATAATCATGCTTAACAAAAAAACTGTCACACAAAAATATTAAGATCTCCACAGATTCATAATGAAATCAAACTTCGTTTGTTCATACACGATCATCTAAACAAGTGATCTATAAGAAATACCTATTTCTTTATGTCTTAATTCTTATTAATTTCTAAGGATATTATGCTTTAATAAAAGGTATTTTTTGTGTTTTTGGATGTAGGTGATGTAAAAAGGTCTAAAAAGGAAAAAGGAGCAAAAAGGGGCAAAAATGGAGCAAAATACAAAAAGTATATAAAAATATGGCCTGGCGCCTAAGCGCCAGACTCGATACAAAAACTGTCAAGTTTTTGACAATGTTTGATCAGTTATTTTGACTGAGTGAGCGGTTATTGGACATTCTAGAAGACTGGTAGTTTTTCCTTGATAATAGGACATGTGATACATTGCATTTGGACGCTCCAAAACAGTTTTAATCACGAAGAGGTGCGAAGAACTGGACGTGGTGTCCGGCGCCTAAGCGCCAGATTCCGGCGCCTAGGCGCCAGACCGACCTTCTAGAAGATTCATTGAATGTGGACATGTTTTGAAGAGGTGCCTCAAGGCAACCTTTAAAGCCTATAAATAGGGGTCCATTTCTTCAGAAAACGTGCCCCTCCCATTGTAACCTTTTCTCTTATCCACTTTAGGATCTCTCATCCTTAAAGAGAGAAATAGAGAGAGAAATTTAGGGCCACTTTTGTTTAGTTTAGTGAGTTTATTTTCAAGTTGTTGCATCTCGAGTTCATTACACTGTGGAGTCTGTAGGAATCAGAAGATCTGTAGAAGAAATATTTGAGATAAGTATTTTTATATTTGATTCAAAGTTTATTTATCATGTTTTGCTGTTTATTTTAAATGTGTTCTGAGTAGTTAGTTTACTTTCTTCCTTCAATTATGAAGAGATAGATAAGATAATATAAAGATTCGATGGATAATTGAAATTCAAAATATTTTCAAAACATTGTGATGACATTAATTCCTGATCTTACTTTATTTTTTAAATTGGTCATTTAAATTGTTAAAACATGTTGAAGAGTTTTAAGACGTTGAAGGAGAAGAACTCTTAACTTGTAAATGTCACATGAATCCTTGGGTAGTCGAAGGCCATGTGCGGGCTATTCAAGATGAAGTGCAAATAAATAGGAAGATAAATTTAAAGGGCGTAGAATTGATAAGTTTTTAGAGTGACAGACTAAATTCTTATAATTTGATTTATAGATTAGGAAAGGGTCACTAGTAGGGCCGACCATAGCCACCCTTGGACATCTAGAAGTGTGAGTCTAGATTAACCCATTCTACTAACAATACATCCGGACATGTTCTGTAAATTAGACAATGTTCTTTGCGCCTGGATCAAAGGGTAAAGAATAGGAATGTTTCTATTTGGCACAATATAATAAATCAAATTCTCCAACGAATATTAAATTATCTTAAAAATCTTAGGTTAATTGAAGGGAAGAAAGTTGTTTATTTTATAGTTTTCATAAATCATTTTCTTATTATTGTTTTCTTTATTTGCATCTAGTAAATTAATAGTAATATATAATTAAATTAAAAGATAAAAATATTTTTTTTTATTTAGAAAATTTATCACTATAATTCTTCCCCGTAGGATCGATACCGGGGTCTTTGTTTCAAAGCCCTATATTACTTCGAAAAGATACGTATACTTGCGTAGTACCCCTAGTGTGTAAAAATATTTTCTAAATTTATATCATATTGATTTTATACACTAGCCGCTATTTATAAATTGAGTCAAGTTTTTTGCCATCTTCTGGAAGCAAATATTACTGCATTATTGCGGGTCGGGTCAAGTTTTTGGCGCCGTTGTCGGGGAAGAAAGAAATAGAATAGTATAAATTTTCTTATAAATATAAATATATATTATAAAAAAAAAAGATATATATTTTATTCCTTGTTTTATGCAAAGATTTGGTTCTGAAGGATTAATACCTTTAGATTTTAAATTAGAAAGAACAATTAGAAAAATTAAAAAGGGAAAACAAATTCAAAAATTTCAAGAAATGGCTACTTTACAAAATCCAATTGAAATTAATGATCAAAATGTTTATAAACCATTAAGGGATTATGCTAACCATACAGTTGATGAACTTCATAGTAGTATTTAAATACCTACTGTAGATGCTAATTCTTTTGAATTTAAACCGTCTATTATTCAAATGGTGCAAAAAAATCAATTTGGTGGATCACCAAATGAGGATCCAAAATTACATCTTGTTAGTTTTTTAGAACTTTGTGCTACCTTTAAATATAACAATGTTTCTGATGATGCTATTAGACTTAGGCTCTTTCCTTTTTCTTTAAGAGATAAAGCAAAGATGTGGTTAAACTCATTAGCAACTGGTTCTATTAAAACATGGGCTGAAATGGCACAAAAATTCCTTGCTAAATATTTTCCTCCTTCTAAAACTGCTAAATTAAGAAATGATATTACTTCATTTAGTCAATTTGACGGGGAGACAATTTATGAAACTTGGGAAAGATTTAAAGAACTATTAAGAAAATGTCCTCATCATGCTTTACCTGATTGGTTGATTATTCAAACATTTTATAATGGATTAATTAGATCTTTAAAATCAATTATTGATGCTGCTGCTGGAGGTTCTTTAATGTCTAAATCATTTGAAGAAGCTTACACTTTAATTGAAGAAATGGCTAATAACAATTTTCAATGGCCTTCCGAAAGGTTTAATCTTAATAAGATAGCCAGTATTCACGATAATGAAGCCTTTTCTATCTTAGCTTCACAAGTTACGGTAATGCCTAAGAAATTAGATAATTTTGCAATTAATATTTCGCATAATAACTCTGCTAATGTTGAAGATTCTCAAACTATTGAAACTTTACAAGCTATTGCAAGTAAAAATAATCCTTATTCAAATTATTATAATTCTTGGTGGAAAACCATCCTAATTTTAACTGGAATAATTCACAACAACAATGGGGTAATAATCAATCTCATCTCACTGGAAATTGGAATAATCATGTTAATTCAAATTATAAACCTCCTGGATTTAATAATCAACAGAAAAATTTATCAATAGAAGAATTAATTTTAAAAATGAATAATCAGTTACAAAATCAAAATACTGCTATTCATAATATTAAAAATCAAATGGGGCAAATTGCTACTTTAATTAATAACGAATTCGTAGGAACACTTCCTAGTAATGTTGAAATTAATCCAAAGGAAACTAGAAAAGAACATGAACAAGTTAAAGCCATGCAACTTAGAAGTGGAAAGGAATTAAAAGAAAGAATGCGTAATGAAATTGAAAAAGAGATTGAGGTTGAAGAGATTGAAAAACCTAAAGAAACTCTCTCTCCTAGTCAAGATCGATCGTTATACTCGTTAATGTGGAAGTTGAAAAACCACCACCACCTTTTCCTCAAAGACTTAAACAGCAGAAATTAGATCATCAATTCTATAAGTTCTTTGAAATTTTTAAGAAACTTTCTATTAACATACTTTTTGCTGAAGCTTTGGAACAAATGCCAACTTATGTAAAATTTATGAAGGATATTTTAAGCAAAAAATGAAAATTTGAAGCTTTTGAAACTGTTGCATTATGTGAAGAATGCGAGTGCAATAATTCAAAAGAAATTATCCGAAAAGCTTAAGGATTCCGGAAGTTTCACTATACCTCGTGCTATTGGAGAAAAATTTTGTGGAAAAGCTTTATGTGATTTAGGAGCAAGTATTAATCTCATGCCATTTTCTATCTTTCGAAGATTGGATTTAGGAGATATTACTCCCACCACTCGTAACCCTTCGATTAGTTGTTAGATCTATCACTTATCCTAAAGGAGTTATATAGGATGTCCTTGTTAAAGTGGATAAATTTATCTTCCCTGTAGATTTCATCGTACTTGATATGGAAGAAGATAAAGAGATACCTATTAATTTAGAGAGACCTTTTCTAGCTACCGGACGAGCTATGATTGATGTGCAAAAAGGAGAACTACCATGAGAGTTAATGATCAAGAAATTAAATTCAATGTTCTTAAATCAAAGAAGTACCCTGATAAAGAGAAATGTTATTGAATGGATATAATTGATTATTTAATTGAAAAACATTATCAAGAAAAATGTAAAGTCATTTCTGAAGAAAAATTTGAATTTTTATATGATGAATATGAAGTAGTATAAGAAGAAGAGACTCATTTTATTATAGATAATTGGGAAACTTTAGACATAACTCAAAATGATATACTTTTATCCTTAATTAAAAAAGCCCCTGAACTGGAATTAAAAATATTACCTTCCCATTTAAAATATGCATTTCTTGGAAATTCGTTAACTTTACCTGTTATTATTTCTTCTGAACTGAGTAAAAATCAAGAAGAAAAACTACTAGGTGTGTTAAAGAATTATAAGAAAGCTTTTGGTTGGACTATTGCTGTTATAAGAGGAATAAGCCCTTCCATTTACATGCATAGAATCTTAATGGAAGAAAATTTTAAACCAACTATAGAATCGCAAAGAAGATTAAATCCTATCATGAAAGAGGTTGTTAAAAAAGAAATTATTAAATGGTTAGATGCTGGTATTATTTATCCTATTTCGGATAATCAATGGGTAAGTCCTATTCATTGTGTTCTGAAGAAAGGAGGTGTAACTGTCATTGTTAATGATAAAAATGAACCTATTCCTTCAAGACAAGTTACTGGATGGCGAATTTGTATTGATTGTAGGAATTAAATAAAGCCACTAGAAAGGATCATTTTCCTTTACCTTTCTTGGATCAAATGCTCGATAAATTAGCTGGACACTCATATTTCTGTTTTTTGGATGGATATTCTGGTTATCATCAATTACTTATTGCTCCTGAGGACCAAGAAAAGACAACATTTACAAGTCCTTATGGAACATTTGCTTTTAGAAGAATGTCTTTTGGTTTATGTAATGCACCTGCAACTTTTCAAAGATTTATGATGTCAATATTTTGTGATTTGATTGACAAAGGAATTGAAATATTCATGGATGATTTTAAAGTCTTTGGAACTTCTTTTGAATCTTGTTTGGAAAATATAGCCAAAGTTCTGAAAAGATGTGAAGAAACAAATTTAGTTCTTAACTGGAAAAAATATCAATTCATGGTCACAAAAGGCATTGTATTTGGTCACAAAGTATCACAAAAAGGGATGGAAGTAGACCAAGAAAAAGTGAAAATTATTGCTGAATTGCAACCACCTACTACTGTTACTGATGTGAGAAGTTTTCTAGGTCATGTTGGATTTTATAGAAGATACATAAATGATTTTTCTAAAATTGCTAAACCTCTTTGTCATTTATTAGAAAAAGATGCAAAATTTGAATTTAATAAAGAATGTACTAATGCTTTAAATATTCTAAAAGAAAAATTAATAACTGCTGTTGACCTCATTTTTGATGAGTTCTTCTCTTCTTCTTTTTAGTGCTCAGGATCTAGCCTTAGGCTTTTCCTTTGACTATCTTAGAGGACTAGAATTGGGATCCACCTTCTAGAATTTCAAACCACTTCTAAACTCCCTTCAAACTCCACAAACTTGATTGTAGACCCCTAATCACCTAGAGGGTTGAAATCAAATGTGGAAGTTTAAAGGATGAGTTCCTATAGGACTTTTCGGCCTTAGGATCGCCACAGGTGGCCTGGTGCGGTGAAGGGCTGACTTACACATACACTTACACATACACTACACTTTCACACACCTCCTAAAATCACACCCATACCCAACTTGACCTCCTGACTCATGTAGGTGATTCACATGGATGGTCCTTAACCCCTAAGCCCTTGGCTAAGAGGGTTAGGAACAACATAGTGAATGCCTCAAATGAGTCCCTTCATGGCTCATGTGGGCTTGATGTGGCTTCATGGCTCAACCAAAATGATTTCATTCCACTCAAATTTACCCAATCTTCAATTTTCCAAATTTTCAATTTTTGACCCCTCGGGACCCTACACCCGCCTAACCTACCCAAAGCCCTTGAAATTACCCAGATTTTTCAAAATCACCTAAATTACCCAAAATTCCCCAAAATCAATCCCAAACATTTCCACATCACTTAAATTGATCATCCATACCCAAAAATACCAAAAATTCCAAAAATACCTCCCAATAGCCTCCAAATACCCAAAATACCCCTCTTGACCCAAAAATTCAAAAATTCATAAAATTCCCAGAAAATTCAAAAAAATCCCAAATATTCTCAATTTCATTTTGTTCAACTACACCATAGGCCAATTTTGTCAATTTACCCTACTTTTGTCAAAACCCCCCAATTTGACCCATTTTAACCCAAAGTGAACCCAATGTCAAACCAAACCTATCCAATTGACCCAAATTCTAGTTCAATTCAATTTTAAACTTCAATTCAACATTCCCAACATTAATCTAGACCAAATCCAAGTTCAATCTGATTGAAATTTGGATCCAATTTCACTTTTGGCCTTAAAGCCCAAGGTGGACCCATGACCCAAACCTAACCCAAACTCACCCAATTCAACTCCAATTAACCCCAAATCTTTTCTAAATCTTCCTTAGCATCCCCACAAGCAAAACACTAACATGATTTGCCCAAAATTTAGACCCAAACCCCACTCAAATTCAACCCAAAGCTAAAAGGCCCAATTTTGACCTAAACCCAAACCTAACCCAAATGAGCCCAAACCCCAAAATCAAAGCCCAACCAAAGTCAAAACCTCTTTGAAACACTCCCATAAACATTTATCAACAATAATTTTACATCAATTTCAACCCTAGCCCAACATTGGCCCAACTTGGCCCACTTGGACATATATTGGCCCATTCACCAAAAGAACCCAAATTCAACCCAATTCAAACCCAAATCACCCCCAATTTGCTTCAAGTCACTCATGATACATCCATGAGCTAAACCCAACAATTATTTGGCCCAACCTCTTTACAAAATTTCATCCCAAAATCCATTTTAAAATTCAAAAGCCCACTTTCCTAAACCATCTTAAAAGCCCATCTAAAACCATTTCAAAAAGCCCAAAATCTACCCTAAAGCCCACATGACATCTCCACTTGCCATCCACTAAATAAAAGCCATTCCCTAAGTCCTAAATTCACCATCAAATTATTTCAAATCAAGTTTCATACAAATTTCCATCAAATTACCAAAAATTCCTAAAATCTATTTCCATGAAATTGACTCCACTTTTCCCAAGCCAAAGGTGAGCCATGCAAGCCATGGACAAGCCACATGAAGCCATGGAAGGCTTGACATGTGATCAAGCCATTAATGGCAAAAGGAGGGGCCCCTTTCCTAATCCTTCTTAAACCCTTTTTTACCTTAAGCATGTCACACACTAAACCATGCTTAGCCACCTCATCATGGATGGAGACCACACCATTCTCTCTTGGCTGACCCAAGTGACCCTTTTCAGCCCAAGACCAGGCCTTGGGTGGTGAACCTAGCCCAAAACCATGGGTTGACTCATTTGAACCCAAAATGGTCTTCCCTCCATTCCATTTCAATCCAAGCTCTTTACACATGGCATTTGCCAATTGCTTGCACCAAGTTCCGACCCCGACCCACCCGACCTTGAGGGTGACCCATGCTCGGCCGGCCGGCCACCGAGCCACCCGAAAACACCATGGCCGAGAGCTCACATGTGAGCCAACTTTGGAATTCTCCTTCGCTGAGCCGCCCCATCCCGGTGGCCATTGTAGCTGTTCTTCTCTTGCCAAGAGCAGTCGATCCCAAGCCCTAACTCTCCCGGGAGGCCCTCCACCCTCTCCTATTTAAACACCACCCCTCTCGGCCATGAGAGGTGCCTGAAACAAACCTTAAGGAAACTCGCCAAAATTGTTCCGGACTACTCCCCATACACGAAGCACTTGATCCCCACCGAAATCCCCCGCCATTTCTTCTCTGCGAGCTCGATTTCGGAGTTGAAATCCAAGCCCAAAACCAGGACACTTCTCCACGGTGAGCCAATCCCCAAATTGATTGGTTCTACACCTTCACCGGACCGAGGGAAGGTGTCCACCAAGCAAAAGCCCCATCTCCGAGCCACCTAGTTGCTCCGGCCTCCAAGCTTTGTGATCGAGCGTGGTCGAAATCCTACCTGAGCAATTCACCGGACCGGGAGACTTCATCCGGAGCTTGTTGGGATCCAATCGAAGGTGCAACAACCCTCGCATCAAAGCCACACTTCTCCGAGCAAAGGTATGGCCTCACTCTTCTTCCCGAGCTTCGAACATTCTCCATTTCTATTGCGTAAATTTCATCCCACATAAACCGTATGGATGTGTTCGTCTTCTCAAGACGAATCCATAGAGCATAAAAACATGAAAATCCATTGAGTATCGAGTGAGATCTTAGGGATTTAGTGTGGACGGCTCTCGGGTGAGGACGCTCGGGGACGATGAACGGATGTCGTCCATTCAATACACGCGCGGACGGACGGCTCAAATGGTGTCGAACCAGAAGACGGTACGAGAACCGCGGGGCCCGGGCTGCTGACTCAAGCGGCGGCGTCGAATGGGAGCGCGACGCGTGTGCGTTCGGAGATGCCGAGGATGACGCGGCGCCGCGTGGATAAATAAAAAATTAGGAGTATTTTCTATTTATTTAATTCCCTAAACTTCAAAAATTCATAACTTTGTGTAGGAAAATCATAAAAATAAAATAAAAATACCCTCTTGCTCGAGTGAACGGAGGAGAATAATGTGGAAAAGAAATTATTTAATTTCATCAAGTATTTTATTTTTAATAATTTATTTACTCTCTGCATATTTTTAATTCTCCATGCATGTATACAATTCACCATGGCATGAGACCATAGGGCTTTTGAAGCCTCCGAATTTGGGAACATTCCCTGAATTTTCCAAAGTCGAGGCCATCCCTATGAAAAGTTATTGATTTTTCAAATTCATGTTACTGTTTTGAGTATTTTAATTCCAATAAATAGCATGTTGTGAAATAAATTCTAGGAAAATTTGGTGATGTTCCTTATGACCAGAGGACCCTAGGAAAAATAGGTTTTGAGTTAGTTCATTTAAAACAACCCTAATTGGCTTAAACACCCAAAATGGATCACTAATTAATTAGAGCTAACCATACATCAAATTTACTTGAAATTAATTCTCCACTGACCTTTAGGATCAGAGGAACCCACCATAAAAATTTGAGGTCAATTGGACTTGGTTAGCCCTACTAAATGGGTTGATTAAGCCACTTAGTCATTTTAAACTTTAAAAATTCATAACTTTCAAAATATCTTTCAAAAATTCACCAAATTAGTTTTGGAGCCTCTCTGATATTAGGGGAATTTAAGAAAATTAAAATTTCAATTTTCTAAAAAAGTTGATTTTTAATATTATTTTAATATTTTTAATAATTAAAAAATAATAAAAATCACAAAAATAATAAAATTCACCAAAATGTCACATTTTGAATTTTAATCACTTAGGAACAAACCTCATATTTTTCTTAGGTCTATTTAGTGAGATATTAAATTTTAAAGCTCTAGGGTAATTTTAAAATTAAAAAAAAATGTATTTTCTAGCATTTTCACTAAAATAATTATAATAAATCATAAAAAAATCAGAAAATAGCAAAATTTGATTCTCTGATTTCCTTGATATCAGAGAGATTTTTGAAAAATATAAAATTCATTTTTTAACATTTATTTTATTTTTAAATTAATTAACCCTCCAAAACTTAAAATAATTATAATAAAAATAATATAATTCAAAAAATCACTAAAATTGGTCCAAGTGGTCCTCTGGTCATTAGGAATGTCCCCTAATTTTCTTAAGAATAGAAACTTTCCATTGGTCATGTTATTAAATTTTCCTTGGAAATCTCTATTTTCCACCAATAATAATTATATAAATAAATTAAATATAGAAAAATCACATTTTCTCCTCTCATGTCTTTATTGACATATGAGTGAAGTCACATAAAAATTATAAGTTCATTTGAGTTCAATTTAGTGAGTTATGAAATTATTAAGCTTAAAGGGTAAAGTGGTAATTAAAATTTTAATCCTTAATTAAAACTTTAGGTTTAATAAAAAAATTAATAAGTAAAATATTTGATCCTAATCTGATTTGGATGATTGAAATTTAAATAATTAAAGGGTAGAAATCCATTAAGCAATTTAAAATAATTAAACCTTAATTAAATAAATGATTAAATTTGGAAGAATAATAAAATTGGAATTATTAAAATAGGGATATTATTAGGAAGAGATTTATTCTTTAATTTAAAAAATCCCTAAATTAATTATCTCATTAATATTCAATTCTTAATCAAAATGATAACTCAAATTCAAAACATTAAAAGACTTAATCATTAAACTAAAGTTAAATTATTAAACTCTTTTAAAATTTCAATTAAAATTAAAAATAAAATTAAATTAAAAATTAAATTAAATTAAATTAAATTAAATTGAATTAAATTAAATTAAATTAAATTAAAATTAAAAGTTGAATTAAATTAAAGATTAAATTAAATTAAATTAAATAAACAAATTAAATTAAATAAACAAATTAAATTAAATTAAATTAATTAAATTAAATTAAATTAAATTAAATAAATAAAATCAAATTAAATTAAGTTAAATCAAATTAAAGATTAAATTAAATGAATAAATTAAATTAAAGTAAATTAAATTAAATTAAATTAAATTAAAATTAAATTAAATTAAGTAAATTGAATTGAATTAAATTAAATTAAAATTAAATTAAATTAAATTAAATCAAATTAAATTAAAATTAAAACAAATCAAACTAAATTAAGTTAAATCAAACCAAATTAAATTATATTAAATTAAATTAAATTAAATTAAATTAAGTTGAATTAAATATAACATCACCAAAGACATAAAGAATTTAAAATAAATCTAAAATAACTTGAACACTATTCCAAATTTAAACCCATTAATTGAAATTAAACTAAATCACAAACCATTTGAACACCAATTTACCCTCGAAAGCTTTAGTTATCATAACTCCTAAACCGAATATTAAATGAAATGTTACTTCACCCATAGGATATTCAAATGTCCTAGTTCAATCGAGCAAGATAACAAAACTTGAGATTCTTGGACGATTAATTCATTTGTATAATTAAATTTATTTGGATTTAAAACAATTCTAGCAATATTGAAAAGATGTTTAAGATTCTTCTTAAACACTTTCTCAATATAATAGGATGTTTATAAGAACAATTGAATTTAATTGTTCTTTGATGAAGAAAATCGTCTTCAAACCAAAACACAAGGAACCTAGACGTCATAGGAAATGACTAGCTATAGGATTAGGAACTTGGTAGAAAACCATAACCCTTACCTTAGCTTTACCTAGGAACTTGCTTAAATATTCTAATTGTGTTTTAAGTGCAGCTTGGGATGACGGGAAGACCCTCCGAGTACGCTTTTGTTTTATTGCAATTTATTTTCTTGCAATTTACATTATTGCAATTTATTTAAGCTACGTTGCACTTACTTTTCTTGCATGATAAATAACTCGTTGCATGAAAACCCACACCTTTAGGATAGTCCCTAAAACTCGAAACCAAAACTAAATTAAAAGCCATCGCAAGATAAAATTCACCGCCACAACATTTCAAAATATAAAACAACTCAAAATTTAATCACAAACGTAACACAAAACTACAATTACAACTAAATTAAAACGTCCCGTTGGATGATCGGGAATACCTCGGATGATGTAACCTACGTGTTGCTTAACGGGATTTCCCACGGTCTAAATGAAAGTGTGGAACTCATTTAGTTGAGTTTAGCAAATTCATCTGGACTAAGTGAATCCGATAAAAATAATGATGCCCGAAGGATGGAACCGTGGGATCTTAACCAGTGTCGTTATAATCAACTTTAAGATTTGTTTTAATTAAAACACAAATAAAACACAATTAGAAATTAAGATTTTCTCTAAACCAAAACACTTTTCTCATCCCCTGATTTATGACTTCTATAACTAAACCTCTGCAACAACAAGGAGCTCGGAGCATGGTGGGCAGCACGGCCATCGTCATCAGCAAAACCTGAGTCTACTTCAGCAAAACTTTCCTAGAATTAAATAACAAAGCCATAGGACTTCGAGGTAGTTTTCCTAGTGCAACATAAATCCTCAACTCTTCGTTAGGCATTTACTTTGTAAATTAAGCCCTAACCGGTCTTAGGATTCCGAGGTAGTCGTCTGATAAGACATAAGCCCTCACATCTTCAAGGCTATTTGTATGATTTTGTCATATAAATATAAGCCCTAATTAATTAAAATTGGCAAGATTGAAATACTAAATAAACATTAGGATTTTCCTAAATCCAAGCCAAACAATAGGATAGTCGGGAAATTACCGAAGTTCACTTCGAATCTGTGATTTCTCCTACTTTTCTTCCTTTGAATTCCCAAAACAAAATGTTCCAAATTCGATGCATTCCCTATTGAAATTCCAAAATTCAATCCTTTGAGAACTTAAACTTTGAAACCCTTGAGAGCGGAATTATTGATTATTATCGAGAGTTTTCTTAAGTGATTCCCGTCACCTAAGATGTAATTAACTATAGGGGCTTGCCCTTATAGGGAATTTTAAAGAACCTGAGTAATATAAACCCCGTTTAATGCTTTCATATTAAGCGGGGAATTTGTCGGCTTATAAAATTGGTTCGCGGACCAAACGGATGTCACAAATCTTCTAGTTTATTTAATCGAGCCCCACCATCGACGAGTGTGTCTATCCTTAGGGATAGATACACGGTTCGTGGTGCGGTGCTCGTTTATATAAACTATTTGGGATGTGAGATCGGTTTAATCTTATATCTTAAAACCTTCAAATTTAAAATTATTTTCAAAATCAAATACTACTTTTCAAAATTATTTATTTAAACTAAATTAAAAATTCGCCGACAACTTCTGTTAGGCGACCCCCTATTCAAAATAAAAACACACAACCTAAAAATATGCCGACAACTGCACCTATCATTGTTGCACCCAACTGGAATAAATCTTTTGAATTAATGTGTGATGCAAGTGATTTTGTAATTGGAGCTGTATTAGGACAAAAGTATGAGAAAATTTTCAAAGTTGTATATTATGCTAGTGAAACTCTCACTGAAACACAAAGAAATTACACTACCACTGAGAAAGAGCTTCTAGCTATAGTATATGCCTTTGATAAATTTAGACCTTATCTTCTTGGTACTAAATGCATAGTTCATACCGATCATTCTCGCTATTAAATATCTATTATCTAAGAAGGATTCTAAACTTAGACTTATAAGATGGGTTTTACTTCTACAAGAATTTGATTTTCAAATAGTAGATAGAAAAGGAACTGAAAACCAAATTACTGATCATTTGTCTAGAACTAAAAATGATATTATTTCAGAAGAAAATATAAATGAGAAATTCCCTGATGAATCTTTATATGTTATTCAAAGATGCAAAACACCTTGGTATGCTGATATTGTTAATTATTTAGTTAGCAATATTTTGCCTTATGACTTGGATAATAAATTTATTAAGAAATTTAAATATGATGCTAAATCTTATATTTGGGAAGAACCTCATTTATTTAAAATTGGTAAAGATTCTATGATTCGAAGATGTGTACCTTATGAGGAAACTTTTGTTATTATTCAAAAATGTCATGATTCTAATTTTGGAGGACACTTGGCATAAATAAAACTACATTTAAAATTTTAAATTTTGGATTTTATTGGCCTACCTTATTTAAGGATGTGAGACAATTTGTGAAAACATGTGATCGATGTCAAAAGATGGGAAATATATCTAGGAAGGATGAAATGCCTTTAAACTATATATTGGAAGTTGAAATTTTTGATATATGGGGTTTAGACTTTATGGGACCATTTGTTCCATCATCTGGAAAAATTTATATTTTATTAGCAGTTGATTATGTTTCAAAGTGTTTCTAAATTTTTAAAGAAAATGATATTTTCAAGATTTGGAATGCCTAAGGTAATTATCACTGATGGTGGAAGTCATTTCAAGAATATAAGAATTCAATCATTACTACAAAAATTTGGAATCAAACATAGAATTGCAATCGCTTATCACCCACAAACTAGTGGAATGGTGAAGTATCAAACAGAGAAATTAAAAGAATTTTAGAGAAGACTCGTTAATCCTAAAAGAACTGATTGGGTTGATAGACTTGATTCTGCATTATGGGCTTATAGAACAGCTTATAAGACACCAATCGGAATGTCACCTTACCGGTTAATTTATGGTAAACATTGCCACTTACCTGTAGAACTTGAACATAAAGCTTATTGGGCGATAAAGAAGTTTAATTTTAATTTGAATAAAGTACGAGAAAAACGATTATTGCAACTAAATGAGATGGAAGAAATACGAAACTAATCGTATGAAAATGCGAGAATTTATAAACAGAAAATGAAGATGTTGCATGATAAGAAAATTTCAGGAAAAATTTTTGAGCCTGGACAAAAAGTATTACTATTTAATTCTCGTTTAAGACTTTTTCCTGGAAAATTATTATCTAAATGGATTGGAACCTATTTAGTTGAGAAAGTATACCATTATGGAGCTGTGGATATTAAAGATCCCAAAACAGGAAAAATTTTTAAAGTAAATGGAGTAAGATTGAAGCCTTATTTATGAGATATTAAAAAGATTTATAAAGAGGCTTGTGAATTGAGTCAACCTGATTAAAGATTTACTTAAGTCGGGCTGACGACGTTAAACCAAGCGCTTTGTGGGAGGAAACCCATAATTATCTTTGTTTATGAGTGTTTTTTTTTTATGTAAGGTTATGCCTCGATCTTGATTAATTTTATATTACTTTAGAAAAATTTGATGCTCATAAATCTTTGATGACTTAAGCTGAAAATTATTTTGAAGTATGTAAGATTTAAAAATAGGATCACTCTATTCTGAATATGAGTAAAAGGAGATCAAGTTAACCTTCATTATGATTGTTTATAATGTGAGTTATTGAGTCTAAATTACTTTTACCAGTATAATTTACCTATCTTGGAGAACAAAATTTTGAAATTTGACGATTAGGCGAAACGGAGTTGAACATAGTTTCGGCGCCTAGGCGCCAGAATTCGGCGCCTAAGCGCCAGAATCAACTATGTATCAAATGGTCCGGCGCCTAGGCGCCAGATTCGGCGCCTAAGCGCCACTATTACTGGGTCGTGTAAAAACCTAAATTTTTTAGTTTTTCACTCGATTTTCCCCTTTAAATCAACCTATCTTCTTCCCTAACCATCAAGCAATCAAAATTACGTCCCTTGCACTTCATTCTTGAGAGATTTGAAAATTTTTTGAAGAAATAGAAGGAAGAAATCATGGAGAAGAAGCTAGGGACAAGGTCTCAAAAGATCCTCAACCCTACTTCAATGGTTTCATCGCTGTAAGTTTAGATAAAATTTCTAGTCGTTTGGATAAGTTTGAAGCGGAGTTTAAAAGCATTGGAGATCGCCTTCATAAGATGTTTCATCAAGTTGAACATCTAGAATGGCAAATGAAACTTCAATTTGATCATTTTGGGCTTATCAATATGCTCAAGTTGAAATGTATGCGAATAACAAGTAGATTGACGAAAAGACGGCTACGGATTTCCCGAGAGCGTTAGTGTTCTTTCCAAGTGGAATACACAATTTCCCTTGTGAAGATTAGAATATTCTGGTAATGAGATAGTTATTATGGTTTATTGAGTCATTGAATCGATTTAGAGAATTGTTTGTGTTTGTTTGTGTATTTGCTTTCATGTTCAATGTGTGTTGTTTTTGCTTAGAAATTATTGTGTTTGAGTGTGTATTAGGAACTTGAATCAAATATAATACTTATCTGGAATGTATTGAGTCAACATTGAAGGTTATAAATGGAATTTAGTGAGTTTGATTGAAACCTTATGTTTGATTGGTGGATTTAATATTTAATTTTTATAAATTTTTGAAAAATATTGTGGAAGTTAGAAACTTAAGCCCTACTCTGATATGAGTAATTAGAAGTTGAATTTATGAATTTTGGTGGAAAATTAAATTTAAAAATAATTTTTTTTGAAAGGCGAGTCTGGCGCCTAGGCGCCAGAATTCGGCGCCTAAGCGCCAGTTCGGCCTGTACTCGAAAATTTACTTAAATAACCCCCAAAAGCCATTTTTGACGCCTAAGCTTCATCCTCTTCCCCATTTTCACGAAAATACATCCTTTAGATCCATTTTGAGGACAAAACGTCAAGGATTTGAGCGCGAAACCACTCGATTTCTTCGTCTCAAGGTCAGATCTACACTTTAAACCATTTATTTTAGATTTTCACGATAGATTTCCCTAAGTTTTGCTAAGAACCGAAAATTTAAAAAACAAATTTGATTTTTATGATTTCTTTGGATTTCTAAACTTATTTTAAGTTTTATAAACTTAAAAAGAGTTTAAATCTTTGATTCCTAAATTTGTTCTTGTTTTCTTTCACGTTTAGATGGCTCCAAAATCTAAACGCGGGAAGGCACGAGATAACTTTGATAGCGAGTAAATTTTCTATCTGCAGGTCGCGCATTTTCACTTCCATGAATTTGCGACGTCCAGAAAATTCATTTCTGAACAAAGTTTCCATCATCCTGGAGAAATGATCGAAAACACTATTGTTGCACACAATTGGCAACAATTTTGTTATTTTACTATTGTTGCTGTTATCCCGATTGTTTGAGAATTTTATGCAAATTTTCTGGATGCCGAAGATTATGAAGTCTTTGTCAGAGGAATTGGAGTAGGATTTAGTCCAGAAACAATCAACATATTTTATGGCCTGCCACCGACTATTGAGTGCTATTATTCTGGATTTTCACCATCTGAGGAAGATTTGGATATGATCATTGCTTATCTGACTAACAGTACTGGATCTTGGAAGATCAGGAACGGAAAAAGGGTAAACTTTAAATCCTCTGAATTAAATGGTATTTCTAAAGCATGACACTATTTTATTTCTGCAAGATTGTTACCTTCCAACCACCTGAGTGAAGTGACTAGAGATTGAGCGATCTTAAACTACTGCATTCAGGAGAGGAAGCCTATTAATGTGGGGAGTATTATTTATGATTCTGTGGATTCTATGCGAGGTCCAGCACTTCTGTTGGATTGGGATTCCCATCTCTAATCTATTCATTATGTGTTAGTAATGGAGTCACTGCTGATATTTCTGAGGAGAAGTTAAAGTCTACCAAGCCAATTGGGCAGGAGAGTGTTAGTATCTATGATCGTCTTAGAGGGAAGAGATCGACCGCTCCTTCTACTTCTGCACATACTTCAGGTAGACCTTCTACTTCTCGACCCTCTACTTCTACTGAGCCACCCTCAGATTTTTGGGAATCAATGCATGATCAGTTTTTAGAGCAGCAGCAGGAGTTATTTCAAACTCACTGCAGGATTGATATTATTGATAGGAAACTAGATCATTTATCTGATTATACCTAGAGGAAGAGTAGTTATGATGCTGAGTATGATGAAGCCCTAGTCAGATTTCTGAAGGGTGAACATGATGTTAGTTTTCCTGCTTTTTATAGATTCACACCATTTATTGATCTAAGGACGTAGAATTTTCCTTTGGTGATGATGATGATGATGAGGCTACAGCTAGTGACTAGTAGTTATAGATCTTTATGTTGAACTACTCTGTTAATTTGTTTTGTTTGTTTTGTTTGTTTAGTTTTGTGTTTGATGTATGTTGATTGATTAGTGTTAAGATTCTGTTGTTAAAATATTCTTAGTATATTGTGTTGAGACTGAAGTTAGAATTAATTTATATGTTGTTTTAGTCTACTGTTTAGTAATTAGTAATTTTGCTCTATTTTAATTCTGTTTCATATTTAGTATCATAATAAAATTAGCCTGCTTACGTTTTTTACATGCTTAAATTTTATCTTAATTATTCATAAAAGCATGATAGAAGTTAATTTTTCATTTTTAAGATTGTTTTTACATACTTATTAAAAATTCTTATGATTTTCTTTCGCTCATACTTTCAAATTATCATAGTATACCAAAACTTAAGTTTGGGGGAAGGGAAAATCCATTCAAAATTAAATTTTATTTGTCCTTAAAGAGTTAATATTTTCATTAAAATAAAAACTTTTTAACATAACTTAAGGAATGAAGAATTTATTTGAGATCACTTTTATTTTTGAAATTATAAACAATTTAGTGAAAATTTAACCAAAATTTTGCTAACTTTGATTGATTTTAAGAATAGAATTATTTAACTTAAAGAAGAACAAGATAAAGAATTTTTCTATTCATGATAGAAATAATAGAATTTTAGAAATATTAAGTAATCAAAAATTATCACTTGAAAAAGAAAAGATTGGAAATCTTTTTGAATTCTTATTTATGTTATAATAATTAAGTAGAAATGTATAAGTTTTGAAAATATAAGTTAAGGATAGTGAAGTTCAAAACCATTAACAGGCTATCCAGATATAGTAATCATCTCTATAAAAAAAAAAGAGAAAAAGAGAAGAGAGGAGAAGCTTGAGGAAATGCCTAATAAAAAATTGGCTTCACTTGAATTATCTTATAGGAAGAAAACTAGTTGCATACTTTACTTAATTTCTATACATAAATATTTATTTAGAAAAGATTTTTCAAGAAGATCTTTTTCTTGTAAATAATCTATGAAAGCTTAATATAATAGACTTCTATTATTTTCAAAACGGATGGAAAGTTTGATATCTTATGATTTGGTAGTTAAATATTCTTTAAATTCTTAAAATTAAACCTAGTTAGTGAAATTGGGTTAATAATTTACTAAAGACTTTATAAAATAAAAAATTATAAGGAATCTTAAATATTTATCTTTTATTCCAAAGGTTATATATTTTATATAGTAGAAAGAGTTACTTGAGGACAAGTAACATTTATGTTTGGGGGATTTTGATCTATAAAAAAATACCTATTTCTTTATGTCTTAATTCTTATTAATTTCTAAGGATATTATGCTTTAATGAAAGGTATTTTTTGTGTTTTTGGATGTAGGTGATGTAAAAAGGTCTAAAAAGGAAAAAGGAGCAAAAAGGAGAAAAAATGAAGCAAAATATAAAAAGTATATAAAAATATGGCTTGGCGCCTAAACGCCAGACTCGATACAAAAACTGTCAAGTTTTTGACAACGTTTGATCAGTTATTTTGATGAAGAGAGGGGTTATTGGACATTCTAGAAGACTGGCAGTTGTTCCTTGATAATAGGACATGTGATACATTGCATTTGGACGCTCCAAAACAGTTTTAATCTCGAAGAGGTGCAAGCCAAAGTGAAGAGGTGCTAAGAACTGGACGCGGTGTCCGGCGCCTAGGCGCCAGACCGACCTTCTAGAAGATTCATTGAATGTGGACATGTTTTGAAGAGGTGCCTCAAGGCAACCCCTGAAGCCTATAAATAGGGGTCCATTTCTTCAGAAAATGTGCCCCTCCCATTGTAACCCTTTCTCTTATCCACTTTAGGATCTCTCATCCTTAGAGAGAGAAATAGAGAGAGAAATTTATGGCCACTTTTGTTTAGTTTAGTGAGTTTATTTTCAAGTTGTTTCATCTGGAGTTCATTACACTGTGGAGTCAGTAGGAATCAGAAGATCTGTATAAGAAATATTTGAGATAAGTATTTTTATATTATTTTTATATTTGATTCAAAGTTTATTTATCATGTTTTGTTGTTTATTTTCAATGTGTTCTGAGTAGTTAGTTTACTTTCTTCCCTCAATTATGAAGAGATATATAAGATAATATAAAGATTCGATGGAGAATTGAAATTCAAAATATTTTCAAAACATTGTGATGACATTAATACCTGATCTTACTTTACTTTTTAAATTGGCCATTTAAATTGTTAAAACTTGTTGAAGAGTTTTGAGACCTTGAAGGAGAAGAACTCTTAACTTGTAAATGTTACATGAATCCTTGGGTAGTCGAAGGCCATGTGCGGGCTATTCAAGGTGAAGTGCAAATAAATAGGAAGATAAGATTTAAAGGGCGTAGAATTGATAAGTTTTTAGAGTGACAGAATAAATTCTTATAATTTGATTTATATATTAGGAAAGGGTCACTAGTAGGGCCGACCATAGCCACCCTTGGACATCTAGAAGTGTGAGCCTAAATTAACCCATTATACTAACAATACATCCGAACCTATTCTGTAAATTAGTCAATGTTCTTTGCGTCTGGATCAAAGGGTAAAGAATAGAAATGCTTCTATTTGGCACAATACAATAAATCAAATTCTCCAACAAATATTAAATTATCTTAAAAATCTTAGGTTAATTGATAGGAAGAAAGTTGTTTATTTTATAGTTTTCAAAAATCATTTTCTTATTATTATTTTCTTTATTTGCATCTAGTAAATTAATAGTAATTTATAATTAAATTAAAAGATAAAAATATTATTTTTTATTTAGAAAATTTATCACTATAATTCTTCTCTGTGGGATCGATACTGGGGTCTTTGTTTCAAAGCCCTATATTACTTGAAACGATACGTATACTTGTGTAGTACCCCTAGTGTGTAAAAATATTTTCTAAATTTATATCATATTGATTTTATACACTAGCCGCTACTTATAAATTGAGTCAAGTTTTTTGCCATCTTTTGGAAGCGAATATTACTGCATTATTGCGGGTCGGGTCAACAAGTTGCTCTTATTTTATTATTTTTTTTAACAAAAGGGTGATTCTATTACTCCAAAAAGTGAGTTTACAATTCTAAGATAGGGAGAATTCAAAAGGCCCCCATTAAGAAGAAAGGTGAAGGGGGGGAGGAAAAGAAGAGACAACCATTTCTCCAGTACAAGAGCCTAGTCTAGAAAGCCTGTGTGTTAGCCTGTTACCCTCCCTGTAAATAAAAGAAAATTGGCGATGGATGAGAGGTCTGAGGAGGTTGATCTTCTAGATCCAAATGGAGTGATGCCAACGATGGAGACCCTGCACAGACAACAACTGGATCAAGTAAGTGGAGTCTACCTAAATGAGCAAGTGTTTCCAATGTGTCATGATAACAAGCTTGATGGCCCAATAAACAACAATAATTTCAGCTTCAAGTGCATCCACAACAACCACAAGTTGCTCTTATCTATACGACTATTTGGACATGAAAATGTTTTTTCATTTGAAAAAGTAAAAGAAAACGAGATGATAAAGTGGTCATGCCATGTTCATTCATTTCGCTGAATGTAAATGAAAACACTGCAATAAGAGGAGTTCTAGAATTATACTTGATCCTATAAGTTTTGATCTAGATTGGGTGATTTTAGAAGCTTTTGGATGGCTTGGATTTGCGTTAGGCCTAGATGGATTCCGATGGAGGAAGACTCCTTTTTTTTCTCTGCCTCTATTTCTTGATCTTTTTATTCGTCTCTCTCTCTCTCCCTCTCCCTCTCTCTGTTTTTTTTAGTCTTCTATATTTTTATTGTTATGTATGTCTAAACACTCCAAAAAAATGTTACAAGACATTGGGGGGGCAAAATATCAATTCGTGACCTAGGCTAAATTAAAAGTCATAACACCTAATTAAACTCAATTAAGGAGAGATTAAGCGGTTTAATTTTGATTTCAAAATTTTCAATTAAGCACCCATTTTTGCGTGTCATTGGTGTTATTAAACGTGTTATTTTCATTGTATTTCAATGTTATTAAGACTTAACCGTAGGATAGGTGTTACTTGAGGTTGTTTTTTCGGTATATTCAAGTGTTATTACGATTCTGATGGCAATGATGTAATTCAAGGTTGTATTTTGGTTGGATTTTAGCACTATTGACCCAAAAATTGTTGCACAGGTTAAATCGAGTTATTTGGGTGATTAACTCACGGTGCGGTGTTATTCAGCAAGTTTGTTTTGTTTATTTTGTTGTTATTGGCGATGTTAGGTATTATTTGGTGCGCTGGCATGAGCGGCGGTGTTATTGAGGGTGTATTTTGATAGAACTTGGTATTATTGAGGGGTTTCATGGTTTTATTGAGCGGAACTTGGTAATATTGAGGGTTTTGTGGTGTTATTGAGTGGAACTTGTTAGTATTGAGTGGTCTTGTGGTGTTATTGGCCCGAATTAAACTTGATCCTAACATAGGCTCTTTACTGCTTCAATTTAACTTATGTAGACACAAAATGAGACAATTAATGGCTCAGTGCATGAGAACTTTTCTTTCTTTGATTTTAAGTTTTGTGCATCAATTTTCATGTAATTTTTTTGGTGCAGAACCATAGCAATATGTGTGACATTCCTAGCTAAAATCAATGTTCTGGATACACTCACACGGTCTGTTTCACAACTGGTGTCGTCTGGACAAGTTCATCGATGATTGAATCAATTTGTTTGAATTTAGTCTTGGTGTCGATTAATGAATAATGTGTGAATTATAGTGTATATGTGTGTAAATGTGTAAATTGTAGTATTTGTGAGTGTTCAAGTCACAAATGATTTCCCTAGGGCCTTTAAATCATATGGGAACTCATTTTTGGGCCCTCCACATGTTGGTCCATAGCCCTTGCAACTATGAGTTGAGTGTTTGGTGCTACTCATGTGAGGTTTTCACAAAATTGAGTCAAGAAGTGGTTAAGGTGGGTTCCATTACTAGTCCTTTAAGATAGTCAATCGGAAAGTCCTAAGGCTAAATCCTACACTCTAGGAGAAAGAAACCAAGACCTCACCAAAAATGAGGTTAAAACATGTCTAAAAGAGGGAGATTTGGATTTGAAGAAAGGCAACCCAACTGCACGTGGACAAGTGGTCAACAAGTTGGATCAAACATTGAGTGAATCATACATAATCAGGTGACAAGTCTCTCATGGGGCTTATAGGCTAAAGACATATGCCGGAAAGAAACACCCTCGTACATGGAGTAGTGATGACTTGAAGAAAAATTTCCCTTATAATTTTTTCTTATGTTTATGTAAAAAGTAGTGTTGTTATCAAATTGTACATTTTGATAGATGTAATGAAAATTAGAGTTAACTAATTTTGTTTGAATTATGTCCAGATCCTCTGACACTCAAGGAACTCGATTCTATCTCTTGAAGTCAATAGTCAATTTTTAACGCTTGGGAAGCTGGACATAATTGAATGATGTTTGACAGTCATTTTTAATGCTTGGGTAACTTGAATTAATTAAGAGATAAGTAGAAAGCCAATATAACAATGCAAAACACTCACCCACACAAACAACAAGTAAAGGAAGTTTTTAAAACAAAAAAAAACAACCATTTTTATTATCTCGATTGGAAGGTACAAAACATCAAACCAATAATAAACTACAAATCTTCTAAGACAAACAATCTTTAAATAGGGAGGAGAAAGCTTTGTTGGAACTAAAGCAATAAGATCCCGTCAAAACACTCTCATTTTCCTCGCTCTCTCCACATTCTCATATTTTCCTCATAAAGGACGAACATCGAAAACAGGAGAAAACAAGGATAAAGAGGATACTACCGCCAGAAGGCTTCCAGGTCCGACTCCTCCATTAGCACCAAGGTGTTGCATGAGAACCGTAGAGCTAGGTTTTGAGCACCTAGATGCCCAAGCTTTTCAATCAGATAGTGAGCACGGTGCTTAAACACTACAGTCTTGGTGCCTAGGTGTTGCAGTTCAAACAGTACTTTATGTATGACTTCGGGAGTTATTTTTCAGGTGTTGACGGTTTAGATGAGAAGTTTTGATGCTCTTTTGACAATGTCTAACGTTGTATAAATATATTCATCAAATATGCAGTCAGGTGAGGCTACAGAACCTTGCAATCCAGCAATTACAGAGATGTTTTTAAGAAGCAACGTCTGCAATGAGGAAGAAGCTTATGAAAGCTATCGTATCTATGCCCATCACGTAGGGTTCACTGTTCGGAAGGACCACACTAGCTACTGGCCTAACTCCAGGAAACTGAAGAGCAAAGATTATATATGAGGGAAAGCCGGCTACAAGAAAGAGCCTAACAACACGGAGAACGTTAAGTACAAAAAATCGGACACGAGGACCGGTTGTAAGGCCATGGTTCGATTTGCAGTTGACCTTGAGGGCAACTGAACAGTGGCAAAATTCATTGAAAATCACAACCATCTTTTGGTCGAAAATGGTGATAAACATCTTCTTCATTCGAGCGAAGGATAAGTGAGTTGAATGCGGATGTCTTAAGATCCATGACGAGTGTGGGAATCGAGCAACGGATGCATACAATTTCATTGCTTCGGAGGTTGGTGGTGTAGAGAATTTGGAATGCACCAAGACGGATGCACATAATTTCATTCAAAGAGAAAGAAGACGAGAAAATTGAGCGAGGAGATGTCAATGCACTAATACAATTGTTCATGGAAAGGCGAGTCGGTGATAGCAAGTTTGCTTGGGATTTCCAAACAGATGAGTCTAGAAGGCTAACAAACATTTTCTGGAGCGATGGATTGTCCAGGTTGGATTATGATTATTTTGGGGATGTGATAATCTTTGACACAAGCTACAGATTAAATAAATATAACTTATGATGCGCTCCATTTGTGGGGGTTAACCACCACTGGCAGAACGTACTATTTGGAGTTGGATTTCTGTCCGATGAGACCACTGATTCATTCATGTGGCTTTTCAAATCTTTTGCTCGAATAATGGGAGAGAAGCACCCAGTAACAATATTTACCGATCAGGATCAAGCAATGGCAAGAGCCATTGCAGAGTGCTTCCCTCAGACACGTCACAGATTATGTCAATGGCATATCCATAAAAAACTTCATTCAAAGGTGAATTGTGGAGTTCGTACTAAGAGCATATGTGGTCTTTTTATAAATGCATGAGTAAGTGTGACACCGAGGCGGATTTCGAAGAAACTTGGTCATTAATGATTGAAGTTGGGGAACTTCAGAATAATACGTGGTTGGATGAAATGTATCGTCACAGGCACAGATGGTCAACAACATTTAATAAGGATGTATTCGGTATGGGAATCTTATCGACACAGAGGAGTGAGTCAACCAATAATATATGTCATAATGTTACAAAACCAACTAGCTCTCTAACGGATTGTTTCATTGGACTTGAAACCATCATGAAATCTTGGCGTCGCAACGAGAAAGATGAAGATTTCAAATGCGGTCGATCCGTCACAAAGCCCACGATTAAAAGCAATCCCGTCTTGAGGCAAGCAACTGCATTCTATACAAGGAAGCTTTATTTAATGTTTGAAAAAGAGCTAATGAATGGATTATGTGGGCTTACGAGTGAATTATCTCGCGGATAGCGAGGGTAGATACATTGTAATGAGTTTGGATGAGGAGGGGACAATGCAGCCGTGGACTGTATTAGTTGACAGAGTTAGTGCTGAGGTTATATGTACTTGCAAAAAAATTTGAGATGATGGGACTGTTGTGCTCCCATGCTCTATTTGTGCTCAATGTTGTGAAAATAAAGGTGATTCAAAATAAGTATTTCTTATTGCGCTGGTCTAAAATTGCTAAAAGGGATATCTACAATAGGCATGGATGTAGAGATATGAGAAATTCGAATGTGAACAATGTTTCATCAAGTGCATTGTTATTCAAGTCCGAGTTCGAGAAATTTGCTTATCAACTCATAAATATGGCACAAGGACATGATGCAGCGGAGGAGTTGTTGTGGACGACATTTAAAAAACTATCTGTTGGCCTTGCTGACGTTCTAGCAGGGAGGAAATCTGAACCTACTACAACGACAAAGAAGAAAAGAATTCCAAAACTAGGACTTTCTGTCGACGACCCCGCAAAGATGCGGCCGAAAGGAGTCTCAACATCGAGATTGAAAGGATATTGGAAAAAAACTAAGAAATGCAAAAGTAAGAAGTCGTTGTTTCAATGATGCTTTCTTTCTAAGTATGTTGAGTTTTGTTCTCTTCTGGTAAATAATTTTCGGCTTTGCTTTCAGGAAAGGAACAACATGGGTCATCTAGCCGTGAAGCTGTTAATATATTCGAGGAAATGTTGATGGATTGTCTTACACGAGTGCGTTCAATTTATTCGATTCGAGTTGGTTCTTCGATAGGATTATGCAATTCATGTTTAACCGTTTTTGATATTGTATTGCGGGAATACTATGAAACGCAACCAGTCGGTACATACACTGAAATGCTAATGGATTCCACGAGTTAGTGATATGTTGTTTTGGTTTCTGTATGATATAGATGTATTTATTGTTGTTTAGGTCCCAGTTTGTTATAGATGTATTTATGTTTAACAAGTTCTTTAGTTTATTGTTTGTTGGAGAAATAATTCAGTCCTTGTTTTGATTAGTTTATGAATTGCTTTTGTAAGCTAGCAACTAATAATACCAGAATAATACAACTATAATTTTCTGATAAATAATACAAGGATAACCACAAATAACACGTAAGTAATACCTGTATAACACCCAGTAACACGTAAATAATACGCAAATATTACGCCAATAACACCGGAATAATACAACGATATTTTTCTGGTAAGTAATACCACGTAAACCCCGGATAACACGTAAAAAATACGTTAATAACACCAAAATAACAGAAACATGAATGTCTGATAAATAATATTAGGGTAACCCCAATATAAGTAATACGCCAAAAATAATACAACTATAATTTTCTGATAAATAATACAAGGATAACCACAAATAACACGTAAGTAATACCTGTATAACACCCAGTAACACGTACATAATACGCAAATATTACGCCAATAACACTGGAATAATACAACGATATTTTTCTAGTAAGTAATACCACGTCAACCCCGGATAACACGTAAAAATATGTTAATAACACTAAAATAACAGAAACATGAATGTCTGATAAATAATACTAGGGTAACCCCAATATAAGTAATACGCCAAAAATAATACAACTATAATTTTCTGATAAATAATACAAGGATAACCACAAATAACACGTAAGTAATACCTGTATAACACCCAATAACACGTAAATAATACGCAAATATTACGCCAATAACACCGGAATAATACAACGATATTTTTCTGGTAAGTAATACCACGTCAACCCCGGATAACACGTAAAAATACGTTAATAATACCAAAATAACAGAAACATGAATGTCTGATAAATAATACTAGGGTAACCCCAATATAAGTAATACGCCAAAAATAATACAACTATAATTTTTTGATAAATAATACAAGGATAACCACAAATAACACGTAAGTAATACCTGTATAACACCCAATAACACAAATAATACGCAAATATAACGCCAATAACACCGGAATAATACAACGATATTTTTCTGGTAAGTAATACCATGTCAACCCCGGATAACACGCAAAAAATACGTTAATAACACCAAAATAACAGAAACATGAATGTTTGATAAATAATACTAGGGTAACCCTGTACGGCTTATTTTTTAGGTTGAGTGTTTTATTTTGAAAAGGGGTCGCCTACAGAAGTTGTCAGCGAATTTTTAATTTAATTTAAATAAATAATTTGAAAAGTAGTATTTGATTTTGAAAATAATTTTTAATTTGAAAATTTTAAGATATGAAATCAAACTGATTTCACATTCCAAATAGTTCACATAAACGAGCACCGCACCACAAACCGTGTATCTATCCCGAAGAATAGACACACTGCTTGATAATGGGGCTCGATTAGATAAACTAGAAAGGTTTGTGACATCCGTTTGATCTGCAAACCAATTTTATAAACCGACAAATTCCCCTGCTTAATATGAAAGCATTAAACAGGGTTTATATTACTCAGGTTCTTTAAAATTCCCTATAAGGGCAAGCCACTATAGTTAATTACATCTTAAGTGATAGGAATCACCTAAGAAAACTCTCGATAATAATCGATAATCTCGCTCTCAAGAATTTCAAATTTTAAGTTTTTAAAGGATTGAATTTTGGAATTTCAACAGGGAATGGATCAAGTTTGGAACATTTTGTTTTGGGAATTCAAAGGAAGAAAGGTAGGAGAAATTAAGGATTCGAAGCAAACATCGGTAATTTCCCGACTATCCTATTGTTTGGCTTGAATTTAGGAAAGTCCTAATGTTATTTAATATTTTGATTTTGCCAATTTTAATTAATTAGGACTTATATTTGTATGATAAAATCATACAAATAGCCTTGAAGATGTGAGGGTTTATGTCGTACCAAACGACTACCTAGAAGTCCTAAGACCGGTTAGGGCTTAATTTACATGTCATGATCATGTAAATGCCTAACAAAAGGTTGAGGATTTATGTTGCACTAGGCAAACTACCTCGAAATCCTATGGCTTTGTTGTTTAATTCTATGAATGGTTTTGCTGATGTAGATTTTAGTTTTGCTGACGACGATGGCTGTGCTGCCCACCATGCTCCGAGCTCCTTGTTGTTGCAGAGGTTTAGTTATAGAAGTCATAAATCAGGAGATGAGAAAAGTGTTTTGGTTTAGAGAAGATCTTAATTTCCAAGTGTTTTTCATGTTTTATTTAAAACAAATCTTAAAGTTGATTATAACAACACCGGTTAAAATCCCACGGTTCCATCCTTCCGACATCGTTATTTTTATCGGATTCACTTAGTCTAGATGAATTTGCTAAACTCAACTAAATGAGTTCCACACTTTCATTTACGCCATGGGAAATCCCGTTAGCAACACGTAGGTTACATCATCCGAGGTATTCCCGATCATCCAACAAGACGTTTTAATTTAGTTGTAATTGTAGTTTTGTGTTCCGTTTGTGATTAAATTTTGAGTTGTTTTATATTTTGAAATGTTGTGGCGGTGAATTTTATCTTACAATGACTTTTAATTTAGTTTTGGTTTCGGTTTTAGGGACTCTCCTAAAGGTGTGGGTTTTCATGCAACGATTGTTTATCATGCAAGAAAAGTAAGTGCGATGCGATTAAATAAATTGCAATAAAATAAAAGCGTACCTGGAGGGTCTTCCCGTCATCCCAAGCTGCACTTAAAACACAATTTAGAATATTTAAGCAAATTCCTAGATAAAGCTAAGGGAAGGGTTATGGTTTTCTACCAAATTCCTAATCTTATAGCTAGTCATTTCCTATGACGTCTAGGTTCTTGTGTTTTGATTTGAGGACGATTTTCTTCATCAAAGAACAATTAAATTCAATTGTTCTTATAAACATCCTACCATATTGAGGAAGTGCTTAAGACAAGTCTTAAACATCTTTTCAATATTGCTAGAATTGTTTTAAGTCCAAATAAATTTAATTATACAAATGAATTAATCGTTCGAGAATTCAAGTTTTGTTATCTTGCTCAGTGAACTAGGACATTTGAATATCCTATAAGTGAAGTAACATTTCATTTAACGTTCTGTTTAGGAATTATGATAACCAAAGCTTTCGAGGGCAAAATGGTGTTCAAGTGGTTTATGATTTAATTTAATCTCAGTTAACGGGTTTAAATTTGGAATAGTGTTCAAGTTGCTTTATTTTTATTTTCTTCATGTCTTAGGTTATGTTATTTTTTAATTCAATTTAATTTAACTTTAATTTAATTTGATTTAGTTTAGTTTTAATTTTAATTTAATTTATTTAATTTAAATTAATTTTAATTTTAACTTGATTTTATTTTTTATTTTAATTTAATTTAATTTAATTTAATATGATTTAATTTAATTTAATTTAATTTAATTTAATTATTTTTTTAATTTAATTTTATTTAATTAATTTAATTTAATTTTAATTAAATTTAATTCAATTTAATTTAATTTGTTCAATTTAATTTAATTTAGTTTATTTGATTTAATTTTAATTTGTTTTAATTTAATTTAATTTAATTCAATTTAATTTAAATTTTAATTTAATTTTATTTTTAATTTAAATTTAATTAAAATTTTAAAAGGGTTTAATTTAAATAATTTAACTTTAATTTAATTTAATGATTAAGTCTTTTAACATTTTAAAACTTAAATTTGAATTATCATTTTAATTAGGAATTAAATATTATTGAGATTATTAATTTAGGGATTTTCAAATTAAAGAACAAATCTCTTCCTAATAATATCCCTATTCAATAATTCCAACTTCATTATTCTTCCAAATTTAATTAATTATTTAATTAAGGTTTATTTCATTTATTTTTAAATTATTTAATAGGTTTCTACCCTTTAATTATTTAAATTTCAATCATCCAAATCAGATTAAGATCAAATATTTTACTCTTTAATTTTATTAAGCCTAAAGTTTTAATTAAGGGTTAAAATTTTAATTACCATTTTGCCCTTCAAGCTTAATAATTTCATAACTCACTAAGTTGAGCTTAAATGAACTTAAAATTTTTATGTGACTTCACTCATATGCCAATAAAGACATGAGAGGAGAAAATATGATTTTTCTGTATTTAATTTATTTATGTAATTATTTTTGGTGGAAAATAGGGATTTCCAAGGAAAATTTAATAATATGACCAAGGGAAAGTTTCTGTCCTTAAGAAAATTATGGGACATTCCTAATGACCAGAGGACCACTTGGACCAATTTTGGTGATTTTTTGAATTATATTATTTTTATTATAATTATTTTGAGTTTTGGAGTATTAATTAATTTAAAAATAAAATAAAGATTGAAAAATAAATTTTATATTTTTCAAAAATCTCTCTGATATCAAGGAAATCAGAGAATCAATTTTTACAATTTTCGGATTTTTCTTTGATTTATTAGAATTATTTTAGTGGAAATGCTAAAAAATACATTTTTTTTAATTTTAAAATTACCTTAGGGCTTTAAAATTTAATATCTCATCAAATAGACCTAAGAAAAATATAGGGTTTGTTCCTAAGTGATTAAAATTCAAAATGTGACATTTTGGTGAATTTTATTATTTTTGTGATTTTTATTATTTTTTAATTATTAAAATATTAAAATAATACAAAAAATCAAGTTTTTTAGAAAATTGAAATTTTAATTTTCATAAATTCCCCTGATATCATAGAGGCTCCAAAACCAATTTGGTGAATTTTTGAAAAGCATTTTGAAAGTTATGAATTTTTAAAGTTCAAATTGACTAAATGGCTTAATCAACCCATTTAGTAGAGCTAACCAAGTCCAATTGACTTCAAATTTTTATGGTGGGTTCCTCTGATCGTAAAGGTCAGTGGAGAATTGATTTTAAGTCAATTTGATGCATGATTAGCTCTAATTAATTAGGGACCTATTTTGAGTGTTTAAGCCAATCAGGATTATTTCAAGTGGATTAATTCAAAACCTATTTTTCCTAGGGTCCTCTGGTCATAAGAGACATCACCAAATTTTTCTAGAATTTATTTCACAACATGCTAATTATTGGATTTAAAATACTCAAAACAAGTAACATGAATTTGAAAAATCAATAACTTCTCATAGGGATGGCCTCGACTTTGGAAAATTCGGGGAATGTTCCCAAATTCGGAGGCTTCAAAAGCCCTATGGTCTCATGCCATGGTGAATTTCCTATATGCATGGAGAATTAAAACAATGCAGAAGGGAAATAAATTATTAAAAATAAAATACTTAATGAAATTAAATGATTTCTTTTCCACATTATTCTCCTCTGTTCACTGAGCAAGAGGGTATTTTTATTTTATTTTTCTGATTTTTCTACACAAAGTTATGGATTTTTGAAGTTTAGGGAATTAAATAAATAAGAAAATACCCTAATTTTCTATTTATCCACGCGGCGCCGCGTCAACCTCGGCAGCTCCTAAACGCCACGTGGCGCTCTCTAATTCGACGCCGCCATCCGACTCAGCTTTCCAGGGGCCCGTTGTATCGTTTCGTCTCCTCATCCGGCGCGATCCTGGCCGTCCGTCCGCTCGTGTATTAAATGAACGGCATCCGTTCATCGTCCCCAAGCGTCCTCACCCGAGAGCCGTTCACACTAAATCCCTAATATCTCACTCAATACTTAACGGATTTTCGTGTTCTTGTGTTCTATGGATTCGTCTTCAAGAGACGAACACATCTATACGGTGATCATGCATTGAAATTAAAGCATTTGAAATGGAGAATCTCCAGAAGCTCGGGATGAAGAATTAGCTCATACATTTGCTCAGAGAAGTGTGGCTTCAATTTGAGGGTTGTGTCACCTTCGATTGGATCCCGACAAGCTCCGGATGAAGTCTCTTGGTCCGGTGAATCGCCTAGCTATGAAAGTGACCACGCTCGATCTCAAAGCTCGGAGGGCTGGAACAACCGGGTGGCCCTGGAGATGGGGCTTTCGGTGGGAAACTTCTCCTCTTGGTCCGAGTGAAGGTGTAGGACCGATCAATTTGAGGATTGGCTCACTGTGGCAAAGTGTCCTGGTTTTGGGTGAAATTTCAGTTGAGAAATTGGATTCTGTTGGTGGGGATTAGGGCAAATTGACACTGGGGATCAACTGCT
This sequence comes from Papilionanthe hookeriana x Papilionanthe teres, assembly GCA_022702705.1. Classification (NCBI taxonomy): domain Eukaryota; kingdom Viridiplantae; phylum Streptophyta; class Magnoliopsida; order Asparagales; family Orchidaceae; genus Papilionanthe; species Papilionanthe hookeriana x Papilionanthe teres. The sequence goes on along the minus strand of CM040432.1, from coordinate 8,694,299 downwards.
CTGAGTATGGAGTAGGGTTTGGAACAATTTTGGCAGAGTTTTGGCAAGGTTAGTGCAACTCTTCCCCATGGCCGTGAGGGGGTCGGGTTTAAATAGAGGTGGCCGGAGAGCCTCACAGGGATGGCCAAGGGTTGGGATCAGCTGCTCTGGGCATGGGAAGAACAGCCATGGTGGCCATTGGGCATGGGGCGGCTCGACGAAGGTGGAATTCCAAAGTTTGGCTCCTCCCAAGGTCTCGGCCATGGTGTTTTCCGGCGACCCGGGCGGCTGGCCGGCGGGCATGGGTCACCCTCGGGTCCAGGTGGGTCGGGACTGGAGGTTTGTGCGATCAATCGGCCATGGACATGTGTAAAGGGTTTGAATCAAAGTGGAATGGGAAAGGGCTAGTTTTGGGTCTAAATGGGTCAACCCTTGGTTTTGGGTTAGGTCCACCCTCCAAGGCCAATTTGGGCTGAAGGGAAAGTCACTTGGATCAGCTTGATTAGTGGGGTCAAGTCACAATCCAAGTACAATTAAGCTTAAGCAAGAGTTAGGGGAGACATGGGAGTGGCTAATCACTCTTAAGAGAATATGGAAAGGGCCTCCTCCTCTTGCCATCTTGGGTATGGTGAGGTGGAAAGTAGATTCCATGGCTCTCATGGCTCCCATGTGGCTCATGCATGGTTTCATGGCTCACCTTTGGCTTGGAAAAAGCTAAGTCAACTTTCATGAAAAAGGTTTTTAGGAATTTTGGTAATTTAGGAGTGATTTGATAGGATTTGGCACATGGCTTGATTTGGAATCATTTGATGGTTTATTTGAACTTAGGGATGATTTTAATTAAGGGTATGATGAGAAGAATTTGTCATATGGGCTTTAGCATGAAATTTGGGCTTTTAGGATGGTTTAAGAAAGTGGGCTTTTGGTTTAAAAATAAATTTATGGATGGGAATTTTGTGAAGGATTGGGCCAAAAAATGTTGGGTTTAGCTCATGGATGTGTCATGAGTGACTTGAAGCAAATTGGGAGTGATTTGGGTTTGAATTGGGTTGAATTTGGGCTTCTTTGGTGAATGGGCCAATATAGATCAAATTGGGCTAACTTGGGCCAATGTTGGGCTAGGGTTGAAATTGATGTAAAATAAATGTTGGGAAATGTTTATGGGAGTGTTTCAAAGAGGTTTTGGCTTTGGTTGGGTTTTGATTTTGGGGTTTGGGCTTATTTGGGTTAGGTTTGGGTTTAGGTCAAAATTGGGCCTTTTAGCTTTGGGTTGAATTTGAGTGGGGTTTGGGTCTAAATTTTGGGCAAATCATGTTAAGGTTTTGTTTGTAGGGATATTAAGGGAGGTTTGGAAAAGATTTGGGGTTAATTGGAGTTGAATTGGGTGAGTTTGGGTTAGGTTTGGGTCATGGGTCCAAATCGGGCTTTAAGGCCAAAAGTGAAATTGGATCCAAATGTCAATCAAATTGGACTTATATTTGGTCTAGATTGGTGTTGGGAATGTTGAATTGAAGTTTAGAATTGAATTGGACCAGAATTTGGGTCAATTGGGTAGGTTTGGTTTGACATTGGGTTCACTTAGGGTTAAAATGGGTCAAATTGGGGGTTTTAACAAAAGTAGGGTAAATTGACAAAATTGGCCTATGGTGTAGTTGAACAAAATGAAATTGGGAATATTTGGGATTTTTTGGAATTTTCTGGGAATTTTTTGAATTTTTGGATTTTTGGGTCAAGAGGGGTATTTTGGGTATTTGGAGGGTATTGGGAGGTATTTTTGGAATTTTTGATATTTTTGGCTATGAATGATCAATTTGAGTAATGTGGAAATGTTTGGGATTAGTTTTGAGGAATTTTAGGTGATTTGGGAATTTTGGAGGATTTCAAGGGTTTTGGGTAGGCTAGGCGGGTGTAGGGTCCCGGGGGTCAAAAATTGAAATTTTGGAAAATTGAAGATTGGGTGAATGTAAGTGGAATAAAATCATTTTGGTTGAGCCATGAAGCTATATCAAGCCCACATGAGCCATGAAGGGACTCATTTGAGGCATTCATTATGTTGTTCCTAACCCTCTTAGCCAAGGGCTTAGGGGTTAAGGATCATCCATGTGAATCACCTACATGAGTCAGGAGGTCAAGTTGGGTATGGGTGTGATTTTAGGAGGTGTGTGAAAGTGTAGTGCATAAGTGTAGTGTATGTGTAAGTCAGCCCCTCATTAGACCAGGCCACCCAGGGCAGTCCTAAGGCCAAAGAGTCCTATAGGAACTCATCCTTTAAACTTCCACATTTGATTTCAACCCTCTAGGTGATTAGGGGTCTATAGTCAAGTTTGTGGAGTTTGCAGGGAGTTAAGAAGTGGTTTGAACTTCTAAGTGGTGGGTCACAATTCTAATCCTCTAAGATAGTCAAAGGAAAAGCCTAAGGCTAGATCCTAAGTACTAAAAAGAAGAAGAGAAGACCTCATCAAAAATGAGGTCAACAAACCCCAATATAAGTAATACGCCAAAAATAATACAACTATAATTTTCTGATAAATAATACAAGGATAACCACAAATAACACGTAAGTAATACCTGTATAACACCCAATAACACGTAAATAATACGCAAATATTACGCCAATAACACCGGAATAATACAATGATATTTTTCTGGTAAGTAATACCACGTCAACCCCGTGTTACCGCGGCTTTTACTCGGCAAATAATCGTGTTACTATGGAATATTCTGGCTACAAATCGGCAAATAATCGTGTTACTGCCGCAAAAAATCGTAAAAAAATCGTGTTACTGTGATAAAAAACGCATTATTCTAATATAATATATATCTTATTAGAGATATTTATAACATACAAATATAATGTTCGTACTTCCGTAAACAAACATACAAATACAAATATTTACAAGCATACAAATATATATTTTTTTGAAATATTTATAGCATACAAATAGAAATATTTTTCGAAACATTTATATTTTCGAGTTTTTTAATTTCCAAAATAAAAGTAATACTTAATAGAATCAAATAATTTAAACTCTAATATTTTAATTGAAGATATATTGTTTTTATTTGCAGATTTAACAATTTTCTATACAGTTGCAGATTTAACCAAATTCTATTTACATATGTATCACCCAAAATCTATATACATTTTCTATACATTTGCAGATTTAACCCTTTATCTATACATTTTAAGTTCTCGCCAGGTTGCAGATATCATAAGCAAATTCTGTCATGAATCTTAACATTTCCAACTGTCATTTTAAGTGTTGTTTCCAATCGGGTTCTTGGGCCAGCACGACTGTTTCCATGAACTTGCACACGAACATCCCACGATCAACGCTGTTTGATTGTGTTGGTGCGACGAGATACTATTGCATGAGGCCGATCGACGATTCTTGCCTTGAAAAGATGTCCACAATGTGTCGTAAACAATTGAATCGCGTCGAACGATTAGAATAGTAAATTGTAACATGTGTGCTATTATGAGTTGTTATGAAATAATATTTGGAATAACTTGAAATAATATTTGAAATAATAAATCTGATTTTGAAATAATATTTGAAAGAGTCGTTTTAACTTACAACTTGTTGAGCATAGTGCCTTATGAGTCGGCTTCGGAAGGAGTCATAAATTCTCCATCTAAACTTATTGATTTCGTGCACCAACAAAATCCAAGTGATCGTTATGTACAATTGGAAACATATAGTCTTCGTGTCATGTAAAGTCTCCGCAGATTATGTGATTAACAAATTGTTCGCTGTTGCCGTATTTCTTGTGCATCTGAATAACATAATTAGTTTAAGTTTAGCAAAATTTTTAAAAAAATTCATGCAAATTATACTGTCTCAAAATATTACCAGATATTGTGGTGAAACATATAGGTAAGGCCGGTATATATCAGGTCTTCTCAGCGTTCTTTCCCGCAATAGCGTGGCAAAAAGATCTATGTGCTCATTCCCGATAGACTTATTCAGCAGGAGATCCGATAAGTGCTATTCTATCAATCATAATGCCTCCTCGATACAACACAATATCGCTACCGCATCGATAACCGGACGTCTACGTTAACTCAAATTAAGTTTAAAAACAAGTGCACCAATTGAAATTAAATGTTCACATTAACTTACGGATTTGGGTGTCTTGCAATGCAATCATCGATGACTTCCTGCATCTCATGTGGTATTAAAGATTTGCCAGGATAATCAATAGGTCCAGTTGGAGGATGGCTTGCATAAAGACATGGGTTAGATATTTCAATGTTTTCTTAAAGAAATGGATAATACATAAATTATACTTAAACTTTATTATGTACTTACAGCTTCGGCGCGTTGGATCTCACCAGAACTCGGACTAGATATTTCTATGCTTTCTTCCACTTCTTCGTTGCCTTGCTCATCACTCTCTTGGGCATCAATCGGTTTACTCGATGGCACAAGATGAGTCTGCAGTACAAAATATGTTTTTAGCAAACATACAAGGAACGTAGATCGCACTGTTCAAATAAAATCATGTAGTACTCACCGATATGGAAACCAACACACTCTTTATTGCTCTGTCGACTTCATCGGGGTCTTCCTCTTGGTCGACTTTTGGAGGATCAATATGAGCACTGCCCTCTTGGGCCACTGCCAGATCACCACTATGCACATCGACCTCTTCGGCGACTGTCGAATCCTGAAGATGCACGTGGGCCTCTCGGGCCAATGCGGGAGCTTCAACCTGAAGATCAGCCGCTTGGGCCAATGCGAGAGCATCGATCTGAAGATCAGCCTCTATGGCCACTGCGGGATCCTCAGTATGCACATCAACCTCTTCGACGACTGTCGAATCCTGAAGATGCACATGGGCCTCTCGGGCCAATGCGGGAGCTTCAACCCGAAGATCGACGCTTGGGCCACTGCGGGAGCATCGATCTGAAGATCAACCTCTATGGCCACTGCGGGATCCTCAGTATGCACATCGACCTCTTCGGCGACTGTCGAATTTTGAAGATGCACATGGGCCTCTTGGGCCACTGCAGTAGCATCGACACACGCAAATCGGGCGCTTGGGCCACTTTGGGATCATCCGTTTGCGAATCGACCTCGGCGGTATGTAGTCTAGTATCCGTATCTCCGTCGGGTAATGTCGGAGAGGGATCATCGATATGTACGGGATCCTCTACATCGGCTACCCTAGGTCTTCGTCCGAGCCGGTACCGAGTGACCGGCGGCTCAAAAGACCTCTTTCGGGAAGCTGCTGCTCGGGTCGCTCATTCTCAACCTCCTTATCAGCTGTGTTCTCAACCAACCTATTTACAAGGACTGTGAGATTGGAAACAGCATCAGATATGGTATGCAGCTGTATGTCATGTGAGTCCAATCTGTCCTGAATATTTAAGGTCACTTGGTGGTTATGTCTCATCAGCTCATACATAGCTTCATTATCAGCAGGACCACCAGTTCGACCAATCACCGGGGTCATCTCACTCGACACTCGAGTACACCGCTCTAGGTGAGGATGGTCCTGCCTCGGTCTCGTGCTTGTGGGCGAGGCCTTGGAGGAGTACGTGGTCTACGATCCGGATTTGAGAGCGATGTACTTCGTCATCCCTCAAATCCAAGAATGCGTCATTGACCCGCAATGAAATTAAATGTCATTGTATAACCATTTACAATTAATTTAATCCGATGAATTACGAACTCGTGAAGGATGAAGACCCCTAAATGCTTCATGAATGCGCTCGCGATCCGTCCATGACTTGTGGGCCATCTCGGCATGTGTGGTCGAGCCTCGGGGCGGCGAGGAGTCACCAGATGATGTTATCTCGTAAAACCATAGTCGAAGACGTCATACACGATAACCATTAATGTAAGAGAAAAAAACAATAAAACTAAAACTCATAATGAAATGTTTTAAAGAATTACATACCGTAAGCAGAAACACGAAATCTTGGATATATCCCAATGATTTATTATCCTTTAATTTTGTGTACGCTGTGGTGACTTGTTCCAATAGCATTTCATATATGACGACAGGACCGATTAAAGGAGGGGAAGGCTCGTGCATCATCGGCAAATGCGACGAAGCTCGCGTGCACATGAAAATTGCTAGAAGGAAAGAATAGGTTAGTTAACAGAAATTTTATATACAGCTGCTCAAAAGGAGGGGCAGATGCTCCCTCTGCAAAGAAAGCTGCCAACTGTTCCTTTATTGCTTTGGCATCCTCCGCAGCTAGTCCACTTCTCTTCCATGCAACCCGCTCTCCTCTGTTCGGCATGCCAAGCAACAAGGCCACGTGGTCAGCTTCTAGCCTCACCTCTTTCCCACCAAATCTGAAAACCCTCCTCCTGTTATCCCGACATCTCAAAATATGCAAAGTGAGAACGTTGTCTCGAGGATAGGGGGCATGTCGAAAAAATTGTAGATCCTCATTTCCCTTAAGTTATTTACAGTCTGCACGAAAATACGATGCCTGAGTCCATCCAGTACAGCCCTCACTGCAGATGGACGACATCTGCAGTTAAAGGTCCTTGCGCTCATTATCCTGAAAAATGAACAAAATTATGCATAAATAACACACATATGACTCATGAAAATTGTATAACACATCAAAATAAATCAACTTAAAACAATAATACGTGAATAACACAACCAGACAACAGAAATACATCGATATTTATAAGGTAAATGATAAGCTTTCCAAAAAATCAGCCTATATGGGGACATTCCTATAAAATTGTACATTCCTATAAACCCACAAAACATAATTCAAACTTTAATTGACCAATCCCTTTATTTGGATTAATATTCTTTTCCCAATATTCTTTTCATTTCAAGATTGTATAATTCAACAAAAGCACTTGTCTGTGGATGATAAGCAAAGTAGTAATGCTATGATTAATATAATATTTCTTTGCTAACTTTCCAATAATCGCATTTCTAAAATGACACCCCGATCACTTATGATTACTCTTGGTATTGCAAATCCGCAAAATATAATCTTCATTAAAAACTTTGCAACACTTTCAAACATCAAATCGAGGTAAAGCAATAGCTTCAATCCATTTGAAAACATAGTCTATCGCCATCAAAATATAAATATTTCCGAAAGATGGTGTAAATGTATCCCATAAAATCTAATCCCCAAACATCAAATATTTCAACTTACAATATATAATTGAGGGGCATCTCATTTCTCCAACAAATATTGCATACACGCCGACATCTATCAAAATTTTTAATATTATCATTCACATCCTTAAAAATTGTGGTAGGCCAATAAAATCTAGATTGTAAGATTTTATACGCAACTTTATCACTTCTAAAATGTCCTCCACTATTAACTACGACATTTTTAATAATTTCAAGTCTCTTCCAAAGGTACACATCATCGAATTATAAGATTCTTTCTTGTTTATATAAAATGGCTCATCCAAAAAATGTCTAGTATCAATAAAAATTTCTTCTTTTCCCCGATATGTCAAACCATACAAAGAGTATAATATCACCGCAATAAAGTCTACTATGCCCGCATACCACTTTAATGACAACACTTCATTAATAATGGTGAACAATTTTTTATCAAGAAAATGTTCATTAATTTCTTCAACATCACGTAGAGATTTTTCAATTTCAAGCCTCGACAAATGATCGCAATTTGATTTTTAGAATCCTTTCTATCTACTATCTCAAAGTCAAATTCTTGCAAAAGCACATCCTTCTTATCAACTTGCTTTTTCATCTTTTTCTCTTTATTATGTATTTGATAGAAAAATGATCAATATGCACAACAAATTTAGCTCCAATTAAATATGATAGAACTATCACAAAGGCAAATACTTTGTCATAAATCTTCTCGTAAATGGTATAATTAATTGAGTCATTAAGAGTTTTACTAAGATAATAAATAACTTTGAAAATCTTATCATATTTTTATCTCAAAACAGCACCCATAGCATAATCACTAGCATCACACATTAATTCAAAGGTTTTTCCTAATTTGGTGAAATTTTTACAAAAGTATGGATTAATTTTCTTTTTAATGTTTCAAATGCTTTGTGGCAATCATCATCAAAATTATAAATTGCATCCTTCAAATAAATGGCATAAAGGTTTTGTAATATTTGAAAAGACTTTGATGTAACGCCCATAGAATCTAGCATGTCCTAAAAAACTTCTAATTCCCCTTACACGTCGGGCAAGGTAAATTATATATAACTTGAATTTTTGCAAGATCACCTCTCCAAACCTTTTTCCGAAATCCGATGTCCCAAAACAATTCCTCCCCGCTACCATAAATTGGCATTTTTCCGCTAAGGACCAAATTAGTTTCTTCACAAACATTTTAGAACCTTAGATAAATGCTCTAAACATGATTCAAACAAAATTCCAAACACCGAAAAGTCATCCAAAAAAACTTCAATCCTTTTTTCAATTAAATCACAAAAACTAGCACGCAGATTCCAAATGTAGCAAGGTGGGCATTAAATAAACCAAAAAGGCATTCTTCAAAAGCAAACGTACCATAAGGACTCGGTAAACGTAGTTTTCTCGATCCTCGTATAAATTCTGAATCTGCAGCAACCAAGATATTCATCCAAAAACAAAAGTATTTATGCCCAACTAAGCCTATCTAACATTCGACTCAGAAATGATATTTAAAAGTGATCTTTCCAGGCAAGATTTAATTTTCTATAATCAATGCATATTCTCCACCCCGTAACTTGTCTTGTTTGTATTGTTTCATTCTTTTCATTAACATTCACATTCACTCTTCCTTTCTTAGGAACACAATGAATAGGACTAACCCATGCACTATCCGAAATGGTAGATAATTCCATCCAACCATTTTAAAATTTATTTAACATCTTTCATGATAGGATTTAATCTCCTTTGGAGATCAGGCTCCGCGGTTTGCAATTATCTTCCATAAGAATTCTCAGTATACAAATCAAGGAATGATTCTAATACGTTATCTGTTCATCCAAAGGCTTTCTTGTGCTTCTTCAAAATTTCAAGCAAACTCTCTTCTTCTTTTTCGCTTAATTGAGAGGAAATTATAATTGGCAAGGTTGAGGATTCACCTAGAAAAAACATACTTCAAATTACCGTGAAGCATTTTAAACTCAAGTTTAGAGGTTTTTCAATCGATGAACCATAAGATTCATCTTTTCAACAAATCCAAAATTCAAAACTTTCACGAACATACTTTAAATCTTCCTCTTGAAAATTTTTAGAATCGAGTAACTCCTTTTCTTTCTTGTGTTCTAATTCTTTTCTTTCAAATTTCTCTTCATAGGTTGACTTGAAATGACATTCACTCAAATATTTGATAACATCCATCCTATAACACTCATCTTCTTTTTACCTTTAAAGGATATTTCATCAATTTTAAAATATTAAATGTAAATACGCTCTCCGATCATTAGCCCTCATCGCTAATTCCCTTTTTTCACATCTATCATGGCTCGCCCGTAGCTACGAAAGGTCTTCCTAAAATTATATGTATCTCTTTATCTTCATCCATATCTAACACAATGAAATCAACAAAGAAAATAAATTGATCCACTTTAACCAAAACATCTTCTATAACTCCTTTAGATATGTGATCGAACGATCCGCTAATTCGCAGTTATAGTAGTTGGGGTTATTTCTCCCAGTCCCGATTTTGAATATTGATAGAGGCATAAGGTTATTGCTGACCAAATATCATAAAGCTTTTCCATGGAATTTATCTCAATAAGACATGAAATTGTGAAACTACCGTATCTTTTAAGCTTTCGTGAAGCTTTTCTAAATTATTGCACCGCACTCCTCACTAAGTGCAACAAGCCTCATTATCTTCAAACTTCCTTTTCTTGTTAAGAATATCCTTCATAAATTTCACATAGCTTCGACATTTGTTCTAAGGCTTCAAGAAATGGAATACATAGCAAGCTTCTTAAATATCTCTAAGAATTTTGAAAATTACTTATCCAACTTTTGTTGACGAATTCTCCGAGGAAATGGAGGTGGTGGTTTTTCTAAATCAACCTTTAGGTGGAGAAATGTGTCATTCCAAACCTTTCGGAAAGCATCCTCTTTTGGTTCTTCAATCTCTTCTTCTCTACTACAGCTTTTTTTTGAAATCTATCTTCCAATTCTCTTCCACTTCAAACTTGAATTGCTTTTACCTATTATTTATTCTTTTCTCTCTCGATTTACTTCAGCATTACTTGGAAGCATTCCTTGGGATCTATTACTTAAGGCATTTGCAATTTTTCTCAATTGATTTTCAATATTTATGATGGTTGCTCCTTGAATTTGTAAATGATTTCCCATATTCACACCACTTCTTCAATGTACAACTTCTTCTCCGTAATTGTAAAGCATTGTTATAACCTGAAGGATAAGTTAATATATTATTATTTCTTCCTTGTTTGTTCCAATTACCCAATGGGTTTACTTTGGTGGTTCCCTCATTATTGATTAACACCACCTCGACTTTTGGTATTCCAAATTAAAATTAATGATTCTTCCAACCCTCGGGTTATAATAATCGAATACGGGTGGTTAAGCTTTAACTATAGCATTCACAAGCTTCGATGAAGATAAGGAATCAACCATTTGGCCTAATGAATTTTCTTCAATCATGGAATGTGGTTTAGAAAATTCATCCTAAATTGGTCTATCTCCCTTTAAATAGCAAGAACTTAATTTGCTAACATCAGAAAAGCATTATTTTCAAAACACCGGCTACCTTTTTAGGATTTAACGTTTTAGAAGGCCAATAAAAAAAAAAAAAAAAAAAAAAAAAAAAAAAAAAAAAAAAAAATTATTAGTAGCCATTTCTTCAATTAAAGCATAAGCATCGAAAATGGTTTAGACATTAATGATCCTCCAACAAGAGCATCGATGATCTATCCGAGAGATCCAACTAATCCATTATAAAAAGTTTGAAATATTAACCAATCTAGTAACAAATGATGTGGAAATTTCCCCGAGGAGATCTTTAAATCTTTCCCATGCTTCATATATTGATTACCCTTTCAAAATGACAAAAAGATGTAATATCATTTCTCAACTTAAAGGCTTCCTAGATGGTGGAAAATATTTAGCAAGGAATTTTTGTGACAAGCTCACTCCAAATTCTAATTGATCCAAAGTGCTAACGATCGTAACCATATTTTAGCTTTATCCCTTAGTGAGAAAGGAAAAAGTCTAACTCTAATAGCATCATCCGAAACACCATCATATTTAAAAGTAGCACATAACTCCAAAAAATTAGCAAGATGCAAATTAGGATCTTCATTTGTCGTCTCCCCAAACTGATTATTAGACACCATTTAGATAACAACAAAGGTTTAAGCTCAAAAGAATTAGCAGCTACAACAGGGTTTTGAATACTACAAATGAAGTTCATCCACCGTAAGGTTAACATAATCTCTTAAAGGTCTTAATTCTCTGATGGATGCCAACATTTTGATCTTGATAATTTGCCATTTTCGAATATTTTTATCTTTTTTCGTATTTTTAATTTTTTAAATTTTACGAGAGGAACAATACACGACATGGTTGGCCAACATTGCGCAAGTAAAGAAGTGGAATGGAAATATACGAGTGTGTTTCAACTTCAAGGATTTAAATAAGGCATGTCACAAGAATGAGTTTCCATTGCCAATACCAGAGCCAATGGTGGACATTGCATCGTCACATGAGATTTTCTACTTCATGGATGGATCGTCCGGATACAATAAGATCAAGATGGTTCTAGAAGATGCAACGCTTACAACATTCAAAAATCTGATTGGAATGTACTACTACAATGTGATGTCGTTTGACTTAAAGAATGTCGGAGAAACTTACCAGTGAGCAATGATAAGGATCTTCAATAATCTCATCCACAACTAGGTGGAATGCTACATGGAAGACTTGGTCATCAAAGGCAAAGAAAAGAATGACCATTTGTATGATTTGGGATCGTGTTCGAACGATTAAAGTGATATAATCTTAAGATGAATCCCTTAAAGTGCGCCTTTCGTGTTACCTCTGGAAACTTTCAAGGATTCGTTGTCTGTCATCGGGGAATCAAAATTGACCCAAAGAAGATTAAAGCTATCTTAGAAATGCCACCTCCCAAAACCTTGAAACAACTACGATACTTTCAAGGAAAATTGGTATACCTAAGAAGCTTCATATCTAATCTGTCAGGAATGTGTCAGCCCTTTTCAATTTTACTTTTAAAGGATGCAAAGTTATATTGGGGAAGCCGTGTGACCCGACCCGCAATTATGCAGTAATTTAACTTCCAAAAGATGGCCAAAAACTTGACCAGATTTATAAATAGCGGCTAGTGTGAAAAATCTTAAATGATATAAAAATTAGAAAATATTTTACAAACTAGGGGTACTACACAAGTATACGTATCGTTTCAAGTAATATAGAGTTCTCTTTAAAAACCCCAGCATCGATCCCACGAGGAAGTGAAGTAAGAGGTCTTTAGTTAAATTCTAGTCTACTACTAATAGTCCTTAGTTTGGAATGTTGATTAAGATTGTGTTTATCTTGCAACTATTCCTAAATGCAAGTGTTAAATGTAAGATAATAACTATATCTAAATGCAAATAAGAATTCTAAATATAACCCTTTTTGGATGAATTGGTTTGGAGAATTTTAAGATAATAAAAACTACTATTCTTATGCAATGAAATAGGTAATGTATAGGAATGAGATGCATTTAATATTGTATGTGCCAAATAGGAGCAATCCTATTCTTTACCCTTTGGTCCAGGCATAAAGAACATTGACTAATCCTATGCTTTGTTTCTGAATCTGCGGCTAGGCTGGGAGGATACCGGCTCTCACTTCGGAGCTCCCATGTTCCCCTCGCCTGAGGGCTAACAATCTACACTTCAGCACCCAAACGATAGGACCGAATTAAGGATTTTAGCCTGTCACTCTAAAATCTCCAATTCTACGCCCGATTAATTTTATTTCCTTATTTATTTTCATTCAATTCCCATGAACTTCACCATTCATGGAATTTGAATGTGGTTTCACTTTGTTGAGAATTACACCGCCCTTTCATGTCGATGCAATTACAACGAATTTTAACACTACAATGGGCCCTTATTGCAATCTAAATGAAGTGCAAGTAAAACCATCACATTTATAATTAAATTTAGTTCTATCATGCATCACAAAATCTTAAACATGATTTCTACTCATTACAAAAGAAAAGTAAAATGAAAATAATGAAATAATCTTCTCATGTCACTATTTTCAAAGAAGAAGAAAGAGTAAGAGTGATACGTCACAAAGCATGAACAAAACACAAAGGAAACTTCATTTAACCAAAACAAGTCCACTATGCAAATGTTTAAAAAATAATAAGATAATGAAGAACAATACTTAGCTTTTTCCCTATGAAAGAAAGACGATGATATCTCCCGTAAAGTCTCCCAGCGATCCATGCAATGCTAGCGAAATCCCTTACAATTCTCTCAAAATCTCCTCTCCAATCTCTCCAAAAGGGTAAAAATCTACATTTCTACTCTTAATCTAAGAATCATAAACATTCCTCTTAGTTTTTCTCTCCGTTCCTCTATTGTTTTTTTCTCATTTCTAACATATATTCGCCATTTTAAAGAGTATGGACGAAGTTTGAAGAGTTTCCTTAAGCACCCCTTCGAAAAAGCGTCTAAATACGTTAAATCTTGGCCCAAAACCGCCAAATGTCGGTTCATGGTCGTCCGGGCCGCTGTCGGCGGGTTCAAGGCCGCTGTCGGTGGCCTTTTTGGCCATTTTCTGGCTGTCTCGGGAAAATCTCGCCGTCGGCGATATCGATCTCGCCGTCGGCGAGCAGGCTGCTGCCCGGATTCACCGTTTCTTTCCGTTTAGCTCCGTTTCAACTCCGTTTCGCCTCATTTTAGTTGCGTTGCGTTCGTAACAGATAGACCTACAAAATAAGCATAAAAATAACTTTTCTTTAAAGTGTAATCTCATTCAAAAATATGCAAGATGTGTAAAAGAGATTAAGCATCAAAAGACTTATCGAAATGTGTTAGGCAGAATTTCATTTATTACTCGTTTTTGCTCCAAATGGCACCGTTTTTGCTTCCTTTTGCTCCAATCACCATTTCTTGTACCTAAAACTAATAAAAATACAAAATGCCTTCATTTAAATTGTAATATCATCAAAAATAAGTAAAATTATATAGCAAAAAGCGTATATATTTTAGGCGTGTCAAAATCCCCCAAACTTAACTGTTACTTGTCCTCAAGTAACACTTTTACTACATAAAAATATAACTCAAGGCAATGTACTTTTCACCTGTAAGACACTAAAATTTTTATTCAAAAGAATATATTGGTTAGATTTTTAGAAAGAAATTCAGTAACTCAGTTTAACACTACAAGTATAAGAATATTCAGCAATCAAGTCTAAGGGTTCTAGTCTTCTATTTATTTCAAGATAAACCATAATTTTTCACATTAAGAATGCCTTGAAAGATTATGTGAAAAAGAAGTTCATGTAAACTTCATTAGAATGTAGGCCAATACTTTAAATATAAATTCAGAAATGAAATCAAGTTTTCCCTTTAGGGTGACTCAAGTGAAGCCAATTTTTTATTAGGCATCTCCTCAAGCTTCTCCTCATAAATCTTTTTCTTTTCTTTTTTTTCTTTTCTTTCGGGATCATTTTCAATCCCCATTTTTTTCACTCTCTTTTCTTTTTTTATATTTTTTTAATGAGGATTACTATATCTGGAGAGCCTGTAATGATTTTGAACTTCACTCTCCTCTTTCTAAAGTTCAAATTTGAAACACATCATTACTTTATAATTAGGTATGTGCTTTATTATTCATCATAAATTCACAATCTCTTCTTAACACACAATACTTTAAGTCTCTTAACATTTCAAAAATACAGTTTTCTTTATTTTAAATAGTTAACTATAATCAAATTCTTTTATACCAAATATCTTACTCTTATAAAATTAACCTTTATTACTAAAAACATTCATCCAATCCTTCCATAATATTAACCTGAAATAAAAAAAATTTAGTTATCTCAAGTGAGGTTCAATTGCTAGAAGTTATGCTAATAATTTTTTAAAATATAACAATTGAGAACAAATAAGAGTTAATATTTTTCTTCCCCCCAAACTTAAATTTTAAAATATTTTGCAACTAATTCCATAAAATATAACAAGAAGAAAAAGTAAAGGTTGAATATACTTACTACTACAACATCCTATCAAATCCATATCATGCATAATCAGGATAAAATGACTGTAGGAGAAAGTAAATCTAACCTAAAACATGCTTGTAATAAAATTACACTAAAAGGAACTATTTTCACAGTAAAATTTTATTTTTCTTCCTACCCCCAAACTTAATTTTTAACATATATAGCATTCAGTACAGAAAATATAAGCAGGAAGAAAATAATTTAGAAATTCTATCTACCACAAATGTCTATCAAAATCATTCGCAAGTATTCATTAGGACAGAACAATATGTAGTAGAAAGTAAATCTAAACTAATCATGACAGAATAAAATTAAATAAACCAAAGTCTAACTAGCATAGCATGTATCAACATGGGAACATAAAAATGTTCTTTAAGTTTTAAATAAAATTGTAACACAAACATAAACACACATATGATAAATGAGGTAAATTCTTCCATTAACTCATCACATCACATTGATTTACTTCCAATTTCTAATGGAATCACTACACTAATAAATTAGGTACTTCAAAAGATTTTATAAATTATAATCCCAAAGATAAGATTATCCCTAATAAATTGGTTTCCGGACACCAAACTCAGGCATCATCCAATCCTTATAATTAAGCACCTCTAAAAGTTATAAAAAATAGTGTAAGATCATCCAAATGGTATTCATCAAATAGGTTCGCGAATCCTATCTAATGAAAATAAAGTTGTAGAAAGGAAGTAACAAATTAAGATGAAACTATCAATGTTCGAAATTCATGATTTCTCTTGTAAAACTCAAGTCTGGGTGAGACTCAAGTCAGAGTGGACTCGTCAATCCAACTACTACAAAAGAACATATAAGTCTAACCATAATAAGAAGTTAAGGAATCACCTCCCTCATGACACATAAAGATCAAATCAAACTACTAATAATCTAAACATCTACCAATCATCAATCAAACTGATCAATCCACTATAAAGCAAATACAATAGATCACTAACAATCATGAATCTCAAGCACACTAAATTAAAGCACATAGATAACTATGGGTTGCCTCCCATAAAGCGCTTGGTTTAACGTCATTAGTCCGACAAATGATTCCACCTGGATCAAAATTCCATTTAAGTAATCCTCGATCAATCGCCCAATCTTTTTCAGTTCCAGGGATTCCTACAGAATTCTCAAATTTTAATTTTTCATTCAGCTCTTCCTTTTCAGTTGGATTTATATCATAATTCCTCGTATTTCTTTCTAGTTCCAATATTCTTCTATTGATTTTCTGAAATTGCATATTAATATCATCCTTGAAATTTATAAAAAAATGGATCTTTATAAGATACTTCAATATCTCCTAAATTTTGGATTAGATTTTCTTTAGATAATTCAGATTCTGGATCAAATTCTTCTATGTCACTCTTATGATTCAAGTTATCTTCCAATTCTTCCCCTTTATAATTATTAAATAATGAAGGATCTATCTTAGTTGAGGAAATAGGTTTTTCTAATTCCCTAAGAATTTCTTCCAATGGTCTTCCAATATCCTTATCCTCTTTTCTCAACTCAAAGTTCTTTTGAAATTTATCCTCAAATTCTCTTCCAAGTCCTAGTTCAATAGTTTTATCTTGTTCATCATTTAATTCAGGTTTTTCTTGTGATTGAATCACATCTAAAGATATAAAGACTGGTGGTGTAGATGAATTCCTTAAATAGATAGACTTTAAAATTGTATGGGGTATATCCATCTTAAGTTCACGAGATTTTTTAATAAATGGAATTAAAAGTTTACTATTTTTTGTAGCGTCCATCATTTCACACCTCTCCTGAACATACATATAGTCTTCTTTAAGTAGTGTTTTCGAATCATCATGAAAATCTATTTTAATCTCATTCGTTAACTTACTCTCAAAACTTTCTTGAAAATGGTCTTTACTTAGATAATCAATTTCATCCATCCAAAAATAATCATCATCTTTTCTCTCAGCTGGATATTTCATAGTCTTTAATACATCAAAAGTGACTTTCTGATCATTAATATTCATAGTCAACTCTCCTTTTTGCACATCTATCATAGCTTGTCCAGTAATAAGGAAAGGTCTCCCTAAAATTATTGAAATTTCTTTATCTTCCTCCATATCTAATACAATAAAGTCCAAAGGAAAGATAAATTTATCCACTTTAACAAGCACATCTTCTATAACTCCTTTTGGATAAATGATAGATCGATCAACTAATTGAAGGGTTACAGTAGTGGGAGAAATATCGGCTAAACCTAACCTTCTAAATATAGATAGAGGCATCACATTAATGCTCGCTCCTAAATCACATAAAGCTTTTCCAAATAATTTTTCTCCAATTGCACAAGGAATTGTAAAGCTACAAGGATCTTTAAGTTTTCGAGGAAAATTTTTCCGAAGTATGGCACTCGCACTCCTCACTTAGTGCAAGCTCGTCTCATAATCCCCAAATTTTCTTTTCTTGTTTAATATATCCTTTACGAAGTTTGCATAACTTGGCATCTGTTCCAAAGCTTCAGTGAAAGGAATATTTATCGTTAACTTCTTAAGTACTTTCATGAACATTGAAATTTTTTTTATCCAACTTATGCTGTCTAAGTCTTTGAGGAAATGGAGGTGGTGGTTTTTCAAACTGATTTTAGTTGGAGATATTAATTTTTCTAGATCCTTAGAAACATATTCTTCAGGTCTTTTAGTTTCCTTTGTTTCTCTCACAACATCTTTTTCTTTTCTTACCACATGCTCTATCTCTCTTCCAATTTTTAATTGGACAGCTTCTATTTGTTCATTAGTGTTATCTTTAGGGTTGATCTCATTGTTGCTAGGAAGTGTTCCTTGGGGTCTATTGATAAGTGAATTAGCAATTTGTTCCAGTTGATTCTCTATGTTTCTAATCACAGCATTTTGACTTTGCAACTGGTTTCCCATTTGCAATACCACTTCTTCCATAGACATCTTCTTATCCTCAAATTTTTTATCATTGTTAGAGTCCGGTGGATATGAAAGTCTATAGTTTGTGTTCTCCTGGTTATTCCAACTTCCATTAGGATTTGCATGATTATTTTCCCATTTTTGGTTTCCACCATTAGTAGTATGATTCCAGTTAAATTTAGGATGGTTCTCCCAACTCAGGTTGTAAAAGTTAGAATACGGGTTATTTATGGTATTTAAATTCTCATATGATAGTTTAGAATCAATCATAAGCCCTAATGAACTTTCCTCACTTACAGGGGTAAATTGAGGTTGGTTCATTCCAAATTGGTCCAACTTCCTTGATATTGCAACAATCTGAGATGCAAGAATTGCAATAGTATTTGTATCATGAACACTAGCTACATTTTTATGATTTACCCTTGTAGAGGGCCGTTGAAATTCATTTGTAGCCATTTCTTCAATTAATGCATATGCTTCATCAAATGATTTTGACATTAATGATCCACCAGCGGCAGCATCAATTATAGACCTAAGGGATCCTACTAACCCATTATAAAAAGTTTGAATGATTAACTAATCGGGCAGAGCATGATGTGGACACTTTCTTAAGAATTCCTTAAATCTTTCCCATGCTTCGTATATTGATTCCCCTTCATATTGAAAAAATGAGATAATATCGTTTCTAAGTTTAGTAGTCCTTGAAGGTGGAAAATACTTAGCTAAGAATTTCTGAGTTAACTCCTTCCAATTTTTAATAGAACCAGGTGCTAAAGAATATAACCACATTTTAGCCTTATCCATTAGTGAGAAAGGAAAAAAGCCTTAGCCTAATAACAACGTCTGACATGCCATTATAACGAAATATAGCATAAAGTTCTAGAAAATTTGATAAGTGTAAATAGGATTCCTCCGAAGGAGTTCCCCCAAACTGATTGTTCTGCACTAGTTGGATAATCTCAGGATTTATTTCAAATGAGTCCGCTTCTACGACAGGGTTTTGTATACTTGAGTGAATTTCATCTGTCGTAGGATTTACATAATCTCTCAATGAAGTATGATGATTTTCTAAGTTATTATCTTGAAAGTTTTCCATCTCCATTTCTAGTTTTTCGAGTCCTTTCTGTATTTTTATTTTTTTATCTTCTCCAAACACGGGATCATAAGGCACAAGTCCTGCATATCCTTTGTTTCACATACGTAACACAACAAACAATACGTTAAAAATTAAACAAATTATAGATGAAATATATTCAACCCAACCAAACATTTTCATGAACATCATATTTTTCACACAAAAACAAAAATAATTTTATGACACTATAGTTTTCCAAGTCTAAGCCTAATTACTTAAACTAAAATTCTCCTAAAGTTCTTACCGAAGCTTCCCCGACAACGGTGCCAAAAACTTGACCCGACCCACAATTATGCAGTAATTTAACATCCAAAAGATGACCAAAAACTTGACCCGATTTATAAATAGCGGCTAGTGTGAAAAATCTTAAATGATATAAAAATTAGAAAATATTTTACACACTAGGGGTACTACGCAAGTATACATATCGTTTTAAGTAATATAGAGTTTTCTTTAAAAACCCCAGTATCGATACCACGAGGAAGTGAAGTAAGAGGTCTTTAGTTAAATTCTAGTCTACTACTAATAGTCCTTAGTTTGGAATGTCGATTAAGATTATGTTTATCTAGCAACTATTCCTAAATGCAAGTGTTAAATGTAAGATAGTAACTATATCTAAATGCAAATAAGAATTCTAAATATAACCCTTTTTGGATGAATTGGTTTGGAGAATTTTGAGATAATAAAAACTACTATTCTTATGCAATGAAATAGATAATGTATAGGAATGAGATGCATTTAATATTGTATGTGCCAAATAGGAGCAATCCTATTATTTACCCTTTGGTCCAGGCATAAAGAACATTGACTAATCCTATGCTTGGTTACCGAATCTGCGGCTGAAGTCGGGAGGATACCGGCTCTCACTTCGGAGCTCCCACGTTCCCCTCTCCTGAGGGCTAACAATCTACACTTCAACACCCAAACGATAGAACCGAATTGAGGATTTTAGCCTGTCACTCTAAAATCTCCAATTCTACGCCCAATTAATTTTATTTCCCTATTTATTTGCATTCAATTCCCATGAACTTCACCATTCATGGAATTTGAATGTGGTTTCACATTGTTGAGAATTACACCGCCCTTTCATGTCGATGCAATTACAATGAATTTTAACACTACAATGGGCCCTTATTGCAATCTAAATGATGTGCAAGTAAAAACCATCACATTTATAATTAAATTTACTTCTATCATGCATCACAAAATCCTAAACATGATTTCTACTCATTACAAAAGAAAAGTAAAATGAAAATAATGGCATAATCTTCTCATGTCACTATTTTCAAAGAATAAGAAAGAGTAAGAGAGATACGTCACAAAGCATGAAGAAAACACAAATGAAACTTCATTTAACCAAAGCAAATCCACTATGCAAATGTTTACAAAATAATAAGATAATTAAGAACAATACTTAGCTTTTTCCCTTTGAAAGAAAGACGAAGATATCTCCCATAAAGTCTCCCGGCGATCCATACAATGCTAGCGAAATCCCTTACAATTCTCTCAAAATCTCCTCTCCAATCTCTCCAAAAGGGTAGAAATCTACATTTCTACTCTTAATCTAAGAATCCTAAACATTCCTTTTTGTTTTTCTCTCCTTTCCTCTATTGTTTTTTTCTCATTTCTAACATATATTGGCCATTTTAAAGAGTATGGATGAAGTTTGAAGATTTTCCTTAAGCATCCCTTCGAAAAAGCATCCAAATACGTCGAATATTGGCCCAAAACAACTAAATGTCAGTTCATGGTCGTCCGGGCCGTTGTCTGCAGCCTTTTTGGCCATTTTCCAGCTATCTCAGGAAAATCTCGCCGTCGGCGAGATCGATCTCGCCGTCAGCGAGCAGGCTGCTGCGCGGCTCCACCGTTTCGCTCCGTTTGGCCCCGTTTCAACTCCGTTTCAACTCCGTTTCGCCCCATTTCAGTTGTGTTGCGTTCGTAACAGATAGCCCTACAAAATAAGCATAAAAATAACCTTTCTTTAAAGTGTAATCTCATTCAAAAATATGCAATAAGTGTAAAAGAGATTAAGCAAAAAAAGACTTATCGAAAGGTGTCAGGGCAGAATTTCATTTCTTGCTCATTTTTTCTCCAAATTGCACCGTTTTTTCTTCCTTTTGCTCCAATCACCATTTCTTGTACCTAAAACCAATAAACATACAAAATACCTTCCTTTAAAGTGTAATATCATAAAAAATAAGTAAAATGATATAGTAAAAAGCGTATATATTTTAGGCGTGTCACCATGCTAAAGGGCTTTTGAAGAAATTAAAAAATACTTAATGACACCTCCTATTTTAGTAGCCTCTATCCCGGGTCTACCATTGATACTTTATATCATAGCTTAGACGACTCCCTCGGAGCTCTTTTAGCCTAAGTCAATAATGAGGGTAAGGAAAACACACTCTACTACTTGAGTTGCATCTAATACCGATAGAGGTAAAGTATCCTCCTATTGAGAAGTATGTCTAGCCTTGGTTTTCGCCGCTCAGAAGCTTCGACACTACATGTTTTTTCATAAGGTCAACCTGATTTCAAAATTTAATCTATTGCAATAGCTGATGACATGACCAACACTTTATGGACGTTTAGTAAGATGGTTGATGATTTTATATTACAATTTGATATAACATTTGTGCCTCTTCGTGCTATCAAAGTGCAGATTTTAGCGACTTTTTTGCAGCGCACCCACTACCGGCTAAGTCCCCTCTCAACGACAACCTGTGAGATGAATTGACAATGCAAGTGGAGCAACCCAGTACCAAATATTAGGAAATGTACTTCGATGGAGCTTCGTCAGCCTGGAAGGATAAAGGATAGCAAACAATTTTACCCGGTAAAGTAGGTATTGGTCTGATTTTCGTTACACTGGATCAGGCAATGTTGAGATTCTCCTACCACCTGACAGAAACATGCACCAACAATGAAGTGGAATATGAAGCCTTAATACCTAGTTTAAAATTGGAAATACTAATGGAAATAACGGACATCTCCATTTATGGAGACTCACAGCTCGTCATTCAGTAGGTAGCCGGATAGTACAAGATTTTAAAGCCAAGACTAGCAGATTATCACAAGTATATGATGAAATTGTTAGAAAAAATTCCCAGTGCGATGCTATATAGAATTCTTTTGCGGATAATGCCCATGCAAATGCTTTAGCTATGCTCGCTAAGGAATTGGCATTTCCACTAGAAGACTCCATTGACATTACAATGCAGAAACATCAAGTTCTGTCATAGATCGACCTCAACAACTTACAAAATTTAGGAAAGAAAGAGAAAGCAGCTACAGTGACAGATGATGCTGAGGATTGGCATAAGCCATTCGTTGAGTACTTGCAGACTGAGAAACTGCCGAAAGATAAGTCAGAGGCGTATTAGATTAAGAAGAGGGCAATGTCGTATGCCTTGATCAAAAACATTATGTATATAAGATCGTTTGACTAGATGTGGCTGAGATGTCTGAGCAGAACTGAAGCACAAAATATCGTCAAGAATATGCAAGTCGAATTGTTTGTTGCTCACCAGTCAGGGCCGAAAATGAAGATGAACATCAAGCGACTTTGGTATTATTAGTTCAGCAATGATGCCAATTGTATGGGAACAGCTAAAGGTGTCATTAGTATTAGGTGCATGAAGTGCTCTTACACCAACCTCTGAATGTATTGCAACCCATGATTTCCTCGTGGCCATTCAATTTGGGGAATAGATATAGTAGAACCTATAGACCCTCCATCTTCGAAAGGACATATATTTATTCTTGCAGCTACAGATTACTTCTCCAAGTGGGCAGAGGCAGTGCTGTTACGGGTAGTTACAACACAACATGTTCTTCAGTTTTTTAAAAATTAGATTGTCTACTATTTCGGTGTTCCGCACAGAATCATTTAAGACAATGGGTTCACTTTTAAGAGCACAAAGACTAACAACTTCGTCAGACGCCATGAAGTAGATTAGAGTTACTTTACGATTTACTACCCCAGAGCGAGCGGCTTGGTAGAAACCTTAAACAAGATGCTTGTGCTGATTTTAAAGAAGACATTAGACGACTACAAAAGAGGATGATACGATAAATTGTTATGAGCTTTATGGGTGTACCGTACGATAATCAGAACGCCGACATAGTCTACACTGTATACACTCGTGTACAGTTCGAGGTAGTACTTCTGCTAGAAGTTCAGCTACCTTCTCTCAGAGTCGCCGAAGCCAACAATATGAAAACATAAGATAATGCCAGACTTCGACATGCAGAATCAGAGAGTCTTGAAGGGAAACGATTAAAAGCACAACAAAATTTGCAACTTGTTGACCTCATTTTTGGTGAGGTATGGTCTCTCTCTCCTTAGTGCTTAAGATCTAGCCATAGGTTTTCCCTTTGACTATCCTAGAAGTCTAGAAATGGGACCCACCACTTAGAAATTCAAACACTTCTTGGCTCCCTTCAAACCCCACAATTTTGATTGTAAACCCCCAGGCCACTTGGAGGGTTAAGATCAAATGTGAAGGTTTAGAGGATGAGTTCCCTATAGGACTCTTTGGCCTTAGGATTACCCTCGGTGGTCTGGTCCTAGTGAGGGCAAGCTTGCACACTCCACACTCCCACACACATTCCAAATCTTAAAACCACTTTTACTCAATTTGACTCCCTGACTCATGTAGGTAACTCATATGGATGAACCTTAACCCCTAAGCCCCTGGCTAAGAGGGTTAGGAACAACATATTAAGTGCCTAAGTGAGTCCTCTCATGGCTCTTGTGAGCTTAATATGGCTTTCATGGCTCAACCAAAACAATTTCATTTCACTCACATCTAATTATTCTTCATTTTTCCCAAATTTCAATTTTTGACCACCGGTACCCTATACCCACCAAACCTACCAAATACCCTTGAAATTGTCCAAAATTTGCAAAGTTGCCCAAATTAGCCAAAATCTCTCAAAACCAATCCTAAATATTCTCCACCACTCAGATTGATCATCCATGGCCAAATATACCAAAATTTCCAAAATACCCCCAATAACCTCCAAATACCCAAAATATCGTTTTAGCCAAAAAATTCAAAAATTCCAAAAATTCCCAGAAAATTCCAGAAAATCCCAAATATTTCCAATTTCATTTTGTTTAACTACACTATAGGCCAATTTTGTCAATTTAGCCCAATTTTACTAAAATCCCCAATTTGACCATTTTTTAAACCTAAAATGAACCCAATGTCAAACCAAATCAACCAAATTGATCCCAATTTTGATTCAATTTAGTTCTAAACTTCAATTTAATATCCTCAATATCAATTTGAACCAAATCTAAACCCAAATTTATCAACATATGGGTCCAATTTCATTTTGAAGCCTAAAAGCCCAATTTTGGCCCATGACCTAAACTTAGCCCAAACCAACCCAACTCAACTCCAATTAGCCCCAAATATTTTCTAAAACCCTCCAAACATCCCCACAAACAAAAAAATTAACTTAATTTTCCCTAAATTTGAACTTAAACTCCACCCAAGCCTAACCTAAACCAAAATTTCTTAAATTGGCCTAAACCAATCATGAACCCAAATAGGCCAAAATCTCAAAATTAAGACCCAACCAAAATTTAAAACTCTTTGTTACACTCCCATAAACCTTTTGTAACATTAATTTTACATCGAAGCCAACATTAGCCCAATCTTAGCCCAAGTTTGCCCAATTTGACCCACTTTGACCCTATTATTAAAGAGGCCCAAATCAAATCCAATTCAACCCCAAATGACACCAAACCTTTTCTAAAGTCCTCATCACACATCCCTAAACTAAACCCAATATTTATTTGGCATAGTCTTTCACAAAATTTTCATCCAAAAGTCTATTTTGAAATATAAAAGTCCACTTCCATGAAGCTTTTAAAAGCTCATTCCAAAATAATTTCAAGAGCCTAAAACCTATTTCAAAGCCCACATGACAAATCCTTCTCATCATCCATCTAATAAAATCATTCTCTAAGTTTTATTTCCATCATTTAAATAGACTAAATATGGCCCCATGGAAATTTTCCATCAAAATGTCCAAAAATTCAAAACCTTCTTCCATGTAATTGACCAAGCTTTGCCCCAAGCCACATGGAGCCATGAAGCCATGGACAAGCCATATGCAAGCCATGAAGAAACCTTTCCACCTCACCATGCCATTAGTGGAAAAAGAGGGAGCCTCTTTCTTAACCCTTCACTAAATATTTTTAACCCCATTTATGTTACACTCTAAACCAAGTTTAGCCACATCACCTTGGATGGGGACTTCACCACCCTTTCCTAGCTGACCCAAGTGACTTTCTCTTCAACCCAAACCAGCCTTGGGGAGGTGCACCTAGCCTAAACCATGACTTGATCAAATTGAGCCCAAAATGAACTTTTCCCATTCCACTTGAATCCACTCCTTTACACATGTCAAACCCCAATTGAATTCACAAACCCCAAGCCCTGACCTCACTGACCATGAAGGTGACCCATGCCTGGCCGACCAGCCACCACAGCTGCCAGAAAACACCATGGCCAAGAGGTCTAAATTGATTTAAAAAATTCAAACTCTTTTGCTGAGCTGTCCCATGGCTACTGGTCAGTGGAGCTGTTCTTCTCCTCACCAAGGCAGCTAATCCCAAGCCCTAACTCCCCCTGGGAAGCCCCTGGCCATGGCTATTTAAACAGCCATCTCCCACGGCCAAAAGGTTGGCTGAAATTAACTCTCACAGAACTCCACCAAATTCCCCACAGAGCTCCCCCTAGCCAAGAGAAGCTCATCCCCACAGTCCTCCTGCCCTAATTCCCACTGATTGAGCTCAATTTTGGAGCTCAATTCTCAGGCCAGAACAAGACATCCACCAAAACTTCACAGAACTCAAATTAACTTCTCTCACACCTTCACCAGAGGTAGAGAAAGAGTTCCCTAGCAAAATCCCCCTCACCAAGCCATCCAATTGTTCCAGAGACCAAAGCTTGAAATCGGGTTTGATGGAAATTGGGTCTAGACATTTCACCAGGACCAGAGGCTTCATCCCTAGGCTCCTCCAGCTCCAACAAACGTGCCAAGCACATTCAGTCGAGGCTTCACCTCCTGAACCAAGGTATGTGAACTTCTCTTTAACCCAAGCTTCCAGTGATTCTCCATTTTGTTTGAGTCTATTTCATAGCATGTTAGCCGTATAGATATGTTCGTCTCGTCAAGACGAGTTCATAGAGCCTAAGAACATATAATTTGGTTAAGTATCAAACGAGATATTAAACCTAGAAGGTAAACGGCTCTCGGGTTAGAACGCCTGGGGACGATGAACGGATGCAGTCCATTCGCGCGTGTATTGAATGGATGGTCCAGATCGAGCCGGATGAGAAGATGGAACGACACCGCGGGCCGCGTGGCATCCTAGTCAGATGGCGGCATCAAATGATAGAGCGACGCCTAGCCTTTCGGGGTTGCCGAGGTTGAGTCAGCGCTGCGCTGAATAAGTAGATAAATAGGGTATTTTGGAATTAATTAAATACGAGAAACTTAAAAAATCCATATATTTGTGTAGAAAAATCACAAAAATAAAAATATCCTCTTGCTCAGTGAACAGAGGAGAATAATATGGAAAAAGAATTAAGTTGTTTTGTTAAGAATTTTATTTTTAATTAATTATTTACTGATTTCAGTATTTTAATTCTCAATGTATGCATACAATTCATTATGGCATGAGACCATAGGGCTTTTGTAGCCTCTGTTCTTGGAAACATTCCCTGAATTTTTCAAGACCAGAGGCCATCTCTAAGGTAAGTTATTGATTTTCCAAATTTATGTGCCTGTTTTGATATTTTAATTCCAGTAATTAGCATGTTTTTTAATAAATTCAATGAAAATTATGGGAGGTAGCTTATGACCAAAAGACCCTAGAAAAATTATGGTTTTGTTTAATTCCTTAAAAATAACCCTAATTAGTCCAAACACTCAAAATTAAATTTTAATTAATAAGAATTAACCACACATCAAAATTACTTGAAAACAATTCTCTACTGTCACTTAGGATGTAGAGAACCTCAGATAAAAATTTCAAGTCAATTGGAAATGATTTAACCCGTTAAATGAATTAATTAAGTGACATAGCTATTTTGAAAATTAAAAATTCATAAAACCTAAAATACATTTTTAAAAATTCACCAAATTGGTTTTGTGGGCTCTCTGATGCCAGTGGAGTCTAAGAAAATTAAAATTGAATTTTATAAAAATTTTCATTTTTAATCATATTTTTAATATTTTAATAATTTAAAAATAATAAAAATAAAAAAAATTAAAAATCATAAAAATATCATATTTTTCTTCCTAATCATTCAGGAATCAACCAAATATTTTTTTTAAGTCTCTAGGTTAAGATATTGAATTTTAAAGGCTTAAGACAAATTTTAATATTAAAAAATGGATTTTCCAACCTTTTTTACCAAATTAATTCTAATAAATCAAACAAAAATCAGAAAAATATAAAATTTGTTTCTCTGGACTCCTTGAGGTCAGAGAGACTTAATAAAAATATTAAATCCATTTTAAAATTTTTATTTTATTTTATAACTAATTAATACCCTAAAACTTAAAATATTTACAATAATTAAAATATAATTCAAAAAATCACCAAAATTAGTCCAAGTGGTCATCTGGTCAGTAGGGACATCCCATAATTTTCCAAGGATAGAAACTTTACCTTGGTCATGTTGTTGAATTTTCATTGAAACCCTCATTTTCTCACAAAAATAAATATATAAATTAAATTAAATTCAGAAAAATTACATTTTCTCCTATAGTGTCTTAATTGACGTATGAGTGAAGTGACATAAAAATTTTAAGTTCATTTGAGCTTAATTTGATGAGTTATAAAATAAATATGCCTAAAGGGACATAAGAGTAATTAAAGATTTTAACCCTAATTAATACTTTAGGTTTAATCAAAAGTGAAGGTAAAAATATTTGATCTTAATCTTCTCTTGGATGATTGAAACTTAGGGAATAAAGGGGTAGAAACCCATTAGTCACTTTGAAAATATCAAATGGAACTTTAATTAATTAAATCATTTAAATTTTGGGAGAATAATTAAAATTTTGGATTATTAGGGATGTGACTTAAGAAGATACCAATTCTTTAATTTAAAATCCTTAAATGAATCACTTTAATAATATTTAACTCTTAATTAAACTTAAGATGATAATTGGAATTAATAATTAAATAATTAAAAGGAAAATAACCCTTAATTAAATTAAAGCTTAAAACATTAGGTGATTTGATAATCAAATTAAATTAAATTGAGAACATTAAAATTAATTTGAAATCACTTGAAAACAAATCTAAAAAAAATTTGAACATTAAAAATCAATCTCAAAACAATTCATAATTAAACAAAAAATACAAAAATCAAACCAATTAAAATTGACCTAAAGAATTATAATTAAGTCAAATTAAAATCAAAAGCATTAAAAGTTTAATCAAATTAAATAATCTGAACACCTCTTTCAATTCAAACAGTTTAAACACTTAGGAGAAAATCAACTTGAAGTTTGAAACTAAATTAAATTATCTTAAACTATCAATTCAATCTTAATCAAAATGGTTTAATTCTTTAACTAACTAATTTGCCCCTAAAGGCTTTTATTATTATAACTCTTAAACAAAGCATCAAGTAAAATGTCACTTTACTCATAGGATAATCAAACATCCTAGTTCACTGGGCAAGAAGCAAAACATAACTAAATCTCTTGAATGATTAAGTCACTTGTACAATGAAATTCAGTTGGAATCGAAGTAATCTCAGAAGTATTGAAAAGATGTTCAGGATTCGTTCTAAGCACTTTCTCAATACGATGAGATGTTTTAGAACACTTGGATTTAATTGTTCTTTGGTGAAGAAAATCATCCACAAAACCAAGAACCTAGACGTCATAGGAATTGACTAGCAATAGGATTAAAATTTTGGTAGACAACCAAAACCTTCCCTTAGCTTTACCTAGGTGTTACTTGTTATAATTATATAAATGCCTTTACATGTGTTTTAAGTGCAGGTAAAAAAATGACAGGAATGCTCACTAGGTACGTCTTTATGTTTATTACAATTTATATTTAGCAATTTATTAAATGTCTTACTTTCTCTCACTTATAAATGCATGAAAAATGATCGAACCCAACATGTTTTAACAACTCAGAATTTAATCACCAACAAAACAAAACTGCAATTACAACTAAAATTAAAACGTCTCATTGGATGATCGAGAATCTCTCGGATGATGTAACCTACGTGTTGCTAATGAGATTTCCATGGTCTAAATGAAAGTGTGGAACTCTTTCTGTTGAGTTTAGCAAATACATTTGGACTAAGTGAATCCGATGAAAATAACGGTGCTGGGATGACGGAACCGTAGGATCTTAATCCGTTCTGCTTAATCAACTTTAAGATTTGTTTCAATTAAAATACTAAGTCATCTCAATTTTCAACCTCTCTAAAATAAAACACTTCTCTCATCTCTTGATTGCCACTTTCTAAAACCAAACCTCTGCAACAACAAGGAGCTTGGAGCACAGTGGACAGCACGGCCATCGTCGTTAGCAAAACTGGAATCTACATCAGCAAAACCTTTCCTAGTTTTAAATAACCAACCCATAGGATTTCGAGGTAGTTTGCTTAGTGTAACATAAATCCTCAGCTTTTTGTTAGGTATTTGCATAATCATATTGTGTAACTTAAGCCCTAACCGGTCTTAAGATTCCGAGGTAGTCGTTCGATACGACATAGGCCCTCACATCTTCGAGGCTATTTGTATGATCATGTCATACAAGTATAAGTCCTAATTAATTAAAATTGGCAGCATTACAACATTAAATAAACTCTCAAATTGAAGCCAAACAATAGGATAGTTTGGGAAGTTGCCAAGATTCTTCTTGGATCCTCAACTTCTCCTACTTCTCTTCCTTTGGACTCCTGAAAATAATTGTTCCAAATTTGATCTATTCCCTATTGAAATCTCCAAAATTCAATCCTTTGAAAACCTTAAACTATGAAATTCTTGAGAGCAAAACCACTGATCATTATCGAGAGTTTTCTTAAGTGATTCCCATCATTTAAGATGTAATTAACTATATGGGCTTGCCCTTATAGGGAACTTTAAGAACCCAGGTAATATAAACCCTGTTCAATTCCTTTATATTAAACAGAGGAACTTGTCGGCTTATAAAATTGGTTTGCAAACCAAACAGATGTCACAAATCTTCTAGTTTATTTAATCAAGCCCCATCATCAAGCAGTGTGTCTATTCCTCGGGATAGATACACAGTTTTTGATGCGGTGCTCGTTTATATAAACTATTTGGGATGTGAGATCAGTTTGATTTCATATCTTAAAAAAAAAATTCAAACTTAAAAATTATTTTCAAAAATCAAACGCTTCTTTATAAATTTATATTTATATCTAAATTAAATTTAAAATGTAAAATTCGCCGAAAATTTCTGTAGGCGACCCCCTTTTGAAAACACATAACCTAAAAATATGCCGACAACTTCTGGCGACTCCGCTGGGGACTAGTTCCTCTGTCCATTTTGATCAGATGGTTTTGCTTTCATAAATTGGTAGTGAGTCCATGTCCCTCGTGGACCAAGCTACCATTCTTTCCGTTGGCATACCACATTCATTTCTATCTTGAACGGCATACGGCCAGCTTCTCTCGGATTGTGGAGCCACCGTTTAGACACCCCTAAACAGAGAGGTTTCGAAATCCTTTTACCTCTTTGAGGTGGGGTGGACCCCCAATAGGTGTTAGCTTAGGAGCGGTCCTTCGGGTTGAGAGGTCTTACGAGACTTTCTCTTCCTTTCCAATTCTGAATCGGGTCCTTTACCTTTTCTATACCTTTAATCATTTTGTTCCAAACAAACAAATCCTCTAATAAACAACCTTCTAATAAACGAACTCTTTTAAAAAATCACAAATACACCAAGATAAACAAAAATGTGTTCGAACTCTTTCTTTTTCGTCCTAAGTATTGCGACAAAAGGAAGTATAATTCGAGACTGACGTTCGAAATCTACCCTGCAGAAAATGTCTGCACCAAAGTTAATCTTCTCCTTCAACAACGAAA
Source organism: Papilionanthe hookeriana x Papilionanthe teres (assembly GCA_022702705.1). Taxonomy (NCBI): domain Eukaryota; kingdom Viridiplantae; phylum Streptophyta; class Magnoliopsida; order Asparagales; family Orchidaceae; genus Papilionanthe; species Papilionanthe hookeriana x Papilionanthe teres. Next base: position 8,662,944 of record CM040432.1, on the reverse strand, counting down.
TGGACTTTGCTGTTTATAAGGACGAGCTTCCCGACAATGGAATCGTCTGTTTTGGACAAGGATTCGACAACACAGATATCAAATTCACTGACGTCACCCTCTTCGCACTAATGGACAAAGTACCAGAAATTGAGAAACCCATGATTGAGTTCAACCTGAAGTCGACTCAAGAATTCCCTTCCCTGCAAAGAGTTCTAGCTGAAAGAAGTACCATTGTTCGTAGGAGGACTGTGATCTATACCCCACCAGTCTGGTCATCTCTACACCTGCCTCGGCTCCCGCCAAATGGAAGGGAAAGGGAGTCAAAATTTATGATGAGCCTGCTACCATGGAGGGTACAGATTTTGCTGCAATACCGTTTATTTTTGAAATCGGGTCCAGTTCAAAGTTTACACCCCTGCCTCAGACTCAGAGAATAAATAGGAGCAGAAAGATCACCAGGATTGAGAGGGCCAAGGCCGCTGAAGTCGCCTTTCTGGAAAAGATTTCTGAGAAAGAAGACGCACTGCCCGAGTATTCACCCCTGTTGGAAGGAAGTAGGTTTCACCCTCTCCGCTGCATCGGACGAAGAAGATGCCAGAAGGATCGCCGCTGCATTTCCCTGACCTACATACTATAGTGACTGCAAGAGGAAGAGGGCCAAGACTACGCCGCTCACTAGACTGCGAGCCGTAGTAGAGAAACTAGCTAAGAAAGAAGGGTGCCCCGTATTAGAGATCCTAAGGAGGATGGGATGAGTGACAGTCAAATCCAGCATCAGACCGCGAGTAGGCCCTGTTATTGCTCCAGAGAGACCAAGGAACAAAGTGCGAGCTAGTGAGAGAAGTTTACCTGTTGTCGTGTCAGGTCACCATATTAGGGAGGACACCACCTACCAGTATACGTACCGACAGACCATCTGGTCCTAGGCCTTCTACTGCAAGAAGGATGGTGTGGCAACCGATTTTTGCTAAACCGATACTGACACATTATTTTGGAAAGAAGAGTCTCGTCAGAGAACCTGAATCTGAAGAAAGTGCCATTGCATCAAAAGAAACTCTTGAAAAAGAAGTTCAACAGTCATCACATGACAACTGCGGAACCGTTTGGAAGAGACCACTTGAGGATGTTATAGGAAAACTAAGAACGGACATCCGACGGTTGGCAAAAGAAAGAGGGGAAAAGTTGGAAACTGGAGTAGATTCATCAGAGTTCATGGATGAAGAATATGTTGAGATCAATATGGACGATACCCGAGCATCGTCAGCTCTGCAGGGTGCTCCATCAGCTTCAGAAAGGGATGAACAAGAAGTAATGAGAGCACGTCTTTAGGAAAAAGATGATATGATTTCTCAGATGGCAAAGAGGATGGAAGAGATGGCAGCCGCCTTAGCCACTCTCCAGAGTCAGCTTCAACCTCAAAAAGAAACACCCCCAGAGATTATCCATATCTAAGATGGAGGAAAGGAAATCACATCTGTCAACGGGGATGAACAACTAAAGAAAGATTCTGTGCAAAGCATGATTCCTGAACAAGATATTAAGAACATGGTAGAACATCAGGTGCGAGAAGCCTTAGCTCAGTCTAAGAGTGGAGCATCTATTCAGAAGGGTAGACCTTACCTTGAAGAATTTGATGCATTCTAATACTCAAAAGGCTTTGTACCACCTCTGTTCAAGACTTTCGGTGGAACGGGAAACCCCCGGCAGCATGTCGTACAATTTCGTGCTAGTTGCTGCAATGCCGGTGGGAGCGATGCTTTACTCTTTCGACAGTTCGTCAGCAGCTTATCAGGGATTACCTTCGACTGGTATGCAGAATTGCCAAATGGCTCAGTTAAGACCTTTTCAGAGTTAGAAAATCTCTTCATTAAGTGGTTTGCTGGGGCTTAGCACCACATCACTATAGGTGATCTAGTGGTGGAGCAACAGAAACTGAACGAAACTTTGGTGGACTACATACTTAGATGGAGGAACTTAAGCATGAAGTGTGAGCTGCAGCTTCAAGAACAACATGCAGTCGGTATCCTACTGACGAGTATCCATGTCCCGATAGCACTTCTCCTCAAAGGATTCACAATTAAGACTTTCAAGAAGTTTCTTAGCAAGGCCGGAAGCTTACAAGAGGAGGCAAAGCAGCTAAGTTTTGTGGACAAGACCGATAAATAGAAGCCTGTGAAAGCATTCGAAAAGAAATTCAGAATCGTCGTGGCAGTGGATAAAGGCAAGCAGCCAGTGCAGATACAGTCGGAGCGACCACAGCCTAGTTATCAACCACCGCAACGGACATAACAACAACCTCAACAGAGTTATTAGCAGCCTCGACCGAGCTATCATTCATGGAAGCATGATCAACTGCCGCCTCGTCTGCCACGTGCTTTGAAGGAACTTCTGAATAAGGAATACCCCTTCAAGTCTAAAGTAGTGGCAAAGATGTTTCACAGATTGATGAAGACACCCGACTTTCAACTACCAGAGCCCAAGAGGCCAGAAGAAGTCAACAAGAAAGATCATCTGAACTACTGTCCCTACCACCGGATGCTCGTACAAAAAATAGAAGATTGCATCACTTTCAAGAGTTGGCTTGAAGACAATCTCCAGAAAGCGAACATAAAGATCCCGAAGGAATACATGAAGGAGCCCCAAAAAGGAGGTTCCATCAATGTTATTTCAACAGATTCTATTGTTCCGATAGACCCTTACACGACTAATGATGGATGGAGTATTGTATGGACAAAATCTTCGAAGAAAATTTTGGATCACATCTAGACCGCTTCGATGTGCTCTTCAACTCAAAGTTTGAAACCTGCCGAGCCGACACTATTGCTTGCGTTTGAAAAACCACCCCAGAAGGAGGAGAAGATCGTGGAAGAAGAGAAGACCTAGGCTCCGAAGGGTAGACTAGGGGCTACTTATCCTAGGATGGTTGTTTCCGATTCGGGGGAGAAATCCCTCGGATCTCTGACTCTGTACGATCATTTGCTCGCCCCGATGGGATCTTATAATGATAAGAGTTATAACGTTGGCTATGTTTTGACTGTTTCTAACTATTACGTAACTAGCGACAACCGACTTAATCCGGATCTCAATTTGGATACAAATAACGATTCTCAAATCATACAAAACCTTGACGACCATGATAGAGGAGAAGACATTCATAAGGATGGCTACGAGAGCTCAACAAGCAACGAGTCCATTTGTGAATTCTGAGGAACTCCAATCACAATAGAATTAGAGCTATCAGATTCCGAAGCAACTGTAAAAGAGCCAGTCATTCCAATTCAAGGGGAGACACAGGCAGATTCAGCGCCAGATGCAGAAGAAATAACTGAAGTCAATCTAAGAAGCAAATAAGTTCTACCCGCGAGAATGGGTCCAAAGGATAAAGGAAAGCAGGTGGTTGCTCAGGAAGAGCCAACCCCAGCAGAGGAATTGCCCATTCAAGAAGAGACTGAAGAGCCTGGTAATAAAGTGGATTATAACGTGCTAGCCCATCTTATGAAGCTGCCAGCCAAACTGAGCATCTACGATGCTCTGATCCTGTCAAAGGAGATGAGAGAAACTCTGATCAAGGCCTTACTTGATCCAGAAATTTGTTTAGCTCAAATGGCCGTAATTCCTTGGACGAGGTTTGCTCGTTAAAAGAACAGCGAGGTGTTACCTTCACGGATAATGATCTGCTACTTGGAACAACTGATCACAACTGACCGTTATACATTTCAGTCATTATTGAAAAGTTTACGCTCTCCAGAGTGTTGGTTGATCCGGGAGCATCAATCAACATAATGAATCTTCGGACGCTAGCATACTTTAAAATTGATGCTCGCGAACTCGAAGCAGACAAGATGTTATTAAGAGGCTTCAATCAGAAAGGAGAAAGAGCTCTGGGATCGATAACACTATTGATGAAGACCGGTGATTTAGCAAAGACAACCACAAAATTCCATATAATTGATTCTGAGACATCATTCAATGCTTTACTGGGTCGGCTGTGGATCCATGAGAACCGGATGGTACCGTCGTCTCTGTACCAGTGCATAAAATATTATGAAGGAGGAGACAGTGTATCAAAGGTGACCTGCAACCGTTCTCCATACACGAAATCAGAATTCACAAAGATGCAGCCTACTACGCGCCTCCAAAAAAGACAATCTTCTCCAGAAATACCACACCAAAAGAAGCAAAAGAAGTTCGAGACAATGAAGAACCTGAAATTCTAGTTCAACAGTTACTCACCACTCCCTTCCGGTGAGATGGTGAAGGTTTCTCCAGAACTCGCACCCGAGGTCGAGGCCGGGGACGAGGCCGGGGACGAAACGGTGGAACAGTTGGACAGAAGAATCCGGTCACCGATGTTGATTGGGAGAACAGTTCCGAAGAAGAAGAAGTCAAGAAAGAAGCAGCGATAATAAGTTAGAAGAAACCCCAATTCAAAATCTCTCTCGAAGAAGAAAAGAATGAAGAATACAAATCAATGTACGAAAAGATTAACCACTATGGGCATACTATGAACCTGACCCCGATCCATTCTAATAAGGTTGAGGATATGGTGGTCAAGGAAGTGCATGGTGGCAATAATAAGCCAATCAAATTCTACCATGGTGCTTCTTCTTCCAAAATTGAAAATGAAGTAACATCTTCGAATTGTACATCATGAAGACTGTTTGAATTAATGAAATTGCCTTTTGAGTGATACTCTCCCTGTGTTCAGAATTTAATTCAACGTGGTGTCTTACCTAGACAATGGACAAAAAGCCAATCACAATGCTTTGAAAAATTATGGAATAATGCCAGTCGACCGCCCAATTCAAAACACGGTCTCAGATTCGACACAGTAGGATCAGTTGATCATATGGGATTTTGCTTGGTTGTCACTTGCAAGCCTAATGAAGGCTGTTTGGAAGCTTCAGATGATCTTGAAGATCTACCAATTGGAGATGCTCTACTACAATTGAAAGAAGAAATTAAATCTACAATAGACGAGTTAATGGAAGTTAACTTAGGTACTAGCGAAGAGCCTAAGCCGACCTTTGTTAGCTCCTTACTCAATAAAGAAGACTCCGAAAACATGATCAAGCTACTAATGGAATTCAAGGACTGTTTTGCTTGGAGTTGCGATGAAATGACAAGATTAGCTCCAGAGGTCGCAGTTCACAGCCTAGGAGTGGATCACACTGCCGTTCCAGTTAGACAAGCTCCGAGAAGAATGCGTCTAGAGATTGAACAACAAGTAATAGCTGAAGTTAAGAAGCTAATAGAAGCTAAATTTGTTCTTAAAGAACAACTTAATGAATTCCAACTACCAATTCCAGAACTGATGTTCGACAATGCCTTGACACATGAAATCTTCTCTTTTATGGATGGATCATCAGGATACAATCAGATAAAGATGGCACCGGAAGACGAAAAACTCACAGCCTTCAGAATGCTAATCAGAGTGTACTTCTACATAATGATGCCTTTTAGATTGAAGAACGCAAGAGCAACCTACCAAAGAGCAATGACTAGGATTTTTGATGATCTCATTCACAACCAAGTCGAGTGCTACGTGGATGATGTGGTCATCAAGAGCAAATTGAAGGAGGATCACTTGTATGATTTGGAAATTGTTTTCAAGCGATTAAGACAATTTAACCTTAAGATGAATCCCTTGAAATGCGCCTTTGGCGTCACCTCTGGGAAATTCTTAGGATTTGTTGTTCGATATCGCGGAATTGAAATTGATCCGGAGAAGATTAAAGCTATCTTAGAAATGCCGCCTCCCAAAACTTTGAAACAACTACGATCCTTTCAAGGGAAGTTGGCATATCTTCGATGCTTTATCTTGAATTTATCCGATAGGTGTTATCCCTTCTCGGCATTAATTAAAAAGGATGCCAAATTCATTTGGGAAGAAAAATGCCAACGGGCCTTCGAGGACATTAAGCAGTATTTAATGACACCTTCTGTCTTAGCAGCCCCAGTCTCGGATAGACCGTTGATACTTTATACCGTGGCTTTAGCCGACTCTCTCGGAGCCCTGCTAGCCCGGTTCAATGACGAGGGAAAAGAAAATGCTCTTTACTACTTAAGTCGTCGTCTAATTCCGACGGAAGTAAAGTATCCTCCAGTTGAGAAGTATTGTTTGACCCTGATCTTTGCTGCTCAAAAGCTCAGGCATTACATGCTTTATCATAAGGTCGACCTTATTTCGAAGTTTAATCCATTACAATATTTGATGACCCGACCGATGCTCTCCGACAGACTTGCCAGGTGGTCGAAGATACTATTGCAATTCTACATAATTTTTGTTCCTCTTCGTGCCGTAAAGGGACAAGTCATCACACCCTTTACCGGCAGAATCGCCTCTCAACGATGACTTGCCTGACGAATAGATAATGAGCCTAGAAGACCCTGATGATCAGCATTAGGAACTATACTTCGACGGAGCATCTTCAGCACAGAAAGATAAAGAATTGCAGACGATAGTGCCCGGTAAAGCAGGAATTAGACTAATCTTTATAACACTGGAGCAAGGGATGTTAAGGTACTCTTACCACTTAACAGAACCGTGCAAGAACAATGAAGCAGAATACGAAGCCCTTATAACCGGACTGGAGTTAACCATTCAGATGGGTATAATAGACATCAACATCTATGAGGATTCTCAGTTGATCATTCAACAGGTCGCTGGACAGTACAAAATTCTGAAACCAAGACTCGAGCAGTACTTTCAGTATGCCATGAAATTGTTGGAGCAGATTCCGAATGTAACAATCTACAAGATTCCCAGGAGATAAAATGCTCTTGCAGATGCGTTAGCCCGTCTTGCAAAGGAGTTTGCCTGCTTACAGGTCAGTTGAAATGACAGTTAAAGGAAGACATGTCCTCTCACAGCTCGACATGGATGCTCATCAGTCAGGTCCAAAAATGAAAATGAAGATTAAAAGACTAGGGTACTACTGGCCCTCGATGAAGGCCGACTGCATGAAAGTTGCAAAGCGTTGTCACCGGTGCCAAGTGCATGGAGTGGTTTTACATCAACCTCCAAATGTGCTACATCCGACAATCGCATTGTGGCCATTTGAGTGTTGGGGCATGGATATTGTGGGTCTGATAGAACTGCCTTCTTCAAGAGGACATTGCTTCATTATTGCAGCGACTGATTACTTTTTCAAATGGACAGAAGCTATACCGCTCAGAGAAGTGAAAGCGCACCACGTGCTACAGTTTTTCAAGAATCAAGTCGTCTACCGTTTCTGGGTACCGGGTAGAATTATCTCAGATAACGGGTTCGCGTTCAAGAGTACGAAGATCAAAAATTTTGTCAGAAGACACGGGATTGATTGGCACTATTCCCGATCTATTACCCAAGAGCGAACGGCTTGGCCGAGGCTTTTAATAAAACTCTCGTCCAAATTCTAAAGAAAACTTTTGACGACAACAAGAGAAATTGGCACGAAAATTAGAAGCCTTATGGGCCTACAGAACAACTTTTAGAACTCCTACTCAGTCTACACCTTATGCTTTAGTGTACGGGTTCGAAGCCGTCTTACCCTTGGAGGTTCAGCTTCCGTCTCTCAGAATTGCAGTTGCAGAAAAGATTACTACAGAAGAAAATGCTAAACTACGACTAGAAGAACTGGAAAGCTTGGAAGAGAAACGATTTTCAGCACAACAAAATTTGGAACTGTGTCAAGCCAAGATGATCCAGGCCCACGATAAACTGGTCCGCCCAAGGACATTCAAAGTTGGTGACTTGGTTCTAGTTCTCAAGAGACCTATTCCCGCACACCGCAAGATAGGAGGTAAATTTGAACCAACTTGGGAGGGGCTGTTCGTAGTTGAGACAGTCTACTCAGGAGGTTCCTACCAGCTTGTAAATTGTCATGGAGAACGACCTATGCTTCCAATCAATGGACGATATTTGAAGAAGTATTACACAACCTGATGTTTCGAAGGATGAACTTTAAAAATAAATGAAGTCTCATTCCTAGAAGCATGGGTGCAGTAATCACTTATAACTGGGTCCGAACCCAGAATATAAAAATGGATGATAAAAATCATTTACAAAAAAATGTGTTGAAAAGAAAATATGTCAAATCATAATAATGAAATGTTGATCCCTACTTTTAAATCATTTTACTCCTGATCTTTTCCCATATTTTCCTACTCTTATTAAAATTTGAAAGAATCAAATAAAATTTTCCATTGATAAATGATTTTTCTTATTGTTCTTATTCATAGTACAGCCCCTGATCATTTCCTTGTTTTTTCGCAGGGAAATGTCGAACGGGCGGTTGGTTCTGAACTTTAAGAATGGCGTGAGTCTAGCACTCGATGAAAAGAGGATGAAGGATGGGGCCGTGATTGAGATTGATTCTGATTTCACACCGGCCGGGCTATAGTTGGAAGAAACTGATTGGACTCCGATTGACCGGGAAGAGTACCATAGCCAGACAGTGATGAAAGTGAGTGGCCCAAGTCAACAGTCCACCAGCAAGAAAAGAAAAGCAAATATCACTCATGCAACAGGAGAAGACAAGAAAGTTAAGTCTGTGGTTACTACAACAGAGGGCAGGCTTGTCAGCGCCATGCCGATAGAAATTCAAGAAGTAAGGAGAGCTACTCTCACTCCTACTCAGCGAAGAAACAAGAATCGCCGCATTCGCAAGATGCTGACCAAGCTAGCAGTGGATCAACATGAAGAGACAGTTGCTACCGTCAGTGTAAATACTCCAAAGGAATTGGTTTGCCAGAAGCCAAAAAAGAGGAAAGCAACTCCAAGAATAGCATAAAGGATGAAAGAAATTCCAAGAAGAGCAAAAATAGAATCGGTGCCATGACGCCAGAAAGATGCACCAGTTTTGAAGAGTCTTATTGCGAAAGCAACCCCGGAGGATGTCCTGACAGAGATTATCCCCGAAGAGCCGAGACATGCAGGAGAGTGTGCTAGGGTTGAACCATACATCCCACAGTATGTTCCCAGACCTCTCCAGTTGCAAATAATTCCGGAATACAAGCTGGAAAGGATGCAGAATGTTGAAAAGAAGACTTTTGAATATTTTGAAAGAATTCGAGGCAAAGGGATCAACATCTTAGAGGGCCTCAAGCTGCATACAGATGTATTCTTAGATTACGAGCAACAAAAAATTGTGGACTGCGTCGTTGAACTTTAGAAAATGGGTCGAGCCGGTCATTTAAGAGAGAAGACCTACTCGGAACCTCGAAAATGGATGAGAGGAAAAGGAAGAGTTACAATCCAGTGCAGGTGTTGCTACAACTTAGCTCAAGACAGAAAGGTAAATCCACCAGGGATACTCTGTCGTAGTGAGGTGGATCCAATGCCAAGAATTATCAAGAGAATGGTAAGAAGGATGGTGGCATGGAGGGTCTTGCCTGCAGACTGCATACCCAACAGTTGCATCATTAACATATACAGAGAGTGCGATTGCATATCACCACACATAGATCATCATGACTTCGTCAGACCTTTCTGCACGGTGTCTTTCGTTAATCAGTGCAACATCATGTTCGGATCTGACCTCCGGATAGCAGGCCTCGGAGAATTCCGAGGGCCGATGAAGATACCACTACCGGTAGGTTCCATCCTGGTGTTAAAAGGGAATGGAGACATAGCAAAACATTGCATTCCAGGAGTGCCTATTGAGCGGATCTCCATCACTTTCAGAAGGATGGACAACAGAAAAATCCTTTCCACTTTCAACCAGATCCAGAGTTAGAGAGCCTTCGGCCCTATGAGCTGTGAGATACATGGAAAATAACACACCTCCAGTGCACATCCAAACGGTATTTCCTGCCAAGGATGATTTGGAAGGTGATGTTGTCATTCATGTGTCTCACTATTTAGACATGGATTTTGACATAAGTTTTTAAAAGAAACTTGCAAGAATCTTACACAGTCTGTTTTGGAATTATATGGATTGTATGAGATATTGAATTTTCAAGGAAAATATCATCATGTTTTGGATCAAGATGTATGATGTATTTTCGACAAGATCGGAATGAAAATGACCATGTCATGTTTTGCCTTCACCTCTTTTTGTGAAAATAGACTGGGAAACGCCATTAAGTTAAATGAACTTCGAACAAAGAATGAAGGAAAAATAAAAATAAATGAGAACTCTCTTAAAAATCTGAATGTCAAAACGAATTCCAAATAAACGTGAACTCTAAATTGAAAATCAAGTTAAACTCAAATCATAATAAACGACGAAAACAAACTCCAAAATTTGAAATTCCCAGCCTCAGGTTATTCTCAAACCTTTTCGACTCCCGCGATCTCTTTCCTCTTTTGAGAAGGTCGACTCAGTCTACTGACACAGAACCACGAAATTTTCGATTTGGTTCTGATGGCATGGATTTATATCCTTTGCCAAACAATCAAAATTCGATCAACTCTCCTAGGATGTGAAATACTTTCATATCTCATTCCAATCTTCTACTAAACTAAAATTTCCACAAAATCTTCAAAACCAAATCAAATATAAACTTTTGGGATCAGTACCTATATTCTGATTCCCATCTCTTTCGAGACTGGTACCAAATTTCAGTTCTCTCCTTTCGAGGTCGGTACCAAATTCTGACTCTATTTCGAGATTGATACTAAATTTCAATTCTCTCTTTCGAGACTGGTACCAAATTCCAGTTCTCTCCTTTTGAGGTCGGTACCAAATTCCGACTCTCTTTCCGAGATTGATACTAAATTTCAATTCTCTCTTTCGAGATTGGTACCAAATTCCAGTTCTCTCCTTTTGAGGTCCGTACCAAATTCTGACTTTCTTTCCGAGATTGATACTAAATTTCAATTCTCTCTTTCGAGACAGGTACGAAATTCCAGTTCTCTCCTTTCGAGGTCGGTACCAAATTCTGACTCTCTTTCTGAGATTGATACCAAATTTCAATTCTCCCTTTCGAGACTGGTACCAAATTTCAGTTCTCTCCTTTTGAGGTCGGTACCAAATTCCGACTCTCTTTCTGAGATCAGTGCCTAAATTCTGATTCTCATCCTTTTCGAGATCAGTACCTAAATTCTGATTCTCATCATTTTCAATCAATACCTAAATTTTGATCTTCTCCTCAAGGCTGGTACCAAAATTCCAGTGCTCTTTGCAATCTCGAGGTTGGAACCTAGGTTCCAATTCCCATTTCAAATCTAAAATCTCTGCAAAATTCACCTTCAAATCTAAATCTCAGATTAAATTTAAGACAAAATTTCGATTAAGTCAAATTGCAACCAAAATTAAAACTTGAATCAAACATTCAAATTCAAAATTGAGACTTGAAATAGAAAATGAGAAAAAATCTAAATCAAATTTCTCTAGATCTTGTGATCTGGAATTCACCTCCTTTTCTTTTCCCCAGTGAGAGTTAAGGGAGCTTCAGTCTTGGAGATTTATCTGATATTCCCCATCAAAAATTTTTTCTACGCTTTGTTTTGAGTTTATTACTCAAACATTTGTGTTGGCTCTATTGATCTCTTAGGTCAACGCCAATACGTGCGGTGTGCTTGGTTAGCACACCACACATATTGGGGGTCCATTTTTTGACCTCATTTTTTGTGAGGTTTGGTCTCTCTCTCCTTAGTGCTTAGGATCTAGCTATAGGTTTTCCCTTTAACTATCCTAGAAGACTAGAAATGGGACCCACCACTTAGAAATTCAAACACTTCTTGGCTCCCTTCAAACCCACAATTTTGATTTTAAACCCCCAGGCCACTTGGAGGGTTAATATCAAATGTGAAGGTTTAAAGGATGAGTTCCCTATAGGACTCTTTGGCCTTAGGATTACCCTGGGTGGTCTGGCCCTGGTGAGGGAAAACTTGCACACACCACACTCTCACACACATTCCAAATTTTAAAACTACTTTTAATCAATTTGACTCCCTGACTCATGTAGGTAACTCATATGGATGGACCTTAACTCCTAAGTCCCTGACTAAGAAGGTTAGAAACAACATATTGAGTACCTAAGTGAGTCCTCTCATAGCTCTTGTGAGCTTAATATGGCTTCAAGGCTCAACCAAAATAGTTTCATTTCACTCACATCTAATTATTCTTCATTTTTTCCAAATTTCAAATTTTGACTCCTGGGATTCTAAACCCACCAAACCTACCAAATGCCCTTGAAATTGCCCAAAATTTGCAAAGTTGCCTAAATTACCCAAAATCCCTCAAAATTAATCCTAAATATTCTCCACCACTCAAATTGATCATCCATGGCCAAATATACCAAAATTTCTAAAATATCCCCCAAATAACCTCCAAATACCCAAAATACTCTTTTAGCCCAAAAATCCAAAAATTCCAAAAATTTCCAAAAGATTCCAGAAAATCCCAAATATTATTGATTTCATTTTGTTCAACTAAACCATAGGCCAATTTTGTCAATTTAGCCCACTTTTACTAAAATCCCCAATTTGACCCTTTTTTTAAACTAAAATGAACCCAATGTCAAACCAAATCAACCCAATTGATCTCAATTTTGATTCAGTTCAGTTCTAAACTTCAATTTAATATCCCCAATATCAATTTGAATCAAATCCAAACCCAATTTTATCAACATATGGGTCCAATTTCAATTTGAAGCCTAAAAGCCCAATTTTGGCCCATGACCTAAACTTAGCCCAAACCAACCCAACTCAACTCCAATTAGCCCCAAATCTTTTCTAAAACCTTCCTAACATCGCCAAAAAGAAAAAACTAACCCAATTTGACCCACTTTGACCCTATTGTTAAAGAGGCCCAAATCAAATCCAATTCAACCCCGAATGATACCAAACCTTTTCTAAAGTCCTCATGACATCCCTAAATTTAACCCAACATTTATTTGGCATAGTATTTCACAAAATTTTCATCCAAAAGTCCATTTAGAAACATAAAAGCCCACTTCCATGAAGCATTTCAAAGCCCATTCCAAAATAATTTCAAGAGCCCAAAACCTATTTTAAAGCCCACATAACAAATCCTTCTCATAATCCATCTAATAAAATCATTCTCTATGTTTTATTTCTATCATTTAAATAGACTAAATATGGCCCCATGGAAATTTTCCATCAAAATGTCCAAAAATTCAAAACCTTCTTCCATGTAATTGACCAAGCTTTGCCCCAAGCCACATGGAGCCATGAAGCCATGGACAAGCCATATGCAAGCCATGAAGAACCCTTTCCACCTCACCATGCCATTAGTGGCAAAAGAGGGAGCCTATTTCTTAACCCTTCACTAAATATTTTTAACCCCATTTATGTTACACTCTAAACCAAGTTTAGCCGCATAACCTTGGATGGGGACTTCACCACCCTTTCCTAGCTGACCCAAGTGACTTTCTCTTCAACCAAAACCAGCCTTGGGGAGGTGCACCTAGCCTAAACCATGACTTGATCAAATTGAGCCCAAAATGAACTCTTTCCCATTCCACTTGAATCCACTCCTTTACACATGTCAAACCCCAATTAAATTCACAAACCCCAAGCTCTGACCTCACTGACCATGAAGGTGACCTATGCCTGACATACCAACCACCACAACCACCAGAAAACACCATGGCCGAGAGGTCTAAATTGATTTAAAAAAATTCAAACTCTTTTGCTGTGCTGTCCCATGGCTACTGGACAGTGGAGCTGTTTTTCTCCTCACCAAGGTAGCTAATCCCAAGCCCTAACTCCCCTTGGAAGCCCCTGGCCATGGCTATTTAAACAGGCATCTCCCACGGCCAAAAGGTTGGCTGAAATTAACTCTCACAGAACTCCACCAAATTCCCCATAGAGCTCCCCCTAGCCAAGAAAAGCTCATCCCCACCGTCCTCCTGCCATAATTCCCACTGATTGAGCTCAATTTTGGAGCTCAATTCTCAGGCCAGAACAGTACATCCACCAAAACTTCACAGAAGACAAATTAACTCCTCTCACACCTTCACCAGAGATAGAGAAAGAGTTCCCCAGCAAAAGCCCCCTCACTAGGCCATCCAATTGTTCCAGAGACCAAAGATTGAAATCGAATTTGGTGGAAATCAGGTCTAGACATTTCACCAGGACCAGAGGCTTCATCCCTAGGCTCCTCCAGCTCCAACGAACATGCTTAGCACATTCAGTCGAGGCTTCACCTCCTGAACCAAGGTATGTGAACTTCTCTTTAACCCGAGCTTCCAACGATTCTCCATTTTGTTTGAGTCTAATTCATAGCATGTTAGCTGTATAGATATGTTCGTCTCGTCAAGAAGAGTTCATAGAGCCTAAGAACATATAATTTGGTTAAGTATCAAGTGAGATATCAAACCTAGAAGGTGGATGACTCTCATGTTAGAATGCCTGGGGACGATGAACGGATGCCGTCCATTCGCACGAGTGTTGAATGGACGGTCCAGATCGAGCCAGATGAGAAGATAGAGCGAGACCGCGGGCCACGTGGCATCCCAGTCAAATGGCGGCGTCAAATGGCGGAGCGACGTATGGCCTTTCGGAGCTGCCGAGGTTGAGTTAGCGCCGCGCTGGATAAGTAGATAAATAGGGTATTTCAGAATTAATTAAATACCAGAAAGTTTAAAAATCCATATCTTTGTGTAGAAAAATCAAAAAAATAAAATAAAAATATCATCTTGCTCAGTGAATAGAGGAGAATAATATGGAAAAAGAATTAAGTTATTTTGTTAAATATTTTATTTTTAATTAATTATTTACTAATTTTAGTATTTTAATTCTCCATGTATGCATACAATTCACTATGGCATGAGACCATAGGGCTTTTGTAGCCTCTGTTCTTGGGAACATTCCCTGAATTTTTCAAGACCAGAGGTCATCTCTATGGTAAGTTATTGATTTTCTAAATTTATGTGCCCGTTTTGATTTTTTAATTCCAGTAATTATCATGTTGCTTAATAAATTCTAAGAAAATTAGGGAAGGTAGCTTATGACCAGAAGACACTAGAAAAATTATGGTTTGGTTTAACTCCTTAAAAATAACTCTAATTAGTCCAAACACTCAAAATTGAATTTTAATTAATTAGAATTAACCACACATCAAAATTACTTGAAAATAATTCTCCACTATCCCTTAGGATGTAGAGAAGCTCACATAAAAATTTCAAGTTAATTAGAAATGATTTAACCCATTAAATGAATTAATTAAGTGACATAGCTATTTTAAAAATTAAAAATTCGTAAAACCCAAAATACATTTTTAAAAATTCACCAAATTGGTTTTGTGGGCCTTCTGTTGCTAGACGAATCTAAGAAAATTAAAATTGAAATTCTCTAAAAATTTTCAATTTTAATCATATTTCAATATTTTAATAATTAAAAAATAATAAAAATCACAAAAATATTAAAAATCATAAAAATATCATATTTTGCTTCCTAATCATTTAGGAATCAACCAAATAATTTTCCTAAGTCTCTAGGTTAAGATATTGAATTTCAAAGGCTTAAGACAATTTTTAATATTAAAAAATTGATGTTCCAACCTTTTTTACCAAATTAATTCTAATAAATCAAAAAAAAATCAGAAAAATATAAAATTTATTTCTCTGAACTCCTTGAGGTCAGAAAGACTTATGAAAAATATAAAATCCATTTTTAAACTTTTATTTTATTTTATAACTAATTAATACCCTAAAACTTAAAATAATTACGATAAATAAAATATAATTCAAAAAATCACGAAAATTGATCCAAGTGGTCCTTTGGTCAATACAGACATCCCATAATTTTCCCAAGGATAGAAACCTTACCTTGGTCATGTTGAATTTTCATTGAAACCCTCATTTTCTCACAAAAATAAATATATAAATTAAGTTAAATTCAAAAAAATCACATTTTCTCCTCTAGTGTCTTAATTGACATATGCGTGAAGTGACATAAAAATTTTAAGTTCATTTGAGCTTAATTTGATGAGTTATAAAATAAATAAGCCTAAAGGAACATAAAAGTAATTAAGGATTTTAACCCTAATTAATACTTTAGGTTTAATCAAAAGTGAAGGTAAAAATATTTGATCTTATTCTTCTCTTGGATAATTGAAACTTAGGGAATAAAGGGGTAGAAACCCATTAGTCACTTTGAAAATATCAAAATGGAACTTTAATTAATTAAATCATTTAAATTTTGGGAGAATAATTAAAATTTTGGATTATTAGGGATGTGACTTAAGAAGATACCAATTCTTTAATTTAAAATCCCTAAATGAATCACTTTAATAATAGTTAACTCTTAATTAAACTTAAGAAGATAATTGGAATTAATAATTAAATAATTAAAAAGAAAATAACCCTTAATTAAATTAAAGCTTAAAACATTAGGTGATTTGATATTAAAATTAAATTAAATTGAGAACATTAAAATTAATTTGAAATCACTTAAAAATAGATCTAAAACAAATTTGAAACATTAAAAATCAATCTCAAAACAATTCATAATAAAAAAAATACAAAAAATCAAACCAATTAAAATTGACCTAAAGAACTATAATTAAGTCAGATTAAAATCAAAATAATTAAAAGTTTAATCAAATTAAATAATCTAAACACCTCTTTCAATTCAAACAGTTTAAACACTTAAGAGAAAATAAACTTGAACTTTGACGAAATTAAGTTATCCTAAACTTTCAATTCAATCTTAATAAAAATGGTTAAATTCTTTAATGAACTAATTTGCCCCTAAAGGCTTTTATTATTATAACTCTTAAACAAAGCAATAAGTGAAATGTCACTTTACTCATAGGATAATCAAACATCCTAGTTCACTGAGCAAGAAGAAAAACTTAACTAAATCTCTTGAATGATTAATTCACTTATACAATGAAATTCAGTTGGACTCGAAGTAATCTCAGAAGTATTGAAAAGATGTTCAGGATTCATTCTAAGCACTTTCTCAATATGATGGGATGTTTTAGAAGAACACTTGGAATTAATTGTTCTATGGTGAAGAAAATCATCAAAAAAACCAAGAACCTAGACGTCATAGGAATTGACTAGCAATAGGATTAGGATTTTGGTAGACAATCAAAACCTTCCCTTAGCTTTACCTAGGTGTTACTTGTTGCAATTATATAAATGTTTTAACATGTGTTTTAAGTGTAGGTAAAAAAATGACAGGAATGCTCACCAGGTACGTGTTTATGTTTATTGTAATTTACATTTAACAATTTTTTAAATGTCTTACTTTCTTGCACTTATAAATGCATGAATAATGGTTGAACCCAGCATGTTTAAAAAACTTAACATTTAATCACCAACAAAACAAAACCGTAATTACAACTAAAATTAAAACGTCCCATTGGATGATCGGGAATCTCTCGGATGATGTAACCAACATGTTGCTAACGGGATTTCCCATGGTCTAAAAGAAAGTGTGGAACTCATTCAGTTGAGTTTAGCAAATTCATTTGGACTCAATGAATCCGATGAAAATAACGGGGCCGGGATGACAGAACCGTGGGATCTTAATCGGTTCTTCTTAATCAACTTTAAGATTTGTTTCAATTAAAATACTAAGTCATCTCAATTTTCAACCTCTCTAAAACAAAACACTTCTCTCATCTCTTGATTGCCACTTTCTAAAACCAAACCTCTGCAACAACAATGAGCTTGGAGCATAGTGGGCAGCACGGTCATCGTCGTCAGCAAAACTGGAATCTACATCAGCAAAACCTTTCCTAGTTTTAAATAACCAAGCCATAGGATTTCGAGGTAGTTTTCTTAGTGCAACATAAATCCTCAGCTTTTCGTTAGGCATTTGCATGATCATCTTGTGTAACTTAAGCCCTAACCGGTCTTAGGAGTCCGAGGTAGTCGTTTGATACGACATAAGCCCTCACATCTTCGAGCCTATTTGTATGATCATATCATACAAGTATAAGTCTTAATTAATTAAAATTGGCAGTATTACAACTTTAAATAAACTCTCAAATTGAAGCCAAATAATAGGATAGTTTGGGAAGTTGCCAAGATTCTTCTTGGATCCTCAACTTCTCCTGCTTCTCTTACTTTGGACTCCTGAAAATAACTGTTCCAAATTTGATCCATTCCCAATTGAAATCTCCAAAATTTAATCCTTTGAAAACCTTAAAATTTGAAATTCTTGAGAGCAAAACCACTGATCATTATAGAGAGTTTTCTTAAGTGATTCCCGTCATTTAAGATGTAATTAACTATAGAAGTTTGCCCTTATAGGGAACTTTAAGAACCCAGGTAATATAAACCCTGTTTAATTCCTTTATATTAAACAGGGGAACTTGTCGGCTTATAAAACTGGTTCACAAACCAAACGGATGTCACAAATCTTCTAGTTTATTTAATCAAGCCCCATCATCAAACAGTGTGTCTATTCCTCGGGATAGATACACGGTTTGTGACACGGTGCTCGTTTATATAAACTATTTGGGATGTGAGATCGATTTGATTTCATATCTTAAAAAAAAATTCAAACTTAAAAATTATTTTCAAAAATCAAACGCTTCTTTCTAAATTTATATCTATATCTAAATTAAATTTAAAATCTAAAATTTGCCAAAATTTCTGTAGGTGACCCCCTTTTCAAAACACATAACCTAAAAATATGGCGACACAACTCTACCAGATAAAGTTGATCCAAGTCCACGATAAGCTGGTCTGCCCAAGGACGTTCAAAATTAGTAAACTCACACTTGTTCTCAAGAGGCCTATTCATACACACCACAAGATGGGTGGAAAGTTTGAACTGACTTGAGAGGGACCATTCATGGTGGAGAAGTTCTACTCATGAGGGTCTTACCAGTTAGTGGATTCCCAAGGAGAAAGAACCATGTTGCCGATCAATGGACGATACTTGATGAAGTACTACACAACGTGGCATTTCAAAAGATGATTTTTGCTCCAAGAATAGCTATATGGCCAGTGTCTGTGACTGGTTCCCAATAACATTGAATAAAACTCGGTGAAATAAAATAGATTTTTATGAATAAAAATTTGCACATTAAAATTACTCTCACGATCCCCAAACTTTGCAAAATCTAATTAAATAAAATGTATGTATATAAATTCAATCCACTTAATAGTGAATTGCTATTGTTCTTATTCTTTCAAATTTAAACGTGCTGATGTTTCTCCTATTTTATGTAGGAAAATGTCGGGTCAGAAGTTGATCTTCACTTTCAAAGATGGCTTAAGTCTCACACTCGATGAGGAAAAAGTACCAAGGGGAGGTGTTCTAAAATTTGACTTAGACTTTGCACAATTCAATGTGGATTACGAAAGCCCCTTATTGAATATGGTTTGTCACTGGGAAGCCAAAGGATTATAGTCAGTAATGATGATCAGTTCTAAGAAAGGAGAATCATCAAATTGAAAGAAAGCAGAGGAAGTTTCAGATACCCATCACTCAGCGGGGAAGAACAAGCAGATACTGTCAGTGATTATGATGTTAGAAGGAGATTTGGTCAGTGCTACCTTGGAAAGAGCCTCAGATGCCTCACTGAGATGCACGCAACAACAGAATGCTAACCATCGTAAGCATATAGCACTAACCAAACTTAAAGGGAGACAGGATAAAGGAACAGCTTCAAAACTTATGCCAATTCCTAAGGAGGAGGTTTACGATTAGCCACAGGAGCAGAGTCAGATTTAGTCATCACAGAGGATTCCTGTCAGTTTCTCAGACAGAGAAGATGAGCCTGTATCGTTGGAGGACTCACAGAAGGAGCTTTCCGTAGGATTTTCAACATGCAATGCAGATATACCAAGGCAAATGTCATCAATGGAAGCATTCACAAAGTGCCCAAAGTGTAGTGTTCTCCACCTGGAGAGTTATAAAACTTTTGAAGAGTATACAACAACTTGAATGATGTTCATAAGTATAGAGCACCTCAAGGTGGAGATGTACATACCACTGTTTATTGAGTCACGATGGTCGCGGATGGTTCCTAGAGATGAGCCAGAGAGGCAGCTCTGATGATCACAAATTGTTCCTGATTATGAGCTGGCAAAGATACGAAGGGTCCAGAAGTAAGAGTTTGAGCACTACGTGGACACCCAAGGAAGGCTTGCCAACATCTTGGAGGGCTCTTGAGTTACAGATTGACATATTTTTAAAAAGTGATGAAAGCAAGATATTGGATTGCTTAATCAGCCTCAGACACTTAGGTTGGGCAGGCCACTTATGGAAGAAGACATATTCAGAACAAGAGAAATGGATGCGAGGAAAAAGTAGGATAACCATCTAATGCGGTTGTCGTTACAATCTTTTAAAGGACAGACAAGGGAACCCCCTAGGATTTTGAGAAATGATGAGGTGGATCACCTGCAGTGCTTGATAAAGAAAATGATTAAGAGAATGTTGGATTGGCGTATATTGCTAGCTGGTTTTATTTTGAACAGTTGCATCATCAACATTTATGAAGGAGTATGTATTCCCCCTCACATTAATCAACATGACGTCTTTAGGCCTTTATGCACAGCTTCATTCATGAGCAAGAGCAACATTTTATTTGGAAAAGAAATACAGAATGTTGGCCCAGGGAAATTCTGAGGATCAGTCAAGATTCCACTATCGGTTGGAATAATACTGATTTTTAAATGAAACGAAGTAGATCTAGCTAAGCACTGCATCCCCGCAGTTCCATGTAGAAGAGTTTCAGCTACATTGAAAAGAATGGATAAAAGCAATGAGCGTATGAATATCAGCTCGATCAGGACTTGGAGGGACTCCGACCGCTTGAGATCTGAGACAGCTGTGCCTCTAAGTATTTGCAAGGAAACTTTATTTCGAAGCATAGCTTAGGAGGTTAGCTTGATCACGAAATGGCCTCAGAAGATAGGTAGATTTGGCTACTTTTGTACTATGTCAGAGCAGGCAGCATATGACATAACAGATTATAGTTCTACTTGGATGTATTTCTGATATTGTTTCTAGTGTCTTTAGCTTATGATCGGTTGTACTACATGTTCAAATTAGAATCAACAAAGTTTTTCTTGGGTTTCAGTATGTGTTATGAATATGTGATTGATAAAAAGCCACAAGACCATACATTGATCTTAAATTATAACGAACAAAGAGTGATGCAAAGAAAATTTGGCAATGAGCAAAATTAAAATACAAAATTGAAAAACATCAAACAAAAAAAAACTTATTAATAATAAAGAAAAACGATAAAGATAATAAACAGATGCACTCAAAATTTCCACACTCTTAGACATAATTCCACACTATTCCATTCTTACAGGTTCCACAATTCTTCACAAGACTTCCACGGTTTCTGCGAGTTTACACAGTCTTTGTGAACTCAGCATTTGGGATAAGCATATTCTGAATCCCACCTCTGAACTTCGAGATCGATGTGAGACCCTCTTAAATGGAGCAAGACATCCGATTCCCTTCTCAGAACTTCTGCTACCTCTTAGGTTGGATGTGATTCTCTGAGCTTTCCTTCCCAATGTAGCTCGTCACCTCTTAGGTTGTATGTGAGTCCCTGAGCATTCCTTCATAATGTGAAATTCTCAGCACGTCAAGATCGATGTAAGACCTCCTTAAATGGAGCAAGCTATCTGATTCTCTTCTCAGCACTTCTGCTACCTCTTGGGTTAGATGTAAGCCCCTGAGCTTTCCTTACCAATGTAGCTTGTCACCTCTTAGGCTGGATGTGTGTCCCTGAGCTTCCCTTCTTAATGTGACATTCTTGGCACTTCGAGATCAGTGTAAGACCCTGGTAAATGGAGCAAGGCAACCAATTATCTTTTCAGCACATCCACTACCTCTTGGGTTCGATGTGAGTTCCTGAGTTTTCCTTCCTAATTTAACTCGCCACCTCTTAGGTTGGAAGTGAGTCCTGAGCTTCCCTTCTTAATGTGACATTCTTGACACTTCCAGATTAGTGTAAGACCCCTTTAAATTGAGCAAGGCATCTTATTCTCTTCTCAGCACTTCCACTAGAATGTGAGTACCTGAGCTTTCTTTCCTAATGTAGCTCATTACCTCGTAGGTTGGATGTGAGTCCCTCAGCTTTCCTTCCTAACGTGACATTCTCAACGCTTCGAGATCGGTGTGAGACCCCCTTAAATGGATCTAGGCATCCAATTATCTTCTCAGCACATTTGCTACTTCTTGAGTTGGATGTGAGTCCCTAAGCTTTTCTTCCCAATGTAGCTAATCACCTCTTAGTTTGGATGTGAGTCCCTGAGGTTTCCTTCATATCATGAAATTCTCAGTAATTCGAGATCGGTGTAAGATCTCCTTAAATGGAGCTAGTCATTTGATTCTCTTCTTAGCACTTTCGCTATATCTTGGGTTGGATGTGAGTCTCTGAGCTTGCCTTCCCAATGTTGCTCGTCACCTCTTAAGTTCGATGTTAGTCCCTGAGCATTCCTTCCTAATGTGATATTCTCGGCACTACAAATCGGTATAAGACCACCTTAAATGGATCAAGGAATTTGAGACTCTTCTCAACACTTTTGCAACCTCTTGTTTTGGATGTGAGTCCCCGAGCATTCCTTCCCAATGTAGCTCCTCACCACTTATATTGGATGTGAGTCCCTAAGCTTTCCATTCTAATGTGATATTCTTGACACTTCGAGATCGGTGTAAAACCCCCTTAAATGGAGAAAGGAATCTGATTCTCTTCATAAAACTTTCACAACCTCTCAGATTGGATGTGAGTCCGTGTGCTTTCCTTCTTAATGAAGTACGCTCTTTCTACTACCTCTCGAGTTGGATATGAGTCACAGTGCTTTCCACCTCGACCTGGTCTCCGCTTTTATTTGAATTTAAATTTTTTTCCACATCACAGATAAAATCAAAATTAAAGACAAAATCAAAGTAAGTTAAACTTGCCTCGACTGTCAGGTTTTCGATAAGGAATCCTACTGGTTACCTTCATAAATTCATAAAAAAACCCATTCACAATGATAAATGCAGAAGAAAATTGCAGCATAAAATAAAAAAGTCACTCTATAATTTGAAACTTGAATGCACAACAAAATTTGACACTATGCTTACTAATTCCCTAATGAATACGATTCTTGTTTGTTTCTGTGCTCTGTAGTAAGTGTGTTGGCTTAGGCAGTTGTGTTAGTTTTGTTGATCTCTTTAGTCAAGACCAATACGTGCAGTGTGCTTGTCTGGCACACCACAACTATTGGGGGTCCATTTGTTGACCACACTTTTGTTGATGTCTAGACTTTCTTATTTAGAAGCATAGGATCTAGCCATCAGACTTAATGTTGACTATCCTAGAGGACTAGTGATGAAACCCTACCCTAGAAGAAACTCTAAACACTTCTTTACTCTTGTTGGAGTTCCACATGTTTGGTTAGGATGGAGCCAAACATGAGGGAGCTCAAGAGGAGTCCCCATAGGATTGTCTAGCCTTAGGGTTAGCCTTGGGTGGTGTGGCCTTAGTAAGTATTACGCACAGACAAAATTAAACCCCTCACTTTAATTCACAACCTAAAACCATAAACCAAGCATGCTTAACCTGGTTCCCCACTCTTTTGGAAACTCATGTGGGTGGTCCCCCAAACCCTTAGCCCTAGGCTAGGGTTTGGCCAGGACCAACACATGGAGGACCCAAAAATGAGATCTCCCATGGTCTCTGACCCAATGCTATATATATGCGTACTAAAAATTTAATCCCCGGCAACAGCACCAAAAACTTGACCCGCAATCCGCTGATGATAAATATAATAATTAATGCTTTCAAATATATTTAATAGATAATAATAGCAACTAGTGTATACAAATATAATTTTATTGAAAATATTTTACACATTAGGGGTACTACACAAGTATACTTATCGTATTAAGTAATATAGAGCTTCGAAACAAAGTCCCTAGTATCGATCCCACAAGGAGTGAGTTATGGATTTTTAAATATTTTAATTTTATTTTTATGTATTTCTTTTATAGTTTATAAATTTGATATTTTTAATTTACTAGATGCAATAATAAAGCAGTAATGAAAGATGCAATAATAAAGCAGTAATGAAATGATTGATGTAAATAGCAATAAGAACACAACTTTCTTCCTTTCAATTAATCTAAGATTTTCTAAGATAATGATAATATTCGTGGAGAATATAAATTTATGGTATTGTGCCAAATAGAAGCATTCATATTCTTTACCCTTTGATCCAATTGTAACGAACATTGGCTAGCCTATAGATCAGGTCCGGATGTGATGTTAGTAGAATGGGTTAATCTAGGCTCACACTACTAGATGTCCAAGGGTGGCTATGGTCGGCCCTACTAGTGACCCTTTCCTTCTCTATAAACCAAATCATAAGAATTTAGTCTTTCACTCTAAAACTTATTAATTCTACGCCAATTATATAATATCTTCCTATTTATTTGCACTTCACCTTGAATAGCCCGCACAAGGCCTTCGACTATCCTAGGATTCATGTGATATCTACTAATTAAGAATTCATCTCCTTCTAGGTATCAAAACTCTTCAACAGATTTTAACAATACAAGTGATCAATTTGTAAAGTAAATGAAGATCCGGTATTAATATCATCACAATGTTTTAAAACATAAATATTTTTTAATTCTCCATCAAATTTTATATTATCTTATTTATATTTTCATAATTGAAAGGAGAAAGTAAACTAACTACTTAGAACACATTGAATTTAAACAACAAAACATGATAATAAAACTTTGAATAAAATTACAGATACTTATCTCAAGTGTTTCTCCTACTGAACCTCTGAATTCTTCTGACTCCAAAGCAAATAAACTTCAAAAGCACCAACTCTTTAAACTCTCAATACACACTCTAAATGAACTTACTAATTAATAAAAGTGGTCCTAAAGTATTTCTCTAATTCTCCCTCTAGATGGGGCTCTAGATAGGGGGGCCGATTTTTTCTGAAGGAGTACCCTCCTATTTATAGGCTTCAAGGGTTGCCTCAAGGCACCTCTTCAAAATGTGTCCACATTCAATGAATCTTTTAGAAGGTGTGTCTGGCTGTTGACCTCATTTTTGATGAGGTCTTCTCTTCCCTCTTTAGTGCTTAGGATCAAGCCTTAGGCTTTTCCTTTGACTATCTTAGGGGACTAGAATTGGGACCCATCCTTTAGAAATTTAAACCACTTCTTGTCTCCCTGCAAACCCCACAAGCTTGATTGTAGACCCCTAATCACCTAGAGGGTTGAGATCAAAAGTGAAGGTTTAAAGGATGAGTTCCCTATAGGACTCTTTGGCCTTAGGACCACCCTGGGTGGCTTGGTCTGGTGAGGGTTGACTTACACACTCACTACACTCATACTCTACACTCTCACACACACAATCCAAATCCTAAAACCACACCTATACCCAACTTGACTCCTTGACTCATGTAGGTAATTCATATGGATGGACCTTAACCCCTAAGCCCCTGGTTAAGAGGGTTAGGAACAACATAGTGAATGCCTCAAATGAGTCCTCTCATGGCTCATATAGGCTTAACGTGGCTTCATGGCTCAATCAAAGTGATTCCATTTCACTCATATTTGATCAATCTTCATTCTTCCAAAATTTCAAATTTTGACCCCAGGAACCCTACACCTATCAAACCTACCAAAAGCCCTTAAAATTGCCCAAATCCTCCAAAATATCCAAATACCAAAATGCCCCTCTTAGCTAAAAAATCTAAAAATTTAGAAAATTCCTAGAAAATTCCAGAAAATCCCAAATATTCTTAATTTCATTTTGTCCAACTACACCAAGGGCCAATTTTGTCAATTTACACCACTTTTACCAAAACCCTCAATTTAGCCCATTCTTAACCTAAGTGAACCCAATGTCAAACCAAACCTACCCAATTGACCCCAATTTTGGTCCAATTCAATTCTAAACTTCAATTCAATATCCACAATATCAATCTAGACAAAATCCAAGTCCAATTTGATTGATATTTGAATCCAATTTCACTTTTGACCTTAAAGCCCAATTTGGACCCGTGACCCAAACTTAGCCCAAACTAACCCAATTTAACTCCAATTGACCCCAAACTTTTCTAAACCTTCCCTAACATCCCCACAAACAAAACACTAACATGATTTGCCCAAAGTTTGGACCCAAACCTCACTCAAATTCAACCCAAAACCAAAAAGCCCAATTTTGACCTAAACCCAAACCTAACCCAAATAAGGCCAAACCCCAAAATCAAAACCCAACTAAAGTTGAAAACTCATTGAAACACTCCCATAAACATTTCCCAACATTAATTTTACATCAATTTCAACCCTAGCCCAACATTGGCCCAAATTAGCTCAATTTGACCTACATTGGCCCATATACCAAATGAACCTAAATCCAACCCAATTCAAGCCTAAACCACCTCAAATTTATTTCAAATCACTCATGCCACATCCCTAAACCAAACCCAACAATTATTTGGCCCAAATTTTCACAAAATTCCCATCCATGAACTTATTTTAAAAAAACCTAAGGCTCACTCCCTTAAACCTTCCTAAAAGCCCACCTTTACCAAATTTTAAAAGCCCAAATCAATCTAAAGCCCACATGACACTTTCCCTCATCACACATTTAATTTAAAATCATTCCTAAAGTCCTAATTTATCAATTAAACAATTCCAAATCAAGCCTCATAACAATTCCCGTCAAAATGCCAAAATTCACAAAACCCTTTTTCATGAAGTTGACTTAACTTTTCCCAAGCCAAAGATGAGCCATGAAGCCATGCATGAGCCACATGGGAGCCATGAGAGCCACGGAATATACTTTCCACCTCTCCAAGCCATTAATGGCAAGAGAGGGGATCTCTTTCTTAAACCTTTTTAAACCTTTTTTACCTTAAACATGATACACTCTAAACCATACTTTGCCACCTAATCCTTGATGTGGACTTCACTACCTTTGGTAGTTTGACTCACATGATCCTCTCAGCCTAAAACCACGTCATGGGAAGGTGAACCCAACCCAAACCATGGCTTGGACCAAATCAAGCCAAAATGGCCTCTCCCCCATGCCATTTTAATCCAAGCCCTTTACACATGGAAAAGCTTAATTGCCTGCACAAACCTCCAGCCCTGACCCACCTGAACCTGAGGGTGACCCATGCCTGCCGGCTAGCCACCTGGATCACCGGAAAACACCACACCCGAGAGCTCCCATGTGAGCCAACATTGAAATTCCCCCTTACTGAGCTGCCCCAAGTCCAGTGGCCACCATGGTTGTTCTTCTCTTGCATAGAGCAGCTGATCCCAAGCCCTAACTCCCCGTGGGAGGCCCCCCAGCCATGCGTATTTAAACACCACCTCCTCTCGACCAAGAGAGGTGCTGAAACAAACCTTAAGGAAACTCTGCCAAAATCATCCCAGACCACTCTCTACACATAGAGCATTTGATTCCCACTGGATTCCAGCCCCAATTCCCTCCAGCTGAGCTCAATTTTGAGTTCAAATTTCAGCATAAAAACCAGGACACTTCACCACTGTGAGCCAATCCCCATATTGATTGAGTCTTCACCTTCACCAGACCAAGAGAAGAAGTTTACCAGCAAAAGCCCCCTCTCCAGGCCAGCCATTGCTTTTAGCCTCCAAGCTTTGTGATCGGCTGTGGGCACATTCATACCTAGACAATTCACCAGGCCAAGGGACTTCATCTGGAGCTTGCTTGGACCCAATCAAACGTGACACAACTCTCAGATCGAAGCTTCACTTCTCTGAGCAAAGGTATGGACTCACTCTTCTTCCCGAGCTTACAGAGATTCTCCATTTAATTTGAATCAATTTCAATGCATGTTTACCGTATGGATGTGTTTGTCTCTTCAAGACAAATCCATAGAGCATAAGAACACAAAAATCCGTTGAGAATCGAGTGAGAAATTAGGGTTAGAATGTTGACGGTCATGGGTTCTCACCAGTCGTAGACGATGACTAGGAGACGTCGGATCGCGCGTGTATCGAGGGGACGGTAAGGATCGCGCCGGACGGAGCAACAAGACATGAACCGCAGGCCGCTTGGCATCCCAGTCAGATGGAGGCGCCGAATCAAGAGACTACGCGTGGAGCTTCGGAGACGCCGAGGTTGACGCGGCGCCGCATGGATAAGTAGAAAAATAGGTTATTTTTCTGTTTATTTAATTACTAGAACTTCAAAAATTCATAACTTTGTGTAGAAAAATCCTAAAAATAAAATAAAAATACCCTCTTGCTCAGTGAACAGAGGAGAAGAATGTGGAAAAGAAATCAAGTAATTTCAATAAGTATTTTATTTTTAATGATTTATTTACTCTCTGCATTGTTTTAATTCTCCATGCATATAGGAAATTGACCATGGCATGAGACCATAGGGATTTTAAAGCCTCTGAACATGGGAACATTCCCTGAATTTTCCAAGGTCAGAGGCCATCCCTATGAGAAGTTATTGATTTTTCAAGTTCATGTTAGTATTTTGAGTATTTTAATTCCAATAATTAGTATGTTGAGAAATAAATTCTAGGAAAATTTGTTGATGTTTCTTGTGACCAGAGGGACCTAGGAAAAATAAGTTTTGAGTTAATTCACTTTGAACAACCCTAATTGGCCTAAATCCCCAAAATTGAACTTTAATTAGTTAGGGTTAACCATCCATCAAATTAACTAAAAAACAATTCTCCACTGTCCTCTAGGGATAGGAGAACACCACATAAAAATTTGAGAACAATTGGACTTGGTTAGCCCCACCAAATGGGTTGATTAAGCCTCTTAAGTAATAATGGGTAAAATTAAACTTTAAAAATTCATAACTCACAAATACTTTTCAAAAATTTACAAAAATGGTTTTGGAGCTTCTCTGATATCAGAGGAACTTAGGAAAATTAAAATTATAATTTTCTTAAAAAGTTGATTTTTATCATTATTTTAATATTTTTAATAATTAAAAAATAATAAAAATCATAAAAATATTAAAAATCACCAAAATGTCACATTTTGAATTCTAATCATTTAGGAACAAACCAAATATTTTTTTTAAGTCCCTAGGATAAGATATTAAATTTTAAAGGCTTAATGTAATTTTTAATATTAAAAAATGTATTTTTCAACCTTTTCATTAAAATAATTCTAATAAATAAAAGAAAATTCAGAAAAAATATAAAATTTATTTCTCTGGACTCCTTGAGGTCAGAGAGATTTAAAAAAAATATAAAATCCATTTTCAACTTTAATTTTATTTTAAAATTAATTAATGCTCCAAAACTCAAAAATAATTCTAATAAATAAAATATAATTAAAAAAAATCACCAAAATTAGTCCAAATGGTCCTCTGGTCATTAGGAGTGCCCCATAAATTTCTTAAGGACAGAAAAATTCCCTTGGTCATCTTATTGAATTTTCCTTGAATATCCCTATTTTCCATCAAAAATAATTACATAAATAAATTAAATACAGAAAAATCACATTTTCTCCTCTAATGTCTTAATTGACATGTAAGTGAGGTCACATAAAAATTTCAAATTCACTTGAGCTTAGTTTAGTGAGTTATAGAATTATTAAGCTTGAAGGGAAAAATGGTAATTAAAATTTTCAACCTTTAATTAAAATTTTAGGATTAATCAGAAAAGGGGAGGGTAAAATATTTGATTTAAACTGATTTTGGATGATTGAAATTTAAATAATTAAAGGGTAGAGACCCATCAATTTTTTTTAAGATTAATTAAAGTAAACCTTAATCAATTAATTAATTAAATTTGGAAGATTAATGGAAAATTGAAATTATTAAAGTGGGGATATTATTTAAGAAGATATTTATTCTTTAATTTAAAAATCCCTAAATAAATCATTTCAATAATAGTTAAAAAAGAAAATTAAAAGAATAATCTAAATTAAATTAAAATTGAAATTAAGTTAAAATTAAATTAAAATTAAATTAAATTAAATTAAATTAAAATAAAATTAAATTGAATTGAATTAAATTAAATTAAAATGAAGTTAAATTGAATTAAATTAAAATTAAATTGAAATTAAATTAAATTAAATTAAATTAAATTAAATCAAAAATTAAATTATATTAAAATCATTTAATAACAAACCTAAATGAAATCATTAAGAATTAAACCTAAAATAACGTGAACACTATTCCAAACTTAAACTAATTTTTTTATAATTAAGTTAAAATTGAAATTAAATCATTAAGTTTAAATCATCAAAATATTTAATAATCTGATTTACCCCCTTTTTAAGCTCTTATTATTATAACTCTTAAATGAGGTATCAAGTGAAGTGTTATCTCACTTATAGAATATTCAAATGTCCTAGTTCACTGAGCAAAAGAACAAAACATAAACTCCTGGATGATTAATTCACTTGTATAATTAAATTCTCTTGGACTTGAAACAATCCTAGAAGTATTGAAAAGATGTTTAAGACTCGTCTTAAGCACTTCCTCAACATGATAAGAGGTTTATAAGAACAATTGAACTTAATTGTTTCTTTGATGAAGAAAATCGTCCTTAAACCAAAACACAAGAACCTAGACGTCATTGGGATGACTAGCTATAGGATTAGGAGTTTGATAGACAACCAAAACCTTTCCCTTAGCTTTACCTAGGTACTTGTTGGAATATTCAAATGCCTTAGCATGTGTTTTAAGTGCAGCTTGGGATGACGGGAAGACCCTCCAGGTACGCTTTTATTTTATTGCAATTTACTTTATTGCAAATGCACTTTACTTTTCTTGCATGATAAACAACTCGTTGCATGAAAACCAAAACCTTTAGGATAGTCCCCGAACCGAAACCAAAACTAAATTAAAAGTCATTACAAGATAAAAATCACCGCCACAACATTTCAAAATATAAAACAACTCAAAATTTAATCACAAACAGAACCCAAAACTATAATTGCAACTAAATTAAAACGCCTCATTGAATGATCGAGAATACCTCGGATGATGTAACCCACGTGTTGCTAACGGGATTTCCCAAGGTCTAAATGAAAGTGTGGAACTCATTTAGTCGAGTTTAGCAAATTCATCCGGACTAGGTGAATTCGATGAAAATAACTGTGCCGGGATGACGTAACCGCGGGATTTTAATCGGCTTCGTTTAAATAACTTTAAGATTTGTTTTAATTAAAGTACTAAAAAACACTTGGATTTTAAGATTTTATCTAAACCAAAACACTTCTCTCATCTCCTGATTTATGACTTCTAAAACTAAACCTCTGCAACAACAAGGAGCTCGGAGCATGGTGGGTAGCACGGCCATCGTCATCAGCAAAACCTAAGTCTACTTCAGCAAAACCTTTCCTAGTTTTTAAAACAATGAAGCCATAGGATTTCGAGGTATTTTGCCTAGCGCAACATAAATCCTCAACTCTTCATTAGGCATTTGCATGATCATGTCATGTAAATTAAGCCCTAACTGGTCTTAGGACTCCGAGGTAGTCGTTTGGTACGACACAAACCCTCACATCTTCAAGGCTATTTGTATGATTTTATCATACAAACATAAGTCCAAATTAATTAAAATTGGCAAGATTGAAATATCAGATAATATTAGGATTTTCTTAAAATCTAAGCTAAACAATAGGATAGTTTGGGAAGTTGCCAAGATTCTTTTGGATCCTCGGCTTCTCTACTTCTCTTCCATCGGACTCCCGAAAATAATTGTTCCAAATTTTGAGTCATTCCCTTTTGAATTTCCAAAATCCAATCCTTTGAAAACCTCAAACTTTAAAATTCTTGAGAGCAAAACCACTGATCATTATTAAGAGTTTTCTTAAATGATTCCCGTCATTTAAGATGTAATTAACTATAGGGGCTTGCCCTTATAGGGAACTTTAAGAACCCAGGTAATATAAACCCTGCTTAATTCATTTATATTAAGCTGGGGAATTTGTCGGCTTATTAAATTGGTTCGTAGACCAAACGGATGTCACAAATCTCCTAGTTTATTTAACCGAGCCCATCATCAAGCAGTGAGTCTATTCTTCGGATAGATACACGATTTGTGATGCGGTGCTCATTTATATAAACTATTTGAGATGTGAGATCGGTTTGATTTCATATCTTAAAATTATTTTCAAAATCAAATACTACTTTCTAAACCATATATACATGTTTAACTTAAATTTAAAATCTAAAATTCGCCGACAATTTCTGTTAGGCGACCCCTTTTCAAAATAAAACACATAACCAAAAAATATGCCGACAACTTCTGGCAACTCAGCTGGGGAATAGTTCCTCTCTCCATTTTGATCAGATGGTTTTGCTTTCATAAATTGGTAGTGAGCCCATGCCCCTAGTGGACCAAACTACCATTCTTCCGTTGGAATACCCCGTTCATTTCTGTCTTGAACGAGTATAGCCAACTCGACTCGGATTTAGGAGCCACTGTTTAGACACCCCTAAACGGAGAGGTTCCGAGATCCTTTTACCTCTTTTCTAAGGAGGGTGGACCCCCAATAGGTGTTAGTTTAGGAGCGGTCCTTCGAGTCGAGAAGTCTTGCATAAGACTTTCTCTTCCTTTCCAATTCTGAATTGGATTCCTTGCCTTCTCTACACCTTTGAACATTCTGTTCCTAATAAACAAACCCTCTAATGAATGACTCTTTTAACAAATAACTCCTTTTTATAAATACATGAACAAAAATGTGTTCGGACTCTTTTCGATTCTTTTCTTTTCGGCCTAATGAGAAGAAGCATAACTTGGGACTGACAATCAGAATCTACCTTGCAGAAAATGTCTGTCCCAAAGCTGATTTTCTCCTTCACCAATGGACTGGACTTCGCTGTTTACAAGGATGAGCTGCCCGATAATGGGATCATCCGTTTTGGGCAAGGATTCGAGAACACAAATGTCAAGATCACTGACGTTACCCATTTCACACTTACAGACAAAGTGCCTGAAACTAAAAGACCTTTGATCGAGTTCAACCTTAAGTCAACTCGAGAGTTCCCTCCCCTGCAAAGGGTTCCAGCTGAGAAGAATACTACTATCCATAGGAGGAATGTTATCTCTACCCCCACTGGTCTAGTCATCTCTGCACCTACCCTGGCTTCCGCCAAACTAAAGGGGATGGAAGTTCAAAATTGTAACGAGCATATTACCTTGGAGGGTACAGATTTCCGTGCAAGACCTTCTATTTTCGAAATTGGGTCCAGCTCAAGGGTTCCACCCCTAACACGGACTCAGAGAAGAAATAGAGGTAGGAAGATTGCCAGAAAGGCCAGGGCTACTGAAGTCGCTTTCTTAGAAGAAATCCCTGAGTACACACCACTACCTGAGTACATACCATTACCTGAGTATACACCGCTTTTGGAAGGAAGTAGATTCCATCCCCTCTCCGTCGCAGCTGACGAGGAGAATGTCCGCAAGATTGCTTCTGCATTACCTAGACCCGCATATTATAGCGACAGCCGAAAGAAAGGGCTAGGATTGCACCATTTTCCCGACTACAGACTGTGATAGAGAAGTTAGCAAAGAAAGAGAAATGTCCTGTATCAGAGATTTTAAGAAGAATAGGGTGGGTGCCAGCCAAGTCCAGTCTTGGGCTGCGTGTAGAACCCGTTATCTCCACAGAAAAGACGAATAAGAAGATGAAGGCTAGTCCACATGTTGTTGTTTCAGGTTTACAGATCAGGGAGGATACCACCTTCCAGCATTCAGCCGACAGACCATTCGGTCCCAGGCCTTCGTCGCTAGAAGGATGGTATGGCATCCTACTACTGGCCAATTAAGACCGAAACAACGACCTGAAAAGGAAAGTCTCGTCAGGAGACTCGAGTCCGAAGAGAGCGCCACGGCAATGAAGGGGACTCCCAAGAAGGAAATCCAACAGCCATCGCATGATAACTGCAAAACTGCACGAAAAAGACCATTGAAGGACGCTATGGAAAAGCTAAGAACCGACATTCAATGATTAGCAAGAGAAAGAGAAGAAAAGTTTGGAGATGAAGTTGACTCGTCGGAGTTCATGGATGATGAATATGTGGAGATCAACATGGTTGAGACACGAGCATCGTCAGCTTCGCAAGGTGCCCCGACAGCTGTGGAGAGAGATGAACCGGAAGCATTAAGAGCACAAATTCGAGAAAAAGATGATACAATCTCTCAAATGGCAAAAAGGATGGAAGAGATGGCTGCAGCCCTAGACACTCTTCAGAGTCAGGCTCAACCCCCAAGAGAAACACCTCCAGAAGCTATTCATATTACAGATGGAGGAAAAGAGATTACATCCGTTAACAGAGATGATCAGTCGAAGAAAGACTCTACTCAGAATATGATTCCAGAGAAGGACATCAAGAACATGGTAGAACAACAGTGTGAGAAGCCTTAGCACACTCTAAGAGCGGAGCACCTATTCAGATGGGTAGACCTTACCCCGAAGAGTTTGATGCAGTACAAAACCCAAAAGGCTTCATACCACCTCTGTTCAAGACTTTTGATGGTACCGGAAATCCTAGACAGCATGTTGCACATTTTCGTGCTAGTTGTTGCAACGTCGGTGGGAGTGACGCCTTACTCTTCCGACAATTCGTCAGCAGCCTGTCAGGGATCGCCTTCGATTGGTATGCAGAATTACCGAACGGTTCGGTAAAGACATTTTCAGAATTAGAAAACCTCTTCGTGAAACGGTTTGTCGGAGCTCAGCACCATATCACCATCGGTGACTTAGTGGTGGAGAAACAGAAACCGAACGAAACTTTAGTGGACTACATACTTCGCTGGAGAAATCTAAGCATGAAGTGTGAGCCACAGCTACAAGAAAAACATGCGATCGGTATCTTGCTTAAAAGCATTCACGGCCCGATGGTACTTCTCCTTAAGGGATTTACAATTAAGACTTTCGAGAAGTTGTTAAGCAAGGCCGGAAGCTTGCAAGAGGAAGCGAAGCAACTAAGTTTCGTCGACAAAACAGACAAACAGAAGCCTATGAAGACATTTGAAAAGAAATATGGGATCGTCGCGGCATTCGATATGGGCAAACAGCCAATGCAAATACAGATGGAGCAACAGCGGCAACAGCTATCAACAACCTCAACAGAACTACCAACAACCTCAACCCGGTTATCAGCCAACTCAACAATATGAGCAACCGCCTCGCCCACAGCGCACGTTAAAGGAGCTTATAAATAGAGAATATCCATTCAAGAATGAGGCAATGCCAAAGATGTTCCGCAGCTTGATGAAGACTTCGGATTTTCGACTGCCAGAACCCAAGAAGCCAGAAGAAGTTAATAAGAAAGACCATCCCAACTACTGCCCTTACCACCAGATGCTTGGACATAAGATAGAGAATTGCATCACCTTCAAAAGTTAGCATGACAACAATCTCCGAAAAGGGAACATAACTATCC
This sequence comes from Papilionanthe hookeriana x Papilionanthe teres, assembly GCA_022702705.1. Taxonomy (NCBI): domain Eukaryota; kingdom Viridiplantae; phylum Streptophyta; class Magnoliopsida; order Asparagales; family Orchidaceae; genus Papilionanthe; species Papilionanthe hookeriana x Papilionanthe teres. The sequence continues at coordinate 8,627,713 of CM040432.1, read as the reverse complement.
CAAAGGAATACATGAAAGAACCCCAGAAAGGAGGTTCTGTCAATGTTATTTCAATGGATCTCATTGTTCCGATAGACCCTTACACGACTGATGATGGATGGAGTACCGCTTGGACAAAGTCATCGAAGAAAATTTTGGATCGCATCCAAAGAGCTTCGGCGCGTGCTTCAATTCAAAGTTTGAAACCTGTCAAGCCGGTGCTATCGCTTGCAATTGAAGAACCGCCACAGGAAGAAAAGATCATAGAAAAAAAGAGATCGAAGAAGAAGAAAAGACCGACGCTCCTAAGGCTAGGCTAGGGGCTGCTTATCCTAGGATGGTTGTTTCCGATTCGAGGGAAAAATTCCTCGAACCTTTGACTCTGTATGATTATTTAATCGCTTCGGCGGGATCTTATAATGATAAGAGTTATGGCGTTGGCTACGTTTTGACTGTTTCTAACGGTTACGTAACTAACGACAACCAATCTAATCTGGATCCCGATTTCGATACCAATAACAATTCTCAAATCATACACAACCTCGACAATCACGATGACAAAGGAGACATTCACCAAGAAGGCTACGAAAGTTCAACAAGCAATGAGTCTATTTGTGAATTTCAAGGAACTCTAATCACAAAAGAGTTAGAGCTTTCAGATTCTGAAGCGACTCCAGAAGGACCTGTCATGCCCATTCAAAAGGAGACACCTGTAAACTCGGTACCAGATTCAGAAGAAATCACAGAAGTCAATTTAAGGAGCGAAAGGGTTCTACCTCCGAGAATGGGTCCAAAAGACAAAGGAAAGCAGGTGGTTGTTCAGGAAGAATCAACCCCCAGCAGAAGAATTGCCCATTCGGGAAGAAACTCAGACACATGGTAACAAAGTGGACTATAACGTGCTAGCCCATCTTAGGAAACTACCAGCCAAACTGAGCATCTACGACGCTCTCATCTTATCAAAAGAGATGAGGGAAGCTCTAATCAAGGCCTTACTCGATCCAGAGATTTGTTTAGCTCAGATGGCCGGAGATTCCTTAGATGAGGTTTGCTCGTTAAAGGAACAACGAGGTGTTACCTTCACGGACAGTGATCTACTACTTGGGATGGCCCATCACAACCGACCATTGTACATTTCAGTTACAATCGAAAAATTTACGCTCTCCAGAGTATTGGTGGATCCAGGAGCATCGATCGACAAAATGAATCTTCGGATGCTAGCATACTTGGAAATTGATGCTCGCGAGCTTGAAGCGGACAAGATGTTACTAAGAGGATTCAACCAGAAAGGAGAAAGAGCCCTTGGATCAATAACACTGTTGATGAAGACCGGTGACTTAGCAAAGACAACCGCAAAATTCCATATAATTGATTCTGAAACATCGTTCAACGCGCTACTGGGCCGACCGTGGATACATGAGAACCGGATGGTACCGTCATCTCTACATCAGTGCATAAAATACTACGAAGGAGGAGAACAGTGCATTAAAGGTGATTTGCAACCTTTCTCCGTACATGAGATTGGAGTTCATGAAGATGCAGCTTATTACGGACCTCCGAAGAAAACATTCTTCTCTAGAAACACCGTGCCAAATGAAGCAAAAGAAATTCGAGACAATGAAGAACCTGAAGTTCTAGTCCAACAGTCACTCACCACTCCCTTACGGCGAGATGGTAAAGGTTTCTCCAGAACTCGCATCCGAGGTCGAGGCCGGGGACGAGGTCATGGAAGAGACATTGGGACAGTTGGATAGAAAAATCCAATGATCAACGTTGATTGGGAGAACAGCTCTGAGGAAGAAGAGGAGATCAAGAAAGAAGCAGCTACAATAAACTGGAAGAAAGCACAATTCATGATTTCTCTCGAAGATGAGAAGAACGAAGAATACAAATCGATGTACGAGAAGATTAACCACTATGTACACACTATGACCCTGACCCCGATCCAGTCTAATAAGATCGAGGGTATATTGGTCAAGGAAGTACATAGCAGCGGTGCAAAGCCAATCAAATTTTACCTTGGCACTTCTTCTTCCAATGCTGAAAACGATGTACAATTTGAAGATGTCACATCTTCCGAATTAATGGAATTACCTTTTGAGTGGTACTCTCCCTGTGTACAAAACTTGATTCAGCGTGGTGGCTTACCTCAACAATGGACAAAAGGCCGATCACAACACTTCAAAAAATTAATGAATAATGTCGGCCGGCCTCCCAATTCAAAACATGGTCTCGGATTCGGCACAGTAGGTTCAGTTGACGATACGGAATTTTGTTTGGTTGTCACTTGCGAACCTAATGAAGACTGCTTGGAAACTACAGAAGAGCTTGAAGATCTATAAATTTGAGACGCTCCACCATAGTTCGAAGAAGAAATCAAATCTACAATAGATGAGTTAATGGAAGTTAACTTAGGTACTAGCGAAAAGCCTATACCAACCTTTGTTAGCTCCTTACTCAATAAAGAAGATTCCGAGGAAATGGTCAAGCTATTAATGGAATTCAAGGACTGTTTTTCTTAGAGTTACGACGAAATGCCAGGATTAGCTCCAGAAGTCGCAGTTCACAGGCTAGAAGTGGATCCTACTTTTGTTCCAGTCAGACAAGCTTCCAGAAGAATGCTTTTGGAAATTGAACAACAAGTAATAGCTGAAGTTAAGAAGCTAATCGATGCTAAATTTTTCTGTGAAGAACAATACCCTACTTGGCTAGCCAATGTGGTACCGATCGGAAGAAGAATGGTCAGATCAGAATCTGTGTAGACTTCAGAGATTTAAATAAAGCATGTCCAAAGGATGAATTCCCACTACCAATTCCAGAGTTAATGATCGACATGGCTTCAACACATGAAATATTCTCTTTCATGGATGGATCTTCTGGATACAACCAGATAAAGATGGCACCAGAAGACGAAAAACTCACGGCATTCAGAACACCAATCGGAGTGTATTGCTACACAGTAATGCCATTCAGACTAAAGAACGTAGGAGAAACATACCAAAGAGCAATGACAAAGATTTTTGATGAGCTCATTCACAACCAAGTTGAGTGTTATGTGGATGATGTGGTCATCAAAAAAAAACTGAAGGAAGATCACCTGTATGATTTGAGAATTGTCTTCGAGCGACTAAGGCAATACATCCTTAAGATGAATCCCTTAAAATGCGCCTTCGGCGTTACCTCCGGGAAATTCTTAGGATTTGTTGTCCGACATCGCGGGATTGAAGTTGATCCGGAAAAGATTAAAGCTATCTTAGAAATGTCGCCTCCCAAAACCTTGAAACAGCTACGATCCTTTCAAGGGAAGCTGGCATATCTTCGACGCTTTATTTCGAACTTGTCAGGTAGGTGTCAGCCCTTCTCGACATTAGTTAAAAAGGACGCCAAATTCATTTGGGAAGAGAAATGCCAACGGGCCTTCGAGGACATTAAGCAATACTTAATGACACCTCCTGTCTTAGCAGCCCCAGTCTCAGGAAGACCGTTGATACTTTATACCACGGCTCTAGACGACTCCCTTGGAGCCCTGCTAGCCCAGGTCAATGATGAGGGAAAAGAAAATACTCTCTACTACTTAAGCCGTCGTCTGATTCCGACGGAAGTAAAGTATCCTCCAATTGAGAAGCATTGTTTGGCCCTGATCTTCGCCGCACAGAAACTCAGGCATTACATGCTCTCTCATAAGGTCAACCTTATCTCGAAAGTTAATCCGTTGCAATATTTGATGACCCGTCCAGCACTTTCTGGCAGACTTGCCAGGTGGTCGATGATAATATTGCAATTCAACATAACTTTCCTTCCTCTTCGTGCCGTAAAGGGACAAATCATAGTAGATTTCCTTGCAGCACACCCTTTACCGGCAGAATTGCCTCTCAACAATGACTTGCCAGATGAGCAGATAACGAGCCTAGAAGACGCTGATGATCCACGTTGGGAACTATACTTCGATAAAGCGTCCTCAACACATAAAGATAAAGAATTGCAAACGATAGTGCCCGGTAAGGCAGGAATCAGACTAATCTTTATAACACCGGAGCGGGGGATGTTAAGATACTCCTACCACATAGCAGAGCCGTGCACAAACAATGAGGCAGAATACGAGGCCCTCATAACAGGACTAGAACTGACCATTCAAATGGGAATAACAGTATATCAACATCTACGGAGATTCTCGCTGATCATTCAACAGGTCGCAGGACAATACAAAATCTTAAAGCCAAGACTCGAGCAATACTTTCAGTATGCCATGAAACTGTTGGAAAAAATTCCGAATGTAACAATCTACAAGATCCCCAGAAGAGAAAATGCTCTCGCGGATGCGCTAGCTCGCCTTGCAAAAGAATTTGCCTGCTTACAAGATGAGTCGGTTGAAGTGTCGGTTCAAGGACGACAGGTCCTATCACAGATCAACATGGATATGATACAAAAATCAGAAAAAGCAGAGGAATCAGTTGCAGTAGTGACGGAAAATACAGAAGATTGGCGTCACCCGCTAATAGACTACCTGCAAACAGGGAAATTACCAGACGATAAGTCATTAGCACATCAAATCAAGAAAAGAGCTCTGTCTTACGCATTAATAAACAATATATTATACAGAAGGTCTTTTGATCAGATGTGGTTAAGATGCATGAGCAGGTCCGAGGCTCGTGAAATTGTCAAAGAAGTGCATTCAGGACTTTGTGGCGCTCATCAGTAAGGCCCGAAAATGAAAATGAAAATTAAAAGACTAGGGTATTACTGGCCCTCGATGAAGACCGATTGCATGAAGATTGCCAAAAGTTGTCACCAGTGCCAAGTACACGGAGTGGTTCTACACCAACCTCCAAATGTGCTACATCCGACAATTACATCGTGGCCATTTGAGTGTTGGGGCACAGATATAGTGGGTCCGATAGAACCGCCTTCTTCAAGAGGACATTGCTTCATCCTTGCAGCTACATACTACTTTTCTAAATGGGCGAAGCTGGCCCACTCGCAGAAGTAAAGGCACACCACGTGCTCCAGTTTTTCAAAAATCAAATTATTTACCGTTTCGGAGTACCGCGCAGAATCATTTCAGATAATGGATCCGCATTCAGAAGCACAAAAATCAACAATTTTGTCAGAAGATATGGAATCGATTAGCGATACTCAACAATCTATTACCCAAGAGCAAACGGCTTGGCCGAGGATTTTAATAAAACCCTCGTTCAAATTTTAAAGAAAACTTTGGACGACAACAAGAGAAATTGGCACGAGAAATTGTTAGAAGCCTTATGGGCCTACAGGACGACTTTCAGGACTCCTACTCAGTCTACGCCTTATGCTTTAGTATACGGATCCGAGGCAGTGTTGCCTCAGAATTTTAGTTGCAAATAAAATTACTACAGAAGAGAATGCCAGATTACGACTGGAAGAACTAGAAAACCTGGAAGGGAGAAGACTTGCAGCGCAACAAAATTTGGAACTGTACCAAGCTAAGATGATCCAGGCCCATGATAAACTGGTCCGCCCAAGAACTTTCAAAGTTGGTGACTTAGTTCTTGTTCTCGTAAAACCTATTCTCGCACAACGCAAGATAGGAGGCAAATTTGAACCGACTTGGGAAGGGTCGTTTGTGGTCGAGGCAGTCTACTCAGGAGACTCCTACCAACTTGTGAATTGCCAAGGAGAACGACAAATGCTTCCAATCAATGGATGATATTTAAAGAAGTATTACGCAACCTGATGTTTTGAAGGGTGGCCTCCAAAATAGAGTGTATCCCTAGAAATACGGGTGAAGCAATCACTTTGTGACTGAGTCCGAACCCAAAAACATAAAAATGGATAAAAATATATGTGCTAAAAAATAAAATATGTGAAATAATAATAATAAAGTTTTACCATTCCTTTCAAATCAAATCTTTTTCCTGATCTTTCTTTATCTTTTCCTACTTTCCTTAAAAATTAAAATTGGAATAAGTGAATAAGAATCTTCGGTGATAAATACTTTCTTAATGTTCTTGTTCTTAGTACAGCCCCTGATCCTTTCCTTGTTTTCTTCGCAGGGAAATGTCGAACGGGTGGTTGGTCCTAAACTTTAAAAATGGCGTGAGTCTCGCACTCGATGAAAAGAGGGTGAAGGATGGAGCAGTGATAGAAATTGATTCTGACTTCACACCAGCCAGCCTACAGTACGAAGAAAATGATTGGGTCCCAGTGGACCGAGAAGAGCTTCACAGCCAGACAGTGATGAAGATAGGTGGCCCAAGCCGCCAATCCAGCAACAAGAAAAGAAAGACAAACACCAAGGAAAGCAAGAAAATCCAGTCAGTAATTGCCATGGCAGAGGGCAGGCTCGTCAGCGCCGCGCCCGCAGAAATTCAAGAAGTAAGGAGAGCTACACTTACAGCTACTCAAAGAAGGAATAAGAATCGCAGTATCCACAAGATGTTGACTAAACTAGCAGCAGATCAACACGAGGAAACAACCACCATCACAAACACACGTATTTCAAAGATACCGGTTCATCAGGAACCTGAAAAGAGAGAACAAGCTCCAAGAACAACAGAAAGGATAAGGGAAACTCTAAGAAGATCAGAGGCAGAGAGATCGTCTCGACGCCAGACAAAGATACCATATCTGAGAAACCTTGTTGTAGAAGCAACCCCAGAGGATGTCCCGACAGAGACAATCCCCGAGGAGCCAAGGTATGCAGGAGAACGTGACGGGATTAAGCCATACATCCCGCAAGACGTTACTAGGCCTCGTCACTTGCGGATCATCCCGAATATGAACTAGAAAGAATGCAAAATGCTGAGAAGAAGACTTTCGAATATTTTGAAAGGATTAGAGGCAGAACAATCAACATTTTGGAAGGCCTCGAGTTACACACAGGTGTATTCTCAGAGTACGAGCAACAACAAATTGTGGATTACATTCTAGAACTTCAGAAGATGGGTCGAGCAGGCCGTCTGAGAGAAAAGACTTATTCGGAACCCCAGAAATGGATGCCAGGGAAAAGAAGAGTCACAATACAATGCAGATGTTGCTATAACTTCGCAGAGGACAGAAAAGGAAATCCACCAGGGAAACTCCGTCACGGTGAGGTGGATCCGATGCCGAGGATAATTAAAAGAATGGTGAAAAGAATGATAACGTGGAGGGTACTGCCAGCAGACTGCATACCCAATAGTTGCATCATCAACATTTATCGAAGGGTGATCGCATACCTCCACACATAGACCACCACGACTTTGTCAGACCTTTCTGCACAGTTTTGTTCGTCAACCAATGCAATATCATGTTCGGATCTGACCTCCGGATAGCAGGCCCGGTAAGTTCCGAGGACCGGTGGAGATACCACTTCCGGTAGGTTCCGTCATGATATTACAAGGAAATGGAGCAGACATCGCAAAACATTGTATACCGGGAGTATCAGTGGAGCGGATCTCCATCACTTTTAGAAGGCTGGATGACAGAAAGGCACCATACCACTTTCAGCCAGATCCAGAATTGGAGAATCTCCGGCCCTACGAGCTGTGAGTTACACGGGAAATAACACACCTCCAATGCACATCCATGCGGCATTCCTACCAAGGATAGCTTGGAAGGTGATGTTATTGACCATTTATCTCATGATTCAGACATGGATCTAACAAATACTTTTGGATGAATCAACAAGAATCATACATAGTCCGTTTTGAGCCATAGATTGTATGAGAAATATTTCAGATCGAGTTGTATGATGTTTCTTCAACAAGATTGGAATGAAAGTGACCATGTCACATTTTGCTTTCACCTCTTTTTATGCAAATTGACTGGGAAACGCCATTAAAGTTAAATGAACTTCGAACAAAGAACAGAAAAGAAAAGGGAAATAAATAAGAACTCTCTTCACAAAAATCCAAACATTAAAAAGAACTTCAAATCTACATGAACACCAAATAAACAATAAAAAATGGGATAGTTAAAGAACAAACAAAACAAATCTAAAGCTCAAATTGAATTCCAGTTTAAGTCCATCTTTTCAAATCCTCCAATCCTTCTTCAAATCAAGATCTATTCCGGACCTCCTTTGAAACCCTCTCTCGGGATGATTTCAGAATCACGAAGAATTTTCAATTTGATTCAAATGGCATGGGCTCGTACCCTTCGCCAAGTAATCAGACTTTGATTGATTCCCATGGGATATGGAATACTTTCATATCTCATTTCAATCTCAGCATCCGGGATAGGCTTCCGCCCTACTCCCATCTCAGCAATCTCAGCATTCGGGATAGGCTTCCGCCCTACTCCCATCTCAACAATCTCAGCATTCGGGATAGGCTTCCGCCCTACTCCCATCTCAGCAATCTCAGCATTCGGGATAGGCTTCCGCCCTACTCCCATCTCAGCAAATCTCAGCATTCAGGATAGGCTTCCACCCTACTCCCTTCTCAGCAATTCTCAGCACTCGGGAGATGCACAGTCCTACTCCTTTCTCAGCAATCTCAAAATTTGACCCTCTCAACAAGAAATTGAAATTGAAGCACTCTGCATTTCGGATAGGCTTTGTCCTATTCTTCCTCAGCATATGGAATAGGTTCAGTCCTACTTCCTTCTCAGCATACAAATGCATTCGGGTGGGCCTTAGCCCTACTCTTTTCTCCGCATAAAATCAAAATTGAAACTCAAATCGAAATTCAAACTCAAAATTAAAACTTGAGACAGAGAATGAAACAAATCTAAGATCCCATCTCTTGAAATCTTGCGATCTGAAATTCACCTCCTTTTTCCCCAGTGAGAGTTCTGGAATCTTCAGTCTTGGAGATTTACCTGATACTCCCCAGTGGAAATTTCTTACACTTCGTCCTAAGTTTGTTACTTGGACATCTGTTTTGGTTCTGTTGGTCTCTTCGGTCAACGCCAATACGCGCAGTGTGCTTGGTTAGCACACCATACCTATTGGGGGTCCATTTGTTGACCTCATTTTTGATGAGGTCTTCTCTTCCCTCTTTAGTGCTTAGGATCTAGCCTTAGGCTTTTCCTTCGACTATCTTAGGGGACTAGAATTGGGACCCATCCTTTAGAAATTTAAACCACTTCTTGTCTCCCTGCAAACCCCACAAGCTTGATTGTAGACCCCTAATCACCTAGAGGGTTGAGATCAAAAGTGAAGGTTTAAAGGATGAGTTCCCTATAGGACTCTTTGGCCTTAGGACCACCCTGGGTGGCTTGGTCTGGTGAGGGTTGACTTACACACTCACTACACTCATACTCTACACTCTCACACACACAATCCAAATCCTAAAACCACACCTATACCCAACTTGACTCCTTGACTCATGTAGGTAATTCATATGGATGGACCTTAACCCCTAAGCCCCTGGTTAAGAGGGTTAGGAACAACATAGCGAATGCCTCAAATGAGTCCTCTCATGGCTCATATAGGCTTAACGTGGCTTCATGGCTCAATCAAAGTGATTCCATTTCACTCATATTTGATCAATCTTCATTCTTCCAAAATTTCAAATTTTGACCCCAGGAGCCCTACACCTATCAAACCTACCAAAAGCCCTTAAAATTGCCCAAATCCTCCAAAATCTCCAAATACCCAAAATGCCCCTCTTAGCCAAAAAATCCAAAAATTCAGAAAATTCCCAGAAAATTCCAGAAAATCCCAAATATTCCCAATTACATTTTGTCTAACTACACCATGGGCCAATTTTGTCAATTTACCCTACTTTTACCAAAACCCTCAATTTAGCCCATTTTTAACCTAAGTGAACCCAATGTCAAACCAAACCTACCCAATTGACCCCAATTTTGGTCCAATTCAATTCTAAACTTCAATTCAATATCCACAATATCAATCTAGACCAAATCCAAGTCCAATTTGATTGACATTTGAATCCAATTTCACTTTTGACCTTAAAGCCCAATTTGGACCTGTGACCCAAACTTAGCCCAAACTAACCCAATTTAACTCCAATTGACCCCAAAACATTTCTAAACCTTCCCTAACATCCCCACAAACAAAACACTAACATTATTTGCCCAATGTTTGGACCCAAACCCACTCAAATTCAACCCAAAACCAAAAAGCCCAATTTTAACCTAAACCCAAACCTAACCCAAATAAGCCAAACCCCAAAATCAAAACCCAACTAAAGTTGAAACCTCTTTGAAACACTCCCATAAACATTTCCCAACATTAATTTTACATCAATTTCAACCCTAGCCCAATATTGGCCCAAATTAGCCCAATTTGACCTACATTGGCCCATGTACCAAATGAACCCTAATCTAACCCAATTCAAGCCCAAACCACCTCAAATTTATTTCAAATCACTCATGACACATCCCTAAACCAAACCCAACAATTATTTGGCCCAAATTTTCACAAAATTCCCATCCATGAACTTATTTTAAAAAAACCTAAGGCTCACTCCCTTAAACCTTCCTAAAAGCCCACCTTTACCAAATTTTAAAAGCCCAAATCAATCTAAAGCCCACATGACACTTTCCCTCATCACACATTTAATTTAAAATCATTCCTAAAGTCCTAATTTATCAATTAAACAATTCCAAATCAAGCCTCATAACAATTCCCATCAAAATGCCAAAATTCACAAAACCCTTTTTCATGAAGTTGACTTGACTTTTTCCAAGCCAAAGATGAGCCATGAAGCCATGCATGAGCCACATGGGAGCCATGAGAGCCATGGAATCTACTTTCCACCTCACCAAGCCATTAATGGCAAGAGAGGGGATCTCTTTCTTAAACCTTTTTAAACCTTTTTTTACCTTAAACATGATACACTTTAAACCATACTTTGCCACCTAATCCTTGATGTGGACTTCACTACCTTTGGTAGGTTCACTCACATGATCCTCTCAGCCTAAAACCAGGTCATGGGAAGGTGAACCCAACCCAAACCATGGCTTGGACCAAATCAAGCCAAAATGGCCTCTCCCCCATGCCATTTTAATCCAAGCCCTTTACACATGGAAAAGCTCAATTGCCTGCACAAACCTCCAGCCCTGACCCACCTGAACCTGAGGGTGACCCATGCCTGCCGGCCAGCCTCCTGGATCGCCGGAAAACACCACACCCGAGAGCTCCCATGTGAGCCAACATTGAAATTCCCCCTGCCGAGCCGCCCAAGTCCAGTGGCCACCATGGCTGTTCTTCTCTTGCATAGAGCAGCTGATCCCAAGCCCTAACTCCCCCTGGGAGGCTCCCTGGCCATGCCTATTTAAACACCACCTCCTCTCGGCCAAGAGAGGTATTGAAACAAACCTTAAGGAAACTCTGCCAAAATCATCCCAGACCACTCTCTACACATAGAGCATTTGATTCCCACTGGATTCTAGCCCCAATTCCCTCCAGCTTAGCTCAATTTTGAGTTCAAATGTCAGCATAAAAACCAGGACACTTCACCACAGTGAGCCAATCCCTAAATTGATTGACTCTACACCTTCACCAGACCAAGAGAAGAAGTTTACCAACAAATGCCCCTTCTCCAGGCCAACCATTGCTTCTAGCCTCCAAGCTTTGTGATCGGTTGTGGGCACTTTCATACCTAGACAATTCACTAGGCCAAGGGACTTCATCTGGAGCTTGCTTGGACACAATCAAACGTGACACAACTCTAAGATCGAAGATTCACTTCTCTGAGCAAAGGTATGGACTCACTCTTCTTCCCGAGCTTACAGAGATTCTCCATTTAATTTGAATCAATTTCAATGCATGTTTACCATATGGATGTGTTCGTCTCTTCAAGACAAATCCATAGAGCATAAGAACACAAAAATCCGTTAAGAATCGAGTGAGAAATTAGGGTTAGAAGGTTGACGGTCTCGGGTTCACACCAGTCGTAGACGATGACCAGGAGCCGTCGGATCGCGCGTGTATCGAGCGGATGGCCAGGATCGCGTCGGACGGAGCAACGGGACATGAACCGCGGGCCGAATCAAGAGACGACACGTGGAGCTTCGGAGATGCCGAGGTTGACGCGGCGCCGCGTGGATATGTAGAAAAATAGGTTATTTTTCTATTTATTTAATTACCAGAACTTCAAAAATTCATAACTTTGTGTAGAAAAATCCTAAAAATAAAATAAAAATACCCTCTTGCTCAGTGAATGGAGGAGAATAATGTGGAAAATAAATCAAGTAATTTCATTAAGTATTTTATTTTTAATGATTTATTTACTCTCTGCATTGTTTTAATTCTCCATGCATATAGGAAATTCACCATGGCAGGAGACCATAGGGCTTTTGAAGCCTCTGAACTTGGGAACATTTCTTGAATTTTTCAAGGTCAGAGGCCATCCCTATGAGAAGTTATTGATTTTTCAAGTTCATGTTACTCTTTTGAGTATTTTAATTCCAATAATTAGCATGTTGAGAAATAAATTCTAGGAAAATTTGGTGATGTTTCTTGTGAGCAGAGGGACCTAGGAAAAATAAGTTTTGAGTTAATTCACTTTGGACAACCCTAATTAGCCTAAATACCCAAAATTGAACTTTAATTAGTTAGGGTTAACCATCCATCAAATTAACTTAAAAACAAATCTCCACTGTCCTCTAGGGATAGGAGAACACCACATAAAAATTTAAGATCAATTGGACTTGGTTAGCCCCACCAAATGGGTTGATTAAGCCTCTTAAGTAATAATGGATAAAATTAAACTTTAAAAATTCATAACTCACAAAATCCTTTTCAAAAATTCACAAAAATAGTTTTGGAGCTTCTCTAATATCAGAGGAACTTAGGAAAATTAAAATTATAATTTTCTAAAAAGTTGATTTTTATCATTATTTTAATATTTTTAATAATTAAAAAATAATAAAAATCATAAAAATATTAAAAATCACCAAAATGTCACATTTTGAATTCTAATCATTTAGGAACAAACCAAATATTTTTTTTAAGTCCCTAGGATAAGATATTGAATTTTAAAGGCTTAATGTAATTTTTAATATTAAAAAATGTATTTTTTAACCTTTTCATTAAAATAATTCTAATAAATAAAAGAAAAATAAGAAAAATATAAAATTTATTTCTATTGACTCCTTGAGGTCAGAGAGATTTAAGAAAAATATAAAATCTATTTTTCAACATTAATTTTATTTTAAAATTAATTAATGCTCCAAAACTCAAAAATAATTCTAATAAATAAAATATAATTCAAAAAAATCACCAAAGTTGGTCCAAATGGTCCTCTGGTCATTAGGAGTGCCCCATAATTTTCTTAAGGACAGAAAAATTTCGTTGGTCATCTTATTGAATTTTCCTTGAAAATCCCTATTTTCCATAAAAAATAATTACATAAATAAATTAAATACAGAAAAATCACATTTTCTCCTCTAATGTCTTAATTGACATGTAAGTGAGGTCACATAGAAATTTCAAGTTCACTTGAGCTTAATTTAGTGAGTTATAGAATTATTAAGCTTGAAGGGCAAAATGGTAATTAAAATTTTCAACCTTTAATTAAAATTTTAGGATTAATCAGAAAAGGGGAGGGTAAAATATTTGATTTAAACTGATTTTGGATGATTGAAATTTAAATAATTAAAGGGTAGAGACCCATCAATTTTTTTTTAAGATTAATTAAAGTAAACCTTAATCAATTAATTAATTAAATTTGGAAGATTAATGGAAAATTGAAATTATTAAAGTGGGGATATTATTTAAGAAGATATTTATTCTTTAATTTAAAAATCCCTAAATAAATCATTTCAATAATACTTAAAAAGAAAATTAAAAGAATAATCTAAATTAAATTAAAATTGAAATTAAGTTAAAATTAAATTAAAATTAAATTAAATTAAATTAAATTAAAATAAAATTAAATTGAATTAAATTAAATTAAATTAAAATGAAGTTAAATTGAATTAAATTAAAATAAAATTGAAATTAAATTAAATTAAATCATAAATTAAATTGAATTAAATTAAATTAAAATCATTTAATAACAAACCTAAATGAAATCATTAAGAATTAAACCTAAAATAACTTGAACACTATTCCAAACTTAAACTAATTTTTTTATAATTAAGTCAAAATTGAAATTAAATCATTAAGTTTAGATCATCAAAATATTTAATAATCTGATTTGCCCCCTTTTTAAGCTCTTATTATTATAACTCTTAAATGAAGTATCAAGTGAAGTGTTATCTCACTTATAGGATATTCAAATGTCCTAGTTCACTGAGCAAAAAAACAAAACTTAAACTCCCGGATGATTAATTCACTTGTATAATTAAATTCTCTTGGACTTGAAACAATCCTAGAAGTATTGAAAAGATGTTTAAGACTCGTCTTAAGCACTTCCTCAACATGATAGGAGGTTTATAAGAATAATTGAACTTAATTGTTTCTTTGATGAAGGAAATCATCCTTAAACCAAAACACAAGAACCTAGACGTCATAGGGATGACTAGCTATAGGATTAGGAGTTTGATAGACAACCAAAACCTTTCCCTTAGCTTTACCTAGGTACTTGTTGGAATATTCAAATGCCTTAACATGTGTTTTTAGTGCAGCTTGGGATGACGGGAAGACCCTCCAGGTATGCTTTTATTTTATTGCAATTTACTTTATTGCAAATGCACTTCACTTTTCTTTCATGATAAACAACTGTTGCATGAAAACCAAAACCTTTAGGATAGTCCCTGAACTGAAACCAAAACTAAATTAAAAGTCATTACAAGATAAAAATCACCGCCACATCATTTCAAAATATAAAATAACTCAAAATTTAATCACAAACAGAACCCAAAACTACAATTGTAACTAAATTAAAACTTCTCGTTGAATGATCGGGATTACCTCGGATGATGTAACCCACGTGTTGCTAACGGGATTTCCCAAGGTCTAAATGAAAGTGTGGAACTCATTTAGTTGAGTTTAGCAAATTCATCTGGACTAAGTGAATTCGATGAAAATAACGGTGCTGGGATGACGGAACCGTGGGATCTTAATCGGTTCTGTTTAAATAACTTTAAGATTTATTTTAATTAAAGTACTAAAAAACACTTGGATTTTAAGATTTTATCTAAACCAAAACACTTCTTTCATCTCCTGATTTATGACTTCTAAAACTAAACCTCTGCAACAATAAGGATCTCAGAGCATGGTGGGTAGCACGACCATCGTCATCAGCAAAACCTGAGTCTACTTCAGCAAAACCTTTCCTAGTTTTTAAAATAATGAAGCCATAGGATTTCGAGATATTTTTCCTAGTACAACATAAATCCTCAACTCTTCGTTAGGCATTTGCATGATCATGTCATGTAAATTAAGCCCTAACCGGTCTTAGGACTCCGAGGTAGTCGTTTGGTACGACACAAACCTTCACATCTTCAAGGCTATTTGTATGATTTTATCATATAAACATAAGTCCAAATTAATTAAAATTGGCAAGATTGAAATATCAGATAACATTAGGATTTTCTTAAAATCTAAACCAAACAATAGGATAGTTTGGGAAGTTGCCAAGATTCTTCTTGGATCCTCAGCTTCTCCTACTTCTCTTCCATTGGACTCCTGAAAATAATTGTTCCAAATTTTGAGTCATTCCCTTTTGAATTTCCAAAATCCAATCCTTTGAAAACCTCAAACTTTGAAATTCTTGAGAGCAAAACCACTGATCATTATCGAGAGTTTTCTTAAATGATTCCCGTCATTTAAGATGTAATTAACTATAGGGGCTTGCCCTTATAGGGAACTTTAAGAACCCAGGTAATATAAACCCTGCTTAATTCATTTATATTAAGCAGGGGAATTTGTCGGCTTATAAAATTGGTTTGTAGACCAAACGGATGTCACAAATCTCCTAGTTTATTTAACCGAGCCCCATCATCAAGCAGTGTGTCTATTATTAAGATAGATACACGGTTTGTGATGCGGTGCTCGTTTATATAAACTATTTGGGATGTGAGATCGGTTTGATTTTATATCTTAAAATTATTTTTAAAATCAAGTACTACTTTCCAAACCATATATACATGTTTAACTTAAATTTAAAATCTAAAATTCGCCGATAATTTCTGTTAGGCGACCCCTTTTCAAAATAAAACACATAACCAAAAAATATGCCGACAATGGAGCCTAGGCGCTGGAATCTGGCGCCTAGGCGCTGGACTCTGCGTCCAGTTCTTCGCATCTCTTCACTTTGGATCACACCTCTTCGCGATTAAAATCGTTTCCAAGCTTTCAAATACATTGTATCACATGTCCTATAAACTAGGAACAACTGTGAGTCTTCTAGAAAGTCCAATAACCACTAACACCGTTAAAATAACGGTCCAAAAGTCATCAAAAATCTTGACAGATCTCATATCGACCTGTCTCTTAGGCGCCGGATTCTGGCGCCTAGGCGCCAGACCAATAATTTTGACAATTTTGCATTTTGGCTCCATTTTTTCTAATTTTTGCTCATTTTTGCTCCTTTTTCACTTTTTTTTCTTCTTGAACATTTTTCCATCACCTATATCCAAAAACACAAAAATACATTTCATTAAAGCATAATATCCTTAAAAATTTGATAAAAATCAAGGCATAAAAATGGGTATTTTTTTCATGGATCAAAATCCCCCAAACTTAAATGTTACTTGTCCTCAAGTAACCCTTTTTATTATATAAAATGTATAACATTTGGAATGAAAGATAAATATTTAAGACTCCTTGTAATTTTTGATCTTATAAAGGCTTTAGTAAATCATTAACCAAATTTCACTAAGTAAGATTAATTTTAAGAATTTAAAAAATATTCAACCACCAAATCATAAGACTTCAAAAATTTTTCATTCATTTCGAAAATAATAGAAGTTTATTATATTAAGATCACATAGATTATTTACAAGAAAAAGATTTTCATGAAAATTTTTTCTTAAATAAAGATTCATGCATGAAAATTAAGTAAAAGTATGTAACTAGTTTTCTTCATATAAGATAATTCAAGTGAAGCCAATTTTTTATTAGGCATATCCTCAAGCTTTTCCTCTTTTCTCTTTTTTTTCACAGTGAGGATTACTGTATATGGATAGCCTGTTAATGATTTTGAACTTCACTATCCTTAACTTATATTTTCAAACTTTTACATTTTCACTTAATTATTATAACATGAATAGAATTTCAAAAAGATTTTCAATCTTTTCTTTTTCAAGTTATAATTTTTTATTTCTTAATACTTCTAAAATTTAATTATTTCTGTTATGAATAGAAAAATTTCTTAATCTTATTCTTCTTAAAGTTAAATAATTCTGTTCTTAAAATCAATCAAAGTATTAAAATTTTGGTTAAGTCCACTAAATTATTTATAATTTCAAAAATTTATGTGATCTTAAATAGATTTTTCATTCCTTATGTTATGTTAAGATTTTTTTTAGAAAATATTAGTTTATTAAGGACAAATAAAATTTAAATTTGCATGTATTTTCTCTTCCCCCAAACTTAAGTTTTGGTATATCATGAAAATAATAAAGTATGAGAGAAAGAAAAGCATAATTTAAAAAGGAATTTTATAAGCATGTAAAAAAAATTCTAGAAAGAAATATAATTTACTTCTACACATGCTTTTTATGAATATTACAAAAATAATGGAGCATATAAAAGTAAGCAGGCTCAAAAATTTTATATAGTAGTAGTTGAATAAAATAACTATATTACTAACAGAAATAAAATAACATTACTAACTATTCTAGAATACTAAGCAGTAGGCTGAAACCAAAAATAAACACAAATTCATTCAAATTTCAGTCTGCAACTAAATATCTAAAACAGTCTCAACATCAAATAATTCATACAAAGTCTCATAAACAAATCTAAACTAGTAAACAACAAATAACTATCAGTACTAGCAAACAAAAACTAAACTAACAACAGACTCAGCATATCTCAGAGGTAAATGAGGCCACTAATCACTATCTGTAGCCTCGTCATCGTCATCACCAAAAGAAAACTCCACATCCTTAGGATCAACATATGGTGAAAATCTAGGACAGGTGGGAAACTGAATATCATGCTCACCCCTTAAGAATCTGATTAAAGACTCTGAATACTCAGCATCATATTCACTCTTCCTCTGGGTGTAATCAGATAGGTGATCAATCTTCTTATGCATAGTATCAACTCTGCAGTGAGTTAGAAATAACTCATTCTGCTGCTCTAGAAGTTGATCATGCATCGATTCTTAAAAACTAGACGGTGGATCAGCAGTAGAAGTAGAAGGTCTAGAAGTGGAAGCTCTACCTGGAGTAGATGCAGAAGTGGAAGCTCTACCTAGAGTAGGTGCAGACGATCATAGATAATAACACTCTCCTGCCCAATTGGCTTGGTAGACTTCAGCTTCTCCTCAGAAATATCATCAGCGACTCCATTGTTCACACATAAAGAATAAATCGAGAGATGGGAATCCTAGTCCTACGAAGTACCGGATCTAGCAATGAGACTCCACGGAATCATAAATAATACTGCCGACATCTATCGGCTTCCTCTCCTGAATGCAGTAGTTTAAGATAATTTGATCTCTAGTCACTTCACTCAGGTGGTTGGAAGGTATAAGTCTTGCAAAAATAAAGTAATGCCATGCCTTTGAAATACCATTTAACTTAGAAGATTTGAAATTTACCCGTTTATCGTTCTGGATCTTCCAAGCTCCAGTGCCTTCAGTCAAATAAGCAATAATCATTTCAAGATCTCCCTCAGATGGAGATAATCCAGAATAGTAGCACTCGATGGTAGATGGCAGTCCATAAAAAACATTGATACTTTCTGGAGTAAATCCTACTCCAACACCTTTGACGAAGACTTCATAGTCTTCTGCATCCAAAAAGTTAGCATAAAATTCATGCACGACTGGAATAACAACAACAGTGGTGAAATAACAGAATCGTTGCCAGTTGTGCGCAACGATCGTGTTCTCGATCATTTCCCCGGGATTGTAAAAGCTTTGCTCTGAGATAAATTTTCTGGACGTCGCAAATTCGTGATATTGAAAATGCGCTACCGCAGTCGTAAACTTGCTACTGTCAAAATTTTCTCGTGCCTTTCCCCGCTTAGATTTCGGTGCCATATAAACATGAAAGAAAACACAAAAATTAAGAAATCAAAGATTTAAACTCTTTTTAAGCTTAAGAAACTTAAAATAAGTTTATAAATTCATGAAGAAACAATAAAAATTAACATTTTTCTCAAAATTTCGGTTTTTAGTCAAAAATAGGAAAAACTATGGTGGAAATAAAAAATAAATGGATTAGAGTGTAGATCTGACCTTGAGATGAAGAAATCAAGTGATTTTGGGCTCAAAATCTTGATGTTTTGACCTCAAAATGGATTTAGAAGGTGGGTTTTCGCGAAAAAGAGGAAGAAGATGAAGCTTAGGCGTCAAAAATGGATAATGGGGGTTTAAATGGTGTTTTTCGGGTAAGCAGGCCGAACCAGCGCCTAGGCGCCAGACTCGCCTTTCCAAAAAAATCTCTTAAAAATTTTATTTTCCACCAAAATTCATAAATTATCTTCTAATTACTCACATAAGAGTATTTCTTCAGTTTCCATCTTCCAAAATATTTTCCAAAAATTTTAAAAATTAAAAATTAAATCCACCAATTAAACACAAGTTTAAATCAAAATCTTCTAATTCCATTCATGATTTTCAATTTCGGGCTCAATACAATTCAGATAAGTATCATAACATGATTCAAGTTCTAGCAATAATCAAACAACACAAATACAACACACATTGAACATGAAAGCAAACACACAAACAAACACAATCGATTCACTAAATCGATACAACGACACACTAGATAAATCACAATCTCACCACATCACTATCTAATTCCCATTATCTTCACAATGAAGATTGCTTGGCCTACTAGGGAAGAATACAAACGCTCTCGGAAAATCCGTAGCCATTTTCTCGTCGATCCAATTATTCTTCGCATACATCTCCACTTGAGCAACTTGATAAGCTGCTAGATGATCAAATTGAAGTTATATCTGCCATTCCATATGTTCAATTTGATGATACATCTCATGGAGGTGATATCCAATGCTTTTAAACTCTGCTTCAAACTTATCTAGATGACTAGAAATTTTCTCCGAACTTACAGTGATGAAACCATTGAAGTAGGGTTGAGGATCCTTTGAAACCTTATCTCTAGCCTCTTCTCCAAGATTTCTCCTCTCCATTTCTTCAAAAATCCTCTCTAATCTCTCAAGAATGGAGTGTATGGGTCGAAATAATGATTGCATAAGGATTGGGGACGAAGATAGGGTCATTTATAAGAGAAACTCGTGTGAAAAACTGAAGATTTTCGGTTTTGACACGATCCAGTAACTGTGGCGCTTAGGCGCCAAATCTGGCGCCTAGGCACCAAATCTGGTGCCTAGGCGCCGGACCCATCGACACAAAGTTTTACTCTGGCGCTTAGGCGCCAAATCTGGCGCCTAGGCGCCAGAACCATGTTCGAGTCCGTTTCGCCTAACGTCAAAATTCAAAGTTTCGTTCTCCAAAATAGGTAGTTTAGAATGTTAAGATCAATATAGACTCAGTAACACAAATTATAAGCAATCCTAATGAAGGTTAACTTGATCTCCTTTTTACTCATATATGAAATAGAGTGATCCAATGTCTAAGCTTTATATAATTCGAGATAATTTTCAGCTTAAGTCAATAAAGACTTGTTAGCTTTCAAATTTTCTAAAATAATATAAAATTAAACAAGACCGAGGCATAACCTTACATTACAAATGTAAAAACACATAAAACAACAAATAACTTTGGGTTGCCTCTCACAAAGCTCTTGGTTTAACGTCGTCAGCTCGACCTAATTAAGTTTTTAATGAGGTAAACTCAACTTGAAAGCCTCTTTATAAATCTTTTTAATGTCTCCCAAATAAGGCTTCAGTCTTAATCCATTAACTTTAAAAAATTTTCCTGTTTTGGGGTTTTTAACATACACAGCTCCATAATGGTATGCTTTTTCAATTATATACAGTCATATCCATTTTGATCTTAATTTTCCAGGACAAAGTATTAAACGAGTATTAAATAATATTACTTCTTGTCCAGGCTTAAATAATTTTCCTGAAATCTTTTTATCATGTAATATTTTCATTTTCTCTTTATAAATCCTTACATTTTCATATGATTCATTTCTTATTTCATCCATTTTATTCAATTGCAATAATCATTTTTCTCCTGCAGTATTCAAATCAAAATTAAACTCCTTTATCGCTCAATAAGCTTTATGTTCAAGTTCAACAGGTAAGTGACAATGTTTACCTTAAACTAACCGGTAAGGTGACATTTCGATTGGTGTCTTATAAGCTGTTCTATAAGCCCATAATGCAGAATCAAGTCTATCAACCCAATCAATTCTTTTAGGATTAATAGTATTCTCTAAAATTCTTTTAATTTCTCTGTTTGATACTTCAGCCATTCCACTTATTTGTGGGTGATATGTCGTTGCAATTCTGTGTTTGATTCCAATTTTTTCCAATAATGATTGAATTCTTATATTTCTAAAATGACTTCCACCATCTGTGATAATTACCTTAGGCATTCCAAATCTTGAAAAAATCATCTTCTTTAAAAATTTTGAAACACTTTTGGAATCACAGCTAGGTAAAGCTACGGCTTCAATCCACTTTGAAACGTAATCAACCGCTAATAAAATATAAATCTTTCCAAATGATGGTATAAATGGTCCCATAAAGTCTAAACCCCATATATCGAAAATTTTAACTTCCAATATATAGTTTAAAGGCATTTCATTTTTCTTGGATATATTTCCCATCCTTTGACATTGATAATATGTTTTCACATAATGTCTCACATCTTTAAATAAGGTAGGCCAATAAAATTCTGAATTTAAAATTTTAAATGCAGTTTTATCTACTCCAAAGTGTCCTCCAAATTCGAAATCATGACATTTTTGAATAATAACATAAGTTTCTTCATAAGGTACACATCGACGAATTACAGAATCTCTTCCTAATTTAAATAAATGAGGATCTTCCCAAATATAAAATTTAGCATCAATTTTAAATTTCTTAATAAATTTGTTATCCAATCCATAAGGTAAAATATTGCTAACTAAATAGTTAACTATATTTGCATACCAAGGTGTTTGGTATTCTTGAATAACATACAAATGTTCATCAGGAAATTTCTCATTTATATTTTCTTCAGTAATAACATCATTCTTAATTCTAGATAAATGATCAGTAATTTGGTTGTCCGTTCCTTTTCTATCCACTATTTGAAAATCAAATTCATGTAGAAGTAAAACCCATATTATCATTCTAGGTTTAGCATCTTTTTTTGTCATTAAATATTTAATAGCAAAATGATCAGTATGAACTATGCATTTAGTACCAAGAAGATAAGGTCTAAATTTATCAAAGGCATATACTATAGCTAAAAGCTCTTTCTCAGTAGTAGTGTAATTTCTTTGAGTTTCGGTAAGAGTTTTACTAGCATAATATATAACTTTGAAAATTTTCTCATATTTTTGTCCCAATACAGCTCCAATTGCAAAATCACTTGCATCGCACATTAATTCAAAAGGTTTATTCCAATTAGGTGCAATAATTATAGGTGCAGTTATTAATTTGTCTTTTAAAATATTGAAAGCATTAACACAGTCTTCATTAAATTCAAATTTAGCTTCTTTTTCCAATAAATGACAAAGAGGTTTATCAATTTTAGAAAAATCCTTTATATATCTTCTATAAAATCCAGCATGACTTAAAAAACTTCTCACATCAGTAACAGTAGTAGGGGGTTGCAATTTAGCAATAATTTTTACTTTTGCTTGATAAACTTCCATCCCTTTTTGTGAAACTTTATGACCAAGTACAATGCCTTCTGTGACCATAAATTGACATTTTTCCCGTTAAGAACTAAATTTGTTTCTTCACATCTTTTCAGAACTTTGGAAATATTTTCCAAACAAGACTCAAAAGAAGTTCCAAAAACTGAAAAATCGTCCATGAATACTTCAATTCCTTTGTCAATCAAATCACAAAATATTGACATACATCTTTGAAAAGTTACAGGTGCATTAAACAAACCAAAAGGCAGGACTTGTAAATGTTGTTTTCTCTTAGTCCTCAGGAGCAATAAGTAATTGATGATAACCAGAATATCCATCCAGAAAATAGAAATATGAGTGTCCAGCTAATTTTTCAAGCATTTGATCCAAGAAAGGTAAAGGAAAATGATCCTTTCTAGTGGCATCATTTAACTTCTGATAATCAATGCAAATTCGCCATCCAGTAACTTGTCTTGTAGGAATTAGTTCATTTTTATCATTGACAGTGAGAGTTACTCCTCCTTTCTTCGGAACACAATGAATAGGACTTACCCATTGGCTATCCGAAATAGGATAAATATATCCAGCATCTAACCATTTTAAAATTTCTTTTTTAACAACCTTTTCATGATAGGATTTAATCTTCTTTGTGGTTCAATAGTGGGTTTAAAATTTTCTTCCATTAAAATTCTATGCATACAAATGGAAGGGCTTATTCCTCTTATATCAGTAATAGTACAACCAAAAGCTTTTTTATAATTCTTTAACACTCCTATTAATTTTTCATCTTGATCTAAACTTAGCTCAGAAGAAATAATAACAGGTAAAGTTAATGAATTTCCAAGAAATGCATACTTTAAATGTGAAGGTAACACTTTTAATTCTAGTTCAGGGGCTTTTTAATTGAGGGTAAAAGTATATCATTTTGTCTAAAGTTTCCCAGTTATCTTTAATATAATGAGTTTCTTTAAGTAATTCATCTTCTTTTAGTTCTTCATTTTCATCGGTTAAAAATTTAATTTCTTCTTCAGGAATGATTTTACATTTTTCTCGATAGTGTTTTTCAATTATAAAATCAAAAATATCCATTCGATAACACTTTTCTTTGTCAGGGTACTTCATCGATTTAAGAACGTTGAATTCAATCTCTTGATCATTAACTCTCATAGTTAATTCTCCTTTTTACACATCAATCATAGCTCATCCGGTAGCTAGAAAAGGTCTCCCTAAAATAATTGGTATTTCTTTATCTTCTTCCATATCAAGCACAATGAAATCTATAGGGAAGATAAATTTATCTACTTTAACAAGTATATCCTCTATAACTCCTTTAGGGTAAGTGATAGATCTATCATCTAACTGAAGGGTTACAGTGGTGGGAGTAATCTCTCCTAAATTCAACCTTCGATAAATAGAAAATGGCATGAGATTAATACTTGCTCCTAAATCACACAAAGCTTTTCCACAAAATTTTTCTCCAATAGCACAATGTATAGTAAAACTTCCAGGATATTTAAGTTTCTGAGGTAATTTCTTTTGAATTATTGCACTACATTCTTCACTTAGTGCAACAGTTTCAAAAGCTGCAAATTTTCGTTTCTTACTTAATATATTTTTCATAAATTTTGCATAAGTTAGCATCTGTTCCAAGGCTTCAGCAAAGGGTATATTTATAGTAAGTTTCTTACAAATTTCAAAGAACTTAGAAAATTGTTGATCAAGCTTCTGCTGTTTTAATCTTTGAGGAAAATGTGGTGGTGGTTTTTCAACTTCCACTTTAATAGAAATATTAGTTTGATCTTGATTAGGAGAAGGAGTTTCTTTAGGGTTTTTAATCTCTCCAACCTCAATCTCTTTTTCAATTTCATTTTACATTCTTTCTTTTAATTCCTTTCCACTTCTAAGTTGTACAGCTTTAACATGTTAATGTTCTTTTCCAGTTTCTTTTGGATTAATTTCAACATTATTATGAAGTGTTCCTGGAGGTCTGTAATTAATTAAATTAGCGATTTGTCCCATTTGATTCTCAATATTACTAATAGCAGTATTTTGATTTTATAATTTATTACTCATTTGTAAAATTAATTCTTCTATTGATAACTTTTTTCTGTTGATTATTAAATCCAGGTGGTTTATAATTTGAATTTACTTTATTATTCCAATTTCCAGTTGGATGGGATTGATTATTACCCCATTGTTGTTGTTGATTATTCCAGTTAAAATTTGGGTGATTTTTCCATCCAGGATTATAATAGTATGAATACAGATTATTTTTACTAGCAATAGCTTGTAAAGTTTCAATAATTTGAGAATTTTCAATATTAGATGAGTTGTTATGTGATATGTTGATGGCAAAATTATCTAATTTCTTAGATATTGCAGCTACTTGTGAAGCTAAGATAGAAAAGACTTCGTTATCTTGAATACTTGACATTCTTTTAGGATTAATCCTTTCAGAAGGCCATTGAAAATTATTATTAGCCATTTCTTCAATAAAAGTATAAGCTTCTTCAAATGATTTAGACATTAAAGAACCTCCAAGCAGACAGATCAATAATTGATTTTAGTGATCCAATTAAACCATTATAAAATGTTTGAATAATTAACCAATCAGGTAAAGCAAGATGAGGACATTTTCTTAATAGTTCTTTAAATCTTTCCCAAGTTTCATAAATTGTCTCCCTATCAAATTGACTAAATGAAGTAATATCATTTCTTAATTTAACAGTTTTAGAAGGAGGAAAATATTTAGCAAGGAATTTTTTTGCCATTTCAGCCCATGTTTTAATAGAACCTGTTGCTAATGAGTTCAACCACATCTTTGCTTTATCTCTTAAAGAAAAAGGAAAGAGTCTAAGTCTAATAGCATCATCAGAAACATTGTTATATTTAAAGGTATCACAAAGTTCTAAAAAACTAGCAAGGTGTAAATTTGGATCCTCATTTGGTGTTCCTCCAAATTGATGAACCATTTAAATGATAGATGGTTTAAGCTCAAAAGAATTAGCATCTACAGTAGGTATTTGAATACTACTATGAAGTTCATCAACTGTAGGGTTAGCATAATCCCTTAATGGTTTGTAAACATTTTGTTCATTAATTACAATTGGATTTTGTACATTGTTATGTAAATTAGCCATCTCATGGATTTGTTTAGTTTGTTTTCATTTTTTAATTCTTTTAATAGTTCTTTCTAATTCAGAATCTAAAGGTAATAATCCTTCATATCTAGCACTGCGCATAAAAAGTAAATTAACAAGAAATAAAATCTCTACTTATATAAAAATTTTTTTTATTTATTTTATTATATATATATATATATAGGTTTGATACTTGGCTTTTTGATGAATCTCTTCGACCTTATTACAATTATAACTCTCCTATTAGAAAAGTTTCTGATTGCTGGAGTGAGGATGCTTGGGACTTACAGAAATTACAGAATTTTGTTCCTGTTTCATTTCATAACAAAATTTTGAATATTCCAATTCACCCTGGGAATAATGATAGACTGGTCACTAAAAATTCTCACAATCAAAGTCTATCCAAATTCATTCTGCATAACAATTTTATTTTTCAGAAAAATGATTGGGGAGCTAAGCTTTGGAACAAATACATTACTCCTTCTATGTCCTTCTTTTGCTGGCGACTTTTTAAGGAGTTGTTACCAACTGATGATATCCTTAAGCTCAAGGGAATTCGGGGTCCATCTAGATGTCATTTTTGTCACTATGCTGAAGAGACCATTGACCATATCTTTCTGAATTGTGATTGGACTAAAAAGGTTTGGCAAGCTGTTTTATTTGCTGTGGGAAAACAGGTTTATCTTTCTGCTTGGAGTTCTATTCTTGATTGCTGGAATGGTTGGAAATCCTGTACTTATTATTTTATTCCATTCATCATCTTCTGGTTTTTATGGCTGGCTAGAAATGACTTTTTATTTAACAATAAAGTGCTCACTGCCAAATCTGTTATTACAAATTGTATTTCCTTTCTTAATAAGATACAGAACTGTTATCCTTCCATGTCTCATAAATCAAAAAACAAAGTGATACTTGTTCTTTGGAGACCCCCTATCAGTCCATGGCTTAAAATTAACATTGATGGCAGTTTCAAGAGTTCTTCAGCTGGTATGGGTGTTCTTTGCAGAAATTCTAAAGGGCATTGTCTCTGGTTCCTTTCAGCTCCTATTGTTTGTCTTAATGCCTTAGAATCTGAAGTAATTGTTGTTTATTGGGGACTAAAAATTGCAACCATGCTTCACTACCAATTTGTGCATCTAGAAATGGATTCATTGCAGTTACTACAGATTTTATTATCAAATTATGCTGTGCCTTGGTTTATTGAAATCTGGCTTAATAAGATTAAATTGCTTTCTTCCAATATCAAGGTGCTTTGGAGTCATATTTATAGAGAGGGCAACCAACTCCGCTAATTGGCTAGCAACTATGGCTTCTTCATCTAGAGATGTTATTTATAGTTCCAATTGTTCTTCTTTTCCCTTTTTCAATTCTCTTTTACATGGGGATTTACTTCACATCCCTTATGTTAGATGTATTTGACTCTTTCTGAATAAAGTTTCTTTTTTTTAAGAAATATATATATATATATATATATATATATATATTTGGTATTTTATATTTTTGAAAATAAAAGAAAATGAATAAAATAAAAATATTTAAAATCTACTTAGCTCCTCCCCGGCAACGGCACCAAAAACTTGACCCAATACTATATATATGCGTACTAAAAATTCAATCCCCAGCAACGGCACCAAAAACTTGACCCGCAATCCGCTGATGATAAATATAATAATTAATGCTTTCAAATATATGTAATAGATAATAATAGCAACTAGTGTATACAAATATAATTTTATTGAAAATATTTTACACACTAGGGGTACTACGCAAGTATACGTATCGTATCAAGTAATATAGGGCTTTGAAACAAAGTCCCCAGTATCAATCCCACGGGGAGTGAGTTATGGATTTTGATATATTTTAATTTTATTTTTATGTATTTCTTTTATAGTTTATAAATTTGATATTTTTAATTTACTAGATGCAATAAAAAAGCAGTAATGAAAGATGCAATAAAAAAGCAGTAATGAAAGATGCAATAATAAAGCAGTAATGAAATGATTGGTGTAAATAGCAATAAGAACACAACTTTCTTCCTTTCAATTAATCCAAGATTTTCTAAGATAATGATAATATTCGTGGAGAATATAAATTTATGGTATTGTACCAAATAGAAGCATTCATATTCTTTGCCCTTTGATCCAGGTGTAACGAACATTGGCTAGCCTATAGATCAGGTCCGGATGTATTGTTAGTAAAATGGGTTAATCTAGGCTCACACTACTAGATGTCCAAGGGTGGCTATGGTCGGCCCTACTAGTGACTCTTTCCTTCTCTATAAACCAAATTACAAGAATTTAGTCTGTCACTCTGAAAATTTATTAATTCTACGCCCATTATATAATATTTTCCAATTTATTTGCACTTAACCTTGAATAACCCGCACAAGGCCTTCGACTACCCAAGGATTCATGTGATATCTACTAGTTAAGAATTCGTCTCTTTCTAGGTATTAAAACTCTTCAATAGATTTTAACAATATAAGTGATCAATTTGTAAAGTAAATGAAGATCCGGTATTAATATCATCACAATGTTTTAAAATATAAATATTTTTTAATTCTCCATCAAATTTTATATTATCTTATTTATATTTTCATAATTGAAAAGAGAAAGTAAACTAACTACTCTTAACACATTGAATTTAAACAAAAAAACATAATAATAAAACTTTGAATAAAATTACAAATACTTATCTCAAGTGTTTCTCCTACTTAACCTCTGAATTCTTCTGACTCCAAAGCAAATAAACTTCAAAAGCACAACCTCTTTAAACTTGCAATACACACTCTAAATAAACTTACTAATTAATAAGAGTGACCCTAAAGTATTTCTCTAATTCTCCCTCTA
The DNA here is from genome assembly GCA_022702705.1 of Papilionanthe hookeriana x Papilionanthe teres. Lineage (NCBI taxonomy): Eukaryota > Viridiplantae > Streptophyta > Magnoliopsida > Asparagales > Orchidaceae > Papilionanthe > Papilionanthe hookeriana x Papilionanthe teres. Next base: position 8,598,966 of record CM040432.1, on the reverse strand, counting down.
GATGGGACTCTAGATAGGGGGCAATTTTTTCTGAAGGAGTACCCTCCTTTTTATAGGCTTCAAGGGTTGCCTCAAGCCACCTCTTCAAAATGTGTCCACATTAAATGAATCTTCTAGAAGGTGTGTCTGGCGCCTAGGAACCGGAATCTGGAGCCTAGGAGCCAGACTCTGCGTCCAGTTCTTCGCACCTCTTCACTTTGGATCGCACGTTTTTGCGATTAAAACCGTTTCCAAGCGTCCAAATACATTGTATCACATGTCTTATAAATTCGGAACAACTGCCAGTCTTCTAGAAGGTCCAATAACCGCTAACACCCTTAAAATAACAGTCCAAAAGTCGTCAAAAATCTTGACAGATCTCGTATCGACCTGGCGCTTAAGCGTCGGAGGCGCCAGACCAATAATTTTGACAATTTTGCATTTTGGCTCCATTTTTGCTCCTTTTTGCTCCTTTTTCACTTTTTTTCTTCTTGAACATTTTTCCATCACCTATATCCAATAACACAAAATTACCTTTCATTAAAGCATAATATCCTTAAAAATTTGATAAAAATCAAGGCATAAAAATGGGTATTTTTTCATGGATCACTCTCATGGCTAAAAAAAGGGTAACCTTATGATTAGCATCCTTAATTGATCCAAAATTTATCAAAATGCCCAGCTTTGACCTATTAGCCCCAAAATTTTCCAAAATTACAAAAATTCCCTCGAAACTTTAATTTTCTAAAAAATTTCCAAAATTCTTCAATTATCCTCAAAAATCATTTTAAATCATTCCAAACCACTCAAATCGACCAAAATGCTTGAAAATCTTCAATATTCCCAAAATACCCTAAAAATTGTCAAAATTATCAAAATGCCCCTACGGCCCCAAAAACTTCAAAATCTCCAAATTTACTCTAAACATTCCCAAATCAATTTAAACCATCAATTGACCTAAATTGTGCTAAAATTCACAAAAATTTACCAAAATTCACAAATTGTCCCTAAGTGCTTACATTCCCCAAATCACCCCAAATTTCCACCAAATTGATTTCAAACTCTCCCAATTTCAAATCCAAATCAATTTCATATTTCCAAACCCAATTTGCTCAAAATTTTAGCCCAATTGAATCCAATTCTAAACCCTAAATCCAAGTTTAAATGAATTGCCCTAATTTGACCTTACCACTAAATTCCATCAAATCGAAGCCCACGACCATTCCAATTCCCTCGATTTCAAAATATAAACTCTTCATTATAATTTTCTAAACTAAATTAAACCTTTACATGACCCAAGTTCAAAGCCGAACCTAACCTAAACTCAAGTTCAAGTCAAACGCCCCAAATTAACTCAAAATCAAAATTCCACTAAATCGAGCCTTACAACTACTTCAATTTCATGAAATTTATTTCCCAGATGCTTTATGACATCCTCTTAAACCATATCGAGCCATCAATTAGTTTGGATTCAAGCCCAAGCTATGCCTAAATCAAATTTTAAGCTTAAACTCCTTTTTGAACCTAAATCCAAATCCACCTTAAATCTTTCAAATTCATCCAAGCCTTAACCATTTCTGCCATGCTTAAGCACCCTAAGTTGTTAATCACATCACTTAATGACCACTAATTGAGCAATAGACTAAAGGTCCCTTAAATTTGGGATTTTCTCCTAAAATGGCTAAAACAAAGAGGCACTTGCCACCAACATTCCCAAGTTCCCATACCATCACCATTAATCTCCACTGTGATCCCTGACCCACCTAGCCACTAGCTTTCGGCCGGCCTAGTCACCGAAAAACCCAAAGTCGAGAGAGCCTTCCCCATGGTTTGAACCCAATTGCACCCATTCAATGTGGCTCACCCCCATTGGTGGATTATGTTGTTCAGCCCTCTACTTATGCTTCACTTTGCACCCACCGACCAGCTCAATTGACCCCCACCCCTTCCTCTTCCATTTAAGCACCACCACCTCACAGCCAAAGGGAGAGAGCATCCAATTCCTTGGGGAAACTCTGTTAAATTCATTCTAGAGCTTCCCGTACCTTCCTAAATGCAATCCCACCGTCTTTCGCCACCCACTCCTCCCCGCTCGAGCTCAATTTCGTAGCCGAAAAATAGGACACTTTTCGGCCATCTCAACAAACTCCACAAAACATGCAATCGACTTGTTCTTAAGCTTTCTTAGACCAAATGAAGAATTTTCCCACTGAAATCCCCATCCATAGAGCCCTTTGTACCAGACTTCCACATAGGTCGCACCACTCTCAGGAGGAAATCCTACACAGACCCATCCACTAACCAAATTGACACTTGGAGGAGGTTCACCCACTCACAACGAAGCTTCAAAACACACCAAATTAAGGCCTCACCTCTTGGACTAAAGTATGAACCATTTTCCCTAAAACTGAGCTCAGTTTGAGCCTTTGTGAAGAGAAGTTTAAATTGATGCATGATTAACCTTATGGTTGTGTTCGTCTGGACTAGATGAAGGTGTAGGAACAAAGTCCATGTAATTTTATTGAGTATCTAAGAAGAAATTAGGCTTAAAGGTGGAAGGTTTGTGGGTTAGGCCAGTTAGGGATGAACCTTCCGATCGCACGTGTATCAGTTGGACTGATTAGATGGAGCCAGCCAAGCAGATGGTACGTGAACGTAGAATCACGTGGCAACTGACATAGAAGGTGATGGAGAATGGGAGCACGCCGAATGGAAGCTCAGAGCCGTGTTGGTTTCCGTGGCGCTGAGTAGAATAAGTTGGAAAATAGGTATTTTCTGATTTAATTAAATACTGAATCTTTGAAAATCATAACTTGGTGTAGAAAATTTATAAAAATAAAATAAAAATATCTTTATGCTGAATGAATAGAGGAAAAAAATATGAACTAAAAATCAAAAAATTTTATTACGTATTTTATTTTTACTTAATTAAATACTCATAACTTATTTAAATAAAAAATAATTAAATACAAATAAAAAAAATGTGAAATTTAGAGAATTCATTCTTCTCATGCTTAGGGATGTTTTTTGATTTTTTCAAATTTAGAGAGAATCTTTAACATGGAAAACACTAATTTTCAAGGTAAATCACCATTATTTACTTAAAATAATTACAAAAAAATAAAATATAAATTAAAAAATTTAAAAAAATTGGTTTCGTAGGTTCACTGCGGTCAGAGCAACCTAAAAAAATAAAATAAAATATTAAAATTTTAATACCTATTTTCAATATTAAAATTAAGAAAAATACCAAAAATTAATAAAATACAAAATAATTCAAATAATCACTAAATTGGGCAAAATTTAAGCTTACCACTTCATAAGGCTTCTGTAAATATCCTAAGGCCATTAAAATCATTTTTGATTCAAAAATCATTTTTAAGTAAATATAATTTTTTTGCTTAAAAAATTATTTAAATTAAAAGGAAAATCATAAAAATATAAAAAGTGGATTGGGGTGTTACTTGTGACTAGGGGCACCTAAGAAAAATAAAATTGAAGTGAAAATACTTACTATATTTTTGGCCTATTTTTTACTTTAAAAGTTATTAAAAAATAAAATAAAAATGCGAAAAAATATAAAATAATTTTCTCTGAGTTCTTTGAGGTAGGAGAGATTCATAAAAAATATAGAAGTGAATTTTAATAATAAAAATTTAATTTTCTATTTATTTTTTTACTTAAAAAAGTCATTAAATAATTATAAAAATTAAAATATAATTAAAAAAAATGAATAAAATTGTTCCTAGTGGTCCTCTCACCTAATTGAACCTTTAATAATTTTCTTAAGCACAAGAGATTTATTTTAATTAATTATTTTAATTATCTTCAAAAATCCTTATTTTCAAGAAAATAATTATGAAAATCAAACAAAAATAAAAAATATGATTTCTCCTCTAATATTTTAATTAACCCATGAATAGGGTAACAAGGAAATCTTAAAGTCATTTTAGTTAAATTTAAGGGATTATGAAGTGGGAAGTCATTAAGGGCAAAAGGGTAATTATGGGTTTTTGAGCTCTAATTAAAATTTAGGATTAACTAAAGGGTAGATGGGTATTATTGACCTTAATTAACTATCTTGGATGATTGAAACACAAAGGGTTTAAGTAGTAGAAACCAATCCATCGCCATTTACAATAACGGTAAAGTTGTAATTTCCCAAATTATCATGACTTTGAGGTTAATTCGATCGGATGATCCTAGAACAATAGGCTTGTGTTAGGGAGGTAATAATTCACTAATCTGAATCCCCAATCAGTGGTTAAGTAATAAAGTAAAATATTTTGATAAAATTTATATTCATTTGATTCAACATCTCCAAAAATTATGAATTTATTCATGAAATCTTATGGTCTTAGTAGTGAGTTAGGTTCAATTTAGTTTGTTTAATGAGGATTAGAAAATGAAACATAACTAATTATAAAAACTCTCAAAACACTACAAGCCCAATCTTAATTGAAAGAAAAAGTGTTTTTAATAATTCAAATTTCTCTTAAGGGCGTCCACCCACATAATCCTTAAATAAAATGTTAAGTAAATACTTAGTTGCCCCACTCATGGGATAACAAAAAAATTAAGGTTCATTGAGCACATGTTAAAATATTACCACTAAACCTTAATTTAACTGCAGATGAATGATTTATCAACATAATAAGTTCAGAAAAACATGAAACAATTCAAATGATTTTAAAGGTTGTTTAGGGTCAGCCCAGAGAATTTTTATGATTGCTTGGATGTTTTGAAGGAAAATTGGTCTTATTATGCTTTGATGAAGAAAATCATCCTTAAAATATTTAGGACCCACTAAGTTATACCTTGGGATTCATTAATTCACCTAAATCTATAGAAAAGTCCTAAAATACTTATCTTATAATTATAACACAATGCTCAAGGACTCGAGTCTTCCCTAAGTTATTTAAGTCCTTGTGAGCAATCGAGGATGTTTGATTTTGCCACATATGGATCATTGGATTAGTATACATTTGAGGTCTAGATGGCTAAGGCAATCAAGAGTGTGCTAAAATGAAGGATACGATATGAAGTGAGAATTTTTATAATAGTGTCTTCTATCTCAAGGACCTTTAATACGGGAGAGGAAATGACTCTATGTGGGATTGTTGCCCCAATGCTCTTAGGTTGTTAGTAGTCCTCACTTGATTAGAGTGACTAATATGTGGACTACACTACTTTACAAAACTAAAACAAAAGTTATTTTTCTTGTTAAAATAAATCCTGCATGGAAACCTCAACATCATTTGCATGCAAACTAAAGAATTTTAATGAAAATTTTATAAAGGTCCATAGTTTGTCATTTGGATCAAGGTTAAGGACTCGTCCTCCATAGATTGTCCGCTTGGTAGCTCTTACCCAAGGTCGGGAAGCATACAGTCCAACTCTGAGCCCCCACCTTCACGAACGTCTTATACCTAGTATTGGTCTTCCATATGTGACTACGAGTCTGGCGCCTAGGAACCGGAATCTGGAGCCTAGGAGCCAGACTCTGCGTCCAGTTCTTCGCACCTCTTCACTTTGGATCGCACGTTTTTGCGATTAAAACCGTTTCCAAGCGTCCAAATACATTGTATCACATGTCTTATAAATTCGGAACAACTGTCAGTCTTCTAGAAGGTCCAATAACCGCTAACACCCTTAAAATAACAGTCCAAAAGTCGTCAAAAATCTTGACAGATCTCGTATCGACCTGGCGCTTAAGCGTCGGAGGCGCCAGACCAATAATTTTGACAATTTTGCATTTTGGCTCCATTTTTGCTCCTTTTTGCTCCTTTTTCACTTTTTTTCTTCTTGAACATTTTTCCATCACCTATATCCAATAACACAAAATTACCTTTCATTAAAGCATAATATCCTTAAAAATTTGATAAAAATCAAGGCATAAAAATGGGTATTTTTTCATGGATCACTCTCATGGCTAAAAAAAGGGTAACCTTATGATTAGCATCCTTAATTGATCCAAAATTTATCAAAATGCCCAGTTTTGACCTATTAGCCCCAAAATTTTCCAAAATTACAAAAATTCCCTTGAAACTTTAATTTTCTAAAAAATTTCCAAAATTCTTCAATTATCCTCAAAAATCATTTTAAATCATTCCAAACCACTCAAATTGACCAAAATGCTTGAAAATCTTCAATATTCCCAAAATACCCTAAAAATTGTCAAAATTATCAAAATGCCCCTACGGCCCCAAAAACTTCAAAATCTCCAAATTTACTCTAAACATTCCCAAATCAATTTAAACCATCAATTGACCTAAATTGTGCTAAAATTCACAAAAATTTACCAAAATTCACAAATTGTCCCTAAGTGCTTACATTCCCCAAATCACCCCAAATTTCCACCAAATTGATTTCAAACTCTCCCAATTTCAAATCCAAATCAATTTCATATTTCCAAACCCAATTTGCTCAAAATTTTAGCCCAATTGAATCCAATTCTAAACCCTAAATCCAAGTTTAAATGAATTGCCCTAATTTGACCTTACCACTAAATTCCATCAAATTGAAGCCCATGACCATTCCAATTCCCTCGATTTCAAAATATAAACTCTTCATTATAATTTTCTAAACTAAATTAAACCTTTACATGACCCAAGTTCAAAGCCGAACCTAACCTAAACTCAAGTTCAAGTCAAACGCCCCAAATTAACTCAAAATCAAAATTCCACTAAATTGAGCCTTACAACTACTTCAATTTCATGAAATTTATTTCCCAGATGCTTTATGACATCCTCTTAAACCATATCGAGCCATCAATTAGTTTGGATTCAAGCCCAAGCTATGCCTAAATCAAATTTTAAGCTTAAACTCCTTTTTGAACCTAAATCCAAATCCACCTTAAATCTTTCAAATTCATCCAAGCCTTAACCATTTCTGCCATGCTTAAGCACCCTAAGTTGTTAATCACATCACTTAATGACCACTAATCGAGCAATAGACTAAAGGTCCCTTAAATTTGGGATTTTCTCCTAAAATGGCTAAAACAAAGAGGCACTTGCCACCAACATTCCCAAGTCCCCAAACTATCACCATTAAATACGACTGTGATCCCTCCAGCTAGCCACTAGCCTTCGGCCGGCCTAGTCACCGGAAAACCCAAAATTGAGAGATCCTTCCCCATGGTTTGAACCCAATTGCACCCATCTAATGTGGCTCACCCCCATTGGTGGATTATGTTGTTCAGCCCTCTACTTATGCTTCACTTTGCACCCACCGACCAGCTCAATTGACCCCCACCCCTTCCTCTTCCATTTAAGCACCACCACCTCACAGCCAAAGGGAGAGAGCATCCAATTCCTTGGGGAAACTCTGTTAAATTCATTCTAGAGCTTCCCAGACCTTCCTAAATGCAATCCCACCGTCTTTCGCCACCCACTCCTCCTGCCTGAGCTCAATTTCAGAGCTGAAAAATAGGACACTTTTCGGCCATCTCAACAAACTCCACAAAACATGCAATCGACTTGTTCTTAAGCTTTCTTAGACCAAATGAAGAATTTTCCCACTGAAATCCCCATCCATAGAGCCCTTTGTACCAGACTTCCACATAGGTCGCACCACTCTCAGGAGGAAATCCTACACAGACCCATCCACTAACCAAATTGACACTTGGAGGAGGTTCACCCACTCACAACGAAGCTTCAAAACACACCAAATTAAGGCCTCACCTCTTGGACTAAAGTATGAACCATTTTCCCTAAAACTGAGCTCAGTTTGAGCCTTTGTGAAGAGAAGTTTAAATTGATGCATGATTAACCTTATGGTTGTGTTCGTCTGGACTAGATGAAGGTGTAGGAACAAAGCCCATGTAATTTTATTGAGTATCTAAGAAGAAATTAGGCTTAAAGGTGGAAGGTTTGTGGGTTAGGCCAGTTAGGGATGAACCTTCCGATCGCACGTGTATCAGTTGGACTGATTAGATGGAGCCAGCCAAGCAGATGGTACGTGAACGTAGAATCACGTGGCAACCGACATAGAAGGTGATGGAGAATGGGAGCACGCCGAATGGAAGCTCGCAGCCGTGTTGGTTTCCGTGGCGCTGAGTAGAATAAGTTGGAAAATAGGTATTTTCTGATTTAATTAAATACTGAATCTTTGAAAATCATAACTTGGTGTAGAAAATTTATAAAAATAAAATAAAAATATCTTTATGCTGAATGAATAGAGGAAAAAAATATGAACTAAAAATCAAAAATTTTATTACGTATTTTATTTTTACTTAATTAAATACTCATAACTTATTTAAATAAAAAATAATTAAATACAAATAAAAAAATGTGAAATTTAGAGAATTCATTCTTCTCATGCTTAGGGATGTTTTTTGATTTTTTCAAATTTAGAGAGAATCTTTAACATGGAAAACACTAATTTTCAAGGTAAATCACCATTATTTACTTAAAATAATTACAAAAAAATAAAATATAAATTAAAAAATTTAAAAAAATTGGTTTCGTAGGTTCACTCGTGGTCGGAGCAACCTAAAAAAATAAAATAAAATATTAAAATTTTAATACCTATTTTCAATATTAAAATTAAGAAAAATACCAAAAATTAATAAAATACAAAATAATTCAAATAATCACTAAATTGGGCAAAATTTAAGCTTACCACTTCATAAGGCTTCTGTAAATATCCTAAGGCCATTAAAATCATTTTTGATTCAAAAATCATTTTTAAGTAAATATAATTTTTTTGCTTAAAAAATTATTTAAATTAAAAGGAAAATCATAAAAATATAAAAAGTGGATTGGGGTGTTACTTGTGACTAGGGGCACCTAAGAAAAATAAAATTGAAGTGAAAATACTTACTATATTTTTGGCCTATTTTTTACTTTAAAAGTTATTAAAAAATAAAATAAAAATGTGAAAAAATATAAAATAATTTTCTCTGAGTTCTTTGAGGTAGGAGAGATTCATAAAAAATATAGAAGTGAATTTTAATAATAAAAATTTAATTTTCTATTTATTTTTTTACTTAAAAAAGTCATTAAATAATTATAAAAATTAAAATATAATTAAAAAAAATGAATAAAATTGTTCCTAGTGGTCCTCTCACCTAATTGAACCTTTAATAATTTTCTTAAGCACAAGAGATTTATTTTAATTAATTATTTTAATTATCTTCAAAAATCCTTATTTTCAAGAAAATAATTATGAAAATCAAACAAAAATAAAAAATATGATTTCTCCTCTAATATTTTAATTAACCCATGAATAGGGTAACAAGGAAATCTTAAAGTCATTTTAGTTAAATTTAAGGGATTATGAAGTGGGAAGTCATTAAGGGCAAAAGGGTAATTATGGGTTTTTGAGCTCTAATTAAAATTTAGGATTAACTAAAGGGTAGATGGGTATTATTGACCTTAATTAACTATCTTGGATGATTGAAACACAAAGGGTTTAAGTAGTAGAAACCAATCCATCGCCATTTACAATAACGGTAAAGTTGTAATTTCCCAAATTATCATGACTTTGAGGTTAATTCGATCGGATGATCCTAGAACAATAGGCTTGTGTTAGGGAGGTAATAATTCACTAATCTGAATCCCCAATTAGTGGTTAAGTAATAAAGTAAAATATTTTGATAAAATTTATATTCATTTGATTCAACATCTCCAAAAATTATGAATTTATTCATGAAATCTTATGGTCTTAGTAGTGAGTTAGGTTCAATTTAGTTTGTTTAATGAGGATTAAAAAATGAAACATAACTAATTATAAAAACTCTCAAAACACTACAAGCCCAATCTTAATTGAAAGAAAAAGTGTTTTTAATAATTCAAATTTCTCTTAAGGGCGTCCACCCACATAATCCTTAAATAAAATGTTAAGTAAATACTTAGTTGCCCCACTCATGGGATAACAAAAAAATTAAGGTTCATTGAGCACATGTTAAAATATTACCACTAAACCTTAATTTAACTGCAGATGAATGATTTATCAACATAATAAGTTCAGAAAAACAAGAAACGATTCAAATGATTTTAAAGGTTGTTTAGGGTCAGCCTAGAGAATTTTTATGATTGCTTGGATGTTTTGAAGGAAAATTGGTCTTATTATGCTTTGATGAAGAAAATCATCCTTAAAATATTTAGGACCCACTAAGTTATACCTTGGGATTCATTAATTCACCTAAATCTATAGAAAAGTCCTAAAATACTTATCTTATAATTATAACACAATGCTCAAGGACTTGAGTCTTCCCTAAGTTATTTAAGTCCTTGTGAGCAATTGAGGATGTTTGATTTTGCCACATATGGATCATTGGATTAGTATACATTTGAGGTCTAGATGGCTAAGGCAATCAAGAGTGTGCTAAAATGAAGGATACGATATGAAGTGAGAATTTTTATAATAGTGTCTTCTATCTCGAGGACCTTTAATACGGGAGAGGAAATGACTCTATGTGGGATTGTTGCCCCAATGCTCTTAGGTTGTTAGTAGTCCTCACTTGATTAGAGTGACTAATATGTGGACTACACTACTTTACAAAACTAAAACAAAAGTTATTTTTCTTGTTAAAATAAATCCTGCATGGAAACCTCAACATCATTTGCATGCAAACTAAAGAATTTTAATGAAAATTTTATAAAGGTCCATAGTTTGTCATTTGGATCAAGGTTAAGGACTGTCCTCCATAGATTGTCTGCTTGGTAGCTCTTACCCAAGGTCGGGAAGCATACAGTCCAACTCTGAGCCCCCACCTTCACGAACGTCTTATACCTAGTATTGGTCTTCCATATGTGACTACGAGTTATTATTTTACTTGCTCGTGTTTCTTGCAACATACTTTTCTACTATTCTTGTACTGGATTTTTCTTGCTACGCTTACTTACTTTTCTTCTACAATTTATTTAAATTTACTACAAATTAAATTATGCTTTATTACATTAACCATGCAGCGGTAGCAGAAGCCCAGCTACGGCTTTACAGTTTTTTTATAGCATTTTTCTTTACTGCGCGTTACTTTTCCAACACCTTTTATTTATCTGCAATTTACTTTACTATGCATGGCTGTAGGAAAAAGTAAAATGAAATAAAATTACAATTTCAAAAATTAAATGTACTTTTAATCCTAGCAAATACCCGTAATACACTCCTTTTGATTTACGAAGATCTCTCGGATTTAACCTACGGTTGCTACCAGGAATTCTATGGTCTAAGTGAGCCTAACGACTCATTTAGACTAAGTAAAATCAAAAGAAAATAATGATGCCATAATGAGGGCACCATGGAATCTTAACAGGTGTCGCTTTAATTAAATTAAGATTACCGCAAATATAACACTCCAATAACAACAACCAAAAACATGACACTAAAACATACACTGTAAAACCATTTGAACCTTAAACTTAAGGACTGCTACTTCAACTAGGAGCTTGGAGCAGTTTCTATGGGCAGCACTATGAGGACATGTAGAAGAACATCTTCAAGAAAGTAAAATGAGTCTTTAATAACAAATCTCTCTTTAGAATTAAACAACAAGCCATAGGACTTTGAGGTAGTGCATCTAGCATGACGTAAACCCTGAATTTATGTTTTAGGCCTTTGTACAACCATGTTGTACAATATAAGCTCTATCTTGTTTTAGGATGCCAATGTCGTCATTCGGTACAATGTAAATCCTCATATCTTACAGGATATTTGTATAATCAGTATCATGCAAATGTAAGCCCTAAAGAATAAAATTGGCATGATGGAACATTAAATATTATCTCTTTGAAATTGAAGTCAAACCATAGAATAGTTTGGGAAGTCACTGAGGTTCTCCTCAGGATCGTAACATCTCCTACCTTTTCTTCATTTGGATTCCATAATAACTGGTCCAATTTGATCTTTTCCCATTTGAATTTTCCATGTCCGACCTTGAAAACCCTAAACTTTGAAATTCATGAAGAAAATACCTCTAATCTAAATATAGAGTTTTCTTCGGTGACTTCGGTTGTCTAATATGTAATTAACTATATGGGCTTGCTCTTATAGGAAAACATTAAGAACCCATCTTAATATAAACATTATCTAATCCTTTATATTATATAAGGGAACCTACCAGTCAACATAAAGGTTTCGCATACCAAAACGGATGTCATAAATTTTTTTAGTTTGTTTAATCGAACGTCATTGTCAAGTGTTTCTATTCCTTGGGATAGATGCATGGCTTACGGTGTAGGGCTCATTTATTCAAACAATTATATAAATGATATCAGTTTAGTCTCACATTTTTTTTTCAAAATTAAAATACTATTTCTCAAAATTGTATATATATATATATATATATTAAATTAAACATAGTTTTAATGCATCAATAGCCTTCCCATCTGGTGACGGACAGCAGGCAGGGTCCGTCTCTGGCCGATCGATTTTATAGAGTGTATTCTTTCAAGGATGAAGTGGTAGTGAATACATTTTAAAATTTTGTTAAAAAGCCCGAGTTTAGATTATCTGAGCTGAAGAAGTTAGATGAAGTCTACAAGAAGGATTGCTTGAGCACACCATAGAGGGTTGTTTCAGCTTCAAAGAATGGGAACCTGATAATCCTTAAAGAATATTTGAGAGAACTTGAAAAGTGTTCCCTCAATATGATCTCAGTTGATCCAATTGTTTCAATTGATCCCTATAAAATGAACGATGAATGGAGTACAGTATGGACTAGATCTTCTAAGAAGATATTGGATCGGATTTAGACAGCTTCAGTACAAGACTCCATGCAGAACTCGAAGCCTGCAAAGCTGGTATTATCAATCACACTTGAAAAGCCACACCAACAAGAGAAGAAGAAGGAGATCATCGAAGAAGTAAAGATTGATGGAGTGAAGAGTAGAGTAGGGGCTGCTTGTTCTTGATTTGTTGTTCCAAATTTGGGGGAGAAATCCCTCAAGCTACTGACTATGTATGATTATCTTTATATTCCTTTAGTAAGCAATAATGCAAAGAGTTGTGATTTTGGCTTCTTTTTGATTGTTGCTAGTAATTACATAACTGAAAACCAATCTAATTTGAATTTCAATTCCCATGAAAATCCTTAAATCATACATAACCCTGACAACTCATCAATATGGCTAATGAGTATGTTAACGACACGGGCTACGATAGCTCAGGAAGCGAGGCACCTCTCTCCAAATTTCAAGGCGCACCAATCACAATTGACTTAAAATTTTTAGATTCAGAAGAAACATCTCCAGAAGAACTAATCATCGCTCCAGAAAAGAAGCCTCTTTGTCCAGTCCAAAAGGTGAAAGAAATAATAGAAGTAAATTTAAGAAGCATCAAAGTGTTACCCCTAAGAATAGCTCTAAAAGATAAGGGGAAGCAGTGGTCATTCAAGAAGAAATAATCCCACTAACAAATGAAGCACCTGCCTGAGAGGAAATCATGGAATTAATAACAAAGTGGAATATAGCTTACTAACCCATCTTTAGAAGTTTCCAACCAAACTAAATATTTACGATGCTCTGATCCTATCAAGGGAGATGAGAGAAGCTTTTATCAAGGCCTTACCTGATCCAGAATTTTGCTTAGCTAAATTGGCCAGAAACTTCTTAGAGAAGTTTTTTTTGTTAAAGGAACAACTTAGTGTAACCTTTGCAAATGAAGAATTATTTCTGGGTACTGTCAATTACAACCAGCCTTTGTACATTCAGTCAACATTTTGAGATTCACACTCTCCGAATTTTCAGTGGATCCAGAAGCATCAATCAACATAATGAATCTACGGATGTTAGCCTACCTGGACATCGACATTCATAAGATTGCACTGATAAAATGATGTCAAGAGGCTTTAATCAGGAGGGATAAAGAGCTCTTGGATCGGTAACTTTGTCAATGAGGATCGGCATCTAGTACAGACACAAAATTCCACATTATTAATTCATAAATTTCATTCAATGCCCTACTGGGTCGAACTGGGATTCACGAATACAAGATGATCCCTTTATCTCTGCACCAATGCATAAGGCATTATGAAGAATAACAAGAACATTGCATAAAGGGAGATTTACAACCATTCTCGATACATGAAATATGCATCCACAAAGATGCCGCCTAGGAACAGTTTTCTCTAGATACCATACCAAATAAAGTTGAAATTCAAAAGGACTACAGGAGCGGGACCATCAGGTTCCAATTCAATGATCTTCCACCGTCCCGTTAGAATGAGAAAAAGGGAACTCTTTTAGCCCTTGCATCCGAGATCAAGTTCGAGGATGAGGACGAGGAAGAGTTAGAAGGATTGATGAACAGAGCAATCCGACTATCAACATTGACTTGGAAGAGAGCTCTGAGGAAGACAAGATAAAAAAAAATGCAATGAAAATAAATCAAAAGATACCCCAGTTCGAGATCTCTTCAGAGGAGCAAGAAAAGAATGAATGCAAGTCAATGTATGATAGAATTAACAACTTTGTACAAGCCATGACCCTAACCTCGATTCATCTCCTAAAGTTGAGGGATTGGAGGTCAAGGAAGTACAATGTGTGGGTATGAAACTAATAAAATTTCATCGCGGTTCCTCTTCTTCTAGCTCTAGAACCAATGAAAACTAGAAGAAGACACTTCTAATGAATTAATGGAATTACCTGTTGGATGGTACTCTTCTTCTGTTCAATAACTTGCTCAACGTGGTTGTGTATCTGATCAGTTGTCCAAGGACAGGTTACAACTTTTTGAAGAATTGTGGAATAACAAAATTTGAACTTCTGACTTGAAGTAAGGTGTTGGATTCAACATTGTAGGAGCGATCGATGATACAAAATTTTGCTTGGTTGTTACTAGTGTGTTAAAGAAAAACTACCACTAAGTAGTGGATGATCCTGAAGAATCTAGAATAGAGGATGCTCTGCCAAAATTTGAAGAAGAGATAAAATCAATAGTGATGGAACTAAAAGGGATCAACCTAGAAACTGAAGATGATCCCAGGCCCACTTTATCAGTTCCCTATTAAGTGAGAAGATTCTGAGGAATTAATCAAGTTATTATTAGAATTTAGGGATTATTTTTCTTGGAGCTAGGATGAGATGCCTAGTTTAGCACTAGAGGATGCAGTTCACAGACTTAGAATAAACCCGACAATGACCTCGGTCAAGCAAGCTCCTAGAAGGATGCATCATGAAATAAAGCAACAAGTTATTACCAAGGTTAAGAAGCCGATAGCTGCTAACTTTCTAAGAGAAGAACAATATCCAACAGGGTTGCTAATATAGTGCTGGTTAGAAAGAAGAATGTTCAAATTCAAATCTACGTTAATTTCAGAGATCTGAACAAAGCTTGCCTAAAGGATGAGTTCCCAGTACAATTCTAAGTATTAATGGTAGACATCACGTCATCACACATGATCTTCTCTTTTATGGATGGATCATCTGGGTACAACAAAATTATGATGGAACCAAAAGAAGAAATGTTTAAAGCCTTCAAAATGCAAATTAGGATATACTGCTACACATTGATGCCCTGCAGATAAAAAAACACCAGAGCAACAAACAAATGAGACATGATGAGAATTATTTTCAACCTCATCCATAACCAAGTTGAATGTTATGTGGATGACTTGGCCATCAAAAGTAAACAAAGGGAAGACCGATTACATGATTTGAGGACTGTCTTTAAATGATTACGACAATACAATCCTAAAATGAATCCCTTTACACCTTTAGTGTCAACTCCAGAAAGTTTTTAGGATTTTTTGTTCACCATTGTGGAATTGAAATTGTTCTGAGAAGATTAAAGCTATCTTGGAAATTTCACCTCCTAAAACCTTGAAATAATTGTGATTCTTTTAAAAGAAATTGCCAAGTATAAGACGCTTTATATCCAATCTATCGGGAAGGTCTCAACCCTTTTCAAAGTTGAATAAAAAGGATGCAAGATCACTTGGGACTATAAATGTCAATAAGACTTCAAAAGAATTAAACAATACTTAATGACACCTTATGTATTAGTATCCCTAGTCTTGATTAGATTGTTGATTCTTTATACCATAGCTTTAGACGACTCCCTCGGAGCCCTGTTAGCTCAGATTAATGAAGAGGGTAAGGAAGATGCTCTCTGCTACTTAATTCATCATTTGATACTGGTAAAGGTATAGTATCCTCCTATCGAGAAGCATTATCCATAGCCCAAAAGCTTAGACATTACGTGCTTTCCCATAAGTTCAACCTTATCTCCAGGTTCAATCTGTTTCCATACTTGATGACCCGACCGGGGCTTTCCGATTGGTTAGCAATGTGGTTGATGATACTATTTCAATTCAATATACCTTTGTGCCTATTTGTGCCATAAAAGGATAGAACTTAACAGACTTTCTCACAGCAAAGGGGTTTCCAGCAGATTTCACTCTCAATGACCTCTTTCATGACGAACAAGTAATGAATGTAGAACATCCCAATGCTCAATATTGGGAAATGTATTTCTATGGAGCTTTGTCAGCACATAAAGTTAAAGATTCATAAATGATAATACCTGGCAAGGCAGGGATTGGACCGATCCATGTACGAACAATGAAGCTGATTATGAAGCTCTATTAACTAGATTAGAGCTGATAATACTAATGGAAATAATCGACATCAAATTTTACGGTGACTCGAAACTTACCATTTAGCAAGTGGCCAGACAATACAATATTTTTTATTCGATATTGGAACAGTACCACCATTATACAACAAAGTTTTTAGAGCAAATTCCCAATTTAACGTTGTATTAAATCCCTAGGGAATGCAATGCCCATACGGACGCTTTAGCCAAGCTCGTAAAGAATTTGCATTTATACAAGAAGATTCTATCGACATCACTATACAAGGACATCATGTTCTATCCCAAATCAAGATGGAAACTCTACTTAAGTTGGGAAAGGAAGAGTCATTAGCAGCAGTGGCCAAACATACTAAGGATTGGTGCCATCTATTCATTGAATACCTGTAGAGTGGAAAATTTCTAGAACATAAGTCCACAACACATCATATAAAGAAGAGAGTATTTTCGTACGCCTTGGTAGACAATGCTTATATGGAAGATCATTCAACTAGATATGGCTGAGATGCTTGATTAAGTCAGAAACAGAACAATGTGTCAAGGAAGTACATGCAGAACTGTGTGGTACTTACAATTTGGGTCTGAAGATGAAAATGAAGATCAAGAGATTGAGATAATGCTGGCTGACATTGATAAATGACTGCATGGAGACTGTCAAAACTGTTTTCAGTGCCATATACATTGAGTGGTTGTTGATCCACCGATATTTATGCTTACAATATATATATATATATATATATATATATATATATATTCTCTAAAAGAGCCCTAAGCTCCTTGCATGTTAAATTTGAAGAGAATTACAAAAGATTTAGGGGGGGTGAGGCCCAACAGCACCCAAAGGAAAAATAGGAAAAGGGAAAAGAAAGTTAAGCTCTTCTAACAAAAGGAAGAGCCAAAAGGTCCCCTCTCAACAAATTGGATAAATGAGCATCCGGGAAGCACTAAACTTAATTACGTGGTTGGAGGAGGCCGTTCGGCAAGCCAATTGGCGGGTTGGTTCCCTTCTCTATAAATGTGCTGCCACTGGATCTGGATATTATGAGTAAGCTGGTTGATTTTCCTCTTCCAATATACAAGGTGGTGGGGTGTGGTGGCAGTACCCCTCAACATTTGTAGGTTATGAGCTGCATCAGATTCAATAACCAGGTGAGTGTACTTAAGCACCTTTGCCATCTTGATGGCCCAGTACATTGCAGCAAATTCTGCTTCCTGAGCAGAAGAAGAACAAATGGGGGATTGGAACCACCAAATGCAGTTGCCTTGGTGATTTCTGCACACCCCACCAATGCCAGCATTGTACATAGAGTGACTTCCATCAGTATTGATCTTGACCCAAGGAAAAGGGGCCGGGGTCCAATGAATTAAGGTCACCATGGGTTTAGGCTTAGTTGAGGAGAAAGAAGAGGAAATATGATTCTGCATGAAACTGCAGCAATGAGAGGAGATTTGCCTGCTATCAGACCTTTCACCTTGATATTTAGTCTTGTTCCTAGCCATCCAAGTGAACCAAAAAATAATAAGAGGAATATGGGAAAGCTGGAGGTCCACCCAGTCTTGCTAGCAGGTCTGAATGGATATCCAGTGACCCTGATGCCTTCTAAGATTAACTCTTGAAAGTGTAAAGTCCCAGACCTCCTGCACCACAGGGCATTCCATAAAAAGTTGTTGAATGGTTTCTTCTTCAGAATTACACGACCAACATCTAGAGGCAATTTTGAGCCCCTTCAATTTCAAGATGTCATCAAGTGGTAGAAACCCATGAAATAATCTCCAAGAGAAAAAGGACATGGAAGGAGTGAGTTCCTTGCACCATATCCTTTTCCCCCAGTTGACCTTAGTCCAAGTTTGAGCATGCTTATAGATAAATTGGCTTAGTGATCTGTGTGGAGGGTTCTTAGTAACAAGTTTATCAGGTGTAGAAGGGTCCACTGGGATGTCCAGGATTTCAGGGATGGTATCATCTGGAACAATCTGCTTCAAGGCTGCAATGTTCCATTGGTCTCCTTGCCATAGATCGGGAGACATTCAAGGTGGGGTCATAATCAGCAGGGAAAAGAGAGGTAGGGGCAGACCCATGAAGCCAATTATCCATCCAAAAACTGAACTTTCCAGATCCCAGCTCCCAACAGAAGAACTCATTGGCTTTATTTCTGACTTTAAGCAACTCCTTCCAGTGGATAAAATCAACCATCTTATGATGGGTTCTTTTGCAATACTTTTATCTAATAAATGAAGCCCATAAAGAATTACCTTGTCTGAACTTGATCCACTGCTTAATGCAAAACAGCTCACCCAACTGTTTGAAGCTCTTGAAGCCCAAACCCCCAGTATTAACTGGTTTGCACAGCTTGTTCCAAATTGCCCAATGCTTCTGAGGGTGTTTTCCCTCCAAAAGGAATTTGTTAAAAGTAGTGGCTAACAGTTGTTGGGTGCTTTTTTTCATTCTAATCATTTGCATAGTGTATAGGGGGAAAGAGGTTAAGATACTTTGAATCAAGGTAATTCGAACCCCATTGGAGAGAAAGGTATTGGCCCAGCAGTTAATTTGAGATGAAATCTTGTTAGTCACCTCATCATATTGAGTTTGCTTTTTTTTGCCTTTTAATAATTGTATCCCTAAATACTTGATGGGAACAGAAGGGTAAGAGAAACCAGTGAAGGCCTTGATCCAAGAAAGCATATCAGTCTTGCAGTTCTTGCCTGCAAGGAACTGACATTTACTCTTGTTTAATTCTAACCCAGCTACATCCTTAAGATGCTCCAGTATCTGCATTTTTTTCTTCACTGCCATTTTACTGCCATTGGAGAATATAATAACATCATTTGCATAGGCAAGATGACTCACAATAGGGGTGGAGTAGTGTTTGTAGCAGAGATAAGGGTAGGATTTATGAGCCTGATTGAGAATTCTGGAAAAGTAGTCAAAGGCCAGAATGAAAATGGTAGGGGACAGGGGGTCCCCTTGCTTTATACCTCTCCCAGTAGGGAAATACCCATGGCAAGTCCCATTAATCCGGATGCTGTAATTAGTATTGGAAATCCATCATTGGATCAGAGTATAGAACTGTGGATTAAAACCTCTTCCCTTCAAAATAAGATCAATAAATTGTCAGCTGATAGTGTCATATGCTTTCTTCAAATCAAGTTTAAGCAGCAGGTTCTAGCCTCTAATAGGCTTGTCTAAGTCCAGCAATAACTCTTGAGCTAGAAGAATGTTAACAGTGATGTTTCTGCCTTTGACAAAAGCTAACTGATTTGGAGAAATGAGAGTTGGAAGGTGGGGTTGGAGTCTACCTACCAGGATCTTGCTAATAATCTTTGAGAGAGTGTTGGTTAGACTTATAGGCCTAAAGTCATTCCAACAGGTTTTCTGCTTGTCTTTGGGGATCAGAACCATGGTAGTAGAGGAGAAATATGGGGGGAGATTGGTTCCAGAAAAAAAGGCCTGAATAGCAGTAATAACATCCTTTTTAATTAGCTCCCAAGCCTTCTTATAAAAAGTTGATGTATACCCGTCAGGACCCACTGCTTTATTCCCATCAACTGAATTGAGTGCTGCTACAATCTCATGTTCCTCAGTTAAACTGGTGAGCTGCAATTGTTGGGTGTAGAGTCTGTCATCATCAAAGATCTCAGTCTGGATAGGAGGAGGGGAGAACACATGCACGACGAAATAATTTCTGAAAGTGCTTGACAGCACTCTCAGCAATTAGAGAAGGTTGGGTGATCCACTGATCCTGTTGGTCCTTGATAGAGACAATAGCATTCAGTTGTCTTCACTTCCCATCAGCTCAATAACTTGATCATCCCTTAAAGTAAAAACATTTTTATCCCTTGCAGTTATCATTGGATCATCATCCAATGAAAAGGAACCTTTTAGCTGTTCACCAGCCAACTCAGCAGAATCAAACTTATTAATTAATTGGGGGTCAATTTGAGTAGGAGGTAAGGACAGAGAAGACAAGGGAAGAGGGCGTGGGGTGGGGAGGCGAAGGGGGGGTTTGTATCGGTGGAGACAGCAGGAGTGGGCAAAGTTGGAGCTATTGGGGGGTGGTTTGGCAACTCTTTTGGATGGTGGATGGATCCTATAGCATCTGCTTAATGTATGACCAAACATCCTGCAGTGGGTACAGTAATAGGGGGTTTGTTCCATGATGACATCCTGCCAGAAAGCTTCATTTTCAGATCCAATTCTAATTCTTGAAATGGGGGGAAGGGTAACATCCCTTTCCACTTGAACTCTAGCAGCAGCAAGTCTTGCTTTGGATTTGGTAGGCCCATCAGTTCTGAGAGGAGTCCCCAAGGCTTTAGCTATATTGAATAAAGCATTCTGATTATAAAATCTGATAGAGAGTTCAGGAAGTTTAAACCATATTGGAGCTATGGGAGGTTCCTTCCTAGGATCAAAATCTGGGGTCCATTTCAAAATTTTCATGTCAGCTCCAGCAATAGAGATAGGTTGTTTGGCAAAGAGCCTTGCATAATCCTCTTCAGTGAATAATTGGATCAGGAGGTGCCTACCATCAAGCAGGCCAAGTTTCCTCTTACCAATAAACTGAATGGAATTGAAGAATTGTCTCACCAGGTCCATCTTAGGATGTCCAAGAGAAAACTTCCCAATTAAAGTAAATTTTACTTCCTCACTGAGTTGTGCTAGCACCTGGTCAGAGAAGTAAATTGCTGGTGCACCTTCCAGGGAACCAGTAGGATGAACAAAAGGACATTGAGACCTGCCAGCAGCCGCATCATGCAGGAATTGAGGGAAAATTAGGGAATCAGAGGAAGGAGCATCAGAAGAAGAATTTCCAACAACCCCAGCATAAGTGGCCTTAGCCCACTGTAAATTAGTGTCAATGTCGATGGGGTAGGCCATCATGCCCCCCCAGCAGAAGCAGAAAAGACAAGTCAAGCTTACCCAGAATGGGAGACTAGAGAAGTCCCACCAAACCCAGCAGCCAGGAAACTCTGCAGTGGATAAACTCAAAGGAACAGTGCCAGTTAAAACAAATGAGTTCAGGAAGCTGGAAAACAGTGTTCCCAAACCAGCAAAACAAGAAAAGAGAACCTCCAAGCTAAGAGATCCACAAAACAAATCGAACCCTCCACTTCAAATTCAATGGAACAGTACAATTCAAACACAGGAGAGCCCGTGAAGGAGGAAAAAGTGCCACCTGACCAGCACCAGCAGAGAAAACACTTCTCCAGACCCACAAGGTTTGGAGGCCTACCTTGCCAATGCAGTCGCCGGCGCCGCCAGGGGGTCATCCCTGACCCCAGAACCCTAGCAGAGCACCTACCACAGTAGCCATAACATCATATATAGATATATATATATATATATATATATATATATATATATATATATATATATATATAAATTAATACAGTATTCTTTCTTTTTTATGATTTAGTAATGTGGATACTATGTAAGTATAATTATCATTTATTAAGCAATATAGGACTTTCTGATTAAGTAAAGAGATATCGAACCCACAGGGAAAGTAATTAATAAAGAAAAAAATTCCTTCTAATTTAGAAATGAAAAATCAACTTTTTACTTTTAGAAAATATTTTATTCAAACTAAAGATAATATTTTAGAAAATAAAATTTAATTCTTTTTGTTAATTTTATAATTTGAAATGAAAGTAAGCAACTATTTTAACTAAATTTTTGTAAGATAAAAACTTATGCAATTGAATTATCTTTTCCTTTTTATGAATTAGTAACAAGTTATAAAAAATATTTATTGTAGAAGTATCTAAAATGTTTTGTGCCAAATAGGAGCAATTATATTTTTTACCCTTGCTAGAGATGTTATAAAGAACATATGTTAATTTACTGCTCTAAAGATCCTGAAGACGAGTTAGGCAGGAAAGATACTAGCTCTCACTCTAGAGTTTCCTCAATTCTCTCCACCTTGGGGCTAACATCTTGTATCAGAACATAAAATAATAAACTAAATTGGGGACATTAGCCTGTCACTCTAAAGTCCTCTAATTCTACACCCATCAAAGCATATTCCTTATTTATTTGCACTCAACCATATGTATTACATTCTGACCCATATAATCTTATGTGATTCTTTCCAATTGTTGACTAAGACAATACCACACTAAATCTTACATGTTCTCACAACATATTTTAACATTTTAATTGGCTAAATCAAGAAGTAAATAAAGTGCAAAGTTTTGAATCATCACAACTTCTTCCAACATTGAAATCCTATACTTTACACAACATACTTCCATATCTTAATTACTTCATCACTTTAAGGAAAAAGATAAAGATAAATACTCAGAATCCATGGAGAAAATCCAATCACAACTTGGTTTAAAAGTAGAAATCATAGTGAAAGCACAAGAAATCTTAATTAGAAACTAAATGTAATACAAAGATAAAGACTTATCCGTAAATCCTTTCCACAAGACTCTTGAAGTTCTTTTAAAACTTTGTTTTTCCTTACAAGACTCCTTAGAGGTTGGCACCCAACTCTAAACTCTCTAATTCTCTAAGCAACTCTTAATACAAAATAAATTTAAGTGAAAGTAGTGAAGTTGAGTAGTAGTAAATGAAAGAACACTCTTACACTACTTACACACTCTACAACAACCACACTAAAAACACTCTCTTACTAGACAATCTACTACTTTCTAAGACTCTTATTGGACTCTCCTCCGATCTTTAATTCTTCCTTTTATTATACTTTTTCAAAAGATGCCTTCGTATCTCTTCAATTTGTGTCCCGATTCAATGTATCTCCCAAAAGATGCATCTATTCAAGAGTAATTTGAATTGAATTTGGCACCAATAGGTAGTTGCCCACATTCTTACCAAGAGGTGCTTTGAAAACCTCTTCAAAATGATGCCTAAATTAAAATAACTACTCTTTTTTAACTGTCGTGCGTAAGCACGAGGCACCGGTGCTTAGTCGCGAGCCTCCTGGCGCATAAGCTCCAAACTGTGGCGCATAATTGTCTGGCTTTGGCATGTAAGCGGGAGTTATGGCGCTTAGCCGCCACACATCACTTTATCAATTTTATTCATTTTGCTCCAAATTTGATCTTTTCTTCCTTCTTTCCATCATAATCATCCATTTAATCATGCTTATAAGAAACTCACACAAAATACCTTCCATTAAAGTGCAATATCATAAAAAATAGGCATAAAAATATGCATAAAAAAACTATATATTTTAGGTGTATCAAAATCCTCCAAACTTGAAATGTTACTTGTCCTCAAGTGACACTTTAATTATATAAAAATCATACAACTAAATTATGTGATGAGTTTCTTTAGGAGTTCCAAAAATTTTGTTCTAGAAATGATGTGGTCCAATTTAGAAAAAACTTTTGTAAATGAGAACAATTTAATGTTTAGAAATCTCTTAGGTAAAGGTTAAAAAAATACTAGCTCCTATCTTATTCAGAAATACTTATAGATTTTTCAAAAATATAGGTCTTTGATATTTTATTTTCTTTACTTAAAAATCTTTGCAAAAAATAACTATATTAACTATATAATATTCATAAGCTTCAAGATTTTCTCAAGTCTTATACTCTAAAAAGATCATGAGTGGAACCAATTTTTTATTAGGCCCTTTAATCCTCAAGCTTCTCCTTTCTTTTCACATACTATTTTTTACTTTTCTTTTACTTTTCTTTTCTATACTTTTTTCCTTTTCTCTTTTTTTCTTCTTTTTATATAAGGTAAGGATTACTATATCTGGACAGACCTTTAATGATTTTAAATTCCACCCTTCCTTTCCTAAAGCATAAGGTACATAAATATCTTTAACTTAAAAATATAATAAAAGTTTTGAAAATTATTTTCAATAAAAGAATTTTAAGAATTAAAAAATAAAAGTCTACTCCTTCTATTTTTCCAAAAATATAACTTTTCCTACTAAGGATAGTTACCAAATATTTATCATTTCTTCACTAAGAAAGTTTTAATTTTAAAATTTTCATCTTTACTATAGATTTTAACCAAATTCTCTTACTCATTTCTATATTCAAAATTTTATTTTCCTAATATAACTTCATACACATAATTATTTTTCATTCAAAACTACAGTTTTAGTTCATTTGAGAACAAATAAAATTTTAAGTTTTTGAAAATTATTTTTCATTCCTCCCAAAATTTAAAATTTTCAATATAATAAAACATTTAAGCATAGTAACAAAATTCACGAGTGGGAACATAAAACTTTATATATTAAACTACCAGGAATTTTAATATCCTAAATATGTAGGTATTAAAAACATGAATGAAAATGACTAAATTCAAAACTTTAACAATTTTTCATTTTATCAAAAAGAAATTCAAAAGACTTCTATGTAGTGGAGGACATAAAAGTAAATTCACACACTTAAACAAAAATTCATAACTAGAACTTATATATGGCAGTAAATTGAAAAGTCAAGTATAAGCTTAATTAGTGGATTTTAATAGCATTTTAAAACCTTCCTAAATAGTTTTTGGAAAAAGTTCTAAATTCATAAACAAAATACACTAACAAATCACCAACAGATTTACTACCACAAACAATTACATTACATATTACTGATACACAACATCCACAACTAAAATAAACACAAACTAAAGTATTTCGGCAACTATTACAACAAAATGAAAGACAAAAGTAGTCCTCCATAACATCTACAAATGAAAATAACAACAACAACAATAGAGATAGTCCACACACATATCACATCACATAACATAACTCAAATAAAATAATAATCCTAATTATCTTCCTCCTTATCATCATCTCATTTGTTCCAAGTACGAGTAGGTACATATGGGGTATACTGGGGATGAGTGGGTAACATAACACTAAAATCACCTCTGATCAGTCTATCCATATAACTGTGATAATTCCCCTCATACTCACTATGTCTCTAAAGATAATCCCATATACGATCTACTTTCCCCTCTAAATCATGCACTTGATCCGCAGTAAGGTTAACATCATCACTTATACTATTCAAAAGCTCAGTATGTGAATCAGTAAACTGACCTAAAGATACTTGAGATGTACCCAAATGAAGGAATAAATGGTCCCATAAAATCTAATCCCCAAACATCAAAAATCTCAACTTCCAATGCAAAATTTAGGGGCATTTCATTTCTTCTAGAAATATTACCTGCTCACTGACATCGATCACATGTTTCTATTAACATCCCTAAAAATAGTAGGCCAATAGAATTCGGTTTGTAAAATCTTAATTGCAATTTTTTCAGTTCCAAAAATATCTCCCAAATTCAGAATCATAACATCTCTGAATAATTGGTTCAATCTCTTCATAAGGCACATATCTCCTAATAACTAGATCTTTACATTGTTTATATAAATATGGGTCATCCTAATAGTAAAATTTAGCATCATACATAAATTTCTTCTATTTTTTCTTTGTTAATTCAGGTTATAAAATATCATTCACAATATAATTCACAATATCAACATACCTCAGTAAATTCCACTCCTTAATATTATAAAGTTGTGCATTGGGAAAAGTTTCTATAATTTCATCTTCAAAATCAGATAATTCATGTTATCTCAGCCTAGATAAATGGTCAGTCATTTGATTGTCAATTTCTTTTATATCCATTATAATTAAGTCAAATTCTTGCATTAGAAGTACCAATCTGATTAATCTTGGTTTAACATCCTTCTTTTGCATTAAATATTTGATTGCAGAGTGGTTTGTATGCACTATACATTTAGTCCCAATTAAATATGACCTAAAATTTTCTAAAGCATATACGATAGCTAATAACTCTCTTTCAGTAGTGGTATAATTAATTTGAGCTTTATTAAGAGACATACTAGCATAGTATATAACTTTTAAAATTTTATCATATCTTTGCCTTAAAACAGCTCCAATTGCATAATCACAAGCATCACACATTAGTTCAATCCATTTCTCCCAATCAGGTGAACCTATTATAGGGGCAGTGTTTAAATTTTTCTTTCAATAATTCAAAGGCATTTAAACATTCTTCATTAAAATCAAATTTCTTATCATTTTATAAAAGTTGGCATAGAGGCTTTTTAAAAAATCTTTAATATATGGCCTGTAAATTCCAACATATTTTAAAAAACTTCTAACCCCTCTCATAGTAGTAGGAGGCGATAGTTACACGATGATTTGAATTTTTGTTGGGTCTACTTCCATGTCATGTTCAAAAATTTTATGCCCAAGTACAATTCCTTCTATAACCATCAATTGACATTTCTCTCAATTTAGAACTAAATTTGTCTTTTCGTATAACTCCAAAAGTTTTTCTAAATAATTTAAACAAGAATGAAATGAAGTTCCAAATAGATAAAAATAATACATAAAAACTTATATTCCATTATCAATCATATTACTAAAAATTGACATGATACATCTTTGAAATGTTGCAGGTGCTTTACATAATCCAAATGGCATTTTTCGAAAAACAAATGTTCCATAAGGACTAGTAAATGTGACATTTTCTTGATCCTCAGGAGCAGGTGGTATTTGATGATAGCTGGTATATTGATACACCTAAAATATATAGTGTTTTTAAGCACATTTTTATACCTAATTTTGATGAAATTGCACTTTAATGGAAGGTAACTTCATGTTTTTCTTGTAGATATGATGAAAATGAGTGGCTGTGATGAAAGGAGCAAAAAAAAGATCAAATTTGGAGCAAAAATTAAAAGGTGTGCAAAATTGGCCTCTAACGCCTAAGCGCCAGATGGTTGGCGCATAAGTGCCATAATAATAGTGAAGAATTTAAATTAATTTTAGCACAAATTTGTGGGGTTTTCTAAGCACCCTTTGGTTTAAACATCATTAACTTCCCATTAACGCCAAAATTCACTTAAAATTTGAATGGATGGATGCATCTCTTGGTAGATTCATTGAATCTGGACATAATTTAAAGAGACACTGATACACCTAAAATATATAGTATTTTTTATGCACATTTTAATACCTATTTTTGATGATATTTCAGTTTAATGGAATGTATTTTGTATTTTTCTTGCAGGTATGATGAAAATGAGTGATTATGATGAAAGGAGCAAAAAATTGAATCAAATTTGGAGCAAAAAATGAAAAATAAAAATTTGGGCACTGGCGGCTAAACGCTGCTGGGATTGTGCTTAGCCGCCACAGTTAAAAATCGAGATTAAATTGAATTTGACACCATTTTCAAAAAGGATGGGATGCAACTCTTGGTGGTAACTTCCATAACTTCATTTGGGCGGCAGGTTTGAATGAAGGGGTGCATTCTTTGGTGGATACATCGAATCTGAACACATTTTGAAGCGACACCAAGGCACCTTTTGGTTTAATTTAAAAAGAGAGTCATAGGAAAGATTAAGGGGCTCTTATATTGCATTTTGAAGAGAGTTTTTATAAAGTTTTTATTGTATTTCATTAGGAGTAGGAGTAGAGAGTAGAAAAGAGAAAAGGGTAGGATTGAAGCCTTCTTCTTCCCACTTCTTTTCTTTCCTTTAGTTTAGTTTTTATTGAGTCTAAAGTCTGTTTCTGAGTCATCGGAGTTGGGAGACTTGCTCTGAGGAGTAGTTTAGTGAAGAGTCAAAGTTTTAGAGGAACTTCCTGAGTCTTGTGGAGAGGATTTTCAGATAAGTATTTACTTTTGTTCTTACATTTAGTTTTTAATTAATACTTGTTGTGTTTGTTGTTTTTCTTATGGTTTTTAATTTCAAATCAATGTGTTTTTTACATTTTTTTCAATGCATTCTGAGTAGTTTAATTTATCTTTTTCTTTCTTAATTGAAGAAGTAAGTAATTCAAGAGAAATTGTTATGGAATGTATATGTGTTTAAAGTTGGAAGAAGTTGTGAAGATTGATTCTATAATCTTTATTTACTTCTTAATTTGGCCTGTTAAGATGTAAAATTTGTGGTGAGATTATGTAAGATCCAATGCAGTATTATCTCATAAAAGTTAGTAAGAATCACAAGCAATTATATGGGTGAAAATTGTAGTTCATATAATTGAATGAAATATATTAGAAGATGTTTTAGAGGGGAGTAAAATTAGAGGATTTTTAGTGTGACAGGCTAAAAGCCCCGAAATTGGTTTGAATTTTTGAATTTTTTTTATGAGAAGTTAGCTCCCAAGTGGAGGGAAATGAGGGAACTCTAGTGTGAGAGTTGGTATCTTCCCTTCCTAACCATGTTCAAAATGATAAAATTTCAAATTAACCAATGTTCTTTATAGAACCAAGTAACAGTAAAGAATACATTTGCTTCTAATTATCACAACAAATTCAAATACTTCCACAACAATACTTTCATAATTATTACTACTTTATAAAGGAAAGAAAAAGATATTCTAGTTAATAGTGTTTTTCATACCGTGTTTACAGTTATTATCATTTTAATTTCTTGTTTGACTTTTATAAGGAAATTTAAAGAGTGAAATCAACTATCAAACTTTTCAAAATCAAAACATACTTTCAAAAGCAAATTAAAAAAGTAAAAAGATAATTTTCTTATTTTTTTAAAGATTTTTCACTTTCCCTGTGGGTTCAATATCTCAGGGCTTAATCAGAAAGTCTTATATATTACTTGATAAATGATACGTATACTTGCGTAGTATCCATATTATAAATCAAAATCATAAGCATATATATATCCGGTGGAGAAAAATTTCTATCGCCGTTGCCAATTTTCATATCATATTTGTAAGTATAAATATCAGGTGGATCAAGTTTTTGGCATTGTTGTCGGGGAAAGAAATTAATTAAAATTATATTTGAAAGAAAATTAAGAAATTTTTAAATTTTACTTTTCTTTGTTTTTGTTAGTGTGTGGTGTTTTGTTTTTTTTTATTGTTGTTTGCGTAGTTCAGATTCTGAGGGACTTGTGCCTTACGATTCTGAATTAGAAAGAACTATCAGAAAAATCAAAAAAATTTAAAATACAGAAAAAGATAAAAATATTCAAGAAATGGCAAATCATCAAGATCAAAATGTTGGCATCCATCAAGAATTAAGACCTTTAAGAGATTATGTTAACCCTCCAGTGGATGAACTTTGTGGTAGTATTCAAAACTCTGTTGTAGCTGCTAATTCTTTTGAGCTTAAACCTGTTATTATCCAAATGGTGTCTAATAATCAGTTTAGGGGGGCAACAACTGAAGATCCTAATTTGTATCTTGCTAATTTTCTAGAGTTGTGTGCTACTTTTAAATATGATGGTGTTTCGGATGATGCTATTAGACTTAGAATTTTTTCTTTCTCACTAAGGGATAAAGCTAAAATATGATTACATTCGTTAGCACCTGGATCAATTAGAACATGGGGTGAACTGTCACAAAAATTCCTTGCTAAATAATTTTCACCATCTAAGACTGCCAAGTTGAGAAATGATATTACATATTTTTGTCAATTTGAAGGGAATCAATATATGAAGCATGGGAAAGATTTAAAGATCTCCTCAAAAAATGTCCACATCATTAGATACCAGATTGGTTAATAATTCAAACTTTTTATAATGGATTAGTTGGATCTCTTAGATCGATCATCGATGTTGCTGCTAGTGGATCATTAATGTCTAAACCATTTTCTGATGCTTATGCTTTAATTGAAGAACTGGATACTAATAATTTTCAATGGCCTTCTGAAAGGTTAAATCCTAAAATGGTAGCCAGTGTTTTAGAAAATGATGCTTTTACAATGTTAGTAAATCAAGTTGCTGCTGTTTCAAGGAAGATAGACTAATTTGGGATGAATTTTTCTCAGCCACATTCCATGATTGAGGAAAATTCATTAGGCTAAATGGTTGATTCTTATTCTTCACCAAAAACTGTGAATGCTATAATTAAGCTTAATAACCCATATTCCATTTATTATAACCCAGGTTGAAAGAATCATCCAAATTTTAACTGGAATACCAATAATCAAGTGGGTGTTAATCAATAATGAGGGAATCATCAAGTGAACCCATTGGGGAATTGGAACAACAAAGGAAATAATAATAATAATAGATTAACTTATCCTTCAGGTTATAACAATGCTTTACAATTAAAGTAGAAGAAGTTGTCTATTGAAGAAGTGGTGTCACATATGGGAAATCAATTATAAATTCAAGGAGCAACCATAAAAAAATATTGAAAATCAATTGGGACAAATTGAAAATGCCTTATGTAATAGATCCAAAGGAATGCTTCCAAGTAATACATAAGTAAATCTAAGAGAAAAGAATAAAGAATTAGTAAAAACAATTCAACTGAGAAGTGAAAGAGAATTGGAAGATAGATTTCAAAAAGAAACTGAAGTAGAGAAAGAAGAGATTGAAGAACCAAAAGAGGGCGCTCGGAAAGGTTTGGAAAGACCTGTTTCTCCACCTAAGGTTGATTTAGAAAAACCACCACCTCCATTTCCTCATAGACTTCGTCAACAAAAGTTGGATAATCAATTTTTAAAATTCTTAGAGATATTTAAGAAGCTTACTATTAATATTCCATTTTCTGAAGCCTTAGAAAAAATGCCAAGCTATGCAAAATTTATGAAGGATATTCTTAACAAGAAAAGGAAGTTTGAAGATAACGAGATCGTTGCAATTAGTGAGAAGTGCAGTGCAATAATTCAAAAAAAGCTTCCTGAAAAGCTTAAAGATCTTGGTAGTTTCATAATTCCATGTGCAATCGGAGACAGATTCTATGGAAAAGCTTTATGTGATTTGGTTGCAAGCATTAACCTAATGTCTCTATCAATATTCAAAAGATTGGGACTAAGAAAAATAACCCCAACTACTGTAACTCTGCAATTAGCAGATCGTTCAATCACATATCTTAAAGGAGTTATAGAAGATATTTTGGTTAAAGTGGATCAATTTATTTTTCCTGTTGATTTCATTATGTTAGATATAGAGGAAGATAAAGAGATGCATATAATTTTGGGAAGACCTTTCCTAGCTACAGGCCGAGCCATGATAGATGTGCAAAAAGGGGAATTAATTATGAGGATTAATGATCAGACTATTACATTTAATATTTCAAAATCGATGAAATATCCTGCTAAAGGTAAAGAAGATGAATGTTATAGGATGGATGTTATCAAATATTTAAGTGAATGTCATTTCAAATCAACTTATGAAGAGAAATTTGAAAGAGAAGAATTGGAACATAAGCAAGAAGTTGAGTTACTTGATTCTGAAGATTTTCAAGAGGAAGATTTAAAGTATGTTTGTGAAAGTTTTGCATTGTTGGATTTGACTGAAAAAGATGAATCTTATGGTCCATCAATTGAAAAACCTCCTGAACTTGAGTTAAAAATGCTTCCTGATAATTTGAACTATGTTTTTCTAGGTGAATCCTCAACCTTGCCAGTTATAATTTCCTCTCAATTAACTGAAAAAGAAGAAGAGAGTTTGCTTGAAATTTTGAAGAAGCACAAGAAAGCCTTTGGATGGACAATTGCTGATATTAAAGGAATCAGTCCTTCAATTTGTTTGCATAGAATTCTTATGAAAGATAATTGCAAACCGCGGGCTGATCCCCAAAGGAGATTAAATCTTATCATGAAATACATTGTTAAGAAAGAAATTTTAAAATGGTTGGATGCTGGAATTATCTACCCTATTTCAGATAGTGCATGGGTTAGTCCTATTCACTGTGTTCCTAAAAAAGCAGGAGTAACTGTGACTGTTAATGAAAAGAATAAAATAATACCAACAAGACAAGTTACAAGGTGGCGAATATGCATTGATTATAGAAAATTAAATCTTGCCACAAGGAAAGATCACTTTCCACTCCCATTTCTGGATCAAATGTTGGATAGAATGGCTGGGCATAAATGCTTTTGTTTTCTGGATGGATATAATAGTTACCACCAAATTCAAATTGCTCCAGAGGATTAAGAGAAAACTACATATACCAGTCCTTATGGTACGTTTGCTTTTAGAAGAATGCCCTTCGGATTGTGTAATGCCCCTGCTACATTTCAAAGATGTATGATGGTTATTTTTTATGATTTAATTGAAAAAGGGATTGAAGTTTTTATGGATGACTTTTCAGTGTTTGAAATTTCATTTGAATCATGTTTAGAACATTTATCTAAGGTTATAAAACGGTGTGAAGAAACTAATTTGGTCCTTAACTGGGAAAAATGCCAATTTATGGTAGCAGGAGGAATTATTTTGGGACATTAGATTTCAGAAAAAGGTTTGGAGGTAGATCCTGCAAAATTCAGGTTATATCTAATTTACCTTGCCCAACTAATGTAAGGGTAAATAGAAGTTTTTTAGGACATGCTGGATTCTACAGGCGTTACATCAAAGACTTTTCAACGATTACAAAACCTTTATGTTGTTTACTGGAAAAGGATGCAATTTTTAATTTTGATGATGATTGCCTCAAAGCCTTTGAAACATTAAAAGAAAAATTGATCACTGCACCTGTAATAATTTCACCAAATTGGGAAAAACCTTTTGAATTAATGTGTGATGCTAGTGATTTTGCTATTGGTGTTGTTTTGGGTCAGAAATTTGACAAGATTTTTAAAGTTATTTATTATGCTAGTAAAACTCTTAATGAAGCTCAAATTAATTATACCACTACTGAGAAAGAGTTATTAGCTATAGTATTTGTCTTTGATAAATTTTGATCATATTTAATTGGAACTAAATGTGTTGTGCATACTGATCATTCTGCTATCAAATACTTAATGAAGAAAAAAGATGCAAAACTGAGACTGATAAGATGAATTCTTCTTTTGTAAGAATTTAACTTTGAGATAGTAGATAGAAAGGGTTCTGAAAATCAAATTGCTGATCATTTGTCCAGGTTTGAAATTGAAAAATCTCTCTGTGATGTTGAGGAAATTAATTAACATTTTCTTGATGAAAAATTGTTCACTGTTAATGAGTGGTGTGTTCCTTGGTATGCAGACATAGTAAATTTTATTGTTAGTGATATTATACCCTATGGTTTGACTGTTGACCTCATTTTTGATGAGGTCTTCTCTTCTTCTTTTTTGTACTTAGGATCTAGCCTTAGGCTTTTCCTTTGACTATCTTAGAGGATTAGAATTGGGACCCACCACCTAGAAATTCAAACCACTTCTTAACTCCCTGCAAACTCCACAAACTCGATTATAGACCCCTAATCACCTAGAGGGTTGAAATCAAATGTGGAAGTTTAAAGGATGAGTTCCTATAGGACTCTTTGGCCTTAGGACTGCCCTGGGTGGCCTGGTCTGGTGAGGGCTGACTTACACATACTTTACACTTGTACACTACACTTTCACACACCTCCTAAAATCACACCTATACCCAACTTGACCTCCTGACTCATGAAAGTGATTCACATGGATGGTTCTTAACCCCTAAGCCCTTGACTAAGAGGGTTAGGAACAACATAGTGAATACCTCAAATGAGTCCCTTCATGGCTCATGTGGGCTTGATATGGCTTCATGGCCCAACCAAAATGATTTCATTCCACTTACAATTACCCAATCTTCAATTTTCCAAATTTTTAATTTTTGACCCCAGGGACCCTACACCCGCCTAACTTACCCAAAACCCTCGAAATTACCCAAATCCTCCAAAATTTCCAAATCACCCTAAATTCCCCAAAACCATTCCTAAACATTTCCTCACCAATCAAATTGATCATCCATAGCCAAAAATACCAAAAATTCCAAAAATACCCCCCAATACCCTCCAAATACCCAAAATGCCCCTCTTAGCCAAAAAATGCAAAAATTCAGACAATTCCCAGAAAATTCCAGAAAATCCCAAATATTCTCAATTTCATTTTGTCTAACTACAACATGGGCCAATTTTGTTAATTTGCCCCACTTTTATCAAAATCCCCAATTTGACCCATTTTTAACCCAAAGTGAACCCAATGTCAAACCAAACCTACCCAATTGACCCAAATTCTGGTCCAATTCAATTCTAAACTTCAATTTAACATCCCCAACACTAATCTAGACCAAATCCAAGCCCAATTTGATTGACATTTGAATCCAATTTCACTTTTGACCTTAAAGCTTAATTTGAACCCATGACCCAAACTTAGCTCAAACTCACCCAATTCAACTCTAATTAACCCCAAACCTTTTCTAATCCTTCCTTAACATCCCCAAAAATAAAACACTAACATGATTTGACCAAAATTTTGACCCAAACCCCACTCAAATTCAACCCAAAGCTAAAAAGCCCAATTCTGACCTAAACCCAAACCTAATCCAAATAAGCCCAAATCCCAAAATCAAAACCCAACCAAAGTTTAAACCTCTTTGAAACACTCCCATAAACATTTCCCAACATTAATTTTAAATCAATTTCAACCCTAGCCCAATATTGGCCCAAATTAGCCCAATTTGACCTACATTGGCCCATGTACCAAATGAACCCAAATCCAACCCAATTCAAGCCCAAACCACCTCAAATTTATTTCAAATCACTCATGACACATCCCTAAACCAAACCCAACAATTTTTTGGCCCAATCCTTTACCAAACTTTCATCCTAAAATCCATTTTAAAATCCAAAAGCCCACTTCCCTAAACCATTTTAAAAGCCCATCTTCATTAAATTTTAAAAGCCCAAAGTCTATTTCCAAGCCCACATGAAACCTTTTCTTCATCATTCCTTTGATAATCCTATTTGACCAAAGTCTTAAACCATCATGAAATCAACCCATTTGTAGCATCATGACAAATCCCATCAATGGAATCCAAAGTTTTCAAAATTCCAAATAACCCTTTTCCATGCAAGTGAGCCAACCTTTTCCCCAAGCCATGTGCAAGCGAAATGAAGTCATGGAGCCATGCATAAGCCATATGCAAGCCATGGGGATCCCTTTCCACCTCACCATGCCACTTATGGCAAGGAGATGGGAGCCTTTCTTAAGCCTTCACTAAACCTTTTTTAACCCCATTCATGATACACTTTAACCAAAATTGGCCACCTCACCTTGGATGGGGACTTCACCACATATGTGAGGCTGACCCAAATGATCTCACATCAGCCCAAATCAAGCCTTGGTGAGTGAACCAAGCCAAAACCATGAATTGACCCAAATTGGACCAAAAATGCTCCTTACACCCATGCCATTTAAATCCTTGACTTTACACATGGCATAACCCAATTGATTGCACCAAGATCAAGCTCAATCATGTGAGTTTTCCTCAGCCAAAAAAACCTTGATGAATGAACCAAGGCAACCCTCATGGCCACCCAAGCTCCACCATAACCTTCCTTATTTAAACCCCACCTCCATGACCAAGTGGAAGAGATAAAAAGATTACCTTGGGTAAACTCTGCCAAATTGTTCCCAAAGCTTCTCCAAGCACACCTAAGCTCAATCCAATCATTTCCAATTGAGGCCTCACCTCTAGGATAATGGTATCAAATTTTTTCTCTTCCAACTGAGCATGTTTTAATTTTTTGTAATTATTCACATGTTTTAAGTATATCATCACCGTATAGATGTGTGCTACTCGATTAGATGATCATTTTAAAAAAAAATTCATTCAATTTCGTTGAGAATCGAGGGACATATCAAGGTTTGAAGTTGGACGGTTTTGGGTGAATAGAACTAGGGGAGAGAAGCAGCAGTCGTCCGATCAGGCATGTATCCAACGGACGGCACTGATGGAGTTGGGCGGTAGCTGCATCCATGAACAGAACCGCGCCAGCCAATTGTTGACCTCATTTTTGATGAGGTCTTCTCTTCTTCTTTTTAGTACTTAGAATCTAGCCTTAGGCTTTTCCTTTGACTATCTTAGAGGACTAGAATTGGGACCCACCTTTTAGAAATTCAAACCACTTCTTAACTCCCCGCAAACTCCACAAACTTGATTGTAGACCCCTAATCACCTAGAGGGTTGAAATCAAATGTGGAAGTTTAAAGGATGAGTTCCTATGGGACTCTTTGGCCTTAGGACTACCCCAGGTGGCCTAGTCCGGTGAAGGGGCTGACTTACACACACACTACACCTATACACTACACTTTCACACACCTATACCTAACTTGACCTCCCGACTCATGTAGGTGATTCACATGGATGGTCCTTAACCCCTAAGCCCTTGCGCAAGAGGGTTAGGAACAACATAAGTGGATACCTCAAATGAGTCCCCTCATGGCTCATGTGGGCTTGATATGGCTTCATGGCTCAACCAAAATGATTTCATTCCACTTATATTCACCAAATCTTCAATTTCCCAAATTTTCAATTTTTGACCCCCGGGACCCTACACCCGCTTAGCCTACCCAAAACCCTTGAAACTACCCAAATTTCTCAAAAATTTCCAAATCACCCAAAATTCTCCAAAATCATTCCTAAACATTTCCACATTACTCAAATTGACCATCCATACCCAAAAATATCAAAAATTCCAAGAATACCTCCCAATACCCTCCAAATACCCAAAATACCCCTCTTGACCCAAAAATCCAAAAATTCAGAAAATTCCCAGAAAATTCCAAAAAATCCCAAATATTCCCAATTTCATTTTTTTTAACTACACCATGGGCCAATTTTATCAATTTACCCTACTTTTGTCAAAACCCCCAATTTGACCCATTTTAACCCAAAGTGAACCCAATGTCAAACCAAACCTACCCAATTGACCCAAATTCTGGTCCAATTCAATTCTAAACTTCAAGTCAACATTCCTAACACCAATCTAGACCAAATTAAAGTCCAATTTGATTGGCATTTGGATCCAATTTCACTTTTGGCCTTAAAGCCCAATTTGGACCCATGACCCAAACCTAACCCAAACTCACCCAATTCAACTCTATTTAACCCCAAATCTTTTCTAAATCTTCCTTAACATTCCCACAAACAAAACACTAACATAATTTGCCCAACATTTAGACCCAAACCCTACTCAAACTCAACCCAAAGCTAAAAGGCCCAATTTTGACCTAAACCCAAACTTAACCCAAATAAGCCCAAACCCCAAAATCAAAGCCCAACCAAAGTCAAAACCTCTTTGAAACACTCCCATAAACATTTCCCACATTAATTTTACATCAATTTCATCCCTAGCCCAACATTGGCCCAAGTTAGCCCAATTTGACCTATATTGGCCCATTCACCAAAGAAGCCCAAATTCAACCAAATTCAAACCCAAATCACTCCCAATTTGCTCCAAGTCACTCATGACACATCTATGAGCTAAACCCAACAATTATTTGGCCCAAGCCTTTATCCTAAAATCCATTTTAAAATTCAAAAAGCCCACTTCCCTTAAACCTTCCTAAAAGCCCAAACTTCATGCTAAAACCCATATGACACATTCTTTTCATCACTCCATTAATTGAAATTATCCCTAAAGCCTAAATCAATAATCAAATCATTCCAAATTAGGCTTTATCCAAATTCCATCAAAAGTACCCAATATCCTTAAAAAATCATTTTCATGAAACCAAGCCAACTTGTTCCAAAGCCAAATGGAGCCATGAAGCCACTCTTAAGCCACATGTAAGCCATGTGAGTTGCTCACATGTGACCTAACCACATTTAGCAAAAGGAGGGCCCCCTTTCCTAATCCTTCTTAAACCTTTTTTTACCTTAAGCATGTCACACACTAAACCATGCTTAGCCACCTCATCATGGATGGAGACCATACCATTTTCTCTTGGCCGACCCAAGTGATCCTTTTCGACCCAAAACCGAGCCTTGGGTGGTGCACCTAGCCCAAAGGGATGGGTTGACCAATTTGAGCCAAAATAAGCCTCTCCCCATTCCATTTCAATCCAAGCTCTTTACACATGGCATTAGCCGATTGATCGCACTAAGCCCCAGCCCGACCTCCCCGATGACAACGGTGACTGACCACTGGCCGGCCACCCACCACGGCCGCCGGAAACCACCAGGCCGAGAGCTCACATGTGAGCCCAAACTTGGAATTCTCACCTGCTGAGCTGCCCCATCCCCAGAGGCAATTGTAGCTCTTCTTCTCTTGCCAAGAGCAGCTGATCCCAAGCCCTAACTCTCCCTGGGAGGCTCTCCAGCCACCTCTATTTAAACACCACCCCCTCTCGGCCAAGAAAGGTGCTGAAACAAACCTTAAGGAAACTCTGCCAAAATTGTTCCAGACTACTCCCCACACATAGAGCATTTGATTCCCACTGAATTCCAGTCCCAATTCCCTCCAGCTGAGCTCAATTTTGAGCTCAAACTTTAGCCCAAAACCAGGACACTTCTTCACAGTGGATCAATCCTTAAATTGATTGGTCCTACACCTTCACCGGATCGAGGGAAGGAGTCCACCGGCAAAAGCCCCTCTCCGGGCCACCCGGGTGCTCCGGCCTCCAAGCTTTGTGATCGAGCTGTGGTCGAAATCCTACCTAGGCAATTCACCGACACCGGGAGACTTCATCCGGAGCTTCGTCGGGATCCAATCGAAGGTGACACAACCCTCGGATTGAAGCCACACTTCTCCGAGCAAAGGTATGAGCTAATTCTTCATCCCGAGCTTCGGAGATTCTCCATTTCAAATGCTTTAATTTCAATGCATGATCACCGTATAGATGTGTTCGTCTCTTCAAGACGAATCCATAGAGCACAAGAACACGAAAATCCGTTAAGTATTGAGTGAGTTATTAGGGTTTTAGTGTGGATGGCTCTCGGGTGAGGATGCTTGGGGACGATGAACGGATGCCGTTCATTTAATACACGCGCGGACGGACGGCTCAGATTAGGTCGGATCAACGGATGATACGCGGAAGGTGGGACCCGGGCTGCTGACTCAAGTGGCGGCGTCGAATGGGAGCGCGCCACGCGGCACTTCGGGGATGTTAAGGTTGACGCGGCGCCGACTCGGATAAATAGAAAATTAGGGATTTTCTGATTTATTTAATTCCCTAAACTTCAAAAATCCATAACTTTGTGTAGAAAAATCAAAAAAATAAAATAAAAATACCCTCTTGCTCAGTGAACAGAGGAGAATAATGTGGAAAAGAAATCATTTAATTTCATCAAGTATTTTATTTTTAATGATTTATTTCCCTTCTGCATTGTTTTAATTCTCCATGCATAGAGGAAATTCACCATAGCATGAGACCATAGGGCTTTTGAAGCCTTTGAATTTGGGAACATTCCCTGAATTTTCCAAAGTCAGAGGCCATCCCTATGAGAAGTTATTGATTTTTCAAATTCATGTTACTGTTTTGAGTATTTTAATTCCAATAATTAGCATGTTGTGAAATAAATTCTAGGAAAATTTGGTGATGTCTCTTATAACCAGAGAACCCTAGGAAAAATAGGTTTTGAGTTAACTCATTTAAAATAACCCTAATTGGCTTAAACACCCAAAATATATCCCTAATTAATTAGAGCTAACCATACATCAAATTGACTTGAAATCAATTCTCCACTGACCTTTAGGATCAGAGGAACCCACCACAAAAATTTGAAGTCAATTGGACTTGGTTAGCCCTACTAAATGGGTTGATTAAGCCATTTGGGCAATTTGAACTTTAAAAATTCATAACTTTCAAAATACTTTTTAAAAAATCACCAAATTGGTTTTGGAGCCTCTCTGATATCAGGGGAATTTAAAAAAAATAAAATTGTAATTTTCTAAAAAAGTTGATTTTTTGTATTATTTTAATATTTTAATAATTAAAAAATAATAAAAATCACAAAAATAATAAAATTCACCAAAATGTTACATTTTGAATTTTAATCACTTAGGAACAAATCCCATATTTTTCTTAGGTCTATTTAATGAGATATTAAATTTTAAAGCCCTAGGGTAATTTTAAAATTAAAAAAATGTATTTTCTAGCATTTTCACTAAAATAATTATAATAAATCAAAGAAAAATAAGAAAATTGTAAAAAATGATTCTCTGATTTCCTTGATATCAGAGAGAGTTTTGAAAAATATAAATTTCATTTTTCAACCTTTATTTTATTTTTAAATTAATTAATACTCCAAAACTTAAAATAATTATAATAAAAATAATATAATTCAAAAAATTACCAAAATTGGTCCAAGTGATCCTCCGGTCATTAGGAATGTCCCATAATTTTCTTAAGGACAGAAACTTTCCTTTGGTCATGTTATTAAATTTTCCTTGAAAATCTCTATTTTCTACCAAAAATAATTACATAAATAAATTAAATACAGAAAAATCACATTTTCTCCTCTCATGTCTTTATTGACATATGAGTGTAGTCACATAAAAATTTCAAGTTTATTTAAGCTCAATTTAGTGAGTTATGAAATTATTAAGCTTGAAGGGCAAAATGGTAATTAAAATTTTAACCGTTAATTAAAACTTTAGGTTTAATAAAATTAACAAATAAAATATTTGATCTTAATCTGATTTGGATGATTGAAATTTAAATAATTAAAGGGTAGAAACCTACTAAACAATTTGAAAATAATTGAAATAAACCTTAATTAAATAATTGATTAAATTTGGAAGAATAATAAAATTAGAATTATTAAAGGGATATTATTGAGAAGAGATTTGTTCATTAATTTAAATATCCCTAAATTAATCATCTCATTAATATTTAATTCCTAATTAAAAATGATAATTCAAGTTTAAGTTTTAAAATGTTAAAGGACTTAATCATTAAATTAAATTAAAAAAAATAATAAGTTAAATTATTAAACTCTTTTTAAATTTTCAATTAAATTAAAATTAAAATTAAAAATAAATTAAAGATTAAATTAAATTAAATTAAATAAATAAATTAAATTAAAATAAAATAAATTAAATTAAATTAAATTAAATTAAATTAAACTAAATTAAATTTAAAAAATGTTAAATTAAATTAAATTAAATTAAATTAAAACATATTAAATTAAATTAAATTAAATTAAAATTAAATCAAATTAAATTAAATTGAAGGAAGTTAAATTAAATTAAATTAAGTTAAATTAAATCAAATTAAATTGATTTATATCAAATCAAACTAAATTGAATTAAATTAAATTAAATTAAATTAAATTAAATTAAAATTAAATTGAATTAAATAACATCACCTAAGACATAAAGAAATTAAATATAAAGCAACTTGAACACTATTCGAAATTTAAACCCTTTAACTGAAATTAAACTAAATCACAAATCATTGGAGCACCAATTTGCTCTCGAAAACCTTTATTATCATAACTCCTAAATAGAACATTAAATGAAATGTTACTTCACTCATAGGATATTCAAATGTCCTAGTTCATCGAAGCAAGATGACAAAACTTGAATCCCGGACGATTAATTCATTTATATAATTAAATTCATTTGGACTTAAAACAATCCTAGAAATATTGAAAAGATGTTTAAGATTTGTCTTAAGCACTTCCTCGATATGATAGGATGTTCATAAGAACAATTGAGCTTAATTATTCTTTGATGAAGAAAATCGTCCTCAAACCAAAATACAAGAACCTAGACGTCATAGGAAATGATTAGCTATAGGATTAGGAACTTGGTAGAAAATCATAACCCTTCCCTTAGCTTTACCTAGGAACTTGCTTAAATATTCTAATTGTGTTTTAAGTGCGGCTTGGGATGACGGGAAGACCCTCCGAGTACGCTTTTATTTTATTGCAATTTACCTTATTGCAATTTATTTAATCGCATCGCACTTACTTTTCTTGCATGATAAACAAGCTGTTGCATGAAAACCCACACCTTTAGGATAGTCCCTAAAAGCTGAAACCAAAACTAAGTAAAAAGTCATTGCAAGATAAAATTCACCGCCACAACATTTCAAAATATAAAACAACTCAAAATTTAATCACAAACAGAACATAAAACTACAATTACAACTAAATTAAAACATCCTGTTGGATGATCGAGAATACCTCGGATGATGTAACCTACGTGTTGCTAATGGGATTTCCCACGGTCTAAATGAAAGTGTGGAACTCATTCAGTTGAGTTTAGCAAATTCATCTGGACTAAGTGAATCCGATAAAAATAACGATGCCGGAAGGATGGAACCGTGGGATCTTAGCCGGTGTCGTTATAATCAACTTTAAGATTTGTTTTAATTAAAACACAAAAACACTTGGAAATTAAGATTTTCTCTAAACCAAAACACTTTTCTCATCTCCTGATTTATGACTTCTATAACTAAACCTCTGCAACAACAAGGAGCTTGGAGCATGGTGGGCAGCACGGCCATCATCGTCAGCAAAACTTGAATCTACATCAGCAAAACTTTCCTAGAATTAAACAACAAAGCCATAGGATTTCGAGGTAGTTTGCCTAGTGCAACATAAATCCTCAACCTCTTCGTTAGCCATTTGCATTGCAAATTAAGCCCTAACCGGACTTAGGATCCCGAGGTAGTCGTCCGATACAACAATAAACCCTCACATCTTCGAGGCTATTTGTATGATTCTATCATATAAATATATGTCATAATTAATTAAAATTGGCAAGATCAAAACATTAAATAAATATTAAGACTTTCCTAAATTCAAGCCAAACAATAGGATAGTCGGGAAATTATCAAAGTTCGCTTCGAATCTGTGATTTCTCCTACCTT
Source organism: Papilionanthe hookeriana x Papilionanthe teres (assembly GCA_022702705.1). Lineage (NCBI taxonomy): Eukaryota > Viridiplantae > Streptophyta > Magnoliopsida > Asparagales > Orchidaceae > Papilionanthe > Papilionanthe hookeriana x Papilionanthe teres. The sequence continues at coordinate 8,555,960 of CM040432.1, read as the reverse complement.
TTCTTCTTTTGAATTCCCAAAATAAAATGTTTCAAATTTGATCCACTCTCTATTGAAATTCCAAAATTCATTCCTTTGAAAACTTAAACTTTGAAGTTCTTGAGAGCAGAATTACTGATTATTATCAAGAGTTTTCTTAGGTGATTCCCGTCACTTAAGATGTAATTAACTATAGGGGCTTGCCCTTATAGGGAAATTTAAAGAACCCGAGTAATATAAACCCTGTTTAATGTTTTCATATTAGGCGGGGAATTTGTCGGCTTATAAAATTGGTTCGCGGACCAAACGGATGTCACAAATCTTCTAGTTTATTTAATCGAGCCCCACCATCAAGCAGTGTGTCTATCCTTAGGATAGATACACGGTTTGTGGTATGGTGCTCGTTTATATAAACTATTTGGGATGTGAGATCGGTTTGATTTCATATCTTAAAATCTTCAAATTTAAAATTATTTTCAAAAATCAAATACTACTTTTCAAATTATTTATTTAAATTAAATTAAAAATTTTCCGCACAATTTCTGTTAGGCGACCCCTTTTTCAAAAATTAAACACATAACCTAAAATATGCCGACATACTTCTGGCGACTCCGCTGGGGACTAATTCCTCTCTCCATTTTAATCAGACAATTCTGCTTTAAAAAATCGGTAGTGTATCCATATTCCTAGTGGATCAAACTACCCTTCTCTCCGTTGGAATACTATGTTCATTTCTACCTTGAACAAGTGTAGCCAACATTCTCTCGGATTTAGGAGCCACTGTTTAGACACCCCTAAACGGAGAGGTTTCGAGATCCTTTTACCTCATTTACGAGGTGGGGTGGACCCCGATAGGTGTTAGTTTAGGAGTGATCCTCCGAGTCGAGAAGTCTTGCATAAGACTTTCTCTTCCTTTCCAAGTCTGAATCGGACTCCTTACCTTCTCTACACCTTTGAACCTTCCGTTCTAAATAAACAAACCCTCTAACGAATGACTCTTTTAACAAATAACTCCTTCTTATAAATACATGAACAAGAATGTGTTCGGACTCTTTTCAAATTCCTTTCTTTTCGTCCTGATGAGAAGAAGCATAACTTGGGACTGACAACCAGAATCTACCCTGCAGGAATGGAAGCCCCAAAGCTGATTTTCTCCTTCACCAATGGACTCGACTTCGCTGTTTACAAGGATGAGCTGCCCGACAATGGGATCATCCGGTTTGGACAAGGATTCGAGAACACAAATGTCAAGATCACCGACGTTTCCCTTTTCGCACTGACAAACAAAATATCTGAAGCTAAGAAGCCGCTGATCGAGTTTAACCTTAGGTCAACTCGAGAGTTTCCTCCCCTGCAAAAGATCCCGATCGAGAGGAGTACGGCTATCCGCGGAAGGATCGTTCTTGCTACCCCCATCTGGTCTAGTTGTCTTTGCACCTACCCCGGCACGCCGATTAAAGGGGAAGGAAATCCAGAACTATGGTGAACCTGTTACCGTGGAGGGTACAGACTTTCCTGTAAGACCTTCCGTTTTTGAAATCGGGTCCAGCTCAAGAATTGCATCACTAACACGGACCCAAAGAAGGAACAGAAGTAGGAAGATTGCCAGGAAGGCCAGAGCTGCCGAAGTTGCTTTCCTGGAGGAGATCCCAGAAATCCCTGAGTACACACCCCTACCTGAATACATACCATTGCCTGAAGATACACCCTTTTTGGAAGGAAGTAGATTCCACCCACTTTCCGCCGCGGCTGACGAGGAGAATGTCCGCAGGATTGTTTCTACATTACCTCGACCAACGTACTACGACGACAGCAGAAAGAAAATGGCTAGGATCACGCCATTTGCCCGACTACAGACTTCGATCGAGAAGCTAGCAAAGAAAGAGAAATGCCCCATATCAGAGATTCTAAGACGGATAGGGCGGGTGCCAGTCAAATCCCGTCTTGGGCCACGAGTAGAACCTGCCATCGTTACAGAAAAGCCAAATAAAAGGATGAAGGCTAGTCCGCCTGTCGTCGTTTCAGGATTACAGATTAGGGAGGATACCACCTTCCGAGCATTTAGCCGACGGACCATCTGGTCCTAGACCTTCCGCTGCTAGAAGGATGGTATGGCGTCCCACTACTTGGACGGCTAAGATTGAAACAACAACCCGAGAAGGAAAGTCTCGTCAGGAGACTTGAATCTGAAGAAAGCGCCACTGCGATAAAGGGGACTCGTGAGAAGGGAACCGGGCGGCTATAGCACGACAAGCTGCGAGGATGCACGGAAAAGACCGCTAGAGGACGCTATGAAAAAGTTGAGGACCGATATTCGACGACTAGCAAAAGAAAGAGAAGAGAAATTTGGAGATGAGATTGATTCATCGGAATTCATGGACGATGAGTATGCAGAAATCAACATGGTCGAAACGCGAGCTTCGTCAGCTTCACAAGGTGCTCCTGCAGCCGTAGAAAGAGACGAGCCGGAAGTGATGAGGAGGTGTTGACCTCATTTTTGATGAGGTCTTCTCTTCTTCTCTTTAGTACTTAGGATCTAGCCTTAGGCTTTTCCTTTGACTATCTTAGAGGACTAGAATTGGGACCCACCTTTTAGAAATTCAAACCACTTCTTAACTCCTCGCAAACTCCACAAACTTGATCGTAGACCCCTAATCACCTAGAGGGTTGAAATCAAATGTGGAAGTTTAAAGGATGAGTTCCTATAGGACTCTTTGGCACTTGGAGCCCCTACAGGTGGCTCGGTGCAGTGAAGGGGCTGACTTACACACACCACACTTATACACTACACCTACACACTACACTTCCACATACCTCCTAAAACCACACCCATACCTAACTTGACCTCCTGACTCATGTAGGTGATCCACATGGATGGTCCTTAACCCCTAAGCCCTTGGCTAAGAGGGTTAGGAACAACATAGTGAATGCCTCAAGTGAGTCCCTTCATGAATCATATGGGCTTGATATGGCTTCATGGCTTCATGGCTCAACCAAAATGACTTCTTTCCACCCAAATTCACCCAATCTTCAATTTCCCAAATTTTCAATTTTTGACCCCCGGGACCCTACACCTACTAAACCTACCCAAAACCCTTAAAATTACCCAAATTTCTCAAAAATTTCCAAATTACCCAAAATTCTCCAAAATCAATCCCAAACATTTCCACATCACTTAAACTGATCATCCATACCCAAAAATACCAAAAATTCCAAGAAAACCTCCCAATACCCTCCAAATACCCAAAATACCCCTCTTGACCCAAAAATCCAAAAATTCAGAAAATTAGCAGAAAATTCCAGAAAATCCCAAATATTCCCAATTTCATTTTGTCCAACTACACCATGGGCCAATTTTGTCAATTTACCCTACTTTTGTCAAAACCCCCAATTTGACCCATTTTAACCCTAAGTGCACCCAATGTCAAGCCAAACCTACCCAATTGACCCCAATTTTAGTCCAATTCAATTCTAAACTTCAAATCAATATCCCAAATACCAATCTAGACCAAATCCAAGCCCAATTTGATTGACACTTGGATCCAATCTCACTTTTGGCCTTAAAGCCCAATTTGGACCCATGACCCATACCTAACCCAAACTCACCCAATTCAATTCCAATTAACCCCAAACCTTTTCTAAATCTTCCTTAACATTCCCACAAACAAAATACTAACATTATTTGCCCAAAATTTAGACCCAAACCCCACTCAAACTCAACCCAAGGTTAAAAGGCCCATTTTTGACCTAAACCTAAACCTAGCCCAAATGAGCCCAAACCCCAAAATCAAAGCCCAACCAAAGTCAAAACCTCTTTGAAACACTCCCATAAACATTTCTCAACATTAATTCTACATCAATTTCAACCCTAGCCCAACATTGGCCCAACTTGGCCCACTTGGACCTATATTGGCCCATTCACCAAAAGAGCCCAAATTCAACCCAATTCAAATCCAAATCACCCCCAATTTGCTTCAAGTCACTCATGACACATCCATGAGCTAAACCCAACAATTATTTGGCCCAAACTCTTTACAAAATTCCCATCCATAAATTCATTTTTAAACTTAAAGGCCCATTCCTTAAACCATTTTAAAAGCCCAGCTTCCACCAAATCCAAAACCCCAAAAATTCTTCCAAAGCCCATATGACATTTCCCCTCATCATACTTTCAATTAAAATCATCCCTAAGTCCTAAATCAATGATCAAATAATTCTAAATGAAGCTTCATCCAAATTTCCACCAAATTATCCAAAATCCTTAAAATCCTTTTTTATGAAATTGACCAAACTTTTTGCCAAGCCAAAGGTGAGCCATGAAGCCATGCATGAGCCACATGTGAGCCATGAGAGCTTTGGACACTCCACCATGCCATATTGGGTAAGAAGAGGGGGGCTTTCCTTAATCCCTAAAGCTCATTAGCCTTAATCATGTTTCACCTAAACTTAAATTTAATCCAAATATATTTGGATGGAGACTTCTCCATGCCAAACCAGCTGATCCCTTTGATCCCCCACAACATCCAAAACCACCTTGAAGGGTGCACCAAGCCCAAATGGGTGGATTGACCCATTTAGACTCAAAACTAGCCATGCCCCATTCTACTTTGAATCAAAGCCTTTACACATGGCAATTGCCGATTGCTTGCACCAAGCCCCGACCTCGGCCGACCCGACCTTGAGGGTGACCCATGCACGGCCGGCCGGCCACCGAGCCGCCGGAAAACACCATGGCCGAGAGCTCACATGTGAGCCGACTTTGAAATTCTCACCTGCCGAGCTGCCCCATCCCCAGGTGGCCATTGTAGCTGTTCTTCTCTTGCCGAGAGCAGCTGATCCCAAGCCCTAACTCTCCCCAGGAGGCCCTCCACCCTCTCCTATTTAAACTCCACCCCTCTCGGCCATGAGAGGAGCCGAGCACAAACCTTGCCAAAACTGCGCCAAAATTGTTCCGGACTCCTCCCCATACACAAAGCACTTGATCCCCGAGTGAGATCCCCCTGCCATTTCTCCTCCGCGAGCTCGATTTCGAGTTGAAATTCCACCCAAAAACAAGGACACTTCTCCACGGTGAGCCAATTCCCAAATTGATTGGTTCTACACCTTCACCGGACCAAGGGAAGGTGTCCACCGACAAAAGCCCCATCTCCGAGGCCACCCGGTTGCTCCGACCTCCAAGCTTTGTGATCGGGCTTGGTCGAAATCACATCCGGACAATTCACCGGACCGGGAGACTTCATCCGGAGCTTCGCGGGATCCAATCGAAGGTGCAACAACTCTCGGATTGAAGCCACACTTCTCCGAGCAAAGGTATGAGCTAATTCTTCATCCCGAGCTTCGGAGATTCTCCATTTCAAATGCCTTAGTTTCAATGCATGTTAACCGTATAGATGTGTTCGTCTTTTCGAGACGAATCCATAGAGCATAAGAACATAAAAATCCATTGAGTATCGAGTGAGATCTTAGGGATTTAGTGTGGACGGCTCTCGGGTGAGGACGCTCGGGGATGATGAAAGGATGCCGTCCATTCAATACACGCGCGGACGAACGGCTCAGATGGCGTCGGACCAGGAGACGGTAAGAGAACCGCGGGGCCCGGGCTGCTGACTCAGGTGGCGGCGTCGAATGGGAGCGCGACGCGTGTGCATTCGGAGCTGCCGAGGTTGACGCGGCGCCGCGTGGATAAATAGAAAATTAGGGTATTTTTCTATTTATTTAATTCCCTAAACTTCAAAAATTCATATCTCTGTGTAGAAAAATCAGAAAAATAAAATAAAAATACCCTTTTGCTCGGTGAACGAGAGGAGAATAATGTGGAAAAGAAATCATTTAATTTCATCAAGTATTTTATTTTTTATAATTTATTTACTCTCTGCATTATTTTAATTCTCCATGCATGCATACAATTCACCATGGCATGAGACCATAGGGCTTTTGAAGCCTCCGAATTTGGGAATATTCCCCGAATTTTCCAAAGTCGAGAGCCATCCCTATGAAAAGTTATTGATTTTTCAAATTCAGAGTTACTTGTTTTGCGTATTTTAATTCCAATAAATAGCATGTTGTGAAGTAAATTCTAGGAAAATTTGGTGATGTTTCTTATGACCGAGAGAACCTTAGGAAAAATAGGTTTTGACTTAGTTCATTTAAAACAACCCTAATTGGCTTAAAAACCCAAAATAGGTCTTTAATTAATTAAAGTTAACCATGCATCAAATTGACTTGAAATCAATTCTCCACTGACCTTTAGGATCAGAGGAATCCACCATAAAAGTTTGAGGTCAATTGGACTTGGTTAGCCCCACTAATTGGGTTGATTAAGCCACTTAGCCATTTTAAACTTTAAAAATTCATAACCTTTAAAATACCTTTCAAAAATTCACCAAATTGGTTTTGGAGCCTCTCGATATCAGGGGAACCTAAGAAAATTAAAATTTCAATTTTCTAAAAAAGTTGATTTTAATAATATTTTAATATTTTTAATAATTAAAAAATAATAAAAATCACAAAAATAATAAAATTCACCAAAATGTCACATTTTGAATTTTAATCACATAGGAACAAATCCCACATTTTTCTTAGGTCTATTTGGTGAGATATTAAATTTTAAAGCTTTAAGGTAATTTTAAAATTAAAAAAAATGTATTTTCTAGTTTTTTCACTAAAATAATTATAATAAATCATAGAAAAATCAGAAAATTACAAAATTTGCTTCTCTGGTTTCCTTGATATCAGAGAGATTTTTGAAAAATATAAAATTCATTTTTCAACATTTATTTTATTTTTAAATTAATTAACACTCCAAGACTTAAAATAATTATAATAAAAATAATATAATTCAAAAAATCACCAAAATTGGTCCAAGTGCTTCTCTGGTCATTAGAAATGTCCCCTAATTTTCATAAGGACAGAAACTTTCCATTGGTCATGTTATTAAATTTTCCTTGGAAATCTCTATTTTCCACCAAAAATAATTATATAAATAAATTAAATACAGAAAAATCACATTTTCTCCTCTCATGTCTTTATTGACATATGAGTGAAGTCACATAAAAATTTCAAGTTCATTTGAGTTCAATTTAGTGAGTTATAAAATTATTAAGCTTAAAGGGTAAAATGGTAATTAAAATTTTAACCCTTAATTAAAACTTTAGGTTTAATAAAAAATTAACAAGTAAAATATTTGATCCTAATTTGATTTGGATGATTGAAATTCAAATGATTAAAGGGTAGAAACCAATTAAGCAATTTTAAAATGATTAAACTTTAATTAAATAATTGATTAAATTTGGAAGAATAATAAAATTGGAATTATTAAAATAGGGATATTATTAGGAAGAGATTTATTCTTTAATTTAAAAATCCCTAAATTAATTATCTCATTAATATTCAATTCTTAATTAAAATGATAACTCAAATTTAAAATATTAAAAGACTTAATCATTAAACTCTTTTAAAAATTTCAATTAAAATTAAAAATAAAATTAAATTAAAATTAAATTAAATTAAATTAATTAAATTAAATTAAATTGAATAATTAAATTAAATTAAATTAAATTTAATCAAATTAAATTAAATTAAATAATTAAATTAAATTAAATTAAATTAAATCAAATTAAATTAAAATTAAATCAAATCAAATTAAATTAATTTAACATCAAATCAAACTCAATTGAATTAAATTAAATTAAAACTCAATTAAATTAAATTAAATTAAATTAAATATAACATCACCAAAGACATAAAGAATTCAAAATAAATCTAAAATAACTTGAACACTATTCCAAATTTAAACTCTTTAACTTAAACCAAATCATTTGAATACTAATTTACCCTCAAAAGCTTTAGTTATCATAACTCCTAAATAGAACATTAAATGAAATGTTACTTCACTTATAGGATATTCAAATGTCCTAGTTCATCGAGTAAGATAACAACGAAACTTGAATTCTCGGACGATTAATTCATTTATATAATCGAATTCATTTGGACTTAAAACAATCCTAGAAATATTGAAAAGATGTTTAAGATTCTTTTAAGCACTTCCTCAATATGATAGGACATTTATAAGAACAATTGAATTTAATTATTCTTTGATGAAGAAAATCATCTTCAAACAAAAATACAAAAACCTAGACGTCATAGGAAATGACTAGCTATAGGATTAGGAATTTGGTAGAAAACCATAACCCTTCCCTTAGCTTTACCTAGGAACTTGCTTAAATATTCTAATTGTGTTTTAAGTGCAGCTTGGGATGACGGGAAGACCCTCCGAGTACGCTTTTATTTTATTGCAATTTACTTTCTTGCAATTTACTTTCCTGCAATTTACTTTCTTGCAAATGTACTTTACTTTTCTTGCATGATAAAACAATCGTTGCATGAAAACCCACACCTTTAGGATAGTCCCTAAAGCTGAAACCGAACTAAGTTAAAAGTCATTGCAAGATAAAATTCACCGCCACAACATTTCAAAATATAAAACAACTCAAAATTTAATCACAAACAGAACACAAAATTACAATTACAACTAAATTAAAACGTCCCGTTGGATGATCGGGAATACCTCGGATGATGTAACCTACGTGTTGCTAACGGGATTTCCCACGGTCTAAATGAAAGTGTGGAACTCATTTAGTTGAGTTTAGCAAATTCATCTGGACTAAGTGAATACGATAAAATAATGATGCCGGAAGGATGGAACCGTGGGATCTTAACCGGTGTCGTTATAATCAACTTTAAGATTTGTTTTAATTAAAACATAAAAAAAAACCACACGGAAATTAAGATTTTCTCTAAACCAAAACACTTTTCTCATCTCCCGATTTATGATTTCTAAAACTAAACCTCTGCAACAATAAGGAGCTCGGAGTATGGTGGGCGACACGGCCATCGTCGTCAATGAAAACACGAGTCTACTTCAGCAAAACTTTCCTAGAATTAAATAACCAAGCCATAGGATTTCGAGGTAGTTTGCCTAGTGCAACATAAATCCTCAACCTTTTGTTAGGCATTTGCACTGCAAATTAAGCCCTAACCGGACTTAGGATTCCGAGGTAGTCGTCTGATATGACATAAACCCTCACATCTTCGAGGCTATTTGTATGATTCTATCATATAAATATAAGTCCTAATTAATTAAAATTGACAAAATCAAAATATTTAAATAAGCATTAGGATTTTCCTAAATTTAAGCCACACAATAGGATAGTCGGGAAATTACCGAAGTTCACTTCGAATCTGTGGTTTCTCCTACTTTTCTTCCTTTGGATTCACAAAACAAAATGTCCCAAACTTGATCCATTCCCTATTGAAATTCCAAAATTCAATCCCTTGAAAACTTAAACTTTGAAATTCCTGAGAGCAGAATTATTGATTATTATCGAGAGTTTTCTTAGGTGATTCCCGTCACTTAAGATGTAATTAACTATAGGGGCTTGCCCTTATAGGGAATTTTGAAGAACCCAGGTAATATAAACCCTGTTTAATGTTTTCATATTAAGCGAGGAATTTTGTCGGCTTATAAAATTGGTTCGCGGACCAAACGGATGTCACGAATCTTCTAGTTTATTTAATCGAGCCCCACCGTCGAAGCGGTTTGTCTATCCTTAGGGATAGATACACGGTTTGTGGTGCGGTGCTCGTTTATATAAACTATTTGGGATGTGAGAATCGGTTTAGTCTCATATCTTAAAACCTTCAAATTTGAAATTATTTTCAAAATTAAATACTACTTTTCAAACTATTTATTTTAATTAAATTAAAAATTCGCCGACGATTTACGTTAGGCGACCCCTCTTCAAAATAAAACACAACCTAAAAATATGCCGACAGATTTTCTGGCGACTCCGCTGGGGAGAATTCCTCTCTCCATTATAATCAGATAATTCTGCTTTCAAAAATCGATAGTGCATCCATGTCCTTAGTGGATCAAACTACCCTTCTTTCCGTTGGAATACTATGTTCATTTCTATCTTGAATGAGTATAGCCAACATTCTCTCGGATTTAGGAGCCACTCGTTTAGACACCCCTAAACGAGAGAGGTTCTGAGATCCTTTTACCTCATTTTGAGGTGGGGTGGACCCCCAATAGGTGTTAGTTTAGGAATGATCCTTCGAGTCAAGAAGTCTTGCTTAAGTCTTTCTTTTCCTTTCCAACTCTGAATCGGATTCCATACCTTCTCTACACCTTTGAACATTCCGTTCTAAATAAACAAACCCTCTAATAAGTGATTCTTTTAACAAATGATTTCTTCTTATAAATACATGAACAAGAATGAGTTCGGACTCTTTTCAATTCCTTTCTTCTCGTCCTAAAGAAAAGAAGCATAACTTGGGACCGACAACTAGAATCTACCTCCGCGAAATGGAAGCCCCGAAACTGATTTTCTCCTTCACCAACGGACTGGACTTCGCTGTCTATAAGGATGAGCTGCCCGACAATGGGATCATCCGATTTGGACAGGGATTTGAAAACACGAACGTCAAGGTCACCGACGTTTCCCTCTTTGCACTGACGAACAAGGTATCTGAAGCTGAGGAGCCGCTGCTTGAGTTCAACCTTAGGTCGACCCAAGAGTTTCCGCCCTTGCAAAGGATCCCGACTAGGAGGAGTACTGCCGTCCGTAGGAGGACTGTTCTTACTACCCCCACTGGTCTAGTTGTTTCTGCACCTACCCCGACTTCCGCCAAATCAAAGGGGAAAGAAATCCAGAACTATGGTAAACTCATTATCGTGGAGGGTACGGATCTTCTCGTAAGACCTTCGTTTTCGAAATCGGGTCCGGTTCAAAGATTCCGTCACCGACAAGGACCCAAAGAAGAAACGAAGTAGAAGGATCGCCGGAGAAGCCGGAGCCGCTGAAATCGCCTTCCTAGAGGAAATTCCGGAGCCGCCGAATATACACCGCTACCGGAATATACACCGCTGCTCGACTACATACCACTTTTGGGAGGAAGCGAGGTTCCATCCCCTCTCGGCCGCGAGAGGATGAGGAGAATGTTCGCAAGATTGTCGCCACATTACCTCGGCCCGCATACCGCAACGATAGCCGCAAGAAAAGAACTAGAACTACGCCGTTTGCTCGACTGCAAACTTTGGTAGAAAAGTTAGCAAGGAAGGAAAATTGCCCCGTATCGGAGATTCTATGAAGGATAGGGCGGCTGCCAGTCAAATCCCGTCTTGGGCCCCGAGTAGAGCCCGCCGTCATGACGGAAAAGCCAAGCAAGAGAAAGAAGGCTAGCCCGCCTGTCGTAGTCTCGGGATTACGGATTAGGGAGGATACCACCTTCCGAAGCATTTGGCCGACGGACCATCCGGTCCTAGACCTTCTGGCTGCTAGAAGGATGGTGTGGCGTCCCACTGCTCGGGCGAGTTGAGATTGAAACGACAGCCCGAGAAAGAAAGTCTCGCCGGGAGGCCGGAATGCGAAGAAAGTGCTACTCGCGATAAAGGGGACTCGTGAAAAAGGGACCCGGCAACTATCGCATGACAACCGCAAAGATACACGAAAGCTCCGCTAGAAGACGCCATGGAAAAGTTGAGAGCCGATATCCGACGGTTGGCAAAAGAAAGAGAAGAAAAGTTCGGAGATGAGATCGATTCATCGGAGTTCATGGACGACGAATATGCGGAAATCAACATGGTTGAGACACGAGCTTCATCGGCTTCGCAAGGTGCTCCTGCAACTGCAGAAGAGAGGAGCCGGAACCGATGAGAAGACGACTTCGGGAAAAAGACGACACGATCGCTCAAATGGCGAAAAGGATGGAAGAGATGGCCGTAGCTCGGCCACTCTCCGAGTCGAGTACAACCACATAGAGAGACACCCCCAGAGGTCATTCACATTGTAGACGGAGGAAAGGAGATTACATCCGTCAATGGGGATGACCAAGAACTTAGTAGAACAGCAGGTGCGAGAAGCCTTAGCACAATCGAAGAACGGGACATCCATTCGGACGGGTAGACCTTACCCAGAAGAATTCGACGCTGTCCAATACCCGAAAGGCTTCGCACCACCTCTCGTTCAAGACATTCGATGGAGCCAGGAACCCCCGACGGCATGTTGCACACTTTCGTGCCAGTTGTTGCAATGCCGGCGGGAGCGATGCGTTACTCTTCCGACAGTTCGTCAGTAGTCTGTCAGGAATCGCCTTAGACTGGTATGCAGAATTACCAAACGGTTCAGTGAAGACATTCTCAGAGCTAGAGAGCCTCTTCATCAAGCGATTCGCCGGAGCTCAGCACCACATCACTATAGGTGATTTAGTGGTAGAGAAACAAAGGCCGAATGAAACTTTGGTGGATTACATACTTCGGTGGAGAAATTTAAGTATGAAGTGTGAACCACAACTGCAAGAACAACATGCAGTCGGCATTTTGCTTAAAAGCATTCACGGCCCGATAGCACTTCTCCTCAAAGGATTCACTATTAAGACTTTTGAGAAGTTGTTAAGCAAGGCCGGAAGCTTGCAAGAAGAGGCGAAGCAATTAAGTTTTGCCTATAAGATGGACAAGCAGAAGCCGGTGAAGACCTTCGAAAAGAAATCTGGGATCGTTGCAGCAGTTGATAAAGGCAAGCAAACCGATGCAAATACCACCAGAACGGCCGCAGCAACCACAACAAAATTACCAGCAACCCGGTCCGGCTATCGGTCGTCTCCGCGGTATGAACAACCGCCTCGTCCGCAACGTACATTAAGGGAGCTTCGAGCGAGAGAATATCCGTTCAAAAATGAAGCGATACCGAAAATGTTCCGTAGCCTAATGAAGACTCCGGATTTCCGAACTGCCGAACCTAAAAGACCAGAGGAAGTCAACAAGAACGGTGATCCCAACTTTTGCCCCTACCATCGGATGCTTGGGCACAAGATAGAAGATTGCATTACCTTTAAAAGTTAGCTCAACGACAACCTTCGGAAAGGAAATATAACAATCCCGAAGGAGTACATGAAGGAACCCCAGAAAGGAGGTTCCGTCAATGTTATCTCAGCCGATCCCGTCATTCCGATAGATCCCTATGCAGCCGACGATGGATGGACTACCGCTCGGACGAGGTCTTCGAAGAAGATTTTAGACGAGCATCCGAACCGCTTCGGTGCGGGCTTCAATTCGGAGTTCAAGACTCGTTAAACCAGTACTATCACTTGCGATAGAAGAACCACCTCGACAGGAGACGATCGAAGGAAAGAAGAAAATTGACGAAGAAGAGGGGACCGAGATTCCTAAGGCTAGACTAGGGGCTGCTTATCCTAGGATAGTTGTTTCCGATTCGGGAGAGAAATCCCTCGAACCTCTAATTTTGTATGATTATCTGCTCACTTCGGTGGGATCATATAATGATAAGGGTGATGGCGTTGGCTACGTTTTGACTGTTTCTAACAATTACGTAACTAGCGACAATCCGGACATCGACTTCGATGCCAACAACAATTCTCAAATCATACACGATCTCGACAAGCAAAATAACGAAGAAGACATCCATCAAGGAGGCTATGAGAGTTCAACAAGCAACGGATCTATCTGTGAGTTTCGAGGAGCTCCGGTTACGATAGAGTTAGAGCCTTCAGATTTTGAAGATAATCCGGAAGAGCCTGTCATTCCGATTCAGGAGGAGACACCGGCAAGTTCAACACTAGATTCAGAAGAAATTACAGAAGTCAACTTAAGAAGTGGAAGAGTTCTACCTCCAAGAACGGGTCCAAAAGACAAAGGAAAGCAGGTGGTTGTTCAAGAAGAACCAACCCCAGCAGAAGAAATACCCATTCGAGAAGAAGTCGAGACACATGGAAACAAAGTAGACTACAACGTGCTAGCCCATCTTAGGAAACTACCAGCCAAACTGAGCATTTACGACGCCCTCTTCTTATCAAAAGAGATGAGAGAAGCTCTGATCAAGGCCTTACTTGATCCAGAAATTTGCTTAGCTCAAATGGCCGGAGAGTCCTTAGATGAGGTTTGCTCGTTAAAGGAACAGCGAGGCGTTACCTTCACGGATAATGACCTACTACTTGGGACGCGGATCACAACCGACCGTTGTACATTTCGATTACAATTGGGAAGTTTACGCTCTCCGGAGTATTGGTGGATCCAGGAGCATCAATCAATATAATGAGTCTTCGAACACTAGCATACTTGGAAATTGATGCTCGCGAGCTCGAAGCCGACAAAATGTTATTAAGAGGATTCAACCAGAAAGGAGAAAGAGCCCTCGGGTCAATAACGCTACTGATGAAGACCGGCGACTTAGCAAAGACAACCGCAAAATTTCATATAATTGATTCAGAAACGTCGTTCAACGCTCTACTGGGCCGACCATGGATACATGAAAACAGGATGGTACCATCATCTCTACACCAATGCATCAAATACTACGATGGAGGGGAACAGTGCATCAAAGGCGACTTGCAACCATTCTTCGTACATGAGATTGGAATCCATGAAGATGCAGCTTATTATGCACCGCCAAAGAAAACAATCTTCTCCAGAGATACCGTAACAAATGAAGCAAAGAAAGTTCAGGACAACGAAGAACCCGAAGTTCTAGTCCAACGAGTCACTCACCACTCCCTTACGGCGAGATGGTGAAGGTTTCTCCACAACTCGCATCCGAGGTCGAGGCCGGGGACGAGGTCGTGGTAGAGACGTTAGGACGAGTTGGACGGAGGAAACCGACCATCAATGTTGATTGGGAAGATAGTTCTGAAGAAGAAAAAGAAATCAAACAAGAAGCAGCGGCAGTAAGTCGGAAGAAGCCGCAATTCAAGATCTCCCTCGAAGATGAAAAGAATGAAGAATATAAGTCAATGTACGAGAAGATTAACCACTACGTACATACTATGACCCTGACCCCGATCCATTCTAATAAGATCGAGGGTATGGTGGTCAAAGAGGTACGTAGTGACGGTGCAAAACCAATCAAATTCTACCGTGGTGCTTCTTCCTCCAAAACTGAAAAAAATGTACAATTTGAGGATGTCACTTCATCAGAATTAATGGAATTACCTTTTGAGTGGTACTCTCCTTGTGTTCAAAATTTAATTCAATGTGGTTTCTTACCTCGACAATGGACAAAAGGCCAATCACAACATTTTGAAAAATTATGGAATAACTCCGGTCGTCCACCCAATTCAAAGCATGGACTCGGATTCGACACAGTAGGGTCAGTTGACGATACTGAATTTTGCTTGGTTGTCACTTGCAAGTCCAATGAAAACTGCATGGAAACTACAGACGAACTCGAAGATTTACAAATTGGAGACGCTCCACCGGAATTCGAAGAAGAAATCAAATCTACTAATAGATGAGTTAACGGAAGTTAACTTAGGTACTAGCGAAGAGCCTAGACCTACCTTTGTTAGCTCCTTACTCAATAAAGAAGACTCCGAAGAAATAATCAGATTATTAATGGAATTTAAAGACTCGTTTTGCTTGGAACTACGATGAAATGCCGGGATTGGCTCCGGAGGTTGCGGTTCATAAGCTAGGAGTGGATCCTACTTCGTTCCGGTCGGACAAGGTCCCGGAAGAATGCGTCTAGAAATCGAACAACAAGTCATAGCCAAAGTTAAAAAGCTAATAGACGCTAAATTTGTACGTGAAGAACAATACCCGACTTGGCTAGCCAATGTGGTGCCGATAGAAAGAAGAATGGTCAGATCAGAATCTGTGTGGACTTCAGAGATTTAAATAAGGCATGTCCAAAAGATGAATTCCCTCTACCGATCCCAGAATTAATGATCGACATTGCTTCAACGCATGAAATATTTTCATTCATGGATGGATCTTCAGGATACAACCGGATAAAAATGGCTCCGGAAGATGAAAAGCTTACGGCATTCAAAACGCCGATCGGAGTATTTTGCTACACGAGTGATGACATTCGGATCGAAGAACGCAGGCGCAACCTACCGGAGAGCAATGACAAGAATTTTTGATGATCTCATCCACAATCAAGTCGAATGCTACGTGGACGATGTGGTCATCAAAAGCAAAGTAAAGGAAAACCACCGTATGATTTGAGAATTGTTTTCGAACGATTAAGACAATTTAACCTTAAGATGAATCCCTTAAAATGCGCCTTCGGCGTCACCTCCGGAAATTCTTAGGGTTCGTTGTCCGACATCGTGGAATTGAAATCGACCCGAAAAGATTAAAGCTATCTTAGAAATGCCGCCTCCCAAAACCCTAAAACAACTACGATCTTTTCAAGGGAAGTCGGCATATCTTCGACGCTTTATCTCAAACTCGTCGAGTAGGTGTCGGCCTTTCTCGGCACTAGTTAAAAAGGACGCCAAATTTATTTGGGAAGGGAAATGCCGAGAGGCCTTCGAGGACATTAAACAATATTTAATGACACCTCCTGTCTTAGCGGCCCCGGTCTCGGGTAGACCGCGATACTTTACACCACGGCTTTAGACGACTCTCTCGGAGCCCCGTTAGCCCGTGTCGATGATGAGGGTAAAGAAAATGCTCTTTACTACTTAAGCCGTCGTTTACTTCCGACGGAAGTAAGGTATCCCGCAATTGAAAAGCATTGTTTGGCCTTGATCTTCGCCGCTCAAAAGCTCGGGCACTACATGCTTTCTCATAAGGTTAACTCGATCTCGAAGTTTAATCCATTGCAATACTTGATGACTCGTCCAACACTTTCCGGCGGACTTGCCGGATGGTCAATGATATTATTGCAATTCGATATAACTTTCGTGCCTCGCGTGCCAGTAAAGGGATAAGTCTTAGCGGACTTCCTCGCAGCCGCACCCTTTCGCGGTAGAATCTCCTCTCGATGATGATTTGCCGGATGAACAAATAATGAACCTAGAAGACCTTGATGATCGACGTTGGGAATTATATTTCGACGGAGCATCTTCGGCACACAAAGACGAAGAATCGCAAGTGATAGTGCCGTAAGGCGGGAATCGGGCTAATCTTTATAACGCCGGAGCGGGGGATGTTAAGATACTCCTACCACTTGACGGAACCGTGTACAAACAACGAAGCGAATACGAAGCCCTCATAACGGGATCGGAATTAACTATTCAAATGGGGATAACGAGACATCAACATCTACGGGGATTCGCGAGTTAATCATTCAACGGATCACCGGACAATACGGAATTTTTAAACCAAGACTCGAACAATACTTCCAGGTATGCCATACAGATTGTTGGAACGGATTCCAAATGTGACAATCTACAAAATTCCCGAAAAGAAAATGCTTTAGCAGATGCTTTAGCCCGTCTCGCAAAAGAATTTGCTCGTTTGCAAGATGAATCGAGTGGAAGTGTCGGTTCACGGACGTCGAGTCCTATCACGACTCGACATAGACACAATACACAAATCGAAAAAGAAAAAGAATCGAGTTGCGGCGAGTGACGAAAAACACGGAAGATCGGCGACGACCATTGATGGACTACCCGCAAACAGGAAAGCTACCAGACGATAGGTCGCTAGCCCATCAGATCAAGAAAAGAACTCTGTCCTACGCACTAATAAACAACACATTATACAGATGGTCTTTTGATCAAATGTGGCTAAGGTGCCTAAGCGGGTCCGAGGCCCGTGAAATTGTTAAAGAGGTGCATTCGAGGACTGCGTGGCGCTCACCGGTCGGGTCCGAAGATGAAAATGAAAATTAAAAGACTAGGGTACTACGGCCCTCGATGATGACCGACTGCATGAAAATCGCCAAGAGCTGTCACCAATGCCAAGTGCACGGAGTGGTTCTACACCAACCTCCAAATGTGTTGCACCCGACAATTGTGTCGTGGCCATTTGAATGTTGGGGCACAGATATAGTGGGTCCGATAGAACCACCATCTTCAAAAGGACATCGTTTCATTCTTGCGGCTACAGATTACTTTTCCAAGTGGGCGAGAGCGGTTCCACTTAGAGAAGTGAAAGCACACCACGTGCTACGGTTTTCAAGAACCAAGTTGTCTACCGTTTCGGAGTGCCGTGCGGGATCATCTCGGATATTGGGTCGACATTCGAAGCACACAAATCAACAATTTTGTCAGGAGACACGGAATCGACTGGCGATACTCAACAATTTACTACCCGAGAGCAAACGGTCTCGCTGAGGCTTTTAATAAAACTCTCGTTCAAATCTTAAAGAAAACCTTGGACGATAATAAGAGAAATTGGCACGAGAAATTGTTAGAAGCCTTATGGGCCTACCGGACAACCTTCGAACTCCTACTCAAGCTACACCTTACGCTCCAGTGTATGGGTCCGAGGCGATGTTACCTTTAGAGGTTCGGCTTCCTTCACTCGAATTGCGAGTTGCAAACAAGATCACGACAAAAGAAAACGCCAAATTACGACTCGAAGAATTAGAAAGCTTGGAAGGGAAAAGACTTGCGGCGCAACGGAATTTAGAACTATACCAAGCTAAGATGGTTCGAGCCCATGACAAGCGGGTCCGCCCAAAACCTTCAAAGTTGGTGACTTAGTTCTCGTTCTCAAGAGACTTATTCTTGCACACCGCAAGATAGGAGGAAAATTTGAACCCACTTGGGAAGGACCATTTGTGGTCGAAGCGATGATACTCGGGAGGTTCCTACCGGCTAGTGAATTGCCGGGGAGAACGACATATGCTTCCGATCAACGGACGATACTTGAAAAAGTATTACGCTACCTGATGTTTCGAAGGAATGAATTCTTCATCCCTAAGAAACACGGGCGAAGTAATTACTTATGATTGGGTCCGAACCCAAAAAAAAATAAAATAATAAAATGTGTTAAAATAAATAAAATCATGATAATAAAGTTTTCCTTGTTTTCCTTTCCAAATCAAAATCTCTTCCCTGATCTTATCCTACTTCATTCCTGTTAAATTTGAAAATAAATATATATATATATATAAAAAATGTATCTTTAATAAATATTTTCTTAATGTTCTTGTTCTTAGTACAGCCCCTGATCCTTTTCCTTGTCTTTTCGCAGGGAAATGTCGAACGGGCGGTTGGTCCTGAACTTTAAGAATGGCGTAAGCCTTGCACTCGATGAAAAGAGGGTGAAAGATGGAGCGATAATCAAGATTGACTCGGATTTCGCACCGGCGAGCCTACGATACGAGGAAAGTGACCGGGTCCCATTTGATCGAGAAGAACTGCCGGGCGGACAGGTGATGAGAGTGGGTGGCCCAAGCCACCAATCCAACAACAAGAAAAGAAAAGCAAACACCGAAGAAGATAAGAAAATGAAGTCCGTAGTCGCTACGGCGGAGGGCAGGCTTGTCGCCGCCGCGCCCACGGAGATTCAAGAAGTGCGGAGAGCTACTCTCACGACCACGCAACGAAGAAATAAGAATCGCCGTATCCGTAAGATGTTAACAAAACTAGCTGCGGACCGGCGCGATGAGACAATTGCTAATGCCAGCACACACATTTCAAGGACACCGGTTCACCGGGAACTCGAAGAAAGGAGGCCGGCTCCTAGGATAACGAAAGAACCGGGGAAATCCCCGGAAGATTAGAAGATAGAAGGCTACCACGCCACCGGATAGAACCACCGATAATGCATGACCTTGTTGCGGAAGCAACCCGGGGGATGTCCCGACGAGCATCATCCACGAGGAGCCGAGGTATGCGGGGGAATGTGAAGGGATTGAACCATATATCCCACAATATGTCACAAGGCCTCGCCATGCCGGATCATTCCGGAATACGAGCTGGAGAGGATGCGGAATGTTGAAAAGAAAACTTTTGAATACTTCGAGAGAATTAAAGGAAGAAGGATCAACATACTAGAGGGCCTCGAGCTACATACCGACGTATTCTCGGAGTATGAACAACGGCAAATCGTGGATTGTATCCGGGATTTGAAGAGAATGGGCCGAGCGGGCCGCTCGAGGGAAAACACATACTCGGAACCCCGGAGATGGATGCCGGGGAAAGGAAGAATCACAATATAATGCGGATGCTTGCTACAACTTTCTTTGAAGATAGAAAGGGAAACCCACCGGGGATACTCCGTCATGGGCAAGTAGATCCGATGCCATTAGTCATCGGGAGAATGGTAAAAAGATTGATAACATGGAGGGTACGCCAGCGGATTGCATACCCAATAGTTGCATCATCAACATCTACAAACGAGGTGATCGCATACCCCCACATATAGATCACCACGACTTCGTCGGACCTTTACGCACGATCTCTTTCTTGAATGAGTGTGACATCATGTTCGGATCCGACCTCCGGATAACGAGCCCGGGTGAGTTCCGAGGGCCGGTAAAGATACCTTTACCGGTGGGTTCCGTCATGATGCGAAGGGCAACGGAGCGGATATCGCTAAGCATTGCATACCGGGAGTGCCGATGGAGCGGATCTCGGTTACTTTCGGGAGAATGGACGACGACGAAGATACCTTACCATTTCCAACCAGACCCAGAGCTAGAGAACCTCCGGCCTTACGAGCTGTGAGTTACATGGGAAATATCACACCTCCAACGTACATCCAGCCGGCATCCTTGCCAGGGATGGCTTGGAAGGTGATGTTATTAACCATGTACCCCACTATTCAGACATGGATTTTTTGACAAATGCTTCTTTTGATGGACCAACAAAGATCATACATAGTCCGTTTTGAGTCTACATGGATTGTGTGAAATGTATTCCAGATCGAGTTGTATGATGTATTTTCAACATGATTGGAATGAAAGTGACCATGTCACGTTTTTGGCCTTCACCTCTTTTGTGCAAATTGATTGGGAAACGCCATTAAAGTTAAATGAACTTCGAACAAAGAACATAAAAGAAATAAAGAAAGAAGAATAAAAGAAAACTTTCCTAAAAAAAAATCTTAAAAAATGACAAACACCAAATTCACATGAACATTAAATAAACGATAAAATAAAATTTGAACCATTAAAAGATAAACGAATTTAACACAAATCTCAAATTCCATCCTTCCGAATTTTAAATCAAATTTCAAATTCAATCTTTCCAAATTCCGAATCAAATTTGATCTTTTCAAATCTCAAATCAAATTCTCAATCAAATTCCAAATCCACTCTCGATCAAATTTCAAATTTGATCTTTTCAAATCTCAAATCAAATTCTCAATCAAATTTCAAATCCACTCCCGATCAAGTTTCAAATTTGATCTTCCAAATTTCAAATCAAATCTTAAATCAAATTTCAATCGAGTACAAACTCATCCTTCCAAATCTCAAATTCAATCTTTCCAGATTTCAAATCTCAATCAAATTCAAACTTTTGGGTCAAGGATTTTACATCCAAGATCGCACTTGCTTTAGGATTCTTTCCTATTGCACTTCGAAATACATCGAATTCAAACTTTTGGGTCGAGGATTTTACATCCAAGACCGCACTCGCTTTAGGATTCTTTCCTATTGCACTCGAAATACATCAAATTCAAACTTTTGGGTCGAGGATTTTACATCCAAGACTGCACTTGCTTTAGGATTCTTTCCTATTGCACTTGAAATACATCGAATTCAAACTTTTGGGTCGAGGATTTTACATTCAAGATCGCACTCGCTTTAGGATTCTTTCCTATTGCCTTCGAAATACATCGAATTCAAACTTTTGGGTCGAGGATTTTACATCCAAGACCGCATTGCTTTAGGATTCTTTCCTATTGCACCTGAAATACATCAAATTCAAACTTTTGGATCGAGGATTTTACATCCAAGACGCTATCGCTTTAGGATTCATTTCCTATTGCACTTCGAAGTACATCGAATTCAAACTTTTGGGTCGAGGATTTTACATCCAAGACCGCATCGCTTTAGGATTCATTTCCTATTGCTATCGAAATACATCAAATTTAAACTTTTGGGTCGAGGATTTTACATCCAAGACTGCATCGCTTTAGGATTCTTTCCTATTGCATTGAAATACATCTAATTCGAACTTTTGGGTCGAGGATTTTACATCCAAGATCGCCATTGCTTTAGGATTCATTTCCTATTGCACTTGAAATACATCTAATTCAAACTTTTGGGTCGAGGATTTTACATCCAAGATCGCATCGCTTTAGGATTCATTTCCTATTGCACTCTGAAATACATCAAATTCATACTTTTGGGTCGAGGATTTTACATCCAAGACTGCACTGCTTTAGGATTCTTTCCTATTGCGCTGAAATACATCGAATTCAAACTTTTGGGTCGAGGATTTTACATCCAAGTTTGCACTGCTTTAGGATTCTTTCCTATTGCACTGAAATACATCAAATTCAAACTTTTGGGTCGAGGATTTTACATCCAAGACTGCACTGCTTTAGGATTCATTTCCTATTGCACTGAAATACATCAAATTCAAACTTTTGGGTCGAGGATTTTATATCCAAGACTGCACTGCTTTAGGATTCTTTCCTATTGCACTGAAATAGATCGAATTCAAACCTTTTGGGTCGAGGATTTTACATCCAAGACTGCACTGCTTTAGGATTCTTTTCCTATTGCACTGAAATACATCAAAATCAAACTCTTGAGGTTAAGGATTTTACATCCAATACCGCATTGCTCTGAGATCTCTCCTCATTGCAACGATTCAATTTAATCAATTCAATTTTCTTTCGAGGTTGAAGATGTTACATCTAAAACCTCAGAATTCCAATTTTCATTTCAAATCAAATCCTTCAAATTAATTTTGACAAACTCCAATCTAAATTGAAACTCCAAATTGAAATCTAAACTCACACATCAAAACTTAAATTGAGACAAAATAAAATCTAAATCGAAATTCCCCGAGTCATGTGATTTGGGATTCACCTCCTTTTCCTTTCCCCAGCGAGAGTTCAGGAATCTCCGGTTTCGGAGATATACTTGCTACTCCCAGCCGAAAACTCCTCTATTTCATCCTAAGTTTGTCACTTGGATGTTTGTGTTGGTTTTTTGATTGCTTCGGTCAACACCAATACGCGCGGTGTGCTCCGTCGACTCACCACACCTATGGGGGTCCATTTGTTGACCTCATTTTTGATGAGGTCTTCTCTTCTTCTCTTTAGTACTTAGGATCTAGCCTTAGGCTTTTCCTTTGACTATCTTAGAGGACTAGAATTGGGACCCACCTTTTAGAAATCCAAACCACTTCTTAACTCCCTGCAAACTCCACAAACTTGATCGTAGACCCCTAATCACCTAGAGGGTTGAAATCAAATGTGGAAGTTTAAAGGATGAGTTCCTATAGGACTCTTTGGCCTTAGGACTGCCCTGGGTGGCCTGGTCTGGTGAAGGGGCTGACTTACACACACCAAACTTATACACTACACCTACACACTACACTTCCACATACCTCATAAAACCACACCCATACCTAACTTGACCTCCCGACTCATGTAGGTGATCCACATGGATGGTCCTTAACCCTTAAGCCCTTGGCTAAGAGGGTTAGGAACAACATAGTGAATGCCTCAAGTGAGTCCCTTCATGGCTCATATGGGCTTGATATGGCTTCATGGCTCAACCAAAATGACTTCTTTCCACCCAAATTCACCCAATCTTCAATTTCCCAAATTTTCAATTTTTGACCCCGGGACCCTACACCTACTAAACCTACCCAAAACCCTTAAAATTACCCAAATTTCTCAAAAATTTCCAAATTACCCAAAATTCTCCAAAATCAATCCCAAACATTTCCACATCACTTAAACTGATCATCCATACCCAAAAATACCAAAAATTCCAAGAAAACCTCCCAATACCCTCCAAATACCCAAAATACCCCTCTTGACCCAAAAATCCAAAAATTCAGAAAATTCCCAGAAAATTTCAGAAAATCCCAAATATTCCCAATGTCATTTTGTCCAACTACACCATGGGCCAATTTTGTCAATTTACCCTACTTTTGTCAAAACCCCCAATTTGACCCATTTTAACCCTAAGTGCACCCGATGTCGAGCCAAACCTACCCAATTGACCCCAATTTTGGTCCAATTCAATTCTAAACTTCAAATCAATATCCCAAATACCAATCTAGACCAAATCCAAGCCCAATTTGATTGACACTTGGATCCAATCTCACTTTTGGCCTTAAAGCCCAATTTGGACCCATGACCCATACCTAACCCAAACTCACCCAATTCAATTCCAATTAACCCCAAAACTTTTCTAAATCTTCCTTAACATTCCTACAAACAAAATACTAACATTATTTGCCCAAAATTTAGACCCAAACCCCACTCAAACTCAACCCAAGGTTAAAAGGCCCATTTTTGACCTAAACCTAAACCTAGCCCAAATGAGCCCAAAACCCAAAATCAAAGCCCAACTAAAGTCAAAACCTCTTTGAAACACTCCCATAAACATTTCTCAACATTAATTCTACATCAATTTCAACCCTAGCCCAACATTGGCCCACTTGGACCTATATTGGCCCATTCACCAAAAGAGCCCAAATTCAACCCAATTCAAATCCAAATCACCCCCAATTTGCTTCAAGTCACTCATGACACATCCATGAGCTAAACCCAACAATTATTTGGCCCAACCTCTTTACAAAATTCCCATCCATAAATTCATTTTTAAACTTAAGGGCCCATTCCTTAAACCATTTTAAAAGCCCACTTCCACCAAATCCAAAACCCCAAAAATTCTTCCAAAGCCCATATGACATTTCCCCTCATCATACTTTCAATTAAAATCATCCCTAAGTCCTAAACCAATGATCAAATAATTCTAAATGAAGCTTCATCCAAATTTCCACCAAATTATCCAAAATCCTTAAAATCCTTTTTTATGAAATTGAGCAAACTTTTTGCCAAGCCAAAGGTGAGCCATGAAGCCATGCATGAGCCACATGTGAGCCATGAGAGCTTTGGACACTCCACCATGCCATATTGGGTAAGAAGAGGGGGGCTTTCCTTAATCCCTAAAGCTCATTAGCCTTAATCATGTTTCACCTAAACTTAAATTTAATCCAAATATATTTGGATGGAGACTTCTCCATGCCAAACCAAGTTGATCCCTTTGATCCCCCACAGCATCCAAAACCACCTTGAAGGGTGCACCAAGCCCAAATGGGTGGATTGACCCATTTAGACTCAAAACTAGCCATGCCCCATTCTACTTTGAATCAAAGCCTTTACACATGGCAATTGCCAATTGCTTGCACCAAGCCCCAGCCCTGACCGACCTGACCTTGAGGGTGACCCATGCTCGGCCGGCCGGCCACTGGGCCGCCGGAAAACACCATGGCCGAGAGCTCGCATGTGAGCCGACTTTGAAATTCTCACTGCTCGAGCTGCCCCATCCCAGAGTGGCCATTGTAGCTGTTCTTCTCTTGCCAAGAGCAGCTGATCCCAAGCCCTAACTCTCCACGGGAGGCCCTCCACCCTCTCCTATTTAAACTCCACCCCTCTCGGCCATGAGAGGAGCCGAGCACAAACCTTGCCAAAACTCGCCAAAATTGTTCCGGACTCCTCCCCATACACGAGCACTTGATCCCCAGAGTGAGATCCCCCTGCCATTTCTCCTCTCGCGAGCTCGATTTCGGAGTTGAAATTCCACCCAAAAACAAGGACACTTCTCCGCGGTGAGCCAATTCCCAAATTGATTGGTTCTACACCTTCACCGGACCAAGGGAAGGTGTCCACCAGCAAAAGCCCCATCTCCAGAGCCACCCAGGTTGCTCCAGCCTCCAAGCTTTGTGATCGGGCTTGGTCGAAATCACATCCGGACAATTCACTGGACCGGAGACTTCATCCGGAGCTTGCTGGGATCCAATCGAAGGTGCAACAACTCTCAGATTGAAGCCACACTTCTCTGAGCAAAGGTATGAGCTAATTCTTCATCCCGAGCTTCTGGAGATTCTCCATTTCAAATGCCTTAGTTTCAATGCATGTTAACCGTATAGATGTGTTCGTCTTTTCAAGACGAATCCATAGAGCATAAGAACATAAAAATCCATTGAGTATCGAGTGAGATCTTAGGGATTTAGTGTGGACGGCTCTCGGGTGAGGACGCTCGGGGATGATGAAAGGATGCCGTCCATTCAATACACGCGCGGACGAACGGCTCAGATGGCGTCGGACCAGAGACGGTAAGAGAACCGCGGGGCCCGGGCTGCGACTCGGGTGGCGGCGTCGAATGGGAGCGCGACGCGTGTGCGTTCGGAGCCGCCGAGGTCGACGCGGCGCGCGTGGATAAATAGAAAATTAGGGTATTTTTCTATTTATTTAATTCCCTAAACTTCAAAAATTCATATCTCCGTGTAGAAAAATCAGAAAAATAAAATAAAAATACCCTCTTGCTCGAGTGAACGAGAGGAGAATAATGTGGAAAAGAAATCATTTAATTTCATCAAGTATTTTATTTTTTATAATTTATTTACTCTCTGCATTATTTTAATTCTCCATGCATGCATACAATTCACCATGGCATGAGACCATAGGGCTTTTGAAGCCTCCGAATTTGGGAATATTCCCTGAATTTTCCAAAGTCAGAGGCCATCCCTATGAAAAGTTATTGATTTTTCAAATTCAGGTTACTATTTTGCGTATTTTAATTCCAATAAATAGCATGTTGTGAAGTAAATTCTAGGAAAATTTGGTGATGTTTCTTATGACCAGAGAACCTTAGGAAAAATAGGTTTTGACTTAGTTCATTTAAAACAACCCTAATTAGCTTAAAAACCCAAAATAGGTCTTTAATTAATTAAAGTTAACCATGCATCAAATTGACTTGAAATCAATTCTCCACTGACCTTTAGGATCGGAGGAATCCACCATAAAAGTTTGAGGTCAATTGGACTTGGTTAGCCCCACTAATTGGGTTGATTAAGCCACTTAGCCATTTTAAACTTTAAAAATTCATAACCTTTAAAATACCTTTCAAAAATTCACCAAATTGGTTTTGGAGCCTCTCGATATCAGGGGAACCTAAGAAAATTAAAATTTCAATTTTCTAAAAAAGTTGATTTTAATAATATTTTAATATTTTTAATAATTAAAAAATAATAAAAATCACAAAAATAATAAAATTCACCAAAATGTCACATTTTGAATTTTAATCACATAGGAACAAATCCCACATTTTTCTTAGGTCTATTTGGTGAGATATTAAATTTTAAAGCTTTAAGGTAATTTTAAAATTAAAAAAAATGTATTTTCTAGTTTTTTCACTAAAATAATTATAATAAATCATAGAAAAATCAGAAAATTACAAAATTTGCTTCTCTGGTTTCCTTGATATCAGAGAGATTTTTGAAAAATATAAAATTCATTTTTCAACATTTATTTTATTTTTAAATTAATTAACACTCCAAGACTTAAAATAATTATAATAAAAATAATATAATTCAAAAAATCACCAAAATTGGTCCAAGTGCTTCTCTGGTCATTAGGAATGTCCTCTAATTTTCTTAAGGACAGAAACTTTCCCTTGGTCATGTTATTAAATTTTCCTTGGAAATCTCTATTTTCCACCAAAAATAATTATATAAATAAATTAAATACAGAAAAATCACATTTTCTCCTCTCATGTCTTTAATGACATATGAGTGAAGTCACATAAAAATTTCAAGTTCATTTGAGTTCAATTTAGTGAGTTATGAAATTATTAAGCTTAAAGGGTAAAATGATAATTAAAATTTTAACCCTTAATTAAAACTTTAGGTTTAATAAAAAATTAGCAAGTAAAATATTTGATCCTAATCTGATTTGGATGATTGAAATTCAAATGATTAAAGGGTAGAAACCCATTAAGCAATTTTAAAATGATTAAACTTTAATTAAATAATTGATAAAATTTGGAAGAATAATAAAATTGGAATTATTAAAATAGGGATATTATTAGGAAGAGATTTATTCTTTAATTTAAAAATCGCTAAATTAATTATCTCATTAATATTCAATTCTTAATTAAAATGATAACTCAAATTTAAAATATTAAAAGACTTAATTATTAAACTCTTTTAAAAATTTCAATTAAAATTAAAAATTAAATTAAATTAAAATTAAATTAAATTAAATAAATTAAATTAAATTAAATTGAATAATTAAATTAAATTAAATTAAATTAAATTAAATCAAATTAAATTAAATTAAATAATTAAATTAAATTAAATTAAATTAAATCAAATTAAATTAAAATTAAATCAAATCAAATTAAATTAATTTAACATCAAATCAAACTCAATTGAATTAAATTAAATTAAAACTCAATTAAATTAAATTAAATTGAATTAAATATAACATCACCAAAGACATAAAGAATTCAAAATAAATCTAAAATAACTTGAACACTATTCCAAATTTAAACTCTTTAACTTAAACCAAATCATTTGAATACTTAATTTACCCTCAAAAGCTTTAGTTATCATAACTCCTAAATAGAACATTAAATGAAATGTTACTTCACTTATAGGATATTCAAATGTCCTAGTTCACTGAGTAACATAACAACGAAACTTGAATTCTCGGACGATTAATTCATTTATATAATCGAATTCATTTGGACTTAAAACAATCCTAGAAATATTGAAAAGATGTTTAAGATTCTTCTTAAGCACTTCCTCAATATGATAGGACATTTATAAGAACAATTGAATTTAATTATTCTTTGATGAAGAAAATCGTCTTCAAACAAAAATACAAAGACCTAGACGTCATAGGAAATGACTTGCTATAGGATTAGAAATTTGGTAGAAAACCATAACCCTTCCCTTAGCTTTACCTAAGAACTTGCTTAAATATTCTAATTGTGTTTTAAGTGCAGCTTGGGATGACGAGAAGACCCTCCAGGTACGCTTTTATTTTATTGCAATTTACTTTCTTGCAATTTACTTTCCTGCAATTTACTTTCTTGCAAATGTACTTTACTTTTCTTGCATGATAAAACAATCATTGCATGAAAACCCACACCTTTAGGATAGTCCCTAAAGCTTGAAACCAGAACTAAGTTAAAAGTCATTGCAAGATAAAATTCACCGCCACAACATTTCAAAATATAAAACAACTCAAAATTTAATCACAAACAGAACACAAAACTACAATTACAACTAAATTAAAACGTCCTGTTGGATGATCGGGAATACCTCGGATGATGTAACCTACGTGTTGCTAACGGGATTTCCCACGGTCTAAATGAAAGTGTGGAACTCATTCAGTTGAGTTTAGCAAATTCATCCGGACTAAGTGAATCCGATAAAATAATGATGCGGAAGGATGGAACCGTGGGATCTTAACCGGTGTCGTTATAATCAACTTTAAGATTTGTTTTAATTAAAACATAAAAAAAACCACACGGAAATTAAGATTTTCTCTAAACCAAAACACTTTTCTCATCTCCTGATTTATGATTTCTAAAACTAAACCTCTGCAACAATAAGGAGCTCGGAGTATGGTGGGCAGCACGGCCATCGTCATCAGCAAAACCTTAGTCTACTTCAGCAAAACTTTCCTAGAATTAAATAACCAAGCCATAGGATTTCGAGGTAGTTTGCCTAGTGCAACATAAATCCTCAACCTTTTGTTAGGCATTTTGCATCGCAAATTAAGCCCTAGCCGGACTTAGGATTCCGAGGTAGTCGTCTGATACGACATAAACCCTCACATCTTCGAGGCTATTTGTATGATTCTATCATATAAATATAAGTCCTAATTAATTAAAATTGACAAAATCAAAATATTTAAATAAGCATTAGGATTTTCCTAAATTTAAGCCACACTAATAGGATAGTCGGGAAATTACCGAAGTTCACTTCGAATCTGTGGTTTCTCCTACTTTTCTTCCTTTGGATTCACAAAACAAAATGTCCCAAACTTGATCCATTCCCTATTGAAATTCCAAAATTCAATCCCTTGAAAACTTAAACTTTGAAATTCGTGAGAGCAGAATTATTGATTATTATCGAGAGTTTTCTTAGGTGATTCCCGTCACTTAAGATGTAATTAACTATAGGGGCTTGCCCTTATAGGGAATTGTGAAGAACCCGAGTAATATAAACCCCGTTTAATGTTTTCATATTAAGCGAGGGAAGTTTGTCGGCTTATAAAATTGGTTCGCGGATCAAACGGATGTCACAAATCTTCTAGTTTATTTAATCGAGCCCCACCGTCAAGCGATGTGTCTATCCTTAGGGATAGATACACGGTTTGTGGTGCGGTGCTCGTTTATATAAACTATTTGGGATGTGAGAATCGGTTTAGTCTCATATCTTAAAACCTTCAAATTTGAAATTATTTTCAAAATTAAATACTACTTTTCAAACTATTTATTTTAATTAAATTAAAAATTCGCCGACAGATTTCTGTTAGGCGACCCCTCTTCAAAATAAAACACAACCTAAAAATATGCCGACAGGAGGCAGCTTCAAGAGAAAGAGGATACGATCGCCCAAATGGCGAAGAGGATGGAAGAGATGGCTGTAGCCCTAGCCACTCTCCAAAGTCAAATGCAACCCCAAAGAGAGACACCCCCAGAGGTCATTCACATTGTAGACGGAGGAAAGGAAATTACGTCTGTCAACGGGGATGATCAGTTAAAGAAAGATACAACACAAAGTATGATTCCAGAAAAAGATATCAAGAGCTTGGTGGAACAGCAGGTGCGAGAAGCCTTAGCACAATCAAAGAGCGGGACGTCCATTCGGACGGGTAGACCTTACCCGGAAGAATTCGACGTTGTCCAATACCCAAAAGGCTTCGTACCACCTCTGTTCAAGACCTTTGATGGAACCGGGAACCCCCGACAGCATGTTGCACACTTTCGTGCCAGTTGTTGCAATGTCGGCGGGAGCGATGCATTACTCTTCCGACGAGCTCGTCGGCGGCACGTCAAGGATCGCCTTTGATTGGTATGCGAGATTACCGAATGGTTCGGTGAAGACGTTCTCGGAACTAGAAAACCTTTTCATCAAGCGATTCGCCGGAGCTCGGCACCACATCACTATAGGTGATTTGGTGGTAGAAGCGAGCCGAACGAAACTTTGGTGGATTACATACTTCGATGGAGGAACTTAAGCATGAAGTGTGAACCACAACTACAAGAACAACATGCAATCGACATCTTACTTAAAAGCATTCACGGCCCGATAGCACTTCTCCTCAAAGGATTCACTATTAAGACTTTCGAGAAGTTGTTAAGCAAGGCTGGGAGCTTGCAAGAGGAGGCGAAGCAATTAAGTTTCGCCGACAAGACAGATAAGCAAAAGTCTGTGAAGACTTTTGAAAAGAAATCTGGGATCGTTGCAGCAGTCGACAAAGGCAAGCAACCGATACAAATATCGTCCGAACGGCCGCAGGCAACCTCAACGAATTACCGAGCAACCCCGACCCAGCTATCAGTCATCTCCACAGTATGAACAACCGCCTCGTCCGCAACGTACATTAAGGGAGCTTCTGAGCAGGGAATATCCATTCAAGAATGAAGCAGTGCCGAAAATGTTCCATAGTCTGATGAAAACTCCAGATTTCCAGCTGCCATAGCCTAAGAGACCAGAGGAAGTCAACAAGAAAGGTGATCCCAACTTTTGCCCTTACCACCGCATGCTTGGACACAAGATAAAAGATTGCATTACCTTCAAAAGTTCGCTCAATGACAACCTTCGGAAAGGGAATATAACAATCCCGAAGGAGTACATGAAGGAACCCCAGAAAGGAGGTTCCGTCAATGTTGTCTCGACTGATCCCATCGTTCCGATAGATCCCTATACAACTGACGATGGATGGACTACCGCTTGGACGAGGTCTTCAAAAAAGATTTTAGACAGCATCCAAACCGCTTCGGTGCGAGCTTCAATTCAAAATTCGAAACCAGTCAAGTCGGCACTATCACTTGCGATAGAAGAACCACCTCAACAGGAGACGATTGAAGAGAAGAAGAAAATCGACGAAGAAGAGAGGACCAAGGTTCCTAAGGATTGACTAGGGGTTGCTTATCCTAGGATAGTTGTTTCCGATTCGGGGGAGAAATCCCTCGAACCTCTGACTCTGTATGATTATCTGCTCACTTCGGTGGGATCTTATAATGATAAGGGTGATGGCATTGGCTACGTTTGATCGTTTCTAACGATTACGTAACTAGCGACAATCCGGACATCGATTTCGATACCAATGACAATTCTCAAATCATACACAATCTCGACGATCACAATGACGAAGAAGACATCCATCAAGGAGGCTACGAGAGCTCAACAAGCAATGAATCTATTTGCGAGTTTCGAGGAGCTCCAGTCATAATAGAGTTAGAGCCTTCAGACTCTGAAGCTAATGCAGAAGAACATGTCATTCCGATTCAGGAAGAAACACCAGCAAAATCAATACTAGATTCAGAAGAAATTACAGAAGTTAACTTAAGAAGTGGAAGAGTTCTACTTCCGAGAGTGGGTCCAAAGGACAAAGGAAAGCAGGTGGTTGTTCAAGAAGAACCAACCCCTGCAGAAGAAATACCCATTCAAGAAGAAGCCGAGATACATGGAAATAAAGTGGACTACAACGTGCTAGCCCATCTTAGGAAACTACCGATCAACCGAGCATCTACGACGCTCTCATCTTATCAAAGGAGATGAGAGAAGCTCGATCAAGGCCTTACTTGATCCGAAATTTTCTTAGCTCAAATGGCCGGAGATTCCTTAGATGAGGTTTGCTCGTTAAAGGAACAGACGAGGTTTTACCTTCACGGACAATGACCTACTCGTCGGGACAACGGACCACAACCGAACGTTGTACATTTCGAGTTACAATTGGGAAGTTTACACTCTCAGCAGTATTGGTGGATCCAGGAGCATCAATCAATATAATGAGTCTTCGAACACTAGCATATTTGGAAATTGATGCCCGCGAGCTCGAAGCCGACAAAATGTTATTAAGAGGATTCAACCAGAAAGGAGAAAGAGCCCTCGGATCGATAACACTACTAATGAAGACCGGTTACTTAGCAAAGACAACCGCAAAATTTCACATAATTGATTCAGAAACATCGTTCAACGCTCTACTGGGCCGACCCTGGATACATGAAAACATGATGGTACCATCATCTCTACATCAGTGCATCAAATACTACGATGGAGGGGAACAGTGCATCAAAGGTGACTTACAACCATTCTCCGTACACAAAATTGGAATTCACGAAGATGCAGCTTATTATGCACCTCCGAAGAAAACAATCTTCTCCAGAGATACCATGACAACTGAAGCAAAGAAAGTTCAGGACAACGAAGAACCTGAAGTTCTAGTCCAACAGTCACTCACCACTCCCTCACGGCGAGATGGTGAAGGTTTCTCCACAACTCGCATCCGAGGTCGAGGCCGGGGACGAAGTCGTGGTAGAGACGTTAGGACGATTGGACGAGAGGAAACCAGCCATCAATGTTGATTGGGAAGACAGTTCTGAAGAAGAAAAAGAGATCAAGCAAGAAGCAGCGACAATAAGTCGGAAGAAGCCGCAATTCAAGATCTCTCTCGAAGATAAGAAGAATGAAGAATACAAATCGATGTACGAGAAGATTAACCACTATGTACATACTATGACCCTGACCCCGATCCATTCTAATAAGATCGAGGGTATGGTGGTCAAAGAGGTACGTAGCGGCGATGCAAAGCCAATCAAATTCTGCCGTGGTGCTCCTTCCTCCAAAACTGAAAATAATGTACAATTTGAAGATGTCACTTCATCAAAATTAATGGAATTACCTTTTGAGTGGTAATCTCCCTGTGTTCAAAATTTAATTCAGCATAGTTTCTTACCTCGACAATGGACAAAAGGCCAATCACAACATTTTGAAAAATTATGGAATAACTCCGGTCGTCCACCCAATTCAAAGCATGGTCTCGGATTCGGCACATTAGGATCAGTTGACGATACTGAATTTTGCATGGTTGTCACTTGCGAGTCTAATGAAGACTGCATGGAAACTACAGAAGAATTCGAAGATTTACAAATTGGAGACGCTCCACCAGAATTCGAAGAAGAGATCAAATCTACAATAGATGAGTTAACGGAAGTTAACTTAGGTACTAGCGAAGAACCTAGACCTACCTTTGTTAGCTCCTTACTCAATAAAGAAGACTCCGAAGAAATAATCGAGTTATTAATGAAATTTAAAGACTGTTTTGCTTGGAACTACGATGAGATGCCGGGATTAGCTCCGGAGGTCGCGAGTCCATAAGCTAGGAGTGGATCCTACTTCGTCCCGTCGGACAAGGTCCTGGAAGAATGCGTCTAGAAATCGAACAACAAGTCATAGCTGAAGTTAAATAGCTAATAGACGCTAAATTTGTCCGTGAAGAACAATACCCGACTTGGCTAGCCAATGTGGTGCCGTCGAAAGAAGAATGGTCGGATCGGAATTTGTGTGGACTTCGGAGATTTAAACAAGGCATGTCCAAAAGACGAATTCCCTCTACCGATCCCGGAACTAATGATCGACATTGCTTCAACACATGAAATATTCTCATTCATGGATGGATCTTCGGGATACAACCGGATAAAAATGGCTCCGAGAGGATGAAAAACTTACAGACATTCGAACGCCGATCGGAGTATATTGCTACACGAAGTGATGCCATTCGGACCGAAGAACGCAGGAGCAACATACCGAAGAGCGATGACAAGAATTTTTGATGATCTCATCCACAATCAAGTCGAATGCTACGTGGACGATGTGGTCATTAAAAGCAAAGTAAAGGAAAACCACTTGTATGATTTGAGAATTGTTTTCGAACGATTAAGACAATTTAACCTTAAGATGAATCCCTTAAAATGCGCCTTCGGCGTCACCTCCAGGAAATTCTTAGGATTCGTTGTCCGACATCGTTGAATTGAAATCGACCCGGAAAAGATTAAAGCTATCTTAGAAATGCCGCCTCCCAAAACCTTAAAGCAACTACGATCCTTTCAAGGGAAGTCGGCATATCTTCGACGCTTTATCTCAAACTTGTCGGGTAGGTGTCGACCTTTCTCGGCACTAGTTAAAAAGGACGCCAAATTTATTTGGGAAGAGAAATGCTAGAAGGCCTTCGAGGACATTAAACAATATTTAATGACACCTCTCGTCTTAGCAGACCCCGGTCTCATGTAGACCGGCGATACTTTATACCGCGGCTCTAGACGACTCTCTCGGAGCCTCGTTAGCCTGAGTCAATGATGAGGGTAAATAAAATGCTCTTTACTACTTAAGCCATCGTTTACTTCTGACGGAAATAAGGTATCCCGCAATTGAAAAGCATTGTTTGGCCCTGATCTTCGCCGCTCAAAAGCTCAAGCACTACATGCTTTCTCATAAGGTCAACCTGATCTCGAAATTTAATCCATTGCAATATTTGATGACTCGTCCAACACTTTCCGGCAGACTTGCCAGATGGTCGATGATATTATTGCAATTCGATATAACTTTCGTGCCTCTTCGTGCCGTAAAGGGACAAGTCTTAGCAAACTTCCTCGCAAGACACCCTTCGCCGGCAGAATCTCCTCTCAATGACGACTTGCCAGATGAACAAATAATGAACTTAGAAGACCCTGATGATCGACGTTGGGAATTATATTTCGACGGAGCATCTTCAGCACACAAAGACGAAGAATCGCAAGTGATAGTGCCCGGTAAGGCAGGGATCGGATTAATCTTTATAACGCCGGAGCGGGGGATGTTAAGATACTCCTACCACTTGACGAGCAGAGTGTACAAACAACGAGCGAGAATATGAAGCCCTCATAACGAGGCCGGAATTAACTATTCAAATGGGGATAACAGACATCAACATCTACGGGGATTCACAATTAATCATTCAACGGATCTCCTGGACAATGATAGAATTTTAAAGCGAAGACTCGAGCAATACTTCCAGTATGCCATACAGTTGTTGGAACAAATTCCGAATGTGACAATCTACAAAATTCCCTAAAAAGAAAACGCTTTAGCAGATGTGTTAGCCCATCTCACAAAAGAATTTGCCTGCTTGCAGGATGAATCAGTGGAAGTGTCAGTTCACGGACGTCAGGTCTTATCACAGCTTGACATAGACACAATACACAAATCGAAAAAGAAGAAGAATCGATTGCAAAGAATGACGTAAAAACACAGAGATTGGTGCCACCATTAATGTACTACTCGCAAACAGAAAGCTACCGGACGATAGGTCGCTAGCCCATCGGATTAAGAAAAGAACTCGTCCTACGCATTAATAAACAACACACTCGTACGAAGGTCTTTTGATCAAATGTGGCTAAGGTGCCTAAGCGGGTCCGAGGCCCGTGAAATTGTTAAAGAGATGCATTCAGGACTCGTGGCGCTCACCGAGTAGGGTCCGAAGATGAAAATGAAAATTAAAAGACTAGGGTACTACTGGCCCTCGATGATGATCGACTGCATGAAAATCGCCAAGAGCTGTCACCAATGCCAAGTGCACGGAGTGGTTCTACACCAACCTCCAAATGTGTTGCATCCGACAATTGCATCGTGGCCATTTGAATGTTGGGGCACAGATATAGTGGGTCCAATAGAACCACCATCTTCAAAAGGACATCGCTTCATTCTTGCGGCTACAGATTACTTTTCCAAGTGGGCAGAGGCAGCTCCACTTAGAGAAGTGAAAGCACACCACGTGCTACGGCTTTTCAAGAACCAAGTTGTCTACCGTTTTGGAGTGCCGCGCGAGATCATCTCGGATAATGGGCCAGCATTCGAAGCACACAAATCAACAATTTTGTCGTGAGACACGGAATCGACCGGCGATATTCAACAATTTACTACCCAAGAGCAAACGGCTCGGTCGAGGCTTTTAATAAAACTCTCGTTCAAATCTTAAAGAAAATCTTGGACTATAATAAGAGAAATTGGCACGAGAAGTTATTAGAAGCCTTATGTGCCTACCGGACAACCTTCGTAACTCCTACTCAAGCTACACCTTACGCTCTGGTGTATGGGTCCGAGGCAGTGTTACCTTTAGAGGTTCAGCTTCCTTCACTCGTAATTGCAGCTGCAAACAAAATCACGACAGAAGAGAACGCCAAATTATGACTAGAGGAATTAGAAAGCCTGGAAGGGAAAAGACTTGCAGCGCAGCAGAATTTAGAACTATACCAAGCTAAAATGGTTCAAGCCCATGACAAATTGGTCCCCCGAGAACCTTCAAAGTTGGTGACTTAGTTCTCGTTCTCAGAAGACCTATTCTTGCACACCGCAAGATAGGAGGAAAATTTGAACCCACTTGGGAAGGACCGTTTGTGGTTGAAGCAGTGTACTCAGGAGGCTCCTACCAGCTAGTGAATTGCCAATGAGAACGACATATGCTTCCGATCAATAGACGATACTTGAAAAAGTATTACGCTACCTGATGTTTCGAAGGAATTAATTCTTCATCCTTAGAAGCACGGGCGAAGTAATTACTTATGACTGGGTTCGAACTCAGTAATAATAAAAAAAATGTGCTTCAATAAATAAAACCATGATAATAAAGTTTTCCTTGTTTTCTTTTCCAAATCGAAATCTCTTTCCTGATCTTATCCCACTTCATTCCTGTTAAATTTAAAAATACAAAAAAAAAATAATATAAAAAAATGTCTTTAATAAACATTTTCTTAATGTTCTTGTTCTTAGATACGCCCCCGATCCTTTTCCTTGTCTTTTCGCAGGGAAATGTCGAGCGGCGGTTGGTCCCGAACTTTAGAAATGGCGTAAGCCTCGCACTCGACGAAAAGAGGGTGAAAGATGGAGCGATAATCGAGATAGACTCGTACTTCGCACCGGCAGGCCTACAAGACGAGGAAAGTGATCGGGACCCGCTGACCGAGAGGAATTGCCCAGATCGACAAGAATGAAAGTGGGTGGCCCAAGCCACCAATCCAAGAACAAGAAAAGGAAAACAAGCACCGAAGAAGACAAGAAAATCAAGTCCGTAGTCGCTATGCCAGAGGGCAAGCTTGTCGCGCACCGCGCCCACGTAAACTCGTGAAGTTCGAAGAGCTACTCTCACAAGAACTCAGCGAAGAAATAAAAATCGCCGTATCCGCAAGATGTTAACCAAACTAGCAGCGGACCGAAGACGACGAGGCAGATTGCTACTGCCAGTACATACACTTCAAGGACGCCAGTTCATCAGGTACCGGAAGAAAGGAGGCCAGCTCCTAGGATAACAGAAGGGACCAGGGAAATCTCACGAAGATCAGAAGAAAGAAGGCTACCACGCTACCAAATAGAACCACCAGTAATGCATGACCTTGTTGCAGAAGCAACCCCGGAGGATGTCCCGACGGACATCATCCCCGAGGAGCCGAGGTATGCAGGAGAACGTGAAGGGATTGAGCCGTATATCCCACAATACGTCACTGTGCCTCGCCATTTGCAGCATTATTCCGAAATACTAGACTGGAAAGAATGCGTAATGTCGAAAAGAAAACCTTTGAATACTTCGAGAGAATCGGAGGCGAAGGATCAATATACTAGAAGGCCTCGAGCTACATACGTACGTATTCTCGAATATGAACAACAACAAATCGTGGATTGCATCCGGGATTTGAAAAGAATGGGCCGAGCGGGCCGGCTAAGGGAAAACACCTACTCAGAACCCCGGAGATGGATGCCAGGGAAAGGTAGAATTACAATACAATGTGGATGTTGTTACAACTTTGTGGAGGACAGGAAGGGAAACCCACCGGGAATACTCCTTCATGGGTAAGTGGATCCAATGCCATTAGTCATCAAGAGAATGGTAAAAAGATTGATAACATGGAGGGTACTGCCAGCAGATTGCATACCCAACAGCTGCATTATTAACATTTACAAGAAGGGCGACCGCATACCCCCGCACATAGATCACCACGACTTTGTCGACCTTTCGCACGATTTCTTTTCCGAATGAATGTAATATCATGTTCGGATCCGACCTCCGGATAGCGAGCCCGTGTGAGTTCCGAGGGCCGTGAAGATACCATTACCGGTAGGTTCCGTCATGATACCGAAGGGCAACGGAGCGAGATGTCGCTAAACATTGCATACCGGGAGTACCAGTGAAGCGGATCTCGCTACTTTCGAAGGATGGATGACGGGAAAGCACCTTACCACTTCCAGCTCGCACCCGGAGCTAGAGAGTCTCCGGCCTTACGAGCCGTGAGTTGCATGGAAAATATCACACCTCCAACGTACATCCATACGGCATCCTTGCCAAGGATGGCTTGGAAGGTGATGTTATTGACCATGTACCTCACTATTCAGACATTGATTTCTGACAGATACCTTTTTTTGGATGGATCGACAAAGATCATACATAGTCCGTTTTGAATCTACATGGATTGTATGAGATGTATTCCAGATCAAGTTGTATGATGTATCTTCGTCATGATTGGAATGAAAGTGCATGTCACATTTTTGGCCTTCACCTCTTTTGTGAAATTGACTGGGAAATGCCATTAAAGTTAAATGAACTTCAAACAAAGAACAGAAAAGAAATAAAAAAAAGGAATAAAAGAAAACTTTCCTTAAAAATCTAAAAATGATGAACACCAAATTCACATGAACACTAAATAAACGATAAAATAAATTTGAATCGTTAAAGGACAAACAAAATGAGCACAAATTTTAAATCAAATTTCAAATTCAATCTTTCCAAATTTCAAATCAAATTTCAATCAAATTCCAAATCCAATCTCGATCAAATTTCAAATTCGATCTTGCCAGATTTCAAATTAAATCTCAATCAAATTCAAATTCAATCTTTCCAGATTCCAAATCTCAATCAAATCTCAAATTCAATCTCCCAAATCTGAAATCCAATCTGTTCTACTCTCTCCCTTGTCTGGGATGGAAGCGGTTGATTCCATTGACACGGATCAAATCTGATGGCGAGGAATTGTATCCAATCCAAACCAGTGACTTCCGATCAACTCTTTTGAATGAGATATGTGACATCTACATATTCCCTGCTAATCTATTTCCTTCCATGAAAGTCTTTTACAACTTTCATGAAATTCTCGAAACACCAAAATTCCACACTTTTTCAAATCAACACTACAAGTCTTTGCAAAGTCAATGACTATTCAAAATCAAACTTTTGGAGTTGAGGATTCTACGTCTGAGACTGCATTGCTTTAGGATTCTTTCCCCTATTGCAATGAAATACATCAAAATCAAACTTTTGGAGTCGAGGATTTTACATCCGAAACCGCATTGCTTTAGGATTCTTTCTCCTATCGCAATGAAATACATCAAATTTAAATTCTTGGGGTCGAGGATTTTACATCCGATACCGCATCGCTTTAGGATCCTTTCCCTATCGCAATGAAATACATCAAATTCAAACTTTTTGGAGTCGAGGATTTTACATCCGAAACCGCATCGCTTTAGGATTCTTTCCCTATTGCAATGAAATACATCAAAATCAAAATTTTGGAGTCGAGGATTTTACATCCGAAACCGCATCGCTTTAGGATTCTTTCTCCCTATCGCAATGAAATACATCAAATTTAAATTCTTGGGGTCGAGGATTTTACATCCGAGACCGCATCGCTTTAGGATCCTTTCCCTATCGCAATGAAATACATCAAATTCAAACTTTTTGGAGTTGAGGATTTTACATCCGAAATCGCATCGCTTTAGGATTCTTTCCCCTATTGCAATGAAATACATCAAAATCAAACTTTTGGAGTTGAGGATTTTACATCCGAAACTGCATTGCTTTAGGATTCTTTCTCCCTATCGCAATGAAATACATCAAAAAATCAAATTCTTGGGGTTGAGGATTTTACATCCGAAACTGCATTGCTTTAGGATCCTTTCCCTATTGCAATGAAATACATCAAAATTCAAACTTTTGGAGTTGAGGATTTTACATCCGATACCGCATCGCTTTAAGTTCTCTCCCTATTGCGATGAAATACATCAAAATCAAACTCTCGAGGTTAAGGATTTTACATCCAATACCGCATTGCTCCGAGATCTCTCCTCATCGTAATGATTCAATCCAATCGATTCAATTTTCTTTTGAGGTTGAAGATGTTACATCTAAAACCACAAAATTCCAATCTTCATTTCAAGTTCGAATTCCTTCAAATTAATCTTAACAAAACTTCAATCTAAATTAAAAACTCCAAATTGAAATCTAAGCTCACACATCAAAACTTAAACTAAAACAAAATGAAATCTGAATCGAAATTCCCCGCATCATGTGATTTGAAGTCACCTTCTTTTCCTTTCCCTGCGAGAGTTCGAGAATCTCCAGCTTCGCAGACATGCTCGACACTCCCAGCCGGAAACACTTCTACTTTGTCCTAAGTTTGTCACTTGGACATCCGTGTTGGTTTTGTTGATCGCTCGCGGTCAACACCAATACGCGCGGTGTGCTCCGTCGACCACCACACCTATCGGGGGTCCATTTGTTGACCTCATTTTCGATGAGGTCTTCTCTTCTTCTTTTTAGTACTTAGGATCTAGCCTTAGGCTTTTCCTTTCGACTATCTTAGAGGACTAGAATTGGGACCCACCTTTTAGAAATTAAAACCACTTCTTAACTCCCTACAAACTCCACAAACTTGATCGTAGACCCCTAATCACCTGGAGGGTCGAAATCAAATGTGGAA
The DNA here is from genome assembly GCA_022702705.1 of Papilionanthe hookeriana x Papilionanthe teres. NCBI lineage: Eukaryota > Viridiplantae > Streptophyta > Magnoliopsida > Asparagales > Orchidaceae > Papilionanthe > Papilionanthe hookeriana x Papilionanthe teres. Next base: position 8,514,504 of record CM040432.1, on the reverse strand, counting down.
GTTTAAAGGATGAGTTCCTATAGAACTCTTTGGCCTTAGGACTACCCCCGGTGGCCTCGGTCCGGTGAAGGGGCCGACTTACACACACACTACACCTATACACTACACTTTCACACACCTATACCTAACTCGACCTCCCGACTCATGTAAGTGATTCACATGGATGGTCCTTAACCCCTAAGCCCTCGCTAAGAGGGTTAGGAACAACATAATGGATACCTCAAATGAGTCCCCTCATGGCTCATGTGGGCTTGATATGCCTTCATGGCTCAACCAAAATGATTTCATTCCACTTATATTCACCCAATCTTCAATTTCCCAAATTTTCAATTTTTGACCCCCAGGACCCTACACCCGCTTAGCCTACCCAAAACCCTTGAAACTACCCAAATTTCTCAAAAATTTCCAAATCACCCAAAATTCTCCAAAATCAATCCTAAACATTTCCAAATTACTCAAATTGACCATCCATACCCAAAAATATCAAAAATTCCAAGAATACCTCCCAATACCCTCCAAATACCCAAAATACCCCTCTTGACCCAAAAATCCAAAAATTCAGAAAATTCCCAGAAAATTCCAGAAAATCCCAAATATTCCCAATTTCATTTGTTTGACTACACCATGGGCCAATTTTATCAATTTACCCTACTTTTGTCAAAACCCCCAATTTGACCCATTTTAACCCAAAGTGAACCCAATGTCAAACCAAACCTACCCAATTGACCCAAATTCTGGTCCAATTCAATTCTAAACTTCAATTCAACATTCCTAACACCAATCTAGACCAAATTCAAGTCCAATTTGATTGGCATTTGGATCCAATTTCACTTTTGGCCTTAAAGCCCAATTTGGACCCATGACCCAAACCTAACCCAAACTCACCCAATTCAACTCTAATTAACCCCAAATCTTTTCTAAATCTTCCTTAACATTCCCACAAACAAAACACTAACATAATTTGCCCAACATTTAGACCCAAACCCTACTCAAACTCAACCCAAAGCTAAAAGGCCCAATTTTGACCTAAACCCAAACTTAACCCAAATAAGCCCAAACCCCAAAATCAAAGCCCAACCAAAGTCAAAACCTCTTTGAAACACTCCCATAAACATTTCCCAACAATAATTTTACATCAATTTCAACCCTAGCCCAACATTGGCCCAAGTTAGCCCAATTTGACCTATATTGGCCCATTCACCAAAGAAGCCCAAATTCAACCCAATTCAAACCCAAATCACTCCCAATTTGCTCCAAGTCACTCATGACACATCTATGAGCTAAACCCAACAATTATTTGGCCCAAGCCTTTATCCTAAAATCCATTTTAAAATTTAAAAGGCCCACGTCCCTTAAACCTTCCTAAAAGCCCAAACTTCATGCTAAAGCCCATATGACACATTCTTTTCATCACTCCATTAATTGAAATTATCCCTAAAGCCTAAATCAATAATCAAATCATTCCAAATTGAAGCTTTATCCAAATTCCATCAAAAGTACCCAATATCCTTAAAAAACCATTTCATGAAACCAAGCCAACTTTTTCCAAAGCCAAATGGAGCCATGAAGCCACTCTTAAGCCACATGTAAGCCATGTGAGTTGCTCACATGTGACCTAACCACATTTGGCAAAAGGAGGGCCCCCTTTCCTAATCCTTCTTAAAGCTTTTTTTACCTTAAGCATGTCACACACTAAACCATGCTTAGCCACCTCATCATGGATGGAGACCATACCATTTTCTCTTGGCTGACCCAAGTGATCCTTTTCAGCCCAAAACCAGGCCTTGGGTGGTGCACCTAGCCCAAAGGGATGGGTTGACCAATTTGAGCCAAAATAAGCCTCTCCCCATTCCATTTCAATCCAAGCTCTTTACACATGGCATTGGCCAATTGAATGCACTAAGCCCCAGCCCTGACCTCCCTGATGACAACAGTGACCTGACCTTGGCCGGCCAGCCACCACAGCCGCCGGAAACCACCAGGCCGAGAGCTCACATGTGAGCCCAAACTTGGAATTCTCACCTGCTGAGCCGCCCCATCCCCGCTGGCCATTGTAGCTCTTCTTCTCTTGCCAAGAGCAGCTGATCCCAAGCCCTAACTCTCCCCGGAGGCTCTCCGACCACCTCTATTTAAACACCACCCCTCTCGCCAAGAAAGGTGCTGAAACAAACCTTAAGGAAACTCGCCAAAATTGTTCCGTACTACTCCCCACACATAGAGCATTTGATCCCCACTGAATTCCAGCCCCAATTCCCTCCAGCTGAGCTCAATTTTGAGCTCAAACTTTAGCCCAAAAACCAGGACACTTCTTCACAGTGGATCAATCCTCAAATTGATTGGTCCTACACCTTCACCAGATCAAGGGAAGGAGTCCACCAGCAAAAGCCCCCTCTCCAGGCCACCCAGTTGCTCCAGCCTCCAAGCTTTGTGATCGGCTGTGGTCGAAATCCTACCTAGGCAATTCACCAAATCAGGAGACTTCATCTGGAGCTTGTTGGGATCCAATCGAAGGTGACACAACCCTCAGATTGAAGCCACACTTCTCTGATCAAAGGTATGAGCTAATTCTTCATCCCGAGCTTCTAGAGATTCTCCATTTCAAATGCTTTAATTTCAATGCATGATCACCGTATAGATGTGTTCGTCTCTTCAAGACGAATCCATAGAGCATAAGAACACAAAAATCCGTTAAGTATCGAGTGAGTTCTTAGTGGTTTTAGTGTGGAAGGCTCTCGAGCGAGGATGCTTGGGGACGATGAACGGATGCCATTCATTTAATACACGCGCGGACGGACGGCTCGGATTAGGTCGGATCAACGGATGATACGCGGAAGGCGGGACCCGGGCCGCCGACTCGAGTGGCGGCGTCGAATGGGAGCGCGCCACGCGGCACTTCGAGGATGTTAAGGTTGACGCGGCGCCGACTCGGATAAATAGAAAATTAAGGATTTTCTGATTTATTTAATTCCCTAAACTTCAAAAATCCATAACTTTGTGTAGAAAAATCAGAAAAATAAAATAAAAATACCCTCTTGCTCAGTGAACAGAGGAGAAAAATGTGGAAAAAAATCATTTAATTTAATCAAGTATTTTATTTTTAATGATTTATTTCCCTTCTGCATTGTTTTAATTCTCCATGCATATAGGAAATTCACCATAACATGAGACCATAGGGCTTTTGAAGCCTCTGAATTTGGGAACATTTCCTGAATTTTCCAAAGTTAGAGGCCATCCCTATAAGAAGTTATTGATTTTTCAAATTCATGTTACTGTTTTGAGTATTTTAATTCCAATAATTAGCATGTTGTGAAATAAATTCTAGGAAAATTTGGTGATGTCTCTTATGACCAGAGGACCCTAGGAAAAATAGATTTTGAGTTAACTATTTTAAAATAACCCTAATTGGCTTAAACACCCAAAATAGATCCCTAATTAATTAGAGCTAACCATACATCAAATTGACTTGAAATCAATTCTCCACTGACCTTTAGTATCAGAGGAACCCACCATAAAAATTTGAAGTCAATTGGACTTGGTTAGCCCTACTAAATGGGTTGATTAAGCCATTTAGGTAATTTGAACTTTAAAAATTCATAACTTTCAAAATACTTTTTAAAAATTCACCAAAATGGTTTTGGAGCCTCTCTGATATCAGGGGAATTTATGAAAAATAAAATTGTAATTTTCTAAAAAAGTTGATTTTTTCTATTATTTTAATATTTTAATAATTAAAAAATAATAAAAATCACAAAAATAATAAAATTCACCAAAATGTTACATTTTGAATTTTAATCACTTAGGAACAAATCCCATATTTTTCTTAGGTCTATTTAATGAGATATTAAATTTTAAAGCCCTAGGGTAATTTTAAAATTAAAAAAATGTATTTTCTAGCATTTTCACTAAAATAATTATAATAAATCAAAGAAAAATCAGAAAATTGTAAAAATTGATTCTCTGATTTCCTTGATATCAGAGAGAGTTTTGAAAAATATAAATTTCATTTTTCAACCTTTATTTTATTTTTAAATTAATTAATACTCCAAAACTTAAAATAATTATAATAAAAATAATATAATTCAAAAAATCACCAAAATTGGTCCAAGTGATCCTCTGTCCATTAGAAATGTCTCATAATTTTCTTAAGGACAGAAACTTTCCTTTGGTCATGTTATTAAATTTTCCTTGGAAATCTCTATTTTCTACCAAAAATAATTACATAAATAAATTAAATACAGAAAAATCACATTTTCTCCTCTCATGTCTTTATTGACATATGAGTGAAGTCACATAAAAATTTCAAGTTCATTTAAGATCAATTTAGTGAGTTATGAAATTATTAAGCTTGAAGGGCAAAATAGTAATTAAAATTTTAACCCTTAATTAAAACATTAGGTTTAATAAAATTAACAAATAAAATATTTGATCTTAATCTGATTTGGATGATTGAAATTTAAATAATTAAAGGGTAGAAACCTACTAAACAATTTGAAAATAATTGAAATAAACCTTAATTAAATAATTGATTAAATTTGGAAGAATAATAAAATTAGAATTATTAAAGGGATATTATTGAGAAGAGATTTGTTCATTAATTTAAAGATCCCTAAATTAATCATCTCATTAATATTTAATTCCTAATTAAAAATGATAATTCAAGTTTAAGTTTTAAAATGTTAAAGGACTTAATCATTAAATTAAATTAAAAAAAAGATAATAAGTTAAATTATTAAAATTTTTTTAAATTTTCAATTAAATTAAAATTAAAAATAAAATTAAATTAAAGATTAAATTAAATTAAATAAATAAAATAATTAAATTAAATTAAATTAAATAAATAAATTAAATTAAATTAAATTAAATTAATAAATTAAATTAAATTAAATTAAACTAAATTAAATTAAAAAAATGTTAAATTAAATTAAATTAAATTAAATTAAAACATATTAAATTAAATTAAATTAAATTAAATTAAAATTAAATCAAATTAAATTAAATTGAAGGAAGTTAAATTAAATTAAATTAAGTTAAATTAAATCAAATTAAATTGATTTATATCAAATCAAACTAAATTAAATTAAATTAAATTAAATTAAATTAAATTAAATTAAATTAAATTAAAATTAAATTAAATTAAATAACATCACCTAAGACATAAAGAAATTAAATATAAAGCAACTTGAACACTATTCCAAATTTAAACCCTTTAACTGAAGTTAAACTAAATCACAAATCATTGGAGCACCAATTTGCCCTCGAAAACCTTTATTATCATAACTCCTAAATAGAACATTAAATGAAATGTTACTTCACTCATAGGATATTCAAATGTCCTAGTTCACTGAGCAAGATGACAAAACTTGAATCCCCGGACGATTAATTCATTTATATAATTAAATTCATTTAGACTTAAAACAATCTTAGAAATATTGAAAAGATGTTTAAGATTTGTCTTAAGCACTTCCTCGATATGATAGGATGTTCATAAGAACAATTAAACTTAATTATTCTTTGATGAAGAAAATCGTCCTCAAACCAAAATACAAGAACCTAGACGTCATAGGAAATTACTAGCTATAGGATTAAGAACTTGGTAGAAAACCATAACCCTTCCCTTAGCTTTACCTAGGAACTTGCTTAAATATTCTAATTGTGTTTTAAGTGCAACTTGGGATGACGGGAAGACCCTCCAGGTACGCTTTTATTTTATTGCAATTTATCTTATTGCAATTTATTTAATCGCATCGCACTTACTTTTCTTGCATGATAAACAACTATTGCATGAAAACCCACACCTTTAGGATAGTCCCTAAAACTGAAACCAAAACTAAGTAAAAAGTCATTGCAAGATAAAATTCACCGCCACAACATTTCAAAATATAAAACAACTCAAAATTTAATCATAAACGAACACAAAACTACAATTACAACTAAATTAAAACATCCTGTTGGATGATCGGGAATACCTCGGATGATGTAACCTACGTGTTGCTAACGAGATTTCCCACGATCTAAATGAAAGTGTGGAACTCATTCAGTTGAGTTTAGCAAATTCATCTGGACTAAGTGAATCCGATAAAAATAACGATGCCGGAAGGATGGAACCGTGGGATCTTAACCGGTGTCGTTATAATCAACTTTAAGATTTGTTTTAATTAAAATACAAAAACACTTGGAAATTAAGATTTTCTCTAAACCAAAACACTTTTCTCATCTCCTGATTTATGACTTCTATAACTAAACCTCTGCAACAACAAGGAGCTTGGAGCATGGTGGGCAGCACGGCCATCGTCGTCAGCAAAACTTGAATCTACCTCAGCAAAACTTTCCTAGAATTAAACAACAAAGCCATAGGATTTCGGGGTAGTTTGCCTAGTGCAACATAAATCCTCAACCTCTTCGTTAGGCATTTGCATTGCAAATTAAGCCCTAACCGGACTTAGGAATCCTAGGTAGTCGTCCGATACGACAATAAACCCTCACATCTTCGAGGCTATTTGTATGATTCTATCATATAAATATAAGTCCTAATTAATTAAAATTGGCAAGATCAAAACATTAAATAAATATTAAGACTTTCCTAATTTCAAGCCAAACAATAGGATAGTCGGGAAATTATCGAAGTTCGCTTCGAATCTGTGATTTATCCTACCTTTTCTTCCTTTGAATTCCCAAAATAAAATGTTCCAAATTTGATCCACTCTCTATTGAAATTCCAAAATTCATTCCTTTGAAAACTTAAACTTTGAAGTTCTTGAGAGCGAATTACCGATTATTATCGAGAGTTTTCTTAGGTGATTCCCGTCACTTAAGATGTAATTAACTATAGGGGCTTGCCCTTATAGGGAATTTTAAAGAACCTGTGTAATATAAACCCCGTTTAATGTTTTCATATTAGGCGGGGAATTTGTCGGCTTATAAAATTGGTTCGCGGACCAAACGGATGTCACAAATCTTCTAGTTTATTTAATCGAGCCCCACCATCAAGCGATGTGTCTATCCTTAGGATAGATACACGGTTTGTGGTACGGTGCTCGTTTATATAAACTATTTGGGATGTGAGATCGGTTTGATTTCATATCTTAAAATCTTCAAATTTAAAATTATTTTCAAAAATCAAATACTACTTTTCAAATTATTTATTTAAATTAAATTAAAAATTCGCCGCACAATTTCTGTTAGGTGACCCCTTTTTCAAAAATTAAACACATAACCTAAAATATGCTCACACCAATCAGGGAGCAACACGTGGCAATTGAGCAAGAAAATGAAATATTTTATTTATTTTTAACCCTAAACTTCAAAAATGCATAACTTTGTGTAGAAAAATCATAAAAATAAAATAGAAATATCCTCTTGCTCAGTGAACAGAAGAGAATAATGTGGAAAAGAAATCATTTAATTTCATTGAGTATTTGATTTTTAATAATTTATTTACTCTCTGCACATTTTCAATTCTCCATGCATGTATACAATTCACCATGGCATGAGACCATAGAGGCTTTGAAGCCTCCGAATTTGGGAACATTCCCCGAATTTTCCAAAGTCGGAGGCCATCCCTATGAAGAGTTATTGATTTTTCAACTATAGGTTACTAGTTCGAGTATTTTAATTCCACTAATTAGCATATTGTGAAATAAATTCTAGGAAAATTTGGTGATGTTTATTATGACTCGCGAGGACCCTAGGAAAAATAGGTTTTGAGTTAACTCACTTGGAATAACCCTAATTGGCTTAAACACCCAAAATGGAGTTTTAATTAATTAGAGCTAATCATACATCAAATTGACTTGAAATCAATCCTCCACTGACCTTTAGGATCAGAGGAACCCACCATAAAAGTTGAAGTCAATTGGACTTGGTTAGCCCTATCAAATGGGTTGATTAAGCCATTTAGCCAAAATTAAACTTAAAAAATTCATAACTTTCAAAATGTTTTTCAAAAATTCACCAAATTGGTTTTGAAGCCTCTCTGATATTAGGGGAATTAAAGAAAATTAAAATTTCAATTTTTTAAAAAAGTTGATTTTTTGCATTATTTTAGTATTTTTAATAATTAAAAAATAATAAAAATCACAAAATAATAAAATTTACCAAAATGTCACATTTTGAATTTTAATCACTTAGGAACAAACCCCATATTTTTCTTAAGTCTATATGATGAGATATTAAATTTTAAAGCCTTAAGGTAATTTTAAAATTAAAAAAAATGTATTTTTTAGCATTTCCACTAAAATAATTCTAATAAATCAAAGAAAAATTATAAAATTGTAAAAAATTGGTTCTCTGATTTCCTTGATATTAGAGAGATTTTTGAAAAATATAAAATTCAATTTTCAACCTTTATTTTATTTTTAAATTAATTAATACTCCAAAATTCAAAATAATTATAATAAAAATAATATAATTTAAAAAATCACCAAAATTGGTCCACGTGGTCCTCTGGTCATTAGGAATGTCCCATAATTTTCTTAAGGACAGAAACTTTCCCTTGGTCATATTATTAAATTTTCCTTGGAAATCCTTATTTTCCACCAAAAATAATTACATAAATAAATTAAATACAGAAAAATCACATTTTCTCCTCTAATGCCTTTATTGACATATGAGTGAAGTCACATAAAAATTTCAAATTCATTTGAGCTCAATTTAGTGAGTTATGGAATTAGTAAGCTTGAAGGGCAAAATGGTAATTAAAATTTTAACCATTAATTAAAACTTTAGGCTTAATAAATTGAAAAAGTAAAATATTTGATCTTAAACTGATTTGGATGATTGAAATTTAAATAATTAAAGGGTAGAAACCTACTAAACAATTTAAAAATAATTAAAATAAACCTTAATCAAATAATTAATTAAATTTGGAAGAATAATAAAATTGGAATTATTAAAATAGGGATATTATTAGGAAGAGATTTGTTCTTTAATTTAAGAATCCCTAAATTAATCATCTCAATAATATTTAATTCCAAATTAAAATGATAATCCAAATTTAAGATTTAAAATGCTAAAAGACTTAATCATTAAATTAAATTAAAGTTAAATTATTTAAATTAAATCCTTTTAAAATTTCAATTAAATTAATACTTTAACAATTAAAATTAAATCATCTTTAAAACATAAAAAATAAAATATAAAATTAAAATTAAAAATTAAATAAAATTAAATAAAATTAAATTAAATTAAATTAAATTAAAACATATTAAATTAAATCAAATTAAATCAAATTAAATTAAATCAAATTAAATTAAATTAAATTAAATTAAATTAAATTAAATTAAATTAAATTAAATCAAATTAAATTAAATTAAATTAAATTAAATTAAATCATATTAAATTAAATTAAATTAAATTAAATTAAAATAAAAAATAAAATCAAGTTAAAATTAAAATTAGTTTAAATTAAATAAATTAAATTAAAATAAAACTAAACCAAATTAAATTAAATTAAAGTTAAATTAAATTGAATTAAAAATAACATCACCTAAGACATAAAGAAATTCAAAAATAAATATAAAGCAACTTGAACACTATTCCAAACTTAAACCCATTAACTGAAATTAAATTAAATCATAAACCATTTGAACATCAATTTGCCCTCGAAAGCTTTTGTTGTCATAACTCATAAACGGAGCGTTAAGTGAAGTGTTACTTCACTTATAGGATATTCAAATGTCCTAGTTCACCGAGCAAGATAACAAAACTTGAACTCCCGGACGATTAATTCATTTGTATAATTAAATTCTCTTGGACTTAAAATAATCCTAGAAATATTGAAAAGATGTTTAAGACTCGTCTTAAGCACTTCCTTGACATGATATGATATTTATAAGAACAATTGAACTTAATTGTTCTTTGATGAATAAAATCGTCCTTAAACCAAAACACAAGAACCTAGACGTCATAGGAGAGGACTAGCAATAGGATTAGGACTTTGGTAGACAACCAAAATATTTACCTTAGCTTTACCTAGGTACTTGTTGGAATACTTAAATGCTCTGATATGTGTTTTAAGTGTAGCTTGGGATGACGGGAAGACCCTCTAGGTACGCTTTTATTTTATTGCAACTTACTTTATTGTAATTTACTTTATTGCAAATGCACTTTACCTTTCTTGCATGATAAACAACTGTTGCATTAAAACCAAAACCTCTAGGGTAGTCCCTAAAACTGAAACCAAAACTAAATTAAAAGTCATTACAAGATAAAATTCACCGCCACAACATTTCAAAATATAAAACAACTCAAAATTTAATCACAAACAGAATAATAAAACTACAACTACAACTAAATTAAAACTATTCGGGATGTGAGATTGGGGGGATATAGATATACAAGTAGTGTGTCTACTCTCCGGGATAGATATACAGTTTGTGGTGTGTTGCTCGTTTATATAAACTATTCAGGATGTGAGATTGGGGGGATTTTTTTCATTCAGGAGGAGGAAGCCTGTGTGAGAAAGTCAAGTCCTATTCCATAACATGTTCGAGTTTCATAAAAAACTAGGATACTCTGGGATATTTTCCGTGGTCTCTATGTATATGGTCTATGCATGGGCTAAAGCTTGCATTCTAGTTGATCCTAAAGAAATACCACTTCCTCATGAATTTATCTTGAATCAGGATCTTTTGGCTCAACTTTATCCAAGTTTTGCCGAGGGAGCAACACCCTTTTTTACCTTGAATTGGGCAAAATATGCGGAATTTCTGAGTTTTCGTGGAGGATTAGATCCAATAACAGGGGGTCTTTGGTTGAGTGATATTGCACACCTCAAGTTTGATTTCATATCTTAAAATTTTCAAATTTAAAATTATTTTCAAAATCAAATACTACTTTTCAAATTATTTATTTAAATTAAATTAAAAATTCGCTGACAATTTCTGCAGGCGATCTCTTTTCAAAAATACAACACTCAACCTAAAATAAGTCGTACATTGACATATCAGGAAAAGAAGAAATTTCTGTCTGATGTTAAGACTTAATTTTGGGATGACCCATTTTTATATAAACAAGGAAAGAATCTTATAATTTGAAGATGTGTACCTTTGGAAGATACTTATGAAATTATTCAAAAATTTCATGATTCTGATTATGGGGGACATTTTGAAAGTGATAAAACTGCATATAAAATCATAAAATCTGGATTTTATTAGCCTACAATTTTTAAGGATGTGAATGCTTATGTTAAAAATTGTGATAGATGTCATCGTGTAGGCAATAGTTCTAGGAGAAATGAGATACCCCTCAATTATATGTTGGAAGTTGAAATATTTGATGTTTGGGGATTAAATTTTATGGGACCATTTACACCATCTTTCAGAAATGTTTATATTTTGATGGCAGTAGACTATGTTTCCAAATGGATTGAAGCTATTTCTTTACCTTGATGTGATGCTCAAAGTGTTGCAAAGTTTTTAAGAAAGAATATATTTTGTAGATTTGGAATACCAAGAGTAATCATAACTGATGGGGGAAGTCATTTTAGAAATGCGATTATTGGAAAGCTAGCAAAGAAATAACATATTAATCATCGCATTGCTACTGCTTATCATTCGCAGACAAGTGGTTTGGTTGAATTATACAATGATGAAATTAAATGAATATTTAAAAAGACTGTTAATCCAAATAGAAAGGATTGGTCAATCAAGTTGGATTATACTTTGTGGGCCTATAGGACTGCCTACAGAACCTCTATAGGAATGTCCCCATATAGGTTGATTTTTGAAAGCTTCTCATTTACCTATTGAACTTGAGCATAAAGTATTTTGAGCTTTTAAAGAGTTCAATTATAATTTGAAAGATGCTGCTGAGAGGAGATTATTGCAATTAAATGAGCTTGAAGAGATAAGGAATGAATCTTATGAAAGTGCTAAGATTAATAAGGAAAAGATGAAGTTATGGCATGATCGGAAGATTATTACTAAAATCTTGTGTCAAGAGGGAGAATTTTGCTGTATAATGCCAGATTGAGTATTTTTTCTGGAAAACTTAAGTCCAAGTGGATGGGTCCTTCTATTGTGATGAAAATTTATTCCTATGGAGCTGTGGATTTTCAAGATCCTAAGACTGGAAAAGTATTTAAAGTTAATTAAAATATACTTAAACCATATTTTTCAGTCGAGCAATATAAGTCTGATAAGAACCTGATGTTGGGTCAGTCAGAATGAGTTCTAGGTTTTCTCAGGCTAAAGACGTTAAACCAATCGCTTTGTGGGAGGCAACCCATAATTATCGGTGTGCTTTGCTTTATGTTTGTTTTGTGTGCTTTATTTGCTTTATTTTGTTTGTTTTTATGTTTTTAATGGTAGTAATTTGGAGTTTTTAATCTAAATAGAGTTTATTTGACATTATTTGATGACTTAGAGGAGTCAGAATGAAAATTTGGACATTTGGTTGACCTGTGCTAAATTGAGCACTGGCGGCTAAGCGCCGCCTAGTTGGTGCTTAGGCGCCGGAGTTACAAAAAGCATGAAAAATGATATTCTAGAAGCCTAGATCGTGGGGAAGAGGTTTTGGAAGTTATTTTGGAGTTTTAAAACGTCTTGGGGTAGTTTTAGCACTTCCTAAGTCTATAAAAAGAACTTGATTTAAGAGAAACACTTGCCCAAGTCCTATTTTCATTTCTAAATCTTAAGAAGAGTATTTTGAGTACATCATGTCTTCCTGGGAGAATGAGATTAAGAAGAATCAAGATTCTGACAAGAGTAAGTTAAGTAGTGACAGTGCTAAAGATTTATTCAATGGATTTCTCACTGTTAGCATTCAAGGGATTGCAGAAATGATTGCAAAAATTGAAGCCCGAGTGACTTCAATGGAAGCAAAGATCAATGAAACTAACTTACATTTGGAGCACATGGGATGGCAACTCAAGATGCAATTCGATCATTCAAGATACGTGGAAGAAGTGGATAAGGCGATGTTTTTGAAGAACAAATGGATTGAAGAAGAAGATATAAGAATGAACAATTATCGCCCATTCTATCAGATTTATATTCCAGAAGGGTCAAATGAGAATAATAGTGGTCCTGGATATAATTCGCCTAATGGTGAGTGGAATTAAGCGTGCTTTGTTCTTATATGTTTTGTGTTCTTATGTGTTTTGTTCTTATATGTTTAGTGTTCTTATGTGTTTTGTTTGGTGTGTTTAGAGTTTATGTTTGAGTTTTAATTACGCCTTATGATGTGATAGTTACATCCTAGAGATGTAAACTTATCAGTTTGAGATTAAGTCTCTTGTATTTAGAGAATTTCATCTTATGTATGTGGATAGAAATTCTAGGATTGTTTTAAGTGCTATGTTTATTTTAATGAATATAATTTTGTGTTTTTGTGAAATTTGTTTGGAATCGATGAATATTAAACATTTGAATTGGAATATTGGAAGATTTATGGGGAAGAGATAATTTTTTTGAAGAGATTAAGGGTGATTAACGAAGTGGTTTAAAGCATATACCTTAATTGCGAAAATCTTGGTATTGGCGGCTAAGCGCCAGAGTGTCGGCGCTTAAGCGCCAGATTTCGTGGCTAAGCGCTGAAGGGTTCGCGCTTAGGAACCAGTTCGCGAAAATTGGTTCCCAGCAGTTAAAAACCCCCAAATCACCATTTTAACACCCCTATTCATCTTCAACCCATCATTTTCACACGAGAGAGAGTCTAGGGCATACTTGATTTGGACCATTTAAGAGCCGATCTCAACAAAAATTTGTAAATTTGGATTCCTTGAGGTAAGAGCACTACTCCTAAGTAAAATTTTTTTGATTTTCACCATGTATTTTGAGTACATTTTGGAAAATCTTAAAATCACTATTCATGGTGAAAATTTGAGGAAAAACTTAAGAAATTGCTTGGATTTAATGGAAAAATCTTTTAGAAGATAATTTAGCAATTTAAGTTTGATTTTGGAATTTATGGTAAATTTTTCATGAATTTTTAGAGATGGCTCCAAAGTCAAAACGTGCGAGAGGAAAGATGAAGTTTGATTCCAACAAATTTGTTAGGGCGAGGGCTAAGGAACGATATGTCGATGTGTTGCAGTCACGTAAATTGACTCCTGAGAGAGTGTTCAGTAAGCCAGGAGAAGTAATTGAAGATATAATTCCTAGGAGGAACTGGGAGAACTACTGTTGCTTCTCTGTTGTTGTCTGTTGTTTCGTTGTCGAGAGAATTCTATGTGAATTTGCTCGCGTCGAGAAGAGAATTTGGTGATGGTTAGGGGGCAAGATGTGAACTTTTCTTCTGGGGTAATTAACACTTTCTATCAACTGCCTCCTGCTATGTTTTGTTTTTTTCTAATTTTCATCCTACGGAGGGAGAGTTAGATGAGATAATTGGATTTTTGACTGATGGAAGAAGATTATGGAAAATAACAAATGGTAGAAGAGTGAATTTTCCTACTTCCAAATTAAATGCCACTTCTAAGGCATGGCGTTATTTTATCTCTTCTAAATTGTTGCCTTCAAGTCATACTAGTGAAGTGACGAGGGAAAGAGCTATTTTGAACCATTGCATTCAGCAAGGGAAGCCTATAGATATTGGAGCGATCATTTATGATTATATTATGAATTGTGTCAGATCTACCACTACTGCAGGTATGGGATTTCCTTCCCTGATTCATTCATTATGTGAATGGTCTGAAGTGAAATTTGAAACCTGGGAAGAGGTACTTCAGCCTTTGAGACGTATCACCAGTGATTTAGCTGGAGAGGAGGATTTGGTAGGGCTTCTACTGCTTCTACTTCTCCTTCTGCTGCATCTACTTCACGTGCTTCATCATCTACCGATTCACAGACTGGTTTATTAAGAAAAATTTTGAAGAAAGTGAGCCTTACTCGATAGCATATGAAAGATATGGATGGTAAGATGGATAATATGGAGAGATATATTGTAAAACATGATGAATATGAGGAGAATTATTAGCATTATTTAGATAGACTGATTAGAGGTGATCAGAGTGCTAAGATTCCTCCTCATCCATTCTACATACCTTATGTGCCATCCAAGGATTGGAACGAGCAGGATGATGAGGATGAAGAGTAGATGTATGTTGTTTGTTTCAGTTGTTGTGATGTTGTGCTGTGTTATTGTGTACTTTGTTTAGTATTTTGTTTGATGATTGTGTTGTGATGTGAACTCTGATAGTATGCAGATTGTAGTTGTACTATTTATCTATTATACATATTCAGATGTATTGTTGTTGGATTGATGTTTTATATGTTGCTTTAAGTGTAGTGTGTGTGGTAGTAAATGTTTTAATGTGTATGTTGTACTAGAGTTTTTTTAGGGTGTACTTTAATTCTAAAACTATTAGGAGATTAAAGAACACTATAGAAACTACTATTTAGGAAAATGCATGCTTAAAAACTTTACAAAAAAATCTTCAACTACCATTTGCTATCTAGTATCAGTGTGATTTCAGTTGGTCTGTATTTGCTTTGAAAACCTCCACTACTATAGAAGTCTTTTGAAATTATTAATTTTCTTGTTATAAAAAGAAAATGTTTTGAAAAACTGAATTTGATTTCATTTTACTCCTGTTGTTTAAATTGTTATACTTGCATATTTAGGATATTTAAATTCTTGTAAGCATGTTATGTTAGTCTTTAATTCTCACCCATGTATCATTTCGCATGCTTAGAGGTTTTATCCTAATTAAAAATTAAATTTTGGAGGGGAATTTTAAAAAAAACAAAAATTTTTCGAAAACCTAAAATTTTATTTGTTCTCAATAATACTTAAAATAAATATTATTTCTTGATTGAGAACAATTATGTATATGAAGTTATATTAGGGGAACAAAAATTTTGAATATAGAAATGAATAAAAGAATTTAGTTGAAAATTTATAGTAATCATGAAAAACTTAAAGTTAAAATTTTCTTAGTGAAGAGATGTTAAATATAGCTATCTATCTTTAGTAAGAAATTTTTTATTTTTGGATAAATAGAAGATTTGACTTTTATTCTTTAAAGCTTAAATTTCTTTTATTGAAGAATAATTTTCAAATACTATTATTATGATTTTTAAGTGAAAGATATATATCTGACCTTTATTTTAAATTGAAGGGTGGAATTCAAAATCATTAAAGGCCTATCCAGATACAGTAATCCTTGCCTTAGAAAAAGAAAAAATAGAAAAAGAAAAAAAAAGAAAAAAA
This sequence comes from Papilionanthe hookeriana x Papilionanthe teres, assembly GCA_022702705.1. NCBI lineage: Eukaryota > Viridiplantae > Streptophyta > Magnoliopsida > Asparagales > Orchidaceae > Papilionanthe > Papilionanthe hookeriana x Papilionanthe teres. Next base: position 8,498,352 of record CM040432.1, on the reverse strand, counting down.
AGAAAAAAAAGAGAAAAAGAAAAAGAAAAGAAAAAGCAAAAGAAAAAGTGAAAAATAGTATGTAAAAAGGGAGGAGAAGCTTAAGGATTTAAGGGCCTAATCAAAAATTGGTTCCATACCTAAAGTTTAACATATAAGTTCAGAGAAAATCTAAAGCTTAAGGTTATAATATAGTAAACAAAATTATTTTCAAATAAATATTTTTAAGTAAGAAAAATAAGATGTTTGAATCCTATATTTTGAAGAATCTACAAATATTTTTGAATTAGATAGAGACTTATATTTGTCGTTTTTCTTTCCTTAAGAACTTTCTAAACTTTAAGTTGGTCTTAATTACTGTAATTTTTTCTAAATTGGACTATTCCATTTCTAGAGCAAAATTTTGTTATCTTCCAAAGAAACTCATTACATAATTTACATGTTAAAATTTTTTTATAAGATTAACTATCACTTGAGGATAAGTAACATTTTAAGTTTAGGGGATTTTGATACACTTAAAATATATAGTATTTTTTATGCACAGTCTTATACCTATTTTTGATGATATTTCACTTTAATGGAATGTATTTTGTATTTTTCTTGTAGGTATGATTAAAATGAGTGATTATGATGGAAGGAGCAAAATTGATTCAAATTTGGAGTAAAAAATGAAAAATGAAAATTTGGGCACTGGCGGCTAAGCGCCGCTGGGACTGCGCTTAGCCGCCACAGTTAAAAATCGAGATTAATTTGAATTTGACACCATTTTCAAAAAGGATGGGATGCAACTCTTAGTGGTAACTTCCATAACTTCATTTGGGCGGCAGGTTTGAATGAAGGGGTGCATTCTTTGGTGGATACATCGAATCTGGACACATTTTGAAGAGACACCAAGGCAACTTTTGGTTTAATTTAAAAAGAGAGTCTTAGAAAAGATTAAGGGGCTCTTCCATTGCATTTTGAAGAGAGTTTTTATAGAGTTTTTATTGTATTTCATTAGGAGTAGGAGTAGAGAGTAAAAAAGAGAAAAGGGTAGGATTGAAGCCTTCTTCTTCCCACTTCTTTTCTTTCCTTTAGTTTAGTTTTTATTGAAGTCTGAAGTCTGTTTCTGAGTCATCGAAGTTGGGAGACTTGCTCTGAGGAGTAGTTTAGTGAAGAGTCAAAGTTTTAGAGGAACTTCCTGAGTCTTGTGGAGAGGATTTTCAGATAAGTATTTACTTTTGTTCTTACATTTAGTTTTTAATTAATACTTGTTGTGTTTGTTGTTTTTCTTATGGTTTTTAATTTCAAATCAATATGTTTTTTTTATTTTTTTAATGCATTCTGAGTAGTTTACTTTATCTTTTTCTATCTTAAATGAATAAGTAAGTAATTCATGAAAAATTGTTATGGAATGTATATGTGTTTAAAGTTGGAAGAAGTTGTGAAGATTGATTCTATAAACTTTATTTACTTCTTAATTTGGCTTGTTAAGATGCAAAATTTGTGGTGAGATTATTTAAGATCCAATGCAGTATTGTCTCATAAAAGTTCGTAAGAATCACATGCAATTATATGGGTGAAAATTGTATCATATAATTGAATGCAATATATTAGAAGATGTTTTAAAGGGGAGTAAAATTAGAGGATTTTTAGTGTGACAGGCAAAAAGCCCCTAATTTGGTTTGAAGTTTTGAATTTTTTTATGAGAAGTTAGCCCCTAGGTGGAGGGAAATGAGGGAACTCTAGAGAGAAAGCTGGTATCTTCCCTACCTAACCATGTTCAAAATGATAAAATTTCAAATTAACCAAAGTTCTTTATAGAACTAAGTAAGGGTAAAGAATACATTTGCTTCTATTTATCACAAAAAATTTAAATATTTCCATAACAATACTGTCATAAATATTACTACTTTATAAAGGAAAGAAAAAGATATTCTAGTTAATAGTGTTTTTCATACCATGTTTACAGTTATTATCATTTTAATTTCTTGTTTGACTTTTATAAAAAAATTTAAAGAGTGAAATCAACTATCAAACTTTTCAAAATCAAAACATACTTTCAAAAGCCCATTAAAAAAGTAAAAAGATAATTTTCTTATTTCTTTAAAGATTTTTCACTTTCCCTGTGGGTTCGATATCTTGGGGCTTAATCAGAAAGTCTTATATTACTTGATAAATGATACGTATACTTGCGTAATATCCACATTATAAATCAAAATCATAAGCATATATATATCCAGTGAAGAAAAGTTTTTGTTGTCATTGCCAATTTTCATATCATATTTGTAAGTATAAATATCAGGTGGATCAGACACCAAAGCACCTTTTAGAGAATTATTAAAGTGAAGGCTTAAGAACATAAAAAGAGAAGAGTTTTGGAGAAAAATTTTGGCGAAAGAAGTTGGAGAAAAACTTGAAGTGGTTCAAGGGAAAGAGGAAGAAAGAGAGCCTTCTTCTTGCCATATTCTTTTTACTTTTCCACTTTAGTTTATCATAGTTTGTATTAGAATATAAGAGAGTCAATCCTTAGAGTTGGGCACCAACCTCTAAGGAGTTATCTAGTGGAAAGCAAAAGTTTTAGAGGAACTTCAAGAGAATTGTGGAGAGGATTTTTAGATAATTTTTTATCTTTTTACATTTGATTTTAAAGAAAGACTTGTCGTGTTTTTATTATGTCTTCTTCTTTCAAATCAAATTGGGTGTGTGTTTTCTCCATGAGTTCTGAGTAGTTTTCTTTATCTTTCTTCCTTTCAAATGATGAAGTAATTAAATTATGGAAGGAAGTTGTGTGAAGTCTAGATGTTTAATGTTAGAAGAAGTTTTGATGATTCTACTACCTTGCACTTCATTTACCTCTTGATATGGCTAATTGAGATGTTAAAAATTTTTGTGATAACATGTAAGAACCAATGCGGCAATTGTGAATTACATGCATTTATATGGGTGAGAATTTTAGTCCATATATTTGAGTGCAAATAAATAGGGAGATATGCTTTTCAATGAGGAGTAAACCTAGAGGACTTTAGAGTGACAGGCTAAAGCCCCTAATTTGGGTGGAGAATTCTAGAGTGAGAGCTAATATCTTTCCTGCCTAACCCATCTACAAGATTTTAAAACTTCAAATTAACTAATGTTCTTTATAGAATCAAGTAAGGGTAAAGAATATGATTGCTCCTATTTGGCACAATACATTTAGATACTTCCACAATAAAATTCCATAATTATTACTGATTCATTGAAAGAGGAAAAAGATATTTTATTATCATTTACTTTCATATATATAGTTTTATAGTCTTGTTAATTTTAGTTGCTTGCTTTACTTTTTCTTAAAAGAAAATATCAAAAACGAATTTAAAATTTTCTATCTTAAAACATACTTTACAAAATCATTTTGAAAAATAAAAAGTTGTTTTTCTGCTTTCTTTAAAATTTTAGGCATTTCCCTATGGGTTCGATATCTTAGGACTTAATTATAAAGTCCTATATTACTTGATAAGCGATACATATACTTGCATAGAATCTCATATTATAAAACAATTAAAATATATTTCTTATTTGCTTTAGAGTCAAGCTTTTGGCATTTGTTGCAAAGATAGAGATATTACCATTGAAAAGAAATATAATGTGAAAAATGTAAGCATAAATATTTGGGGATCAAGTTATTGGCGCCGTTGCCGGGGTAGTTAACTAAAATATTGTTTAAAGAAAAGTTTAAGAAAATAAAAATTTTTACTTTTTCCTTGCTTTTGCTAGTGTGATTTATTTTGTTTTATTTTGTTGTGTATGTGTAGTTCAGGTTCTGAAGGACTTGTGCCTTACAATTCTGAATTAGAAAGAACTATAAGAAAAGTCAAAAAAATTAAAAATACAGAAAAAGACAAAAATATTCAAGAAATGACGAATCAAAATGTTGAAATCCATCAAGAATTCAGACCTTTAAGAGATTATGCTAACCCTACAGTAGATGAACTTCATGGTAGTATTCAAAACCCTGCTGTAGCAGCTAATTCATTTGAACTTAAACCTGCTATTATCCAGATGGTATCAAATAATCAGTTTGGGGGAGCACCAACTGAAGATCCTAATTTACATCTTGCCAATTTTTTAGAATTGTGTGCTACTTTTAAATACGATGGTGTTTTAGATGATGCTATTAGACTTAGAATATTTCTTTTCTCACTGAGGGATAAGGCTAAGATATGGTTAAATTCATTAGCACTGGGATCTATCAAAACTTGGGGTGATTTAGCACACAAATTTCTTGCTAAATATTTTCCTTCATCAAAGACTGCCTAGCTTAGAAATGACAATACAACTTTTTGTCAGTTTGAAGGGGAATCTATTTATGAAGCAATGGAACATTTTAATGATCTCCTAAGAAAGTGTCAACATCATTCTATACCAGATTGATTAATAATTTAGACCTTTTAAAATGGAATAGTTGGATCTCTTAGATCTATTATCGATGTCGTTGCTGGTGGTTCACAGTTTCCTGACACTTATACTTTAATTGAAGAAATGATTACTAATAATTTTCATTATCCTTCTGAAAGGATAAATCCTAAAAGGTAGTCAATATTCATGAAAATGATTCTTTTACGATGCTAGCAAATCAAGTTGCTGTAATTTCAAGGAAGATAGACCAATTTGGAATGAATTTTTCTCAGCCAATTTCCATGATTGAAGAAATTTTATTAGGCTAAATGGTTGATTCTCAAACATCATTAGAAAATTTGAATGCCATAAACAAGCCTAATTACCCATATTCCAATTATTATAACCCAAGTTGGAAGAATCATCCAAACTTTAACTGGAATACCAATAATCAGGGTGGTGGTAATCAACAATAGGGGAACAACCAAGTAAACACATTGGGGAATTGGAAAAACCAAGGGAATAACAATTACAGACCAACCTATCCTCTAGGTTTTAACAATGCTTCACATTTTAAGGAGAAGAAGTTGTCTATAGAAGAAGTGGTGTTACAAATGGGAAATTAATTGCAAAGTTAAGGAGCAATAATAAAAAATATTAAGAATCAATTAGGATAGATTTCTAATTCATTAAGTAAAAGATCCCAAGGAACACTTCCTAGTAATACAAAAGTAAATCTAAGAGACAAGAATAAAGAGCAAGCAAAAGCTATTCAGTTGAGAAGTGGAAGAATTGGAAGGTAGAGTTCAAAAAGAGACTGAAGTAGAGAAAGAAGAGATTGAAGAACCAAAAGAGGATGCTCAGAAAGGTTTGGAAAGACCTATTTCTCCATCGAAGATTGATTCAGAAAAGCCACCACCTCCATTTCCTCAAAGACTTAGACTACATAAATTGGATAAGCAATTTTCAAAGTTCTTGGAAATTTTTAAGAAGCTTACAATAAATATTCCATTTATTGAAGCCTTAGAACAAATGTCAAGCTATGTGAAATTTATGAAGGATATTCTGAACAGAAAAGGAAGTTTGAAGATAATGAAACAGTTGCACTTAGTGAGGAGTGCAGTGCAATAATTCAGAAAAAGCTTCCTTAAAAGCTTAAAGATCCTGGTAGTTTCACAATTACATGTGCGATTGGAGACAAATTTTATGGGAAAGCTCTATGTGATTTAAGTGCAGGCATTAACCTTATGCCATTATCTATATTCAAAAGATTGGGATTAGGAGAAATAACCCTGACTACTGTAACTCTGTAATTAGCAGATTATTCGATCACATATCCTAAAGAAGTTATAGAAGATGTTTTAGTTAAGGTAGATCAATCTATTTTTCTTGTTGATTTCATTGTGCTAGATATGGAGGAGGATAAGGAGATACCCATAATTTTAAGGAGACCTTTCCTAGCCACAGGCAGAGCAATTGATAGATGTGCAAAAAGGGGAATTAACTATGTGTGTCAATGACCAGACTGTTACATTTAATATCTCAAAATCAATAAAATATCCTGCAAGAGGTAATGATGATGAATGCTACAGAATGGATGTTATTAGATATCTAAGTGAATGTCATCTGAAATCAACTTTTCAAAAGAAATCTGAAAGTGAAAAATTGGAACGCGAGCAAGAAGAGGAATTACAACATTCTGAAGATTTTCAATAGGAAGATTTAAATTATGTTCAAGAAAATTTTGGATTATTATACTTGAATGAAAAAGATGAATCTTTTAGTCCGTCAATTGAAAATCCTCCTAAACTTGATTTAAAAATGCTTCCTTCTCATTTAAAATATGTCTTTTTAGGCGATTCCTCAAGTTTGTCAGTTATAATTTCCTTTCAAATGACCAAAAAAAAGAAGAGAGTCTACTTGAAATTTTAAAGAAATATAAGAAAGTCTTTGGATGGACAATAGCTGATATTAAAGGAATCAGTCATTTAATTTGTATGCATAGAATCCTTTTAGAAGAAAATTACAAACTGCGGGCTGATCCTCAAAGGAGATTAAATCTTGTCATGAAAGATGTTGTGAAGAAACAAATTTTAAAGTGGTTGGAAGCTGGAATTATCTATTCTATTTCAGATAGTGCATGGGTTAGTCCTATTCACTGTATTCCTAAGAAAGGAGGAGTTTTTGTGACTGCTATTGAAAAGAATGAATCAATACCAACAAGACATGTTACAGGATGGAGAATATGCATTGATTATAGAAAATAAAACCTTACCACCAGGAAAGACCAATTTTCACTACCCTTTCTAGATCAAATGTTGGATAGACTGACATGGCATAAATACTTTTGTTTTCTAGATGGATATACTGGTTACCACTAAATACAAATTGCTCTTGAGGATCAAGAGAAAATAACATTTACCAATCCTTATGGTACATTTGCTTTTAGAATAATGTCGTTTTGTTTATGTAATGCCCCTACTACATTTCAGAGATGTATGATGGCAACTTTTTGTGTTTTAATTGAAAAATAAATTGAAGTTTTTATGGATGACTTTTAAGTGTTTGGAATTTCCTTTTAATCATGTTTAGAACATTTATCTAAATTTCTGAAGCACTTTGAAGAAACTAATTTAGTCCTTAATTGGGAAAATGTGAATTTATGGTAGTAGGAGGAATTGTTTTAGGACATCGTATATCAGAAAAAGGTATGGAGTTAGTCCTGTAAAAATTTAAGTTATCGCTAATTTACCATTCCCAGCCAATGTAAGGGGAATTAGAAGTTTTCTGAGACATATTGAATTCTACAGGCGTTATATTAAAGACATTTCAAAAATCTCAAATTCTTTATGTCGTTTACTGGAAAAAGATGTGGTTTTTTATTTTTATGAAGAATGCCTAAAAGCTTTTGAATCATTGAAAGAAAAATTAATCACTGCACTTGTTATAGTTTCACCAAACTGGAAAACCCCTTTTGAATTTATGTGTGATGCTAGTGATTATACTATTGGAGCTATTTTAGGTGAGAAATATGATAAGATTTTCAAAGTAATCTACTATGCTAGTAGAACTCTAAATGAAGCTCAAATTAATTATTCCACAACTAAGAAAGAGTTACTAGCTATAGTATTTGCCAATGATAAATTTAGATCATATTTAATTGGAACTAAATGTGTGGAGCATACTGATCATTATGCTATTAAGTATCTAATGAAGAAGAAGGATGCAAAACCGAGACTTATAAGATGGATTCTTCTTTTGCAAGAATTTGATTTTGAAATAGTAGATAAGAAGGGTGCTGATAATCAAATTGTTAATCATTTATCCAGGCTCGACTTTGAAAAACCTCTCTTTTTTTATGATGAAATCAACGAATATTTTCCTGATGAAAAATTGTTCACTATTAATGAGTGGCATGTTCTGTGCTATGCCGATATTGTAAACTTTATTGTTAGTGATATTTTACCCTATAGTTTAAAATACCAAGAGAGGAAGAAATTCTTATCTGAAGCTAAGACTTATTTTTGGGATAACCCATTTTTATATAAATAAGGAAAGGAAATGATCATTCGAAGATGTGTGCCTTTAGAAGAAACTTATGAAATTATTCAAAAATATCATAATTCTTATTATAGGGGACATTTTGGTGTTGATAAAACTGCATATAAAATCTTACAATCTGGTTTTAGTGGCCTACAATTTTTAAGGATGTTAATGCTTATATTAAAAATTGTGATCAATTTCAACGTATAGGCAATATTTCTAGAAGAAATGAGATGCCTCTCAAATATATATTGGAAGTTGAAATATTTGACGTTTGGGGATTAGATTTCATTGGATAATTTATACCATCTTTTGAAAATACTTACATTTTCATAGCAATAGAGTATGTATCCAAATAGATATAAGCAGTTGCTTTACCTCGATGTGATGCTCAAAGTGTTGCAAAATGTTTAAAAAAGAATATATTTTGCAGATTTAGAATACCAAGAGTTATCATAACTGATGGGGGAAGTCATTTTAGAAATGCAATTACGGAAAAGCTAGTAAAGAAATATCATATTAACCATCACATTGCTATTGCTTATCATCCGCAAACAAGTGGTTTGGTAGAATTATCCAATCATGAAACTAAAAGAATATTGAAAAATACTATTAATCCAAACAAAAAAGATTGGTCAATTAAACTGGATTATGCTTAGTGGAACTATAGGATTGCATACAGAAATCCTATAGGAATGTCCCCATATAGGCTAATATTTGGAAAAGCTTATCATTTACCAATTGAACTTGAGCATAAAGCATATTGAGCTATTAAAGAGTTCAATTATAATTTAAAATATGCTGGTGAAAAGAGATTGTTGCAATTAAATGAGCTTGAAGAGATAAGGAATGAATCTTATGAAAATGCTAAGATTTATAAAGAAAAGATGAAGTTATGGCATGATCGGAAGATTCTTACTAAAGATCTTAAGCTAGAACAACAAGTTTTGTTATGTAATGCTAGATTGAAAATATTTACTGGAAAACTTAAGTCTAAGTGGATTGGCCCATTTATTGTGATGAAACTTTACTCCTATGGAGTTGTGGATAATAAAGATCCTAAGACTAAAAAATATTTAAAGTTAACGGTCATAGACTTAAACCTTATTTTTTAGCTGATCAACCTAAACTTGATGATAATTTAATGTTGGGTCACTTAGAATAAGCTCTAGTTATGTCAGGCTGAAGACGTTAAACCAAGCTCTTTGTGGGAGGCAACCCATATTTATCGGTGTGCTTTGCTTTAAGTTTGCTTTGTGTTCTTTTGTTTGGTTTGATTTGAGAAATGTGGTAGTATTTTGAAGTTCTTATGCTATAGTGGTGTTATTTGGACCTTAATTGATGACTTAAAGGAGTCAGAATAAAGATTTGGATGTCTAACAGACAAGTGTTAAATTAAGCACTGGCACTTATATGCTACTTGTTGGCGCATAGGCACAACAGTAAAAAATCGTGATAAATGTGGTTCTAGAAGCCTAAATCGTGGGTGAGAAGTTTTGGAAGTTATTTAGGAGTTAAGACACGACTTGGGTCTATTTTAAGACTGCCAAAGTCTATAAAAAGGCCCAAAATTAAGAGATACTTGCCCTAGTTCTTATTTTCATTTCTGAGTCTTCTGAAAGAGTATTTTGAGAGCATAAATGTCTTATTGGAAGAGTGAAGTAAAGAAGAAAGAGGAAGCCAACAAGAAGAAGTTTATTTGTGAGAATTTCCAAGAGTTGTACAATAGGTTCCTAGCAGTTAGTATTCAAGGGATTGCAGAAAGGATTTCGAAGATCAAGTCAAACGTGGCTTCAATCGAAGCAAAGGTGAATGAAACTAACACTGTTTTAGTACACATTCGATGATAACTCAAAATGCAATTCAGTCATACAAGTCATGTGGAAGAACTGAATAAAGAGATGTATTTGAAGAACAAATGGTTAGAAGAAGAAAATGTGAGAGTTTTTAACCATCGCCCATTTTTTCAATTTTACATTCTTGATAGTTCAAATAGAACTAATGGTGGTTTAGGATATATCCCACCTAACGAAGAATGAAATTAAATTAAGTGTGGTCCTTTGTTCTAGTTATCTTTGTTTAGTGTTTAGTGTTTGTATTGTTGTTATGTTTGTTTTAATGTTTGTGTTTTAAAGTGTGTTGCATCTTAATTATATGGTTTTTTGTGTTTAATTATATGTGTAAGGAACTCGTGTTTGAGGAAGTTCATTCAATGATTTTGGATCAAACTTTTTTGTTTGTATTAAGTGTTTTGAATTTAATGAAATATATGTTTGTTTCTGTGTAAATTTTGTGTGAAATTTGTGTGAATCGATGGATATTTAAGTGAAAATTTAGAGTATTAGAGTGTGTTTTGGGGGATGAAATTAATATTTAAATCATTTAAGGGTGTTTAACTAGGCGTATTAGTGCGATTTGATTAATCGACAAAATCTGCTAAGTGGCGCCTAAGCGCCAAACCCTCAGCGCATAAGCGCTAAAACTCGAGGACTCGCGGCTATCCGCCGTAATCTCACGCATAGGCGCCAGTTCGTGAAAATTGGTTTACAGTCATTAAAATCTCAAAAATTAACATTTACCCCCCCCCCCTCCCCGTTACCTTCAACCTCTCTATTTCGCGAAATTGGAGCTAGGGCATCACTGATTTGGATCATTTTAGAGCTGATTTCAATGAAATTTGCTAGATTTAAACTCCATAAGGTTTGACCACTTTTCATAAGCAAATTTTTTTTTATTTTCAACTTTTATTTTGAGGACATTTATGAAAATCCAAAAATCACAATTCATGGTGAAATTTTGAGATTAAGCTGAGAAATAGCTTGGATTAAGTAGATTATACCTTTAGAAGTTGAGATTAGCAAGTTTAGTTTGAATTTAGAATTTATGGTAAAATTTTTTCGATTTTTAGAAATGGCTTCAAAATTGAAGCGCTCGAAAGGGAAAGATCGATACGATTCAGACAAGTTCATGAGTTCTAGAGCTGAGGATCGATACGTGAATGCACTGTCATCACGTAAATTGATTCTAGAGAGAGTGTTTAGTAAACTAGAAGGAGATATTGAGGAAATGATTGATCGAAGGAATTGGAGAAATTACTGTTGCTTCTCCGCTATTGATGATGTTTCTCTGGTGAGAGAGTTCTATGCAAACTTGCTAGCAGTAGAAGAAAATTTAGTGATGGTTCAGAGACATCAAGTTAATTTTTCTGCCACAGTAATCAATACTTTTTACCAACTACCTCCTGAATTATTTTGTTATTATGTGAATTATCATCCTACGGAAGAGGAACTTGATGAGATTATGTCTTTTCTGACTGATGGAAGAGGTCTGTGGAAAATCACTAATGACAGGAGAGTGAATTTTCCAGCCTCCAAGTTGAATGCCATCTCCAAGGCTTGGCATTATTTTATCTCATCTAAGTTAATACCGACGAATAATGTTAGTGATGTCACGAGAGAAAGATATGTTCTGAATTATTGTACTCAGCAAGGAAAGCCTATAGACATTGGAGCTATTTATTTTTATTATATTCTCAATTGTGCCAGAGCTGTTACTATTGCAAGTATGGGATCTTCTTCCCTGATCCATTCTCTTTGTGAGCAGTCTGGTGTTAAGTTTGAAACTTGGGAAGAAGTCCTTCAGCCACTTAGACCTATTACTAGTATAAATGTGAACACTTACACTGTGCATTAAAAATTTGGCTGGAAGGGAGGATCTGTTAGAGCTCCTAATTCTGCTAGTTCTACTTCTCGTGTTTCTACTTCACATGCATCATCCTCTAGAAATGAGTTTTCTGGTTCACAGACTAGTTTGTTACATAAGATTTTGAAGAAAGTAAGTCTAACCAGAGAACATGTTAAGGATATTGATGGAAAGGTAGAAAATATTGAGAGATATATTGTGTAACATGATGAGTATGAGGAGAACTATCAACAGTATATACATAGACTGTTTAGAGGAGATCACAATGCTGAGATGCCTCCTCATCCTTTTTATATTCCTTAAGTGCCATCCAGAGATTGGAATGAGAGAGAAGATGATCATGAGGATGATGATTAGGATTTTTTTTTGTTTGCAGAGTTTTTGATGTTTCTTTTTATGTTCAGTTATGTTTAAAATTTTTTTATTGTATGTTGTATTTTAACGTGAACTCTGATATATGTGGTTTGAAGTTGAACAGTTTTTGTTATGCATATTCAGATATATCTGAGTTGGTTTAATGTTTTGTGATAGTTAAGATATATATGATGTTTTATTCTGATGTGTTTGTGATAGTAAATGTTTTGATGTAGTTATAGTGTATTGTTTTTTTAGTTGTGTATTATTTAATTCCAAAAACTGTTAAGAAATTTAAAGAACTAATAGAAAACACTATTTAAATTGCATGTTTAAACTTTTCAAAATTTATAACCTTATATTTTCTAGTATTGTTGTGATTTGTTTTATGTTATGTTGGTGTGTGTTTGCTTTAAAAACCTCCACTATCGTAGAAGTCCTTTGAAAATTTTATTTTATAAAAAAAATGAAAAACAGAATTTGATTTATTTTACTCCTATAGTTTGTTTTTAAATTGTTATACTTGCATGTTCAGGTTATAAAAATTCATGTTAGCATGTTATTTTAGTTTTTAATTCTTACCCATATATCATTTCTTATGCTTAAATGTTTTTTCCTAACTAAAATTTTAAAGTTTGGGGGGAAATTAAAAACAAATTTTTAAAAACTAAAATTTTATTTGTTCTCAAGAATACTATAAATAAAATTTGATTTTTGATTGAAAATAATTATGTGTATGAAGTAATATTAGAGAAACCAAATTTTGAATATAGAAATGAGTAAGAGAATTTAGTTAAGTTTATAGTAATGATGAAAATTTTAAAGTTAAAATTTTCTTAATAAAGAAATGTTAAATGTAGTTAAACTATCTTTAGTAGGAAATGTTGTATTTTTGGAAAAATAGAAAAATTGACTTTTATTTTTCCAAATTTAAATTTCTTTTATTGAAAAATAATTTTCAACTCTATTATTATGACTTTTAAGTGAAAGATATATATCAAACATTTATTTTCAATGGAAGGGTGGAATTCAAAATCTTTATAGGCCTATCCAGATATAGTGATCCTTGCCTAATAAAAAAAAGAAGGAAAAAAAGGAAAGGAAAAGAAAAGAAAAGAAAAAAAAAGAGTATGTGAAAAGGGAGGAGAAGCTTGAGGATTTAAGCGCCTAATAAAAAATTGGTTTCATACCAAAAGTTTAAAATATAGGTTTGGAGAAAATCTAAAGCTTAAAATATTTATATCCTATATTTTGAAAAATCTACAAGTATTTCTGAATTAGATAGGAACTTATATTTTTCATGATCCTTTACTTAAGAACTTTCTAAACTTTAAGTTGGTCTCATTTGCTAAAATTTTTTCTGAATTGGATTATTTCATTTCTAGAACAAAATTTTGAAACCTTCCTAACAAAACTCATTTATATAATTTGCATGCTTGATTTTTATATGATTATAGTGTCACTTGAGAATAAGTAACATTTTAAGTTTGGGGGATTTTGATACACCAAAAATATATAGTATTTTTAAGCACATTTTTATACTTATTTTTGATGATATTGCAATTTAATGGAAAGTATTTTTATGTTTTTTCTTGCAGGTATGATGAAAATGAGTGATTATGATGAAAGGAGCAAGAAAGGATCAAATTTGTAGCAAAAATTGAATGGTGTGCAAAATTAGCCTTTGGTGCCTAAGCGCTAGATGGCTGGTGCATAGCAGCCACAGTTATAGTGACGAATGTAAATTAATTTTGGCGCAAATTTAAAGTGGTTTTTGAAGCACCCTTTGGTTTAAATTCTATTAACTTCCCATTAGCGCCAAAATTCATTGAAAATTCGAATGGATGGATGCATCTCTTGGTGGATTCATTGAATCTGAGCATAATTTGTAGAGACACCAAAGCACCCTTTGGAGAATTATTGAAATGAAGACTTAAGATCAGAAAAAGAGAAGAGTTTTGAAGGAAAATTTTGGCGGGAGAAGTTCGAGAAAAGCTTTAAGTGGTTCAAGGGAAAGAGGAAGAAAGAGAGCCTTCTTCTCACCATATTTTCTTTACTTTTCCACTTTACTTTATCATAGTTTGTATTAGAATTTAGGAGAGTCAATCCTTAGAGTTGGGCGCCAACCTCTAAGGAGTTATCTAGTGGAAAGCAAAAGTTTCAGAGGAACTTCAAGAGTCTTGTGAAGAGAATTTTCAGATAAGTTTTTATCTTTGTTTTAGATTTGGTTTTAAATAAAGACTTGTTGTGTTTTCATTATGTTTTATTCCTTCAAATAAAATTACGTGTGTGTTTTCTCCATGAGTTTTGAGTAGTTTTCTTTATCTTATTTCTTTCAAATGATGAAGTAATTAAATTATGAAAGGAAGTTGTGTGAAGTATAGATGTTAAATGTTGGAAGAAGTTGTGCTGATTCCACTACCTGACACTTCATTTACCTCTTGATTTGGCCTATTGAGATGTTAAAATTTGTTGTGAGAACATGTAAGAACCAATGTGATATTGTCTCAATCAACAATTGGAGTGAATCATATGCATTTATATGGGTGAAAATTGTAGTCCATATATTTGAGTGTAAATAAATAGGGAGATATATTTTTTTAATGGGGAGTAAAATTAGTGAACTTTAGAGTGACAGAATAAAGCCCCTAATTTGGTTTGATATTTTAAATTTTATTATGAGATGTTAGCCCCCAGGTGGAGGGAGAAGAGGGAACTCTAGAGTGAGAGCTAGTATCTTTCCTGCCTAACCCATCTACAAGATTTAAAAACTTCAAATTAACCAATGTTTTTTTATAGAACAAAGTAAGGGTAAAGAATATAACTGCTCATATTTGGCACATCATAGTTTGATACTTCCACAATGAAATTCTATAATTATTATTAATTCATTAAAATAATAAAAAGATATTTTTTTACATTTGCTTTCATATATATAGTTTTATAGTCTTGTTAATTTTAGTTGGTTGCTTTACTTTTTCTTAAAAGTAAATATTAAAAACAAATTTAAAATTTTCTATCTTAAAACATACTTTACAAATCATTTTGAAAAGTAAAAAGTTCTTTTTCTGCTTTCTTTAAAATTTTAGACATTTCCCTATGGGTTTGATATCTCGGGGCTTAATCAGAAAGTCTTATATTACTTGATAAACGATATGTATACTTGTGTAGAATCCCGTATTATAAAATAATTAAAATATATTTCTTATTTGCTTCAGAGTGAAGTTGTTGGCATCTGTTGCAAAGAAAGAGATATTATCATCGAAAAGAAATATAAAGTGAAAAATGTAAGCTTAAATATTCGGGGATCATATATTTATCTAAAAAGCAAAAGTATTTGTGCCTAGCAAGCCTATCCAACATTTGGTCTAGAAAAGGTAAAGAAAAGTGATCTTTCCTAGTGGCGGCATTTAATTTTCTATAATCAATACAGATTTGCCAACCAGTGACTTGTCTCGTGGTTATTAATTCATTTCTTTCATTCCTTTCAACTGTCATTCCTCCCTTCTTAGGAACACAATGAATTAGACTTACCCACGCACTGTCTGAAATATGATATACAATTCCAGCATCCAATCATTTTAAAATTTCTTTCCTTACTACTTCCTTTAACAATGGATTTAATCTCTTTTGCAGATCATCTTTAGGTTTATGTTGTTCATCTAATAAATTCTATACATACAGATTGAAGGACCGATTCCCTTAATATCAGCTAAAGTCTAACTCAAAGTTTTTTTTGTATCATTTTAATGTATCTAATAATTTGTGTTCTTGTAAATCATTTAAATCTAAGGATATAATAACTAATAATATAGATAATTCTCCTAAAAACACATACCTTAAATTGTTAGGAAGTATTTTCATCTCAAGTTTAAGAGGTTTTATAATAGATGGAATTAGACATTTGTTATCATATTTTGTAATATCCAGCATCCCAAATAATTTTTGACCATAATCCAGTTATTCATTATCTATCTCATCATATTTATCTTTCATTTCATTTTCATCCTCTCATTCTAAATCTTATTACTCTTTTTTCTCTTCAAACTTTTCCTTAAAATGATCATCTTTTTAATAATCACAATTTTCCATTTGAAAGCTCTGTTGCGGGATATTTCATTAATTTTAAAATATTAAATGTTACCTCTTGATCATTTACTCTCATAGTTATTTTTCCTTTTTGAACATCTATCATAGCTCTTCCAGTTGCAAGGAATGGTATTCCCAAAAAGATAAGAATTTTTTTATCTTCCTCCACATCTAAAATAATAAAGCCCACAAGAAAGATAAGTTTATCAACCTTTACTAAAACATCATCTATAACTCCTTTACGATAAGTAACAGAACAATTAGCTAACTGAAGAGTTACAGAATTATGGGAAATTTCTCCTATTCCCAACCTTTAAGAGTTGATAGAGGCATGAGATTAATACTAGCTTCCAAATCACATAATGCTCTCCCAAAAAAACTTTCTCCAATAACACAAGGTATAGTAAAGCTACTAGGATCTTTGACTTTTTCAGGAAATTTTTTCTGAATAATTGCGCTACACTCTTCACTGAGTGCAACAGTCTCATTATTTGTAAACTTCATTTTTCTTATTTAGTATATCCTTCATAAACTTCACATAGTTAGGCATTTGTTTAAAGGCTTCAACAAAGGGAATGGTTACTGTTAATTTTTTAAGGATTTCTAAGAATTTTGAAAATTGTTTATCTCACTTTTAATGTTTCAATCTTTGAGGAAATGGAGGTGGTGGTCTTTCAACAGTAATTTTCATAGATTTAAGTGGATATTCTAAATCTAGATATATACTATCATTACCATTTTTTAGTTTCCACCTTTTCTTTTTCAACTTCCGCTTCTTTTTGCACTCTTGTTTCCAATTCTTTTCTACTTCTTAATTGTATAGCCTTAATTTGTTCTTTACTTTGATCCTTTGTGTTAACTTCAACATTACTAGGGAAAGTTCTCGAGGTCTATTACTATGTGCAGCTCCCTGATTGATTTTCTATATTTTTAATAGCAGCTCCCTGACTTTGTAATTGGTTACCTTGACTATGTAATTAATTCCCTTGACTTTGTAATTGATTACTGGTGTTTACTATTAATTCTTCTATAGACAACTTCTTTTCCTTAAATTTCAGGTTACTTTTAAAACTTGGAGGATAATAAGGTTTATAGTTAGTGTTTCCTTGGTTATTAGAATTTCCCAATGGGTTCACAGAATTATTCCTCCACTGTGGATTAATAGTAACAGTGTTATTATTCTAGTTTAAGTTTGGGAGGTTTTTCCAATCAGGATTATAATAATTAGAATAACGATTGTTGGGTCTATTATTTATAGCATTCAAGGTCTCATAAGTTGATTGAGAATCTACTATTTGTCCCAAAGAATTTTCCTCTAACACCTAAGTCGTTTGAGAACAGTTCATTCTGAATTGATCTATTTTCTTAGAAATAACAATAATTTGAGAAGCCAACATAGATATTGCATCAAAATCATGAATACTAGCTACCCTTTTTAGATTTACCCATTATGACGGTCATTGAAAATTATTAGTAGCCATCTCCTCTATTAAGGAATATGCCTCATCAAAAGGTTTTAACATTAATGATCCACTGGCAGGAACATCAATAATCAATTTTGGAGATCCCACTAATCCATTATAAAATGATTGAATTTATAACGAATCTGGTAAAGCATGATGTGGACATGATGTGCCCGACATTTACTTATGTAAGAATTTATGAATTTATATTTAAATATTTATAATAATTTTTGTAAAAGTCACAATTTTAAACGTAAGTATACATATCGTTTCAAGTAATACAGGGCTCTATTAGAGTCCTAGTTATCGATCTCACATGGAAGATTACGAGAAAATTAATTTAAGAAATTTATTAGATTTTCAAATTAAAAGTAATTATTATTTTTATTTCTTTTCAAAATTCAGATTTTTAAAAATTTAATAAAATTTCTACTAAATGTAAGTAAGCAGTAATAAAGTAAAGATTAATGCAAGTATAAATAAAACAACTTTCTCATTTTCAACTAATCCAAGATTTATTTAGAATAATTATCATTTGTGGGGAACTTAGATTATGGTATTGTGCTAAATAGAAGCATTCTTATTCTTTACATTTGCTCAATAGTATTAAGAACATTGGCTAATCTATAGATCGGTTCAGAATATTTTATTAATAGAATGGGTTAATCGATGCTCACACTTCTAGATGTCCAAGGGTGGCTATGGTCGGCCCTACCAGTGACACGTTCCCTTTTTATAAATCAAATTATTAGAATTTAGTCCGTCACTCTAAAAACTAATCAATTCTTTGCCCAATAAACAATATCTTCCTATTTATTTGCACTTCACCTTGAACAACCCACATATAGCCTTCGATTACCCAAGGATTCATGTGAAATCCACTAATTAAGAACTCATCTCCGAATAGGTCTCAGAATTCTTCAACAGTTTTAACAATTTAAATGGCTAGTTTAAAAAGTAAATTAAGATCAGGTATTAATATCATCACAATTTTTATAGATATTTTAAGTTAAGTTCTCCAACAAAATTTAGTTATCTTATTATCTTTTCATAGTTGAAAGGAGAAAGAAAACTAACTACTCAGAACACATTGAATTAACACAACAAAATATATTTATAAAACTTTCAACCAAGTTACAGATACTTATCTGAAATGTTCCTTCAAGTGATCCATTGACTTCTACTGACTCCAATGCAAGGTACAAGACTTCAACAACAACAATACTTGAAAACTCACACTTACTACTCAATGAATAGAGTGGTAATACTCAAAATAAAATCACTAAATACTAAAGAAAGTGGCTCCCTATAAGTGTAAGAGAATTCTAGAGTGATTGGGGACTAGAGAGAGAGCTAGAAGGGGCTTTAGGGTGCACTTTTCTCTGTAGAATTGACTCTTATTTATAGAGCTTCGAATTTGACCAGGGGTTGCTTAAGGCACCTCTTCAAAATTCGTTCAAATACAATGTATCTTCTAGAAGGTAACTATGGCGCCTAGGCATCAGAATCTGGTGCCTAGTGGCCCGGAGTCCGAGATCAAGTCTTCGCACCTCTTCACTTTGGATCGCACCTCTTCGCGATTAAAACTGTTTTCCCATGTCCAGATGCATTGTATCACATGTCCTATGTATTAGGAGTAACATTCAGTCTTCTAGAAAGTCTGATAACCGCTTAACACTGTCAAAATAACTGCCCAAAGTCGTCAAAAATCTTATCTGCTTCAATTCGAACTAGCGCTTAGGCGCCGGATTCTGGCGTCTAGGCGCCGGATTCTGGCGCCTAGGCGCCAGACCTAAAATTTCGGTAACTTTTATCTTTAAGCTCTATTTTTGCTCCTTTTTGCTTCTTTTTCCTTCTTGAACTCTTTTTTATCACTTACATCCAAAAACATAAAAATACCTTTCATTAGAGCATAATATCGTTAAGAATTGAATCATAAATAACGCATAAAATAGGTATTTTTTATGTGGATCAAATTCCCCTAAACTTAAACGTTACTTGTCCTCAAGTAACCCTTTTAATTGCATAAAATGTATAACATTTGGAATGAAGTTTAAATATTTAAGATTCCTTGTAATTTTTTGTTTTATAAATGCTTTAGCAAATCATTATCCAAATTTCACTAATTAAGTTTAATTTTAAGAATTAAAGAATATTTAACTTCCAAATCATAAGACTTCCAATTTTTCATTTATTTCAAGAATAATTGTAATTTATCATATTAATGTCACATAGAATATTTACAAGAAAAAGACTTTCATGAAACATTTTTCTAGTAAAATATCCTTACATAAAAATTAAGTTAAAAATGTAATTCATTTTCTTTCTATAAGATAATTCAAGTGAAGCCAATTTTTGATTAGGCATTTCCTTAAGCTTCTCCTCACATTTCTTTTTTTTTTTTTTTTTGCTTTTTTTTAAGGATATCTTTTAATCCTCTATTTTTTTTATTTGTGAGGATTAATATTTTTGGATAGCCTGTTAATGATTTTGAACTTCACTATCCTTAACTTATATTTAAAAACTTATACGTTTTTACTTAATAAATATGGCATTTTTAATAAGTATTTTTCAAAAATTATTTCAATCTTTTCTTTTTCAAGTAATAATCTTGATTCCTTAGTATTTCCAAAATACAATTCTCTTTACTATAAATAGAAAAATTTTAATCTTATTATTCTTTAAGTTAAATAATTATATTCTTAAAACAATCAAAATTATTGGAATTTTAGTTAAGTTTACTAAATTATTGATAAATTCAAAAATTTAAGTAATCTTAAATAGATTTGTCATTCCTTATGTTTTGTTAATATTTTTTAAAGAAAATATTAGTTCATTAAGAACAAAAAAATTTAAATTTCAAAGAATTTTCCCTTCCCCCAAACTTCAGCTTTAGTATAAAAATGAATCATAAAATTTTCTAAAGCATGAGAGAAAGAAATAAACACGAATTGATCTAGGTGCAATGATGATGTAGTAAGGAAAAGTTCATTTTTACTTCTACACATGCTTTAATATGTATGTAACAGCAATGATTAAGCATATATAGAAATGTTTGCAGAGCAGGAGTTAATTTCCACAAACTTTTTTTATTATTATTTTTATTTTTTTAAAAAACTTGCAACATTACTAACTATTCAGGAATATTAAAGAGTGGGCTGAAACAGAAACAAACATTTATCATAGAAAATAAAAATTCATCCATACTTCAGTCTTTAATACATAAGACAATAGATGATCTAAAACAGTCTAAACTTTAAAAGTCCACACAAAGTTAATTAAACAAATCAACACTAACAAATAACAGTAAAATCAAACTCATCAGTACTAACGTACTAGAAATAAAATACTAAAAACAGTATCACACATCTCAAGAGGTAAATCAAACTACTAATCACTAGCTGTAGCCTAGTCGTCAAAGAAAATTCTACATCCTTCAGATCTACGTAAGGTAAGAATCTAGGACAGGTAGGGAGCTGAACATCATGATCACCCTTCGGGAATCAAACAAGAGACTCAGAATACTCAGCATCATAATCACTCTCCCTTTGGGTGTACTCAAAAAGATGATTGATCTTCTTATCAATCGTATCTACTCTACGATGAGTTAGAAATAACTCATTATGCTACTCCATAAACTTATCATGCATGGATTCCCAGAAACTAGATGGTGGCTCAGCAGTAGAAGTAGAAGGTCCAGAAGTAGAAGGTCTACCAGTAGTAAGTAATGAACTAGAAGGTGCGGTAGAACTCTTACCTTGAAATCGATCATAGATACTGACACTTTCTCTTCCAATGGGCTTTGTAGACTTGAGCTTTTCCTCTGAAAGCTCAGCAACAACTCCAACACCTTCACACAGAGAATAAATCAAAGATGGAAATCCTAGTCCAACAGAAGTGCTAGAAAGAGCAGTGGCCTCTACAAACTCATAAATGATACTCTCAACATCAATCAGCTTCCTCTCTTGTATGCAGTAGTTGAGGATAGATCTATCCTTGGTAACCTCACTCAAATGATTGGATGGAAGGAGACGAGCAGAAATAAAGTAATGTCATGCCTTTGAAACACCATTTAGCTTAGAAGATGAAAAATTTACCCATTTTTCATTCCGGATCTTCCAAGCTCCAGTACCATCTGTCAGGTAAGCAATAATCATCTCTAAATCTCCCTCAGATGGAGATAATCCAGAGTAATAGCACTCCATGTTTGGCGGCAGGCTGTAGAAAATATTGATTCGCTCTGGAGTAAATCCTACTCCAACTCCTCTTAACAAAATCTCGTGCTCTTCAGCATCCACAAAATTTGCATAAAACTCCATAACGACAGGGATAACAACAACAACAGTAAAATAATAAAATTGTTTCTAGTTGAGTGCAACGATCGTATCTTCAATCCTTCCTCCAGGATTGTAAAAACTTCGTTCAGAGATAAACTTCCTTGTCGTAGCAAAATCGTTGTAACAAAAATGTGCCGCAGCAGTGACAAACTTGCTACTATCAAAATTTTCCCGTTCATTTCCTCGCTTAGATTTAGGTGCCATCTAAACGTGAAATAGAAACGCAAAATAAATTTATAGGATCAAAGGAAATGAACTAATTTAATCTTTAAAAACTTGAAAAAGCTTAAAAATCCATGGATTTAACTCTAAAAATATTTTTACTCAAAATTTTGGTTCACTTCAAAGAGAGCAAAATCCATGGTGAAAATCGAAAATAATTGGTTTAGAATGTAGATCTGACCTTAGGATGAAGAAATCGAGTTATTCCAAGCCTAAAAACTCTAAAATCCGGCCTCAAAGGGATCTCTAATGTTTATTTTCATGAAAACAAGAAGAAGAAGGAAGCTTAGGCGTTAAAAATGGCGTTGGTGGGTTAATAAACCCAATTTTCAAGTGCAGGCTGAACCGGCGCTTAGTATCCGAGTTCTGGCGCCTAGGCGCCAGACTCTCCTTTCCAAAAAATTGATTTAATTATTATATTTTCCACCAAAACTTATCAATTTCGACTTCTAATTACTCACATGAGAGTATTAATCTAATTTTTATCTTCCAAACATTTCCAAAATCAATTAAAATGATAACATAGATCCACATTTCAAACTCAAGATATTACCAAACTCTTCAATTCCATTTCTTATTTTTCATTCCAAGCTCAATAAATTCCAGAACAAGACTATAACAAGGTTCATCGTTCTATAAACAACATAAACAACATAAATTCAAAGCAAATTTTCAATCCAACAACACATATTAAACAATTAAGAAAACACACAAACTCGATATTCGACACACTAGAACTTGACTCAATCACACCTAGAACACATAAAACATCAATTCAACACCAAACTTCAATTTCCATATCTTTCACAATGAAGTTCGCTAGGACTGCAGGGTTAGAAAACCAACGCCCTTGGAAATTCAAAAGCCATCTTTTCATTAATCCACTTCTTCTTCGCATACATTGCTACTTTTGCGTCTTGATAGGCCGCCATATGATCAAACTGAAGTTTCGTTTGCCATTCTAAATGCTCAATTTGATGATACATCTCATGCAAACAATTCCCAGTGGTTTGAAGTTCTGCTTCAATCTTTTCTAAATGACTAAATAACCTCTCCATACTAACTGCAATAAAACCATTAAAATAAGGTTGAGGATCTTTGGGGGATTTGTCGCTTACCTCATTTCTATGATTTCCTCTATCCATTGCTTCCAAACTCCTCTTATCTCCTACAAAATGGATTGCTCTGGTCTTAAATAAGGTTGCTTAGGGATTGAGGATGATGGTAGAGCAATTTATAAAGAGATTTCGTTTGAAAAATTAAAGTTTTTTTATTTTTCCATGATCTGTAACAGTGGTGCTTAGGCGCCGAAATTTGGCGCCTAGGCGCCAAACTATTGATACTAATGGTTATGCTAGCGCTTAGGCACCGACTTTTGGCGCCTAAGCGCCGGAACCATGTTCGACTCCGTTTCGCCTATCATCAAATTTTATAAAGTTTCAGTCTTAAAAATAGGTCTAATAAAAGAGTGTGATCAACACACAAATAATGATTAAGATAAATTCAAATTACAAATAATCACAATGATAATAAATGGGTTACCTCCCACAAAGTGCTTAGTTTAACGTCGTCAGCCCGACCTAATCAGTTGAATTAATCGGGTAGACTCAGCTCGTAAGCCTCTTTGTAATTTGGTTTCATTTCTCCCATATAAAGCTTCAGTCTTAATCCGTTAACTTTAAATATTTTTCCAGTTTTGGGATCTTTAATATCCACAGCTCCATAAGGGTATACTTTCTCAATTATAAATGGTCCCATCCATTTAGATATTAATTTTCCAGGAAAAAGTTTTAAACAAGCATTAAATAATAATACTTCTTGTCCAGGCTCAAATATTTTTCTTGAAATCTTTTTATCATGCAATTTCTTCATTCTTTCCTTATAAATCTTTGCATTTTCATAGGACTCATTTCTTATCTCTTCCATTTCATTCAATTGTAATAATTGTTTCTCTCCTGCAGCATTCAAATCGTAATTGAACTCCTTTATCGCCCAGTAAGCTTTATGTTCTAGTTCAACAGGTAAGTGAAAATGTTTACATTTCGATAAGTGTCTTATAAGCTGTTCTATATGCCCATAAAGCAGAATCAAGTCTATCAATCCAGTCAGGTCTTTTAAGATTAACAATCTTCTCTAATATTCTTTTAATTTCTCTGTTTGATATTTCAGCCATTTCCACTTATTTGTGGGTGATAAGCAGTTGCAATTCTATGTTTAATTCCGAATTTTTCTAGTAATGATTGAATTCTTATATTTTTGAAATGACTTCCCCCATCTGTGATAATTACCCTAGGCATTCCAAATCTTGTAAAAATCATCTTCTTTAAAAATTTCAAAAGACTTTTGGAATCACAGTTAGGTAAAGCTACAGCTTCAATCCACTTTGAAACATAATCAACTACTAATAAAATATAAATCTTTCCAGATGATGGTACAAAAGGTCCCATAAAGTCTAAACAGCATACATCAAAAATTTCAATTTCTAATATATAGTTTAGAGGCATTTCATCTTTTCTGGATATATTTTCTATTCTTTGACATCGATCACAAGTTTTCACATAATGTCCAACATCTTTAAATAATGCAGGCCAATAGAATCCAGAATTTAAAATTTTCAACACAGTTTTATCCACTTCAAAGTATCCTCCAAATTCAGAATCGTGACATTTTTGAATAATTGCAAAAGTTTCTTCATAAGGTATACATCTTCGAATCACATAATCTCTTCCTATTTTAAATAAATGAGGATCTTCCTAAATATATGATTTACAATTATTTTTGAATTTCTTAATATATTTGTTATTCAACCCAAATGGTAAAATATTACTAACCGAATAGTTAACTATATATGCATACAAAGGCATTTGTAATCCTTGAATAATATATAATTTTTCATCAGGAAATTTCTCATTTATATTTTCTTCATAAATCTTATCACTATTATTTTTTATTCTTGATAAATGATCAGCAATTTAGCTCTCAGTTCCTTTTCTGTCCACTATTTGAAAAATCAAATTCTTGTAAAAGTAAAACCCATCTGATCAATCTAGGTTTAGCATCCTTTTTAGACATTAAATACTTAATAGCAGAATGATCAGAATGTACGATACATTTTATTCCAAGAAGATAAGGTCTAAATTTATCAAAGGCATATATTATTGCTAAAAGCTCTTTTTTAGTAGTACTGTAATTTATTTAAGTTTCATTAAGAGTTTTGCTAGCATAATATATATCTTTAAAAATTTTCTCATATTTTTGTCCAAATACAGCTCCAATTGCATAATCACTTGCATCACAAATTAATTCAAAAGGTTTACTCCAATCAGGTGCAACAATAACAGGTGTAGTGATTAATTTTTCTTTTAAAATATTGAACGCATTCAGACAATCTTCATTAAATTCAAATTTAACTTCCTTTTCTAATAAATGACAAAGAGGTTTAGCAATTTTAGAAATATCCTTTATATATCTCCTATAAAATATAGCATGACCCAGAAAACTTCTCACATCAGTAACGGTAGTAGGTGGTTGAAGTTCAGCAATAATTTTCACTTTTGTCTGATCAACTTCCATACCTATTTGTTAAATTTTATGTCCAAGTGCAATTCCTTCTGTGACCATAAATTGACATTTTTCCCAGTTTAGAACCAAATTTGTTTCTTCACATCTTTTCAGAACTTTCATTATATTTTCCAAGTATGACTCAAAAGAAGTTGCAAAAACTGAAAAATCGTCCATAAATACTTCAATGCATTTATCAATTAAATCACAGAATATTGACATCATACATATTTGAAAAGTTTCAGGTGCATTACATAAACCGAAAGGCATTCTTCTAAAGGTGAATGTTTCATAAGGACTTGTAAATGTTGTTTTCTCTTGGTCCTCAGGAGCAACGGGTAATTGATGATAACCAGAATATCCATCCAGAAAATAGAATTATGAGTGTCCAACTAATTTATCCAACATCTGATCCAAGAAAGGTAATAGAAAATGATCCTTTTCTAGTGGTGTTGTTGACTTTTTTATAATCAATGCAAATTCACCATCCAGTAACTTGTCTTGTAAGATATAATTCATTTTTTTCATTAACAATGACAGTTACTCCTCCTTTCTTCGGAACACAATGAATAGGACTTACCCATTAACTATCCGAAATAGGATAAATAATTCCAGCATCTAACCATTTCAAAATCTCTTTTTTAACAACCTCTTTCATAATTGGGTTCAATCTTCTTTGTGGTTCAATAGTGGGTTTACAATTTTCTTCCATTAAAATCCTATGCATACAGATTGAAGGGCTTATTCATTTTATATCTACAATAGTCCAACCAAAAGCTTTCTTATAGTTCTTCAGAACTCCTATTAATTTTTCTTCTTGATCTTTGCTTAGTTCTGAAGATATAATCACAGGTAAAGTTAATGAATTTCCAAGAAATGCATACTTTAAATGTGTAGGTAACATTTTTAATTCCAGTTCAAGGGCTTTTTCAATTGAGGGTAAAAGTATATCATTTTTAGTTGTCTAAAATTTCTCAATTATCATGAATATAATGATTTTCTTCAGATAAATTATCTTCATTTACTTCTTCAATTTCTTTAGTTAATGACTCATTATATAACTCAGATTCATCATTCTTTTCTTCAGAAACAACCTTAAATTTTTCTTGATATTGCTTTTCAATTATATAACAAAAAATATCCATCTCATAGTATTTTTCTTTGTCAGGATACCTCATTGATTTCAGAACATTAAATGTTATCTCTTGATCATTAACTCTCATCGTTAATTCTCCTTTTTTCACACCAATCATAGCACGTTCGGTAGCTAGAAAATGTCTCATTAAAATAATAGGTATTTCTTTATCTTCTTCCATATCCAGTACAATGAAATCCACAGGAAAGATAAATTTATCCACCTTAATAAGAACATCCTCTATAACTCCTTTAGGATAAGTGATATATTGATCAGCTAACTGAAGGGTTACAGTGGTGGAAGAAATCTCTCCTAAATCTAACCTTCGAAAGATAGAAAATGGCATGAGATTAACACTTGCTCCTAAATCACATAAGGCTTGTCCATAAAATTTTTCTCCAATAGCACATGGTATAGTGAAACTCTCAGGATCTTTAAGTTTCTGAGGTAGTTTCTTCTGAATTATTGCACTAAATTCTTCACTTAATGCAACAGTTTCATAAGCTTAAAATTTCCTTTTCTTACTTAAAATATCCCTCTTAAATTTTGTATAGCAAGGCATTTTTTCCAAAGCTTCAGCAAAAGGAATGTTGATGGTAGGATTCTTAAAAATCTCAAAGAACTTAGAAAATTGATGGTCAAGCTTCTGCTGTTTTAGTATTTGAGGAAAAGGTGGTGGTGGTCTTTTAACTTCCACTTTAATAGGAATTACAGTCTAGTCTTTACTTGGAGAAAGAGTTTCTTTAGGTTTTTCGATCTCTTCAACTTCTCTCTCTTTTTTAATTTCATTCTGAATTTACACTTTTAATTCCTTTCCACTTTTTAAGTTGTATAGCTTTTACTTGTTCATGATCTTTCCTAGTTTCTTTTGGATTAATTTCGACGTTGTTAGGCAGTGTTCCTTGAGGTCTGTAATTAATAAAATTAGCAATTTGACCCATCTGATTCTCAATAATACAAATAGTAGTGTTTTGACTTTGTGGCTGATTACCTAGTTGCAAGATCAATTCTTCTACAGATAACTTTTTCTGTTGATTGTTAAAACCAAGAGGATAAGTTGGTCTAAAGTTCGAATTTCCTTGATTGTTCCAATTTCTGGTTGGATTAACTTGATTATTACTCCATTGTTGTTGTCCATTATTCCAATTAAAATTAGGGTGATTTTTCCAACCTGGATTATAAAAATTAGAATTAGGGTTATTAGTTTTACTAGCAATAGCTTGCAAAGTTTCTATTGTTTGAGAATCATTAGTATTTGCAGAATTATCATTACTTACATGCGATGCGTTAATAGCAAAATTATCTAATTTCTTAGATATCGCAGCCACTTGTGAAGTTAAAATAGAAAAGGCTTCATTATCTTGAATACTTGCCATTCTTTCAGAATTAACCCTTTCAGAAGGCCATTGAAAATTTTTGTTAGCCATTTCTTCAATTAAAGTATAAGCTTCTTAAAATGTCTTAGCGATTATAGAACCACCAGCAGCAGCATCTATAACAGATCTAAGTGATCCAATAAGTCCATTATAAAATGTTTGAATAATTAACCAATCTGGTAAAGCATGATGAGGACATTTTCTTAATAGTTTTTTAAATATTTCCCATGCTTCATAAATTGTTTCTCCATCAAATTGCATAAATGAAGTAATATCATTTCTTAATTTAGCAGTTTTAGATGGAGGAAAAAATTTAGCAAGGAATATTTGTGTCATATTTGCCCAAGTTTTAATAGAACAAGTTGCTAATGAATTAAGCCACATCTTTGCTTTATCTTTTAAGGAAAAAGGAAACAGTCTAAGCTAATAGCATCATAAGAAACATTATTATATTTAAAGGTAGCACAAAGTTCTAAGAAACTAGCAAGGTGTAAATTTGGATCCTCATTTGGTGTTCCTCAAAATTGATTATTTTGAACCATTTGAATAATAGAAGGTTCAAGCTCAAAAGATTTAACATCTACAGCTGGCATTTGAATACTAATATGAAGTTCATCAGCTGTAGGGTTTGCATAATCCCTTAATGGTTTATAAACATTTTGTTCATTAATTTCTATTGGATTTTGATTATTATTAAGTAAGTTAGCCATTCCCTGATATTTTTGAATTTGTTTTCCTTTTCTAATTCTTTTAATTATTCTTTCTAATTCAGAATCAAAATGTGATAATCCTTCAGATCCAGAACTACGCATAAAAATAAATTAAAATCTTTTTAGTATTTTTTTTATTTATTATTTTTAAAGAAATAAAAGTGTATAAATGATTTTAATTTCAAAAATGTAAAAATTGTCTTTTTAACTTTCTTCCTTATCTTCCCCGGCAACGGCGCCAAAAACTTAATGTGCCCGATCTTATCCCACAGGTAAGAATTTACGAAATTTATATTTAAATATTTATAATAATTTTTGTAAAATTCACAATTTCAAACGCAAGTATATGTATCGTTTCAAGTAATACAGGGCACTATTAGAGTCCTGGTTATCTATCCCACAGGGAAGATTACGAGAAAATTAATTTAAGAAATTTATTAGATTTTCAAATTAAAAATAATTATAATTTTTATTTCTTTTCAAAATTCAGATTTTTTAAAGTTTAATAAAATTTCTATTAAATATAAGTAAGCAATAATAAACTAAATATTATTGCAAGTATAAATAAAACAACTTTCTCCTTTTCAACTAATCCAAGATTTTTTTAAAATAATTATTATTTGTGAAGAACTTAGATTTTGGTATTGTGCCAAATAGAAGCATTCCTATTCTTTACATTCGCTCGATAGTATAAAGAACATTGGCTAATTTATACATCAGTTCAGGATGTTTTATTAGTAGAATGGGTTAATCTAGGCTCACACTTCTAGATGCCCAAGGGTGGCTATGGTCGGCCCTACCAGTAACTCGTTCCCTTTCTATAAACGAAATTATTAGAATTTAGTCTGTCACTCTAAAAAATAATCAATTCTATGCCCTATAAATAATATCTTTCTATTTATTTCCACTTCACCTTGGATAACCCGCATATAGCCTTCGATTACCCAAGGATTCATGTGATATCCACTAGTCAAGAATTCATCTCCGGATAGGTCTCAGAATTCTTCAATAGGTTTTAACAATTTAAATGGCCAGTTTAAAAAGTAAATTAAGATCAGGTACTAATATCATCACAATTTTTATAAATATTTTAAGTTAAGTTCTCCAACAAAATTTAATTATCTTATTATCTTTTCATAGTTGAAAGGAGAAAGAAAACTAACTACTCAGAACACATTAAATTCACACAACAAAACATATTTATAAAACTTTGAACCAAGTTACAAATACTTATCTGGAATGTTCCTTCAAGTGATCCGCTGACTCCTACTGACTCAATGCAAGGTACAAGACTTCAACAGCAACAATACTTGAAAACTCACACTTACTACTCAAGGAATTGAGTAGTAATACTCAAAATAAAATCACTAAATACTAAAGAAAGTGGCTCCCTAAAAGTGTAAGAGAACTCCAGATTGATTGGGGAATAGAGAGAGAGCTAGAAGGGGCTTTGGGGTGCACTTTTCTCTGTAGAATTGACTCCTATTTACAGAGCTTCGAATTTGACCAGGGGTTTTTTAAGGTGTCTCTTCAAAATTCTTTCAAATACAATGTATCTTCTAGAAGGTAACTGTGGCGCCTAGGCATCGGAGTCCGTGACCAAGTCTTCGCACCTCTTCGCGATTAAAACTGTTTTCCCGTGTCCAGATGCATTGTATCACATATCCTATGTATTAAGAGTAACATTCAGTCTTCTAGAAATTCTGATAACTACTTAACACCGTCAAAATAACTGCCCAAAGTCATCAAAAATCTTATCTACTTCAGAATCGAACCGGTGCGTAGGCGCCGGATTCTGGCGCCTAAGCGCCAGACCTAAAATTTCAGCAACTTTGCTCTTTAAGCTTTATTTTTGCTCATTTTTGCTCCTTTTTCCTTCTTGAACTCTTTTTTTATCACCTACATCCAAAAACATAAAAATACCTTTCATTAAAGCATAATATCCTTAAGAATTGAATCATAAATAAGTCATAAAAAAGGTATTTTTAAGTGGATCAGGACACTTCTTAAGGAGATTTTTAAATCTTTCCCAAGCTTCATATATTGATTCCCCTTCAAACTAACATAAAGATGTAATATTGTTTCTAAGCTTAGCAATTTTTTATGGAGGGAAATATTTACAAAAAGTTTTGTGATAATTCTCCCCAAGTTCTGATAGATCCAGGTACTAATGAATTTAACCATGCCTTAAGCTTTGTCCCTTAATCAAAAATGAAAAAGTCTAAGTCTGACAGCGTGTTCGACACTCCGTCATATTTAAATGTAGCACATAATTATAGAAAACTGGCAAGATGTAAGTTAGGATCTTCATTCAGCGTTCCACCAAATTGATTATTTTGTACCATTTGGATAATAACAGGTTTAAGTTCAAATGAATTAGAATCTACATTAGGATTTTGAATAGTTAAGTGAATTTCATCTACTGTAGGGTTATCATAATCTCTTAAGGGTCTAAGTTGATTTTCATTTTCATTTATTTGATTATCTAAATTGTTCGCCATTTTGTTCAAATTTTTAGATTCTTTTTGTTGTTTTCAAAATTTTCTGATAATACGTTCTAACTCCAAATTGTAAGATACTAAAACTTCAGATCCAATACTAAGCATACACTATTACAGTAAGCACACTTAAATGCAAGTCAACACACACTATTACAAATTATGAATTAAAGGTTTTCAGTTACTACTAAATTTACTGTTGCCTCTCAGACAATGGCGTAAAAACTTGATCGCGGCTATGTTAAATAAGTATTTAATAAGTACTTTCAGTTCAGTCATAAATTATAATAGTCTAATAAGAAAGACAGCCAATCTAAATGCAAGTATACGTATCACTCAAGTAATACATGATTCTAGTGGATTCCTGATTATTGATCCCACAGGGAGGAAGCAAATCTTTAAAGCGTAGCACAGAAATCCAATATTCAAATTACAATGCACGTAAAGTAAATACTAAATTTGCTAAAGTTTAATGATCCTAAAGATTCTAAGATCACTAAAGTAATTTGTAAACATAGAAATAAAGTTGATTACCACTACACTTAGTTTTGTATTGAAAGGTTCAAATTTGGAAAAAGTGTCCTCCCCCTTACAATGATATTATGATGAGTAAATGATAAAAATTGGTGAAAATTTTTATATTATACCAAATAAGAAATTAGGAGCATATTTATTCTATACCCTCTTCCAAGTGTTATAAAGAACATTGGCTAATCCTAGGTTTAGTTTCTAAATCCGTGGTTAGGCTGGGAGGATAATGGCTTTCACTCCAGAGCTCCCACTTCCCTCCGCCTGAAGGCCAACTCTCGCTTTAGTTTCTAAACACTAGGACCAAATTGGGGATTTTAGTCTGTTACCCAAAAATCTCCAATTCTACGCTCAATAAACCATATTTCCCTATTTATTTGCACCCAATCCCCATGAAATACATCACTTATTCATGGACATTGAATGTAATCTTCACTTTTGTTGTAGAATGCATAATCTTTTCGGATCGTATGTTTCACAACATATTTTAACAATTTAATCGGCCAGATCAAAAGGTAAATGAAGTACGAAGAAAAAAATCATCATAATTTATTAACATTCACATGGCACATCCAATCTAAATCATCACTTCACCATTTATCATTGCAAGGAGAAAGACGAAGAAATCTACTCAGAATTCATGAGGAAGATAAGACAAAACAAGAATTTTATATTTAAAAGCAAAGTCATACAAACAATTAGAAGTAAATGCAACTTATCTCAATTTTTTCCCAAGCAATGACACACAATTCTTTGAATCTCTTTCCCTCTTCACAATGACACACAATTCTCTCTTATAACAATAAGGAAAAAGCAATCTCTCACTTTCCTTCTCCTCCTACAACTCTTTAGAGAAGAATCTCTCACAAAACAACACTTTTCACACCAAACCCTAGACTCTAAACTCTCTACTCACTTCCTCTCTACTTCTCTCCACTCTCACAACACTCAAACAACCCTCACGCACCACACACACTACACCCACACTACTTTTTTTGGCGCCAAAATCGCTTTGAAACAGCCTAGGGACAAATTCCCCAAAAGATGCCTCAAGAATCCCTCCAAAAATTGTCCAAATACATTGAATCTGGCCTCCACCGACATTGGGCACCGTCAAGGCCCAGAGCTTCTTTTTATCTGGTGCTATCTGGTGTGGGTGTTGTCGGCACCCATTCTGTCGCTGTCGGCGCAAAAATACAGGTTTCTGGATTTTACCTTTTTCTGCTCCAAATTCATTCATTTTCACATATTTTTGCTCCAAATGCCTAAAATCATCATAGTTGCAACAAAACATGAAAAATACCTTCCTTTAAAGTGTAATATCACTAAAAATGAGTAGAAAATATATATAAAAAATTCAACATATTTTTGGTGCATCAAGACCTTGTCGGCAGGGCAACCCTGGAGCTAGAACCAACCTCAAAAACTGATGGTAGAGCAAGAAAAGCATCGGTAGAATCTTTTTTATTTAGAATCTCCTTCCCCTTGGTAAATGGGAAGGTAGAAGTGGTAATGATAAATTCGGCAGCGGTGGGGGTGGCAGTCCTTCTAGGTACGGAAACAACTGAATTGACGGGGGCGGGATGACCTTCACCTTTTTAGTGAAAGGGAAGTCCTGGTGGGAGTTAAAATCAAACATAGCAGACAGTTCTTGTATTTCTAGGGCGGCTATCTTCATTATCACGAACTGGGCCTTTCCAAGCACGACTTCCAACTTGCTGAAGCTGGTCCCGAAATGAATCGTGGGATCTACGAGATGGGCTTCACGGGTGGTGGGCAAGTTGTAGGAGAAAGTGAGCATCGGGGTCGACATCGTAACTGTCAATTAAAAAAGGTTCTAAATTTTAGCGAAGGCCTAAACCTTGAAACCATAGTGAAAACACTACGAATTAAAAGAGGTTGTTCTGTGGAGTAGGTACACTTTCATTTTTATTTCATTTTATTTCATTTTACTTTCAAGTATTTATTTTTGCAACGCATTTTAAATTTTATCATTTCATTATCAATTTAAAGAGCTTAGATTTGATTCTTGAGAGTTTAATAGGAGTTTAAGATTTGAGAGGAGTTGGCTCAATTTGCTGATGGCAAAAATTGAACCCGGGAGGTATAAAAGAAGGAAGGTGAAGTGCGGGACCTTGCCCAGGATCCCCTTCCCAATGCACATTACTTTGGCAAAACTTATTTACCAATACACTTATTGGGGGTCCGACCTCACACAAAAGAAAGAAAATCCTAAAAACTCCTGAACCCCTCTATTTAAGGATGATTAAACAGATGGTCCTGTAATCTAGGAGAGTTGACCGTACTTTCCTAAGAAAGAAATGGATAAAATTTGTCAATGAAAAAATGATAATCTGGTTCATGAGGGATATGAACACATCACCGATGTGTAAAGACAAACTTCCTAATCAAAATGGAGAGATAAACAAGTCCCCAGCAGAGTCGCCATAATATTGTCAGCTGTTAATTAAAATAGATTTTACTTTAAATATACATATAGTATGAAATTTTGGTAAGTAACATTTTATTTTGAAATAAAATTAAATCAAACTAATCTCATACATGCAATAGTTTAAACAATTGAAGCACTGCACCATAAGCCATGTATCTATCCCGAGGAACAGATAAATTGCTTACTGGTGAGGCTTGATCAAATAAACTAAAGAATCCATGACATCCATTTTTATTTGTGAACCATATATGTTGACCAAAAAATTTCTTTATCTAATATGAAGTAACTAGATAGGGTTTATACTAAACTGGGTTCTTAAAGTTTCCTATAAGGGCAAACCCCTATAGTTAATTATGTTTTAAATGACCAAAGTCACGTAAAAAAATCTCAATTTAGATCAGGAAATATTGTTTCCATTCTTCCAAAAGGTAGGATTCTCAAATTAATGTGTAGGGGAATGCCACTAGGGAGAAGTGTAAATGTAAACAATTATTATGGATGATCAACTAAAAATTTGATAGCTTTTTAATGTCAATTTCATGCCTATTTTTGTTGATATTTCACTATAAAGGAAGGTATTTTGTATGTTTTATGGTTTTAGTTACAAGAAAATGCTTTTGGAGAAAAGGAAACAACAATGGTGCAATTTGGAGCAAAAAGGAGCAAGAAAAGCAAATTTTTGCCTGAAACATTTTGATAAGTCTTTCTTTATTTAATCTCTTTTATACTTATTACATATTTTTAATGAGATTACACTTTAAAAGAAAAGTTTTTTATGCTTATTTTGTAGGGATATCTGTTAGGAACACAACGCAACTGAAATAGGGCGAAACGGAGATGAAATAGAGCCAAAAGAAGCAAAACGGTGGAGCTGCGCAGAGTAGGGCGCCGGATGGCGCCCTATTTAGCTCTGGACCGCGCTAGAGTCTAAAAAGCACAAAAATATCATTGGAAATGGCGTCAGACTGCGCTGGAAGCGGTTATTGGACATATACATCGAAACTGGATGTTTTATGGAAGGTTTCTTCAGGCAACCCTTCAAAAATTCATCCCCACACTTTAAATTAGTGATTTTAGGTCAGAAAAAGTGTGTGTGAGAGAGAGGAATGTTAGGAAAAATGTGGAGAATATTGAGAGATCTTAGAATAGGAGTAGAAATGTAGATTTCTACATTTTTGGAGAGATTGGTGAGGGGATTTTGAGATAATTTGTAAGGGTTTGTTCAAGCATTGCATGGATCAGCGGGACACTTTGTGGGAGAGATCTTCTTCTTTCTTTCAAGGGAAAAAAGCTAAGTATTGTGTTCTGACCAACTTTTAATATGTTTGTAATTTATGTTTATAGCAACGACACCAAAAACTTGATTCCGCTTTATATATATATATATATATATATATATATATATATATATATATATATATATATATATATATTTAATTATATGATTGAATGTTTAATGTGGATTCTACGCAAGTATATGTATCGTATCAAGTAATACAGGGCTCTAGTGGAGTCCTGGTTATCGATCCCACAGGGAAGTTTTTAACAGATTTGTTATCAGCTAAATTTAAAGGAATTACTTACTAATATAGTAAATGGAAATTTAAAGTAACTAAAGCAAACTAAAGTAAACTAATGCTTGAAATAAGTTGATTTAAATAATTCAAAAAAGTACCATTCTCCTTGTTTTTAGAAAATTAAGTGAATGATGAATCTAAATAAAATTTAAATTGTATTGTGACAAATAGGAGCATTCCTATTCTTTACCCTTTGGTCCAGGTGCAAAGAACATCGACTATCCTATGTTTGATTATCGAATCGCGGCTACAGTCGGGAGGATACAGGCTGCCACTTCAGAGCTCCCACGTTCCCCTCACCTGAGGGCTAACATCTACATTTCAGCTCTCAAACAATAGGACCAAATTGAATATTTTAGTCTGTCACACTAAAATGTCCAATTCTACGTCCGATAATTAATATTTCCCTATTTATTTGCACCCTCCTTCCAAGGTTTTTGACTTCCCTGAATATTGGATGTAATTTTTACTATAGTTGATAATCAACATATTTTAACAACTCAATTGGCCAGATTGAAAGTAAATTAAGTTTTAAGTAAAAATTATCACAATTTATTTTAATATATTAGGTACTTCTATTTAATTTCATCAATCCGCATAATTTTCATAAATAAGGAGAAAGACTAAGAAAACTACTCAGAATGCATGAGAATATAACAAAGCATGGATTTCATTTAAAGTTAACAACAACAATAAACAAAGATACTTATCTTAATTTCCTCCCCAAGCAGACTCCTTGAAGTTCCTTTGAATTTTCCTTCTAAGTACAAAGAAACTTCTAAATAGCACTCAAATAAACTAAAGAAACTCACTAATGACAAACAACAAACACACTTAAAACACCAAAAAGAGACTCAGACTCTCTAAAATAGACACACCTAGACACTAGAATTCGGCCTCTATTTATAGAGGTAGGCAAAGGTCCAAGGGGTGCTTAAACACCTCTTCAAAAAGTGTCCAGGTTCAAAGTATTTGTATTTTGAACTGTCTCGCCGTCGGCAGGAAACGATCTTGCCGTCAGCGGGGCTTCTAGAAGGTCTTCAAATCGCGATATCTCGCTGTCGGCAGGCTAGGGCTTGCTGTCGGTGAGGTAGTTATAATTCCTTCAGAAATTCTCCTCATGATCTCGCCGTCGGCGGCCTCGATCTCGCCTTCAGCGACTTAGTTCAATTTGCATGAATTTCTTCCTTTTTGATCCAAATTCACTCCATTTTATGCTTTTTGCTTTAATCACTTATAAATCTTCATTCCTGCAGTAATATAAAGAAAATACATTTCTTTAAAGTGCAATTTCATCAAAAATAGATAAGAATTTCTTAATGAATTTTTCTCGCGATCAAAATCCCCCAAACTTAATTATTACTCGTCCTCAAGTAATTTTAATACTAAATTAAAATAATGATTTCTATAATAGAATTTTTCAATTCAGATAATATGAATTAAATTTAAATAACATTATAATAAAGTTAAATATAAATATTTCTGAGTAATTAAATTAACTTTATAGATATAAGATTATTTAGTTATCAGCTCTAAGATTTCTAGTTTTCTATTTATTTTAGGAATGACTATATTTAAAAAGAGTAAATTACTTAAGATATTTAGATGATAGGAAGTTCAAGAAAATATTATTTAGTAAAATACTAATCCATAAATATAAGTTTAGAAATATACTTAAGTTTTACCCCTTTAGGTTGATTTCATTGAAGCTAATTTTTAATAAGGCATCTCCTCAAGATTCTCTTCACTTTATGTTTTTCTTTTCATTTCTTTTCTTTTTGGATTGATTTTCAATCCTTTTTCTTCTTGTTGACCTCATTTTTAATGAGGTCTTCCCTTCTTCTTTTTAATACTTAGGATCTAGCCTTAGGCTTTTCCTTTGACTATCTTAGAGGATTAGAATTGGGACCCACCACCAAGAATTTCAAACCACTTCTTAACTCCCTGCAAACTCCACAAACTTGACTGTAGACCCCTAATCACCTAGAGGGTTGAAATCAAATGTTGAAGTTTAAAGGATGAGTTCCTATAGGACTCTTTGGCCTAAGGACTGCCCTGGGTGGCCTGGTCTGGTGAAGGTTGACTTACACACACTACACTTGTAAACTACACTTTCACACACCTCCTAAAACCACACCTATACCCAACTTGACCTCCTGACTCATGGAGGTGATTCACATGGATGGTCCTTAACCCCTAAGCCCTCGCTAAGAGGTTAGGAACAACATAGTGAATGCCTCAAATGAGTCCCTTCATGGCTCATGTGGGCTTGATATGGCTTCATGGCTCAACCAAAATGATTTCATCCCACTTACATTCACCCAATCTTCAATTTTCCAAATTTTCAATTTTTGACCCCCAGGGCTCCGGACCCGCCTAACTTACCAAATGCTCTAGAAACTACCCAAAATTTGCAAAATCACCTAAATTACCCAAAATTCCTCAAAACAAATCCCAAACATTCCCACATTACTCAAATTGATCATTCATAGCCAAAAATACCAAAAATTCCAAAAATACCCCCCAATACACTTCAAATACCCAAAATGCCCCTCTTATCCCAAAAATCCAAAAATTCAGAAAATTCCCAGTAAATTCCATAAAATCCCAAATATTCCCAATTTCATTTTGTTCAACTACACCATGGGCCAATTTTGTCAATTTACCCCACTTTTGTCAAAATCCCCAATTTGACCCATTTCAACCCAAAATGAGTCCAATATCAAACCAAACCTACCCAATTGACCCAAATTCTGGTCCAATTCAATTCTAAACTTAAATTTAACATTCCCAACACCAATATATACCAAATCCTAGTCCAATTTGATTAACATGTGAATCCAATTTCACTTTTGTCCTTAAAGCCCAATTTGGACCCATGACCCAAACCTAGCCCAAACCAAACCAACTTAACTCCAATTAACCCCAAATCTTTTCTAAACCTTCCCTAACATCCCCACAAACAAAACACTAACATGATTTGCCCAAAATTTGGATCCAAACCCCACTCAAATTCAACTTAAAACCAAAAGGCCCAATTTTGACCTAAATTCACCCCTAACCCAAATGAGCCCAAATCCCAAAATCAAAATCCAACCAAAGTTGGAACCTCTTTCAAACACTCCCATAAACATTTCCCAACATCAATTTAACATCAATTTCAACCCTAGCCCAATATTGGCCCAAGTTAGCCCAATTTGACCTACATAGGGCCATTTATCAAATCAACCCAAATTCAACCCAATTCAAACCCAAATCACTCCAAACTTGTTTCAAATCAATCATGACACATCCTTTAGCCAAACCCAACAATTATTTGGCCCAAGCCTTTACCAAACTTTTATCCTAAAATCCATTTTTTAAATCCAAAAGCCCACTTCCCTAAACCATTTTAAAAGCCCAAACTCATCCTAAATCCCACATTACAATCTCATCCCATCACCACTCAATTAATATCATCCCTTAAGTCCTAAATCAATCATCAAATAGTTCCAAATCAAGCCATATGCCAAATCACCCCTAAATGCCAAAAATCCCTAAAATCCATTTCCATGTAAATAAGCCAAGCCATCCCTAAGCCAAATGGAGTCCTTGAAGCCATGCACAAGCCACATGAAGCCATGGGATCCACTTTACACCTCATCATACTATTAATTGCAAAAGGAGGAGCCTCTTTTAAGCCCCCTTAAAAATGTTTTAACCCTTTTAATGCTTCACCTTAATCCATGATTAATCAAAATATTCATGGATGGTGACTTCTCTACCCTTTCCTAGCTGATTCATCTGATCCTCCCCCAGCCCAAATCAGCCATGGGGAGGTGAACCAAGCCCATTTCCATGGGTTGACCAAACCAAGTGCAAAAGAAGCAACCTCCCCATGCCATTTTGACCCAACCACTTTACACATGTAAGGCTTCAATTGAATTCACCAACTTCAACCCCTAACATCCCCGACCTCGAGGGTGACCCTCGCCCGCCGACCGACCACCAGGCCGCCGGAAAACGCCATGGCCGAGACACTGGGGAGGAGCCAAACTTTGGAATTCCACCTCGCCGAGTTGCCCCATGCCCAATGGCCACCATGGCCGTTCTTCCCTTGACCTAAGCAGCTGATCCCAAGACTTAACTCCCCCTGAGAGGCCCTCCAGCCTCTCCTATTTAAACCCCACCCCTCTCGGCCATGGAAGAGGTGCTGAATCAACCTTAAGGAAACTCTGCCAAAATCACTCCAGACTCTCCCCACACCTAGAGCATTTGATCCCCACTGTTCTCTTGCCCTAATCCCCACTAATTGAGCTCAATTTTGGAGCTCAATTCTCGAGCCGAACAGAAACTCCTAAATCCTCCACCAAAGTCAAATTAAACTCACCTACACCCGCACAAGGTCAAGAGGAGAAGTTCCCAGCTGAAAGCCCCCTCTCCGTGCCACCCATCCGTTCCGTACTCCAAAGGTTGAAATTTGGCTTGGTCAAAATCATACCCGGACAATTCACCGAGCCGGGAGACTTCATCCGGAGCTTTCTGGACCCAATCGAAGGTGACACGACACTCAGATCGAAGCCACACTTCTCTGAGCAAAGGTATGGTTTCACTCTTCTTCCCGAGCTTCTGAACATTCACCATTTTTATTGAGTCAATTTCATGCCACATAAACCTTATGGATGTGTTCGTCTTCTTGAGATGAATCCATAGAGCATAAGAATGGTTAATTTGGTTAAGTATCGAGCGAGATCTTAAGCCTAGAAGATGGATGGTTCTCGGGCTAGGAGGTTTGGGGACGATGAATGGATGCCGGTCATTCAATACACGCGCGGATGGACGGCTCAGATCAAGTCAGATCAGTGGATGATATGCGGAAGGCTGGACCCAGGCTGCTGACTCAAGTGGCAGCGTCGAATGGGAGCGTGCCGCGTGGTCGTTCGAAGATGCCAAGGATGACAGAGCGCCGCGCTGGATAAGTAGGAAAATAGGCATTTTCTTATTTATTTAATTCCCTAAACTTCAAAAATACATAACTTTGTGTAGAAAAATCAGAAAAATAAAATTAAAATACCCACTTGCTCAGTGAACAGAGGAAAATAATGTGGAAAAGAAATCATTTAATTTCATTGAGTATTTGATTTTTAATAATTTATTTACTCTCTGCACATTTTCAATCCTCCATGCATGTATACAATTCACCATGGCATGAGATCATAGGGCTTTTGAAGCCTCTGAATTTGGGAACATTCCCTGAATTTTCACCCCTATGAAGAGTTATTGATTTTTCAATTTTAGGTTACTACTCTGAGTATTTTAATTCTAATAATTAGCATGTTGTGAAATAAATTCCAGTAAAATTTGGTGATATTTCTTGTGACTAGAGGACCCTAGGGAAAATAGGTCTTGAGTTAATTCACTTGTAATGACCTTAATTGGCTTAAACACCCAAAATGGAACCTTAATTAATTAGAGCTAAACATACATCAAATTGACTTGAAATCAATTCTCCACTGACCTTTAGGATCGGAGGAACCCACCATAAAAATTTGAAGTCAATTGACTTGGTTAGCCCTATCAAATGGGTCGATTAAGCCATTTAGCCAAATTTAAACTTTAAAAATTCATAACTTTCAAAATTCTATTCAAAAATTCACCAAATTGGTTTTGGAGCCTCTCTCGATATCAAGGGAATTTAAGAAAATTAAAATTGCAATTTTCTAAAAAAGTTGATTTTTGCATTATTTTAATATTTTTAATAATTTAAAAATAATAAAAATCACAAAAATAATAAAATTCATCAAAATGTTATATTTTGAATTTTAATCACTTAGGAACAAACCCCATATTTTTCTTAGGTCTCTATGATGAGATATTAAATTTTAAAGCCCTAAGGTAATTTTAAAATTAAAAAAATGTATTTTCTAGCATTTCCACTAAAATAAATCTAATAAATCAAATAAAAATTAGAAAATTACAAAAATTGGTTCCCTGGTTTCCTTGATATCAGAGAGATTTTTGAAAAATATAAAATTCATTTTTCAACCTTTATTTTATTTTTAAATTAATTAATACTCCAAAACTCAAAATAATTATAATAAAAATAATATAATTCAAAAAATCACCAAAATTGGTCCAAGTGGTCCTCTGGTCATTAGGAATGTTCCATAATTTTCTTAAGGACAAAATCTTTCCCTTGGTCATATTATTAAATCTTCCTCGAAAATCCCTATTTTCCACCAAAAATAACTACATAAATAAATTAAATACAGAAAAATCATATTTTCTCCTCTAATGTCTTGATTGATATATGAGTGAAGTCACATAAAAATTCCAAGTTCATTTAAGCTCAATTTAGTGATTTATGGAATTAGTAAGTTTAAAGGGCAAAATAGTAATTAAAATTTTAACCTATAATTAAAAATTTTAGGTTTAATTAAAAGGGTGGGTAAAATATTTGATACTAGGTTGATTTTGGATGTTTGAAACTTAGGTAATTAAAGGGTAGAAACCTATCAAATAATTTGAAAATAATTAAAATAAACCTCAATTAAATAAT
Organism: Papilionanthe hookeriana x Papilionanthe teres; assembly: GCA_022702705.1. Classification (NCBI taxonomy): domain Eukaryota; kingdom Viridiplantae; phylum Streptophyta; class Magnoliopsida; order Asparagales; family Orchidaceae; genus Papilionanthe; species Papilionanthe hookeriana x Papilionanthe teres. The sequence goes on along the minus strand of CM040432.1, from coordinate 8,455,932 downwards.
TGTTTAAGCTTGGAAGAAGAATAAAAAAAATTGGAATTATTAAAATAGGGATATTATTAGGAAGAGATTTATTCTTTAATCTAAGAATCCCTAAATTAATTACCTCAATAATATTTAATTCCTAATTAAAGAATGATAATCCAAATTCAAAATTTAAAATGTTAAAAGACTTAATCATTAAATTAAATTAAAATTAAAACATTTAAATTAAATCCTTTTAAAATTTCAATTAAATTAATACTTTAACAATTAAAATTAAATCATCCTTAAAGCATAAAAATAAAATATTAAATTAAATAAAAAAATTAAATTAAATTAAAATTAAAATTAAAATAAAATAAAAAATAAAACCAAATTAAAATTTAAATTAAGATTAAAATTTAAATTAAATTAAATTAAATTAAATTAAATCACATTAAATTAAATTAAATTAAAACATATTAAATTAAAATTAAATTAAAAAAATAAAATCAAGTTAAAATAAAATTAAAATTAAATTAAATAAATAAAATAAAATTAAAATTAAAACTAAAACAAATTAAATTAAACTAAAATTAAATTAAATTAAATCGAATTAAATATAACATTACTTAAGACATAAAGAATTCAAAATAAATCTAAAACAACTTGAACACTATTCCAAACTTAAGCCCATTAATTAAAATTAAGTCGAATCACAAATCACTTGAACATCGATTTGCCCTCAAAAGCTCTTGTTGTCATAACTCCTAAATAGAGTGTTAAGTGAAGCGTTACTTCACTAATAGGATATTCAAATGTCCTAGTTCACTAAGTAAGATAACAAAACTTGAACTCCTGGATGATTAATTCATTTTGTATAATTAAATTCTCTTGGACTTAAAACAATCCTAGAAGTATTGAAAAGATGTTTAAGATTCGTCTTAAGCACTTCCTCAGTATGATAAGATATTTATATGAACAATTGGACTTAATTGTTCTTTAATGAAGAAAATCGTCCTCAAACCAAAACACAAGAACCTAGACGTCATAGGAGATGACTAGCTATAGGATTAGCAACTTGGTAGAAAACCATAACCCTTCCCTTAGCTTTTCCTAGGAACTTGTTTTAAATGCTTAAATATTCTAAATTGTTTTTAAGTGCAGCTTGGGATGACGGGAAGACCCTCCAGGTATGCTTTTATTTTATTGTAATTTACTTTCTTGCAATTTACTTTATTGCAAATGCACTTTACTTTTCTTGCATGATAAACAACTGTTGCATGAAAACCCACACCTTTAGGATAGTCCCTAAAACTGAAACCAAAACTAAATTAAAATTCATTACAAGATAAAATTCACCGCCACAACATTTCAAAATATAAAATAACTCAAAATTTAATCACAAACAGAACACAAAACTACAATTACAACTAAATTAAAACGTCTTGTTGGATGATCGGGAATACCTCGGATGATGTAACCTATGTGTTGCTAACGGGATTTCCTACGGTCTAAATAAAAGTGTGGAACTCATTTAGTTGAGTTTAGCAAATTCATCTGGACTAAGTGAATCCGATAAAAATAACGATGTTGGAAGGATGGAACCGTGGGATCTTAACCGGTGTTGTTATAATCAACTTTAAGATTTGTTTTAACTAAAAACACTAAAAAAAACACTTGGATTTTAAGATTTCTAAAACCAAACTCTTCACTTCTCTTTTGATTACAATCTTCTAAAACTAAACTTCTGCAACAACAAAGAGCTCGGAGCATGGTGGGCAGCACGGCCATCGTTATCAGCAAAACTTGAGTCTACTTCAGCAAAACTTTTTTAGAATTAAATAACCAAGCCATAGGATTTCGAGGTAGTTTGCCTAGTGCAACATAAATCATCAATCTTTTTGTTAGGCATTTGCATTGCAAATTAAGCCCTAACCAGTCTTAGGACTCCGAGGTAGTTGTTCGGTACGACATAAACCCGCACATCTTCGAGGCTATTTGTATGATCATGTCATACGAATATAAGTCCTAATTAATTAAAATTAGCAAGATCAAAACATTAAATAAACATTAGGACTTTCCTAAATTCAAGCCAAATAATAGGATAGTCGAGTAATTACCGAAGTTCGCTTTGAATCTGTAATTTCTCCTACCTTTCTTCCTTTAAATTCCCAAATCAAAATGTTCCAAACTTGATCCATTCCCTATTGAAATTCCAAAATTCAATCCCTTGAAAACTTAAACTTTGAGATTCTTGAGAGCGTAACTACCGATTATTATCGAGAGTTTTCTTAAGTGATTCCCGTCACTTAAGATGTAATTAACTATATGGGCTTGCCCTTATAGGGAATTTTAAGAACCTGTGTAATATAAACCTCGCTTAATTCATTTACATTAAGCTGTGGAATTTGTCGGCTTATAAAATTGGTTCGCAGTACCAAACGGATGTCACAAATCTCCTAGTTTATTTAACCGAGCCCCATCATCAAGCAAGTGTGTCTATTCTTCGGGATAGAAACACGGCTCAGTGATGCGGAGCTCGTTTATATAAACTATATGGGATGTGAGGTCGGTTTGATTTCATATCTTAAAATTATTTTCAAAATCAAATACTACTTTCTAAACTATATATATATATATATTTAAATTAAAATTAAAATCTAAAATTCGTCGTACAATTTCTGCTTGGCGACCCCTTTTTCTAAAATACAACACACAACCTAAAAATTCGCCGACAATTTCTAGCGACTCCAGTGGGAAAATTCCTCTCTCCATTTTAAACAGATAGTTCTGCTTTCAAAAATCGGTAGTGTATCCATGTCCTTAGTGGATCAAACTACCCTTCTTCTCGTTGGAATACTATGTTCATTTCTACCTTGAACAAGTACGCCTAACATTCTCTCGCATTTAGGAGCCACCGTTTAGACACCCCTAAATGTAGAGGTTCCGAGATCCTTTTACCTCATTTCTGAGGTGGGGTGGACCCCCAATAGGTATTAGTTTAGAGCTATCTCGAGGGTCGAGAAGTTTCTACAAAACTTTCTCTTCCTTTTCCAAGCTTCCTAATCAATTCCTTTTATCCTTCCTACAACTCTCCTTCTTTTAATAATTCTCTGTCTTAACGAACAAATCTTTTCGAAAAACAATTATCTAAATAACTTTTCTTTTAATACCATAAATACACTAAGATAAACGGAAATGTGTTCAGACTCTTTCCTTTTCGTCATAAGTTTTACGACAAGAAGAAGCACGATTCGGGGACTAACACTTGGAATTTGCCCTGCAGAAATGGAAGCCCCAAAACTGATCTTCTCCTTTGTCAACGGACCGGACCTCGGCCGTGTTCAAGGACGAACCGCTCGATAATGGAATCATTCGATTCGGACAAGGATTCGGGGACACCGACATCAAAATCCCCGACGTCACTCTCTTTTCACTCACAAGCAAAGTACCGAAAACTGAGAAGCCGTTGATTGAGTTTAACCTCAAATCAACTCATGAATTCCCTCCTCTGCAAAAGATTCCAACTGAGAGGAGTACTGTTGTTCGCAAAAGGACTATTGTTGCTACCCCCACTGGTCTAGTTGTCTCTGCACCTACCTCGGCTTCTGCCAGATTAAAGGGGAAGGAAATTCAGAACTGTGATGAACTTGTTGCCGTGGAGGGTACAGATCTTCCCGTAAAACCTTCCGTTTTTGAAATCGGGTCCAGCTCGAGAATTCCACCACCGACACGGACTCAGAGGAGGAACAGAAGTAGAAGGATTGCTAGAGAAGCCAGAGCTGCTAAAGTTGCTTTCCTAGAGGAAATCCCAGAACTGCCCGAATATACACCGCTGCCTGAATACACACCACTCTTGGGAGGAAGTAGGTTCCATCCCCTCTCCACCGCAGAGGATGAGGAAAATGTCCGCAAGATTGCTGTTGCATTGCCCCAGCTAGCATATTACAATGACGGCCGTAAGAAAAGGGCTAGAATTACGCCATTTTCTCGACTGCAAACCCTGATAGAAAAGTTAGCAAAGAAAGAAAAATGCCATGTGTCAGAGATTTTAAGAAGGATAGGGCGGGTGCCAGCCAAGTCCCGTCTTGGGCCGCGAGTAGAACCTGCTATCGCTGCAGAAAAGCCAAATAAGAGAATGAAAGCTAGTCCAACTATCGTTGTTTCAGGACTACAAATTAGGGAGGATACCACCTTCCAGCATTTAGCTGACAGACCATCCGGTCCCAGATCTTCAGCTGCTAGGAGGATGGTATGGTGTCCCACTACCAGACAATTAAGATTAAAACAACAACCTGAGAAGGAAAGTCTCGTCAGGAGACTTGAATCCGAAGAAAGCGCTACAGCAGTGAAGAGGACTCATGAGAAGGAAACCCGACAGTTATCCCATGATGATTGCAAAGATGTACAGAAAAGACCACTAGAAGATGCTATGGAAAAGCTAAGAACCGATATTCGGCGATTAGCAAGAGAAACAGAAGAGAAATTTGGAGATGAAGTTGACTCGTCAGAGTTCATGGATGATGAATATGCAGAAATTAACATGGTTGAAACACGAGCTTCGTCAGCTTCACAAGGTGCTCCTGCAGCCGCAGAAAGAGAGGAGCCTGAAGTAATGAGGATGCAGCTTCAAGAAAAAGATGATACAATCGCCTAAATGGCAAAAAGGATGGAAGATATGGCTGTAGCCCTAGCCACTCTCCAGAGTCAAGTTCAACCCCAAAGAGAAACACCGCCAGAAGTTATTCACATTGTAGACGGAGGAAAGGAGATTACATCTGTCAATGGGGATGATCAATTAAAAAAGGACACAACACAAAACATGATTCCGGAAAAGGATATCAAAAGCATGGTGGAACAGCAGGTGCGAGAAGCCTTGGCACAATCAAAGAGTGGGACATCCGTTCGGACGGGTAGGCCTTACCACCTCTGTTCAAGACCTTTGATGGAACCGGAAACCCTCGACAGCATGTTGCACATTTTCGTGCCAGTTGTTGCAATGCCGGCGGAAGTGATGCTTTACTCTTCCGACAGTTTGTCGCTGCACTGTCGGAATCGCCTTTGATTGGTATGCGAATTACCGAACGGTTCCGTGAAGACATTTTCGTAATTAGAGAACCTCTTCATCAAGCGATTTGTCGGAGCTCAGCACCACATCACTATAGGTGATTTAGTGGTAGAGAAGCGTAGCCGAACGAAACTTTGGTGGACTACATGCTTCGATGGAGGAATCTAAGTATGAAGTGTGAGCCACAACTGCAAGAACAAAGCATGCGCTCGGTATTTTACTTAAGAGCATTCATGGCCCGATAAGCACTTCTCCTCAAGGGATTTACTATTAAGACTTTCGAGAAGTTGTTAAGCAAGGCCGAAGCTTGCAAGAGGAGGCGAAGCAATTAAATTTCACCAACAAAACGGACAAACGAAGCCCGTGAAAACTTTTGAAAAGAAGTTCGGGATCGTCGCAATTGTCGATAAAGGCAAGCGACCAATACAAATACCTCCCGTAACGGTCACAACAAACTCAACAGAATTACCAGCAACCCCGACCCAGCTATCATTCATCTCAACAGTATGAACAACCGCCTCATCCACAACGTACACTAAAGGAGCTTCTGAGCAGGGAATATCCGTTCAAGAATGAGGCAGTGCCGAAAATGTTCCGCAGCTCGATGAAGACTCCGCATTTCCAACCGCCGAACCTAAGAGACCGAAGAATTCGACAAGAAACCTGATCCCAACTTTTGCCCTTACCACCGGATGCTTGGACATAAGATAGAAGATTGTATTACCTTCAAAAGTTGGCTCAACGACAATCTTCAAAAAGGGAATATAACGATCCCGAAGGAGTACATGAAGGAACCCCAGAAAGGAGGTTCCGTCAATGTTATCTCGACGGATCTCATTGTTCCGATAGATCCCTATGCGACTGATGATGGATGGACTACCGCTTGGACAAAGTCTTCGAAGAATATTTTGGATCACATCCAAACCGCTTCGGTGCGAGCCTCAATTCAGAGTTCGAAACCTGTCAAGTCGGTACTATCACTTGCGATAGAAGAACCACCTCAACAAGAGACGATTAAAGAAAAGAAGAAAATTGATGAAGAAGATAAGACCGAGGCTCTTAAGGCTAGACTAGGGGCTGCTTATCCTAGGATAGTTGTTTCTGATTCGGGGGAGAAATCCCTCGAACCTCTGACTATGTATGATTATTTGCTCGCTCCGGCGGGATCTTATAATGATAAGGGTTATGGCGTTGGCTACGTTTTCGATCGTCTCTAACGATTACGTAACTAGCGACAACCCACCTAATCCGTACATCGATTCCGATACAAGTGACAATTCTCAAATCATACACAATCTCGACGATCACAATGACGAAGAAGACATCCACCAGGGAGGCTACGAGAGTTCAACAAGCAATGAATCTATTTGCGAGTTTCGAGGAGCTCCAATCACAATAGAGTTAGAGCCTTCAGATTCTGAAGCTAATCCAGAAGAACCTGTCATTCCAATTCAGGAGGAAACACCAGCAAACTTAATACTGGATTCAAGAGAAATTAAAGAAGTCAACTTAAGAAGTGGAAGAGTTCTACCTCCGAGAATGGGTCCAAAGGACAAAGGAAAGTAGGTGGTTGTTCAGGAAGAACCAACCCCCGCAGAAGAAATACCCATTCGGGAAAAAATCGAGACACATGGAAATAAAGTGGACTACAACGTGCTAGCCCATCTTAGGAAACTACCAGCCAAACTAAGCATCTATGACGCTCTCATTTTATCAAAGGAGATGAGAGAAGCTCTGATCAAGGCCTTACTTGATCCAGAAATTTGCTTAGCTCAAATGACCGGAGATTCCTTAGATGAGGTTTGCTCGTTAAAGGAACAACGAGGTGTTACCTTCACGGACAATGACCTACTACTTGGGACGGCAGATCACAACCGACCGTTGTACATTTCGCTTACAATCGGGAAGCTTACACTCTCCGCAGTATTGGTGGATCCAGGAGCATCAATCAATATAATGAATCTTCGAACGCTAGCATATTTGGAAATTGATGCTCGCGAGCTCGAGCGGATAAAATGTTATTAAGAGGATTCAACCGTAAAGGATAAAGAGCCCTCAGATCAATAACACTGCTAATGAAGACCGGTGACTTGGCAAAGACAACCGCGAAATTTCACATAATTGATTCAGAAACGTCATTCAACGCTCTACTGGGCCGACCATGGATACATGAAAACCGGATGGAACCATCATCTCTACATCAGTGCATCAAAATTTACGATGGAGGGGAACAATGCATCAAAAGTGACTTACAACCGTTCTCCGTACATGAAATTGGAATCCATAAAGATGCAGCTTATTACGCACCCCCGAAGAAAACAATCTTCTCCAGAGATACCATAACAAATGAAGCAAAGGAAGTTCGGGACGACGAAGAACCTGAAGTTCTAGTCCAACACCACTCCCTTACGGCGAGATGGTGAAGGTTTCTCCACAACTCGCATCCGAGGTTGAGGCCGGGAACGAGGTCGTGGCAGAGACGTTAGGACAGTTGGACAGAGGAAACCAGCCATCAATGTTGATTGGGAACACAGTTCTGAAGAAGAAAAAGAGATCAAACAAGAAGCAACGACAATAAGTCGAAAGAAGCCGCAATTCAGGATCCCTCTCGAAGATGAAAAGAACGAAGAATATAAATCGATGTACGAGAAGATTAACCACTATGTACATACTATGACCCTGACCCCGATCCATTCTAATAAGATCGAGGGTATTGTGGTCAAAGAGGTACGTAGCGGCGGTGCAAAGCCCATCAAATTCGACCGTGGTGATCCTTCCTCCAAAACTGAAAATAATGTACAATTTGAAGATGTCACTTCATCAGAATTAATGGAATTATCTTTTGAGTGGTACTCTCCCTGTGTTCAAAATTTAATTCAGACGTGGTTTCTTACCTCGACAATGGACAAAAGGTCAATCACAACATTTTGAAAAATTATGGAATAATTCCGGTCGTCCACCCAATTCAAAACATGGTCTCGGATTTGGCACAGTAGGATCGCCGACGATACCGAATTTTGCTTGGTTGTCACTTGCGAGTCTAATGAAAACCGCATGGAAACTACAGAAGAATTTGAAGATTTACAAATTGGAGACGCTCCACCGAATCCGAAGAAGAGATTAAATCTACAATAGATGAGTTAACGGAAGTTAACTTAGGTACTAGCGAAGAGCCTAAACCTACCTTTGTTAGCTCCTTACTCAATGAGAAGACTCCGAAGAAATAATCAAGTTATTAATGGAATTTAAGGATCGTTTTGCTTGGAGCTACGATGAGATGCCAGGATTAGCTCCAGAGGTCGCAGTCCATAAGCTAGGATTGGATCCTCGCTTCGTCCCGGCCGACAAGGTCCTGAAGAATGCGTCTAGAAATCGAACAACAAGTCATAGCCGAAGTTAAAAAGCTAATAGACGCTAAATTTGTCCGTGAAGAACAATACCCGACTTGGTTAGCCAATGTGGTGCCAATCGAGAAGAAGAATGGTCGGATCGGAATTTGTGTGGATTTCGCAGATTTAAACAAGGCATGTCCAAAAGATGAATTACCTCTACCGATCCCGTAATTAATGATCGACATTGCTTCAACACATGAAATATTCTCATTCATGGATGGATCTTCACGATACAACCGGATAAAAATGGCTCTGAAGATGAAAAACTTACGACATTCGTAACGCCGATCGGAGTATATTACTACATATGATGCCATTCGGACCGAAGAACGCGGGAGCAACCTACCAGAGAGCAATGACAAGAATTTTTGATGATCTCATCCACAATCAAGTTGAATGCTACGTGGACGATGTGGTCATCAAAAGTAAAGTAAAGGAAAACTACCTGTATGATTTGAGAATTGTTTTTGAACGATTAAGACAATTTAACCTTAAGATGAATCCCTTAAAATGTGCCTTCGGTGTCACCTCTGAGAAATTCTTAGGATTCGTTGTCCGACATCATGGAATTGAAATTGACCCGGAAAAGATTAAAGCTATATTAGAAATGTCGCCTCCCAAAACCTTAAAACAACTACGATCTTTTCAAGGGAAGCTGGCATATCTTCGACGCTTTATCTCAAACTTGTCAGGTAAGTGTCAGCCTTTCTCGGCATTAGTTAAAAAGGACGCCAAATTTATTTGGGAAGAGAAATGCCAGAAAGCCTTCGAGGACATTAAAAATATTTAATGACACCTCCTGTCTTAGCAGCTCTCGGCCTCGGTGTAGACCGTTGATACTTTATACAGCGGCTTTAGACGACTCTCTCGGAGCCCCGTTAGCCTGTGTCAATGATGAGGGTAAAGAAAATGCTCTTTACTACCTAAGCCGTCATTTACTTCCGACGAAAATAAAGTATCCCGTAATTGAAAAGCATTGTTTGGCCCTGATCTTCGCCGCTCAAAAGCTCAGGCACTACATGATCTCTCATAAGGTCAACCTGATCTCGAAATTTAATCCATTGCAATACTTGATGACCCGTCCAACGCTTTCCGGCAGACTTGCCAGGTGGTCAATGATATTATTGCAATTCGATATAACTTTCGTGTCTCTTCGTGTAGTAAAGGGACAAGTCCTAGCAGACTTCCTTGCAAAGACACCCTCTCGCCGGCGAATCTCCTCTCAATGACGACTTGCCAGATGAACAAATAATGAGCTTAGAAGACCCCGATGATCGACGTTGGGAATTATATTTCGACGGAGCATCTTCAGCACACAAAGATGAAGAATCTCAAGTGATATTACCCGGTAAGGCAGGAATCGGACTAATCTTTATAACACCGGAGCGAGGGATGTTAAGATACTCCTACCACTTGACAGAGCTGTGTACAAACAACGGCGGAATACGAAGCTCTCGTAACAGGACTGGAATTAACTATTCAAATGGGGATAACAAACATCAACATCTACGGGGATTCGCAGTTAATCATTCAACAGATCGACGGACAGTATAGAATTTTAAAGCCGAGACTTGAGCAATACTTCCAGTATGCCATACAGCTGTTGGAACAAATTCCGAATGTGACTATCTACAAAATTCCCAGAAAAGAAAACGCTTTAGCAGACGCGTTAGCCTGCCTCGCAAAATAATTTTCCTGCTTGCAAGATGAATCAGTGTCAGTTCATGGACGCCAGGTCCTATCACAGCTCGACATAGACACAATACACAAATCAGAAAAAGAAAAAGAATCGACTGCAGCAATCACGTGAAAACACGAAGATTGGCGACAACCATTAATAGAGTACTTGCAAACGAGAAAACTACCAGACGATAGGTCGTTAGCCCATCAGATCAAAAAAAGAACTCTATCCTACGCATTAATAAACAACACGTTATACAGAAGGTCTTTCGATCAAATGTGGCTAAGATGCCTAAGCGGGTCCGAGGCCCATGAAATTGTTAAAGAGGTGCATTCAGGACTCTGTGGCGCTCACCAGTCGGGTCCGAAGATGAAAATGAAAATTAAAAGACTAGGGTACTACCGGCCCTCGATGATGATCGATCGCATGAAAATCGCCAAGAGCCGTCACCAATGGCAAGTGCACGGAGTGGTTCTACACTAACCTCCAAATGTGCTACATCCGACAATTGCGTCGTGGCCATTCGAATGTTGGGGCACGTATATAGTGGGTCCAATAGAACCACCATCTTCAAAAGGACATCGCTTCATTCTTGCGGCTACGGATTACTTTTCCAAGTGGGCGAGAGGCAGGTCCACTCGGAGAAGTGAAAGCACACCACGTGCTGCGCTTTTCAAGAACCAAGTTATCTACCGTTTCGGAGTGCCGCGCAGATTATCTCGTATAATGGGTCGGCATTCGAAGCACGCAAATTAACAATTTTATCAGGAGACACGGAATCGACTGGCGGTATTCAACAATTTACTATCCAAGAGCAAACGGCCTGGCTGAGGCCTTTAATAAAACTCTCATTCAAATTTTAAAGAAAAATTTGGACGATAATAAGAGATATTGGCACGAGAAGTTATTAGAAGCCTTATGGGCCTACCGGACAACCTTCAAAACTCCTACTCAAGCTACACCTTACGCTCTAGTGTATGGATCTGAGGCAGTGTTACCCTTAGAGGTCCAGCTTCCTTTACTCAGAATTGCAGTTGCAAACAAAATCACGACAGAAGAGAATGCCAAATTATGGCTAGAGGAATTAGAAAGCCTGGAAGGGAAAAGACTTGCAACACAACAGAATTTAGAATTATACCAAGCTAAGATGGTTCAAGCCCATGACAAACTGGTCCACCCAAGAACCTTTAAAGTTGGTGACTTAGTTCTCGTTATCAAGAGACCCATTCTTGCACACCGCAAGATAGGAGGAAAATTTGAACCCACTTGGGAAGGACCGTTTGTGGTCAAAGCAGTATACTCAGGAGGCTCCTACCAGCTAGTGAATTGCCAAGGAGAACGGCATATGCTTCCGATCAACGGACGATACTTGAAGAAGTATTACGCTACCTGATGTTTCGAAGGAATGAATTCTTCATCCATAGAAGCACGGGCGAAGTAATTATTTATGACTGGGTCAGAACCCAAAAAAATAATAAAAATGTGCTAAAATAAATAAAATTGTGATAATAAAATTTTCCTTGTCCTCTCTTCCAAATCAAAATCTTTTTCTGATATTTTCCCACTTCATTCCTATTGAATTTAAAAATATAAAAGGAATAATAAAAAAAACTCTGTCTTTAATAAACATTTTCTTAATGTTCTTGTTCTTAGTACAGCCCCTGATCCTTTTCCTTGTCTTTTCGCAGGGAAATATCGAACGGGCGGTTGGTCCTGAACTTTAGAAATGGCGTAAGCCTTGCACTCGACGAAAAGAGGGTGAAAGATGGAGCGATAATAGAGATTGACTCGTACTTCGCACCAGCGAGCTCGCAATACGAGGAAAGTGATCGGGTCCCGGCTGACCGAGAGGAATTGCCCGACGTACAAGAATGAAAGTGGGTGACCCAAGCCACCAACCCAAGAAGAAGAAAAGGAAAACAAACACTGAGGAGGACAAGAGAATTAAGTCTGTAGTCGCTACTACAGAGGGCAGGCTTGTCAGCGCCGCGCCCACAGAGATTCAGGAAGTACGAAGAGCTACTCTCACAACAACTCAGCGAAGAAATAAAAATCGCCGTATCCGCAAGATGTTAACTAAACTAGCAGCGGACCAGCGCGACGAGGCAGTCGCTACTACCAGTGCATATACTTCAAGGATACCGGTTTGCCAGGAACCTGAAGAAAGGAGGCCAGCTCCGAGGATAACAGAAGAGACCAGGGAAATCTCAAGAAGATCAGAAGAAGGAAGGCTACCACACCACCAGATGAAGCCACCAATAATGCATAACCTTGTTGCAGAAGCAACCCCGGAGGATGTCCCGACGGAGACTATCCCTGAGGAGCCGAAGTATGCAGGAGAACGCGAAGGGATTGAGCCATATATCCCACAGTACGTCACCAGGCCTCGCCATTTGCAGATTATTCCAGAATATGAGCTAGAAAGAATGCAGAATGTCGAAAAGCAAACTTTTGAATACTTTGAGAGAATTAGAGGCAGGAGGATCAATATACTAGAAGGCCTCGAGCTACATACACATGTGTTCTCAGAATACGAACAACAACAAATTGTGGACTGCATCCGGGATTTGAAAAGAATGGGTCGAGCAGGCCGCCTAAGAGAAAACACTTACTCGAAACCCCGGAGATGGATGCCAGGGAAAGGAAGAATTACCATACAATGTGGATGCTGCTACAACTTCGTAGAAGACGGGAAGGGAAACCCACCGGGAATACTCCGTCATGGTAAGGTAGATCCAATGTCATTGGTCATCAAAAGGATGGTAAAGAGAATGATAACATGGAGGGTACTGCCAGCAGATTGCATACCCAACAGTTGCATCATTAACATTTACAAGCGGGGTGACTGCATACCCCCGCACATCGATCACCACGACTTTGTCAGACCTTTCTGCACAGTTTCTTTTCTGAACGAGTGTAATATCATGTTCGGATCTGACCTCTAGATAGTAGGCCCAGGTGAGTTCCGAGGGCCAGTAAAGATACCATTACCGGTAGGTTCCGTCATGATACTAAAGGGCAACGGAGTAGATGTCGCTAAACATTGCATACCAGGAGTACCAATGAAGCGGATCTCGCTTACTTTCGAAGGATGGATGACAGAAAACACCTTACCACTTCCAACCGGACCCGTAGCTAGAGAGCCTCCGCCTATGAGGCTGTGAGTTACATGGAAAATATCACACCTCCAACGTACATTCATACGGCATCCTTGCCAAGGATGGCTTGGAAGGTGATGTTATTGACCGTGTACCTCACTATTCAGACATGGATTTTTTGACAAATGCCTTTTTGGATGGATCGACAAAGATCATACATAGTCCGTTTTGAGTATAGATAGATTGTATGAGATGTATTCTAGATCTAGTTGTATGATGTATCTTCAACATGATTGGAATGAAAGTGACCATGTCACATTTTTGGCCTTCACCTCTTTTGTGCAAGTTGACTGGGAAACGCCATTAAAGTTAAATGAACTTCGAACAAAGAACAGAAAAGAAACAAAAAGAATAAAAGAAAACTTTCCTTAAAAATATAAATAAAAAAAATGATGAACACCAAATTCACATGAACATTAAATGGACGATAAAATAAATTTGAATCGTTGAAGGACAAACAAAATGAACACAAATTTTAAATCAAAAATCAATCAAATTCAAACTCAACCTTCCAGATCTCAAATCAAATCTCAATCAAATTCAAACTCAGCCTTCCAAATCTGAAATCCGATCCGTTCTACTCTCTCCCTTGTCTGGGATGGAAGCGATCGATTCCATTGACACGGAGCCACGAGGTTTTCGATTCGGATCTGATGCGAGGAATTGTATCCAATCCAGACCAGCAACTTTCGATCAACTCCTTTTGAGTGAGATATGTAACATCTACATATTCCCTCCTAATCTGTTTCTTTCCACAAAAATCTATTACAACTTTCATGAAATTCTCGAAACATCAAATTTCCACACTTTTCAAATCAACACTACAAATCTTTGCAAAATCAATTACCATTCAAAATCAGATTCTTGGGGTTGAGGATTTTACATTCGAGACTGCATTGCTTTAGGATTCTTTCCCTATCGCAATGAAATACATCAAAATCAGATTCTTGGGGTTGAGGATTTTACATCCGAGACTGCATTGCTTTAGGATTCTTTCCCTATCGCAATGAAATACATCAAAATCAGATTCTTGGGGTTGAGGATTTTACATCCGAGATCGCATTGCTTTAGGATTTTTTCCCTATCGCAATGAAATACATCAAAATCAAATTCTTGGGGTTGAGGATTTTACATCCGAGATCGCATTGCTTTAGGATTCTTTCCCTATTGCAATGAAATACATCAAAATCAGATTCTTGGGGTTGAGGATTTTACATCCGAGACTGCATTGCTTTAGGATTCTTTCCCTATCGCAATGAAATACATCAAAATCATATTCTTGGGGTTGAGGATTTTACATCCGAGACTGCATTGCTTTAGGATTCTTTCCCTATCACAATAAAATACATCAAAATCAGATTCTTGGGGTTGAGGATTTTACATCCAAGACTGCATTGCTTTAGGATTCTTTCCCTATCGCAATGAAATACATTAAAATCAAATTCTTGGGGTTGAGAATTTTACATCCGAAACTGCATTGCTTTAGGATTCTTTCCCTATCGCAATGAAATACATCAAAATCAAAATCTTGGGGTTGAGGATTTTACATCCGAGACTGCATTGCTTTAGGATTTTTTCCCTATCGCAATGAAATACATCAAAATCAAATTCTTGGGGTTGAGGATTTTACATCCGAGACTGCATTGCTTTAGGATTCTTTCCCTATCGCAATGAAATACATCAAAATCAAACTTTTGGGGTTGAGGATTTTACATCCGAGACTGCATTGCTTTAGGATTCTTTCACAATTGCAATGAAATACATCAAAATCAAACTCTTGAAGTTAAGAATTTTACATCCAATACTGCATTGCTCTGAGATCTTTCCTCTTTGTAATGGTTCAATCCAATCAATTCAATTTCTTTTGGGGTTGAAGATGTTACATCTAAAACCACAAAATTCCAATTTTCATTTCAAGTTCAAATCCCTTCAAATTAATTTTAACAAACTTCAATCTAAATTGAAACTCAAACTAAAATCTGAGCTCACACATCAAAACTTAAACTGAAACATAATAAAATCTAAATCGAAATTCTCCAGATCGTGTGATTTGGGATTCACCTCCTTTCCCTTTCCCCAACGAGAGTTCAGGAATCTCCAGTCTCAGAGATATACTTGACACTCCCCAGCGGAAACTCTTCTACTTTATCCTAAGTTTGTTACTTGGACTTTTGTGTTGGTTTTGTTGATCACTTCGATCAACACCAATACATGCGGTGCGCTCTGTCAGCTCACCACACCTATTGGGGGTCCATTTGTTGACCTCATTTTTGATGAGGTCTTCCCTTCTTCTTTTCAGTACTTAGGATCTAGCCTTAGGCTTTTCCTTTGACTATCTTAGAGGATTAGAATTGGGACCCACCACCTAGAATTTCAAACCACTTCTTAACTCCTCGCAAACTCCACAAACTTGACTGTAGACCCCTAATCACCTAGAGGGTTGAAATCAAATGTGGAAGTTTAAAGGATGAGTTCCTATAGGACTCTTTGGCCTTAGGACTGCCCTGGGTGGCCTGGTCTGGTGAAGGTTGACTTACACACACTACACTTGTACACTAAACTTTCACACACCTCCTAAAACCACACCTATACCCAACTTGACCTCCTGACTCATGGAGGTGATTCACATGGATGGTCCTTAACCCCTAAGCCCTTGGCTAAGAGGGTTAGGAACAACATAGTGAATGCCTCAAATGAGTCCCTTCATGGCTCATGTGAGCTTGATATGGCTTCATGGCTCAACCAAAATGATTTCATCCCACTTACATTCACCCAATCATCAATTTTCCAAATTTTCAATTTTTGACCCCCGGGGCTCCGGACCCGCCTAATCTACCAAATGCTCTTGAAACTACCCAAAATTTGCAAAAATCACCTAAATTACCCAAAATTCCTCAAAACAAATCCAAAACATTCCCACATTACTCAAATTGATCATTCATAGCCAAAAATACCAAAAATTCCAAAAATACCCCCCAATACCATTCAAATACCCAAAATGCCCCTCTTATCCCAAAAATCCAAAAATTCAGAAAATTCCCAGAAAATTCCAGAAAATCCTAAATATTCCCAATTTCATTTTTGTTTAACTACACCATGGGCCAATTTTTTCAATTTAATCCACTTTTGTTAAAATCCCCAATTTGACCCATTTTAACCCAAAATGAGCCCAATGTCAAACCAGACCTACCCAATTGACCCAAATTCTGGTTCAATTCAATTCTAAACTTCCATTCAACATTCCCAACACTAATCTAGACCAAATCCAAGTCCAATTTGATTGACATGTGAATCCAATTTAACTTTTGGCCTTAAAGCCCAATTTGGACCCATGACCTAAACCTAGCCCAAACCAAACCAATTTAACTCCAATTAACCCCAAATCTTTTCTAAACCTTCCCTAACATCCCCAAAAACAAAACACTAACATGATTTGCCCAAAATTTGGATCCAAACCCCACTCAAATTCAACCTAAAACCAAAAGGCCCAATTTTGACCTAAATCCACCCCTAACCCAAATGAGCCCAAATCCCAAAATCAAAATCCAACCAAAGTTGGAACCTCTTTCAAACACTCCCATAAACATTTCCCAACATCAATTTCAACCCTAGCCCAACATTGGTCCAAGTTAGCCCAATTTGACCTACATAGGCCCATTTATCAAATCAACCCAATTCAAACCCAAATCACTCCAAACTTGTTTCAAATCAATCATGACACATCCTTAAGCCAAACCCAACAATTATTTGGCCCAAGCCTTTACCAAAATTTCATCCTAAAATCCATTTTTTAAATCCAAATTCCCACTTCCCTAAACCATTTTAAAAGCCCATCTTCATTAAATTTTAAAAGCCCGAACTCATCCTGAAGCCCACATTACAATCTCATCCCATCACCACTCAATTAATATCGTCCCTTAAGTCCTAAATCAATCATCAAATGGTTCCAAATCAAGCCATATGCCAAATCACCCCTAAATGCCAAAATCCCTAAAATCCATTTCCATGTAAATAAGACAAGCCATCCCTAAGCCAAATGGAGTCCTTGAAGCCATGCACAAGCCACTTGAAGCCATGGGATCCACTTTACACATCATCATACTATTAATTGCAAAAGGAGGAGCCTCTTTTAAGCCCCCTTAAAAAGGTTTTAACCCTTTTAATAATTCACCTTAATCCATGATTAATCAAAATATTCATGGATGGTGACTTCTCTACCCTTTTCTAGCTGATTCATCTGATCCTCCCCCAGCCCAAATCAGCCATGGGGAGGTGAACCAAGCCCATTTCCATGGGTTGACCAAAACAAGTGCAAAAGAAGTCACCTCCCCATGCCATTTTGATCCAACCACTTTACACATGTAAGGCTTCAATTGAATTCACCAACTTCAACCCCTGACCTCCCTGACCTTGAGGGTGACCCTTGCCTGCCGGCCAGCCACCTGGGCCTCCGGAAAATGCCATGGTCGAGACATGGGGAGGAGCCAAACTTTGGAATTCCACCTTGCGGAGTTGCCCCATGCCCAATGGCCACCATGGTTGTTCTTCCCTTGACCTAAGCAGCTGATCCCAAGCCCTAACTCCCCCTGGGAGGCCCTCCAGCCTCTCCTACTTAAACCCCACCCCTCTCGGCCATGGAAGAGGTGCTGAATCAACCATAAGGAAACTCGCCAAAATCACTCCGTACTCTCCCCACACCTGGAGCATTTGATCCCCACTCGTCCTCTTGCCCTAATCCCCACTAATTGAGCTCAATTTTGGAGCTCAATTCTCAGGCCAGAACAGGACACTCCTAAATCCTCCACCAAAGTTAAATTAAACTCACCTACACCTGCACAAGGTCAAGAGGAGAAGTTCCCCAGTGAAAGCCCCCTCTCCAGGCCACCCATATGTTCCAGACTCCAAAAGTTGAAATCGGGCTTGGTCAAAATCATAACTGGACAATTCACCAGGCCAGGAGAATTCATCTGAAGCTTGCTTGGACCCAATCGAAGGTGACACAACCCTCAGATCGAAGCCACACTTCTCTGAGCAAAGGTATGGTCTCACTCTTCTTCCCGAGCTTCTGAACATTCTCCATTTTTATTGAGTCAATTTCATGCCACATAAACCATATGGATGTGTTCGTCTTCTCGAGACGAATCCATAGAGCATAAGAACGCTTAATTTGGTTAAGTATCGAGCGAGATCTTAAGCCTAGAAGATGGACAGTTCTCGGGCTAGGAGGTTTGGGGATGATGAACGGATGTCGTTCATTCAATACATGCGCGGATGGACGGCTCAGATCAAGTCAGATCAGTGGATGATACGCGGAAGTTGGGACCCAGGCTGCTGACTCAAGTGGCGGCGTCGAATGGGAGCGCGTCGCGTGGTCGTTCGGAGATGCCAAGGATGACAGGGTGCTAATAATTAGCATGTTGTGAAATAAATTCCAGTAAAATTTGGTGATATTTCTTGTGACTAGAGGACCCTAGGGAAAATAGGTCTTGAGTTAATTCACTTGTAATGACCTTAATTGGCTTAAACACTCAAAATGGAACCTTAATTAATTAGAGCTAAACATACATCAAATTGACTTGAAATCAATTCTCCACTGACCTTTAGGATCAGAGGAACCCACCATAAAAATTTGAAGTCAATTGGACTTGGTTAGCCCTATCAAATGGGTTGATTAAGCCTTTTAGCCAAATTTAAACTTTAAAAATTCATAACTTTCAAAATCCTTTTCAAAAATTCACCAAATTGGTTTTGGAACCTCTCTGATATCAGGGGAATTTAAGAAAATTAAAATTGCAATTTTCTAAAAAAAGTTGATTTTTTGCATTATTTTAATATTTTAAAATTTTAAAAATAATAAAAATCACAAAAATAATAAAATTCATCAAAATGTTATATTTTGAATTTTAATCACTTAGGAACAAACCCCATATTTTTCTTAGGTCTCTATGATGAGATATTAAATTTTAAAGCCCTAAGGTAATTTTAAAATTAAAAAAATGTATTTTCTAGCATTTCCACTAAAATAATTCTAATAAATCAAAGAAAAATCAGAAAATTACAAAAATTGGTTCTATGGTTTCCTTGATATTAGAGAGATTTTTGAAAAATATAAAATTCATTTTTCAACCTTTATTGGACTTAATTGTTGAACATCGATTTGCCCTCAAAAGCTCTTGTTGTCATAACTCCTAAACAGAGTGTTAAGTGAAGCGTTACTTCACTCATAGGATATTCAAATGTCCTAGTTCACTGAGCAAGATAACAAAACTTGAACTCCTGGATGATTAATTCATTTTGTATAATTAAATTCTCTTGGACTTAAAACAATCCTAGAAGTATTGAAAAGATGTTTAAGATTCGTCTTAAGCACTTCCTCAGTATAATAGGATATTTATAAGAACAATTGGACTTAATTGTTCTTTGATGAAGAAAATCGTCCTCAAACCAAAACACAAGAACCTAGACGCCATAGGAGATGACTAGCTATAGGATTAGGAACTTGGTAGAAAACCATAACCCTTCCCTTAGCTTTTCCTAGGAACTTGCTTTAAATGCTTAAATATTCTAAATTGTGTTTAAGTGCAGCTTGGGATGACGGGAAGACCCTCCAGGTACGCTTTTATTTTATTGCAATTTACCTTCTTGTAATTTACTTTATTGCAAATGCACTTTACTTTTCTTGCATGATAAACAACTGTTGCATGAAAAACCACACCTTTAGGATAGTCCCTAAAATTGAAACCAAAACTAAATTAAAAGTCATTACAAGATAAAATTCACCGCCACAACATTTCAAAATATAAAATAACTCAAAATTTAATCACAAACAAAACACAAAACTACAATTACAACTAAATTAAAACGTCTTGTTGGATGATCGGGAATACCTCGGATGATGTAACCTACGTGTTGCTAACGGGATTTCCCACGGTCTAAATGAAAGTGTGGATTCATTTAGTTGAGTTTAGCAAATTCATCTGGACTAAGTGAATCCGATAAAAATAACGATGTCAGAAGGATGGAACCGTAGGATCTTAACCGGTGTTGTTATAATCAACTTTAAGATTTGTTTTAACTAAAAACACTAAAAAAACACTTGGATTTTAAAATTTCTAAAACCAAACTCTTCTCTTCTCTTTTGATTACAATCTTCTAAAACTAAACTTCTGCAACAACAAAGAGCTCGGAGCATGGTGGGCAGCACGGCCATCGTCATCAGCAAAACCTGAGTCTACTTCAGCAAAACTTTCTTAGAATTAAATAACCAAGCCATAAGATTTCGAGGTAGTTTGCCTAGTGCAACATAAATCCTCAATCTTTTTGTTAGGCATTTGCATTGCAAATTAAGCCCTAACCAGTCTTAGGACTCCGAGGTAGTCGTTCGGTACGACATAAACCCTCACATCTTCGAGGCTATTTGTATGATCATGTCATACGAATATAAGTCCTAATTAATTAAAATTGGCAAGATCACAACATTAAATAAACATTAGGACTTTCCTAAATTCAAGCCAAACAATAGGATAGTCGGGTAATTACCGAAGTTCGCTTTGAATCTGTAATTTCTCCTACTTTTCTTCCTTTGAATTCCCAAAACAAAATGTTCCAAACTTGATCCATTCCCTATTGAAATTCCAAAATTCAATCCCTTGAAAACTTAAACTTCGAGATTCTTGAGAGCGTAACTTCGATTATTATCGAGAGTTTTCTTAAGTGATTCCCGTCACTTAAGATGTAATTAACTATAGGGGCTTTCCCTTATAGAGAATTTTAAGAACCCAGGTAATATAAACCCTGCTTAATTCATTTATTTTAAGCAGAGGAATTTGTCGGCTTATAAAATTGGTTCGCAGACCAAACGGATGTCACAAATCTCCTAGTTTTTTTAACCGAGCCCCATCATCAAGTAGTGTGTCTATTCTTCGGGATAGAAACACGATTTGTGATGCGGAGCTCGTTTATATAAACTATCTGGGATGTGAGGTCGGTTTGATTTCATATCTTAAAATTATTTTCAAAATCAAATACTACTTTCTAAACTATATATATATATATATATAAATTAAAATTAAAATCTAAAATTTGTCGTACAATTTCTGTTTGGCGACCCCTTTTTCTAAAATACAACACAACCTAAAAATTCGCTGACACTTCTTTTTCTTTTTCAAGTGAGGATTACTATATCTGGATAGTCTGTTAATAATTTTGAACTTTGATTTCTCTTCCTAAATTTGAAACTTAAAATATTTCTTTGCTTATATATTTTTCATAGCCTTTACATTATTGAGTTTCTATCCTTTCTTTTTCACTTAAATACTTAAGAATTTTCAATTTTTAGAATATAGTTTTCCTTACTTTAAATAGTTTACTATATTCTTATTCCTTTAACCAAATATCTTATTCCATTAATTAATTGAATTACTAGAAACATTTTATTTAACTTTATATAATAATTAAATAAAGTAATTCATGTTTATTGAATTGAAAAACTACTATAAAAAATCATTTAATAATAATTTTTTAAAATAGAAATTGAGAACAATTTTAATAATTAATTTGTATTTTTATCTTCCCCCAAACTTAAATTTTTCTGTCTATATTAAATAGTGAAAAAAAGAAAGTATATAGTAAAATTCGTCATACCTTTGAGCTTTAGGTATTTCTTTTCTTTGAAATTTTTGCAGGTTTTTTCATTACTTACGTAACTCCGTACCGTTAGTATTCTTCCACATATAGTATTTAAAAGAAAGTGCGGGGATGAAATTTTAAAATAAGTATCAAACATAACAATTGAAAACTTAATCTATTACTACACATACAATTAACTAATCTATTTTAAAACATATTAAAACAATCTAAACAATGTTAACATTCATAACTTATAAAAACTTAAACTAACATCCTATATATATAAAAAATTGCAAACTAATTTAACACACATAAGAAGTCTAATATCATAGCATAAGCAAATATACCAACATCCATAGTCTCTAGAAAGTACATAATAATTACATCCAAAATAATAAAGTTTCCCAAAATAACAACAAATCTAAACAAACTGAATAAACTAAACAAAGGCTCTAATCTTCTGCATCAAAATCCCAAGCTATGTCATCTCCCTGATCTCCAGGCTGAGAAGGCTGAGCAGGCTGGTACTGTGAATAGCGGGGGCACTCAGGAAAGACAACATCTAAATCACCACTCCTATATCGACATTCAGCCTCATAGTATGCAATTTCGTACTCTGAATGTCGCTGGAGATATTCGCTATCATAATCGTGTCTTCTTTCCAAGCCTCCGATCCTTTGGTCTATATGCTCAAATCTTCTTTCCATATTTTCTCCAAATAACTCAAAACTCTTTCTACTCGTGTTAATTCATTCATCGGATCTTGAAGGGTAGGAGTGGTGTATCGAGGGGGTTCATAACTAGTAGAGGGTATATCTCTACTTGAAGAAGGTACATAATCCCTTATCCCAGATCTCCATCCTTCGTGGGATTCATATTTCTTTATATTAGCTTGAGTAAGGGGTTTCATAGGTTCAATCCATTCTTCGTCATCTCTTGCCTCTACCCCAGATAATTGGCAGAGTGCATAGATAAGACCAAGATGTCCTAGTCCTCCTCCACTTTCATTTCTAGCGGTGGCTAATATATTTTTGTAAATAACATTTCCCACATTAATACTCTTCGGTTCCGAATACGAAATTCGGAATCGTTTATCTCTTGTTACCTCACTATGGTGGTAGGTAGGTAACAAAGTAGAACAAATAAAATAATGCCGTGCTTTAGATGTTGTATTTAGCATAGTAAAGAGGGAAGTTTACCCGTTCCCGCCGCTTTATCTTCCGTACTCCTTTCCCATCAGTGAGAAAGTTGATCACCTCTTCCAGTGGTCCTTCCATAGTTCCAAAAGTTTCATACTCGCTGGAGTAGGTGTCTCGTACTTCATAATAATAGTTTATTCTAGCAGCGTTGAATTCCGCAAAAAATCCTCTAACCTTAACCGGTGCATCTTTAGCCTGTGTTAAGTTTGCATAAAATTCCTTTACTACTTCTACAGCTACTATGTTGGTCACAAAACAGAAATTTTTCCATCCTCGCTCCTTAATGATTCGCTCAACTTCTCCTCCCGGATTTTTGAAAACTCGATCTTGAATGCATTTTCTTGCTTGTATGTTTTGAAAATATCGAGTTTGAGCTCTTGCATTAATGAATCGGGTTGCGTCATAATCTATGCGTCGCTTTTATCATGGAGCCATTTGTCGATCTGTGAAATTTGCAAAAATCTTAACTAAACTCCAAAATATTACTAAGAAGGCTTCCTACAACATCTAAAATCCATTTAAATTTATTTCCATAAAATTCTTCCAAGTATTTTCTCCACATTTCGGATTTTTTCAAAATTCTCCAATGTAGAAGAAATCCATGGTGAAAATAAAAATTTTTTGCATAGGAGTGAAGCTCTTACCAAGGGAAGATGAAATCTGGTGTCAAAAAGTGTTGAAATCGCCTCAAATCCAAGATCTCTCAAGCCCTAGGTCGGTTTTTTCGAAAATTTAGGAAAGGGATGATGAATAGTGTCGGTTGACCGGTCAAATATAGGTCTTTTCGCAATCTCGCTGTCGACGAGTTTTTTCTCGCCGTCGGTGAGCTAATTAATTTGATAAGGCAAAAGTTTCGGGAAAAATCCGCCATCGGCGAGCTTGGTCTCGCTGTCAGCTGGTTTTCTCGCTGTCGGCGAGATAATTCTCGCCGTCGGAGACTTCCTAAAATTTTTAAATTTTTGAAATTTGTCAATCATTTTCAACCTCGATTTGCCTTTAATCAATTTTTCGATCACATAATTTAATAATAGTATGAAGATTAGATACTTAAACTCACAAAAAGTTCACACAACACAAAAAATATAACTTTATATATGAAATCCATGAGACTTACAAATTTCACACTAACAACTTAACACATACTTAACTTAAATATTCAAATCCATAATACTCAGCATCGCAATCCACACCACTACACTCTAAATGCTGAGACATAACAATTACATAAAATCTCATCAATTCTGAGATGATCAAATCAAAGTTCGACTCATAATAAAACCTAAATCCAAATCAACACATATATACACAAATATATGACATAAACATAGAAATCTTTCCTACTCTTCAGTGTCTAAACTAACATCTTCTCTGATATTTCCGATGCGACGCAGGTGCACAAATAAATTGTAGAAAGGTCTGAATGGGAATTCTACAATAGATTCTTCATTAATCCATCCTTTCTGTCTTAGTAGATGAATAAAACTGGCCTCCAGATGTCCAGTATGATCAAAGTGCTCCTTCATTCTCCAGTCAATGTGATCAAACATATCAGAGATATTATCGATGGAATTCATCACACTTTGCAATTCTTTCTCCAATCCTTTAATCTTCTTCATGTTGACCTCATTTTTGATGAGGTCATCTCTTCTTCTTCTTAGTACTTAGGATCTAGCCTTAGGCTTTTCCTTTGACTATCTTAGAGGACTAGAAGTGTAACCCACCACCTAGAATTTCAAACCACTTCTTAACTCCCCGCAAACTCCACAAATTTGATTGTAGACCCCTAATCACCTGTGAGGGTCGAAATCAAATGCGGAAGTTTAAAGGATGGGTTCCTATAGGACTCTTTGGCCTTAGGACCGCCCCAGGCGGCCCGGTCCGGTGAGGACCGACTTACACATACACTACATTTATACACTACACTTTCACACACCTATACCCAACTTGATCTCCCGACTCATGAAAGTGATTCACATGGATGATCCTTAACTCCTAAGCCCTCGGCTAAGAGGGTTAAGAACAACATAGATGAATGCCTCAAATGATTCCTCTCATGGCTCATATAGGCTTAATATGGCTTCATGGCTCAACCAAAATGATTTCATTTCACTTATATTCACCTAATCTTCAATTTTCCAAATTTTCAATTTTCGACCTCGGGACCCTACACCCGTCTAGCCTACCCAAAACCCTTGAAATCCTCCAAAATTTCCAAATCACCCAAAATTCCTCAAAACCAATCCCAAACATTTCCACATCACTAAAATTGATCATTCATAGCCAAAAATACCAAAAATTCCAAAAATACCTCCCAATACCCTCCAAATACCCAAAATACCCTTCTTGACCCAAAAATCCAAAAATTCAGAAAATTCCTAGAAAATTCTAGAAAATCCCAAATATTCCCAATTTCATTTTGTTCAACTACACCATGGGCCAATTTTGTCAGTTTACCCTACTTTTATCAAAACCCCCAATTTGACCCATTTTAACCCAAAGTGAACCCAATGTCAAACCAAACCTACCCAATTGACCCAAATTCTGGTCCAATTCAATTCTAAACTTCAATTCAACATTCCCAACACCAATCTAGACTAAATACAAGTTCAATTTGATTGACATTTGGATCCAATTCCACTTTTGGCCTTAAGGCCCAATTTGGACCCATGACCCAAACCTAACCCAAACTCACCCAATTCAACTCCAATTAACCCCAAATCTTTTCCAAACCTCCCTTAACATCCCTACAAACAAAACACTAACATGATTTGCCCAACATTTATACCCAAACCATACTTAAATTCAATCTAAAGCCAAAAAGCTCAATTTTGATCTAAACCCAAACCTAACCCAAATGAACCCAAACCCCAAAATCAAAGCCCAACCAAAGCCAAAACCTCTTTGAAACAGCCCTATAAACATTTCCCAACATTAATTTTACACCAATTTCAACATTAGTTCAACATTGGCCCAAATTAGCCCAATTCGACCTACATCGGCCACTTTACCAAAAAGCCCAAATTCAACCCAATTCAAACCCAAATCACTCCAAACTTGTTTCAAATTACTCATGGCACATTCCTAAACCAAACCCAACAATTATTTGGTCCAAACTTTTACAAATTTCCCATCCACCAATTTATTTTCAAGCCTAAAGCCCACTTCCCTTAAACCTTCCTAAAAGCCCATCCAAGACAAATTCAAAAGCCCAAAGTTCATGACAAAGCCCACATGACATTTCCATTTGCCATCCATTTAATCAAAGCTATTCCCTAAGTTCCAATCCCATCATCAAATAATTCCAAATCAAGCCTCATGCCAAATCACCCCTAAATACCAAAATTTTTCTTAAATCCATTTCCATGAAATTGACTCAACTTTTCCCAAGCCAAAGGTGAGCCATGAAGCCATTCTTAAGCCACATGCAAGCCATGTGAATTGTTTGACATGTGACCTTACCACATTGGGTAAGAGGAGAGGGAGCTTTCCTTAATTCCTAAAAGTCCTTAACCTCACCCATGATACCCCTTAACCAAGATTTAATCCAAATATTCTTGGATAAGGACATCACCACCTTTCGATCAGCCTAACCTAACCGATCTTCTCAGCCCAAGGCTAGCCATGGGGAGGTGAACCCGACCTCAAACAAATGGGTTGACCAAACCTAGCCAAGATTAGCCATATCCCCATTCCATTTCGATCCAACCATTTTACACTCGGCAACCGCCAATCGAATACACTAAGCCCCGACCCGACCTCCCCGAGCTTGATGGTGACCAATGCTCGGCAGGCCGGCCACCGTGTCGCCGGAAAACACCACACCCGAGAGCTCACATGTGAGCCCAAAATTGAAATTCTCACCCGCCGAGCTGCCCCATCCCCAATGGCCATTGTAGCTGTTCTTCTCTTGCCAAGAGCAGCTGATCCCAAGCCCTAACTCTCCCTGGGAGGCCCTCCATCCACCTCTATTTAAACCCGACCCCCTCACGGCCATGAGAAGAGAGTTGCACAAACCTTGCCGAAACTCTGCCAAAATTGTTCCAAACCCTTCTCCATCCTTAGAGCAGTTGATCCCCAGTGTCAATTTGCTCTAATCCTCACCAACAGAACTCAATTTCTCAACTGAAATTTCACCCAAAACCAGGACACTTTACCACAGTGAGCCAATCCTCAAATTAACTAGTCCTACACCTTCACTGGACCAAGAGGAGAAGTTCCCCACCGAAAGCCCCATCTCCAGGCCACCCAGTTGCTCCAGCCTCCAAGCTTTGTGATCGGCTGTGGTCGAAATCCTACCTAGACAATTCACCAAGCCAAGGGACTTCATCTGGAGCTTGCTGGGATCCAATCGAAGGTGAAACAACCCTCAGATCGAAGCCACACTTCTCTGAGCAAAGGTATGGCCTCACTCTTCTTCCCGAGCTTCTGAACATTCTCCATTTTCATTGAGTCAATTTTATACCACATAAACCGTATGGATATGTTCGTCTTCTCGAGATGAATCCATAGAGTATAAGAACGTTAAATTTGGTTAAGTATCGAGTGAGATCTTAGGCCTAGAAAATGGAAGGTTCTCGGGTAAGGACGCCTGGGGACGATGAACGGATGCCGTTCATTTAATACACGCGCGGACGAACGGCCAGGATCGCGCCGGATCAGGAGATGGAACAACACAGCGGGCCCCCGGAGCGCCGAGTCAGATGGCAGCGTCGAATCGGAGAGCGCCACGCGGCGTTTCGGAGCTGCCGAGGTTGACGCGGTGCCGCGTGGATAAATAGAAAATTAGGGTATTTTTCTATTTATTTAATTCCCTAAACTTCAAAAATCCATAACTTTGTGTAGGAAAATCAGAAAAATAAAATAAAAATACCCTCTTGCTCAGTGAACAGAGGAGAATAATGTGGAAAAGAAATCATTTAATTTAATCAAGTATTTTATTTTTAATGATTTATTTCCCTTCTGCATTGTTTTAATTCTCCATGCATATAGGAAATTCACCATGGCATGAGATCATAGGGCTTTTGAAGCCTCTGAATTTGGGAACATTCCCTGAATTTTCCAAAGTCAGAGGCCATCCCTATGAGAAGTTATTGATTTTTCAAATTCATTTTACTGTTTTGAGTATTTTAATTCCAGTAATTAGCATGTTGTGAAACAAATTCTAGGAAAATTTAGTGATGTTTCTTATGACCAGAGGACCCTAGGAAAAATAGGTTTTGAACTAGTTTATTTAAAATGACCCTAATTGGCTTAAACACCCAAAATAGCTCCTTAATTAATTAGAGCTAATCATACATCAAATTGACTTGAAATTAATTCTCCACCGACCTTTGGGATCGGAGGAACCCACCATAAAAATTTGAAGTCAATTGGACTTGGTTAGCCCTACTAAATGGGTTGATTAAGCCATTTAGCCAATTTAAACTTTAAAAATTTATAACTTTCAAAATACTTTTCAAAAATTCACCAAATTGGTTTTGGAGCCTCTCTGATATCAAGGGAATTTAAGAAAAATAAAATTGTAATTTTCTAAAAAAGTTGATTTTTTGTATTATTTTAATATTTTAATAATTAAAAAAAATAATAAAAATCACAAAAATAATAAAATTCACCAAAATGTTACATTTTGAATTTTAATCACTTAGGAACAAATCCCATATTTTCTTAGGTCTATTTAATGAGATATTAAATTTTAAAGCCCTAGGGTAATTTTAAAATTAAAAAAATGTATTTTCTAGCATTTTCACTAAAATAATTATAATAAATCAAAGAAAAATCAGAAAATTGTAAAAATTAATTCTCTGATTTCCTTGATATCAGAGAGAGTTTTAAAAAATATAAAATTAATTTTTCAACCTTTACTTTATTTTTAAATTAATTAATACTCCAAAGTTTAAAATAATTATAATAAAAATAATATAATTCAAAAAATCACCAAAGTTGGTCCAAGTGGTCCTCTCGGTCATTAGGAATGTCCCATAATTTTCTTAAGGACAGAAACTTTCCCTTGGTCATGTTATTAAATTTTCCTTGGAAATCCCTATTTTCTACCAAAATAATTATATAAATAAATTAAATATAGAAAAATCACATTTTCTCCTCTCATGTCTTTATTGACATATGAGTGAAGTCACATAAAAAATTTCAAGTTCATTTAAGCTCAATTTAGTGAGTTATGAAATTGTTAAGCTTGAAGGGCAAAGTGGTAATTAAAAATTTTAACCTTTAATTAAAACTTTAGGTTTTAATAAAAATTAACAAGTAAGATATTTGATCTTAATTTGATTTGGATGATTGAAATTTAAATAATTAAAGGGTAGAAACCTATTAAACAATTTAAAAATAAGTGAAATAAACCTTAATTAAATAATTGATTAAATTTGGAAGAATAATAAAGTTGGAATTATTAAATAGGGATATTATTATTAGGAAGAAATTTATTCTTTGATCTAAGGATCCCTAAATTAATCATCTCAATAATATTTAATCTCCAATTAAAATGATAATTCAAATTTAAATTTTAAAATATTAATGGACTTAATCATCAAAATTAAGTTAAAAGTTAAATTATTAAACTTTTCTTTAAATTTTCAATTAAATTAAAATTAAAAATAAAATTAAATTAAAGATTAAATTTAATTAAACAAATTAAATTAATTTAAATTAAATTAAATCAATAAAATTAAATTAAATTAAATTGAATAAATTAAATTAAATTGAATTAAATTTAATTAAAGTTAAATTAAATTAATTAAATAAAATTAAATCAAAATAATGGTTAAGTTAAATTAAATTAAATTAAATTAAATTAAATTAAATTAAATTAAAACATATTAAATTAGATTAAATTAAATTAAATTAAAAAATAATAATAAATAAAAAATCAAATTAAAATAAAATAAAATTAAAATTAAAATTAAAATTAAAATTAAAAATTAAAATTGAATTAAAATTAAAACTAAACCAAATTAAATTACATTAAAGTTAGATTAAATTAAATTAAATGACATCATCTAAGACATAAAGAATTTAAAGAAATTCAAAATGAAGTAACTTGAACACTATTCCAAATTTAAACCCATTAACTTAAATTAAATCATTTGAACACCAATTTGCCTTCGAAAGCTTTGGTTGTCATAACTCCTAAATAGAACGTTAAATGAAATGTTACTTCACCTATAGGATATTCAAATGTCCTAGTTCACTGAGCAAGATAATGACAAAACTTGAATCCTCGAACGATTACTTCACCTGATCAATTAAATTCATTTAGACTTAAAACAATCCTAGCAGTTTTGAAAAGATGTTTAAGATTCTTCTTAAGCACTTTCTCAATATGATAAGATACTTATAAGAACAATTGAACTTAATTGTTCTTTGATGAAGAAAATCGTCCTCAAACCAAAATACAAGAACCTAGACGTCATAGGAAATGACTAGCTATAGGATTAGGAATTTGGTAGAAAACCATAACCCTTCCCTTAGCTTTACCTAGGAACTTGCTTAAATATCCTAATTGTGTTTTAAGTGCAACTTGGAATGATGGGAAGAGCCTCCAGGTACGCTTTTATTTTATCGCAATTTATCTTATTGCAATTTATTTAATCGCATCGCACTTACTTTTCTTGCATGATAAACAATTGTTGCATGAAAACCCACACCTTTAGGATAGTCCCTAAAACTGAAACCAAAACTAAATTAAATGTCATTGCAAGATAAAATTCACCACCACAACATTTCAAAATATAAAACAACTCAAAATTTAATCACAAACAGAACACAAAACTGCAATTACAACTAAATTAAAACGTTATGTTGGATGATTGGGAATACCTCGGATGATGTAACCTACGTGTTGCTAAAGGGATTTCCCACGGTCTAAATGAAAGTGTGGAACTCATTTAGTTGAGTTTAACAAATTCATCTGGACTAAGTGAATCCGATAAAAATAACGATGCAGGAAGGATGGAACCGTGGGATCTTAACCGGTGTTGTTATAATCAACTTTAAGATTTGTTTTAAATAAAATATTAAAAAAAGAGAAACTTGGAAATTAAGATTTTCTCTAAACCAAAACACTTTTCTCATCTCCTGATTTATGACTTCTAAAACTAAACCTCTACAACAACAAGGAGCTCGGAGCATGGTGGGCAAAGACGGCCATCGTCATCGACGAAAACTTGAATCTACATCAGCAAAACCATTCTTAGAATTAAATAACCAAGCCATAGGACTTCGAGGTAGTTTGCTTAGTGCAACATAAATCCTCGACCTTTTGTTAGGCATTTGCATGATCATGTCATGTAAATTAAGCCCTAACCGGTCTTAGGACTCCGAGGTAGTCGTTTAGTACGACATAAACCCTCATATCTTCAAGGCTATTTGTATGATCATGTCATACAAATATAAGTCCTAATTAATTAAAATTGGAAAGATCAAAACATTAAATAAACATTAGGACTTTCCTAAATTCAAGCCAAACAATAGGATAGTCGGGCAATTACCGAAGTTCACTTCGAATCTGTAATTTCTCCTACCTTTCTTCCGTTGAATTCCCAAAACAAAATGTTCCAAACTTGATCCATTCCCTATTGAAATTCCAAAATTCAATCCCTCGAAAACCCTAAACTTTCAAATTCTTGAGAGCAGAATTACCGATTATTATCGAGAGTTTTCTTAGGTGATTCCCGTCACTTAGGATGTAATTAACTATAGGGGCTTGCCCTTATAGGGAATTTTAAAGAACCCGGGTAATATAAACCCTATTTAATGCTTTCATATTAAACGGGGAATTTGTCGGCTTATAAAATTGGTTCGCGGACCAAACGGATGTCACAAATCTTCTAGTTTATTTAATCGAGCCCCATCGTCGACAGAGTGTGCCTATTCTTCGGGATAGACACATGGTTTGTGGTACGGTGCTCGTCTATATAAACTATTTGGGGTGTGAGGTCGGTTTGATTTCATATCTTAAAATCCTCAAATTTAAAAATTATTTTTAAAATCAAATACTACTTTTCAAATTATTTATTTAAATTAAATTAAAAATTCGCCGACAATTTCTGTAGGCGACCCCACTTTCAAAATAAAACACACAACCTAAAAATATGCCGACACTTCAGAATGAAATTAGTTTTATCAGTAAAGGGTCTTGCTAAAGGATTGTTCTGTGAAGCTCTGTCAGAAATAATGGTAATCTCATCATTGTTATCCAAAGTCGGAAACATATCCGTAGGATCCAAGTGGTTTCCATGGTAAAAGTACTTTTTCCCAAGCTTCATAAGAAACTTGGTACTGACTGCATAAAGCAAATATAGTCGATGGGTGTCCAAGTCCATGCACTGACCCATGCACAATCAATCCCAATGCAGATTTTACTATTATTGATCCAACATCGATAGGTAATCCAATTTGAATACAGTAGTTTAAAATAGTGCATTCCTTTAAAACTTTATTTACACTCATAGTAGGTAATAATTTTGATGATATAAAGAAATGTCAATGCTTCAAGACAGGGTTAAGAAGTAATGCAGAAAAACTGACATACCCGTCTTCGTGTAACTCCCAATCATCAGGTTCATCGGTTAGGTATCTATAAATCTTGTTCATATTGTATCTTGAAGGCATAAAGTTGGAATAATGACAAACATAGGTATTCTCTATAGAAAATAATTCATTTACCCTTGAAGGAGTAAATGTTACCCATCTTCCTCTGACGTAGACATTTTCATTGTTGATCGCATGTAAATTAGAGTAAAACTCTTTAACTACTGGAATAACTACAGCGGATGTCGTATAACAAAATACCTCTCAATGCTGTTGTACGATCATTTCTTCAATTTTTGTAGTGGAATTCTCTACTCCTCTGTTGACAAATCCTCTTTCTTTAATAAGTCCTTTCTTCATCAAGCCTTTGTTGAAGATACGCTGCGCTTCCGAACTAACGAATTTTCTTCGGTTAAAAACTTCAGTTTTTGTGGTTTCTAAGAGTTTGGTGGCCATTTCGGATTGAAAGGATTGGCCTCTAGTGGTTCCTAAGGAAGAAAATAGTGTAAATTTTGATTTGGGATAATTTCCTATGAAGAAATGGCCTAGATCCGTCCAAAACCGCACGAAAATCTTTAAGAAACCAATTTTTCAACTGCCTCGCCGTCGGCGGGAAGTTTCTCGCCGTCGGCGAGCTAGTTATAGAACTGACTCAAGTCATCGCGCACGATCTCGTTGTCAGCGGGCTCGGGCTCGCTGTCAGCGAGATTCGTAAAAATCGCCCAATTTCGCTCTGGTCTGAATATTTTCTGATCTCATCATATAGGTTCAACTTTGTGATGATTCTAATAAAAAATTTGAGTAGTAAGATTTGTTTTAATAATATAGACTCACTAATTTGTAGATAATTAAAATAAAAGACTACTATGGGTTGCCTCCCATAAAGCGCTTGGTTTAACGTCGTCAGCTCGACCTAATTTAGTTAGTAATCAGGTTGACTAAGCATTAAAACCTCTTTAAAATTTGGTCTTCTACCTTCGAAATATGGTTTTAATCTATGTCCGTTTACCTTAAATCTATGTCCTGTTTTTGGATCTTCAATTTCTATAGTTCCATATGAAAATATTTGAGTTATGGCGAAAGGTCCTAACCATCGAGATTTCAATTTCCCAGGAAATAATTTCAATCAAGTATTATAAAGCAAAACTTCTTGTCCTGGTTCAAAATTTCTCTGATTAATTTTCTGATCATGCCATAATTTCATCCTTTCTTTATAAATCCTATCATTATCAAATGATTCATTTCTTAATTCTTCCAATTCATTTAATTACAACAATCTCTTCTCACCAGCTTCTTCCATATTATAATTAAATTCTTTAATCGCCCAATAAGCTTTATGTTCTAATTCAACTGGTAAATGGCAAGTTTTTCGATATATAAGCTTGTAAGGAGTCATTCCAATCAGAGTTTTATAAGCAGTTCTGTATGCCCATAATGCGTTGTCTAGTCTTATAGTACCGCCTCAATCTATTAGGGTTTATTGATTTTTCTAATATACACTTAATCTCTCGATTAGAAACTTCATCTAATCCACTAGTTTGTGGATGATAAGCAGTTGATATCTTATGCATAATATTATATTTTTCTACTAGTTTGTGAATATATTTTTTTCTAAAATGAGTTCTTCCGTCAGTGATAATCACTCTCAGCATTCCAAATCTAGTAAAATTATTTTTCTTTAAAAATTTTGAAACACTTTTAGCTTCACACCTAGGTAAAGCTTGTGCTTCGATCCATTTAGAAACATAATCAACAGCTACTAATATATATGAGTTTCCAAATGAAGGAATAAAAGGTCCCACGAAATCAGATCCCCAAACATCAAAGATTTCAACTTCTAATATAAAATTCAAAGGCATTTCATTTTTTCTCGATATGTTTCCTACTCTTTGGCATTTATCACAGGTTTTTATATATCTATATACATCTCTAAATAGAGTAGGCCAGTAGAATCCAGATTGTAGAATTTTATACGCAGTTTTATCCGTCCCAAAATGTCCTCCAAAATCGAGTCATGACATTTTTGAAAGATTGGTTCGGCTTTCTTCATAAGGCACGCATCTTCTAATGATTAGATCCTTACATTGCTTATATAAGTATGGTTCATCCCAAAAGTATGTTTTAGTATCATGAATGAATTTTTTCTGTTGTTGCAAAGTTAACATAGGTGGTAAAATATCACTTACAATATAATTTACTATATCCGCATACCAAGGTATTTTTAACTCATTAATATTATAAAGTTGTTCATTAGGAAAACTGTCTAAAATTTCATTATCGGTATCGGATAATTCATGATTTTCTAATCTCGATAAATGATCTCGCAATTCGATTATCGGCTCCATTTTTGTTAATGATCTCAAAATCAAATTCTTGCATTAATAATATCCATCCGATTAATCTTGGTTTAGAATCTTTCTTTTGCATTAAATATTTTATAGCAGAGTGATCGAGTATGTACAATACATTTAGTTCCTATTAGATAATGCCGAAATTTATTAAAAGCATATACAAGTGCTAATAATTCTCTTTCAGTAACTGTATAATTTATTTCAGCATCATTTAGAGTTTTACTAACATAGTATATAACTTTGAAAATTTTATTATATCTTTGCCCAAGAACCGCTCCTATAGCATAATCACTAGCATCACACATAAGCTCAAATGGTTTCTCCCAATTAGGTGAAACTATTATAGGTGTTGTAATTAATTTATCTTTTAATAATTTGAAAGCATTTAAACATTCAGTTGTAAATTCAAATTTCTTTTCCTTTTCAAGAAGTTGGCATAGAGGTTTAGTAATTTCTGAAAAATTTTTAATATAACGTCTGTAGAATCCAGCATGTCCAAGAAAACTTCTTACCCCTTTCACCGTAGTTGGAGGTGGTAATTTAGCTATAACTCGAATTTTTGCAGTGGTCTACTTCCATGCCTTTTTCCGAAATTTTATGCCCTAATACAATGCCGCTCTGTAACCATAAATTGACATTTCTCCCAATTAAGAACTAAATTAGTTTTCTCACATGCTTCAAATACTTTTTCAAGATGATTTAAGCATGTGTCGAATGTTGTTCCAAATACAGAGAAATCATCCATAAATACTTCTATTCCATTATCAATTAATTTACTAAATATAGACATCATACATCTTTGGAATGTTGTAGGTGCATTACATAATCCAAAAGGCATTCTTCGAAAAGTGAAAGTTCCATAAGGAATAGTAAATGTAGTTTTATCTTGATCCTCGGGAGCAATTTGTATTTGATGATAACCGGTATATCCATCTAAGAAACAAAAATATTTATGTCCGGCTAATCTATCTAACATCTGGTCTAGAAATGGTAAAGGAAAGTGATCTTTCCTAGTGGCTGTGTTTAATTTTCTATAATAGATACATATTCGCCATCCAGTGACTTGTCTTATAGGGATAAGATCATTATTTTCATTAGCTTTGAAGGTCACCCCTCCTTTTTTAGGTACACAGTGAATTGGGCTTACCCAAGCACTATCAGAAATAGGATATATAATACGATTATCTAACCATTTTAAAATTTCTTTTTTAACTACTTCTTTCATTATTGGATTTAATCTCGTTTGTGGATCTGCTTAAGGTTTATGTTCATTATCTAAAATAATTCTGTGCATACAAATCGAAGGACTAATTCCTTTAATATCTGCTAAAGTCCAACAAAAAATTTTCTTATATTTTTTTAATGTACCTAAAAGTTTTTGTTCTTGAGATTCATTTAATTCAGATGAAATAATAACTGGTAGAGTTGAAGAATTACCTAAGTAAGCATACTTTAAATGACTAGGTAACATTTTTACTCAAGTTCATGAGGTTTAACAATCGATGGAACTATATTTTTTTCAGTGTTTTCTGTGTTATCCAAAAATTCAAATTTCTCTTGAATATAATCTAGTTCTTCATTCATCTCAAATTTTTCAATTAATTCAATATTTTCTTTTTCTAATTTTTCTTCATAATATTCCTTAAAATGTTCTTTTTGTAAATGATCGAGTACTTCCATTCGAAAACACTCATCATCTTTTTCTAGCGCAGGATATTTCATTGATTTAGCAATATTAAAAGTAACTTTTTGGTCATTTACCCTCATAGTTAATTCTTCAATCATATTCTGAACATCAATCATAGCTTTTCCAGTGGCTAAAAATGGTCTTCCTAAAATGATAGGAATTTATTTATATTCTTCCATATCTAAGACAATAAAATCTACAGGGAAGATAAATTTGTCCACTTTTACTAATACATCTCCAATAACTCCCTTAGGATATATAACAGAACGATCAGCTAACTGAAGAGTTACTGAACTAGGTGAAATTTCTCCCAATCCTAATCTTTTAAAAATTGATAGAGGCATTAGATTGATGCTTGCTCCTAAGTCACACAAAGCTTTTTTATAGAATTTTTCTCCAATAGCGCAGGGTATAATGAAACTACCAGGATCTTTTAATTTTTCAGGAAGTTTTTTCTGAATAACAACACTACACTCTTCACTAAGTACGACCATTTCATTATCGGTAAATTTTCTTTTTTTATTTAGAATATCTTTCATGAATTTTACATAGTTTGGCATCTGTTCTAAAGCTTCTGCGAAAGGAATATTTATCGTTAATTTTTACAAAATTTCAAGGAATTTAGCAAATTATTTATCTTTTTTATGTTGAATTATTCGTTGAGGAAATAGTGGTGGAGGTTTTTCGACAGAAATTTTAATAGGTATTAAAGGATTTTCTAAGTTTGGATCTTGTTGATTCTTTTCCTATTCAATTTCCACTTCCTCTTTTTTACTTTCAAGTTCTTTCTAAATTTGAGGTTCTAATTCTTTTCCACTTCGTAATTGTATCGCTTTAATTTGTTCATTTCCCTTGTCTTTGGGATTTATTTCCACATTACTAGGAAATGTTCCAGGTATTCTATTATTAAGTGCAGTAGCGATATGTCCAAGTTGAGT
Source organism: Papilionanthe hookeriana x Papilionanthe teres (assembly GCA_022702705.1). NCBI lineage: Eukaryota > Viridiplantae > Streptophyta > Magnoliopsida > Asparagales > Orchidaceae > Papilionanthe > Papilionanthe hookeriana x Papilionanthe teres. Next base: position 8,418,323 of record CM040432.1, on the reverse strand, counting down.
TTCAATATTTTTGATAGTTGTCCCTTAATTTTGTAATTGGTTTCCTTGTATTTGTAATTGATTTCCTTGATTTTGTAAATGTTGACCCATATTTAATATTAATTCTTCTATAGATAATTTCTTATCTTTAAATTGTGGGTTATTAAATCCAGGTGGATAATTAGGTTTATAATTAGGATTTCCTTGATTAGATGGATTTCCTAATGGTTGTGTCATATTATTCATCCATGGTTGATTAGTTATGTTATTATTCCAATTAAAATTAGGATGATTTTTTCATCCAGAATTATAATAATTTGCATAAGGATTATTGGGTCTGTTGTTAATTGCATTAATAGTTTCATATTAAGATTGGGATTCTATAAGTTGTCCAGATGAATTTTCTTCTGATATATTTGGAGAGTAATTCATTCCAAAATGATCTAATTTTTTAGATACAGCAGCGATTTGCGAAGCTAACATAGATATTGCATCATTTTCATGAATACTAGCTATTTTTTTCGAATTCATTCTATCAGCAGGCCATTGAAAATTATTGGTTTCCATTTCTTCGATTAGTGCATAGGCTTCATCAAATGGTTTTGACATTGATGATCCTCCAGCAGCAGCATCGATGATTGATCTTAAAGATCCTACTAATCCATTATAGAAAGTTAGGATAATTAACCAATCTGGTAACGTATGATGTGGGCATTTCCTAAGAAGTTCTTTAAATCTCCCCCAAGCTTCATATATTGACTCTCCATCAAACTGACTAAAAGAAGTTATATCATTTCTAAGTTTTGCAGTTTTAGATGGTGGAAAATATTTGGATAGAAATTTTTGTGATAATTCTCCCCAAGTTTTAATAGATCCAGGTACTAACGAATTTAACCACATTTTAGCCTTATCCCTTAAAGAAAAAGGAAAAAGTCTAAGTCTAATAGCATCGTTAGATACTCCTTCATATTTGAAAGTAGCACATAGTTCTAAAAACTAGCAAGATGTAAATTAGGATCTTCAGTAGGTGAACCACTAAATTGATTATTTTTTATCATTTGGATAATTGCAGGTTTAAGTTCAAATGAATTAGCAGCTACATCAGGGTTTTGAATAGTTAAATGACTTTCATCTAATGTAGGGTTGGCATAATCTCGTAATGGTCTTGGTTGATTGATATTTTTATTTTCAGGAATATTTGTCATTTGTGCTAAATTTATAATTTGTCTTTTTTGTTTTCTAATTCTTTTAATTGTACGCTCTAATTCTGAATCGTAAGGTATTAAGTTTTCGTTTCCAAATTTTCGCATACAATTTTATAAAACAAAATAGTCTGTTATTCTAGTAAATAATTTCTTTACTTCCCCAGCAACGGCGCCAAAAACTTGACCCACTTTTAATATGTTTGCAATTTTTGTTTATAGCAAGGGCACCAAAAACTTGATTCCACTTTAATATATATATATATATAATTATATGATTGAATGTTTAATGTGGATTCTACGCAAGTATACGTATCGTATCAAGTAATACAGGGCTCTAGTGGAGTCCTGGTTATCGATCCCACAGGGAAGTTTTTAACAGATTTGTTATCAGCTAAATTTAAAGGAATTACTTACTAATATAGTAAACGGAAATTTAAAGTAACTAAAGCAAACTAAAGTAAACTAATGCTTGAAATAAGTTGATTTAAATAATTCAGAAAAAGTATCCTTCTCCTTGTTTTTAGAAAATTAAGTGAATGATGAATCTAAAGAGAATTTAAATTGTATTGTGACAAATAGGAGCATTCCTATTCTTTACCCTTTGGTCCAGGTGCAAAGAACATTGACTAATCCTATGTTTGATTACCGAATCGCGGCTAGGCTGGGAGGATACCGGTCGTCACTTCGTAGCTCCCACGTTCCCCTCACCCGAGGGCTAACATCTACACTTCGCCGCTCAAACAATAGGACCAAATTGAATATTTTAGTCTGTCACACTAAAATGTCCAATTCTACGTCCAATAATTAATATTTCCCTATTTATTTGCACCCTCCTTCCAAGGTTTTTGACTTCCCTGAATATTGGATGTAATTTTTACTATAGTTGATAATTTAACATATTTTAACAACTCACATGGCCAGATTGAATGTAAATTAAGTTTTAAGTAAAAATTATCACAATTTATTTTAATATATTAGGTACTTCTATTTAATTTCATCAATCCACATAATTTTCATAAACAAGGAGAAAGACTAAGAAAACTACTCAGAATGCATGGGAATATAACAAAGCATGGATTTCATTTAAAGTTAACAACAAAAATAAATAAAGATACTTATCTTAATTTCCTCCCAAGCAGACTCCTTGAAGTTCCTTTGACTTTTCCTTCTAGTATAACAAACTTCTAAATAGCACTCAAATAAACTAAAGAAACTCACTAATGACAAATAACAAACACACTTAAGACACCAAAAAGAGACCCAGACTTTCTAAAATAGACACACCTAGACACTAGAATTCGGCCTCTATTTATAGAGGTAGTCAAAGGTCCAAGGGGTGCTTAAACACCTCTTCAAAAAGTGTTCAGGTTCAAAGTATTTGTATTTTGAACTTTCTCGCCGTCGGCGGGAAACGACCTCGCCGTCAGCGGGGCTTCTAGAAGGTCTTCAAACCGCGTTATCTCGCTGTCGGCGGGCTCGGCCTCGCTGTTGGCTAGGTAGTTATAATTCCTTGAGAAATTCTCCTCATGATCTCGCCGTCGGCGGCCTCGATCTCGCCGTCGGCGACTTAGTTCAATTTGCATGAATTTCTTCCTTTTTGATCCAAATTCGCTCCATTTCATACTTTTTGCTTTAATCACTTATAAATCTTCATTCCTGCAGTAATATAAAGAAAATACATTTCCTTAAAGTGCAATTTTATCAAAAATAGATAAGAATTTCTTAATAAATTTTTCTGTGATCATATTCTTCATTATCTTATGATTTTGTAAACACTTCTTTTATGGATTTTCTTTGAAATGAAGTTTTCCGTTGTGTTTTCTTCGTGTTTTGTGATGTCTTTCTTTTACTCTTTCTTCTTATTTAGAAATAGTGGCATGAGAAGATTATGTCATTATTTTTCTTCTACTTTTATTTTGCAATGAGTAGGATTCATGTTTAGAATATTGAGATGCATGTTAGAAGTGAATTTAATTATAAATGTGATGGTTTTTACTTGCACTTTATTTACGTTACAAAAAGAGCTCGTTGTAGTGTTAGAATTCATTGTAATTACGCTATGATCCGAGAGGGCAGTGAATTCTCAACAAAGTGGAACCACATTCAAATTTTATGGATGGTGAAGTTCATGGGTGTTGAGTGCAATTAAATAGGTAAATATACTTTGTTGGGCGTAGAATTGGAGATTTTAGGGTGACAAACTAAAATCCTCAATTTGGTCCTAGTGTTTGGAAACTAAAGTGAGAGTTAGCCTTCAAGTGAAGGGAAGTGGGAGCTCTGGAGTGAGAGCTAGTATCCTCCCAGCCTAACCACAGATTTGGGGACTAAACCTATGATTAGCTAATGTTCTTTAAGCACTCGGAAGAGGGTAAATAATAGGATTTCTTCTATTTGGCACATACAATATTTAATGCATCTCATTCCTTTACATTATCTAATTCAGTACATAAGAATAGTAGATTTTATTATCTCAAAATTCAGCAAACCATCTCATCAAAAAAGGTTTTCTTTAGAAGTAATATTTGCATTTAGAAATAGTTATTATCCTTACATAAAATCATCTACATTTAGGAGTAGTTGTTAAGAAAAAACCACTTATATTGACCTTCTAATCTAAAGTTTGATTATAGTATACTAGAATTTGACTAAGAACCTCCTACCTCGATTCCCTATAGGATCGATAAACGTAAACCCATTAGAGCCCTGTATTACTTGATATGATACATATACTTGCGTTTGAAATTGTGACTTTACAAAATCATTATAAATATATAAATCTGGGTTCATAAATTTATGCATATAAAAAAGTTGCATCAAGTTTTTGGCGTCATTGCTGGGGAAGCTTCAGTAAGAATTTTAGGAGAATTTTAGTTGAAGTAATTAGGTTTAGAATTGGAAAAATTTAGTGTCGTAAAATTGTTTTTGTATGAAAAGTGTTTTTGGTATGAAAAAGTGTAATGAAAAAACTGTTTCTGCGAAAAATAAGGTATTTGTGAAAATATTTTGTTGTATTGAATTTTTTTCATCTTATTTTTTTTATTATTAATGTATTGTTTGTTGTGTCATGTACGCAAAATAAAGGATGTGTATGGCTTGTGCCTTATGGTCCCGAGTTAGAAAAATGGAAGAAAATCAAAAAACAGAAAGGACTTGAAAAACTAGAAATGGAAATAGAAAAAATTCAAAATAATCACTTGAAAAATCATCATAAATCTTAGAGGGATTATGTAAATCCTACGATAAATGTAATTCACTCAAGTATACAAAACCCTGTCGTAGAAGCTGACTCGTTTGAACAAAATCTAGTGATTATCCAACTAGTGCAGAACAACCAATTTGAGGGAACTCCTTCGGAAGATCTCTATTTACACTTCTCTAGTTTTCTAGAACTTTGTGCAACATTTCGTTATAACGACATGTCAGACGATGTTGTTAGGCTAAGGCTTTTTCCTTTCTCACAAGTGATAAGGCTAAAATGTGGTTATACGCATTAGCACCTGGTTCCATTAAAAATTGGGAGGTGTTAACTCAGAAATTCCAAGCTAAGGATTTTCCACCTTCAATGACTACTAAACTTTGAAACGTTATTATCTTATTTTATCAGTATGAAGGAAAATTAATATACGAAGCCTGGGAAATATTAAGGAACTCCTAAGAAAGTGTCCACATCATGATTTGCCAGATTGGTTAATCATTCAAACTTTTTATAATGGGTTAGTAGGATCCCTTAGGATCATTTTTGATGCTGCTGCTGGTGGTTCATTAATGTCAAAATCATTTGATGAAGCATATGCATTAATTGAAGAAATGGCTGCAAATGAATTTCAATGGCCCTCTGCAAGGGTAAATCATAAAAATGTAGCTAGTGTTCATGATACAGATGTGATTGTAATTCTTGCATCTCAGGTTGCTGCAATATCAAGGAAGTTAGACCAATTTGGAATGAAGAAGCCATATTTACTCCTGTAAGCGATGAAAGTTCATTAGGGCATATGATAGATTCTAACTTATAATATGAGACTTTTAATACCATAAATAACTTGTATTCTAACTTTTACAACTCAAATTGGAAAAACCATCCTAATTTTAACTAGAATCATATTATTAAGGGTGTAGACCAACAATGAGAAAACAATCATGCAAATCCTAATGGAAGTTGGAATAATCAGGGTAACACAAGCTATAGACCTTCATATACACTGGACTCTAACAATGATCAACAATTTGAGGATGAGAATATGACTATAGAAGAAGTGGTATTGCAAATGGGAAACTAGTTGCAAAGTCAAAATGCTGCGATTAGAAACATAGAGAATCAACTGGGATAAATTGCTAATTCACTTAGCAATAGACCCCGTGGAACACTTCCTAACAACACTGAGATCAAACGTAAAGAGAATAAAAATGATTTAGCTGAGAGAAAAGATGATGATTGTTTTTGGATAGATGAAATTGATTATCTAAGTAAAGACTATTTTCAAAAAAGTTTTGAGAGTAAGTTAAAAGATGAGATCGAAATGGACTTTCATGATGAGTTGAAAACTTTGTTTAAAGAAGATTGTATGTATGTTCAAGAGAGGTGTGAAATGATGGATGCTACTAAAAATAGTGAACTTGTAATTCCATTTGGTGAAAAATCTCATAAACTTAAGATGGATGTACCCCATACAATTTTAAAGCCTACCTATTTAGGGAATTCATCTACAACACCAGTCTTTATATCTTTAGATTTGACTTAATCAGAAGAAAAACCTGAATTGAATGATGGACAAGATAATGTTATTGAAATAAGACTTGGAAGAGAATTTGAGGATATATTTCAAAAGAACTTTTAGTTAAGAAAAGGGGATAAGGATATTGAAAGACCATTAGAGGAAATTCCTAATTGGAATTAGAAAAACCTATTTTCTCAACTAAGATAGATATAGAAAGACCTCCTCCATCATTTAATAATCATCATGGGGAAGAATTAGAAGATAACTTGAAACATAAGAGTAGCATAGAAGATTTTGATCCAGAATCTGAACTATGTATAGAGAATCTCATCCAAAATTTGGGAGATCTTGAATTATCATATAAACATCCAATATGAAAATTAAGAAAATCATTAGAAGAATATTGGATCTAGAAATAAATATGAGGAAAAATGATATAAATCAATCTAAAAAGGAAAAGCTGAATGAAAAATTCCAATTTGAAGATTTTGTAGGAATCCCTGGATCTAAAAATGATTGGGCGATTGATCGATGATTACTTAATTAGAATTTTGATACAGGAGGAATCATTTGTCAGGTTAGCGACATTAAACTAAGCGCTTTATGTGAGGCAACCCATAGTTATCAGTGTACTTTGATTTAGTATGCTTGAGAGTCATGATTGTTAGTGTTGAATTGTGTTTGCTTTAGTGTGGATTGATAAGTTTGATTGTTGATTGGTACATGTTTGTATTTTTAGTGGTTTGATTTGATCTTTGTGTGTCATGAGGGAGATGATTCCTTAACTTCTTACTATGGTTAGATTTGTATGTTCTCTTGTAGTAATTGGATTAACGAGTCCACTATAACTCGAGTTTTACTCGAACTTGAGTTTTACAAGAGATATCATGAATTTAAACAATGATAGATCCATCTTAATTTTGTTATTTCTTTTCTCTAACTTTGCTTTCATTTGGTAGGATTCACGATCCTATTTGATGAATAACATTAGGATGATCTTACACTTGATTTATAACTATTAGAGGTGCTTAATTAAGGGAATTAGATGATGCCTGAGGTTGGTGCACGTGAACCAATACATCAGGATAATCTTATAATTGGACTTATAATTTATAAAATCATTGGAAAGTACTTATTTTTTAGTGTAGTGATTCTGTTAGAATTCAGAAGTAAATTAGTGAGATGTAATGAGTTAAAGGATAAATTGACCTCATTTATCATATGTGATTGTGTTTGTGTGTTACAACTTTATATAAGACTTGAAGAACATTTTTATATTCCCTTGCTGATACCTACTATGCTAATTAAACATTTATTTAGTAAATTTCATTCTGGCATGATTAGTTTAGATTTACTTTCTGCTGCATATTGTTTTGCTCTGATGAATAATTGAAGATGTTTTTGATAGACATTTGTGCTAGATAGAAATTTCTAAACTGTTTTTCTTCCTGCTTATATTTTATATACTAAATGCTATATATGTTAAAATTTAAGTTTGGGGGTAGGAAGAAAAAAAAATTTAAAGTGAGAATACTTCCTTTTAGTGTAACATTATTGCAAGCATGTTTTAGGCTAGATTTGCTTTCTCCTGCTGTCATTCTATCTTGATTATACATGTATATGAATTTAATAGAGTGTTGTAGTAGCTAGTAAATTCAATTACTTTTTCTTCCTACTACATTTTATGGAATTAATTGCAAAATATTTTAAAATTTAAGTTTGGGGAAGAGCAAGAAATAGCTATTAGTTGTTCTCATTTAAAAGTATTTTCAAAATTATTAACATGATTTCCTGTGATAGAGCTCAATTTCAGATAATTGTATTTTGATTTTATTTGAGTACTTTAGCGGACTTGAATGAAAGTTTTTGGTAATGAAAAGTAATTTTATAGGATAAGATATTTTGTATTAGAGAATAGGACTATAGTCAGCTATTTAAAGTAAGAAAAACTGTATGTTTGAAATATTAAGAATCTTAAAACTTTATGTCAAAGGAAAGGATTGGGACTCTATGATGAATCAATAAAAGCTAAAGAAATGCCTGTAAGGTAAAGGATTGTGGTAAGTTTCAAATTTAGGGTGAGAGGGTGAAGTTCAAATTATTAAAGGCTATCCAGATATAGTAATCCTCACTTAAAAAAATTAAAAAGCAAAAGAAAAAAAGAAAGAAAAGAGAAAAAGAAGAAAAAGAAAAGAAAATGTGAGGAGAAGCTTGAGGAGATGCCTAATCAAAAATTGGCTTCACTTGGATCTAGCTAAAGGGAAGAACTTAATTACTTTCCTGAACTTATAAGTATGGATTAGCATCTTTACTAGTAGTGTTCTCATAAACTTCTTTTCATGTAATCCTTTTAAGTTCCTTAATAGGACAATCTACAGTCATATTTGAAATGATTAGAAGGCTAGAACTCTTAGACTTCATGACTAGATAGCCTTATACCTGCAGAATTTACTTGAAATATTCAAAAAATCTTTCTGAAAATTTAACTATTATATTTATCTAAGTCAAAATCATGGTATTCTAGAAAGAAAGTTCATTGCAGTGGATCATTATTTTATGTATTAACTAAATTACTTAAGGACAAGTAATAGTTAAGTTTGGGGATCTTGATCCACTGAAAATTTCATAGCTTTTTAATGTCTATTTCATACCTAATTTTGATGATATTTCACTATAAAGGAATGTATTTTGTATATTTTTTTGGTTTTAGGTACAAGAAATGGCTTTTGGAGAAAAGGAAACAAAAATGATGCAATATGGAGGAAAAATAAGCAAAAAAAGAAAATTTTGGCCTGGCACATTTTGATAAGTCTTTCTTTGCTTAATCTCTTTTACACTTCTTGCATATTTTTGAATGAGATTATACTTTAAAGAAAGTTTATTTTTATGCTTATTTTGTGGGGCTATTTGTTAGGAACGCAACGCAACTGAAACGGGACAATCGGGGCTAAAACAGAGCCAAACGAAGCAAAATGGTGGAGCTACATAGAGTAGGGCACCGGACAGAGCTCTATCCAGTGCCGGACAGCGCCAGAGTCCAGAAAGCACGAAAATATTATTGGAAATAGCGCCGGACAGCGCCCAGACAGCGTTGGACCACGCCAAAAGCGGTTATTGGACATATACATCGAATCTGGAAGCTTTTTGGAAGGTTTCTTCAGGCAACTCTTTAAAAATTCATCCCCGCACTTTAAATTAGTGATTTTAGGTCAGAAAAAGTGTGTGTGAGAGAGAGGAATGTTAGGAAAAATGTGGAGAATGTTGAGAGATCTTAGAATATAAGTAGAAATGTAGATTTCTACATTTTTGGAGAGATTGGTGAGGGGATTTTGAGAGAATTTGTAAGAGTTTGTTTAAGCATATTATGGATCAGCGGAAGACTTTGTAGGAGAGATCTTCTACTTTCTTTCAAGGGGAAAAAGCTAAGTATTGTGTTCTTCATTATCTTATGATTTTGTAAACACTTATTTTGTGAATTTGCTTTGAAATGAAGTTTTTTGTTGTGTTTTCTTCGTACTTTGTGATTTCATTCTCTTACACTTTCTTCTTATTTAGAAATAGTGGCATGAGAAGATTATGTCATTATTTTCCTTCTACTTTTCTTTTGCAATGAGTAGGATCCATGTTTAGGATATTGGGATGCATGTTAGAAGTGAATTTAATTATAAATGTGATGTTATTTTCATGCACTTCATTTACATTACAAAAAGAGCTCGTTGTAGTGTTAAAATTCATTGTAATTGCGCTATGATCTGAGAGGGCAGTGTAATTCTCAACAAAGTAAAACCACATTTAAATTCCATGGAGAAAGATACTTTGTTGGGCATAAAATTAGAGATTTTAGGGTGACAAACTAAAATCCCTAATTTTGTCCTAGTGTTTTGAAACTAAAGCGAGAGTTAGCCTTCAGGCGAAGGGAAGTGGGAGCTCTGGAGTGAGAGCCAATTTCCTCCCCGCCTAATCACGGATTTGGGGACTAAAACTAGGATTAGCTAATGTTCTTTATGCACTCGGAAGAGAGTAAAGAATAGGATTGCTCCTATTTGGCACATACAATAATTAATCCATCTCATTCCTTTACATTATCCAATTCACTACATAAGAATAGTAGATTTTATTTAGGAATAATTATTATCCTTACACATAATCATCTGCATTTAGGAGTAGTTGTTAAAAAAATCACTTATATTAATCTTCCAATCTAAAGTTTGATAAAAGTAGACTATAATTTAACTATGAACCTCCTACCTCGCTTCATTTTGGGATCGATAAATGGAACACCATTAGAGCCCTGTATTACTTGATATGATATGTATATTTGAGCTTGAAATTGTGACTTAACAAAATCATTATAAATATATAAATCTGTAGTCATAAATTCTTGCAGATAAAAAAGTCGCATCAATGGAATCCATAGGGAGAAAGCTAGGGGATGTCAGAAATCCTAAGGAGAACCTCGATGGCTTCCTAAACTATCATATGATTTTTCTCCAATTTAGAAGAGATATTATCATAGGTTTCATCCTGCCAATTTTATTAATTAGGGCTTACATTTACATAACACTGAGTATGCAAATAGCTTGAAAGATAGGAGGATTTATTACGTATTAAATGATAACCTCATATCCTAAGACGAGTTATGGCTTATATTGCACAAGGTGCAAAGGCTTAAAGAGATAAGTAGATAATTTATGTCGCACTAAGCAAACAACCTCGAAGTTCTATGGCTCGTTCTTTAAACTAAGGAAAGGGTTTGTTGTTGTAGACTTCATTCTTCCGCATACCTCATCGTGATACCCGCGGTGTTTGCTCTAAGTTTTTCATTGCAAGAAGTATAAGTTTAGAAGTTCCAAATTGAAGAGATTGAGAGAAATAGCAGGTTTACAGTTCAAATTTCCTAATGTGTCAAGTTTAATGTCAAATGTCTTGTTAGTGTGGGGGGGAATGCAAGTTGATTATAGTGAGACTGGTTAGGATCCCACGGTTCCCTCATTCCGACACCATGATTTTCTTCAGAATCACTTAGTCCAGATGAATTTACGAAATTCAAATAAATGAAATCAATACTTTCATTCAGACCGTAGGAAATCTCGTTAGCTGTCATAGGTTGCCTCATCCATGGGATTCTCAAACATCCAGAGAGACATTTTAATTTAGTTGTAATTGTTTTTTTTTATTTTGTTTGTGATTAAATTTCGAGTTGTCTTATATTTTTTGTTATTGTGAATTGAATTTTGGTTTTGGGCTTTTCTTTTGGTTTGCCATGCAAGTTTTGTTTTGTAAAAAGTACTGAAAGTAAAATGCAATAAAGTGAACAAAGGAATTTTAAGTACATAAAATGTAAATGCGTACCAGTTCTCTTCTCACACTCCATCTGAAAGTTTAGTATTTGCATACAGGGAATAATAATTGTATGAAAGAAAAGCTAGAAATACAGATTTCAGGTGCGGCTACCGAGCCCTATGTCACAATTGGTGGGTCCCTATTTGTTTATGTAGAAGATGTCTTTCTTTGGCAAAGCATAATAAGTCCAGTTGCCCTTCAAGATATTCAAAAGACTTGTGAAAAGGTCTGGGGAACACTCTAGACATTTCACAACCCCTTTGAATCATCTCAAGTACATTTGAACTTATTATATTGCTAAATAATTCATCCACATTATACCCTTATGTTCAGTGAACCTTGATGTTTTAATTATCCCTTTAAGTGGGGTAATCATCATTTAAGATTTTACTTATGAATTATGTGGGTGAAGGCCTCTATGTGCAAATTGATTTATGCATAATTTCAACCAATTAGTTTAGAGTTGGGCTTGCAGTATTTCAAAGTACTTATAGTTGATTATATTTCCTTTTTCTAAATCTCATTAGTCCAATATGGATTATTCCTAGTTCACTACTAAGACCTTAAGACTTAATGAGTGGATTTTTAATTTTAGGAATATTGAGTTAAGTGATCTTAATCCTTATCAAAATATTGAATTATCATTAAAACATTAATTAGAGGTTCTAAATTAGTGAATTATTATCTTCCAAGCTTAAACCCCTCACCTTAGCATCTTTTGATTTAATTATCTTCCAAATTTCTTTAATTATTTATGAAATTACAATTATGCCCTTAATGTGAAAAGGTGTGAAGTTGGTTTCTACCATTCAACCCTTATGTTTCAATCATCTAGAAGAGTTAATTAAGATCATTAAATGCCCATTGTCCCTTGATTGGTCCTAAATATTAATTAAGGATTAAATTCTATAATTATAATTTTGCCCCTAAAAATCTTATCAATGCATAATTCATTCAATTTAACTCAAATGATTTTAAAATTTTTATGTTACCCCACTTATGGGTCAAAATAATATAGAAGAAAATGTGATTTTTCTGTATTTATATAATTTTTATAATTATTTAAAAGCAAAAATAAGAATTTTTAAAGTAAATTCAAAATCTTAACCAAAAACAAATCTGTCCTTAATAAAATTACTAGAGGTTCATCTAGGTTAGAGGACCATCTAGACTAAATTTCATGATATTTTGAGTTTTCTTTTAATTATTATAATTATTTGTTAGTTTTGAGTATTAATTAAATATTAAATATTATTTAATTTGAAATTAAGTTTTATATTTTTATTAAATCTCTTTGAAGTTAAGGAGCCGAGAGAAATACTTTTCATATTTTTCTGAAATATATTTTAATTATTAGAATTATTTTAGTGAAAAATTAAGGAAAAGTCAATTTAAGCCTTTAAAAATTAATATCTTTACTTAGAAAATTAGAAAAATTATTTTAATTGCTCCAAAGTGACCAGGAGACCAAATGTGATATTTTGATTAATATTTATATGTTTGTGATTTTTATTATTTTTAATGATTTTTAATTATTTTTAATTATTTAAATATTAAAAATAGGCTTAAAATGAAATATTTATTTTAATTCCAATTTTATTTTTCTAAAGTCGCTCTGCTCACAAGAAACTCCCAAAAACACTTTTATAATTTTTTGACTTATAATTAATTATTATAATTATTTTAATTCCAAAAATGTCATTTTACTTGAAAAAATCCATTTTAGTGAGTAAATTAACTCCAATTGACTCTAATTTTTATGGGGAGCTCCACTATTCATTCTTTACATTATGGAATTATTTTTATAATTTTTCCATTTGTATTTTAGTTATTTAATTTTCAAAAGTTTTAAAAGAGTTAATTACCATTAGTAGTATTTTTAATTATTTAAACCATTTTTCCTAGAGTCATGTGACCACAATGAACCTACCAAAATAAATTTTGTATTTTTTTGATTTACATTTTAATTATTATAATTTTTAAACCAAAATAGAGGGAATTAATTTGAAAATTAGGGATATCTAACTAGAGATCCCACTGACCTTGGAAAAATCAGAGACGACCCCTAACCACAGATTTTCTAAGCCCTCCAAAGCTCATGTCATTGTGAAAAGTTTGTGATGTATTACTATTTAAACAAGTTTTAATATATTTAATTAATTTAAAAATAAATTTAAGTCAAATAACTCCAATTTTATTTTCACATTATTTTCCTCTGTTCACTGAGTAACAATGTATTTTTCTAAATTTTCTACACCAAGTTATGGATTTTTAAAACTCTGGAAATTAATTAAATCATTTAAATACATATTTTCTACTTATCTGACTCAGCGCCACACAAACACGCGACGGCTCCGAAAGGCTACACGGCGCCTTCCCATTCAAAGCCGCCATTTAACTCAGCTCTGTGATTTATGCACCAAGGGCTCATCCAACCCAATCTTGGCTATCCATCTAATACACGCACGATCGGATGGCTCCTAACATCCTTCTCAACTGACCTAACTCGTAAGCCGTCCATACAAAAACCCTAAGATCTCGAGCTAGACAAAACTAAATCACTTTAAACTTGTTTCTATAGACGCATCTAGCCTAGAAGAACACATATATACGATTTATACAGTATGAAATCAAGTGTATCGCCATGAATGTAAATAATAAGGTCAGTTTGGGGGAGAGTTCAGTATCTTGGTCTGAGAGGTGAGGTCTCAATCAGATGCTTGCAGAAGCTTCAGAGGACTCCGGCGAACCTCCTGGAAGTGTTTTTGGGCTTTGGTGAATTGTCTAAGTAAGACTTCAATCAGACCGATTTGGAAGCTTTGATGGAAGCCTAGGCTAAACGGGCTCTGTGATGAGGCTCTGGTGGGGGATCAGCTCTGTTTGCTCTGGTGATGGTGCTAGTGAAGTTAATTAGAATTTTGTGTGGTGGAGTTTATCCTGGTTTCGGCTGAAAGTGCAGTGGGAAAATTAGCCTTGGACAATGGGGGAAATGGTTGGGAGGTGGTATGCTTGCACTTAGGAATGTCTGGGGGAGCTCTGTTGGGATTTTGGCAGAGTTTCCCCTAGGTTCTGTGCACTTTCCTTTTTGTTTGTGAAAAGCTCAATTTATAGCCATGCCTGGTGTGTAGAGCTCAGGGCTTCAAATCAAGTGCAATGTGATTCCTATGTGGAGAGTTGAGCGGCACATCCAACCAATGTGGATGAGCCAGCTTGGATGGGTCAATTTGGGTGCATTTGGGGGAGAGGCCTCTCTAAGTTTTGGGTCCTCAGGTGACTAGGCCTACCGGCCAAGTCTGAGCTGGTGGTCAGGTGAGTCAGTGGAGAAGTTTAATGGTGGTTAGCTTAAGAAGTTGATGGCTGATAGAAAATCTCCCTTTGTTTTAACTATAAATGAGAGGAGATCCCCTAATTTATGTGAAACTTGGTTCATGGCTCATGTAAGTTGGGCTAGGTGGATCTAGACCAGTCCCTAGGGTCCATGAAGCGATTGTGGTGAGCTTGACTTGGTCAATTTGGCTAAATTTGGTCACATTTGGGACTTGGATTCAAATTTGGCTATTTAGGTCAAGCTTGGGATAGGTTGGATTTGGGTTTTATTTGGGGTTAATTAATTAATTAATTTGATGGGGATAATTTTCATGAAGAGTTTGGGAGAGGATTTGGGTGATTTTCAATTGATTTGGGAGTTCAAGTTGGTGGGATTTGGAAAAATGATCAATTTTAGGGATTTTGGGTTAAACTTGAGTTTGGTTTAGGCTAGGGTTTGTTTATGGTTCAATTGATGTGGGTGATGGTTATGATGAGTTTTGGATAGAAATTGGGTGAAACTTTTGGGGGGTTATGGCGTTCAATTTGGGCACATTTTGGTATGTGGCAAATTTAGGGGAAAATTAGGGATTCTGGCTTGGGTTGGATTTGGGTGAGGTTTGGCCTCAAATTTGGGTCAATTAGTGGATCAATTTGGTTTGTGGTAATGTTAGGAAGAGTTTAGAATTGAAATTGACTTGATCATAGGGTTTAATTTGGGGAAATTTAGTCATGTTGTCAAAATTGGGCTTTTTGATTTGGGTTGAAATTAGGTTTGAAATTGGATCAAATTGGGCCTGTATTTGGCTTAGATTAAGTTTGGGGATGATAAATTTTGATTTATAATTAGAATTGGCGGAGATTGAAGTCAATTTGGTGGAAATTAAGAGTAATTTAGGCACTTTAGGCCTTTATGGGCAATTTGAGAATTTTGGTTAAAATGGGTCAATTTGGACAAATTGGACCCAATAAAGTCGTTCAAATTGTTTTTGGGGATACTTCGGATGATTTTGGAGATTTTAAAATTTTTTTTAATTTTTTGGATATTTTGAGGTGTGAGGGGTATTTTAGTCATTTTGGCTAATCTTAAGGCTATTTGGGAATATTGGTCAATTTGGAGTATTTTGGTCAATTTGGGTAGTGGGGAACATTTTGGAATGATTTTTGGAGAGAATTTGGGAATTTGGGTAATTTTGGGATATTTGGTCAAATTGGGGGTTAGGGGTATTTTGGGTAATTTGGTGGAGTTTAAGGGCTAAGAGGGTCAATGTTGGAATTTGGTAAAATTTGGTGCCAATTGAGAATGCCATTCTACTTGAGCCATGAGATAAGGGAAATCCCATTTTTGGTTCTCCATGTGCTGGTCCTAGCCACCTAGCCATAAGCTGAGGACTTGGGCAACTGCCCACATGATTTTCCAAGAGTAGAGGATCAAGTTTGAGGAAGTTTAGTTTAGGGTTTGGGATAGTGAGTGTAAGTGTAGTGTAGGTGTGAGTGTCTGAGCTAGTTTAACCAAGACTAGAACACCCATAGTTTACTTTAAGTCTTGATCATCTTATAAGGGACTCCCCTCGACCTTCCTTATGCTTATCCTCATCCTATTAAGTGCTAGAGACTAGCCTTAAGCATATGAAACTCCAAGTAAAGCATATAAGCATTTTGAAGTTTTAAGGGGAGAGGATTCCATCATTAGTCTTCTAAGATAGTCACTAGGGAAGTCCTATTTCTAGACCTGAGGTTCTTCTAAAGAATGACTAGACCTCAACAAAAGTGAGGTCAACGACACGGTAAAACCTTTTGAAGCTTAGACCTTAAGACAGATACTTCAACAAGGAGTTTGAAGCTAACTCTGTAAGAAGCATGACGAGGACCTCTAGAGGAAATCTTCGAGAAATCAAATGAGTCCACAATAGGAAAACCTATTCCTAGTTTAAACAACAAATCATAGGACTTTGAGTTAGTCTGCCTGGTGCAACATAAATCAACTTATCTTTTAGGCATTTGTACAACCATGGTGTGCAATACAAGCCCTAAGTTAACCTAGGATTACGAGGTTGTCCTTCGGTATGATGTAAACCTTCTATATTTCTAATTTTTTTACATGATTGGGGTCATGTAAATGTTGGCACTGATAATAAAATTGACAAGATGAAACTTCAACAATAATCTCTCTGAAACCAAAACCAAATCATAAGACAGTTTGGGAAGTCACTGAGATTATCCTCATGATCCATGACATTATTTACCTTTCTTCATTTAGATTCCATAATAACTGTTCCTATTTTGATCTCTTCCCCTTCGACTTCTTTTTGTCCGACCTTGAAATCCTAAACGTTGAAACCCATGAAGACAATACTTCTTATCTAAAATTGAGAGCTTTCTTAGGTGACTTCCTTTATCTAAGATGCAATTAACTATAGGTTCTTGCCCTTATAAAAAACTTTAAAAACACAACTTAGTATAAACCCTATCTAATCTTCCATATTGGATAGGGGAACCAGTCAGTCAACTTAATGGTTTGGCAGACCAAATGAATGTCATAAATCATTTAATTTATTTAATCGAACTTCACCATCAAGCAATGTGTTTATTCCTCAGGATAGATGCATGGCTTGTGATGTAGTGCTCATTTATTTAAATTACTGTATATATATGAGATCGATCTGGTCTCGTATTTTCAAAATTAAAATGTTTCTTTTAAAGTTACAGATATAATATTAAAATATATATATATTTTAAAGCGATCAACACGATTTTGTAAAATTCACTATAGAAGTTAAATTCTGACCATAACTCAAAATTTTTTTATACATAAACCTACAAAATAAATTTTCAGAACTAAAACAAATATTGATAGGGGAATAATCAGAATTTAATGATTCAAATAACTCTTTTTGAGAAGTTGGGAATTTTTTTTTTATTTTAATCATCCTTCTTTAATTAAAGTAGGTGAAGTTATTCTTAATAATAAATGAAAATTTCCCAATTCTTGCATTATTCTTGATTTTTGTTTGAACACTATTCTTAATATTCCTATTAAATTAGTTTTACTTCTTATCTTTATAATGGTCATGATAAGTATACTCATACATCCACTTATAATTTTTTTTTTTGAAAGCTCTTATATTATTGGTAGGCATAAATATGTATGATTTAAAGTTTATTCTTTTAGATATAATATATTACTAAAAGAATTTTACATAATGGTCTCAAAGCTTGTGATGTCTTAATTACTAGAGGTAATATGATTAATAATTCTTGTGTTTTATGGTTGGATCATAATGAAGCTCATTACCATATTTTTCTTGAAATGTTAATTTGCCTATTCTTTATGAAAAGAATGTATTCCATATGGGAATTTTCATCTTTTAAGTGCTACTATATAACATATTCTCTATCAAATGGATTCTTTTTTTTATCTAATATTATGAAGAGATTATACTTGTTGGTTGTTGATGATGGTGACCTCGACCCGTAACTATGCCTACAATTTATCCTTTAATTTATATTTCAAAGGGTAGTATCCAAAAATAAATATATAATTTTAGAAAATATTTTGCACACCATATCCAGTAATACAGGGCTCTATTGGAGTCCTAATTTTTGATCCCACAGGGAAGATTAATTTTAGAAATTAATAGATTTTCAAATTAAAAGTAATTATAATTTTTATTTCTTTACAAAAATCAGATTTTAAGTTTTATGAAATTTCTACTAGATGCAAGTAAAGTAGCAATAAAGTAAATGTTTTATGCAAGTATAAATAAAAAAACTTTCTCCTTTTCAACTAATCCAAGATTTTTTTAGAAAAACTATCATTCGTGAAGAACTTGAAATTATGATATTGTGCCAAATAGAAGCATTCATATTCTTTACCTTCTCTCGATAGTATAAAGAACATTGGCTAATCTATAGTTTGGTTCAGGATGTTTTATTAGTAGAATGGGTTAATCTAGACTCACACTTCTAGATGGCCAAAGGTGGCTATGGTCGACCCTACTAGTGACCCGTTCCCTTTCTATAAACTAAATTAATAGAATTTAGTCTGTCACTTTAAAAACTAATTAATTCTATACCCAATAAATAATATTTTCCTTTTTATTTACAGTTCACCATGAATAACCCGCACCTGGCCTTTGATTACCCAAGGATTCATGTGATATCTACTAGCTAAGAACTCATCTCCGGATAGGTCTCAGAATTCTTCAACAGATTTTAACAATTCAAATGGCCAGTTTAAAAAGTAAATTAAGATCAGGTATGAATATCATCACAATAATTTTTAAAATTAAGTTTAAGTTCTCCAACGAAATCAAATTATCTTTATTATCTTTTCATGGTTGAAAGGAGAAAGAAAAGTAACTACTCAGAACATATTGAATAAACATAACAAAAAATATTTATAAAACTTTGAACCAAGTTACAAATACTTATCTAAAATGTTCCTTCAAGTGATCCTTTGACTCCTACTGACTCCAATGCAAAGTACAAGACTTCAACAACACCAACTCTAACAAACTCTCACTTACTACTCAAGGAATTGAGTAGTAACTGATGCACTGAAAATATATACGATTTTTGCTATCTAATTTTACCCATTTTTGGTGATATTGCACTTTAAAGAAATATATTTTTCATGATTTTCTGTAGGTATGATGATTTTATATGATTGGAGTGAAAAGAAGCAAAAAGGAACAAATCCGAAGCAAAAAAGAGTGAAAAGGAGCAAAATGGTGAAAAAGTGTTCTGGCGCCGTCGGCGCCCAAATCCAGAGAGCACAGCAATTAAATGGCATGATAGAGCGCCGTCGGTGCCCAAAGTCGGTGGAGTTTAAATTTGAAGATTTTTGGCAACTTTTTTGAAGGGATGTCTATGGAAACTCTTAGGATTTCATCTCTATCTTATATGTAACTGCGATTGAATGAAAAGTGGTGTGTCTAGAGTGTGTCTTGTGTCTTCGAGAGTAGTTTTTATTGAGTGTTAAGTGTTAAGTTTTAGGAGTAGAGAGTGTAGAGTGAAGATTTGAGAGGGATTCTTCTCTAAGGAAGGGAGGAGAAGAGGTAAAGTGAGATATTGCTTCTTTCTTTCCATTTTAAAGAGAGAATCAAATGTTGTAAAGAAAAGAAAAGTGGATTCAAAAGAACTTCAAGGGAATTGCATTGGGGAAGAGAAAGAGATAAGTTGTATTTTCTTTTGTGGTTTGTATGACTTTTCTTTTATATATAAAATCCATGTTTTATTGTATCTTCTCCATGAATTCTGAGTAGTCTCCTTTGTCTTTCTTTTTGCATAGAGATGTCATGATGGATTGATGCGGATTTGATGTGATTTTAAGGTAATGAAGACATTGTGATAGTTTTTCATTTAGAACTTAATTTACTTTTGATTTGGCCAATTGAAATATTAAAATATGTTTTTGAACATTAAGTTTGAAAGGATTTAATGTCCTACAACAATAATGAAAGATCCATTGAATTTCTATGGATGAATGGCGTAGTTCATGAGAATTGAGTGCAAATAAATAGGGACATATGTTTTGATGGACTTCAATGTGGAGATTTCAGGGTGACAGGCTGAAATCCCCAAATTGGTTATAAGATTAGTAACTAATATCAAAGGTGCCTTCGGGTGAAGGGTGAGTGGGAGCTCCGAAGTGAGAGCTGGTATCCTCCCAGCCTAGCCTTAGAGTTAGTGACTAAACTTAGAACATGTCAATGTTTTTTTATTACTTAGAAGAGGGGGTACTCTTTTAAGGGTAAAGAATCATCTATGCTCTTATTTGGCACAATAATATAGATAATTATTCCATATCAATCCACACATCATATTCTCATTATAAGAGGAAAGATACTTTTCGCTTATATCAAAAACTTTTCAAATACTTAGTTTAGTGTGTCTGTTATTTAATCTTGTTCTTAAAGTTATTAGAAGTAATTATAGTTAGTTAATTGTTATTGTTTTGTTGTTCTTACTATTTCCTGCATAGAAATAGTAAGTAGTAAACCTTAACTTTAGTGCTTATTACACATTGTGTAACATTTTCTTAAAACTTCAATATTTCCCTGTGGGATTGATATCCAGGACTCCATTAGAGCCCTATACTACTTGATACGATACGTATACTTGCATTGAATGCTTGGACGTAACAAAATTATTATAAATCTATCAATCTGAGTTCATAAATTCTTGCAAAATATAAAATCGAGCATTAAGTTTTTGGCGTCATTGCCTGGGAAATAATTAATGAAGTTAGGAAAATAATTAATGAAGTTAAGAAATTAATGAAGTTAAATAAGTAACAGAGTTAAGAAAGCAAAAGTTAAGTAACGAACTAAGTTTATTTTGTAGTGTGCAATTGTGTTTGTTTACCTTTATAAAAGAATTTGTGTTTGTATATGCGTAGTAGTGGATCTAAAGGTTTAGTGCCATACGATTCGGAGTTAGAGTGTACCGTCAGAAAAATTAGAAAACAATTAAAACAAATTGAAAATCCTTGCAAAATGGTGAATATTCAAGATAATCAAAGAAATGAAATTGGAAATTTGTCAAGACCTTTAAGAGTTTATGCTAACCCAACAGCAGATGAAATTCATATAATTATTCAAAATCCTGATGTTGATGTTAATTCATTTGAACTTTAACCTGCTATCATCCAAATGGTACAAAATAATCAATTTGCTGGAACACCTAATGAGGGTCCAAATTTACATCTCGCTATTTTTTTAGAACTGTGTGCTACTTTTAAATATGATGGAGTATCTAGTGACGCTATCAGACCTAGACTTTTTCCTTTTTCATTAAGGGATAAGGCTAAGGTGTGGTTAAATTCGTTAGTACCTGGATTTATTAGAACTTGGGGAGAATTATCTCAAAAGTTTCTATCAAAATATTTCCCTCCGTCAAAGACTACTAAACTAAGAAATGATATTACATCTATTTTTCAGTTTGAAGGAGAGTCAATATATGAAGCTTAGGAGATATTTAAAGATCTTCTTAGGAATTGCCCACATCTTGCTTTACCAGATTGGTTAATAATTCAAACATTTTATAATGGATTAGTGAGATCATTGAGATCTATTATAGATGCTGCTGGTGGTGGATCATTAATGTCAAAACCTTTTAATGAAGTATACGCATTAATTGAAGAAATAGCTACTAATAATTTTCAATGGCCCTCTGAACGGGTAAATCCTAAGAGAGTAGCTAGTGTTCATGATTCAGATATCATGACTATGGTAGTTTCTCAAATTGCGGCCCTTTCAAAGAAAATATATCAATATGGAATGAATTATTCTCAACCACCTCCAGTGTCAGAGGAAAATTCATTTGGACAGATAACAGAATCTCAATCACCTTACGAGACATTAAATGCTATTAATAGAATTAACAATCCTTATTCAAATTATTATAATTATGGTTGGAAGAATCTCCCAAACTTCAATTGGAATAATAATAATGCTAATTTTAGCCCGCATTAGGCTAACAATTCTATGAATCCAATTAGAAATTCTACCAATTAAGGAAATTCTAATTTTAGACCATCTTATCCCCCTAGATTTAATTGTAACCCCTCAATTTAAGGATAAGAAGTTGTATACTGAAGAAATGATTCTAAATATGGGAAATCAATTACAAGCTCAAGTTGTTATTATGAAGAATATTGAAAATCAATTAGGACATATTTTCACAGCACTTAATAATAGACCTTCAAGAACACTTCCAAGTAATGTGGAGATCAATCCAAAAGATTAAAACAAGGAACAACTTAAGCCTATTCATTTAAGGAGTGGAAAAGAATTGGAAACTAGAGTGCAAAAAGAAGTTGAAATAGAAAAGGAGAAGGTGGAAATTGAAAAAGGTTCAAACAAGATTTATGCAGACTTGGATTATCCTCTTAAACCAATGAAGATAATTATTGAAAAGCCACCACCTCCATTTCCTCAAAGATTAAAGAAAAAAAATAGAGATAATAGATTTGAAAATTTTTTGGAGATCCTTAAGAAATTAACGATTAACATTCCTTTTGTTGAAGCATTAGAACAGATGCCTGACTATGCTAAGTTTATGAAGGATATTCTGAGAAAGAAAAGAAAATTTACAAATCATGAAACTGTTGCACTTAGCGAGGAGTGTAGTGTAATTATTCAGGAGAAGCTTCCGGAAAAATTTAAAGATCCTGGTAGTTTCACTATTTCATGTGTTATAGGTGAAAATTTTTTCAGAAAAGCTTTATGTGATCTGGGAGCGAGTATTAATCTCATGCCTTTATCAACTTTCAAAAAGGTTGGGTATAGGAGAAATTTCTCCTATATCTGTGACTCTTCAGTTGGCCAATCGTTCCATTACTTATCCTAACGGAATGGTGGAAGATGTGTTAGTGAAAGTGGATAAAGTTATCTTTCCTGTGAATTTTATTGTACTTGATATGGAGGAAGATAAAGAAATTCCAATCATTTTAGGAAGACCATTCCTTGCTACTGGAAGAGCAGTAATTGATGTTCAAAAAGGATAATTAACTATGAGAGTTAATGATCAAGAGGTGACCTTTAGTATTTTAAAATCTATGAAGTATCCCTCAATGGAAAAAGATAATGAATGTTTTAGGATGGAGGTCTATGATTACTTGATAAACGATCATTTTGAAAATATATTTGAAAAAGAAGAAGAATATAAAAATTTGTTTGAAGAAGAAAGTGAAGATGAAGAAAATTCAGATAATGAGAAGAATGAAGATTTGAAGTATGTTCAGGAGAGATTCAAAATATTAGACACTATGGTGGGTGGAGATAAAAGCTTAATTCCATCTATCATAAAACCTCCAGAACTTAAAATGAAAATTCTCCCTAATCATTTAAAGTATATGTTTTTAGGTGTTTAAAAAACTGCTTTTAAGATTAGGTGTTTATAAAATTGCTTTATACTATTATGAAAATTCTCCCTAATCAAGTTCAACCTCACATTAAACACTGAATTTCTGAGTAAACTGGTTGTACTCCAGCCTCTCTTCCTATTAACTACCATGGGGTGCAATTGATTAATGACAGAGTTAAACAAACCCAGTTTAATGTGGTCATTGACAAGATTAGGGGCCAACTCAATTGTTGGACAAATTCCTTCTTGTCCAATGGGGAAAGAGTAACTTTGTTGAGAAGTATTTTGACTGCCCTTCCCTCTTATGCCCTTCAGATGTTCACAACGAAGAAGAGTACTCAAATCACTCTTGGGAGGCTTTTTAAAAAGTTTTTATGGGCTGGGCAACAGAAACAATACCACCGGTTATCTTGGCACAAGGTTTGTAAGCCCATTCATGCTGCGGGCTTAGGATTCAGGAGTTTTAATCACCTCAATTTTATTAATAATTGCAAGCTTTAGTTGAAATTCAGAACTCAATAAAGTTTATGGGCACCCTTTCTGAAGGGGAAATATTGCAGAAACATACACCCATCACTTGCCTCTTCTAAGTTGGGGGATTCCAGGATGTGGCATAGTTTGGTGAAGATCAGAAATCAAGCTGAAGACTTATTCATTTGAGAGCTGTGGGATGGTCATATTAATTTCTGGTTGGATAAGTGGGTGTGGACTGGGGAGAATTTGATCTGTTCTCAGCCAAGTCCTAATTATAACAGCCTAGTCAAAGACTTTCGGGCAAATAATCAGTGGAACTGCATACTCGTAGATACCATTCTATGAGCAAGTTCAGTCTGTCAAGCACACTGTTTTCTCTTCTGGGCAAAGGGAAAAAATTATCCCAAAACTTGGTTCCTCTCAGAAACTGTCCACTTTCATTTATACTCAATTCTTCCATTGGCAGCAGGTTGAGTGGGGCAAAGTAATTTGAGGCAGACTGCTAACCCCATCTATGGAATTTTTCTATTGGAGACTTTAGCATAGGCTTCTCCCTACTGATGATATCTTGAAATTAAAAGGTTTGAGAGGTCTTTCATGCTGTCTTTTATATCACAGTGTTGAGTGCACTGAAAATATATACGGTTTTTGCTATCTAATTTTACCCATTTTTGGTGATATTGCACTTTAAAGAAAGTTATTTTTCATGATTTGCTGCAGGTATAATGATTTTAGGTGATTGGAGTGAAAAGAAGTAAGAAGGAATGGATTCGGAGCAAAAATGAGCAAAATGGTGAAAAAGTGTTCTGGCGCCGCGGCTCCCAAATCCAGAGAGGACAGCAATTAAATGGCACGATAAAGCACCGCCGACAACAACAAAAGAAGTTTATATATGATGCAAAATTCTATTTTTGGGATGAGCCCTATATATATAAACAATATAAGGATCTGATTATTAGGAAATGTGTGCCACAAGAAGAAACAAATTTGATTATTCAACAATGTCATGATTCTGAATTTGGAGGTCATTTTTGGTGTTGATAAAACTGCTTTTAAGATTTTACAATCTGAATTTTATTGGCCAACTCTTTTTAGAGTTGTTTATAGATATATTAAATCATGTGATCGGTGTCAGAGAGTAGGTAATATCTCTAGAAGAAATGAAATGCCTCTAAATTATAATTTGGAAGTTGAAATTTTTGATGTAAGGGATTAGATTTTATGGGACCATTTACTCCTTCATTTGGAAATCTATATGTTTTAGTTGATGTTGATTATGTCTCAAAATGGATTGAAGTTGTTGCTTTACCCAAATGTGATGCTCGGAGTGTTTCAAAATTTTTAAAGAAAAACATATTTACAAGATATGGAATGCCGAGAGTAATTAAAACTGATGGTGGATCCCATTTCAAGAATAATCAAATTAAGAGATCAATTGAAAAATATAATATCATTCATAGAATCTCTACTGCTTATCATCCCCAGACTAGTGGTTTAGCAGAAGTGTCTAATCGTGAAATTAAAAGAATTTTAGAGAAAACTGTAGATAATCATAAATTAGATTGGTCTACTTGATTATATACTGCTTTTTGGGCTTATAGAACTACTTTTAAAACCCTATTGGAATGTCTCCTTATAGACTAGTTTTTGGTAATACTTGTCATTTATCAGTTGAATTGGAGCATAAAGAATATTGGACAATAAAAGTGTTAAATTTTAATTTGAAAAATGCTGGAGAGAAAAGATTTATGCAATTGAATGAATTGGAAGAGATTAGAAATGCATCTTATCACAATGATAGGATCTATAAAGAGAAAAGAAAATTATGGCACGATCGGAAGATATTGAAAAAAAACTTGGAAAATGGACAAAAAGTTTTATTATACAACGCAAGATTGAAGTTATTTCCTGGAAAGCTCAAGTCTAGATGGTTAGGACCTTTTACAGTTGTAAAAGTTCATTCTTTTGGAGCTGTTGATATTAAAGATCCTGATACTGGAAACATTTTCAAAGTTAATAGGCATCGATTAAAGCCTTTCTTTGATAGGTTTTAACCTAACTTCAAAGAGGTTTTAATGTTGAGTCATCTCGATTAACTGAATGGTTTGTCGGGCTGACGACGTTAAACCAAGCGCTTTATGGGAGGCAACCCATATGTATCTTTGTGGTGTGTTTGCTTGTTTGTTGTAGTTGTGCTTTTTAGATAGTTGTTTTTGAATCCTAATTACTCCTAAATACTTTAAAATTTGATAAATGATGTATCGAATTGAGATATTGGAATATTTTAGACCAAACAAAATTCGGTGAGAATTTTTCACCACTGGGGCCGCCGGCGCCAGAATGGGTGCCACCGGTGCCCTATCCTTTTTCCTGCACTAAACTTGGCTGTTTGAGAGCCGTCGGTGCTCTATCGAGCGCTGTCGGCGCCTAAAATCTGCTTGACGGTTTTTAAGTTTCAAAAGGCAAGTTTTGGCAGTTTTTTGCGGGATCTTCGTCCTTATAACTCCCAAAACTCCATTTTTGACTTCTTAACTCTAGAAAAATGAAAACCACCTATCCCAATTCATATCCTAAGTATTCCTTTCCCATTGAAACCCCTCGATTTCATGTTTTCAACCGAAGGAAGTTCATAAGTTTTGAAACGCAGCGTTTTTTCAACAAAGTGATGATGAAAAGAAGGATTATCAAGGAAAGAGGCTTCATAAATCGAGGTATGAACAATCAAACTACTAGAATTGAAGAAATTATTAAAGAGAGACTTTGGGAAGTGCTTTGCTACACTATCACTGCCGTTGTTGTTCCCGTCATAAAAGAGTTTTATGCAAATCTTCACGGGATCAACCAAGGGTTCGTATTTGTGTGTGGTAGATTTGTTCAATTAACTCCTGCACGAATCAACGATCTCTTTATGATCGAGAATGTACCTATTTTCCATTATTCTAATTTCAATGCCACGAGGGATAATATGAATGATGTATATCAATATTTGATGGATGAGAATGAAGAATGGGAAATTAGAGAGAATGGATACATGAGTTTCTCATCTGCATCTCTCAATCCAGTATCGAAGCAGTGACATTACTTTATTTCGACAAAGTTATTTACGACATTGAAGATTAGCAAGGTAACCAAGGAAAGCGCCATTTTGAATTTCTGTATTCAAACTGGGAGGCCGGTTGACATTGGTAATATTATTGTGAAATCAGTACTTGTGTTAATTGTGCGTGGCTCTAAATATGGGCTTGGACACCCATCTATCATATTTCTGTTATGTAGTCAGTCACAAGTTCCTTATGAAAGTTGGGAAAAAGTTCTTCTTCCATGGAGGCCTATTGATCCAACTAATCCCTATGACTACCGGATAGTTGGAAATGAAGATGACATGAATTTGCTTGTTGATCAACCAACACAGACTTCATAGCCGATTCAACCCTATTTTCCTGAAGGTTCCAGAATGATATTAAAGAAGATCAAACAATTGGAGAAATAGTTACGGAATGTTATGAATGCAATCAATAACACTTCTGATTTATTCGATCATATAGATTGGAGAATGAAAGAGCAATTCGATCACAATGGTCGAATTGAAATGAGCTTAAACAATCTTATGAAGAAGAACGCGGTGATTGCTGAAGAATCATCTGACAAATTTCCAATTTTTCCACTCTATAACTTGTTTGTGCATCAGCAATCAGTTGGAGACATTAGAGCAGAGGATAGTTATGAAATTAATGTGGAGTAATTGATGGATTCTACTTATGTTTGTTGCGTGTTTAGTTTTCTTTGCTTAGTTATGTTTGGTTTGTGCAGTATTTGCTTTGAGATTTGAACTTGGATTTGGATGTGCTTACTTTCATCGTGTGCTTAGTTAGATCTTAGTGTTTGCTTATCGTAGAGTACTTGCTGCACTAAACATCTAAGAATAGTTGGTTTGAATGAACAAATTTAGTGTCTATGATGTAACTTGGATTATATATATATAAGATTATTGTGTATTGTGTGTATGAAAAAATGTGTTAATTATTGCTTATGGGATGATGTAAATGCCTATTGAAGTGTTAAACATCATTGGGGACGTCGAAAAGATTGAAATTACGAAAAAATTTTCGGACCCAGAAAATATTTTTGAATGGCGTCGCCGGTGCCCAAATCCACAGAGTTGGCCAAATTATTTAAATAGAGCGCCGCCGGCACCCGAACCCAGAAAAAGGCCTAAAACCCTCGATTTCACAATTCTTGCCCTGGGACCCGCAAATTTTTCCATTTCCTTCGTCTTCCTCCTCCATTTTCACGATTTTGAAGATCTAGGGCTTGCTAGAACTCAGATTTAAGAAGATTTCAAGGCTTTTCGATACCGGATTTGCACTTCTGTTGGTAAGAGCTTCACTTTAAGTTAAAATTTTTGGATTTTCACCGTGGAAATCTATCACATTGCTTATGGTGGAATTTTTGGAGTTTTAAAGAGATTTTGAGATTTCCATGATGAAATTTGCTCTTAATTATTTAGAATAGTGTTTGGAATTTGTTAGATTGTGAATTTGGGAATTATTGGAATTTTCTTGCAAATTTTAGAAATTCACATGGCTCCAAGTGGGAAGAGGAAATTGGATTTTGATGAGGAGAGGTTTGTCAACCTCAAAGCCCAATTTTGCTATAACTCTATCCTTCAAAACAAGAATCCAAGATCGAGCTTTTGATAGTCATGGCGGATCTGTAGAACAATTAATTGCAGAGCGAAACTGGGAGCGATTTTGTTATTTCACTGCAAATGCTGTTATGGGAGTTGTTAGAGAATTCTATTCTAACGTACCCTGAACTGAGACTCAGTATGTGCTTGTTAGAGGGAAGATGACTGAGTTTACGCCTTAGCGTATCAATGCTTTCTATCAAACTCGGGAACCATTCGTGTGTGAATTCGAAAACTTTGACACTGGGAGGGAGAATATGAGAGAAGTTATTGCTTTTCTGACTGACGGGCGAGGAGAATAGAAAGTAAGTAAAAAACAGTTGATAAATTTCCCCGCCTCCACTTTGAATGTTGCTTCAAAAGTTTAGCATTATTTCATTTCTGCAAGACTATTAACATCTTATCACCACAGTGAAGTTACTAGAGATAGAGCGATTCTGAACTACTGTATTCAGAAGATGAAAAAGATTGATATTGGAGCTATTATTTACAAGAATATTCAGACGATTGCTAGAGGCGAGACCACTGGAGGATTAGGACATCCTGCTTTAGTTCATGCCCTCTGTGTTTAGTCTAGAGTGGAGTTCAATAGTTCCGAGGAAGTGGCTATACAATTGAGACCTATTACAAAGAATATTATCCGTACTTATGAGTCTCATGTGGGAGCCAGAGTTGAGCGTAGGAGTACAGATATTCCTACTACTAGTTATGATGTTCCATCTACTTCTGAGCCGCATACCTTATCTGATATTATGGAGTAGCTAAGACTACAGAGTGCTAGTATGGATAGAATCCATGGTCGGATGGATGTGTTGGAGGTGAGGAGTGATGTGAATGAAGATTATCTGCAGAGGAGAGTTGATTTTGATATTTCTTATTATGATGCTCAAGTCAGATTTATGAGGGTGAGTCCGATGTCATATTTCCTACTTGCCCCAGCTATACACAATATAGACCTGACCCTGCTGATGACCCTGTTGAAGACCCTGCTGCTGATCCTGGTTATGGAGACTGATAGATTGTTTGTTTTATTTCTGTTGTTCTTAGTTTGTTGTGTTGTACTGATGTGATGTAGTGGATATTTACTTTTCATGTGATGTGTAACCCTGTGTTGTATTGTTGTGATGTAGCGTTATTTATTTTTCATGTTGTACTGTTATGTTGTACTGAAACATTAAAACTGTTATTGGTACTGTTAGTAGTGTGATAGTTTGTTTCATGCTATAGTGTTATGTTGGATGTTTAGATGTTTAATGTTAATTTCTCTTTACCCATGCAAATATTTAAAATTGTTATAT
Organism: Papilionanthe hookeriana x Papilionanthe teres; assembly: GCA_022702705.1. Lineage (NCBI taxonomy): Eukaryota > Viridiplantae > Streptophyta > Magnoliopsida > Asparagales > Orchidaceae > Papilionanthe > Papilionanthe hookeriana x Papilionanthe teres. The sequence continues at coordinate 8,388,445 of CM040432.1, read as the reverse complement.
AACTGCTACTAATTGTTTCATGCCTGTTAGTTGTAAATTTTGATTAATACCGGATAGCCGTTAAAGATTTCAAGATCCCAAGCACGGAGAGGTCGGCTTTCTTCTACCCTGAACTGTTTCAAATTTACTGAAAAATTTAAGTTTGGGGGAGGGTAGAGAAATACTAACTTTTATTTGTTCTTAATTATTATATTTTTAAAAAATTATTAGCATAAATTTTGACAGTTGAACCTCATTATAAGATAACTAAAACTTCTTATTTTAATTAAATATTAAGGAAAGATAGGATGAAAATTTTTAGTGATAAAAGTTGATTTTATAGAAGTATGATATTTGGTATGAAATAATTTAATTATAGTCAACTATTTAAAGTAAAGAAAATTGTAATTTTGAAATGTTAAGGGACTTAAAATATTGTGTATTAAGAAGAGATTGTGACTTTATAATGAATAAGGAAACTTATACTTAACTATAAAGTAAGGAGATATTTCAAGTTTGAACTTTAGAAAGAGGAGAGTGAAGTTTAAAATCATTAAAGGCTATCCAGATATAGTAATCCTCAATAAATAAAAAAAAGAGAGAAAAGAAGAAAAGAAGGATTGAAAAACAATCCCTAAAAGAAAAGAAAAGAAAATGAAAGAAAAATGTTTATGAGGAGATGTCTAATCAAAAATTGGCTTCACTTGAATCATCTTAAAGGGAAAACTTGATTTCTTTTCTGAATTTATGTTTTAAGTACTGGCCCACATTCTAATAAAGTTTACACGAACTTCTTTCTCATATAATCTTTTGAGGCACTCTTAATGTGACAAATTATAGTTCATCTTGAAATAAATAGAAAACTAGAACTCTTGGACTTGATTCTTGAATATTCTTATACCTGTAGTGTTAACCTGAGTTACTAAATTTCTTTCTAAAAATCTAACCAATATATTCTCTTGAATTAAAAATTTTAGTTTCTTACAGTTGAAAAGTACATTTCCTAGAGTTATATTTTATGTAGTAAAAAGATTACTTGAGGATAAGTAATAGTTAAAGTTTGGGGGATTCTGATGCACTGAAAATATATACGGTTTTTGTTATCTAATTTTACCCATTTTTAGTGATATTGCATTTTAAAGAAAGGTATTTTTCATGATTTTCTGTAGGTATAATGATTTTAGGTTATTGGAGTAAAAAAAGCAAAAAGGAGCGAATCCAGAGAAAAAAGGAGCGAATCCAGAGAAAAAAGGAGCAAAATGGAGCAAAATGATGAAAAAGTATTCTGGTGCCGCCGGTGCCTGAATGGGCACCACTGGCACCCAAATCCAGAGAGCACATCAATAAAATGGCATGATAGAGCACTGACGGCGCCCAAAGTCGGTGGAGTTCAAATTTGAAGAGTTTTGGCGACTTTTGAAGGGATGCCTATGGAAACACTTGGGATTTCGTCCCTATCTTATAAGTAACTGCGTTTGGACGAAAAGTGGTGTGTCTATAGTGTGTCTTGTGTCTTCTAGAGAGTTTTTAGTTAGTGTTAATGTTAGGGTTTAGGAGTAGAGAGTGTAGAGTGAAGATTTAAGAGGGATTCTTCTCTATGGAGGGGAGAAGAAGAGGTAAAGTGAGAGATTGCTTATTCCTTTCCATTCTAAAGAGAGAATCAAGTGTTGTAAAGAAGAGAGAAGTGGATTCAAAGGAACTTCAAGGGAATTGCATTGGGAAAGAGAAAGAGATAATTTGTATTTTCTTTTGTGGTTTGTATGACTTTTTTTTATATATAAAATCTTGTTGACCTCATTTTTGATGAGGTCTTCTCTTCCTTCTTTAGTGCTTAGGATCTAGCCTTAGGCTTTTCCTTTGACCATCTTACAGGACTAGAAGTGGAACCCACCCTTTAGAAGTCCAAACACCTCTTGACTCCCTTCAAACCCCACAAGCTTGATTGTAGACCCCTAATCACTTAGAGGGTTGAAATCAAATGTGAAGGTTTAAAGGATGAGTTCCCTATAGGACTCTTTGGCCTTAGGACCACCCTGGGTGGCTTGGTCTGGTGAGGGTTGACTTACACACTCACTATACTCACACTCTACACTCTCACACACACAGTCTAAATTCTAAAACCACACCCATACCCAACTTGACTCCTTGACTCATGTAGGTAATTCATATGGATGGACCTTAACCCCTAAGCCCCTGGCTAAGAGGATTAGGAACAACATAGTGAATGCCTCAAATGAGTCCCCTCATGGCTCATATATGCTTAATATGACTTCATGGCTCAACCAAAGTGATTCCATTTTGCTCAAATTTGATCAATCTTCATTCTTCCAAAATTTCAATTTTTGGCCCCGGGCCCCGCCCCACCAAACCTACCAAATGCCCTTGGAACTACCCAAAATTTGCAAAATCACCTAAATTACCCAAAATTCCCCAAAACCATTCCTAAACATTTCCCTTCACTCAAATTGATCATCCATATCCAAAAATACCAAAAATTCCAAAAGTACCCCCAATACCCTTCAAATACCCAAAATACCACTCTTGACCCAAAAATCCAAAAATTTAGAAACTTCCCAGAAAATTCCAGAAAATCCCAAATATTACCAATTTCATTTTGTCCAACTACACCATGGTCCAATTTTGTCAATTTACCCCACTTTTACTAAAACCCCAAATTTAGCCCATTCTTAACCCAAGTGAACCCAAAGTCAAACCAAATCTACCTAATTGACCCCAATTTTGGTCCAATTCAATTCTAAACTTCAATTTAACATCCACAATATCAATCTAGACCAAATCCAAGTCCAATTTGATTAACATTTGAATCCAATCTTACTTTTGACCTTAAGGCCCAATTTGGACCCATGACCCAAACTTAGCCCAAACCAAACCAATTCAACTTAAATTAACCCCAAACCTTTTTTAAACCCTCCCTAACATCCCCATAAACAAAATACTAACAAGATTTGCCCAAAAGTTGGACCCAAACCCTACTCAAATTCAACCCAAAACCAAAAAAAACTAATTTTTGACCTAAACCCAAACCTAACCCAAATGAGCTCAAGTCTCAAAACCAAAACCCAACCAAAGTTAAAATCTCTTTGAAACACTCCCATAAATATTTCCCAACATTAATTTTACATCAATTTCAATGCTAGCCCAAAATTGGCCCAAATTAGCCCAATTTGACCTACATTGGCCCATTTACCAAATCAACCCAAATTCAACCCAATTCAAACCCAAACCACCTCAAATTTATTTCAAATCACTCTGACACATCCTTAAACTAAACCCAACATTTATTTGGCATGGCCCTTTACAAATTTTTTTATCTAAAGCCCATTGCTAAACATAAAGGCCCACTCCCTTAAAACTTCCTAAAAGCCCATTTCCACCAAATTCAAAAGCCTAAATCAATCTAAAGGCCACATGACACTTTTCCTCATCACACATTCAATTTAAAATTATTCCTAAAAGTCCTAATTTGTCAATTAAACAATTCCAAATCAAGCCTCATAACAATTTCCATCAAAATGCCAAAATTCACAAAATCCTTTTTTATGAAATTGACTAAGCTCTTGCCAAGCCATAGGTGAGCCAAAGACAAGCCATGTACAAGCCATATGAAGCCATGGGATGTTTGACATGTGACCATGCCCAAAATGGCAAAAGGAGGGCCCCCTTTCTTAAACCTTCATTAAGCTTTTTAACCCCTTCCATGTTACACACTAAACCATTATTAGCCACATCACTTTAGATGGGGACTTCACCACCCCTTTCTAGCTGATGCAAATGATCCTCTCTCACCCAAATCAGCCATGGGGAGGTGAACCTAACCCAAAATCATAGCTTGGACCAAATCAAGCCAAAATGGCCTCTCCCCCATGCCATTTTAATCCAAGCCCTTTACACATGGCAAAGCTCAATTGCCTGCACAAACCTCCAGCCCTGACCCACCTGGACCTGAGGGTGACCCATGCCTGCCGGCCAGCCGCCTGGATCGCCGGAAAACACCATGGCCGAGACCTTGGGAGGAGCCAAACTTTTCAATTATGCCTTGCTGAGTTGTCCCAGCCCAATTGAACACCATGGTTGTTCTTCTATTGCATGGAGCAGCTGATCCCAAGCCTTAAACCGCCCTGGGAGGCCCTCCACCCTCTCCTATTTAAACACCACCTCCTCTCGGCCAAGAGAGGTGCTGAACAAAACCTTACTGAAACCCTGCCAAAATCATCCCAGACTACTCTCTACACATAGAGAACTTGATCCCCACTGAAATCCCCTGCCATATCCTCTCTGTGAGCTCAATTTCAGAGTTGAAATTCAAGCCCAAAACCAGGACACTTCACCACAGTGAGCCAATCTCCAAATTGATTGGTCCTACACCTTCACCAGACCAAGAGAAGAGGTTTCCCCCTAAAAACCCCCTCTCCAGACCAGCCATTGCTTCCAGCCTCCAAGCTTTGTGATCGTGCTTGGTCGAAATCATACCTAGACAATTCACCAGGCCAAGGGACTTCATCTGGAGCTTGCTTGGACCCAATCGAACGTGACACAACTCTCAGATCGAAGCTTCACTTCTCTGAGCAAAGGTACGGACTCACTCTTCCTCCCGAGCTTCCAGAGATTCTCAATTCAGTTTGGGTCAATTTCAATACATGTTTACCGTATCGATGTGTTCATATCTTCAAGATGAATCCATAGAGCATAAGAACTCGAAAATCCGTTGAGAATCGAGTGAGAAATTAGGGTTAGAAGGTTGAAGGTCACGGGTTCACACCAGGCGTAGACGATGACTGGGAGTCGTTAGATCACGCGTGTATCGAATGGACGGCCAGGATCGCACCGGACAGAGTAATGGGACATGAACCGCGGGCCCCTAGAGCGCTGAGTCGGATGGCGGCGCAGAATCTAAACACGCCTCGTAGCCTTTCGGAGACGCCGAGGTTGAGTCAGCGCCGCATGGATAAGTAGGAAATTAGGATTTTTCTTATTTATTAAATACCTAGAATTTCAAAAATTCGTAACTTTGTGTAGAAAAATCCTAAAAATAAAATAAAAATACCCTCTTGCTCAGTGAATAGAGGAGAATAATGTGGAAAAGAAATCAAGTAATTTCATTAAGTATTTTATTTTTAATAATTTATTTACTCTCTGCACTATTTCAATTCTCCATGCATATAGGAAATTCACCATGGCATGAGACCAAAGGGCTTTTGAAGCCCCTGAACTTGAGAACATTCCCTGAATTTTCCAAGGTCAGGGGCCACCCCTATGAGAAGTTATTGATTTTCCAAGTTCATGTTACTGTTTTGAGTATTTTAATTCCAATAAATAGCATGTTGAAAAATAAATTCTAGGAAAATTTGGTGATGTTCCTTATGACCAGAGGAACCTAGGAAAAATAAGTTTTGAGTTAATTCACTTGGAACAAACCTAATTGGCCTAAACACCCAAAAGTGAACTTTAATTAATTAGGGTTAACCATTCATCAAATTAACTTAAAAACAATTCTCCACTATCCTCTAGGGATAGGAGAACACCACATAAAAATTTGAGATCAGTTGGACTTGGTTAGCCCCACCAAATGGGTTAATTAAGCGCCATGAATGAAATCAAACTTTAAAATTTTATAACTCACAAAATACTTTTCAAAAATTCACAAAAATGGTTTTGGAGCTTCTCTGATATCAGAGGAACTTAGGAAAATTAAAATTATAATTTTCTAAAACAGTTGATTTTTATCATTATTTTAATATTTTAATAATTAAAAAATAATAAAAATCACAAAAATATTAAAAATCACCAAAATGTCATATTTTGAATTCTAAACACTTAGGAACAAACCAAATATTTTTTCTTAAGTTCCTAGGATAAGATAATGAATTTTAAAGGTTTAATGTAATTTTTAATATTAAAAATGTATTTTTCAACCTTTTCACTAAAATAATTCTAATAAATCAAAGAAAAATCAGAAAATTATAAAAATTGGTTTTTGGTTTCTCTGATATCAGAAAGATTTTTGAAAAATATAAAATTCATTTTTCAACCTTTATTTTTTTAAAATTAATTAATACTCCAGAACTCAAAATAATTATAATAAATAAAATAAAATTCAAAAAATCACTAAAATTTGTCCAAATGGTCTTCTGGTCATTAGGAGTGCCCCAAAATTTTCTTAAGGACAGCAAAATTCCCTTGGCCATCTTATTGAATTTTCCTTGGAAATCCCTATTTTCTACAAAACAAATAATTATATAAATAAATTAAATACATAAAAATCACATTTTCTCTTCTAATGTCTTAATTGACATGTGAGTGAAGCCACATAAAAATTTCAAATTCATTTAAGCTCAATTTAGTGAGTTATGGAATTATTAAGCTTGAAGGACAAAATGGTAATTAAAACTTTCAACCTCTAATTAAAAATTTAGGCTTAATAAAATGAAAGAGTAAATAGTTGATATTAATCTGATTTGGATGATTGAAATTTAAATAATAAAAGAGTAGAAACCCATTAATCAATTTTAAGAATAAACCTTAATTAATCAATTAATTGAATTTGGAATATTAATAAAAATTGAAATTATTAAAATAGGAATATTATTTAAGAAGATATTTATTCTTCAATTTAAAAATCCCTAAATTAATCACTTCAATAATATTTAATTCCTAATGATAATCTAAATTTAAGACTTAAAACACTAAAAGACTTAGAAATTAAATTAAATTAAAAATTAAAATATTCAAACTAAATTAAATCAAAATTTCAATTATATTAATACTTTAATAATTAAATTAAATCATCTTTAAAACATAAAAAAATAAAATATTAAATTAAAATTAAAATAAAATTAAATTAAAATTAAATTAAATTAAATTAAATTAAAACATATTAAATTAAATTAAATTAAATCAAAAATTAAATTAAAATAAAAATCAAAACTAAATTAAAAATAAAATTAAAATTAAATCAAACCAAATTAAATTAAATTAAATTAAATTAAATTAAATAGAATTAAATATAACATCACTTAAGACATAAAGAATTCGAAAAAGATCTAAAATAACTTGAACACTATTCCAAACTTAAATCCATTAATCAAAAATTAAATTAAATCACAAATCACTAAAACATCATTCGCCCTTAAAAGCTCTTGTTATCATAACTCCTAGATGGAGCATTAGGTGAAGTGGCACTTCACTCATAGGATATTCAAACATCCTAGTTCACCGAGCAAAAGAACAAAACTTAATTAAACCTCTGATGATTACTTCACTCGATTAATTAAATCCATTCGGACATGTAACAATCCTAACAATATTGAAAAGATGTTTAAGACTCGTCTTAAGCACTTCCTCAATATGATAGGATGTTTATAAGAACAATCGAACTTAATTTTTCTTTCATGAAGAAAATCGTCCTTAAACCAAAATACAAGAACCTAGACGTCATAGAGATGACTAGCTATAGATTAGGACTTCGATAGACAACCAAAACCTTTCTCTTAGCTTTACTTAGGTACTTGTTGAAGTATTTAAATGCCTTAACATGTGTTTTAAGTGCAACTTAGGATGATGGGAAGACCCTCCAGTACGCTTTTATTTTATTGCAATTTACCTTCTCGCAATTTAATTAATCGCAATGCACTTTACTTTTCTTGCATGATAAACAACTATTGCATGAAAACCAAAACATTTAGGGTAGTCCCTAAAACTGAAACCAAAATTAAATTAAAAATCAGTGCAAGATAAAATTCACCTCCACAACATTTCAAAATATAAAACAACTCAAGATTTAATTATAAACATAACAACAAAACTACAATTGCAACTAAATTAAAACGTCTCGTCGAATGATCGGGAATACCTCGGATGATGTAACCCACGTGTTGCTAACGGGATTTCCCACGGTCTAAATGAAAGTGTGGAACTCATTCAGATCGAGTTTAGCAAATTCATCTGGACTAAGTGAATTCAATGAAAATAACGGTGCCGGGATGACGGAACCGTGGGATCTTAATCGGTTCTGTTATAATCAACTTTAAGATTTGTTTTAATTAAAATATTAAAAAAAACACTTGGATTTTAAGATTTCTAAACCAAAACACTTCTCTCATCTCCTCGATTTATGATTTCGAAACTAAACCTCCGCAACAACAAGGAGCTCGGAGCATGATGGGCAAGACAACCATCGTCATCAACAAAACTCTGGTCCGCTTCGCAAGAAACCTTTCCTAGTTTTAAACAACAAAGCCATAGGATTTCGAGGTAGTTTGACTAGTGCAACATAAATCCTCAACTCTTCGTTAGGTATTTGCATGATCATGTTATGAAAATTAAGCCCTAACCGGTCTTAGGACTCCGAGGTAGTCGTTTGGTACGACACAAACCCTCACATCTTCAAGGCTATTTGTATGATTTTATCATACAAATATAAGTCCAAATTAATTAAAATTGGCAAGATTGAAATATCAAATAATATTAGGATTTTCTTAAAACTGAGCCAAACAATAGGATAGTTTGGGAAGTTGCCAAGATTCTTCTTGGATCCTCGCCTTCTCCTACTTCTCTTCCTTTCGTATCCTCAAAAATAAATTGTTCCAAATTTTGAGTCATTCCTTTCGAATTTCCAAAATCCAATCCTTTCGAAAACCTCAAACTTTCGAAATTTTTGAGAGCAAAACCACCGATCATTATCGAGAGTTTTCTTAAATGTTTCCCGTCATTTAAGATGTAATTAACTATATGGGCTCGCCCTTATAAGGAACTTTAAGAACCTGTAGAATATAAACCCCGCTTAATTCATTTATATTAAGCAGGGGAATTTGTCGGCTTATAAAATTGGTTCGCAGACCAAAAGGATGTCACAAATCTCCTAGTTTATTTAACTGAGTCCCATCATCAAGCAGTGTGTATATTCTTCGGGATAGATACATGGTTTGTGATGCGGTGCTCGTTTATGTAAACTATCTGGGATTTGGGATCGATTTTATTTCATATCTTAAAATTTTCAAATTTAAAATTATTTTCAAAATCAAATACTACTTTCTAAACCATATATACAAATTTAAATTAAATTTAAAATCTAAAATTCATCGACAATTTCTGTTAGGCAACCCCTTTTCAAAATGAAACACACAACCTAAAAATATGCCGATAACTTCTGGCGACTCCGCTGGGGAGTAGTTCCTCTCTCCATTTTGATTAGATGGTTTTGCTTTCATAAATCGGTAGTAAGCCCATGCCCCTAGTGGACCAAACTACCATTCTTCCGTTGGAATACCCCGTTCATTTTGTCTTGAACGAGTATAGCCAACTCCTCTCGGATTTAGGAGCCACTGTTTAGACACCCCTAAACAGAGAGGTTCCGAGATCCTTTTACCTCTTTTTTGAGGTGGGGTGGACCCCCAATAGGTGTTAGTTTAGGAGCGGTCCTTCGAGTCGAGAAGTCTTCCATAAGACTTTCTCTTCCTTTCCAATCCTGAATCGGATTCCTTACCTTCTCTATACCTTTGAACATTCTGTTTCTAATAGACAAACCCTCTAATGAATGACTCTTTTAACAAATAACTCCTTTTTATAAATACATGAACAAAAATGTGTTCAGACTCTTTTAGATTCCTTTCTTTTCGTCCTAATGAGAAGAAGCATAACTTGGGACTGACAATCAGAATCTACCTTCCAGAAGATGTCTGCCCCAAAGCTGATTTTCTCCTTCACCAATGGACTGGACTTCGCTGTTTACAAGGATGAGCTGCCCGACAATGGGATCATTAGTTTCGGGCAAGGATTCGAGAACACAAATGTCAAGATCATTGATGTTACCCTTTTTCACACTTACAGACAAAGTATCTAAAACTGAAAGACCTTTAATCGAGTTCAACCTCAAATCAACTCAAGAGTTCCCTCCCCTGCAAAGGGTTCCAGCTGAGAGGAATACTACTGTCCATAGGAGAACTTTTATCTCTACCCCCACTGGTCTAGTCGTCTCTGCACCTACCCCGGCTTCTGCCAAATAAAGGGGAAGGAAATTCAAATTTGTAACGAGCATGTTACTGTGGAGGGTACAGATTTCTGTGCAAGACCTTCTGTTTTGAAATCGGGTCCACCAAGGGTTCCACCCCTAACACGGACTCGCAGAAGAAACGAAGTAGAAGATCGACGTGAAAGCCGTAGCCGTCGAAGTTGCTTTCTTGGAAGAAATCCCCGAGTACACACCATTACCTGAGTACATATCATTGCCTGAGTATACGCCGCTTTTGGAAGGAAGTAGGTTCCATCCCCTCTCCGTCGCAGCTGACGAGGAAAATGTCTGCAAAATTGCTTCTGCATTACCTCGACCCGCATACTATAGCGACAAATCGAAAGAAAAGGGCTAGGACTACACCATTCGCCCGACTACATACCGTGATAGAGAAGCTAGCAAAGAAAGAGAAATGTCCTGTATCCGAGATTTTAAGAAGAATAGGGCGGTTGCCAGCCAAGTCCAGTCTTAGGCCGCGAATAGAACCCATTAGCGCCACAGAAAAGCCGAATAAGAAGATGAAAGCTAGTCCACATGTTTTTGTTTCAGGTTTACAGATCAGGGAGGATACCACCTTCCAAAGATTCGGCCGGACGTGCACCATCTGGTCCTAGGCCTTCTGCTGCTAGAAGGATGGTATGGCGTCGTACTACTGGCCAATTAAGACCGAAACAACGACCTGAAAAGGAAAGTCTCATCAGGAGACTCGAGTCTGAAGAGAGCGCCGCCGTAATGAAGGGGACTTCCAAGAACGAAGTCCAACAGCCATCGCATGATAACTGCGAAACCGCACGAAAAAGACCATTGGAAGACGCTATGGAAAAGCTAAGAACTGACGTTCAACGATTAGCAAGACAAAGAGAAGAAAAGTTTGGAGATGAAGTTGACTCGTCGGAGTTCATGGATGACGAATATGTGGAGATCAACATGGTTGAAACACGAGCATCGTCAGCTTCGCAAGGAGCCCAGCAGCTGCGAAGAGAGATGAACCAGAATCATTAAGAGCACAAATTCGAGAAAAAGATGATACAATCTCTCAAATGGCAAAAATGATGGAAGAGATGGCTGCAGCCCTAGCCACTCTTCGCAGTCGGCTCAACCCCCAAGAGAAACGCCTCCGTAGTTATTCATATTACGTACGAAGGAAAAGAAATTACATCCGTTAACGAAGACGATCAACCAAAGAAAGATTCTACTCGAATATGATTCCGGAGAAGGACATCAAGAACATGGTAGAACAGCAAGTGCGAGAAGCCTTAGCACACTCTAAGAGCGGAGCATCTATTCGGACGGTAGACCTTACCCCGAAGAATTTGATACAGTACAATACCCAAAAGGCTTCGTACCACCTCTGTTCAAGACTTTTGATGGTACCGGAAATCCTCGAAAACATGTTGCACATTTTCGTGCTAGTTGTTTCAATGCCGGTGGAAGTGACGCCTTACTCTTCCGACAGTTCGTCAGCATCCTGTCAGGAATCGCCTTCGATTGGTATGCAGAGTTACCGAACGGTTCGGTAAAGACATTTTCAGAATTAGAAAACCTCTTCGTGAAACGGATTGCCGAGCTCAAGCACCATATCACCATCGGTGACTTAGTGGTGAAGAAACGAAACCGAACGAGACTTTAGTGGACTACATACTTCGATGGAGAAATCTAAGCATAAAGTGTGAGCCACAACTACAAGAGCAAAGATGCAGTGCAGATCTTGCTTAAAAGCATTCACAAGCTCGATAAGCACTTCTCCTTAAGGGATTTACAATTAAGACTTTCAAGAAGTTGTTAAGCAAGGTCGGAAGCTTGCAAGAGGAAGCGAAACAACTAAGTTTCGTCGACAAAACAGACAAACAGAAGCCAATGAAGACATTAGAAAAGAAATCCGGGATCGTCGCGGCAGTTGATAAGGGCAAACAGCCAATGCAAATACAGCTGGAGCAGCCGCAGTCCAGCTATCAACAACCTCAACCGAACTACCAACAATCTCAACCCGGTTATCAGCCAACCCAACAATATGAGCAGCCGCCTTGCCTACAGCACACGTTAAAGGAGCTTATAAATAGAGAATACCCATTCAAGAATGAGGCAGTGCCAAAGATGTTCCGTAGTTTGATGAAGACTTCGGATTTTTGACTGCCAGAACCCAAGAAGCATGAAGAAGTTAACAAGAAAGATCATCCCAACTACTGCCCTTACCACCAAATGCTTGGACATAAAATAGAGGATTGCATCACCTTCAAGAGTTGGCTTGACAACAATCTCCGAAAAGGGAACATAACGATCCCGAAGGAATACATGAAAGAACCCCAGAAATGAGGTTCTGTCAATGTTATTTCAACGGATCCCGTTGTTCTGATAGACCCTTTCACAACTGATGATGGATGGAGTACCGCTTGGATGAAGTCATCAAAGAAAATTTTGGATCGCATCTAGGCCGCTTCGGCACGTGCTTCAATTCAAAGTTTGAAACCTGTCGAGCCGGCTCTATTGCTTGCAATTGAAGAACCGCCCCAGGAAGAAAAGATCATAGAAAAGAAGGAGATCGAAGAAGAAGAAAAGACCGAGGCTCCCAAGGCTAGGCTAGGGGCTGCTTATCCTAGGATGGTTGTTTCCGATTCGGGGGAAAAATTCCTCGAACCTCTGACTCTGTATGATTAGTTGCTCGCTCCGGCGAGATCTTATAATGATAAGAGTTATGACGTTGGCTACATTTTAACTGTTTCTAACGATTACGTAACTAACGACAACCAATCTAATCCGGATCCCGATTTCGATACCAATAATAATTCTCAAATCATACACAACCTCGACAATCACGATGACAAAGAAGACATTCATCAAGAAGGCTACGAAAGTTCAACAAGCAATGAATCTATTTCGTGAATTCCAAGGAACTCCAATCACAATAGAGTTAGAGCCTTCGCATTCCAAAGCAACTCCAAAAGAACCCGTCATGCCAATTCAAAAGGAGACACCCGTAAATTCAAGCACTCGCATTCGAAGAAATCGCAGAAGTCAATTTAAGGAGCGGAAGGGTTCTACCTCCAAGCGGGTCCAAAAGACAAAGGAAAGCAGGTGGTTGTTCAGGAAGAATAAACCCCAGTAGAAGAATTGCCTATTCGAGAAGAAACTGAGACACATGATAACAAAGTGGACTATAGCGTGCTAGCCCATCTTAGGAAACTACTAGCCAAATTGAGCATCTACGACGCTCTCATCTTATCAAAAGAGATGAGGGAAGCTCTGAACAAGGCCTTACTTGATACAGAGATTTGTTTTGCTCAGATGGCCGGAGGTTCCTTGGAAGAGGTTTGCTCGTTAAAGGAACAGCGAGGTGTTACCTTCACTGACAGCTGATCTACTACTTGGGATGCCCAATCACAACCGACCATTAGTACATTTCGAGCTATAATCGAAAAATTTATGCTCTCCGCAGTATTGGTGGATCCAGGAGCATCAATCAACATAATGAATCTTCTGACGCTAGCATACTTGGAAATTGATGCTCGCGAGCTTCGAGGCGGACAAGATGTTACTAAGAGGATTCAACCGTAAAGGAGAAAGAGCCCTCGGATCAATAACACCGTTGATGAAGACCGATGACTTAGCAAAGACAACCGCAAAATTCCATATAATTGATTCCGAAACATCGTTCAACGCGCTACTCGGGCCGACCATGGATACATGAGAATCGGATGGTACCATCGTCTCCGCATCGATGCATAAAATACTACGAAGGAGGAGAACAGCGGCATTAAGGTCGATTTGCAACCTTTCTTCGTACATGAGATTGGAGTCCATGAAGATGCAACTTATTACGCACCTCCGAAGAAAATAATCTTCTCCGTAAACACCGTGCCAAATGAAGCAAAAGAAATTTGAGACGATGAAGAACCCGAAGTTCTAGTCCAACAGCCACTCACCACTCCCTTACGGTGAGATGGTGAAGGTTTCTCCAGAACTCGCATCCGAGGTCGAGGCCGGGGACGAGGTCGTGGAAGAGACACTGGGACAGTGGGACAGAAAAAGCCGATGATCAACGTTGATTGGGAAAACAGCTCTGAAGAAGAATAGGAAGTCAAGAAAGAAGCATCTACAATAAACCGGAAGAAACCACAATTCAAGATTTCTCTCGAAGATGAAAGGAACGAAGAATACAAATTGATGTACGAGAAGATTAACCACTATGTACACACTATGACCCTAACCCCGATCCAGTCTAATAAGATTGAGGGTATGGTGGTCAAAGAAGTACATAGCAGCGGTGCAAAGCTAATCAAATTTTACCGTGGCACTTCTTCTTCCAATACTGAAAGCGATGTACAATTTGAAAATGTCACTTCTTCTGAATTAATGGAATTACCTTTTGAGTGGTACTCTCCCTGTGTTCAAAATTTAATTCAGCGTGGTGTCTTACCTCGACAATGGACAAAAGGTCGATCACAACACTTCGAAAAATTATGGAACAATGCTCTGGTCGGCCTCCCAATTCAAAACATGGTCTCGGATTCGGCACGAGTAGGTTCAGCTGACGATACGGAATTTTGCTTCGGTTGTCACTTGTGAATCTAATGAAGACTCGTTTGGAAACTACGTAAGATCTCGAAGATCTATAAATTGGAGACGCTCCTCCGTAATTCGAAGAAGAAATCAAATCTACAATAGATGAGTTAATGGAAGTTAACTTAGGTACTAACGAAAAGCCTAGACCAACCTTTGTTAGCTCCTTACTCAATAAAGAGGATTCCGAGGAAATGATCAAGCTATTAATGGAATTCAAGGACTGTTTTGCTTGGAGTTACAACAAAATGCCAGGATTAGCTCCAGAAGTTGCAGTTCACAGGCTAGGAGTGGATCCTACTTCCATTCCAATCAGATAAGCTTCCAGAAGAAAGCGTCTAGAAATTGAACAACAAGCAATAGCTGAAGTTAAGAAGCTAATCGACGCTAAATTTGTCCGTGAAGAACAATACCCTACTTGGCTAGCTAATGTGGTGCCAGTCAGGAAGAAGAATGGTCAGATCAGAATCTGTGTAGACCTCAGAGATTTAAATAAAGCATGTCCAAAGGATGAATTCCCACTACCAATTCCAGAGTTAATGATCGACATCGCTTCTACACATGAAATATTCTTTTTCATGGATGGATCTTCAGGATACAACCAGATAAAGATGGCACCAGAAGACGAAAAACTCACGGCATTCAAAACACCAATCGGAGTGTATTGCTACACAGTAATGCAATTCGGACTAAAGAACGCAGGAGCAACATACCAAAGAGCAATGACAAAGATTTTTTATGAGCTCATTCACAACCAAGTTGAGTGCTATGTGGATGATATGGTCATCAAAAGTAAACTGAAGGAAGATCACCTGTATGATTTGAGAATTGTCTTCGAGCGACTATGGCAATACAACCTTAAGATGAATCCCTTAAAATTCGCATTCGGCGTGACCTCCAGGAAATTCTTAGGATTTGTTGTCCGACATCGCGGGATTGAAGTTGATCCGGAAAAGATTAAAGCTATCTTAGAAATGCCGCCTCCCAAAACCTTGAAACAGCTACGATCCTTTCAAGGGAAGCTGACATATCTTCGACGCTTTATTTCGAACTTGTCAGGTAGGTGTCAGACCTTCTCGGTATTAGTTAAAAAGGACGCCAAATTCGTTTGGGAAGAAAAGTGCCAACGTGCCTTCGAAGACATTAAACAATACTTAATGACACCTCCTGTCTAAGCAGCCCCAGTCTCAGGTAAACCGTTGATACTTTATACCACGGCTCTAGACGACTCCCTTGGAGCCCTGCTAGTCTAGGTCAATGATGAGGGGAAAGAAAATGCTCTCTACTATTTAAGCCGTCGTTTGATTCCGATGGAAGTAAAGTATCCTCAAATTGAGAAGCATTGTTTGGCCTTGATCTTTGCCGCCCAAAAGCTCAGGCATTACATGCTCTCTCATAAGGTCAACCTTATCTCGAAAGTTAATCTGTTGCAATATTTGATGACCCGTCCAACACTTTCTGGCAGACTTGCCAGGTGTTCAATGATATTATTACAATTCGACATAACTTTCGTTCCTCTCCGTGTCGTAAAGGGACAAATCCTAGCAGATTTCCTTGCAGCACACCCTTTGCCAGCAGAATCGCCTCTCAATGACGACTTGCCAGATGAGCAGATAATGAACCTAGAAGACACTGATGATCGACGTTGGGAACTATACTTCGACGGAGCATCCTCAACACGTAAAGACAAAGAATTGCAAACGATAGTGCCTCGTAAGGCAGAATCGACTAATCTTTATAATGCCGGAGCGGGGGATGTTAAGATACTCCTACCACTTAACAGAGCCGTGCACAAAAAACGAGGCAGAATACGAAGCCCTCATAACAGGACTAGAACTGACCATTCAAATGAGAATAACAGACATCAACATCTACGGAGATTCTCAGTTGATCATTCAACAGGTTGTAGGACAATACAGAATCTTAAAGCCAAGATTCGAGCAATACTTTCAGTATGCCATGAAATTGTTGGAACGAATTCTGAATGTAACAATCTACAAGATCCCCAGAAAAGAATGCTCTCGCGGTTGCTTTAGCTCGCCTTGCAAAAGAATTTGCCTGCTTACAAGATGAGTCAGTTGAAATGTTAGTTCAAGGACGACAGTCCTATCACGACTCGACATGGATATGATACGTAAATCAGAAAAGCAGAGGAATCAAGTGGCAGCAGTGACGGAAAACACGTAAGATCAGGCGTCACCGCTAATGTACTACTCGCAGACAGTGGAAATTACCGGACGATAAGTCATTAGCACATCAAATCAAGAAAAGAGCTCCGTCTTACGCATTAATAAACAATACATTATACGAAGGTCTTTTGATCGATGTGGTTAAGATGCTTCGAGCGAGTCCGAGGCTCGTGCAATTGTCAAAGAAGTGCATTCGGGACTTTGTGGCGCTCATCACCGGGTCCGAAAATGAAAATTAAAATTAAAAGACTAGGGTATTATCGGCCCTCGATGATGACCGATCGCATGAAGATTGCCAAAAGTTGTCACCGTGTCAAGTGCACGGAGTGGTTCTACACCAACCTCCAAACGTGCTACATCCGACAATTGTGTCATGGCCATTTAAGTGTCGGGGCACGTATATAGTGGGTCCGATGAACCACCTTCTTCAAGAGGATATCGCTTCATCTCAGCAAAGACGTACTACTTCTCTAAATGAGCGTACGGCCCACTCAGAGAAGTAAATGCCACCACGTGCTACAATTTTTCAAGAATCAAGTTGTATATCGTTTCGGAGTACCACGCAGAATCATTTCAGATAATGGGTACACATTCAGAAGTACAAAAATCAATAATTTTGTCAGAAGACATGGAATCGATTGGCGATACTCAACGATCTACTACCCAAGAGCAAACGGCTTGGCCGAGGCTTTTAATAAAACTCTCGTTTAAATTTTAAAGAAAACTTTGGATGACAACAAGAGAAATTGGCACGGGAAGTTGTTAGAAGCCTTATGGGCCTACAGGACGACTTTCAGGACTCCTACTCAGTCTACACCTTATACTTTGGTGTACGGGTTCGAGGCAGTTTTACCTTTAGAGGTTCAACTTCCATCACTCAGGAGTGCAGTTGAAAATAAAATTACTACAGAAGAAAATGCCAGATTACGACTGGAAGAACTGGAAAACTTGGAAGGAAAAAGACTTGCAGCACAATAAAATTTGGAACTGTACCAAGCTAAGATGATCCAGGCGCATGATAAACTAGTCCGCCCAAGAACTTTCAAAGTTGGTTACTTAGTTCTTGTTCTCAGAAGACCTATTCTTGCACATCGCAAGATAGGAGGCAAATTTGAACCAACTCGGGAAGGGTCGTTCAGTAGTTGAGGCGCCTACTCGAGAGGCTCCTACCAACTTGTGAATTGCCAAGGAGAACGACAAATGCTTCCAATCAAAGGACGATATTTGAAGATGTATTACACAACCTGATGTTTCGAAGGGTGGCCTCTAAAATAGAGATTTATCCCTATAAACATGGGTAAAGTAATCACTTTGTGACAAGGTCCGAACCCAAAAACATAAAAAATGGATAAAAAAAATATGTGCTAAAAATAAAATATGTGAAAATCATAATAATAAAGTTTTACCCTTCTTTTCAAATTAAATCTTGTTCTTGATCTTTCTTCATCTTTTCCTACTTTCCTTAAAAATTAAAATTGGAGTAAGTGAATAAGAATCTTCAGTGATAAATACTTTCTTAATGTTCTTGTTCTTAGTACATGTCCCCCGATCCTTTCCTTGTCTTTTGTGCAGTGGAAATGTCGAACGGGCGGTTGGTCCTAAACTTTAGAAATGGCGTGAGTCTCGCACTTGATGAAAAGAGGGTGAAGGATGGAGCAGCTGATAGAGATCGACTCGGACTTCACATCGACTCGGCTTACAATACGAAGAAAATGATCGGATCCCGCTGATCGAGAAGAACTTCACGACCAAACAAGTTGATGAAAGTGGGAGGCCCGAGCCACCAATCCAACAACAAGAAAAGAAAAACAAACGCCGCAGAAGATAAGAAAATTATGTTCGTGGTTGCCACAGCAGAAGGTAGGCTTGTCAGTGCCGCACCCGCAGAAATTCAAGGAGTAAGAAGAGCTACTCTCACTGCTACCCAGCGACGAAATAAGAATCGTTGTATTTGCAAAATGTTGACCAAGTTAGCAGAAGATCAACATGGACAGACGGTGGGTACTATTAGTGCAAATGCCCCAAAGAGATTGGTTCGCCAGGAACCAGAAAGAAGAAAGCCAACTCCAAAAAGATTGGAACAGATGAAACAAATACTAGGGAGAGCAGAAATAGAGTCATTGCCTCAACGCCGAGCAGATATACCAGACCCGAGGAGTCTTGTTGCGAAAGCAACCCCGGAGGATGTCTCTATGGAGACTATCCCCGAGGAGCCGAGACATGTAGGAGAACGTGTTGGGGTTGAGCCATACATCCCACAAGACGTTACCGCACGCCGAGGACTTCGGATAATTCCGAACATGAGCTGGAGAAAATGTAGCTAGTTGAAAAGAAGACCTTCGAATACTTTGAAAGGATCGGAGGCAGTAAGAATCAACATTTTGGAAGGCCTCGAGTTACACACGGGTGTATTCTCGAATACGAGCAACAGCAGATCGTGGATTGCATTCTAGAACTTCGAAGATGGGTCGAGCAGTGCAGTCCGAGAGAAAAGACTTATTCGAACCCCGAAATGGATGCCGAGGAAACGAAGAGTCACAATACAATGCGGATGTTGCTATAACTTTGCAGTAAGATTGAAAGGGAATCCACCAGGGATACTCCATTACGGTGAGGTGGATCCCATGCCGGGAATAATTAAAAGGATGGTGAAAAGAATGATAACGTGGAGGGTACTGCCAGCAGACTGCATACCCAACAGTTGCATCATCAACATCTATCAGGAGGGCGACCGCATACCTCCACACATAGACCACCACGACTTTGTCGACCGTTCGCACAGCTTTCATTCGTCAACCGGTGCAATATCATGTTCGGATCCGACCTCCGGATAACGAGCCGGGTAAGTTCCGAGGGCCAGTGGAGATACCACTTCCGGTAGGTTCCGTCATGATATTACAAGGAAATGGAGCAGACATCGCAAAACATTGCATACCAGGAGTACCAGTGGAGCGGATCTCCGTCACCTTTAGAAGGATGGACGACAGAAAGGCACTATATCCTTTCTAGCCAGATCCAGAATTGGAGAGTCTCCAGCCATACAAGTTGTGAGTTACATGGGAAATAGCACACCTCCAAAGCACATCCATGTGGAATTCCTGCCAAGGGTGGCTTGGAAGGTGATGTTATTGACCATGTACCTTACTATTCAGACATGGATTTAGCAGATACTTTTTGGATGGATCAACAAGAATCATACATAGTCCGTTTTGAGTCATGGATTGTATGAGGAATATTTCAGATCGAGTTGTATGATGTGTCTTCAACAAGATTGGAATGAAAGTGACAATGTCACATTTTGCCTTCACCTCTTTTGTGCAAATTGACTGGGAAACGCCATTAAAGTTAAATGAACTTCGAACAAAGAACAGGAAAGAAAAGGAAAATAAATAAGAAACTCTCTTTCATAAAAATCCAAACATTAAAAAGAACTTCAAATCCACATGAACTTCTAAAAACATTCTCTGCACTTTACAATATGTTTTCACAATCTCTGCATTCATAAATCTCAGCAATATGTTCAGTCTCTGCATTCATAAAACTCTGCATTCCCAAATATCAGCAAAATCTTTCTCAAATCTCATCATAAGCCAAATCTCAGTAAAATTCTTCATAGTCATAAAGATAAATCAAATATCAACAAAATTTTTCACAACCACCGCATAAACCGAATCTCAAGCAAAATTCCTCATGGACCTCAAAGCAAAATTTCCCTCAATCTCTCGCATAAATAAATTTCAACAAAATTCTTCAGTCTCAGCATAAGTCAGCAAAATTCTTCAATGTCTCTACACTCACAGAATCTCTGCAATTCTCAGCATTTGGGATAGGCTTCCGCCCTACTCCCATCTCAGCAATCTCAGCATTCGGGATAGGCTTCCGCCCTACTCCCATCTCAGCAATCGGGATAGGCTTCCACCGTACTCCCATCTCATCATTCGGGATAGGCTTCCGCCCTACTCCCATCTCAGCAATCGGGATAAGCTTCCGTCGTACTCCCATCTCAGCATTCGGGATAGGCTTCCGCCCTACTCCCATCTCAGCAATCTCAGCATTCGGGATAGGCTTCCTCCCTACTCCCATCTCAGCAATCGGGATAGGCTTCCGTCGTACTCCCATCTCAGCATTCGGGATAAGCTTCCGCCCTACTCCCATCTCAACGAATCTCGCATTCGGGATAAGCTCGCCCTACTCCCATCTCAAAGAAATCTCGACATTCGGGATAGGCACAGCCTCTACTCCCTTCTCAACGAATTCTCGACACTCGGATAAGCTTCCGCCCAACTCCCATCTCAAAGAATTCTCAGCACTCGGGATAGGCACAGTCCTACTCCTTTCTCAGAAATCTCAAAATTTGATCCTCTCAGCAAGAAATTGAAATTAAAACACTCTTCATTTCGAATAGGCTTTGTCCTATTCTTCCTCAGCATTTGGAATAGGTTCAGTCATGCTTCCTTCTCAACTTACAAATGCATTCGAATGGACCTTAACCCTACTCATTTCTCAGCATAAAATCAAAATCGAAATTTGAATCGAAATTCAAACTCAAAATTAAAACTTGAAATAAAAAATGAAACAATTCTAAGATCCAATCTCTTGAAATCTTGTGATCAGAAATTCACCGCCTTTTTCCCCAGCGAGAGTTCTGGAATCTTCAGTCTTTGAGATTTACCTGATACTCCCCAGTGAAAACTTCTTACACTTCGTCCTAAGTTTCTCACTTGGACATCTGTTTTGGTTCTGTAGATCTCTTCGGTCAATGCCAATACTCGCGGTGCGCTTGGTTAGCACACCACACCTATTGGGGGTCCATTTGTTGACCTCATTTTTGATGAGGTCTTCTCTTCCTTCTTTAGTGCTTAGGATCTAACCTTAGGCTTTTCCTTTGACCAACTTAGAGGACTAGAAGTGGAACCCACCCTTTAGAAGTCCAAACACCTCTCGACTCCCCGCAAACCCCACAAGCTTCGATTGTAGACCCCTAATCACCTAGAGGGTTGAAATCAAATGTGAAGGTTTAAAGGATGAGTTCCCTATGTGACTCTTTGGCCTTGGGACCACCCCGGGTGGCTTGGTCTGGTGAGGGTTGACTTACACACTCACTATACTCACACTCTACACTCTCTCACACACAATCCAAATCCTAAAACCATACCCATACTCAACTTGACTCCTTGCCTCACGTAGGTAATTCATATGGATGGACCTTAACCCCTAAGCCCCTGGCTAAGAGGGTTTGGAACAACATAGTGAATGCCTCAAATGAGTCCCCTCATGGCTCATATAGGCTTAAAATGACTTCATGGCTCAACCAAAGTGATTCCATTTTGCTCAAATTTGATCAATCTTCATTCTTCCAAAATTTCAATTTTTGGCCCCGGGGCCCCGGCCCCACCAAACCTACCAAATGCCCTTGGAACTACCCAAAATTTGCAAAATCACCTAAATTACCCAAAATTCCCCAAAACCATTCCTAAACATTTCCCTCCACTCAAATTGATCATCCATAGCAAAAAATACCAAAAATTCCAAAACTACCCCCCAATACCCTCCAAATATCCAAAATACCCCTCTTGACCCAAAAATCTAAAAATTCAGAAAATTCCCAGAAAATTCCAGAAAATCCCAAATATTCCCAATTTCATTTTGTCCAACTACACCATGGTCCAATTTTGTCAATTTACCCCACTTTTACCAAAACCCCCAATTTAGCCCATTCTTAACCCGAGTGAACCCAATGTCAAACCAAATCTACCCAATTGACCCCAATTTTGGTCCAATTCAATTCTAAACTTCAATTTAACATCCACAATATCAATCTAGACCAAATCCAAGTCCAATTTGATTAGCATTTGAATCCAATCTTACTTTTGACCTTAAGGCTCAATTTGGACTCATGACCCAAACTTAGCCCAAACCAAACAAATTCAACTCCAATTAACCCCAAACCCTTTCTAAACCATCCCTAACATCCCCATAAACAAAATAATAACATGATTTGCCCAAAATTTGGACCCAAACCCTACTCAAATTCAACCCAAAACCAAAAAAAGCCTAATTTTGACCTAAACCCAAACCTAACCCAAATGAGCTCAAGTCTCAAAACCAAAACCCAACCAAAGTTAAAACATCTTTGAAACACTCCCATAAATATTTCCCAACATTAATTTTACATCAATTTCAACCCTAGCCCAACATTGGCCCAAATTAGCCCAATTTGACCTACATTGGCCCATTTACCAAATCAACCCAATTCAAACCCAAACCACCTCAAATTTATTTCAAATCACTCATGACACATCCTTAAACTAAACCCAACATTTATTTGGCATGGCCCTTTACAAATTTTTTTATCTAAAGCCCATTGCTAAACATAAAGGCCCACTCCATTAAAACTTCCTAAAAGCCCATTTCCACCAAATTCAAAAGCCCAAATCAATCTAAAGCCCACATGACACTTTTCCTCATCACACATTCAATTTAAAATCATTCCTAAAAGTCCTAATTTGTCAATTAAACAATTCCAAATCAAGCCTCATAACAATTTGTATCAAAATGCCAAAATTCACAAAATCCTTTTTTATGAAATTGACTAAGCTCTTGCCAAGCCATAGGTGAGCCAAAGACAAGCCATGTACAAGCCATATGAAGCCATGGTATGTTTGACATGTGACCATGCCCAAAATGGAAAAAGGAGGGCCCCCTTTCTTAAACCTTCATTAAGCTTTTTAACCCCTTCCATGTTACACACTAAACCATGATTAGCCACATCACTTTAGATGGGGACTTCACCACCCCTTTCTAGCCGACGCAAATGATCCTCTCTCAGCCCAAATCAGTCATGGGGAGGTGAACCTAACCCAAAATCATGGCTTGGACCAAATCAAGCCAAAATGGCCTCTCCCCCATGCCATTTTAATCCAAGCCCTTTACACATGGCAAAGCTCAATCGCTCGAACAAACCTCCAGCCCCGACCCACCCGGACCCGAGGGTGACCCATGCCCGCCGGCCGCAGCACTGGATCGCCGGAAAACACCATGGCCGAGACCTCGGGAGGAGCCAAACTTTTCAATTCTGCCTCGTCGAGTTGTCCCAGCCCAATCGAACACCATGGTCGTTCTTCTCTGCATGGAGCAGCTCGATCCCAAGCCTTAAACCGCCCCGGGAGGCCCTCCACCCTCTCCTATTTAAACACCACCTCCTCTCGGCCATGAGAGGTGCCGAACAAAACCTTACCGAAACCCCGCCAAAATCATCCCGCACTACTCTCTACACATAGAGAACTTGATCCCCACCGAAATCCCCTTGCCATTTCCTCTCGCGAGCTCAATTTCAGAGTTGAAATTCAAGCCCAAAACTAGGACACTTCACCACAGTGAGCCAATCTCCAAATTGATTGGTCCTACACCTTCACCAGACCAAGAGAAGAGGTTTCCCCTAAAAGCCCCCTCTCCAGGACAGCCATTGCTTCCAGCCTCCAAGCTTTATGATCGGGCTTGGTCAAAATCATACCTAGACAATTCACCAGGCCAAGGGACTTCATCTGGAGCTTGCTTGGACCCAATCGAATGTGACACAACTCTCAGATCGAAGCTTCACTTCTCTGAGCAAAGGTATGGACTCACTCTTCCTCCCGAGCTTCCAGAGATTCTCAATTTAGTTTGGGTCAATTTCAATACATGTTTACCATATGGATGTGTTCGTCTCTTCAAGACGAATCCATAGATCATAAGAACTCGAAAATCCGTTGAGAATCGAGTGAGAAATTAGGGTTAGAAGGTTGACGGTCACGGGTTCACACCAGTCGTAGACGATGACTGGGAACCGTTGGATTGCGCGTGTATCGAGTGGAAGGCCAGGATAGCGCCGGACAGAGTAATGGGACATGAACCGAGGGCCCCTGGAGCGCTGAGTCGGATGGAGGCGCCGAATCTAAACACACCGCGTGGCCTTTCGGAGACGCCGAGGTTGAGTCAGCGCCGCGTGGATAAGTAGGAAATTAAGATTTTTCTTATTTATTAAATACCCAGAACTTCAAAAATTCATAACTTTGTGTTGAAAAATCCTAAAAATAAAATAAAAATACCCTCTTGCTCAGTGAACAGAGGAGAATAATGTGAAAAAGAAATCAAGTAATTTCATTAAGTATTTTATTTTTAATGATTTATTTACTCTCTGCACTATTTTAATTCTCCATGCATATAGGAAATTCACCATGGCATGAGACCATAGGGCATTTGAAGCCCCTGAACTTGGGAACATTTCGTGAATTTTCCAAGGTCAGGGGCCACCCCTATGAGAAGTTATTGATTTTTCAAGTTCATGTTACTGTTTTGAGTATTTTAATTCTAATAATTAGCATGTTGAGAAATAAATTCTAGGAAAATTTGATGATGTTCCTTTTGACCAGAGGAACCTAGGAAAAATAATTTTTGAGTTAATTCACTTGGAACAACCCTAATTGGCCTAAACACCCAAAAGTGAACTTTAATTAATTAGGGTTAACCATTCATCAAATTAACTTAAAAACAATTCTCCACTGTCCTCTAGGGATAGGAGAACACCACATAAAAAGTTGAGATCAGTTGGACTTAGTTAGCCGCACCAAGTGGGTTAATTAAGCCCCATGAATGAAATCAAACTTTAAAATTTCATAACTCACAAAATACTTTTCAAAAATTCACAAAAATGGTTTTGGAGCTTCTCTGATATCAGAGGAACTTAGGAAAATTAAAATTATAATTTTCTAAAAAAGTTGATTTTTATCATTATTTTAATATTTTAATAATTAAAAAATAATAAAAATCACAAAAATATTAAAAATCACCAAAATGTCATATTTTGAATTCTAAACACTTAGGAACAAACCAAATATTTTTCTTAAGTTCCTAGGATAAGATATTGAATTTTAAAGGTTTAATGTAATTTTTTATATTAAAAATGTATTTTTCAACCTTTTCACTAAAATAATTCTAATAAATCAAAGAAAAATCAGAAAATTATAAAAATTGGTTTCTGGTTTCTCTGATATCAGAAAGATTTTTGAAAAATATAAAATTCATTTTTCAACCTTTATTTTTTAAAAAAATTAATTAATACTCCAGAACTCAAAATAATTATAATAAATAAAATAAAATTCAAAAAATCACCAAAATTTGTCCAAATGGTCCTCTAGTCATTAGGAGTGCCCCATAACTTTCTTAAGGACAACAAAATTCCCTTGGCCATCTTATCGAATTTTCCTTGGAAATCCCTATTTTCTACAAAAAAAAATAATTATATAAGTAAATTAAATACAAAAAAATCACATTTTCTCTTCTAATGTCTTAATTGACATATGAGTGAAGCCACATAAAAATTTCAAATTCATTTAAGCTCAATTTAGTGAGTTATGGAATTATTAAGCTTGAAGGGCAAAATGGTAATTAAAACTTTCAACCTCTAATTAAAATTTTAGGCTTAATAAAATGAAAGAGTAAAATAGTTGATCTTAATCTGATTTGGATGATTGAAATTTAAATAATTAAAGAGTAGAAACCATCAATCAATTTTAAGAATAAACCTTAATTAATCAATTAATTGAATTTGGAAGATTAATAAAAATTGAAATTATTAAAATAGGAATATTATTTAAGAAGATATTTATTCTTCAATTTAAAAATCCCTAAATTAATCACTTCAATAATATTTAATTCCTAATGATAATCTAAATTTAAGACTTAAAATACTAAAAGACTTAGTCATTAAATTAAATTAAAAATTAAAATATTCAAACTAAATTAAATCAAAATTTCAATTAAATTAATACTTTAATAATTAAATTAAATCATCTTTAAAACATAAAAAAAAATAAAATATTAAATTAAAATTAAAATTAAATTAAATTAAAATTTAAATTAAAATTAAATTAAATTAAATTAAATTAAACTAAATTAAATTAAAACATATTAAATTAAATTAAATTAAATCAAAAATTAAATTAAAATAAAAATCAAAACTAAACTAAAAATAAAATTAAATTAAAATTAAATCAAACCAAATTAAATTAAATTAAATTAAATTAAATTAAATAGAATTAAATATAACATCACTTAAGACATAAAGAATTCGAAACAGATCTAAAATAACTTGAACACTATTCTAAACTTAAATCCATTAATAAAAAATTAAATTAAATCACTAATCACTAAAACATCATTTGCCCTTAAAAGCTCTTGTTATCATAACTCCCAGATGGAGCATTAGGTTAAGTCGAACTTCACTCATAGGATATTCAAACATCCTAGTTTACTGAGCAAAAGAACAAAACTTAATTAAACCTCGGATGATTACTTCACCTGATTAATTAAATCCATTTGGACTTAGAACAATCCTAGCAATATTGAAAAGATGTTCAAGACTCGTCTTAAGCACTTCCTCAATATGATAGGATGTTTATAAGAACAATTGAACTTAATTGTTCTTTGATGAAGAAAATCATCCTTAAACCAAAATGCAAGAACCTAGACGTCATAGGAGATGACTAGCTATAGGATTAGGACTTTGATAGACAACCAAAACCTTTCCCTTAGCTTTAGTTGGGTACTTGTTGAAGTATTTAAATGCCTTAACATGTATTTTAAGTGCAGCTTGGGATGATGGGAAGACCCTCCAGGTACGCTTTTATTTTATTGCAATTTACCTTCTCGCAATTTAATTAATCGCAATGCACTTTACTTTTCTTGCATGATAAACAACTGTTGCATGAAAACCAAAACCTTTAGGGTAGTCCCTAAAACTGAAACCAAAATTAAATTAAAAATCAGTGCAAGATAAAATTCACCTCCACAACATTTCAAAATATAAAACAACTCAAAATTTAATCACAAACAGAACAACAAAATTACAATTACAACTAAATTAAAACGTCTCGTTGAATGATCGGGAATACCTCGGATGATGTAACCCACGTGTTGCTAACGAGATTTACCACGGTCTAAATGAAAGTGTGGAACTCATTCAATTGAGTTTAGCAAATTCATCTGGACTAAGTGAATTCAATGAAAATAATGGTGCCGAGATGACGGAACAGTGGGATCTTAATCGGTTCTGTTATAATCAACTTTAAGATTTGTTTTAATTAAAATATTAAAAAAAAACACTTGGATTTTAAGATTTCT
Organism: Papilionanthe hookeriana x Papilionanthe teres; assembly: GCA_022702705.1. Lineage (NCBI taxonomy): Eukaryota > Viridiplantae > Streptophyta > Magnoliopsida > Asparagales > Orchidaceae > Papilionanthe > Papilionanthe hookeriana x Papilionanthe teres. The sequence goes on along the minus strand of CM040432.1, from coordinate 8,360,533 downwards.
AAACCAAAACACTTCTCTCATCTCCTGATTTATGATTTTTGAAACTAAACCTCTGCAACAACAAGGAGCTCGGAGCATGATGGGCAGCACAGCCATCGTCATCAACAAAACTCGGGTCTACTTCAGTAAAACCTTTCCTAGTTTTAAACAACAAAGCCATAGGATTTCGAGGTAGTTTGACTAGTGCAACATAAATCCTCAACTCTTCGTTAGGCATTTGCATGATCATGTCATGAAAATTAAGCCCTAACCGGTCTTAGGACTCCGAGGTAGTCGTTTGGTACGACACAAACCCTCACATCTTCGAGGCTATTTGTATGATTTTATCATACAAATATAAGTCCAAATTAATTAAAATTGGCAAGATTGAAATATTAAATAATATTATGATTTTCTTAAAACTAAGCCAAACAATAGGATAGTTTGGGAAGTTGCCAAGATTCTTCTTGGATCCTCAGCTTCTCCTACTTCTCTTCCTTCGGATTCTCAAAAATAAATTGTTCCAAATTTTGAGTCATTCCCTTTTGAATTTCCAAAATCCAATCCTTTGAAAACCTCAAACTTTGAAATTCTTGAGAGCAAAACCATTGATCATTATCGAGAGTTTTCTTAAATGATTCCCGTCATTTAAGATGTAATTAACTATAGGGGCTTGCCCTTATAGGGAACTTTAAGAACCCAGGTAATATAAACCCTGCTTAATTCATTTATATTAAGCAGGGGAATTTGTCGACTTATAAAATTAGTTCACAGACCAAACGGATGTCACAAATCTCCTAGTTTATTTAACCGAGTCCCATCATCAAGCAGTGTGTCTATTCTTCGGGATAGATACATGGTTTGTGATGCGGTGCTCGTTTATATAAACTATCTGGGATGTGGGATCGGTTTGATTTCATATCTTAAAATTTTCAAATTTAAAATTATTTTCAAAATCAAATACTACTTTCTAAACCATATATACATATTTAAATTAAATTTAAAATCTAAAATTCGCCGATAATTTCTGCTAGGCAACCCCTTTTCAAAATGAAACACACAACCTAAAAATATGCCGACAAATCTATGTTTTATCGTATCTTCTCCATGAATTCTGAGTAGTCTCCCTTGTCTTTCTTCTTGCATAGAGATGTGATGATGGATTGATGTGGATTTGATGTGCTTTTAATGTAATGAAGAAATTGTGATGGTTTTTCATCCAGAACTTAATTTACTTTCGATTTGGGCAATTGAAATGTTAAAATATGTTGTTGAACATTAAGTTTGAAAGGATTTAATGTCCTACAACAATAATGAAAGATTCATTCAATTTCTATGGATGAATTTTGTAGTTCATGGAAATTGAGTGCAAATAAATAGGGAAATATGTTTTGATGGACTTCAATGTGGAGATTTTAGGGTGACAGGCCGAAATCCCCAAGTTGGTTCTAAGATTAGTAACTAATATCAAAGGTTAGCCTTCGAGTGAAGGGTGAGTGGGAGCTCTGAAGTAAGAGCCCGTATCCTCCCAGCCTGGCCTTAGAGTTAGTGACTAAATTTAGAATATGTCAATGTTCTTTTCTTACTTAGTAGAGGGGGTACTCTTTTAAGGGTAAAGAATCATCTATGCTCCTATTTGGCACGATAATATAGATAATTATTCCATATCTATCCACACATCATATTCTCATTGCAATAGGAAAGATACTTTTCTCATATATGAAAAACTTATCAAATACTTAGTTTAGTGTGTCTATTAGTAAATCATGTTGCTTAAAGTTATTAGAAGTAATTGTTACTGTTTCTTTGTTCTTACTGTTTCCTGCATAGTAATAGTAAGTATTAAACCTTAACTTTAGTGCTTATTACACATTGTGTAACATTTTCTTAAAACTTTAATATTTCCCTGTGGGATCGATATCCATGACTCCATTAGAGCCCTGTATTACTTGATACGATACATATACTTGCATCGAATGCTTGGACTTAACAAAATTATTATAAATCTATAAATCTGAGTTTATAAATTCTTGCAAAATATAAAGTCGAGCATCAGTAACACTCAAAGTAACTAAAATAAACTCACTAAATACTTAAGAAGAATATTTGATGGCTCTCTAGAACTATTTCTGGGCGCGAGAGAGCTCTCTTTTTTATAGAAATGTCTCTTATTTATAGAGCTTCAAAAATGATCAGGGGTTGCTTAAGGCACCTCTTCAAAATTCGTCCAAATTCAATAAATCTTCTAGAAAGTAACTGAGTAACTGTGGCGCCTAGGCGCCGAGATCTGGCGCCAAGGCGCCGGACTCTGTGACCAGATCTTTGCACCCCTTCACTTTGGATCGCACCTCTTCGCGATTAAAACTGTTTTCCTGTGTCCAGATGCAATGTACCACATGTCCTATGTTTCAGGAGTAACTTCCAGTCTTCTAGAATGTCTGATAACTACTTAACACCATCAAAATAACTGCCCAAAGCTGTCAAAAATCTTAACTGCTTCAGTATCGAACTGGCGCCTAGGCACCGGATTCTAGCGCCTAGGCGCCAGACCTATAATTTTGGCAACTTTGCTTTTTAGCTCTATTTTTTCTCCTTTTTGCTCATTTTTCCTTCTTGAATTCTTTTTTCATCACCTATATCCAAAAACATAAAATATCTTTCATTAAAGCATAGTATCCTTAAAAATTGAATCATAAATAAGGCATAAAAATAGGTACTTTTTAAGTGGATCAAATTCCCCCAAACTTAAATGTTACTTATCCTCAAGTAACTCTTTTTATTACATAAAATGTATAACATCTGGAATGAAGTTTAAATATTTAAGATTCTTTGTAATTTTTGGTTTTATAAATGCTCTAGTAAATCATAACTAAATTTCACTAATTAAGGTTAATTTAAAGAATTTAAAGAATACTTAACTACCAAATCATAAAACTTTAAAATTTTCATTTATTTCAAGAATAATTGTAATTTATCATATTAAGGTCACATAGATAATTTACAAGAAAAAGACTTTAATGAAAACTTTTCTAGTAAGGATGCTTGTACATAAAAATTAATTTAAAAATGTAATTAGTTTTATTTCTATAAGATAATTTAAGTGAAGCCAATTTTTTATTAGGTATTTCCTCAAGCTTCTCCTCATATTTCTTTTTTTTTTTACTTTTTTCTTCTTTTCTTTTTATTTTCTTTTTAAGGATATTTTTTAATCCCTCCTTTTTTTTAAAATATGTGAGGATTACTATATTTGGATAGCCTGTTAATGATTTTGAACTTCACTATCCTTAACATATATTTAAAAACTTATACATTTTCACTTAATAAATATGACATTCTTAATAAGTATTTTTCAAAAATTATTTCAATCTTTTCTTTTTCAAGTAATAATATTGATTCCTTAGTATTTAAAAAAATACAATTCTATTTACTATAATTAGAAAAAAATTTAATCTTATTAGTCTTTAAGTTAAATAAATTTATTCTTAAAATCAATAAAAAATATTAAAATTTTAATTAAGTTTACTAAACTATTTATAAATTCAAAAATTTAAGTAATCTTAAATAAATTTTTCATTCCTTATGTTATGTTAATATTTTTAAAGAAAATATTAGTGATTAAGGACAAATAATATTTAAATTTCAAAGTATTTTTGCCTTCCCCCAAGCTTCAGCTTTGGTATAAACATGAATCATGAAATTTTCTAAAGCATGAGAGAAAGAATAGCATATTTCCACAAGAAATTTTTCTAAGTATATAAAAAAATTAATCTAGAAAGAAAAATTTTATTTCTACAGATGCTTTTTATGAATATAAAAGAAATGTTTAAGCATATATAGAAAAATTTTAGTAAGCAGGACAATTTCTACAATTTTTTTTAAATTCTTTTTTTTATAATTTTAAATAAAAATAACTAAACTAAACAGGTGTACTGATCACTGTAATAAAACAAAACAAAACATCTCATTATAGAAATAAACTCTAACAATCCAACAATCATCAGTACGATAATAAGTGTCTCAGAATCAATATACTCTAAATATCCAAAGTACACTAACATAAACAGTGTATCAAAGATAAAAACAAATCATCACATACATCCAAAAATAACACACTAATAAAACATAACATAAATAACACAACTACACAATCCTAGAAATCTACTCATCACTAGCTGTCTCCTCATCCTCACATCATCAAAAAAAAATCTACATTCTTACTCTGGCGATAATCACATGGTGAGAATCGAGGGTAGGTCAGGAACTGAACTAAATGATCACCCTTAAAAAATTTAACAAGAGTCTCGGAATACTTTGCATCAAAATCACTCTTCCTCTGGGTGTACTCAAAAAGATGATCCACTTTCAAATCTATTGTATCTACTCTACACTGGACTAAAAGTAACATTTTCTGCTGCTCTATAAATTTATCATGCATATTTTCCCAAAAACTAGATGGTGGCTCAGCAGCAGAAGTAGAGGGTCGAGAAGTAGGTCTACCTAAAGTAGGTAATGAACTAGAGGGTGCGGTAGAACTCTTACCTCGAAGTCGATCATAAATACTAACACTGTCCAGTCCAATTAGCTTGGTAGACTTGAGCTTCTCCTCTGAAAGCTCAGCAACAACTCCAGCACTTTCGTACAGAGAATAAATCAGATATGGGAATCCCAATCCCACAGAATTGCTAGAATGAGCAGTAGCCTCTATAGAATCATAAATAATACTCTTAATATCAGTTGGCTTCCTCTCCTGTATGCAGCAATTGAGGATAGCTCTGTCCTTTGTGACCTCACTCAAATGGTTGGATGGAAGGAGGTGAGAAGAAATAAAGTAATGTCAGGCCTTATAAACACCATTTAACTTAGAAGATGAAAAATTTACCCGTTTCTCGTTCTGGATCTTCCAAGCTCTAGTACCATCAGTCAAATATGCAATAATCATCTCCAAATCTCCCTCAGATGGAGATAATCTAGAATAGTAGCACTCAATGATCAGTGGCAGGCCGTAGAAAATATTGATTCTATCAGAAGTAAATCCTACTCCAACTCCTCTTACAAAGATCTCGTAATCTTCAGCATCCATAAAATTAGCATAAAATTCCCTAACGACAGGGATCACAACAACAATAGTGAAATAGCAGAATCGTTGACAGTTCAGTGCAACGATCGTATCTTCAATCATTCCACCAGGATTGTAGAAACTCCTCTCTGAGATAAATTTTCTCATCGTAGCAAATTCATTGTAACGAAAATATGCTGCGGTAGTAGCGAATTTGCTGTAATCGAAATTTTTTCGTTCTTTCCCTCACTTAGATTTCGGAGCCATCTAAACGTAAGAGAAAGAAAATGCGAAATAAATTGAAAGATCAAAAGAATAAATTTATTTAAGCTTTAAAAACTTATATAAAGCTTCAAATCCATGGATTAAACTCCAAAAATTAAAATATTTGGTTTTGCTCAAAACTTGAAAAATTCATGGTGAAAATCAAAAGTAAATGGATTAGAAGGTAGATCTGACCTCAAGATGAAGAAATCGAGTGATTCCAAGCTCAAAAACTTGAAAAACCGACCTAAAAATGGATCCCTATGTATGTATTTCGCAAAAAATGGAGGAAGAAGGAGCTTAGGCTTCGTTAATGGCGTTGGTGGGTTTAAAAGCTCGAATTTCGGGTTCAGGCCGAACCGGCGCTTAGGCGCCGAATTCTGGCGCCTAGGCGCTAGACTCGCCTTCCAAAAAAATTTGTGAAAGTCATATCTTTACACTTCTTTCCAAGTATAGTCATATGAGATTAGACCTATATTTGTTGTGACTTTAAGTCTACTGCATTATTTTGGATGATACAATACATGGGTTGCTCGCTAGTGGTTTATTGTTGTGTTGGGTTGACTATCTTCTCACTCAACAGCCTTAGGATCATAATCGTTTAGGATGACTGATCCATGGAGCCTTAGCCAGATTAATTGTTCATATCTATGATATCCTTCCCTATTTTTTTAAATTGACATTTGAACTTTTTTTGCTCTTTTGTTTACATTTTATGGGCATTCCATATGCCATCTTTTTTATAATAGGGATTTCCATCAGGATATGTTATTTCCTTCTCTACTAGATTCTTTAGTTGAGCCTGATAAGCACAAGCTTCTATTATCGAATTTCCAAAATCGGGGTTTACGTCCTATTTTTCATAAGAAGATGTAAAAATCCAACCATGCTGGCATTATATCATGTCTTTTTAGTCATTCTCCATTTTATAGTTGACTACATGGATTTTTCATCATATGATGTCTCTTTGAAACCATAATAAAATCAGTTTGAGTTTATCCTCTGACTTGGATACAAATGCTTTATGCAAAGATTTTCTTATATATTTTTAAGGTAGAGTAAGGCCAGATTCATTTTGGACCACTCTTTTTCGATTCTCACCCGAATAGCAGAGGATCGATACGTTGACGCACAATCGACACGAAAATTGATTCTTAAACGTGTAATTAGTAATCCAGGAGAAGTTATTGAAGAGATGATTACTATAAGGAATTAGAAGAATTACTGTTACTTCTCTGGTATCGCTGTTGTTTCTATGGTCAGAGAGTTTTATGCAAACGTGCCTGCAGTAGAAGAGAATTTAGTGATGGTTAGAGGTGAACAAGTGTCGACGCATAAAAAGTAAAAGTTTTAATTGAAGTTTTGCCGGGGTTGCCCACTAGAAGTCGTTGGCCACTCTGGACCGAAATCCTGCCGCCTCGCTTCTGCTGAAGAGCGCTTTTAATTCAATTATAAATTTAGTTTAGAAAAATATGAAGTTAAACCGATCTCATATCTTCTCAAGTTCAAATGAATGAGAACTTTTACCTTCAATTGTATCTATCCGGTATGATAACACAAAATTTGAGGATGAGGCTCGATCAAATAAACTAAAGAAGTAAATGACATCCATTCGGTCCACGAAACCATTTTATTTCCGTCGTATTAGGAGCTCTCCTATTTAATACGGTTGATTAACAGTGCTTATATTGCCTGCTCGAAACAATTTTCTCTATAGCGGTGCTCCCCTATAGTTAATTACATCTTAGATAATCTCTGATTACCTAAGAAAACTTTCGATACACATCGAATATGTTCTTACGACTTCAAAGGGCTAAGATTTTCTTCAACGAAATGTATGATAATGTGAGTCCAATAAAGTGAGTAGACAAGTCTCGAGAAAGAGTTGTCATGGAATCCGGGGTCAGAGGAGGGACTACAGAAGCGTACAGATTCGAGAAGATTCTCGGTGACTTCTCAAACTATCCTATTGCTCTACCACTAGAAAGATTTAATTTATGTTTCATCCTGCCAATTTTAATTAAGTATGAATTACATTCAATTGATGTCGATCATGCAAATAACCTGGAAGATGTGAGAATTTATGCCGTATTGGAATGACAACCTAGGAAACTTAGAAGAGTTAGGCCTTATAGTGCACCAGGTGCAAAGGCCTAAAAGATGAGGTGAGGGTTTATATTGCACCTAAAATACTCAAGTCCTATGGCTTATTTTTATTACTAAGGAAATAAGGTTGCTGTTGTAGACTCGTTGTTTGCTTTCTCAAACATGTCCTTCCGCATCCTCGATCATGCTGCCCTCGTTGTGTTGCCTCAAGTTCCTTGTTGTTGTTGCAGAAGTTTCAGTTTTAGAAGTGACAAATGTGGGGGGGGAGAGAAGTAGTGTGTTTTAGAATGTCAAAAATCGAGGTGGCGATGTTTTATTTAAACAAATATTAAAACCGATTATAACGCCACGGGTTAGACCCCACGGCTCCCTCATTCCCATATATTTCATCTGATTCTCAGACTGACGAATTTACTAAATCCAACTTAATGGATTCCGTACTGCTCGTACCGTGGGAGACCTTATCAGCAACATGTAGGTTGCATCGTCTAAGGAACTCCCATTCATCCAAAGGGATGATTTAATTTAGTTGAAGTTGAGATTTTATTTTGTTTATGATTAAATCTTGAGTTTACTTATATTTTGAAATGTTGTGAAGTGATTTATTTCATCCCAAGTGCGCTATACATGCAGTAATGTATAAGATCGAAAGTAAAGCAGGAAACTCGTCCCAAGCATTTATATGTGTAGTAATGTAATGTAGTCAAAAGTAAAGCATGAAACTGTCCCAAGCAGGTATATGTACAATAATGTAAGGTAGGCAAACTGAGCCAAGCAATTATATGTGTACCAAAACAAAAATAAGAAAGCCAAGCACATGTACTAAAAGTAGAGCACGAAATCCTAACAAATAAGTGTGTGTATGTGCCACAGTGTGTGGAAAAAAGACTGTGTAAAAACCTATGTAGTAGACCAAAAGGAAATCATAAGAAAACCAAAAGTCCGCAAGAGGTAACAACTCGTAGGAAATGGAAAATAAATCCGTAAAAAAATTCGTAGGAATTATGTAGAAAACAACGTGGGAAAAACCATAGAAAACAAAGGACAATTAGTCCAAAAGGCCCGTAAGCGCGATGGTGCAAATGACTCAAAGCTGTGCTGTATGTCCCACTTTAAGTACTCACTACTAGACCGACTTTTTGCAGAAGGCATCCCTAACCCGACTCGACTAGCCAACCGTAGACCTTTGTAAAATTTTCATTCATTTCAATTTGGATGTCATGCAAGTAAAATGTTGTATGTAAGTAGACTGTTTTGTGGTGGAGGTAATTTTGTTTTTTTTTTGAAAAATATGTATGTGTAGATTTTGTAAAGTAATTCGATCCACAGGTTGACTACCCTAATAAAACTAGGTCTGCTAATAGCTTTAGACCGTCGGCGGTAGAAACTTCAAGAACGAGTGAATAGTATCGATAATTTTCTCTACCCTCTGCAGGTCTCCCGAGTCAGGAGATACTATTCTATGATTCTCTCGGTTCAGTTCTCTATTGCAATTCTATCATCGTCCCCATCGCACTTACAGTTTTGTTTAATGGCCCCACGTATAGCGGAAAGCTATACGTGTGCACTTTATGTCCTGCATAAGCACGTAAATTGAGCCAAGAAACAAGGTGAAAATCATAAGATTGAGGTCAAGGAAGAGTAAGAGGAGGAAGTGACCAATCTAACACAACGTCGTAAAGGAGTTGGGTCACTCCTCAAAACAGACATCAAAGACATGTACGGAGAGGAGATCGTGGCACATGTAAAACAGGTAAATAAAAACACCTCCAACGCGTGTGCATCGGGTTACTGTGAAATGTAACAAGTGTGAGCCCATAGGTGGATAAAAATTGAGGACGATAGAAAGACCCAAATGTTTTCAGATTTGTAATGTAGGATGACAAAGACGATGTTACAAATAAGGTGAGATAGTATGTCGGGTAAGGTAACATATAGGGGATGTATCATATAAGGTGTATATCATGTAGGGAAAATAAGTAATATGATGTGTATCATGTAGGGAATGTGTCATGTCGGGAATGTATCATATAGGGAATGTATCATGTAGGATGTGTATCATGTAGGGAATGTATCATGTAGGAGGTGGGTCATGTAGGATGTATGTCATGTAGGGTGTATATCATATCTCGGATCCGACCAAGAAAAATTTGGCAACATAACAACATAAAAAAGTGATTTTTTACACCTACAATTTACAATTCAAGCAATACACAAGCATGTATATATGTAACAACATTCAACATTTCTATCAAATCCCAAGAATCAACACGTTCACAATGACAAGATAATGAGAGAAAGATATCATATGACACCATTCCAAGCATATTAAGCGAGTAGGGTAATGTAAAGAAGGGAGAATATGAATGTGACACCATTCCAAGCATTATAAACAAGCTAAAAGGATGTAAATGAGAAAGAACTTCTCACCAATCATATGAAATTTAAAGCTCCCAAGCATGCTATAACCCTCCTCTTTAAAGAGCTAAACAACTCCATTTTTTTTCTTTTCTTTTCTTACTTAAAAGCAACTCATTTGATGCTTATCCACACAAATTTAACACAAGGGTAAAGAAAGAGAAGTCTTAGATTCACACACAAAATAGCTATCAATGCAGTTTTTCATGTGGGGCCAGCAAGAATATGTCCAAAACTCTCTCTGAAACAACATATAGCTGAAGATTTTAATTTCAAAAAAGCATGGGAATGATGTAAACACTTCTACACTAATGTATAAGTATAGATGTTGTCATTGAGCATGTGCAGGAATGATGTGAATCAATTCCGAAGAAAGGGATGTGTGCAGATTTTGCACTTTGGTAAGTGCACACATGATGTAAACTCACTTTTGTATGCATGGGATTTAGTTGGAGAATGTGCAAAACAAAGCCTATATGTTATGTATACTAAATACTAGTGAAACATGTGAAAAACAAACATATATGACCTTATTGATGAGTGTTTCAAGCAAGGTCACTTACAAATCCAAAAATTTCAAGTATTTTTACCAAATTATTTCATGTTCATTCCAACTAATGCAAAGCACTCCATACACATGAGTTGGGTAAAACATGTAAGAAAACATAGCCTTGATGTTATACATGTGAATATATGTTGAAACAAGTGAGCAAGAAGCTATCATGGCTTCAAATTTGGGAGTTGTATGTGTGTACATTTCCAAATCCGAAAATCACAATAATGGGTCATTTACTGCACAATTTCATTTCCAACTTGCACATGAAATAAGAAAAGCCTTAGATATTTGATGCACAAGCTTTGGCTCTCCAAAAAGAGCAAACAAACTTTCCAACAAACCCTCAAACTTAAATTTTCTTTAACCAACCAAAGATGTAAGAAAAGCACTTAATTATCTCATGAGCAATTTCTTGGAACATGTTAAGCTTGAAATTTACCGTATCGAGGCCAACATCAAACATGTAAGTAATAATGAGTTTATAAAAAGAAAGTGGTAGGTAGATGAGTATAACTAAGCCATGACAAGCACTCCCCCTCTTTTCTCCAAATCTTTCTCCCACGTGCACTAAACTTTTCATATGTGCCATAGTGAACAATAGAATGAGATAGAACAAGCCACAATCAATTGTTCTTTTTCAAATTTAAGGAGACTTTAGCATGCCTTCCAAATCTCCAAGTATGCTAATAACTTGGAAAAAACTTAAACCCTAGCATTCTCTTTTGAGGCAAAGTAAATGAGACTTGGCCCTCTCAAATACTTCTTCTTCACCTCTCATTTTTTTCCCATTTTCCCTTTTTTCAGTTCTTTCTCTCTTTTCTTTTTATTTTCCATCTCTATCACATCTTATGAAATACACCAAGGCTCGAAAGAATGAGTGTCAAATTTTAAAACATTCATATGAAACATACTAGGCTTAAAGAGAAATATAAAGATTCCAAACTTTTAAAAAATGGCCTTCATATGAGTCATATCATGTTAAAGGAGAATATAACAAAACAACTTTAAAGGATTCCTTATGAGATGCATCAAGCTCAAAAAGTAAACATGCCCTTTTGAACTTCAATATGAAGCATACCAAGTTAAGAGGGAATGGGTCGAAGCATTTTAAAAGCCTTCATATGAAATGTATTAAAAATAACGGAGGATGAGCTTCCCATTTAAAGTCCTTTCATGGCAGCACCTCCTTCCTTCCTCTAAAATTCAGCCAACAATAAAAACTGAGAAAGAAGGCCATCTTATAGCCATGGGAGAAGGAAAAAGAAGCCCTAAACTTTCCTACGGGTAATACCCAGCATGCCCAGCAAGGGAGCCCCTCTTACCCATCTTTTAACACAAATGCATTAAAGCTTTACTGTGATGCGACCAAGCACATAGAAGTGAAAGGGGCTGCCATGGATGTGACTTAGGGCTAGAAGATGCTCCCACGACAGATTTTGCAAGGAGGAGAAGAGGCCACGCCACCATTGGGGCAAGAAGAGGAGGGCTCGACCAGTGCAAAATTACGACAAAGGGGGAGGGGGCTTGGCTGGTTTTCGTAGATTGAAGAGGAGGCGTGCGTGAGTTTAGTTTAGGCGTGGGCTAAGTTAGTTTAAGATTTTGGTGGCGAAAATATAATTTTTTATTTAAAACTCGCGCCGATTTTGAGCCGATTTCTTCCTGCATTAAAATATTGCGAGTTATATATGCTTTCCTAGTAATTTTGACATTCTGGAAGCAACGGTGCAGTCTGTTTGTGAATCTGAGGTCGTTCAGGCAAGTTCGTCGTTAAATAGGCCAAAAAGTGTCAAATTCAATTCAACCCGATATTTTGACTCGTTGCCGATCAAATCAAAATTTGGATGTCTGTTTTGGGAAAGTATGGAATGTCGAAATATTTTATGAAATTTTTGGAATTTTTTGGGATCTATCTGGAATTTTGGAAATTTAGGGCCTGTAGGGTCATTTTGGTCCTTTTGGGTATTTTTTGGGGAAATGTTCAAATAATCAAATTAAAAGTTCAGGGCAGTGTAAAATGAAATTTGGAGTTAAACGGCAGTGTCCGGGAGCGTTTCTGACCACTGTGGTGGGTTTTGCGGGGCTCGGAATGTCGTTCAAGTAGCGACTATTTAAGTCGCGAGGGGTCCGCTGGTAGCTCAAAATTATGTCATGTTTACAGTCAAACTTCTCAGTATGATGAGAGAAATGCTTTGGAGAATTTTTCAGGAACCCTACGTGAATCAGTGGAATTTTGGGTTTTGGGCCCCTTTTCATGGACAATTTGGTAATTTCGAGGTAAAAATTGAAATTGTGGGAAAAGTGAGGTATTGTCAGACCATGAAGTTACAGGCTAATGAAAGCATCCTTTGGTCCTCTATGTGGTGATCTTAGCTCATTTAGTCATATGCTTAAGGCAAGTGGGACCACTCACGTGAGTTTCCAAAGGGTCTGAAGGTCGAAGTGAAATGTATTTGATTTAGGATGTGAGTGTAGAATGTAATGTGTAAATGTGAATGTCACAGACACAGTTCCCCGAGAGGGCTAATCCTAAAGCTTAGTCACCTATAGGGATTTTACTTGACTTCCTTATGCTTGGTCTCTTCCCCTCCCAAAGCTGGAGGTTCGCCTTTCAAGACATGAAAGTTCAAGTGAAGTACGAAAAAGTTGAGTCTATGGGGAGGGTTCCATTGCTACCATTCAAGAAAAGTCACTAGGATGTCCTATGGCTGCACTCCTGTGCAATCTATAGAAAAACTAGACCTTAACCAAAAGTGAGGTTAACAAATGGACCCCCAATAGGTGTGGTGTGCGGGAAGAGCACATCGCACGTATTGGTGTTGACCGATGAGATCAACCAAACCAACACAACTTTCTGAGTGTAAACTGCAAATAGAAAGAAGTATTCAAGAGGAGACCGCCGGGATTGAACTTCCGTCGAGGAAAGGTGGGTGGAGATCCTTCAAAATAAAGATGTGAGTTCATGACTCCACATCATGAAGGGGACACAGTCGAAGCAGTGGTTTATAATTTGATGGAAATTTGGAGTTTGAGAATTTGAATTTTGATTTGAGGTAAATTTAAGATTTTTATTTTGAAGTTTTAGCTTTGTCACTGAATTTTGAGATTTCGATTTTGTTGATTTTAGCTTGTTGATTTTTTTTGAAATTTTGAAATTTTGATTTTGAAGGTTAAAGGTAACTTAACGACCTTACATCACTCTCGAAGAGTGTGTGGTGTAGAAAATTTGTGGAAATTGTAGGGAAAGTGAGAATCAATAAAGAGTAAATGTAAGGAATTGAGCGATCCCGCGCTGATCCTGGAATTTATGACATGTAGGATAATATGGAAATTGTAAGGAATCGAACGTTCTTGTACCGATCCTTGAATGTGTGAATTGTAGGAAAATGTGGAAATTTTAGGGAAATGTATGACTTGTAGGATATGCGGAAAAGGTAGGGTAAGGAATCATACAATCACGTGTCGATCCTAGAATGTGTGACTTGTAGGGAATAAATGGAAAATGTATGACAATGTAGGAAATGTAAAGTAAAGTAGGTGATGGGGTATCAGATGTAAAATCCTCAAGTTTTAAAACTTAAATTTGAAACATTGCGATAGGGGGTGGTCCCTAAAGCGGAAAATGTGAAAGCAAAAGGAGGCAGCCCCTAAAGCAAAAAATGTGAATGCGATAGGGGACGACCCCTAAAGTGAAAAATGTTAATCGGATAGGGGGCGGCACCTTAAGCGAAAAATGTGAAAGCGATAAAGGACGAACTCTAAAGCAGAAAATATAAAAGCGATAGAGGGCGGCCCCTAAAACGAAAAATGTGAATGCGATAGGGGACGGCCCCTAAAGCGGAAAAAGTTAGTACGATAGAGGGCGGCCCCTAAAACGAAAAATGTGAATGCGATAGGGGGCGGGCCCCTAAAGCGGAAAATGTTAAAGCGATAGGGGGCATCCCCTAAAGAGAAAAATGTGAATACGATAGGGGATGATTTCTAAAGCAGAAAATGTGAAAGCGATAGGGGCAGCCCCTAAAGCGGAAAATGTGAATGCGATAGGGGGCAGCCCCTAAGGCGGAAAATGTGAAAGAAATATTGGGCGGCCCCTAAAGCGGAAAATGTGAATGCGATAGGGGGCGGCCACTAAAACAGAAAATTTGAAAGCGATAGGGGGCGGCCCCTAAAGTTGAAAATGTGAATACGATAGGGGGCGGCCCCTAAAGTGAAAAATGTGAAAGCGATAGGGGCTGATCCCTGAAGCCGAAAATGTGAATGCGATAGGGGGCTGCCCCTTTAAATGGAAAATGTGAATGCGATAGGGGGTGGTCCCTAAAGCGGAAAATGTGAATGCGATAGGGGGTGGCCCCTAATGTGGAAAATGTGAAAGCGATAGGGGTCGGTCCCTAAAGCAGAAAGGGCAAAGCGATGGTGGGGCGGCCCTAAAGCTATAAAATGTGAAAGCGTTAGGAGGCGGCCCCTAAAGCGGAAAATATGAAAGCGATAGGCGGCGGCCCCTAAAGTAGAATATGTGAATGCGATAGGGGTTGGCCCCTAAAGCAAAAAATGTGAATGCGATAGGGGGCGGCTGATCTACTTAAAAAATACTTATTTTAAAGCCTTATTTATGATTCAATTCTTAAGGATATTACGCTTAAATTGTGTTTAATTTTTAAGCTTTTAAATGTAGGTGATAAAAAGAGTTTAAGAAGGAAAAATGAGCAAAACGAGCAAAAATGAAGCTTAAAGAGAAAATTTGCTCGTGGCTCATAGCCCGGCTCCTAGGCGCCGTAACTGCCGCTTACGCGCCATTGACATGACATGACAAGATTTTCGACGACTTCGGGGATGTTATTTTCACGATGTTAAGCGGTTATCAGAGCTTTTAGAAGACTAGAAGTTACTCCTAATATATAAAACATGCGATAAAATTCATTTGGACATAGGGAAATGGTTTTAATCATGAAGAGGTGCGATCTAAAGTGAAGAGTAACCGAAGACTCCGGTCACGGAAAGCGCCAGCTCTAGGGATAACCTAGAGTTCAGGCACGACAATTACCTTCTGTGGCCACATCAGATATGGATGAATTTTGGAAGAGGTGCCTAAGTAACCCATGGTCAAATTCAGAGCTCTATAAATAGAGCCCATTCTACAGAAAATCGCACCCTATAGTCCCCAAGCACCATATGCCTATTCTATCCCCTTAAAGATCCAATCATTTTTGGAGCCACCTTCTTTAGTATTTATTGAGTTATTTTTAGTTTATTTCGAGTGTTTGTTATTATTGCTGCGTTGTCGTCGAAGTCTTTCATCATTGCATCGGAGTCGTAGGTGTCACATCACTAAGGAACATTCAGATAAGTATTTCAGAATCGGGTTCAAAGTTTTATAAAAATTTTGTTGTGTGAATTCATATTGCTCTCAGTACATTTTTTTCTCCTTTCAACTACGAAAAAGATAATAATATAATTAAATTTCAAGGAGAATTTAACTTAAAATATTTATAAAAATTGCGATGATATTAATACGTATCTTAGCATACTTTTTAAACTGTCATTTAAATGGGCTAAAAACCTCGTTGAAGAATTTTGAGACCTATCTGAAGATGAGTTCTTAAATTCAGTATATCACATGAACTGTAATCGAAAGCTTTATGCGGGTTATTCAATGTGAAGTGCAACAACAGAAGATATGATTTATCGGGGTAGAATTAATTAGTTTTTAGAGTGACAAACTAAATTCTAAAAATTTATTTTATTGAAAGGAATGGGTCACCTAAAGTACGACCATAGCCATCCTCGACATCTAAAGAAGATGAGCCTAAATATTAACTCATTCTACTAATAAAACATCCTTAACCGATCTATAGATTACCGAATGTTCTTTATGCCCGACCAAAGGGTAAAGAATAAATGAATGCTTCTATTTGGTACAATACCATAATCTAAATTCTCCACAAATGATAATTAATCTAAAAATCTTTGATTAATAAAGGAGAAAGTTATTTTATTTATAGCCGCATTAATCTTTATTTTATTACCGCTACTTGCTTTTAGTAGAAATTTTAGTAAAACTTTGTTTAAAATCTAAACTTTGAAAGGAAATAAAAATAACAATTACTTTTAATTTGAAAGATCTAAAAATATTTCTTAATTTTCTTAAAATCTTCCCTGTGGGATTGATCCAAAAAAAAATACCTTTTTTTAGTATAGATTTCATGCTCATTTTATGCACATTTTTAATGATATTACACTATAAAGGAAGTAATTTTGCGTATTTTTGCCTTCATATAAAAATATGATTTTATAGAAAATGAAGAAAAACATGCACTTCAGCCAAAATAAGCAAAGGAAGAAGATTTTAATTTAGTACATATTTGATATGTCTTTCTATGTTTAATATATTTTATATTTCTCTACATGTTTTTGACGAAATTATAGCTTTTTGAGAAAGTTTATTTTTATGTCTATCTTATAGGTGAAGATGTTAGGAATGCAACGCAACTCGAAATGAAGGAAACGAGTCGAAACGGAGCCAAACGGAGCAAAATGGTGGAGCTGGGCACGGTGGCGCCTAGGGCTCCAAACCCGGCGCCCAGCGCCGCGGACGACGAGAAAACGATGCCTAGGCACCGTAACAATCCAGAAACGGTTATTGACGGATTTCGACGACTTCGTATTATTGACGTGTTAAGTAGTTTCTGACCTTCTGGTTCGGAAGTTATTCCCATTACATGTGACATGTGATACAATGAATTTAGACACATTGGAGCGGTTTAAATCAAGAAGGGGTGCGAAGAACTGGACACGGAGTCCGACGCCAAGGCGCCAGATCCCGACGCCAGCGCTTGCATTGTGCCTTCTAGAAGATTCATCAATTCCGACATGTTTTGAAGAGGTGCCTCAAGGCAACCCGAAGCCTATAGTCAGAGGCCACTCCTTCAAAGAAAATCGCACCCTATAGTTTCTTTATTCCCCTTAGTCATTTTAGTCATTTAGAGTTATGAAGAAGTAGATTTACATCTTATGGAGAGATCGGGTGAGGGATTTCGAGATATTTCTCGATTTCTGCGATTAGACGTACGAGCGTCTACTTCGATAAGTGGGAAACTTTGGTGGAGAGATTCTCTTCTTCTTTCGAAGGAAAAGCTAAGTATAGTGTTCTTCATTCTCTGTAATTATTGTAAACACTTTCTAGTGGATTTTCTTCGTTCTAAACCAAGTTTTCGTCGTGAATTATCCATGTTTCGTAAGTTATTTTCGCTCTCTTTTTAAAATGAAGAAAGCATGCGTAGGAAAATCATTTTTATGATAAAATTATCTATTAGATGCTTCTAGGTGACAGATAGTGGCATAAATATAATAGAATACTAATGAACTAAGTTCCTTGTTGACACTTAATTTATTATATAGTTCTATCAATTCTTTTACTTCTTATGCCATTATTTTCATTTACTTTTATTTTGTTATGAAACAGATGCATGGTTAGGAATTAAGATTTGCTTGGATATTCTCTTATTAAACTATGGTGATGATATTCATACCAGATCTTCATTTACTTTTACAAATTGACTTGTATTGTTAAAACCTCGAAGAATTTCCGAGACTCGTAATGAGATGAATTCTTAACTAGTGTATATCACATGAATCCTCGGGGTAGCTGAAGGCCTCAGGCGAGTTATTCATAAAGTGAAGTGTAAATAAATAGGAGATATTGTTTATCGCTAATCGATTAGTTTTTAGAGTGACAAACACTAAATTCTAATACCTGATCTATGTAAAGGAACGGGTCACCGGTAGAAGCCGACCATGCCCACCCCTTTTCGACATCTGGGGAGGTGAGCCCGGATTAACCCATTCTACTAATAAAACATCCCGAAACCGATCTATACATTAGCCAATGTTCTTTATGCCGGGACCAAAGTGGTTAATTGCACGTTCTGCCCGCACTACCGCATTAATTCTAAACATTTCTTTTCCTACACATTATCTATGTAATTGCAAAGAGAAAGGTAATTTTTAATATCTCAAATTTCTCCAAACCAATTTATCCATAAGTTATCATTTTATTTAAGAATTTAATTTAGATTAGTTATTAGAAAAACTCATTTTAATCGACATTCCAAATTTAGGCCTTATAGAAATAGACCGGAATTAGCTTAAAGGATTTCTTACCTCGCTTCTCTCGTGGGATCGATACTCTGGGTTGTAAAAGAAAACCCTATATTACTTGAAACTATACGTATACTTGCGTAGTACCCCTAGTGTGTAAAATATTTTCTAAAATTTTACAACATTTTGATTTTTTACACTAGTCGCTATTTATAAATTGGATCAAGTTTTAGTCCATTTTTTGGAAGCAAAAATTACTACGTTATCATGGCTCAGTCAAGTTTTTGGCGCCGTTGCGGGGGAAGCTTCGGTAAGAACTTTAGGAGAATTTTAGTTGAAATAATTAGGTTTAGACTTGGAAATTGTGGTGTCGTAAAACTTGCTTGTGTGAAAAATAAGGTGTTCGTGAAAATGTTTTATTGTGTTTAATATATTTTATCTATTAATTGTTTAATCGTTAATGTACTCGTCGTGCTCGTATGCGAAACAAAGGATCTAAAGGACTTGTGCTTTATGATCCGGAGTTAGAAAAATGGAAAATATTAAAAAAACAGAAGGGACTCGAAAAACTAGAAATGGAAATGGAAAAGTTTCAAGATAATAACTTAGAAAATCATCATACTATCGAGGGGACAGAAAACCACGACAGATAGCCATCATACAATAAAACTCATTGCAGAATGATTTGATGAATAAGAATTCCTGAGATTGACTGAATTTTGCATAATAAACAATAGTAGGAACTTTGAGGATCCCTATTTACACTTATCTAGTTTTTAGAACTTTGTGCTACATTTCATTATAATGGCATGTCGTACGATGCCGTTAAAGGCTTTTTCCTTTCTCACTAAAGGATAAGGCTAAAATTTGGTTATCCTTATTAGCACATGGCTGTATTAAAAACTGGGAGGAGTTAACTCAGAAATTCCTAGCTAAGTATTTTCCACCTTCAAGGTCTATTAAACTTAGAAACGATATTATCTCATTTTGTCAATATGAGGGAGAAAAAATATACGAAGTCTGGGAAAGAATTAAGGAACTCTTAAGAAAGTGTCCACATCATGCTCTGCCCGACTGGTTAATCACTCAAACTTTTTATAATAGGTTAGTAGGATCCTTAGGTCTATAATCGATATCAGCCGGTGGTTCATTAATGTCAAAATCAATTAATGAAGCATATGCATTAATTAAAAAATGACTACAAATGAATACTTCAATGGCCCTCCGCAAGGGTAAATCATAAAAATGTAGCTAGTGTTTATGATACAAACATGTAAGTACAATTTTGCATCTCAAAGCTGCCACAATATCATGAAGTCAACTAATTTGAAATCGAGCGCCTCAATTTACTTCTGTAAGTGAGAAAAGTTCATTAGGGAATACGATTAATTCTAACTTATCATATGACGCTTTAAATACCATAAACAACCCATATTCTAACTTTTACAACCCGTGTTGGGAGAACCATCCTAAATTTCACTGGAATCATACGACTGATGGTGGAAACTAAAAATGGGAAAATAATTACGCAAATCCTAATGGAAGTTGGAATAATCAGGGGAACACAAACTATATACCTTCATATCTACCAGACTCTAACAATGATCAACAATTTGAGGATAAGAAGATGTTTATAGAAGAAGTGGTATTGCAAATGGGAAACTGAAGCAAAGTCAAAATGTTGCGATTAAAAATATGTAGAATCAACTGGGACAAATGGCTAATTCACTGCAATAGATCTCCAAGGTTACCTCCTAAGAACATTGAGATCAACCCTATAGAGAACACTAATGAACAAGTAGAAGTCGTCCATTTAAAAAGTGGATGAGAGATAGAGGAAGTGGTTAAAAAAGAGAAAAAAGTTATGAGAGACACAAAGAAAACTAAAAGACCTGAAGAACATGTTTCTAAGGATCTAGAAAAATTAATATCTTCAACTAAAATCAGTTTAGAAAGACCACCACCTCCATTTCCTCAAAGACTTAGAAATCATGAGTTGGATAAGAAATTTTCAAAGTTCATGAAAGTACTTAAGAAGTTAACGATAATTATTCCTTTCGGAAGCTTTCGAAACAAACATACAAGTTATGCAAAGTTTATGAAGGAGATATTAAACATAAAAAGGAAATTTGGCGATTATGAGATAGTTGCATTAAATGAGGAGTGCAAAGGCTATATTTCAGAAAAATTTTCGTTGGAAAATTAAAGATCCTTGTAGCTTTACAATTCCTTATGCAATTGGAAAAAAGATTATGTGGAAAAGCTTTATGTGATTTAGGAGTTACGAGCATTAATGATGCCTCTATCTATATTTAGAAGGATAGGACTCAATGATATTTCTCCCACTACCGTAACCCTTATGTTACCGATCGATCTATCATTTATCCAAAAGGAGTTATAGAAGACGTGTACTGTTAAAGTGGATAAGTTTATCTTTCGTGGACTTCTGTTTGTATTAGATATAGAGGAAGATAAATAAATTCCAATTATTTTAGGGAGACCATTCCTTGTTACCGGACAAGCTAAGATGAGGTGCAAAAAGGAAAGTCGACTATGAATATTAATGACCAGGAAGTAACATTTGATATATTAAAGACTATGAAACATCCAGCTAAGAAAATTGATGATTGTTTTTGGATGGATTAAATTGATTATCCAAATAAAAACCATTTCCAAGAAAGTTTTGAGAGTAAGATAACACGAGGTTCAATGGATTTTCATGATGATTCAAAAATGTTATTTAAAGAAGACTGTATGTATGTTCAAGAGAGGTGTGAAATGATGATACACGAAAATAAGTGCAGAACTTTTAATTCCATCTCGTTGAAAAATCTCATGAACTTAAGATGGATTACCCCAAAAAATTTTAAAGCCTACTCATTTAGAGAATTCATCTACACAACCCGCCTTTATATCTGGATTCGATTCAATCATAAGAAAAACCTGAATTGAATGATGAACATGATAAAGTTATTGAACTAGGACTTGCAAGAGAATTTGAGGATATATTTCAAAAGAAAATTGAGTTGAGAAAAAAAGATAAGGATATTGGAATACCATTAGAAGAAATTCGTAAGGAATTAGAAAAACATATTTCCTCAACTATGATAGATCCTCTATCATTTAATAATTATAAAGGGGAATAATTGGAAGATAACTTGGAATCGAAAAGAAAGAATTCAAGAATTTGATCCAGAACTGGACTATCTAAAGAGAACCTGATCCAAAATTTGGGAGATATTGAAGTATCTTATAAAGATCCATTTCTTATAAATTTTGTGGATGATATTAATATGCAAATTCATAAAATCAATAGAAGAATATTGGATCTAGAAAGAAATAGGAACAATGGATAAATCAAACTCGAATATGAAGAGCTTAAATGAAAAATTAAAATTTGAGGATTTTTTAGGAATCCCTGGATCTGGAAATGATTGTGCGATTTATCGAGGATTACTTAATTGGAATTTTGATCCAAGAGGAATCATAAGTCGGGCCCGTGATGTTAAAACCAAGTGCTTTGTAGGAGGCAACCCATAGTTATCAGTGTGCTTTGATTTAGTGTGCTTAAGAGTCATGATTGTTTATGTTTATGTTTTGAGTTTGCTTTAGTGCAGATTAGATTTGTGAGGTTATGCCTTCGGTCTCTGACTAAATTTGTATATGACTTCTCGGTGAAAAGTGCATCGACGAGTCTCATTTAATTTTAAGTTTCCGGAGCCGAGCTGCCACTTGGCGGCATGTAGAGTTTGACTTCGACCACTACATGTCAACCGTATTACTTCCTTTTATCCGATCGTTTTCGCTTAAGTAAGGTCATTAAAATTGCTTAATGAACAACATACGAATGAACCGCATCATTTTTTATTTACCATAATATCATTATTAGTGTATTTATTTCGTTAGAAATTGAAAGTAAGGAGGGAAACGTGAGTAGAAAGGAGATCAAATTAACCTCAACTGCTATTTTTTATGAATCTGCGAGTCTAGGTATTTTAGTTTGTGTGTTTGTTTATGCTTGTGTTACAACAATTGTGATATTCAAATAACACCGAAATATATTCCCATGCCAATGTTTGTCTTGCTTGTTAAGACCATTCTTAATTTAATTTCTATTCTAGCATGTTAGTTTAGATTTACTTTCCTCAAAGGTAAATTATTCTACCCCGATGATTACATGAAGATGTTATCATGCACAATTTCGCAGATAATTTTCGAACCATTTTCTCTGCCATATTTTCCGTACCGAACGCTATACATATTCAAATTCAAGCTCAAAGTATAAGAAAATATATTTTAAAGTTAATATACTTCCTTTAAATTTAATATTATAATAAGCATGTTTTAGGCTAGATTTACTTTCTTCGTAATCATTCTATCCCGATTATGCATGTATTTAAATTTGATGTGATGTCAGAAGAGTTAAAGATATTTATCTTTTATTTTCTTCCTCCTACATTTTATGAAATTAATTACAAAATATTTTAAAAAATTCAAGTTTGGGGGGAATGAAAAACAATTTTCAAAACTTAAATTTTATTTGTCCTCAAAATCGGCTATAAATAAATTTGATTTGACGAAAAATAATTATGTGTACGGTTATATTAAAGAAATAAAATTTTGAATATAGAAATAAGTAAGAGAATTTGGTTAAAATTTATAACAGTGATGAAAAATTTAAAGTTAATTTTTCTGAAGAAGAAATGATAAATATTGTGTAACCATCTTTAGTAAGAAAAATCGTATTTTTAGAAAATAGAAGGACTGACTTTTGTTTTCAATATTTAACTTCTTTATTGAAAAATAATTCTCAAAACTGTTATTATATTTCTAAATAAAAGATATATATCTACCTTATGCGAGGTTAAAGGGTGGAATTCAAAATTATTAGCAAACAGCCTTTATATAAGAATTCGCCAAAAAAGAAAAAAACAAAGAAAAATAAAAAAGAAAAAAGAGTCAATTATGTGAAAAAGGAAGGAGAAGCTGAGGATTAAAAAGGCCTAATCAAAAATTGGTTCCACACCTGAGCTTTTTAAAGTATAAGATTTTGAGAAAATCTTAAGCTTTAAAATATAATATAGTTAGTATAATTATTTTTAATAAAGATTTTTAAGAAAAGAAAATAAAATGCCTAACCCCTATATTTTGAAAAATTTACAAGCATTTCTGAATTAGATAGCAACACGTATTTTCATACTCTTTCATCTAAGAGATTTCTAAACTTTAAATTGGTCTCATTTAATAAAATTTTTTCTAAATTGGACTACTATATTTCTAGAACAAAATTTTAGAAACTCCTAAAGAAACTCACACACATAATTTTCTTATGTGGTTTTTAATGATTATAGTGTTACTTGAGGACAAGTAACGTTTAAGTTTGGGGGATTTTGATAAAAAAAAAAGTACCTATTTTTAGTATAGATTTCATGCTCATTTTATGCACATTTTTAATGATATTACACTATAAAGGAAGTAATTTTGCATATTTTTGTATTCAAGTATAAAAATTTGATTTTATAGAAAATGAAGCAAAAATTATGCAATTTTGAGCCAAAATAAGCAAAGGAAGAAGATTTTAACTTAGTACATATTGATACGTCTTTCTATGTTTAATATCTTTTATATTTCTCACATGTTTTTGGATGAAATTAAACTTTCGAGAAAAGTATTTTTATGTCTATCTTATAAAAAGAAGATGTTGCAAATGCAACGCAACTAAAATGGGGCGAGACGAGTTGAAACGAGACAAACGAGCAAATGGTGGAGCTATGCATGTAGGTTTTCTAGGCGCCAAACCCAACCGCCTGTGCACCAGCCTCGACGTACGAGAAAACGATGCCTAGGCCCCGTAATCAGCAGGTTTGTGCGCCAAAATCATCCAAACGGTTATCGACTAGGATTTCGACGACTTTCGGGAGTTATTTTGACGGTGTTAAGTAGTTTCTAGACCATCTAGAAGCCTGGAAGTTATTCTTAATATATAGGACATGTGATACAATGAATCTAGACACATTGGAGCGATTTAAATCACAAAGAGGTGCGAAGAACAGGACACGGAGTCCGGCGCCTAGGCGCCGTACGTACCTTCTAGAAGATTCATTGAATTTGGACATGTTTTGAAGAGGTGCCTCAAGGCAACCCTTGAAGCCTATGGGGTCAGAGGCCACTCCTTCGTGGAAAATCGCACCCCATAGTCTTTTTCTTCCCCCTTAGTCATTCTAGTCATTTAGAGTTATGAAGATGTAGATTTTTACATCTTACAGAGATTGGTGAGGGATTTTTGGAGATATTTATGTAAGGGATGTACGAGCGTCGATGATCGTGTCGGGAAACTTTAAGTGAGAGATCTTCTTTCTTTCTTTCGAAGGAAAAAACTAAGTATTGTGTTTTTCATTCTTCGTAATCGTTGTAAACACTTTCTGCGGATTTTCTTTTGCTTTTAAACCAAGTTTGCCGTGAATTATCCATGTTTCGTAAGTAAGTTCCTTTACTCTTTCTTTTTAAAATGAAGTAGTGGCATGCGTAAGAAAATCATTTTATGATAATTATCTATTAGATGCTTCTAGTGACAAGATAGCTCGCAAAAATATACGTATTACTTAAGCAACCCCTGGTCATTTTCGAAGCTCTATAAATAGGAGTCATTTCTACAGAGAAAAAGGCCCCCTAGCACCCTAGAGTTATCTCACACTTGAAAATAATTTTAGAGAGCCACCTTCTTAAGTAATTAGTGAGTTTATTTTAGTTATTTTGAGTGTTACTACTCAATTCTTTAAGTAGTAAGTGTGAGTTTTTAAGTGTTGTTGTTGTTGAAGTCTTTCATTTTGCATTGGAGTTAGTAGGAGTCAGCGGATCACTTGAAGGAACATTCCAGATAAGTATTTTTAACTTGGTTCAAAGTTTTATAAATATGTATTGTTGTGTGAATTCAATGTGTTCTGAGTAGTTAGTTTTCTTTCTCCTTTCAACCATGAAAAGATAATAAAGATATTTTAATTTCTTTGGAGAACTTAAACTTAAATTTTATAAAAATTGTGATGATATTAATACCTGATCTTAATTTACTTTCTAAACTGCTCATTTGAATTGTTAAAACCTGTTGAAGAATTTTGAGACCTATTTGAAGATGAGTTCTTAACTAGTAGATATCACATGAATCCTTAGGTAGTCGAAGGCCTTGAGCGGGTTATTCAAGGTGAAGTGCAAATAAATAGGGAGATATTGTTTATTGGGTGTAGAATTAATTAGTTTTTAGAGTGACAGACTAAATTATAATAATTTGGTTTATAGAAAGGGAACGGGTCACTAGTAGGGCCGACCATAGCCACTCTTGGACATCCAGAAGTGTGAGCCTAGATTAACTCATTCTACTAATTATACATCCTGAACCAATCTATAGATTAGCCAATGTTCTTTATACTATCGAGCGAAAGTAAAGAATAAGAATGCTTCTATTTGGCGCAATACAATAATCTAAGTTCTCCACGAATGATAATTATTCTGAAAAATCATGGATTAGTTGAAAGGAGAAAGTTGTTTTATTTATACATGCATTAACCTTTACTTTATTGATGCTTACTTACATTTAGTAGAAATTTCATTAAACTTAAAATTTGATCTTTTAAAAGAAATAAAAATATAAATACTTTTAATTTGAAAATCTATCAAATTCCTTTAATTAATCTTAATTAAATCTTCCCTGTAGGATCGATAACCAGGACTCCAATAGAGCTCAGTATTACTTGAAACAATACATATACTTGCGTTTAAAATCAAGACTTTACGAAATTATTTAAATATAAATTCATAAATTCTTACATATACAAATACTCGTAAAAGTCGTGCATTTTAAGTTTTTGGCGCCGTTCCCGGGGAAGAAAAGAAATTAAGAAAGAAAGGAAGGAAGAAAATGAAAAGACAATTTTTAGATTTTTCAAATTAAAATATATATACACTTTTATTTCTTTAAAAAAATATAAATATATATATAATAATAAAAATATATATATAAAAACAAAAATACCAAAAAGATTGTTTTTTATTTTTATGCGTAGTTCTGGATCTGAAGGATTATTACCTTTTGATTCTGAATTAGAAAGAACTGTTAGAAGAATTAGAAAAGAAAACAAATTCAAAAATATCAGGAAATGGTTAACTTACATAACAATAATCAAAATCCAATAAAAGTTAATGAACAAAATATTTATAAACCATTAAGGGATTATGCAAACCCTACAGCTGATGAACTTCATATTAGTATTCAAATGCCTGCTGTAGATGCTAATTCTTTTGAGCTTAAACCTTCTATTATTCAAATGGTTCAAAATAATCAATTTGGAGGAACACCAAATGAGGATCCAAATTTACACCTTGCTAGTTTCTTAGAACTTTATGCTACCTTCAAATATAATAATGTTTCTGATGATGCTATTAGGCTTAGACTCTTACATTTTTCCTTAAAAGTTAAAGCAAAGATGTGGCTTAACTCATTAGCAACTGGTTCTATTAAAACTTGGGCATATATGGCACAAAAATTCCTTGCTAAATATTTTCCTCCTTCTAAAACTGCTAAATTAAGAAATGATATTACTTCATTTATGCAATTTGATGGAGAGACAATTTATGAAGCATGGGAAATATTTAAAAAACCATTAATAAAATATCCTCATCATGCTTTACCAGATTGGTTAATTATTCAATCATTTTATAACGAACTTATTGGATCACTTAGATCTATTATAGATGCTGTCATTCGGTGGTTCTTTAATGGCTAAGACATTTGATGAAGCTTATACTTTAATTGAAGAAATGGCTAATAATAATTTTCAATGGCCTTCTGAAAGGGTTCATTCTAAAAGAGTGATAAGTATTCAAGATAATGAAGCCTTTTCTATTTTAGCTTCACAAGTGGCTGTGATATCTAGAAAATTTGATAATTTTGCTATTAATGTATCACATGTAAGTAATGATAATTCAGCAAATATTGATGATTCTCAAATAATGGAAACTTTGCAAGCTATTGCTAGTAAAACTAATAACCCTTATTCAAATTATTATAATCCAGGTTCAAAAAATCACCCTAATTTTAATTGGAATAATGGACATCAACAATGGAGTAATAATCAAGGTAATCTAATCGGGAATTGGAATAATCAAGGAAATTCAAACTTTAGACCAACTTATCCTCCTGGTTTTAACAATCAGCAGAAAAAGTTATCTGTAGAAGAATTGATCTTGCAATTAGGTAATCAGCTACAAAGTCAAAACACTGCTATTTGAAATATTGAGAATCAGATGGGTTAAACTGCTAATTTTATTAATTACAGACCTCAAGGAACATTGCCTAGCAACGTCAAAATTAACCCTAAAGAAATTAGAAAAGACCATGAACAAGCAAAAGCTGTACAACTTATAAATGGAAAAGAATTAAAAGAGAAGCTTCAGAATGAAATTGAAAAAGAGAGAGAAGTTGAAGAGATTGAAAAACCTAAAGAAACTCTTTCTCCAATTAAAAATCAAACTGTAATTCCTATTAAAGTGGAAGTTGAAAGACCACCACCACCTTTTCCTCAAAGACTAAAACAGCAGAAGCTTGACCATCAATTTTCTAAGTTCTTTGAGATTTTTAAGAAACTTACCATCAACATTCCTTTTGTTGAATATTTGGAACAAATGCCAAGATATGCAAAATTTATGAAGGATATTTTAAGCAAGAAAAGAAAATTTGAAGCTTATGAAACGGTTGCATTAAGTGAAGAATGTTGTGCAATAATTTAAAAGAAATTACCTCAGAAGCTTAAAGATCATGGATGTTTCACTATACCATGTGCTATTGAAGAAAAATTTTGTGGAAAAGCCTTATGTGATTTAGGAGCAAGTATTAATCTCATGCCACTTTCTATCTTTCGAAGATTAGAATTAAGAGAAATTTCTCCCACCACATTAACCCTTCAGTTAGCTGATCGATATGAGTTATAGAGGATGTTCTTGTTAACGTGGATAAATTTATCTTCCCCGTGGATTTCATTGTATTAGATGTGGAAGAAAATAAATAAATACCTATTATTTTAGGGAGACCTTTTCTAGCTACCAGACGTGCTATGATTGATGTGCAAAAAGAAGAATTAACAATGAGAGTTAATGATCAAGAGATAGTATTTAATGTTTTGAAATCTATGAGGTATCCTGAAAAGAAAAATGCTATCGGATGGATATTTTTGATTATATAATTGAAAACCATTATCAAGAAAAATGTATGGTCATTTCTGAAGAAAAAATGATGAATCTATAATATATAATGAGTCATTAACTGAAGAATTTGAATAAGTGAATGAAGAAAATTTATTTGAAAAAACTCACTATATTCATGTCAATTGAGAAATTTTAGACACAGCTAAAAATGATAACTTTTGCCCTTAGTTCAAAAAGCCCCTGAACTGGAATTAAAAATGTTATCTGCACAGTTAAAGTATGCATTTCTTGAAAATTTATTAAATTTACCTGTGATTATATCTTCAGAACTAAGTAAAGATCAAGAAGAAAAATTAATAGGAGTTCTGAAGAACTATAAGAAAGTTTTTGGTTGGACTATTGCAAATATAGAAGAAATAAGCCCTTCAATTTGTATGCATAGGATTTTAATGGAAGAAAATTGTAAACCCACTATTGAATCTCAAAGAAGATTGAACCCAATTATGAAAGATGTTGTTAAAAAAGAGATTTTAAAATGGTTTGATGCTGGAATTATTTATCCTATTTTGGATAGTCAATGGGTAAGTCCTATTCATTGTGTTTCGCAGAAAGGAGGAGTAACTGTCATTGTTAATGATAAAAATGAATTAATACCTACAAGACAAGTTACTACTGGATGACGAATTTTCATTGATTATCAAAAATTAAACAACGCCACTAGAAAGGATCATTTTCCTTTACCTTTCTTGGATCAGATGCTGGATAAATTAGCTAGACACTCATATTTCTATTTTTTGGATGGATATTCTGGTTATCATCAATTACTCGTTGCTCTTGAGGACCAAGAGAAAACAACGTTTACAAGTCCTTATGGAACATTTGCTTTTAGAAGAATACCTTTCGGTTATGTAATGCACATGCAACTTTTTAGAGATGTATGATGTAAATATTCTGTGATTTAATTGATAAAGGAATTGAAGTATTTATGAATGTTTTTTCAGTATTTGGAACTTCTTTTGAGTCTTGCTTGGAAAATATAATGAAAGTTCTGAAAAGATGTGAAGAAACAAATTTGGTTCTAAACTGGGAAAAATGTCAATTTATAGTCACAGAAGGAATTGTACTTGGACATAAAATTTCACAAAAAAGAATGGAAGTTGATCAGGCAAAAGTGAAAATTATTGCTAAAATTCAACCACCTACTACCATTATTGATGTGAGAAGTTTTCTGGGTCATGCTGGATCTTACAGAAGATATTTAAAGGATTTTTCTAAGATTGCTAAACCTCTGTCATTTATTAGAAAAAGAAGCTAAGTTTGAATTTAATGAAGATTGTCTGAATGCGTTCAATATTTTAAAAGAAAAATTAATCACTGCACCTGTCATTGTTGCATCTGATTGGAGTAAACATTTTGAATTAATGTGTGATGTAAGTGATTATGCAATTGGAGCTGTATTGGGAAAAAAATATGAGAAAATTTTCAAAGTTATATATTATGCTAGCAAAACTCTAAATGAAACTCAAATAAATTACACTACTATTAAGAAAGAGCTTTTAGCAATAGTATATACCTTTGATAAATTTAGACCTTATCTTCTTGGAACAAAATGTATCGTACATACTGATCATTCAACTATTAAGTATTTAATGTCTAAAAAGGATGCTAAACTTAGATTGATCATATGTGTTTTACTTTTACAAGAGTTTGATTTTTAAATATTGGACAGAAAAGGAGCTGACAACCAAATTGCTGATCATTTATCAAGAATCAAAAGTAATAGTGAAAAGATTTTTGAAAAAAACATAAATGAGAAATTCCCTGATGAAAAATTATATGTTATTCAAGGATTACAAATGCCTTGGTATGCAGATATATTTAACTATTTGGTTAGCAATATTTTACCATATGGATTGAATAACAAATATATTAAGAAATTCAAGAATGATTCTAAATCATATATTTGGGAAGATCCTCATTTATTTAAAATAGGAAGAGATTCTGTGATTCGAAGATGTATGCCTTATGACAAAACTTTTGTAATTATTCAAAAATGTCAAGATTCTAAATTTGGAGGACACTTTGGAGTGGATAAAACCGCGTTTAAAATTTTAAATTATGGATTTTATTGGCCTACATTATTCAAAGATGTTGGACATTATGTGAAAACTTGTGATCGATGTCAAAGAATGAGGAATATATCCAGAAAAGATGAAATGTCTCTAAGCTATATATTAGAAATTAAAATTTTTGATGTATGGGGTTTAGACTTTATAGGACCTTTTGTACCATCATCTGGAAAGATTTATATTTTATTAGCAGTTGATTATGTTTTAAAGTGGATTGAAGTTGTAGCCTTACCTAATCGTGATTCCAAAAGTATTTCGAAATTTTTAAAGAAGATAATTTTTACATGATTTGGAATGCCAAGGGTAATTATCACAGATGAGGGAAGTCATTTCAGAAATGTAAGAATTCAATCATTACTGGAAAAATTCAGAATTAAACATAGAATTGCAACTGCTTAACACCCATAAACAAGTGGAATGGCTGAAGTATCAAATAGAGAAATTAAAAGAATATTAGAAAAGACTGTTAATCCTAAAAGAACTGACTAGGTTGATCGACTTGATTCTGCATTATGGGCTTATAGAACAGCTTATAAGACACCCATCAGAATGTCACCTTATCGGTTAATTTATGGTAAACATTGTCACTTACCTGTTGAACTAGAACATAAAGCTTACTGGGCGATAAAGAAGTTCAATTATGATTTGAATGCTGCAGGAGAGAAATGATTATTACAACTGAATGAAATGGAAGAGATAAGAAATGAGTCCTATGAAAATGCAAAGGTTTATAAGGAAAGAATGAAAAAAATTGCATGACAAAAAGATTTCAAGGAAAATATTTAAGCCTGGACAAGAAGTTTTATTATTTAATGCTCGTTTAAAACTTTTTCCTGGAAAATTAAAATCTAAATGGATGGGACCATTTATAATTGAGAAAGTATACCCTTATGGAGCTGTGGATATTAAAGATCCAAAAACTGGAAAAATATTTAAAGTTAATGGATTAAGACTGAAGCCTTATATGGGAGAAATGAAACCAAATTACAAGGAGGTTACGAACTAAGTCTACCTGATTAATATAACTGATTAAATCGGGCTGACGACGTTAAACCAAGCGCTTTGTGGGAGATAACATATATATTATCATTGTGATTGTGTGTGATTTGAATTTATCTTTATCAATATTTGTGTGTTGATCACACCCTTTTAATAGACCTATTTTTAGACTTAAACTTTGTAAAATTGACGATAGGCGAAACGGAGTCGAACATGGTTCCGGCGCTTAGGTGCCGATTTTGGGCGCCTAGGCGCCCCAGTTACTGTTCGTACAAAAACTAAAAATCTTCAGTTTTTCACATGAAATCTCCTTATAAATTGCCCTATCATTGTCCCTAATCCCTAAGCAACCATATTTTCGACCAGAACAATTCATTTTGGAAGAGAAGAGAAAGGTTTGGAAGCAATGGAGAGAGGAAATCATGACAATGAGGTAAGAGACGAGTCTTCCAAAGATCCTCAACCTTATTTTAATGGTTTTATTGCAGTTAGTATGGAGAGGTTATTTATTCATTTAGAAAAGATTAAGGCGGAACTTCTAAGTGTTGGAAATCGTCTCCATGAGATGTACCACCAATTAGAGCACTTAGAATGACAAACGAAACTTCAGTTCGATCACATGGTGGCCTATCAAGATGCTCAAGTAACAATGTATGAGAAGAACAAATGGATTGATGAGAAGACGACTTTGGAATTTCCAAGGGCATTAGTTTTCTATCCATGCGGGCCTAGCAAACTTCATTGCGAGAGGGATGGAAATTAAAGTTCGGTGTTGAATAGTGTCGGCATATTTTTAGGTTGTGTTGTATTTTAAAAGGGGGTCGCCTAACAGAAGTTGTCGGCGAATTTGAATTTTAAATTTGATTTAAATATATATATAATTTAGAAAGTAGTATTTGGCTTTGAAAATAATTTTTAAATTTGAAAGTTTTAAGATATGAGATTAAACCGATCTCACATCCCAAATAAGTTTATATAAACGAGCACCGCACCACAAATCGTGTATCTATCCCTAAGGATAGACACACTCGCTTGATGGTGGGGCTCGATCAAATAAACTAGAAGTTTTGTGACATCCGTTTGGTCCGCGAACCAATTTTATAAGCCGACAAATTCCCCGCTTAATATGAAAGTATCAAACAGGTTTATATTACTCGGGTTCTTTAAAATTCCCTATAAGGGCAAGCCCCTATAGTTAATTACATCTTAAGTGACGGGAATCACCTAAGAAAACTCTCGATAATAATCAATAATTCGCTCTCAAGAATTTCAAAGTTTAAGGTTTTCAAAGATTGAATTTTGGAATTTCAATAGGGAATGGATCAAATTTTGGAACATTTTGTTTTGTGAATCCAAAGGAAGAGAGGTAGGAGAAATTACTGATTAGAAGTGAACTTCGGTAATTTCCCGACTATCCTATTGTTTGGCTTAAGTTTAGGAAAGTCCTAATACTTATTTAAATGTTTTGATCTCGCCAATTTTAATTAATTAGGGCTTATATTTGTATGATAAAATCAAACAAATAACTTTAGAAGATGCGAGGGTTTATTGTCGTATCGGACGACTACCTCGGAATCCTAAGACCGGTTAGGGCTTAATTTGCAATGCAAATGCCTAACGATGAGTTGAGGATTTATGTTGCACTAGTGCAAGCTACCTCGAAGTCCTATGGCTTGGTTATTTAATTCTAGAAAAGTTTTGCTCGAAGTAGGTTCAAGTTTTACTGACGACGATGGCCGTCGTCGCCCACCATGCCCCAAGTTCCTTGTTGTTGCAGAGGTTTAGTTTTAGAAATCATAAATCAGGAGATGAGAAAAGTGTTTTGGTTTAGAGAAAATCTTAATTTCCAAGTTTTTTTTTTTTTTTTTTACGTTTTAATTAAAACAAATCTTAAAGTTGATTATAACGACACCGGTTAAGATCCCACGGTTCCATCCTTCCGGCATCATTATTTTTATCGGATTCACTTAGTCCAGATGAATTTGCTAAACTCAACCGAATGAGTTCCACACTTTCATTTAGACCGTGGGAAATCCCGTTAGCAACACGTAGGTTACATCATCCGAGGTATTCCCGATCATCCAACAGGACGTTTTAATTTAGTTGTAATTGTAGTTTTGTGTTCTGTTTGTGATTAAATTTTGAGTTGTTTTATATTTTGAAATGTTGTGGCGGTGAATTTTATCTTGCAATGACTTTTAACTTAATTTGGTTTCAGCTTTAGGGACTATCCTAAAGGTGTGGGTTTTCATGCAACTCGTTGTTTTATCATGCAAGAAAAATAAAGTACATTTGCAAGAAAGTAAATTGCAAGAAAGTAAATTGCAAGAAAGTAAATTGCAATAAAAATAAAAGCGTACTCTGAGGGTCTTCCCGTCATCCCAAGCCGCACTTAAAACACAATTAGAATATTTAAGCAAGTTCCTAGGTAAAACTAAGGGAAGGGTTATGGTTTTCTACCAAATTCCTAATCCTATAGCTAGTCATTCCCTAGGACGTCTAGGTTCTCCGTGTTTTGGTTCTGAGGACGATTTTCTTCATCAAAGAACGATTAAGCCCAATTGTTCTTATAAATGTCCTATCATATCGAGGAAGTGCTTAAGAGGAATCTTAAACATCTTTTCAATATTTCTAGGATTGTTTTAAGTCCAAATGAATTTAATTATACAAATGAATTAATCGTCCAAGAATTTCAAGTTTTATTGTTATCTTGCTCAATGAACTAGGACATTTGAATATCCTATAAGTGAAGTAACATTTCATTTAATGTCTCGTTTAGGAGTTATGATAACTAAAACTTTCAAGGGTAAATTGGTATTCAAATGATTTGATTTAAGTTAAAGGGTTTAAATTTAGAATAGTGTTCAAGTTGTTTTATATTTAATTTAATTTAATTTAATTGAGTTTGATTTGATGTTGAATTAATTTAATTTGATTTGATTTGATTTTAATTCAATTTGATTTAATTAAATTAAATTTAATTTAATTTAATTTAATTTTAATTTAATTTAATTTAATTTAATTTAATTTAATTTAATTATTTAATTTAATTTAATTAATTAAATTTAATTTAATTTTAATTTAATTTAATTTAATTTAATTTAATTAATTTAATTTAATTAATTTAATTTAATTTAATTAATTTAATTTAATTTATTTAATTTAGTTTAATTTAATTCAATTATTTAATTTAATTTAATTTACTTAATTTAATTTAATTTTAATTTAATTTAATTTAATTTAATTGTTTAATTTAATTTAATTTAATTTAATTATTTAATTTAATCTAATTTAATTTAATTTATAATTTTAATTGAGATTTTAAAAGAGTTTAATGATTTAATTAAGTCTTTTAATATTTTAAATTTGAGTTATCATTTTAATTAAGAGTTAAATGTTAATGATATAATTAGTTTAGGGATTTTTTAAATTAAAGAATAAATCTCTTCCTAATAAATATCCCTTATTTTAATAATCCCAATTTATTATTCCTCCAAATTTAATCTATTATTTAATTAAAGTTTAATCATTTTAAAATTATTTAATGGGTTTCTATCCTTTAATTATTTAAATTTCAATCATCCAAATCAGATTAAGATCAAATATTTTACTTGTTGATTTTTTATTAAACCTAAAGTTTTAATTAAGGGTTAAAAGTTTAATTACCATTTTACCCTTTAAGCTTAATAATTTCATAACTCACTAAATTGAACCCAAATGAACTTGAAATTTTTATATGACTTCACTCATATGTCAATAAAGACATGAGAGGAGAAAATGTGATTTTTCTGTATTTAATTTATTTATATAATTATTTTTGGTGGAAAATAGAGATTTTCAAGGAAAATTTAATAACATGACCAAGGGAAAGTTTCTGTCCTTAAGAAAATTAGGGGACATTCCTAATGACCAGAGAAGCACTTGGACCAATTTTGGTGATTTTTTGAATTATATTATTTTTATTATAATTATTTTGAGTTTTGGAGTGTTAATTAATTTAAAAATAAAATAAATGTTGAAAAATGGATTTTATATTTTTCAAAAATCTCTCTGATATCAAGGAAACCAGAGAAACAAATTTTGCAATTTTCTGATTTTTTTATGATTTATTATAATTATTTTAGTGAAAATGCTAGAAAATACATTTTTTTAATTTTAAAATTACCCTAGGGCTTTAAAATTCAATATCTCACTAAATAGACCTAGGAAAAATGTGGGATTTGTTCCTAAGTGATTAAAATTCAAAATGTGACATTTTGGTGAACTTTATTATTTTTGTGATTTTTATTATTTTTTAATTATTAAAAATATTAAAATATTATTAAAAATTAACTTTTTCAGAAAATTGAAATTTTAATTTTCTTAGGTTCCCCTGATATCAGAGAGGCTCCAAAACCAATTTAGTGAATTTTTGAAAAGTATTTTAAAAGTTATGAATTTTTAAAGTTTAAAATGGCTTAGTGGCTTAATTAACCCAATTAGTGGGGCTAACCAAGTCCAATTGACCTCAAATTTTTATGGTGAATTCCTCTGATCCTAAAGGTCAGTGGAGAATTGATTTCAAGTCAATTTGATGCATGGTTAACTCTAATTAATTGAAGACCTATTTTGAGTGTTTAAGCCAATTAGAGTTGTTTTAAATGAACTAAGTCAAAACCTATTTTTCCTAGGGTTCTCTGGTCATAAGCAACATCACCAAATTTTCCTAGAATTTATTTCACAACATGCTATTTACTGGAATTAAAATACTCAAAATAGTGACCTGAACTTGAAAAATCAAGAACTCTTCATAGGGATGGCCTCTGACTTTGGAAAATTCAGGGAATGTTCCCAAATTCAGAGGCTTCAAAAGCCCTATGGTCTCATGCCATGGTGAATTGTATGCATGCATGGAGAATTAAAATAATGCAGAGAGTAAATAAATTATAAAAAATAAAATATTTGATGAAATTAAATGATTTCTTTTCCACATTATTCTCCTCTGTTCACCGAGCAAGAGGTATTTTTATTTTATTTTTATGATTTTCCTACACGGAGATATGAATTTTTGAAGTTTAGGGAATTAAATAAATAAGAAAATACCCTAATTTTCTATTTATCCACGCGGCGCCAGCCGCATCCTCGGCAGCCTCCGAAAGGCCACGCGGCGCGCTCCCATTCGACGCCGCCACTTGAGTCGGCCAGCCCGGGCCCCGCGGTTCTCGCACCGTTTCCCGGTCCGACGCCATCCGAGCCGTTCGTCCGCGCGTGTATCGAATGGACGGCATCCGTTCATCGTCCCCAAGTGTCCTCACCCGATAGCCGTCCACACTAAATCCCTAATATCTCACTCGATACTCAATGGATTTTCATGTTCTTATGCTCTATGGATTCGTCTCGAAGAGACGAACACATCTATACGGCTAACATGCATCGAAACTAAGGCATTTGAAATGGAGAATCTCCGGAAGCTCGGGATGGAGAGTTAGCTCATACCTTGGCTCGGAGAAGTGTGGCTTCAATCCGAGAGTTGTTGCACCTTCGATCGGGTCCCAGCGAAGCTCCGCATGAAGTCTCCTGGTCTCGGGAATTGTCCGGATATGATTTCGACCAAGCCCGATCACAAAGCTTGGAGGCCTGGAGCAACCTGGGTGGCCCGGAGATGGGGCTTTTGCTCGGCTGGACACCTTCCTCGGTCCGGTGAAGGTGTAGAGCCAATCAATTTGAGAATTGGCTCACCGTGGAGAAGTGTCCCGGTTTTGGGTGGAATTTCAACTTTAAAATCGAGCTTACGGAGGAGAAATGGCAGGGGGATTTCACCTGGGGATCAAGTGTTCTAAGAGTGGAGAAGGGTCTCGGAACAATTTTGGCAGCAGTTTTGGCAAGGTTTGTGCTTAGCTCTTCTCATGGCCGAGAGGGGTGGAGTTTAAATAGGAGAGGGTGGAAGGCCTCTCGC
This sequence comes from Papilionanthe hookeriana x Papilionanthe teres, assembly GCA_022702705.1. Lineage (NCBI taxonomy): Eukaryota > Viridiplantae > Streptophyta > Magnoliopsida > Asparagales > Orchidaceae > Papilionanthe > Papilionanthe hookeriana x Papilionanthe teres. Next base: position 8,322,806 of record CM040432.1, on the reverse strand, counting down.
AGGGAGTTAGGGCTTGGGATCAGCTGCCTGCGTGAGGAGAAGATCAGCCCATGGTGACCACTAGGCACGGGACAACTCGGCAAGTGAGAATTTCAATGTTGGCTCACATGCGAGCTCTCGGCCATGGTGTTTTCCGCGGCCTGGTGGCCGCCGGCCAGTGCAATGGTCACCATCTTGGTCGAGTGGGTCGTGGCTGGGGTTTAGTGTAGGCAATCGAGGTTTGACATGTGTAAAGGAGTTTGATTTAAATGGAATGGGAGAAGGCTCACTTTGGCTTGGTTTGGGTCAACCCACCATTTTGGGCTTGGTGCACCCTTCCAAGCTCTGATTTTGAGCTGAGGGAATCATTTAGGTCAGCTTAGAAGGAGTGGTGAAGTCTCCATCCATGATGAGGTGGCTAAACATGGTTTAGTGTGTGACATGATTAAGGTAAAAAAAGGTTAAAGGAGGTTTAAGAAAGAACCCCTCTTCTTGCCATAAATGGACTAATGACAAGTCAAAGCCCTCATGGCTTCATGTGGCTTCGAGAATGGCTTGTTCATGGCTTCATTTGGCTTGGGAAAAGGTTGATTTGTTTCATGAAAAGGGTTTTAGAAATTTTTGACATTTAGGGGGTAATTTGACATGTGGCTTGATTTGGAATGGTTTAATTGATGATTTTGAAACTTAGGGGTGATTTTGATCAAATGGATGATGAGGGGAAGTGTCATGTGGGCTTTAGGATGATTTGGGCTTTTAAAATTTAATGAAGATGGGTTTTTAAGAAGGTTTAAGGGAAGTGGGCTTTTAAGTTTAAGGATGTGTTCATGGATGGGAATTTTTGTAGAAGTTTGGGCCAAATAGTTGTTGGTTTTGGTTTAGGGATGTTTCATGAATAATTTGAAATAGATTTAAGGTGGTTTGGGTTTGAATTGGGTTGAATTTGGGTTGAATTTGGGTTGAATTTGGGTTTATTTGGTAAATGGGCCAATGTAGGTCAAATTGGGCTAACTTGGGCCAATGTTGGGCTAGGGTTGAAATTGATGTAAAATAAATGTTGAGAAATGTTTATGGGAGTGTTTCAAAGAGGTTTTGGCTTTGGTTGGGTTTTGATTTTGAGGTTTGGGCCTATTTGGGTTAGGTTTGGGTTTAGGTCAAAATTGGGCTTTTTGATTTTGGGTTGAATTTGAGTGGGGTTTGGGTCAAAATCTTGGGCAAATCATGTCAGTGTTTTGTTTATGGGGATGTTAAGGAAGGTTTAGAAAAGATTTGGGGTTAATTGGAGTTGAATTGGGTTAGTTTGGGCTAAGTTTGGGTCATGGGTCCAAATTTGGGCTTTATGGCCCAAAGTGAAATTGGATCCAAATGTCAATCAAATTGGACTTGGATTTGGTCTAAATTGGTATTGGGAATGTTGAATTGAAGTTTAGAATTGAATTGGACCAGAATTTGGGTCAATTGGATAGGTTTGGTTTAACATTGGGTTCACTTTGGGTTAAAATGGGTCAATTTGGGGGTTTTGACAAAAGTAGGGTAAATTGACAAAATTGACCTATGGTGTAGTTGGACAAAATGAAATTGGGAATATTTAGGATTTTCTGGAATTTTCTGGGAATTTTTGAATTTTTGGATTTTTAGGCCAAGAAGGGTATTTTGGGTATTTGGAGGGTATTGGGGGGTATTTTTGGAATCTTTGGTATTTTTGGGTATGGATGATCAATTTGAGTGATGTGGAGATGTTTGGGATTGATTTTGGAAAATTTTGGGTAATTTGGAAATTTTGCAAAAATTTGGGTAATTTCAAGGGTTTTGGGTAGGTTTAGTAGGTGTAGGGTCTCGGGGGTCAAAAATTGAAAATTTGGAAAATTGAAGATTGGGTGGATGTAAGTGGAAAGAAATCATTTTGGTTGAGCCATGAAACCATTTCAAGCCCATATGAGCCATGAAAGGACTCATTTGAGGCATTCACTATGTTGTTCCTAACCCTCTTAGCCAAGGGCTTAGGGGTTAAGGACCATCCATGTGAATCACCCACATGAGTCGGAGGTTAAGTTGGGTATGGGTGTGGTTTTAGGAAGTGTGTGGAAATGTAGTGTGTAAGTGTAGTGTAAGTCAGCCCCTTCACTGCACCAGAGCCACCTGTAGGGCAGTCCTAAGGCCAAAGAGTCCTATAGGAACTCATCCTTTAAACTTCTACATTTGATTTCAACCCTCTAGGTGATTAGGGGTCTATAGTCAAGTTTGTGGAGTTTGCAGGGAGTTTAGAAGTGGTTTGAATTTCTAAAAAGGCGGGTCCCAATTCTAGTCCTCTAAGATAGTCAAAAGAAAAAGCCTAAGGCTAGATCCTAAGCACTAAAAAGAAGAAGGGAAGACCTCATCAAAATGAGGTCAACAAATAGATCATTTATGTGTTCTAGGTGTGATTGAGTCAAGTTTTAGTGAGTCAAAGATTTGGTTTGTGTATTTGCTTAATTATTCAATGTGTGTTGTTGGATTGAGAATTTACTTTGAATTAGTGTTGTTTGTGTTGTTTATATAATGATGAACTTTGTTATAGTCTTTTTCTGGAATTATTGAGCTTGGAATGAAAAACATGAAGTGGAATTGAAGAGTTTGGTTATATCTTGTGTTTGAAACATGGATCTAATTTATCATTTTAATTGATTGTGGAAATGCTTGGAAGTTAGAAGTTGGAGTAATACTCTCTTGCCAGTAATTAGAAGTCGAATTTGTTAAGTTTTGGTGGAAATTATAATATTTAAAACAAAGTTTTGGAAAAGCGAGTCTGGTGCCTAGGTGCTAAAACTCGGTGCGTAAGCACTTGTTCAACCTGCACCCGAAAATCAGGTTTTTAAACCCACCGACGCCATTTTTGACACCTTAACTCCCTTCTTCTTCCCATTTTCACGAAAATCAACTTTAGAGATCCATTTTGAGGCCGTATTTTCAAGTTTTTAAGCTTGGAATCACTTGATTTCTTCATCTCAAGGTCAGATCTACCTTCTAAACCATTTATTTTCGAATTTCACCATGGATTTTGCTCTCTTTGAAGGGAATTAAAATTTTGAGGAAAAAATTAATTTTTAAAGTTAAATCCATGGATTTTTAATCTCTTTCAAGTTTGAAAAGCTTAAATAAGTTCATTTCCTTTGATCCTTTAAATTTATTTTATGTTTTTTTTCATGTTTAGATGACACCTAAATCTAAGCAAGGAAAAGAACGAGAAAATTTTGATCATAGCAAGTTTACCACTGCCGCAACACATTTTCGTTACAATGATTTTGCTACGACAAGGAAGTTTTTCTCAGAGAGAGGTTTTTACAATCTTGGTGGAAGGATTGAAGATACAATCATTGTACTCAACTAGCAATTATTCTGTTATTTCACCGTTGTTGGTGTTATCCTTGTCGTCAGGGAGTTTTTCCTTTGATGAGGATGAGGATGAGGAGACTGCTAGTGATGATTAGATTTTTAGGATTGTGTATCTGTGTTGTTTATGTTTTGTGTTAGTTTTGTATGTATGTGATGATTTATTTGATTTTAAGTTTGATGCATTGTTCTGAGACACTTATTGGTGTATTAATGATTGTTGGATTGCTAAAATTTAATTCTGTTATGAGATATTTTATTTTTGTGTTAGTGTAGTGATCAGAATACCTGTTTAGTTAGTTTTTATTTTTATTTTTATTAAAAAAATATATAAAATAAAATAAATACATATATATATATATATATTGTAGAAATTGACCCTGCTTATTAAAATTTTTCTATATATGCTTATACCTTTTTTTTATATTCATATAAAGCATGTGTAGAAATTAAATTTTCCTTTCTTGATTATTTTTCATATACTTAGAAAAATTCCTGGTAGAAATATGTTATTCTTTCTCTCATACTTTAGAAATTTTCATGATTATAATTTATACCAAAACTGAAGTTTGGGGGAATGAAACATTCTTTGAAATTTAAATACTATTTGTCCTTAATGTACTAATATTTTTATTAAAAATATTAACATAGCATAAGGAATGAAAAAATCTATTTAAGATCACTTAAAATTTTGAATTTATAAATAATTTAGTAAACTTAACTAAAATTTCAATAATTTTGATTGATTTTAAGAATAAAATTATTTAACTTAAAGAATAATAAGATTAAAATTTTTTCTATTTATAGTAAAGAGAATTGTATTTTTGAAATACTAAGGAATCAAGATTATTATTTGAAAAAGAAAAGATTGAAATAATTTTTAAAAAATACTTATGGTCATATTTATTAAGTAAAAATGTATAAGTGTTTAAATATAAGTTAAGGATAGTGAAGTTCAAAATCATTAACATGCTATCCAGATATAGTAATCCTCACAAATTAAAAAAAAAAGAGGATTGAAAAATATCCTTAAACAAAAAGAAAAAAAAAGAAAAAAGAAGAAGAAAAGAACAAAAAAAGAAAAGAAATGTGAGGAGAAGTTTGAGGAAAGCCTAATAAAAAATTGGCTTCACTTGAATTATCTTATAGGAAGAAAACTAATTACATTTTTTTAACTTAATTTTTATGTGCATGCATCTTTATTAGAAAAGTTTTTCATGATAGTCTTTTTCTTATAAATATTCTATGTGACCTTAGTATGTTAAATTACAATTATTCTTGAAATAAATGAAAAATTGAAAGTCTTATAATTTGGTAGTTAAATAGTCTTTAAATTCTTAAAATTAAACTTAATTAGTGAAATTTGGTTAAAGATTTGCTAAGGCATTTATAAAACCAAAAATTACAAGAAATCTTAAATATTTAAACTTCATTCCAAATGTTATATATTTTATGAAATTAAAAGGGTTACTTAAGTACAAGTAACGTTTAAGTTTGGGGGAATTTAATCCACTTAAAAAGTACCTATTTTTATGCCTTATTTATGATTCAATTTTTAAGGATATTAGGCTTTAATGAAAGATATTTTTATGTTTTTGGATGCAGGTGATAGAAAAAAGAGTTCAAGAAGGAAAAAGGAGCAAAAATAGAGCTTAAAAGTAAAGTTGCCAAAATTATAGGTCTGGCGCCCAGGCGCCAGAATCCGGCTCCTAGGCGCCAGTTCGATATTGAAACGGATAAGATTTTTGACAACTGTGGGCAGCTATTTTGACGGTGTTAAGCGGTTATCAGACCTTCTAGAAGACTGGAAGTTACTCCTAATACATAGGACATGTGATACAATGCATCTAGACACAGGAAAACAGTTTTAATCGCAAAGAGGTACGATCCAAAGTTAAGTGGTGCGAAGACTTGGTTAAGGATTCCTGCGCCTAGGCACCAGATCCCGGCGCCTAAGCGCCACAGTTACTTTTTAGAAAATACATTGTATTTGGATGAATTTTGAAGAGGTGCCTGTCGGCATATTTTAGATTTTTAAATTTAATTTAAATATATATATAATTTGAAATGTAGCATTTGATTTTTGAACATAATTTTAAGTTTGAGGATTTTAAGATATGAAATTAAACCGATCTCACATCCCAAATAGTTTATTTAAACGAGCACCGCATCACAGACCGTGTATCTATCCCGAGGAATGGACACACTGCTTCATGATGGGGCTCGATTAAATAAACTAGAAGATTGTGACATCCGTTTGGTCTGCGAACTAATGTTATAAGCCGACAAATTCCCCTGCTTAATATAAATGAACTAAGCAGGGTTTATATTACCTGGGTTCTTAAAGTTCCCTATAAGGGCAAGCCCTTAAAGCTAATTACATCTTAAATGATGGGGATCATTTAAGAAAACTCTCGACAATGATCAGTGATTTTGCACTCAAGAATTTCAAAGTTCAGGGTTTTCAAAGAATTGAATTTTGGAAAATTCAATAAGGAATAACTCAAATTTGGAACAGTTTATTTTGGGAATCCAATGGAAGAAAGGTAGGAGAAGTTGAGGATCCAAGAGGAATCTTGACAACTTCCCAAACTATCCTATTGTTTGGTTTCAATTCGAGAGAATTATTTTAATGTTTCATTTAAGGATTATGATAATGAAAGCCTTTAGGGGCAAGTTGGTTCATTAAAGATTTAACCATTCTTAATTTAAAGTTTGAGTTAATGGTTTAAAGTGATTTAGTTATAACATTTTAGTTGATCTTTTTTAAATCATTTTAAATTAGAAAAGTGTTCGAGTTCTTTAATCCCATTTAATTTTACTATTTCAAATAGTCTTAACTTTTTAGGTTCATTTTGATTTAATTTTTTAATTATAATCTCATAATTATGAATTATTCTAGGATAACTTTAATGTTTTAAATTTGCTTTAATTTAAGTTTCAGGCAACTTCAGATTAGTTTTATTATCTTAAAATATTCCAATTTAGCCTTAATGTTTTGAACTTATTTTAATTTAAGTTTTAGACAATTTCAAATTAACCTTTTTTATTATGCCTTTAGTTTAATCATAAGATTTTCAAAATTGTTCTTTTCTCAAAATAGTAATTTCAATCATCATTTTAGAGTTCCAATAACTGATATTTAAATAATTTTTGATCAAATTATTGATTAGGGATTCAATTTAAATGATTAAAATCTTCCTATGTTCAACATCCCTTAATCTTAATAATTCAAGATTTAATTAATCTTCCAAATTTCATGTGATTTAATTAATGTTTCTTCTTTAATGTTTTAAGGTGTTTTAATGAGTTTCTACCACTTAAATTCCCTATGTTTCAATCATCCAAAATAAAGTTAGAATCAAAGATTTACCCTTTCTTTGGTAAAGCCTAAAGATTAATTAGGGTTAAAGCCTTTTAATTACCTTAATGCCCTCTTAAGCTTATTCATCTCATAATTCATCAAATCAAGCTCAAATGAACTTAAAAATTTTATGTCACCTTACTCATATGTCAATTAAGACATTAGAGGAGAAAATACGATTTTTCAATTTTTAATTTAATTTATATAATTATTTTAATGGAAAATAAGGATTTTCAATGAAAATTCAACAACATGACCAAGAAGAAGTTTCTATCCTTAGGAAAATTATGGGAGGTTCCTACTGACCAGAGGACCACTTGGACCAATTTTGGTGATTTTTTGAATTTTTTTTTATTATAATTATTTTAAGTTTTGGAGTATTAATTAATTATAAAATGAAATTAAAGTTGAAAATTGAGTTTTATATTTTTCTTAAATCTCTCTGATCCCATGGAGCTCAGAGAAACAAATTTTATATTTTTATCTAATTTTTCTTTGAATTTTTAGAATTATTTTAGTGAAAAGGTTGGAAAATCCATTTTTAATATTAAAAATTGTCTTAAGCTTTTAAAATGCAATATCTTTATTTTGGGACTTAAGAAAAATGTTTGGTTGGTTCTCAAGTGATAAGGGGACCAAATATGATATTTTTATGATTTTTATAATTTTTAAATTATTAAAATACTTAAAATAAGGTTAAAAAAATGAAATTTTTAGGAAAAAATCCAATTTTAATTTTCTTAGACTCTTCTGATACTGGAGAGGCCTCAAAATCAATTTGGTGATTTTTTGAAATATATTTTAAGTTTTATGAATTTTTTTAATTTTCAAAATAGTTAAGTTACTTAGAAAATCCAGTTAATGGGTTAAACCATTTCCAATTAACTTCAAAATTTTTATGGGGGTTCCTATTATCCTATAGGGCAGTGGAGAATTGATTTTAAGTTATTTTTTAATTTTTCCTAATTAATTTAAAGTATTCTAGGTCAAGTGAGTAATTAGGGTTGTTTATAATGTTTTGGTTCATAAAAATAATTTCCATGAGTTCCTCTGGTCATAAGAAACCTGTCCTAATTTTCTTAGAATTTTCAAAACAGTATGCTAATTATTGGAATTAAAATACCAAAACAGGAATAAAAATTTGAAAAATTAGGGTAGGAGGATAGTGGGGCTGAGCTTCTCTTGGCTGGGAGGAGCTCTGGGAGCAAATTGAAAGGGTTTATGTGAGAAAATTTCAATAGCCTTCAACAACCTTCTCACGGTCGAGAAATGGTGTTTATATGGCCAGGCCATATGGCTGAGCTTGGGTTCAATTGAGGGGTGGATTCCACTGCTTTGGTGGAGGGCAGAGGGGCTCCTTGGTTAAATTTGGTTGAGGTGGCTAGTTGGGGAAGTTTGGGTGAGCTTAGCTTAGTGGTGGCTCTCGGTTTTGACTCCCTCTAGCGACTAGGCTGGCCGGAAAGGATAGGGGAGCTGGCCCTCTGGTCAGGTGAGTCAGGGAGTAGGGTTTAAACGTGATAAACAAGCTATGGGGGGATTTGGGATGAGGCAAAAGGAGATTTATCCACTTAAGGGAAGTGATCCCTTCAAATGGGGGACCCTTGGTCCATGGCTCACTTAGCCTGGGCTAGGTGGATCTAGGGTTGTTCCTAGGGTTCAAATGCTGGCTGTGGAAAGGTTGGTTTAGCCACATTTGGTTCAAATTGGTTAGGTTAGGTCATGGGTTCAAATTGGCTTACTTGGGTTTAGGTTGGGTTAACTTGGGTCTAAGTTGGTTTAAGGTGGGGTTTAGACGCAATTTAAAGTTTCAAATGGCCTAGAGGAATGTATTGAAGAGTTATCAACATCAATTGGGAGGAAATTTTGGGATAAGGCCAATCAATTTGGTAGGTTTGGGGCATGTGTTCAATTTGGGTTAAAATGGGGTATTCTTGGATTTCAAGTGGGTTTAGGCTAAGCTTGAGCTCAAATTGGGATAATTGAATGTTGCATGGGTTTCATGAGAGTGACTTGGAAGGTTTAGGATTGAAATTTGGGGGGAAAGGTTGACGTTAGGCTAATTGGGGAATTTTGGATTAATTAAGCAAATTTGGGGATTTTGGGTTTTAAATGGAATTGAACTCAAAGTTGAATCAATTTGGACTTAGATTTGGTTTAGATTAGTAGTGGGGATGTTGAATTAAAGTTTAGATTTGAAATTGGGCAAAATTGAGGTGAAATGAGTTGATTTGGTTTGACATTGGGTCCATTTGGGTTAAAAAAGGGTCAAATTGGGGATTTCGATAAAATTGGATGAAATTGGAAAAAATGGGTTATGGTGTAGTTTGACAAAATGAAATTGGGAGTATTTAAGATTTTCTGAAATTTTCTGGGAATTTTTTGAATTTTTGGATTTTTTGGGTAAAAGGGGTATTCAGGGTATTTGGAGGTTATTTAGAAGGTATTGGGGTATTTTGGTGGTTTCAAGAGATGGGAATTGTTTTAAAATGATTTTTAGGATTTTTGGATAATTTTTGGGAATTTTGTGGTTGTAGGGTCAATTTATGTAATTTTAGATAGGCTTAAGGACCCAATGTCAAAACTAGAAATTTTGGCAAAATGGAATTTGGTTATGGTAGAGGGAGTGAAGAAGCTTAGAGTGAGCCATGGACCAAGAAAGTGCTCATTTTGAACATCTCATATGTTGTTCTTAACCCTCTTAGCCAAGGAGCTAGGGGTTTGGATTTAAACACATGAGTGCTCCAATCAACCAGGAGTCAAGATTGGGTAGGGATGGTTTAGGGTTTAGGGTTTAGGATGGGTGTAGGAGTGCAGTGTGTGCCAGCCAGACCTCACCAAGACCAGGCCACCTAGAGTAGTCCTAAGGCTTGACCATCCTGTAGGAATTCATCCTTGTCTTCCAACACATTGGTCCCAACCTTCCAAGTGACTTGGAGGTTGATGACCATCTATGTAAGATTCAAAAGAGAGTCAAGATTTGGTTTGAATTTCTAAATGGTGGGTTCCACTTCTAGTCTTCTAGGATAGTCAAGGAGAAGTCCTATGACTAGATCCTATGCACTAAGAGGAAAGAAGAGACCTCACCAAAAATGAGGTCAACAAATGGACCCCCAATAGGTGTGGTGTGCTAACCAAGCACACCGCACGTATTGGGGTTGACTGAAGAGATCGACAAAACTAACACAGATGTCTAAGTGACACACTTAGAACAAAGCATAGAAAATTCCCGCTGGGGAGTATCAGGTAAATCTCCAAGACTGAAGATTCCAGAACTCTCGCTGGGGAAAAGAAGGTGAATTTCAAATCACAAGATTTCAAGAGATTGGATTTTAGATTCGTTTCATTTTTTATTTCAAGTTTTAATTTCGAGTTTGAATTTCAATTTGATCAGAGTTTTGATTCTGATTGAAGTTCGATTTAAGATTGATTTCAAGAATGGATTCCACCGAAATTCTGGATTATGGAATGAGGATTGGAACCTAGGTTCCAACCTCGATATTTGGAATGAGAACTGGAATTTAGACTACCAGCTTGGAAGAAAAGACTAGGATTATGGAATGAGGATTGGAACCTAGGTTCCAACCGTCAAGGAAGTTACGCCAGGAAGAAAAGACTACCAGCTTGGAAGAACACCAGGGAGGTTACATCCGAACAAGGTACAGTCGAGAAATGACAACCGTCAAGGAAGTTACGCCAGAAAGATAAGACTACCAGCTCGGAAGACCACCAGGGAAGTTACATCCGAACAAGGTACAGTCGAGAAATGACAACTGTCAAGGAAGTTACGCCAGGAAGAAAAGACTACCAGCTCGGAAGACCACCAGGGAAGTTACATCCGAACAAGGTACAGTCGAGAAAAAGGTTATCTGTTGTCTTAGGATTTATTATGGGTTAGAAGTAAGACTTCATGCCCAACCTAAGAGAAATAGGGAAACTATAACAACTTAGAATACCGCTGGGGAAAATTAGATTTGAGCTAAAACTAGCCAGGAAAGATTCGTTTGTTTTCTTAGGAACCTAAGAGAAACAAGAGAACTAGAACAACTCAGAATACCACTGGGGGAAATTAGATCTGAGCTGAAACTAGTCAAGAAAGATTCGCTCTTTGTCTTAAGATTCAGTATGGGAGTAGAAGTGAAACTTCATTCCCAACCTAAGAGAAACAAGAGAACTAGAACAACTCAGAATACCACTGGGGGAAATTAGATCTGAGCTGAAACTAGTCAAGAAAGATTCGCTCGTTGTCTTAGGATTTATTATGGGAGTAAAAGTGAAACTTCATTCCTAACCTAAGTGAAATAATAGAACTAGAACAACTTAGAATACCACTGGGGGAAATTAGATCTGAGCTGAAACTAGTCAAGAAAGATTCGCTCGTTGTCTTAGGATTTATTACGGGAGTAGAAGTGAAACTTCATTCCCAACCTAAGTGAAACAAGAGAACTAGCATAACTCAGAATACCACTGAGGGAAATTAGATCTGAGCTGAAACTATTCAAGAAAGATTCGCTCGTTGTCTTAGGATTTATTACGGGAGTAAAAGTGAAACTTCATTCCCAACCTAAGCAAAGCAAGAGAACTAGAACAACTCAGAATACCACTGGGGGAAATTAGATCTTAGCTGAAACTAGCCAAGAAAGATTCGTTTCATTGGGAAAGAATCAATTCGAAAGAGAGTACAAGGGTGTTTCAAATCCCATCGAAAGACTTCTGAAAAAGGAGATTCGGGTGAGGAGGAACCCAGTCCCATTCCATCAGAAACAAATCGAATAAAATTCGTGGCTCTGTGTCAATAGAACCAATTGATCCTCTAACACACAAAAGAAAGAGAAATGAAGGGAGCTGGTAAGCGTACCAAGCTAAAAATATTCAACTTGACGATAAGTCGAGGGAAGGATTTGAATTTCAAAAGAGTTTCAAACAGATTTCAATTTGAAGAAGAATTGAAAGATGTGAATTGACGGATTCAGATCGGAATTCAATTCGAGGTTTAGATTCATCTTGTTTGTTTTAGTGATTTGATTTCATTTCTGTTCAATTAGAGTTCACGTTATTTTTTTTTTGAATTCGTTTTGACATTTAGATTCTTAAAAGAGTTCTCATTCATTTTCCTCTTTTTTTTCTTTCATTTTCTTTTCTTTCTCTTTTCTCTTTTTTGTTGCTTTATGTTCATTTTTCATTTTATCTTATTCATTTATTTTCAAATCGTTCTTCGTTCGAGGTTCATTCAACTTAATGGTGTTCCCCAGTCAATTTGCACAGCGGAAATGAAGGTAAAATTCGACACGATCGTTTTCATTCAATTTGCTGAAAATACATCATATAGCTTGATCCAAAACATGATGATATTTTCCTTGAAATTTAGCATCTCATACAATCCATATAATTCCAAAACAGACTGCGTAAGATCCTTGTCGGTTTCTTCAAAAGCATCTGTCAAAATCCTTGTCTGAATAGTAAGAAACATGGGCAATAACATCACCTTCCAAGCCATCCTTAGCAGGAATGCCGTTCGGATGTGCATTTGAGGTGTGTTATTTTCCATGTAGCTCACAGCTCGTAAGGCTGGAGGTTCTCTAACTTTGGATCTGGCTGAAAGCAGAAGGGCATCTTGTTGTCATCCATCCTCCTAAAAGTGAAATTCGTTGAAAAGGTACTCCTGGAATGCAGTGCTTTGCTACTTCTGCTCCATTTACTTTTAACACCAGAACGGAACCTACCAATAGAGGTATCTCTACCAGCCCTAAGAATTCTCCTGGGCCTGCTATCCGGAGGTCTGATCCGAACATGATGTTACATTGGTTGACGAAAGACACTGTGCAGAAGAGTCTAACAGAATCATGATGATCAATGTGTGGCGGTATGCAGTCGCCTTCTTCATATATATTGATGATGCACCTGTTGGGTATGCAATCTGGAGGTAGCACCCTCCATGTCAAAATCCTCTTTACCATCCTCTTGATAATTCTTGGCATCGGATCCACATCACTGTGACAGAGAATCCTTGGTGTATTTCCTTTCCTGTCTTCGGCAAAGTTGTAGCAACATCCGCACTGGATTGTGACTCTTCCTTTTCCTTTCATACACCTCCGGAGTTCTGAGTAGGTCTTTGCCCTTAAGCAACCCGCTCGCCCCAATTTCTGAAGATTGACGATGCATTCCACAATCTGTTGCTGCTCGTAGTAGGAGAACACATTCGAATGTAGCTCAAGGCCTTCCAGGATATTGATCTTCTTGCCTCGAATTCTTTCAAAATATTCAATGGTTTTCTTTTCAACTTTCTGCAGTCTCTCCAGCTCGTACTCTGGAATTATTTGAAATCATCAGGGTCTGGTAACGTACTGTGGGATGTATGGTTCAACCCCAGCACGCTCTCCTGCATGCTCACCTCCTCGGGGATAGTCTCTGTCAAGACATCCTTTGAGGTCGCTTCGCAACAAGACTCTTCAAAACTGGTATATCGACCTGACGTCGTGGAGCATTCTGTTCCTTCTCTTCTTGGAATTTCTTTCATCTTCTCTGCTGTTCTTGGAGTTGATCTCCTCTTTTCTGGTTCCTGCCGAACCAGCTCCTTAGAAGTACTTGCACTGACGGTAGCAACTGTCTCTTTCTGCTGATCCGCTGCTAGCTTGCTCAGCATCTTGTGGATGCGGTGGTTCTTGTTTCTTCGCTGGGTCGAAGTGAGAGTAGCTCTCCTTACTTCTTGAACCTCTGTAGGCACGACGCTGACAAGCCCGCCTTCTGTTGTAGTAACCATGGACTTGACTTTCTTGTTTGCTCCAGTCATCTGAGTGGCATTCACTTTCCTTTTCTTGCTGGTAGTCTGCTGACTCGGGCCTCCCAATTTCATCACTGTCTGGCTATGAAACTCTTCCCGGTCAATCGGGGTCCAATCGGCCTTCTCGTACTGTAAACTGGCCGGTATGAAATCCGAGTCGATCTCAATCACGACCCCATCCTTCATCTTCTCTTCATCTAGTGCGACTCACGCCATTCTTGAAGTTCAGAATCAATCGCCCGTTCGACATTTCCCTGCAAAAATAAGGAAAGGGTCAGGGGCTGTATCAAGAAAGAGAACAATAAGAAAATTTATTCATTAATGAAAGTTTTAGTTATTTATTTCCTTCGAGCTTGAATAAGATAGGGAAAGGTAAGGGAAAATCAGGAATGAGATTGATTTGCAAGGAATGATTAAAATTTATTATTATGATGATTTCTTTCACATATTTTATTTTTTACAAAAAAATTTGTTCATCATTTTTTTTTATCGAATTTTGGGTTCGAACCCAATTACAAGTGATCACTCTACCCGTGCTTCTAGGAACGAGACTTCATTTTTTTTTAAAGTTCATCCTTCGAAACATCAGGTTGCGTAATACTTCTTTAAAAATCGTCCATTAATTGGAAGCATAGGTCGTTCTCTACGGCAATTCATGAGTTGGTAGGAACCTCCTGAGTAGACTATCTCGACCATGAACGGCCCCTCCCAAGTCAATTCAAATTTACCTCCTATCTTGCTGTGTGAAAGAATAGGTCTTCTGAGAACTAGAACAAAGTCACCGACTTTGAATGTCCTTGGGCAGACCAGTTTATCGTGGGCCTGGATCATCCTGGCTTGATACAATTCCAGATTCTGCTATGCTGAAAGTCATTTCCCTTCCAAGCTTTCCAGTTCTTCTAACTGTAGTATGGTGTTCTCTTCCGTAATAATCTTGTTCGCGACTGCAATTCTGAGAGATGGAAGCTGAATCTCCAAGGTCAAGACTGCCTCAGACCAGTACACTAGAACGTAAGGTATAGACTGAGTGGGAGTTTTGAAAGTCGTCCTGTAGGCCAATAAGGCTTCTAATAACTTCTAGTGCCAATTTCTCTTGTTGCCTTCCAAATTTTTCTTTAAGATTTGGATGAGAATTTTATTAAAAGCCTCGGCCAAGTCATTTGCTCTTTGGTAGTAGATCGTCGAATAGCACCAGTCAATTCCGTGCCTTCTAACAAAACGGTTGATCTTTGTGCTCTTGAACACTGAACCGTTATCTGAGATAATTCTGCACGGTATCTCGAAACGGTAGACTACTTGATTCTTGAAGAATTGTAACACGTGATGTGCTTTCACTTCTCTGAGCGGTACTACTTCTGCCCACTTCGAAAAGTAATTTGTTGCTGCAAGGATGAAACGATGTCCTCTTGAGGAAGGCGGTTCTATCGGACCTACGATGTCTGTGCCCCAACACTCGAATGGCCACGAAGCGATTGTCAGATGCAGCACATTTGGAGGTTGGTGTAGAACCACTCCATGCACTTGGCATTGGTGAAAGGTCTTGGCAACTTTCATGCAGTCGGTCATCATCGAGGGCCAGTAGTACCCTAGTCATATAATCTTCATTTTCATCTTTAGACCCGACAGATGAGCGCCATAAAGCACTGAGTGCACCTCTTTAACAATTTCACGAGTCTCAGACCCGCTCAGGCACAGTAGCCACATCTGATCAAAATACCTTCTGTACAAGGTATTATTTATTAATGTGTATGACAGAGTTCTTTTCTTAATCTGATGGGCTACTGACTTATCGTCCGGTAGGTTTCCTGTTTGCAGGTAGTCTATTAATGGCTATCGCCAATTTTCTACATTTTCTACCACTACTGCAACTATTTCTCCTTCTTTTTCTGATTTGTGCATTGCATCCATGTCGAGCTGTGAAAGGACCTGTCGCCCCTGAACTGACATTTTAATAGATTCATCTTATAAGCAAGATAACTCTTTCGTGAGGCGTGCTAACGCGTCTGCGAGAGCGTTTTCTCTTCTGAGAATCTTGTGTATTGTTACATTCGGAATCTGCTTCAGCAACTTCATTACATACTGAAAGTACTGCTCGAGTCTTGGTTTCAGAATTCTGTACTGTCTTACGACCTGCTGTATGATCAACTGTGAATCACCGTGGATGTTGATGTTTGTTATCTCCATTTGAATGGCTAACTCTAATCCAGTTACAAGAGCTTCGTATTCTGCTTCGTTATTCATACACAGTTCTGTTAAATGGTAAGAGTACCTCAACATCCCCCGCTCTGGTGTTATAAATATTAGTCTGATTCCTGCCTTACCAGGCTCTATCGTTTGCAATTCTTTGTCCTTCTGTGTTGAGGATTCTCCGTCAAAGTACAGTTCCCAATGTTGATCATCGGGGTCTTCTAGGCTCATTATCTGCTTGTCTGACAAGTCGTCGTTGAGAGGCAATTCTGCTGGCAAAGGGTGCGTGTTGAACTCATTTTTGGTGAGGTCCGATCTCTCTCTCCTTAGTGCTTAAAATCTAGCCATAGGTTTTCCCTTTGACTATCCTAGAGAACTAGAAATGGAACCCACCACTTAGCAATTCAAACACTTCTTAACTCCCTTCAAACCCCACATGTTTGGTTGTAAACCCTCAGGCCACTTGGAGGGTTAAAATCAATATGTGGAGGTTTAAATGATGACTTTTCTATAGGACTATTTGGCCTTAGGAACCCTGGGTGACCTGGTCTAGTGATGGTTAACTTGCACACACCACACTCTCATACATTCTAAACCTTAAAACCACTCTTACCAAACTTGGCTTCCTGACTCATATAGGAAACTCATATGGATAGACCTCAACCCCTAAGCCCTTGGCTAAGAGGGTTAGGAACAACATATTGAGTGCCTAAAATGAGTCTTCTCATGGCTCTTATGAGCTTAACATGGCTTCATAGCTCAACCAAAATGGTTTCATGACACTCACATCTAATCAATCTTCAATTTTCTCAAATTTCAATTTTTGGCCCTCGGAACCCTGAACCCACCAAACCTACCAAATACCCTTGAAGTTGCCCAAAATTTCCAAAATTGCCTAAATTACCCAAAATTTCTCAAAATCAATCCTAAGAATTCCCCACCACTCAAATTGATTAGCCATGACCAAATATATCAAAATTTTCAAAAAATACTCCAAATAACCTCCAAATACCCAAAATACCCTTTTTGGCCCAAAAATCCAAAAATTTCAAAAATTCTTAAAAAATTCCAGAAAATCCCAAAAATTCCAAAATATTATTCAAATCATTTTCTTCAACTGCAACATATCCCAATTTTGTCAATTTAACCTAATTTAATCAAAAATCTCAAATTGGCCCTTAAGGCCCAAAGTGACCAACCTAATCCATCTCAAATTCAACCCAAATGTCATCCAATTTTCCCCAAATTTATTTTAAAATATTCCTAACATCCCTACAAATAAAACTCTACATTAATTTACCCAATATTTGGACTCAAGCTTCACCCAAGCCTAACTCAAACCAAAGTTCCCCAAATTGGCCTAAACCCATCATAAACCCAAACAAGCCCAAATCCCAAAATCAAGACCCAAAAAAAATTCAAAACTTTTTGTTGCAACTCCATAAACACTTTGCAACATTAATTTTACATCAAAACCAACTTTAGCCCAGCCTTAGCCCAAATTAGCTCAATTTGACCCACTTTGGTCCTATTGCTAAAAGACCCAAATAAAACCCAATTTAACTCCAAATTACCCTAAACTTGTTCCAAATCATTCACGACACATTCCTAAACCAAATGCAATGTTTATTGTGCACACTATTTTACCAAATTTTCATCCAAGAATTTATTTTGAAACCTAAAAGCCCACCTCTTTAAAACATTTTTAAGAGCCCATCTTCACCAAATTTAAAAAGCCCAAAATCTATTCCAAAGCTCATGGGCATTTTTCTCATCATCCCTTTAATTGATATCATCCCCTAAGTCCTAAATCAATCATCAAATAATTCTAAATAAAGCCTCATGGTAATTCCATAAAAAATACCCCAAAATTCCAAATTCCTTTCTCATACAAGTCCCTAAGCCAAAGGTGAGCCAAGAAGCCATGTACAAGCCCTCACCATACCCAAAGTGGCAAAAGGAGGGAGCCCTTTAATAATTCATTTAAGGGTGATTAAGCCTTTTCATGACTTTCCTAAATATTGCTTAAGCCTAATTGTACTTGGATTGTGACTTGACCCCACTAATCAACCTGACCCAACTGGTTTCCCTCAACCCAAAATTAAGCTTTGGGGGGTGCACCAAACCCCAAACGATGACTGAACCCAATTAACCTCAAAATTCAACCTTCCCCCATTCCATTTAAATCAAACCTTTGACACATGTTGAAAGCCAATTGAACTCACTAAACCCCAGCCCTGACCTCACTGGTCAAGATGGTGACCCATGCCTGCCGGCCAGCCTCCTGGATCGCTGGAAAACACCACACCCATGATTACCCATTTGATTCAAAAAATTCAAAACTCCCTTGCTGAGCTGTCCCATGGACAATGGTCACTGGAGCTCCTCTTATCCTCCCCTGAGCAGCTGATCTCAGCCCTCTATTGATCCTGGGAAGCCCTCTAACCATGGCTATTTAAACACCACCACCACCATGACCAAAAGGGTTGATGCACTGGACCTTAACCAAACTCTGCCAAATTGATCCCAAACTGTTCACACAACCTAAAGCAGTTGATCCCCACTGAAATCCAGCCCTAAGACCCCCTCTATGAGTTCAATTTCTGAGCTCAATCTTAAGCCCAAAAATAAGATATTTCATTATAGTGAGCAAAACCCCAAATTGATCGACCCTACACCATCACCAGACCAAGAGAAGAAGTTCCCCAGTGGAAGCCCCTCACTAGGCCACCCATTTGTACTGGAGACCAAAGCTTGAAATTGGGTTTGGTGGAAATCATACCTAGGCATTTCACCACAGCTCCAGGCTTCATCCCTAGATTCCCTAGACTCCAACGAACGTGCCAAGCCCCTCTGATTGAAGCTTCACTTCTCAGAGCCAAGGTATTGAACTCCTTCTTCCCGAGAGCTTGTTTTGATTCTCCATCTTGTTTAAATAAATTTCAGAGAATCATAGCCGTATAGATGTGTTCATCTTGTTGAGACGAGTTCATAGAGCCCAAGATCATGTATTTTGGTTGAGAAATGAGGGAGATCTTAGGGTTAGAAGATGGACGGCTCTTGGGATGCACCAGTCGTAGACGATGACGGGGAGCCGTCTGATTGCTCGTGTATTGGATGGACGGTGGAGATGAAGCCGAACCGAACCGCGAGACATAAAGCACTAGCTGACGAGGCGGATACGTGGATGGCAGCGTCAAATGACGGAGCGACGCGTGGTCTTTCGGAGCTACCGAGGATACAGTCAGCATCGCATAGTTAAGTAGAAAAATAAGAATTTTCTGAATTTATTAAATAACCAAAACTTCAAAAATGCATAACTTTGCATGGAAAAATCATAAAAATAAAATAAAAATACCCTCTTGCTCAGTGAACAGAGGAGAATAATGTGGAAAAACAATTAAGTTAATTTGTTGAGTCTATGGTTTTTAATGATTTACATACTCTCTGTGATGTTTTAATTCTTCACTTGCGTACGTAATTCACCATGGCATGAGACCATAGGGCTTTTGTAGCCTCTGTTCTTGGTAACATTCCTTGAATTTTCCAAGGCCAGAGGCCATCTCTATGGCAAGTTATTTATTTTCCAAGTTTATGTGTCTGTTTTGGTATATTAATTCTAATAATTAGCATGTTGATTATAAAAATTTAGAAAACTTAGAATAGGATCCTTATGACCAGAGGAGCCTGGGATAATTATCTCATGGCTTAAAACATCATGAATAATCCTAATTGTTCACTTGAACTAAAATCAACTTGGAATTAATTAAGGCAAATTAAAAATCAAAATAAATTGAAATTAATTCTCCACTAATCTTTAGGATCAGAGGAAACTGCATAAAAATTTTGAAGTCAATTGGAAACAATCTAACCCACTAAATGAATTATTCAGGTTACATGGCCATTTTTAAACTTTAAAAATTCATAAAACACAAAATACATTTAAAAAATTCACCAAATTAGTTTTGAGGCCTCTCTGGGATTAGAGAAGTCTAAGAAAATTATAATTTGAATTTTTCTAAAAATTTCATTTTTAACCAATTTTTAAATATTTTAATAATTAAAAAATTATAAAAATCATAAAAATATTAAAAATCACAAAAATGTCATATTTTGTTCCTTAATCAATTAGGAACCAACCAAATATTTTTCTTAAGTCTCTAGGTAAAGATATTGAATTTAAAAGCTTAATGTAATTTTAAATGTTGAAAATTGAATTTTTAAACATTTTCACTAAAATAATTCTAAAAATTTAAAGAAAAATAAAATAAAATAAAATTTGTTTCCCTGAGTTTCTTGAGATCAGAGAGTTTTAAGAAAAATATAAAACTTAATTTTTAACTTTAACTCTATTTTATAATTAATTAATAGCCCAAAATTTAAAATAATTATAATAAATAAAATATAATTAAAAAATCACCAAAATTGGTCCAAGTGGTCCTCTGGTCAGTAGGAACATCTCATAATTTTCCTAAGGACAAAAACTTTACCTTGGTCATGTTGTTGAATTTTCATTGAATACTCTTAATTTTCATTAAATTAATTATATAAATTAAATTACAAATGGAAAAATCACATTTTCTCCTTTAATGTCTTAATTGACATGTGAGTGAGGTGACATAAAAATTTGAAGTTCATTTGAGCTCAATTTAGTAAGTTATGAAGTGATTAGGCTTGAAAGGGGCATAAAGGTAATTAAGGATTTTAACCCTAATTAACACTTTAGGTTTAATCCAAGGGAGGGTAAAACATTTGATCTTAATCTTCCATTAGATGATTGAAACTTGGGGAATTAAGGGGTAGAAACCCATTAATCACTTTTTAACACATCAAAATGGAATCTTATGTAATTGAATAATTTAAATTTTGGAAGAATAAATTAAAATTTGGATTATCAAAATTATGGATATGACCTAAGAAGACATCAATTCCTTAATCTAAAATCCCTAAATGGATCAATTCAATAATATTTAACTCTTAATTAATTCTAAAAAAATGATGATTGAAATTAATAATTAAAAAGAAAACAACCCTTAATCAAATTAAAATAAATTTAAAACATTAAAACTAATTTAAAATCACTTAAGAACAAACTTAAAACAAATTTGAAACATTAAAATTAATCTCAAAACAATTCATAATTAAAAATGTGAAAATCAAACCAATTAAAATTAACCTAAAGTAATATGATTAATTCAAATCAAATTTAAATCATCAAAATTTAATGAAATTAAATAATTTAAACACTTCTTTCAACTCAAGTAATTTAAAACACTTAAAAGAAAATTAACCTGAACTTTGAAATTGAATTATCATAAATCATCAATTCAACCTTAATCAAAATGATTAAATTCTTTAACAAACTAAGTTGCCCCTAAATACTTTCATTATTATAACTCTTAAATGAAACATAAAATGAAATGTCACTCTACTCATAAGATAATCAAACATCCTAATTCACCGAACAAGAGTAATCCGGATGATTGATTCACCACTTCAATGAGTAATCCCTAAAATTTTTAAGAAGATGTTCAGAATTCAATTCTGAGCACTTCTCTAACTTGATGGGATGCTTCAAAGAACAGTGAAATTTCATTGTTCATTGGTGAAGAAAATCATCCTTAATAAAACACAAAGACCTAGACGTTAGAGGAATTGACTAGCAATAAGGTTTAGATTTTGGTGGACAACCAGAACCTTCCCTTAGCCTTACCTAGGTGCTTTCTTTGGAATATTTAAATGCTCTGACATGTGTTTTGCTGAAGCTTAGAAGGGATCTTAATAGGTAAGTGAACTCCTTTATCGCCCATGTTAAGTTAACTCCTATAACATCTGATATGGGATTTTAAGATGTGCCCTTGATGATGACTGATTAAAATCATTCCAAGCTACACTTAAAGCACATGTTAAGGCATTTATATAATTTGCAAGAAAAATACCTAAGTAAAGCTAAGGGAAGGTTCTGGTTGTCTTCCAAAGTCCTAATCCTATAGCTAGTCGATTCCTATGACGTCTAGGTTCTTTTGTTTTGTTAAGGATGATTTTCTTCATAAAAAAACAATTAAGTTCAGTTGTTCTTCTAAAACATCTCATCGTATTGAGAAAGTGCTTAGGCCGAGTCCTAAACATCTTTTCAATACTTCTGAGATTATTTCGAGTCCAAATGAATTTTATTGTACTGGTGAATTAATCATCCAAGAATTCAATTAAATTTTCCTTCTTGCTCAGTGAATTAGGATGTTTGATTATCCTATGAGTAAAGTGACACTTCACTTAATGCTCCATTTAAGAGTTATAATAACGCAAGCCTTTAAGGGCAAATCAGTTTATTAAAGATTTTAATGATTTAAAATTGGGATTGATGATTTAAAGTGGTTTAATTTAGTTATGAAATTTTAATAATTTTAATAATTTTAATAATTTTAAGTTTGGAATAGTGTTCAAGTTGTTTTAATTTAATTAAATCTTTACATTTTGAATGATCTCAATGTATTAGATTAATCTGGGTTGAAAGAGGTGTTTAGATTATTCAATTTAGATTTTAATGATTTAATTTCAATTTAATTGAAATATTTTAGGTTAATTTTTAATTGGTTTAATTTTTTTTTAATTATGAATTATTTTTTAGGTTGATTTTCTTTAACGTTTCAAATTTTTTTTTAGATTTGTTTTCAAGTGATCTTTGAGATTAATTTTTAATGTTTTAAATTTATTTCAATTTGATTGTTAAATTACTTAATGTTTTAAGCTTTTAATTTAATTAAGGTTTATTTTTCTTTTAATTATTTAATTATTAATTTCAATTATCATTTTTGAGTTTGATTAAGTGTTGAATATTATTAAAGTGACTTATTTAGGGATCTTAAATTAAAGGGTTCTAGTCTCCCTAAGTTATACTCCCCATTTTAATAATTCAAATTTCAATTAATCTTTCAAAATTTAAATTATTTAATTAATTAAGGTTTCATTTTTCTTTTTGATTATTAGAAATGATTAATGGGTTCCTACCCTTTAATTTTCCAAAATTTCAATCATCTAAGAGAAAAGTAAGATCAATTATTTTACCCTCCATTTTGATTAAACCTAAAGTTTTAATTAGGGGTTAAAATTCTTAATTACTATTATGCCCTTTTAAGCCTAATGATTTCATAACTCATTAAATTAAGCTCAAATGAACTTAAAATTTTTATGTCACTTCACTCACATGTCAATTAAGACATTAGGGAGAAAATGTGATTTTCCTAATTTTAATTTAATTTATATAATTATCTTAATGAAAAATAGGGATTTTTAATGAAAATTCAACAACATGACCAAGGCAAGGTTTCTATCCTTAAGAAAATTATGGGATGTCCGTATTGACTAGAGGACCACTTGGACCAATTTTGGTGATTTTTTAAATTATATTTTATTTATTATGATTATTTTGAATTTTGGAGTGTTAATTAATTATAAAATAAAATTAAAGTTGAAAAATGGATTTTATATTTTTCATAAATCTCTTTGACCTCAAGGAGTTTAGAGAAATAAATTTTATATTTTTTATATTTTTGTTTGATTTATTAGAATTAATTTAGTGAAAAAATGTAAGGAAAATTTATTTTTTAATATTAAAAATTGTTTTAAGCCTTTAAAAATTCAATATCTTAACCTAGAGACTTGAGAAAAATATTTAGTTTGTTCCTAAGTGATTAGAAATGAAAATATGACATTTTTATGATTTTTAATATTTTTGTGATTTTTATTATTTTTTAATTATTAAAATATTAAAATATGATTAAAAATGAAAATTTTAGAAAATTTTAATTTTAATTTTCTTAGACTCCCCTAATATCAGAGAAGCCCCAAAACCATTTTGGTGAATTTTTAAAATGTATTTTTGGAGTTATGAATTTTTAAAGTTTAATTTTGGTCATATAACTTAATTAGTCCATTTAGTGGGGCTAATCACCTCCAATTTGTTTAAAATTTTTATGTGGGACTCCTCTAACCCTAAAGATCAGTGGAGAATTATTTTCAAGTGATTTTGATGTATGGTTAACCCAAATTCAGTTTTGAGTATTTAGGCCAATTAGGGTTATTCTTAATGAATTAACTCAAACCATAATTTTTCTAGGGTCCTCTGGTCCTAAGACACTTCCCTAAATTTTCCTAGAATTTTCTAAGCAACATGCTAATTACTGGAATTAAAATATCAAAATAGGCGCAAAAATTTTGAAAATCAATAACTTGCCATAGATGTGGCCTCTGACCATGGAAAATTCAGGGGATGTTCCCAAGATTGGAGGCTACAAAAGCCCTATGGTCTCATGCAATGGTGAATTGTCTATGCAAATAGAGAATTAAAATATTGAAATGAGTAAATAATTAATTAAAAATGAAATACTTAACAAATTGACTTGATTTCTTTTCCAAATTGCTCTCCTCTGTTCACTGAGCAAGAGGGTATTTTTATTTTATTTTTCTGATTTTTCTATGCAAAGTTATGGATTTTTTAATTTCTGGGTATTTAAATAAATAGAAAATAGCCTATTTATCTACTTATCCAGCGCGACACTGACTCAACCTCGGCGGATCCGAAAGCCCACGCGGCGCGCTCCCATTCGACACCACCATTTGACTCGGATGCCACGCGGCCTGCGGTCTCTCTCCATCCTTCGATCCGGTGCAATCTAGACCGTCCATTCGATACACGCGCGATCGGACGACACCTGGTCATCGTCTACGACTGGTGTGTCCCGTGAGCCTTCCACACTAAAACCCTAAGATCTCTCTCATTTCTCAACGGATTTTTGTGTTCTTAGGCTCTATGGAATCGTCTTGAGGAGATGAACACATCCATATGATTTATATGCTATGAAATTAAGCCAAGCAAAATAGAGAATCGCTGGAAGCTTGGGAGGAAGAAGGGGTCCATACCTTGGCTCTGAGAAGTGAAGCTTCAATCAGAGAGTTGTGGCATCTTCGATTGCACCCAAGGAAGCTCCAGATGAAGTCTCTAGCTCTGGGGAATTGCCTAGGTATCAAAGTGACCAAGGCCAATTTCAAAGCTTGGCCGATAGAGAGGATGGCTGGCCAGGTGAGGGGGCTTTCACTGGGGAACTCCTTCTCTAGGTCTTGTGTAGATGTGTGTGAGTTTAATTTAATTTTGGTGGAGGTTTCAGAGTTGTCCTGGTTTTTGGGTGGATTTTTGACTGAGAAATTGAGCTCTGTTAATGGGGATTAGGGCAAAGGGACACTGGGAATCAATTGCTCTGGGTTAGGAGAAGGTCCTGGAGCAATTTTGGCAGAGTTTTGTTAAGCTCTGGTTCATCACCTTTTTGGCCGAGAGGGGGTGGAGTTTAAATAGAGCTGGCTGGAGGACTTCCCAGGGTGAGTTAGGGCTTGGGATCAGCTGCCTTGATCAAGGGAAGAACAACCACAATGGCCATTGGGCATGGGGCAGCTCAGCTAGGTAGAATTTGGGAGTTTTGGCTCACATGGAGCTCTCGACTATGGAATTTTCCGGCGACCCAGGCAGCTGGCCGGCAGGGTCAGGTCACCATCTTGACTCAGTGAGTCCAGAGATTGAGTTTGGTACAAGCAATTGGCTTTGGCCATGTGTAAAGGATTTGATTTAAGTGGAAAGGGGGGAAGGCTTATTTTGGCTTGATTTGGTCCAAGGCATGGTTTAGGCTAGGTGAACCTCCCCAAGGCTTGACTTTGGGCTGGGAGGAATCATTTGGGTCAGCCAAGAGAAGTTGGTGAAATCCCCATCCAAGGTAAGTTGGCTAATTTTGGTTAAAGTGTATCATGAATGAGGTTAAAAAAGCTTAGTGAAGGCTTAAGAAAGGCTCCCCTCTTCTTGCCATAAGTGGCATGGTGAGGTGGAAAGGGCTCCTCATGGCTTGCATATGGCTTATGCATGGCTCCATGGCTCCATCTGGCTTGCATATGGCTTATGCATGGCTCCATGGCTCCATTTGGCCTGGGGCCAAGCTTAGTCAATTTCATGGAAGTAGGTTTTAGGGATTTTGGCATTTTGTTGGAAATTTGGATGAAGCTTGATTTGGAATGATTTGATTATTGATTTAAAACTTTGGGATGGCTTCAATTGAAATGGATGATGCAAAGAGATGCTATGTGGGCTTTAGGGTCAATTTTGGGCTTTTGGAATTGTTTAGGAACGAGCTTTTAAAGGCTTTAGGCAAGTGGGCTTTTAGATTTTAAATCAAGTTGATAGATGAAAATTTTGGTAAAGATTGGGCCTTACAAATGTTTGGTTTAGTTTAGGGATGGGTCATGAGTGATTTGGAATAGATTTGAAATAATTTGGAGTTGAATTGGGTTTAATTTGGGCTTCCTTAGTGATAGAGTCAAAGTGGGGCAAATTGGGCTAACTTGGGCTAATGTTAGGCTAATGTTGGATTTGATGTAAAATTAATGTTGAGAAATGTTTATGGGTGTGTAACAAAGAGCTTTCAACTTTGGATGGGCTTTGGTTTTGGGATTTGGGCCTATTTGGATTCATGGTGGGCTTTAGGCCAAATTGGGGATTTTTTATTTGGGTTAGATTTGAGTGAAGTTTGGGTTCAAATTTTGGGCAAATCAAGTTAGTGTTTTGTTTGTGGGGGTGTTAGGAAGGTTTTAGAAAAGATTTGGGGCTAATTGGAGTTGATTGGATTGGGTTGGGCTAAGTTTAGGTCATGTGCCAAAATTGGGCTTTAAGCTTCAAATTGAAATTGGATTCACATATTGATGAAATTGGGTTTGGAGTTGGTCTAAATTGGCATTGGGGATATTGAATTGAAGTTTAGAATTGAATTGGATCAAAATTGAGGTCAATTGGGTGGTTTGGTGGGACATTGGGTCTACTTAGGTTAAAAATAAGCCACATTGGGGGTTTTGGTAAAAGTTGGTTAAATTGACAAAACAGACTTATGGTGTAGTTGAAAAAAATGAAATTCGGAATATTTGGGATTTTTTGGAATTTTATGAGAATTTTCTGAATTTTTGGAATTTTTGGAATTTTTGGGTTAAAAGCGTATTTTAGGTATTTGGAGGGTATTAAGGGGTATTTTCTTGGAAATTTTGGTGTATTTGGTCATGGATGATCAATTTGAGTGGAGGGAAATGTTTAGGACTGATTTTGAGGAATTTTGGGTAGGTAATTTTGCAAATTTTGGGCAATTTTAAGGGTATTTGGTAGGCTTGGTGGGTTTAGGGTTCCCGGGGGTCAAAAATTGAAAGAGAACCCTCTTAGCTAGGGGCTTAGGGTTTGAGGTCCATCCATATGAATTGCCTACATGAGTCATGAAGTTAAATAGGTTAAAGGTAGTTTTAGGGTTTGGAATATGTGTGTGTGGGAGTGTGATGTGTGCAAGCTTACCCTCACTGCGACCAGGCTTCCCAGGGTAATCCTAAGGCCAAAGAGTCCTATAGAAAACTCATCCTTTAAACCTCCACATTTGATTTTAACCCT
Organism: Papilionanthe hookeriana x Papilionanthe teres; assembly: GCA_022702705.1. Lineage (NCBI taxonomy): Eukaryota > Viridiplantae > Streptophyta > Magnoliopsida > Asparagales > Orchidaceae > Papilionanthe > Papilionanthe hookeriana x Papilionanthe teres. Next base: position 8,295,668 of record CM040432.1, on the reverse strand, counting down.
CCAAGTGGCTTAGGGGTTTACAATCAAACTTGTGGGGTTTGAAAGGAGCCAAGAAGTGTTTTTTATTTCTAAGTGATGGGTCCCATTTCTAGTCCATTAAGACGGTCAAGGAGAAGCCCTATGGCTAGATCTTAAGTACTAAGAAGAGAGAAGAGAAAAGACCTAATAAAAAATGAGGTCAACAAATGGACCCCAAATAGGAGTGGTGTGCTAACCAAGCACACCGCACATATTGGCATTGAGTGAAGAGATCAACAAAACCAACACAGGCGTCTAAGTGACACACTTAGAACGAAGTATAGAAAATTTCCTCTGGGGAGTATCAAGTAAATCTCCAAGACTGAAGATCCTTGAGCTCTCACTGGGGAAAAGAAAAAAAAGTGAATTCCAGATCACAAGATCTAGAGAGATTCGATTTTAGATTCTTTTCATTTTTTGTTTCAAGTTTTTAATGTGTGAGTTTGGATTTTGGTTTGAGTTTCAGTTCCGATTGAAGTTCGATTCAAGATTTATTTCTAGAGGGATTTCATGGAAACCGAGATTTGAGGTGAGCGTCGGAACCTAGGTTCCAACCTTGGGATTTGAAGAGAATTAGAATTTAGGATCTAGCCTCAGGAAGAGAGTTGGAAGTTAGGATCCAGCCTCGAAAATTGAAAGAGAACCAGAATTTAGGCTCTAGTCTCGAAGAAGAGAGTTGGAATTTAGGCTCCAACCTCGGAAATTGAAAGAGAACTAGAATTTAGGCTCTAGTCTCGTAGAAGAGAGTTGAAATTTAGGCTCCAACCTCGGAAATTGAAAGAGAGCTAGAAGTTTGGCTCTAGCCTCGAAGAGAACTGGAAGTTCGGCTCCAGCCTCGGAAGTTTGAAAGAGAGCTAGAAGTTCGGCTCTAGCCTCGAAGAGAACTGGAAGTTCGGCTCCAGCCTCGGAAGTTTATATGAGAGCTAGAAGTTAGGCTATAGCCTCGAAAGGAGATCTGTATGAAGAGGGACCCAATCCCATGCCATCAGAACCAAATTGAATAAAGTTCGTGGCTCCGTGTCAATAGGACTAGTCTATCCTCTAACACACAAAGGAAGGAGAATTGAAAGGTTAGAATTGAAGGATTCAGAATGAAAATCAGTCTGAGATTTAGATTTGTTTTAGTGATTCGATTTCATTTTCGTCTATTTAGAGTTCGTGTTAATTTGCAGTTTATTTTGACATTCAAATTCTTAAAAAGAAGGAGTTCCTTATTCATTTTTTTTCTCTTTTCGTTCTTTGTTCGAAGTTCATTTAGCTTAATGGCGTTCCCGGTCAATTTGCACAAAAACAGGTGAAGGCAGAACATGACATGATCATTCTCATTCCAATCTGTTGAAAATACATCATAGAACTTGATCCAAAACATGATATTTTCCTCAAAAATTTAGTATCTCATACTATCCTCGTAAATCCAAAAAGGATTGTGTAGGATTCTTGTTGATTCTTCCAAAAGCATTTGTCAAAATCCATGTCTGAATAGTAAGATACATGGACAATAACATCACCTTCCAAGCCACCCTTAGCAGGAATACCGTACGGATGTGCATTGGAGGTGTGCTATCTCCCATGTAACTCACAGCTTGTAGGGCCGGAGACTCTCTAACTCTGGATCTGGCTGAAAATGAAAAGGCATCTTTCTGTCATCCATCCTTCTGAAGGTGACGGAGATTCGCTCAACAGGCACTCCTGGAATGCAGTGTTTTGCTATGTCCGCTCCATTTCCTTTTAATACCATGACGGAACCTACTGATAGTGGTATTTCCACCGGCCCTCGGAATTTTCCAAGGCCTGCTATCTGGAGGTTAGATCCGAACATGATATTACACTGGTTGACAAAAGAGACTGTGCAGAAAGGTCTGACAAAGTCATGATGGTCTATGTGTGGAGGTATGCAGTCGCCCTCCTTGTAAATGTTAATGATGCAGCTATTGGGTATGCAATCTGCAGGCAATACCCTCCATGTCACCATTCTCTTTACCATTCTTTTGATAATTCTTATCATCGGATCCACCTCACTGTGACGGAGTATCCCTGGTGGATTTCCTTTTATGTCTTCTGTGAAGTTGTAGCAACACCTGCACTAGATAGTAACTCTTCCTTTTCCTGGCATCCATCTTCGGAGCTCTGAATAGGTTTTCTCCCTCAGACGACCAGCTCGGCACATTTTCTGAAGCATGATAATGCAGTCCACAATCTGCTGTTGTTCATAATCTGAGAACACATCCGTATGCAGCTCAAGGCCTTCCAAGATGTTGACCCTCTTGCCTCGAATTCTCTCGAAGTATTCAAAAGTTTTCTTTTCAACTTGCTGTAATTTCTCCAGCTCGTATTCCGGGATTATCTGAAGTCCTCGTGGTGCGGTAACATACTTGCGGGATGTACGGCTCAACCCCAGCATGCTCTCCTGCATGTCTCGGCTCCTCGAGGATAGTCTCTGTCGGGACATCCTCCGAGGTTGCTTTCGCAACAAGACTCTTCAAAACTGGTAGCTCTGTCTGGCGTCGTGGTACTATCTCCATTTCTATTTTCCTCGGGATTTCTTTCATCCTTTCTGCTATTCTTGGTATTGACTTCCTCCTTTCTGGCTCCTGACGAACCAATTTTTTTGAAGTATTTGTACTAACGGTAGCGACTGTCTCTTCACGCTGATCTGCTGCCAGCTTAGTTAGCATCTTGCAAATGTGACAGTTCTTGTTTCTTCGTTGAGTAGGAGTGAGAGTGGCTCTCCTCACCTCTAGAATTTCTGTGGGCATGGCACTGACAAGCCTGTCCTCTGTTGTAACAACCACGGACTTTATTTTCTTGTCTTCTCCCGTTGCATGAGCGGTATTTGCTTTTCTCTTCTTGCTAGCAGACGGCTGACTCGGGCCACCTAATTTCATCACTGTTTGGCTGTGGAACTCTTCCAAATCAATCGGATTCCAATTAGTTTTTTCATATTGTAGCCCGACCAGTGTGAAATCAGAGTCAATTTCAATCACGGCTCCATCTTTCATCCTCTTTTCATCGAGTGCTAGACTCACACCATTCTTAAAGTTCAGAACCAACCGCCCGTTTGACATTTTCCTGCGAAAAACAAGGAAATGATCAGGGGTTGTACTAAGAACAAGAACAATAAGAAAGCATTTATTAATGAAAAATTTAATTTAACTCTTTTAAATTTTAAAGAGAGTAGGAAGAGATGAGGAAAGATAAGGAATAAGCTAATTTAAAGGAAAAGATCAAAATTTTATCGTTTCACATATTTTCTTTTTAACACATTTTTTTAATGATTTTTGTTTTATCATCCATTTTTTTTATATTTTGGGTTCGGACCCAGTTACGAATGATTACTCCACCCGTGTTTCTAGGAATGGAAATTCATTCTTCGAAACATCAGGTCGCGTAATACTTCTTCAAATATCATCCATTAATTGGAAGCATAGGTCGTTCTCCACGACAGTTGACAAGTTGGTAGGAACCCCCTGAGTAGACTGTCTCAACCACGAACGACCCTTCCCAAGTTGGTTCAAATTTACCTCCTATCTTGCGGTGTGCAAGAATAGGTATTCTGAGTACTAGAACCAAATCACCGAATTTGAATGTCCTTGGGCAGACCAGTTTATCGTGGGCCTGAATCATCTTGGCTTGATACAGTTCCAAATTTTCGTCGTGCTGAAAGTCGTTTCCCTTCTAAGCTTTCCAATTCTTCTAGTCGTAATTTGGCATTTTCTTCTGTAGTGCTCTTGTTTGCAACTGCAATTCTGAGTGACAGAAGTTGAACCTGTAAGGGTGAAACGGCCTCAGACCCGTACACTAAGGCGTAAGGCGTAGACTGGGTAGGAGTTTTGAAAGTTGTTCTGTAAGCCCATAAAGCTTCTAACAACTTCTCGTGCTAATTTCTTTTATTGTCATCCAAAATTTTCTTTAATATTTGGATGATAATTTTATTAAAAACTTCGGTCAAGCCATTTACTCTTGGGTAGTAGATCGTTGAATAGTGCCAATCAATCCCGTGTCTCCTGACAAAATTGTTGATCTTCGTACTCTTAAACATGGACCCATTATCTGAAATGATTCTGCGCTGTACCCCGAAACGGTAGAAAACTTGATTCTTGAATAAATGTAGCACGTGGTGTGCCTTCACTTCTCTGAGCGGTACTGCTTCTGCCCATTTGGAAAAGTAATCCGTAGCTGTAAGAATGAAGCGATATCCTCTTGAAGAAGGCAGTTCTATAGGACCCACGATATCCGTGCCCAAACACTCAAATGGCCACGATGTGATTGTCGGATGTAGCACATTCAAAGGCTGATGTAGAACCACTCCATGCACTTGGCATTGGTGACAACTCTTGGCAACTTTTATGCAATCAGTCATCATTGAGGGCCAGTAGTAGCCTAGTCTTTTAATCTTCATCTTCATCTTCGGACTCGACTGATGAGTGCCACAAAGTCCTGAGTGCACTTCCTTAACAATTTCACGAGCCTCAGACTCGCTCAAGCACCTTAGCCACATCTGATCGAAAGACCTTCTATATAACGTATTGTTTATTAATGCATAAGACAGAGTTCTTTTCTTAATTTGATGGGCAAGTGACTTATCATCCGGTAGGTTTCCTGTTTGTAGGTAGTTTATTAGCGGCTGACGCCAGTCTTCTGGATTTTCTGTTACTGCCACAATTGTTTCTTCTTCTTTTCCTGACTTATGTACCGTGTCCATGTCGAGCTGTGAGAGAACTTGACGTCCCTGAACTGACACTTCAACTGATTCATCCTGTAAGCAGGCAAATTCTTTTACAAGGCGGGCTAACGCATCTGCAAGAGCATTTTATCTCCTGGGAATCTTGTAGATCGTTACATTCAGAATCTGCTCCAACAATTTCATGGCATACTGAAAGTACTGCTCGAGTCTTGGCTTTAGAATTCTGTATTGTCCTGACCTGTTGAATTATCAACTGAGAATCTCCATAGATGTTGATATTTGTTATCCACATCTGAATGGTTAATTCCAATCCGGTTATAAGGGCTTCGTATTCTGCTTCATTGTTTGTACACGATTCTGTTAAGTGGTAGGAGTACCTTAACATCCCCCGCTCCGGTGTTATAAATATTAGTCCAATTCTTGCCTTCCGGGCACTATCATTTTCAATTCTTTATTTCTCTATGCTGAAGATGCTCTGTCGAAGTACACTTCCCAAAGTTGATCATCGAGATCTTCTAGGCTCATTATCTGCTCGTCTGGCAATTCGTCATTGAGGGTCGATTCTGCCGGTAAAGGGTGTACTGCGAGGAAGTCTGCTAGGACTTATCCTTTTACGGCACGAAGAGGGATGAAAGTTATATCGAATTGCAATAGTATCATCGACCACCTGGCAAGTCTACCGGTAGGCGTCGGTCGGGTCATCAAATATTGCAATGGATTAACTTTCGAAATAAGGTTGACCTTATAAGAAAGCATGTAATGCCTGAGCTTTTGAGCGGAGAAGATCAGGGCCAAACAATGCTTCTCAATCGGGGGATTCTTTACTTCAGTTAGAATTAGACAACGACTTAAGTAGTAGAGGGCGTTTTCTTTCCCCTCGTCATTGACCTGGGCTAGCAGGGCTCCAAGGGAGTCGTCTAAAGCTGTGGTATAAAGTATCAACGGTCTTCCCAAGACTGGGGCTGCTAAGACAGGAGGTGTCATTAAATATTGTTTGATGTCATCGAAGGCATGTTGACATTTAGAGTCCCAAGTAAACTTGATATCCTTCTTAACCAAAGTAGAAAAAAGGTTGACACCTTCCTGACAAATTCGAACTAAAGCGTCGAAGATATGCCAGTTTTCCTTCAATGGATCGTAATTTCTTCAAGGTTTTGGGAGGTGGCATTTCTAAGATAGCTTTAATCTTTTTCGGATTGATTTCAATTCCACGATGTCGAACAACAAATCCTAAGAATTTCCCAGAGGTGACGCCGAAGGCGCATTTCAAGGGATTCATCCTAAGGTTATATTGTCTTAATCGCTCGAAAAAAATTCTCAAATCATACAGGTGATCTTCCTTTATTTTGCTTTTGATGACCACATCATCCACATAGCACTTGACTTGCTTGTGAATGAGATCGTAAAAAATCCTTGTCATTGCTCTTTGGTATGTTGCTCCTCCATTCTTCAGTCCGAAAGGCATCACTGTGTAGTAGTATATTCCAATTGGCGTTCTGAAGGCTGTGATCTTTTCGTCTTCTGGTGCCATCTTTATCTGGTTGTATCTTGAAGATCCATCTATGAAAGAGAAGACTTCGTGCGTTGAGGCGATGTCGATCATTAATTCTGAGATTGGTAGTGGGAATTCATCCTTTGGACACGCTTTGTTCAAATCTCTGAAATCTACACAGATTCTGATCTGTCCATTCTTCTTTCTGACTGGTACCACGTTAGCTAACCAAGTTGGATACTGTTCTTCACGGACAAATTTAGTGTCTATTAGCTTCTTAACTTCAGCTATAATTTTTTGTTCAATTTTTAGACGCATTTTTCTCGTAGCTTGTCGACTGGAACGACAATAGAATCCACTCCTAGCTTGTGAACTGCAACCTCTGGAGCTAATCCTGACATTTCATCGTAACTTCAAGCAAAACAGTCCTTGAATTCCATCAGTAGCTTGATCATTTCTTCGGAGTCTTCTTTATGAAGTAAGGAGCTAAAAAAGGCCGGCCTAGGCTCTTCGCTAGTACCTAAGTTAACTTCCATTAACTCGTCTATTGTAGATTTAATTTCTTCTTCAAATTCTGGCAGAGCGTCTCCGACTGGTAGATCTTCGAGATCATCTGAAGATTCCAAGCAATCTTCATTAGGCTTGCAAGTGACAACTAAGCAAAGTCCCGTATCATCAACTGATCCTACTGTCCCGAATCTGAGACCATATTTTGAATTGGGAGGCCGACTGACATTATTCCATAATTTTTCAAAGTGTTGTGATCGACCTTCTGTCCATTGTTTAGGTAAGATACCACGTTGAATTAAATTCTGAACACAGGGAGAATACCATCAAAAGGCAATTCCATTAATTCATAAGAAGTAACATCTTCAAATTGTATATCATTTTCAGTTTTGGAAGAAGAAGCACCACGGTAGAATTTGATCAGCTTAGAACCACCACCATGCACTTCCTTGACCACCATACCCTCGATCTTATTAGAATGGATCGGGGTCAGGGTCATAGTATGTACATAGTGGTTAATCTTCACGTACATTGATTTGTATTCTTTATTCTTTTCATCTTCGAGAGAGATCTTGAACTGGGGTTTCTTTTGATTTACTGTTGCTGCTTCTTTCTTGATTTCTTCTTCTTCAAAATTGTTCTCCCAATCAATGTCGATTATCAGTTTCTTCTGTCCAAATGTTCCAATGTCTCTTCCTCGACCTTGTCCCCGACCTCGACCTCGGGTGCGAGTTCTGGAGAAACCTTCACCATCTCGCCGTAAGGGAGTGGTGAGTAACTGCTGAACTAGAATTTCAGGTTCTTCCTCGTCCCGAACTTCTTTTGCTTCATTTGGTACGGTATTTCTGGAGAAGATTGTTTTCTTCGGAGGCGCGTAATAGGCTGCATCTTCATGAATTCCAATCTCGTGTACAAAGAATGGTTGCAAGTCACCCTTAATACATTATTCTCCTCCTTCGTAATACTTTATGCACTGGTGCAAAGACAACGGTACCATCCAGTTTTCATGGATCCATGGCTGACCCAGTAGAGCGTTGAACGATGTCTCCGAATCAATTATGTGAAATTTTGCGGTTGTCTTTACTAAATCACCAGTCTTCATTAATAGTGTTATCGATCCAAGAGCTCTTTCTCCCTTCTGATTGAAACCTCTTAATAACATCTTATCTGCTTCAAGCTCATGAGCATCAATTTCCAAATATGCCAACGTCCCAAGATTCATTATGTTGATTGATGCTCCTGATCAACCAACACTCTGGAGAGCGTAAACTTTCCAATAGTGACTGAAATGTACAACGGTCGGTTGTGAGGAGCTGTTCCAAGTAGTAGATCATTGTCCGTGAAGGTAACACCTCGCTGTTCTTTTAACGAGCAAACCTTGTCTAAGGAATTACCGGCCATTTGAGCTAAACAAATCTCTGGATCAAGTAAGGCCTTGATCAGAGTTTCCCTCATCTCCTTTGACAGGATCAGAGTGTCGTAGATGCTTAGTTTGGCTGGTAGCTTCCTAAGATGGGCTAACACGTTATAATCAACTTTATTACCATGTTCCTCGATTTCTTCCAGAACGGGTAATTCTTCTATTGGGGTTGGCTCCTCCTGAGCAACCACCTGCTTTCCTTTATCCTTTAGACCCATTCTCGGAGGTAAAACTTTCCCGCTTCTTAGGTTGACTTCTGTTACTTGTTCTGAATCTGGTTGTGACTCTACCGGTGTCTCCTCTTGAATTGGAATGACTGGCTTTTCTGGAATTACTTCGGAATCTGACAACTCCAACTCTATCGTGATTGGAGCTCCTCAGAATTCACAAATTGATTCATTGCTTGTTGAGCTTTCGTAGCCATCTTTGTGAGCGTCTTCTCCTTTGCCGTGGTTATCGAGGTTTAGTATGATTTGAGAAACGTTTATCGTATCGGAATTGAGATTCGGATTAGGTTGGTTGTCGTTAGTTACGTAATCGTTAGAAACATTCAAAAAGTAGCCAACACCAAAACTCTTATCATTATAAGATCCTGCAGGGGCGAGCAAATAATCATACAGAGTCAGAGGTCCGAGGGATTTCTCCCCCGAATTGGAAACAACCATCCTAGGATAAGCATCCCCTAGTCTACCCTTTGGAGCCTCGGTCTTCTTTTCTTCCACTATCTTCTCCTCCTTCTGGGGTGGTTCTTCAATCGCAAGCGATATCACCGGCTCGACATGTTTTAAACTCTGAGTTGAAGCATGCACCGAAGCGTTCTGGATATGATCCAAGATTTTCTTTAAAGACTTTGTCCAGACGGTATTCCATCCATCATCGGTCGTGTATGGGTTTATCAGAACAATAGGATCCATTGAAATAACATTGATGGAACCTCCTTTTTGGGCTTCCTTAATGTATTCCTTCGGGATCGTTATGTTCCCTCTTCGGATATTACCTTTGAGCCAATTCTTAAAAATGAATTAGTCCTCAATCTTGTGTCCGATTATCCAGTGGTACGGGTAGTAGTTTGGATGATCTTTCTTGTTGACTTCTTCTGGATTTTTGGGCTCTGGTAATTGAAAATCAGGTCTCTTCATCAAACTGCGAAACATCTTAGCTACTGCTTCCATCTTGAATGGATACTCCTTGTTCAGAAGTTCCTCCAAGGGACGTGACGAATGAGGTAGCGGTTGACTATGCTACCATGGCTGGTGGCTCGGTCGAGGCTGTTGATAGCCCTGCTGAAGTTGCAGATAAATCTGTTGTGGTTGTTGGTAAGTCCGTTGCGATGGTTGATAATTGGGCTGTGGTTGCTTTGGCCGTATCTTCACTGGCTGCTTGCCTTTATCTACTACCGCGACAATCCCAGATTTCTTTTTAAATGCTTTTACAGGCTTCTGCTTATCAGTCTTGTCTACGAAACTTAACTGTTTTGCTTCCTCCTGCAAGTTCCCGGCCTTGCTAAGAAACTTCTTGAAAGTCTTGATTGTAAATCCTTTAAGGAGAAGTGCTATCGGGCCATGGATACTTTTCAACAAAATACCGATCACATGCTGTTCCTGAAGTTGTGGTTCACACTTGATGCTTAAGTTTCTCCATCGAAGTATGTAATCCACCAAAGTTTCGTTCAGTTTCTGTTGCTTCACCACTAAATCACCGATAGTGATGTGGTGCCGATCTCCGACAAACCGCTTAACGAAGAGGTTTTCCAATTCTGAAAAGGTCTTAACTGAGCAATTTGGCAATTCTGCATACCAATCGAAGGCAATCCCTTACAGACTGCTGACAAACTATCGAAAGAGTAAAGCATCGCTCCCACCGACATTGCAGCAACTAGCACGAAAATGTGTACCGACCACGAAGGAAGAGAACTGGAATTTAGGTACCAATCTCGGAATTTAGAATTGAAATTTAGGTATCAATTAGAAAGAGAATCGAAATTTAGGTATCGATCTCGAATGAGAGTCAAAATTTAGGTACCGACCTCGAAGGAAGAGAACTGAAACTTAGGTACCAGTCTCGGAAATTTATCTGTATGAAGAGGGACCCAGTCTCATGCCATCAGAACCAAATCGAACAAAGTTCGTGGCTCCGTGTCAATAGAACTAGTTGATCATCTAAAATACAGAAGAAAGAGAATTGAAAGGAGCTGGTAAGCGTACCGAGCTGAAAAGACTTGACCTAACGACAAGTCGAAGGGAGTATTCAAATTTCAAAAGAGTTTCAAATAGATTTCGATTGAGAAAAGAACTGAAAGGTTCGAATCAGAGGATTCATATCGAAATTCAATTTGAGATTTAGGTTCGTTTTGTTTATCCTTTAACTATCCCAATTTTTATGTTTGTTGTTTATTTAGTGTTCATGTTAATTCGAAATTCATTTTAATATTCAGATCTTTTAGGGAAAATTCTCATTTATTTTCTTTTCTTTTCTGTTCTTCGTTCAAAGTTCATTTAACTCTAAAGGCGTTTCCCAGTTAATTTGCACAAAAAGAGGTGAAGGCAAAATATGACGTAGTCATTTTCATTCCAATTTGCTGAAAGTACATCATACAACTTGATCTAGTCATGATGACATTTTCCTCAAAATTTTAATGTCTTATACAATCCATGTAAATCTAAAACGGATTGTGTAAGATTCTTGTTGATCCATCCAAAAGCATTTGTCAAAAATCCATGTCTGAATAGTAAGATACATGGGCAATAACATCACCTTCCAAGCCACCCTTGGCAGGAATGCCGCATGGATGTGCATCGGAGGTGTGCTATTTCCCGTGTAACTCACAGCTCGTAGGGCCGCAGACTCTCCAATTCGGATGCGGTTGAAAGTGGTAAGACATTTTTCCGTCATCCATTCTTCTAAAAGTAACTGAGATCCGCTCCACAAGCACTCCTGGAATGCAATGCTTCGCAATGTCTGCTCCGTTTCCTTTTAACACCAGGATGGAACCTACCGGTAGTGGTATCTCCACCGGCCCTCGGAACTCACCGGGGCCTGCAATCCGGAGGTCAGATCCGAACATGATGTTGCACTGGCTGAGGAATGATACAGTGCAAAAGGGTCTAACAAAGTCATGATGGTCTATATGCGGAGGTATGCAGTCGCCTTCCTTGTAGATGTTGATAATGCAGCTGTTGGGTATGCAATCTGCAGGCAGTACCCTCCATGTTATCATCCATTTCACCATTCTCTTGATGACTCTTGGCATTGGATCCACTTCACTGCGACAGAGTATGCCTGGTAGATTTCCTTTTCCGTCTATGGCAAAATTGTAGCAACATCCGCATTGGATTGTAACTCTTCCCTTCCCCGGCATCCATCTTCGGGGTTTTGAATATGTCTTTTCTCTCAGGCAGCCAACTCGACCCATTTTCTGCAATTCAAGGATGCAATCTACAATTTGTTATTGCTCATAATCTGAGAAAACATCTGTATGTAGCTCGAGGCCTTCCAAGATGTTGACCCTCTAATTTCCAATTCTTTCAAAGTACTCAAAGGTTTTCTTCTCAACTAGTTGCATTTTCTCCAGCTCGTATTCCGGGATTATCTGAAGTCCTCGATGTCTAGTAACATACTGCGGGATGTATGGCTCAACCCCAGCACGTTCTTCTACATGTCTTGGCTCCTCGGGGATAGTCTCCGTAGGGACATCCTCCGGAGTTGCTTTCACAACAAGACTCTTCGGATCCGGTACATATGCTCTGCGTCGAGGTACCGACTCTATTTCTGCTTTTCTTGGTATTTCTTTTATCTGTTCCGACCTTCTTGGAATTGACTTTCTTCTTTCTGGTTCCTGACGAACCGGTCTCCTTGGAGCATTTGTATTAACAATATCCACTGTCTGTTCATATTGATCTTCTGCTAACTTGGTTAGCATTTTGCGAATGCGACGATTCTTATTTCTTCGCTGGGTAGCAGTGAGAGTAGCTCTCCTTACTCCTTGAATTTCTGCGGGAGCGGCGCTGGCAAGCCTACCCTCTGTTGTGGCAACTACGGATTTAATTTTCCTATCTCCTCTGGTTGCATGCGTGGCATTTGTTTTTCTTTTCTTGTTGCTGTATTGGCGGCTCAGGCCACCCATTTTCATCACTGTCTGGCTGTGAAGTTCTTCTCGATCAACTAGGATCCAATCATTTTCTTCATATTGTAAGCAGGCTGGTGTGAAATCTGAGTCAATCTCTATCACTGCTCCATCCCTCACCCTCTTTTCATCAAGTGCTAGACTCACGCAATTTCTAAAGTTTAGAACCAACCGCCCGTTCGATATTTCCCTGCGAAAAAACAAGGAAAGGATCAGGGGCTGTACTAAGAACAAGAACAATAAGAAAAACCCTTAAAAATTCTCATTTACTTCTTTTAAATTTAAAGGAAGTAGGAAGAGATGAGAAAATATCAGGAATGAACGGATTTAAGAGGAAAAAATGACATTTTATTATTATGATTTCCCATGTTTTCTTTTTAACATTTTCGTTGATGAGATTTTTTTATCATCCATTTTATTTTGTTTTGGGTTCGGACCCCGTCACAAAGTGATTACTTCACCCATGTTTCTAAGGATAAGATTCTATTTTAGAGGCCACCCTTCGAAACATCAAGTTGTGTAATACCTCTTTAAATACTGTCCATTGATCGGAAGCATGGGTCGTTCTCCACGACAATTCACCAGTTGGTAGGAACCTCCTGAGTAGACTGTCTCGACCACGAACGACCCTTCCCATGTTGGTTCAAATTTACCACCTATCTTGCGATGTGCAAGAATAGGCCTTCTGAGAACAAGAACTAAGTCACCGACTTTGAATATCCTGGGAAGGACCAGTTTATCATGGGCCTGGATCATCTTGGCTTGATACAGTTCCAAATTCTGTTGCGCGGAAAGTCTTTTCCCTTCCAAGCTTTCCAGCTCTTCTAGTCTTAGTCTGGCATTTTCTTCTGTAGTGATGTTTTCTGCAACTGCAATTCGGAGTGACGGAAGCTAAACTTCTAGGGCCAAGACGACCTCGGACCCGTACACTAAAGCGTAAGGCGTAGACTGAGTAGGAGTCCTAAAAGTCGTCCTGTAGGCCCATAAGGCTTCTAACAACTTCTTGTGCCAATTTCTCTTGTTGTCGTCCAAGGTTTTCTTTAAAATTTGAACGAGAGTTTTATTAAAAGCCTCGGCCAAGCCGTTTGCTCTTGGGTAGTAGATCGTTGAGTATCGCCAATCGATCCCGTGTCTTCTGACAAAATTGTTGATCTTTGTACTTTTGAATGCAGACCCATTATCTGAAATGATTCTACGCGGTACCCCAAAACGATAGATAACTTGGTTCTTGAAAAACTGTAGCACGTGGTGTGCCTTCACTTCTCTAAGTGGTATAGCTTCTGCCCATTTAGAAAAGTAGTCTGTAGCTGCAAGAATGAAGCGATGTCCTCTTGAAGAAGGCGGTTCTATCGGACCCACTATATCTGTGCCCCAACACTCAAATGGCCACGACGCGATTGTCGGATGTAGCACATTTGGAGGTTGGTGTAGAACCACTCCGTGCACTTGGCACTGGTGACAACTTTTGGCAACTTTCATACAGTCGGTCATCATTGAGGGCCAGTAGTACCCTAGTCAATCTTCATTTTCATTTTCGGACCCGACTGATGAGCGCCACAAAGTCCTGAATGTACTTCTTTAACGATTTCACGAGCCTCGGACCCGCTCAGGCATCTTAGCCACATCTGATCAAAAGACCTTTTGTATAATGTATTGTTTATTAATGCGTAAGACAGAGTTCTTTTCTTGATTTGATGGGCTAATGACTTATCGTCCGGTAAGTTTCTTATTTGCAAGTAGTCTATTAATGGCTGCCGCCAATCTTCTGTATTTTCTGTCACTGTTGCAATTGTTTCTCTTGCCATTTCTGCTGATTTGTGTATTGTATCCATGTCGAGCTGTGATAGGACCTGTCATCCTTGAACTGACTCATCCTGCAAGCAGGCGAATTCCTTTATAAGGCGGGCTAACGCATCTGCAAGAGCATTTTCTTTTCTTGGAATCTTGTAATTGTTACGTTTGGAATTTGTTCCAACAATTTCATGGTGTACTGAAAGTACTGCTCGAGTCTTGGCTTTAAAATTCTGTATTGTCCGGCAACCTGTTGAATGATAAATTGAGAGTCTCTGTAGATGTTGATGTCCGTTATTCCCATCTGAATGATTAATTCTAATCCAGTTATAAGGGCTTCATATTCTGCCTCATTGTTTCTACACGGTTCTGTTAAGTGGTAGGAGTATCTTAACATTCCCCGCTCCGGTGTTATAAAGATTAGTCTGATTCTTGCCTTACCGGGCACTATCGTTTGCAATTCTTTGTTCTTCTGTGCTGAGGACGCACCGTCGAAGTATAATTTCCAACGTCGATCATCAGGGTCTTTTAGGCTCATTAGCTGCTCATCAGACAAATCGTCGTCGAGAAGCGAATCTGCCGGTAAAGGGTGTGCTGCAAGGAAGTCAGCTAGGATTTGTCCCTTTACGGCACGAAGAGGAACGAAAGTTATGTCGAATTGCAATAGTATCATTGACCAACTGGCAAGTCTGCCAGAAAGCGTCGGTCGGGTCATCAAGTATTGCAACAGATTAACTCTCGAAATAAGGTTGACTTTATGAGAAAGCATGTAATGCCTGAGATTTTGAGCGGCGAAGATCAGGGCCAAACAGTGCTTCTCAATAGGAGGATACTTTACTTCCGTCAGAATTAAACGACGGCTTAAGTAGTAGAGAGCATTTTCTTTTCCCTCATCATTGACTTGGGCTAGCAGGGCTCCATGGGAGTCGTCTAGAGCCGCGGTATAAAGTATCAACGGTCTACCTGAGACTGGGGCTGCTAAGATAGGAGGTGTCATTAAATATTGCTTAACGTCCTTGAAAGCCCGCTGACATTTCTCATCCCAAACGAATTTGGCGTCCTTTTTAACTAATGCCGAGAAGGGCTGACACCTACCTGACAAGTTCGAGATAAAGCGTCGAATATATGCCAACTTCCCTTGAAAGGATCATAGTTGTTTCAAAGTTTTGGGAGGAGGCATTTCTAAAATAGCTTTAATCTTCTTCGGATCGATTTCAATCCCGCGATGTCGGACAACAAATCCTAAGAATTTCCCGGAGGTAACGCCGAAGGCACATTTTAAGGGATTCATCTTAAGGTTAAATCGTCTTAGTGACTTGAAAACAACTCTCAAATCATACAGGTGATCTTCTTTCATTTTGCTTTTGATGACCACATCATCCACATAGCACTCGACTTGGTTGTGAATGAGATCATCAAAAATCTTCGTCATCGCTCTTTGGTATGTTGCTCCTGCGTTCTTTAGTCCGAATGGCATTACTGTGTAGCAATACACTCCGATCGGCGTCCTGAATGCCGTGAGCTTTTCGTCTTCTGGTGCCATCTTTATCTGGTTGTATCCTGATGATCCATCCATGAATGAAAATATTTCATGTGTTGAAGCAATGTTGATCATCAGTTCTGGAATTGGTAGTGGAAATTCGTCCTTTGGACATGCTTTATTTAAATCCCTGAAATCCACGCAAATTCTGATTTGTCTATTTCTCTTTCTGACTGGTACCACATTGGCTAGCCAAGTAGGGTATTGTTCTTCACGGACAAATTTAGCTTCTATTAGCTTCTTAACATCGGCTATTACTTGTTGCTCAATTTCTAGATGCATTCTACTGGGGGCTTGTCTGACTGGAACGAAAGTAGGATCTACTCCTAATTTATGAACTGCGACCTCTGGAGCTAATCCTGGCATTCCATCGTAACTCCAAGCAAAACAGTCCTTGAATTCCATTAGTAGCTTGATTATTTCTTCGGAGTCTTCTTTGTTGAGTAAGGAGCTAACAAAGGTAGGCCTAGGCTCTTCGCTAGTACCTAAGTTAAATTCCGTTAACTCGTCTACTGTAGATTTGATTTATTCTTCGAATTCTGGTGGAGCGTTGCCGATTGGTAGATCTTCAAGATCTTCTGAGGCTTCCAAGCAGTCTTTACTAAGTTCGCAAGTGACAACCAAGCAAAATCCTGTATCGTCAACCGATCCTACTGTGCCGAATCCGAGACCATGTTTTGAATTGGGAGGCCGACCGACATTATTCCATAATTTTTCAAAATGTTGTGATCAACCTTTTGTCCATTGTCGAGGTAAGACACCACATTGGATTAAATTTTGAACACAGGGAGAGTACCACTCAAAAGGTAATTCCATTAATTCAGATGAAGTAACATCTTCAAATTGTACATCTTTTTCAGTATTGGAAGAAGAAGCACCACAGTAAAACTTGATTGGTTTAGTACCACCACCATGTACTTCCTTGACCACCATACCCTCTATCTTATTAGAATGGATCGGGGTCAGGGTCATAGTATGTACATAATGGTTAATCTTCTCGTACATTGATTTGTATTCTTCATTCTTTTCATCTTCGAGAGAGATCTTGAACTGTGGTTTCTTCTGATTTATTATTACTGCTTCTTTCTTAATTTCTTCTCCTTCTTCGGAACTGTTTTCCCAATCAACATCGATGACCGGTTTCTTCTGTCCAACTGTTCCAACATTTCTTCCACGTCCTCGTCCCCGACCTTGACCTCGGGTGCGAGTTCTGGAGAAATATTCACCATCTCGCCGTAAGGAAGTGGTGAGTAACTGTTAGACTAGAACTTCAGGTTCTTCATCGTCTCGAATCCCTTTTGCTTCATTTGGTATGGTATTTCTAGAAAAGATTGTTTTCTTCGGGGGCGCGTAGTAGGCCGCATCTTCATGAATTCCAATCTCGTGTACGGAGAATGTTTGCAAGTCACCTTTGATAGATTGTTCCCCTCCTTCATAATACTTTATGCACTGGTGCAGAGATGACAGTACCATCTAGTTTTCATGGATCCATGGCCGACCTAGAAGAGCGTTGAACGATGTTTCAGAATCAATTATGTGGAATTTTGCGGTTGTCTTTGCTAAATCACCGGTATTCATTAATAATGTTATCGATCCAAGAGATCTTTCTCCTTTTTGATTGAAACCTCTTAATAGCATTTTGTCTGCTTCAAGCTCGCGAGCATCAATTTCCAAATATGCTAGCGTTCGAAGATTCATTATGTTGATTGATGCTCCCAGATCAACCAACACTCTGGAGAGCATAAACTTTCTAATAATGACTGAAATGTATAACGGTCGGTTGTGATCTACTGTTCCCAGTAATAGATCATTGTCCGTGAAGGTAACACCCTGCTGTTCTCTTAGCAAGAAATCCTCGTCGAAGGAATTACCGGCCATTTGGGCTAAACAAATCTCTGGATCAAGTAAAGCCTTGATCAAAGCCTCCCTCATCTCCTTTGACAGGATCAGAGAGTCGTATATGCTTAGTTTGGCTGGTAGCTTCCTAAGATGGGCTAGCACGTTGTGGTCTACTTTATTACCATGTTCCTCGGTTTCTTTCCGAATGGTCAATTCTTCTGCTGGGGTTGGCTCCTCCTGAGCAACCTCCTGCTTTCCTTTATCCTTTGGACCCATTCTCGGGGGTAAAAATTTTCCACTTCTTAAATTTACTTCAGTTATTTCTTCTGAATTTGGTGTTGAATCTACCTGTGTATCCTCTTGAATTGGAACAACTGGCTTTTCTGAAGTTGCTTCGGTGTTTGATGGTTCTAATTCTATCGTGATCGGAGCTCCTCGGAATTCACAAATGGACTCGTTGCTTGTCGAGCTTTCGTAGCCTCCTTTGTGAACATCCTCTTCGTCGTGGTCGTCGAGGTTGTGTATGATTTGAGAATCGTTATTTGTATTCGAATCGAGATCCGGATTAAGCTGGTTGTCGCTTGTTACGTAATCGTTAGAAACAGTCAAAACGTAGCCAACGCCATAACCCTTATCATTATAAGATCTCGCCGGGGCGACCAGATAATCATATAGAGTCAGGAGTTCAAGGGATTTCTCTCTTGAATCGGAAACAACCATCCTAGGATAAGCAGCCCCTAGTCTACCCTTCTGAGCCTTGGTCTTGTTTTCTTCCACGATCTTCTCCTCCTTTTGGAGCAGTTCTTCAATCGCAAGTGATAGTGCCGGCTCGACAGGTTTCAAACTTTGAGCTGAAGCGTGTACTGAAGCGGTTTGGATGTGATCCAAAATTTTCCTTGATGACTTTGTCCAGACAGTACTCCATCCATCATCGATTGTGTACGGGTCTATCGGAATAATGGGATCCATTGAAATAACATTGACGGAACCTCCTTTCTGGGGTTCCTTCATGTATTCCTTTGGGATCGTTATGTTCCCTTTCCGGAGATTGTCATCAAGCCAACTCTTGAAAGTGATGCAATCCTCTATCTTGTGTCAGAGCATCTGGTGGTAAGGGCAATAGTTCGGATGATCTTTCTTATTGACTTCCTCCAGCTTTTTTGGATCTGGCAGCTGAAAATCCGGTGTCTTCATTAAGCTGCGGAAAATCTTTGCTACTGCTTCGATTTTGAATGGATATTCTTTATTTAGAAGTTCTCTTAAGGTACGCGATGAACGAGGCGGTTGTTCATAATGCTGAGGCGACTGATAGCTAGGACAAGGTTATTGATAGCCTTGTTGAGGTTGTTGATAGCCCTGCTGAGGTTGCTAATAAGTTCGTTGTGGTGGTTGATAACTAGGCTGTGGCCGCTCTGACTGTATCTGAACCGGATGCTTGCTCTTATCTACTTCCGCGATGATTCCGGATATCTTTTCAAATGTTTTCACAGTTTTCTACTTATCGGTCTTGTCCACGAAACTTAACTACTTTACCTCTTCTTGCAAGCTCCCGGCCTTGCTAAGAAACTTCTCGAAAGTTTTGATTGTAAATCCTTTAAGGAGAAGAGCTATCGGGCCATGGATACTTTTAAGTAGGATGCCAACGGCATGTTGTTCTTGAAGCTGTGGTTCACACTTTATGCTTAAGTTTCTCCATCGAAGTATGTAATCCACTAAAGTCTCGTTCGACTTTTGTTGCTCCACCACTAGATCACCGATAGTGATGTGGTGCTGAGCCCCGACAAATCATTTAACGAAGAGATTCTCTAGTTCTGAAAAGGTCTTTACTGAACCGTTCGACAATTCTGCGTACCAGTCAAAGGCAATCCCTGATAAACTGCTGACAAACTGTCGGAAGAGTAAAGCGTCACTCTCACTGGAGTTGTAGCAACTTGCACGGAAATGTGCAACATGTTGCCGGGGGTTTCCCGTTCCATCAAAAGTCTTAAACATAGGTGGTACGAAGCCTTTTAGGTATTGGACCGCATCGAACTCTTCGGGGTAAGGTCTACCCATCTGAATAGATGCTCCACTCTTGGATTGTGCTAGGGCCTCTCGTACCTGCTGTTCTACCATGCTCTTAATATCCTTTTTTGGAATCATGCTTTATGTAGGATCTTTCTTTGGTTGTTTGTCTCCGTTGACGGATGTGATCTCTTTTCCTCCATCTGCAATATGGATAATTTCTGGGGGTGTCTCTTTCTGAGGTTGTACCTGACTCTGGAGAGTGGCTAAGGTAGCAGCCATCTCTTCCATCCTCTTTGCCATCTGGGAAATTGTGTCATCTCTTTCCCGAAGCTGTGCCCTCATCTCTTCCGGTTCATCTCTTTCTGCAGTTGCCGGAGCATCTTGTGAAGCCGAAGATGCTCGTGTCTCAACCATGTTGATCTCGGCATACTCCTCATCCATGAACTCGGATGAGTCAACTTCATCTCCTAATTCTTCTTCTCTTTCTTTTGCTAACCATCGGATGTCGGTCCTTAACTTGTCCATGGCATCCTCTAGTGGCCCTTTTCGCACGGTCTCGCAGTTGTCTCGTGACGGTTGTTGAACTTCCTTCCCGGGAGTCCCCTTTATTGCAGTAGCACTTTCTTCTGATTCAAGTCTCCTGATGAGACTTTTCTTCTCAGGGCATTGCTTTGGTCTTAACTCGCTAGTAGTAGGTCGCCATACCATCCTTCTTGCAGCCAGAATCCTAGGACCAGATGGTCTGTCGGCTATATGCTGGAAGGTGGTATCCTCCCTAATTTGTAGACCCGATACAACAACGGGCGGACTGGATTTTATCTTCTTCTTTGGTTTCTCTGTGGCAGCAATATGCTCTATTCGCGGTCTGAGGCTAGATTTAGCTGGCACCCGTCCTATCCTTCTTAAGATTTCTGACACATGGCATCTTTCTTTCTTTGCCAATCTTTCTATCACAGCTTGCAGCCGAGTCAATGGCATAGTCTTATCCCTTTTCCTTTTGTAATTGTTGTAGTACGCAGGTTGGGGTAATGCAGCGGCGATCCTACGGACATTCTCTTCATTTATTGCGGCAGAGAGAGGGTGAAACCTGCTCCCTTCCAACAGAGGTATATACTCAGGCAGTTCTTCTCTTTCCTCGGGAATTTCTTCTAGAAAAGCAACTTCAGCGGCTACGGCTTTCTTGGCGATCTTTACGCTTCTATTTCTCCTTTGAGTCCAAGTTAGGGGTGCAATTCTTGAAGCTGGACCCAATCTCGAAAATAGATGGTATTGTAGCAAAATATGTACCCTCCACGGTGACAGGCTCATCACAAACTTGGATTTCCTTCCCCTCCAATTTAGCAGAAGTCGGGGTAGGTGCAGAGATGACTAGACCGGTGGGGGTAGAGACAATCGTCCTCCTATGAACAGTAGTACTCTTCTCAGTTGGAATCCTTTGCAGGGGAGGGAATTCTTGAGTCGATTTCAGATTGAACTCAATCACGGGCTCTTCAGTTTCTGACACTTTGTCCATTAATGTGAAGAGAGTGACATCAGCAAACTTGATATCTGTGTTGTCGAGCCCTTGTCTGAAATGGTTGATCCCATTGTTGGGCAGCTCATCCTTGTAAACGGCAAAGTCCATTCCATTGGTGAAGGAGAAGATTAGCTTTGGGGCAGTCATTTTCTATAGGGCAGATTTTGAATTTCAGTCCCGAATTATGCTTCTTTTCGTCATAAAGTTTAGGACAAAAAAGAAAGAGTCTGAACACATTTTCGTTTATCTTAATGCATTTGTGATTTTTAAAGGAGATTGTTTATTAGGAGGTTCGTTTGTTTGAAACAAAACGATTAAAAGAAAAAGGGTTGTAGAAAAGGTAAAGGGCCCGATTTAGAATTAAAAAGGAAGAGAAAGTCTTATGCAAGACTTCTCAACTCGAAGGACCGCTCCTAAACTAACACCTATTGGGGGTCCACCCCACCTCAGAAAAGAGGTAAAAGGATCTCGGAACCTCTCTGTTTAGGGGTGTCTAAACAGTGGCTCCTAAATCCGAGAGAAGTTGGCTATACTCGTTTAAGACAGAAATGAACGGGGTATTCCAACGGAAGAATTGTAGTTTGGTCCACTAGGGGCATGGACTCACTACCGATTTATGAAAGCAAAACCATCTGATCAAAATGGAGAGAGGAACTATTCCCCAGCGGAGTCACCAGAAATTGTCGGCATATTTTTAGGTTTATGTGTTTTATTTTTGAAAAGGGGTCGCCTAACAGAAATTATCGGTGAATTTTAGATTTTAAATTTAATTTAAATATATATATATAATTGAGAAAGTAGTATTTGATTTTGAAAATGATTTTAAGTTTGAAAATTTTAAGATATGAAAAATCAAACCAATCTCACATCCCAAATAGTTTATATAAATGAGCACCACATCACAAACCGTGTATCTATCCTAAAGAATAGACGCACTGCTTGACGATGGGGCTCGATTAAATAAAATAGAAGATTTGTGACATCTGTTTGGTCTGCGAACCAATTTTATAAGCCGACAAGTTCCCCTGCTTAATATAAAGGAATTAAGCAGGGTTTATATTACCTGGGTTCTTAAAGTTCCCTATAGAGGCAAGCCCCTATAGTTAATTACATCCTAAGTGACGGGAATCACTTAAGAAAACTCTCGATAATGATCAGTGGTTTTGCTCTCAAGAATTTCAAAGTTTAAGGTTTTCAAAGGATTGAATTTTTGAATTTCAATAGGGAATGGATCAAATTTGGAACAGTTTATTTCAGGAGTCCAAAGGAAGAAAAGTAGGAGGAGCTGAGGATCCAAGAAGAATCTTGGCAACTTCCCAAACTATCCTATTGATTGGCTTCAATTTAGGAATTTATTTAATGTTGCAATCCTGCCAATTTTAATTAATTAGGACTTATATTTGCATGACATGATCATACAAATATCCTTGAAGACGTGAGGGTTTATGTCATACCGAACGACTACCTCGGAATCCTAAGACCGGTTAGGGCTTAATTTACATAACACGATTATGAAAATGCCTAACAAAAGGGTTGAGGATTTACGTTGCACTAGGCAAACTACCTCGAAATCCTATGGCTTGGTTATTTTATTCTAAGGAAAGTTTAGTTGATGTAGTGTTGTTTTGCTGATGACGATGGCCGAGCTGCCCACCCTGCTCCGAGCTCCTTGTTGTTGCAAAGGTTTAGTTTTAGAAGGTGAAAATCAGGGGATGAGAAAAGTGTCTTGGTTTAGAGAAAATCTTAAAATCCAAATGTTTTTTAATATTTTAATTAAAACAAATCTTAAAGTTGATTAAACAGAACCGATTAAGATCCCACGGTTCCGTCATCCAGACACCGTTTGGTGGCGGTTGGAAAATATTTTAAAGATTAATGCGTTGTGTGTTGGTGAGGGTGTCTTCGCCGCCAGTTTCTGTATCATGTCAATGTCAAGGAGTCGCCATCTAATATTAGCCTAGTTTTATTCATATAAATCCTCCAAAGGATTTAGAGATTTTTTAGGACTAATAATAGAAAAGAATGTTTATGATAATTCTTATATGAGGATATTCTAGAATAACATATCCTAGAATTTTCATATTAAGAAAATCATGGTAAAACAGAGATTTCTATTTCGGGTTCTTTTAGATCTCCTATAGAGGTAAGCCTCTATAGTTAATTACATCTTAAACAATTTTCAATTGTTTAAGAAAACTTCTGATTAATGTTAATCATTTATTTTCTCAGAATTTATTTTAAGGAGAGATGTACCCATTATCACTCCCGAATGCCGTTATATCATGTTATTGAATACTTTAGGTATTATGTCTAACCTAAAGGTTCTGGTGTTGTTGTCAATATTGTTGATTTATTGAAAAGTTTCAGGTTATATATCTAACCTAAAAGTTTTGGTTTTGTTTTTGTTGTCAAAAGTTTCAGGTTGTATGTCTAACTTAAAAGTTTTGGTTTTTTTTTTATTGTCAAAAGTTTCAGGTTATATGTCTAACCTAAAAGTTTTGGTTTTGTTTTTTGTTTTTTTTGTTCGCCTAGAATGTCGTCCTGCAAAACAGAGTTAGTACATCCTATAATATGTAAAGAAAATCTAAGCAAAATTTCTTGTTTTCACCCTGCAAAGAAAACATTGTTAGAATCATCACATAATATTTAGATATGTCTTGGATGTCAGTTTATGTCGAATTATTTTGAAATGTCAATTTTTTTTTTGTTGATTATGTCAGTTTTGGCTTAAAATGTTGAGTTTATATCTTGATTTTAAATTCTGAATTAACTTGAGTTCATGTCTGTTTGAACTCTAAGTTAAAAAGGTTTAAAATTAGATTTAATATTGATTGAATTAACTTGGGTTCATGTCTGGTTGAACTTGAGTTTAAGTTAAAAGGTTCGAAATTAGATTCAATATTGATTGAATTAACTTGGGTTCATGTTTGGTTGAACCTAAGTTAGATTCAATGTTGATTGAATCTATTTAACTTGAGTTCATGTCTGTTTGAACTTAAGTTAAAAGGTTTGGAGTTAGATTCAATATTGATTGAATTAACTTGGGTTCATGTCTGGTTGAACCTAAGTTAGATTCAATGTTGATTGAATCTAATTAACTTGAGTTCATGTCTGTCTGAACTTAAGTTAAAAGGTTTGGTTCAGAATAGATTTAATTAAGTTTTAAGTCTTGTTTAAATAGGACTTAAAGGTTAATCAAGTATAATAAATTAGACTCAATTAGAATTGCAGACCATCTAAGTCCCTTTTAGATAAGACTTAAGTTTTAATTAAGTCTATTTAAAGCTAAACCTAGACTTAGGATTGGACTTAAGTCGGGTTTTAGTTTAGATTTAAGTTAGGTTGAGCCTAAGGCTTAGGTTAGACTTAGGTTTATATCGAGTTAGACCTAAGTATGGTTTGACTTAAGTCTAATATGGATTCGACTTAAGTTAGGTTTTTGGGTTAGGTTCATGTCAGGTTGGACCTAAGCTTGGTTTGACTTGAGTCTAATATGGGTTAGACTTAAGTTAAATTTTCAGTTTAGATTGAGTTAGGTTCAAGTCAGGTTGAATCTAGACTTAAGGTCGATTTAAGTTCAATATGAGTTGAACCTAAGTTAAGGTTTGACTTGGATTAGGTTCCAGTTGGATTGAACTCAAGTTTAGTTCAGTTTAGGTTAGATTCAATATGAGTTGAACCTAAGGTTTAGGTTAACTTGAGTTCAAGTTAGGTTAGACTCAAGTTATGTCAGGTTTAAGTTAGGTTTAATGTGGGTTGAACCTAAGGTTTAGGTTAATTTGAGTTCAAGTTAGATTGGACTCAAGTTATGTTAGGTTTAAGTTAGGTTCAATGTGGGTTGAACCTAAGGTTTAGGTTGACTTGAGTTCAAGTTAGATTGGACTCAAGTTATGTTAGGTTTAAGTGAGGTTCAATGTGGGTTGAACCTAAGGTTTAGGTTAACTTGAGTTCAAGTTAGATTGGACTCAAGTTAGGTTAGGTTTAAGTTAGATTCAATGTGGGTTGAACTTAAGGTTTAGGTTAACTTGAGTTCAAATTAGGTTGAACTCAAGTTAGGTTATATTAGGTTTAGGTTATGTTGGACTTGGAATAAAAGGTTGGATTTGGGTCTGATTAAACCTTAGTTGATTAAGGTTTAATAATTAATTAAGTCTGATGTAGTAGACTTAATTAGGATTTGTGTTTGATTAAACCTTAGTTAGTTAAGGTCTAATGGTTTAATTAGGTCTAATGGTTTAGACCTAATTAGGGTTTAAGTTTGATTAAACTTTAGTTAGTTAAGGTCTAATAGTTTAATTAGGTCTAATGGTTTAGACCTTAGTTAGTTAAGGTCTAAGGGTTTAATTAGGTCTATTGGTTTAGACCTAATTAGAGTTTAAGTTTGATTAAACCTTAGTTAGTTAAGGTCTAATGATTTAATTAGGTCTAATGGTTTAGACCTAATTAGGGTTTAAGTTTGTTAAACCTTAGTTAGTTAAGGTCTAATGGTTTAATTAGGTCTAATGGTTTAGACCTAATTAGAGTTTAAGTTTGATTAAACCTTAGTTAGTTAAGGTCTAATAGTTTAATTGGGTCTAATGGTTTAGACCTAATTAGGGTTTAAGTTTGATTAAACCTTAATTAGTTAAGGTCCAATGGTTTAATTAGGTCTAATGGTTTAGACCTGATTAGAGTTTAAGTTTGATTAAACCTTAGTTAGTTAAGGTCTAATAGTTTAATTGGGTCTAATGGTTTAGACCTGATTAGGGTTTAAGTTTGATTAAACCTTAGTTAGTTAAGGTCTAATGGTTTAATTAGGTCTAATGGTTTAGACCTGATTAGAGTTTAAGTTTGATTAAACCTTAGTTAGTTAAGGTCTAATGGTTTAATTAGGTCTAATGGTTTAGACCTAATTAGGGTTTAAGTTTGATTAAACCTTAGTTAGTTAAGGTCTAATGGTTTAATTAGGTCTAATGGTTTAGACCTAATTAGGGTTTAAGTTTGATTAAACCTTAGTTAGTTAAGGTCTAATGGTTTAATTAGGTCTAATGGTTTAGACCTAATTAGGGTTTAGGTTTGATTAAACCTTAGTTAGTTAAGGTCTAATGGTTTAATTAGGTCTAATGGTTTAGACCTAATTAGGGTTTAAGTTTGATTAAACCTTAGTTAGTTAAGGTCTAATAGTTTAATTAAGTGTAATGGTTTAGACCTAATTAGAGTTTAAGTTTGATTAAACCTTAGTTAGTTAAGGTCTAATGGTTTAATTAGGTCTAATGGTTTAGACCTAATTAGGGTTTAAGTTTGATTAAACCTTCCTTAGTTAAGGCTCTAATAGTTTAATTGAGTGCAATGGTTTGACACTAATTAGGGTTTAAGTTTGATTAAACCTTAGTTAGTTAAGGTCTAATGGTTTAATTAGGTCTAATGGTTTAGACCTAATTAGGGTTTAAGTTTGATTAAACCTTAGTTAGTTAAGGTCTAATGGTTTAATTAGTGTGTAAGGAGATTAATTAAGTTTTAATGTGTCTTTAATTAAGATTTGATTTTTATATTAAACCTAATTTAATTAAGGTTTAATGAATTAATTAAGTTTATTATGTCTTTAAACTTAATTAATAAGTTTAATTTTGATTAATTAAGTTTAATATGTCTTTAAACTTAATTAAGATTTAATTTCTATATTAAACCTAATTTAAGTAAGGTTTAATGAGTTAATTAAGTTTATTATGTCTTTAAACTTAATTAATAAGTTTAATTTTGATAAATTAAGTTTAATATGTCTTTAAACTTAATTAAGATTTAATTTTTATATTAAACCTAATTTAAGTAAGGTTTAATGAGGTAATTAAGCTTATTATGTCTTTAAACTTAATTAAAAGTTTAATTTTGATTAATTAAGTTTAATATGTCTTTAAACTTAATTAATATTTAATTTTTATATTAAACCTAATTTAAGTAAGGTTTAATGAGTTAATTAAGTTTATTATGTCTTTAAACTTAATTAAAAAAAGATTAATTTTGATTAATTAAGTTTAATATGTCTTTAAACTTAATTAAGATTTAATTTTTATATTAAACCTAATTTAAGTAAGGTTTAATGAGTTAATTAAGTTTATTATGTCTTTAAACTTAATTAAAAAAAGATTAATTTTGATTAATTAAGTTTAATATGTCTTTAAACTTAATTAAGATTTAATTTTTATATTAAACCTAATTTAAATAAGGTTTAATGAGTTAATCAAGTTTATTATGTCTTTAAACTTAATTAATAAGTTTAATTTTGATAAATTAAGTTTAATATGTCTTTAAACTTAATTAAGATTTAATTTATATTAAACCTAATTTAAGTAAGGTTTAATGAGTTAATTAAGTTTATTATGTCTTTAAACTTAATTAATAAGTTTTATTTTGATTAATTAAGTTTAATATGTCTTTAAACTTAATTAAGATTTAATTTTTATATTAAACGTAATTTAAGTAAGGTTTAATGAGTTTAATTATTATTTTAAATTTAGTTAAGTCCAATTTGGTCATTTTGGACTTAAGTGAAATTTCTCACTAGTCTATCATAAACTAGAACTATTTTCAAACTTTGATTGTTGATGAAAATAGGTTAAATTTATAAAGGGTTATTTTTAGGATTAAAATTATTTAATTAATAAAGGATTTTAACCCTAAATTTCAAAATACTATTCAAAATGATTTCTATGACTTAGAAATAATTTTCTTAGGGTTATTATCTGTTGCCCTATCATTTCTAGCCATTTGCATTTTTATTTTCCTTAATTTTCAATTTTTATAATTATTATTTGAAATAATTATAAAGAAACTTGAAAATTAAAGAAAAGTGTCCTGAGGCATGTTTTCTGTCCTTGGAAAAATTATGGAAGGTCCCTAAGAACATAAAGATAAATGCCTCCAAGTTTCATAATTTTTTGATTTATAAAAAATTTTAATAATTAAAATACTCCAGAGAGTATTTAATTAATTAAAAATTAAATATTGAGAATAAAATTATGATTTTGGTCTCATAATTTTCTCCTCTTCAAGAGCTTTCTAGAGGTATTTTTATTGTATTTTTGTGACCTTTAGATAAAAAGATATTGATTTTTGAAGTTTTTAAGGATTTAATGGATTTTTCTTTTTTTTTTTAATACCGCGCCGCCAAGCTCACCGCCGTTCGACGCGTGTCCTCGTACGCGTCGAAAGGACGAGAGGATCCGGTGTGCGGCGCGGAACAGCTAACACCGCACTGTTTGATCAGCGCCGTCCGTTCCAAAACACGGGAACGGACGGTTGTGATAAATCCATTTTAATTCCAGGAAATTCTATACTCGTTAAACTTTAAACATCAATATCTCACTCATTTCTTGATGAAATTGAGTGATTTTTTTTAAAATGATCATCTGGATGAGAAGTATCTATCCATATGGTGATGATACACTTCTGGACTAGTATAACACATGATATGTCGAAAATACGATTTATTTTGTAAAGAAAAATTCCATACCTTTGCCACAAGCAAATCAAGCTAGATCAGACCTTATGGGTGCCTTCTAGGACTCCAATAGAAGGTTATTGCTGCAACAATTTGATCCAGAAGTCGGGCTTGGGGAGGAATTTTGAAGAAGTACCTAATTTGGGGTTGTTTTTGAAATTTGGTCAAATTGGCTCAAATGGGCTCAAACTATGGCTTGGATTCGATCCTAAAAGATTACTGGGACTCTTAGGAAGACTTTTAGGTGGATTTGGGCAGCCTATAGTTCTCCCTAATTTTTTTCTTCTTCTTGCTAGGTTTGGCCATGTGGTCCTATTTATAGCAAGGGGAGGTTATGGCTTAACTTAGGATGTTCTAGGGGAGTAGTTACCTCCTCTAACAGCCCATTGGGTGAAGGAATTGGCTGAAGATAGGCATTGATGCTTCTCCCTAAGTTTTCCATGATGATCTCCATTGTTTTGTCTCTCACCCATTAGCTCATGTAAGAGGTGCATGGTGAGCTGCCTCTACTCTTCTTAGGTAGCTTACACCTCATTTCTTAAGCTTGGCAAATGGTGACACACAAGCTCACCCCTCATCATTGCTTCTAACCATGGTAGGGGGGTTTCATGCATGGTTTTCCTTCCATTGGGTGGCTTGGGAGGTGGGAGATGAGGCCTCATGTTGGCCGGCCACCTCATGGCTAAATGAGGCTTAGGGTGAAGGAGAGAGTGACACCTCACTCCATGCATCATGATGGGTATTAACCCATGGCTAAGTGGTCTTAATGTGGGCTTAATTATGTGTTAATTAAGCCTTAACATGAATTTAGCCTAATTAATTATGAGAAGGTTATATGTCATTTCATTTCTTTTTAATTTCCCATTTTAATTAATTGTTTTATTAATTAAAATTGTTGGAAAATATTTTATTAATCAATTTATTAATTGAAAATAATTTCAATTTAATTAATTGATTAATTTTATCATTTTTGTCATTTTATGATTTTAATTTAATTTTCATTTTAATTAATTATGTCATTTAATTAAAATATTGAAAATTAAATCATTAATCATTTTAATTAATCAAAATAATTTTGAAATTAATTATTGATTAATTTTGTTTTTTTATTTCATTTTTATCTATTTTATTCAAAATAAATAGGTGTTGACCAATTTTGACCTGGGTTGACCCAAGTCAGCCCAAATTAATCAATTTAATTTTAAAATGTCCAGTACTTGTGATTTTGTCATTGTGGGGCTTTAAATGTGTCATTGGGTGAAAGGGTTGACTTATGGATCAACAGGATTGGTCATTAGGTCTTGTTTGACCAACTTGACCAAAGTTGACTTTTTAGGTCAAAAGGGTGACCTATGGGGTCAACAGGGTAGGTCATTAGGTCTAGTTTGACCAATTTTGACTAAAGTTGACTTTTTAGGTCAAAAGGGTGACCTATGGGGTCAACAGGGTAGGTCATTAGGTCTGGTTTGACCAATTTGACCAACGTTGACTTTTTAGGTCATAAGATTGACCTATGGGGTCAACAGGGTAGGTCATTAGGTCTAGTTTGACCAATTTGACCAAAGTTGACTTTTTAGGTTAAAAGGGTGACCTATGAGGTCAACAGGGTAGGTCATTAGGTCTGGTTTGACCAATTTTGACCAAAGTTGACTTTTTAGGTCACAAGGTTGACCTATGGGGTCAACAGGGTAGGTCATTAGGTCTGATTTGACCAATTTGACCAATGTTGACTTTTAAGGTCATAAGGTTGACTGATGGGGTCAACAGGGTAGGTCATTAGGTCTGGTTTGACCAATTTGACCAAAGTTGACTTTTTAGGTCATAAGGTTGACCTATAGGGTCAACAAGGTAGGTCATTAGGTCTGGTTTGACCAATTTGAGCAAAGTTGACTTTTAGGTCATAAGGTTGACCTATGGGGTCAACAAGGTAGGTTATTAGGTCTGGGTTGACAAATTTTGACCAAAGTTGACTTTTTAGGTCATAAGGTTGACCTATGGGGTCAACAGGGTAGGTCATTAGGTCTGGTTTGACCAATTTGACCAAAGTTGACTTTTTAGCTCAAAAGGGTGACCTATGGGGTCAACAGGGTAGGTCATTAGGTCTGGTTTGACCAATTTGACCAATGTTGACTTTTTAGGTCATAAGGTTGACCTATGGGGGTCAACAGGGTAGGTCATTAGGTCCGGATTGACCAATTTGACCAAAGTTGACTTTTTAGGTCATAAGGTTGACCTGTGGAGTCAACGGGTAAGTCATTATGTCCGGTTTGACCAATTTGACCAAAGTTGACTTTTTAGGTCATAAGGTTGACCTATGGGGTCAACGAGGGTAGGTCATTAGGTGCGGTTTGACCAATTTGACCAAAGTTGACTTTTAGGTCAAAAGGGTGACCTATGGGGTCAACGGGGTAGGTCATTAGGTGCGGTTTGACCAATTTGACCAAAGTTAACTTTTAGGTCGAAAGGGTGACCTATGGGGTCAACAAGGTAGGTCATTAGGTCCGGTTTGACCAATTTGACCAAAGTTGACTTTTTAGGTCATAAGGTTGACTATGGGGTCAACAGGGTAGGTCATTAGGTCTGGTTTGACAAATTTAACCAAAGTTGACTTCTTAGGTCAAAAGGTTGACCTATGGGGTCAACAAGGTAGGTCATTAGGTCCGGTTTGACCAATTTGACCAAAGTTGACTTTTTAGGTCAAAAGGTTGACCTATGGGGTCAACAGGAGGTCATTAGGTCTGGTTTGACCAATTTGACCAAAGTTGACTTTTTAGGTCATAAGGTTGACCTATGGGGTCAACAGGGTAAGTCATTAGGTCTGGTTTGACCAATTTGACCAAAGTTGACTTTTTAGGTCAAAATGGTGACCTATGGGGTCAACAGGGTAGGTCATTAGGTCTGGTTTGACTAATTTGACCAAAGTTGACTTTTTAGGTCATAAGGTTATTGACTCATTGTAAAATGAGGTCAACACCGTTATTTTCATTGAATTCACTTAGTCCAGATGAATTTGCTAAACTCAACTGAATGAGTTCCACACTTTCATTTAGACCGTGGGAAATCCCGTTAGCAACATGTGCGTTACATCATCCGAGGTATTCCCGATCATTCAACGAGACGTTTTAATTTAGTTGCTATTGTAGTTTTGTTGTTCTGTTTGTGATTAAATTTTGAGTTGTTTTATATTTTGAAATGTTATGGCGGTGAATTTTATCTTGCAATGACTTTTAATTTAGTTTTAGTTTCAGTTCAGGGACTACCCTAAAGGTTTTGGTTTTCATGCAACAGTCTTGTTTAACATGCAAGAAAAGTAAAGTACGAGTGCATGTAAGTAAATTGCGATAAAGTAAATTGCAATAAAATAAAAGCGTACTCGGAGGGTATTCCCGTCATCCCAAGTCGCACTTAAAACACATGTTAAGGCGTTTAAATATTTCAACATATACCTAGGTAAAGCTAAGGGAAGGGTTTTGGTTGTCTACCAAATTCTTAATCCTATAACTAGTCATCTCCTATGACGTCTAGGTTCTTGTGTTTTGTTTAAGGATGATTTTCTTCACCAAAGAACAATTAAATTTAGTTGTTCTTCTAAAACATTCCGTCATATTGAGGAAGTGCTTAGGACAAGTCCTAAACATCTTTTCAATGTTTCTGGATTGTTTTGAGTCCAAGTAAATTTAGTTGTACAGGTGAATTAATCATCCAAGAGTTTAGTTAAACTTTGTTTCTTGCTTAGTGAACTTAGGTATTTGATTACCTGATTAATGAAGTGACATCTCACTTAATACTCTAATTAAGAGTTATAACAATTAAAGCCTTTAAGGGCAAGTTGGTTTATCAAGATTTTTAATCATAATTAATGAAAAGTTTGAATTAATGGTTTAAAGTGTTTTAATTTAATTATGAGGTTTTAATTAATAATTTTAAGTTTGGAATAGTGTTCAAATTATTTTAGATTTAATTCTTCATGATTTCATTTAGGTTTGTTGATAAATGATTTTAATTCAATTTGATTTTAATTTAATTTTAATTTAATTTTAATTTAATTTTAATTTAATTTTTAATTTTAATTTAATTTTAATTTAATTTTAATTTTAATTTAATTTAAATTTATTTAATTTTTTTAATTCAATTTAGTTTTAATTTAATTTAATTTTAATTTAATTTAATTTTAATTTAATTTAATTTTAGTTTTAATGTAATTTAATTTAATTTAATTTAATTTAAGTTTTAATTTAATTTAAGTTTTAATTTAATTTAATTTAATTTTAGTTTTAATTTAATTTAATTTAATTTTAGTTTTAATTTTAGTTTTAATTGTTAATTTTGATTATCAATTTGAATTATTATTTTAATTTTAAATTAGGAAATAAGTATTGTTAAAGTGACTTATTTAGGGATTTTTAAATTAAAGAATAAATATTCTCTTAATAATATCCCTATTTTAATGATCCAAATTTGAATATATTCTTTCCAAAAATTAAATTATTTAATTAATTAAAGTTTCATTTTTTTTTGATATTTTCAACATGTTTAGTGGGTTTCTACCCCTTAATTTCCCTAAGTTTCAATCATCCAAGAGAAAATTAAGATAAAATGTTTCACCCCCCATTTTGATTAAACCTAAAGTTTTAATTAAGGGTTAAAATTTTTAATTACCTTTATGCCCTTTTAAGCTTATTTATTTCATAACTCATTAAATTGAGCTCAAATGAATTTGAAATTTTTATGTCACCTCACTCATATGTCAATCAAGACATTAGAGAAGAAAATGTGATTTTTCTGAATTTAATTTATTTATATAATTATTTTTAGTAGAAAATAGGGGTTTTCAAAGAAAATTCAACAACATGACCAAGAAAAGGTTTCTATCCTTAAGAAAATTATGGTATGTTCCTAATGACCAGTGGACCACTTGGACCAATTTTGGTGATTTTTTGAATTATATTTTATTTATTATAATTATTTTGAGTTTTAGAGAATTAATTAATTATAAAATAAAATTAAAGTTGAAAAATAGATTTTATATATTTTTTAAATCTCTCTAACCTCAAGGAGTTCAGAGAAATAAATGTTATAATTTTTTTTATTTTTCTTTGATTTATTGGAATTATTTTAGTGAAAAAGGTTAAAAACTCATTTTTTAATATTAAAAAAATACATTAAGCCTTTAAAATTAAATATCTCACCCTAGGGACTTAGGAAAAATATTTGGTTTGTTCCTAAGTGATTAGGCATCAAAACATGATATTTTTATGATTTTTAATATTTTTATGAATTTTATTATTTTTTAATTATTAAAATATTAAAATATTATGAAAAATCAACTTTTTTAGAAAACTCCAATTTTAATTTTCCTAAACTTCCCTGATATCAGAGAAGCCCCAAAACCATTTTTGTGAATTTTTGAAAAGTATTTTTGGAGTTATGAATTTTTAAAGTTCCATTTTGGTTATGAGGCTTAATTAATCCATTTGATAGGGATAATCAAGTCCAATTGATTTCAAATTTTTATATGAGGTCTCTCTGATTCTAAAGATCAGTGGAGAATTATTTTCAAGTCAATTTGATGTGTGATTATTCTTAATTAATTCAAATTCAATTTTAGGGGTTTAGGCCAATTAAGGTTATTATGAATGAATTAACTCAAAATATATTTTTCATAGGGTCCTCTGATACTAAGGAACATCACCAAATTTTCCTAGAATTTATTTCACAACATGCTAATTATTTAAATTAAAATACCTAAAATAATGACATGAAATTGAAAATTCAATAACTTTTCACAGAGATGGTCTCTGACCTTGAAAAACTCAGGGAATGTTCCCAAGATCAGAGGCTTCAAAAGCCCTATGATCTCATGTTATGGTGAATTGTCTATGCAAATGAAGAATCAAAATACTGAAATCAGTAAATAAATTATTAAAAATAAAATATTCATCCAATTAATTTGATTTCTTTTCCACATTATTCTCCTCTGTTCAGTAAGCAAGAGGGTATTTTTATTTTATTTTTGTGATTTTTCTATGCAAAGATATGGATTTTTGAAGTTCTGGGCATTTAAATAATTCAAAAATACTTTATTCATCTACTTATCCACGCGGCGCCAGCGCAACATCGGCAGCTCCGAAAGTCCACGCGGCGCATTCCCACTCGACGCAGCCATCCAACTCAGCGCTCTGGGGGCCCGCGGTTCATGTAACATTCCCTGGTTCGGCGCAATCTGAACCGTCCGCTCGATACACGCGCGATCCAATGGCTCCCGGTCATCGTCTACGACTGGTGTGCACCCGTGACCGTCCATACTAAAACCCTAAGATCTCACTCGATTCTCAATGAATTTTCGTATTCTTATGCTCTATGGATTCGTCTTGAAGAGACGAACACATCCATATGGTTTATAGGCTATGAAATTAACTTAAACAAAATGGAGAATCGCTGGAAGCTCGGGAGGAAGAGTGAGTTCATACCTTTGCTCAGAGAAGTGAAGCTTCGATCTAAGAGTTGTGTCACCTTCGATTGAGTCCAGGCAAGCTCCAGATGAAGTCCCTGGCCCTGGAGAATTGTCTAGGTATGAAAGTAACCAAGGCCGATCACAAAGCTTGGAGGCTGGAAGCAATGGCGAGCTCGGTGAGGGGGCTTTGCCGGGGAACTTCTCCTCTTGGTCTGTCGAAGATGTAGGACCAATCAATTTGGAGATTGGCTCACTGTGGTGAAGTGTCTTGTTTTTGGGTGGATTTTTAACTCAGAGATTGAGCTCACAGAGAGGGTTTTAGGGCTGGATTTCAGTGGGGATCAAGTTCTCTATGTCTGGAGAGGGGTCTGGAATGATTTTGGCAGAGTTTATTTAAGGTCTGGTTTAACTCCTCATTTGGCCGAGAGGTGGTGGTGTTTAAATAGGCATGGCTGGAGGGCTTCCCAGGGGCAATTGGAGGCTGGGATCAGCTGCTCAGGGGAGGAGAAGAACAGCTATGCTGTCCATTTGGGTTGAGACAAGTCAGCAAGGGGGAATTGGAAAGTTTGGCTCACATGGAGCTTTTGGCCATGGCGTTTTCCGGTGACTGTGGTGGCTGGCCGGCCAGGCATTGGTCACCATCTTGATCAGTGAGGTCAGGGCTGGGGTTTGGTGCAAGCAATTGGCTATTGCCATGTGTAAGGAGGTTTGATTAAAATGGCATGGGGTAAGGGTCATTTTGGCTTGCTTTTGGTCAACTCATGTATTTGGGTTTGGTGCACCCACCAAGGGACTGATTTGGGCTGAGGGAGGTCAGATGAGTCAGCTAGGAAAGGGTAGTGAAGTCACAATCCATGAATATTTGGATTAATCATGGATTAAGGTGAAGCATTAAAAGGGTTAAAACCTTTTTAAGGGGGTTTAAAAGAGGCTCCTCCTTTTGCAATTAATGGTATGATGATGTGTAAAGTGATTCCCATGGCTTCATGTGGCTTGTTCATGGCTTCAAGGTTTGCTCATGGCTTGGGAAAGGCTTGACTTACTTGCATGAGAAAGGGATTTTGGGATTTTTGGCATTTAGGGGTGATTTGGCATGAGGTTTGATTTGGAATCATTTGATGATGGGATTTGAACTTAGGGAATGACTTTGATTAAATGGATGGCAAATGAAAATGTCATATGGGCTTTAGGATAGATTTTGGGCTCTTTGAAATGGTTTTAGATGGGCTTTTAAAGTGATTTAGGGAAGTGGGCTTTTGGATTTTAGGATGGGCTTTTGGGTGAAAATTTTGTGAAGGACCATGTCAACTAAATGTTGCAATTGGTTTAGGGATGTTTCATGAATGGTTTGGAATCAATTTGGTGTGATTTGAGGAGAGTTGGGTTGAATTTGGGCTTTTTAGATAAAGGGGCCAAGTGGGCCAAATTGGGCTAACTTGGGTTAAGGTTAGGCTAAAGTTGGATTTTATGTAAAATTAATGTTGATAATTGTTCATGGGAGTGTCACAAAGAGTTTTAAACTTTGGTTGGGCTCTAATTTTGGGATTTGGGCCCATTTGGGTTAGGTTTGGGCTTAGGTCAATTTAAGGGATTTTTGTTTTAGGTTAGGTTTGGGTGAAGTTTAGGTTCGAATTTTGGGCAAATCAAGTTAGCGTTTTGTTTATGGGGATGTTAGAAAGGCTTTGGAAAAGATTTGTGGCCAATTGGAGTTGAATTGGATGGGTTTGAGCTAGGTTTAGGTCATGGGCCAAAATTGGGCCTTAGGCTTCAAATTGAAATTGGGCTCAAATGTCAATCAAATTGGACTTGAATTTGGTCTAAATTGATATTGGGGATGTTGAATTGATGTTTAGAATTGAATTTGAGCAAAATTGAGGTCAATTGGAGTGGTTTGGTTTGACATTGGGTTTACTTGGGTTTAAAATGGGCCCAAATTGGGGGTTTTGGTAAAAGTGGGGTAAATTGGCAAAATTGGCCCATGGTGTAGTTGAAAAAAATGAAATTGGGAATATTTGGGATTTTCTGGAATTTTTTAGGAATTTTCTGAATTTTTGGATTTTTGGGCTAAGAAGGGCATTTTGGGTATTTGGAGGGTATTGGGGGTACTTTTGGAATTTTTGGTATTTTTGGCTATGGATGATCAATTTGAGTGGGGGGAAAATGTTTAGGATTTATTTTGAGGAATTTTGGGTAATTTAGGTGATTTTTTAGATTTTGGGTTGTTTCATGGGCTTTAGGTAGGTTTAGTAGGTGTAAGGCCCCGGGGGTCAAAAATTGAAATTTTGGAAAAATAAAGATTGATAAAATTTGAGTAGAATGTAATCACTTTGGTTGAGCCATGAAGCCATATTAAGCCCATATGAGCCATGAGAGGACTCATTTGAGGCATTCACTACGTTGTTCCTAACCCTCTTAGCTAGGGGCTTAGGGGTTAAGAACCATCCATGTGAATTACCTACATGAGTCAGGAAGTCAAGTTGGGTGAGATTGTGGTTTTAGGACTTGGAATGTGTGTGAGAGTGTAGTGTATGTGCAAGTCAACTCTCACCAGACCAGGCCACCCAGGGTATCCCTAAGGCCAAGAAGTCCTATAGGGAACTCATCCTTTGAACCTCCACATTTGATTTCAAACCTCTAGGTGATTAGGGGTCTACAATCAAGCTTGTGGGGTTTGCAAGGAGTCAAGAGGTGTTTGAAATTCTAAATGGTGGGTTCCATTTCTAGTCCTCTAAGATTAGTCAAAGGAAAAGCCTAAGGCTAGATCCTAAGTACTAAAGAGAGGAGAAAAAGAAGAGACCTCGTCAAAAATGAGGTCAACAGTAAGCGGGGTAGTCTTGACCCTCTTCTTCTTACAATCATTGTAGTACGCAGGTCGGGGTAATGCAGCAGCGATCCTTCATACATCTTCTTCATTCGATGCAGCAGAGAGAGGGTGAAACCTACTTCCTTCCAACAACGGTGAAATCTCAGGTAGTTCTTCTTCTTCCTCAGGAGTCTCCTCCAGAAAAGCAACTTCAGAAGCCTTGGCCTTCTCGATCCTGGAAATCTTTCTACTCCCATTTCTTCTCTGAGTCCGAGTTAGGGATGTAAACTTTGAACTAGACCCAATCTGGAAAACATACGGTATTGCAGCAAAATCTGTACCCTCTACGGTGGTAGGCTCATCACAAACTTGGATTTCCTTCTCCTTCAATTTGGCAGGAGTCGGGGTAGGTGCAGAGATGACTAGACCGGTGGGGGTAGAGATCATAGTCCTTCTACGAACAGTGGTGTCTCTTTTAGCTGGGACTTTTCGTAGAGGCTGGAACTCTTGAGTCGACTTCAGGTTAAACTCAATCATGGGTTCCTCAGTTTCTGGTACTTTGTCCATTAGTGTGAAGAGGGTGACATCAGCGAACTTAATATCTGTATTGTCGAATCCTTGTCTAAAACGGATGACTCCATTGTCGGGCTATTCATCCTTATAGACGACGAAGTTCATTCCATTGGTGAAGGAGAAAATTAATTTTGGTGCAGTCATTTTCTGCAGGGTAAATTCTGAACGTCAGTCTCGAATTATGCTTCCTTTTGTCACAAAACTTAAGACGGAAACGAAAGAGTCCGAACACATTTTAGTTTATCTTAGTATATTTGCGATTTAAAAGAGTTCTTTTATTAAAAGGTTGTTTATCAGAGGATTTGTTTGTTAGGATCAAAAATGATTAAAGGAGGAAGGTTAATGGAAAGGTAAAGGATTCAATTCAGAATTGGAAAGGAAGAGAAAGTCTCATAAGATTTCTCGACTCCAAAGACCGCTCTTAGGCTAACACCTATTGGGGGTCCACCCCACCTTAGAAAGAGGCAAAAAGATTTCAGAACCTCTTTGTTTAGGAGTGTAGGAGTGCCTAAACAATGGCTCCAAAATCCAAAATGAGTTGGCTATACCCGTTCAAAACAGAAATAAACGTGGTATGCCAACGGAAAGAATAGTAGTTTGGTCCAGAAGGGGTATGGACTCACTACCGATTTATGAAAGCAAAACCATCTGATCAAAATGGAGAGAGGAACTAATCCCCAGCGGAGTCGCCAGAAGTTGTCGGCATATTTTCAGGTTAAGTTTTATTTTGAAAAGGGGTCGCCTACAGAAATTTTTGATGAATTTTAGATTTAAATTTAATTTAAATATATATATATATATATATAATTTAGAAAGTAGCATTTGATTTTAAAAATAATTTTAAGTTTGAAAATTTTAAGATATGAAATCAAGCCGATCTCACATCCCAAATAGTTTATATGAACGAGCACCGCACCACAAATCATGTATCTATCCCGAAGAATAGACACACTGCTTGATGATGGGGCTCGATTAAATAAACTAGAAGATTTGTGACATCCGTTTGGTCTGCGAACCAATTTTATAAGCCGACAAGTTCCCCTGCTTAATATAAAGGAATTAAACAGGGTTTATTTTACCTGGGTTCTTAAAGTTCCCTATAAAGGCAAGCCCCTATAGTTAATTACATCTTAAATGTCCAAAAACACTTAAGAAAACTCTTGATAATGATCAGTGATTTTGCTCTCAAGAATTTCAAAGTTTAAGGTTTTCAAATGATTGAATTTTGGAATTTCAAAAGGGATTAGCTCAAATTTGGAACAGTTTATTTTAAGGAGTCCAAAGGAAGAGAAGTAGGAGAAGCTGGGGATCCAAGAAGAATCTTGGCAACTTCCCAAACTATCCTATTTCTTGGCTTCAATTTGGAAATATTACTTAATGTTGCAATTCTGCCAATTTTAGTTAATTAGGACTTATATTTGTATGATATCATCACACAAGTAGCCTCGAAGATGTGAGGGTTTATGTCGTACCAAACAACTACCTTGGAATCCTAAGACCGGTTAGGACTTAAATTGCATAAAATGATTATGCAAGTGCCTAACGTAAAGGTTGAGGATTTATGTTGCACTGGGCAAACTACCTCGAAAGCCTATGGCTTGGTTATTTAATTCTAAGAATGGTTTTGCTGAAGTGGACCCGAGTTTTGCTGATGATGATGACCGTGCTGCCCACTATGCTCCAAGCTCCTTGTTTTTGTAGATGTTTAGTTTTAGAAAGTGGCAATCAGGAGATGAGAGAAGTGTTTTGGTTTAGAAAAGTTTTAAAGTCCAAATGTCTTTAATGTTTTATTAGGGGAATCTTAAATTTGATTATAACAACACCGGTTAAGATCCCACGGTTCCATCATTCCGACACCGTTATTTTTATTAGATTCACTTAGTCCAGATGAATTTGCTAAACTCAACTGAATGAGTTGCACACTTTCATTTAGACAGTAGGAAATCCCGTTAGCAACATGTAGGTTACATCATCTGAGGTATTCCCGATCATCCAACAAGATGTTTTAATTTAGTTATAGTCGTAGTTTTGTGTTCTGTTTGTGATTAAATTTTGAGTTGTTTTATATTTTGAAATATTGTGGCGGTGGATTTTATCTTGTTGTGACTTTTAATTTAGTTTTTGGGTTTCAGTTTTGTGGCTATCCTAAAGGTTTCAGTTTTCATGCAACAATCTCGTTTAACATGCAAGAAAAGTAAAGCGCAATACATGTAAGTAACTTGCAATAAAATAAAAGCATACCTGGAGGGTCTTCCCGTCATTCCAAGCTACACTTAAAGCACATGTTAAGACAGTTATATAGTTTGCAAGAAAAATACCTAAGTAAAGCTAAGGGAAGGTTCTGGTTGTCTACCAAAGTCCTAATCCTATAGCTAGTCGATTCCTATGACATCTAGGTTCTTTTGTTTTGTTAGGGATGATTTTCTTCATCAAAGAACAATTAAGTTCAGTTGTTCTTCTAAATCATCTCATCATATTGAGAAAGTGCTTAGGCCGAGTCCTAAACATCTTTTCAATACTTTTGAGATTATTTCGAGTCCAAATGAATTTTATTGTACTAGTGAATTAATCATCCAAGAATTCAATTAAAATTTCCATCTTGCTCAGTGAATTAGGATGTTTGATTATCCTAAGAGTAAAGTGACACTTTACTTAATGCTCCATTTAAGAGTTATAATAATGCAAGCCTTTAAGGGAAAATCAGTTTATTAAAGATTTTAATGATTTAAAATTGGGATTGATGATTTAAAGTGGTTTAATTTAGTTATGAAATTTTAATAATTTTAAGTTTGGAATAGTGTTCAAGTTGTTTTAATTTAATTAAATCTTTACATTTTGAATGATTTCAATGTATTAGATTAATCTGGGTTGAAAGAGGTGTTTAGATTATTCAATTTAGATTTTAATGATTTAATTTCAATTTAATTGAAATATTTTAGGTTAATTTTTAATTGGTTTGATTTTTTTTAATTATGAATTATTTTTTAGGTTGATTTTCTTTAATGTTTCAAATTTGTTTTTTAGATTTGTTTTCAAGTGATCTTTAAGATTAATTTTTAATGTTTTAAATTTATTTCAATTTGATTGTTAAATTAATTAATGTTTTAAGCTTTTAATTTAATTAAGGTTTATTTTCCTTTTAATTATTTAATTATTAATTTCAATTATCATTTTTGAGTTTTATTAAGAGTTGAATATTATTAAAGTGATTTATTTAGGGATCTTAAATTAAAGGGTTCTAGTCTCCCTAAGTTATACTCCCCATTTTAATAATTCAAATTTCAATTAATCTTCCAAAATTGAAATTATTTAATTAATTAAGGTTTCATTTTTCTTTTTGATTATTAGAAATGATTAATGAGTTCCTACCCTTTAATATCCCAAAATTTCAATCATCTAAGAGAAAATTAAGATCAAATATTTTACCATCCATTTTGATTAAACCTAAAGTTTTAATTAGGGGTTAAAATTCTTAATTACGATTATGCCCTTTAATCCTAATTATTTCATAACTAATTAAATTAAGCTCAGATGGACTTGAAATTTTTATGTCACTTCACTCACATGTCAATTAAGACATTAGAGGAGAAAATGTGATTTTCCTGAATTTAATTTAATTTAATTTATATAATTATCTTAATGAAAAATAGA
The DNA here is from genome assembly GCA_022702705.1 of Papilionanthe hookeriana x Papilionanthe teres. NCBI lineage: Eukaryota > Viridiplantae > Streptophyta > Magnoliopsida > Asparagales > Orchidaceae > Papilionanthe > Papilionanthe hookeriana x Papilionanthe teres. The sequence goes on along the minus strand of CM040432.1, from coordinate 8,253,773 downwards.
GATTTTCAATGGAAATTCAACAACATGACCAAGGCAAAGTTTCTGTCCTTAAAAAAATTATCGGATGTCCCTATTGAGTAGAGGACTACTTGGATCAATTTTGGTGATTTTTTAAATTATTTTATTTATTATGATTATTTTGAGTTTTGGAGTGTTAATTAATTATAAAATAAAATTAAAGTTGAAAAATGAATTTTATATTTTTCATAAATTTCTCTGACCTCAAGGAGTTCAGAGAAATAAATTTTATATTTTTCTGATTTTTCTTTGATTTATTAGAATTAATTTAGTGAAAAAATGTAAGGAAATTCATTTTTTAATATTAAAAATTGTTTTAAGCCTTTAAAAATTCAATATCTTAACTTAGAGACTTGAGAAAAATATTTGGTTTGTTCTTAAGTGATAAGGAATCAAAATATGATATTTTTATGATTTTTAATATTTTTGTGATTTTATTATTTTTTATTATTAAAATATTAAAATATGATTAAAAATGAAAATTTTTAGAAAATTTTAATTTTAATTTTCTTAGACTCCCCTAACATCAGAGAAACCCCAAAACCATTTTGGTGAATTTTTAAAATATAATTTTGGAGTTATGAATTTTTAAAGTTTAATTTTGGTCATATGACTTAATTAGTCCATTTAGTGATGCTAATCACCTCCAATTGGTTTCAAATTATTATGTGGGACTCCTCTAACATAAAGATCAGTGGAGAATTGTTTTCAAGTGATTTTGATGTATGGTTAACCCAAATTAATTAAAATTCAATTTTGAGTATTTAGGCCAAGTAGGATTATTCTTAATGAATTAACTCAAACCATAATTTTTCTAGGGTACACTGGTCCTAAGATACTTCCCCAAATTTTCCTAGAATTTTCTAAGCAACATGCTAATTACTGGAATTAAAATATCAAAACCGGCACAAAAATCTTGAAGATCAATAACTTGCCATAGAGGTGGTCTCTGACCTTGGAAAATTCAAGGAATGTTCCCAAGATCAGAGGCTACAAAAGCCCTATGATCTCATGCCATGGTGAATTGTCTATGCAAATGGAGAATTAAAACATTGAAATGAGTAAATAATTAATTAAAAATAAAATACTCAACAAAATGACTTGATTTCTTTTCCACATTGCTCTCCTCTATTCACTGAGCAAGTGGGTATTTTTATTTTATTTTTTTGATTTTTCTATGTAAAGTTATGGATTTTTTAATTTCTGGGTATTTAAATAAATAGAAAATAGCCTATTTTTCTACTTATCCAACGAAGCGCTGACTCAACCTCGGCGGATCCGAAAGCCCATGCGGTGCGCTCTCATTCAACACCGCCATCTAACTCGAATGCCACACGGCCCGCGGTCTCGCTCTATCGTTCGATCCGGCGCAATCTGGACCTTCCATTCGATACACGCGCGATCGGACGGCGCCTGGTCATCGTCTACGACTGGTGTGTCCCGTGAGTCGTCCACACTAAAACCCTAAGATCTCTCTCATTTCTCAACGGATTTTCGTGTTCTTAGGCTCTATGGATTCGTCTTGAGGAGACGAACACATCCATATGATTTATATGCTATGAAATTAAGCCAAGCAAAATAGAGAATCACTGGAAGTTTAGGAGGAAGAAGGGGTCCATACCTTGGCTCTAAGAAGTGAAGCTTCAATCAGAGAGTTATGACACCTTTGATTGCACCCAAGGAAGCTCCAGATGAAGTCTCTAGCTCTAGGGAATTGCCTAGGTATGAAAGTGACCAAGGTCGATTTCAAAGCTTGGCCGATAGAGAGGATGGCTGGCCTGGTGAGGGGGCTTTCACTGGGGAACTACTTCTCTAGGTCTTATGCAAGTGTGGGTGAATTTAATTTGATTTTTGTGGAGGTTTCAGAGTTGTCCTGGTTTTTGGGTGGAATTTTGACTGAGAAATTGAGCTCTATTAATGGGGATTAGGGCAAAGGGACACTGGGAATCAATTGCTCTGGGTTAGGAGAAGGTCCTGGAGCAATTTTGGCAGAGTTTTGTTAAGCTCTGGTTCATCAACTTCTTTGGCCGAGAGGGGGTGAAGTTTAAATAGAGCTGGCTGGAGGGCTTATCAGGGTGAGTTAGGGCTTGGGATCAGCTGCCTTGGTCAAGGGAAGAACAGCCACAGTGGCCATTGGGCATGGGGCAGCTCAGCCAAGGAGAATTTGGGAGTTTTGGCTCACATAGAGCTCTCAACCATGGCGTTTTCCGGTGACCCAAGCGGTTGGCCGGCAGGGTCAGGTCACCATCTTGACTTAGTGAGTCCAGGGATTGAGATTGGTGCAAGCAATAGGCTTTGTCCATGTGTAAAGGATTTGATTTAAGTGGAAAGGGGGGAAGGCTTATTTTGGCTTGATATGGTCCAAGGCATGGTTTAGGCTAGGTGCACCTCCCCAAGGCTTGACTTTGGGCTAGGAGGAATCATTTGGGTCAGCCAAGAGAAGGTGGTGAAGTCCCCATCCAAGGTGAGGTGGCTAATTTTGGTTAAAGTGTATCATGAATGAGGTTAAAAAAGCTTAGTGAAGGCTTAAGAAAGGCTCCCCTCTTCTTGCCATATGTGGCATGGTGAGGTGGGAAGGGCTCCTCATGGCTTGCATATGGCTTATGCATGGCTCCATTTGGCTTGCATATGGCTTATGCATGGCTCCATGGCTCCATTTGGCTTGGGGCCAAGCTTAGTCAATTTCATGGAAGTAGGTTTTATGGATTTTAGCATTTTGGTGGAAATTTGGATGAAGCTTGATTTGGAATTATTTGATTATTGATTTAAAACTTAGGGATGGCTTCAATTGAAATGGATGATGGAAAGAGATGCTATGTGGGCTTTAGGGTCAATTTTGGGCTTTTGGAATTATTTAGGAATGGGCTTTTAAAGGCTTTAGGCAAGTGAGCTTTTAGATTTTAAATCAAGTTGATGGATGAAAATTTTGGTAAAGATTGGGCCTTAAAAATGTTGGGTTTAGTTTAGGGATGGGTCATGAGTGATTTGGAATAGATTTGAAATAATTTGGAGTTAAATTGGGTTTAATTTGGGCTTCCTTAGTGATAGGGTCAAAGTGGGGTAAATTGGACTAACTTGGGCTAATGTTGGATTTGATGTAAAATTAATGTTGAGAAATGTTTATGGGTGTGTAACAAAGAGCTTTCAACTTTGGATGGGCTTTGGTTTTTGAATTTGGGCCTATTTGGATTCATGGTGGGCTTTAGGCCAAATTGGGGATTTTTGATTTGGGTTAGATTTGAGTGAAGTTTGGGTTCAAATTTTGGGCAAATCAAGTTAGTGTTTTGTTTGTGGGGGTGTTAGGAAGGTTTTAGAAAAGATTTGGGGCTAATTGGAGTTGAATTGGATTGGGTTGGGCTAAGTTTAGGTCATGGGCCAAAATTGGGCTTTATGCTTCAAATTGAAATTGGATTCACATAATGATTAAATTGGGTTTAGATTTGGTCTAAATTGGTATTGAGGATATTGAATTGAAGTTTAGAATTGAATTGGATCAAAATTTAGGTTAATTGGGTGGTTTGGTGGGACATTGGGTCCACTTAGGTTAAAAATAGGCCAAATTAGGGGTTTTAGTAAAAGTGCGTTAAATTGACAAAATTGGCTTATGGTGTAGTTGAACAAAATGAAATTTGAAATATTTGGGATTTTTTGGAATTTTATGGGAATTTTTTGAATTTTCGGAATTTTTGGGTTAAAAGGGTATTTTGGGTATTTGGAGGGTATTGAGAGGTATTGTTTTGGATATTTTGGTGTATTTTGTTATGGATGATCAGTTTGAGTGGGGGGGAAATGTTTAGGACTGATTTTGAGAAATTTTGGGTAATTTAGGTAATTTTGCAAAATTTGGGTAATTTCAAGGGTATTTGGTAGGCTTGGTGGGTTTAGGGTCCCCAGGGGTCAAAAATTGAAATTTTGGGAAAATTAAGGTTGATCAAGTGTGAGTGAAATGAAATCATTTTGGTTGAGCCATGAAGCCATATTAAGCTCACAGGAGCCATGAGAGGACTCCTTTTAGACATTCACTATGTTGTTCCTAACCCCTTAGCCATGGGCCTAGGGGTTGAGGTCCATCCATATGAATTGCCTACATGAGTCAGGAAGTCAAATTGGTTAAAGGTAGTTTTAGGGTTTGGAATATGTGTGCATGGGAGTGTGGTTTGTGCAAGCTTACCCTCACCAGACTAGGCCACCCAGGGTAATCCTAAGGCCAAAGAGTCCTATAGGAAACTCATCCTTTAAACCTCCACATTTGATTTTAACCCTCCAAGTAGCTTAGGGGTTTACAATCAAACTTGTGGGGTTTGAAGGGAGCCAAGAAGTGTTTTGAATTTCTAATTGATGGGTCCCATTTGTAGTCCTCTAAGATGGTCAAGGAGAAGCCCTATGGCTAGATCTTATATACTAAGAAGAGAGAAGAGAAAAGACCTCATCAAAAATGAGGTCAACAGGAGAACCATCCTAAAATTAACTGGAATCATACTACTGATGGTGGAAACCAAAAATGGGAAAATAATTATGCAAATCAAAATGGAAGTTGGAATAATCAGGGGAACATAAACTATAGACCTTCATATCCACCAGACTATAACAATGATCAACAATTTGAGGATAAGAAGATGTCTATGGAAGAAGTGTTATTGCAAATGGGAAACCAGTTGCAAAGTCAAAATGCTATGAATAGAAACATAGAGAATCATCTGGGAGAAATTGAAAATTCACTTAGCAATAGACCCCAAGGAACACTTCCTAGCAACATTGAGATCAATGATGCACCAAAAATATATACTCTTTTAGCTATATGTTTTTACCTATTTTTGGTGATATTGCACTTTAAAGGAAGATATTTTTCATGATTTATTGTAGGTATGATGATTATAGGTGATTGGAGCGAAAAGATGCAAAAAGGAACGAATTTGGAGCAAAATGGAGCAATTTGGAGGAAAACGTGCCACAGCGCGCGGCGCCCTATTCCAGAGACTCCAGAATTAATTGGCACGATAGGGCGCCGCCGACACCACTATCGGGCGCCACCGGCACCCTATGTCGGTTCACTTCAAATTCAAAATTTTTAGCGGATTTTTGAAGAGATGCTTGAAGAAACTCTTGGGAAATTCGTTCCAAACATTAAATTGGGTATCCAAGACGAAGATAGAGAGGAGGAGAAGGACAGAATTGCTGTAGAGAGTGTGAGCAAAGTGTAAGAGAGAGTTAGAGTTTGTGATTTTAAGAGAGATTCTTCTCTAAGGAGGGGAGAAGAGGGAGTAAAGTGAGAGATTGCTTCTTCATCTTTGTTCCAAGGAAAGAAATCAAGTGTTGCAAGGAAGAGAAAAGGAATTAAGGGGACTTTGAAGGAATTACTTGGGGAAGAGAAAGAGATAAGTTGTATTTACTATTGTAGTTTCTATGACTCTTATTTTATATATAAAATCCATGTGTTTTTATATCTTCTCCATGATTAGAGAGTAGTCTCCCTTGCCTTTCTTCTTGCATGAAGTAATTATGATGTGGTGATGTGGAAATGATGTGCCCTTGAAGTGTTGTAAAAGTTGTGATGTTTCTTTGATTTGAAATTTAATTTACTTTTCAATCCGGCCAATTGAATTGCTCCAAAAGAATTGAATGTTCTACAACAAGAATGAAGAAACCATTTATTGTCCGTGAATGAATTGCGTAGTTCATGGGGATTAAGTGCAAATGAATAGGGAAATGAGTTTTGATGGACTTCAAATTGGAGGTTTCATGGTGAATGAATGGGATCCCCAATTTGGTCTTAAGATTGGTAACTAAAGCCTATGATTAACCTTCGGGTGAAGGGTGAGTGGGAGCTCCGAATTAAGAGCCGGTATCCTCCCGACCTAGCCTTAGATTTAGTAACTAAACTTAAGATATGACAATGTTCTTTACCTGCTTAGAAGAGGGGGTACTCTTTTAAGGGTAAAGAAGGAAATATACTCCTATTTGGCACAACACAAATAATTATCATTCTTCATCATCCACACATAATAATCTTTATGCAGGAAGAAAGACACTTTTCATATAGAAGTATCTTATAAATCACATAAGTTAGTGAGTTTGTTAGTTAATATAGTTTAGTAATTAGAAGTAATTGTAGTAGCTTTATTATACTTTGCATTACTAGTGGTAGTACACTTAAGTAATTGTTACATTGTGTATTGGATTTAGTGCTATATTATCTGATTTCAAGAATGTTCACCTCCTTGTGGGATCGAAATCCAGAACTCTATTAGAGCCCTGTATTACTTGATAAGATACGTATACTTGTGTTGAATTTGTGATTTTACTAAATCATTTTAAATATATAAATTCGACTTCATAAATTCTTGCTTAATATATAAAGTCGCGGTCAAGTTTTTGGCGCCGTTGTCGGGGAGGTAGATAAACGGTACTTATTTATAAATATTGTAGTACTTGAAACCCTTTACTTTGTAGTATATTTGTGTGCTTATTTACTTTGTAGTGTGATCTTATATGTGTAGTAGTGGATCTGTAGGTTTGATACCTTACAATTCAGAGTTAAAGCGTACTATTAGAAAAATTAGAAAACAACAAAAACAACTTGAAAATTACTGTGAAATGGCGAATAATCAAGAGAATCAGAATATTAATGTTGAAAATTTGCCAAGACCTTTAAGAGATTATGCCAACCCAACAGCAGATGAAATTCATATAACTATTCAAAATCCTGATGTTGCTGCTAATTCGTTTGAACTTAAACCTGCTATTATCCAAATGGTACAAAATAATCAATTCGGAGAAACACCTAATGAAGACCCAAATTTACATCTCACTAGTTTTTTAGAACTGTGTGCTACTTTTAAATATGATGGAGTGTCGAATGATGCCGTCAGACTTAGACTTTTTCCTTTTTCCTTAAGGGATAAGGCTAAGGCGTGGTTAAACTCGTTAGCACTTGGATCTATTCGAACTTGGGGAGAACTTTCTCAAAAGTTTCTATCAAAATATTTCCCTCCATCAAAAACTGCTAAATTAAGAAATGATATCACATCTTTTAGTCAGTTTAAAGGAGAGTAAATATATGAATCTTGGGAGAGGTTTAAAGAACTTTTTAGGAAGTGTCCACATCATGCTTTGCCAGATTGGTTAATAATTCAAACTTTTTATAACGGATTAGTGGGATCATTAAGATCAATTATTGATGCTACTGCTGGTGGATCATTAATGTCAAAACCTTTTGATGAAGCATATTCATGAATTGAAGAAATGACTACTAATAATTTTCAATGGCCTTCTGAACGGGTAAATCCTAAAAGAGTAGCTAGTGTTCATGATTCTGACATGATGAATATGATAGTTTCTCAAATAGCAGCACTTTCTAAGAAAATAGATCAATATGGATTGAATTATTCTCAACCGCCCCCAGTGTTAGAGGAAAATTCATTTGGGCAGATAACTGAATCTCAAACACCTTATGAGACTTTAAATGTGATTAACAGACCTAATAACCCTTATTCGAATTATTATAACTCTGGTTGGAAGAATCACCCAAATTTTAATTGGAATAATAATAATGCTAATGTGAACTCACAATGGGGACACAATTCTATAAACCCAGTTGGAAACTAAACCAACCAAGGAAATACTAACTTTAGATAATCTTATCCTCTTGGATTCAATAATAACCCACAATTTAAGGATAAGAAGTTGTCTATGGATGAAATGATTTTGAATATGGGTAACCAATTACAAGCTCAAGGTGTTGCGATCAAAAATACTGAAAGTCAATTAGGACATATTTTCACTGCACTTAATAATAGACCTTCTGGAACGCTTCCTAGTAATGTGGAGATCAATCCAAAAGATCAAAACAAGGAGCAACTTAAGGCAATTCAATTAAGGAGTGGAAAAGAATTAGAAACTAGAACACAGAAAGAAGTTGAGGAAGAGAAGGAGAAGGTGAATATTGAAAAGGGTTCAAATAAGATTTATCCAGACCTGGAATATCCTCTTAAACCAATGAAGATTACTGTTGAGAAACCACCTCCTCCATTCCCTCAAAGATTGAAGCAGAAGAATAGGGATAATATATTTGGAAAATTTTTGGAAATCCTTAAGAAGTTAGCAATAAGTATACCTTTTGTTAAAGCATTAGAACAGATGCCTGATTATGTGAAATTTATGAAGGATTTTCTTAAAAAGAAGAGAAAGTTCACGGATCATTAGACTGTTGCACTTAGCGAAGAGTGTAGTGCAATAATTCAGAAAAAGCTTCCTGAAAAACTTAAAGATCCTAGTAGTTTCACTATCCCATGCGCTATAGGTGAAAAGTTTTTTGGAAGAGCATTATGTGATCTGGGAGCTAGTATTAATCTTATGCCTTTATCAACTTTCAAAAGATTGGAAATTGGAGAAATTTCTCCTACATCTGTAGCTCTTCAATTAGCTTATAGTTCTATTACTTATCCTAAAGAGGTGTTAGTAAAAGTGGATAAATTTATCTTTCATGTGGATTTTATTGTGCTTGATATGGAGGAAGATAAAGATATTCCAATTATTTTAGGAAGACCATTCCTAGCTACTGGAAGAGCTGTAATTAATGTTCAAAAATGGGAATTAACTATAAGAGTTAATGATCAAGAGGTGACCTTTAATATTTTGAAGTCTATGAAGTATCCCTCAGTTGCCAAAGATAATAAATGTTTTAGGATGGAAGTCTGTGAATATTTGAGAAATGATTATTTTAAAGAGTTGTTTGAAAAGAAAGTGGAGTATGAAAATATAATTGATGATGAAACGGAAAATGAAACAGATTTAGATAAAGAGAAGAATAAGGAATTAGAGTATATTCAGGAGAAATTTGAAGTGTTAGATACCATGGAAGGTGGAGATAAAAGTTTAACTCAATCTATTGTTAATTCTCCTGAACTTAAGATGAAAATTCTCCCTAAACTTTTAAAGTATATGTTCTTAGGAGAATAATCTACCTTACTAGTTATTGTATCTTCAGAATTAACTAAATATCAAGAACAAAAATTATTTGAAATCTTAAAAAGATAGGCAGATATCAAAGGAATCAGTCTCTCAATTTGTATGCATAGAATTTTATTAAATGAAGAACGTAAACCTAAAATTGATCCGTAGAGGAGATTAAATCCTATAATGAAAGAAGTAGTTATGAAGGAGATTTTAAAATGGCTTGATGCTGGAATTATTTATTCTATTTCGGATAGTTCTTGGGTAAGTCCAATTCATTATGTACTGAAGAAAGGCGGAGTGACTGTGGAAGTGGATGAAAGGAATGAAATTTTACCTACTAGACAAGTTAATGGATGGAGAATTTGTATTGATTATAGAAAACTAAATGCTGCCACCCGAAAAGATCACTTTCCTCTACCTTTTCTCGATCAAATGTTAGATAGACTTGCTAGACAAAAGTACTATTGCTTTTTGGATGGATATAATGGTTATCATCAAATACCTATTGATCCTGAGGATCAAGAAAAGACAACAATTACTAGCCCCTATGGAACATTTTCTTCTCGAAGAATGCCTTTTGGATTGTGTAAATCACCTGCAACTTTTCAAAGATGTATGATGTCTATTTTTAGTAATATAATAGATAATGGAATAGAAGTTTTCATGGATGATTTTTCTGTGTTTGGAACTTCATTTGATATTTGTTTATAAAACTTGGAAAAAGTTTTGGAACTCTGTGTGAAAAAAAATTTAGTTACGAAGCGGGAAAAGTGTCGATTTATGGTTGCGGGAGGAATAGTGCTTGGGCATAAAATTTCTGAATATGGTATGGAGGTCGGCCCTGCTAAAATTTGAGTGATTGAGAGATTACCACCACCCACTACTCTGAGAGAGGTGCGGAGTTTCTTAGGACATGCTGGATTTTACAGACGTTATATTAAAGATTTTTCTAAAATTACTAAACCTTTGTGCCAACTTTTAGAAATTGATAGGAAGTTTTATTTTAATGATGAATGTTTGTGTGCTTTTAAATTACTTAAAGAAAAATTAATCACTACTCCTATAATTGTTTCACCTGATTGGGAGAAAACCTTTGAATTAATGTGTGATGCTAGTGATTATGTTATTGGAGTTGCGTTGGGGCAAAGATATGATAAAACTTTCAAAGTTATTTACTATGCTAGTAAAACTCTTAATGATGCTCAAATTAATTATACCACTACTGAAAGAGAGTTATTAGCTATAGTATTTGCTTTCAATAAGTTTAGACCTTATTTAATTGGAACTAAAAGTATAGTGCATACTGATCATTTAGCTATCAAGTATTTAATGCAAAAGAAGGATGTTAAACCTAGATTGATTAGATGGATACTCCTTTTGCAAGAATTTGATTTTGAGATAGTTGATAGGAAAGGGTATGATAATCAAATTGCTGATCATTTGTCAAGAATAGGATATGATAAATTGTCTGAATTTGAGAAGGAAGTTGCAGAAACTTTTCCTGCTGAACAATTGTATATTCTTATGGAAAAGAATTTGCCTTGGTATGCTGATATTGTGAATTATATTGTAAGTGATATTATACCATCTGATTTAACAAGACAACAACAAAAAAATTTAAAAATGATGCTAAATTTTATTTTTGGGAGGAGTCATATTTATATAAACAGTGTAAGGATCTTATTATTAGAAGATGTGTGTCACATGAATAAATTAATCCAATCATTCAGAGATGTCATGATTCTGAATTTGGAGGTCATTTTGGTGTTGATAAAACAGCTTATAAGATTTTATAATCTGGATTTTATTGGCCCACTCTTTTTCATGATGTTTATAAATATGTTAAATTTTGTGATCGATGTCAAAGAGTAGGCAATATTTCTAGAAGAAACGAAATGCCTCTGAATTACAATCTAGAAGTTGAAATTTTTGATGTATGGGGATTAGATTTTATGGGACCATTTGCACCTTCATTTGGAAATTTATATATATTGGTCGCAGTTGATTATGTTTCGAAATGGATTGAAGCTGTTGCTTTACCAAGATGTGATGCTCGGAGTGTTTCTAAATTTTTAAAGAAAAATATATTTACAAGATATGGAATGCCTAGAGTGATTATATTTGATGGTGGATCTCATTTCAGAAACAATCAAATTAAGAGATTAACTGAAAAATATAACATTATACATAGAATCTCTACTGCTTATCATCCTCAGACTAGTGGTTTAGCGGAAGTATCGGGAAAATAAAAGAATTTTGGAGAAAATAGTGGATATTCATAAATTAGATTGGTCTGCTAGATTAGACACCGCATTATGGGCTTATAAGACTACTTTTAAGACCCCTATTGGAATGTCTCCTTATAGATTAGTGTTTGACAAAACTTGCCATTTGTCAGTTGAATTGGAACATAAAGCATATTGGGCGATTAAGGAGTTGAATTTTAATTTGAAAAATGTGGGAGAAAAAAGATTTATGCAATTAAATGAGTTGGAAGAAATTAGAAATGAATCATATCATAACGATAGGATTTATAAAGAGAAAATGAAATTGTGGCATGATCAGAAGATATCAAAAAAATGATTTGAACTTGGGAAAAGAGTTTTATTATATAATACGAGATTAAATTTATTTCCTGGAAAACTTAAGTCCAGATAGATAGGACCTTTTACTGTAGTAAAAGTTCATTCTTTCAAAACTGTTGATATTGAGGATCCTAAAACTGAAAATATTTTCAAGGTTAATGGGAATCATTTAAAACCTTACTTTGGAAGGTTTTTACCTTATTTCAAAGAGGTTTTATTGCTGAGTCATGCTAATTAACTGAATGGTTTGTCGCGCTGACGACGTTAAACCAAGGGCTTTATGGGAGGCAACCCATGTGTATTTGTGTGTTGAGTTTACTTGCTTATTGTTTTTTATGCTTTTAGTTTAATATTAAAGAATCCTAATTACCCTTAAATAAGTTAAAAATTAAAAATACGTTGGATCGTATTGTGAAAATGAAGTATTTCGAGCCAAATGAAGTTCGGTGAAAATTTTTACCACTGGCGCTGCAGGCGCCCAAATTCTAGTGACGGTTTTTAAATTTTAAAATGCGGATTTTGGCGGTTTTGAGCGGGATTTTCTTCCTTAAAACACCCCAAAACTCCATTTTGAATCCATAACCACCAGAGAATGAAAACTCCATTTCCTAATTCACATCCCATGGATTCCCACTCCATTGAACTCCCTAAATCTCGCATCTACAATCGACGGAAGTTCGTTAGTTTCGATGTGCAACATCTATTCCATAAAGTGATGATGAAAAGAAGGATTATCAAGGAAAGAGGCTTCATGAATCGAGGTTTGGAGAGTCCGACTACAAGAGTTGAAGAGAAAGTGAAGCGAAGGCGTTGGGAAGTGTTATGCTACACTACCGCCGCAGTGGTTGTTCCGGTTGTGAAAGAATTTTATACAAATCTGCATGGGATTAACTAAGGATGTGTTTTTGTGTGAGGAAGGTATGTACCATTCACTACTGCGAGGATTAATGATCTCTTCATGATAGAAAGTGTACCTATTTTTCATTATGCAAATTTCAATGCCACGAGCAATGATATGAATGAAATCTATCGTTATTTGATGGATGAGAATGAAGAATGGGAAGTAAGGGATTACAGATATATCAGTTTCTCTTCTTCATCCTTGAATCTGGTATCAAAGCAGTGGCATTACATTATTTCAGCAAAATTAATTCCTACTATGAAGATAACAAAGGTAATGAAGGAAAGTGCTATTATGAATTTCTGCATACAAACTGAAAGGCCAGTGGATATTGGATCAATCAATACTAAGTCTGTATTGGGATTGATTGTGCATGGATCTACATATGGGCTTGGACACCCGTCCACCATATTCTTGTTATGTAGTCAATCACAGGTGCCATATGAAAGTTGTGAGAAAGTTCTTCTACCCTGGAGACCTATTGATCCCAATGATCTTTATGACTACCGTACAGTTGGTGATGAAGGAGACATAGATGTGCTTGCTGATCAGCCCACTGAGAGTTCACAACCTATTCAGCCTTACTATTCTGAAAGTTCGAGGGTGATATTAAAGAAGATAAAGAAGTTGGAGAATGAGGTACAGAATATTATGAATGCTATTAATAACATTTCTAATTTATTTGATCACATTGATTGGAGGATGAAAGAGCAATTTGATCATACTAGTCGAATTGAGTTGGGGATGATTAATTTGTTGAAGAAGAATGCTGTGGTGGCTGAAGATTCCTCTGATGAATTCCCATATCGTCCATTCTACAATCTGTTCGTTCATCGTCAATCAATGGGAGACATTAGAGAGGATGAGACTTCGAGACCGATGAGGAGTAATTAGTAGATTCTATATGCTGCTTTATTATGTTTAAGTGTTTGCTTTGATTGCTATGTTGTTTGCTTTGCTTTATTTTAGTAGGGTGTGTTTGGACTTTGCTTTGATTTCTTGTGTGCACTTAGGACTTAGTGTTCACTTATCGTAGTGTACTTGCAACACTAAGGATCTAAGGAGTGTTGCTTATATTCGATGAACATATGTGTGTAATCGTTGTATCGTGGATTTTATATATATGAAAGTAATGTGATGTGTTGTTTGTGTAAATTGATGTTGTTTAATGTTTATGAGATGAAATAAATGCTTATTGATGTGTTAAATAGGAATGTGGAGGTTGAAACGATTGAATTTGCGATGAAAATTTTGGAACCCAAAAAAATTTTGGACTGGCTCCGCCGGCGCCCAAATCCAGAGAGCATGGCTATTTAATTTAAATAGAGTGCCGCCAGCGCCTAAACACTGAAAATAGCCCTAGACCCTTAAAAATTCATGAAAATCGCCTGGGACCCATTTTTTCGCCATTTCTTTCATCTCCCACCTCCATGTTCACGATTTTGAAGCTTTAGGGCTTGTTAGATCTCGGAGTAGAGAGGATTTCAAGGATTTCTGAGGCCGGATCTGCACTTCTCTTGGTAAGAGCTTTACTTTAACCTAAAATTTTTGGATTTTCGTCATATGAAACACTCACATTGTTGGATGGTATTTTTGGAAGATTTTTGAGAAAAAGTGAAGTTTCATATGGTAGAAATTGTTCTTGCTTACATAGATTAATGCTTGGAGTTAGTACATTGTGGATTTAGGATTTATTGGCAAATTTTTGCAATTTTTCTAGAAATTCACATGGCTCCTAAAATGAGTAAGGGGAAGCGAAGATATGATTGGGATGATGAAAGATTTGTTAATGTTAAGGCTCAGTTTCGCTTCAACTCTCATTTACAAAACAAAAAGTCTGTTCAGGATCGAGCGTTTGAAAATCCTGGTGGATCTATAGCACAGTTGATTTCTGAATGAAATTGGGAACATTTTTGTTACTTTTCTGCTGATGCTGTTTTGGGAGTAGTCCGAGAATTTTATGCTAATGTACTCTGGTCTGAAACAGAATATGTACTAGTCCGAGGAAAACTGGTTAAATTCACCCCATAACGTATCAACGCATTTTATCAAATTCGAGAATCTTTTGTTTGTGAATTTGAGAATTTTGATACTAGTGAAGGGAGTTTGATGAGTGTAATCACGTATCTGACCGATGGAAGAGGGGAATGGAAGATGAATCAGAGACAGATGATTAACTTCCCTACTTCTACTTTAAATGTTGCTTCTAAAGCATGATATTATTTCATCTCTGCAAGAGTATTGCCTTCTTATCATCATAGTGAAGTTACTAGGGATCGAGCTATTTTAAATTATTGCATCCAGAATATGAAGAGGATTAACATTGGAGCTATTGTCTTTAAGAGCATTCACTCTATTGCCAAAGGAGAAACCACTGGTGGATTAGGGCATCCTGCCCTGATTCATGCCCTTTGTGTTCAGTCTGGAGTAGAGTATAGTAGTTCTGAGGAAGTGATGATACCTTTTAAACCAATCACGAAGACTATCATTCGTACTTATGAGGCTCATGTGGGTGCAAGAGAGGAGAGTAGGAGTACTGATATTCCTACCACAAGTTATGATGTTCCATCTACTTCTGAGCCCTCGACACTATCTGATATCATGCAGCAGTTGAGATTGCAGAGTGATAGTATGGATAGGATGCATCGTAGGATGGATGTATTTGAGGCCCAGAGTGATGTGAATGAAGACTATTTGCAGAGAAGAGTTGATTTTGATATGAATTATTACGATGCTCAAGTCAGATTTATGAGGGGAGAGTCCGATGTGACATTTCCTACTTATCCTAGTTATACACCGTACAGGCCTGGACCTTCTGACCCTGCTGATGTCCCTGCTGTTGATCCTGATGATGGAGGCTGGTAGATAGTTTGTTTGTTTTAATTTTGTTGTTCTTAGTATGTTGTGATGTATTGATGTGTTGTAGTAGACATTTACTTTTCATGTGATGTGTAACCCTGTGTTGTACTATGTGATGTAGTGTCATTTATTTTTCATGTTGAACTGTTAGGGTATTGTTATGTGCTGTGATAGTTTGCTTCATGTTATAGCGTTATGTTGGATGTTTAGTTGTTTAATGTTTATTTCTCTTTACCCACGCAAATATTGAAAATTGTTATATCACTGCTACTAATTGCTTCATGCTTGCTACCTGTAAATTTTGATTAATACCAGGTAAATTATGAAGATTTCAAAATCTCAGCACAGAAAGGTTAGTTTTCTTTTACTCTCAATTATTTCAAATTTATTACAAAATGTAAGTTTGGGGGAGGGTAGAGAAGTGATAAACTTTTAATTGTTCTCAATTATTATTTTATAAAATTTTTATTTGCATAACTTTTGGTAATTGAACGTCATTATAAGATAACTAAAACTTTTCAATTTAGTTGAATATTATGGAAGGAAAGGATGAAAATTTTTAGTGATGAAAGTTAATTTTATAGAAGTAAGATATTTGGTATAAAAGGATTTGATTATAGTCAACTATTTAAAGTAAAGAAAACTATATTTTTGAAATGTTAAGGGATTTAAAGTATTGTGTGTTAAGAAGAGATTGTAACTTTATGATGAATAATAAAGCTTGTACTTAACTATAAAGTAAAGAGATGACTTAAGTTTGAACTTTATAAAGAGGAGAGTGAAGTTCAAAATCATTAAAGGCTATCCAGATATGGTAATCCTTAGAAAAAAAAAGAAAAGAAAAAGAAAAAGAAAAAGAAAAAGAAAAAGAAAAGAAAAATGTTATGAGGAGAAGCTTGAGGAGATGCCTAATCAAAAATTGGCTTCACTTGAATCACCTTAAAGGGAGAGCTTGATTTCATTTCTGAATTTATGCTTAAGGTACTAGCCTACATTCTAATAAAGTTTGCATGAACTTCTTTTTCACATAGTCCTTTAAAACACTCTTAATATAACAAATTATGGTTCATCCTGAAATAAATAGAAGACTAGAACTCTTAGACTTAAGTACTGAATATTCTTATACATGTAATGTTGACCTGAATTGCTAAACTTTTTCTGAAAATCTAAACACTATATTCTTTTAAATGAAAAATTTTGGTATCTTACAATTAAAAAGTACATTACCTAGAGTTATATTTTTATTTAGTAAAAAGATTACTTGAGGACAAGTAATAGTTTAAGTTTGGGGGATTTTGATGCACCAAAAATATATATTCTTTTAGCTATATGTTTTTACCTATTTTTGGTGATATTGCACTTTAAAGGAAGGTATTTTTCATGATTTGTTACAGGTATGAGTATTATAGGTGATTGGAGCGAAAATATGAAAAAAGGAACGAATTTGGAGCAAAATGGAGCAATTTGGAGGAAAACAGCCCTGGCGCTGCCGTCGCCCTATTCCAGAGACTCCATAATTAGTTGGCACTATCGGGCACCGCCGGCGCCACTATCGGGCGCCGCCGGGGCCACTATCGGGCGCCGCCGGCGCCCTATGTAGGTTCACTTCAAATTCAAAAGTTTTGGCAGATTTTTGAAGAGATGCTTGAAGAAACTCTTAGGGAATTCGTTCTTAACATTAAATTAAATGTCTAAGACGAAAATAGAGAGGAGGAGAAGGAGAGAATTGCAGTAGAGAGTGTGAGGAAAGTATAAGAGAGAGTTAGGGTTTGTTATTTTAAGAGAGATTCTTCTCTAAGGAGGGGAGAAGAGGGAGTAAAGTGAGAGATTGCTTCTTCATCTTTGTTCCAAGGAGAGAAATCAAGTGTTGCAAGGAAGAGAAAAGGAATCAAGGGGACTTTGAAGGGGTTGCTTGGGGAAGAGAAAGAGATAAGTTGTATTTACTCTTGTAGTTTCTATGACTCTTCTTATATATATAAAATCCATGTGTTTTTATATCTTCTCCATGATTAGTGAGTAGCCTCCCTTACCTTTCTTCTTGCATGAAGTAATTATGATGTGGTGATGTGGAAATGATGTGCCCTTTAAGTGTTGTAAAAGTTGTGATGTTTCTTTAATTTGGAATTTAATTTACTTTTCAATCCGGTCAATTGAATTTTTAAAATATGTTGAGGAACATTAATTCCAAAAGAATTGAATGTTCTACAACAAGAATGAAGAAACCATTTAATGTCCGTGAATGAATTGCGTAGTTCATGGGGATTAAGTGCAAATGAATAGGGAAATGAGTTTTGATGGACTTCAGATTGAAGGTTTCATGGTGACATAATGGGATCCCCAATTTGGTCTTAAGATTGTTAACTAAAGCCTATGGTTAGCCTTCGGGTGAAGGGTGAGTGGGAGCTCTGAACTGAGAGCCGGTATCCTCCCAGCCTAGCCTTTTAGTAACTAAACTTAAGATATGGCAATGTTCTTTACCATCTTAGAAGAGAGGGTACTGTTTTAAGGGTAAAGAAGCAAATATGCTTCTATTTGGCACAACACAAATAATTATCATTCTTCATCATTCACACATAATAATCTTTATGCATGAAGAAAGACACTTTTCTTAAAGAAGTATCTTATAAATCACATAAGTTAGTGAGTTTGTTAGTTAATATAGTTTAGTAATTAGAAGTAATTGTAGTAGCTTTATTATACTTTGCATTACTAGTGGTAGTACACTTAAGTAATTGTTACATTGTGTATTGGATTTTAGTACTATATTATCTGATTTCAAGAACGATCACCTCCCTGTGGGTCGATAATCAGGACTCCATTAGAGCCCTGTATTACTTGATACGATACATATACTTGTGTTGAATTTGTGACTTTATTAAATCATTCTAAATATATAAATTTGACTTCATAAATTATTGCTTAATAGATAAAGTCGCAGTCAATCAACCCTAAAGAGAACACTAATGAACAAATAGAAGCTGTCCAATTAAAAAGTGGAAGAGAGATAGAGGATGTGGTTAGAAAAGAGAAAGATGTTGTGAGAGAAACAATGGAAACTAAAAGACCTGAAGAACTTGTTTCTAAGGATCTGGACAAATTAATATCTCCAACTAAAATCAATTTGGAAAGACCACCACCTCCATTTCCTCAAATTAGACATCATGAGTTGGATAAAAAATTTTCAAAGTTCATGAAAGTACTTAAGAAGTTAACAATAATTATTCCTTTCACTGAAGCTTTAGAATAGATGCCAAGTAATGCAAAGTTTATGAAGGATATATTAAACAAAAAAAGGAACATTGGAGATTACGAGACAGTTGCACTAAGTGAGGAGTGCAGCGCTACACTTCAGAAAAATTTTCCTTAGAAATTTAAAAATTCCTTGTAGCTTTACAATTCCTTGTGCAATTGGAAAAAGATTATGTAGAAAATCTATGTGATTTAGGAGTGAGCATTAATGTGATGCCTCTATCAATATTTAGATGGTTAGGTTTAATCGATATTTCTCCCACTACTGTAACCCTTATGTTAGTTGATCGATCTATCATTTATCCAAAAGGAGTTATAGAAGACGTGCTTGTTAAAGTGGATAAATTTATCTTTCCTTTGGACTTTATTGTATTAGATATGGAGGAAGATAAAGAAATTCCAATTATTTTAGGGAGACCTTTCTTTGTTACTGGACAAGCTATCATAGATGTGCAAAAAGGAGAGTTGACTATGAATCATGAAGTTAATGTTGATGTATTAAAGACAATGAAATATCCAGCTGAGAGAAAAAATAATGATTGTTTTTCGATAGATGAAATTGATTATCTAAGTAAAGACCATTTCAAAGAAAATTTTAAGAATAAGTTAACAGATGAGATCGAAATAGATTTTCATGATGAGTCAAAAATGTTATTTAAAAAAGACTGTATGTATGTTCAGGAGAGGTGTGAATTGATGGAAGCTACCAAAAATAGTAAACTTTTAATTCCATCTGTTGAAAAATCTCATGAACTTAAGATGGATGTACCCCATACAATTTTAAAGCATATCTATTTAGGGAATTCATCTACACAACCAGTCTTTATATCTTTAGATGCGACTCAATCACAAGAAAAACCTCAGTTGAATGATGAACAAGATAAAATTATTGAATTAATACTTGGAAGAGAATTTGAGGCTAAATTTCAAAAGAACTTTGAGTTGAGAAAAGAGGATAAGGATATTAGAAGACCATTGGAAGATAACTTGAATCATAAGAGTGACATAGAAGAATTTGATCCTGAATTTGAATTATCTAAAGGGAATCTGATCCAAAATTTTGGAGATATTTAAGTATCTTATAAAGATCCATTCCTTATAAATTTCAAGGATGATATTAATATACAGATTAAGAAAATTAATAGAAGAATATTGGATCTAGAAAGAAATATGAGGAACAATGATATAAATCCATCTAAAAATAAAGAGCTGAATGAAAAATTAAAATTTGAGAATTTTGTAGGAATCTCTGGATCTGAAAAGGATTGGGTGATTGATCAAGGATTACTTAAATGGAATTTTGATCCAGGTGGAATCATTTATCGGGCTAACGACGGTAAACCAAGCGCTTTATGGGAGGCAACCCATAGTTATCAGTGTGCTTTGATTTAGTGTGCTTGAGAGTCATGAATGTTAGTGATCTATTGTATTTGCTTTATAGTGGATTGATCAGGTTGATTAATGATTGGTAGATGTTTGGATTATTAATAGTTTGATTTGATCTTTGTGTGTCATGAGGGAGGTGATTCCTTAACTTATTATTATGTCTAGACTTGATCTCTTGTAGTAATTGGATTAATAAGTCAATTGTGACTTGGGTCTCACCCAGACTTGAGTTTTACAAGAGAAATCATGAATTTCAAACATTGATAGATCCATCTTAATTTGTTACTTCCTTTCTGCAACTTAATTTTCATTAGGTAGGAGTCGCGAACCTATTTGATGAATACCATGTGGATGATCTTGCACTATCTTTATAACTGTTAGAGGTGCTTAAAAAAAGGGATTAGATGATGCCTGAGATTTGTGTCCAGAAACCAATATATCAGGGGTAATATTATCTTTGGGATTATAATCTATAAAATCATTTGAAAGTACCTAATTTATTAGTGTAGTGATTTCGTTGGAAATTGGAAGTAAATTAGTAAGATGCGATGAGTTAAAGGATGAATTAACCTCATTTATCTTAATTGTGTTTATGTTTATGTTACAATTTTATTTAAGTCTTGAAGAACATTTTATATTCTCATGCTGATACATGCTATGCTAGTTAGACTTTGGTTTAGTTAATTTCATTCTGGCATTATTAGTTTAGATTTACTTTCTGCTGCATATTGTTTTATTCTAATGAATACTTGTAAATGGTTTTGATAGACATTTGTGGTAGATAGAATTTCTAAATTTTTTTTCTTCCTGCTTATATTTTATGTATTGAATGCTATATATGTTAAAAATTAAGTTTGGGGGTAAGAAGAAAAATAAAATTTTAATGTGAAAATACTTCCTTTTAGTGTAATTTTATTACAAGCATGTTTTAGGCTAGATTTACTTTCTCATACAGTTAATCTATCCTGATTATGCATGTAGATGAATTTGATAAGATGTTGTAGTAGTAAGTAGATTCAACCTTTACTTTTTCTTCCTGTAATATTTTATGGAATTAATTGCAAAATATTTTAAAATTTATGTTTGGGGGAAGAAAAATATTAACTCTTATTTGTTCTCAATTATTATATTTTCAGAAATTATTAGCATAACTTCTGAAAATTGAACCTCGCTTGAGATAACAAAAACTTTTTATTTCAGTTGAATATTATGGAAGGATTGGATGAAAGTTTTTAGTAATAAAAGTTAATTTTTTAAGGATAAGATATTTGGTATGAAAGAATTTGATTATAGTTAACTATTTAAAGAAGAAAACTGTATTTTTGAAATGTTAAGAGACTTAAAGTATTGTGTGTTAATAAGATATTGTAACTTTATGATGAATAATAAAGCTCGTACCTAATTATAAAGTAAGGATGTGTTTCAAGTTTGAACTTTAGAAAGAGGAAAGTGAAGTTCAAAATCATTACAGTCTCTCCAGATGTAGTAATCCTCATTAAAAAAAGAGAAAAAAAGAGAGAAAAAGAAAAGAGAGTGAAAAAAGGGATTAAAAGTGATCCCGAAAGAAAAGAAAAAAAAAGAAAAAGAAAAATATTTATGAGGAGAAACTTGAGGAGATGCCTAATCAAAAATTGTCTTCAGTTGAGTCATCCTAAAGGGAAAACTTGATTTCAGTTCTAAATTTGTGTTTAAAGTATTGGCCTACATTCTGATGAAGTTTGCATGATCTCTTTGTTCACATAATCTTTCAAGACATTCTTAATGTAATAAATTATGGTTTATCTTGAAATAAATAAAAGACTAGAACCCTTATACTTGATTGCTAAATATTCTTATACTTATACTATTAACCCGAATTACTGAATTTCTTTCTAAAAATCTAACCAATATATTCTTTTGAATGAAAAATTTTAGTGTCTTATAGGTGAAAAGTACATTGCCTTGAGTTATATTTTTATGTAGTAAAAGGGTTACTTGAGGACAAGTAACAGTTAAGTTTGGAGGATTTTGACACGCCTAAAATATATACTCTTTTTGCTATATCATTTTAATCATTTTTGATGATATTACACATTAAAGGAAGGTGTTTTATATTTTTTTTTGTTTTAGGTACAAGAAATGATGATTGGAGCAAAAGGAAGCAAAAATGGTGCAATTTGGAGCAAAAATGAGCAAGAAATGAAATTCTGCCTTGACACCTTTTGATAAGTCTTTTGATGCTTAATCTCTTTTACACTTCTTGCATATTTTTGAATGAGATTACACTTTAAAGAAATGTTGTTTTTATGCTTATTTTGTAGGGCTATCTGTTACGAACGCAACACAACTGAAACGGGGCGAATCGGAGCTGAAACGGAGCCAAACGGAGCAAAATGGTATAGCTACGCAGGATGCGCCGGCGGCACTAGGAACCCGAGAACACCAAAATAGGGCGCCGGCAGAGCCTTATTCAGCACCGGCGGAGCTCCGAAAGGTTGAGATTACACTTTACTCCGGACGGAGGCAATTTTTGTCCAAATACATTGAACCTGGATGCTTTTTGGAAGGTTTCTTCATGCACATCTTGGGAAATTCATCCCTACACTATTTCAAACTGAATTTGAAGCCAAAAGGAGGAGAGTAGAAGTTGGAAAAACTTGGAGAATGTTTAGGGATTTTTGATTAGGAGTAGAAATGTAGATTTCTACCCTTTTGGAAAGATTGAAGAGGAGATTTTGAGAGAATTTGTAAGGGATTTCGCTAGCATTGCATGGATCGCCTGGAGACTTTATGGGAGAGATCTTCATCTTTCTTTCAAAGAGAAAAATCTATGTATTTTTCTTCATTATCTTATGATTTTGTAAACATTTGCGTAGTGGATTTGCTTTGGTTAAATGAAGTTTCCGTTGCATTTTCTTCATGCTTTGCGATGTCTTTCTTTTACTCTTTCTTCTTATTTGGAAATAGTGGCATGAGAAGATTATGCCATTGTTTCCATTCTACTTTTCTTTTGCAATGAGTAGGATTCATGTTTAGGATATTGGGATGCATGCAAGAAGAAGTTTTAATTATAAATGTGATGGTTTTTACTTGCACTTCATTTACATTGCAATTAAGGCCTGTTGTAATGTTAAATATACGATCTGAGAGGGCTATGCTTTCTACAACTAAGTACGAACCACCTTCAAATTTCATGGATGATGAAGTTCATGGGGATTGAATGCAAATAAATAGGAAAATAATATTAATCGGGCGTAGAATTGGAGATTTTAGAGTGACAGGCTAAAATCCTCAATTCGGTCCTTTTGTTTAGGTGCTGATGTGTAGATTGTTAGCCGTCAGGTGAGGGGAACGTGGGAGCTCCGAAGTGAGAGTCGGTATCCTCCCAGCCTAGCCGCAGATTCAGTAACCAAGCATAGGATTAATCAATGTTCTTTATGCTTGGATCAAACGGTAAAGAATAGGATTGCTCCTATTTGGCACATAAAATATTTAATGCATCTCATTCCTATACATTATCCATTTCATTACATAAGAATTGTAGTTTTTAATATCTCAAAATTCTCCAAACCAATTCATCCAAAAAAGGTTATCTTTAACATTATTATTTGCATTTAGTTTTAGTTGCTATCTTTACATTTAACACTTGCATTTAGGAGCAGTTGCTAGATAAAACATAATTTTAATCGACATTCCAAACTAAGGACTATTAGTAGTAGACTAGAATTTGACTAAAGACCTCTTACTTCACTTCCTCATGAGATCGATACTGGGTTTTTAAAGAAAACCCTATATTACTTGAAACGATAAGTATACTTGCGTAGTACCCCTAGTGTGTAAAATATTTTCTAATTTTTATATCATTTAAGATTTTGCACACTAGCCGCTATTCATAAATCGAGTCAAGTCTTTGGCAATCTTTTGGAAGTTAATTTACTGTGTAATTGTGGGTCGGGTCAGCGACCCCTTTTTTAAATAAAACACTCAACCTAAAAATATGCTGATAGTGAGCTACGAGGAAATTTGCTAGGACGTCCCTTTATGGCACGAAGAGGAACAAAAGTTATATCAAACTGCAATAATATCATCGACCACCTGGCAAGTATGCCGGAGAGCGCCGGGCGGGCCATCAAATATTGCAACGCATTAAACTTCGAAATAAGGTTGACCTTATGAGAAAGCATGCCATAGTTAAAGTGACAAATTTATTTAAATTTGTCGCGAATTTGAAGGGTTTTTTAAAGCATCCTTTGGTTTAAACTTCACTAACTTCCCATCGGCACCAAAATTCATTTAAAATTTGAACGGATGGATGCATTCTTGGTGGATACATTGAATCTGGACACATTTTGAAGAGTCACCAAGGTACCTTTTGGAAAATTTTAAAAAGAAGACTTGAAGATCAGAAAAAGGGTTTTTGTTAGAGGGTGTGATTAGTGTTAAGAGTTTAGTTAATGTTATAGAGAGTATACCTTTCAACTTCACCACTTTTATTATAAATTGTATCTAGTTTTTATTAAGAGTAGAATAGAGATTTGGAGTCAACAGAGTTGGGAGTCAACCTCTATTGTGTCATGTAAGGTGAAAGTAAAGTTTCAAAGAAACTTTAAGAGTCTTGTAGAGAGGATTTTCAGATAAGTGTTTAACTTTATTTTACATTTAGTTTTTAAGTAAAACTTTTTGTGTTTTCTCTATGATTTCTACTTTTAAATCAAGTTGTGATTGTGTTTTCTGACCACAAGAAAATATATTAAGAAATTTATACCAATTTTATATGAAATTGCACTTTAAAGAAAAGTATTTTCTATGTTTTATTGCAGGAATGAATATTTATAGGTAATGGGAGAAAAAAAATAAAAAAAGAAGCGAATCTAGAACAAAAAGGACTAAAATAGATGAAAATTGAGCTAGCCCGCCGACGGCGAGATTTTCCCGAAAGTTTTGAATATATTATAAAGGAGCTTGCCGAAGGCGAGATCAAACTCGCTGACAGCGAGCCTTAACGGTTAGCCATTATTCTAGAAGCCCGCCGACGGCATGATCGAGCCCGCCGACAGCAAGAATGTCGGTTCAAGCGATTATTCGATGAATCTGGATGCTTTTTGAAGAGGTGCTTAAGCAACCTTTAGAAATATCACTCCTTCTATACATAGAGACGATTTTGGTGTCTTAATGTGTTCTTTTCCAGTGTCTTTGGTGTACGTTTTACCTTAGTAAATATTTTTAAGAGTCTTCTGTGAGAGTTAGTGTTCTATTTAGTGTTTTGGTGAGTCTTTTTAGTTTAATTGAGTGTGTTGTACAAGAAGGAAGAGTCAAAGAAACTTCAAGGAGTCTGCTTGGGGAGAAGATTCGAGATAAGTTTTTATTTATTGTTTTATAACTTTAAATGAAATCCAAGTTTTGTGTTATACTTCCTATGCATTCTGAGTAGTTTTTTTTGTCTTTCTCCTTGTTGAGATTTTGTTAAATGAAGAATTAAATTAGTTGTGCCTAAAAATATTAAAGAAAATTGTGATAATCTTTTACTTAAATCTTAATTTAATTTCAATTTGGCCAATTGAATTGTTAACATATGTTGAATTATCAAATATAGTAAAGATTACATCCAAGATTTAAGGAAGTCAAAAGCCGTGGAAGGAGGGTGCAAATAAATAGGGAAATATTAATTATCAGGTGTAGAATTGGACATTTTAATGTGACAGACTAAAATCTTCAATTCGGTCCTATCGTTTGGGAGCTGAAGTGTAGATGTTAGCCCTCAGGCGAGGAGAACATGTGAGCTCTAATGTGGTAGCCGATATTCTCCTAGCCTAGCCACAGATTCAGTAACCAAGTATAGGATTAGTCAATGTTCTTTGCACCTGGACCAAAGGGTAAAGAATAGGAATGCTCCTATTTGGCACAATATAATTGTAACTAATTTAATTATTTATTCACTTAATTCTCTTAAACAAGGAGAAATATACTTTTCTAAATTGTAATCTTCTATTTAATCTTTAAGTAATAGAGTTTAGTATAAGCATTCTTTATTTTCGTATACTAGATCAGTAATTGCATTTGCTGAAATTAGTCCTTAAGTCTCTAAAATTCCCTGTGGGATCGATATCTAGGACTCCATTAGAGTTCTTTATTACTTGAACGATACATATACTTGTGTTGATAAAAGGGGAGGGAGCACAATTGCTATTTTACTCTGAAAAACATTTATAATATTTATAAGCTCCATAAACATATACACCCTTCACTTTCTGCCCCACTCTCCCCAGAGTTGTCATTTTCTCCATGGATTCTTAGTTGTTTTATTTATCCTTTTCTTTTTAAATGATGAAGTAATTAAATTATGGAAGGAAGTTGTGTGAAGTTTAAAATTTCAATGTTGGAAGAAGTTGTGATGATTCACTCCCTTGCACTTCGTTTACTTCTTGATCTGGCCAATTAAGATGTTAAAATTTGCTGGGAGATTATGTAAGATCCATTGCGGTATTGTCTCAATCAACAATTGGAAAGAATCACATGCAGTTATATGGATGAGAATTGTAGTCCATATGATTGGGTGCAAATTAATAGGAATATATGCTTATAATGGGGAGTAAAACTAGAGGTCTTTAGAGTGACATGCTAAAGTCCCCTAATTTGGTTTAATGTGAAAAATTTTGTTATGAGATGTTAGCCCCCAGGTGGAGGGAATCGAGGGAACTCTAGAGTGAGAGCTAGTATCTTTCCTGCCTAACCCATCTACAAGATTTCAAATCATCAAATTAACCAATGTTTTTTATAGAACCAAGTAAGGGTAAAGAATACAATTGCTTCTATTTGGCACAACATATTTTAGATACTTCCACAACGAAATTCCATAATTAATACTGATTCATTGAAAAAGGAAAAAAAATATTTTATTCTCATTTGTTTTCATACTATTTTAAAGTTGTGTTAACTATAGTTGTTTGCTTTACTTTTTATTCTGAAAATACCAAAAAAAAAATTGAAAAACTTTATATCTTAAAACATACTTTACAAAATCATTTTAAAAAGTAAAGTTATTTTTCTTATTTCCTTAAATTGTTAGACATTTCCCTGTGGGTTCGATATCTCGGGGCTTAATTAAAAGGTCATATTTTACTTGATAAACGATATGTATACTTGTGTAGTATCCCATTTTATAAATAATTAAAGTATAATTTCATATCTAAAACGTAAGTGTAAATATCTAACATGAGTTAAGTTTTTGGCGTCGTTGCCTGGGAAATTAATTAAAATTTCATTTAAAGAAAATTCAAGAAAAATTAAGTTTTTACTTTTCATTATTTTTGTTAGTGTATTTTATTTTGTTTTGTTAATTTTGTATGCGTAGTTCAGATTCTGAAGGACTTGTACTTTATGATTCTGAATTAGAGAGAAATATAAGAAAAATAAAAAAAATTTAAAATTCAGAAAAAAGATAAAAATATTCAAGAAATGGAAAATCAATATCATCAAAATGTTGAAATCCATAAAAAATTTAGACCTTTAAGAGATTATGTTAACCCTATAGTGGATGAACTTCATGGTAGTATTCAACACCCTGCTGTAGCTGCTAATTCATTTGAACTTAAACCTGTTCTTATCCAGATGGTATCTAATAATCAGTTTGGGGGAGCACCAACTGAAGATCCTTATTTACATCTTACCAATTTTCTAGAGTTGTGTGCTATTTTTAAATACGATGGAGTGTCGAACGATGCTATTAGACATAGACTTTTTCCTTTTTCATTGAGGGATAAAGATAAAGATTTGGTTAAATTCGTTAGCCCCTGGATCTATCAGAACTTAGGGTGATTTAGCACAAAAATTCCTTGCTAAATATTTTCCACCATCGAAGACTGTGAAGCTTAGAAATGATATCACATCTTTTTCTCAGTTTGAAGGGGAATCCATATATGAAGCATGGGAACGTTTTAAAGATCTCTTAAGAAAGTTTCCACATCATTAGATACCAGATTGGTTAATAATTCAGACCTTTTATAATGGATTATTTGGATCTCTTAGATCTATTATCGATGCCGCAGCTGGTGGTTCATTGATGTCTAAACAGTTTGCTAATGCTTATTCCTTAATTGAAGAAATAACTACTAATAATTATCAATGGCCTTCTGAAAGGTTAAATCCTAAAAAGATAGCCAACATTCATGAAAATAATGCTTTAGCAATGCTAGCAAATCAAGTTGCTGCAATTTCAAGAAAGATAGACCAATATGGGATGAATTTTTCTCAGCCAACTTCCATGATTGAAAAAAATTCATAGGCCAAATGGTTGATTCTCAAACTTCACCAGAAATTTTGAATGCTATAAGCAAGCCAAGAACCCATATTCCAATTATTATAACCCAGGTTGGAAAAACCATCCAAACTTTAACTGGAATACCAATAATCAGGGTGGTAGTAATCAACAATGGGGGAACAATCAAGTAAACCCATTAGGAAACTGGAATAACCAAGGGAATAATAATTATAGACCAAACTATCCTTCTGGTTTTAACAATACTTCACAATTTAAGGAGAAGAAGTTGTCTATAGAAGAAGTGGTATTATAAATGGGAAATCAATTACAATGTCAAGGAGCTATAATTAGAAATATTGATAATCAATTGGGACAGATTGCCAATTCATTAAGTAATAGATTCTAAGGAACACTTCCTAGTAATACTGAAGTAAATCCAAGAGACAAAGCTAAAGATTAAGTACAAGCTATTCAGTTGAGAAGTGAAGAGAGTTGGAAGGTAGAGTTCAAAAAGAGACTGAACTAGAGAAAGAAGAAACGGAAAAACTAAAAGACGGTGCTCTGAAAGTTTAGGAAAAACCTATTTCTCCACCTAAAGTTGATTTAGAAAAGCCACCACCTCCATTTCCTCAGAGACTTTGACAGAAAATTGGATAATCAATTTTCTAAATTCTTGGAGATATTTAAGAAGCTTACAATCAACATTCTATTTGTTGAAGCCTTAGAACAAATGTCAAGCTATGTGAAATTTATGAAGGATATTCTCAACAAAAATAGGAAGTTTGAAGATAATGAGACAGTTGGCCTTAGTGAAGAGTGTTTTGCAATAATTCAGAAAAAGCTTCATCCTGGAAGTTTCACAATTGCATGTGCAATCGGAGATAACTTTTTTTACTACATTAGCATCTTTGCACTGTTGGCTTTTTTTTCATTAGTATATGTCTTCGTATACCTGTGATGAATATTTGTGATTTAGTGATCGCTCCTACTTTGATAGAGCAATCACCTTGCACTGGATTAATTTGCATTTGTATGTGCATTCCCCGCTTATCTCGATGAAAAATCATACTCATTAGTTGAGTGACATGATGCTAGTTTGACGCTTTAACAAGCATTGCTAGAGAAGATGTGTAGATGAGCAATGTCAGTTTTCCCATCATGATTAACATGCATACGTTATGCTAAGATTCCAAAGGGTGTAATAAGTGCCACATATGTCTTTCATTTCCTAGGACCGATTACAAAAATATTATTGATAATATTTTTTTATTACTCCTATGGTTCATATTTTAAATTCTATTATTAAAACTATTGCATCCTTAGCTAAGAACATACATAAGGTTAATCTTTTAAAGCTTTTGTTCATACAAAAACTTGCATCCAGTGTGACCTCTTAGAATCCATGGATCCTTAGGATGGGTCAGTGACCCAACCAAAACACATGCCGACCTTTTATCCATACTTTTTACGCAATCATATAAATGTTTGTAACTCGGCCACCTTGTTTCTAAATGCGCTCTGCTGCGGGACGAGCGTGTGCTATTTTTTTTTGCATTTTTTTTATTTT
Organism: Papilionanthe hookeriana x Papilionanthe teres; assembly: GCA_022702705.1. Taxonomy (NCBI): domain Eukaryota; kingdom Viridiplantae; phylum Streptophyta; class Magnoliopsida; order Asparagales; family Orchidaceae; genus Papilionanthe; species Papilionanthe hookeriana x Papilionanthe teres. The sequence continues at coordinate 8,224,017 of CM040432.1, read as the reverse complement.
TGTATGTATGTATGCACACTAGAGGTTCTACGCAAGTATACGTATAAATCAAGTAATACAGGGCTCTAGTGGAGTCTCGTTTATCAATCCCACAGGGAAGATAGGTAAGAGATTTTTAGTCAAATTCTAATATACTACTATCAAACTTTAGTTTGGAAGATCGATATAAGTGGTTTTTCTAACAAGTACTCCTAAATGTAAGCTTAACTTTAAAATAACTAATAACAACTCCTAAAGAAAATATTAATTCTAAAGACAACCCTTTCTGGATGAATTGGTTTTGTAAATTTTAAGATAATAAAATATACTATTCTTATATATTGAATTGGATAATGTAAAGGAAAGAGACGCATTAAATATCATATGTGCCAAATAGGAGCAATCATTTTATTTACCCTCCTCCTAATGCATAAAGAACATTGGTTAATCCTAGGTTTAGTCCCTAAATTTGTGGTTAGGCTGTGAAGATACTGGCTTTCACTCAAAATCTCCCACTTCCCTTCACCCGAAGGCTAACTCTCGCTTTAGTTTCCAAACACTAGGACCGAATTTGGGTCTATCACCCTAAAATCTCTAATTCTGCGCTCATCAAAGTATATTTCCCTATTTAACTGCTCTCAACCCCGTGAACTTCACCATACATGAAATTTAAATGTAGATCCACTTCATTGAGAATTACACCGCCCTTTTGGGTAATATCGTAATTATAATAAATTTTAACACTACAACAAGCTCTTTTTCTAATGTAAATGAAGTGCAAGAAAAAAACCATCACATTTATAATTAAAATCTCTTCTAGCATTCATCCCAATATCCTAAACATGAATTCTACTCAATGCAAAAGAAAAGTAAAAGGAAAATAACAACATCATCTTCTCATGCCACTATTTCCAAATAAGAAGAAAGAATAAGAGAAAGACATCACAAAACACGAAGAAAACACAACAAAAACTTCATTTCATCAAAGAAAATTCACTACATAAGTGTTTGCAAAATCATAAGAAAATGAAGAACACAATACTTAGCTTTTTTCCTTTAAAAGATAGATGAAAATCTCTCCCACAAAGTCTCCCGCTGATTCATGTAATGCTAGAACAAATCCTTACAGATTCTCTCAAAATCCCTTCACCAATCTCTCCAGAAAGGTAGAAATCCATATTTTTACTCCTATTCTAAGATCTCTAAACATTCTCCACCTTTTCCCTCTCACATACACACTTTTTTGGCTTCAAATTCACTTTAAAATAGTGTAGAGACAAAATTCTCAAGTGATGCTTCCAGAAGCCTTCCAAAAAGTGTACAGGTTCAATGTATATGGCCAATAACCGCCCAAAATTGCATCCAAACCATCTCGGGTGTCGTCCACGCTGAATAGAGCATCAACGGTGCCATATTTTCATCACTCTTAGGATACCTACGTCGTCGGCGTCCTATCGAGCGTCGTCAGCGCCCATTTTGTGCAGTTCTACCATTTTGCTCCATTTGGCTATGTTTTAGCTCCGTTTCACGCTGTTTCAATTGCGTTGTGTTCCTATTATCTTCACCTACAAGATAAGAATAAAAAAATATTTCTCTAAATTGCAAACTTTCAAAAATATGCAAGAAATTTAAAAGAGATTAAGCATAGAAAGACTTATCAAAATGTGTTAGGCCAGAATTTGCTTTCTTGCTTGTTTTTGTTCCAAATTGCACCGTTTTTGCTTTTTTTTTCTCCAAGAGTCCATTTATTATACCTAAAACAAAAAACATGCAAAATACCTTCTTCTAAAGTGCAATATCATTAAATTTAAACATAAAATATATATGAAAAATCAAGCAGTTTTTAGACGTGTCAAGTCCCCCAAACTTAACTGTTTCTTGTCCTTAAGTAACACTATAACTTTAAAAACCAAATATTTTAACTTATGGTTGTGGTTTTTAGTAGAGTTTTCTATAATCTCAATCAGAAATATTATAGTGTAACATAAGAGAAATTCTAGCAAATCAACTTAGGACTAGAGTGTAAGAATATCTCATATTCAACTTCAGAATCATGATTATCTATATACTTCAAAATTTATTGAAACTTGTCAAACTAAAAAATTCAAAGAAAGTACAAAAAAAGAATTTAAGCATATTATCTATACCAATTTAACCAATACCTTCTGAAATAAGAATAAGCTTAGGATTGTTTTTAAGTCTTTTCATTTAAAAAGATTCAAGTGAAACCAATTTTTGATCAGGCTTCTCTTCAAGCTTCTCCTCACTTATTTTCATTTCACTTTTCTTTTTCCTTCTTTTTTTCTTTTCTTTCTTTCATGATCATTTTAGTCTTTTTTTTATCTTTTTTATGTGAATATTACTATATCTGGATTGGCCTTTAATAATTTTGAATTTCACTATACCCTTTCTAAAGTCCAAAACCCAAAACTTTCCCTCACTTTTTATAAGTGTAAGTATTAGTTTGAAAAAAGTTTCAATAAAGGCTTAATTCTCATTAAGTATAAATCTAAGAATATTAGCTTTTCAAATATTCAATTTTTTTCTACCATAAACAGTAAAATCATTTTCCTAATATTTCCTACAAAAATCAAATGAAAACTAAGTCAGAGAAAAGAAGTAACAAAATTGAAATCGATCTGTCACTATTCAAATTCATGATATCTCTTGTAAAACTCAAGTTCGGGTGAGACCCGAGTCATAGTGGACTCGTCAATCCAACTACTATAAGAGAACATACAAGTCTTACCATAACAAAAAGTTAAGGAATCACATCTCTCATGACACAGAAAGATCAAATTAGACCACAAACAATCCAAACATCTACCAATCAACAATCAAACTGATTAATCCATAATAACACATAAAGATCAAATCAATCTACTCTAAAGCAAACACAATACAACACTAACAATCATTACTCTCATGCTTACTAAATCAAAGCACACTGATAAGTATAGATTGACTCCCATAAAACTCTTGGTTTAACGTTTCCAGCACGACAAATGATTCTATCTGCATCAAAATTCCAATTAAGTAATCCTCGATCTATTGCCCAATCTTTTTTAGATCCAGTGATTCCTAAAAAATCCTCGAATTTCAATTTTTATTTCAGGTTTTCATTTTCAGATTGATTCATATCATTGTTCCTCAAATTTCTTTCTATATCCAATATTCTTCTATTGATTTTCTGAATTTGCATATTAATATCATCTTTGCAATTTATAAGAAAGGGATCTCTATAAGATACTTCATGATCTCTCAAAATTTGGATCAAATTCTCTCTACATAATTCACATTCTGAATCAAAATTTTCTATGTTACTCTTCTGTTTCAAGTTATCTTTTAATACTTCCCTTTGGTAATGAGTAAATGATGGAGGTGGTCTTTCTATATTTATCTAAGTTGAAGAAATATGTTTTTCTAATTCCTTATGAATTTCTTCAATTGGTCTTTCAATATCCTTATCATCTTTTCTCAACTCAAAGTTCTTTTGAAATATTTCTCCAAATTCTCTTCCAAGTCTTAGTTCAATAATGTTATCTTGTTCATCATTCAATTCAGGTTTTTCTTGTGATTGAGTCAAATCTGAAGATATAAAGACTTGTGGTGTAGATGAATTCCTTAAATAATTAGACTTTAAAATTTTATGTGGTACATCCATCTTAAGTTTATGAGATTTTTCAACAGATGGAATTAAAAGTTCACTATTTTTGGTAGCATGCATCATTTTACACCTCTCGAACATACATACAATATTTTTTAGACAACGTTTTTAACTCATAATGAAAATCCATTTTGAACTCATCTGTTAACTTACTTTTAAATTTTTTTTGGAAATGGTCTTTACTTAGATAATCAATTACATTCATCCAAGAACAATCATCATCTTTTCTCTCAGTTGAACATTTTATAGTCTTTAACACATCAAAAGTGACTTTTTGGCCATTAATATTCATAATCAACTCTCCTTTTTTCACATCTATCATAGCTTGTCCAGTAACAAAGAAAGCTCTTCCCAAAGTAATTGGAATTTATTTATCTTCCTCCATTTCTAATACAATAAAGTCCATAGGAAAGATAAATTTATCCATTTTAATAAGCACGTCTTCTATAACCCCTTTTGGATAAATGATAGATCGATCAACTAACTGAAGCGTTACATCAGTGGGAGAAATATCAACTAAACATAACCTTCTAAATATAGATAGAGACATCACATTAATGCTCGCTCCTAAATCTCATAAAGATTTTTCACATAATCTTTCTCCAATTGCACAAGGAATTGTAAAGCTACAAGGATCTTCAAGTTTTTGAGAAAAATTTTTCTGAAGTATAGTGTTGCGCTCCTCACTAAGTGCAACTGTCTCGTAATCCCCAAATTTCCTTTTCTTTTTTAATATCTCCTTCATAAACATTCCATAACTTGGCATCTATTCTAAAGCTTCTGCGAAAGGAATATTTATCGTTAATTTCTTAAGTACTTTCATAAACTTTGAAAATTGTTTATCCAACTTATGATGTCAAAGTCTTTAAGGAAATGGAGGTGGTGGTCTTTCCAATTTTATTTTAGTTGGAGATATTAATTTTTCTAGATCCTTAGAAACATGTTTTTCAAGTCTTTTTATTTCCTTTGTTTCTCTCACAACTTCTTTCTCTTTTCTGACCACGTCCTCTATCTCTCTTCGACTTCTCAATTGGAGAAATTCTCCATGTTCATTATTGTTCTTTTTAGGTTTGATCTCAGTGTTTTTAGGAAGTGTTCATTAGGGTCTATTGCTAAGTGAATTATCAGTTTATCCCAGTTGATTCTCTATGTTTCTAATCGCAGCATTTTGACTTTGCAACTAGTTTCCCATTTACAATACCACTTTGTCTATAGACATCTTCTTATCCTAAAATTGTTGATCATTGTTAGAGTCCAGTGGATATGAAGGTCTTTAGCTTGTGTTCTCCTGATTATTCCAACTTCCATTAGGATTTGTATGATTATTTTCCCATATTTGGTTTCCACCCCCAGTAGTATGATTCCAGTTAAAATTAGGATGGTTCTTCCAACCTGTATTGTAGAAGTTAGAATACGGGTTGTTTATCGTATTTAAAGTCTCATATAATAAGTTGGAATCAATCATATGCCTTAATGAACTTTGCTCAAATACGGGAGTAAATTGAGGCTGGTTCATTCTAAATTGGTCCAACTTGATATTGCAGCAACCTAAGATGCAAGAATTGTAATCGCATCTGTATCATGGACAATAGCTACATTTTTAGGATTTACCCTTGCAGATGGCCATTGAAATTTATTTATAGCCATTTCTTCAATTAATGCATATGCTTCATCAAATAATTTTGATATTAATGAACCACCAGTAGCAGCATCAATAATGTACCTAGAGGATCCTACTAACCCATTATAAAAAGTTTGATTGATTAACGAATCTGGAAGAGATGATGTGGACACTTTCATAGGAGTTCTTTAAGTCTTTCCCAGGCTTCGTATATTGATTCACCTTCATAATGACAAAATGTGATAATATCATTTCTAAGTTTAGTACTCCTTGAAGGTGGAAAATACTTTGCTAGAAATTTCTAAGTTTACTCCTCCCAATATTTAATAGAGCCAGGTGCTAATAAGTATAACCACATTATAGCTTTATCCCTTAGTGAGAAAGGAAAAAGCCTTAGTGATCCGAGAAAAAAATACTTATTTTTATGCCTTGATTTTTATTAAATTTTAAGGATATTATGCTTTAATGAAATGTATTTTTATGTTTTTGGATGTAGGTGATACAAAAATGTTTAAGAAGGAGAAAAATATGAAAAAGGAGCAAAAAGAAGCAAAAATAGAGCCAAAATGCAAAATTGTCGAAATTACTGGCCTGACGCCTAGGCTCCTAAGCGCCAGATCGAAACAGAAAACTGTTAAGTTTTTGACGACTTTTGGGTGGTTATTTTGACGGTGTGAGCGGTTATTGGACCTTCTAGAAGACTAGTAGTTGTTCCTGGTTTATAGGACATGTGATACAATGTATTTGGACGCTTCAAAATGGTTTTAATCGTGAAGAGGTGCGATCCAAAGTGAAGAGGTGCGAAGAACTGGATGCGGTATCCGGTGCCTAGGCGCCAGATTCCGGCGCCTAGGCGCCAGACACACCTTCTAGAAGATTCATTGAATGTGGACACATTTTGAATAGGTGCCTTGAGGCAACCCTTGAAGCCTATAAATAGGATGGTATTCCTTCCGAGAAAAATGCCCCATCTACCCCCTATCTAGAGTCCAACCTAGAGAGAGAATTAGAGAGATCATATTAGGGCCACCTTTTTACTTTCCTTCATAAATTAGTGAGTTTATTTTAGAGTTTGTATTTAGAGTTTGAAAGAGTTGGTGCATCTCGTAGTTCATTACGCTCGTGGAGTCGTAGGAATCGAAGTTCGAGTAGGAGAAACATCTAAGATAAGTATTTTTATTTTGATTCAAAGTTTATTTATTATGTTTTATTATTTAATTTCAATATGTTCTGAGTAGTTACTTTTGCTTTCTTCTTTCAATTATGAAAAGATAAATAAGATAATACAAAATTCGTCGGAGAATTAAAAATCATATATTTTCAAAACATTGTGATGATATTAAAACCGGTTCTTAATTTACTATTTAAATTTGCCATTTAAATTATTAAAACCTATTGAAGAGTTTTGAGACCTAGAATGAGATGATTTCTTAACTTGTAGATATCACATGAATCCTTGGGTAGTCGAAGGTCTTGTGCGGGTTATTCAAGGTGAAGTGCAAATAAATAGAAAGATGTTATATATTGGGTGTAGAATTGATAAGTTTTTCGAGTGACAGACTAAAATCTTATGATTTGGTTTATAGAAAAGGAAATGGTCACTAGTAGGGCCGACCATAGCACCCTTGGACATCTAGTAGTGTGAGCCTAGATTAACCCATTCTACTAACAATACATCCGAACCTGATTTATAGGCTAGCCAATATTCTTTGCACCTGGATTAAAGGGTAAAGAATATGAATGCTTCTATTTGGCACAATACCATAAATTTATATTCTCCACAAATAATATTATTATCTTAGAAAATCTTGGATTAATTGAAAGGGAGAAAGTTGCTTTCTTATTGCTATTTACATCAATTATTTTATTTCTACTTTATTATTGCATCTAGTAAATTAAAGATAATTTATTTTTGATTATAAAAGAAATACTTTAAAATAAAAATATTTAAAGATCTATAACTCTCTCCTTGTGGGAATGATACTGGGGTCTTTGATTCAAAGCCCTATATTACTTGATACGATACGTATAATTTCATAGAACCCCTAATGTGTAAAATTTTTTCCATAAAATTATATTTATATACACTATCCGCTATTATTATTTATAACATATATTTTTGAAAGCATTAATTAGTACATTGATCTTTAGAGGACTTCGGGTCAAGTTTTTTACGCCGTTGTCGGGGAAGAAGAGTTTAGTACGCATATATTTATATCAGGTCAAGTTTTTGGTGTCGTTGCTGGGGAGAGCAGAGGCAAACTTTTAGATTTTAAGTATTTTTATTTTATTAATTTTTCTTTATTATAAACAAAAAAAACATATATATATATAATAATAATATTTATTTTAATTCTTGCTAATTGACTTTTTATGCGTAGTTCTGGATCTAAAGGATTATTACCATTAGATTCTGAATTAGAAAGAACTGTTAGAAGAATTAAAAAAGGAAAACAAATTGACAAATTTCAAGAAATGACTAATTTACATAACAATTTACAAAATCCAATTAAAATTAATGATCAAAATGTTTATAAACCATTAAGGGATTATGCTAACCTACAATTGATGAACTTCATAGTAGTATTTAAATACCCACTGTAGATGCTAATTCTTTTGAGCTTAAACTGTCTATTATTCAAATGGTTCAAAACAATCAATTTAGTGGAACACCAAATGAGGATCCAAATTTACACCTTGCTAGTTTTTTAGAACTTTGTGCTACCTTTAAATATAACAATGTTTCTATGATGTTATTAGACTTGAATCATTTCCTTTTTCTTTAAGAGATAAAGCAAAGATGTGGTCGAACTCATTATCAACGAGTTCTATTAAAACATAAAATGAAATGGCACAAAAATTCCTTGCTAAATATTTTCCTCCTTCTAAAACTCGCTAAATTAAGAAATGATATTACTTCATTTAGTCAATTTTACGGGGAGACAATTTATGAAACTTGGGAAAGATTTAAAGAACTATTAAGAAAATGTCCTCATCATGATTTACCTGATTGGTTAATTATTCAAACATTTTATAATGGAGTAATTAGATCTTTAAAATCAATTATTGATGCTACTTCTGGAGGTTCTTTAATGTCTAAATCATTTGAAGAAGCTTACACTTTAATTGAAGAAATTGCTAACAATAATTTTTAATGGCTTTCTGAAAGGATTAATCCTAAAAGAATGACAAGTATTCATGATAATGAAGCATTGTCTATTTTAACTTCACAAGTAGCAGCAATGTCTAAGAAATTAGATAGTTTTGCTATTAATATATCACATAATAACTCTGCTAATATTGAAGATTCTCAAACTATTGAAACTTTACAAGCTATTGCTAGTAAAAATAATCCTTATTCAAATTATTATAATTCTGGATGGAAAAATCATCGTAATTTTAACTGGAATAATTCACAACATAGGGTAATAATCAATCTCATCCCACTAGAAATTGGAATAATCAAGTTAATTCAAACTATAAACCACCTGGATTTAACAATCAACAGAAAAAGTTATCTATAAAAGAATTAATTTTACAACTAAGCAATCAATTACAAAATCAAAACACTGCTATTCGTAATATTGAGAATCAAATGGGACAAATCGCTAATTTAATTAATTATAGCACCCCGTGAACACTTCCTAGTAAGGTTGAAATCAATCCAAAAGCAATCGGAAAAGAACATGAACATGTTAAAGTTGTACAACTTAGAAGTGGAAAGGAATTAAAAGAAAGAATGTAGAATGAAATTGAAAATGAGATCGAGGTCGAAGAGATCGAAAAATCTAAAGAAACTCCTTCTCCTAATAAAGATCAAAATGATATTTCTATTAATATGGAAGTTGAAAAACCACCACCACCTTTTCCTCAAAGACTTAAACAGTGCAAGCTTGATCATCAATTTTCTAAGTTCTTTGAATTTTTTAAGAAACTTACTATAAACATACCTTTTGCTGAAGCTTTGGAACAGATGCCAACTTATGCAAATTTATGAAGGATATTTTAAGTAAGAAATGTAGATTTGAAGCTTTTGAAACTGTTGCATTAAGTGAAGAATGTAGTGAAATAATTAAAAAGAAATTACCTCAAAAACTTAAAGATCCTGGAAGTTTTACTATACCTTGTGCTATTGGAGAACAGTTTTGTGGAAAAGCTTTATGCGATTTAGGAACAAGTATTAATCTCATGCCATTTTTTATTTTTCGAAGGTTGAATTTAGGAGAGATTACTCCCACCACTGTAACCCTTCAGTTAGCTAATATATCTATCACTTACCCTAAAGGAGTTATAGAGGATGTTCTTGTTAAAGTAGATAAATTTAACTTCCCTGTAGATTTCATTGTACTTAATATGGAAGAAGATAAAGAAATGCCTATTATTTTAGGGAGACCTTTTCTAGTGACCGGACGAGCTATGATTGATGTGTAAAAAGGAGAATTAACCATGAGAGTTAATGATCAAGAGATTAAATTTAATGTCCTTAAATCAATGAAGTACCTTGACAAAGAAAAATGTTATCGAATGGATATAATATATTATTTAATTGAGAAACATTATCAAGAAAAATGTAAAGTAATTTCCAAAGAAAATTTTGAATTATTAACCGATGAAGATGAAGAACTAAAAGAAGAAGAAACTCATTATATTAAAGACAATTGGGAAACTTTGGACATAACTCAAAATGATATACTTTTACCCTCAATTAAAAATGTTACCTTCACATTTAAAGTATGCATTTCTGGGAAATTCATTAACTTTACCTGTTCTTATTTCTTCTGAGCTAAGTAAAGATCAAGAAGAAAAATTGATAAGAGTGTTAAAGAATTATAAGAAAGCATTTGGTTGGACAATTGCTGACATAAGAGGAATAAGCCTGTCCATTTGTATGCATAGAATTTTAATGGAAGAAAATTTTAAACCTATTATTGAACCGCAAAGAAGAGTAAATCCTATCATGAAAGAGGTTGTTAAAAAAGAAATTGTTAAATGGTTAGATGCTGGTATTATTTATCCTATTTCGGATAGCCAATGGGTAAGTCCTATTCATTGTTTTCCAAAGAAAGGAGGAGTAACTGTCATTGTCAATGATAAAAATGAACTAATTCCTACAAGATAAGTTACTGGATGGCGAATTTGCATTGATTATAAGAAATTAAATGACACCACTAGAAAGGATCATTTTCCTTTACCTTTCTTGGATCAAATGCTTGATAAATTAGTCGGACACTCATATTTCGTTTTCCGGATGGATATTCTGGTTATCGTCAATTACATGTCGCTCCTGAGGACCAAGAGAAAACAACATTTACAAGTCCTTATGGAACATTTGCCTTTAGAAAAATGCCTTTTGGTTTATGTAATGCACCTGCAACTTTTCAAAGATGTATGATGTCGATTTTTTGTGATTTGATTGACAAAGGAATTGAAATATTCATGAACGATTTTTCAGTTTTTGGAACTTCTTTTGAATCGTGTTTGGAAAATATTTCCAAAATTCTGAAAAGATGTGAAGAAACAAACTTAGTTCTTAATTGGGAAAAATGTCAATTCATGGTCACAGAAGGCATCGTACTTGGTCACAAGATTTCACAAAAGGGATGGAAGTAGATCAAGCAAAAGTGAAAATTATGACCGAATTACAACCACCTACTACTCATTATCGATGTGAGAAGTTTTCTAGGTCATGCTCGGATTTTATAGAAGATATATAAAGGATTTTTCTAAAATTGCTAAACCTCTTTGTCATTTAATGGAAAAAGATGCTAAATTTGAATTTAACAAAGATCGTGTTAATGCTTTTAATATTTTAAAGAAAAATTAATTACTGCACCTATCATTGTTGCACCTAATTGGAATAAATCTTTTGAATTAATGTGCGATGCAAGTGATTTTGCAATTGGAGCTGTATTGGAACAAAAATATGAGAAAATTTTCAAAGTTATATATTATGCTAGTAAAACTCTTACTGAAACTCAAAGAAATTACACAACTACTGAGAAAGAGCTTCTAGTTATATTATATGCCTTTGATAAATTTAGACCTTATCTTCTTGGTAATAAATGCATAGTTCATACTGATCATTCCGCTATGAAATATCTAATGTCAAAAAAGGATGCTAAACCTAGACTAATAAGATGGGTTCTACTTCTACAAGAATTTGATTTTCAAATAGTGGATAAAAAAGGAACGGACAACCAAATTGCTAATCGTTTATCTAGAATTAAGAATGATGTTATTACTGAAGAAAACATAAATGAGAAATTTCCTGATGAACATTTATATGTTATTCAAGGATACCAAACACCTTGGTATGCGGATATAGTTAACTATTTAGTTAGCAATATTCTACCTTATGGATTGGATGAAAAATTTATTAAGAAATTTAAAGATGATGCTAAATATTATATTTGGGAAGATCCTCATTTATTTAAATTAGGAAGAGATTCTATAATTCGAAGATGTGTACCTTGTGAAGAAACTTTTTCTATTCTTCAAAAATGTCATGATTCCGATTTTGGAGGACACTTTGGAGTAGATAAAACTGCATTTAAAATTTTAAATTCATGATTTTATTGGCTTACTTTATTCAGAGATGTGAGACATTATGTTAAAACTTGTGATCGATGTCAAAGAATGAGAAATATATCCAAGAAAGATGAAATGCCTTTAAACTATATATTGGAAGTTAAACTTTTTGATATATGGGGTTTAGACTTTATGGGACCATTTGTACCTTCATCTGGAAAAATTTATATTTTATTAGCAGTTGATTATGTTTCAAAGTGGATTGAAGCTGTTGCTTTGCCTAACTGTATCTAAATTTTTAAAGAAGATGATTTTTTCAAGATTTGGAATGCCTAAGGTAATTATCACAGATGGTGGAAGTCATTTTAAAAATATAAGAATTCAATCATTACTGCAAAAATTCGGAATCAAATATAAAATTGCAATCGCATATCACCCACAAACAAGTGGAATGGCTAAAGTATCAAACGAGAGAAATTAAAAGAATTTTAGAGAAGATCGTTAATCCTAAAAGAACCGATTGGGTTGATAGACTTGATTCCGCATTATCGGCTTATAGAACGGCTTATAAGACACCAATCGGAATGTCACCTTACCAGTTAGTTTTTGAAAAACACTGTCACTTACCTGTTGAACTTGAACATAAAGCTTATTGGGTGATAAAGGAGTTTAATTCTGATTTGAATACTGCAGAAGAAAAACGATTATTGCAATTAAATGAGATGGACAAAATAAGAAATGAATCATATGATAATGCAAAAATTTATAAAGAGAAAATGAAGGTATTACATGATAAAAAGATTTCAGGAAAAATATTTGATCTTGGACAAGAAGTATTACTATTTAATACTCGTTTAAGACTTTTTCTTGGAAAATTAAGATAAAAAAGGATAGGACCATATATAATTGAAAAAGTATACCAATATGGAGCTGTGGATATTAAAGAACCCAAAACGGGAAAAATTTTTAAAGTTAAGAGATTAAGATTAAAGCCTTATTTGGGAGACATTAAAAATATTTATAAAGAGGCTTATGAATTAAGTCAATCTGATTAAAGAATTACTTAGGTCAGGCTGACGACGTTAAACCAAGCGCTTAATGGGAGGCAACCCATAGATTTTATTTTTAGTGTGTTTTTACATTTTTAATGTATGGTTATGTATCGGTCTTGACTAATTTTATATATCTTCAGAAAATTAAAAATTATCTTGAAGTATATAAAGTTTGGACTTTGGATCACTCCATCTCATATGTGAGTAAAAAGGAGATCAAGTTAACCTTCATTGAAATTATGTATAATTGTGTTATTGAGATTGTTCTGATCTTATCATTATAATTTACCTATTTTTGGAGAATGAAACCTTGAAATTTGATGTTAGGCGAAACAGAGTCGAACATGGTTTCGGCGCCTAGGAGCTAGAATTCGGCGCCTAAGTGCCAGAATAAGCTGTGTGTCGATGGGTCTGACGCCTAGGTGCCAGATTTGGCTCCTAAGCGTCACGGTTACTGGGTCGTGTAAAAATCGAAAATTTTCAGTTTTTCACACGATTTCCACCTTTAAATTAAACCATCTTCGTCCCCAATCCCTATGCAATCATTATTTCGACCCATACACTCCATTCTTGAGAGATTAGAGAGGATTTTTGAAGAAATGGAGAGGAGAAATCTTAGAGAAGAGGCTAGAGACAAAGGTCTAAAAGATCCTCTACCCTACTTCAATGGTTTCATCGCTATAAGTTTGGAGAAAATTTCTAGTCGTCTTGATAAATTTAAAGTGGATTTCAAGAATATTGGAGACCGCCTTCATGAGATGTATCATCAGATTGAACATCTGGAATGGCAAGCGAAACTTTAATTTGATCATCTAGCAGCTTATCAAGATACTCAAGTGGAGATGTATGCGAAGAACAATTGGATCGACGAGAAAACGGCTACGGATTTTCCAAGAGAATTAGTATTCTTCCCGCAAGAGCCAAGCAATCTTCATTGTGAAGATAATGGAAATTAGATAGTGATTTGGTGAGATCGTGATTTATCTAGTGAGTCGTTGTATCGATTTAGTGAATCGATTATGTTTTTTTGTGTATTTGCTTTCATGTTCAATGTGTGTTGTATTTATTTTCAAATTGTGTTGTTTAATTGTGTATTAGGACTTAAATAATTAAATTATACTTATCTGAAGTGTATTGAGCCAATATTGAATATTATAAATGGAAATTAGAGGAGTTTGATTTAAACCTTGTGTTTGATTGGTGGATTTAATATTTAATTTTTAAAAATTTTTTGGAAAATGTTTTGAAAGTTAGAAACTAAAGCCCTACTCTAATATGAGTAATTGGAAGTTGAATTTATGAATTTTGGTGGAAAATAAAATTTTTAGAGTGATTTTTGTGAAAGGCAAGTCTGGCGCCTAGGCGCTAGAATTCGGCGCCTAAGCGCTGGTTCGGCCTACTTACCCAGAAAACACCATATAAACCCCATTAGCCATGGATGACGCCTAAGTTTCATCTCATTTCCCATTTTCGCAAAAATACACCTCTTAGATCCATTTTGAGGTCAAAACATCAAGTATTTGGGCGTGAAATCACTTAATTTCTTCGTCTCGAGGTCAGATCTACACTCTAATCCATTTATTTTCGATTTTCACCATAGTTTTTTCTATGTTTTGCTAAAACCAAAATTTTGAGAAAGATTTTGATTTTTAGGTATTCTATTTAGATTTTTAAACTTATTTTAAGTTTCTTAAACTTAAAAAGAGTTTAAATATTTGATTCCTAAATTTTTTCTTGTTTTCTTTCACGTTTAGTTGGCACCAAAATCTAAGCGAGGGAAGGGACTAGAAAATTTTGACAGTAGCAAGTTCGCGACTGCGGAAGCGCATTTTCGATATCACGAATTTGTGACTTCGAGAAAGTTTATCTTGGAGTGAAGCTTTTACAATCTGGGTGAAATGATCGAGAACACAATCGTTGTGCACAACTGGCAACGATTCTGTTATTTCACTGTTGTTGTTGTTATTCCAGTCGTTCGCGAATTTATGCTAACTTTTTAGATGCGGAAGACTACGAAGTCTTCGTCAGAGGTATTGGAGTAGGATTTACTCCAGAGAGGATCAATGTGTTTTATGGACTGCCACCTACCATCGAGTGCCACTATTCTGGATTATCTCCATCTGAGGGTGATCTTGAGATGATTATTGCTTAGTTGACTGACGACACTGGAGCCTGGAAGATCCAGAATGAAAAACGGGTAAACTTTAAATCTTCTAAGCTAAATGGTGTTTCAAAGGCTTGGCATTATTTTATTTCTTCTAGACTTCTACCTTCCAACCACTTAAGTAAAGTTACCAGAGAAAGAGCTATCTTGAACTATTACATTCAGGAGAGGAAGCTGATAGATGTCGACAGTATTATTTATGATTATGTGGAGTCTACTGCTAGATCCAGTACTTCTGTGGGACTGGGATTCCCATCTTCGATCTATTCTTCATGTGTTAGCAATGGAGTCACCGCCGATATTTCGAGGAGAAGCTCGAAGTCTACCAAGCCAATCGGGCGAGAGAGTGTTAGTATATATGATCGTCTTCGAGGGAAGAGATCGACTGTTCCTTCTACTTCTGCACACACTTCAAGTAGACCTTCCACTTCCAGACCTTCTACTTCTACTGCTGAGCCACAATTTAGTTTTTGGGAATCGATGCATGATCAGTTTATAGAGCAGCAGCATGAGTTATTTCAAACTCACTACAGAGTTGATTCTATTGATAAGAAAATTGATCATTTATCTAAGTATGCCCAGAGGAAGAGTAGTTACGATGCTGAGTACGATGAAACTCTCGTTAGATTCCTGAAGGGAGAGCATGATGTTCAGTTTCCTACCTTTCCTAGTTTCTCACCATAAGTTGATCTTAAGGATGTTGAGTTTTCTTTTGGTGATGATGATGATGATGAGGCCATAGACAATGATTAGTAGCCTGATTTACCTCTGAGATGTGCTAAGTTTGTTTGCTAGTATTGATTGTTGTTTGTTGTTTGCTAGTTTAGATTTGTTTATGTACTTTGTGTGGATTGTTTGATGTTGAGACTGTTGTTAGAGTATTTTTAATGTATTGTGTTTAAGATTGAAATTTGGATGAATTTATGTTTATTTCTGTTTCAGCTTACTGTTTAGTAGTTAATATTGTTGTTCTATTTCTGTTATTATAAGTAGTATAGTCATTTAATTTAATTACTAATGAGCCTTCTTACTTTTATGCCTGCTTCATTATTTCAGTATTATTCATAAAAGCATGTGTAAAAGTAAATTTTTCTTTCTAGAATGTTTTTTTTTTCATAATTATAAAATTTCTTTTTTAAAATTATGTTTTTCTTTCTCTCATACTTAAAAAAAAAATTTCATGATGGACCAAAACTTAAGTTTGGGGGAAAGGGAAAATACATTCAAATTTAAATTTTATTTGTCCTTTAATAACTAAAATTTTCTTAAAATAAAAGTTTTTAACATAACATGAGGAATGAAGAATCTATTTAAGATTACTTAAAATTTTGAAATTATAAATAATCTAGTGGACTTAATAAAAAATTTTAATAACTTTGATTGATTTTAAGAATAGAATTATTCAACTTAAAAAAGAATAAGATTAATAAATTTTTCTATTCATAGTAGAGATAATTGAATTTTAGAAGTATTAAGAAATAAAAAATTATAACTCAAAAAAGAATAAATTGAAATTCTTTTGAAATCTATTTATGTTATAATAATTAAGTGAAAATGTATAAGTTTGAAAATATAAGTTAAGGATAGTGAAGTTCAAAACCCTTAACAAGCTATCTAGATACAGTAATCCTCTCTTTAAAAAAAAAAGATAGAAAAAAAGAAAAAGAGAGGAGAAGCTTGAGGAAATGCCTAATAAAAAATTGGCTTCACTTGAATTAACTTATAAAAAGAAAACTGATTACATATATTACTTAATTTTTATGCATGTATTTTTATTAGAAACGAATTTCATGAAGATCTTTTTCTGGTGAATAATTTATGTGATCATAATATAATAAACTACAATTATTTTCGAAGTGAATGAAAAATTTTTGAAGTCTTATGATTTGGTAGTTAGAATATTCTTTAAATTCTTAAAATTAAACTTAGTTAGTAAAATTTAGTTAATGATTTACTAAAGCCTTTATAAAATCAAAAATCATAAGAAGTCTTAAATATTTACCTTTTTATTCCAAATGTTATACATTTTATATAGTAAAAAGGGTTACATGAGGACAAGTAACGTTTAAGTTTGGGGGATTTTGATCCAAGAAAAAATACCTATTTTTATGCCTTGATTTTTATTAAATTTTAAGGATATTATGCTTTAATGAAATGTATTTTTGTGTTTTTGGATGTAGGTGATACAAAAATGTTCAAGAAGGAGAAAAATATGAAAAAAGAGCAAAAGGGAGCAAAAATAGAGCCAAAATGCAAAATTGTCGAAATTACTAGCCTGGCGCTTAGGCGCCAGAGTCCGGCGCCTAAGCGCTAGCTCGATATAGAAAACTATTAAGTTTTTGATGACTTTTGGGTGATTATTTTGACGATGTGAGATGTTATTAGACCTTCTAGAAGACTGGCAGTTGTTCCTGGTTTATAGGACATGTGATACAATGTATTTGGACGCTTCAGAACGGTTTTAATATCGAAAAGGTGCGATCCAAAGTGAAGAGGTGCGAAGAATTAGACGCGGTGTCCGACTCCTAGGTGCCAGATTCTGGCACCTAGGCGCTAGATTCCAACGCCTAGGTGCCAGACACACCTTCTAGAAGATTCATTGAATGTGGACACATTTTGAAGAGGTGCCTTGAGGAAACCCTTGAAGCCTATAAATAGGAGGGTATTCCTTCAGAGAAAAATGCCCCATCTTCCCTCCCTATCTAGAGTCCAACCTAGAGAGAGAATTAGAGAGATCATATTAGGGCCACCTTTTTACTTTCCTTCATAAATTAGTGTGTTTATTTTAGAGTTTGTATTTAGAGTTTGAAAGAGTTGGTGCATCTGTAGTTCATTACGCTGTGGAGTCAGTAGGAATCAGAAGTTCAGTAGGAGAAACATCTAAGATAAGTATTTTTATTTTGATTCAAAGTTTATTTATTATGTTTTGTTATTTAATTTCAATGTGTTTTAAGTAGTTACTTTACTTTCTCCTTTCAATTATGAGAAGATAAATAAGATAATACAAAATTTGTCGGAGAATTAAAAATCATATATTTTCAAAACATTTTGATGATATTAATACCGGTTCTTAATTTACTATTTAAATTGGCCATTTAAGTTGTTAAAACCTGTTGAAGAGTTTTGAGACCTAGAAGGAGATGAATTCTTAACTTGTACATATCACATGAATCCTTGGGTAGTCGAAGGCCTCGTGTAGGTTATTCGAGGTGAAGTGCAAATAAATAGGAAGATGTTATATATCGGGCATAGAATCGAGAAGTTTTTAGAGTGACGGACTAAAATCTTATGATTTGGTTTATAGAAAAGGAAAGGGTCACTAGTAGGGCCGACCATAGCCACCCTTGGACATCTAGTAGTGTGAGCCTAGATTAACCCATCATACTAACAATACATCTAAACCTGATCCATAGGCTAGCCAATGTTCTTTGCACCTGGATCAAAGGGTAAAGAATATGAATGCTTCTATTTGGCACAATACCATAAATTTATATTCTCCACGAATATTATTATTATCTTAGAAAATCTTGGATTAATTGAAAGGGAGAAAGTTGCTTTCTTATTGCTATTTACATCAATTATTTTATTTACGCTTTATTATCGCATCTAGTAAATTAAAGATATTTTAATTTTAATTATAAAAGAAATACTTTAAAATAAAAATATTTAAAGATCTATAACTCTCTCCTCGTGGGAACGATACTGGGGTCTTTGTTTAAAAGCCCTATATTACTTGATGTGATATGTATACTTGCGTAGAACCCCTAGTGTGTAAAATATTTTCCATAAAATTATATTTATATACACTAGCCGCTATTATTATTTATAACATATATTTTTAAAGCATTAATTAGTATGTTGATCTTCAGAGGACTTCAGGTCAAGTTTTTGGCGCCGTTGTCGGGGAAGAAGATTTTAGTACGCATATATTTATATCGGGTCATTTAGCTTAACGCATCGTCTGACATGTCGTTATAACAAAATGTAACAGAAAGTTCTAGAAAACTAGATAAGTGTAAATAGGGATCCTCAAACTTATTATTCTGTACCTGTTGAATAATCATTGTATTTAGTTCAAACGAGTAAGCTTCTATGACACTTTTTTGTATACTTGAGTGAATTTCATCTGTCGTAGGATTTACATAATCCCTCAATGATTCATGATGATTTTAGAGTTATTATTTTGAATGTTTCCATTTCCATTTCTAGTTTTTCAAGTCCTTTCGATTTTCTAATTTTTTTTCTATTTTTCTAACTCGAGACCATAAGACACAAGTCCTACAGATTCTTTACTTTACATATGTAACACAACAAATAATACATTAACAATAAAATAAAAAAATATATTCAACACAACAAAACGTTTTCACAAACACCTTGTTTTTCACACAAACAATTTTCTTCTTTTTTCACAACACTTTTTCATACAAAAAACACTTTTCACACAAAAACAATTTCACGACACTAAACTTTTTTCCAATTCTAAACCTAATTACTTCAACTAAAATTCTCCTAAAATTCTTACCAAAGCTTCCACGACAATAACAACATAAACTTGATGCGGCTCTGGCATGTGCTATTTTTTGTGTTTTTATGTTCGTATGTATGTGCACACACTAGAGTTCTGCACAAGTATATGTATCGTTCAAGTAATATATCTCGTTTATCGATCCAACAGGGAAGAGAGGTAAGAGGTTTTTCAGTCAAATTCTAATCTACTACTATCAGACTTTAGTTTGGAAGATCGATATAAATGATTTTTCTAACAAGTACTCCTAAATGTAAGCTTAAGTTTAAAATAACTAATAACTACTCCTAAAGGAAAACATTAGATCTAAAGATAACCCTTTCTGGATGAATTGGTTTGGAGAATTTTGAGATAATAAAATCTATTATTCTCATGTAGTGAATTGGATAATGTAAAGGAATGAGTGTATTAAATATTGAATGTGTCAAATAGGAGGAATCATATTGCTTACTCTCTTCCGTGTGCATAAAGAACATTCTCTAATCCCAGGTTTAGCCCCTAAATATGTGGTAAGTCTGGGAGGATACTGGCTCTCACTCTAGAGCTCCCACTTCCCATCGCCTAAAGGCAAACTCTCGCTTTAGTCTCCAAACACTAGGACCGAATTGGGGATTTTAGTGTGTCACCCTAAAATCTTCAATTTTGCACCCATCAAAGTATATTTCCCTATTATTTGCACTCACCCCCCATGAACTTCACCATCAATGGAATTCAAATGTGGTTCCACTTTTTTGAGAGTTACACTACCCTCTCGGGTTATAGCGCAATTACAACGAATTTTAGCAATACAACAAGGTCTTTTTGTAATGTAAATGAAGTGCATATAAAAACCATCACATTTATAATTAAAATCTCTTTTAGCATGCATCCCAATATTCTAAACATGTATCCTACTCATTGGAAAAGAAAAGTAAAAGGAAAATAATGATATAAACTTCTCATGTCACTATTTCCAAATAAGGAGTAAGAGAAAGACATCACAAAGCACGAAGAAAACACAACAGAAAACTTCATTTCATTAAAGCAAATCCACTATATAAGTGTTTACAAAATTATAAGATAATGAAGAACATAATACTTAGCTTTTTCCCTTTGAAAGATAGATGAAAATCTCTCCCACAAAGTCTCCCACTAATCCATGCAATGCTAGAATAAACCCTTATAGATTCTCTCAAAATCCCCTCACAATCTCTCTAGAAAGGTAGAAATCTACATTTCTACTCCTATTCTAAGATCTCCAAACATTATCCACATTTTTTCCTCTCTCACACACTCTTTTTTGTCTTCAAATTCACTTTAAAATAGTGTAGGGACAAATTTCCTAAGAGGTGCTTCAAGAAACCTTCCAAAAAGTGTCCAGGTTCAATGTATATGGCCAATAACCGTCAAAAATCACATCCAAATCGTCTCGGGCGCCATTGGCACTAAATAGGGTGTCGGTGGTGCCATATTTTCAACACTCTCGGGATACTAGCGCCGTCGGCGCCCTATCGGGCACCATCGGTGCCCATTCTGCGTAGCTCCACCATTTTGCTCCATTTGGCTATGTTTTAGCTCCGTTTCACCCCGTTTCAGTTGCTATGCGTTCCTAACATATTCACCTACAAGATAAGCATAAAACAACTTTTTTTAAAGTTTAATATCATTAAAAAAATATGCAAGAAGTAGAAAATAGATTAAGCATATAAAGACTTATCGAAATGTGTCAGGCTAGAATTTGCTTTCTTGCTCGTTTTTGCTCCAAATTGCATTGTTTTTATTTCTTTTTCTCTAAGAGTCCATTTATTATACCTAAAACTAAAAATATGTAACATATCTTCCTTTAAAGCGCAATATCATTAAAATTAAACATAAAATATATATGAAAAATCAAACAGTTTTTAGGCATGTCACTTGCTAAAAAAGTGCAAACGTGTTTCTAGGTTTTTCATATCTCTGGATGTCGTTCCGTAGTTTGAACTCTTTCCAAGCATTTTTGTGTGCTTCTTTGTGTATTTACATGGAGTGAGACTTGTGTACTAACATATAGGGGTGTCACACTTTAGTTTGTCATGTTCATTAGACAGGAGCTTAACACATTTTATACATGTGCTTGCTTAGCTCTCCACCCACCAGACATGATCTATTTCCCGTTGCATGCTATAACCTATACTAATGCCACTATTTTGTAGGCCGAGTCTTTATTTTAGACTTTTTACCTAGTACTTTTTTAGAGTTCTTAGGTAGATTCTATATTAAAAATAAGATATAAGCATGGATCCCAAGACCCTCGATAGGAGGAACCACATGATGTGGACCTGGGGAAGCATGCTCATATCTCTTACCGTAGCCTTGATATATCTTTGATGTATATATTAGGACCAGATATGTATATGCAGAGCCTGGTTTCCTTTCTCTGTTCTTTGGGATATGTTGTCGACCCAGCATCACCCAACCTTTTATTCTTTATTTTTCACTTGTTTACATTGTGCAGCTTGATGACTTCCCTCTTCCTTAATTTGTGATTTGTTTGTGCTCAACGTGAATGTAATTTTGGTTCTTTCTACAAAACCTTAATAATAAAAGATTGAGATTAATTAAATTTAGGTTTATCACATACCAACATTTCAAATTATGCTTTTACTTGCATTGGCATAACTAAAGTCATCCCTAATAGGGCCTTCAAATTAGGACTTATTAGCTAATTGCATCATATATGTGAGTCATGAGGAGAAGTCCCCATGCTTCTTCAACCTGCCTAACTAAGCATAAGATTCCTCGTTAATTAGTTATCTAGCGTGCTTAGGGTGTTTGAGGATTCATTAACCCAAACAAGGTGTAAGTCCTTTGTGAGTGCGTCTTAGTTTCATAGCCATAGTTCTCTTTTTTTTTATGCACTCTAGTGGATTCCTCACCATTTTGGTAGCTGTAAGTCCCTACGGGTCCACAAAACATCTGAAGTAATAAGATCGTATAAATCTCGAGAATCATTTATGATAAGTTAACAACATCCAATCCATCTCAACATATCTCAACATGGATAGATATATGAACATTGTTTTACAATTTCTTTGAGAAATTTTGTTTGTCGAATTGCTTGCGCTTCCCTACTCCTTAGCGTAGAGTAACATTTTGGGGGAAGAATGTTGAGCACTGCTTAATTTTTTTTAGTTCTGTTAAGACTTTTATAAATTGAATTGCATAAGCTTTGTTGAAAAGTTGAAGTTTGCATGATAGATGAGTTAGCAACATCTATGCTTATCTTGATCAACAAGTAGAAGCTATGGACTGAAATATATATGAGTATTGCTCATCTATTTCTTTTAGAATTTTTTGTATCCTTGTTCTGCATATGCATGCACTAATGCAAACCTTTAAATTACATGTCAGATAAGATACTAATAGTCAATTTTTTTGTTTCACGCTGGCCATATCGGGTCCTTGACGAAATAATTAAAGCTTAGTGAGATCTCTTAAGCAAAAAAGACTCCAGCCATAAACACCATTTTCCCAAAATCAAATAAGCACTTGAATATGTTCTCTAGTGACAGGTAGTATATGTGGGAAAACAACCTCATCAATTTAAAATTGAAAAGTGGTGATCGGTTGAGCTCTTTGATAGTTATTTTACATCATTGCTCTAAATAACATTTGAATCACATCCCCCAATTGATATCTTATATGACATGTAATCTCGGTGAATGCATATGCATGGTAAGTACACATAATATTCTAAAAGAAACAGATTAATAACACTAAAATATATTTCATTTCATAGCTTCTACTGGTTGATCAAGATGGGCAAAGAAGCTGCCAACTTATCTCAACAAAACTAAACAATTTTATTTTTAAAGTCTCAGCAGAACTAAAAAAAGGAAGCAGTGCTCAATATTCTCCCCTAAAATGCAACTCTACACCGAGAATGAGGGAAGAACAAGCAATTCGACTAACAAATTTTTCAGAGAAACAAAAACAGTGCTCATATAACCATAAAAATAAAATAAACAAAAATAAATTTTGAAATAAAAAGATTAACAATACTCATATATTTTCATTATATAGCTTCTACTACTTGATCAATATTAGTATAGTTGATGCTAACTTATCTATCTTGCAAAATTCAACTTTGCATCAACACATACACAACTCCATTTCTAGAATCCTCAACAGAACTAAAAAAAAGGAAGCAATATTCAGCATAATTCCTCCAAAATGTTACTGTATATCGAGGAGGAGGCAAGAGCAGGCAATTCGACCAACAAAATTTCTCGAAGAAACTGAAAAATAAGTGCTTATGTATCCAAGGAAAAAAATTAATCAAAATAAATTATGCTTGCATAATTGAACAATGTTCAATTGAACAATGTTCATATATATATTTCTTTCCATTGCCTCTACTGATTGATCAAAACAGGAAAAGATGTGCTAACTTATCCATCACGCAAGCTTCAACTGTGCAACAAAGCACATGTAATTCTATTTAGAAAAGCCTCAAAAAAATTAAAAAGAAAGCGGTGCTCAACATTCTCTCCCCAAAATGTTACTCTACACTGAGGATGAGACAAGAGCAAAGTAATTTGAGCAAAAAAAAATTCACATAAATAAAAAATGAGTGCTTACATTGTCAAGAAAAAAAAATAAAAATTATGCTTGCACTATTGGCCAATGCATATATCTATTTAATTTCATTTCTTCGACTGATTGACCAAAACAAGAAAATATACTGCTAACTTTCCTAACACACAAGCTTCAACTATATAGCAAAGCATATGCAATTTATTTATGTCTAAAAAAAACTAAAGAAAAGAGGCAATGCTCAACATTCACTCCTCAAAATGTTACTCTACAATGAGGATGAGGTAAGAGCAAGCAATTTGACCAACAAATTTCTCAAAGAAACAATAAATTAGTTCTTATATAGCCATGAAAAGAAAATAAATAAAAAAATCTGAAATAAACAGATGAAGAATGGTCATATGTGTTTCATTCCATTACTTCAACTGATTGATCAGAACCGGTATGTATGCTGCTAACTTATCTATCTTGCAAACTTCAAATGTGCATCAAAGCTTATATAATTTCATTTATAAAAGTGTCAGGAAAACATAGAAAGGAAACATTGCTCAACCCTCAAAATGTTACTCTATATTGAAGATGAGGTAGTAACAAGCAAATCAACCAAGTAAAATCAGTTCATGTATATGTAGTAGAAGTTCACGAAGAATTATTAAAGAGAAGAATGTACAATGCTTATATATATATATATATATATATATATATATATATATATATATATATATTATTTCATATATTTTATTGGTTGATCATGATAGAGATAGATATTGCTAGCTTATCTATCATGCAAAGTTCAAATTTGCATCAAAACATATGAAACTCCATTATAAAGGTAAAAAAGGAAATATTTAAGAAACAGATGAATAATGCTCATATATATTTTCATTCCATAGCTTCTATTGGTTGATTAGGATTAGTATAGATGTTGCTAGCTTATTTATCATGTAAACTACAAGTTTGCATGAAAGCATTTGCAATTCGATTTTTAAAATTCTAAAATATAATAATAATAATAAAAAGATTTCCGAAAGAAATAGATGAACAATTACCATAAATATTTTATTTCATATCTTCTACTAGGTAATCAAGGTAGGCATAGATACTGCTAAATTGTTTATCATGCAAACTTCAACTTTTCATCAACAAATATGCAATCTCCTTTATAAAACTATATCATATACAAAAAATGTAAGCAGCGCTCAATATTCTCCCCCAGAATGTTACTCAACTCTGTATAAGAGGCAAGTGCAAGCAAATCAACCAACTAATATCAATGAAAGCATATATAGAACAAATCCATAAAAATTTCTTAAAGAAACAGATGTAAAATGATCATATATTTTTTATTTTATAACATCTACTGCTTCATCAGGATTAGTATATATGTTGCAACTTATTTAATAAACTTCAACTTTGCATCAAAGCATATGCAATACAAGAAGAAAAACTAGATGCTCAGAAATCTCCTAAAAAATGTTCATCTGCACATATGCATGGGAAAGAGCAAGCTAATCGAACATCAAACATCAATGAATACATATGCGGAATAGGAACAAAACATTTCACAAAATAAACAAAAAGAATCATAGAGGAAGTCAACAAATAAACCAATATATATATATATATATATATATATATATATATATATATATATATATATATATATATATGATGAAATCTTTCAAGCACGACGTCGTCGTCTCCTGCAAGCAAATCGCACACCAAGGTCGTCTCGTCGTCTCCTCGTAGCAGCTCGTGCGTCGTCGTCCTCTTGCTGGGTTGAGTGCGTCGGTTGGCCAAGCCTTTCCTAGGTCGCAGACGCCGTCTTCGGCAACGAGTCGAGTCGCGTTTTCTCCCTGCTGCGCTCGATCATATATATCTCTGCCTGCTGCTCCCTACTGCTCTGCTCGCCGACGTGTAAGAGGTTTCTCTCTCTCTCTCTCTCTCGCTCACGTCCATGGCACGCAGCTACACTGCCTCCGTTACGGCTGGCAGCACTAGTCCAACGCGGCATTCCTGTGTCTTTCCGCAGAAGTTCCATGATGCCCTCGAACTTGGGAATGGAAACTACAAATTCATTTCCAAGTTGAGCCATAAGAATGGCAAGCCTGCCTTTTTTTTACAGAGGAAGACACAAATATTCTAGCCTATTCGTGCTGTCTGGTTCTGGAGGGAAAATTTCTATATAGACGTCCAAAAATGGACACTATACGCCATTTTTTCGACACTTTGAAGCTTGAGGGACCCTGGAAAGTTGGCTCCCTCGATGATAGACATGCTCTGATTCATCTCACAACTGATACGGACTATAATTCTGTTTTCCCCCGCAAAATGATAAAAATTGACAACAGAATCATGAAGGTTCTCAAATGGACAGTTGATTTTGATCCAAATGTTGAATCTCCTATTTTATCAGTATGGGTCACGTTCCCTGGGCTTAAATATCACCACTTCAACTACGAGATTCTCTTCACACTTGCCAAAGGGTTTGAAAAACCGTTACAGGTGGATGAACCGACCTTAGAAAACACTTGTCCATTGGATGCTTGCTTCCTGGTTGAACGTGATGTTACACAGCCGTATCCTGATGAGGTTTGGATTGGATCTGGGCATACAGGGTATTGGCAACCAGTGGAGATGGGTCCTCACCCTCCTTATTGTTCGCATAGTTCAATGTTTGGCCATAGTCTTACTGCTTGTTATAGGCTACACCCAAATTTAAAGCCTCAAGCTCCCTCGGTGGGAAACACTATCGGTTTGGCCTCCCACCCCCTACCTCCTGAGGTTTCTGTTGAAGTGCCACATGCAATGCCACCTAACTCTTCTGTTGATGTCCCACAGATCACCGAATACCAGCCAGAAAATCTGGAGGTCCCTCTAGTGATAATAGTTGATGCACAGGATGTTAATCTCATTCCTGACACTAGTAAGGCAACTGATGCAGATATTAATATTCAATCCAAAGAATTGACTTATGTTTCACCTTCTGCTCCTTCTGTTCCTAAGACTAGAGATCATATGCCTCTCCATGAGACGGGGGGGGAACATGGTTTCTCCTCCAGTTCTCCACCCACTTACGGAAGACCCACATCTTCAGGGGGAGGAGATAGCTCCCCCTATTTCACCTCGTGCATTTGAACCAGTTACTATTGCCACTAAATCTTTGGATTTTGAATGGTTTTCGCACAAATTCAGCAGGAAGAAAGGAATCCCCCAAGTATTGAACAAATGTTCTAGGCAAGCAGTGGAACCCACAGTGACCTCTCCATTTCCTCTCATTGATGAGACATGCCAGTCTTCAGATGAAGAATGACAAGTTTACACTTCTCGAAAAAAGAAATAAGGTGACTATTATATTCAGCTAGGAGACATAGCAGATGATACTCAGGTCTCTAATGGCAATGGAACAATACTTCAAAACTTGCTTTCTGACTTCCACTCAAAATCCCAAGGAAGGGGAAAGACTAGGCGATCTCCTCCTTAGTCTTTATTATTTGCATATTTGCATGTTTTATTTCTTTGATGTCTTATGTTTCCTACTCACTTTAAGCCATCATAATATTTTGTAGCTTAGGGGTAGGACTTCACCTGTTGGGTCCTCTCCTAAAAACTTTATGTTGTATCTTCCCTTTTTCAATGAAATTGGCCTTAGGCCTTTCCTTACTATATATATATATATATATATATATATATATATATATATATATATATATATATATATATATATATATATATATATATATACATATATATATATATATAAAGGATAAAACTTCACTGGAGGTAGGCAGAAAATCGACAACGCTGACAATGGAGGGAGGGAGCGAAACCGGGTTTCAGCCTTGAAGACACAGGTGATAAAGGAGGAGAGTGGCGAGGGGGAGTGAGAATACTGAAAATTTGAAAGGTCGGCGATCCCTTTTGTACCTCCCAACAGGGCTCCAACTGTGGAATGCCCTCTCCCCCTTCTGTTTCAGCTTTCGACCAAATGCGGCCCCCATCAGCGAGACACTCAAATAAAAAATGTTTTAAACGCAGTTTCTCAGGTTCCAAAACTTAAAAGCCATAGAAACGGGGGATCCCAAATAGGGCTTAAATGTGATTTATGTGGACATCCACTAAAGATGAAAGAATTAGATGATGTTATATCCTAATTGGTTGATCACAAATTGACTCGGTGAAGTTGATATACATGCTTTTCATTGGCACTAGGTGAGTGGTTTAGAAAAGAGGGAGAGTTCAATTCAGTAGGGCAAGTCCTTCTAATTTGGGCCAGAGCCAAG
The DNA here is from genome assembly GCA_022702705.1 of Papilionanthe hookeriana x Papilionanthe teres. NCBI lineage: Eukaryota > Viridiplantae > Streptophyta > Magnoliopsida > Asparagales > Orchidaceae > Papilionanthe > Papilionanthe hookeriana x Papilionanthe teres. Next base: position 8,195,641 of record CM040432.1, on the reverse strand, counting down.
AGCAGGTCCAACAAAGCTTCGTGATTCCTTTGAAGCTAGGCGAATGTGACTCACTCGGGCATATCGGCCTTAAGCCTTGCATGAGTGCCTTAGAATATATATATATATATATATATATATATATATATATATATATATATATATATATATATATATATATATATATATGGCGTCGCTAGGGTTTGGCCCTCTAGGTTTCATGGCGACTCCATGGCGATCTTCATTTCTTCCTTCCTCCTCACCTTCTGACGCCAGTGAGACCTCTCCTTTCTTTTCCTTTTTTCTCTTTTCTCTCCTCTTATTATTGAATGGCTCACAAATATGCAGAAGCTGTGTCTAGCTGGTTGAATCAGAGCCCTAAGAGGCACTCTTGTTTCTTTCGACAAGATTTTCATGATGCTTTAGAATTAGGGAGAGGAGACTATACTTTCATTAAAAAACTTGGTCAAAAAATTGAAAAGCCGACACTTTATCTCACTGATGAAGAAACGAACTTACTTGCCTTCTCTTGTCGTTATGCACTTGTTGGAAAATTTTTATATGGTCATCCCAATATGGATATCATTTGTAAAGCTTTTGATTTTATGAAACTTGCAGGATCATGGAAAGTTGGTTCTTTAGATGGGAGGCATATTCTAATACAACCTTCTATTGACATGGATTATACCTATGTGTTTGCACGCAATTCGATTAAAATTTATAATCTCTTCATGAAGATCCTAAAATGGAATGTTGATTTTGATCCTAAGGTTGAATCTCCTGTCATACTAGTTTGGATTAAAGCCCCCGACTCATTTATCATCTGTTTACATATGAAACTGTCTTCTCTCTTACCAAGGGTTTTGGGAAGCCTCTGCGAGTGGATAATCCCACATTCGAGGTGATTCGACCTTTAGATGCTTGTGTCCTTGTGGAAAGAGATGTAACGCAACCTTACCCTGATGAAGAGTGGATTAGTTCCTCACACAAAGGTTATTGGCAATCTGTTATTATGGGTGCTCAACCTCCTTACTGCTCTTATTGATTAATGTTTGATCATAGCCCCTCTATTTTCTATAGAGTACATCCTAATCTTAAGCCTCCTGTAGCACAGAGGACTGTTATTGGTGAACTAGCTTCTTTGAATAACCACAATGTCCCTCCTCTGAATTTTATTGATCACGTTGTACCTCCTCAAAATTCAGCTAGTGAGTCACAATTGCAACCTTCTATTAACTTGAATGCGCCTCTGATGGCTTCATCTGATATAATACCTCATCCTGAGCAAAATGTCATTCCTCCTCCATTTTCTAGTGCCAATGATGCTCTGAATTCTACTTTCGCTGAGATGGAACCCTCCCACCGTGATTCATTTTAGGCTGATGTTTTAATTCAGACAGATCAGGTTCAGCTGGAATCCTCTCATCCTGATCCTCATCCGACCGTTGATCTAGCTCTTATTCAGCCTGGTTAGGTTTCTTCTTCACTTAATTCGTTGCCTTCCCTTTCAGCTGATGTTGTGCCTTCTTTGGTTGATCCTCCTGAACTATGCCCCTCACTTTCCACACTAGTGTGTCCTGTTGATACTCTAGTTAGTGCTCTCACACAATCTATTGGCTGTGACAATGTTGTTATTCCTACTGAACTAAATTGCACTTCTCCTCAATTTGAGAACTCTGCTATGAATGCTAGTAACAAATTAGAGTCAAAATGACTGATTCAAAAACCAAGTAGGAAAAGAGGTAGGAAAAAATTTGAGATTGCACAAACGCTAACTTCTGAGAATATTGAGGTTACTTATCATTCTGATGGTGAACACCTAACCCAACCCACTAGGACACCTAGGAGGTGAGGGTTAAGGCATAATGTTTAACATAATAGTTTGGAACATTAGGGGAGTGACAGACCCTCACTCCCTTAATCATTTAAAGCACTTAAGTAGGGTCCATAAGCCGATTATCTTTGCAATTTTGGAACCTATGGTGTCAGCCCATAAGGATAATATCATTAATTACAGCAATACAGGCACTACAGTGATACAAACAACAAAATTTGGATTTTCTGGAAAAGGGATGTTCATTTAAACATTGTTGAAGATGATATGCAATTTGTTTTACTTCATTATCAGATGGAAACATTCCATTGGTAGGCTACCTTTGTATATTCTAGCTCTGCTCTACAAGATAAATTTTTTACTTTGGCAAAAGCATATCATTATGGGGACTACAATTACTGAGAATTGGTTGCTTGGGGGAGATCTAAACATGATTATGTCACCCGTTGAGCGCAGTGGTGGTGTCAGAATTGATTCTAGCTTTATTAGTCGTTTCAGTGAGCATATTACTCAAGCAGGACTTTTCGATTTAGGGTACATTGGCCCTCCTTATACTTGGAGGAGGGGTTCTCTTATGCAACTACTGGATAAATATTTGGGGAATTCTGAATTTTTTTAGTATTATGGCATTATACACGTGCAACATCTTAATCATGCATCTTATGATCATAATCTAATTCTGCTTACTTTAGCTTTTCACAATAAACCTGTCCATACTCATTTTAAGTTATTTAATGTTTGGACCCCTCATCCCTCCTTTTTGAACTTGATTGAGCAGGTTTGGCACACTGATATAAGTGGCATTTCATGGTTTATTCTTTGGCATCTGTACAAAAAAGTTGTTTCTAGCTTAAAGAAATGGAACTTGAAGGTTTTTGGAAATGTGCACTCTAGAGTTCTACAGGCATAATCTAAAGTGGATGATTTGGAATCACAAGTTATTTGTGATCCCAACCTTGTTGATGAGGTAGCTCAGGCACATCATAAACTCTTGGAGGAAATATCTGTGGAAGAGGATTTCTTGAGACAGAAAGCTAATGAGATCTATTTTCCAATGGGGACTGTAATACCAAATACTTTCATGCTACCATTAAACATAGAAGGAATATTAATGCCGTCCTTAAAATAGTTACTCCTGATGATGTTGTTATTACTGATGTTGATCAAATTTGTTCTAATGGTGTTGATTATTTACCACTCCTTATACTGAAGTTGTGTATGTTTTCTTTATAGATTCTGAACTTTTTACTACTGACAAGGATTTTGTGGCTTCCCTCTCTCTCTAATCCTCCTTCTGAACTTGAAATATTTTAAGTTCTTAAAAACATTCACACACACACCCCTGGCTCGGATGGTTTTACTTTCTCTTTATACATCACTTTCTAGGACATTATCAAGAAAGAGGTAATTTTGGCTATACAAAGTTTTTCTAATGGGGAAGATCCTGGTAAATATTTCACTACAGCCATGATTGTTCTAATCCCTAAAACCACTAATAAAACTCACTGGAAGAACTTCAGACCTATTTCCCTTACCTCTATTATTCTAAGTTCATCAATAAATTGCTTGCGGCTAGATTGCAACCTCATCTTGCTACCATTATTTCTCCTCAACATTCAGCTTTTGTTAAGAGTAGAGAAATTACTAATAATATTCTACTTGCTCAAGAACTTATTGAAGATCTCGATAAAAAATCCAGGTGTGAGAATTTGGTCATTAAGATGGATATTAAGAAGGCTTTTGATACAATTAGTTAGAACTTTATCCTTAATATATTGATTGCTAGAGGTTTTATGACAGTTTTTGCAGGTTCATCAAAAGATGGTTAACTAACAATCGTTACAATGTTCTGGTTAATGGGAACTCCTATCGTTTCTTTTCGGTACAAAGGGGTATTAAACAAGGAGATCCTCTTTCACCCACTCTCTTTATTATTGCTTTTGATTATTTGTCCAGGTTCTTGAATTGCTTTCAACTGTTACATCCTTATACTCAATACTCACATAAAGCTAAGGTTGTGGTCTCCCACTTAGCCTATGCTGATAATGTTATTATCTTTGTTAATGCTTCCAAACTTGTTATAAAAAGATTAATGTTGATTTTGAAAGAGTTTCAAAAATGCTTTAGTATGGTATTTAATTGTGAGAAATGCCAGATGTTTTTTTGGCAAATATATTAGGAACTCTGCTATAAATTGGGGAACTTCTTATACTGGTTATCATTTAGGTTCTCTTCCCCTGAAATATCTTGGGGTAAATCCGATTAGGGTGAGGAAGAAACAGATAAAAATGGATGATGTTATTGCTAAAAGTAAGCATAAAATTAATGACTGAAGGAATGTCTTTCTTTCAAATGGGAGTCGGCTCACTCTTCTATCAAGTGTTATGAAAAGTATTCCTCTTTATGCATTGCAAGTTTTCAACCCCAACAAGAGTGCATTGAAGGTTTTACAATGTATGTTCAACAATTTCCTCTGAATTAGAGGGGTGCTAAGAAGATTTGGACCTCCTGACATAATATTTGCAAACCCAAGAAATATGGTGGGTTTGGTTTCAAAACTTTGCAACATATTGTTGAGGTCAACATGTGTAAGCTTTGGTTTAAATTTATAATGGGTTCTTCTTTATGTGCTTCTTTTATGCATCAAAAATATTGTCTTTGTTCTCAGCCTTCCCAAGTAAATTGGAAGGTGATACATTCTAGAATTTGGAAAGCTATCTTGAATTCTAGATCCACTGCTCGTGACTTTATTTTTTGGGATTTGGGTGAGTGAAATCATTCCTTCTGGTATGATAATCGGGGTCTGCCTGCTCTTTTGGATTACCCCCATCCTACTACTTTCAATCATGTCTTGGTTTCAGATCTGTACACATGTGGAATTTGCGATATTGATAAATTGCACTCTTTGGTTGGGGAATATATTGATTTGATTATCTCTAAAATTCCCTCTCAACCTACTAAGAAAGATTCCCTTGTTTGGAAAAGATTTCCTCCCAGACTATCAGTATGTTGATCTATAGCAAGTTACACTCTTTCCCGGATTGGTACTGGGGCTCCTGGATCTGGCATAAACTCTTTTTCCCTTCTATCGATTTTTCTCTCTGGAGATATTTCTCCTCCTTACTTCCTTTGGATGATATTTTAAAACTCAAGGGCCTATGTTTGGTTTCTATCTGCCCCATGTGTAAGAATTTTGAGGAGGGATATTATGATACTATCTTTGAATGTGCCTTTTCTTTAAAAGATTGGAACCTGCTGGGTTTACATTTTGGTATATTCTTAAATCATGGTGGCACTTTGATTAACTACTTGTGGGATTGGAAAAGGTTTGCTGAGGCTGGGAAGGTTTGCTCTTTCCAACTAGTGGTGCTATGGTTTCTTTGGAGTGCTACAAACAATTATAAATATGATACTACTCCCCCTACTCCCACAATCACTACCTCTTATGCACGTGCCTACTCCTCTAAGGCTTTCAAAGCCTCTATTACTGCTCTCCCACTAGTTAGGAGGGTCAGGTCTCCCTTGCTGATTAGATGGGAATCTTTTCCTTCTAGCTGGGTGAAGGTTAATGTGGATAGGACCTGGAATGAATTTATCAGTTGGAGTGGGTGGCATTTTCAGAGATCATTTGGGTCTCTTATTGTGTTATTTTGTTTCCCTTGTTGCGGCTACTACCCCTCATTTAGCTGAATGCTGGAGTACTTTCCTTGCTTTACTAACTACATAGTTTTTCAATTTTTCTTTGCTTATTATTGAATTTGATTCTAAGCTATTATATGAAATGTTATTGGGTGTTGCTCCGCCCCATTGGAAGCTCATATGTTTGATTAAAAGAATCAGGGAGCTTATTGCAACAAAGAATTTGAATGTAAAGTGGAGCTTTATCCATAGAGAGGGGAATTCACCTGTAGACTAGCTGGTTAGACATGCAAGTGTTATGCCTCGTGTGGGATAATTCCCCCCTCTCCTTCTCCGTCTCCTCCTTACTAGGGACAATATAGATATGTCGTATGTCAGACCTTAATGCCTGCACTCATGTCTCTGGGTCTCTTCTCCTGTTTGCATGCCTTTTCTTTCTTCCACTTCTCTGGATGCAACTTCTTAATTCCACTGTTTTGGCACTTTTGGGGAATCTATTTACTGACAATATCTTTTATCTCCCTGCTATATCTGATGCATTACTTTTCTACTTCCCATATAGCTTGTGTTGGGTAGATGATTGTGAACTTTTGCGGATTGTTACTTGTGCTTCACTGATTTTTTCTGATGCTATTGAAAGTTTATGTTGGATGGTTGAAAAGTTTCTACATTTCACACTACATGGATATGTTCCTTGTTTTGTATGATGCTGCACCAACTGTTTAGTTGCCTTAGTGTGTGTTGCTCACTGTCTCCCTAGATTTCTCTGATTCTTTGGGATCTGCTGGAGTCAATTTCCACTTTTTGCTGATTGGCTGGCCTTTACCCTGGCTCTATTATTTTTTCTCTGGATGTCATTCTTTCCTTTGCAGGTACCTAATGAAGTTCACTATGGATCTGAGGAAGCTTTTACAACAATTTCTTTGTTTGGTACTTGGTCCTGTGCTTGGAGTTCTACTGCTTGCCACTTCTTCGGTTGCTGCCTGGTTTGCTCACAACTGCACCTACCTTCCAATATGGCATATAGAGCTTTTCTTTTTTTTTTTTTGGTGTACATGTCTTTTTTGGGTATACTTTTTTTTGTTAGTATACAGTGTTACATGTACTTTTGGAAATTTTTTTCTTTTTTTTTTTCTTTTGCGTGGAGTTGCTAATGTGGAGAGAAGAACCTCTAGGGCACAATATATTTCTTTTTTAGTTGAGGTTCCTCCATTCCATCCCCAAATTTTGTAATTTTAAATTATATTAACGCATAAGGAGCCACGAGCTGATCTTATATATATATATATATATATATATATATATATATATATATATATATATATATATATATATATATATATATATAGCGTCGATTTTATTTATAGGGAGAAACAATCAGTTATTGATATGGATTTCAATGTAGGAGGTTTGCATTGAAAATGAAACGACCTTAAGCATATTTATTTTTATAATGCACCCAACACAGGAAGGAACTTTCTTACCCAAAGGTTGCAACCATATTCTAAATTGGATTTGTTTTTAATCCGATGTATTTGGTTGCAAAAAGTATAATGTTATGAAAATTGTAGAATTTTAAAGCAACAAACTTATTTAATTAGAAGCAAACCAAATCCCTGACCAGCTAATGTTTGCAATTAACTATTAACAATCATCAATGCGTCATGCCCAATTGTAAGTATTTACATCTAACACCTACACCCATATTTACATATTATAAGGATTAATGTCACTTTTTGAAAGTGATAATAATATTATTTTTAATGTGATCACAAGGAATTAAGTGCTCTGTCTAAATATGAAGTGAAATTTTTAAATACATAAGAATTGTGTGCTACCTATGTGAATGCCCTATTTTTTAGATGTTTTATTCATAGGTCAAAACAACAATCTGTACTTTACAATCTTATACTCGAGAGAGAGCAACCCTATAATCACTTTTATGCAGTGAATTATTTAATTTAGCTATCTAGTTGCGATGCCATATAGCTGTGAAAGGCGGCTTCGAGCATACAGTTTGATATAAAGAAGATTTACACATATCATTTTATTCTTATGTATTTACATATCCAACACCTAAGCTTCAATTTTTACAAGTCATAATACCCATATATGAAAATGTGTATTTTAGTTTCTAAAGTTAAAATAGTGATATTTTTGATGTAACAAAATTTGTAATATAATTGCAAAAAATAAAATTTAAATGGTGTTATATGCAAATGCCCCTACTTATAAAGATGTTGAAATAACAAAACATACCATGCGAATTGTCGGGGCAGTCGAGAGAGAGAGAGAGAGAGAGAGAGAGAGAGAGAGAGAGAGAGAGAGAGAGAGAGAGAGAGAGAGAGAGAGAGAGAGTCCTAAATCACAAGTCAATTCAAGAGCGAACATAATAACATTTGTGATCCATTGCCAGTGAAGAGAGATCCCATGATCGCAGAAGTTCTTCTCTTACACATTCTCATTCTGAGTTGACCTGAATGGCTGTTGATTTTGGGTTGACCAGAAAGTTTCATCTGTTTGGACTTGAAAAAAAAAGTCAGACAAGAAGCAGTGTTTCATGATTGGGTCAGGCAAAGATTGGGAGATTCTGACCCATCCAACTTGCAAAACGTACAAGAAGAAGACCAAGCCTCCTCAGATCCAAGGCATGGCTTCAACTATTGAGGGGAGGCAGTTGTCTATCATCTAGTAAATCGTCGAGAAGGTGGCCAACCAAGTCTTGACTCTGAAAAAGTTTAGCTCCATGAGCACTAAGTTATAGGTTGCGTTAGATATTGAAGAGGAAAAGCGACAAATTGAGAAAGTTTCCCAACTATTAGAAAAAGTAGAGGAAGAAGGCGACCCGATCGAAAGCTATCAAGCAAATAAAGGAGAAGGCAATCACACATACCGTCGGCGAAGCACTAGGTTTGGATTATATCCATTCTATTTCTGAAACTATCGTTGTAATACAAATGATCTCCACTGTGGAATTAATTATGATCGAGCAGAAACCTTCTTTGATGCATATAGGTTCTTCCAAAGCATAAGACCAAAAGTAAAAAAGACTCCCAAGTTACTAGAGGCCAATGCTGATGAGCCTTTAGATGAGCGGTCAGATCAGGAACCGACGACTCCTCGGCCAACTACAACCAAATTCATTGATTATGCTAAAAAGGAGGAGATGAGTCGACCCTCCCTTGTGGTTCTAACTGTCTAAGCCAGAGTCTATGCTCATTGTTGCATCTGAGGATACCCATCACAGGGAAAAGGCTTGCACCGAGTATGAGCCGAAGGCCGAACTCATTGTCTTGAAGATGCCCGAGACGGAAGGGCGAGGCTTAAACAACAGATTCAGAAACATCGCTTCCCCTTCTTCTAGAAAGAGATGGAAGGGGGTGTCTCGAGCGATTGGAGCTCCGTGCAGAGAGAGTGGTCGAAAGTATTCGAGAGCAAGGACCCCCAATTTGCACTAATTAATATAATGCGGGATTGAATTCCAAATGCACCAGATGTTGACAGGTATACCTCGATAATAATGGGCATCCTCTAGTCGTAGAGCTTCGATAAGAATCTGAACGATCGAGGCCCTTAAGAACTTTACCACACAGTTGACTGATAACAACTATTGGGGCTCACAGCCGCACATCACTTGTGTTCCCTCTACCTCGAAACCGAGGAGAAAATCTTCAAGGCCGAGAGGAAGACCAAGCCGTGAAGGTTCGGGAAAAGCTATCGATGAACAAGCGGACGTGGCTGAGAATAGGCTAGAAAAGGTTGAGGGAGAATTGGGGAGAGCATCTAGGTGGCTTGCAACTGTTCACGGGAAAACAAAGATTTAACAAAGAAAGTTTCCACGATGAAATCGACTAAGTACCTTAACGAACACTCTGGCTCCACACAAAGCTGGCGCTCGACTAGTTCATGTAGGTCAGCCTGGTCAACCCAAGGTACTCTGATTTGGATGAATTCACTAAGCTCTTAACTCTGATAACAACAATAAGAATGAGAGATGAATCTGAAGAGGATAAACAGTGGACGAAGGTTTGTCCAACGCATGATTTAGCTTCACAGATTCCTAATCTTATGACATTTTGTTTTTGTTTATAATAGAAAACATATATAAAAATTTTTTGTGAAGGAAAGAAAATCTTTGTAATTTACCGGTTATATGAATAAAAAGCGGCCTTTGGCCGTCTATTTACCTTTGAGTCATTTTTTCCTTTACTGTATTTTCTTTGATGATTAATTATGATGTGTTTGTAAAGGTTGATTGCTCATCCCTTGGGAGAGACTTTCGATCATTTTATACGTCTTTACTATTCAACTCAACTCAACTCTTATATTACCCCTATCTTGTTTGCTCGTCAGATGGTTAGCCCAAGCAGTTGTAACATCTGAAACTAGCTTCTGGGGAACCACCTCTAGAGCTTTGTTAGATTTGCGTTTAGTGACATTTTTTTATGCTTGGTTACCGGACTATTATGTAGGTAGCCACCTCTGGAGCTTTGTTCTATTTGTGTTTAGTGACATAATTTTTTATTCTTGGGTATTGAGGGTCAGTTTTCAACATTAAATATTGACCGGGTGTCTTGCGTCCCTGTCGGTCACATTAAGTATTTTCTATTAATTAGACGGCTTGTGTTGTCAATTTTTTGAGTGTTGATGCCTGACTGGTATCTTATACTTCCCGAGTCTCAACTACTTGGTTGGATCTTCGCCTCGAACAGACTACCCCTTGTGCTACACTTGTTAAACGGACCTTGTTATTGGTTTCGTGGGGGTAATTGTCGAGACTAACTTTTGGGGAGATTCGCCCGGTACCATCACAGAGCGTGTCGCTACTGGGTAGAGAAACACCTCCAGAATTCTATCATGGTCAAATGTGGAGGCATAAGTTTATGATGCACAAGCAATGCAAGCTGGCATTCTGCCTATTGGAGGTCTTGGCATCACTATTGGCTTTGCTGCTCAAATTCAAGCTCCCCGATTGTTGGATAGACATTGAAGCACATGAACCCCTCGAGTTCCTTGAGTGTTATTTGAAACTGGGATTATTCACATAATCGGCTAAATCATTTTTTAATGTTTCTTAAGCGTAAAAATTTACAAGTAGGAAATAAAAACTTCATTATTTTTTGGACGTTGGTACAATAAATTTTCTATGGCAAAAATCTTTTTAGATCATCTTCACTCAAAGTATGGGAGAATTCCTTCCCAATGTAGGCCATGAGATTGTAAGCTCCAGAGGTGACCATCGGTCAATGATGAATTGACCGATCAAAATCTGTTCCATCTTGCCAACAACTTGTTCATGAGTGTGCACAAGCTGTTTTCTACTGCTTTACTTTACTAGTGTGTGTGTGTGTGTGTGTGTGTGTGTGTGTGTGCGCGCACGCGTGTGCACAATAATAAATAATAGAATGAGTAGATTGTGTAATAATTTATTCATGAAATGGTCCCCAATTTATAGACAAAAGAGATACAATATATATAATTACATGTTTACTACTGCTTTATTGGGGATGTTATAGGGAATTTTGAGAATTTACATAAATGGGCTGGTTGGGCAACCCTATCCTTCGTTCAATTGAGATTAGTAGGCTTTTGTTTGATAAGACTCGTTCGTTCGACTATGCTGAGCTGTGACTACCTATCGACTCTTATTGATCTTAGGTCATCTGTACTTGGCTTGGTCGACTTGTCTGCCAGCTAACTGCTTTGGTCCGATTGTCGACTATCGACCCCTAGATGAGGAGCTTCTGTCACCAAGATGAGACAAAACTGTCGGGTCGAAGGTGAATCATCGTAAACCGACACGTAGCTCACCACCTTCGAGGTGTTCATGGGTTGTACAACAACAAAAATAACAAAACCATTATCCCACTAAGTGGGATCAGCTAAATGAATCCATTTTCTACATTGTATCCTATTTAGTGTCATATTTTCATTTAATTCTAATAAATTATTATCATTTTTTATACAATAAGTCCAAGTCTTCCTAGGTCTACCTTTTCCTTCTTAACATAAGTCGAATTTAAAACATCTAGTATCCTAATCAGATCATCAAATGGTCGACATTTAATGTGACCAAACCATCTAAGAGGACTCTCTCTAATTTTATCCATCACTAGAGCTACACTAACCCAATCACAGATATATTCATTTCACATTTTGTCTTTAAGTGTAAAGCCACTCATCCACCTAATCATTCTCATCTCGGCAACACTTAACTTAGTTTTATGCTTCTCTTTTAAAGGCCAACATTCAACGTCATAGAGCATTGCAGGTCTCACCACCATTTTATAAAATTTTCCATTCAGTCTACATGGTACATTTCTATCACACAATAGGCTGAAACATTCATCCACTTCAACCAACCAACTTGAATTCTACTAATAACATCCCCATCTATATCACCATCACTTTGAATAATAGACCCAAGATATCTAAATTGTTCACACCTTTTAATAATTTGATCACCCAAAGTTACACTTCTATCACTAGAGTTACTACTACTAAAATTACATTCCATGTATTAAGTTTTAGTTCTACTCAAACGAAGGCCTTTGACTCCAATGTTCGTGGAGTGTAATTATGGTAAAATCTCTGGGCTCCTGGTGAAGTCTCAAAGGCTCTTATAGGGATGCTAAGGCGAGAGTTGGGATGATACCATCCCTTGACTCAATAGATCATGATCATTGGCTCACACAAACTCCGCTCGGTTAGCTTCAGGTCCTTACACAATGGATGTGTACTTGGTTAATGAAGTCTTTTGATTTCCGGTGATTGACCTTTCATCTTCCTTCTGTAGTCATCCTTGACCGCACTTTCATGTTTCTTAGTCCATTAGATTTCTTCGAGATTCATGCTAATACATTACTAATATACAGACGGAGAGCTAACACTAGGGTATGTCTACGTCAACATATTTTTCAACTATCAATCGGCAACTAAAGTAACTCTTATATGCTTTAACAATCTCTCTAACAAGAAATATCTAACAATTAAAAATCACTTCCTAGACTCATAACACACTGAAACACCTTGAATTACATGAGGCTCACATCCACTTTGGAACATTGCTCGAGTACAAAGAAAGCAGGCAAGAATCTAAGGACTAATCAAACCGCCATCCTTGATAACAACATATGAGGAATTGTCGACTAAAAGGAGAACAGAGCTGGGCTATTCACTTGGCGGGCAAACTAATCAAAAATAAAAAAGTTAAATCTATGAGTGAGGGTCAATTGGTTTATTTTGTTATATCGATATAATTATTCAACTATCCGATATAAAATCTAAATTTTCATGTGTTTAACCTTAAGCAAATGAAAAAAATATAGAATGTACCGCAATGAAATTACGAAGCATACTGATATGAGCAAAATCACTAACAATGATGGAAACATCTTTTTTTTTTTTACAGCGAAACTATAAAAAGAAAGGGAACTGTAAATAATTGACGTATCAAGCAGAAAGATAATTTGCAAACAAAACAAGGAATACAGAAGAAGTTAAATAAAAGTACTTCCTATTTCCTTTACCCATTTCTGCAGCAACTACATGTATAATTCTTATACAACATACACGAGAGTCAGTTGAAAGTGACAGACCACTGATTCCTGAATCCCAGGAACGTTCCTCGACGAAAAAAGAAAAAATCGTCACAAATAAGCTTAGGAACAGACTGCAACTTACTATAAACCTGAGGAAGAGGAAGATGAAATTTTTCGCAGAGATGTACCTTCCTGGGATACTTATTGCTTGCAAGATAGGCGACGTTTGTATCGCTTCAGCACAGAAGCTAAGTTCTCTTTCCCTTTTGGAAAGGCAACATCACCAGCAGCTGTGCCTGTACGGCCTTTGCGATTGGATACAGCAGTTTCAACATCCTTGATGAGATCAAGGACCATAGATGCACTAGTTAGTGATTTTTGGCTCTCTCTTTCTCTGGCATATGGAAGCCCATTCATTGAAGAAGAATTGAAATTTGTCAGGCATTTTGTGGATGTATCAAGACAGTTGCAGCGCCCAAGGGATATTCTACGTTTGATAAATGCGGGCTCAATTATTCCCTGTGCATTGTTGACGGAGAAATACGCAGATCAACTTCAAAGCTCTAAAGAAATAGGCTAAACAACTTACTAGTTATGCATGTATCTGCGACTGAGTGCCATAGGCCAAGTTTACTTCGATTCAACCTTTTGTATTGTTTTTTATCTTTTTTTGAAACGAAATGTTTTGACTTGTAAGAAAATGAGCTTTAAATTTATCAATTTGCAAGTGCACCTTCCTTAGGATATTATGAGCAATTATAACATAACAAATGTAGATCATCACATAATTGTACCGAGCAAATCCTTACGCTAAACTGATTTCCTCGTGCAAGATCTTTGTGATATTGTTTACTTGGTTCTCAAGTTAGATATTGAGGAAAACAGCTCGTAAGGCAGAGTTTGGTTGCATCATTAAATAGGATTTATCTAATCCGATAAATCACGATTAATCAAATGATTGGAGGAGCTTGCGCGATGACAGAAAAAATCCGTCTCAGAATCGGATTTACTAAATCCGGATTTACGTCGAATAGGTGATGGATAGCGAGATAAAAATAACGGACTATGATGAAATTTGATTTAATGGAGCATTTGATTTAACTTTTAGTTTTTTTTATGTTTGACTGAATTTAAGTAAAATCCATTGCTAAATCCTATTATAAGTGTGCTGCCAAACACCCCCTAAAGGTGACCAGAATAACACTGGCTGCATATGCATAACAAATAACAGTGTAGACGCATGAATATTTCCCTTTGTAATCATCACTCGTTAGAAAAATTGAATGGTCTGGTATGATTTCAACCAAATAGGTTATGTCAATATCAGACGTTCTAAATATTTTAAATGTGCTATCAGCATTAAAACTGATATTTTCCGATGCTCTACTCAAAACCGGTAGAAAGCATATGCAATATCCTCTTTATTTTCATTTTTTCCTTGGTGTTGTACACACAATATGGGCATTTGGGGATGAGGACGTGTAGATCAAGTAATATTCAGATAAAGAGTTTTTGTATTGATCACACGAGGATAGTTGTCAAAGTATTCCTAATAGAGAAAGTTCTAGCATACTACACCACTGAACCTAATTTGAAGTGATCTATGTGCAATAAAGAAAATCTTAAAAATTCTAAAAGAATAGTAATAGAAATAGCAGAAAATATAAATGAAGTAACAGAAAAGGCAGGAAAGAATTTTGAGTCCTTCATAAGTGATGAGGCTCATACTCATGTGACACTGGTATATTATTTTCTCTATGTTTTTCCTATGAGTCCTCATATGTGATTGTTAACAACCACAAATATAATCTTTCTTAGCCTATGTCTAGGTCATAAGAAGAGTTGAAAAACATATTAGAGTTAATGAACTTAAACATGCAGCATTTATCAGGGTTCCTCGAATACCCTATATCTACGTTGCAATTTCCTAATGTCAATATGTCTATTCTACTAAGCTATCATGTGTTGAACTACTTATTCCACTAGGAAATGGTTAAAAATCTTATACCACAAGAAGTTTTAATATCCTAATTGGGTAGGCCAGAAATAAATGATGATGAAAAGGATAACACATCAACATGCAAAATTCAAAGCACAGAAAATACTTACGGGAAAACTCATAGTGAAAACATGAAAAACCTATCATTACACCACAGAAGCATAAAATCAGGTTTAGTTACGAGATGTGAGGTAGAAAAATATGAAATATTTCATTGATAATATCAAAGAAAATGTGCAAGAAAATACAAACTCACAACCAAGCTAAGTTCTTTCAGCAATACACTGTGTTTAATAATAAACTCTCCACAATCTTTCTCACACAACAATGCTCCACATTTCTCTCAAGCACAATCACTCAAAACTCAATAGAAAAGGTAAACCTAAGAATTTCTTTGCAAAGAAAGAGGAAGAAAAACGATAGGTCTTGATGTAGAACCCCTAAAACTATCTGAAGAGAGAGCCTCCAATCCCCCAGCTACCTCCTATATGTCGTACTAGAGGCCTTGATGTAGAACCCTAAAACTATCTAAAGAGAGCCTCTAATCCACCAGCTACAGGTCGTACTAGATCTCTCCTCACATGGCTCTGGACAAAATTTCCATTGAAAATTCTTGTCAAAAGAAGTTCAACTGGAGACAACATAGTTACCCCCGCAGCTGGCGTAACTGCAATGCAAGCTAGCTACACCAAGGCCTGGTGTAGTTACATCGGTCACCAAAATGCACTTTTTTCTGCCTCGCATTTTGGCCCCCAACATACGATCAACACCTAAAACCTAACAAATACCACCAAAATATCTTCCACAAACATAAAATCATGATAAATAAGAAATAAAATAAGATATTATAAGCAATAAAATGACGTAAATTTGAGTCGTATCACAGAGACAACGACACCAAAAACTTAATGCTCAAAATCAGCGCAGACATATCGATCAATCACATAAATATATGTGTCGATTAAGTAATGTACCGATAGAGTCCGGCATTGATCATGCTAGTATAGCTGTCGAAATATTCCTAACAGAAGTTTTATTATACAACACTGCTACATTTAGTCTAAAAGTATTAAAATAGGAAGCAACATAAATACTAGTAAACACTAACATATTAGAGCAGATTTTTCCTTGTAGATCACTGTATCCACGAGGGAGGAAGTTAATAATGATTTAAATTAATGCATTCTCTGTATGTGCAGCTTAGCTCTCCTCCTACAAGATACAACCTTCTATACGTTGCATGAGATGGTATGTATTGACTTTTATTTGTAGGTTATCTTTTTTAGATTTCCTATATGTACTTATTAGTCCCTTAGAAGAAGCTGTACTGGAAATAAGGTACAAGCATGTGTCTCAGAGTTTGGAGTGGGGACGGTGCCAATGACTAGGAGTTAATTGCTCATCTCTTGTACTTTAATTCTCGGTTATAAATTTGTTTTATAGTGTAACAACTGTAATTTTAATAATAAAAAATAATACTAATAAATATTAATAATCAAATAGAAGTATCTTTTCAGTTAACGAGACACGCCCTTTTGAACCAACGAAATTGAGAAAAAGTGAGAGACAAAGCCGCAGAAGAAAAAGAAGAGAAGAAGATGTGCAACACTAACTGAGGCGAGTCCAGAAAGCGAGTGCAGATATTTGCTGGGGAAGGCTATGATGCCACAGATGAGGGAAGAGGGAAGGCAGGAATGTTGTTGTGTATAATAGCCGAAGGAAATGTTTTTGTGCAAGAAGGGGGCAACCAAACCTTGCGCACATTCCTGTGTGGACTCGAGCGACATAGAGGAGATAGGTAGCCGCGATCAGCTTTGAGTCATGGAAAAAGGAATAAGAGGATGAGTGTGTGTGCCAAATCGAGCGGCCTTAACATGAAGGAAGAGGCGATGAACAATTGACCCAAGCAGCCAAAAGGAAGAAGAAATTGAGCAAGGTTATGTGCACTTTATTTTGAAGCCAAAGGAGATGAAGTTGACACTGTGCGAAGCTCATTTTTTGTGTAGCAAGAGCAGACTCATGTGCCTGTGCACGAAGAGAGGAAGAGGAGCTTGCAATCTGGAGTTCTCTAACCAAGCTGAACCAATAAGGTATTTTAAGGTTTATCATCTTATTTATTTAAATTAGTTTATTAAATTAATCAAATCAAGTTCTATTAGTTTTATGTAATCAATATTAGTGATTAATTGTAGAAAGTATAGCCAGAAGAATATTTCTAGTTGGAGGAAGAAGAAAGGTTGTCAAGATAAGGTTAGTGTTTGAATAAAATTTTATTTTAGACAATTTAAATTAAACGCTAATTAATAATAGTAGAATTTTATTAAATGTAAAAAAGTGAATTAATTGAAAGAATTATAAGGGACTGTTTTTTTTTATAGAAAAAAAATGAAGGAATAGAGTTAGGGGATTATATCTAATTATGTGTCTCTTTCACTTAAAAATAAATTAGCAAGTACTAATTTTATACATACATACATGCATGCATGCATGCATACATGTTTACACACACACACACACACACACACACACACACACACATATATATATATATATACAATGGCGCTGTCGTCGTCCCCGTTCGGCGCTGCTAGGGTTTCGCCGCATGGCGAACCCTAGCGACAGCGCGTTTTCTCCGGATCGCGTCTCCTCCGACTCTTTTTCATCACTGCCCTTCGTCCGCAGCGTCGCGTCGTCCAATCGAGCTCCGTGTGTCATCTGGAGCTCGCATCCGGGTCGCTCTCAACGTGCGTCGTGTCTTTCCGCGTCTTCTTCTTCTTCCTCCGTGGGCCACTGCAGTGCTGCTGCGGTTTCGCTGAACTGCTGAGGTGCTGCGGCAATTCCTACAGCAGCGGTTCGGCCGGTTGCTACAGGGCCTTTCTCCGCTTCTTTCGAAACTGTGAATGAAACAGAGATTTGAATTCCCTAGCTTGACAGTGCCGCTGGTGCAAACTTGACAGTGAGCCTTTCTCCACCTCTGGTTTTTCTGAGCCGCTTTCAGGGCAGCGACTTCTTCTGCCCCCGTTAATATGCAGAGTTACGCACAACGGGCTAAGCCTACTTTTGCCGAAGTTGTTGGCAGGGACAACACGTCCCACAAAAAAGTTCCTGATCATCTTTTCTTTCCACAATCCTTTCATGATGCGGCGACTGGTAAAATAGAGCAAGATTTTATTAGGCTGATTGGTGTAAAGGATGAGAAGCCTGCGGTCATCTTCACTACCCAGGAAATGAAGACTCTCTCTAAGGATGTGAAGTTTACGCTAATTGGGAAATTTCAATTTGGTCATCCCAAGATGGATCTGGTTAGAAAGTTCTTTGAGGATCTGAAGTTCATCGGAGGATGAAGGCTGGAGTTTTGGATGCGTGCATCTACTTATTAGAATACAAAAGGAAGAAGATAACGTTAGAATCTTATAAGCAACAATCTGTTTTGGTTATAGGTACCTATATGAAGCTTTATCAAATGGACTCCGATTTCGACCCATCTAAGAACCTCCTCGTCGTTTCTATGTGGTTCAGGTTCCGGACTCCTTTCATTTGTACCGAATGGAAGTCTTTATATAACATCAGTCAGCTCTTTGTACTCTCTCTCAGAGTTGATTCACCTACTTATGATATGGTTTCGCCTGATGGTGTCAGGGTTCAGGTGGAGAGGGATTTTACCCTCCCAGATGTTGATCAAATTTGGATCACGGATGGTGCTGATGGTTTTTGGTAGGTGGTGGTAGAGGATAGACCTCCTTTTCAGCAAGATCGTAAAACGTTCGAGCACATTGTAGACACTTCACATAGGTCGCATCTTCCTCAGGAAAAGGGCTTCGGGCTCTTCTTCACCGCTTGAGATTCACTCGACAAAGTGTTGGTGCTACCCCGGTTCAAAGGGGAACAGTGGTAGCTTCGAGACCGACAGCGCTATCGGGAGACTCCTCACAGATCGCACAAATTGTCACCCCGGTGGTTAGCATCGTGGTTGCTAAAAATGCTGGAAGGGTGGCCCTTTCTCCTGTGGTGCAAACCGCCCAGGTGGCTACCATAGCTGTCGATTCTGACCGATTCACCAAAAAATTTAGCAGAAAACGAAGAAACCGCCAACCTACTGCTGCACCCACCGGTAGGTTTCAGCAGACTCTGACAACAAATGAAGAAGCTGAAGAAGAAGAAGTAGAAGAAGATGTTGAAGAAGAAGATGAAGAGGATTGATAGGTTTACACTTCTCGACGAAAGAAGAAGCCTGGGGATACTATACCAGTTGATGATACCTTGGTCACTAATGGCAATAGAGCAGCAATTAAGAGCTTACTAAATGGATCTCCTAGAAACAGAGCAAGAGCAGCGCGATCTAGTTCTTAGCCTTTGTTATTGTTATTTATGTACTGATCTTTGGATACTTTTGTTAGTTTTGTATCGTAGGGGTTAGGCTTTATGTTTTGGGCCCCTCCGCAAGCTCATGTAACCGTTTTTACTTCAATAAAATTGACCCTAGGGCTTTTTATTAAATATATATAATAAAAGCATTCAAGGAGAATAATAAAAGCATTCAAGGAGAATGTGAAAGGAAGATAGATTGATGTGAGTAATTATATTTTTAATTTTTAAAAATTTCATTATTTCTAATTGTATGTCTGATTTCATTTCTGTTATATTTCAGTGAGATTTAGGTTATAACAGAGACATCATACTATTAGATAGGAAAATTAAACATGTTAAACAGTTGCATTATAGCTTTTCTAAGAGTTTTATGACTATATGATAATGTAGAATCCAGCATAAGTTCATATATTAATTTAAGACCTATAAATTTAGTAAGAATGTATTAGTCATCAATAAATAGAGCTAATGTTTCATGAGAAAAAAATGAAAGCATGAAAAATAAAATAGTTTATATATGAATGTTTGTATGTGCATGCTAGAAAGAGGAATTTACCCCCTTATCATACAGAAAAGAAACACCCATATGAAAGGTCAGCATGCATATTGTTATTTTTTCCTTGAGTTACTATACTTCATAAATGTGATTGTTCATGGTTTATCTTTAGATAACCATTATGTTACTTTAATATATTTTTTTAATTTTACGATAAGATGAAAAGTAGAGGAGCTAATGCATAAAGTATAAGAAATCAACAACATAAAAGGTGAAACTTTTACTTATTATTTAAATTATTTTCTTTAGTAATCCTTTTAACAAATATTTGAATATTAAACTATTATTGATAGAATTAAGAATATAAAAACTTAATTTAACTGTCTGATTGGTTGTTCCCGACTAATTAACTTCAAGCCCTAAGTCGGGTCAACACATATAGCTCTAGTATTGGGTATTTATATGTGGAACCTAAAACCCTCTTCTTTTTTTTTGGATTGTTACTAACCTAGTGGCACACGACCACTTATTCTTTCATATTGAATGTGTTTTTACTACACCTTGCATGTGTTCACTCATTATTCTGCTCATGGTTAGTTTGGATACAATCACTATTAGACTCTTTAGGATAAAATCTTTTGCTACAAAAGTAAATCTAAAAATATTTGTCTTAATAAAATTTAAGATTAAAATTACATGATTTTAAAATCCACATTTTTATTTACCTTTGCTTTCCTGCATGGCCTTTATGCTGGATTTAAAAGATCATAAAGATCATGAATTTTTCCCCCTTACAAATTAATACGACCTCCATGATTAGTAGGTCTTAGATAACTGTATACATACCACATAGCCCAACTAAAATACTCATACCTTTCAATTTAAGTAGCCTAACATATGTTTTGATAGGCTTTCCCAATCTAGAAAGAAATTTAAGTCCTTTATGGATTTAGGTTTATAGTTGAATCATTCGTTCTTTCTTCCTTCTGTGTAGGTTTCTTATACATACCCTTGGAAAGTATAACACTTACTCTACCTTATTGGTCCAAATAGAGTCATAAGAGCTTAAACATTGCTTTCCTTTAATTTTGGATCTACTAGGTCGATTCGGATGATGCAATATATTGGTTGCTAACGAATGATCCTCAACGGGTTGGGTCACTTCCTTCACGAATTAGTAGATCTAGAGTTAGAGTCCTAATAGACTGAGAAGATGGGTTAATGGAGCCCCGACGAAGCTATCTCTATATTTCTAGGCTTTTCCTCAACATAATTGTTGACCTGCTCCTTTTTAGGCACATTCGTTTCCTTTGTGGAGTCTTTGTAGGTGTGTACTGTAGACCATCTTAGCTCAGGAAAGGCTAAATGTTAAGTTACAGTGATTCATTATCTGCATGGAGGCCTAGATCTGACTTGACAATATCTTCCCCATACTGAAACCACCAAAAAATCTCTTTGATTACCTATGTTTCAAAACAATTTAGGCAAACATTACCTTTTAGTGTTTGTCTGGATATCCCCTAAAGAGGTAATTGGCCACGAGAATAAGTCATCACGAGAAGTCTCTTTGAACATAGAAAAAAATAAATTTGATTTTGTATTTTGGTTTAGTTACAAAGATCTTGTTAGAGCCATATCTAAGGGCAGATGTTGCTTAGCCTGTATCCTGCTCTAAGGTGATGATTATTTCGTCAATCCCTCGCCGTACTCCTCCCGCACAGCTGCCAAGTCTACCTGTGTTGTCCTTGTTGCCACCCCACCTTCCACCGTCATCGTTGTTGCCGCCCAGCTTTCCTGCACTTCATCGCCCACCTGAGCCTTCCCTACTACCGCCAGGTCCTTCCGCACCATCTCTACTGTTGTCGCCAAGCCTTTCTGCCCCTTCTCCTCTCCCAAAGCCTTCCTACCCCTTCTCTCCACTATACTGCATCGCCCTGCGTCCATTTACTTGCTTCCATCGCCTCTTAAACCACCCCACACAAGTTCCCCAGCTGAAGTTCATCTATTTCGCACTCGCCCTAGAGTCCTGCTTGTATTCATGTCATTTTATTTCCAATTTTATGAACCCTTGATTGGGTTCCTTCTTGAATTCAAGAAATAAATTGTATTTGCTTATTTTCAGCTTACTCCGATATCTTTTCGTATCACAACTAGCCTAACCTCAGTCTTGTCCTAGGGTTTCCTAGCATCTATCTTAACAAATAACTCAAAACCTAAACTCTAATCATGTCACCATAGAGATAGATGTCAGAACCTACTTGGGATGAGATATAGAGAGATCCATCAGCTTCAACAGAGGCTCGCAGAAGTTGAAGATGGAACCCAGAGAGCGATGACCCTCGATCGTGATCTAAAGAGTCAAGGGGGAGATAGGGACGGAGATCTGAATCCGATCTACAGGGAAGGCATCAACGATGATGAATAATGACCACGGTGATTTGAAATTCAATATCAGAGGAGGCTGAGAGAGGAGCCCGCACATGGAGGACACAGTGACTTTGACATCAAAATGAATTTACCAGTGTTTTATGGAGATATGGATCTAGATGAGTTTAATAACTAGTTGTAATCTATAGAGCGAATCTTTGAATATAAGGAGGTGCCAAAGGATAAACTGGTTAAATTAGTAGCCGTCAAGTTAAAAAAGAACGCCTCATTGTGGTAGAAAAATTTACAGATATAGAGGAAAGGAGAAGGCAGTGATCGAATTACCAAGTGGGTAAAAGATGAATAAAGTAATCTAGAGAAAATACCACCTCATTCCCACTGAGACACGTTTTTGAATCCATCACTTGCAACAGAGAGACCTTTCAATAGAAGAGTTCACAGCACAGTTCAATTGGTTACAAGAAGAAGTGTGAGCTGGTCAAGCCATAGGAACACACCATAGCATGGTATCCGGAGGTTTGAAGCCCGATATTAGCAATGTGGTGCAGTTATAGTCATACTGGTTACTGGGGGATGTTCAAGCTTTAACCTTGAAGGTGAAAAGACAACAAAAAGAAGGTAGGTAGAAATCTTTATTCAAGCAGCAACTTTCAATCAGGCAGTCACCTACAGCTATTGCAATCAACAAATGTGCCTCAAGTGGAGTTAGCACGATATGACAGGAGAGTGACAAGACAGATCAGAGTAGAAAGAAGCCGGAAAAAGGAAGCTCTCCTAGTACAATACCTTATAAGGAGGTGTTTCAAGTGCCACGACAAAGGACATAGCCTTCTGCTACAAGATGAGTGGTCACATTCACTAATCAAGGCATCGTCGAGTAGCTGGAGGATGAGAAGTCAGAGGATAGTGAAGAGAAAGAACTTCAACTTCAAGGTGACGAGGGAGAATTGCTAGTCAAATAGACTCTTGGCGTCAGATCTAGAACGAGATCAAACATGGTTCAGTTACAGTATCTTTCGCACCAAGCGTATGATGAACGATAAGGTTCGCAATCTGATCATCTACAAGTGGGAGTTGTGTGAAAATTAGTAGAGAAGTTGGATCCCAAAGTTGTGAAGTATGTTTTTGTGGAGTATTCTGCTACCCAAAAGGGGTATATTTGTTGGAGCCCGATAGAGAATAGACTATTCATGAGCATTAATGTGTCCTTTACAGAAATTGAACCGCACTAAACCCTGGAGATGACCTCACCTTTTGGTTACTCACCAAAGACTGTAGGTATGAGAAGAGAGGGGAAGTGTGGAGATGGTGAAAGATTGGTACATGTATGAGTGATGTCTTGTCCTGTGATATTGGATGAATCGGCTGGGAAGACTAAAATTGTGAATATTGAAGAGCTTGAAATTATATGTGCTGAGATACCGGCTCAAAAGGAGTCACGTAAGGAGGACAAAGCGAAATGAGGGAACAGTTCCTGCACTGCCATTCATGCTAACAAGTCCCTTATCCCGATCTACCTCGACACTTGAGACACCTACACCAATCATTTGAGCCTCATATTACATAGGTGATACGATTCCTCCTATGACTTTAAGGAGGACCTCTCGCAACAATGGGGAACATCTCCTGATCTTTTTAGTTTTCCAAGTGACATTGTTCAGTTTACATGAAGTATAGGAGGACCTCAAGTGGAAGCGGCCATGCCTGAAAAGCTTGGGGCTCTCGATAAAAATTGAACATGGGAGAGTTCCACTACTAGCGGGGAAAAATAGCAATTGGGCGCAAGTGGATCTTCACAATAAAATAAACTCCAGAAGAGAAAGTGGAGCATTATAAGGCACGATTCGTGGAAAAGGAGTATTGTCAGACATAAAATTGTATATGAAGAGACATTTACATCAGTAGCAAGGAAGAGCATAATGAGGACACTAGTTTCTCTGCTAGTGGATGGTGGGTGGAGTTTACACCAAATCGATGTGAAAAATGTGTTTCTTCATGGTGAGCTGAAGGATGTGTATATAGAGATGCCACTAGAATTCGACATGGGTGAGACAGTGAGCATGGTGTGCAGGCTCAGGAAGTGATTTTATGGCTTGGAACAGTTTTCTCAAGCCTGGTTTGACGAGTTTGGTAAGGCTATGGTGGGCATGAGATATTAGCATATCAATGCCAACCATACGATGTTCTTTCAAAAAAAAAAAAGAGTTCATACCATATATTTGTTGTGTATGTTGATGACAAGATTGTCACTGGTGATAATGAGACAGAGATTGCTCATTTAAAGGTAATATTGAGCAAAGAATTTGAGGTGAGGGACTTTAGAGAGTTTAGATACTTCCTTCGGATTGAATTGGTTTGTGGACCAAAGGGGAGTATATACTGAATCTCCTCACAAAAACATACATGTTGGAATGCAAGCCTACAATCTGTAATTGATCGAAGATCGGCTAAGTGCAAAGGCGGGGAGAGCCAAATGATCATGAGAGGGACCAATGATTTATGGGTCGTTTGATCTGAATCACACTCGTCTTGACACCTCATTTGTAGTGAGCTTGGTTAGCCAGCATATGCATGCTCGAAGGGTTATATGAACAAAGGCAACAAGTTCTGCGGCAACTGAAAAGTCCACCAACGAAGGGGTGGATCTTCAAGAAGAATGGACATGTAGGCATTGAGGGCTATTGCAATTGGGTGAGTTGTGCTGACAACATGATGTTGACATCAGGATAATGCATGTTCGTAGGGGGCAACTTGGTCTCTTGAAAGAGAAAGAAACAGTCGATAGCAGTGAGGTCAACAACAAAGGCAAAGTATAGGGTCGTGTCCTTAGGACTTACCGAGATAATGTGGTTGAGAGCCTTTTTGTTAGAGTTCGAGATGGACCAAGGAGCTCAAATGAAGTTGTGGTGTCACAACAATTCAACATCACTGCCAACAACCCGGTGCAACATGATAGAACCAACAGAGTGGAGATTGATATGTTCTTCATCAATGAAAACTGAATAACGAACTACTGGAGCTAAGTTATGTAGCCACTAGAGGGAAAGCGGCCAACTGCCTCACCAAAGGAGCTCATTAGATTTGTCTAGGTTATGCGACAAGATGGGCTTAGTGGATATCTTTTGCCCGTCTTAAGGGAGATTATTGAGATTTGTATCTAGTTTAAGGTCCTATTGGTAAATAGGAAATATAGAAGAGGTTTACGGATATAAGCTTCTATATAAGTCCAAATCATTAATGAACAACAAATTTTTAGAGCAATTATTTATTATCAGTTCATGCATATAAAAAAGGTATGATGTTATGCAGATTTTTCGTATGGTAAATTCGACAAGCTATTCCAATAAAAAAAAAAGGCTATTGATCTCACAAGCTCTCTACAAGATTATAAATGAACCAAAGGTGTTAATTTCTTCATTTTATAAAGAAAATTATCTAATATTTGTTTGAAAAGTGCCTTTATAATAGAAGAATTCATTTTTTTGCACAAAAGTAGCAAGGATAATTTAATAATGATCAAAATGTAGGTATAAACAAGAGAAATTATTAAAAAAAAAAGGGGGAAAGCAAATGTCAAACCTAAGATATAAAGTGAATAAGGAAAATTATGCAAGTTTACTCGAGATTTTCAAAGCACAAAATATTCTACCTAGTAGTGCTTGAAGAAAGGTTATGTATATTGAAGTCGATAACTATTAAATGATTTCTATATCATAAATAATGATTGAGAAAAGGCCTAAAATAGTTCAATTTTTCACATGTGGTCAATTTTATCTCAAAGCATCATAATTCTCCAGTTTAGCCCGTCAATAATACAAATTTGATCCCAAAATCTTCAAGTAGAAAGTGAAAGAAATTGGCATACAAAATTAATCCCAGTTAAAAATGTCAACTTTAGATAATTTATCCCAAATAATATCTGAGAAATCATTTCTGAATTGCGCTCAACTTTGTATAGTCAAGTAAAAAAAAATGTATAGTTAAAGAACTGAATAAGAAAACATGATGCTAGGAGACTATATTGGCTATATACGAATATTTAGGAAACTATTTTAAACTTTTTCTTCATAATTATTATAATTTTGTTAAGTGCACATTACAGAACATAATTTGATATTTTACCTGAAGGCGATTGAGAACATAAGTATATTTACCCCAAAGTTCAGGTCGACTCTCCACTACTAATAGTTCTAGAATACGCTGAATGCACCAAACACCAAAACTTACAACAAGTGCTGCTCGCCAAACACAACCATCTCCACACTTCGGTAAGGTCAAACGACAAGGAAAATCAGACACTTCGTTTCTCTTGACCGAATTTAACTTCAAATCAGACGGCAAGTACTGATATTCATCTGCAAAGGACTGACTCATCTCACTTGAATCAATATGCAAGCATTTCTCTGCTACAGCTATCTGATCAATCAGCTCCTCATCAATCCCACCACCTTGTCTAAAGAGCCAGTCTGATCCATCCAGTTTCAGTAGGTTCAGAATGCAAAATCTCAAAGAATAAAGCAATTTGGCTTCTGAATCTGCATAAGGAAAAGGCTCTTCAGCGGTTGTACTTGAGCTTCCTGCTGCCCCTACATCTCCACCACTATGGTCTCTACCTACCATGCCAAACAGTTCCTCGAATGGTTGTCTAGAGAAAAGAGATTTGGCTCCTGGATTCAAACTTGGCTGTGATGGAAAAAACTCTTTGTGAACTTCGGGAGAGAGCTCATCAAAGGGCACTGGAACACCTGCTCTTGACAAAGGATTCAAATATTGTGATTGTTCTGATATCATTCTACCAAGAGATGTTTGCGGACTAATAGGAGAGATCTGCTTACTCTCATTCAAATAGGAGTTCCTAGCTGTTGCAATGATTGCAGAAATGTCAGGTGAACTATGATATTTTTTAGTGTATGCAGGGGAAACAGCATGATCACTTGTTCCCATCAAGTGGGATTCGAAATAGGGCCTTTCAACCTGAACCATGTTCATTCTTGACAAAACTTGGTTTTGTAGGCTTGAGGTTCCCATGGACGCAAATCTATTTTGTTCATGACTATACATAATCTGATCCCTTAATGGTGACACATAAGATGCAGAAAACTTGGTCGTTGGTGGAGGGATTTGTGAGCTTGAGGAATAAGAGGTTCTGCCTGTATTGATCCTCCCTTTGAGACTAGAGGCTATTTTATAGCCCTGAATAGTAGTTGGTTGATAATTCCTATCATCTGAATAGTGTGGCAGATGTAAACTAGAATAGGTTTTTTCTGTAGAATCAAAAATATTGTTACGTGATGATGATCCCATTTGAAAGCCAAAAGGTATGTCTGCAACTTGAACATTCAATTGGTTTGCGGAACTGTACTCCCTCGACTTCGGTAAGAAATATTGCCCCTTTTCAACGTCCGGAAACAATAATTTGGACGTATCAGCCGTGGTGGTATCCGCTTTACCCAAAGAAGTGGCTGCTTTGAAATCTAATCCCAAAAGAACGTCTATTCTGTTGGAGCTAGCATCTTGAGTGAGCTTCCCATGGAAATCAAACAGTTTACCCCAAAACTCATCCAAAATAGTTGCAAATTGGCGCCGACCTGCACGCCCTAGTCCTGACAATTTTGAGAGACTTCCACTGCCGTTTCCCCCATCTTTACTTGCCTCCCTAGCAATATTAACAGGTTTAGGGCTTTCAGAGATTAATGGAGGAAATGAATCTTGGATAAACTCCTTAAGCTCCAGAGCACCCCCTTCCTCATTATCCTTTACTGTGTATAAAGATATTTCTGGTGTCAAATTCACAGCATCAGTTTCCACAATAGCAGTTTGCGGATGGAAGTTCTTTTCACCATGCATGGGTTCAATAGAATCTTTGTATCTAATATCTGATGATCTTTCTTCTGCCACACATGCTGAACCTTCTGAATGATAAGTTGGAGAGGTAACATCAACAGTACTACTAAAGCCAAAAGTTGACTGCAGGGAATCATGATCAGAATCAATATTAGCCTGGTACACATCAGGGTTGTACTCGATTGTTGACATATCAGATTGATTCTCGACATACTTCTCAAAAGTGGCTTCTGCCACAGATTCCATATCTTCATTATCGTTTATCAATTCTAGATTAGATTCTTCAATACCATCAAAAATCTCCGGCAGATCTTTCTGACAAATCCTGCTAGATGTCTGTCCGTCTGGCATGGAGCTTGCAGACTTCAACGGTGTTACTGCCAGGTAAATTGTGAAACAAATGGATGTAGAACCAACAAGAAGAAAGATAAACAAGATAATTGTACCAATTCCACTGCTTTCCCTCAAGTTAATTGCCCAGCTGCTATTTCCAAATAGGATTTCTACAATGAAGATAATGTTTGCCGTAATCATCCCAAAAAATGCAAGAAGGGCCAAAATTTCAATATACCAGGATATTTTAAAGGCACCCATTAAAAATTTAGATGACGCCACTCGAAAAAGGGGAATGGTAGCAGGTGGAACTAGCATGCCAAGTAATATTTGACAAACAATAAGTGACTGGTATATCCCTTCAGCACCACCCATTTTGGTACAGTAGAAAGCTACAATAGCGATGAAAGCTTTAGAAAACATTTGATGGACCAAAACAGATACCTTGGTAGCAAAAAGATGTTGCAAAACCACTTGGCTCCCAATATTCCTTGTCAAGGCTGTGATTTGACAAGAGAAGAGAAGGAC
The DNA here is from genome assembly GCA_022702705.1 of Papilionanthe hookeriana x Papilionanthe teres. NCBI lineage: Eukaryota > Viridiplantae > Streptophyta > Magnoliopsida > Asparagales > Orchidaceae > Papilionanthe > Papilionanthe hookeriana x Papilionanthe teres. The sequence continues at coordinate 8,166,692 of CM040432.1, read as the reverse complement.
CAAAAGAAATGCAACTGGTGCTATAGGATTTTTGAATATCTGCAGAACAAATTTGAGGATGTCAGTGATGAGTTGATAGAGAAGAAAATCATATTTGTCCAGAAAGAGCATCAATAAAAGATGACTATAACTCGAAAGCAAACACTTAGGATAATAATGGTTGCAAAGCATGATCACTGATTCAAGCAGTGAGTATGAGAATTTAAGGCCAATCCTTACGCTAAGAAAGCAGTAATAAACCTAAATGGCATATCACTTTATCTGCTACTCAGGAAAGGTCAAAAAATAATAATAAATAAATAAAATGCCAAAAGTACCAATTGTAAGCCTTAGTTCTTTCTAATTAACTGTCAAAACTACCACGGAATCACAAATAGATTTGAACCTTTCCTGATTACATATTGCGGCAAATTATTATAGTCCTACAAGAATATCCAGCATTCAAAGAAACATTCACTAGCAGAGTTGGCAAGGTCTTTGTTATCCCAGTGAAGGAGGATTGGATTTAGAGGTCCAAAAGATCTTATTTACACTTTTTCTTTGAAGTTGAGGCGGTTATTATGAGCAAAAAAAATCCCATAGTCTATGACTCTTGAAATATTGTCAAGGAATTCAATCAATGTTTGTGAATGCAAAATTATATGACTCCCTGATTAAGAAAATTTCATTCTAAATTTGGGATAATTGCTAAAAGGAGACTAGTGGGGAACTTGTTAACGAAAATTAATCATTTGGCTTGATGGCTGGTTCGGGAACTCAAATTTAGTCTTTTTATGCTGTTCGTGCCCAACCATTGTACTAAATAAATGAAATTTCTTATTATAATTGATGAAGTACTTCTTTGTTGTATGCTATTCAACTAATTGTTTGGACTTACTTTGAACATTCCTTCATATTCCGAAGAGCTTGACATAAGTTTTGGAGACCTTCCAATGATAGATTCTCTTTTAAATCTGCCTGGGCAACTTGCAGACAGAGTTATCGGTGGCCAGTCATTTTTGCACCGTGCTTCCTACATTGTCATTCTTCTGTAGGAGACGTTTTTCTTGATTTTACATCTACAAACGGAAGTTTGAAAATAAAAGTCCTCTTCAATGTTTCTTAGTGCATTTCTTAAAAAACTAAAAATCTTTCTTTCAGTTATTCATTCATACCCCACTTATTGCAAAGCTATTAGATAGCTTTTCAATATTCACCTTCCAAATACAGAGTCAATTCATATGTTATTCAATACTTGGTAATCTTCTAGTGATCTTACAAACAAATTTGAACCCCACCTTCAACCTTTGGTTCACACAGTCGGAGTGTAATGATGCAAAACCTGGATAAATCCGGTTTAAACTGGCCTCACATTACCTGAGAAATCAATAGCTTGCCTCTGCTGCTTTTAGATGACAATTAGCTTGACTATTCATCACAAAAAATCATTTTTTTGGTTCTCTATTTCAATATTAATGCCAATAAGTTCACCAGGTGGGCTCCTCATAAATTGGTTGGACGGATTAGACCTATTTTCTAATCTCTTTAAGCTTAATGTCGGTGGTTGTTCCAAGGTGACCACATCTGAAGCCACTTGTGTTGGGTAACATATGAAATCATTTGGATTTTCATCTCTCTTCTTTTATATGATTATTTCGGTAGTCAATCATCACTTTTTCCAATGTTAACTCTTCTGAAAAGAACGAAGATCTTTGAAAGGTCTTCATTCTTGCGGCATGACTTCCATTTTGGGACTTCTTCCTAAAAATTCTACATCAGATAGATAAAAAAGTCCTCTTCTTTAATTTACTCATATAGTAAGTGAAAATAAAAAGTGTTTCCTGTGAGCTGCAAAACTTTGAAACACTGGACTCTGTGTTTTGTGTTTGAGATAACTTCTGCACTTGATATTTCAGATCAAATTTTCAAAAGGAAGATTGGATTGTAGATAAGACACTACCAAAAGACTCCTCCCTCATTTTGTGAGAACATGTTTTATCTGGGGTTCAAAATTCTACATAGGCACAAGTCCTTATGGTTAGTTACACTCTTCTTATAACAAGAGAGTACACTAGTCATTAAATATTGAATATTCAAAATGTAGTAGCAACAAACTTAAGGTTTAGACCGTAAACTTTATCACTTAGATTTTAAAACGGATGGCGGAGAAATGATGACAAACCCAATAAAGATACCATTATTCTGTCGTCTTCCTTGATCTACATCATCAGAAGAGGTAGTCCACCCAACTGACTGAAAGATTCTTGTCAACAACTTATGATGCATGGACACTTTTAATTAAGAAATCGTGAAACATGTATCGGACACGTCTCTAACGTATCCCACTTAAATAATATTAAAATAAAAGGAGACACGTATCTCCAACATTCGTGTCTTAAATTACTAAATTAAAAACATAAAAGAAATATTTTTAACATCTGTGGTATAACTTTTATAAGTGAAATTTAAAAAATATATATATTATTTAAAAGTTAAACATATATGCTTATTTGTCTGATTTCTTTCCTCATACGAACTTAAACGATTCGCTAATCGCTCGCCCAAGTCGTTATTTCTCATTATGGACATATTAATTTTTTAAAGATTAGGCTATTAAATTTTTTTTTATTATTATTATTATTATTATTATATATATATATATATATATATATATATATATATATATATATATTATAATGGCGTGTATGACGCGTGTCCTATATTTTTAATGATAGAAGTGTCATGTGTCCGTATCATGTTGGGTTCAGGTTCCCGTATCCGTATTCGGGCAGCACAGTCAGCAATCATGTGTTGCGTCATCCAACAACTCTTGTAGACTTAAAGTTGACGTTTGCTTAATGAAAAAATTTAAGTTTACCAACTAAAAAAAAATTTATGTTAGTCAATTATACCCTTATGATCCATAACTTAAAGAATAGAAAGCCGCTGGAAAAAATACAGATTGTTTTCGTAACTGTGATATAATTGTCATTTGGTAGAAACCATCCGGTCAGAGTGCTTTGGTCATAACCACTATTTTTTATGGATTATTTGTGTCAAACTACTCCGAAAGAGGATTTGGGTCTTATCCTTATGGCGTGAGATTATATTAAATACAAATATAGTTATACACTTGAAAAAATATTCAATCTTTATGAGTTGAAGTCAAAAAATATTTTTCACCCTTGACAAAAAGCTTCAAGGGAAGATAAATTTTCTGTCTTATCTCAAGCCCGTTCAACTGGATAAGTTCAAGTGGACTTGACTATGATTTTTTTTTATAAATCAAAAGGTCAAACATAAATGAAAAGAAATGAACATCATTGAAGAAAGCATCAAGCTGAGCTCGATGTTCTACTCAAATTAAAAAATAGTTAAATTAATTCAAAATGGTTTGATCAAGTACAAAACACATACCAAAGTACCCTTCTTCAATAAGCCTATCAAAGCATAAAGCATAGGGCCGAATGAGTTATATTATAGTTCATTCAAAGCTTGATGCTAAACTAATGAAAGTAAAATCATCAACAAATCCAATAAAACACTAAGTGTGGGACTGGCCATTTCATGCCACCGACCCAAAAAAAGCTCAAAGGCTACGTCACTGGTATGCATCCTTCAGGAAAACTGCTAAGGCACAAAGCCCAGAGTTGAAGGTATGTTCATTTTCCTGACAAGTCTCGTAGACATAATTGATGTCAATTTCTTCATCAAGCTAGTCAAAACATAAATATTAAAGTATAAAAGACAGGTTCAATCTCACAGCCAAAGGAGTGACAGTACGTGAGAGACGATGTCAACCAAAATTAGTCAATAACACTATAAAGCCGAATATTTAATATTTTGCATCGATATCTAGCTGACATTCTCGAATGTCTACAAAGTGGAAACCTCAAGTCGGCATCCAAACAACTTTTAGGACATCTGTAGGGTAAATCACGTTACAACAAACATAATCCGCTTCGTGCGCCCACCATGTTTGTTTGGTGGTATTTATTGACATTAAAAAAAAAAGATTATTACTATAATTAATTATGTTTAATTAAACTTAATTAATATTAAGTTAAAATTTAAAGTTTTCCTCCAACACACCTACATTTTGTCACGTTAACTCCTACTTCTCTTCAGTAATAAGAATCGCACGAAGTTTGTTTCCTATTATTCTTGCCACTCCGTAACTCGCCTCTACTCTCTGTTCCCGAAATCCTTCTGCCTTCTTGCACCACCCAGCCTATACCCTTTCTGTCGCTCCCAATCACATTATTCATGTGAATCATTCTTTCCTTCTCTTACTACACTGTTAACATACTCCACCTTCCCTCCTTCGATTTCGCAGCAAACACAAGGTTGCAGCACAGAGAGATCCCCAAACTCTGGGCTTTCTATTCCTTCTGCTTCACCTCTATATCATTGCCGCTTCGCAACTTGCCTCTACTCTGTTCCCGAAATCCTTCTGCCTCCTTGCACCACACAGCTTGCACCCTTTCTGTCGCTCCCAATCACATTATCCATGTGAATCCCTCTTTCCTTCTCTTGCTACACTGCTAATGTGCACCACCTTCCCTCCTTCGATTTTGCAGCAAGCACAAGGTTGCAGCACAGAGAGATCTCCAAACTCCAGGCTTTCTATTCCTTACGCTTCACCTCTCCTCCCCTATACGATCGACTTCCCACATGAAGAAACAAAGGAAAGCATAGCCTCCTTACATTTTCCTATCTCACAATGCGAGCCTACAACAAAAATCTCCCTTCCCTATTCATTGTCAACAGAAGCCTTCGTTGCCTCTCGTGACCGATAAAGTGATCGCAGCGACCTTCTAAACTCCCATCTTCCCTCTTAGAAGCCGCCATGCTCACCTCCCCACTTGTAAGCCACAAACCCAAGATACAGTTGCGTCTACGACTAGCTAGGAAAGCAACGACGGGATCCCAATGCACAAGACCTCCAAAGTTCCATTCTACTCCTTCCATAAGCTGCAACGGAAACTATTTGCACAAGCTTCTGCTTTCCACATTTCACACAAGCGCTTTTGTCTGCATCGAAACTCCACCTTCCGCACTCCCTACATTTGCCTCAGGCACAATTCAGTCAACCGATGTCCCCCCAACCAACCAGCAAAACCTTGCTCGAGCCCCTCTGCCTTAATTTGAAGCTCACAATCCAGTCTGTCCTCTTTATCTAAATCACATGCAATCAAGGCACTCGTATTCCCCCTTCTTATTTGAGCCAAGGCTCCAACCCAAGCCACAACTTTTATTTGGTGTTGAACCAGAACGATACGAAGATACCTACCTAAGTCTTAGCTGAGCATTTTCTTACTATTATTATTTTATATTTTACATTAATAGTATTTTATATTTTACATTGCATAAAAGAATAGAAAAATATCAGTGTTGTTTGTTTATTTCATCGTTTAGTGTGTCGCCATATATCCTCGCCGTCAATATCATCGCTTAGCTCTAAAGGTATAAAATGGGTGTGGGAACAGATATTTTTAAAATATCCATTCGAAAAAGCTTAAGCACCTGTCCTCAAAAATTAATTAATGTTCAAGAAAATTGCAAATTTGTTTGATTTTTTTTTATAAAATTAGAGATTTAAAATACTCGCTCTGAGAAATGTGAGTACCCATCGTTAGAAACTGTATATTTCGATGAAGGTAAACTATGCTCGAGGAAATGTTTGTTTATGATTTGACCCTTTTTGCAGGGACACTAAATGCATATGACATTTTTTTAAGACTGTTGGTTAAATACATATTTTTGCTCCCTGACCATAGTGTCTCACAACGTTGGCCAACGAGTCTTTTAAGACAATTAAAATGGTTGACATTCTTCTAGTAAGTCGGATGTTAAATACACGTGTCCGGGAAAAACACCCAAAAGTATAGAACGTTTTGCAGGGAAAGATAAATGAGAGTACAATAGAAAACAAAAAAAATGTGTAGTCTTTATTCATGATATAAACTCCCTATTCATATGAATAGGCCCTAGACTTACAAAATTACATACCAGTTCCTTTAGCATTATCCTTTAGTGGAATCTTTTAGTAATTACAACTATATTTAGATATAATAAGAATGGCGGATTGATTCGGTCGGCAAGAGGTTCACCAGCCGCTTGCCTCGTCTCGACACCATCGATAATTGATCTGAAGTTAAGTAATGTGTAGATTCGCCTGAGAGCCGATCGTCATCTTGTGAGGAATACTTTAGCACTTTCTTCATGTCACTCGATCCAAACATCTTCTCTAGCATCCAATCCTTCATCTATCAACAAGAATGTCGATCAGTCGTTCCTTCCTCCCAAGCTGTTTGTTTTCCTTGAGATTCGTGCTATCATATTTTTCATAAACATTTAGTTCCCTGATTCTCTTGCACTTTGGAAGCTGCAAAGTACACAAGGACAAGAGAATCTTTTTAACATATAAGAAATAATTAAATGACATTAGCACACAATAATGAACCGCCCTAGATTTTCAAGCTCAGGTCGCTATAAACAAGCTACGAGATAGAAGAAATTTGCACCTTCACTTTTTCTTCCCTCACTTTGGAAACTTTTGTCTTCTCCCTTTCGTGACTGCTACTATGTCTGGCGGAGAGTTATTGTCTGCCGACAAGGAAGCCATTCTCAAAACTAGGAGTGACATGCGAGCTAAGGCTCGTAAACCAGGCAAAAAACGGAAGTCGACGAGTGAAATCTCTGCAGGGAGTTGAGCAGAAATAGGGTCGTGCAGAAGCCACAAACTGGAGAGCACGAGGATCGAACTAGGTCTTCGTGTTTTCTCTCAGACTCATTGTAGGAGAAGGCTATCGAGAGACTGGAGGGCGCCCGTTTGAGATGGTCATTTCAGCCCAAGGGGGAGGAATGTCCGTTCAGACCGATGTGGGAGCCATGACTCCCCAGGTTCTCGAGGATGCGATGGCCGAAGCTGACACAGCTTCAGTAGCAAAAGGGGGGCTTTTCTTCTATGGATGGAGGACTCGAGGAGACCGGCGAGGGTCATGTTTTTTACACCACATCTGACTATAAACAGTATTTGGGTATGTAGCTTGAATAACGCCTTATGCATTTCTTTTGCAGTTATCAATGTCCTGACGATCGATTTTATCTCGTCGGATACTGACGCCAATCCAGAGCACAACAGAGCCTCTACTGATCAAATCGATGCGGTGGGGAGCAGACATGTGGAACAGGTTTTTGTGGAACAAAGAGCCATGGAGTAAGGTACCATGGAACTGGGCTCTGCAACCTAGAGGATGGAGGAAGATTCATCCCTCAGTGGGGTCAAGAGGGTGGGGTTGCCAAGGCTCTGCTGATACAATAAAAGAGGAGCAGATACCCAGAGGCATCGAGTGTTTGTTGACTTTCTCATGCACCATCTCGTTGAAATTAAGGACTGCTTCATGGCTCAGATTGGTTGATGACCGCATGATTGGATCGGTTTAATGACTGTAAATGGCGCTTGCAAAAGAGGGGGACACCACCAAACTCCCACAAAAAACACCAAATAACACCATGAATAAAACATACAGTAACGTTAGGAAAAGCACTCGTGGTAGTTGTCGAACTGAAAGAAAAACACCGCAATAACTCGATGAATAACACTAAAAAAATACATGCGGAAAATCCCATAACATAGATAATAACACATAGAATAATGCCAATAGAGAACCACGATAGGTCCCGAAGTGCCCAAAGAGAGACCGCCGCCATAACAAGATGAATAACACCTATGGTATGACCCGAGGCGCCAATGAAAAATAGCCACCATAACACGATGAATAACACCAAGAATAATGCCCACAGAAAGTCCCAATACACCGAAGGAGCGCCCAAATAAAAAAAATTTGGACTGTAACTGATGCATAAAAGAATACCTATTTTTATGCCGTGATTCTTATCAATTTCTAAGGATATTATGCTTTAATGAAAGGTATTTTCGTGTTTTTGGATGTAGTTGATGTAAAAAGGTCCAAAAAAGGAAAAAGGAGCAAAAATGGAGCAAAATACAAAAATTATAAAAAAAATGGTCTGGCGTTTAGGCGCCAGAAGTTGGCGTCTAAGCGCCAGACTCGATACAGAAACTGTCAAGTTTTTTACAACGTTTGGATGGTTATTTTGACGGAGTGAGCTGTTATCGAACATTCTGAAGACCTGCGCATTGTTCGATAATAGTGACACGTGATACATCGCATTCGGACGCTCCAAAACGGCTTTAATCGCGAAGAGGTGCGAAGAAATGGACGCGGTGTCTGGCGCCTACGCGCCGCATTCCGGCGCCTAGGAGCCGAACGCACCTTCAGAAGATTCATCGAATGTGGACATGTTTTGAAGAGGTGCCTCGACGCAACCTCGAGCTCTATAAATAGGAGTCCATTTCTTCGAAAAACGTGCCCCATTGTAACCCCTTTCTCTTAGCCACTTTAGGATCTCTCATCCTTAGAGAGAGAAATAGAGAGAGAAATTTAGGGCCACTTTTATTTAGTTTAGTGAGTTTATTTTCAAGTTGTCGGATCCGGAGTTCATTACACCGTGGAGTCATTAGGAATCGAAGATCTCGTAGAAGTGAATATTCGAGATAAGTATTTTATTTTTGATTCAAAGTTTATTTATTATGTTTGTTGTTTATATTCAATGTGTTCTGAGTAGTTAGTTTACTTTCTTCCTTCAATTATGAAAAGATAAATAAGATAATATAAAATTCGATGGAGATAGAAAATCAAAATATTTTCAAAACATTGTGATGATATTAATACCTGATTTACTTTACTTTTTAAATTAATCATTTAAATTGTTAAAACCAACTAAGAGTTTTGAGACCTGAATGAGAAGAACTCTTAACTCAGTAGATGTCATACGAATCCTTCTAGAATGGAGACTATGTATGCGGCTATTCAAGCGAAGTGTAAATAAATAGTGAAGATAAGATTTAAAGGGCGTAGAATCGATAAGCTTTTAGAAGAATGCATCAAATTCTTATAATTCGATTTATGATAAGAAAAGCGGTCACTAAGTAGGCCGACTATAGCCATACCTCGACATCTAAGTAGTGCGAGTTCAGATTAACCCATTCTACTAACAATACATCCGGACTCGATCCATGAATTACTCAACGTTTTTCATGCCTGGATCAAAGGTAAAGAATAAGAATACTTTATTCTGGCACAATACCATAAATCAAATTCTCCAACGAATATTAAATTATCTTAAAAATCTTAGATTAATTGAAGGGAAGAAAGTTTGTTTTATATAGTTTTCACAAAATCATTTTCTTATTATTGTTTTCTTTATCTGCATTTAGTAAATTATAAGTAATTTATAGTTAGATTAAAATACAAAAAGATTTTGAAATAAAATATTTAAAAAATTTATTACCATATTTTTTCCCCGTGGGATCTATACTTGGGTCTTTGTTTCAAAGTCTTATATTACTTGAAACGATACGTATACTTGCGTAGTACACAAAAAGTATATAAAATATTTTCTTTTAAAATTATATTTTGCTATATAAAAATATTAAACATTAACGACTTAACAATAAGCAATCAAGTTTTATTTAATGATATTGCCGTAATTAAAATTTAGTACACATCTATATAGCGAGTTATTCCGTGTTAAGTGTTTCGCGCTTTGCTCGAAATTAAATTTTCTAACAATGGTAACAAATCCTGTATTTGGAAATACAAAAATCGGCTCGATAACACAAAGCATAACACGACGAATAACACCCGTGAAAAGTCCCAATACACCCAAAGTATATATATATATATATATATATATATATATATATATATATATATGCACAGTGGATTAGTGCATCGTAAGCTTTTCTTTCTCCTTACTTTATCTTTTCTCTTCACCCCTCTCTCTCTTCTCGTGCATGTTGTTAGGAGTCATCTGAACGAAGATTCTCTCAGGAATCATTTGGATCGATTCCAACTTCTGAGGTCTCAATCCTTTCTGTGACAGATGTTAGAGAGATTCAAAGCCTCTATGTTTCGACCCTTCCGTTCATCATCAGGCGGTAACCAGCTATGACCGAGCAATGGTTCTTCAGCTGCCATTCTCCAGGGAGCTGGGATCGATCTTTGGCCAATACAAGGGTTTTCCTATTCAGGTTCTTCCTAAATCCATAGCTGTAATAATGACCTTCATCCTTTTTTATCAAAGGATGAAGATCCCCTATTAATATCTTAATACACAAACATATATTAAATTAATTAATTAACAATAAATAAATTCTAATATTTACCAAAAGTATCTAGATCATTTACACAAATATTAATCTCAATCTCCTATAAGTTTAAGCCTAGTAGTTTCAATCTTGAATTCAAAAGTACTTACAATAAACATTCAACGAATAAACTTAAACGTATATAAAATTCAGTACTTGAATTATATTACAAACCCAATCATATTTATTTTACATTCATTCATCCTACATGCTAGGATCGGCTCCCCTTCCTGCATGCAAGACTTCTTCCTTTCCTTCTTCTTTGATCACGTTCGACAAGGGTTCTACAGTCTCCATGAACGATGCTAAATCGAGTGTCTTTCCCTTGGTACTCGCCTTCATTCTTCTTCAAGCGAGACACATATTCATACTGGCATCGAACCTCCCCCAATAAGCACTTGCATTTCATTCTTACTTCCGGACCTCGAAACTGCTTGGGATTAAGCATCTCCTCAAGTGGAACTTCCTCCTGGATCAATCTTGTCCTTCCAAGTACATGAAGTTTGCCTCCTTCCTCTCTGGTGCACTGCTACGGCATGAAATCCCCTCAACCATTTCCCATTCACATTGACATTGGCTTCCCACAACAAAGTGAGTTGTAACCTTCCCTCCCTCTCCTTTGGTTTCTTTCTTCCTCTCTCACTCTCTGGTTAGTTTATTTGAATCGATTTCATTCCTTAGTTAAGATGTGTCTTCTCAAACAGACACATCTTGTCATATTTATTATTATTATTATTATTATTATTATTATTATTATTATTTAATTTTAGTTATTACAATTAAGGAGGAGCCTATCAACTTATCAATGAACGGTCAATGACCAATGCCTCCAATCCATGATCGATACTTAAATAAACATTGCATATAGTGAATAAGCTAGAGATGTGCTCAAAATTTTATTTCAAGTTTTTGTTTCATGTTCATATGCATTCGAATTTTACTTAAATTTCTTTTGCAACGCACAAATGCATTTCAAATTTATTACAAACTTTCCCCACATAAGACCGACTGCATATTTTTAGTTTATTTCAGCTGTAGTTGAGTTTAAAATCAAAATCCTAAAAATATGCAACATTGTTAAAAAGGCAATGTTTTTGAAAATTGTATATAAAGGGTTATTTATTTTCTACTTAAAAGATCGAGGGCTTCTTACTTATGTTACATTGAGCATCAGATAAAGATGCCACATATGATGTCAAAATCTTCCATATTAAAGCACAAAATGTTAGGATTGACATTGAGCTTTGCCTCCAGACAAAAAGAAATAGAAGATTGATTTAAAGGGCAAAGCTTTTTCTTATTGACCAAGATCTTAGAAATGCAAATAGAAAGATTTCAAAGTTTAAGAGTTTCAATGATTCGAGTTGGAAGGATGCAAGTTCTACCACAGTTCAAGTAGAAAACTCAATTGGGTCAAAAAGGTCAGACTCAACAAGACCAGATATGCCCAAATTGCTGATAGATCTATTCACTCAACAACCATAAAAATAAATGTAATGAAGAAGCAAAATCCTCTTATTCAACAAACAATGAAAACGACCACAGTAGAAGATACCCCACCTTATTAGTCTAATGGTATGAATTATGTAGTTATCAAGCTCATCCAATTTGACAAGTTCAAGCCTTTCAAATCCAGGAGTTCTTTTTTTTTTTTTTTTGACGAATTCCCGGATAAAGGAAAATTCCCAAATCTATAAACTAAAGCTTATTAAACAGAAAAAGCATAAGTCCATTATAGTCCAATTCCATAATTCAAATGGGTCAAGGTCATACTCAATAGACCAAAATATGACCAGCTCACTGACTATTTTCTTCACTCAATAAGTCAAAAAAGGAATTGCACTGAAGAAGCCTCTGTTTTTTATAGTCTGATGACAAAGACTATCATATCTCAAGCCCGTTCGACTTGATAAGTTTAAATGGACTAGATTATGAAATTTTCTTTATTAATCAAAACGTCAAAGATGAATAAATAGAAATAAACATTACTCCATAAAAGCATCAAACTGGGCTCGGTGTTCTGCTCAAATTAGGAAATGTTAAATTATTTCTAAATGGGCTAATCAAGCACAAAAGACAGACCAAAGGACCCTTCTTCAATAAGCTTGTCAAAACATAAAGCATAGAGTCGAATGAGTTATAATATAGTTCATTCAAAGCTCGAGATTGAATAAAAGGAGTAAAATCATCAACAAATCCAATAAAGCACTAAGTGCGGGACCGACTATTTCATGCCACCGACTCAACAAAAGCTCAAATTTTAGGTCATTGGTATGCATTCTTCACCAAGCCTGCTAAGGCACAAAGCCTGGAGTTAAATGTATGCTCATGTTGCTAACAAGTCCCATTGAGATAATTCATGTAAACTTCTTCATCAAGCCCGTCAAAACAGAAAAAGTAAAAGTGCAAAAGACAAGTTCAATCTCCCGTCCAAAGGAGTGACAGTGAGAGGCGTCGTCAACCTTAGTATATAATGTTGTAAACAACATATTTAATATTTTGCATCGACGTGCAGTTAGCATTCACGAAGATCTACAAAGAGAAACTCTAAACGTGACATCCAAACAAGTTTTAGGACATCTGCAGGGACAATCAAGTTACAACAAACATGATATGCTTCAGCCGCACACCATAATTGTTGAGGCGCATTTCTTGACAAACAATAATTAAAGAATACTAAAATTATTAATTATTAAATATTAAGTTAAATTTCAAATTTTTTTGCCCACACCAGAAGTTCGTCCTTGTTATCCTTCCCATTTCATAACCCCTCTGCTCTTCGTTCACGAAATGCTTTTGTTTCCCTACACCAAGTAGCCATTCACTTCCTACGTTGCTCACAATCACGAGATCAATGTGAATACCCTTTCCTTTTCTTTGCTACACTGCTATAGCACTCCGCCTTCCATTCTTCTATTTCGCAACAATTGAAGACTGAAAAAGTTATTGCACGATAATTTTGTCGACCAAGCAAATATAAGTGTCGTAATATGCGGTATTAAACTCCGCGTATCGATCTTACGAGAAAAGAGCTAAAAAATATTTTGAGAGAAGAAACTCTTGCTTGATCCAGAAACCTACCTTAGGGTGATCACAATATGATGATGAAATCCTATAATTCTAAGCAGCAAATAGAAAAAAAAAACATGATCTCAAAAAGTTGACAGCAAAAAATAAAAAAATTTAGTGTTCTTCAAAAGAGATGAGGCTCATTTCTCTATAACGCGGGTGTAATGGTGGTTCGTTGTATTTCTAAATATTCTCCTAGGTGATAAATATCAACTAAGAATAAGTTTTCTTCTTAAGCATATGTCTAGGTCATAAGAAGAATAAGAAATCCACAAAGTTGAGTTTTGCATAACCCCATAGCGTTTCTCGAGAATTTTTTAATTTCCTATCAAGGTTACAAATCCAAACATAAATATGTCTATTCTATCATGATTTTGTGGTTAACATATTCATTTCACTATATGACGGGCAAAAGTTATAGATCACAAAATATTTTAACATCCCAATTGACAATTTTATAAGTAAATGAAAACAAAAAAAAAACAACACGGAAACATGCAAGCTTGGAAAAACGTTGGAAAAACACAATAATCCACTAACTCTACATCACAAAGACACAAACAAGACTTAACCACATAATACATAAAGAATCAATGAAAAAAACTCCATGAAAACCATTTTTGCAAGCAAAACATAAAAGTAGACATACAAGAACATCTTGTCCTCTCCACAATAGTAGATAATATGTCTATCATACAATGGTCTTTCAAAGAAAATAAGAAAATCAGAGAGAAAGAAGAAAGAATACGGCCCCTAAAGCCTCCAACATCAAGCAAGGCAGAAACCCTAAGAGAAAGCTCCAAACTTCCCTACAAATCCAGCCTCCTACCATCCAAGACGCTCTACTCATGCACTAGAATGAGTTCTTTTAACCTTGGTCGATTTAGCAAGATAAACCTTTCCATATGTGAAAGCAGCCCTGGTGGCATGGTCACGCTCAAATCCAGCATGGTCATGCCGAAGGTTTCGATACAGCGGCTGGCCACACCTGATCCTGGCGTGGCTACACCTGGGCACAACCTAGTCATCCTCAAACTAGGCATGATCACTCCAGTTGGGCACTTATGATCTCGGTTTTTTCTCATTCCAAAACGCATTCGAGCCTTTGTATCTTGCAAAACACCGGAAACAAACTTCTAGAAGCATAAAACTGTGATAAACAAGGAGAAAAAGGCGGAAAAAATGTAGGAAAAAAATGTGTAAAATTGACTCACGTTAGCAACCACTAGAACAGCACGCATAGAGACCTTCAGTTGTCCTTTATAACCACATAAGCATGGAATGTTTTCTAAGAAATGCACTCCCATCAACAATGTGGAACCCCTTGCGTAGAATGAAGCCGAACTCTTAAATATCGAGGTGTTTTTTGGTGTAACAGTTGGAATTACATCATAAACTCCAAAGTTGAGCATGCTCTTGCAAGAGCACTCTCAGAATGGATGACCTCTTGGGGACTTACACCAATAAGATAAAATCATGAGGCCATTAGGCCTAGGCGAGTAATATCTCGATGGATGAGAGTTCAGACTGTTACAAATAGTATTAAAGCATTATACCGCACTGATGATAGAAACCTATTTGTCTGATGAATGAGTCAAGGTTGGCTTAGAATATTGACCAAGACATCACTTAAGTGAAGAAGATTGTGAAACCTCTTAAATAGAATGAAGCTAAACTTTTAAATATCGAAGGTGGCTTTTGGTGTAAGGTTGGAATTTCACCAGAAACTCAAAAAGTTGAGCATCCTATTGTGGGAGCATTTTTAGGACGAGTGACCTCCTCAAAAGTTACACCAATAGGGCAAAACCGTGAAGCCACTAGGCCAAAGAAGACAAAATCTTGGTGGGTGAGAGTTTGAGCTATTACGAACATGCCCTCTACCTCAACTTTCCTCAAACCACATAGATCAAGGCACAACCACAGTTGCTCCTAATGATAAACCAGTTTATTTATTTCTGTTTCAGACATGATTGTAATCATACAAATATAAATTTCGTTAAAAAAAAAAAGTTCATTGCAATCATCTATGCTTTCTTAAATTCCCAGGTTTGGAGAAATGATCGACATCTTTAAGTGTCACTCTCACAGCTTGAAGTGTTCCACTATGCTTGTTTAAATTCCCAGGTTTGAGAAATGATGCACAGCTTGAAGTGTTACTCTCACAACCTATGCATATTTAATATGCTCGATTTAGCATCTTAGATGTCACCTTTGTTCAACAAGAAGCTTTCATTTGCAATAAATGAAAGCTTAACATAACAGTGACAAGATTCCACAAATCCAAGCAAGCTGCTAATGTCAATGTAATTTATAAACATTAAATTCAAATATGGATTCAAAAAGCTTCTATAAGAAATATTTGGAGCTCAAAAAGCTAGAGCGCTTACAATGTAGCAGAAAGTGATGACATTAAGTAAATATTGCTTGTATAGTAGCGCAGCATCAATAATAGCTGATTGTGAGGTTTTGGGTTTAATAATTGCAGCTTAATAAGTACAGACGCATTTTTCTGCGTGGGCATAGAATGTTATTTTAATATATTCAGAGAAAGAAGACTGAGAAGAGATTTGTTCAAGAATGATAGAGCAATGACCTGTTCCATCACAAAAGAAACATCTTGAAAGTTTAGTGCTACTACATCTGAATTGCCAAATACTGCCGCTGCTGAGGTTATCAGTTCATAGTTCACGAGAAAAATTCCAGTGAAAATGATAAGGATGGCAAAAAGATGGTCATGAAATAAGGCTCCTATGGCAACATTTGATTGCCTCCCCTGTTGCTGCATATAAATAAAAAGATTCAAGTATTAGGATATTAGCAGACATGACTTGCAGGCAGAAATCAGGTCATCTACAAACATAGAACAAAATAATCATTCAAACAGTTCTCTAGAACAACCATTAAAAAAAAAGTATAATTAAATCTGGAAGTCCAGAATGTTCACTAGTTCTTTTTTATGTCTACTCCAAGTCACATATTTGTTATATGGTCATCCTTCTTCCAATGTAAAGAGCCATAGAAATTATGAGGGGCTCATTTGGAACTACAGTGGAATATTTTCGAAGTGTAGCCGTGAGAAAAGGTGAGAGAATTTCATCAAAAAAAAAAAAAAATTCTTGCGTCTTATACAGTTATTTATATTACTTTTGTTACGATCCGGCCTGAGACTTACATAAATAATCAATCCATAAACAGATGATCGCACGGTGAAAATTAAAAATTTTCTATATTCATTTATATAATTAACATGTAACAAATGAAAGAGACGTGAAATAAAATAATTAAACCAATATAATTAAATTTTACCTCATTTATGGTTGACCACGTATTCCATAAATATTTTCTTTGTTATTGTTCAGCTTTTAAATCAAATAAATTAAACCTGGAAAATTAAGTTAAAACAACAGTAAGCTAAACAAAGCTAGTGCATACTCATATTCCTAAACTATAGTAATTCAATGAAAAATGAGACAATATGCATTAAACTACGTAAAAGTATAGAAAATTTGACATTCTGTACTCGATGATCATTTAAGGTGATTATAAACATTCACTGTTTCACTATATCGTTTACATATAAATATTCTTTTAATCTATATACAACCGTCACAGAAGCACCGTAAAAAATTGTACCAATTAAGGTGCTTCAATATCAATATTATTTTCAATTTAGGTGCACGGATATCTAAGTGTTCCTCCGCAAGTACCATAAAAGGGTAACTCTATCATAGTCAAACATGCACGTTCAAGAATTCAAAACAGTAAATTTCATTCATATTTTCTTTTAACATCATTCAATAACATGAATCATGCATCTGAATGACATTCAAATATCAATGAAATACACTCAATATGATCAATTGATCTTAAAGAGCAAGTAAAATCTATCTAAACAAGTTATAGAATAAATCAGCCTTATGAGAAACAAATTATTATTATAAGTACTCACATTACTTTCAAAAGATAACCTTTGAAGTCCTCTATTTAGTGTCTTAAAAGGCAAAACATAATAGTTTATCACTTCATTATAGTTATTACTCAAATGCCTAAAGTATTTGCCAATTAAACATTATTTTAGGTATTAATGTCTTCTAAATTAAAAGACATAAGTGTAACTTACCTCAACTATATTTGTTTGTTTGTCGCTTCGTCGATCACGTCCCCGATTAAATTTCAAAATTTCGATTTAATTAAAAATACTATTAATAATATAATAGTTAGATATATTAAATTCATAAGTAATATGCTAAAACCTTAACTACCTTAACCATTCTTTACTACCATAACCCTCTTCACGATCCAAAAACTGAAATTTCTTTAATTTAAACCCTAACATAAAAAACCTTACTTTTAACACAAAAATTAAATGTATACATGTAATATCAAAAATTAATATCATAAAACACTTACCTTAAAAGCACTGGTCAGTCTCCCCTTCTCGCACACAGTCTTCCCCTCCCCTCTTTTATGATTGGAAGCTTGTTCTCCCCTCTTTTTATTTTTCGCGCAGAACAAACTAAATGAAGCTCTTCTTCGTCGATAGCAGCGTCACACACACACGCGGCTTTCTTCCTCCTGCACTGGAACCGCTCCTTTTCTTAATCCTCAGCGCACTAGCAAGTTTGGGCGGAACCTCCCATCTTCTTTCCCATGCTCGCACCCCTTCTCCTTTGATTCGATCGCTCAAGACGACACCTTCTACCACTCGACTCATCTTCCCCTTCCTTCATCCAAAGCACGCACAATACGCCTTCTTTTCCCCATTCACTTGCGCGGATGAAAGGAAACGACACAGCAAGGAGAGCATTCAAACTTGACTTCACTTCTTCCTCCTCTTCTCCTCTCCTTCTGCTTCTACTCCCTTATCATCAGCTCACTTTCTCTTCCGCTTTCCTGTTATCTCTCACTCTCTAGCATTTGCTGGCTTCTCTAATGGTTCGAACATCTAATGGTTCGAACATAACAGAAATACCAAGCCCTCATTTTAACTCCCAAGCTATCAAAACATATGTTTCGAAGGAACATTTGTCGAAAAGATATTTATTATTATCTTTTTTGTTTTATTAACCTCATTAATATTATTCCTTTTTCTAAATAATTATGACAATCTACCATCCTATAAAATTTTATCCTCGAAATTTTTATAATCTTATCCAAATCTCAAAACATTTTCATTAAACAAAGCATTATTCATCCAAAAATTTTCAATAAAAATTTATTTCTCATTCTTTGAGATGGAAAGTGAGTGTAATAGAATGAAGGTCTCGTACAAGAGAACTCAACTAAATTAAGAATCCATTTGGGGTAGTGGTGCGGTGGCGTTGCAGTGCCGCATCGTAGTTTTGTCTGTTTGGGTAAATAGTGTTTTGACAGCTTTTTCAAAAAACTGTCGTTAAACTATGTGTTTTCCCACAGGTCCTAGCCAAACTACGGTTTGGCTTTAAAAAAAAAAATTGTAATTGTCACCGCAGCATTTTAAACATCAAATTATTTTTTTAGCAGCTTCTCAACTACTTTTTAATAAGCTAAAGCTGTCTCAAACAGACCCTAAACTTCACCTATCAACTAAAACATGGTAACATAACAACAACGCACATCCTCTGATAAATGCATACACTAAAATTTCGCCCCAATAATATATTATGAACATAACATCAACAGTAAGTTCTTCAGGCTCTTAATAGTAAGAGAATAAACTCGACGTCTGACTGGTTATCCTGATTGGGCTTGAGTATGAGTTGAAGCTATTGATTCTATCATTCTCTGCCCACCTATAGTCTTTTGTGAAGGAACTCCAACTGATTTATGTTCTTCTAATGCTTTCCGGTCAAGATAAGGGTGATATCTAGCTATGTGACCATGTTGGCGACACTAATAGCATGTATGAGAGCCCTCAAACATTCACACTTGTTGCCACATTTGACAAAATTGACCACGGTACTATGAGAACTGCCACCACTGAATCTGTCAGAATTGAACTTGGTTTCTTCACATTAAATTCTTCTAATTGATCAACATACGCTCATTCATCAACACTGTTCCTCTTGTTTGTCTCCTTACGCTTTTGAATAAGTTGAAAATCAATCCCTATTCGTTTGGCCCGCTCCACTAAGAAAATAGTCATCAATGCCCAAAGGCACCAATGGCTACCTGATCGAATCCTTTAATTCTAAAAGGAATTTATAGCACTTCTCTCGTCACGATGAGCTATCGGCTGTGGGACATATCTTAATAATGTAGTAAACTCTGTTTCATACTACATAACTAACTTCTCTCGATGTGCCAACTTGTTGAACTTGCCCTACATTTGTCTTTTGCGTGGATAGGGGAACAAACCACTCCATAAAAAGCTCCACAAACTCCTCACAACTTATCATCATCTTTGCTATGTCCCCAAACCTTTCTTGACACTACCTATGTCACTACTTTTCAGCATTTCCATCCAAAGACAAATGTAGCTAAAAATACTCTTCTTATGTCAGGGCACATCTTGTTTTCTAATATCTTCTCTATCCTCATTAACAATCTTTCGCTTCAGTAAAATCTTAAATTATCTTAAAAGAAAAAGTGGATGCAGATCTTCAAATATCTTTAAATACTTATACAACAACAACAACAACAAAGACTTAATCCCACTAAATGGGGTCGGCTACATGAATTCATTTTCTCCATTGTGTCTTATTTAGTGTCAAATTTTCGTTTAATTCTAATAAATTAAGATCTTCAAATACTTATCCACAATAATATTCTCGTCACCACTAGACTGCATTCTAAACTCCTAAATCAGCTGAATCAGAACATTTGTATAACATTAACAGCAAGCAGTATTTCTTCATTTTCTAACACATTTCCCTCTTTTTGAATCTCAGATGCATCCATTTGCCTGAATTAAAATAATTATTTTAGTAGTGTTAATTTAAATTATCAATTTTATTATTATTAATTACTTTGTAATTTTCCTATTGGGTCTTTCATCCAGATTACATTAATTATTCATAAACCTCTCTTTGATGTCACTTTTATCACAACCTTCCCCAAGGCTTGTACTTAACCAATGCAGGAACAGATGATCGGACTGTAAAAATTAAATTTTTCTTTCTATATTCATTTTATATAATTAACATTTAACAAATGAAAGAGTTGTAAAATAATTAAATTTTATCTCATTTCTACTTGACTGTGTTCTCTATAAAAACTTTCTCTGTTATTGTTCATTTTTAGATAAAATAAATTAAATCTTAAAAATTAGTTTAAAATAACAGTAAATTTGACAGTGCCAATAAATACTCATACTCTTAAAATATAGTAATTTAATGAAAAATGATACGATATGTATGCTAATTAAACTGTATATAAATATAAAAACATTTAGCTGTTTGTACTACATAATAAATATAGCTAATTTTAAACAATCATTATGTGTTTTATTATATGGTTTAGGTATTAATATCATTTTAATTTATATACAAAAGTCACAAGAGCACCGTAAAAAACTTTATCATTTAAGGTACTTCAATATCAATATCTTTGTTCATTTATATGCACGGGAACCATAGTATTCCTCGTAAGGCACTTCAATATCAATATCCTTTTTCATTTATGTGCACGGGTACTATAGTATCCCCGTAAGTATCATAATGGAGTAACTTCATCATAATCAAACATGCACATGCAAGCAATCAAAATAGTAAATATCATTTCTATTTTCTTTTCATATCATTCAATAATATAAATCATGCATTAAAAAGCAATCAAATATTCTCAATATGATCAATTTAACTTGAGGAGTCAGTAAAATCTATCTATGCAAGGCATAGGGCAAATCAGACTTATGAAAAATCAATTACTATAATTTAAAAGTATAAATATTCATCTTTCTTTCAGAAGATTCTTGTAGCCACTTAATCCTTGTTGTCCTCTATTTAGTGTCTAAAAAGATAAAGCATAATATTTTATTACATCATTATTGTTATTACTCAAAACTATAAAGTATTTCCCAATTAAACCTTATTTTAGGTATTAATATAAACATAAGTATAACATACCTCAATTAAATTTGTTTGTTTGCTCCTTCGTCAATCACCTCCCCCAATTAAATTTTCAAAATTCTCATTTAATTAAAAATATTATGAATATTATAATAGTTAGACATATATATTAAATTCATAACATTCTAAAACCTTCACTTACTATAACCATTCTTACTGTCGCCACCCTCCTCTCGATCCAAAATCCCTAACATAAAAAAACCTTAGTAATAAAACAAATATATATATATATATATATATATATATATATATATATATATTCATAAATTATCATTATAAAAACCCTTAAATAAAAGCAGTGGTTAGTCTCCCTCTCCCCTCTTCTCTGATCGAAAGCTTCTTTCTCCCCTCTTTTTCTTCTTCGCGCAAAACAAAATGTGTAAAGCTCTTATTGGTAGACAGCGGTATCGCACACACGTGGCTTTCTTCCCACCCTTGCACTAGAGCCGCTCCTTTTCTTATCCGTCGGCACGATCTTGCAAGTTTGGGTGGAATCTCCCTTCTTTCTCGCAGCCCTTCACCTTCGATTTGATTGCTCGACGATCCCTTCTCCCACTCGACTATTCTTCCCCTTCAACCAAGGCACGCACAACACACCTTTTGTCCTCATTCACTCGTGCAGATGAAAAAAAATGAGACAACAAGATGAGTATCCAAAACCTTTGCTTAGCTCGAATGCACTTCTTCCTTTTCTTCTCTTCTCCTTCAGCTTCTCCTACTCCCTTATCATCAGCTCTTTTTCTCTTCCTCCATTCCAATGTCTCCCGCTCTCTAGCATTCTGTAGCTTCTCTAATGGATATGAATATAAGAGAAAGACCAAGCCCTCTGTTTAACTCCTAGCTATCGGCACATCTATTTCGAAGGCACGTGTGTCGAAAAAGATATTTATTATTATTTTTATTTAATTTTTTTTAATATCATTAATATTATTCCTTTTTTTTATCTGGTTTCTATCCTTGCTTTGCTCTCTGACATATTTTACCCAAGAAATTGAGCCATAAAACATAATTAAACTCAACCACAGAGCAAGTTATTTTTGTAAAAAAGTGTTGCGACCTAGCTCGGGGCTTAAAATTTACCAATGTGATAACATAAGAACGACTGTGTAATTAACATTTCATTTACTTTCCACAAATTATTATAAATTTCAATTTATAAAAGAGCTAATAAGGATCACAAGGTACACTAAAAGAAATTTAAATTTATTAAAAGTAATACAGTATAATAATCTAACAAATAATAGTCCAACATTTATTAGAATTAAACAATATAAGAAACTTGAACCATAATAAAAAACATATAACCTAGTTTCAGTAGTCCTCATCTTGTAAACCAATTATCTCCTGCCAGTCATTTCAACCTAATGTTTTACCTGAAAGAAAAAATTTTAATTCAACAATATGTTTACACGACTTATTGAACAATTACAATCTTATTATGCATTAAACTAATATGCAAATATTATGCTTTGAATGGCCAAAAAAATTTTAATTTACTACTTAATCAAACTGTAAAATTTCATTTTAAGTTAATCTTTCATGTTTCAATTTAAGCCTTTACCTTTTTAATCTTTTTTGTACCTTTTTAGCCTTTATCTTTCTATTAATAAGTCTTATAACCCATAGGCACCATCAAAATTTTGTTCCTGAATGTATATTTTTACAATTTTCATTTCATTTTTCGTGCACGGGTACATCACATCCTCTATCAATAACATCTGGGACTAAATCTTAATTGATTTAACGTATCATATTTCATTTCCTTTTTATTTTTATCTATTTAAAGTTATTAAACAACCATTTAACCTTTTCTACTCCATTTAATTGCATTTCAAAGATTTATTAACTTTTGATATGAATATAATAAAAAAAAAGTGTTTATAAGACAATAATGCAAGTAATATTTAAATAAAACTTCAATTTAATACAAACAAGAAAACAATTAGTCACTTAAACTTTTAAGAGACTTCCGAAATATTTGTCCCTTAGCCTTATTTCTCCAGCACAAAAAAATTTTGATATCTTTCGTGCTTTAATTCAAATATTTGAAAAATCAAAATCAGTAAAATTAATTCATAAATTATTGATATGAAATTAATGCCACCTTTATTTAAACTAATTTATACAATTAGCACATAAAACTTAAAAAATATTTACCTTATCCTTCTTCAAATGTCCTCATTCGCCTCTTCCTCAAATCGCATGAATTTATCAACCTTCAGTTACTGATTAATTTAAACATCGCATTCACATTTACATTATCAATTATTTACTTAATAGTAAAAAAACCTTAAAACTTAACTTCTTATCACATGAAAACAATAATTTCATCCTCCTAATCCTATGAAATAGAAGTTCTTCGATTAAAGGATCTTGTTCTAATTTAATAGAAACTATCATAAAAAACTGTAACATTTATTTAAAGTAAATAATTAAATAAATTTGAAATTTGTATTGCCATAAACTCAAAATAATTTCGGTTTGTTGTCCTTACACGTACGCGTACGAGTCTTCCCCTATCTTCTTCCTTCGAGCGTGGCTCGACTTCAACATAGCGCAGCGAGCTGATCTACTCCCTCATTCCTTCAGCTGCTTTTCAACACGACACGCCTTCCTTGGCATGATAGTGGCGTTGAATGTGAAGCTCCTCAGCATATTCTCCTTCGCTTCTTCTGTTATTTCCTTATCCTTGCTCAGTTAACGCACGACTCCTTCACTGTTGTTTCTTCCTTCTCGCTTCTTCACAAACTCCCACTCTCACTCATTCAATTTTGTTTCGTTTGAATAGAAACAAATGACAGTTAAGCCTAACTGTAGCGACCTTAATCCCACATCATCAACCAAATCAGCTCCAATGATCCACCTGTTTCAGCCCAACATAAAGGCATTCTACACTTTGTTTCATACAAAGCTTCATATGGAGTCATCCCAATACTAGTCAGATAATTGTTATTATATCAAAAGTATATGTGATTCTCATCCTCCATCAAAGTTAAGAATTTAGAAGGTTGTACTAAAAATCAATCTTGTGCCCAAAGCCTAATGAATTATCTTTCACAATCTAGAAGTAAACCTGCCATCAATGTCTAAGAAAATAGACTTTGGCACTCCATGCAACTTACAATTTAATACAAATAACTTTGCTAACTTCTCAATAGGATATGTCTATCTAATAGGCGAAAAATGGGCAGACTTAGTCAATCTGTCAACATTTAACCAAAAAACAACACGGCATGTCGTGATCTAAGCAAGCACTATAGTAATATTCTCTCATTTCCACTTTAGAATAGGTAAAGGCCGTAATTTACCGCTAGGACATTGATGTTATTTTTTTACTGGCTGACATGTAAGATACAGTGCCACATTCTATCATGCTCCTCTTCAATATTAATCTCAAAAATGTTTCCTCGAGATCCTGATACTTTTTATTTTTTGCGGAGTGAATAGTATAACTAAATAAGTGTGCCTCACCTAAAATTTCTTTTCTCAAATTATGAATATCAGGAACATAAATCCTATCTTATATCTTAAAACTCCATCTATATCTAACATACCTCTCTAAATTAAATTACCAACCTTGACCTGATCTAATTTAATAAACAGTCAAATTTAAAGCTGGTGAATCTTTGATTCTAGCATTCAAAGTAAACTGCAAGAATAATTATTAATTCAATTGAATCATACTGTCATCGCCATTACCAATCACAAATAGCTTCAGTCTTTCGAAATTCTCAAGTAATTGTTCATGTTGAGTGAATAAACAGTTCAGATTATCATCCTCCTAGCCAATAAATCTCCCCTCATTTTAAGAGAATGAATGAGCAAACTACCAACTGTTGCCCAACTTCCAACATTTTTAGCCAACTGACATCTGGCACCTACCAAAAATCAACATTATCTTCCTAATAGCCTGACCAGAGTCCAAAACAACCATCCACTATCACTCGATGATAAATCAGTTACTGCAACACTTCTAAAATAAGAAATATCATCCACGAATCTTTCTACCACATTGTATTTACGACTTTTCTAGCTATGGGGAAGGACTCCTATAATGTAATAATAACCCTTTTAAACTTTTTATTAACATAATTATAAAAAGATTGAAATGAATTTACCTGTTATGACACATATGAAGCTGCTGTCATTCAAGCATTGCTTCCACCACTCGGATATCAGAGAAAGATAGGTGAGAGACGGAGGAAGAAGAAGAAAAACTCCTAATCTTTTAAAACTAACTTTTCAATAGGCTTGGAATTAACCAAATGCGAGAACGAACGGTCTGACGGTGGGAATTAAAATTTCGATGTCTATTTTCTATAACTAGCTATTAAGTAAATGAAAGAGTCACTAAATAAATGAATTAAAGCAGTATATTTAAATTTACCTCGTTACTGATTGTTTGTGTATTCTATAAATATTTTCTCTTACTCAATTTATTTTTTAAACCCGAAAAGCTAGTTTTAAAAAATAATAAATTAAACAAGTCAGTGAATACTCATACTCTTAAACTAAAATAATACAAAAAAAAATAATATATATATATCAGTTAAGCTTTTAATAAATCAATATAAACAATTAAAATGATAGTAAATGACTCTTACTATAGCAATATCATATTAATATTATTTTATATATATACAACCGTCACAGAAGTACCGTCTAAAAATTGTACCATTTCGTATACTTTAGTATTAATATTTTTTTCATATACGTGCATGCGTATCTTATTGTTCTCTCACTAGTATCATCAAAAAGTGACTCCATCATAATCAGGCATGCACATACATATATTCCATCAAAATCATTTTTTACTAAAATATATTTCATCCACAGTTGTTTATCAAAAAAAATACTATTAAATCATTTAAATAACGTGGCGCACAGATTAATACAATATGAACAAAAATTCACTATAATTTAAAATCAAGGATTTATAGTAATTTTAATATAAATAATGATAGTACCAATAAATGTATTTGAGCTAAAAGAAGCAAAATATCATGATAATATAAGAACATGAGTACTCATCTCGATGATAGACGATTTGCTTGCTCTTGTATTTCTTTTATCAAATTATCACCTATAACAAATTAAATATTCAATTATCACTTTATTTAATTATCAATTATCATTGAATTATGCTATTTTAAGATTTCAATACTTAAATTTTAAGTTTGATTATTGTGTAAAAAACATTGAATATTATTAATTTATATAAAAATAAATTTAAAACTAAAAACTTAATCTTTAAAGAAACTTGAATCAAATAAAGTTTAATATTTAAATAATAACTTATAAATACAATATATATATATAATATAACCTTTTAACTTACCTTTAAAATCCTCTCAGTCGATCCCTAATCCCAGTCATGCGAGTCGCGATTCCACCTGCTCTTCTCCTTCAACACACAATAGAGGCGTGACCTCCTCCTCCATCTCACGAAACTCGCTTACTTCCTTCGCACCGAAAGACACAAGCCGCTCGCCGTCCCCCCTTCCCTCGCACCTCACAAAATATCTGGCTTTAGCTCTCTATCAGTCGACGTCGCGGCTTGAAGCAGCAAAGCAACGCTGCTATCTTCTTCTTCCCTCAAGCTCAAGTCCTTCCGCATAATTTCATTGGGTAAAAAATCACGCAAACCCTCTCCTTCCACTACCTCTCTGACTGTACACACTAGAGCTCTCGTCTCTCGCTTCGATTTATAGGGTGAATTTGTTAGTTAGGCTTCTATCCCTTCGCTGTTGACATCATTTTTTGTGAGGCCTAGTTTTCTCTTTAGAATTTAGGTTCTAGCCTTAGGGTTTTCCCATTGACTATCTTAAAACTTTAGCAATGGGACCCGCCTCGTTTTAAAAATTTTGAAACCACTTTGTCACTTTTTTTTAGTATCACATGTAATTCTGTACCTCTAGCACGTAGGAGGTTGGAATTAACATGAGGAACTCAAAGGGAGTCTTTATAGGACCATTCAGCCATAAGATTGCCTCGTGCACATTTTGCACCACCACGCATATAAATTTCACAATTCGTGGCCTCGACGCCTTCAAATATTCTATAATTGATCTATTTTCCAGAATAATCGACCGCGAGCTGAACTTTTAAACAAAATCGAATTTGACGCGTTTTTGACCCGATCTTCGATGAGGTTGTCTAAACGACCTCGAATGACGAAACAGATTGCGTCGATGAGTCCGAAACATCGATTTTACTTAGGAATGACACCCATATTGATTGGGTTCATTGCACGAAAAAAACATGTGAATTATTACTTAAATTCGGCATACAAATCGATAAACTTGTCCAAACGACCTCGAAAGACATTCCAGCTTGGTTGCTCGACGCTTGCTAGATTGTGTATTTGGCTAAGGTGTATGTTTCAAAACAATAACACTTTTTTTCCTAAAGTTTTGTTCTAACTTTACCAGTTTCACTTTGCTGGTTTAGGGCATGCATCCTTGTGAAGTGCATGCACATGGATGCATTATTCTTATTTCCCCAAATTATAATGGGTGGAAATCTTTTTCACTTCTTTTTTTGGTTGCTTGGTGAAATACTCTCCTCTTTGATACTTGCTTCAATCCTTATGAAACATGAATGGATTGTTACCATTAATTAGTGGATGAGTTTAAAAAGCTTCTTTGGGGAAATGCTTTCTTCTTTATTGGATAATGACCTACATATCACACAGCTCTTTTATATTTGCATATCTAACACCTAAACTTCAATGTTTATATATATGCCACATTATTTATGCATAAGTAGAGAAGTTGATATGATGGTATTTATTATGTAATATGAGGGACATAAGTAGAACAAATGTGAAAAGCAAGGTTTAGGTGTAATATATGCAAATACATAAGAATTGAGTGTTATGTATGTAAATTCCCTTTCTCGTTGTCAAGATTTTGTCACTTGTTTGCTTGGCTTTGGCTTAGAGGCCCGATTTTATTTGTTTGATCTTTTAGTTTCCTTGTAGGCAACTCTAAGATTTAAAAACCTAGTCTTCGTACAATGTTGTTGAGGCTTTACTTCCCAAGTAAAGTGAACTTCATAGAGTTTCCTTAATTGTTGATTGTTGGCATCGAATACATATGGTTTGGTATTAGAAGTTAGGTGGAGGTTTTCAATAGCATGCTATACTTTCCTCACTAACACTTCTTTGGGCTTAATGTGCGTCACTTGGAAAATTTGAGGACTTGTATCTTTGTGAGGTGTGATTGGCTTGGAACACTAAGTTGGCTTATTTTGCTTTCAAAAAAAAATAATAAAATAAAATAAAAAAAGAGGAAAAATAAAAGAGTGGGATATTTAATGGAACTTGTAGCTTGCACTTAAAATGCTCTTCTTTGCTCTCCATCTTGTGGATTTCGAAAGAGCTTGTTTATGTTATAAAAAAAAAGGAGAGAGGTTTGCTTACTTGAGCATGAAAGCTTGGAGACTTTGGTACTTCACTTATAGGCATTTAGGAGGCTTTGGTGCCTTGCTATAATTTCTTTTCTTCTCTTTTCGTTGTTATTTTTGGGAAGCTTTACATGCATACCGCTCATCCCTAGCTAAACCTTCTCAAGTCTTTTTCAAATGGAGGTAAAAATCTAGGGCTTCTTGCTATGTTATACACTAACCGCTTTATTTTGAGCTTAGTATCACTAATGTGCATGAATACTAGCTTGAGAGGGATGAGATGGCATGACCACTAATTAGGTAAGTTTGGACTAAAACTCCATGTTCATTCACTTAACTCCGGTTCACTTAAGCATCGTTTTATGTCCAAAACTACATTAGGAGGATTAAATGCTTTTCCATCTTAAATTTGTGGTTTTTCCTTTTCAGTTGCTGTTTCAGGCCTTGGATTTTGCTCATTGCTTTGGTTTTATATATTAGTATTTAGAGGCTTGACATTTGCAAGCCTACATTTAAGTGATTTGGTGGCCTATGTTATAAAATCTAGAAGTTTGGTGGCTCATTTCACAAAATCTGAAAGTTTGCATGGGTTATTTTACAAAATCTGAAAGTTTAGTGGCTCGGTTTTGGGCCATAAGGTGGCTCGGTTTTGAACCACAAGGTGGCTTAGTTTGGGGTTTAATGTGGCTCGATTTTGGGGAATTCGAGGTTGCATTTGCGGGAATGTTTTAGTAATTCCTAAACTGCATTGAAAATTCTCTATAATGATGTTTGGGTCACACTCTTAAAACTTTATCCCTTAGAGTTTAAATTGCATTTTCGGAGCTTTACGTAGCAAGGTATAAATTGTGTTTTGAAGCTTTATGTGTCAAATTTTAAATTGTGTTTCAAGACTTTATTCATCAAGGCTCAAGTGGTATTGTGAGGCTTTACTCGTTGAGGTTTTGAGTTGCATTTTTGTAGGGCCTTCTCATGTCGTCAGATATTGTAAGTTGTTTTGGACGTGGTCTTGAGAGTCAACCCACATTTTTACTCTTCTACTCTTTTAGGTGGGTCATTCTCTTCTCTCTCACCCCATTTTTCTTCTTTTCTTTTCTTGCTACATGGTTGGATTTATGCACTTATGTACGAAGCATAAGTGCGCACGTATAGCCTTTTGCTATATGTGAACCATCAAATAAGGTTGTAAGTAGGATGGTTCGGGGTTTAGAGCGTTGATGAAAGAACCACTTAGGTATGTGTGAGAGGTCCTAACACGATCTTGACTCAATGACCTTACGAGAATGAGCGATCAGTAAAACCACATCTCCAACACTTAGCAAAGGGCTACCCCTCACTTCTACAGGTAGTTGGAAGTTCCCGCCTGCTAATATGACTGATTCGTTCACTTTCAAAATATAAAAATTTCTTTAAATAAAAAGAATACATATGATAAAAAAAAAATCTTTTAAATGAACGATAAATCAAAATTTCTTTTGAGAAAAAAAATGAAATATTTTCTAAACATTGTTATAAAAAGAAAAATTCATGGGTCAGTCGTATGAACCACGTTAGGAGTTTCCTCCTTTTGTAGTTGTTAGACTGAGAACCTTTTACTTAGTGTTGGATCACATATGCATGGTGATTTGTTAGGGCCTTAGGGTATTTATTTGACTCAGGATCCTGATTCTGAGTCCTCCCCACCATCATGCTAACGGTCCTCTTCGGGCCTTCCGGGTGTTCTATATGGTTTTCTTCGAGTTTTTCGTAGGTCGTTTTCAGTTTTTTTTTCTCAAGCTTTTCATACAATTCTTTGTCTTTTACTCTTATATATATGTAAGCATGTGATTGTCCTGCTAGCTAAATTTTCTTACCATACCTGCTCTTTTTGTCTACGGCGCTACCCCCATTTACAGGAACAATAATAAATAACAGGAAATCCAGATACTCAAAATTTACAGTATATTTACAGCACCTTACGGCATTTATTTCCTTTGCTGCACTTATACTTTTTTTCCTTTCTTTACTGCAAGTTACTACTGCTTTTTCTTTTATTTATGTGCACCATACCATTTAGAATAAGAGGCCAGTAGCCTGGTTTTATAGGAGGAACCCAAAAATAAATCACCAACTCAACAATTACTTGTCCACCTTAAGATTTAAACTTTAAAATCAATACTGCTACAACATAGAGAACGAAGCAAAACTTCGAGGGCTGCACAAAGAAGATGCAGAAGACGGAGGAGAACAAGTCTACACCAACTAAACATTTCCTTAGTTTAAATAACGAGCTATAAGACTTCGAGGTTGTCCGCCTAGTGTGATGTAAATTCTCATCTTACCTTTTAGGCATTTACACAGCCATGTAGTGTAATATAAGCCCTAACTCACCTTAGGATTCCGAGGTTGTCGTCCGATACGACGTAAATCCTCCTATCTTCTAGGCTATTTGCATAATCGGATATTATGCAAATGTAATTCCTATAATTAATAATTGGCAGGATTGAAATTTAAATAAATTCGCTTCCAAAATTTAAAGTCCAACAATAGGATAGTTTGAGAAATCATGGAGGTTCGCCTCAATTCTGTGACATCCCCTAGTCATCACTCCTTTGATTCTGAAAATAATGGTTCCTATTTGGTCCTCTCCTACTTGACTTTCCTACACACTACCTTGAAAACCCTAACATTTGAATTCATGAAAATAGATACCTCTGATCATCATCGAGAGTTCTCTCAGGTGACTTCGATCATTTGAGTGATAATTGAATATAGGGGCTTGCCTCTATAAGGAGCTTTAAGAACTCAGGTAATATAAACCCTATCTAATTTTTAATATTAGGTAGGGAAACTTGTCGGTCGAAATAAAAGGTTCGCAGATCAGAAGGATGTCATAAATTTTGAAGTTTATTTAATCTATAAATAATTTTAATTTATTAGAATTAAATGAAAATTTGACATTAAATAGGACGCAAAGGAGAAAAAGGATTCATTTATCACATCTTTCTCCAAGGCTTTGTTTTTGTTGTTTACATGAATCCTTTTTCTCTGGATTCATGTATCACAACATAATAGCAAAATAACTCTATCAAGACTTTGTTGCTGTTGTTGTTGTTGCTGCTGTATTTAATCGAGCCATATCATCAAGTAGTATATCTATTCCTCGTGATAGATACGTTGCTTGTGATATTGTGCTCGTTTATTTAAACTGCTAAATGAATAGGATCTATCAATTCTCATTTTTCAAAAGTTAAAAGTTACATGAACTTTAACGGCCGACACTCGCTTCCTCTCCCTTCTATTCAATTACCTAACTCCCTTCCTCTCCTTTGATTCTTCGTTTCCCCTCTTGCCGTGTAACAGAACCGTTACATAGACGGTAACTCCCAAAAATGAAGTGTTACAGAAATAAAAGAAAGTAAACAAAACTGGTTTCTTCACTATTTTCTTTTTATTGCACGCTACTTTTTTTTATTGTTTACTGCACTTTTACAAAATTTTTTAAAATAATAATTATTGTAATTTAGAAACACATGCTCACTAAGTAGTTTAACATTTTAGAGGAAAACCACATTTATGCTAGATGAATCGTGCGGAGTGTGTATAGGCGGTCAGAAGTGCAGTTTGACAGTTACTGTAGATTAGTTCTTAAATATTTGAAAATTTATATATGAATTGGTTGTAACTTTAAATTTTATAAATAAATTTGCTCCTTTGTGTTTTGGATTTCCTATTAATTATGAATGAAACTATTATATAGTTTTCATCAGTCAGACCAATAGTTCCAGCCATGATAATTCCAATTACCTAGTCCCGTTGGTGAAATATAATCATTGAAAATTATTTCAATTAGACTAACCCCGATGCTTTTTACTTCATGGATTTTTACATTAAAAATCTTGTCTTCTTGAAGCTACCCTCAACCTCTTCAAGCGTCTGAAGATTTTTTTTTTTCCTGGATACTATGAAGATAAACTCTCTCTCT
The DNA here is from genome assembly GCA_022702705.1 of Papilionanthe hookeriana x Papilionanthe teres. Classification (NCBI taxonomy): domain Eukaryota; kingdom Viridiplantae; phylum Streptophyta; class Magnoliopsida; order Asparagales; family Orchidaceae; genus Papilionanthe; species Papilionanthe hookeriana x Papilionanthe teres. Next base: position 8,133,988 of record CM040432.1, on the reverse strand, counting down.
ATTGAGATGAATATTCCAGTACTCTGACTATCATATAGCATTTCATGAAGGAAATAGTAAGAAAATAATCATGTATCAAAGGAAGTTGATTTCAATTACAGTAGTCTATAAAAAATTCTCATGAACAATAGTCTAGCATACAAATGGGTTCATAAGAAAATTGAATAGTCCCCAAAGATAACGCCAGATATTGTCAATCCCTATATTAATGATGTTCTAGGAACACATAAAATAAAAAGCTTCGGTAAAGGAAGATAACAACATCACAACTTTCCCAGTTTATAGATAGAAGCTCCGACAAGTAAGCAAACTGACCTGTGTTATGGCAGAGTGGATAAAAAAATTATGAGACATTATATTTGCTCCAAGAAGAGCCATGACAGCGTATGCATTCTCCCCAGTCAATTTCGGTAAAAACTCATTTATAACTGGAACTTCTGGTTGACTAATTAATACTCCAAACACATAGAAAAACAAAGCAAAACCTGCTATGTATACAAAAAATTCAGCAGCCTTTCCGTTGTCCTGCCATTGAAACCAACAATTAAAATGAACTTAATTTAACTCATAGCATTTCCATATTAAAAAGACGTAGTACGCATCTTACTGAGAGTTTGAGCAGAAATGGAAGTAGAATGGCAACAAGTATGGCAAAAAGTATGCATAAGAGCAAGTCCATCCCCAATAAGAGATTGACACCATGTGCAATACCCAATACCTATCATTTTGAATATCAGTATTATTACATGCAATCTATTATGCTGTTGGGTTATTAATCGCAGCTTTGATTCCAAAGAAATGTAGAATAAAGGAATCATATTACAATTATAATCAGGAAAGCATACCATAGTAAGGTCCGAAATTATCATCGATAGCTCTGCTTGAACTCCCAAAAGTATACATGGCAGTCTTGTGTACTCCTCACTGCAAATCTTTTGCACCAAAATAAAATTGTATGACATATATTAGGTCAAGCTGTGCAAAAAGGTTTGTACCGAGTGTAAAATACAAAGTAATAAAAATGAGGACGATTCCTAAAACTAACAGAAGATTAATTCCAACCAAAGAATTTAAGCGCATGTCAAATCAAATGTATCTTAAAACATAAAAAAACAAGAGAACAAGCAAATGCTACAGGCCCTTCATTCTAGAGTTCACCTAAACAATGATAAAAAAACAAATATTATTACTAGAAAAGACAATAGATTGTTACAAACAATGCACCGACATCAAAAATAACACAGACATGATACACAAACTTACACTAGACTGGATATAGGGGTAATGGCAGTGATCGAAAAGGGTTTAGGCTGCCGGAGAGGCAGCAAAGGCTGCTAAGAGAGCAAGATGGTGGGGCGGCAGTAAGAAGATGCTCGTGGCAGCGAATGGTAGGTTAGGAAACGTCGGAAAGGAGAGAAAGTTTGCCATCCAAGGAATTGCATTGGGTGGGACCCTGGCGGATTGCTGCCTCCAACTGTGCCAGTGCCTTTTGCTATGATAGATTTTAGGGCGAAAGGCAATTTAAGAATAGTGATGGAAATGGGACATATGGAGAAGAGAATTTGTGAGGGATTAATTTTGACACTGCAGAGTATTTAAGATGGTGGTAAGATGATGGTGTTCCGTGACCGTAGTATGAAAGACTTTGGTGATGCTCATAACCGTGGTGAGGGTAATTCAGAATGTAGGGCTAGAATCCTTGATTGAGTTGCATGGCATGGAGGTGACACATTGAGGATTTGGCAGAGATTCAAAGGATCGATAAGCTACTGGATGAGTAGTTTGGGGCGGCGAGATTCTCTAAAATTGATTTGAAGTCAGGGTACCTATAAATTTCGATATTGTCAAAGGATATGCACAAGACTCTGTTTTAAACCCAAGAGTTAAGAATTCCTTATAAAATCAAAATGGTGGCCAAATTATAACGCCAAGTGGGAGCTCTACGACTTCATCCAACAACAGTTTCTTTTCTTTTTCTTCTGTCCTGAAGACAAAATGTATTTTAGGAGGGAATTTAGTTTTTTATTAGTATGAGAGAAATTTAGCATTTTATTATTATTATTGTGTGGTATACATAGAGCTTATTATGCTTAGGTTTAGGTTAGGCATGAGATTGTGGTATGAAGACTTAGGTTTAGAGTTTGGAAGAAATCGCCTACCTCTTGAATTGTAAGTGCTTATCTTTTTTTGTATTCAGAGTTGTATTGCATAGATTTGCATTTGGCAAAAAAAATCTATTTCAGCCCTAGTTTTTGTGAAAACATTGCTTGGTTCGTATCCGATCCATAGCACATATTGTGATTATCAGATGCTGCAATTGCCCTACAATACCTTGATGGCTCAATTATGAGTAGAAAATTGACTATTGAATGCAATTAGAGAACCGTTCAATGCTGCATGCGATTCAAAAAAAAAAAAAAGTCATATCACCAGATTTTATTCATAACATATTCCAAATGAATGCATGCCGCTAAACACAATAATCAAATAAAAAATTACAACGAGCATTTAGTTTACAATAAAAATTGCTAGGCATCATGCTCATAAGCAGGGTCCCAAGCACATACTGAAACTTTGGGGGTTGCAATTGTCCGATGATATCTTGGTGGATTAATTATGACTTCAAACTCAACCATTGAATAAAAATAGAATTCTTTATCAAATTTCATTAACCATTAAATGTGGATTACCATAAGGAAATAGCTAAAACTATTATATCAGCAACCACCGACCAGTTTTTTAGAGACACTTGATCCAATGGATAAAAGCCAACCTACAGTATACGTGAATTAGTTGATATAGGAATAAGCATCATTCTTTGGCATGCCTTAAAAGGGATTTTCAATATTTGTTAAGGAAACTGAAAGTATTGAATTTATTCCCACATTAGTTAACAGATATGTCATAGAAAGATCACGTGGTTGGCTTACACCATAAGCATTAGCATAAATTTGGTTCAACAACTAGTACATCATATCCAACTTGATTCCCCCTTCAGTCCCCACACCTAATAAACATAACAAAGGTATTGCCTATGAAAGTTTCCTATGAATTGAGAGAATATAGATCATATGCTAGGTTTCATGGCATGTGCATAGAAGAATACAATGCCAAGAATAGAATGTGTTAATAATGTTCAACTACAAGATAGCAATATGAATTAGAGGAGAATATTTTGCCAAGCGTTTATGTTGAGTTGTATATAATAATTGAGATAGCATGCCCTTGCAAGATATGGCTTACATTTAAGTTACCAATCTTAGAGTAAATTACGTGATATTGAAACTTCGCTAGGATCTTCAAAAAGATGCCAGCTGGTTGATTATAAACAGAGATATTTCTTCATATACATGCAGCAAGCCACCAAAGACCTCACTAACAAAATGATAATTAAGTCTGATTTAGTTCATTTCAGAGTGGACCAACCATTTAACACAAACTTAGATGGGTTTCAAGTTAGTCGCAAAGATGTTGAGTCTTAAGAAGTGCTATCTGTAGTTCATTCAGTAGGGAGTTAGAATTGGCAACATATTTCAGCAGTAACAAACGCCACCACATCATATTCCTCCCTAGTTGATGATTAATCAATGCAGCAGTTGTAATTTTGATACCAAGTAACTGAATTGGATCAAAAGAAAATTATGTATGAAAATCAAAACTTAATAATCCAGATTATGAGTCTATTCCACACCTACCAAAGTTATGAGATGAATAGATTATGACAAGTGAAGCATCAAGTCACAAGACAGTATTTTTTAGGTGCCATAGTAATCGTCCTTTTGTTGTCTAATGTGATCGAGTGAGAGCTTGCCTAAATTAGCGGAGTTTGTTTATTTTTTGAGCACTGTCCAGTTATATGAGATATACATATTTCATGTTGCCTATAATACTTCAATATTTAGTGGCATCAATGGCAATAAAATCATCATTACAAGCAAGCTGAATAGATGAGCTAATTGCTTTAGCTGCTTCCTATTTTCCTTTTATTTTAAAGTGCATAAGTAGATTTTAAACATATTAATGCTGTAATAGAAAGACGCCTTGTAGATATAATGGTTTCAACACCTATCTTGAATACTGCTTTATTTGTTCAAGAACTACACCAAAACTTTGCCTTGCACAGAGAAAAATAGAGAAGATTAGAGGAAAGAGAAAAAGGGAAGTAGAAGAAGAATCTAGTACAGATCTCAATAGTTCAGTTATTTCAGTCTTAGTTGTGTAAGATTGCATAACCCAAAATAGCATATACTTGGCTCTCTTAAGACCCCTTATTTATAGGTGGAGATCGGACTTTGAGCACTACATAAAATGTTACATAAGGTGCTACATATATTAATAAAGTATAAAGTAAGGCCAATTGGTGGCTTGCTGCAAAATATGACAAGTGTGTAGCCTAAGAACTCAGACTGGTGCTCGGTTAGCTAGTCTGGAGGAAACCGCTGGTCCTCTAGTGACAGTAGCTAAGTAGTTTTTGGGCTTGGGAGACTATGGTAAGTTAGATTTGTTTGGAAAGTTCTCCATGAGCTTAATTATCTCAAGCTTTCCTTGAACAACAGATTTGTCTCAATCCTGGCAAGTTATTCTGATATGAAATATCATTGGAACGTTCTTATACATTGTTGGCAAGTTCTCATTGAACTCGGCTAATGAGTCCATCAATGGAGTATTTGGAGTGTATATTTAGTTCTCTAATTCTCTAGTATCTTCATAATACAATTATAAAAAGAATGAGATAATAATAATAAGCATAATTATTCGGGACAAAATTAATAATTATTAGTTATTTGTCGTGGGAGGTTCTTTTGCTTTTTTAGCCGAGTTTATCACTTTGATCCTTTTGCAAATAAATAAATAAAATAGTTGTATAATAATATTCATTTTACATGCACAAAAAGATCAAATTATGTTATTTAAAAGTCTTTATTGTTAAGAAGTGTATTGATTTGATATTTTTTGTCCCTTTGTTCACAGCACCATTTTTCGCATTCTTATAAGCCCCTGATACTAGAATTTAACAAAAACCCTACATAATCAAATATTATTACTGAGTACAAAGTCTGAACTTACATGAAATAGTAGGAAAATCTAAAATTACAACAAAATAACACAACACGAAAATTAGGGGTGGATCTAAGGTGTAGGCGGTGTCGGTTAGGGTTTGAACCTACGGAGTGGTAGCAAGGATGCGGCTAGTGAGCTGGAAACAACACTGCAGCAATTTCAAGGAGTTTGCATAATAGGCAACTAGTGGGAACAGCTGCGAGAAGGCTGTTCTGGGTGGCGGTTGTGAGGAAGGGCAGAGAATATGAGGGATAAGGGAAAAGATTTGGGAAGATATAGGAAGGATAAAAAATACTTGAAGACTAAGATACTGCTGAAGCACCACTTAAACCCCTATGATACAACCCGTTGAGGGAGGAGATGCTGATGACTGTATTAAAACAACTCGCAGCAAAAACCAAATCTAAAAATCAAAGAAAAACTTAAATAGACATATTATTATTAGGAGAGGGCCCCACTCCAAGTGGGCTGCAACTCTAGGCTTAGAGAAGGTTGACCAGCCCTCCCTCAACTTTGACCAAACCGATCTAGGGTCCCCCAGCCCTCACATTAGTCAACTAAAATTGGTGGAGCTTCAACATCACACCACATATGATCATAAAAATGATCCATAATAGAAAACTATATAAGGAATCTCCTATGAATGCTAACCATGTTCCCCTTCTTCAACCAAGTCATGAAATATGGCCAGTAAAATCTCCGAGTAGCAAGACTTAATTAGTTGTTTGTCATCTATGTAGACACCGCATTCTCACAACTATCTCCATCGATGATAAGATTGCACATATTTCCTTTCATTAAGCAAAGGGTTTAAAAAATGTGACGAAGCCACTGCTGCTCACTCGTAACTTCAATCTGGAAAACCCATCGAATCACAAGCATCTCGACGTCATCAGCTGAAAGCTGGTACTCTTACACATCAACATGTTCTATGTCTCTATTAACCCTATTTACTTATACTGCTCCCGACTTAGTAAAAAAGCAACTCTGATAATAGGGCTATCACCTGGCTTGGGGCTTGGAATTAACCAAGGTGGTACAAACAGTCGGACGATGTGAAATAAATTTTCTGTATTAATCTACGAGCGATGTGAAATAAATTTTTTGTATTAATCTACGATTCAACAGATGAAATAATCACTAATCAAATTAAATTAAAGCGATACAATTAATATTACCTCATACTTAGTAATACGCGTTTTCTATAAATGTTATCTCTTCTAATGCTCATTGTTAATTGCATAATTAACCTGAGAAGTTAGTTTAAAATAAAAATAAGTTAAATGAGTCAATGAATACTCATATTTCTAAATTACAACAATACAAAGAAAATGAACAATATGATGTCAGTTAAATTTTTTCTATAAATCAATATAAACGTTTAACATGCTATTCAAAGAGTCTATATCAATATCATATCTATACAACTATCACAAGAGCACCGTATAAAAATTGTACCATTTAAGATACTTTGATATCAATATTTTTTTTCATATATGTGCACGGGTACATTAGTGTTCCCCCACTAGTACTATCAAAGAGTGATTTCATCATAGTTAATCATGCACAAGCAAGCATCCAATAAAATACAATTTTCTAATAAAAAAATATTCATTTTTCATGGCAGTCAAATCATTCAATAATGATGTGTACACATGTTCTTCCTTCAATATGAATAAAAATTCAATATAATTCAAAATCATGAGTTACAATAATTTCAATATAACTAATGATAATACAAACAAATACATTTGATTTAGAATTAGCAAAATATCAGCATAGTATAAGAGCATAAGCGCTCACCTCAAAGTTGTATGACTTGTTTCAAACACGTTTAATCTTTGTCTCAAATATTTAGCTGCCTACAATATTGTAAAAATATATTCTTAAGCATATCAATAATTATGCTTAATTAATCCTTAATTACTTATGTAACTTTACTCGTTGATTGGAAACTTTAATTTTAGTATACATGTTACTTGTTACTTTAATTTGACTATAAAAACTTTAACTAAATCAACATTTATTGTTTTATTTAATATTCAATAATGTCCAATCAAACTTAAATAAGTAATTGTAAAATTTTATTTTCATAATTCAAATAAATCTTTCATATTATTATTATTATTATTATTATTATTATTATTATTATTATATATGAATTAATTAATGTATAATATTAAAAATACAAAACTTAATATTCTCACCTTACCAAAAGTTCGGCTTGATTCAACACCCGCACGACTTTCTTCTTCCTTCGCCCGCTAGAGCTTGGTCGAGAGCTCCTCTTCCTATCCTTCATCGGTCTCTTGGTTCGACCCAAAGAAGCGCAAGAGAGACTTCCTCCAACGACTTTGGTTCCACTTTTCTGCAAGATCCAGACCACATGCAAGCTTGCTTCAGTTCTCTCTCTCTCAGCTTCCTCCATCGCGGCTCAAAACTGACGCCGCCCCTCTTCTCCTCCTCTCCAATGATCCTTCCTCTCTTCTTCATCTTCGTTCCTAGGCTGAGATACGGGTTCCTTTACCACTGAAGCTCGACAGAACTTTCTCTTCGTCTTCCTCTTCGACTCAATTCCCATGTAAATCGTCTGTCATGATTTATAGGTCCCGATCCTTTGGCTTCACCTCCCCCGCTTTGGCTTCCAGACTCCTAATTTTGTTTCACACAACTCCTCAATTCTTCTTCGATTCTTCGTTACGCCTCCCTCCCAGTACCGAAAACTGAACATTACAAGGACATCTAGGGGCGATGTGTCCAAACCCCTCACATCTAAAACACTGCCTTACGAACATTGTGTTGTTTATTATTCCTCCTAGTCTTCTTCCCATTCTGATCAATTCTAACTTCTTGCTATACAATTTTTACACCTTCCACAGTTGTACTAGACTCCTGTGTGTGGTTGTCTAAATGAAGGCGGGGTTTTGATCTTCTATTGTTTCTCCACTTTTAGAGCCAATGTCTAAACATCACTCAATGACTAATAAGACTGCAACTGAATGACATATTTGATGGCTAATTTCAGGCTTCCCAAATATATGGCTATGGTGTTCTCATTTGGCTCCCTCGGCTCGTAATTCCACATGAGATGCTCAAACTCTGTTGCGAACTCTTCTACTAACAATTTCCCCTAGTGCAAGTGATATAGCCTTAAGAACATGTCCTAACAGTAGTGTGGGAGTAGATACTTCCTTTGCATATCCTTCTTCATCTTCTCATAAATAGTGATCTTGATCCTACCTTCTTTTGTCTCACCCTCTTCAAACTCTCCCTCCATAAAGAAACACTCTTCTTCTATTTTATGGCAACAAATTATACTCTCCCACAGCTGGCAACTCCTTACACTCCCTCAATAGTCTATAACCACTAAATGAAGTCATCCAGATTCATTATCCCTTTGAAATCCGATAAATCTTCCTTTACTTCCATATCTCCATTTCCTCAAAAGATCACTCCATCTTTTGGCCTCCTCTGATACAGAATCCCAAAGTGTCGTTGCTTATCCTTCTCATTACTAGAATCATCCATATGGACATGGTTCAGATTTTCCTCCCTCTCTCTTCTTCGAATCTCACTATCACGGTCGATGGTGATCTCTCCATGAATCGCTCATCAATTTTAGCAAGTCTTTGACGAAGTTGATAGATTTTCCGCTATCTCTTCCATGATAAGTTCTTCATCAATTTCCGACAATTGTCTCGTTGGTGGCATGGCTAGGGTTAGGTTTGGGAGGTGAAAGGGTGTATGAGGTAGATTTAGAATACATAAAATAATATAGGGTTGCTGCTTTCACAAGTTGACCCGAAAAGATTTTGGATTGAGTTTAGGTTAAGTATTGGTGGATTTTGGTAGCCCAAGAATGGAACTAGGATTAAACTACCTTTAATATCAAAAGATACTGAAATTTAACGAACACCCACGAAAAACAAACATTGCTGAATTCAAAGTCTAAAATGACAACAAACACCAACAAGACACTGATCTAGGGTGTACGTAATGTCAGTTAGGGTTCGGATCTCTGGGGTGGTGGCAAGGAGGCGGCTAGTAAATTGGAAATAGCAGGATAGCAATTTCTAGGAGCCCGGACAGCAAGCAAGCAAGCAATAGGAACAGCTGCAGGAGAGCTATTCTAAGTGGCGGCGGCAAAGAGGAATGGGAAGAAATGTGGGAGTGATGCGGGAATGAACGATGGAAAAACATAAGAAAGATAAACACCACCTAGAAACAAAGATACAACCAGTGCGCCAGTTGAAACCCTAGGATACAACTCATAGAAAGAAATTAGAAGTTGATGGTTGTCCCAAAGCAATTCACAACAAAAACAAAACCCTAATGATCAAATAAACACTTAAATAGACAAACTACTATTAGGTGTGGGCCCCATTCAAATTGGGTGGCAACCAAATAAAATACTCATATTAAAATTAATAACTTAAGAAACATAAAAATAAATTTCATCTGCCCTCCACAACAATTTGTTGAGAGTGATAAACTTTGATTAACTTCGGCTCATAAAGAATGAACGTCAAATTGAGTGTATCATGATATTCATACTCAATGTTAACTTTATGTCAATAAAAATGTGGCCTGAGTCCAATGTATTTCTGATTTGGCTCAAATGCTTCACAAAAATAAAGGTTACAATCAGAGCTCTTTCGCTGAGTGATAGCCACCACGATCACGGCCATAACCCATACATTCCTCGACAATTATTTTATATTTTAAGTTATGAATCATAAGATTACAATTGATTGGCAAAATTTTTCAGCTAAGATCAACTTAAATTTTGTCCTAAGACAAATATCCACCCCAAATTTACATGTCCCTTGAACGACACAACCATTTGCCTTTGCCTATAAGTATCATTCAATCAAGTTGAGTCAACTACATGCTTTAAGTAGATCATTGACCACAACGACCTGGAATAATGGAACTATAAGATCTTGATCGAGTTCGTCATCATTTCGCCCATCATTTGCTTCAAACTCAAGATAATGAAATTTTATAATCTAAAATTTTATGTATGCTACTACTATATGTAGAATATGCAACACTAAATGACTAGTTTTATTCGAAAGTGCTCTCCTGTTATCAGGAAGGTTAATTAATCACAAGAACTTGCACCTATAAAAAACCTCAAATCCCATAACAAGATGTCCTCACCAAATGAGGGTGAAATCTTTGGGTAGTGTCTAATCTATAATCTAATCTACCTTTTGAAAATTTGACCAAAAAAAACTCTCAAGATCAATATACCACGAGAATACTATGCAACCAATTTTTAAAGCCCATAGAGTATTCATAATGTGAGGTTTCTTGAAAAAGCAACTATTCATGGTTATAAAAAGCTTTGAACTTCTTCCATTGTCACTTTTCAATTTTGATTCTCTCTCTACATTCCTAGACTTCTCTCTAAAAACTCCTTTCTCACATGACTTGCATCTACTCAGTATGACAAGTGCTCTAAAGATATTTTAAGTGATTTAAAAAGTGTAATCACACTCGTCCATTAAATATGAGGATTGTGATGGAAAAATTCTTGCATATTGTCATGGCATAGCCCCGTACTTGGAATTAACTAAGGTAGGAACAGACAGTCGGACGGTGAGAATTAAATTTTCTATATTCATTTACAATTTAACAAATGTAAATGTAGCTAATTAAATTAAAATAATTTACATAAATTTACCTTAATACTAATTTTCTGCGTCTTCTATAAATATTTCATTTTATCGCTCATTTTTTAATCACTTAATTAACCTAAAAATTAATTTAAAATAAAAATAGCTAAACAAACCCGTGAATACTCATATCCCTAAACTGCAGGGAGAAAAAAATATGCATGCAGTTAAGCATTTAATAAATCAATATAAACATTTGAGATATTAATTAATAAATCTTACTATTTCAATAACATGCCAATATCATTTTATATCATTACCTAAAAATTGTACCACGTAAGGTACTTCAATATCAATATCAATTTTCATTTACGTGTTCAAGTAAATTTGTGTTCTTCGATTAGTATCATCAAAGAGTGACTCCATCATAGTCAATCATGCACATACAAACATCCAATAAAAATATCACTTTTTAATAATAAATATTCATTTTTCATTTGTATAGTAGTCAATATACTTATAAATCATTCAATATTTATGATAATTCAAATAATGTAGTGCACACCTATCATTCATATAATATGAAAAAAATTCATTATAATTCAAAATCCCGAGTACGTAATAATGTCAACATAACTAATAATAATACTAGTAAATATCTGTAATCTAGAAAAAATAAAATATTACCACAAGTATAAGAACATGAAATACTCATCTCGATGTCGATTAATTTGTTATTTGGTTTTTTCGATATCAACTCTTCTAAATTGGAAACCTAGCATAAACATAATATTTATATTACCAAACTTTAAATAAATTATTAGTTTAATTAGTTAATAACTTTACGTTATTCATATATATAATTTTTTAATTTTACTTTAAGTATGATAATTTTCTATTGAATGTATGTATATAGATATATATATATATTAGTTTTATATATATATATATTCTATTGAATGTATATATATATATAACTAATATATATATATACATTCAATAGAATATATATATATAAAACTAATATATATATGTATATATTAGTTTTATATATATATATACATTCAATAGAATATATATATAAAACTAATATATATATATATATATATATATATATATATATATATATTAGTTTTATTATTAACTCAATTAAATAACCATTACCTTATTTTGTCGAGCCCTAAACACACAGAACCCTTCTGCCTTCTTCGCCGAGGACTCCCTTTTTCTCCTTCGATTGGCCTCCTCCCGCACCAAGCGTCTACGCCTCCTACTTCCTCCTTCATGTGGCAACAGCGCATGCGAACCCTCATCACATGGAAAAGCTCTGACTTGGCTCTTCCCACATGAGCTTCCTCTTTGTCGGCTAGACAAAAAAACCTAACTTAGGCTTGACGTCTCCCGCGCCGTTCAACTCTCAGCTAATAAAATCACGCCTTGACCACATCATTTTATAGGCGAACTCGTCTTCTTGGCTTTTGATCCCCTAGTTTCCTCTCCTCCCTTTAGAATGTCCCCGACTCCTGGTTTCTTCTTCTTTGGTTTCTCTCGAGTGTTCGACTCTTCTATTCCTCTCCTTTGGATAACTGAAACAGGAGTATTACACATATGATGTACATATTTGAATAATGGGACATGATTTGGTCTCCAAAAAAGGGAGAGTATCTTCATGTGTTGATTTGAGATGAGATGTGTTGATATGAAGACTACTTCAGAATGTGCCTTTATTTTCCTTTGTGCTAAGAGTTGGTTATGGAGTCATCAAGATTCAAATTCTACCGAACTCGTGCATTTTGATTTCATCATCATCCACCAACACAAAAAAAAAAAATTTAAAAAAAGATTGAGTGGAGCCTCACCATCTTGTAGTGTCCAATCACCATTAATAGTTTCAAAGATTGTAGTGGGCCCTTCTCACCTAATCATATCAAAATGTCAGACTTTGAAAATAAAACTGAGAATTAAAAAGGTAAGTGTTTCTTTGTGAAATGCTTCAAATAGCGACTGATTGAGTCGGTTGCTAGCGAGTTGAGTTTTAATCAAGTGGTCCTACTCCTTGGGATGAGTAGGCTTTGATGGACTCTCCCTAGTTCTACTGGGTCAGTCAGTTGACAAGTTCAAGCCCTTCAATGAGTTGGTGGCCTTTGGCGAGTTTACAGTTTTGACAAGTTCGATACTTTAACGAGCTATCTTAATTTGAGTTCGAGCCATCACGATATATGGGTGTACATATATGACTAAACTTAAACACACTCACATGCATGCACCCATTAGCATAAACCCAGAGAACCTAAAATTCTCAGAGAATGTAATCATCAAAAAAGACATGGATAAATGTTATCCTTATATTTTCTTAAAGAAAATTTAGCATGCACATATTTGAAAGAACAAATATGAACCAATTAACTAGGGTGAGTATTCTATCCACTTCAGCATTTATTGGTCCAAATAAGATATAAGCAAGACAAAATAACTTTTTAAAATTTTTACTTTCAACAGTGCATTTTTCTAGGGAACGATGCATTAGTCGTTGGGTTTTATCTATACTATATATATTGAACAAGATGCATATGGAAGACCAATACAAATTTATTTACCAAACTAATGAAACTATGAAGAGATAATTATTTTTTAAATAATTCACCAATAAATAAAATAAAGCATTTTTACTGATAGACAAGAAAAAGATGATCAAGGAAAATACCTCTGCAAGGTTCTTCCATGTAATCACGCCAATAGCAGTGGAAAGGAACTGACACAGAATAGCAATGCAATTGAAAATAAGCACCAACAACACAAGTTCAAATCCAAAACGGGCACCTCCCTCAACAGCAGCCAGCCATTTTCCAAGGTCAATGTAGGTCATAGATACTAAGATTGCAGGTCCAAGAGATGGAAAAATATGAGTTGTCACACCTCCAAAACCTCCACTAGCCATGACTGATTCTGAAATCAATTTTTTTTATTTGGCACTAAACAAGCAGAAGATATTCACAGCACTCTTTTGTTCAACGGAATTTATTTCACAGAAACGTTAAAATTTCCGACATTTTTGTATCTCTGCTTGCAGCTTTAATAATCAGTTAAACCGCTGAACTAAACACTAATTAAGCTCCGTTATACATTGCAGATCACCTGAAAACTGTTTAAGGCTCTTCATTTACACTGAAGTAAATTATTCACAGGTAGGTTCTTTGCATAAAAATCCCTTTGCAAACAGTTCTTATGATCAAAGTTTCCATAAGCTAAGCCAAATGATATGAACAGCAAAAGTTAAAGTAATTAGATGTTATAAGAACTCAACCAATCCTGATTTCCATGCCATGAAACGTTCCACACATTATGGTATGGTGTATGGTCAGGAAGACCATAATTCAGCTCCAAAGAAAATGCTGGAATACAGTAAAGTTATGCATTAAAAAGCCATTTGTTGAACAGAATACTGCAGAGCTCCATAATGTTTCAACCCAAATAACGGGATCTCCAGAATCAGTAAGTCCAACCCACTACTTATCCAAAAGTTGGGAAATGCCAGAACATTCTGCAACAAAAAAATCAAGCAGTTTTCGGGTGGGTCCAAGTGGCATAAATGTGACAAGAAGAAGAAAGCAACAAAAAAGGGAGACAAGGATCAAAGAAAACTTGAAAAAGATACAACAACAACAACAAAACTTGAAAAAGATGATCATTTAAAAATTAAAAACGTTTCGCTTTAGATGTAATACAGTTTACTTCTAACCTCTACAAAAAAAACGAATCTGCTTAAACAAGTCAAAAAAAAAAAAAAAGAATCACCGCGAGAAACATAGGAGAAAAAAGAAACCACCACAGCTTATCCAATGTTCCACAAACCAGCATCAATTCCACACCCAGAAAGCAAAAAACACAACGCTAGCCTCATTTCTCAGCACTCATCAGCAAGAAAAGCAAAACAAGCACACCGAAACAGAAATACAACACAGGATCCATGACCTGAGCTGCCACAGCTACTCTAACGCAGCTCGGTCAACCCGAACCCCTTGCAATCGTCTCTAAACTAGATTTGAAAATAAAAAGTAGCAAACTGAGCTACTAAATATCCTCAGCTAGGGGATCACAGTACAATACCTCCTAGAAGTGAGGAAAGTGGAATATTACAGTACATCAGTCCGAAATCCTCGCGACAGAACAGAACCTAAGAAAGTGAAAGATCGAAACAGTAAGGAAACAGTAAAAGAGAGAGAGGGAGAAAGAAACAGAAAGAGATTGCCGGAAGGGCGGCAGCGCAGCTTTGCGACGGAATCATCCACCGACCTTCCTCCTGAAAAGCAAGAGAGGGAGAGAGAAAAGGAAGCCGCATGAGCCGAACTGAAGAGCACAGTGATGCTTCAGGTCTTCTTTTTTCGGGGTTAAAACATTTTCTCTTCTTAAGAATATCCTGATTTTTATTTTCCTTTCAGGAAGATTCTGAAAATTTACCCCCTCTCTGTTTGTTCTCTTTCAGTGGCTACCGGTTAAGGTTGAGTATTAAGTTTTAACACGAACACGCAACGCGACGATCAGCAAGTGGCGCTATTAAGCATCTCTCGCGCAATTGAGGGGGGCCGAAATGAAAGGGGCGAAATTAAGCCACGTGTCACGTACAGTTGGACAAATGCACGTGCGGAGCGCGGCCAGCACTAGCTGTAATCCGAGACATTTAAGTTATATTGTACTTCAATTTTTTTTAAGAAAATAAAAATAATATATGATAATACAAACCAAGAAAAAAAACAAATCTAAAAAAACTAGGAAAAGAAACTACAACTACAAAAAATATAATAGATAAAATAATAAGAATTCTCTGATGAAAAGAGTTAAGAAATGAATCAACAATAGCTCCAAATAACGAAGAAGATTAATGAAACAGCCTAACGAATCAAAAAACCCACAAATAGCATTCAAAAACAGCCACAAATAGTCTGACTACATATTAGTGGGACAACATTCAATAATAGAAGACGAACGGCTAATTGGATGCAGTAAGAATGTGAAACAATCAATAAAAATTATCAGCACATCCAATCGAAGATATAGAAGCACTCCACGATAGACCAAATCACACCAACTTCAAAATAACAAACCAAATCATAACCATAAAGAAAATCAAAAGTAGGAAACAAAAAGGAAAATACCAATAATATCATAAAAAATAAGACCCCAGTCCAACATCAGAGTAAGGACAAAAATCAAGACAGTAGTATCATAAAAAAAATTCAATCAGGAATTACGGATTTTTAAAATTAAAATATTCTAAATATTAAAAAAATAGATAGAATTTTAATAAAAGCATGGAAACATCAATTAGTAGACCCGAAAAAATAGCTCATAAACTTACAAAATATAAAAAATATTAAAAATTCTTCTAAATATAATGAATATTTAAAATAAAAAAATCATAAATATTTAAAGTAGAATTGAATTTTAATATATGGGTTGAAAAACAACATAGTTCAACTCAAAACACAACTAAAAGAAAAAGAATCAAAAGCATAACTATTCTTAATAGAAAGAAGAAAGACAAAATTAAACAAAATGGATTGTCAATTAAATGACAAATTAATAATTTCAAAAAAAAAAACAATCAAAATCATGAAGAAAAACAATCAAGACAACCTCTCAGAATCAAAGAACTGTGAACAACACTCAAAAGCAATTAAGAACAATCATCGATAAATACCAAGAAAAAGAGACCGACAACAAATTAGAGGGACAACATCTAACATCAATAATGTAAACCAAAAAACAAAAATAAATAGCGCATCCAACAGATGTCATAGAAACTCTCCATGAAAGATCGGATCACATCAACCATAAAAAAACTAGCCAAACAGAACAACAGAGAAGACAAGAAGAAGGAAACACAATGAAAAATACAAGGAACATCACAAATAAAGAAGATCGCAATCCAACCTCAAAATTGTATAAGCAACAAGACAATAAAAATACCTTAAAATTTCACCATACCTTGTGCTATTGGAGAAAAATTTTATGGAAAAGTCTTATGTAATTTAGGAGCAAGTATTAATCTCATGTCATTTTCTATCTTTCGAATGTTAGATTTAGGAGAGATTTCTCCCACCACTGTAACCCTTCACTTAGCTGATCGATCTATTACTTATCCTAAAGGAGTTATAGAGGATGTCCTTGTTAAAATAGATAAATTTATCTTCCCTGTGGATTTCATTATACCGGATATGAAAGAAGATAAAGAAATACCTATTATTTTAGGGAGAACTTTTCTAGCTACTAGATGTGCTATGATTGATGTGCAAAATGGAGAATTAATAATGATAGTTAATGATCAAGAGATAACATTTAATGTTCTGAAATCAATGAGGTATCCTGACAAAGAAAAATGCTATCGGATGAATTTTATTGATTATATAATTGAAAAGCATTATCAAGAAAAATGTAAAGTCATTTCTGAAGAAAAAGATGATGAATCTATGTTATATAATGAGTCATTAACTGAAGAAATTGAACAAGTGAATAAAGAAAATGTATTTGAAGAAACTCATTATATTCATGATAATTGGGAAATTATAGACACAACTAAAAATGATATACTTTTACCCTAAGCTAAAAAAACCCCTGAACTGGAATTAAAAATGTTACCTGAACATTTAAAGTATGCATTTCTTGGAAATTCATTAACTTTACCTGTGATTATATCTTCAGAACTAAGCAAAGATCAAGAAGAAAAATTAATAAGAGTTCTAAAGAACTATAAGAAAGCTTTTGGTTGGATTATTGCAGATATAAGAGGAATAAGCCCTTCAATCTGTATGCATAGGATTTTAATGGAAGAAAATTGTAAACCTACTATTGAACCTCAAAGAAGATTGAATCCAATTATGAAAGAGGTTGTTAAAAAAGAGATTTTAAAATGGTTAGATGCTGGAATTATTTATCTTATATCGGATAGTCAATGGGTAAGTCCTATTCATTGTGTTCCGAAGAAAGGAGAAGTAATTGTCATTGTTAATGATAAAAATGAATTAATCCCTACAAGACATGTGACTGGATGACGAATTTGCATCGATTATCAAAAATTAAACAGTGCCACTTGAAATGAACATTTTCCTTTACCTTTCTTGGATCAGATGCTGGATAAATTAGTTGGACACTCATATTTTTGTTTTTTTGATGGATATTCTGGTTATCATCAATTACCGGTTGCTTATGAGGACCACAAGAAAACAACATTTACAAGTCCGTATGGAACATTTGCCTTTAGAAGAATGCCTTTTGGTTTATATAATGCACCTGCACTTTTCAGAGATGTACGGTGTCAATATTCTGTGATCTAATTGAAAAATGAATTGAAGTATTTATGGACGATTTTTCAGTATTTGGAACTTCTTTTGAGTCTTTCTTGGAAAATATAACAAAATTTCTGAAAAGATGTGAAGAAATAAATTTGGTTCTAAACTGGGAAAAATGTCAGTTTATGGTCACAGAAGGAATTGTACTTGGACATAAAATTTCACAAAAAAGGATGAAAGTTGATCAGGCAAAAGTGAAAATTATTGCTGAACTTCAACCACCTACTACTGTTACTAATGTGAGAAGTTTTCTGTGTCATACTAACCTCTTTGTCATTTATTAGAAAAAAAAACTAAGTTTGAATTTAATGAAGATTGTCTGAATGCTTTCAATATTCGAAAAGAGAAATTAATCACTGCACATGTCATTATTACACCTAATTGGAGTAAACCTTTTTAATTAATTGGTGATGCAAGTGATTATGCAATTGGAGCTGTATTGGGACAAAAATATGAGAAAATTTTCAAAGTTATATATTATGCTAGCAAAACTTTTAATGAAACTTAAATAAATTACACTACTACTGAGAAAGAGCTTTTAGCAATAGTATATGCCTTTGATAAATTTATATTTTATCTTCTTAGAATTAAATATATCGTACATACTGATCATTCCGCTATTAAGTATTTAATGTCTAAAAAGGATGCTAAACCTAGATTGATAAGATGGGTTCTACTTTCACAAGAATTTGATTTTCAAATAGTGGATAGAAAAGGAGCTGACAACCAAATTGATGATCATTTATCAAGAATTAAAAATGATAGTGAGAAGATTACTGAAGAAAACATATATGAGAAATTTCCTGATGAACAGTTATATGTTATTCAAGGATTACAAACGCCTTAGTATGCAGATATAGTTAACTATTTAGTTAGCAATATTTTTTGTATAGATTGAATAACAAATATATTAAGAGATTCAAGAGTGATTCTAAATCATATATTTTGGAAGATCCTATTTATTTAAACTAGGCTGTGATTATGTGATTCGAAGATGTGTACCTTATGAAGAAACTTTTGCAATTATTCAAAAATGTCACGATTCTGAATTTGAAGGACACTTTGGAGTGGATAAAACTACGTTTAAAATTTTAAATTCTGGATTTTATTGGCCTACATTATTCAAAGATGTTGGACATTACGTGAAAACCTGTGATCGATGTCAAAGAATGGGGAATATATCCAGAAAAGATGAAATGTCTCTAAGTTATATATTAGAAATTGAGATTTTTGATGTACGGGGTTTAGAATTTATGGGACATTTTATACCATCATCTGGAAAGATTTATATTTTATTAGCAGTTGATTTTGCTTCAATGTGGATTGAAGCTGTAGCTTTACCTAACTGTGATTCCAAAAGTGTTTCGAAATTTTTAAAGAAAATGATTTTAACAAGATTTGGAATGCCGAGGGTAATTAGCACAGATGGGGGAAGTCATTTCAGAAATGTAAGAATTCAATCATTACTGGAAAAATTTAGAATTAAACATAGAATTGCAATCGCTTATCACCCACAAATAAGTGGAATGGTCAAGTATCAAACGAGAGAAATTAAAAGAATATTAGAGAAGACTCGTTAATCCTAAAAGAACCGATCGGGTTGATAGACTTAATTTCGCATTATGGGCTTATAGAATAGCTTATAAGACACATATCGGAATGTCACCTTATTGGTTAGTTTATGGTAAACATTGTCATTTACCTGTTGAACTGAAACATAAAGCTTACTGGGCGATAAAGGAGTTCAATTATGATTTGAATGTTGCAGGAGAGAAACGACTGTTACAAATGAATGAAATGGAAGAGATAAGAAAAGAGTCTTATGAAAATGCAAAGATTTATAAGGCAAAAATGAAGAAATTGCATGATAAAAAGATTTCAAGAAAAATATTTGAGCCTGGACCAGAAGTATCATTATTTAATACTCGTTTAAGAATTTTTCCTGGAAAATTAAGATCTAAATGGATGGGACCATTTATAATTAAGAAAGTATACCCTTATAGAGCTGTGGATATTAAAGATCCTAAGACGAGAAAAATATTTAAAGTAAACGGATTAAGACTGAAGCCTTATATAAGAGAAATGAAACTGATTTATAAGGAGGCTTACGAGCTGAGTCTACCCGATTAAAATAACTGATTAGGTTGGGCTGATGATGTTAAACCAAGCGCTTTGTGGGAGGCTACCCATATATTATCATTATGATTGTTTGTGAATTGAATTTATCTCATTTGATATGTGTGTGTTGATTACAGCATTTTAATAGACCTATTTTAAGACCGAAACTTTGCAAATTTGGTGATGGGCGAAATGGAGGC